>OX388207.1:22556422-27356422 GCA_947578815.1 Epinotia ramella | reverse complement strand
GGCATGCAAATATTTTTGGGAGCGGTACAATTAAAATAATATAAAATAAAACCAAAAATAATCATTTACAAAGTATACAAAATTAAATATTAATAACACAATCAAGAATAATCAAATATACCTATAGGAAAATAAATTAAAATGTCAAGAAATTAAATGAAAATTACAAATTACAAATGTCAGTCACGATTTAAATATTTTTGGATTGAGTAAAAACAATGGTCTAAGAGCCAGGTAGTCAATTTGTATTTAAAACTATTTCCCTCAAGTAATTTTATGTCCTCAGGTATATTATTATACAGCGTGTCTCTGACTTTGGGGCTATAAATGCAAATGTCAATTATGCTCCTTAAACGGAACTACTTTTGCTCTACAACTTTTCAAAAATACGTTCTTTTTATATTTTCATTATTCCATACAAATAAAATAAAATGTTCAATGTACATCATCCATTAGTTAGTTTTCATACTTGTCAGTGTCATGGATGTCAAATAATGAGGCCGTGTTTGCAATACATTGATGGTACAGTTAAAGTTCAAACACGAATAAATGATAGAAATAATAGTTATTTTACAAAGTTGCGGAACAAAAGTGGTTCAGTTTCAGGACCGTAATGGACATTTGCATTTAAAGCCCCTAAGTCAGAGACACACTGTATATGTCTACGCACATGTTAAAATCATTTTTCCTATAAACCGTACACATTGTTATTAAAACAACACGAGAACGCCAATATCAGCGAGACAACATGCATGCATGTGCAATAATAGAAATGGCGGCATTAATCATACTGAGCCCTCATTTGTTTCTTTAGAGCGTTGTGAGTACAGTCGATGTCAAAGATTAAGTTTACATTTTGCAACACATTCCATTGTAATAACGCAAAAAATTCAACGTCTCTTTGACTGTACCTATTCGGCAGTTGGGAGTTATTTCTTTCTCAATCCGTACGCGTTTTTATCGACAATACTCGCTCGTTGAATGCTTCTTGAGAACGCTAATTGAAAATGCATACAGTTGAAGGCTTGATACAGCGAACTTTTGTATAAGTACCTTTAATTTTTATCTGCATAATTTGTAATTCCGCAAAATAACGCCTGACTCAATTACTAAAATGTTTATTTCTTCCGCCCGCGAATTCGTCTGCGTGGACCCGGTATAAAAACTATGTTTTATTTTAATCCAGGCTATAACCTATCTTCGTGCAAAATTTCATCCAAATCGGTTGAGCCGTTTAAGCGTGATTGAGCAACAAACATCCAAACTTCCGCATTTATAATATTAGTGGGATATAATATTTTGCAATATTTAAGGACACATAGATTCACGCCTTTATTCCCAAAAGGGGTAGGTAGAACATTAAACTTACTCGTATGTCCCAGTGCCACTTTTAGCACATGTGGATATAAAAGATCGACAAAAGAGCGAGATCAAAGCTAGTAAGGGATAAAACTGGCCAAAACCGGCTGGCTCCAGCAGAAAGAGTTTCGTATTTCTTTCGATTGGGGGCCTCGGAGACAATTGTTACCCAGACTTTTTAAATAGGAGTACGAAGTATAATTTCAACCCCTTAGTCCGGCTGCCCATTGGACACGATTTCGTACGAAATATACTCGTCCGAACACGCACGAAGCCGTGCAAACGATCCCGACCTTGAAAGTACTACGGGAGCGCGCTCACTGGATGCGAATTGGTCGTACGTAATTTAACAATGCGATGAGTTCATTAGTATAAATTGCAAAATTTCAATTGAAAACTCTGTTTTTACAAATATTATATCTTAAGAATCATCAACAGACGTTGCTGCTTAAATTGTATATTTTTTCATAATGTAGATATTACAGAAAGCTACATTTTTGTTTAAATGCGTCCAGTAGTTTTACTCACGTTAGTTCGGGCGACCTGTATTGTTTTGAAAGCAAACTTATCTAATGCTAAAAGACGTAGAACTTTCCATCTCCATCCACCGTCCCCATTTAACGGTGTTAGAGAATAAATTATTTTGATTAAGCCCCCTTTAGGCCTTATTGCACCCCTTTAGGGGGCAAATAGATCTACATATTATAAAAGAAACCTGCTGTCCTGCTTTCATGTGTCTAGCCACAGTTTAATATTAAAAATCACACATTACTTATGTGAACTTTCAACCCCTATCTTAACCCCTTCAAGGGACGAATTAGAAAAAAAAACCTCATCAATGTTTTTGACTGTACATTAGGAGCTTGTGACCGAAGTTTTAAACGTCTAACTTTAAAAAGACATGTTTCCCATACAAACTTTCAACTCTTTTTTAACCCCCTTAGGGGATGAATTTTGTTAACAACGCTCAATCATTTGGTTTTGCTTTTTAGTAAGAAACCTTCATACAAAGATTCAAGTCTATAACTTTCCAAATGAACGATTTCCATACAAAGGTTCGACCCCTATATAATAGTGAACCCCTTAATGGCTGTATTTAGAAAAATCCTTTCTTAGTACATGTCCACGTACTGTAAAGAATATATGTTCCAAATTTCATGCTTATATCGTTAGCGGTTTAGGCTGTGCGCTGTCTATCAATAGATTAGTAACGCAAGAGTTTTATATATATATATATTATTGAAGAATGGATAATGGAATGAGCTTACATGGTCTACCTAATGGAGCTGACGTAATCCTGAGTGCTTATTGTTGTTTTATTTTCACCTCAAGTGATCTTGTGATGTTGATGTTTGAGATGAGTGAGAATATTTAATTTGCGCGATGCCTTTTGTTGATCATTTATGTCTTAACAGTGTTAGCAATAAGTCTACTGAAGATACGTTTAGTTATTTCTCTAGAGATTAATCCAATTAAGTAGGAGGCACGAATAAAGACACGATGTGCACCCATCTGTGTAATGTATGAAAAGTGTTTTATATATTTTCCCCCTAAACGTCTGCATTGTCAAAACAATTAAAAACGTTATATGCAAACAAAACAAATATAGCTCGTTTACGTACGGAATAACAACACTGACAACTTAATGAAGCACGATCGTCATTTATTTTCTTCATCAATTACCAACTTCTTCGTCAATTACTTTCTGAAGACAATATTCGTTGATTAATACTTGTGGCACATGCAAGGATCAAACAAATAACAAACACTGGGCAACTCCTAGCACCAGATGTGGAAGTTACCGCTTACTAACTAGTTTGCTACGGGCACTATTCCACTGTTCGTGCCCAAGAAATTACTAATTGGGGTGAATTCCCTCCTAAGATACAGTAGGTACTACCATTCGTAACACAGTAATATACCGTATTTACTTTTTTTTGTTCTGTCTCGTTCCGGTTGTATGGTCGACGTTAAATAAACATTATCAGTTTTGCATCTTCTTCCAATCTAATTATTATCCTCCTGGCGTTATTCCCGGTTGTGCCCTAAAGGAGCCGGGGACCGCTTTGACATCACAAGACTACCATAGCTTCTTCTTCTTTTGAAATAAGACGGAGAATGAATACATATTTCCGATGTGACGGGACAAACAAGAGCGCTAAATCATTATACGAGCTATTTGAATTTAATAATTTCAAGTCTGTTGATGCTTCCTCCGCCGTGTCGCTACAAGGGAAAGGGACGAGACATGCTGGCTGGGCGTCACCAGACCCCGTATCATGGTCGGCCTTATCACGCGATAAGTGACAAGATAGGAGCGTCGTCTCGTTCTATCGAACGGTGTCAGCCATTGACGGACGCTCTATCTTGTCACTTATCGTGTGAAAAGGCCGACCATGACACGGGGTCAGAGTTGACATGACTGCCAATGATCCTGCGTAGTGAAAAAGGGCTCCGAAGCCCTGGCTGTGAGTGTAAAGTGTAGGAGGGAGAAGGAGAAAGACATAGAGTGAGAGAGAAACTAGATCTGAGGGAAATTGTATACAATTTGGTTAGAATCAGTTTCTGCACAAACTGCATTTTTGACAAGGACTTACTTTAGCAATATTGTTATAGTCACATCATTTAGTAGTTCCACTGCACTAGGCCTTCTGTGAAATGTTTGCAGTTTAACTGTAGTAGCGTCGCTGACTTACGTAGTGGCGACTTAAGGCTCCGCCGGCAACATGTTGATACTTTTATTTTCCCAAGATCAATTCTTGTTAAGAAAATGTTATAGAAGGTACAAGGTGGACTGATGACCTGGTAAGGGACGCGAGACTCCGTCGGATGCGGTTGGCGCAGGACCGGTCACTTTGGCACTCTTTCGGGGATGCCTATGTCCACCAGTGGACGTCTTTCGGCTGATACGATGATGATGACGACAAAGGAAATGCAAGCATTATCAGCGAACGAATTATACCTTTTATGTACATTTTATGGCACCCTTGTATTTAAGATTATAGTCTATAGATATAATCTATGGATGAATAAAAAAAGGGTTCTTAAGGATATAAATCGTTTTCAGTTTAATGCGAATGTTTAAAAAAATACGTATGAATTGCTTCCCTTAATTTCATTAGAAAAGTAATTTTCAAAAGAATCAATTAAGTTGTAATCCAAAATAATTCAGTCCTAACATTTTTTTTACATCATGCTGCCTGTTTACGTCTACTAAGCAGCTGTTTACGCATAATAATAGAAAAATATACAATGTTATATATATCTTAAAGAAGAAAATGGGAGAAGAATTTAATAATTTTCTTCGAAGGCCCAAAATCCGCAAAAGCGATGTTGTTAAGTTTCTGCCTTTGACGGGTTGTTATATACCAATAAAACGTCTGGGTGGATAGGTTTCGTTGGATTTAGATCTGTTCAAAGCAAATGTAGTAAAAATGCCGGATCTCATAGAATTTTTTTTATCATCTAAACTATTAAAATTGCCAATATCTGTCATGAATCTAATTATTTCGATGAATCCGCGATTTATTTAATTGGTATCTGAAAAACCTTGCAGTTGCCCGTGGAAAAAAATACATGTAATTTCATTAAAAAAAAATTGAGGAAGCATTCACCTTTTCACCCTCGGCAACATAATGAATTATTTTCTCTTCTCCCATTGTGAAAAACACAATTTTTACCGGCTTCGGATTTAAAAAACGGACTCGCAAGTTCGACCCTTCAATACATTAAACTAGCCTGGTATTGCCTCTACTTCCACGCGTCCACAATAATGTACAAATATGAATAACTCGCCCATCGTCGCAACTCCCTCATTTGCTGATTTCTGCATGCTCTCAACAAGCTCGACACTGTGCAACTCTCCTGGGATGTGTTTTCGGAAGGCTGGCCGGTGGTTGAAAGAGGGTGCTTGAAACCAGGGATGTTGCAGACATTCGCATCCGCAAAAATGGATGTGAAGTTTTTGCGGATGCGGGTGTAGTAGGTACAGTTCGCAACCAGATAGGGGCTAACACGGCGCGTGCCACGCGCGTGTTCAGAATTTTCGTCATTAGTCAATAAGAATCTTCATTTCGTTTCTGTAATCTGACGATTAGCCGTATTCGCTATTGGTGATGCGTTAGGTTTGCAACGAATGTAAATCAGTCGCAACGTGTTCGAGTCCTGCGTGACCCTAAAGACGTTGCGTATTTATGTTTTGAGTGTTTTGCCTCAAAATCCGCGTCCGCGGATTTGAACCTCGAAATATCCGCATCCGCGGAATCCCTGCTTGAAACTGTGAAATTATAACCTAGCTTTATATTGTTACATCGATTGTGTCTCATGTTTTGTCTGTATTGTGCTTAGTAGTAGTAGAGAAGCAAATGCATTTTCTGATTAGTATTAGTTATCTAAAAAATATATATCTTAGGATAATTGTTCTAATATAAAAAACAATTTTCTTAATAATATTGATAAAAATAAAATTGCACTCATTTATTTTGGGCATGCAATGCAAGCTAAATAGGCATGGTCAACAAAAAAATATGCATACCGACCATTTTCCACTGACTACGTATCATATAGTTTTTATTCATACAGAGAAAAACTCTTTAAGCGTCTGAAATTGCCAGTCATGTCCCCACCTACTTTATCTAACTATTGTGTTGTGACAATGTTAACACAACATTTTCTTATATTATCAGTTAACGAACAATACAGAGCATTACGTAGTAACTAAATACGTTGTTACTCAATAAGATAAAATTTAATTAAATAGAAACCGCCTAATGGTAAAACTCGCACATTAACTTTATAAAGGTTGAAACTTTTCAGAATATTCCAATTATAGTTGGCAGGTAAAAGGCTAATGTTTACGTGAATTAAGAACAGTAACTCGCAGGTGAACTTCTCTCACTGCATTATTATTCCGTGTCCGTGTCCCAAACAAATGGTATCCCCCTCATACTTTATGAAAACTTGTCTAACATACTCGTGGATACCCCCTAAAACCTTTCGGTAATTATCGGTTGTAGCACATCACTGTTTATGATGATGATGATGATGTTACATGACGATACAGAGAAGTTATTTATCGTTTTAAAATAATTTTGTTGACTTATAAAATAAAAACAAATATTAAATATTAGGGGGGTTTATATTTTGCAATATACAATCACTACAAAGTATAACACAAAGTCGCTTCCTGCTGTCTGTCTGTCCCTATGTAAGCTTAGATCTTTAAAACTATACGCAACGGATTTTGATGCGGTATTTTTAATAGATATAGTGGTTCAAGAGGAAGCTTTATATGTATCTTTATAATACATGCATAATATAGTAGGGAAACACTGATAATTTTACAGGTTTCTAATGTAATGTCGTACATAAACACATTTTTTTGCGTTTACATTGCAAACGCTGGCTGAACCCTACGAGATAGATCAAAATAATGTAGTACAGTATTGTACACCATAAAGGTCTGCAAAAAAGTCTACGATGGTATATGTCTCTTAGGGATAACCCACAATAACATTTTATTATCCTTTACAAGAAATAATGGCTTATTTACAAAGCGATTTTAAGCAATACAGCATTAATCATTACCCAATTAAGTAGGTTAAATACATTGTGCATTTAATATAGATCAATATGGCGCTTTACAGCATGTAATTTAAATGAATATTTTCGAAGATATTACAGATTTAAAATGCAGAGACATAGCGGCAATGCTGACCATTGCACCCGTGCGGCGAAGCCGGGGCTGGTCGCTAGTACAATATAAATTAAAGCTAGCTTAATCTATACGAATTTATATTATTATCGTCAAAGAGAATAAGAATTGCAATAAAATGTGAAGTTACATTTGGTTCAAATTCTAGTCACAATTAATTAATAGGCAGAACTAAACATCACATAAAGATCGTCAGACGACGACGTCGATAATTTGTTCCGTGTGTTTGTACAATAAACGCGAAATTAAAAAAAAAAATAACGCTAAAATTTACAATGTTAAAAACAGTGATATTATTAATGTTCAATGTCCATAAATTCCTTTACTGAAATGAAAAAAAATAATAGAATGCGTTTTTGAATAAAAAGTTTCTCAGATTGGCATTCGAATGTTTCGTCAGATGACTTGTTCGCAATTCGGCGGGTAGCCGTTCGTAATAGGTTGGGCCTATCACTCGAGGATTCTTACATGAAAGTGATGAAAGTGCCATGCGACGCGGGACCGTTCTGAGTTTCCCTGTTGATCAGAGTTGTTCATGATCATGAATAATGTTTTCAATTATTAGTTCTTTTTTTGCCTGAAACGCAAAGGGTATCCTAACTCAGGCACGTGTTATTTGCCTCTAAAATAGTAAGCTCCTAGTAGTAAAACTGATGTACATTATGTTTTATTAATAATTGTTTTATTTTTATTTTTTATTATTATTATGAGATGTAAGAAACGGAAAATACAAGAAATTAAACAGACTTTATGTTAGGTTTTTATAATAATTATATATGTTTTGTATATGTTTAGCTTTATATTTGACTTTTTATACAATTACTAGCTTCTGCCCGCGACTACGTCCGCGTGGAACTCGTTTATATCGTAGCTCCATACAAACTTTCACCCCCCATTTTAGGGAAGTGGGGGTTTAGAAAGAGACAAAAAGTAGCCTATATCACTCTCCATCCCTTCAACTATCTCCACTTAAAAAGTCACGTAAATTCGTCGCTCCGTTTTGCCGTGAAAGACGGACAAACAAACAAAGAAACACACACACTTTCGCATTTATAATATTAGTAAGTAAGTAAGTATATATTAGTATGGATGGATTGTAAAGACTATCTTTTAAAATTAATAGGACATAATAAATAAATATATTTTACTTTATAGCGCACGACAAACTTAAAACAGAAGAAATTAAATTGAACTGAATCGCAGTCGCCTATACGACTTTTAACTTTCTGTCTAGAAGCTATTTTGCCTATAATTGCTTGACGCAAACCAAACAAATAACCGCAAATCCCAAGCAGTTGACATTGGATATAAAGAAATTTCTCGTTAAACAGACTTACAATTTCCTATCTCGCAGAATGTATTTTTACGGAAGGATACTGTTTAATAATTCCGAGGCAAAAGAGTAAGCAAAGAGGGCCGGAAAAATGTTTCGTTTATCCCGTGTCGCCAAATCCGTATTACGTTTTAACGTTTACAATTTATCACTGAAATTGAGACAGAATTTTTGATGGGTCTCGTGTTAGAAAGTCATACATAAACTGCCAACGTGTGAGTAGGTGAATAGTAAAGAGTTCTGTCTGCTGGCTATTGACAGTTTATACGCTTATAAATGGGCTTGATAATTAACACTTTCGCAACCGGACTAAAAATGGAACAATTCACCAGAAACCGACAGAATTCGCTAGGCGTGTAAGTTCATACTACTGCCCGCCTAGCGAGCGGGCTCAGTCAGCATCTGAGCAAACATTACGAGTGCCCGCTAGGCAGGTTCTTGGTTGCGAACGATTTAAGTAAGGTTAGTTTGGGAGTGGTATAGTGTCACTTTGCTACAATGTGGGATACATCACTTGTCGAACGCGCGAGCGAAGCGAACGAAGTTCTATGCTGAAGCATCTCAGCAGCGTTCGTTCGAAGCTTGGCCGAAATTCCGTTCGTTTGTTCGGCGTCTGCCTAGCTGTTCTCCTCTACAGTAGGTCTAGCACAAGTTGCTGCTTAGTCGCTTCGCGCGCGACTGAGTGTCTCGCTTGCACCGTGCAAATTAGAAAGAAGAGGGTAGATTTTTCTCCACTCGCGCCGCCGCGCGCCGTTAGTTGTGCTAGGCCCGGCCTGCTGGCCGCATTTCTCAAGCGATTCTCGTGACATTTTGTAAGCAGGTTCAATAACTTATTTATTAGGTTTTTTTTTTCGATTCAGGGCTTTGATTGTGTTGTTTCGAAATAAAGACAGAGTTGCGAGTTCTACAGCTCACAGAGTCACTTGGTTAAATAAAATTAAAGGAAAATTGTAGGTTTTTAATGATCATTTTAATCTAGTATTCTAATATTCATTACACACTGCCAAACACGTATAAATTCACACAAAAACTCTACATTTAAAAAATACAAAGACTTATTATTTCACTTTAAGCATTACTACGTTCACTCAACACTTCTCAAATGCTTAATTAATCATGTTAGAATGCGTGAGCAAGTAAAGTAAACAAGAAGCTATCTTATATTTGGTCTAGATATTTGTAATTTAAACACACACAAAGAACTTGAATACGAATATATCGTGACTATAAGGTTTTCTTAACTATACTTCCATCGTTTGAAGCACAGGTAGTAGAAGATTTCAACAATAGATAGCAGGGAACCGCCAAAACAGAGACCAAAGCTGTTTCCCATCGCGACCACCAGGTCAAGAGTGGTGCGAGCCACCTGCCGGGTGATCCGCTCAAATGGCCGGTTACTCAAAGAAAACCTGGCGCTCCTCGCCCTCACAGTTTCCTCGGGCTCTAGACAATCCTTAGCCACCACATTATAATCCGGTTCTATGCAAGATGGTAAACAATCACACACCAGCCCCGTTTCATTCAACCCTGGAACTTTCAGTTTTCTCAATATCTTGAAGTTTTCCGATAAACATTTCAATCCCTCCAAGTCACAGTATCTGTCCTCGTATATCGGCGGAGAAAAGTGATGAGTGCAGTTGCAAAATTCAAACTGTGCGTCGATGCGGCATTGACTGATGCAACCGGAGTAACTGTAGTATTCATATGCGATGTAATTCTCGGGTACCTCTTCCGGAAATCTGCATTGGCGAATCTCAGGCGATAGCAAAGCCACTTCTGGTTCATTCACAACGTCTGTTATAGAGTATATCACGTCAGCTTCGGCCCCATACAGAACTGTCAATCTCCGATCGTATTCCATATTCCAAAACGGTATATCTTCAGGCGCATGCAGGAATGCCTCATAGTCTTGAGATGCTACGATATCTACAAAGCCCAGCCTATCTTTATTTGATATTGTGTAAAAAGGTGCTTGGTCAGGACCATGCACGTTGTTCATTGAAAAACATGTGCCGTACTCTGTGATTATTGGCTGAAAACTGCCACAACAGTCAAAAGGTTTGCCATTCCATTTGCAGGTTAAGAAGAAGTCCTTGCACTCGGAGCGAACAGCAAGAGTTAGCTGAGCAAAATCTGTGGGACAGACAGGTTCATTGTCGCATAGTGCAGAACAACTGTAGCACAAACCATTGAAAAATCCAATTTCACCGATAAATCGGTCAAGCTTTCCTTTATCTCCGGGATTGATTTCCTGACTCAACATATAGATTTTATCAACGTTGGGTATCTCACACAGGGTTATTGATGCAAAAGTTGTGTTCCAATCTAGATAATCCGTTCTCGTCGTAAATCGAATTGTATTCTCATGGTAGTGGTTGTAGTATCTGCGAATAGTCGCCACCGCAGCGATCCAAACATGGATGTAAATGACAAAGTAAATTAACCTGTATATATAATGGACGTCTTTCCGCACGAGGAAACTCGGCCCGTGAACTGTTAAATGTTCGCAAGTACACTGAAACCGTCGGCAAAATACCAAGACGTGGCCCTTTATTCTGGACCACATTATCAGTCGCTTTCCAACCGTGCCGATCCCGTGAGCGACGAAGTGAGAATGAATCAAAGGAAAGCACGTAGTATAGTTACATAAGGTACGCATTAAGAGCATCTAAAAGGTTTCCATTTGGATAATGATTTAAAAGCGTTGTCATTGTATGAAAAGCGTAATAAATAATTGCAGTAATGTACAGATTAAAAGCGTTTGATAAAAGGATAATGACGAAAACTACAACCCTACCTACACATTAATTATGTTATAAGTATTTACGGTACGTACATTATTTATTTAGGTCTTCATTACATTTAGACCTATCCATACGCTAAACAACTAACTCCCTTGTAATAATACGGCCCCGAATGTTTTTTTTCTATCACGTGAACTTTGCATTTGTTATACGAGTAATAATACTCAAAATAAGAATATACGGTTTATAATTATTAATTTAGTAAAGAAAAACACAGTAAAAATATTACAATACATTAGGTACCTAAATATAAAATTTACTACTAATCTACTAAACTAGGTATCAAATACCCCATCCCGCGTCACTCCAGATGCTTGTGCCCATCACGCTGGCCGCATTGCCGCGCTAAACAGCTATGGCCAGGCCAACCTTTGCACCAAAAATGACCCAGAGCGGGGATCCAAGCCTCTTTCCTGCAAGCGACGCCCCACTTCCCTATCAAAGGTTTCGGCCACTGAGCACCAATATCCAGTCGTCTCCACCTTGCGGTGCACCGCAAGTGGAACAAATAATTGTAAAGAACCGAGTACTTGTACCTCTTCTGTATTGCCGCCCTTGTTTATAATTAGGGAATACAGTAAACTTCGTTATCCTCTGGCTTCTCGTTCACTATATTCCAATTGTCTATTCAGATAGCACATTTCCCTATACACATAATCATAGTTAATACATATATTGGCTTTAGTAATGTGTCTCCCGGATCGCAACATAATCTGACATAAACACATTGCTTTCAGCCGACCTGCGGTTGACGGTTTAACACCCAGCAACACCCTCTCTCTGCCGCGAAATACAGCGTATTTGTCTTTACACTCCGACTTAATCTACTTGAGCCCGACATCACGTGCGTATGTGTTGTGTTTAAGTATGCATACATTCGCGAGAGTATATAAATAATTGTGTAATTTATTGATTCATAATAATAACTATAATTCCTGCGATACATGATACGTTAAGTACGCTCAAATGAAGGCATGGACCTCTTTGTACTTTGAGATATTCAATGATGAATTTGGCTAAGGTCAACCGGGGCAAATGCGTCTCTTGAAGATATCTCCGAAACGGAACATTTTAGAACTATTACAATCGTCTACATTGAAAGTTTGGTAATCATACTTTGAACACTAAGGGCTGTAATAGTTCCAAAAAGTTGCGTTTCAAAGCTATCTTTAAAAGACGCATTTAACCCATTGTAGCATTAACCCTGGTAGACCTTATTTGTATTTGGTATCCTAGACTGTTACGTGCAGCATGTCATAGTTACGATCAACAATAACGATTCACATGCATAGATTTATACACAAAAGATAAACCATTCACAGCGACACATGACTTAAATTCCACGTCAAATCAATACAGTTTGAATGAATACGAACAAATGAAACAGACTGCTCTCGCGATTTCCTGTGAAGATGCTTAATCAGCAATGAAATCCGTAATTCAATTTGTATGCTTAGCTGTAAGCGGTGAAGGCTCAAGCAAGTTTCCCACTGCCATCGCGACCTACTTACATAATAGGTTGGAGTTTCACAATCAGCTAATTAGTTTAGAGGAAATCATGCAATACGAAAACTAATGCTAGATAATTTGAAACCCGGATTTAGTAAATGATGCATCACAATATTCACAATCAATTACCCACTTCCCCATAATTAGGTAGCTCTTCTCTTGTGTTTAGTACGAACAACTGAACTAGACAACGATAAATTCAGAGGTACAAAGTTAGTCCGACTCAAAATTATATTATGAAGTATTATAAATCTAAGTAATTGTGTTCTACCTGACTTTTCTCTGTCGGTTTATCACAAAGTTTGAAAAGGCCACTAAACACCACTTACTTCACCAGCAGCAGCCAAGAAATTAGTTTGCAACGATGATTTCCTTTCACGTTATAATCGTTATGAGTTTTACGACGAAAATCCATACTAATGCTAATTTATACTAATGTACTACTTGTTACTAATATTATAAATGAGAAAGTTTGTACGTTTAGATGTTTGGATGTTTAGGTGTTTGTTACTCAATCACGCTTAAACGGCTCAGCTGATTTGGGTGAAATTTTGCACGAAGATAGACTTGACATAAAGTGACATGACTTAAACGTGACATGACTTAAACATGTCATACACTAGCGCAACGCCGAGGACTTGGACGTTTACCTTACCACTTCGTTATATTATAACTACAGTTGAAATGCCCTTACATCCAATATTTTGACAGCTGTCATGCCAGTAAATTTATGTCATAATAATGTCATCATTGACGTTTATTGTACCGGGACGACGGCTGTCAAATGTCAGCAGTTAAAAAAAATCTAATTATACTGATGGTCCAACCATTTGAATTCCGAGGGAAATCTAAAAATGCCATATGCACTTAAAAATCCATCATATTCCCTCTTTACGGTTCGTTTCACTCAAGTACGTTTGCTACTTGGAACACTGGCCATTATCAAAGGGAACTCAGTTGCAAATTATACGAATAAAAGGTTTTTGTTGACATTATGATCAAAGGTTTTGCTTTTTTGGAGTGTTTTATTACATTACTAAGATAAATATACATAACTGACGTGGCCACTTTATTGGGTTTAAAATTTACATAAATTGGTAATAGGAAGTTATTTTAATTCTAGTTTAAGTGTTTCCTGCTGTACAAAGGTTGTGCTTTAAAGCGATAAGACCGCCTGTTGTTACCATTATTTATTAAGCAATTTTTTTTGTAAGATGTTTCTCTCTTGTAGTGGTGCAATAAAGAGTATTTATTATTTATTATTATTATATTATTATGGTAGCACAATTTTTATTATTACAAGTTGATCCATCGATCTATATTACTCAGAAAAACCTATGGTAATAATAATAACAGGTCCGAGCGAGATGGCATACAAATGTAAGTGTGACAGAAAGGGAAATATCATTCGTTGTCCTTGCCATAGCTCCACTTATTTGTGTTTGTCGCAACTGATTCACTATGAAGTTGCGGCAAATAAACCATTACCCGCCTAAACCAAGCAACCCCAGCGTTGTCAACTGTCAAAAAGCAAAGCTCTGTTATAAAATCGATAAATAATCATCCAATTTGATTTGCTAGCTGTGATTACTACATAATCAGTTTGTATTCGAGTCAGTGACGATCGTCAAGTGTTATCTCGTCATGGGTTAACGGACATATCAGTGAAAACAGCCCAGTGAGAGTGGTCTGCAATGACCAGCATGACTTGACTTTAAATCAATTACCAACCTACCAATGCCAGTGCAAATCTAAGAAAACAATAAATTAACTATGTATATATGTCGACTGAGTGAATTAATAAATGTGTTTCAGTGGAATTAATGTACATACAATTTATTACGGCTCACAATAAATAAGTACTGTTAAATCACAATTACAATCAATATTAGTTCCGCGACACCTTAACAGACGGCGCGACCTGTTATAAATACACGTAAACATTCATTTTAAGCACGAACAATGACGAATAATTACGGCTGCTGTCAAAAAGAAAAGTCTTCCGTTGAGGAGTTACAGTGTACAGAGTGTAAGGTCAAATATCATTTTGAATGCATCGAGAGTGGGGCAAACACCACAAAACATTACAAGGATTTAACTAGCGAGTTCAAGTCGTCGTGGGCCTGTCCATCTTGCCTTAGCAATCTACCAAAAACAAACCAAACTAACACTCTTGTGCATGCCAGTAGTCAGCACGCGTCTATGGTCGCGGTGCGGAAGCGAAGAAAGGTGGATTCAAGCCCAACAAACGAACATAATATGATTGATATGCGACAGCTAGACGACTCCAAAACACATATGCTAGAAAAAAACGATTTCCAAACTAACGAGGTGCTGAACAGTCTGACTAAGGTTACAGAAAGTTTGAACATTCTGGAATTTAAGTACCAACAGGTAAAAAAGGAGCTTGATGAAAAAGCAACTGTCACAAACTGCCTACAAGCTGAAAACAAGGAGCTAAAAACAATAAACAGATCTTGGTATCCGCCTTTCCCAACTTGAGCAGCAGTCTCGAGCTACTAACATAGAAATACAATGCATCCCGGAGTTCGGCTCAGAAAATCTGTATAAAACAGTGAAACAAATGTCAAACATCATCAATTGCAATTTGAATGAAACAGATATACATGCTTGTACAAGAACAGCTAAGATGAATAAGGAGAGCAAGCGCCCTCGGTCTGTTGTCGTCAAGTTTAGTTCTCCCAGGATCCGTGATCAGTTCCTGGCTGCCACAGTCACATTCAACAAAAGAGCTGCATCCAACACTGAAAAACTGAACAGCAGTCATCTTGGCATAGCAGGAGAAAAGCGACCGGTGTATGTGTGTGAACATCTTTCTCCAGCACTAAAGAATATCCATGCGGCAGCCAGAGCCAAAGCTAAAGACTTGAACTACAAGTTTGTGTGGGTACGGAGAGGAACGGTGTATATGCGTAGAAATGAAACTGCTGAGTACAAAATAATTAAGTCACGGAATCTCTAAGCCACCTTGAAGACACCTAGAAAAGAACATTAGCTTTAACTGGAATTCAAGTGAGATGTTAATCAATGCTATCCATAGTTTTCAAAAACATGTGTACATATCCTTTTACAGGTCAATCAATGTACCTATACTTATAGCAAGATTTACAGAAATAAATTTACACTTGCAAAAGGCTAGGTAATTAAGAAATAAGTTTATGTATGTAAGTATTTGCACCTACAAAAAGGTCAAGTACTTGAGCAATATCTAACATTCCATATGTACTTACAGCTGCTATTTCTGAACATAATAGTGTTAAGACTTTTTTTCTGAATATTCCTCCTATTTTTTATTTTTGATGATACCTACTTCAATGTAAGGGGTAAGTTATAAGGTTTGCTTTGTTTTGTTTTGGTTTTCTGCTTGATTATATTGATTACCTTAGCACACCCACACATGCTTAGACAAATAGTGATGGTAATAAACACATTCCATATAAAATTCCAAAACTGCATGCTATATAAACACGTGTGCAAAAATTGCAAAAATAAATAAATAAATATGTATATTTACTTTATGCCTAATGTGGGTCACATAATGGATGCTGATTACTATTGATGATGTTATGTTTAAGTTTATTAAGTCTTATTAAGTAAGGGGAGTGAAAATGAATAATTTCTGGTGTCCAAGCATGTACAGATACTCCAGGCAAAATACGGTTTTGAAAAACATTAATTTATAATAGCGTTTTTTTGTTGATTTCATTTGAAAATGTTATTCTAAGATGATTTAGTCAAGAATCCGACAAACTTTCCACCCGGAAGTAATTATGTAGATTTAAATGAAGCATGCATTATCTTTTTTTGTACGATTTATCTTGAATATTATAGAGCAAATGTAAATGAACCAAAATAAAGACAAAAACATTTTTAATATTTTTACTGACTTTTTAGAAGCCAGTTAACTTTTCATTTTTTCGATGTCTGAAATTTTGTCGGATTTTGTCGCTGGGTAACTATTTAATTGATAATATATCCGTTATACATAAAAAATAAGCTATTATAAATTATTTTCTAAATTGTAATTTTTTCCATACAAGTTGTCAGTTCATTGCCTGGACTAAAAGATGAGTGAGATCTTGGCAAAGACAGTACGGTTGCCAGAAACATTAAAACACAGTGACGGGTAAATCCCATTATTTGAATAATTTTATACATACATGTTACTACTTAAATAAATATTTCATTAAGTACTTTGTTATTTCGTAAATAATAATAAAAGTAAATAATGTAGCTGCCTGCTTTGGTACAAAATGTTCACTTTGTTTGCATTTTCTATTAGTGATAGATAAATATATCCAATTATTTGAATATTTTGAACACATGTCCTAAATAAGTATTTCATCAATTCTTTATGTCATAAATAATAATGAGAGTAAAAATGAAAAAAGTTAGCAACCTGCTTTGATATAAAAAGTTGACATTGTTTGTTCACGCATGTGGGTATGAAACAATGTATCTGCAACTTTTACAACTGGCTTATATAAAAATATAAACTTAGTGGTATTTTTTTTTCTTTTAAGTTGTAGACCGCTCTCTAGCGGCATTTAACAATAACTACCATACCTCATTTTTCTGTTATTACCAAAATGTAAGAGGCCTTAGATTAAACACTTTAAAGGTTCAACAACAAATACTAAAAAACGATTTTGATATCATAATATTCACAGAAACATGGATTAATGGTAGCTTTTTTGATTCTGAGATATTCGATGACAGATAGGGGGGGGGGGGGGGGGGGGGGTTCTGATTGGCGTACATTAGAAATATATATCGCGACGCATATGCGAATGGGAAGGCGACTGTGAGGATGTCTGGGTACCGATTGAGTCTAAAACGGGTACGCTAAACATGGGTGCGGTATACCTGCCACCCCCAGTGACGCAGGCATCCTTTGACCATTGTTTAAATTAATGCTGTGCACCCATTGAATCTGGTAGTAACACGGTAATTTTCGGCGATTTTAATTTAAGTGGTATTCATTGGGAAACGAATATAGACTATCCTTACACTATACCTAGTAACTACAGTAACTGTTCTTTGAAAAGTACTCTTATAGATTTTATGTCATTGAATGATATTGTACAATTTAATTATATCTTGAACAACAATAACAAAATTCTCGACCAATTAAGCAATGTCCACAGTGGAATTAAAGTAATAGAATGTACTAAGCCTTTAAGACAAATTGAAAAATTGCACCCACCATTAGAAATTGTGCTAGATTTTATAGCTCCTAACAATAGTAGAAACGCAGTAAATTCGGAACCTAAACTAAATTTTTTAAAAGCTGACTATGAACTAGTCAACCAAAAGTTATCTGAAATCGATTGGATTAAGGAGTTTCAGGATTGCCTGAACGTAAATGATATGGTGTATGTGTTTTATTCAATCGTTTCTAAAATAACACTTGACTGTGTGCCATTTACTACTAAATTTAAGCAATAAAAGTACCTAGTCTGGTTTTCACAGCCATTAAAAAAATGATTAAATTGAAGCACAAAGACCGTGTTAAGTTTAAAAAGTATGGCAACCCACTTGATAAGATAGAATTTGACTACTTGCGAGATGACTGTGACAAACTCATAAATGCATGTTACAATAAATATATTAGATCTATTGAGAAGCTAATAATTAAAAATCCAATTTTTTTTTGGACATACATTAAGAATAAACGTATAAACAGTTCAAATTACCCACCTGCTGACTTTATATAATGTTGAAAGTAATGACACCAAAGAAATCAGTAATTTATTCGCTGCTTATTTTGCATCGGTCTTCGAAAGGGATGTTGACAGCCAGTATGTTTCTCTAGAAGATAGTTCAAGTGCACCTCAGGGTATTCAAAATATTTATATCAGCGCCGATTTAATAAAATCGAAATTAAGTAAATTGAACCCAACAAAATCAGCTGGACCAGACAACATACCACCTACGTTTCTCAAAAATTGTGCCTCACAGCTATCGACACCCTTAGTTATGATTTTCAATAAGTCGTTATCATCAGGTGTATTTCCGAGTAGATGGAAAGAAGCTAGCATTGTACGGTCGAGGTCATAAATACGTTTACACTTTTGCACCTTATTGCCTTGTAATAAGGTGCAAAAGTGTAAACATATTTATGACCTCGACTGTACCTTTTTTCAAAAGTGGTAAAAAAGAGTTAATCATTAATTATAGACCCATTTCAATTTTATGTTCGATAGCAAAGGTTTTTGAGTCACTAGTTAACGCATATATCTATCAGCATGTTAGGAATCAGATATCTGAAAACCAATACGGATTTATGACACAAAGATCTACTGAATCGAATCTTTTTCATTATGTTGATGATATTTCTCAGATCGTTGATAATTCCGGACAAGTTGATGCGATATACACTGATTTTACCAAAGCATTTGACAAGGTAAATCATCGCATTTTAGTCAAAAAATTGTCTAATTTTGGAGTCAGTGGCTCTATGCTGAAATGGTGCGAATCATATCTGGGCAATCGACCCTCAACAGTAGTACTTGATGATTGTAGTTCTGATCCTATTGTAGCTAGCTCTGGCGTACCTCAGGGTTCAAATCTGGGACCATTCTTTTTCAACATATTCATTAACGATATCACTAACATCTTCTCACCTTCCACTTGTTACGTTTTTGCGGATGACCTTAAACTAATACATACGTCCTGTTAACCGTATGACCGATGCAGCCTTATTGCAAGAAGATATCAATAAATTACATGACTGGTGCAACCTTAACAAGATGTACTTGAACCCAATCAAATGCTCTCACATTAAATTCACAATGAAGAGAAACATAATAAAAAGTGCTTACAACATTGCAGGTGTGACACTGAATGAAGGCACTCACATTCGTGATTTGGGAGTAGTTATTGATACAAAACTAAAATTTACAACTCATATTGATAATATAATAACATCAGCAAATAAGTCGTTAGGATTCGTTATTAGAAATGGAAAGGAATTCAAAAATATTTCTACCTCAATAATGCTATATAATAGTTATGTTAGAAGTAAATTAGAGTACTGCTGTGCCGCTTGGTCACCCGTTTATAAAGTCCTCATTAACAGAATAGAGAGGACTCAAAAGAAATTGCTAAAGCATTTGTCGTACCGGTATATACCACCAAGCCACGTAAGATCCTATCTAGACAAAATTAAACATTTTAAACTAGAAAATTTAAATAACAGAAGAATGTTGCTTAGTATGTCTTTCTTGTATAAAACCATGAACAATCTAATTGATTCGCCTCAAATTGTTGATAAGTTCACTTTAAGCGTCTCGACTAAAATACCTCGCATGCCTCGCGCCTTATTTCACGTTCCTTTTTGTACAACCAACTTTGGCAAGCACTCACCTGTACCTCGCCTGTCGCGTGCTTACAATGATCTCGTTACAGAACAGGAAGACATCGATATTTTTTGTGATTCTCATTAGGGCCATAATTAGACATATATATTATATAAGTACTTGAGGTTTCCACATAAAATGTAACTGTGTGAACTCCGTTGGCAATCCTTAAATAAATAAATGAAGTAGGTTGTTTATGGTAAGCCATCAGCCATTTTAAGGCCAGTTCTTAATTTAACTGCGAAGGAACCATTCCGTCCCTCATTGTGGCAACACGTATAACTTGTCGTGAGTATTATACAGAGTGTACCAAAAATGGGGTGTGAGCCGATCAAGGGCATAACAGGTATCGTGTTCTGATAAGAAAAAACTAAAAGATTTTTTTTTACATTTGTATGGAGCATGTCGCCCCAGTCGGCCAACGCTCCATAAAAATGTAAAAAAGCGTTAAAAAAAATTCGTAGTTTTTTCTTATCAGAACACGATACCCTGTTATGCCCTTGATCGGTTCACACCCAAGTTTTGGTAAACTCTGTAGGTAAGTAAATAGGTTATTATATTATAGTATAAAATTTCTTTTTTTTTGATAAAAAGAAAGCTCCCTGAGTTGATCTGATTTACGTAAATGTCTCGGGATTGAGAATTGAGATCATGTAACAAATTAAAACGCTGAAGCGAAAATGTATTATTCATTATGAAGGATTAATTAAAATAATACAAAAGCGAATCAAGTGAAATAGAAATATAATTTGGTTTCGAAATTCGGACTTCGTCGTTCGCTTTTCATAATTCAGGCAGCAGCGACATTGTCACAGTCGAAGTTACATTATGATTTTTATGACAGTAGTTACACTGCACCCTTTTACAGATAACTTTATTCTATACTTCTATATTAACATTAACTAGTGGTGAGTTACATAACTCGCAAACCTGCCTTTCTTTAAATTTATAATTTTATTTCGCAAAACTGACTACAAAAATAAACAGCCGGACATAAAGACAAACGAAATAAATTTGACTCAAGCTGAAACTGAGAACTTGAAAAAAAGAGTGTGAGACTGTTTGATGTTTTGTTTTGGTTATTAAATGGACTTTGTAGGTGGAATGAAGCTATATTTTATACCACGGGTTTCACTGCGTTCTTTCCAATACGCGGGCGCCGGGCGGAGTTGGGCGGAAAGCTAGTTACTTGAGAAAACGTTTCAGCAAATCTGTCATAAAGGTACAATACTACAACACTATTTGACTGATTTAATTGTATTTTGGAGAGATGGACACAGGCGAAACGTTTTTATCGGATTAATGGGTCCGAAGATTAGCCAGCCCTACATAACTTACATATCATTTCCATATTAAAAACTTGAGAAGAAAGATAACATAATATACGAGTATGACTATCTATTTTAGGTTTTTAAAAGGTCTATCCAACCAACAAAAAAACAAAACAGGTCACAATTAATGTATGGACGTATGGAGTTAAATATGGGATGAACTATATATTAAACAATTTAATGCATTTGCACAACTGCACCGAAAAGTATAAGAGAAGTTTGTACAGTCAGCATTATATAGTTTACTTAAAAAACATTACATAGATGTTCATAACACTGAAAAATAATATTAGTAAACATACTAGGATAATATAATTAATTAAGTCTCAACTGATTCTTGCAAATAAGCCTAATTGAGGCTTTAGTAAGAATTCAGCATAAATGTATTAGCATAAGTTTATATTTTGAATAAATACAAATAAAAAATAAAAAAACGTCTTTATTACTATAGGAGTAAGGATGTGTTACGATATATTTGGCTACTTTGGCTGCTAGTAACTTTACGATGCTGGCTGTACCAGATTGCCAAATTGTTCTAAGAAGTTGAGGTGCTGATTCAAGCCCTCTGTGACGGAAACTTTATTGTTAGTATACCCGGACTGAGTTTTGAATTATTAAGCTGTAACTGGCGCCCGCTGTAGACTAGAATTCAGTCGGTACAGCCGAACATAGATCGTGCAAAGCACTATCTAACTCATGATCGTAAACTAACATCAGCATACATAATAAATGACATTGCAAGCTTTGTAAGTAACAGTGCACTTTAAGAGCACCGAGAAATATGGTTGTCAGACAGTTTCTGAGAGTGAACATCACAGTAAAACCTCCCAACTGACAATTTGCTCATGAAGTGTATTGTAAATTTAGTTTAATTGTAAAGTATTGTTATTTTACAATTTGTATGATGCATCTAATAACATTTGAATTTAATGTTATTTACCTAGATCTCAATTTCCTTTTTTTTTGCCAGTTTAATTCCACTTAATAAAAAATATATATATATATGATATCTTTTTGTACGAGTCTTGTGATGTTTGAAATAAATGTTTTTTAATAGTCCAGAAGAATAAACTATGGTCCAAAGTAGAGTAACTAGTCCAGGCAATGAACTGACAACTTGTATGGAAAAAATGTCAATTTTGGAAATAATTTATAATAGCTTATTTTTTATGTATAACGGATATATTATCAATTAAATAGTTACCCAGCGACAAAATCCGGCAAAATTTCAGACATCGAAAAAATGATAAGTTAACTGGCTTCTAAAAAGTCAGTAAAAATATTAATAAATGTTTTTGTTTTTATTTTGGTTCATTTACATTTGCTTTATAATATTCAAGATAAATCGTACAAAAAAAGATAATGCATGCTTCATTTAAATCTACATAATTACTTCCGGGTGGAAAGTTTGTCAGATTCTTGACTAAATCATCTTAGAATAACATTTTCAAATGAAATCAACAAAAAAAACGCTATTATAAATTAATGTTTTTCAAAACCGTATTTTGCCTGGAGTAAACCAGTTTCTGCCAAAACCGAGAACATATTATTTATTTTCTTCGTCTATATTTGCTGTATTGTAGTTAAATTGAATCAGAATCAAACATTTATTTGTCATTAATACACGACAAAAACTAAAATAAAAGTAAATCTTTGCCGTGTCAAGAAATAGGCCCAACTCAGCAAGATGCTGGCTTTGCAGCCAGCGCTGGTCTTCCGTTGGGTCCATCCAGTGAGGACACGGTAGATAACACATAAATAGAGTCTCGCCATAACGTGAATTTTAATTCCTTTGTGGTGAGAGTTCCTACCGACTATCTATCGACCTTCACAAAGAAATAATTTTGGCCGAGGGGTCCGCGGTTGGTTACCTACCACGAAATTGCGTAAAACATCGCAGTTGTAGTGTTTTTGTAGTTTTTATAAATATGGATATGTAGGTTAGTCTTTAGGTACCTATTTGTAATATGGGCATTTGTTGCCTGATTTAAATAAATAAATACTTACCTAAATAAATAACAATAAGGACTATATTTCTCCCGCAGATTTGCCTGCGTCCCTTGCCATACGCGGGCGATATAGTAGCTACTTAGGATTACATAACTAACGACCAAAATGGTGTCAGATTGAAGAGCGTCGGCCGTCCACCAGCTCGATGGGTGGACGATATTAGGAAGATTGCGGGTCACTTCGGGATAAGATTAGCTCAGGATAGGGACGGGTGGCGTACTCGAAGAGAGGCCTATGCTCAGCAGTGGGCGATTACGGGCTGAAAATGATGAATGATGATTACAGGACCCTACACCTCGCTTGCCTATTGTTTGGTATTATTAGCTGCAAACAACCGTCGCACCTTTATGAAAAATTAACACTCTCCCGAATGCATGTTAGACAAGCCCCCCGCCTCATCGGTCCAAGACACATATCGGCTAGTTTTCGCGGCAGCTTCCGGTACGCTGCAACGCGATGCTGGAATAATCTCCCACCGCCAATATGAAATTCGCGTTCAATAGCTACATTTAAAAATAAACTTAAAACATTCTTATTTTTGGAACAAACTTCGGTATAGCCGACTGTGTCTATATTATAATATCTATATTATTAATTTAAAACGTAAGTAGATATTACTTAAAGGGTAATATTTAGGTCTGTTCTCAATGGCAAATATATGTTTAGGGATTCTGTTACACTACATTTTGTTCGCTCATCACTATGATTCGTTCTCTTAGGTTAGTTGTAGTATAGTAATTATATATGTTGTGTTGTTTAAATGGATCCACTAAAAACCAGCGTTAGTGCAGTCTGTGCCCTAACACAAGCTGAGTGGGCTCCTTTTTTGGAGACAACCCTCAGCTCTCTATCTTTTACCTCCTATTTTAAACTCTGCGAAATGTGTTGTTGATGTTGTTTTCGAAATAAATACCTTATATTCTATTCTATTCTATAACTAACTATTTTGGTTCAGTGATCCATAAAGGGTCTTGGCCTCCGAAACGAGAGCACGCCACTAATTCCGATATTGCGCCACTTCCACCCAACATTCAGCTTGAAGATGAGGCCGATCCGCCTGCACGCTATCCCCCCAGCGATACCTGGGCTGTTATTCGCTACGCGCCAATGCGGTTCAACCCGCCGGTCACCCGTCACGAAACTAGACCTCTACCTACGCTTGGCTAATACGCATCGCGGTGTCAAGATTATATAAGGGTGAGCGTTGAGGTGAGCTTGAAACAAGTTACAGAATAGGGGGGCTGGGCCGCCACACCAGGCAGAGAGCAGTCGGTCGGCCCAAGTACGCTCTCTTGACTGCCCAGTCCTCTCCCACTCGCAGTAGATGACCGAACGAGCGAAGTCTGTGGGATTTCGTTTCGCCGATGATGTTTGGCTCGGCCAACTTCTCGATCACAGAGATCTATTATGCCGGCTGTACACATTGGGCCAACGTTGGCGCGTGAGCAGGAGGCAGCTATGTAAACGAAAGAGATCGAGTTATAGCTCTCTCCCTCTAACGCATAGCTGCCTTCTGCTCACGCCCCAACGTTGGCCCAGTGTGTACAGCAGGCTTTACATTACATACACTTTATTATTCGTGCGTTCGGTGTAACAGTCGGAATTTGGTGGTCATGACCTTGACATTCAGTATCTGTGTCCTTCACGTTCACAAAACAGGAACGTCAACATTACTTTTTCCGTAACTGTGTGTCCGCAATATACCTACTTAATGCAAATACTATTACAAAAAGGTGAATAAATATATACCTTTAGTATTAATTTTATTGTGTAGCCTTGCATACTTGGCTGGACACGCGGCGCTGACCGGACGTACAGCTATTACAATAATTTATTATGCACGTTACAAAGGACGGTATTTGAAGCGTTATTTGTACTTAATTACTTATGCGGCTTTAAAGTTATATACTTAAATTAATAAGGAACTGGGTTGCTAAATACTATACAATATACTTATTTATTTTCTAAACTAAAATAAATAATCTTTATTATTACACCGCTCGCTCTAAAATTCATCATCATCATATCAGCCGAAAGACATCCACTGCTGGGCATAGGCCTCCCCTAAAGAGTGCCAAAGTGACCGGCCCTGCGCCACCCGCATCCAGCGGACTCCCGCGACCTTTGCCAGGTTGACAGTCCACCTTGTGAGGAGCCTACCCACGTCGCGCCTCCCGGTACGTGGTCGCCACTCTAGAACCTTTCCGCCCCAACTGCCATCGGTTATACGTGCTATGTGGCTCTAAAAATATAGTTTTTTTTTTAATATAAATGACTACCTTCTTCTGTCAGTCTATATTAATATAGTTAAATAGCTTTAAATAGGCTTTGGCTTTAGCTTTAAATAGGCCTCAGTAATAACTATAATCAATAATAAGCATGTAGAAACGGTTTTATAGATTTGTTCGACTTTTTACAATATCTGTTAAGTTAGTGAACGAATTAACGTATTTTCTGGATTGTTTATTCCTTGTGCGGTGTGGATGCGGGAGATCAGGTAGACGTAGCATACTTTGATTTCCGTAAAGCATTCGACACGGTGGACAATGACATTTTACTGACGAAATTTGCGAGGGCAGGTTGCACGCCACATACATTAGAGTTCTTCGCTAGTTACATGCGCGATAGACAGCAGTTTGTGGATTGCTCTGGAAGCAAATCGCAGCTTTACTATGTCAGATCAAGTGTGCCTCAAGGTAGTAATTTGGGGCCGTTGGGATTCATCCTCATGATCAACGACCTTCCTGATGTGGTGATACACTACATGCCTTTTGTTTGCCGATGACTTAAAACTGGTCCAAGTAATCAGGAATATCTCGGACTGTCATAAATGGCAGGAGGACATTGACAAAGTTGTGCACTGGAGTATGAACAATAAACTTTACTTCAACGAAACCAAGTGTACGGTAATTTCGTTTAGTCGAGCACGCAGCCCACTGAACCATCAATATGAAATCGGAGGAGAGCCAATGCAGCGAGTGTCGGAGGTACGTGATCTAGGAGTCCGCCTAACAGCCGATTTTTCATTTCGTAATCACATTGTTGATGTCTGCAAGAAGGCTTTTCGTAACCTCGGTTTTTGATGCGACAAGCAAGGGATTTCTCGAATATTTCAGCTATTATAGCTGTATATGGCTCTCGTAAAGAGTCATCTCGAGTGTAACGCGATAATTTGGAGTCCACACGAAGCTAAATACAAATTCATGCTGGAACGCATTCACAACAAATTTGTTAGGCTCCTTTACCTAAAACTGTACGTTGTGTATCCTGGATATCCTTTGCTGTATCCCACGCTCTTTGTGCTAGGAATGGTGGGATATGATAAACTAGAGGCGAGGCGGGAACTGGCCGTTATTTCATATGTAGTGAGAGTGCTGAGAGGCGAGTTGTGCAACCCCGGGGTCCTGCACGCTGTGGCACTGTACGTACCAGATGGGCACGCGGGGCGTCGCCGCCGGCCGCCACTGCTGGCCGTGCCCGTCTCTCGCACAAAGCTGCTGAAAGAAGCCCACTAACGAGGGCTTTTCGGACAATCAAGAAAGTTACGCTCAACCTGGATATTTTCACGTGCTCCCTGAATGATCTCACTAAGGCCACAATGTTCATATTATTGTGTTACGTGTAGGTTAAATGTGTATAATTCAATAATTAATTTTAAACTGTATTGTCTAGGTACGGTAATTACTTATTTTGTTATGGTTCAATGTTGCTTATCTATCGCATTAGGTACCACCTGTAATGATAGATTTAAGTTGGTTTTTAAATAAATAAATAAATAAAATTGTTATCAACTGTAGCTCAAAAAAGTAGCAAAAAGTCAAAAATAAAACTTAGTATGGAGAAATGCAAACTTTCAGAAGTTAAATAATTCAGTAGCGACCCCTAAAATAAAAATAAAAAACATATGTTATTTTTTCACGTACACAGAACAATATAAGAGGGTGCCTCATTTAAATTTCAAACTTTCGGTTTTTAAGGACCACCCTACTGTTAAGTCAGAATGTACCTATGGGATATTTGATCTTACATTTTATTTATAAAACCGTTACTAAAACACACAAAAAAAAATTATCAGATTTTTAATTGAACATAAATAAGTACCAACTTTTTTTTTTAATAATAATAAATGATAACTTAAATCATTGACACTATTGTCACACTACGAACTTAAGCGTATACCGTATGGTGCTGGATGACATATTCTTGTTCGGTGTAGATTGGCCACCTACTAATATTATAGATGCGAAAGTTTGGATGTTTAGATGTTTGCTTAAAAGGCTCAATCGACTTGGATGAAATTTTGCACCAAGATAGTTTACAGCCTGGATTAAAATATAATATTTAATTCCGAAGTCACGGGCGGAAGCTAGTGAAATAATATTTTATTTCGCTTGATATATACGTATAGCTCGTTCAAAGAGATCGCGAAGCGTGTCGTGGAAGCAAGTGTTGACCATGGTATAACAACACAGGTACTCTCTTCCGAGACACGCGAAGCACGTGACTGACACAAGCCTACGTCATCAAACGGCATTTAACAGCATGATGACGTAGGCTTGTATCAGTCACGTGGTTCGCGAGTCTCGGAAGAGAGTACCTATGGTGCTGACCAATTTGGCTGGCGGGTATCTGGCGCAACGGATCAGAATTGCTATCCAGCGCGGCACAGATCTAGAGCCGGGTTTTTTTTCGTAAATATGTAGTTTTGTTATTGTTTTGTTAGTTTATAGTCCGGATGTAGATAGTTAGGCTAGTATTATTACCCGACTGCCGAAGGAGAGAGACGAGGGTTATTTTATAATGTATTTTATACGAAACCTTCTGTTAATTAAAGTGATTTAAGTCTACATTAATATATAGCTTTAAAATTAATTATTCATATCATATCAGACCTACAAATTTTGACACCAACAACTATATTACTTTTTCTTACATCCTTTACACGTCTTTTCGTTTTGATCTCTTCTCCGAAATCACCAAGAATGACGTTTGACAGTTTAGTTCGTTCTATTTTTAAATGCAACTAATAGCAAAACCCCGATAGACCAGAAGGGACCCGTTGATTGTTAATGTGAGAGGCAAACACCGCTCCCTGCCATTCACGAAGCAGGAAAAAACTCCTTTCGCGCCTTCACGTAATTGGAGCGAACGGTTATCCAAGTTTTTCCGGTGCGTCAATTACTTGAGCAACGCTTTGGGTAACTTTCCATATACCTAAACGATTTCTATTTTCGGACTTTGAATACAACGTGTCTCTACCCTCTGGACATTGATGAATAGTACGTGTCGATTAGGATATTTCTAACCTATGTACAAAGTCTCATTTCAAACTCCACAATATTAACGGAGAAATTACTGATTTACGATTTAATACTTCGGAACAGCCTGTTTATAGATACACGGTAATTAAAGAGTATGTCATGTCACTAGTGTCACTTTAATCTTATCGTCATTGTGAACGACTGATAGGCACAGTAGGCTCCTATTTATTGATGATTTATTTTAATTAATTTAACACGTTGTATATATACAAAACAATATCTTCTTACTTACCAGAAAAGTTAATCGTCGTCGTATTATTACTTCGTAATTCAGCAAGGAGCTGACGTAAGGCTTTTTCCGCATTATTTGGGCTCGGTGTGCTATCAGTATTAAGCTGTTAAGTCAGTACAAACTCCAACACAGTTAACTGACCATCCTGTATTTATTTTGAACCTTATTACAATGCACACAAAGTGGACGGATGGTCAGTTAACTGTATTGGCGATGGTACAGATTGTTTACTGCACGCATACATTTAAATGATTGCATCTTAGGGCGCGGGATCCGTGGAAATGAGACGGTTAAAATTTAAGAATGTGGTGATGTATGCGTACTACGTCGCGTCCCCGCAATAGAATAATAGTAATAATAACACCTTAATACATGGCTGGGTCAAGGGCCACATACAGATGGCGGTTCGCCGGACACTGCGCTGATAGTCAGGAGGTTCCTCTTTTTGTCGCCCTGACCACCGGTAGCTGAGGCCCCGCCTCGCTGCCGGTGGCACCTTAGGGTCGATTTTTATAATGATTTTATGGTTTGTATGTATAGTTTTAAATTTTGCTTTTGAAATTATTATTTGATGTGAATAAAAGAAAATAATAACAATAACTAAAGCGCAATTCTTATTGTTACTAAACGGGACTTAATAGCGTACTATTAACTTAACCTCCTGGGTCCTGGAGATATCGATTGTCCCAAAACTGATAAGTGCATCTCTTGATGTCGGAAAATTAGTAAAAAAAATCATAGAGTTTTCCCCTCGCAAAACTGATCGCTGATAGGCCATTTGTGACTCGGTATTTTTCAGGTTGACAGTTTCGTTTGGAAACGTTCTATGCGTGTAAACTTGGCAAAACGGATTGACGTTTGACTGCAGATTTTTTCAAATGTTATGTCCTCAAGTGAGGACCGGGGGATCCAGGAGGTTAAATAAATGATGTGTGAGAATCGTGAAAGTATAAATCAATATAAAGCGCAATTATTATACCTACTGACAGTAGACCACCAAGCAGCGACAGATCGGTTACGGTTACGGTTATACCGGTATTCCATTATGTAAAGGTTAACCGGTTACATTTATGTTGACGAGGCGCGGCTAAAACCAAAACTGTAGTAATATCGTTTAGGTAGGTATTCTATTATATATTACAATCGGACACTTTACGCTCGAAGTTGTAGATGATTATAATGATAATAATAATAAATAATAATAATAAACCATTTATTTCAGGTATCTAAGGCCCATAGTAGATTATGTATAGGTACCTAGAACAGACTATCCAGTTAGGTAGGTCCAACTTCGAGAAAGAGGTCAATCGTCGAATCCGACTCGGCTGGGCAGCGTTCGGGAAGCTACGGCACATCTTTTCGCCCAATATCCCGCAGTGTCTCAAGATGAGAGTCTTTGACCAGTGTGTGTTGCCAGTGATGACATATGGCACTGAAACGTGGTCGCTTACTATGGGCCTCATAAGATGGCTCAAAGTCACCCAAAGGGCAATGGAGAGGGCCATGTTGGGAGTTTCTCTGCGTGATCGCATCAGAAATGAGGCTGTCCGCAGCAGAACCAAGGTAAACGATATAGCCCTCCGGATCGCTCAATTTAAGTGGCAGTGGGCGGGGCACATAGCACGTAGAACCGATGGCCATTGGGGCGGAAAGGTTCTTGAGTGGCGACCACGTACCGGAAGGCGCGGCGTGGGTAGGCCCCCGAGAAGGTGGACTGATGACCTGGTAAAGGTTGCGGGAGTCCGCTGGATGCGGGTGGCGCAGGACCGGTCACTTTGGCACTCTTTGGGGGAGGCCTATGTCCAGCAGTGGACGTCTTTCGGCTGATATGCTGATGATGGTGAGGTATTCTATTAAAGGATAGTGAAACCTTTATACAACGGTTCCCACCCAATATTATTTCGATACCGAAAAAAAATGTTCCTTAGCGGTTCGACTTCTCCCGCCACCCGCCCATATCGGTTATCTTTATAAAAGCGGTTACGGTACCCAACAAAATTGCTAGCTAGCTCTAAAGTACAAAATATCCCATTCTGAATCCGCTCCGTCAAATGTGAAGCTGGCTGTTCAACACCATCTTGTAACGTGGGTCGGACAAGTCTGTCGCATACTAATAAGTCAGAGGACACACGTGACGCCTAATTGGACCCCACGCATAATTCGAAACAACGCCAAGCTGAGACAAAGATGCAATTAACGAAGAACTTAAACACCTTTGGCAACATCTTAGAACAAAGGTTACATCTGAATAAATAACCTATAGTACAACAATCTGATCGATTATAGTATTAGATTATCTTTACGATATTTGAAGTCAATTTACTTAGAATATACTCAATAATTCTATAGTATCAATTAATAGACAAACACACGGATACACAGAAGGACAGTTACACAGATACACCATGTTAAAATTATAACGCCCCTCTTTTTGCGTCGGAGGTTAACTAATGTATTATAGTTGAGTTAGGAGCTCCATAGAAAAAAGTATGTGATTATAATTATGTAGTTTGGTGAACGAAGTCATAATTGAAATATTAAAGTCGACGAGCATAAAAATGTTAGTTACGTGTGTGAAATCTGATTAGATTTTGTGATGAGTGACGTGTGAGAGAGAGAGAGAGAAAGGAGATTGTGTCTCCGAAACTACATCCAATTTAAAAAGCTATTATATTTTTATTTCGCAGTTCTGGATTAGGGGATAGATAAAGCAAAAAAAAAGTTTGAATATTTTCTTTTATAACGTTGGTTCCTACTCGTTACGCACTGTGTTTTAAAAGGACTTAGGAACCCCACTTTTTCAATGCATTCTCTTTTCGCGCAATACGTTTATCGTCTTTACTGTAAATATATTGGCTTCGAAAGAGCCATAATGGCAGCTCTGAAACGAAGTTTTACCATGGAGAATGGCTTTATAGTGGATAAAACCGAAAAGCGGTTCGATGCACAATGTGCTTCGTGTTTGCGGCGGGATCGACCATGCTCGTGGTTACGGCTCCACATTTGAGTGAGGAAACAGTAACCTAAACACCAATATAAACTTTTGGTACGAGCTTTTTTCCGACTGTAGGTACTATTTGCACAATCGTCAACTACTCGTTGAGAGTCCAATGAACTCACACACGACGGGTTTGGCTTGTGTAGTTCAGCAGTTGCTATGGCCATCATCCGTCTCCATCATCAGATTAGCTTGATGTTACCATTGTATTAAATTGTCCCGAAACTTAAATAAGTATGCCAAATTTAAGCTCGATCGTATATCAGAAAGTGTTAGAAAAATGGTAAGCAAGATTTGAAAAATATGTTCCATCTCTCTTATGTAGACGGATTAAGGTTTCTGTACATATTTTATAAGAGGATTTTTTTTTTCAATTTACTGTACAAACAAACAGCAAGTAAAATTAAAAAAAAAACACCTTTGTCAGTTAAAATATGGTTTGCGTGGCAAAAAAAAATATTTTTATTTTTTTAATAAATAAATATTAGGGGACAATCTTACACAAATCGAACTAGTCCCATAGTAAGCTCAATAAGGCTTGTGTTATGGGTACTATACGGCGATATATTTAATAGATAGAAATACTTAAATACATAGAAAACATCCATGACTCAGAAACAAATATTCATGCTCATCACACAAATATTTGCCCTTACCGGGATTCGAACCCAGGACCTTCAGCTTCGTAGGCAGCGTCACTACCCACTAGGCTAACCGGTCGTCAAAAAAAAAAGCCACGATCATTGCGCTCGATCAGCTTGTGGTGTCATTCATGGTCTCCTGATTTAATCCGAAAAACTGTGTTCGAGTGTCAACCTGAAAATTTCATAACTGCAGTAAAACCTCATACGAGATCGTTTATAACGACATGACATTTGAAAGAAGTCTCAACGCAATCGTATGTATAAGAACTCCCTTCAATGTACTGATTCGCTTTTTTAGTGATTTTTAATCTCTATAATATATCGCAGGTAAGTGTACTGTGGGTCCTACTGTTATGATTTTACCGCGGCGAGTAGGTCGACGTTTTTGTAGGCAGATACCATGTAGAAAGCTTGTTCGCCACACTAAAATGAGATTTTCTCGCAAATGGATCTTTGTTCGTCACACGGGTAAATTTAAAATATCGGTCCCGGGGCACTTTCGCTACAAAACTTACTTATGGATGTTACAAGTGTCCAAAGTGATTCTGTTGAAATTCTCGTGTTTCGCAGTCCAACTGAACATATTCTATGACTGTAGAATAAAAAGGTTTTTTTTAATCACTCACAGGTACGCAACAAACCCCCCGCCTTTGGCCCCTATCTCACCTGATGGTAAGTTCTGTTTTTGTAACCTTGAGATCTTTATTATATACTAGCAGCCCGGCCCCGGATTCGCACGGATTACCCTTATTCCCGTAGGAATGAAGCATTTTCGCGCGGTAAAAACTATGTTCATCAGGGATAATGTCGGCTTCTAATGGTTAAAGATTTTTTCAAATCGGTTCAGTAATTTCGGAGCCTATTCAATACAAACACACAAACAAACAATCAAATCTTTCCTCTTTATATTATTAGTGTAGAAGTGTAGAAAGTGTAGAAAATGCATAGGGAACTCCGTGGTTTGCCTATTGGTGTACAAATGTTTTTTGACGACAACGTGTTTTAAGTGCAGCGATAGTTGTGTTGTTTGTTATTCTATACCTACTTCTGAAATTGATAAATCACATTTTTTTATGGAATTTCATTTTTAACATACGTTTCAAAGTAATTTCCTTCTTCAAGGAGTCTTCCTGACAATGCATAATTTATTAACAACCACTTTTCATTATGGAAACCTAGCATCGAGATTGTAATAATAGGTAGGTATACCTTCCTTTGTTACCGTACTATCAAATCATATTAAATTTAGTAGGCATCTCTTCAACAAAGCTCCTTCTAGTTTGAGTTACGAAAATGAAAGATTGCTATCCCTGTTCCGCATAGGAAATTGGCTGGGAAGCATATTATCTACGAGCGAAGTCGGACTGATACAGTTTCTATTTTAATATTCAAACTATGATAAAAAGCATACTATGATAGAAATCAGATTATTTTTACTAAACGGGACCTAATCGTGTATAATTATCTTATTTATTTACCTCACTGAGATCTCCCGACGTTTTGTACGAATCACAACATGTTCATGGAACAACTGGCTTGAGCGGGTAGAAGTTGATACTATCAACTTCTTCTTGCTGCGCTGGTTTTCTGAACTACCCGCACTTGGTCTTAATTAACCACTTGTACACTAGGGTTGTCATTGTCACCCGGCCGACACACAACACTAATAGTGGCATTTACTTTAAGATCGGATTTCACGAAGAATAAAGTCCCGTTTAGTAAAAATAACGAGTGAGAATCGTGAAAGTTTAAATCAAAATATTGAAATATAAATCGTTTTACTTTGTGATAAAAAGTTTAAAACAATGAAGTAAGTACCTATTATTCGTTTCATGTGTGACTTTTACACCGGTGTATATTATTAAGCGTATTGTATTGCAGGTAGCCAATCAATTACGAACACCGAAGAGGAAATAAATATTCGCGTAATTCCTACATATCGTTGTCAATACCAGACTAATTGAAATGAAGCCTTTTTCGTATTGTTTTTGAAAGAGCCCGTTAAAACAATGACTGCTGCCATTTACATATGAAAAGTTCAAAGGTTTAGCTAACGGGGGACCTAGTTTTTCTTTGAACTCGACTAAAAATAAAATTTCACAAAGGGGTGATTTTTTTTAGACTGTGAAAGTTTTTTAACAAAAGGCTTGGTGAGATTGAATCTTCAAATTTTAAGGCATTGTGAGTGATTAAACAGCTCCAATAGACAATTAGCATAGTAATCTTCTAATGCTTTATCTTATTTGAGTATATGCACCTTTGGACTGATGACACAGGACAGGCTTAGCCTATTGAGGGAGCATAGCTCCTTTGTATTTAATTTCCGTTTGCGCAGGTATATTTTAATGTTGTTTTACGAGTTGCTTTCAGCATATCGATTCCGTTTTCCACGGTATTTATGAGCAGAAAACATAGAATTAAAAAAAAATTGAATCACTTACCACTTCTAACAAGCTTGAACGTGACTTGTTGTTGGTTCTTGAGCTGCTCGTTGTGATTCGGGTGCGTCAGCTCGCGCAGCGCCATGTCTATGGACTGCTGCTGCATGATGACGCGGGGCTGCATCGGCACAGGCTCAGGTTTAGAACGACTCAGCCTCCGGAAGAAACTAACTTTCTTTTGCTTTATATGTGAACCTGCCAAAACGAAAAAGAAGCATGAAATATCCATAAACCGATGTATAGAATTGTGTTCACGCTATTGTATCACGAAAATACAACAATAAACTCACATAAAACATGATAAAAACCCAAATGAAGATGACTTGATCATTGTGAAGCTTTAGCCGTTATTATTGCGAATATCATGCGCTATGGATGTGATCGGTTAGTCAGTCGCCAGGCATTCCAAATCCAAGCACTCTCGTTCAAAAACCTTCAAAGGACGATCGTTGAGGCGTTGGCGATAGCGTCGAGGTTCTGAAGGACAGCGGCGAGGGGCTAGGCGTGGAGTTGGGGCGCGGAGGGAGGAGGCTGAGTGAAGACGTCGCCGGGGAGGGGAAGTGCATCGCCGACACATCGGAACGGCGATCCGGCTCAGGCGTGTTGACGCGGATCTTCGCCGTGAACTGCGGCGAGCTTGCCACTTCAAACAGAGCATCGAAATCGCGATCGAATATATTCTTCCGCGAGAAGGCGGGAGTGGGAAGCGGGGCGGGAAGCTCGAATTCATCAGGAGCGGGGGTTCTAACAATTTTTCCGAATTCGTTGTCCTCATGGCGCCCGAATTTTTTCAGCAGCTTGTTTGATTTGCGCTCGCGCAGCTTAGCCGGCCGCTCGATAGAGGGCGTCGGCGAGGCCGGCGCGCGGTCCGCGGGCTCCGGGGGCGCCGTTTTGGGGAGGGACACGGCGCGGGGGGACCGGGGGCTGGGGGCCAAGGGGGGGTCCGCGCGGGACGGCGCGGGCGGCGGCGGCCCGAAGAGCACGTCAAGCGTGGGACGCTGCCGGGGCCTAGGCAGCGAGTGTGTGCCGTATGAGTGGGTAACTACTTGTTCCGCGGGATATATTACGTACATCCCTGGTGAGACCGCATCGCGCCGGCCTCTCGCGCCCTCCGAAGAGGTTCACGCGCGTATCGATCTACCTTCCCTTAATCTAACAGTCTCAATGGTGTTTTTTTCGCTCTCAATGGAGTTTTAGTTACACAAAGTAAAGAAGAGTAAAACGATTACCGTGGAATGTTTTTAAACGTATTCTTATCGTGTAGTAGTAGAGGAAAGAAGGAATGTTTAGTGGGGAGGGTTACTGAGCCATGGGTTTTTGATCTGGGAATTGTCTTCGGGACACTTCAGCCTCAAGTCCATACAAGGCATCTTCATCCTGAGCAACAAAAACAAAGAAATAAATAAATATAACATAAAAAATACTGTCAAACACAAAATGGTATCAAAATCGTAATAATATGGGTTTGTACAAGTTTTTTTTCAAATGAAGGTAATAAACTTGTTTATTACAAACATAATTGTGTAGGTACAAACTACTTACACACACTTAACTGACCATCTGTCAACCTTATTTGCATTGCTATAAGGTTGACAGATGGTCAGTTAAGTATGTTTTCAACGGTAATACAATATATAAAACCAGCCCTTGATACCTTACTGTTAATATTGCACTGAGATTGCAAAATCGTTTACATACAATCAAGAATATTTATAAAACCAGGCAGAAGTGATTACATTATAATATTATGTCGTTAATAATTTAGTCTGTAAACCTCCAGTCACCTTGCGCACGCAAACATAATACTTGTGTTTCTTCTTTCACCATTTCAAACTAAAACCGCACACTCGGTTCAGTCGTAAATCCATTGTAAGACCAAAACGTTTACTTAAATATGCTTACAGTTTGTAAGCACTTGAATATGTTTTCCACCTGAGCTAACGTGCCGTGATTAAAGTATGCGGTAAAGTAACACACAGTTTGCATAAAATACGGTGTTCTCTTCAATTTAACCGTCGTTGCTCGTACCCATACTGGGGTTAAATAAAGTGAACCAACAGTGGAAGGTTTAGTTACTTAAGTTGATATGGAATGCTCTAGATGGCACGGTTTATTCTTATTTTTTTAGTATTTGACTCTACCGACTACTACGAATATTATGACCCTGCTTCATTTCTTGTTATAAGACATGGAACTAGCTTAATGACATTAAAAAAAACATGAAATTATTTTACATAGGTATATTTCATATTGAAATTTTTATAACATAAGTACCTTACTGATTTCAGATACAGCTAAAGATTAAAAAATAGTCAAATAGGTTTAAAAACATATAAGTCGAAGTTTGAACTTTACAAATAAATTGATAATGCAGTTAAAATGCAAAATAGGCGAGTCTCATCCGTGTAAAGATAAGTTTAAGTTAACATGTATCCGAGTTTGCGCTACCTTAGTATAAGTCAATCTCCAGTTAGGAACCTCAGGGTCAAGTTACGAAGGCTGAGTGGTGAGTTGCGAAAGGTTGCGAATCGCATAGCTGGCTAGAGCTCACCGAGACAATCGGGTCAAGTAGCACCACAATAGCTGACTGAGGCGCCTCGAGCCTCGAGTTCTTAACGCTGGCGCCGCGACGTTGCGTTTTTAAAGAACCTGTTCCCTTCGTGTAATTATGTTGCGTCGTGTACGTACAACGCTTATGAGTGGTTCTGAGGCTCTAGTATAAGTTTTACCGAAACAAAACGTTGCGTTCGCGTTTAGCTGTCAAATCCCATACAAATTGAGGGTAAAACGCAAACACGTTCGTAAAGGTTTGTTTCGCTAAAACTTGTACTAGAGCCTCGGGAATGAAAAACACCAAGGCATTAATACTACATTTCTGGGGGTCTACGGAAACTGATCTATTTTCTCAATCAATACCTATAAAGTATTTCTCGTTGACTAGAATCATGAAATTACGCAAGAAGACAAGGAATCATTCCATAAAAAATATTTTCTTATGTTATTTTTTGATATTAAAATATTCGGTATAAACAGTGAACTTGTTGATTGTAATTGCTGTTTTTTTTTCTATTCACAGTTCCAAGGGACTGCAGACTTGAGACATCATCAACATATCAGCCAAAAGACGTCCACTGCTGGACAAAGGTCTTCCCCAATGAGTGCCAAAGTAAACGGTCCTGCACCCCTCCTCGCGCACGCATTAGTCAGATAGACGTACAACGAAGTGCGTACAACCTAATATATAACTAAATATTTCTAATTATCAAGTCCATGATGAGCTGTACCTACCACGGCATTCAAAGAGATTGCTATTTTTGGAACAAAAAAATAATTACATTTCAGATTCATCAATTATTTGTTTGGTTAATTACTCCAATGGGAAGTGGCTCGGCTTGTGTATACAGAGTGCGCTAAATGAGCCAAAGAAAACTTATTACTCAAGATATTTTCACTAGCCTAAGTATTTTCAGGATACAGCTCAGTTAATTACCCTTTGTTACAGAAAGTTAAGCAAATATTTTGCGTCGAATTGAAATGAATTTTCCAATAACAGATAAATAAGACTTGAGTAATATTCGTGACTAGTCATTCAATATCTAGATTGATTGATAACTTGATTGGATTTTAGTATTCGTTTTCATATTCATTGCATCAGCACTTTCCCCGTGAAATGATAACACGTTGCTACAGCACATAGTAAAACCTCGTATGCGTTCAACCTGTAAACAGACGTTCCGGCCACTAACGCCGGAATATAAAGGTTTTGTTGCGGTTCTGTCAACTGAATCTCTTATGTCAACTGATATTATTTTACGTGATGGTATTATTGTGGGTGTGAAAATACATGTAGTTTCGAGTGTGGCGTGTTATTTATGATATGCTGATCCCACAGTACATATTACCTTATATCATAACTTGGGCGTAAGCTTGCACTGATTACATTAAACCCTTTGCAGTGAAAGGCTTAGATGTATTGATGAGGTTAGATTGTTTCATTGTTTGGATAGCTAATCTTCATCACGCAGTTACAGGAAGGATTAAGACGAAGCGTGCCAAACATTCCTGGTGTGCCGTGATGAGTTGAAGCAACGTTTAAGTACCTATCCATTTCAAACTAACAAGCGAATTTAGGTATGTGGTGTTGTGTTCCCGGGCTGTGAAGCGGCGCTCGTGGGTTTGAATCCCGGTTCGTACCAAAGTAATAACCGCCACCTCCGGTTCGTACCATAAGTATGTACGGAATATTTACCGTTAGCTTAGCAGGAACACCGTGAGGAAACCGGCCTAATCCCAATTAGGTCTAGTTTTCTCTCTGGGTAGGAAGGTCAGATGGCAGTCGCTTTTGTAAAACTAGTGCCTATACTAAATCTTGAGATAAGGTGTCAAAGTAGACCAAGGGCTCCTTTAGGGCACAACCGGGTTTAACGCTAGGAGGATGATGATCCTCCATATTTTTATTTTATCATCATCATAAATTATTTTCATGGCACAGATTCGTCGCACTATTAAAAAAAATTGAGTCATATTTAAATTATTGTTTTTCAAAAAAGTCAACTACCCGTCCATTATTAAATTAATTTGAGCACGATACACAACACCCGCACTATCCGCGCACAGAACCGAAGATATCTCTCGAGATTTCAGTTTCTGAATCACTGGTCGCCAAGTCACCGATGAATTGAAAACATCTTCCCTAATATTGAAATGCTTCGGGTGTTTCTTGATTTCAGTTTCATCTACGAGAAGCAATTGAAATCAAGAAACACCCTCGAATACTTTTATTGACTTTTGGAGGGTAGTGAAATGCACCCATATCACTCAATCCGTTGACATCTTGCTGGGACGACGTCATCTGCGGCCATGACCACCGGTGCAACCCGTGTCGAAACGGCAGAAATAATAGTACATTATTGCCGTGGCCGGGAAGGAGGCAATTGCAGGCTGAGTATTTGTTTAAACGGACGAGCTTGCGAGTCCGTTTAATTATAAATACGAAACCTGCAATTGCCATTCCAGCTGAGGCTAATATAGTGCTTTTCTCAAAAATGGGGGAATAAAAAATACTAAATTTATATAAACTTTAAATATCGTTGCAAAACGTGAAAATATTTACGATTTCCCGCCGTTTTTTTTTAAACAGAATCGCAAGTGTATTTTTCCACCAAAAAAACGCAAAATATTTGAGACACATACAAAAACGTCGTGTTTGCAAGAGAACAATACGAGATGAATTGGCTGAATACGAGCTGTGCCGTCTTTATATGCCAGTTTCTACTTCAAAAAAAAATTTGGTACTCAACAAATAAAGGAATTTATATACAGCGTGTGACTCATAAGAACATTAATTTTAAGGAACGATAGTTTCAAGTGCTGTGAACCGTTATATAAAAAAAATAAAACGATCGTCTTATTTAATTGAGAGTTATATTTTTAAATATTTTTCGAACAGCAATGTACTGCATCCATTTATTTGACACTTGAGAAAGGCAGGCGTAATCATTAACATTTAAATTAATAAATACATTAAAGTGATTCATAACTGTTGTTAACAGACGACGTGTACCTTCTTTTTTCCTGAATTGTACACTAGAAAGTAAAGAGAATTAAAGTTACTTCGATGTTCACACACGAAACCAATTTATCGGCGATTCATAAGTCATCACATTTGCGAATCACATTGTTCACTGTACCAGACAAATAATCACTGCACATAATTTTATTTCACCTCTTATGAAATCACAATTCTGAATAGCTAGTTTTAAACTTATTTTATTAAATTGATTAGTAATTGTGTTTATCAACAAGCATGATGTTATCTTGACACTTCAACTCAATGAATGCTAAGTTGTCAATTGATCGGTACTCAGACGATATGAAAACTGCTGTGATTCCGCCTTCTTAGGTAGTTTACGCATTGTAAACTTTAATTAAGTAAGTTTTTGAAACAGTGTACTGGCTGGTATGACAGGACGCCGTCAACCATGACTTTTCCCTGTGTCTTGTCACGTCATAATTTTCTTGACAAAATGCCAAGACCATCCATGATCCCCTTATAACTCGCAGGAATTAGCGGATATGATATTAATGTATGGCGAAGCTGGGCAAAATGCTAACCAGGCGTTGATATTGTATCGGGAGCGATTCCCAAATCGTCGCATTCCTCGAGACTCCAGTCATAGTGCGTGCATTGCAGCGCATCCGGGAAGACAGACCGGTCATCAATACCGATGGGCGGTAAACGTCTGGGCAGCCATTCATGGTGATCGTATCATCGGACCAGTGTTTATCGATGGGAACCTTAATGGTGAAAAATTCCTGCAATTGCTTCGTGGTCCATTGACTAATTATGTCAACTCGTTGCCGGAAGAAGAACGCGAGCTGACTTGGTTGCAACTAGACGGAGCTCCTGCACACTCGGCAGTTCTCGTGCGTAACTATTTGAACACTTTGTTTGGCAACCGATGGATTGGCAGGTTTGGGCCTCGACATTGGCCGGCCCGTTCACCGGACCTCACAATGTTAGACTTCTTTTTATGGGGGGCCATACAAAATTAGGTTTATTCAAAACCACAAACATCTGTCGAAGATCTCCGATACAGAATCACTGAGACGCAATTCTAAACCTTCAGCAGAACACTAATTTTCAAAGCGTACATCAGTCGTTAATACGCCGATGCAACACTTGCCTCCGAATGCAAGGGCGTCACATAGAACACCGTTATCTTCGCCGAGTGAATCGTCAAGATTAAGCAATTAATGTTTTATTACATTAAAATAATAATACTTTTTAGCATTTGTTTCATTTTTAAACGAACACGTAAAGATTGTACCGAAACTTTTATGCAGTTAGGTACTTTTGTTACGGAGTTAGCATCTTAGGCGGTTGTCGGGTTGAATGCAAATCGCACATCGCTGCGGAGTGCGAGCGGGACATCGCTATGTCCTTCTCGCTTACACACACCAGTGATTTTTGGCGGTCTTATCAAGTGTCATTAGTGTCAACAAAATGGAGGTAATTGACAAGGTGTCATTAAGAGCGAAATTTGAATGCAATCAAATGTTTGTATGAGTGGTTAGGCTTGTTACCGATACATTGCGTGCGTGCCGAATTAATTTGTATGAAAAAAAAAATGTTTTTTTTTTTAATATAGTTATGAATTTATGTTCATTAGGGATCATACATGCTGCTCTTAAAATATATGTTCTTATGAAACTCACACGCAGTATAACATTCCAGGCGGCCTGCAATGTTTTTAATTTTTTAATTTAGATCTGACCTTAAATTATACACTTTACCTTCCAATATGTAGCGAGTTATGTTCACTTTGCGGCCATTTTTGAGAAAAGGTAAATTATTATCGTGAAAAACAATACAGTAGTTTTGAAACATTTTGAAATTGTGATTAATTGCTTAAAAACTCCTACTGCATCTGTCTTTTAATACAGTTTTTCTAAGTCTTTACACACACACGTCTTTACACGTTCTTAACAAAATAACTGCTTATCATCCAACTATCTCGTTTGGCAATTCTAATTATATAAAATTATTTAATACGAAACGCAAAGAAGCGTTACGTTGATTCGTGGCAACGGCCCTCGACAGAAGAATCGCGAGGAGATTCGGCTACGCACTTCAAAATCTTCAAATTGCTTGATTCAAATCAAGGATTTCTTGACACCATCTTAAACTAAATTAAAGTACCTACGGAATTACGCCTGGTTCTCAATCAAAGGCGACTCGATCGTGTCTGTTGAATAGTGCACATGACTCGAACAAAAATTAGGGCTTTAAAGCCCAATATCTCGCAAACTAATCACTGATTTGAAAAATGGTTATAGGAAACCCATTATATTTTTGAACGAGCTATCCAACGATACCCCACACCATGGATTTAACGAGAAAAAAAATTACATCCCCGCTTTAGGTGTAGGGGAGGTACCCTAAAAAAAAGATTTTTCTAGATTTTATTGTATTGCTTTGTCGGCGTGATTGATTTATATGCCCATGCCGATTTCCAGTTTTCTAGTAGGGCATTTAGTTGTGTGGTGTGATGAGCACGATTATTTGTTCCTGAGTCATGGATGTTTTCTATGCATTTAAGTATTTATTTATCTATATCAGTATATGTTTATCGTCGTCTAGTACCCATAGTACAAGCTTTGCTTAGTTTGGGACTAGGTCGATTTGTGTAAGATTGTCCCCTAATATTTATTTATTTATTACTAGCTTCTGCCCGCGACTCCGTCCGCGTGGAACTTATAAACGAGTTCCACGCGGACGGAGTTCGCAGCTCCATGCAAACTTTTACCCCCCCATTTCACCCCCTTAGGGGATGATTACGGGGGTAAAAACTATTCTATGTTACTCTCCATCCCTTCAACTATCTCCACCTAAAAAATCACGTCAATTCGTCGCTCCGTTTTGCCGTGAAAGACGGACAAACAAAAAAGAAACACACACATACACTTTCGAATTTATAATATTAGTATGGAAGTATGGATTTAAGTTCCGAAAAACTCATTGTTACGAGCCGGGATTCGAACCCACGATCGCCGCTTGACAGCCGTATTCCTGAACCACTAGGCTACCGTAGCTCTTAGACGACTTACATCTTAGCGGTAAATAAAGAAAAAGAATGCCTTTTCTCCGATAAGGTCTAAAATACTGCTTCAAGAAAAAAATGTGAGTACATCATTTTTACCTACAGTGCAAGGGCGAATTTAAACCTAGGAACTTATACCGGGTATTTATGGAAAGATAAATATCAGCCTCAGTTCACGATGTTTTTAAACATTGAAAATGTTATTTAAATGGCTTCAGAAATTTCAGTATAGCCCCCAATTTCAGCGAAAGTGAGACATCGCCCTGGTCACGTGAGTTTTAGGGCTATGTGGATGATTGAGATGTCAAAAGATGAAGATGAGATGTTGGCAAGGACTACAAAATGTAAAAAAACAAAAAAAAAAAAATTTCTTTTTGTAAAATCGCAAAAATGTCGAAAAATGACGCATTTTTTTGGGGTCTTTTCGTACAAAATCGGCAATATCTTGAAAACGAAAAGCGATATCGAAAAAATGAAAAAAAAGCCCTCGGGGTATTGAGTTTGCCTACATTATCAAAAAAAAAACTTTTGTATCTCTTACGGTCTAGGCAGGAATAGAACTCGCGTTTTGGCCAGGTGTGACGTAAAGGATATTTTTGTTGATTTCCCGGCGACATTTATATGCGTTTGTTGAATATCTGAATTTGACTCTTAGGAGGAAGTGAATGTGCAGATATTCTTTAAAATCTAATTCTTAAATACCGTTATGTTATCAAATATTGGCATTTTTTTTATTCTTTCTTTAAATATCTGAAAATGAAAATATATTTATTCATAAATATCACAAACAAATTATAGCCTTTACCCCCTTAATATCATTGCGTTTTTAACATTTAAAATGTTATTTAAATCGCTTCAGTATAGCCCCCAATTTCGGCGAAAGTGAGACATCGCTCTGGTCTCGTGAGTTTTTGGGCTACGTGGATGATTGAGATGTCAAAAGATGCCCTCTTAGCAAGGATTACAAAACGTGAAAAAAAAAATATACAGGATGTCCCAAACTTATGGGACATGAAGGGGAAGTACCTTAAATATCGTAGATAGTGAATTTTGCTCAAAGAAGACTTTATGTTATTTTTAAAAGTTAGTAATTCTGCATTCATAGATTTTCTAAAATATACTTGCTTCGTCTGGGAATCGAACCGCCAACTTAAATGTCAAAAAAAATCACCCTACTTGTATGATGCCAATCGAAAGAATAGCTAAAAAATAATAACTCTGCTTAAGTAACATAGTATTTTAAAAGAAATTAGATGGCCGGCCAGATCCCTGGACCTTACACCATTAGATTTCTTCTTTTGGGGATACGTGAAAGATATGCTATACAAAAAACGATACGAGAACGTGGGCGAGTTGCAAACAGAATTGTGCCATATCACATCGAGTGTTCACCATAAAATGATAAGAAAATCAACAGGCAGCGGGCTCATTAAAAGATTGGAGATTTGCGTAAGACAAGAGGGATCACATTTTGAGCATTTAATTAATTAATTTACAAACAAATACCTACTTAATTGACTACGGCAGTTTCATGTATGTTTTTAATTTGATTAAAATATTAATTTCACGTTGTTCCTTTCTTTTAAAATACCATGTTACTCAAGCAGAGTTATTATTTTTTAGCTATTCTTTCGATTGGCATCATAGTTTTCTACATTTAAGTCGGTTCGATTCCCAGACGGAGCAAGTAATTTTTAGAAAATCTATGAATGGAGAATTACTAACTTTTAAAAATAACATAAAGTCTTCTTTGAGCAAAATTCACTATCTACGATATTTAAGGTTCATGTCCCATAAGTTTGGGACGGAACTGTATATAGCTTTTTGTAAAAATGCAAAAATGTACGCAATTTTTTGGGGTCTTTTGGTACAAAATCGGCAATATTTTGAAAACGAAAAGTAATGTCGAAAAAATGAAAAAAAGCCCTCGGGTTATTGAGTTGGCCTACATTATGAAAAAACAAAAACCTCTCTATCTCTTACGGTCTAGGAAGGAAGGTGCCCTTTATGTGGCGCAATTTCAGGGCGCGCGCTCGTTTTGTTCTGCAATACGAGTGTCGTGTCATTGAGTTATTTTTGGAGTGTTTATTTGAGGTTTCTGTATTTATTTGTGATTTTAATATATTCATTTATACAGGGTGATTCAGGAGACGTGAGCAGGATCAACCCTACACATACAGTTAATGTTAATGGATCTTTTACCATCGTAATTAAATTAAACGCCCACAGTTTTTTTTTACATTTTGTGTGAAAGTTTCATTCACAATAAATCATGGTCACCCTACACAACTTAAAAAAAAATTAACGTTAATCTTACCAATGCTGGTACGACTGAGTAGCTTATAAACTATTGAATCCGTAGGGTTGATCCTGCTCATGTCTCCTGAATCACCCTGTATATGTATAAATTGTAATTAATTTGACTATCGTTTTTAATGATTGTTATTGGAGTGTTTATTTGAGGTTTCTATATTTATTTGTGATTAGTACATTACGGCAGAGACCAGTAAGGAAGCCATACTGACCGAGTATGAATACGAGGCCAGTATGGCTATTACGATCGAAAGAAGTACAGTTCTTTACTCAAAAATTAAACAGAAAATAAGATAAAAATATATTTAAGATACATTAATGGTACCATTCATATTCGTGCATTTGTTAAAGGATATTTTTCTTAATTTCTCGGGGACATTTATATACGTTTGTTGAATCTTAGGAGGAATTGAATGTACAGACATTCTTTACAATCTAATTCTTAAATAAAGTTATGTTATCAAATACTGGCAGCATTTATTTACATTAATCGCTGCTGAATATTTGTGTTTTCATTCCTTTGTAGCCATCCCATTGTCTCTTTAACCATGCCATTAAAGTATAGTTCTTTATTTTAACGTTCTCTTTGTTGAGTATATCAATTGCTTTATTTGGCGCGGATGGGTGAAACAAGCCAAAATCACATTCTCTGACCAAATTATTAGCTTAATTTTCTTCCTTCCACTTAATGAATATTTCGTACTTTTTTTTATATCTGAAAATTAAATTGAAAATATATTTATTCATAAATATCACAAACAAATTAAAGACTTTCCACCATTCATATCATTGCGGTTTTTTTTATTAAAGTCTTACTGCGTTTAATTATTTTTTTGCACGGCTGACTGTTTTGGTAAGACACCAATCAATTTTTTTAATGATAAAATTTAATTATTGATAATTGATATGTTTTACAACTAATGTTCATACTTTTAATTTGGACTCGGACGTTTTTTTTAAACAACACATTAAAATAATTCAGAATATCAACAATATTATGAACTAAACGCAGCATTCAAACTTTTCCGCACTAACCTTGTCGTGTCGCTAATTTCTTGGTTTCTTTAAGCCTGCATTACACTGGCGCGGCCTGACCGCGGCGGACATTAATAAAATTGTCATTAGCTGTCTGTGTATTGCAGGCCTTATACTGCCAACAGTGTTGACCTTTTTTTTTACATTTAGAAATAATTTGCAAACACTAATAATTAAAACAATTAGTCGTATGCATATTAAAAAGTATACTTCAAATAAGAATATATTTGAAATAAAATAGCATTCAAGTCGTAGTATTCATATATATTTAAAAAGATAGTTAATAATCAACTATCTTTTTAAATATATATACGACCTCATTGCCCTCACATCCTTAGTTTTTCTATAGGTCGGTGACGCATGGTACGTAGGTAATAGGAATTACATAGATACTTACTAACTGGACAAATATTGACTCCAAGTTTAAAATCTCGCGTTTTACTGGACACTTCTAATAAGTCTTCGGTATGTTCCACTTACTGCACGGCTAGCACGCGACGGCGCGCGAGCTCTCTCGATTTTTCTCCCACTATCCGTCTTTCTCTTATTAGAACAAGGTATAGTGCGATAAAAATCGAGAGTATGTCGCGGCCGTCCCATGCTAGACGTGCTGGTATTTGAGGTTTCTGTTTTTATTTGTGATTATAATATATGTCGAGTGTCGACGCGCGAACAATATTTAAAACAAATACTGAAATACGTAATATACTGCAAGTAATATGTGTTATTTATAGTTACATTAGTATTATACTTTGGCAAAAAATTAAAGGAATGTTAGAGACCATCATAAGTGTGGTGTTTTGGACAAATAGTTTGTGTCAAGTTGTTGTTAATGGCGACGGATGCACTTGTGGATCTGGATGTGTTCTCGATTGTGAAGCGACCGGTAGAGACTCATAAATTGCATGATAATTGTTAACGTCTTAAAAGGACATTAGTCATGAATAGTAAGTATATTGTTAAAATAAGTTGAGAACTTGAAAAAGATGGGACTTATTGTTCATAGGGTCGCTTACGAACAATATTACAAATAATGGTACTTATATGAAAAGGGTGGCACAGAGGCTAATATTTTCTTCATAACGCAATCGACGATGAGTAAATTTAATATAAGTATATTGTTAAAATAAGTTGAGACCTTGAAAAAGATGGGACTTATTGTTCATAGGGTCGCTTACGAACAATATTACAAATAATGGTATGTATATGAAAAGGGTGGCACAGAGGCTAATATTTTCTTCATAACGCAATCGACGATGAGTAAATTTTGTTTTGTTGAATTCATTAAATTCATTTTCAATGTACAGTCGACTACAAAGATAAGTATGTTGTTTAATGTTACAAAGTTATGTATGTATACCTTATTACTATGGTAGTAAAGTCTATGTATACATATTTTTGAAACATCGTATGGATACATCTCTTTGTAGTCGACTGTACCAGAAAGTCGTGAAAGGCACGAGATCTGTGAATTTTTGATACCTATTCTAAAATTGTGTTTGGGTAATTGCGCTAAAATAGTCCCCGATTAAAATTTCAGGTAGGTACCTATTCTGCTGCTGATTTGACATGAAGTCATTGCGATATGACCGTATTATCGAAGCCATTCCTTTGAGGAATTATTTTAATTATAGCACTGCATTCCATTCAATTACTGACGACTGTTTATACATTTCGAGCGAATGGCAAAATGCTTTTCTTTTTGAGTAAATCTACTCGTACAAAAGGGCTTTGAAAAATATCAATCATCCCGATGGACATTGACACTTCGCTAATAGAGTTCCTTTTCGCCACTGCCCTACAAACAAAGCGATAAATTTAACGTATTTTTATTTCGATAAACGACTTTCATTGAGCCTCGAAAGAATTAAGTGGATTTCAACGCCATCGGATTTTACTTTATTAGGTTTCCAGTTCACGAACTGGGTTCGAAAATAGCGGGTTCTGTTTATTTTAAAACGTGGACGAAACTTTGCCGTCTGCATTGATTCAGTAACATTTTGGCTTCCCATGTGTTGCGCCGGCTTCTTGACCTGAGTTCGTCAGTGTTATAAATAAGTTAACCGTCACGTTATTTTTCATGCCCCTTAACTTGTTTCTTTGTCGTTTATTATAATCTATTAATAGTTTAAGGCAGACACGTGATTTATTGATCTCATAAGAGTTAATTTATTCTAAAATTCGTAGTCAAGTAAGCAAATAGCTGCGTGTCCTTGTAATGTAATGAAATACCTATTTGAAAAGAAAATGATTATTCTGTTGTTCAGTTTTTAAATTGATATTATTAATAAGCTAGGTATTATAGCTTTGCGCGCGACTTCGTCCGCGTGGAACTCGTTTATATGGATTACTATTAAGGATTGTATAAAACGCAAAGGGCCCTTATGGCTGAGTTACCGACATATAATATAGAAAACAAAAAAAAAAAGTACAAGAGTTTGTGTACAGTCAGCGTCATATAGTTAGTAGCAGCCAGAGTAGCCAAATATTTCGTAACACACCCTTATTCTTACAGTAATAAAGACGTGTACCGAAATATTTGGCTACCTTGGCTGCTACTAACTATATGGCGCTGACTGTACAGGCAAACAACTTTCTTTTAATCAGACAAATAATCTAGACGAATTAGACCGTAGACGTAAGTTTCATTTAAATCCGCTCAGCCGGTTTTGCGTTATTGAGTAACAAAGATCTAAACATACAAATACGAACTTTAATATTTTAGTTATTTATTTAAATCACTTGTTTAATGTAATTGACAAAGTATGATTAATACGAATAAAGACATATCACAACATATCATTTAGAGGTAATATAAAATTTGTAGTTGGGAGAATAGTGTTAGAAGATAATAAGCGATACAATAATGGCCGGTTCCAATAATCAATCCACCGATAGTTTTCCTTACAAGCAGTTACATTTTGACACATTTTCTACGGGTTATCTGTCAAAATGTAACTGCCGGTAAGGAAAACTATCGGTGGATTGATTATTGGAACCGGCCATAAGTACACATAAACTTGTTTTATCTACAGTTCACTGTTAAAATAAAACGCCTAAAGTAGATTAGTATTATCCAATTGACCTATTGCCTCGTTGGGGTGCAACACTTTGTATATTTTTGACTGTCGTATGTCCTGTATAATTATTGATCGAAGTAACTTTACTCATACTATTTATTATTCATTATTTATTTATTCATACCTTTTTAATCCTGAAACTAAGGCACGCGTTATCCGTTGTTGGTAAACCTAGAACGATTACTTTCGTAAGTAAGTTTTGGTTACGTGGCATGTCGAGCATGTCAAATTTATTTCTTTTCTTCTTCTACCTTTCTTCAACAACAAGGCACATGTCACATTTGAGAAATCGAATACCGGCCAAGTATTTACTAAACAATACTAATTAAATGTAAAAAAGTTAATTTATAATTTTGTAATAATCATAATCCTTTTTTCTCGTTTCGTGATATTTTTTGTCGGTGCCAATTGAGTCCGAATGAACCTCGCAGAGAGCTTGAGGAAGGCTTAAGCAGGTCGAGTGGGTTCGACAATGGCCTGCCATACGGGACTCCTCATTAACGTTGCGGAAAATTAGGAATGGTTTTAATATGTAGGTATACGTCACCAAAAGATTGTGAACACCGTGAGTTTATAACCTCACTCGCGATATGATAAACTGTCGAAAAACTGTGGACTCCCAAATTTTTTTTATAAGTTAACGCATTATTTTTCGTTTTTTCGGCAGTTTATACTCCGTCAATGTCAAATCGTCAAATTGTGAACTGATATCAAATCGGCAATCGACTTCGTTTCTGTGACCCATCTCACTTTGCGGTATTATTTCGCATATTTTCTTATCACACGTAAGGTTCCTTTTCTACTAACCTTAGGACTAACTTACCGGACTTGTTATATTCACATACAATAAAATGTTGTCTACGAATAATATCAAACTTGTATAATTATTATAAGATAAAGCTGGTTTTATTTTTTTTTCCTATTTGCCTCTATGAATCGTTTGACGAGGTAATTTTGCAATAGTACTCGTAGGTATTCATTTATCTAGTTTACCTGTATGCCTACAAGTACAAGTCGGTTGTTACGATTTTAAGAAACTCCTCTTCTAGATTCACTTCCATAAAACCTTAATATACAGCGTGGAACGGAACGATGGACTTTCCCGCAAGAGTTAGTGCTTATCATTTTCCAATTAAACTATGTTACTATTTCTTACCGTTTTCAAGTTAAAGTCCATCAAAGATTTGTGAAAAAATCTGCATATTACAACTTGAAATGGACAATAACGTCAATGCCATCACTAGTAAACAATCTTTTAAGGGATAACAGGAATTACTGTCACCGGAACATCGAATTTTGCTTGAACCCTCAATAAGTAATAGTGACATTGACAAATTATCGAGAAGCAAGTCTGTCATGGTAAATATTACCAGTTACGAAATAAAATCTCCTAAAAGCCATCTTATTGTTACAAACTACAGTACAATTGAGGCGCCAACGTCGAGATAGTGCACACAATATACTTTAGGATAACACAAACCTATAGTTAATAATAAAGCACATAACTATAAAAGTATCTGCAATCAAAAGCTAAATAAGTCTCTCTAAAATCATATTTCGCTATCCTATCCTCCGCTAATTGGTTTAGAGCACTATTGTTCTCCACGTCGTCAGGATATGGCTCAATTAGATTCCAAGAGCAGAAAAATGAATTCCCCGGGCATCCATTGTCGTGGCATTTTCAATATACTAGTTACGTGAGTGCAGTCAAATTATCTGTTCGCTATGTGTGGAGAACATGTTACGTTTTATATGGACTTGTGGAGTAAAAACGCTGGTAAATATTATACCTGTTTGAAAGTGTGTACCAATTAAGTTTTCCTTTTTTGTTACCATTTTAGTAGTTATCCTATCCTATACTATTAAACGAGCAATATTTAATTTGTAATCACGTTCACGAAAACGGCTCTAATGATTTGACGACATTTGCAATAATATAAGGGTTTACGGGGCCGAAAAATCGATCTAACTAGGTCTCACGATCACAGCATAGACTCCTAAACTGACTTTGTGTAATTTTAAGTGCAGCTGTATGTTGTGAAATAAATGAATCTAATTTAATGTTGTATCTTGGAAAATTAGTTTTCACTCTGAAAAACACGATGAACACCGAGCCAAGCTCAGTCGTCATACTATAATTAAATTAGAGTAGGTTTAGTATTATTTTACACTAATTTGAGATTCCTAAGAATCATGAAAGCTTAGGTACACTTTCACTGCCAGGAACCCACTTAGCGGGCGCATTGTGCGTTGGCGCTTTGCTCTACTTAGCGGGAAAACCTAACCCAAAACAAAACCCAACCATTCTTTGAATGGGAAAATGACAATTGATTTGTCCTTCGCTCGTTCAAAAAGTTTCGTAAGCCCTCTAAACATGGCGCGCATAGTAAACAGGTTGTCTCTGCGGCCCTAACGTGTGGGGCCTATCCACCGGTAACGTAAGCCCCGTTTCGTTTTCAGTTAGTAAATTAACAGTCTTGATGATTTGTATAAAAACAACTTAGAAAAGAACAAACCCCTACATTTTCATATCAAACTTAAATATCTCAAAATCGACTAAACCGTTTTTTTAAACGTAGCAGAACCATCTCGATCACGTCACCCTTCGGATGAAAAACCCGCATTAAAGATGCCATAGACACATTCATGTCAAACGTATGACACCCCTCTTTTTACGTAGGCGGTTAAAAAATAATAAAAAAACAATCATAAGACATATTATGATGCTTATTAGGTCTGAATATTACTTGATACCTGAAAACAATTTGATCTAGGTATTGCTGCGTTTCCGTACAGGCCTAATGTCGCGCAACATGCCGAGTGAGCTGCCAGGCCTAATCGGCCATATCCTAGTGGTATTCAAATAATGTGTAACTATTTACTATTCACGTTTACGTTACATTGGGTAAGTACACAAATTGAAGTGCCAGAGGGAGTGACCATTTTGCATAAATAATGAACCTAATGTGCCGATGTCGTCATTACGTTTCGCCCATGAGAATACAGTCATTATATTGAATTACACAGTGAATCGAATAAGGTAATAGTAATATTACACACCTAGAACGTGAAAAATCGTCAATTCATATCGCTCCAGCGCGGGAAGGACTTGGAATAAACATACCTTTATAAGGTTTTTTTATTAGGCGTTAAGAAAAAACAATTTCGTCTTTCCCTGGCCGAAAAGAAACGAGGGGATTTAGGTATGTGCGCGGAGTATTCCGTAAATGTAACTTACGGTCCGGAGTATTGTTAATTTAAAACAATATAAAGCACTTATACGAGAATATAAATATATTTTAATTTAGAAATATGTTTATTTGAAATATTATGGTGTACTAGTTTTATATTGTCTGCTTTAAAATAATCTACCTAAACCAATACATAGACTGGATCTCATTTGTTATCTTACCAATAATGGCCGCTAACCGATAAATCTTTCAAACTGTACTAATTTATAACGGAGCTTGAGTGTGGGCGTCTGCAGTTACTTCATCGAGTGGTGCCTTTTCTACCTCGTCTCCCAAAGTGGTGGTCCGTATAGTAAAATATAACGCCAAAAAAGTACTTTTTACTGCCAAAACTAGTAAATGATCACCAAAATTTTATCTCCACTTTAATGTGAAATAGTAACCCAAATTATAACTTTTTTTTTTTTAAGTGATTTATTTAGATAGGGTTTACATTATAATGTTTACATATGTGCCACTATTGGAAACCCCCGTGGGTTTATTTAGTAGTTGGCGAGATCGCGCGGTTCGATCCGCGTGTAGGTACTAAATATATAAAGGTATCATGCTAATATAACTAATTACTAACTACTTAACATTGAGCAAGTTTAGCTAGGTACATAATTGGTAATCGGTTAATACTGACAATGTGTTTGTTTGGCTGATGTAAGTTGCAAGTAGTGTTTTTTAAACAGTTTTTTGAACTTGATTCTATCGTCTGAAATACTTAAAGCGCCACTTACTACCCTACTACTACTTACTATCCTATTAAAGAAAATGCTATCCTAATAAATAATTGCTAATCCAAAACTAGTTAAATGAACACCAACATTTTATCTCCTATTAATGTGAAATAATAACCCAAATTATAACATCTAACTATCCTATTAAAGAAAATGCTATCCTAATAAATCATTGCTAATCCAAAACTAAATAAATGAACACCAAAACTGTATCTCCTATTAATGTGAAATAATAACCCAAATTATAACATCTTACTATCCTATTAAAGAAAATGCTATCCTAATAAATCATGGCTAACCCAAAAATAGTAAATGATCACCAAAATTTTATCTCCTATTAATGTGAAATAATTGCCCAAAATATAACATCTTACTATCCTATGCTATGATATGCTTTCGTTTCTGGGACTCAGTCTCCCGCCCTCCGCCCGGGCTCCCGCCAGAAACTCGCTTCGTCGGCCCTTCGTTTCACGTGCGCACTCGACCTACGCTTCGCTCAGGAGGTCGCCGGCTCGTTCGTCGTTCGACCCTTTCAACTCAGGACCTCCTTCGCGAGCTTTTGTCTCCGCGGGCTTTTATATACACTCTAGGGGTAGGACAGACGAGACCACGCGGAAGTGGGGTGCGCTGATTTGGGTTTTGGTAGCTATTTTTACCTTTCGATCGCTATAAAGAAGGAATCATTTAAGTTACTAGAAAATGTTTAGGTACTTACCGGAAACTCAATTGCCCTAAATTAATTAACCACTACCAAAAAAACAGAAGCGTTTATTCAATCAAATGCCCATCAGGTTAAAAAGCACTTGTAAATTTAGCATCATTATACTTTATTTGTTAACATGTATACACTTTATGGCAATCATAGTGGGTTATTTAGGTAGAAATATTGTATGAATTTGCTCGCGAAGATTTGGTGATCATTTACTAAATTTGATCTTCGAATAGAATTTAATGTGCAGTCGTTACTAAAACAGCTAGTACTATTGTAATGGTAGAATTATAATTTTTGGTGTTCAGTATATTTTTTTGGTAAAAGAGCTTAGGGTATCAAAGCATTTTTTGGTGGTCATTATATTTGATGCCATCTTCTATTAGGTAAGTACTTCTCAACATCAAATATTTAGACAAACACAAATAAGACTAAATTATAGTGGACAGATAGTTTCGGCAGCGCGATCGTCCCTTCTTGTCAAAAGAACCCTTTTTCCGCGTTCTTCCGTTTAGATTCCAACGTACAACAAACTACGTCTAAGTTAGTCTAGTTTGTCTGGAAGAGATCGCTCGTCAGCGATAATACCGCATGTTGTATACCTTTTCTTTGTAACTGCTTTGTGTGAGTTGTGCCTTAAATAGTTTTTGTTTTGTAGTTAACTGACGGCCACCGACTCTGCCCAGGCACCAGCCTAGCAGGTACCCTCGTTCACAAGAAAATGGCGTTACAAGCATTTGAAGTTACAGTTTACAATATTAAAGCCATCAGGTGGCGCCTACCTCAACTGACAGTTGAATAAAACATCCATACTATCCATACTAATATTATAAATGTGAAAGTGTGTCTGTCTGTCTGTATGTTACCTCTTCACGCTTAAACCGCTGGACCGATTGAGATTAAATTTAGTATGAAGATTGTTTGAATCCCGGGGAAGGACATAGGATAGTATTTATCCCAAAAACCATCCTCGGAGGGGATGAAATTGGGGATGAAAGTTTGTGTGGTGCTACGATATGAACGAATTCCACGCGGACGGAGTCGCGGGCAGAAGCTAGTAAATTATACATGTATTTCATGTGACAATCTAAAACAAATTGAGGCCAACAGATGGCGACTTAAAACCACTCTCCTACATGTAAATACATGAGACATTATAATGTGTAACTGTAGAAAATAAAAATGACATATTTATGGCCTGTTGACGAATACCGCAGCTTACCTACCACCTCCCTGCACGTGTCCCCTGGGTGGTACTAAAGAGTGACAAACTTTAAAGGCCAAAAATAATGTATGCCATACGATTAAATAAATATACACTCTGTCGTCGAACGGTCTAGTAGCGATTGTTTAATTTATATTATTAGCCAGCGGTAATTTCTGCGAATTAAGAACACAAATAGCATCCTAGCAGTCTAATATTATTAGATACTAGCTCATGATTTGTGATCACAAGAATACAGTTAGCAGCAGAATTAGAAGGACAACTAGTAGTAAAGAGGTCAAAATGATCTACACACGTCTTTTTTATATGGCAATAGGAGCTTGTCTAGATAATCTTGAGCATGTCACCCCTTCATGCATGCATGTGTGTGTGTGTGTGTGTGTGTGTACCTACTTTTACTGTTGGCTGTACAGATCAGCGGTAAAGATTTATAGACCGCTCAACTCAATCTGCGCCTGCGAGGCACGCGGGTGCAGGGGTATGACGATAACGGGGCGCGCGCGGCGAGCGGGCGCCGGGCTTTGTCTCCTTCACCCGCGCGCCGCGCAAGGGCTGAGTTAAACGGTCTACTTATAGTCAATTCTATTATATTTATAAAATAGTTTAAGTTAATTCAGAAAACGAGAGGGGCATCGCCGTTTGATCATTTTCTCTCGGGTGTTTAATAATAAACGGGTTTCGTTTTGCGTTCGAGCCATCATCCCATTTGCTACCCTTTACCCAAAAAAATATTTTACTACCATAAAACAACCCTTTCTGCGGCTACAACACGGCTGTTACAAATTTTCTGATAAGTATAATTATATCTACTTAATGTAAATTTCGCGTCCGCCTTATATCGTACCTATAATACCTACCTTGTTAAAGCCGAGAACATGACGTGGAAAATTTGATGCGGTAAAAGTTTTAATTACACAGGGTGAATCCTAAGTCGTGAACAGAAATATGTGTTTCTTACTGTTTAACTTTAGCTTAAACAGTCATGTGGAGGTGACAATAGGCCACAATATGTAAACGTTGTTAGTTAATTCGTTTGTTTTAAATTTACAAAGTCTCATGGTCACCCTAATTGCTACGTTAAACTGTCACTTTAAGCTACAGACCAAGTCTTGTCGAATAGGGTGACCATAATGTTGGTGTTTTTGATATTTAAAGTTATTATCAACATAAATAGAAACAAAAAATGCTGTTCGTCTTCAACCATGACAGAACGTATTTATATATGACAATGTGTTACTTTAATTCTCATTTTAAAACGACGTCGGGATATCAGAATAGAAAAAAAATTGAGCCAGTAGAACGTTTTTAATTAATTTATTTATTTATTGCATACAATTAACACTAAAAGTCGAGCCTTACGTGCTAATCGGTGTTGTATTTATTAACAGCTCACATGCATTATTTATTTTAATAACAGGTGCAGTGAAATTATTATAAGAACATTCAAATAAAATTTAGAACACATTAGATTCGATTTTAGAAGCTATTACATAAAAAAGAGATCGAGGGAATAATATAATTGGTTAAATGTCATTGAAACATAAATAAATCGAGGAATTACAGTAATAGTCATAACAGATACAATTTCATATAAAGTCAAAACATTTTGATAAAAATTAAATATTAAGATTAAGTCGGTCAAACATATGCAATGTCAAAAAACTCAAACAAAACATATTAATTTTTACATAATCATATACAGACACGGGTCCATATTGGCTGCCATAAAATTCGTTTTCCTATTTTATTTTATACTAACGTATTGTAGTCATAATCATCGCTTATCCTAAATTTTTTCGTCCTAACCTTTATGTTCCTAAATTTCTGTAACTATCATCGGAAGTCATAATGATCAGTTGTCCTAAAATTTTTCTTCATAATTTAGTTAGTCCTAAAATCATAACTAAGAACGTACTTCAACTCCTAATTTTCTTTTTCCTAATGAATAAACGCTTCCGCTAAGTAAATTAAAAAAAATCGGTTCTTGCGCTTCGCCGGCTGCTACCGCGGCACGCCCGCTTCGCTCGCTCGGCTCGCGCGCGTAGGGTCACGGTACAACTAACTCTCCTCCTCGCTTCGCTCGTCGTCGTACCTACACGGACCTGCCTTCAGCTAGGCTTGCTACTCGCTAGGTGACTCGCTAGGCTCTAGACGCTAAGCAAGCTGCATGTCTGTGCGGAGGTAGAGCCTTTGAGTAAAATAGGTGACCTCGGCGGTTTCGATGATTCGGGTAATATGATTCAGTATTAGACAATAAAATCTAAGTAAAATCGTTATCGAATTTAAACTTTCGTGAGACATGTTGAAATAATACTTATAATTACACGGTTCAACTAACGTATTCAATGGGTCTCTATTGGTTCCCATAAAGTTTTTGTTCCGATTTTTTCACTCCATACCGTTTTCGATCATAATTTTCATAAGTCATATTGTCGCAAGTCATAAAATTATAGAACATAAATTGGAGATCCGATTTTTGCAAGTCGTCGTCAAATGTATGCCTGGATATGTTTCTGAGTACTTATCTATATGCCTAAGGATGTTATAGATTTGGCTTCTTCGACGTAATTCACTTTAGGCATTAAAGCGATATGAATACCAACCATTAGGACGTTGAAAGATATGACTTAAAATATTTCTGATTAATTATTGATAGACCTTCGAACGTTATAGCCATAAATATTATGACTTCTGAGATTATAGCGGTTAATGTTATAAGTCATTAATGTTAGAACTATCCAACGTTATACTTAACAAAAATTATGACTACTGATGTTTATGACTATAAATTTTATGGATATCAATTTCTGACCAACGAAATTCGGAACAATAAGAATATGGGAAACAAAGGGACCCCGTATTCAATGTCACTAGACATTTTAAAAACGTTATCCGTTTATTAGGATAAGTAACACCTAAGATGAAAAATATTATGAAAAACAATTTTAGGATTACAAAATGTATGACTAGTGCCATTATGAATTTAAATAAAACGGACTAGTAAGTTTTATGACGGAAAAAAATATGAAAATAAATATTAGGCTATGAGAAATTTATGATTATTATCATTATGACTTCGAATGGTTATGACTTACGATCGTTAGGAATAAGAATTATTAGGACTAACTATTATTATGGCGTAAAATTTTAGGAAGAACATTTTCGGACTTCCAATAATAGGACTTAAAAAATTAGGTTAACAAAAGCGCCCCCACAGACACTGATCGCTTATTTTCTTTCTCTGTTATAATTCTATGATAATTTATTTCATTGCTACAAAAACTCATGTTATTACAGTATGCTGTTTTACAATTGGAACCGAACTACGTACAAATGGAGAGCCGACCGTGTTGGGGACTCTTAATAGTGAGGCTAGAAAAAAATGTCGTCAATGTGGACAAATAAACCACATTTTTTCAGGCATTGCTTTAAGTTTTTAATAGGAAACGATTCCTCCGTCGGCCATATTAAATTTTAAGGCGGCCATTTTGTATTATAGTTATAACTAGATTTTTTTAACAGCCGATATTTGACAGCCGTCATCTCGGTACAATAAACGTCAATGATGAACGTCAAATTGTACTGGAATGACAGCTGTCAAATATTGGATTAAGGGCATTTTCACTAAAAGTAATTATTAATATCTCGATTTCTAAATCCCATAAAATCAGAAACTTAGAAGCATAGTAGTTTAGTTACATTTTTTTAGATGACGGTGGCAAACAAGCTTACTGCCCGCCTGATGGTATGCGAACACCGCAGCCTATTTGGGGTTAGGGAATTCAACTATATATGCTTTAGGGTCGAGTTGCCAAAAGATACAAAACGGGACCCTGTAACTAAACCTCCGCTGTGAGTCCGCCTGTCTGCGTTCCAGTTGGTGACAACTTTGACCTATTTGTTAGTGACCCAGCCTACGAAGACGGCGGTCCCGTGTTCGAATCCTGCTAAGGGCATTACTTTGTGCGATGAGCAAGAATTTTTGTTTGTGCGTCTCCATGAAAATCAAATACTACCATTATTATTATGAAACAACAGGAAATGTCAGCTCGAAGATGAGTCTACCTATTCTGATGTAATTAGGTAATCATAAAATAGTAGGTACGTACATAATAAAATTATAATTATGATTAATATTATAGCCTGTACCTATATATTATGACCTGTAACTATGTTATTAATAAAATATTTCATTTCAAATAAGAGTCAGAGACGGACCTCGCTGCCTGCAGCCGAAACGATTCATAATAATTGCCATAGAAATATAACGTCACAATTTTCTATTGCTGTATGGATAATCAAGTAAATTGCTGTTTTGGTTGTAAAATACTGCCTTTAGGTGCACAGTAGTGATATTTTTTTTATTAAAACTAAAAGTCCTATTGGAAGCTTCAAATTTACTCACGGTCTATTAAAAAAATATTATCTTATTATGAATTTGATAATATTTTGTATTTTAATGCAATAATTGATAATGTACTATCTCACTACGCTATCAATTTTAATATGAGGGAACTATCCTATTTTCCACACATACTTAAAATATTTCTTCCACATTTGTACAGAACAGGGATGTGGCAGACATTCGCATTCGCATCCGTAACCGGGAAAGTTCCGCATAAATTTCAACATCTGCATGCTGCATCTGCGCTAAAATCGATGCCGAGTCTTTGCGGACGCGCATGTAGTGCAATTCACGACATGCCGCGCATGTTTTAGATATTAGTAATCCTCTGTGGCTCGACATTGTGCTGAGTGGACTCCTTTTTCGCATTTCACGAAAAGTCAAAATGTATGTTATTGTGTATTCTGTATATTTGCGAAATAAACTTATTTTCTTTCTTTATATTATCGCTATTAGCTCGTGCACTTCAGTTCGTTTGTGGTGCTTCAGTAGTTTATTTTATAATTGTATTGTATGTATGGTAACTTCATTTTGTTTCTACGATTAAGACCAGCCGCGTTTTTCATTTCATTGCTATATGATTGTACCAAATTTTGTCCTCAACGTCTTTCATGACTGCGTCATACCATAAAATGGACGTTGACTATGTATGTTTCTTAATGTTTGACCAAAATCCGCATCCTCATTCGCCCCCGCCTCCGTGGATGTTGAAACATCATATCCGCGACATCCCTAGTACAGAATATCAGTGGTATCATTAGAAAGCAAGGAAACCGCGGGTGCAATTCCCGGAAAGTCATTTCCACCAGGACGACCGTTTCCGGTATGAGCTGTGCGATCGGGTAATGCCTTTCTATATTAGTGCGCGATGCCTTCCTGTTTGCTCACATCATATATTATGTCTTATAGTTACTTGAATCGTGTGAACCTTTAATTGGATTACTGTGGTTTTCATAAAATACTTCTCTAGGAGCCTTACAAACTCTAGTAATCATAGTTTCAGTATCAGTAATCAGTAATTTATTGAGTGAAGGATTCAGCTTTCCAGAGATTTATTCAGGTCCATACGATTTTTAGGATCACACATGATTTTTAGGATCACCAAATCACACCTTTTATACAATCCTAGCTTCCGCATGCAACTTTTTCTGGATTCGGGATAAAACTGTGCCATATTTTATTATAGGCTTTAAACTATCTTTCTGCAAAATTTAATTCAAATAGGTTGAGTCCTTAATGCGTGATTGAGTAACAAACATCCAAACTTTCGCATTTATAATATTAGTAGGATAATAAGAGTACAGATATAAGCATAATAGAGTTCGCGAAGATTACAATTTAATGATAAATTACAGTCCACTGAAAGGAAACCACCAACAATTCATCAGCAATTAAATAGCTCAGTTTACATAAAGGGAACGTGCCTTTAATTTCCCTAACATGAATCACAAAATCTGTGAGTGCAGTTAATCATCTTAGGGAAAATAAATAATGTGTGCTTTATGTAAAATTAGTTATTGGATTTACATGTATAATATTAGTAGGATAACAAAGGAAAATATTGTACCACTTTTACGTATTTCGATTATTAAGTACTTTTTAAATATAACAATATTAATATTATTTGCGTTTCTAAACCGTTTCCTTGAAATCATATGAAGATTAAATGCACGATTTTTCTAATCTTATCTGGAATATGGTAAAGAGTCGCCATATAATAAAATTGTAAATATTTAGATTCACCTAATATATTTAAGATTTGTCTTAGAAATGAATAATAGTAATAATAATAAATAAATAAATCCACAATTGTTACACATTTCAAAATAACAGTTGATGCCTATCTCTATAATGTATCTTTAATATTTCGGAAAGGTTCTCTTCAACTCACTATCCAAAAGATTTATTCTGATAAGAAAACTGGTAATACAGTAGCTACTATACAATTTTAAAATATGTCTGCGAAAGGAAAAGAAAAAACTGTGATGTTGCATTTTAGTAAGTTTGTATGTAATCTTCTTGGTGTAGGTAATCTCCAGAACAACTCATTTGATCTAAAAGATTATTTCAGCCGTTTGAAGAATGGATCTTTAGGATGGACATATACTATAATTACCTACTAGCATCTGCCCGCGACTCCGTCCGCGTGGAACTCGTTTGTATCGTAGTTCCATACGAACATTCACCCCCCATTTCACCTCCTTAGTGGATCATTTCATCTCCTTTTCCGGGATCTAACTATCCTCATAGCAAATTTCATCTCAATCGGATCAAGAGTTAACACACAGACAGAATGACAGACAGACATACAGACAGACAGACACTTTCGCATTTATATTATTAGTACGGATTATATCCTAGGCTTCGCATGGATACCCTGGATACCTCGGGTAGGGCCGCGCGTATAGCTAGTATTCCATAACAGCTTTTATTTTTAAACGTAGACACCCTTTAATTATAAAGGGACTTGCCCGAGGGTCGACCGACCATTACTCTCAATTTGTCTGTTTCCGCGATTTGTTTGCTTTTCTTGTATGACGAATTTGAGCAGGAAGAGCCGTCTGTCACCGGTGTAAATATTTGTGTGAGGAAAGTTGTTGATTGTTTTTATCATTTATTTTCGCCAGGAAGTAGCTGGCATGGTAACTGCTATTCTTCTGTTAAGTAAAAATAATACGAAAGACTTCAAATGTTTCCGTCAAGCTGTTTCTCAATTTTGAATGTGATCCTTTATTGTCATTATTTTATCTAAAGTTTCATCAAGTAAAACAAGGTTGCCTGAGTAATAGGCAATTTGATTGAGGTGAGTAATCTATCCCGTGGAACCGAGCAAGTTAAATGAGACGTTGATAAATCTTACAGTTTTATCCGGTTAAGTGTTCCCAAGCGATTGCCAGTCCATCGCCGTGTGGGTAAAGATTTTAATTAATCCTTTAAAACAAGTCAAGATGTTATTCTTCGAGGTCTTTAGATGGGCAGGATCCTGACAATATTTCTCATTTTCCTGTTAGCTGAAGTTTGTTTTGAAGACGTCGCTTTTTAGGGTTCCGTAGCCAAATGGCAAAAAACGGAACCCTTATAGATTCGTCATGTCTGTCTGTCTGTCCGTCCGTATGTCACAGGCATTTTACTCGAAAACTATAAGGTGTATTTGAATAAATATTTGAGGATAGGTGTATTTTGTTAACCGCTACATAGTTTTGTAATTCAATTACTAAAAAAAAATGTTTTAGGGGTGCACTCCATACATAAAACTGAAAGTCAAAAAAAAAATTTTCATTGCAAGCCCACGTGTGGCACATCAATCGATAGGCCTTTTAAAATAAATATAAGGTTTCTCAGCATTTTTTTTATTAAGTGAAGAGAGTCGGAGATACTCGCCTCGAAAGTCACTAAAATTGTGAACCTCCCCCTCTAATTTTTGAACCGGGTATTTTAAAAATATGAAAAAAATCATGCTCATAGGGCTTATTAAATTCTTTCAGCGAAAATTGTTTTGAACAAGATCGGTTCAAAGGTTTTTGAGATATTCCTAAAAAACTGCCTTCCTTAAAGAAAGGACGTAAATGCCATAAGATTTCAGTAACGATGCGACCTTTTTAATAGGCACGGAACCCTCGTTGTGCGTAGTCTGACACGCACTTGGTTGCTTTTTTATCAATGGTAAGCGCGTCTTTAACTGCCTATTTTTTTATGTAATCTACATAATAGTATCTCTGTTTTTAACCTAACATTACAGCAAAAATAATGGTTACACTCGCGACTAGATACTTACCCTTTGTCAGTTCTTCCTCAGGATCACGGCCGTATCGCCAATGAATACGCGCTTTTGAATGATGAAAATGAATATGTGGGTTTAACCGGGTATTCTTAGTTTCATTTTATATCTCCTCCGTGCTTCGTTCTCTTCAGTGCTGAGCCGTGATCTCGCCTATGAGTTACTTTGTTCTGGGTGACCGATTTCCACGCTTTTCGGTCTCTTGCGTCTTATAAATACAAAACAACAACACAATCATTTTATCAGACTCACGAAAGTTTAAATTAAATTATTTCCTTTAGTTTTAACTTCTATAATTTACTCTTAAGAGTACTTAAGTATTTACTTATTGCCACTTTATCAAATCGCGTGGCAACAAGCATGCAGATGGGCAGGGGTTTATAACTAATGCTAGATCAAAATAAAGTAATAACTTCGTTAAATAGGCGTTTCAAATTAAAGACATGCTTATAAGGGGCACTGTGAAAGTTATGTTATGGCGCCGGTGACGGAAAATATTGTTCTCGTATAGTTTATTATTTATTTACTTCCTTGCATTTTGCTGCCCGAACGTTATTTTTTTTACTGCTGTCATAAAATCAAAAGGAAATGCCAGTTGTACCTACTACCGTTGCTAAACATTTAATGAAAAAAATGGATACTTAAGCAAGTGTTTTATTTGATTTATGCAAATACAAATCATTTATTTCGGACTATAAAATCCATAGTGTTAGAGGTTACATTACAAACTTAGGGCTATGGTTAGTGTTCTATAATTAAGCTAAACATAAATTAAATTAAAGGCGCCTGGGCACCGGTATTACAGGCGCATGCACCTAATAATAATTATGTTTGTGTTATAATATAACGGGGTCAACAAGAATATTCCAACGATATTTAACAGCTTGGAATGAATATTCCATTTTTCTATTTCTTTAATAGAATTATTAACCAATTCTTTTTCCACGTCCATTATCTCAGATCGTCCTTTTTGTTCATCACAAACAAAATATATTGAATTATGATTGATCTCGCCCCTTTTGTTTCCCATTTTCTAGTGAAATTAATACATTATTTACTAGAGTTTTTTCATTTTATTCAAAAACAAAAAAAAAATTGTTTGATGTTGAATCATACAGAGATTTAGGTTCACGTCTGTTCTGTTGTCAGTGCAAAATTTGAGGTCTAATTTTTAGTTGAACTCTTGATCCGCACAATAAACGGCATCTTTTCTTCTATAATTCTATTCGATAAAATTATATTAGATACGCACGTAAGCCCTTAACAATTTTATTTATTAGGAGCTTATGGTGTCCCACTGCTGGGCAAAAGCCTCCCCCCTCCGTTTCTAGGAATCCCGATCCCGAGCAGCCTCTGGCCAATCCTTTAAAAAGGAGTCTATCTCGTCCCGCCATCGCCGGCGAGGTCTGCCGCGTCTCCATTTTGAGTTGTCGGGCTGCCATTCAGTGGCGGTTTTGGCCCACAGCTCACTTGGCGTGCGGCAGACATGACCAGCCTAGTCCCACTTCAACTTAGCCGCCTTCCGAGCTACGTCCATTATTTGCGTCTTAGAGCGCAGCGTGGTGTTCCGGATACGGTTCATTAATTTTACACCTAATATGCTGCGCTCCATGGCCCGCTGACAAACCCCGAGTTTGGACTTCTGAGATAACGTCAAAGACCAAGTCTGTGCACCGTAGGTGAGAGTTGGTAGTATGCCATGAGTCTCCGCTTAAGTGAAATAGGGAGATCACCCTTTATGAGATGTTTCATGGACCAATAGCTCCTCCAAGCGTTTTCAGTCCGTATTTCGACTTCCTTCTTAACAATTGACCACAGGATAAATGTTTTTAGTTTCTCTGACTGGGTACAGTACGATTACAGTTAGTTAACCACTGACAGATAGTTTGCCTTCATTTAATTTTCAACTTTAATGTCATACAAATAAAGCAATTTTCAGAATACTGTTACCCACGTCTACCGATTTAGAAATAACTACTTTAGTCTTTAGTGAAGAAATCAGTCGAGTATTTCGATTATATTTCTATTCACCGTCAAAATTTTGCTTGCGACTACTACTTTTCCATGAATGTATATATCAATTATAAGCAATAAACTCATGCGCCCACGAATATTTATATTTTAAAACACACTACGATTTTGCAACAAGTAGTGACACCAAATCCCGACTGAAAATAAAGTTAACCTACCTAGTGTGTGACAACCCTAACTTGAATATTTAAAAATTCATATCTCGCGAATCCTGCGATATTTTCATTTACTTTTTTTTCCTAGTGATAATGCTTCTTATAAACTATTAAATTGTTGTTAAATATAATGCGACCGATGTAGGATTATCGAGAAAAAAATATTTTTAAATTTTTAGAAAATTGATGATATCATCCTCTAAGAGTCATCAATTCAAACTTTTAGTGAATCATATTGGTATATCAAAACTACTTTTATATTAACATATAAGGATCTTTATAAAAAGGGGCACGAAATGTGAGTAATTACAGTTTTCATATTTATATGGATTTCTATGGCTGTTTCTCGATTTATCGAAAATATCAAAAACTATGGGACATAGAACTGTGGGAGTTTCAATGTTCGCTATCATTTGATACAGTTCATAATTTAAACATTAAAGCAGACTTCGCAAAATTGAGTAATAATCCCACACTGTGCATATCCTAGTAACTAATATTACAAATGTTTGGATGTTTAGTTGTTTGTTAGTCGAACGGCTGAACGGATTTAGATGATATCTGGCAAAGATATATATACCTATAATCCCGATTTATTTATTTAATATACATTACAGATTTATATATACAGATTTAATTATACATTATTTTGGCCTTTAAACATCGAATTAGAACATAGGAAACATTTTATCCCAAAAATATACCTCTTAAGGGATGAAATAGGTGATGGAACGCAGAACAAGCCGCGTGTAAATTCTGGTGTAGTTACCTACTCACATTTCTCTTGTTTTCAAACACTTCTGTGAACTGAATAAACTGCACCATTCGCTTTGCGGGTAAAGTTGTCGCTATTGAAAGAAATCGAGTTTTCCGAACGAACCGTCAACCGTCGCTCATTCGCTTTATATTTTTTGCTAGGAAGCTTTGATGGGTTTTATTTATTGAACCGGCGGGGCACACACACAGAATATCGTACTTTGTGCATCTTCAGTAGAAATATGCGGAAAATACAAGAACCAAATTCCGTAACGTGAGCGTGGGTTTATTACGAATGAAGGAATTCCCAGCGAGCCGGCCTAATGAAAATTTATATGACGGTCAGTTAATGCCGCTACTCGCCGTCTGTAAGTAACTAGTGAAGAGAAATTAAGACCAATAAATATAAACAATCAGAATTAAAACGTTGTTTATTTGGACATACCTACTGTTACGATCAAGTTATGTAACACTTAAGCGATTATAATTCATTCGTAGAACTCTCTGCGTGGCCTCTGTGCCCGAGTATTTTTTCTCCTATTCAGGACCTAGAAATTGTCTTTGAATTCCCTTTCTACGGTTGTATCATGGGTTTAATTATCATTAGTTTTTTCAAGCTTCCGGAGGACGAGGCGTTTGTACAACTGACAGTCCACCCTTTCCGTTTTGTACAAACTTGACAAACTCAAAAATACTGCTAATATTTCTACAACATCACTTCTTAAATTTGTATTGTGCATTAGAAGATGATGTGTCTATCGGAAGCCTGGCAATCCTAGGTAAGGGTTACCATTTCGTTACTAGTATTTTTTGAACGGTTTTGAATCACAAACCGAGAAAAAATATCAAGACTTTTAGACGTGTCATTTTATCCTATGTTGCAATAAATAAAATAAATATAAGCGCGAAATTGTTAAAACAGTAGCCATATCTACTGCAACTTCGACGGTAAAAGGCTTGTGATATGTATATGTATGTATATATAGCTAGACGATATAGACGCATACAAATATATAAATACATTGTGCTATTCACACAAAATATTTATATGGCCCTTCCGGGACTTAGACATTAGTGAGACTACTGAAAGAAAACTATTGGTATTAGTAATTTAGAATTTCAAACATGACCTATATTTAGTGCACTTGGCCGTTTAACAAAACTATGTCAACGCACATACATCGCGAAATCTATTTTGGATACTCATTATCAGACTGTGCCAGATGACTACGCGTACAGCGAAAATTACTTTCGGTGCGTCTGTCCCTTGTTAAAACGTCTATATTACAATTATTGTTTCTTAGTAAAGGTAACACACACACACACATAGGCACACAGGACAGGACAGGACAGGATGGGTAGACATTTGAAGTCCATTAGTGTATAGTAACGAGTCGAGAAGCACTATCGCAACAGGCTGCGAAATCCACGAAGACACCTGGTTCAAGATCTACCCCACAAACAGGTCAAAAGGTATAATAGCCGTCAAGAGGTTGCCGATGAAACGGCCCCTCAATTTGCGTGCCACAAATGTGGACGTAAGTGCCGATCCCGGATTGGCTTACACGAGAGGTATTGTTCTTCGCGTACAGACACTGTTTAAATCATGTGTTAAGATGTTTGAGGCCTATGATGATGATGACTGTATAGTCGAGTCGAGGAATGAAAAAGTTCGTCACTTTTAGAATTTATTTGAATGATGTTAAGGTCCAAATGTGATGAACCTTTTCATTCCGCAACTGTGCATTCATAGCCTATTCGTATAGGTACTTACTAATATTATAAGAGTAGAGGAAAAGGCTGTGAGATTGTAGTTTTGTTAGTTTTTATGTTTTATTGTAGGGCCGCTTATCTGATTTCAAACATTCTTTCACCTGGTTGGTCAAGACCATTTTGGCCGACCGGGGGATGGTGAATTGAGTCAAGTTTTCCGGTTAAAGTAAAGTCACCGCGAGTTTACAGAGACCGTACACGCTAGCGACGACGTAAAGGATTTGTATGGAGATAAATAATAATAATAATAAATAAATATTAGGGGACAATCTTACACAAATCGACCTAGTCCCATAGTAAGCTCATTAAGGCTTGTGTTATGGGTACTAGACGACGATATATATAATAGATATAAATACTTAAATACATAGAAAACTTCCATGACTCAGAAACAAACATTCATGCTCATCACACAAATATTTGCCCTTACCGGGATTCGAACCCAGGACCTTCAGCTTCGTAGGCAGCGTCACTACCCACTAGGCTAACCGGTCGTCAAACAATATATCATCATTTTCGGTGAAGGAAAAACATTGTGAGGAAACCGGTCTAATCCCAATAAGGTCTAGTTTTCCCTCTGGGATGGAAGGTCAGATGGCAGTCGCTTTCGTACAACTAGTGTCCCAAATCTTGGGATTAGATGTTAAAGCGGACCCCGAGCTTCTTTAAGCCTTGTAATTTTAATGCGAGTCAATCCAAAATCTACTCGTAGTTACAGCAAATGTACGGACTCGCACTAAAATACTAGCCTAGTCCGAACAAGGCTTTAGGGCGCAGCCGGGTATGACGCTAGGAGGATTATTGTTGACACCGGCAGTCCTTAAGACTAAAGGTGCTATGAATGACCCTGAATGACAAACACATGTTTCCTAATATGTGGTAAACGGTGTGGATCACACACACACTCATATTGTAATCATCAGTTATATGAGTGTGCGTAAGTACCCCTTGTAGTGGCTGATTGTTTACATAAATAAAAAGTTTTATTTATTTTATTTTCGCACCTTATTTCTTCCAAGGAAGAAGCACAGGGAAGCTCAAGACAGCTTCGTTGTACATACTAGGAAAAGCGAAAAAAGCGTTCTTGGGAAATTCTATTAAGGTGGTTCGACGAAACTTATGCCACATACTTTTATGAATTGGCTTTTTGCGAGATTATTCTAGGAATGGGGGAATTTCCCCATTCCTAGAATAAACTTTTATAAACTTATTTACTTAAGTTTCTTAAAATATCACGCCGTTAGCCTGCGAATGTCAAAAGACGTTTTGTATGGTCGTCGAACCACCTTAATTTGAACAATATAAGTACAAAACACATCACCAAACTTACTGACTCTAAATTTAAATTATAGGATGAACGATTACATAATCGAGTAAGCTATCGCAAAAATAAATAAATAGGGTTTCTGCTGTAGCAATGTAATCTTATTATAATGTGATACTGAAGTTAAGTATTGTATACTGTTTTAAAAATAGTTGCAGTCTTTTTTACGCCGGCTATTTTCGTGGCAGAAGTATTCTTTCGGAATCGGTGGTAGTTTATGTGAAATACCTAAATTGAAAAATAAATAATTTTGGCTTTGTCTTTAAGTTCATGACATTTTTTATACTTCACAGTTCTAATTTTATACGAAAGCGTTTATTCCTATCTGTATTGAACAACATTTCTCTCCATAGCAATTCACCACATTCTTATTTCAGTATAGAAACTTAAAATTTCTGGCTCTATGAGCTGCAGAACTCGAGAGCCTATATTTTTTTATTTTTGTAAATGAAATCGATAAAAGAAACTAGCTATATAATTAACGGATCTCGAACGCTTTTTTCGTACAAAATGTAGCTTATTATGTCTTCTGGCCCCGTGTCATGGTCGGCCTTATCACGTGATAAGTGACAAGATAGAGCGTCCGTCACTGGCTGACACGGTTGCCTGTTGCTGACATCTTGTCACTTATCGCGTGATAATCCCGATCATGATACGGGGCCTGCTGCATAATTTAAAATTAAATCGGTTCAGTATTTTAAGCGCTACGATGGAAAACACGTAAATACAAACATGGACTGATAAAATCGTATCCCTTCTCTGCCATAAGGCAGGTTTTTTTATGCCTGACTAATCGGGCATAAAAAAAAGTCCCCTCCCAGCAGCAGTGACCGGTCAGCTTTCCATTTAGCATTCACCCCATTTTACAATGACTGTCCCTTGTCGTGCTGTTGATTATCGTTGCCTAGTTAAATTTGGCAGGCCACCATAATTGCGAATGGCATTGATAAATGTGATAAGCAAAAACATTAATGGCTTTTAAAATAACCGAATTACTAATAATGAGATGTTTAGGCGCAATGTTCTTGTCGTAAACTTTGTATGTAGGTAATTGCCAATTTTTCTAATCATGTTTCACGAAAAAAGGTTACTGTTTTCCGAAAAATGTGGATATGTGGGAGCACTAAACATGCACTATTTATCAGACGTACATAATATAGACATGAGCGCTATATGAGAATACACTTCAAAGCCAAAAAAATATTTTTAAGAGAGTTGTTACCTCTCGGAGACACAAGAGACTTTTTTTCTTCGTCTGTAATCGTTTGTGACCTTTGAAGATAGATTAGTTAATTGGTTATTTGCATACCTATATATACGATGTATTTGTTTTCTAAGAAATGGTAAGGTCAAAGTGTTTATTTCAATGGGTACTAATATTAGTCACATTGCATTGAACCAGGTTATATAAATAACACAGTGATTTTCAATTGGTATATTAGGTAATTAGCATGCTTAACCGCTAAGATGTCAAATATAATGTAAACACAGTTTCTTCCCAGTGTAGATATTTACCTTTACAGTAGCATGTTACAGGCCACACATAGTTATACCAACGAAATATGGCTGATAGTTTAAAGAGCACCCGAGGCGTTCGCAAGCGCCCTTCAAGCGCAGGTATACGAGTTGTTAATTCTAATTAAACTACGGCTTCCCTGTATCTAATAATGAGCATAGCTGGTGGTCTGTTTGCCGCAATGTATTGGTACGACATCAAAATTACATTTATTGCAAACCCTTTAAACAAATTAGGCATGGCGCGCGGAACGGAGCGCGCGCTATAAATGTAATTTTGATATTGCAACAATGCGTTGAGTGAAATAGACTTCATAGTGGAAACTTGCGTATAAACGCGATAATAGTCTTGAATGTACTTGTTGAATTCCTTGCACTATCTCTCGATAACAATTTTGTATACCTACTGATAAAATAATATTAATAACACTAGCTTTTGCCCGCGACTTCATCCGCGTAGATTTTGGTAATCGGCTTAGAGACTAATTGCTATAAAAGAATTTTGGGCGTTGCTTAAATATCTTACTGGAAATCTGTTACGTAGTTCTACTTACTTACGTTACTTCGGGCTACCTGTATTGTAAGCAAAATTATGCTAAAAGACGCAGAAGAGAACTTTCCTTTCCCATCCCAATTTGACGGTATTAGAGAATAAATTATGTTTCATGATTGATTGGTCTGATTTGCATGCATTTTCATAATTAGATACACGTTATAGATTAGGACGCATAAATCAAGACGGATGTACTTTAGAGCTGAGCTGCCATAGTAACTATTGTTTGTATGGAAGTACTCTACACATCTAACAAGGTGGTGTTAGTGTGCCATCAAAAAAAAAGGCACCAATTTTGAGCAAAGCCCTTTTACTGGTCAATCAATTAATTTACTGGTTGTTCTGTAATCCAACCAATATGAGATTAGGCTGCGTTGTCTGTGAGTAACTAAGTAACGGTCCATATTATGTAATAGATATATTGTTACGTTATAAAGATAATTGACAAATGTTTGTATGATAGGTAGTAGACTTTTCAGTACTGGATAATAGGTATTTTTTTAATGTCTAAATTGTGTCCACTTTACTCAATTTAGAGGGGTATTTGGTAAAAGATTGATTCGCTACGTGTTCCGCGTCCACAACTCAATTTGTCGCAGACGCTCGTTCAGATGCGACGTGCAGATTTTGTTTGAGTTCGTGGCTTGAATTTAATGGTTACATTACACCTGAATTAACTGGAATGGTTTAAGTTTTGAAATCGAACGTTGAATACTTCGGCACTTCAGCATTTATTGATATATAATATACTAGCTTCCGCCCGCGACTTTCTCTGCGTGGACCCGGGATTCAAGGTATTATATATTGTTATCCAGGCTGTAAACTATCTTTTTGCAAAATTTCATCCAAATCGGTTTAGCCGTTTCAACGTGATAGAGTAACAATCATCCAAACGTCCAAACTTTTGCATTTGTAATATTAGTGGAATTAGTAAGTAAGATACGTCGATTCAGTCTCTTCGAATGTATTACACATTTTCAAGATCATTTAATGTTTTATTACGGTAAAGGATCAACCCTTTTTATTCCTTATTGCTTAGTATTATGACAAGGTCGAATTTCTTGAAATGGGTATAGTCAAATTTCTTTGACTAGGTACCCATTGCATTTCAACCCCATAATTCATAACAATAATAATCCTATCCTATCCTATTAAACTAGCAATATTTGTAGATAAATATACGTATATATATGTACCTATACAAATTTGAAATCACGTCCTCGAAAACGGCTGTAACTATTTCAATGAGGTTTTGAGTATGGGGGTATACGGGGGCGAAAATCGATCTAACTAGGTCTCATGTCTGGGAAAATTAGTTTTCTCTGTATTTTGGCCCAGGGATTTTAGCTAAATAGCCTTGAAAATTGCGTGTCTAAAGACGAGTTATACCATTTCATTCAATATTTCTTTATTCTGTAAAGGAAATACAAAACCAACGTTTGTTGTTTTACGTGAACACTTAGCAGGCATATTCTTAAATTGCTCCGAAAATATCTACTAACAAATTCGAATGCTTACATAATAAATAGTTCCAGGACAATCCCAGGAGGCCCAGGGGTAGTCTTATTTCTACAAAATTGCTCGTAAGCCGAGTTATGACATTGATGACTTGAAGGTTTTTGTCATAATATGTTTTCGGAAGATAATTTCGAGACACAAGAGAAATTGTGTTATAATTTGTCAAAAAGATATTGTCCTGTTTCATATTTGCATACGTCAGTAATTACGTCAATATTGATAAAAAATACTTCAAATATAAATTATCTGACAGGAGTTTAATTTGAATGAACGTAAAAGTTTGATGAAAAAGCAATACTTGAACTGAACATTTTTAAATTGGATTCTATTGTTTAATTTAACGATTCCGTTGCACTTGATTTTCAGAGTAAATTACTATTGAATGGAAAAAGTATTCAAGTTTGGTTATTAGTAAATAATATATATACAGTTAGGAGCAAAATGATCTACACAAGCTCTTATTCTATTTTAATGAAGATATTTTTCGATCGTTTTTACTAAAGTGTTCTGCTTTTCCAAACCCAATTGACCAATTTAGTTTGAAGGAGTTTATAATTATCAGTGATCGGTTATTTGGATTCTCCCTCGCGGGATATCAAGTAGAAAAGTTACAAAACCGTACAAAAATAAAACAATTTAAATTATCTCTAAGGAATTTTTTACTCTTACATGGCAACCAGTTGAGACAAAAACTTCTATTCTTTTCCTAATCTCTACACTTTATTTTAAGCAAAATATATTAATAGCTTATATATCTATCATGATGGAAAAAATACTTCAAAATCTTAACATTGACATTTCATATTAGGCATTTGTATAATATTAGGTCACAGGTTATCGTATAAGTGCAAATACATAGATCTTATAGCTCAAAGGCGATCCAATAAATAAGTATCCACGTTAAGTTCGCACACTTTGATTTATAGTTCAATTTTCATTTCATCGACTTGTTTCTGAGATTATATTTTACGACAACTGTGGCTTACTCTAATTGAACTTTTGATTCGCGTATGATTGGAATATTCTCGGGGAGTACTAGACCGTAAGGCAGTGTTACATACTAGTTGACATGCCGCGAAAACCTAATTCTTTCCCTAAGGATGAAACTATTTTAAGTTGGATCGAGCCCCACGTTAACTTGATGTATGAAGCCCGGATTCCCGGGGCATATCCATACTAACATAATGATTGAGGTCGTTCACCCCATGTCGAATCCAAAAAACCGATCACTGATAATTATTGATCCAATAACGTAATGAATAAGGTCCAAGCAGTGAACATAATTATTTCGGCTGAGATTATTCAAGATTATTCCATTAAACCACATTTTGACTATCATTTATACCCACATTTATGCTAAAAATGGCACTTGAACATAAGTTTCATTGGGTCTGCCTTCCCCTCTTGGGAATGAAGGCCTGAATGTATGTATGTATGTATTCCATTAAATACTTAGTTGCCATGAACGTTATTCTGCAAATTAACACGTAATAACACCGCAGACAACGTTCGCGGCAAGGCCAAAGAATCCCTGGAGAAGGCTCGCATTACCTAACTCAAATTGCTAACGCTTACTACCCCTTACCTAACTAAACATACCTATGATTGGTATCCATGCGCGCGTCTAAAGTAACAAATTATGGGCCAGTTTTCTTTCTTTGGCTTTTTTAGGGTTCCGTAGTCGACTAGGAACCCTTATAGTTTCGCTTTGTCTGTCCGTCCGTCCGCGGATAATCTCAGTAACCGTTGGCACTAGAAAGCTGAAATTTGGTACTAATATGTATATCAATCACGCCGACAAAATGGTAAAATAAAAAGTGAAGTTTATTTTTTTATTAGGTTGCCTCCCCTATACGTAACGTGGGGAGTGTTTTTTTTTTCATTTCAACCCTAACGTGTGATATATTGTTGGATAGGTATTTAAAAATGAATAGGGGTTGTTATAACCATTTTTTGATAATGTTAATATTTTCGGAGATAATCGCTCCAGAAGTAAAAAAAATGTGTCCCCCCCCTCTAACTTTTGAACAATAAGTTTTAAAAATATGAAAAATATCTCAAAAGTAGAACTTTATAAAAACTTTCTAGGAAAACTATTTTGAACTTGATAAGTTGAATAGTTTTTGAAAAAAAATACAAAATAATTTCTGGACGAAAAACTACGGAACCCTACACTGAGCGTGGCCCGACACGCTCTTGGCCGGTTTTTTATATTCTGTATACGGTATATTGCACTTTATCGAGAGTTAACTTATATCGTCCAGATTTTCTTATTCGCCAAAAAACTTCCGTGCCTCACCAAGTCTAGCAAATGAGCAAAAAAAGGCACGATCGTACGATACTTTTCTCAAAGCCATTCGGGCCATTCTCGACTCCCTGTAACTTCGTTGTGGAAAAAAACAGAAGCCTACTTTTTCAGTGACCAAGAGGCAGTACATAGCTAAAGCATAGCATATATTACATTTCTAAATAACATTAAATTCGAACCAGTACTTTAAGAACTATTGCAAGTCAAAGTTCCTCAATTTTGTCATTGCCTGACTCACTCACTGTCTAACCGAATAATTTCAAGCTACTTCTAGCAGACCTACAAACTTGAAAGAAAACTATACAAACGTTATTTGCGATCGAATACTACATAGTGTAGGTATGCAATTAATAATACATGCAGTAAAGTTGCGTGATTTCCAAGTTGCAGAATTTTATTAAGCAAGCATATTAATAACTTGACTTGGCACTAATTGTAAGTAATATCTCATAACTTTTGTACGGTGTAAGAGTTGTAAGACTTGGCCTATTATTTACATGGAATGTGTTTGATGGGATTATATTTGCGCAGTAGTATTTTTTGCGCAGGAGTTCTGAATTTGCACCGACCCGCCTAGCGCCTCTTTCACTCAAACAGGAAGTTAGATTTATATTGATTGAGTGTGAATTTCACACACAATCAGGAAGCACGCATTGAAATAAAGGCGAGCATTATAGAATCTGTACTGACTTGACATTGACAACTGACAACTTACTAATACCACACCGACGCCGGACCGCTAAATGCGTAAGTGGCCTTTTTGTTGCTGTATTTATTAGTAACCCCTACAAAATAGCAACTTCCAACTGCAGTTGTAAAGTTTTTTACCTACTTATGCAGCCAGTTTGGATTTTTTCTAGAATAGTTAATAAACTTTTAATAGTTAATAAATAATAATAGCACCACGTAAAAAGGACAGCACTGTTAACTGACCATCCTGTGTTTATATAGAACCTTATTACAATGCATTTAAGATGAAACGATGGTCAGTTAGCTGTGTTGTCGATAGTACAATCCATCTAGATCCGATTCTCGTGAATTTTTGGCGACAGATTCGAACCAGCTTTGCGAAATAAAAAAAAAACATATAATGAACAGGCTCGCGAGATATACACTCACAAAGTCACTAATACGAGCGAGAGAGGAGAACTAAGTCCTCAGTTTCAGTATATCCGGCCGTTCTCCGCCACAGGTCGTATTTCTCAACCAATTCTCGTGAAATTTTGTGAGCAGATTTGATAAATACATACTAATATCATCATCATCATCATCATCATCATCATCATCATCATCATCATCACTAATATGTTTTTTATTATTAATCCTATTTGTGGAAAATTAAGTCCTCCTCAATAAAATGAAACACTCTGTACGTATATATTTGTAATAAAGTGCCAGCCATTTAAAGTAAAGCCTAATTAACTCATGTCATATGCATGCAAAATCTGTAATTAAATATTAATGTAGCTTTGTGGCTTTGTACTCCAATTAAAATACTATACATTATTATTTTATTCGGTGGAATATATATTTAAATGTCTAAAGTGAGCTTTAACAACTTACCTACTTGTTAGATTAATTTACTGTTTATGACTCATATCAGACAGTTCATTTAATTTTCTGCGAGTCATGACTACATTTTTTCTGTAAGATAAGATATGATAAGGCTTTAAAGCCCAATATCTTGCACACTGATCACTGATTTGAAAAATTATTTAAGAAAACCCATTATATTTTTGAACGAGCTATCCAACGATACCCCACAACCATGGGTTGAACACAAAAAAAAAGATGTTTCAAGATTTTATTGTACTGTTTTGCCGGCGTGATTGATTTATATACCCATGCCGAATTACAGTTTTCTGGTAAAAATGGTTACTGAGCTAAGCCGAAGACGGACAGTTAGACAGACGGACGGACATGGCGAAACTATAAGGGTTTCTTGTTGACTACAGAACCCTAAAAGGTACTCTTTTTTATTTCTATTGAAACCAGCAATCATACACTATAAGTCACACTTATTAGAATTCTAAATTATTTTTGGCAGACTTCTTCAGTTACATAACGGTTATGTTTGGTTACAATCCTCTCCTAAGATCTGTTGATAGCTAAAAAATCATTTAAAATATTAATCTACACAGTTATAACGTATTCTACTAAATAGAAAAGTTTATATTTGAATGTTCCATGTTCTAGAGTCGTTAAACTTAACACCAAAGACGTTTGAAGGCGTCAGACTTACATTCGTTCAACGCCAATAACGACTGTTATGGTCAGAGATTTAGGTTCACGTCTTTCTTCTGTGGACCAAAGTCAAGGGCTGTAAAACCTCATTTTTCGTTGGACTTTTAAAGCCGCATAAATGCCTTACCCTCTTATTGGCTTAAGGCTGCATAGCTGGTCGATTGTGGCCGTCTGGTTGTGGCTGGTCGGTCTTCCCAGAGTGTCTTACTCCTCACAAATTTGTGCCCCCTGCTACATCCAGATTGTCCGAGTCAGGTTTGCTTCCTGGCTGGGTGCGGTACCTTCATGTTGTATGATCATGGACACTTAATCCGCATAAACGGCGTGCCCTCTTATATGATTTATGCAATCAATAGTTCTTTGTATGGGCGGAACGTTAACTTATAACCACAGGAAAAACGACTTGTATTACTCAATGTGTATGACCCATTATCATTGTATGAACCGCCAAAGTATCCTTTAAGTTCTAAAGTAAGTTTAATATGATTGCCGACATTGTAGCAAATAGTGCCAGTGTCTGAGTTACGTTTCAGTCGGTAGCTATTCAAGAAATCCATTACTTTTAACCCCCTACGCCAAAGAGAGAATGTTATACGTTTAACATGTGTTTCTGTGTGTCTGTGTGTGGAATTCCTAAACGTATGAACCCGATTTGAGTGCGTTTTTTAATCAAAAGTCTTCATTTTGTTATCTTTCTATCTGTTATTTTATTTTTAGTGCAACAACACCGTAGAAAAGTAGCCTGCTTATTGGTGTTAAATACAGGATACATTTCCGAGAGTGTGCGCTAGGATTATAGGAATCAATCCCGCCCTCACCATTTTGCCATTTTGGGAGTAGGCACGGTCGTGGGTCTCACCCATATGTTGTTGATTTACCACTGATTCGCACGAAGCGCTTTGCTTCCAGTTTTCTCGCGAAGACAGTCAAAGGGTGGAACTCACTTCCGGCAAACCTTTTCCCAGTTACATACAACTAGGATATTTCAAGACGAGAGTGAATAGACACTATCTAGGTATATGCACGTAACACCCTCGACCTCATCATAGTGGTCAAATGCCTATACGTAATAAAAAAAAAATCCCGAAAGTTACATATTAACATTGAACATACTAGCATAATAGGCTACCGCATGATTTAATGAGCAGCATTGGGTAACCAAACACCGCTTCAGTTTGCATGTGCCTCCTGAATTGAAACCTCTGTTAGCGTTTCAAGTTACACAATACCGCAGCTATGCTATTCACGACTTGCTTAACTGCATTTCACCGCTCACCCCCTGTATATCTTGACACCGGGATTCGTTACACCAACGCGCAATAAGCGTCCAACTTACACTGGTGCAGTGAGGTAAAGCGATGTGAAACAGCTCAGCTCTTGCCGGTCCTGCCTTCCAACCACGATTAATAATTAACATGTGACACGCATTCACTCCATTCATAACGTATTACAACGCGGTATTCCTGCCGCAACTAGCTGTAATGATACTTGCTGGTATTGTCTACAAACTGACAACGCAACGCCATTAAGGCTCATTCAAGGTAATTCAACATAAAGTCCGCATCCATTATGTCTTTAAACATATCCGTAGCCGAAAGGGTTACGATGAAAACCTGTGAAATATGATGGCGTCCGATTCTTTCATTATTTCAATAGACGTCAATGATATTTAATCGAGTCATTTGGACACCTAGCCACTGCGACAGTGTGGCAAAGTAACGGATATTTTTATAATACGTTGAAAAATAAGTTTCTACGAACTACGGTGTACGATACGGTGGGGTTAAAACATGACCCACGATATACGCCGAATAGTAAGTATATAAACACTGTTTCTCTCTCTTTTTTTTTATTTTATTTGAGAACTAGCACGTAGCTCAGGAAAATGGACTTCGTAAATACATATCTTGACGACTGGTTAGCCTAGTGGGTAGTGACTGCTACGAAGGTTAAGGTACCGGGTTCGAAACCCGCTAAGAGCAAATATTTGTGCGATGAGCCTGGCAATTTGTTTCCGAGTCTTGGATGTTTTCTTTGTGTTTAAGTATTTATCTATTATAATAATATAGTCTTCTAGTACCCATAACACAAACTTTATTGAGCTTACTATGTGACTAGGTCGATTTGTGTAAGATTGCCCCCTAATTTTTTTTTTTGAAGTGAAAACTTCTTTAGCGGCGCTGAGCACTTTTTGGGATGGGGAAAAATTTTTTTGCTGCTAGCCAATGTGACTTCATTCAAAACTGAACGCTATTCGTAAGAGTATAAAGCCGTTAAACACTTTTTGCAATAGCATATTCTGGCGTCCTTCACCGTTTTGCTATTGAGAAAATTCGAATAGTTCGAATTTGGGCGTTATTCTATATATTAAAATATTTACCAACGGCAAAAACAAATTGATATTTTGGTCGCCACCGCCGTCTGCTGTTCTTGCAAATTAGAATTGTTCGAATTTAGACGTTATACCTAAAGAGATAAAGCTTTGAAAAATATTTGGCCATGGCAAAAACAAACTGGTATTGTGTTTGCCGCCGCCCGTCGGCGCGCCGACGGGCGAGGCGGCGGCCCATCGCGCCCAGCGCGCCCGCGGCTCGTCCGCCTAAATAATTGATAATTGTTTATAAATTTGCGTCAAATTCATTTTTAGGGTGACACACCGTAAGATGTCACGTGACCTGATCGGAAAAACTGTTACAATGTTATTGAGTTTTCACTTCTGCCGGCACTCCCGGAGTGCAACCCGGTCTTTTTTTATTTATAGGTGCTTGGGGTTCGATTATCGAGATCATAATTTATTTAAGAGCTTGGCTCTTGTCGGTGGAGTAATTTCCATTCTGTTCTATTCTCTGCCTTTTCCTTCAACTCTCTATAAGATTCAACTTCAATGTTTTCCTTTAGCTGCTCCATGTAAGCTCTTCGTGGTCTTCCTCTTTTTCATTTTTTATTATTACATTATGAATACAAGGTTAATTTTGATTTTATATCAATATGCTTATGTAAATACGAGCGTGGAATATATGTATTATTTCACTCTAATTAATATACCTTTTGTATTTAAATCCTCTCCACAATGTACTCTTGTCATACCAAACCTAAGTAATTTTGAAATACCTAATTCTGGTAAAGTTTCGACGCAACATTGCAGTCACGTTGGTTGGTAATGAAATGAAAACAGGCCGGAACTATGTTAATGTAATGCCCAAGTGAAAATAAACACAACGTGAATTATGTTTCGTTGCAGTAACTTTGCGGATTACAGAAACGTCCGTTCATGATAAAAGTACAAAGGCCAGCTTTTAAATTAAAACTAATTGTTGTATATGTATGTCGTATGAGAGATTATAATTATCATTATTTGTTGAAAACCAAATGCATTATTCCCCGATGCAGAAATGTTTTGGATAGAATAATGTATAATAATACTCATTCGATTATGTTTATGTACTAATTTAAATGAGTATGAATCTCGGAATTCTTCTGAGACTATCTACTCATTTTGTCAAGGTATAGATATACTTGTATAAATATAGGGGACAATCTAACACAAACCGAATAAGCACCATAGTAACCTAAATAAAGACTTGTATTATGGGTACTAGAAGGCGATATATTTAATAGACTAGCTTCCGCGCGCGACTTCGTCTGCGTGGAACTGGGATAAAACTATCCTGTATTTGAATCCAGGCTATAGACAATCTTCGTGTAAATTTTCATCCGGTTAAGCCGTTTAAGCGTGATTGAGTAACAAACTTTCGCATTCATAATATTTGTAGGATATATAGGATAGATAAATACATAAAGGATTGATCATTAGGTGATCATGATCATAAACGTAACGCGCAAAATGTATTCCTGCAGGGTAATTGCGCCATTTTGCAGGATGAAAAAAATGATAGGAAATCTACTACGTTAACTGGACAAAGTTCTTATTATATTTCTGCAAAAGAAAAGAAGTTGAATTTAAACAATTTGCAAATTTATCAAACATTAATACAACACGCCGGGGGTTTCATGAAATATGGGCATAATCATAATCAATTATATCTCGGTAATAAATATAAAAAGAAATCGATGCTTATCTAAAACAACTCTGTATCTCAAAAACTGTGTTTTTTCAGGGCAGAGGTTTAAAAAAATCCCAAAAAAGATATTGTTATATTTTTTTATTAAGATAACCAATTTAAAATCTTTTTTTAGTCACAGTTTCCTCTGTCTTCCAGTTATTTAAACTCAAGAGAATAAAAAGAAAACAACAAAAAACTACACAAAAAAAACTCAAAAATGTACTACAGTTTAGAGTTGTGACATGATATTTATATACTTTGGATACGTTTTTATGTGTACTAACGTCTCAATAGAAAATAATTCAAAAAAATATTATTTTCTTATGAATAATAGTGTATTATTCGTCTTTAAGACAAACGTATATATAAAATATTAAAAGAATACTGACTTATTTTGCTTTGTTTCTCAAATATTCTTTTTTAATATGGACAATAATGGCCTTAAACGAAATACATCACAATAATACTTAAACTATATAGACAAGAACGGTAATAGTTTAGTTTACAACACTTGGTATGGATGTAAATTAGTAACTCTTTTTTAAAGATTCAAAGATTCAAAGATAATATATGATTATGGACTTTAAGGCTCCATAAAAATGTTTTGCACGCCTGCACGCAGGCTGAATGCACTGGACGATTATGTTGTATTTTTAAGAACTATGTAACTGCATTCCGAGCAAAATAAAAATATATGAATCTTTGAAATCTTTGAACCTCGTGGGGGGCCTAGCTACGATGCGCCATCCGGTACGTGGTCACATCTCGAGAACCTTTCCGCCCCAACGGCCATCGCTTCTACGTGCAATGTGCCCAGCCCATTGCCACTTAAGTTTAGCGATTTGGAGGGCTATATCGGTTACCTTGGTTTTGCTGCGGTAGCCTCATTTCTGATGCGATTGCGCAGAGAAACTCCCAGCATAGCCCTCTCCATTGCTCTTTGGGAGACTTTGAGCCTTCTTATGGGGAACCGTCTACGTTTTCGTGTCATACGTCATCACACAGTGAGGTAGTGGCAACATACACTGGTCAAAGACTCTCGTCTTGAGACATTGCGAAGTATTGGATGAAAAGATGTGCCGTAGGTTCCCGAATGCTGCCCAGCCGAGTCGGACTCTTACTCAAAGTTGGACCTATCTAACTTGAAAGTCTGAAGAAGTCTTGAAAGTGTCCGATTGACATGACCTTTGTCTTATCCATGTTCATCCTTAGACCAACTCGCTCGGAGGCTTTACTAAGGTCATGGAGCATAGTACTCAAGTCCTCCATGGTCTCAGCCAAGACTACTATATCATCAGCAAACCAAAGGTAATTAATGTACTCAACGTTGATGTTGATGCCTAGCCTTCTCCAGTCTAGAGTCTTGAAAACGTTCTCCATTGCAGCGGTGTACAGTTTTGGGGAAATAACATTCACTTGCCTAACACGCCGCTGTAGCGGAATACGTTTCAAGCTCCGATCCTGGAGTGGGACTGACATAGTGACGTTCTCGTACAAACACTTCAGTACTTCGATATAGCGGCAGTCCACTTTTCACCGCTGGAGAGACTGTAGTACAGCCCAGGTTTCGATTGAATCGAAAGCTTTCTCCACGAACGCTAAGCAGAGAGGCAAGTTTTACTTTCCAGTCTTCTGTATAACCTGGCGGAGCGTATGAATGTGGTCTACGGTACTAAAACCTCTTCGAAAACCGGCTTATTCGGGAGGCTGGAAGTCACTAAGCCTGCATGCGAGGCGATTCGTAATGACTCTTGAAAACAGCTTGCAAACATGGCTCAGAAGTGAGATGGGTCGGTAATTCTTCAGCAGGGTTTTGTTCCCCTTTTTGAAGAACAGCACCCCTTACCTCTGTTCCACGCCTTTGGCGTTCTCCCTTCCAGTAGGACGGTGTCGAACAACTTCTGAAGGGTCGTAAGGATCGGTTTTCTACCCGCCGTCATGAGTTTGGCTGTAATTCCGTCTTCACCGGGTGCCTTGTTGTTCTTAAGCTGTTTCAGAGCCATTCTAATCTCGTACAGGCTGATGTCCGGGATGTCGTCGGTAAAGTGTCGGGTTGGTCTAGCTAGGGTCTTCCGCCAGACCAACTTCGGGTCTGCGAGTTGACGTGTATACGATATGTATGACGTGTAAAAACGCACTCACTCCAAAGCTCAGGTTTGGAAAAAACGACTCTCCAGTTTTTTACCTTGCGAGCTGGCTCTGCCCAATAGACTCGATCGAGATCTCGTGCGAACACATTAGAGCCCTTATTTCGCTCGATGGCCTCTTCAATACGGTTCGTAGTGAATTGGCGCAGATCGCGGGTAAGGGGCTTGGAGATCTGTTTATTTAGCTGCCGGTATAAAGTCGCATCGTTTGAAGACTGCAGAATCATTTCACTCCTTTCCTTCATGAGCTTCTGAGTGGAGCTAGAGAGCCTTTGTGTTCTGATGGCCCGCTGGGCCTCGAAGAACATAGACCCAGTGGCACGGACAGGTTTCACAAAACCTAGGCAATCGAAACGGTTTTTGAGTTCCAGCTGAAAGCTCTTGGGGTCACCCAAAGGGCAATGGAGAGGGCTATGTTGGGAGTTTCTCTGCGCGATCGCATCAGAAATGAGGCTACCCGCAGCAAAACCAAAGCAGATTTCGGATATTTTTTCCAGTTCGCGTGTTCATTTCTATAACCAAAGTATAATATAGTCAACTGAATGAGTTACTGAATCTTTGACACAAATTCAGCCACGAAAGTGAGGCAGGACAAACCCTTAAATAGTGTCCATAATAAAAATATAATTATTATTGTTATTATACCACTTTTTATACAAAAATCTGGCTGTGACAGACGGACAGCCTCCGAGTGATCGCATAAAAGTGTTCCGTTGGACCAATTTTGGTACGGAACACTAAAAAGAGACGCACACGAGTAATTGAAGTCCCCATGTACATGGAGCATGTAGTAGGTATGTATCTTATACTTATCTTTTTTGATATTACAAAATAAATAAATATTAGAGGTTAATCTTACACAAATCGAACTAGGCCCATAGCTAAGCTCAATAAGGCTTGTGTTGTATATTATTATTTTAATTGATATAAATACATAAATACCGAGCAAATACCTTTTTTGCAATACATATAACATTTTAATAAGTTTATCATCGTGCTATTTATAGTGGTTTTTCTCGTTTTGAATCAAGAAACTAAATGCATATTTATGATGAACATAGTCCAAATTCGTATAGTATACCAATAATGAAGTAAGTCTTATGTAGTATAGGGGCTTATTTTGCTTACATGAACAAGTCAACTTTCCATATTTTCGTGAATACTCGTTTATTTGTGGTTAAGTCAAAACATCGGTACTTACTGTTTAACGGAAAGTGTCCCATCCATGAATAATCCTATATTGCAAAAAATTTCGCTAGTGTTCCACTGAGCTATTTCGCGTAATGCCGCTGTTGTACAAACAAATTGATGTGTTTTAACGAATTATTTGGGGATGTGCCGGTAGTCAACAAAAAAACGTGGTGACGGCGTCGATCACTATGGCTCATCTGGCCTACGGACGGTCTTCCAGATAAAATGACGTCGACACCCCACCAATGGCATAACGGCACAATGCTGCCACGGTGGCAATTTTTTGAATTAGAACACGGGAGTCTTAGTCACGATAAACTTTAACGTGTTCTGCGTCTAGTCTTATACTTAGTAGCAAAACGGATTATTTCGCGATACTGACTTGTTTTAGATAAGCGTCGAAATGTCAACAGAGGTCGTGGCAAAAGGCTGTGGATTAAAAGGCTGAAGATTTGAAATCTTCAAATAAACAAGAGTTAAACAAAGAAATATTTTTACTAAAACGGGAGTTAATCGCGTATAAATAATTTATTTATTTCCTTACTGAGGTCTCCCGACGTTTCGGATGTGTCGCAACATCCATGCGTGATTAAGTCCCGTTTACTAAAATTATGTGTGAGAATCGTGAAAGTTTAAATCAATATATTAAAAAAATAACATATTCTTAAACCTAATAACTACACAGTTCAACTCACGTATATTCAAGCGTGACCGTGACCGTGAGGCGAGAACGTGATTCAAGCGACACCGCCGCGAAAACACTCATCGTGAAAAAGAACACCCGAAGAGTTCGAAACATGTCGCCCGTAGTTACATTTAATACGTGAGTTGAACCGTGTAATTATTAGCATTAATTCAACATGTCTCACGAAAGTTTACAATCGAGATACATTCTTTTTGGATTTTTTTAACACGCCCGTTAAAGAGCTTTAGCGCTTTAAATACCAACGCTTTGCATATCAATATAGTACTGACTTGTAATGGATGTGTTCTGGGTTATTTACCTTACTGTATTTTTTTTCGATTCGCTCACTTACACTTGCCTTGTACTTAGTGCTTAGGGTTGGTTTTAATTCTGATAAGTTTTTATATTATTTATACAACTACGGTGGCAAACAAGGTAGGTAATTAAATTAGAAACCGTGGCCTAAGGACGTGTCTTGTTATATAATCTTATGAATAGATTATCTCATTGTATACCAAAACATTACTAAAATAAAAATTAATCCAGCTGAATAATCTCAACCCTCATTATAAATAATTATTCATGGCGGAACCCCTCATTTGTGGAGTTGTGTTTTCGTAATTAAATTTCTACTAATTGCAACTGGAAGAAATATTTAGGACTGACCCGAAACAAAGATTTATTGCTGGTGTGGCATTTCTTTTAACCCCTGCTTGGGAAGGCGGACATACGCTCGGAAACCATCAAACTTGATAATTAAATGGAATATTTATGATAGCGGTTGATACAGACATGGAAAAACCAAACATGTCTCCGTTCTTCACGAAATTTTAAGATACCAAAGTTTCGTTTCTGATTGATAACTATAAAATAAATAAATAAATAAACCATTTATTTCAGGCATCTAAGGCCCATAACAACAAATACCTTAAAGCCTAACATACATACAATACATATAAAAAAAAACTAATTATTTAGGCGACGAAACAGCGTGGCTCCGTTGCGACAAGTCCGGTGTAAAATTCGGTAGGTTGCCCCGGAACCGCCGAAACACGACACCGTTCGGCCAGAAGTCAGCACACGCGATGGTCTCCTGCAGCGGCCGCGGCACGCGCACCACAAACGAGCTGAAGTGCACGTAGTGGCGCGAACGCAGCTGGAAAACCCTCAGCGAGTAGCCAGTCTTCTGGTGAATATACTCCACCACGTCATCACCCGTTGCGGAGTAATGCAGGCGCGACACGTACAGCGCCTTACTAGGTGTGGCAACCCGCAGACCAGAACCAACCGGCTCTGCTGTACCACACTGAGTCTTTCGCGGCTTGCGCTTTCTTGTCACCGGCGTGAAACCCTCCTTATCCACATCGGTGCGAGGGGCCTTCTCTTTTAAAGGACCCCGATCTTCACGCACTCTGTAAGCGCGCTATTTATTTATTTTTATTTATTTATTTATTGACAAATACATTTACCTGACATTACAGTAAAAACCAATGCGTCACGAAACTAAAAACAACAAATAATACTATTTAGGCGACGAAACGGCGTGGCCCCGTTGCATCGTCATCTCCGGTGTAGGATTCGGCAGATTGCCCCGGAACCGTCAAAACACGACACCCTTCGGCCAGAAGTCAGCACATGCGATGGTCTCCTGCAGCGGCCGCGGAACTCTATACTGATACTAACGTCGTCATCACATCATAACATCAGACGAAAGACGTCCACTGCTGTCCAGGTCACTCTTTGGGGGAAGTATATGTCCATATAACTCCCCCAAAGAGTGACATAATGACCGGTTAAATATTATCGGTATAAACAGCCTGGCCTATCTAATAGTTTGTATAGTTAATACGTTTATTGAGTCTGTTTTATCATAATTGTCGCAAAACTGAACATAAATTGAATATAAGTAGGGAACAGCTCTTATTATTAACTGTTACGCGGTCGTGAACTTTGTCTTAAAATAAATGTAAAGTACGGCCGTCAGGACGGACGGACACTAATCCTCCTATGCTATTCACATCTTATTTCGCCTCGCCTCACTACTGACTCTCTACTCATCCTTAGTTTATCTTGACACCGAGATTCCTAAAAACAACTCGTAAGCGGAGGTCTGGCTTACAATAGTTTGCCTGATAAGTGAGATGTGGCATCGTGAATAACTGCCCTGATAATATCACATAAAGCGTTTAAAAGATCATTTTCAGCGGCGACAATAAATCGTCCTCTGCGCACGTGCTCGTGCTGTCGAGTATTTTTACTCCAACTCGTCACATCCGCTAAAAACAAGAAAAATGCGTACTAGTTCCAGTCTACTGCACTAGACATATATTAGAACTGTTTCTGAACTTTAAAATACAAACCGTATATTTGAACTGTTGGAGAGATAGATATTAATGGCGAGGTTATATAACAGCGGGTCGAGGATAGAATTGTTATTGTTTTATTACTATCCACGATAAGATACTTGTATCGCCGATTGGTATGTAATTTCAATTAAATCTTCATCTGCCTTCGCCGATGGAAAAATGGCGTTGTTTATAAAATGTATCTTTCGACATGGATGATGAGGCATTTGGCTCACAATAACCTGCCCTACGCTTGGTTATAATGTAATGCAAATGTGTTTTGACTTTGTTACAAGAGCCGGTGGTTTTAAAACGTTGGTTATCTTAAGTTACGCCCGTTAACTCTGTTTGTATGGAAATTTTGACAGGTCTCTATAAGATGACAGCCTCCTGCGCCATATGTAACGATGGATTGTAAAATGTCGATGAAGGGCGTTTTCAATAAATTATGTACCCAATTAGCGTGAGTTGTTAAATAACTCAGTGTCAGTTTTGTGACGACAATTTTAAGTAATCAATTTTTAGTATAATATTTTACTTTTCCTTTTTAATTTATAGATGATATGCATACATACGTTATTTAAATGTGAAACAATTTCATTTGCACTTAATTTTCGTCACAAAACTGTCACTGCGTTAATACTTTCACTGCCAGGAACCTAAAAACCGCATAGTTTAGGATTTATATTGACAATACCAAAAAAGTGCGAAAATTTCGTGGTTTTTCGAGTGCTGCAAAGTTAGCACAGGTCTTTCGTAGCTGCAAACTTGGATATACGGTATTGGTAGTGGTCCTAACAATATATGAAACCAAAATCACAAATTGCCGTTAGCTTGCGATTTTAGCGATACGAGTATTTCTGGTCAAAACTCAAATATGACTGGCCTTTAATTGGGTACACAAAATACATAATTCTTCTACATGTGCCAAAACACACAACTACCTCTAAACAGTGTTAATCCGAAACAAAACGTGATAATCAAACTAAAAGCAAGTGCTTACATCGAACGACTACAGTAAAATGTACCATAAATAAATATTCAAATAATAATTTCGACCTATTTTCAGGAGTTGTGTTTCTGTTTGTCACTTTGCATTTCAAGGCATTTTCAAATAGTTGTGTACCCAATTAATTAGCGTAAGTCGTCAAAGAAATATTTACTCAGTGTCAGTTTTGTGACGACAATAATTGTCGTCATGCTCAATTCTTGAGCATAAAAAAAACATGTGAACATTAACTAGTTACTGGCGTCTCTGCCAGTCCGTTACGGTGGCTTAGGCGTGCGTCGGGTCCAGGACATAGGTCTGGTAGCTTTTTTAGCGTCGGCACATGGTTCGTCTGATCTTGTTGCTCGAATATTATCATTTCATGGCAGCAGCGTTCGAGTTCTATTCGTAACCGAGGCCCTGGCTAAGTGGGCGACACTATGTCCGTATCACCCGGATAGCTTGACGGACCAAAGAGGATGGGACGACATTCTATGTCAGCAAACATTTTCTCATTTGTTGAGTGATGCCTCGGGGACCGACCTACACGTCTTTAAGCTCTCACAAAGCTCAAATCCGGTGCGTGGCTGCATGCCTTACCTTCCCCTCAACCCGGCACTCTGCTCGACAACAGCAGTTGCTTTAATGCTTGGGAGCAACTTGTGCGAAGCGCACCGATGCGTTTGTGGGACAATGGTGGAAGAAAATAGCCACCACGGGCTTAGCTGCAAAAGATGTGCGGGTCGGTTCCCTAAACACCATTCTGTCAATGAGATCGTGCGTCGGGCTATGGTGTCGGCCAACGTACCGTGCATCCTGGAGCCCCCAGATCCAGGATTGGTTGACGTTGGTTCCTTGGCAGAGAGGGCGGCGACTTCTATGGGATGCTACTTGTGTTAGCACATTTGCAACGTCCCATCTAAGGCACACAATTAAGTCAGCTGGTTCGGCAGTTGAAAATACCGCCAAGCTCAAACACACAAAGTACTCTGCTTTGGAACCAACTTATGATTTCGTTCCGGTTGCTATGGAGACAGCTGGGCAGTGAGGCTCTCGGGCTGTGCAAGGAGTAAGGCAGACGTTTAAGGGAGAGGGGTCTTGACCCCCGCTCTGGATTGGAATTAGATAGGTTGTTAAATATATCAGGTATTAAACAGGTGTTGGTTCATTTCCCGTAGTTATTGTTTACACTAGGCAGGACATATGAGCGCATGTAATCTAAGCTACGTAGGTGACCGGGCGTTTTTTTTACTAAGGAGTGTATAGCCTCACGTTCATCCGTCAGTGTCGAGAAACAAAACCTGTTGAACACACTAATTACTTTGCAATGTTTGAATAGGCCCGAATTGTTGTCTTTAATTGCTCGTCCAACAGGTCTTAATTGCTGTTCAGCGAGGCAATGCCGCAAGCATTTTGGGGACCTTTGGTTCGGGCTTAACGCAGAGCGGGATGTACTCGTAGGTTTTTCTTCTCTTTTATTAGGTAGTTAGTTTAGAGCTTATACGTATTATAATTTAATCATTCTTTACACTATTGTATTAATAAAATAATAATAAAAAATACTCTTTATTGCACCACTACAAGAGAGAAACATCTTGCAAAAAAAATTGCTTAATAAATAATGGTAACAAAAGGCGGTCTTATCGCTTTAAAGCGATCTCTGTATTCTGACTTGTTTTATTATAAATATTTTTTTATTAAAGAACGTGTACTTAATTATGGATTTAATTTACGAACTGAATAAAAAAAGTTGTTTTTGTACACATTTGATACTTCAGTGTCGTCACAAAACTGACACGAAGAGAATTTTAGTTTGACGACTTACGCTAATTGATTGGGTACAAAACTATTTGAAAATGTCCTTCAATGTGCTTCCTGCGCTAGGTTCTACAGGTACTAACTACTTTAACCTGTCAAAGTGCGCGTGAATTTTAAATATAAATCGAAAATGTATTTTATATATAAATTTCAGAATTTTGCCTAATTGTAGTATAAGACGATATTACTTGCCAAATTTCATAGTTCTAGGTCAACGGAAAGTATTCTTTAAATTTTGATTCCCTTGAGAGTGTCGTTACATAAGTTTTTTTCACGTTAACTTAGAAAAAAATTTTATTCACCGATTCAAGGAACTGTAGATTTGAGTATATGGTTTTAATTGTAACTCGATACCTCCACGCGTTACCGAGATAAAGGGCTTTGGCAGACAAACAGGCGGACAACAAAGTGATTCTATAAGGGTTCCGTCTTTTCCTTTTGAGACACGGAACCCTAAAAAGTAGTGATTTATTGTTAATATTATTAAAATATCTGTTAAGCCCTTTGTTTACATTTTGCACTAGTTACGTAACGGGAGTAATCGCTTGGCCAACAATCTGTGTGGGGCCTTGGCGCGTAGTGACAATGAACGCGACTCAGCTCTAAATATATTCGGCGACCCACCTGCGGCCGGGATTCAAACTCCTACAAGACACACAAATACAGTACGTTTTCTATAAAAAATATTGCTTGTTTATGAAACAATGTCATCACTAACCGACTTAAAAACAGGAGGAGGTTCTCAATTCGTTGGAATCTTTTTATGTGTGTTCCCCGATTAGGTACTCGAAAACGCATTTTCGAATTTTTTTTAGTCATTCTAGAACGATTTGAAAAAAAAAATTTTTTTTAGAAAGGTTATCCTTCTCAGGTGTTTCCATAGTCATCGAATCAGGATTTGATGATGGAATCCTGCAGAAAACGAGGGAACTCTTCAAATTTTCTAGGCACACTTGAAGCGATTTGGCTACTTCTTTTTCTCGTGTCGATGGTTTCAGACTGTGGGGACCAGAAGGTGGCGACGCGGCTACTGATTTGAAGTCGGTGAAACGTTTGTTTTACCCGACTACCGAAGGAGAGGAGGGTTATGTTTTTCAAGCGTATGTATGTATGTGACCTTATTCTTTGGCACGCCCTGCAGCCTAAACCGTTTGACAGATTTCGACATATGATGTGTCGTTGGATTCCTCTTAATCGTAGGAGTGACATAAGCTATAAAATTGGAAAAAAAGCAGTTGGGTTTTTTGAAAAATCTTTTACAGTACATATGGTGCTACTTTCCCGCACTAGTGCGGAAAAGAGCACTTTTCGTGCATAAGTCGAAACTTTAAAGAGCCATATGTACAGTAAAACGTTGTACGATACACGTGCGAATAGGTAATTCGTAACTCGTGACGATTTAAAACACTCCCTTCGGTCGTGTTTTAATTTATCTCCACTCGTTGCGAATTTCCTATTTTCGGCTCTTGTATCGTAAATAACTATTAATTTCACTTGTTAAAGTTACTTATTTTTAGCCTGTGATCGCTTATGCTGAGCGTGGCTATCTTCGAACAGTACGATACTCGTTCTGGCACTAGTATTCTTTTGGGCATTGACTTACATTTCTTTTACTATCACGCTTAATCTGACAAACGTTTCATCGAATGAATGTTTCGATGATTTTCCCTTTCATTTAATGGGTTCTACACAATTACCTTTTAGCTTTACCTAAAAAACTAACGGTTTTTGAGAAAATAAATTTTCGATGAAACAAAGAATTCGGTGAAATATTTGTCGTTAACATTAGGGGTCCATTCAATGTCAATAAATGAAAGTAACAGACGACTGACGCTTCTAACACTTCAAGGTGATCACTAGTCCGATAACAACTTGGTTCTTGGTCCATCTAGTCATCACGTTGTCATAAATATATCCAACTTAGCAATCTTCAAAAAATGGCTAGAATATTATTGTTATTACTACAATACGAAGGGTAGAAACCTAAATAACAAATTAAACCAAAGAAGATCGAATTGTCTGTAAAATTGCACTAAGGAAAGTGAGTGAGCACTGGTTCGGTAAGAAATACTTTTACTCTGGACTATTTCTAGAGTCGAACGGCTATGTCAACTGGAGTTACAGATAATGAGGACAAATAGCACTAAGAGACTTATGTCTGAGAAAAGTTACACAAAGAGCATAACACTGTACCTAAAATTCCATTCACTCATGCACGGGTATTAAATATCTAAGTGCTTCATGTTAGATATAAGTGCTCGTACTAAATTATGTTTTGAACTCTAAATGAAACAATTTATTATATACATTATTATAATATGCATATAAGTAAGTGTACTTCAATTTTGTTTGTAGCAGTAACGTCCACTTGCAAAATTAACTAACGAAGTTAAATATTTAAGGTAAACCCAAACCATGCAAAATTAACCGTTTCTTTACTAAGGCAGTGTATTCAATCCTATATAACTCCTGAAATACAGCAATTCAAGTCTGGCGACCTAGTAACTATTATTCTACTTACATACAATTACCGTTGCTTTTATATATAACTTATGTTAATGGATCCGGGTACCAGGATTTATAATTATTGCACATTGTCCTTTCAATTAAAGAAAAAAAATCAATGAAGTCCGGCAAGGAGCATGAAATTTTCAATTTTTTTCCTTAATTTAAATTGATCACGTTCTCCACGTTAATCACCTGACCCCGATCACCCAGGGCAACCTAGCGGCAATTATTTTATATTCAACTAGGAAAAAATGATCATGTTCGGTAATGTCGCTTTGCCGGATGCTACCGCGTCACGCTCGCTTCGCTCGCTCGGCTCGCGGGCGGTAGGGTCGCAGTTCACCTAACAACCTAACCGTTTTTTTCCCGTGGGGGATCAGGCTAGGGGATTAACGTTGATAACAGCTTTATGTGTGTACTTTCTTAACATTGGTGAGAAGGTATAGTTACTTATAATAGTTACACAATAAGGTATCATTAAGATGTAGGCATTTTGAATAAGTGGGTATATTTGTTGAAGTGATAAAGAGCTGACCCAACGCTAATTTTGAACACGATGTATTTTAAATGTTGTTAGTAAATTATTAAATTCGATTAACTGATCAATGTCAACCAAACTAAAAAAAAACATCTCAGAATCACGTTCGTTTATAAGTAAATGACGTTCAGTCTCTCTGCAAATCACCTCGTTATTTATAGTTGGCCTGCTGTCTAATCTACTCATCGCTCAGCTGTTAGTGACTTCCTCAAAGCCCGACCTTTGAATTTTTATAAACAGCCGTTTGCGGCCTTCCGGACTGACACCGCTGCCGGAATTCCTACACACATTTTAAATTTAAAACAAGCTGTATTCCAATAAGTGTTTTTGACATGTTACTATTTAAAATTGAAACGAAAGTTTCATATCAGATATTTTGCTGATGGAAATCTTAAAAGTGCAATAGCACTGATTGCTCGTTTTAATTTATTTATGACTCATTAGTATCAAAATACAAAATGCTCAGTTTCGAATCGAGCAAATCATCAACCTTATGCCGGCTGCACACATTTGGCCTACGTTGGCGCGTGAGCAGGATGCAGCTATGTACCTAAACGAAAGAGATCGAATTATAGCCCTCTCCCTCTAACGCATAGCTGCCTTCTGCTCACGCGCCAATTTTGGCCCAGTGTGTACAGCAGGCTTTACCGTCGACTAGCGTTTTTCCCGTTTGTGCTCTACATGAGCCTGGTCCGCTTTGGCATCCAGTTTTCGAACCGCCTAGTGAAATATATGCGGGAATAATTTGGAGAAAGATGAAAAAAATATTGAACGCTGTCCGACTGTTCGGCTGTCCAGCTGTGCGGCTCTACAGGTCACATTTCTTTACAGATTCTGGTGAAATTTTGTGAACAGATTCGATGATTATATACAATAGTTTTTTCGATTCAAAAAAAAAGACACAGAGCCACAAGTAAATGATATGAATTTGGACAATTTCATTGTTATTGGGAAGAACCATGAGCCACTGAACTTGTGCGTGTTTCCGAACTCTATTTATAAATACCTATTGTCCGTACGAGTATCACACTATGGTAAGCCCACAGCCAGGCGCAGCTTCTTATTGACAACTTCTTTCACCTAACCTGACCGCTCATCTACAATATATTGACCCCGAAGTTTGCCAAGAACTAGAACCGTGATTTTTATTATTTGCTGTATCATTCAAAGGTTTGCGCCACCATTATATCAATTTTCGCATTTCATTAACGACTGCAGCGTAAAATCATTTTACCTAAAATAAACTTTATTATCAATCTCTTCAAAATGTGATCCCCTGCCTCATTGTATTGCCAAAGTAAATACGCGACTATCAGAAGTAAATACATCTTTTTAAGGCTTTTCCGACAACATACCGTGTGTAAATTAAATACCCTATACACCTAATGTGTAAATTTCTATCCATAGAGTTATAGTGGCATAAACAGTATAATAGCTATAAAAAATATATATAAAAAAAATAATAAAAAAAAAACATACTTGCTAGTTAACTATATGTAACCGAGAATTAACCAGTGGTCACAAGAGTAGCGGTTTAACCGGCCTCTACTTGTTCGTTGCATTGCGCTTGTTGCTACCACGCGCCTTTTGTACTTGGTTGTTACCATTTTGCATGCTACCCTCTCCTACTTAGATTTAAGCAAAATTATTGTTTTCTCAGTAAGTGATTTATGTAAATCTTATGAGAAATAAATGTCTTAAACCATAATAGTACATTGTTTAACGAGACGCGTAAGTGGAATATTGCGAACAAGAGTCTATCAGAAGCCCGACGCCGAAGGTGGAGGGCTTTTGATGACTCGAGTTTGCAATATTCTTACGCCCGTGTTATACACAATGTTTTTCATCACATTTGCGAGGAAACAAATACATTTTACATGAAATAAATACAAATCGTAATAAAAACTGCAACATGTCAGTCGTCCACTTTGTTGAATTCGACGTGAGGCGCGTATGGCAAAGACCCTTCGGTATACAGCCACGATTTGAAAACACTTAAAAACATTTTACATAGACACTAAATAACTACATATTAAATCTGTAAATAATTCAGTTAAACATGTTTAAGTAGTTTTTTAAGTTTAAATTTATTTATAAGTACGTTTTCAGACATCGTATTTGATATACAACCTCTTTGCTTTGTGACTGCCGCATGAGTGACAGATACAATTTAAGAAAAAAACCATTACGCCCGTGGGCGTAACACAGGCTATTACAGCTCTGTATGGCTGCGCATTATGAAGCCCTTTTCGAGCAAGTGTGATAAAAACCATATAAAGTTTCAAAGGGCTACCAAATACAAACCCCTGCGATAAGTGATCCTTGATCTAATATTCTCACCACTCATTTCACAAATTAAAGGGCACTCTAGTGTTTTCCCTAAAGACACATATCTACAGTTATTACTTTATAAGGCTCGTATAGTTGTCATTTACATATCGGAGCCGCGCACCTGCGACCCGCCAGGGAGAAAAGTAAGGAACTTCTCAAAAACGTAGGATGTCCGTTGCTGTATCGGTCGGTAAAGTCCTTTTACTACTTAACTGGATGAACGGAGGAAATAATACTTTAACTATTTTTTCACCGGTTCTAGTGAGGAAATAGTGCTTAGAGAAATTTTCTTTACATATTCGCGCTGATAGCTCGAAATTGAGAATATAATACTGGATGAACGGAGGAAATAATACTAGTACGGTACCTATTTTTTAGCGTTTTTATTTCTATATTTGAGTTGATGGAATGAAAAGTAAATGCGGTTTACGATTTATGACGTATTAAAAAAAAGCTACTTGCTAGATCTCGTTCAATCCAATTTTCGGTGGAAGTTTGCATGGTAATGTACATCATATATTTTTTTTAGTTTATCATTCTCTTATTTTAGAAGTTACAGGGGGGGGGGGGGGCATACATTTTACCACTTTGGAAGTGTCTCTCGCGCAAACTATTCAGTTTAGAAAAAAAATTATGGGGCACCCCCAAATTTTTTTTTTTTCTATATTTGTGTGAAAACCTTAATGCGGTTCACAGAACCATCAAGTTTCAAAAAAATAGTTCTTATATTTAGTTTCGGAAAAAAGTGGCTGTGACATACGGAATGAATCCATAATGGTTCCGTTTTTGCCATTTGGCTACAGAACCCTAAAAAATGGGGACTTTCTTACACGCACACGTAGCTTGTACTATGAGTAGGTACAAAGCGATGGTAAACATAACTTATATAGATATATAAATACTTAAATATATAGAAAACGTCCATGACTCAGGAACAAATATTCGTGTTCATCACACATATAAATGTCCTTACTGGGATTCGAACCCGGGACCTCCGGCTTCGTAGGAAGGGTCACTAGCAACTAGGCTACAGAGGTCGGGTCGTCATAAAGACCCCAATCACTCTCGCACTCACATACTTGTTAGAGCGTGACTATGTCTTATCGACAGCGACAAGTGATAAAATGGAAACCATCATAGCCCCGCAGAACGTAGATTCCAAGTTTAATCTTGACTCGACAGGTGAATTTTTGCAATGATACAGAGTAATGAGAAAAATATGCCACGCAGTCTGGTAGCTCTCATTAAGATTTCAAGTTTAATCTTGATTCGACAGGTGAATTTGTGCAATGATACAGAGTAATGAGAGGAATATTCCACGCAGTCTGGTAGCTCTCATTAAGATTTCAAGTTTAATCTTGACTCGACAGGTGAATTTGTGCTATGATACAGAGTAACGAGAGAAATATGCCATGCAGTCTGGTAGCTCTCATTAAGATTTCAAGTTTAATATTGACTCGACAGGTGAATTTGTGCAAAGATACAGAGTAATGAGAGAAATATGCCACGCAGTCTGGTAGCTCTCATTAAGATTTCAAGTTTAATCTTGACTCGACAGGTGAATTTGTTCAATGATACAGAGTAATGAGAGAAATATAAATATGCCACGCAGTCTGGTAGCTCTCATTATTTTATTCACATACAAAGGTGTGAAATTATGCACGATATGCTAAGGACACTGAACTCCTGCTGCATATGTTGGTTGTTTATAAGGCGTCTTTGAATAATAATTAATACTACTATTAATAATTAATAATTGTACTTGGTACATATATTATATTTTACAACATATATTATTTGGACAATATCTTATCTACTCGCTTTTTTCATTTAAGTTTTTATTTAGATAAACTGAATCGACAGAAAACTATACCTATAATTATTGAAAATTTGACGACAATCGGTTGAGAAACGCGACCTGTAGAGGAGAACAGTTGGACAGCCGGATAGCCGGGACATCCGGACATACGAAAGAAATTAGGCCCCAAGCTGAAAAGCAGAACTTCGTTCGCTTCGCTCGCTCCTTCAACAAGTTTAAATTTTAATAACGAAAGGACTGATCAGCGGTTGCTTGTGTGACCTAACCTTAATAGATAAGACTGAGAGAGAGAGGCAAGAGTGAAAAAAGAGTAGGGTCATTACGCTGGTTACGCGACCACCTTCGGTTAACGACCACCTGACGGAGAAGGTTTTTTCAATCGAAGATAACATCAATTCTACAGACTCTATTGAGACAATTATGCATTTTTTTGTTTTAGAATAGAAATCTACTAAAAAACCGAGAAAATATCCTTTCAGTTCACCAACTCAGCAAAGTGGTCGCCAACCGGCACATGAAATTAGGTGGTCGCTAACCGGCGAAATGACCCTACGATATGAATCATCATCCTCCTAGCGTTATTCCCAGTTGTGCCCCTAAAGGAGCCCGGGGTCCGCTTTGACACCTAATCCCAATATTTGTCATAAATAATAAATAATAATAAATATTAGGGGACAATCTTACACAAATCGACCTAGTCCCATAGTAAGCTCAATAAGGCTCGTGTTATGGGTAGGTACTAGACGACGATATATTGAATAGATAGAAATACTTAAATACATAGAAAACATCCATGACTCAGAAACAAATATTCATGCTCATCACACAAATATTTACCCTTACCGGGATTCGAACCCAGGACCTTCAGCTTCGTAGGCAATGTCACACCCACTGGGCTAACCGGTCGTCAAACCGGTGTCATAGGCACAAGTTTTTACGAGAGCGACTGCCATCTCACCTTCCAACCAAGAGGGAAAACTAGACCTTTATGGGATTAGACTGGTTTCCCCACGAGGTATTCCTTCACCGAAAAGCTAACGGTATAAATATTCCGTACATAAGTACCGAAAAACTCATTGGTACGAGCCGGGGCCTGAACCACTAGACTATAGCTTCTGTTTTTAAAATAGGAATGAACTTTGAAAACACCACGAATTTTCCCTCGTCACGTAACCTCCTTTATTCTAGCAATCTACGAGAAGACTAAGGACGCGATGCAACAAAAATGTGTTTTGCGCCACATGTGACACTACGAAATCCAACACGTTCCCCAGCACTATCTAGTCCGCCATTTGGGCATACATTCGACAACTAGATAATTCAGTGAATAAACTATGAGACTTGGACTTCACGTAATGTTCTACCGTTGTGAATGTTTTATTTCAGGCTACATGTGTACTTTTTGTTTGTTAATGCGATCGTTTTCGAGGTGGTCACGTATTTATTTTTTAGTGATCGCTAGGGTTTCGTTTGCTCTTTACGACGTCGGGTAATGTAATTCAAAGCTATTTTATGTCAATTTGTCGTCCCGCGTGACCCGTGTGGACGTCCTACCGTGCATGTAGGTAATGTGCAGCTTAGGAGTTGTCCAGGGCAGTATGCATCCCTGACTGAAGAGGCTTATTGTCAAAGACAAAATTGTTTATTAAAAATTAATTCATTGTCAAGTGCAATTTGCGGCACTTGCAGTAGAGACCCATGGACCTTGGTCTTCCGACATTAAGGAGTTTGTTAAAAAAAAAAACCATCAATTGATCGGGGTCTCAGGCGATGCCAGAGCGGGCTCATACTTCGCGCAAAGGCTGCTGGCCATCCAACAGGGTAATTCGGCGAGCATCTTGGGAACGGTGCCCCGGGCAACAATGGCATGAGTCGAAGGCGGGCAATTTTGTTTGTTATATGTTTTGTTTCGTTTGTTTCATGTATAATTATTAGTATGATTAGTATTGATTATGTCAAAAGGACTACTAATCATTATTAAATTAACTGTTTACATTTATTGCGAACACTTTTTGAATATCAAGAATGTTTAATTTCATAGGGTGGCATTTCGTGTTGTGTTTGGCATTTATCTGTTTTAATTAAGGCGAAATAAAAAGGAAGTGCTTAAAATAAATTGATCCAGCTTTTGTATTCTTGCCACACTAAAAATTAATTGAAATTGAATGAGAAATAAACATTGGTACGTCACACCGGCCCACTGCAGATTCGAAATTTCTGTCATATTTCAGTCACACGTGCCTAGAATGCTTTACTTCACCGAGTTTTGTGCGGCGTTAGATCAATAAGATTATGAAGATACTCGTATTACATCATGCCACATTAGAGCAACAGATTTAACTTTATTTATAACTAGTAACTGACCAACTTATATCATAAATGCGAAAGTAACTCTGTCAATCGGTCTGGTACCTTTTCGCGCCTAAACTAGTGAACCAATGTTGACGGAGAAAGGCTACGGCTACGGCTTAGCCCCTAAGGAGTTGAAATGGGGGGTTAAATTTGTATGGAGGTACGATGTAAACAAGTTACACCCGGACGGAGTCGCGGGCAGAAGCTAGTAACATATACAGGGTGCAATCTTTTACGTGATACAAAATAGCAAAATGTGAATCTATCCATGATTCTGAGCAACTTTTATTATGGGACCAACTTTGTGTTATGCCAAAAAAAACACACCTGTTCATACATTCTTGTCAGTCTAAAATGAGCAGAGTTAATGAAATAGTTGGATTTTTTTGGCATAACACAAAGTTGGTCCCATAATAAAAGTTGCTCAGAATCATGGATAGATACACATTTTGCTATTTTGTATCACGTAAAAGATTGCACCCTGTATATTTAAAGAGAAGTTTAAATTAAACTTATAGCCCCCTCGACCACGATTAACTTGCGTTGATTGCTTCTCAAAGCCGATCGGTGTCAAATGACACGCTCTGCGCAAATGCCACTCAACCACACTCCATACGTTGTCGACTTTGACGAGAACAAGTGACCCCAGCCAAGCCCCTGGACACTCGGTGCAAAATGTTTGACAGTCTGCCAAAACTACAACCCAAAACGAGAAGGAATTAAGTGTATGAGTTTCTAACGAATATACGCTTTTCTTCTGGGTGCAGAACACTCGCGGAAATATACACGTAAATACACGCACGCCCGCGACAAATAACGCCCCTGGCTTGTTATTTCATTATCATGTGTTTATGTAGCCAATTTCGTTCAATGAAATTAATAGCACAAAGCGATGAAATGATAAAACTACGAAATTAAGGGTGGGTTGTACCGAACCGCCTGTAATTGTAAGTATTGTTCGTTAAAATCTGAATGTAGGGATAATTTGACAATTAGTTCCTACGGAATGAAAGCTGCCGGCACCATACAGGGTGTATCAAAAATGGGGTGTGAACCGAGCATGGGCATATTCGATAGCGCATTGCGCTTCCAAATATGCATTTGTTTACCTATGTTTTTTTATTTTTTGTTTATTTTTGTTTATATTCATATTTTTGTTTTTGTTTATATCACTGTCTTTGTTTTTGCTGACATTGCTTGTGTATGATAACGTTCCCCCGCGGGAGTGAAGGGTGGGAGGGTTTATTTCATTTATAACCGCTGCGCGCACAGCTCTGTTACGAAAAAAAATGTTTTGTGTATGATTTTTTTACACGCAGGTGACAGCTTTTACGTTTTTTATGTCACACACAAGCAATGTCAACAAAAACAAAGACTATAATGTAAACAAAAACAAACAATTCAATGTTAACAAAAAATTCAAAAATATACCTTGAAATATACCTTAATATATATAACTTGAGCTATACAAATGCATTTTTTGAATAGCAATACGCTACCGAAAATGCCCATGATCGGTTCACACGCCATTTTTGATACACCCTGTATTTAACGTTTATCGGCCTGTAATCGTACGCTGGTGCAACCCACTCTGCTTGCGGGTTGAATCAACCACAATTTACAGGCCGGTAAACTTTCAATATGGCGGCAGCTACTGTCATCGTATAGAAAACTGTCCCATACGACAGGTTTCAACAGACGTCACTTACGATCACAGACACTTTAAAGCCAGGGATGTTGCGGACGCAAATTTTTAGACATCCGCGGATATTTCAAGGCTCACATTCGCGAATGCGGATCCAAATGCAGATATTGGGACAACCACTCAAAACACGAATAAACATTTTTTTTTGCGAGGCAGCCGATTCAATCAGCGGTTGTCTGAAAGTAAAGTGTGTACGCTGTTTGTATAAAATGCTGTTGCAATCGAATATCTGGTGACAATATGTTTGTTTCATTATAAAAAAATACCTATAATATACCACCACGTCCCGTTTATGACGTATTGATATCGTATGTGATTGTCTTGGTTAGTACTCTCTCTTCTGCGGAAGTGTGCATGAGCGTTCCCGTGGCTCCGCAATAAAGCAGCCCATAACACTTTCGCGACCAAGAATCGCTACGCGCTACGCTCGTAGCCGATCCTGTGGTTTTCCTCGTATGTAGCGGAAGGCGGCTACCGCGTAGGCGCCGGCTAGGCGGGTTCCTGGTAGCGAAAGTGTTAAGAGCATCGTGTGGTTTTAGACGGTAGTCCGGGCGGTGCCACAGCCAGGCGGGATCATCATCATCATCATCATATCAGCCGAAAGACGTCCACTGCTGGACATAGGCGTCCCCCAAAGAGTGCCAAAGTGACCGGTCCAGGCGGGATGCGTAAAAAAACGCCCCACAAAAAAAACGTTACTCTTTCTTTCTTAAGCATATAACATAGGAGGGCGGCGCGGCGCACTAAAATTAAGATTGGATAAGAAATTAAAATAAATGAATCTGGGGCCTTGATTATTTTATTCGCACAGCTATTCAATAAAAACATTTCTGCAACAGCGGACTTGTAGACAATAATATTATTACTTCATAATTACGTGTGTTTTATTTATAGTTTTAGCTCTAATGGCATATAACTAGCGATACAATGACACGAATTTTGCTGTGAAAATAGCACCGTCTGAATGTAATTGGATGAGTTACTAATCCCGTTCATGCTGCTCAACATACATATAAATACTTACTCAAACCCAGTACTCAGGCTTGAAATAATAGAATGTCTGGCTTTCTTAATAGGATTATATCTACTGTAATTAGTCTACACGTAATTAAAAACTGTCCGTGTTATTTAATATACTAATAGCTACGATACTCAGAAGCATGCGGCAAGGCAACGTCCGTATGTAGCAAAAATCGGTCTAGAGCGAGCCGGACTCACGCAATGAGAATTTAGTCACTGAATAAATAATATTACTACGTAAAGAAGGCTCTCCGTTAACAAATCGATTTACTTTTATTTACCATAAATCGAAAATTGACAACTCGAAATCATTGATCAAATCTGAATAATGTCAATTTGAAAATCCTCGACATGGAAAATTTCGTCGGGTGACAACCAAAACTCACTAACTAACAAATACCTACTTAAATCCAAGGTCGTATCTCGATATCGACTAGGTACCGAGATACGACGTTTTGAAGAGCAGTGAGGTAGGTTTTTGGTAGTGACTTTTGGTTGTCACCCGACGATTAGTACTGCCTGAATAATGCTAAAATGTTAAATTGACATACTTGATATAGGTCGAAAGAAATACGTCCATATGGGATTACGTGCACTCCAAAATTGTCCAATCGGAAATACGTCTTAAATGAACTTTGTAGAAAACAGTCGAATTTCATATAAAATTTTCATATTAATTTAAATTCGTGGTGCTATTCCTCAAACGACGAAATCACGGAGTAAGATGCCCCTGGTTCATCCCATTTTAGAGACGTCATGAGTAATTTCAGTTAGTTGTTTTAGAGACATTTGGCTGCCAATCTTTGAAAACTAGTTCGAATGGCATCGTGACAAAAACTGCACACTAACTAGCCTATTGTCCATAACGAGTGTGTCCAACGCACAACAATTTTAAATTTAATATCAAACCAAATACGTTTCATGGCCTCAGTATAATCCCAGGGGGCATATTAAACAAGTGCATGGAATTGGAATCGGTGTCGTTCTGACACATTACAAAGTGTATTGGGTAGGTTAGGCGCCCGTGGAAACGAGCGTACACATGAAATACAATACAAATTTTTATTCGATGCGTTCCGAAAACTGACCCCCAAAAACATAAAACACAAATATTCTTCAAATTAGAAAACTCTTCATTTCGCCAATTGCGAAAATTTCTATTCATGTCAAATAATAAATGACTTTTCCAATTCAATTAAATCTCAGCACTCAGAAAACTATTAGAAGCCAATTGAAACAGCAGCTGTAGAGTTATTTGAGATATTATAATATTCCACTTAATCAATTTGCTGAAGCCGGTAAGTTTAAAACAGAACTAAGCCGCCAGTCGCGATTGCAAATTGCTTTGACGGTGCTCTTTGTTCAAACTTGTACCTTGAGCTATGAGACAGAGCACTGACGAAACATACCACCTGTATAAAGCCTCATTTTCACTAGTCCATTTTGCCCGTCACCGCATGCGGCAAGCGCGTTTTCTTAGGTGTTGGAAATCGTATGCTTTTGTTTTATAGCCTAACGTTCATAACAAAATTTCCTAACCTATTGGATAATTTAATGGTTATGTTTATCGGTTTACACTCATTTTCTATAGGATTTGCATTCAATAAATAGTGTTTACAACTAATGATAGGAGTGTTAATATTTGACGGATCCACGGAAAAAACATGTCTTGTCTAGTCATAGTCAAATTTTGATTAATTTTGAATAATAGTGAAGTTACGCAAAAACTATTTAACGTCGAGTACCTAATATGACCTAAGGCACGGGTATTTTATAAATATCCGTTAGGTCATATCAACTAAAGTACTGAAAATAAAAAACATAATTACTGAAATTTGATCCTAAATAAGATCTAAAGAATCTTTAATAAACTGGGCCTTCATTTTATTTTATTTATTGCAACGGAGTTTCCAGCTATAGTTACTACATTTTTGCTCTGAGTAGGTACAACACAACATACACAATTCAGTAATAAAAATAAAACATATATATCAAGTCCGCAATGATTTCAAAGGAAAACAAAACACAAAAAAAAACAACATCAAAGATAATAGCAGTTTCGATATTTACGAGTAGCATGCACTTTAAAGCCCTTTTATGATTCAACTATTCGTTGTGCTTTCATTGCAGAAACAAATTTGTGACAGTTTAAATTAAGACAATTTTTTAATCAGAGATACTACGTTTTTCTCACAATATTTCAACAAAGTCTAATATTGTCTATGTATATCTAATTATGAAAACAGTAGGTCAAACCCCCGGGTCATAAAACAAACGAGTGAAGGCAAGAGTCACTAACGTAAACATAAATATTTCATTTAGAAGCACGAAATGAGTTTAGTTGCACTGTACGTAGCTCAGCAAGAGAGATAATTATACGAGTATCGAGTGCATAAACGTCAGCGCCCATAAACAAGGACATAAAATTCTGCTCAAGTGTCACTATCACTACATCACTAATACATAGTATAAAACAAAGTCGCTTCCTGATGTCTGCCTGTCCCTATGTATGCTTAGATCTTTACAACTGCGCAACGTAATTTGATGCGGTTTTGAAGTAAATAGAGTGATTCAAGAGGAAGGTTTATATGTATAATACATGCGTAATATAGTAGTAGAGAAACACAAATAATTTTAGAGGTTTCTAATGTGATGTTGTAAATAAACTCATTTTTTGCGCTTTCATTGCAAACGCTGGCTGAACCCTACGAGATAGATCATAATAATGTACTACATTATTGTACACCTCAAAAAGATCTACAAAAAAGTTTTGAATGGTATATGTCTATCTCTTAGGGATAACCCACATTAACCATTTTTAAAAGCTTTTTTATCCTTTACTTTTTACGAGAAATAGTGGCTTATTTACGAAGCGATTTAAAGCAATACAGCATTAATCCTTATCCAATTAAGTACCTTAAAAACAAAATGCATTTAATATAGACCAATTTGGCCCTGTACAGCATGTAACTTTATCTACGCACATATCATTAGTGCTCTAAAATGCGTTCAGAAACCGTAGGAAATGACCAGCATTATTACAACCAATTTTACTATAAGAACTTTCTTGTCTGTGGTAGTAGGTAAAATCTGTACTGTAATGTTATTACAGTACAGATTTTTGTAAGGTTATGAGTTTAAATTTGGAACAGCTATCAAAACTCAAATGGGTCTCTATTCTAGTATCCATAGATATTAAAACAGTTATCGATGCGAAACGTCAATTCAGTATGTTTTTTTAATATAAACCGCACGACATTTGATCAAGAGTGACATGAGAATAGGGACTTCATTCGTTTGTCTATGATTTAAAAAAACATTCGTCTTGACGTAGGATCGAATTGCCGCCATTACTGTTGTCATTTGTGAAAAGTTGTTTGTAATTCACATTTTAGTTGAAAATATGAGTAGTAGTGACTCCGAAAACGATATGCACACTCCGCCGGATATCATAAATGCAACCACGATTGCAACAAAGATATTTTACAGGTAGCACTATAGTAGCAATGCGGGTCATTTTCCTACGGCTTCTGAACCCATTTTAGAGTACTTATGATATGTGTGTAGATAAAGTAGTGTATGCAACTGTACATAATTTAGCCTTAAAACACTCGTGTGATCCTATTATGAAACTCGCTGGCGCTCGTTTCATAAAACCACACTCGTGTTTTAAGAACTCTGATTATGTATCAGTTGCATAAACTACTATTACAATACAGATTTAAAATGCAGGCACATAGCGGCAGCGGTCAGCATTGCACCCGTGCGAAGCCGGGGTGGGTCGCTAGTTAAGTAGTCTATATAAATACGAATAACAAAGAGATATTTATGTCTGTGAAACGTTAGTTTGTAGCTTTGTAGTTGTGTGGTTATCTCCGAAACTACCTACTTATTTCTTTTTTTTTTCCTGCGGCACAGTCTGGGTTAATTTTCACGGCCAAGTGGCTACAGTAGCGGTACCTACAGAAGGGTTAGTAGGTACTTAGTAAAGTTCTCAAAGCTCAATTATGTAGTATAATTTAGATTGTGTCATTTATTTGCTTAAACATGATACAAATAGTTGGTTCAAAAAGAAATACAATAGAACTACAAACATTAGGATTTTTATAAAAACAAAATATAATATGTCTTATTTATAAATACATAATTAAAGCTAACTTAAACATAAATAAAAAAAACTAAATTGGCTATAAGTAGTATAATTATATTTTGTTTAACCCATTCAGGACCCATGACGACACATATGCGTCAGACCGCCGTAGTCGCTTCCCGCTACATACGAGGAAAACCACGGGATCGGCTACGAGAGTAGCGCGTAGCGATTCTGGGCAATGAATGTGTATATTAAGTTTCATAAATATTCGTTCCATACCAGTGGCGGCGCGTGAAAATGTTCGATGGGCAACCCGGAACAAAACAAGTTATGAAAGAGTTTAGAGTAAGTATAAAACTATACTCGAAGGTTTGCCTAAAAATACATTTTAGGCAAACCGGTGGGAATCGGCTTGTATGGCTTCTGTTCCAAACCGTGATTTTTTTGATAAGTATACATTTTTTTTTAATAATGTATGTATCATGCTGCGCTTGTTCACTAGAGACTCAATATTTGGGGTTCGGTGCTTCGAATATAAACCGTTCGTAAACGCCGCCATTTTAAACTTTAAAAAGAATTGACTGGTCAATTTCAAACGAAATGCAGGTGCGAAAGGGGCGAGAAATACCTGGAAAGAATTACCGTTTTGTATTAAATTACCACCATGAACTTTTTATTAGTTTCAAAATTTTGCCAGAGGGTTCAGGGGAAATAACCAGTTTTCGAAATCAGAACACTTGTTCTTGTTTTTTATTTATTTATTGGGGACTTCCCCAATAAATAAATAAAAAATAGATTACTATTACCAACACGCGCCAAGTGAGCCCGTTTTTTTTCTACCTGCACATACTTAGAGTTGAATTTGCATTAATGTAGTTTTTTAATAGTGAATATTAATTATCTTACATTAATGCTAACAATTACTCGGTTCAACTTACGTATTTATTATCACTACGGGCGACGTGTTTCGATCTCTGGGAAGACTGCCCCCCTACCCCCGCCGTGTCGGCGCGTGCGTCACGGATCGCGCGGCGATTGGAACGGGCGGGGGCAGTGATTCAAGCGACCCCGCCGCGAAAACACTTATCTTGAATAACTACAACTTAGAAAAGTTGAAAAACCCCCGATATTTTCATTTCAAAGTCCAATATCTCAAAAAAGGCTGAACAGATATATTTATAAAACATGGCTGAGAACACTCGAAATAAAAATAACTATGACACGAAAACAACCGCATTCAAATCGGTCCATTCGTTTGGAAGCTACGATACTACAGACAGATACACAGATACACAGACACGTTAAACTTATAACACCCCTCGCTTTGCGTCGGGGGTTAAAAAGAACTCCCAAAGACTTCGACCATGTCTCCCTGTCTGACATTTAATACGTGAGCTGAACCGTGTAATTATTAGAATCACTTCAACATATCTCCACCAAAGTTTAAATTCGATTATTCTTACATAACCTACCAACTTACAATTATTTTTTTTGCAGAGGGCGGGTAACTAGGGATTGCCCGCCAATTAGGACGGCCCATCGTACCTCTCTTTCTAAGTTTTCTAATAAGAGAGAGACGATTAGTGCGAGAAAAATCGAGAGAGCTCGCGCGCCGTCTTATGATAGGCGCAGATACGACGCTGGCAATCCCTTTACACGCCGAGCTATGTACAATGTTTTTTTCAAACATGTTATAAAATTAAAACCGAACCTCATATTTTTAAATGGCTGACTACCGTGATGTCGTCTCACGAATTGATAATGAAACAAACCGCTTTGCAGGTCTCCAATTTTGTATGATATTCCATTGCTGATCTCTCATCTCGTGTCAAACGTGACACTTCGAAGCCTATTATAAAGAAGACAACGTCAATATGTTATTGCACGTTATAGAAAATTTATTTTCACTAAGATAAAAAATAGGCGCTGTTAGACCGTAGAAAATCGTGACGTCACTTGTTGTTATTTCCCAACAAACATCATAGTAACGGAGTGTTTTTGGCGTTTAATAAAAAATTGCTGCTATTACTATTCGTCAACATCCCCATATTGACTGTGTGTTGTGAATGGCGTCTTATTTCTTACTCGGAACGAAGCGTCTTCGCGTCGCTTAACGTTGTGTAAGGCTTGCTCGTATTAAAGCCTAATATGCCCAATTAACGTTACTAACTGTACGTTTAAACGTTAAATTACTTGTGCAAAAGCACCTCGCGAAAAGTAAATGGAAGCTAGGCAACTTTTTGCGGTGCAATATGGTGAATTGCGTGATATCCTAGCATTATAGGTGAAAGCCATATTTTTTCGGAGACATGACAAAGTTGATTATAATAATATTTTGGGGTATTTTCAGACAACATAATCTGGGTCTATATACAAACTTTTATACTAAAAATATCCCTTTAGGCGCTCAAATTGTATGAGTACAGTGCTTTTAGACGGAACTGAAGAACATTACAAAATAGATCAATAAACCTTCGCTTAAGGCCGTCAAAATTAATGGTGTTTTTTTAACGATAGTCGGCTTTTGTGTGACGTTTTTTTTTAGTTTGGTACTTTTGTGATTCTTTTGTGTTGTTATCCATAATACGAAATTTGTGTTACACTCAATACAAAATGTATCGCAAAAGCAGATATCGATTCAAAAATACCTTAATTAGTGTGTCTAAAACGACAATACCGGTTCCAAATCCTAATATTCATCAGAAGCTTTCACCACACTGTATCTGCTGCATTCAGCTTTTACGACAAATTCCCCTATATATAGTGTGTGACATTTTAAGTAACGATAGCTTGAAGTGATGTGAACCGTTATATCGAAAAAATAATACAATTACATTTTCTAATGAACAGTTATACATTTTTCAAATTTCCTCGATCAGCATGTACTGCCAACATTTATTTGACGTTTCAGAGAGGCAGAGCTAGTTTCAAATGTTACTGTCAGTTGTTAGCTTTTTTACCGATATATTGCAAGCCGAATTAATTTTTATAAAAAAAACTGATTATTTTTTAACTAGAGATACCAGTTGACATTAATTACGGCTCATACTTTCACCCCTTAAAATATATATTATGTTCTCAAAAAAGTCACACACTGTACGAAATCTTCTTACTACGGACTGCGGTGTAGCACTTCGTAGCTGTGCTACACGTTAAAAGGTAGCAATGGAGGCGATTTCGCTACGTCGGGGACCTCGTAGAGTGTAGCACGTTTCGTAAGGTTAGATTCATAAGTAGAGTAGATAGATTTCCAAACAGGATTACGTAAGGTTATGTACTATGTATACAATAGGGATGATGACTAAGATTTTTTTATGACGTCATTCGAACCAGTTTTTGGAGAGGAACACATGTTTGTATGGGAGCAACTACAATTAAAGAACATAAATACCCAAAAATTTGAGACAAAGATTGACGTCGCTGGCGGCAGCGCAAAACGCTTCATACTGATAGACACACAAGTATGACGTCACAATTGTACAAAGTAGTTGTATCGTTGTATGGAAAATCCGGTAAATTGCTGTTTCGGTCGCGAAATACTGCGTTTACGTACATAGTTGTCATACAATTTTGTTTCTATAAAAGCGCAAGGATTTTATTTATTGGCAGCTTTAAATTTACTCTTGGACAATAAAAAAAATGCATAATTTTTCTAAACTCTCAAGGTTCATATCTTTTTATGATTTTAATTATATTTTATAATGTATACTTTATTACGATAATTTGATGGTTTACTATCCATTTAGCATCACTACGTTATCAATTTGAACATGAGGCGTCATGCCTATTCAGAAGTAGTTTAATAGTATAAATATTTTCTTGATAACTTGTTTATTTTTGGTTTCATATAGATTCCATGGATGCGGGTGGTGCAGGACCGGTCAAATTTGCACTCTTTGGGGGAGGCCTATGTTCAGCAGTGGACGTCTTTCGGCTGATAAAATAATTATTATTATATAATAAACCATTTATTTTAGGTATCTAAGGCCCTGATGCTAGGCTATATGATGATGATGATAGATTCCATTAATTATTGAGTTATCTTATAATTGACTTTAAGTAGTTACACGTACAAAACGAATCAAAATCTATTTTCTTCAATCGTAGACACAATTGGAGATACCTTTCGAAACGGCGCATTAACGTAATAAAATGTCTATGATGTGAACAACATTATCTCCTAAATTTTTTTTTTTTGGTAAAGCCTCAAAAAGCTAACGATGGCAGAGTTTGGATTTTTATAAATAAAATCACGACTTTGATTCTGGGTTACGGTTACTAATCACCCTAAGTCAAGTTTACTTTCTCCTTTTTTCATGTTTGCAATTTTTGTTGATAAAATATTATGTGGCGAGTAGTATGAAAAATAATAAATGAAACAATAAATAAAAATACGGCATCATAAATTCCAAAAAATACTAAATTACAGTAATATTCGTAGTAGGACATTTAACGCCTACATGACAAAGAACGTTGACCTCTCTGTAAATTTTCATTCGTAATGCATGAAAATAAAATAGATTGACTCACCGTTTTCAGGAGGTATGTACACTAACACTCAATCCACACTAACACACTATGGTTTATTCTTAAAGTTTAGACTAGTTCCTAATGGCACACTATTTAATGTTTTTAACACATGAGACAAAACCACACTATTTATTTAAGTCCTAGGTTCCACACGCACTATTACTATTATTCTTATTTAAGTATAATGTCTTTGGTCACACTTAACTTTTTCTTAAAGGCCTTTAGACCGATCGAGGGGATAAAACAATGTCTAAAACCATTTATAAAACAGTGTAAATAGTTTTATAAATTGTGTGTATAGTTTTCAAAGGTCGCAAGTAGAAAGTTTCAGTCGCTTCTTGTGTATAAATAGGTTCTGGTAAAATGTTCCTTTGAGTTGCATGGTGAATAAAACAATGCAGAGCGGGTTCCACGTCGCACACAGGTCAATCGTTCCTGTTCAAAAGTCGGCAAAAGTTCTCGAAACTGACTTTAACTATCATTTTAACCGATAGCGCGCGATGGTTTGACTGGTTGACGGGTTTGGGTGTTAGGGGAAGTAGAAAGGTTAGAAATGTGGAGATATGCGTGTTCGTTTGGTCGATCGTAGTCCATGAGCGCGGAGCGCGGCGCGCGGGCGTCGGGCGCGGTGGTTGTCGGTGGACTGAGGGCGAACGCTGGCCAACCGCGCGGCAACCTGCGTGCACACCAGCATGCAAACACTGCAATTACCATGGTCCGCCGTGACACGACACTTGTATCACAGTTAGCGTTACTAACCCAGTTCCGTCAATCATAATTTCGGGTACATTGTCAACTAAATCACACTACGGCAAAATCGTAGATTGTTCTATCGTAGAAGACTGCCTCTCCTACATGCGCGGTTGACATAAAATATTATCGTGGTCTTGTGTACTTAATGATTCATGAATATATATTTTGCGTCGCTATCGCAAATTCATTAAATTAATCGATTCCACAGCAATTAGCTCAATTGAGTTGGGCCGTTTGGAGCGTTGTAAATTTTCGGTGTTGAAATTCTGTATGTGCCGACCCAATTGCCTTTGTTTAATTGCTATCGTAATGTCTATTATAAGTACGAAAGTGGGTATGTTCCGTGTGTACATTTTATCCGTTCAAAGCACGCTACACCACGCTTCAGTAAGAATGACCTAAAAGACCATCGCCATTACTGAAAAGTAATTGTGAGGAGGGTAGTAGGGAAAGCTCTTAGGAGAAAAATTAACATAACATTTTAGATTAAATATATAAAACGAATATGATGTCATGCAGGGTTAAAGGTCCTACGGGAAGTAATTAGAATGTAAATTTAATTTAAAAAGCATATTGCGCGCTCATTTTCACATAAAACGTCTCCTGTGTAGGTGTTAATGGAAACCACGATATACATACATATAGGGAATATCTGGAACTTAAAAAGTTCTGAAATATAATTAATTGGTTGCTTTTGAGGAAACATCCACCCAGACAAATGCAGAATAAAAAAAAAAAAAAAAAAATCGTTTATTGCGCTGTTATCCACGTTAATCCCCTAGCCTGATCCCCCAGGGGAAAAAAACGGTTAGGTTGTTAAGTGAACTGCGACCCTACAGCGCGCGAGCCGAGCGAGCGAAGCGAGCGTGACGCGGCAGCGTCCGGCGAAGCGCCATAACCGAACATAATCATTTTTTCCTAGTTGAATATAAAATAATTGCCGCTAGGTTCCCCTGGGTGATCGGGGTCAGGTGATTAACGTGGATAACGTGTTTATTGCAGACCAATGATCCATAGGATGTTAGTAACAAAACAAAATGACTTAATAATAGGGAATATTCATGACATTTTTTTATTTTTTTTATCTATTCTATAAGTAATTATATAACCGAAAAAAAATATAACACTTTCACAATATTATTAAATAAGCTAAAAAAAAATAATTAAAATTACTATCATTTTCGGACGATCAAAACGCCACCATTTTGGCGCGCTCATTTGTGACGTCACCGTGCAGCTTAGTGCACGGCGGTTCTTAAACAAATTAACAACAAAGTGTTTGATTCACACTTTTAATAAATGTGAGTGATTAAAGCTTATAAGATCAACTTATTGTAATGGAAGAGCACACAAAAGCTTATTATAAATATTGTATTGTCCCTATGTGTGAAAATCACATTAAAACTGCAAATATTTTCATATGCCCAAAGGTGCAAATATAAGGATAAAGTGGTGTAAGGCGATGAGGAGAGATAATGTATCGTGCTTGAGTAGCTTATATTGTTGTGAAGATCATTTCGACGTGAGTATTAAATATGTATGTACCTAAAATCTTTTTTATTACGACTCGCGAACAATATAGGTAAACAATAACCTAACCTCAAAATTGTATTATATACTTATTCATAAAACTATTCTGATTCCCAATTTTTTTAGTTATTAATGTTAAAAATATTATGATTTTTGTTGATCAACAGCTGACTACGAGTGTTGATTTTGATCAAGAAACGTTTTAGCTAAGTTTCTTTGTTTGCACTGTTGATCGAAGAAAGTTAAAAGAATTTAATCCTTTTTACTGAGTGACCTACACAAATTTGTTTTATTTATAAGCCTTGACGAAAACAACCTAGTTTGTTAAAGTTCATAAAGATGTTCTCAACATTTAACATTCCTAATAGGTACCTACATATCTTTGATTATATAATACTAGCTTCTGCCCGCGACTCCGTCCGCGTGGAACTCGTTTATACTATCTCTATACCAAATTTCATCCAAATCGGTTCAGCAGTTTAAGCGTGAAGAGGTAACAACAGACAGACAGACACACTATCGCATTTATAATTTATTATTAAGTAAATATATATAAAATATATAATATAACTAGCTTCTGCCCGCGACTCCGTCCGCGTGGAACTCGTTTATATCGTAGCTCCCCCCATATCCCCCAAAGGGATGAAGTGGGGGTGAAAGTTTGTATGGAGCTACGATATAAATGAGTTCCACGCGGACGGAGTCGCGGGCAGAAGTTAGTATATATAATATATAAAGTTATAGTTTATAGTATAGTAAAATAGTATATAGTATGGATAAATATCTACTAGTATTTTATTCCACTTATTTAACAAAGACACCTATTTGAAGTAGTTTAAAAGTCTAGCTATTTGAATCGCCAAAATAGGTTATAATTATTTAATTGACCAATCTCACGAGTATAAAAACAAGGAATATGAAAATTTATTGAATATCTGTAACTTATTTACCTTGCAGCTTTTACTCCTCTTAGTTCAGCGGACGTAAAGTCACAAATATTTGCGAAGTATGTATTAAATTTAGTCATCATGAACACATCAATTTTAGGCAGATTATCCGACTGTGCCTTGACAAAACCGCCTTCAGTCATTGTGGCGAGTCTTTTTTCACTTAATAATTACCAAAAAAACACTGATTATTTATCATAAACAGCGGCCAATCAATGCGAATAACTTTCAATAATCATACTAACGACCTGCACGGTGACGTCACGTTTCGCTCCGCCAATAGCGTTGCGTTTTGGAAATTTGCGAGGGAATTTGAAAAATAGTACTTTTAAACAATTTATTTTATCAATAGAAACATGATAATTTGAAAAAATAATCATGTGTGTGTATATTTATTAAGCAATATAGATTACACGTGATTTTTTTTGTCCATTTCTAAATCACATGCATATTCCCTATTATGTTAGTAGGTACAAAAAATAAATAAGAAAACAAAAGAAAAATATGACACAAACACATGGCAAACGCGTCCTGCGATTGGCCGCGTGCGTGGCCTCATCCTATTTGGCCCTACCGATGGCCACTTCGACCCAGTTTTTCGTTATAGGGCAGTCCAGACTCTCCGACAATACCCTAAGGAGGCCATTCCCGCTGCCACGCACTCGCCTGAGTAGAGATCCAACACGCTTGCGTCTGATTGCGAAGAAGTCATCAGTTCGCGCTTCGGCAAACATGTTGGACGCACTACAGTGCTTCGGCAGCCGCAACAGCATCCTCAAGATATTGTTATATTGGACTCTAAGTCCGTTGTATGTCCTCTGCGTAAAGCTTACCCACAGACTGCAGGTGTAGAACGTCTGACAATAGGCTTTGAAAAGCGTCAATTTGACTTGATCATTACACCTTGCAAATCTGCGGGCAAGCATGTTGCCACGCACCCCGCCATCGCCCTTCTCTCCCTTTCTAAATCCAGGTCATCCTTTAGGTCCTCTGTAAGGATATGCCCTAGGTATTTAAACCTCTCAACTCTCTTCAAGGGCACGCCGCAGAGCATGATCGTAGGTATCGTTGTAGGATTGTATTTACTGGCCTTGAAGAGGACAAACTCGCTCTTAAAGGGACGCCAAAGCGATCATAAGATAAATTGGAATTCACTGAAACACCTTTTCTGATAGCTATACCCTAGGCACCGCTTTAGCCTAGTCGGTAGTGACCCTGCCTACGAAGCATGAGGTCCTGGGTTCGAATCCCGGTAAGGGCATTTATTTGTGTGATGAGCACAAATATTTGTTCCTGAGTTATGGATGTTTTCTATGTATTTAAGTATTTATTTATCTATATAAGTATGTTTATCGTCGTCTAGTACCCATAGTACAAGCTTTGCTTATTTTGGGACTAGGCCGATTTGTGTAAGATTGTCCCCTAATATTTTTTTTTTTATTTAAGAAGAAAAAAAATTGCGCCAAAAATTAAAATGAAGTTTTGGTGTCCACTTTAAAATAATGACGCATAACAACGTTTCGAAAAACTTAATAAACTCAAGACTTATTTGTTAAAACTAACTATACATTTTAATCGCAAAGGAATCGCGGTGAGACATTTTCATGTAAAACTATGAACTAACTAAACCATAGAAGATTTAAAAAAAAATTACAAAAATCGTGCATTAATCGCCATGCGATTTCACGAAAAACCATTTTTAAACGCAACGACTAAAAGCAGTTCACCTCTTAATGAAACAAATTAATTAATTTAAAAAATGTAACGTCCTGTCCTGGATCCTGCCTTGGGCTGAAGACGATGTTGGTTTATTTTTCCTTTGTGTTTGCTCTCTGTATCAAATCGCATTTTATTTTATTGTCCAACTTTAGCATTGTACGTTTCAAAACCACTTAATGATCGAAATATGTAAAACTAGCACAATATTTCCCTTTAATATCCTGGATACTTAAACGAAAAAACGTTGACAAATTTGTGTAAAATTCTAATGTTCTATGGAACGAGGTATACTTACGACGGTTTGTGAATAGCGTTCTGAAAATCATATACTTACTTAAGAAACAGTCCAAATGCTCACCAGTCGTTATCTCAGAACTGTAAATGATTTAATAATTAATCGTGCTCAGGCGCATCGTGACATCAGCGTGACGTCACGCTCGCCTGTCGCCAAGTCCCGACGCAAAGTCTATTCCCGTCCCGAACGTTGGGCGACACTGAAAATATTTCCGACCACTCAAAGGTCAATCGTACACATCCATAATGATATCTCCGTGTCATTTACTCCTATGAGTCTGGTGGTGAGTTAAAAATGTATTTGAAACGAGAAACATTTATGCGGATGGCTTTATGGTCGGCTTAGTGCTGTTGTACCATATTTATGCGTTAGTTTCAGATAGTATGAGCTAATTTCAGCAACTAAGAGCAATAAACTTGTATTTTGTACAACGCAGAGGTTATTTCTATAGGTACCTAAACGTCCGTAAACCACAAATTATTTATAGTAACTGGGAGACCATTGAATAGAATAGAATATAATAGAATATCATTTATTCATGACAACAACACATTCATGCACATAAATAACAAATACAAAAGAGAAAACCACATTGCCACGAAACGGTTCCATCTCAGCGTTGTGCTTTCCTCGGTTTCTTTCCGAAGAGGAGGATTTTTCGCCCCCGTTAACCCTTGTAATAGGCACTAATCTCATCTGCCGTTTTCGAGAACTCGTTTACAAACGGTTTAATAAATAATTAAGTTGCTACTTTAAGAGGGAATGCTATGGGTCATTTTTCCATACAAACGTTCTCGACTGTTTCCTCCTTGGTTTTTGAACCTAGATCAATATTTTTTTTATACAAAATTAATATCATCATTATCTATGTCGGTACGTTTTTATTTATTGGATATTTTTGATTATATAGAAGTTAGGCTACTTCAAACATCGCTTAAAACGCCAAAATAAATTGACCGCAAACAGACGCCTAGTATACAAATCGTATAATAATAAGCACAAAAATCAAAACGGTCCGACACAGAATGTCTCCTTCCCATTCAATTTCCAAAATTTCGTTAAGATTGGTTAAGTTTTGGAGGAGGAAACAGTCGAGAACGAAACCTCGATTTTGATGATTTCTGTATCGGATTTTTACTCTGAGCTGCAGTTGTCGCGTCGCGTAGTATTACCTCTTAAGAAGACTAACTACCCCTTCTCCTCTCTCGAAAACTTTAAATCTTTAAAGTAGAGGAACATAATTAGCCACACGATAAATAAATAAATGGGACATTAAATGTTGGATAGGTACAGGTACAGTCAGCATCATAAGTAACTGTTCAATCTAAGACGTCAAAAGCTCTTATTCCCTTATAATGAAGTACTTTTGATGATGACTTCTTATGTATTTTCGTAATTTTTTGATGGGTCTGTCCACCTATTTTTATATTTGCTAATTTAAAATTAGTTTAACGCGCAGACTCTGTCTGTGTTTGTCTTTCACGAACAAGGTTTTTTCATTTTGTGTAGGTACGCTGCAAGGTAACGCAAATATTTTTTCTAATAATGAACCCATTCATTTTTAGAAAAATATTATTGGCTGCTTGCCATACATGAGATGATTTATGTCTTGTAGATACATAAAATATAAACAAAGCAAATACTTATAAAATTAGGAATCTCTAATAGTTAGTTGGGACTTGAGGCTTTATCATCATCATCAGAATCAGAATTTTATTGATAAAACACATTATTTTACATGTCAGGCAGAATAAAGAGTAGAGTAGGTACATATAGGTTTTATTACATGACAAGGTAGTTTTCATTATATTAAATAGATACTTACACAATATTTTGAAGAATTAATTAATTGACATTGTAAATGTCAGTCTAATTAAGGATTATGAACTACTTAACTGCGTGGGTCAATGATACTATCACCCGAAAGACGTCTACTGCTGGACATAGGCCTCCCCCAAAGAGGCTTTATAATTTTCATTAAACCTGCATTCAGCGGAAATGAATTATATTACTAACACTTTCAATGCGTCGATCTCTTATAATATTTACTTAGCTACACGCCAGTCCAAACAAAAGCATATTATCTGTAAAGATTTTGCAGTCTATTATGGATCCCATTGCGCCGCATTTAGCTTCGTTGTCTAATAATAGATGTGTCGATGCAGGGGTCTTCCTTGATTTAATGAAGCACAGTCGCGTCATTCCTTTGTTTAAGTCTGGGTCAAAATCAGACCCTACAAATTTTCGCCCAGTATCCGTTTTACCTGCCATAAGCAAAGTATTTGAAAAAAATATCCTCGATCAACTACTATCCCATTTTTAATATTAATATATAATTTACTTCATGGAGATCAATTCGGGTTCACGAGGGGGCAGGTCTACTATTGATGCAGGCACGACCTTAATTAAACATATTTTTGAAGCATGGGAGCAATCACTAGATGCAACAGGCGTGTTCTGTGATCTGTCTTAAGCCTTCGATTGCGTGGATCACGAGACTCTTATTCGAAAGCTGAACCATTATGGCATGAAAGACAAAGCACTTGATTTCATCCGATCGTATTTCAATGACAGAACTCAAAGATTAGACATAAATGAAACCAAATCAGCTGGGTCTCTTATTTCTTGTTGTTCTGTTCTGTTCTATTTTGTGTATACGTATGTACTGAATGGAAAACATAAATTATTTATTTTTGCAGACATCTATAATATTTTAATGTCAAAAGAAACCAAGGCAGTTTTAGTGAAATAAATAATGTACTGTCTATTGTTCACTGGTTTACCATAAATAATTTGCTCCTTAATGCAAAAAAAAACAAAGTGCATTTTATTCTCATTGCCTAATATACAGCATAAAAATAACACACAGATTATTCTAAAAGACGAAGTTATTCAATTTGAGGATAAAACTGTTTTTCTTGGCATAACCTTAGATTCAAAATTGCAATAGAGTCCACACAATTCTACTTTGGTATAGACCGAGTTCAGCTGTTTACGCATTTAAAAGGATTCATCAACTTGCAGACGTTGAGAAGGCAAGATTGGTTTATTTTGCCTATTTTCATAGTATCATGACCTACGGTATTCTATTGTTGGACAAAGCTGCTAACATTGATTTAATTTAGCACGCACGCTATAGCACGTTTTTATAAACCCGCGTGACTCTAAATTATAAATATTGAGTATACGCAATATTTATAATTTAGGGTCACGCGTTTCTCTAAAAGATAGGTTTAAAGAAATCAATGTTCTCACCGTTGGCTCACAATACCTCACAGTATCTATGAAAATATAATGTATATTCGGAAAAATCTTGACATGTATAAATTAAATATTGATGTTCATAATTATAAGATTAAATTAGCCATTCCCGGATACCGTCTCTGCAAAGTGAATATGTCGTATATGAGGAACTGTGTACGATTTTACAATAATACCTTCTGATATATACTGAAATTGTCAACGAAATAGATTTAAGTCAAGCGTTAAACGCCATCTTGTAGAGAAATCGTATCATACTGTAAAACAATTTATAGATGACAAAGAAGCATTTAAGTTAAGTTAAGTTAAAACATGACGTGTAAAAGAGCTAGCTTCAGCCTATTTACAAAATAAATATTTTGATTTGATTTAATTTAATACCAATTTATATAGAAGATTAATTTTCAAGATCTTATAATCTTATACACATAATCCTTTCTCAGGACATCCCGCGCTCGGTCGAACAAAACCTAAACAAACTCGTGACAACTTTATAATAGTTAGAGCTCAACACATTTTCAACCTACGTCTAGAAAACATTTTATAAACACAAGCTTACTGCTTGTTTAATTAACAGGACCGAAAACTAATTAATAACATTTTCTTGTTTCATAATTATTTTTAAAAGCATTACAGAGAGTAATGAGAGAGTAAGGTGCGTACATTAACCTTCACTTGTGATTTATTACCCTACCTTTTAAGGTATGTAAATTAGGTGACTACATTTTACAAGGTTTTCAAGGTTAGTTGTGGGTAATTGCAAAATAGCTTTAGAGTGTACCTTATACGACATAGCATAAGGAACTCATGGGTGAATTGCAAAGTTACCCACAATGATGTAATATAAAAAAACGGCCAAGTGCGTGTCGGGCCACGCCTAGTGTAGGGTTCCGAAGTTGCCCGTCTTTCTTAGCTACATCGACAAGCGCGCGCCAACTAAATAAATGGTTGCATCGGCCGAATTTGTACGAAAGTTGGCCTTTCTAAGTACATTTAAAGTTGGTCGACTCTAACTCGGTAACTAGTTATGCCTACTTATCCGTGATAGTTTTCCTTTTAAATTCATTGTACTACTGCCACGAGTCTTTTCACATTCCCAGTAACAGCCATTTAGCCGGCAGGGGGAAGGGACACATGACTCGAACAAAAGTTTGGGCTTTAAAGCCCAATATCTCGCAAACGAATCACTAATTTGAAAATTCGTTTTGAAAAACCCATTATATTTTTGAACAAGCTATCCAACGATAGCCCACACTATGGGTTTAACGAGAAAAAAATTTACATCCCCACTTTAGGTACCCCAAAAAAGAAATATTCAATTTTTTTCTTGTTTTGTCGGCGTGATTGATTTTTTATATACCCATGCCGAATTACAGTTTTCTAGTAGTAATGGTTACTGAGCTAAGCCGAAGACGGACGGACGGACGGACGGACGGACGGACGGACAGACGGACAGATGGACGGACGGACGTCCACAACTATGAGGGTTCTTTGTTGACTACGGAACCCTGAAAAGAGGTAGATGTGTTGTCTATACGAAATACCGTCTTTAAAAACGGCCAGACGCACACATGAAAGAGCCTGCGAATATTGCAATTACACATTAATAATAAATGTCAAATGTGTCGTAACTTACGATGCAGAGAAACATATACTTGTCTCTGTTTCACTCCCAGAAATTATCATACACGGTATGCTGCTGTCACTGGACTTGCTGTTAATGGCCAAAGAGTAATAATCAGGGCTCGGATTTTTCATCGCACGATAAGACGAAGGAAAACTATGGAGTCGATATCAAAATTAAAACTTTACTCATATTCATACTCATACTCATTCATTTAATTAATACCAAAAGTTTATCATATTGTAAATACAAATGTTAACCACCACACCATGTTTATTACATTATAAGCTAAATAATAAAATGTTCACGTAATAATTAAGTTAATTAATGTATGCACTAATTGCAAACTTAAATAAATGACACGTCTAAAGCCGTCAATGATTGAAACATGAGGCAATTAAATAAAGCGGCCAGTACCCACCGTTAAGTCTATCGCAACAATATGGTCTGGATAACTAGGTATGCAACCAGGTTGAAATTTGACAGCATGATAAATATATAATAATTACGGGACTAGGAAAATGAGTGAGTATGAATATGAGTAAAGTTGTAATGTTAATATCGACTCCATAGTTTTCTTTCGTCTTACCGTGCGATTTAAAATCCGAGCCCTGGTAATAATAAATCAATAAACACCTTACCTTTTATTAATGTACTCGCTTCTGCCCGCGACTCCGTCCGCGTGGAACTCGTTTATATCGTAGCTCCATACAAACTTTCACCCCCCATTTTAGAGAAGTGGGGGGTTAGAAAGAGACAAAAAGTAGCCTATGTCACTCTCCATCCCTTCAACTATCTCCACTTAAAAAATCACGTAAATTCGTCGCTCCGTTTTGCCGTGAAAGACGGACAAAGAAACAAACAAACACACACTTTCGCATTTATAATATTAGTATGGATGGATTTCGTAATGTATTATATACTATACTATTGTACATTTATAGTGCAAACATAGGTCTCAATTTAAGAGTCGCCAGAACGCTCGGCTCTTCATACAAACGTAGTTCGGTTCTAATTTTAAAACGGCTTACTGAAGTAACATGACACTTACTGAATTACTTTCATAGTTAGGCTAGGTCAACGGAAAGTCGAAATGCCACCAGTGCGGAGCCGATATAGACTCGGCCCAGCACACATTGGCCGAGTGCCCGGCTTGGAGTGCAGAGAGACAAGAGTTGGTCGCCCGAATAGGACAAGATCTGTCGATGCCGGCCGTAGTGCGGGCTATGGTGTGTCCAGCAAAGTGGCCTGGAAGGTGATGCTGGACTTCAGCGAGCACGTTATGGCCGAGGATACGGCAGAGCGCGAGCGGGAAAGCCGGGCTGAGGCTGACCCAATGCGCCGCCGCAGAACTGGGCGCTTGCCGCCTTAACGAAGACCTCATGATGGCAGTCACGGGAGCAACTGCCACCCATAGGGAAGATGTTCAGACACACCACTGAAAAAAAAAGATATTCTGGGGGACTAGTAAACATCTCCCCTCCAGCGATGGTTTTAGACGGTAGCCCAGGCGGCTCCCGGGAGTCCGTTATACCGTTCCCCAAGTAGGCCGGATCATCATCATCATCAACATATCAGCCGAAAGACGTCCACTGCTGGACATAGGCCTCCCCCAAAGAGTGCCAAAGTGACCGGTCCTGCGCCACCCGCATCCAGCGGACTTACCATTACCAGGTCATCAGTCCACTAGGCCGGATGCGTAAAGGCATTTATTTCCCCACGAAAAAAAAAGAAAAGGTCAACGGAATATTAATAAAATAAAATAAATTTTGTTTCCCTTGACAGTATCGAAATATACGTTTTTTGCGGCATAGCCATATCGTCCCCTGATTGCGAAAACCGCTTAAGCTCCGTTTTGGTCAAAAGCGAGATATTAATACTGCTATATTATGCTTTCCATGATCTACCCGCTACAAAAGCCCGTTTTTTGATACGTGGCTCCATTCCTGATTTGGTGTTTAGGATAACGTCAGATAACACTGTTTTTTCTAAATAATTTACAGGCAAAACCTATTAAGTGTCTGTTATGGGGGCTAGCACATTTTTTTTCAAGATCAAAACATTCTATCATTATTTAAGCGTTTTTGGAATGTTGGTAGTTTGAATGAAACTTGCAATTTAACTACCAGTCTAAAGATGCTAACGAGATAAACTAGATTTTTGCAGCAAGCGATAAAACCAAAATGTGTATTTAGTCATCTGTCAAAATAGTCTAACCACCTTTAATATATTTTGTCAGAACACCAAATCAATCAATAGTCAAAATTGATCTACAGCAAAAACATGCTAAAAGTAATATAAGCGGCTTTACTCGTTACGTTTCGCCCTCGACCACATTCAATTCATTTAACCAAAACCGCCTAAGTACACTTTCGCCGCTATCCCGGGGAGCGCGGGGGGGTCACACCGTGCCCGCACTTGGCGCACTTAGTCGTGTTTTTATTTCGGAGCGATAATTACGCTACTGCGCGCGCGCATACCTTTTTATTGGATTGTTAATACCTCTTTTTTTGTTTTTATTGGGAGGAAAATCCGTTATGGATACCTCCGCACCACGGGGATAGCGCGGAGGTTATGTCGGACTCGCACCGACTAAAAACCCCCCGATGGTCCTCCTCGACGCATTTCGGACAGCTCTGGGATCTTCTACGGAACGCACTAGTGCCGCCCTAGCGTCACGCCTCTGTGGGTGGTTTTGTGTGTGTGAGTGGGGTATTTAGACGATCGCAGGCCGCAACTGCGGCCGTGTGCTGCCTCGAGAGTCCCATTTAGTCGCATTGTACGACAGGCATTGAATACCATAGCCATATTCTACTGCCCGGGCAACAGGGCGCAGTGGCGGCGACGTGTTATTGTAGCCGCCTCCTCCTCCTCCAAGCAGGATCTGTACGCTCCCGCTCGCGCTCTATTGTCTCCTTACGGACCATGACACTCTCACAAAAGGTGACAGCTGCATCCCAAGTGGAGCTCCTTCTTAACATTGCCGCTATGAGAGCGGGTGAGGAGAGATTTTGTCCCACTTCTTGCATTAGGACCTGCCGCTCAGACTGCCACGCTGGGCATTCCTCGAGCGTGTGCTGCGCAGTCCAGGTCAGACTGGCAATGGTGACATCGTGCCGTCTGCTCTTTTCCTATTATGTGTAGGTCTTCACCGAAGCAGCCATGTCTGGTGAGTACCTGTGTTAGCCCGAAGGTAACACGCCTCTTCCGCTCCAGCCACTTATCAAAATGTGGTAGGATTGCGGTAACTATCCGCTGCCATGTACTTCGGGGTTCTTCCAGTCGTTCACGCCAGTGAATTATGGCCTGCTTATGGGCACCCTCTCGAACCGCCGTAACTTCTTCCTTCGCAGCACCTCCATTCTCTGCGCACAGGGCATTGTAGACTTGGGAATCCATTTCAGCCAAGATGTTAAGTGGTGGGAACCGTGCTAGGAGAGCAGCCACCTCGTACGATATCGTACGGTATCTGCGGGCGACCCTAATGGATATCCGGCGCTGAACTGCCAGTATCTTCACTCTACTACGTCGGTTGCGCGTCAACCTCTCTGACCACACGGGCGCCCCGATGGACCGCACCACCCCTGCGTAAAGGCGGCGTACTTCTTCTTCTGGCCCTTCAAGATTTGGCAGCAGTGCAGTGATCCCGATGTTTTTTTAATCCGGGGGACGAGCCGGTTGAAATGCTCGTCAAAGCTCCATCGACCGTCTAATGTGAGGCTCAAGTATTTTATAAACTGACCTACTTGGAGCTCTACCTTTTCAACCTGCATGGAGGTGGCGGGAGCCCTGCCACGACGCAGTCCATGTAGCCAAAGCGCCTCTGTCTTGTGTGGCGCGATTATAAAACCGAGACTGCGGATCTTATTTATCACGACTGCCACGCCTAGCTAAGCCAGTCTAGTGGTCCTCACGTAATTGTCCCCTTCGGCATAGACTAGAGTATTGTCTGCATAGCAAACGACGCTGACGCCGATGGGGAGTGCTGCTCGTAGAACTGCGTCGTATGCATTATTCCACCGAAGAGGTCCCAACACCGACCCCTGAGGTACCCCGCATTTGACTTCCCTGCATGTCTGAGCCATAACGACCGGGGTAACGAATGCTCCTGTCGGATAAGTAAGCTTCGATCACGGTCCTCAGATAAGTAAGCTTCGATCACGGTCCTCAGGTAAGATGGCAACTGATGGTACACTAAAGCTCGCCGAATTGCATTCCAAGGAAGAGAGTTGAAAGCGTTGACAATGTCAAGGCTGATCTCCAGCCCCACTTTCCTCGCGAAATTGCCTGCTCTGACAACGCTCGGACGCGAAGGATTGCATCAACAGTCGATCGACCCCTGCGGAAGCCAACTGAGTATCCGACAGGTTTGGACCTTCGTTATTTAGATGCCTGTTTACACGGAGGGAGATAATACGTTCAAAGAGCTTGCCTACCTGGTCCAATAAGCATATTGGCCGGTACGCAGAAGGTGAGTCTGCAGGCCTCCCTTCTTTTCGCAAGAGAACCAGTTTTGCCTCCTTCCATATCATGGAAAAGCAGCCATATCGGAGACAGCTGCTGAATAGGCGCCTCCATCGCAATCATCCATGCTCGGCCAGGAATACCATCTTGTCCCGGTGCAGTATTTCGTGCAGCAAGGCGCTTTACGGCCCACTTCAATTCACCTTCGATTATCTCTCTCAGACCACGGGTTCAGGTCACACAGCAACTCATCCCACGACCGAGATTTGGCGCCGGCGATTGCATTCTGCAATGCCATGGTCGCTTCGCGGTACACTCCATAGTTCTCCTTTTTCTCTTCCGGCGTCGCTTTTCTGCGTCTTCTAGTCGTCGTATAGTTTTCAGTCAATTGTCTCAATTAGTCAGAATGAACGAATATTTTACATTCATATGTTGTTTATTTCATTGGATTCCTACTTTAATCTAATTACTATTTCATTGCTAACTCTAAAATATCTCCCATAAGATAAAAGTCAGTTAAGCAGAAATACCTTTCGAACACCTTTGTTATTTATTTTTACCTTTTCCCTTATATTGAACTTTGTCAAGAAACAGGTTAGAGTTACGATGGAAATTACCATTACAAATAATAAACTAATTAAACCACAGGAGATGAAAAAATTGTAATGAAGCCTCACGTGCCAAAACATTGCACATGTATTTTCTAATTATAAGTGCTTTTAATTGCTTAATTTTAAAATTCTTCCAGAAAAAACCTACAAACTGCATGGGGACTTTTAAATAAACTCAAATAATACAGAATCTGAAATCGTTTGAAGATTTTATTCAGTTCAAACATTTATTAATTTACATCAGAAATTATTATAAATCGAAAATGCCTATCTAAGGCTATTATTTTAAGAGATACAAAAAAAAGGTGTCTTCAGGAACAACCGCTTAACTGCAGCACTTTTTAAGGTAAACTTTAAATTTTATCCTCTTATCCTAAACAAAAAGTAAATAAAGTCAAATAGTCTTAATAAGCGATAAACTGTTCATATAAAAACACGAAAATGCTTTAGTTGTTATTGGCCCTTCATAGAAATATTAACATGCAAATCTTTAAATGCGTTTTTCTCAAAACTACATGTCATGCACTTAAGCGGTTTTCGCAATCAGGGGACGATATATCTTTTTTTACGTTAACTTAGGAGTTTTTCACAGGTTTAAGGGAATGTAAACCTGAGTAGGTATATGGTTTTCATTTCAACTCGATGCGTGATCCTATAAGGGTTACGTTTTTCCTTTTGAGGTACGGATCCTTAAAAGCGTGTAGAACGTTTTTATGCGAAGTGTCTAAAATTACTTTACTTAATTTTTATTATATTTCTTATCGTTTGTGGCAACATAATCTTATCGGTGATTTCTCATTAAGAAATTGTCCCCGGAAGTGCACAAGCACAATTTTAGTGCTAATTGAATTTAAATGTAATGTACTTTTTCTGACTTTTTGTAGGTTTTTGCATTGGTTTTTGCTAGACATTCATTCAAAATTTTAGAAAAAAAATATTTATGGGCATTCATAATTCCAATGTAGGGCGAGCGACTGATATAGTTGGGTCATTATCAGTCAAAAAAACAAAAATCGTCTTTTGTGTGTTTAATTGTTACGGGCTTAAACAAAACATATATAGTATATAATTATAAAAGAGGCGAAGCCGTTTATGCGGATTCAGAGTTCAACCAGAAATTAGAACGTCTTTTGACAGTCGCAGGCTAACGGCGTTATATTTTAAGAATCTTATGTAAAATGCTTTCATAAATTGGCTTTCCATTTGCACGAAATTCCCCATTTCCTGGAATAAACTTGTATAAACGAGAATAATTTGAGGATAATCGTTTTCCCAACGTATCACTGTGACAAACTAATTTCTCAAATTATTCTAGATTAAGTAAACAAGGTTATTCTAGGAAAGGGGGAATTTCGCACAAATGGAAAGCCAATTTATGAAAGTGTCTTACATAAGTTTCTTAAAATATCACGTCATTAGCCTGCGAATGTCAAAAAAAGTTTTGTATGGTCGTGGAACCACCGTCAAGAAATATAATTTTTCAAACATTTTAAGTTGTATTTTGTAACGGGTAGGTCTAAATATCCTGTATCTAAAAAAATATCATAGGTTTGAAAATGTATTATCGTTCATGTGTTAGTTATGGCTTGATGTTGGTTTAACCTGGATGTACTTAACAGTAGTTGTTAATATTTGTTAAACATGAAATAAGCTTCACTTGACACATTAACTATTAAGTCTGGAATACAGCGAACGAAAAAACCATACAAGTCTATGAAACGCCGCAAAATGGCTCGACAGAAATATACTCCGGTCGCCGGAGCTCTTTTCACGTGCGTTAACACGTAACTTAATGCCTTTTTCTCATTAATCGGGCAGCTAAGTCTAATTAAACCTGCCATTACAAATTACAAATGGCCAAAAATTCTACGTTTTTATTAATTTCTTGTTCCCTCCCGTTGATTTAAATCAGATTCCATTCCATCGCAAATAAGTCACGAAAAAAATTAAAATGAGGTCATTATCGAAAGTGCAATTTTTTTTTTAAACCAGGCATGACTGCGTGACTTTATGGCCGAGCCAGACCGGCTGCGTGCGCACCACGTCTGCGTGTGCAGCACGTACAGCACTGCGTTGTAATGTATGAATCCTCACAGGACATGACACACCGGATACGTCTGCGTAGACGTGCACGCACACGCAACGCGTGCGCATCGCAACGCAGCTCCAGGTAGACAAACAGGCTGCGTGCTGCGTCCATGCGTACACAGAGCGGAGCGGCAACGTCTCTTGTGATGAAGTTGTATTGGTCGACGTTCCCTATCAGATGACACACCGGACCGGTTCGGACACGCACAGCTCGGTGCTGCGCGTGTGTACGCGCAGCTCTTTTGTATTTATTTACAAATTCGCTGGTACTAATTGAAGTTGTTCGACAATATGTGTGTATTTATAATATTCGGTAGGCACAAAGATTACAAAAAAGTGTCATACAAAAAAATATTATGGGAACAAATCGGTGCATCAATCGGAGTCCAAGGTTGTATGATAAAGTATAGTCGTGTTTTAAAATAATCTTACTCTAGATTAAAATTAGAGACCAACTTCAAAAGAAGCTCTTGACATGTGGAAATACCAAAACAATCCATCTTCGTGTGATTCAAGTTCACGACATAAGTTGTGATATTCACTGTGTTCTCCTCTTCTTCTATAAATTTTATAAACCAAAACCCTTGTGGATGTCGCAGAGTATCTTTACATAACAGTAAGAGTAGTGCTTCTTCTTCGTCAGACAAACTGCTTTCGAACATGATGGTAATATTACAAGTAATAGAATGCAAATGGCGGATGGTACGCCGCGGAACTGCAGCGTGCGCACGCATTGCGTGTGCAGCTCTCTGCAGCAGGTACGCCGTAGACACGCGCGTAGACGCGCGCGTAATCCGGTGTGGCAGGGGTGCTGTGCACGTCTACGCTGACGTCGACGCATACGTGCTGCACACGCAGTCGGTGTGGCTCGGCCTTTATACAATGGAAAATAAATAAAGCGTAGGTAGATTAAACCAAGGCCTTAATGTACAACTTTATTTTACTCCACCCTTAATCTACGTAGTTTTATGCCTTAACTTTATACATTTTTTTGCACCTCATCCAAGCAAGTTTGGATGTTTGGATGTATGTTACTCAACCGATTTGGACGAAATTTTTCACGATGTTAATTTATAGCCAGGATTAAAATAAAGGATAGTTTTTATCCCGGGTTCATGCAGACTAAGTTGCGGGCAGAAGCTAGTGTTTTATATTTTATCCTTCCCTATTGTAGACTATAGCCGTATGATTAAATTAAATAAATACTTTTGATATCTTAAAAAGGTTGTAAATCGTGTCAAATAACAGCTGTTAACATGATAATAAACTGTATCACCCCTCAAAACGTTCCGATCTGGTTTTTTTTTTCATTTCTATTCATGAAAAAGGACGGTTCAAATAATCCCAGAGGATACAGAAATTGACATACATTTTTAATTACTATAACAGGTGTGTATCCAGGTCAATAACGATTCATAATGAACGGACGGGTATTAGAAAAAACACAGATTTTATATCAAAAGGAAAATCAATACGCCCTTTTAGGGTGATTGTCCAGCAGAGCTGTGCGTGGTTGCGAGGCGATGAGCGAGGAAAAAAATGGTCCGTAGGAAGCGATAGGCGAGCGCGCTTGGTGGTTTTTTTTCTTTGCTCACCGCCTCGCAGTCTTGCACAGATAGATGGTGGAAACTCACCCTTAGGGTATCTTCATTATTTTATATTTTGTTCATATGATCTGCGTCCTCAGGATATATAATAAAAAAACGAATCATCTGACGAAGCATTCAAACGCCAACTTAGAATCTTTTTATTAGAAATCGTTTTTATTGTGTTAATGACATTATGAAAATAAAATATGTTAGACATTTTATAATACTAATATTAATTTGTATTTGTATTTAGTTGTACTTTAATGTAGTGTGAATAGTTATGCAATATATTTAACAAACTTTTTTGGGATGCCTTATTAACAAATATATATTGACATTGATATGTAATTTTTAATTTTGATACAAGTTTTGATTTTTATTTGACGATCATAATATCAAGTCGTGTAAATTGACCAAGGGTAATATTATATTGTATTTTAATATGATGAAATAAAGAAATCTAATGTAATCTATTGGTACTTATCACGTATTAATTCACTCCTTCCATTTTCATCTCGTGAACTTTAATATTTACACTAAAATGTCACAGGTCATCATTATTATCATCCTCCTAGCGTTATTCCCGGTTGTGCCCCAAAAGGCGCCCGGGGTCCGCTTTGACACCTAACCCCCAAGATTTGGCAAATGCACTAGTTTTACGAAAGCGACTGCCATCTGACCTTCCAACCCAGAGGGAGAACTAGACCTTATTGCGATGAGTCCGGTTTCCTCACGATGTTTTTCCTTCACCGAAAAGCTAACGTTAAATATTCCGTACATAAGTTCCGAATAACTCATTGGTACGAGCCAGGATTCGAACCCACGACGGCCGCTTGACAGCCGTATGCCTGAACCACTAGGCTACCGTAGAGATCACAAAAGTAAAATGTCACAGATCATATCAATAGAAATTTGTTTTTATTGTTCATCCAAAACTTAATTAGTCTATGGTAGATACTCGCTACTTAACTGAAATATTTTAATATAAGCAATATCATCTACCGATTTTCCGCTCTTTCGATTACAGTGTATTAAAATATATATTTGGCTTGAAGAAATATGTAGGTTACACAGTTTTAAATAAATAAACCTTACTTAATTGTACAAGTACCTACAGATGTAGTGCACAATTTTATTGTCATTTCAGTCGGTCACAGTACAAAAAGTACCGAGGTTGACTGAAGTAGCATGAGAAATATAAACATTTCCGAGAAAATACGATGGAAAACAATAAAATTATGATTACATCTTTACGCAATGACGATTGTACAAAATACAATTTTTAGTTAAAGATTTAAAATTGTAAGTACATAAATATTAATATTGATAATAACATGATGGTAAAATAAAACGATAAGAGTATATTTATCAAAAATGGACACAACGTAATTAGTCCAGGCAATGAACTGACAACTTGTATGGGAAAAATGACAATTTTGGAAATAATTATAATAGGTTATTTTTTATGTGTAACGGATTAATTAAATAGTTACCCAGCGACAAAATCCGACAAAATTTCAGACATCGAAAAAATGATAAGTTAACTGGCTTCTGAAAAGTCAGTAAAAATATTAATAAATGTTTTTGTCTTTATTTTGGTTCATTTACATTTGCTCTATAATATTCAAGATAAATCGTACAAAAAAAGATAATGCATGCTTCATTTAAATCTACATAATTACTTCTGGGTGGAAAGTTTGTCGGATTCTTGACTAAATCATCTTAGAATAAAATTTTCAAATGAAATCAACAAACAAAACGCTATTATAAATTAATGTTTTTCAAAACCGTATTTTGCCTGGAGTAAATGTAGGAATACGTACGACACACTAGAAAGAACACTGCACTTCGTTAGGCGACAGTTTGGTAGAAACATCCTCTCGCTCAACCGTCAAACAAGAATTTCCAAGAATGTCCATTAATTTATTATGCAAAATTTTTACGAACTAACTTGTTAGTGCTTTATCTACGAGTAACCAATCTAAACTTGAATGAAGACGATCTCTCGTTTTTCCGATAAAAATAAGGTTAGTATGGCGAGAAAAACCTTAAGCATATTATGCGTTTTTTTATAAATAGGCGGTCTTTCAGCTACTGTTTAAAATGCAATATGAAAGCCCTCGGATACAGTAAAGTGAAAAGCAAGTATAAAGTAAATTCTGCGCTACCATGTTATCTACACCAGTATGAATGCTTTAGCTTAGCCTGAATCATGGATGTTTTCTATGTGTTTAAGTATTTATTTATCTATATAAGTATATTTATCGTCGTTTAGTACCCATAATACAAGCTTTGCTTAGTTTGGGACTAGGCCAATATATGTAAGATTGTCCACAAAAATTTAGTTTACTATCATTATTGAACCTACTCACAAATTTGCACGAAAATCGGGTAAGAACTGCGACTTCTAGAGGAGAACAGCCGGCCATTTGGGCTTCCGGACACACAAAATAATGTTGGTCCAAGCTGGAACAGAGAACTTCTTTCGTTTCGCTCGCTCCTTCAATAAAGAGGCAAAGTATGTGAGTTTGTAGCTTTGTAAGAGGAAGGGGTGTACACACTGGCACATATAGTAGCTATTCTGGCACATAGGCTATATTGATATGCAGCAGGAGCCGTGAGGGCAGTAGTATGGTAATATGTACGACTGTACGTACAGGGTGAAAAAATCAGATGGGCCAGCTAGACGAAATCGTATACTGTGGAAGGAAACCAGTACTTGAGAACTCGATTATGAAATTAATTAAACGGCATTCTAATAATACATTTTCACTCACGTCACAATTTTCAACATATTTCTGGTGAATGGAGATACCGCAAAAACACCTGCATAATATCTTCGAAGAAATTCAAAGGCACAAATATAGGTACATTGAAGTCCCTTACTTTCACTCGACCAACATTGGAACTACTTAGCCATGTCCCCATGTAATTTTCTTTACGCACCTAGTTACGCCATCTGTAAGTTTTGTTAGGTATTAATTTATTTCACTGACGGAAAATCCTCCCTACACGTTTCTGCAACTGTATCCAGCGCTCTATAGTTCAAAGCTTGCGATATAGATGGCGTTTTGATGTTATTTCGTTTCAGATGGTTTCACTTGTGTTCAGTCCTTTTTTAACCTTTACGACGCCAGTGATAGAAAGAATACACTAACAATTATAATTCATCTTTCATGTTAATTTTATAAGAATACGACTATTTTGCTGTCCTGATCTTAATTTTTTTTGTGGATTATGGATAAAACTAATAGGTTTTATGTTACAAGATCTTCTTGTTTAGGTACCTTCTCATTTTAGTTATATATAATTTTACTACATAATATTACTTTGAATACGTTTCTAATTAGCGCCTGGCACATAAGAACATTTCCAAGAGGCCAGAGGCGTGGGCGAAATTTTCTTTGACTCTGTACCACAGTCGAAGATTCCAGATAGCACAAGTTCACACAGATCGATACTGATCTTTGAGTACTCTTTTAACATTCATCTTTAGGTTTAAAGAGCTATATTTCTCAAAGAAATTTTACATTTCACTTTAGAGAATTTAGCTTAAACATAAACACTATAGGTAAGCGCCGCAAGGCGCTGATACAAAGTACCTACAGCTTAACTAAAACCCAGGAATAACGAAAAATATCATCATCATCATATCAGTCGAAAGACGTCCACTGCTGGACATAGGCCTCCCCCAAAGAGTGCCAAAGCGACCGGTCCTGCGCCACCCGCATCCAGCGGACTCCCGCAACCTTTACCAGGTCATCAGTCCACCTTGTCGGGGGCCTACCCATGCCGCGCCTTCCGGTACGAAAATCAAATACATATTAATCCAGGCTATAAACTATCTTCGTGCAAAATTTCATTCAAATTGGCTGAGCCGTTTCAGGGTGATTGAGTAACAAACATCGAAACATCTAAACATCCAAGCATCCAAACTTTCGCATTTATAATATTAGTAGGATTTGCTAAAGCTTATACCTACAACAAAGTAACGTGCGTTATTCCGCAGAGCAAAGCATGGCTTCACCTCAATGTACCAAAAATCTTCCGTAGACGATGCATAAGTCGTTATTAACAACTAATAGCAAGTCCTCGACGGGTTCGGCTCGCACGAAGGAGCCGGTTGAAGCTCAGGCTTCGGTGTATTCGGAATTTGTTGACGATTATTAAATAAATTCGTGTAAATTAGTCTAAAGGTAACTTTAGTAGGAGATCTTAGGGCCCGATTTCTAAGGGGACCTTGCACCTGTACAACCAAACCACCATAGTCCCAAACTGAGGGAGGTTTACATTTGTTACCAATCGTACACATAATTATACCTCCGTTTAATGTTACTCAAACTCGAAATATTTATTGAACAATAATATTACAAGTTATAAAAATAAAAATGGAATGTAAGGGGAAATAAGCTTAAATCTAGGTTACATCTAGGTTGCCGGTACATGCATACTAATAATTCTACCTTGAACTAGATTTCTTACTAGGTACCTACAGTTAAACTAGTTGGAAAAAGAAGAAGTGGAAAATAATTTATCTGTTACATAGAAAACAAAAACTCATCTTTAATCACAGTCATCACACTTATATTTCTGGAATTAGAAATTTAGACATAGAAAAACTTTATTCAACATCACATCTTAAACATACAGTGTACAAATTAGACTCAAGGGACTTAAAACCTAGTTCCATACGATAGGAGGCATAACAATCTGTGATGCTAAAAAGGGCCTAGACTCAGCGTAATGTTGCAGTGAGTAGGTACCTCGAACCCTGCCCTAGCTTCACTGGCAGGATCACAGAAAATAAAGCTGTGTTGTTGAATAGTTAGCTGGAAATCAGTTGATTATTTAAAAACTAGTGACTGTAAGTAGCCTGTCTTTTAATAGATTTTTGAAGTGAAAACTTCTTTAGCGGCGCTGAGCACTTTTTGGGATGGGGAAAAATTGTTAAATACTCCACAGAGTTTTGTGACGTCAGATGTGAAGGATGTCACTTTTTGCTGCTAGCCGATTCGACTTCATTCAAAACTGAACGCTATTCGTAAGAGTATAAAGCCGTTAAACACTTTTTGCAATAGCATATTCTGCAAATAAATTTGTAATAATACCAACGCGTCCTTCACCGTTTTGCTATTGAGAAAATTCGAATAGTTCGAATTTGGGCGTTATTCCTAAAAACAAATTGATATTTTGTTTGCCACCGCCGTCTGCCGTTCTTGCAAATTCGAATAGTTCGAATTTAGACATTATTCCTAAAGAGATAAAGCTTTGAAAAATATTTGGCAATGGCAAAAACAAATTGGCATTGTGTTTGCCGCCGCCCGCGGCCCGTCCACCTAAATAATTGATAATTGTTTATAAATTTGCGTCAAATTCATTTTTAGGGTGACACCGTAACCGCATTTTCACACTACGTCCGTTTCCGTGTCCGGGAGGCATCCCTCTTTTTCTCGCTTGCGATGTTTCGCCCGAGTGCGAAAGAGACGGATGCCTCCCGGACACGGAAACGGACGCAGTGTGAACACGCGGTAAGATGTCACGTGCCCTGATCGAAAAACTGTTACAATGTTCTTGAGTTTTCAGTTCTGCCGGCACTCCCGGAGTGCAACCCGGTCTTTTTTTATGAGAGACTAGATCAAAAAAATCTTTATAATCAACGAACGTGCCTATAAAGTTTCACGAGAAGGTTGAGGAGAATAACCGGACCTACACTGGACACCGGACACCATAGAAGTTCGTTAATTTCGCTTGCTCGTTCGACAAAAGAATGATTCGTTGTAAATGCAGTTAGCGAATAAATAAGTTCCCGTCAAAAAAAATCATTTTTGGTACAAGCTTTTATTGCCGACTGTACTTTTCTGTATACCATCATCAATTACTCATTGAGACGATTCAAACGAGCCCAAACTCAACGGGGTTACGTCGGTTAAATACTGAATTCCCATAGCCACCTCCTGTCTCCATCATCAGATCAGCTCGATGGTACCATAATATTGCATTGTCATCCAAACTATACTAATACCCAAAATTTGGTAACGGCAAGTGACTGAAAAATGGATTGCATATTTTGACGGACAGCTTACATACTTTATACCGGCCGTATTCATAAATGCTCTACAAGCCTATTTTAACTAAAATGGCGTTAAAATTAGTTTGTCCTTATTGACGTTTGTTTGACATTTGTGTTCGTAAGAAAGGGACAAAGCACATTTTATTTAGCAGAGGCATTTTAAGTTTTATAAATAAGGGGGCTTTATATTACTTACATACGAACAGGTCAAGTATATAATATAAAGCTTGTAATAAAACAATGCGAATATCAAGGAGTCGGTACAGAGCTGCGTGGAATTAGGTCATGAGTCAAGGCTGCTGTCAAGGGCTGTACCACTGACCCGGCTGCCTTCTCGCTTTACCCAAGGTTTTGCCCGGGAACTTGCAATCACTAGGTACATAAAAATACAGGTATAAGATATTAAGTATTGCTTCAAAGAAGATCTTCTGTCACCCGCGCTCAACAAAAAAAAAAAGGTAGAACTTGTATTTTAACTTTTGATTGGGTGTTGTTATCTTAGCTCTGCGAGTAATTCCTTTAGTATTTTTATTGAGACTACCATTATGTCAAGAGAATAGTACATACTGACGACTGGTTAGCCTAGTGGGTAGTGACGTTGCCTACGAAGCTGAAGGTCCTGGGTTCGAATCTCGGTAAGGGCAAATATTTGTGTGATGATAAGCATGAATATTTGTTTCTGAGTCTTGGGTGTTTTTTATGTATTTAATTAATTATATCTATTAAATATATCATCGTCCCCATAACACAAGCCTTTTTGAGTTTTCTATGGGGCTAGTTCAATTTGTGTAACATTGTTCTCTAATATTTATTTATTTATTTAAATTTAGAGGCTCTGATCTATCTGTGACATCTATAATAAAAAAGTACACAAACATTTTACGTTAATCAGAATCAGCAGGAAAAAATATAACCTGAAAAATATATTCTTACTCCTCTGTATGTAACCTCGGTACAATATAAATATCACCCCGCAAATAATAAAAAGGTAATTTTTCACTCAGTAATAAATTTTACTTCAGCTTTACGGATGAGTGTTATTAGATTTATCTTCAATCTAATAGCAGTCGCCTGAAGACGCCTGCTTCCAAAAATAGCCTCTCAGTGTCCCGTGGATTCCATACAGCTATATATGTATCTAGTAATATTTAACTTGAAGTACGAAAGATTCATATTGTCCCGACAAGTCAACTTTTCTGCAGATCTATTGGACAATTTGTCGAGAGAACTATATTTACAAAGTTTCCTGAACAACTCAACCTTGCAAATAGTTAGCGGCGCTTGTAATTATTAGCGCTGTATTATTATATAAAAAGTTAATATACGCACTAACTGAATTTGGCGACAAATATTTCAATTTGAATTCAGATTAGTTTGATTAGGAGTTTGACAGGCTGCACGGGTGGGCGCCGTGCGCGCGCAACTATCCGCCATCTTGAATTTTCTCCCCATGTCACGGGAAACTCGGCGGACGTAACAGCTGTGAGTGCGTCTCACTGCTCATCCCTGAATCTTTTTTTTTAACATTTAATTGTTCACGAACAAACGCGTTGACACGAGTGAAAAAATATCATTCCACAAACACCGTTTTAGCCAGTGTGAATAAACAAGTGAGTTACGACATATAATTAACAAATTATCGATTTTATATATATCAATTCGCTGAAACTGTTAGTGCCGTGTTCTAGATTAAAACATTTGTAATTGTTCCGTTATTATATAATATTTTGTGAACTGAAGCGAGTAGGACGAGCTGGGAAATCAATAAACGCTTGGTGATACGTCGGGTGGTGCGAAAGTCAGAGCCGAAGTGAACCATTACACCAAGTCGTACACAGCGATATAAATAAATAATTTTACGATTTGCTGCGGAACAGATCTGAGGTTTGTAATCAAAAGCTCTGTATCATGTCTAGCGATGCCTTTAATATTTATAAATGTTTGAAACCACTGCGGGTAATCGTACAGCCTGAATCGTACTATTGCTAACATTTAGTGAAATGAGTTCTCGTTTTTTACTAAAGTTTATTTTAGAATGGTTGAACTTAAACTTAAACACTAGATCATCCGTTCAAAATTGGCACGGAGAAATATTAATATGTGCCTTTTTTTAATGCTAAACCTTTAGATGATACCTACTTATTCACCAGTATTAAAAGTTTTTTTTTGTGTAAGTATACTTAAATACATATTATCCTAACTACCACCTTAAGAATATCAATATAAATCATTAAAAAGCATCGAATCAGTGAGCCAAGATACCTAAAGTGCTACTTGTTATGTACGTCGTCAGAGACAACCTGACCGGCTGCGCTGTCTGTAAGATTTACATAAATCTCGACATCAAATTAATTTAAAATGCTAAGCAACTGGGTATCGTTCTGTTTATAGATTTCAACAATGGTGTATTTCTTCTTTTGTAACTGGTAGGCAGGATTCACCTTTACAAATACAACATTCTTTGACTTACGATTGACGATGGAGGTTTCGTAATTTTCTTCCATGTCTACGTTCGGAATCGCACGCGAAAACCATGATAGCTGACGTAGCTTACCACAAGAGAGAGAATATTTCTCTGAGCTCCCTCGGAGCTCGTAAGAGTATTTGTTGTATAGTAACTTACACAGCCGCCAAACTTAAATGTGACTGGGCCGGGTACGTCTGCCGAATGCTAGAATAGTTATGGGCTAGAATCACCACCAAGATGGTCCCACAGAACCTAACACGGCGTCGCGGTAGACCTCGTCGTAGATGGCGAGACGAACTTGACGTCTTTTACCGAAACTGGTGGAAGGCTGTCAAGAACAGGGAGATGTGTAAGAAAGAGAGGCTGCTGCCCAGCAGTGGGATACTCCAGGCTCTTAATAAAAATAAAAATAAATGTCTACGTTGACTCGTGATATTGCATTGGCTCATCAACGGCAATGTGATATTAATTAGTAAGTAGTAAGAAGACCTCGCTGACTAATGGTAAGGTTCGATTCCACGTCAATCCAATATTGCTTTAGGTATATAGCTGAATGGTAAGCCACGTGATTTTTAATCTGGAGGCAGTACCGTACCACTGGGTTTAAAAAAACGTATGTACAAGCAGTCCTCAACTGTGCGCTTCTCCAGAAACTTCCTGCCTCGCACAGCTAAACTGTGGAATGGATTGTCGCCTGCGGTATTTCCGGACCGATACGACCTTCAAACCTTCAAGAAAAGCGCGTACTCCCATCTTAAAGGCCGGCAACGCACTCACAACACCCAAGTGTCCATGGACGGCGGTAATCGCTTACCATCAGGTGATCCGTCTGCTCGTTTGCCTCCTATATCATTAAAAAAAAAAAATGAAATTTATTTTTATTTTTATTTAATAGTTTGCTTTTTGGTGAAGGACAACGTCGCCCATCCCAACAAGGTCTCATCCCTCTACGCTGGAAAGTCAGGGTAGAATAGTCTGCCCTTTCGTAAATCTAGTGCCTACGCTGTAGCTTGGGATAAGGTGCTAAAGGTCCTAAGCGACATTTTCGTGGACTGCCTCATTTTGTTTTCAAAGCGGTTTTATAACCGCGCGGTAGTTTCCCTGTAAGTTTATATAAAAAGGGTAGTATCCTTATGTTAAAATTGATAATGTAGTGTTTCTATATGGATAGTAAACCACCAAATTATTGCAATAAAGTGGCACTTACAAAATAGAATCAAAATAATAATGACATGATTTTTTTAAAATAATAATATATGTTTATTATTTATTATTAAAATCGTTGAAGAGTAAATTTACGCTTTAAAAAAAAATTGTATAACAACTATGCACCCAAACACAGTATTTCACGAGCAAAACAGTCATTTACTTGATTGTCCATACAACGTACGATTAAGTACTTTAGTAGGTACAAATAGAAAACGGTGACGTTATATTTCTGTCAATTAGTATGAACGTTTTCGGCTGCCGCCATCAAGGTTCATGTATGTCTCAAATTTTTGCATATTTATTTTCTTTAATTGCAGTTGCTCCCATACAAACATTTATTCCTCTCCAAAAACTGATACAAATGGCATCTCAAATTTTAGGAATCTAACCTATTTAATACCTGGGTAAGGCCGCCGACATTGTCAGTTTTGGTCGGAACAAAACTTTCCAGCACGTTTTCTCTAAATATGTAAGCACTACTGCCGTTGTTGTTAGTTGATTCTGTAAAGCAATTATTGAGCTTGTTTCCCCATTTCGCAAACTGAATAAAAGTTGTTGTTTCTATAAAATACTTGCGTTTATGTTCATCAAACCCCCCTAATTTTGGTCGAAAATGACGTGTCGCTTTTTTCCGAGTACTTTTCAACTACGAATTATTTTCATATTTAAACATTTAGAAAAAAACGTTTAAATACGTTTGAAAGGTGAGACTCATTACTTTCTGTAAGACCAAGAACGGTGTTTAAATACTTTGTTTTGCGTATTTTATAGGTCTTTAGATTAGTGGGCAGAGTTTTGGCTTTCGTAACACAAATTTTTGTGTTATGCATAATTACCCCTAAATATTAACAGAAAACTGGGGAAAAATGTATTTTGGCACAGCAACACCGTAAGCTGTCAATCAATGTTTAAAAAAAGAAACTGCCATTTTTAGTTTGTCTATGACAAAAGTTGAAAGTGAGTCGCATATTTTCGTCAGAATTTGTGTTGATGAATATCTCAAGTAAGTAAGCGTTTCAGAAGTTCACTTTACTATGGTTGTTTTCGTTTATGTTTAAAGCTTACATGAAACATGTACATTTGCGTCTAGTTTGACTTAATTTGGTTTTATAACCTAAAACGCTTGTAAAAAACTGGTTTTGTGTTATATTATGGCGTTTTGTGTTAGTTTTATGTTATGCATAACACACATTTTTGTGTTCAGTAACACAAAACAAGTGTAAAGAGTCATGCAGATTGAGAATACTGTAATAGTAAAGAAAAACATTTTCATATTATCGTGAGATTTATTCGAATTGTTATTTTGAATAGTACTTACAGTCTAAACGTATTATTCTTACAGTATGGTCGTCGGGTGACAACCAAAACTCACTATTTAGTGCATTTGCAAAAAAAAACAAATATCAACTGTGTTTACGTAGAAATAAGGTCGAGTTTTCATGTACCTACTATTACGTGTGATTAGACAGTTTAGGTTCTCACCGGACGATGTACACCAGTGATGCCGCATTCGATCAAACTTGAATTAGGTCTTCAATTATATAATTCCGTGAATCGCGGCTATTATTATTTCAGACAACCACGTGAACTTATGAATCATTTAGTTTCTACTTGAAATATATTTTTAAATTCTTTTATGTTTGCAATCATTCTGGAAACTTTTTTGTTTCCTAGGAATAATGCTCAATTTGTCGTATTTTTTTTATGATGATCTGTTTTTTATACAGAAAAGGAAATTATCTTTTTTTTATAAAAACAGATCATCATAAAAAATACTGATTTAGTCAAATACCGATCGATCACGTATTTTAAAATGTTGTCATTATAAATATATTAACATACGTAAAAAATTGATATTTTTTCCTTACCTTTTATTTTAATACTATTATGAAACAACCTTTACAAAAAATAGTGTTACTTTTGTGTTATATTTGTGTTACGGTATCACAAAAGTGATTGTGTTATTTTTGTGTTATAAGTGATAATCTCAACGGCCTTACCCACCTACATACAACCAAAATAAAACGCGCCGAAACAGTTAACCGAGCATTTTGTCAATATAAATTGCGCCCATATCGCAAAGGATGTGACAACACTTTTGTATTATCTGCGATTCTCTTCAACGCGTTATGGTACCACTTATGGCAAGCACGCGTTTACTCTAATCTTATCTCTAAACACCTGTCATACAGATGTTTTTTATTTAACGGCTGTAGGAGATAAGGCATTCCGGTTTTGAAACACAAATATTCTGCCTATGTGGGCCTTATTTGAATGTTAATACCACGGATAATAAAGTTGCGTTTTACTTAATCGTGTTTTCGATCGGTATGGGTAACGGTCTATGCTCTGAAAGTTGTGTTAGTAGTATATAAACCGTTGAAGTGGTAGCAAGAGTTAACGCTACAATGTATGCGAAAATAATTGATGAACATGAAATTGTTAACGGAGGAGAGGTGCAAATTTATTTCCATTTACGTAAAGTTATGTTAAATAAAACGATAGAAAGTTCTTTTATGAGCACTTCTCAGCACCAGCAGAAAAATGCAAAGGACAATTTATTTGATAATGGTTTAATATTGCCACATTTTGACCTCAACGCCGCTTGAAAGTGCTTTGCCGACCCTTACAAAACCTTACCTTTTAACATAAACTTATTAGGTACTTTACCTTTATATTGTTTTGTGCAGATGGCCGGTGGCGGAGACCCAAAATGGCAGAAGGATGCGTCCGATCAGAACTTCGACTATATGTTCAAACTGCTCATCATCGGCAACAGTTCTGTAGGAAAAACCAGGTAAATTAGAAGTTTGTTACATTTTCCTAAAACATTAAACATGCACAAGACCGCTCGTGCTTTCTCACGTTCAAGATAGACCATCCATCGCTCTAATTAGGAATCTTAGGAAAAGATTGGTAGTTTTTTGTCTCGCGCTAGCCCTGATGGACAAGGTTTTTGTGAAGAAACTACATTCATTTTTCATTCACGTGATCTCCCGTATCAAATTGCACTCCCGATGTCATCCCCGTTAAACCGGTTTCATACTTATTTGAAGTACCGAGAGTCCGTGACGTGACGATAGAACGATATTATATGGGTTTCATACATTTAGTACGGTTAGATTCACACTGACGTGAAGGCTTCCTTTGCGCTTTCAGATGGAATTACATCAAAGTTCAAAGTTTTTTAATATAAGTATAAATGCGATTTTAGACGTAAATTAGTGTGAATATCCGAATCATAATAACACATCCATCCGAAAATAGTATTACCTCGCTTATAATGCTATCGCATGAAATAATAATTTTCGAGATGCGAATTTTCCGTACTTAGTTTACCGTACGGGTTGCCAAAAATCTTTTAGTTAACCACCCACCACATATGCGCCACAGTCTAGAAAAAATACAGTATCTTATCTCGTCGTAACTTTTTTACAGTTTTCTATTCCGTTACGCGGATGACTCATTCACATCAGCCTTCGTGTCGACGGTGGGAATTGATTTCAAGGTGAAGACGGTCTTCCGCCACGACAAACGCGTTAAACTTCAGATATGGGTAAGTGGTATGCTTTTTCATACGAATGGTACTTCCAAATACATGTGAATTTGCAATTATTAGGTATAAAGAGAAGTTCAACAATACAAGAAATCGACGGAATCGAAGTTGATTACGAATCAGAGGAATAGGTAGAATAATCTCAAAATAAAAGCGGTCTTAATGCACCGGATTTATAATTTTGTTAATTTATTTGTATATTAAAATAACCTTAGTATTAACATCATTGAAGATCAAAGATATATATGGAGGTGCCTTTGTATGAAAGATAATTTACGGTACATGTAGTTTCGAAATATTTTATTATAGAGTTTCTTTATTTATTTGTACGTATAGCACTAGCCCAGATTAGCATTGATATTAACTATGGTATTAAAGCTACACTAATCAATTAGCCTCACTTCAGTTGCTTAATTCAGAGGTAGTTATAGTTTTTTTTTTATATATGTCGATATAATAAATAATATAAGTCGCAGTAATTCACGATCCTTCCATTTTCAAATTCAAGAAAATTAAAATTGCAACGTGTCATTCCAGGATACCGCAGGACAGGAGCGTTACCGGACGATCACGACGGCGTACTACCGAGGCGCAATGGGCTTCATCCTCATGTATGATATCACCAATGAGGAGAGTTTCAACAGCGTCCAGGATTGGTAAGCCACATTATTTTTAAGTTTAAGATCTTTATAAAGTGCTACAAGTTACTTTATACCAGATAAAAACAACTAATGATAAAAAAGGGTGATTGCACAAACAATTATTGAGTGCTGCGCGCACTGCAAGCAGCGAGTAACAATAAAAGCAGAACTGGCTATGCATGGAATCGATACAATTAGATTTGGCATTTTAAACATCTCATCGGTATCTAGCTCATCGTTGACGTCGCCTGCCGGTGTCACAGTAACTTCATTAATAATATAATTCGAAAATGGTTGCACTACCTACTGTCGCGAGGTTGGTTTCTAAATCAAGCTATAATAAGGCACTTCGTAGTAGGTTTGCAATGCCGTCCTGCACTGGTAGCATCATCGCGATCGTGCGAATGCTTTACATCCGTTCCTTTTGGTTACTAATAAAAGGATTGCTAGTATGCCTTAAGTCTGACGTAAACACAATATATCTACACTGGTACCGTCACATACCGGGTAAAATCAGCCTGACTCAGATAAAGTCTAGAGTTTTTTGTTAGAGTCTTTTGAGCTAAGTCAGTTAACAAACCAGCCATAAAACTCCCAAGAGCTTGATTCATACTCTAACTAGACCTGGATGAGTCGCTTCAATTGATCTAGTTGGTTCGAGTATTCATACTCTCTCCGTGGTTAACTCAAATTTAGAACTGTAGTCATTTACTGGTAGTCCGCCGTGATGCTGAAGACCGTAACAAGAGGAGGAGCATTGCGAGGGCTGCTTTATCTATACACCATCATGAAACCACAACCACTCTGACAAGAGTGAACTACTGAAGGAAGAGTAATTTATTACTCTTTAGTATTCCAATGTAGCAAATGATTTTGTGGCCGCGGAAGTTTCCCCTTCGATCCCATATCGGTAATCTATATAGCTCCAGTCATATCAAAATAAACACCAGCGATGCACAGGTAGCCCTTTGTTAGCTGCACTAGATGATATTAAGCTAGCTAGAACACTGCTAGCAGTAGTGTGGTACCCATTGAACTCTGTTCCCACCCGCTCAGCCTTATTTAAGACACAAAAAATTGATCGCATAAGTTGTATCCAAATCGCGAAAAAAAAACCAACTGTTCCACACAAACGGTGTGAGCTCAGCCGCCCAAATGTATGGAACAGCTAGATTTTTTTTCGTGATTTGGATACAGCGTTTTTGAACAATTTTGATCGAGATGACCCACCGATTTTGGAATTGCCTACAATGTATTACGTGCGGCTAAGCATTAGCGATATTTCTCGACATGCATTTCATGCGCGATTCTGATTTCAGCAGTTGCTTCATTGGCCAGTTTAAAATGCCACATTTCCTCGCAGGGTGACGCAAATAAAGACGTACTCATGGGACAACGCGCAAGTGATCCTGGTGGGGAACAAGTGCGACATGGAGGAGGAGCGCGTTGTGAGCGCGGAGCGTGGCCGGCAGCTCGCCGAGCAGCTCGGCGTCGAGTTCTACGAGACCAGCGCTAAGGAGAACATCAATGTTAAGGTACGATTTGCTCTTTTCTGCTTTTGTTCAATTATTTTATTAGACCCTAAGTGCAAAGAGCTACAGACTAGACCACCCGACCTGGGGCAATCCATTATAATTGTTGGATGGGTGCTAACTTGCTCTTTGTTGACGACTTTTTCAATTGTGTTTATGACAGTAAAGCGAATGAAGTTGAACATTTTTTTGTACGCTAATGACCTGCAATTCAATAGTAATGGCAGTGGTATAAATAAAATATATCTAGGAAATATAAGTAATAAATATAAGGAATATATAAGTTAAGTACCTATATAGTACCCCGCGGTCAGAAAAGCCCCGAGCAAATTCGTCTAAGAAATCTGTGCGTAATTTATTTGCTGGCAGATCGGAGTAGACTAAAGGTTACAGGTTTGAAAATTTCGCTTGTAAGTATGTATGTAGTGTATATTTATGTATATATTTATTTGTGTATGCAATTATTTATTTTATTAATGTATATTTATTTGTGTAAATATGTTGTATATAGGAATACCGTAATGTTATTTTTTTAGTTGTTATTTGCACTGCCCCACAATCTTTTCCGCTTTGCCTTAAGGTTTGACTGGTAGAGAATGCCATATGGCATTAAGTCCGCCTTTTGTACAATAAGTTTTCTTTTGTGCAATAAATTTTAAATAAATAAATAGTATAAACAATTGACATGTAAAATTTTATATTTTATTAATAAACATTTGAATTGAATTTGAATTGAATTGAAATAGAAACACAAACCTTTTGATAATTTTGTTCAATGATAATTAGGAATTAAACGGAGTTTCAACTTTATTAATCGTACCAAATATTTAAATATTATTTAGTTAGCTGGTGGGACTTGATCCCACAGCCCTTGTACCTTTTACGGGCAGGAGTGCTTTGTCAACTAAGCCACAGGTCTAGTTAAACAAGCCGGCGAACTTTGTTATGTGTTATCGCTTATTGACGTTTGTATGTGATAGAAAAGGTTTTTTTTATGTTTTTGGACCTTTGTTTTAATATAGCAAGAACAATAAACAAAAAGAGTAGTTCACTTAAACGTATAATAAAATCTTGACCGTAAAACATCAGGTTATCATAAGATTATCGTAAGTAAAATTTAAAATATTTTTTCCAGTCCGTGTTTGAGCGTTTGGTGGACATAATCTGCGACAAAATGTCAGAAAGCCTGGACTCCGAGCCAGCCATGCTTGCCGGCGGGGCCCGCGGCCAGCGTCTCACGGAGCAGCCGCAAGGGAACACGACCTCCAACTGTAACTGTTAATGTACTGTAACTATTTTAACTGTGGGTTTCGGTTTGCAAAGAAGCTGTTGATTATGTGGCGAGGCATTCGTAGCAGACTCAAGGTGACGTAATGAGTTAATGTACTTGCACCGAATACAATTCGTAACTTTGGAGTATGGAGTATGGATGCAATTAAAGAGCTGCTAATCGACCACTTTAGTTCAAGACAAGTCTGCACAAGAGATCTTTTTTATGGCTCGAGCTCTTTGAGCAATTAAAAATCGATCAGTAAACTGAAAATCGATTCTTGTTGATCAGCAATCCAACCAATTAGCAACTATTTTCGTTACTGATCGCTTGGTAGTCATCAACAATTTCAGGAATAAATGAAGTTTCTATGGACTTAGAAAATCAATTCGACGTTCATAGGAGCATTAATATGCCTAAATTGAAAAATAAATAACTTTCAAGGTCAGGTAAAGAACTTTGAATTCTCTTATGTGATAAAGCAAAATAATTTGTGCCATCTGATGGATTTTGGACACGTTATACACACGCCTTTTGTATCTGCTACTAGTGTCAGATTCGCCGGGGTTTTCAAAGCTTCCTACTAAACGTAAACCAAGCTGAAGGTAAACCAACTTGAGTAAATTTACTATTCAAATATTGCATTTGTATTCCTGAATTGAAATAAATGACCCCTTACGGTTCCGTAAATAATGATATTTTAACCACTGCATACTTTGTCACACGACAATTTAGATTTTTAACACTTACGAGTACCATAGTATTTACACTTACTTACTTACTACGCTGGCTCGATGACCCAAAGAGGATTTTGGACTCTGACACAAGAGAACTGAGAGTTTGGTGAGGTAGGGCACAGCGACATGTCATCCCGCTCGCATTTGGACCAGCCCAACTGGGGAAGTACCTGCGCCTTGCAGAAGACCACAGCCATAATAACACTACTAGGTACTTGCTCTGTAGTAGTGTTGTGTTCCTGGAGGTGAGCAAGGTCGCCAGAGCTCCCGAGGATGCGTTGTGTTGAGAGCGAGGGAATTAGTTCCTTCAGCTCTCAACGCAGCGAATCCTCAAACATATCAAGGGTCGGCAACGCCCATGTTGCTCCTTTGGAGTTGCATGCGTCTATAGGCTGCGGTGTCCGCTTACCATCAGGCGGGCCGTACGCTTGTTTGCCACCGTCGTTGTATAGAAAAACAGAACGCCACTTTTCCCTATTCTGCGCCACCTCACGCCAGTTGGATGCCCCAAGGGTGGTCAGATCTTTGAGGGCTTCGTCACTCCAGCAACACCTGAGCCGGCCCAACTGGGCGTTTTCCATTGGGCTAAACCACATACGCTCTCTTCACTGCACGATCTACCCCCATCCTCTGCAGATGGCCGAGCCAGCGAAGTTGCGTTACACTTATTTGAACGAAAATTATTACAAATGTTAAAACTTATGTGTATCTATATATAGTATTATTGATTATTCTATAGGTGTTAGGTAGCTATATCTATTATGAGCTGGAGTAGGGATCTGATACTTCTTATACCTGGTTACCAGAAATTCCCTTCATTTAGTTTTGCGCTCGTTGACTATGTACTCTAGTTATTTGTGTTTAGCTTCTAAATGTCTATGGCGAGTTAGATTGTTTTAAATGTAATCTTAATTAACAACGACATGAAAACAATTAGGAATTTGACTAACTTTTTTCGAAATTTATAATGTATATCGGTCGCAGCGTATTAAGCCGACCGATTACCTATCCGCTTGGACCAATGAGCGTGAATCCTACATAATTAACCCATATATGCCCCTTGATATAATATGTATAAGTGCTGTTCATCGTTTTCGAAACGAGAGCAAATGAGATACTAAAAACAAGCATAGTTCTGGGCATATATGGGTCAATTATTCGTTTACATATGTGTTGCATTTAAAGTTTAGCCAATATAAGTTAAAAAATATACAATTTAGTCAATGCTTGGTTTTCAGTTTAATTTTGTACTATTCAAGATAAAACTTTGTTCGCAAAGTAAGTTAATCATAAATAGCTTAATTAATTGTTGACTTCGTTGTACTCGGTAGCTTAATATTATTTTGGCCTGCTATCTAATTGAAAATCAAGTACGTACTAGTACTTGAGAGTTTCACTTTGTAAATACGTTATCCAGTGTATAAAATAAAACTACTGTATAGTATTATATCTACGTACTATAAATCTGTTTGTATTCTTGTTACTACGCTATGTTAATATTTAACTATAGTTAGGTGTTTATTTCACCACGACCGTTAGGATAGAACGTATTAACCCGTTAGTTTCATTTCGTAATTTACATTCTTACTAAATAAATCCGCTTATAACGACTGTTTTTATAGAAACAACATTTCATCACGTGGAATCTGGTAGCTCCATTCCATGAACTCATAAGTGAGGACTTCTGATGATGATGATGATGTCCTCGCAGACGTACTTATCCGTCGACGGCGACCAGCTGATAATTTAATATAAGATGGGGTCAATTTTACGTACAAGGGCTCGTGGCTCGTATAACCAAAGTATTGAATCCTAGGGTTCCTGAGAGCTACTTGTTACCCGGAGATGGGACTGGTGAATCGCGGTCGAAACGGATTTTCACAATTTTAAACGAATTATAAGTATACACAGTGCGGTGTTTTACCTCACTTTTAAGACTAACATTCTCAGAGAAGAGAACAATTATACTAGCTTAGTTTTGCTTATAAACAGTTATTTTAAAAGGTATATCGTACCCGTCGTTATGGGCGGACCCCACAGTATTGCGTAGATATATATATTCGACGTGTTTCCCTCGCGTTGAACTTACATCTAGGTGTATCTATAGATGACATAGACAATACGATTTCTATCAAATTCTGTTGAAACATGAGCACATTTATTTTCTTAGAATCTAATTATGTATTGTTTAGATATTAGTTAAGAATAAAATCATCAATTATTTTGGTGGGGTCAAACCGAACTATAGAAAATACGTACCTAGAGTTCATTAGATAAATATAAGATTTTCACTGTTTGAAAACTCATCTCTATGAATTTGTAAAAACAAAATTTCAAACATTACGTCGCCAAATTAAACACAAAAAATACTCATAGAGAATGGTTTTTGGCTGAAACAGAATTACAATTTATTGATTATTGTTATTACTAACGCGCATTATGAAATCTCAACTTATGACTCTTATGAATTAACAATAGTTACAAAAGTACGTTCCAAGCAAACTCTAATGATACTTAGCAGTCTTAGCACCTGAGTTTTAAAAGTTAAAACTGCATGTGTCAATTTTATTAAATCTATTACCAACACTACGTCGAGAACCACACGGAAAATATAGTAAGCAAATTTTTAGACGGAGAGCTCTTTTTGACCGGCTCGGCTGCCTAGCGCGACACCTAGAAAACTAGCAACTGTAGATGTATTTATGTTGGGTTATTATTCACAACACTTCACTACACCTCAAGCAAACCAGCGTAAGTCAGCCCTGCGTTTTTATTTCAAATCCCGCAAGATAATCAAGGGTGCAGCACTGAGGCAAGGTGAAACGAGTTGTGAATAGAATAGCTCTCGCGTGTCGTGGCCGGCCGGTGCAAAACGGACTTAACAGTAGAAGTAATCGTATCTAGCAGTGTGTGTGAGTCCTGTAGTAGGACGGGGAGAGGCATATCGTAGAGGCTTTAGTAGTTTGTGTTGATTAGCAACTAAAACCATCATATTTTCACTAACCTTAAGTATTCTTTGCAGATAAATAAGCAAGTGTTTTTTACGTTGTATCACACAAATTTTGGCTCGATAAGCGTCAGAAAGAATTAACTAGTAATATTCATAATTGTATGTTATATAATATTTGTTGTGTGTTAAAGGAATTATTTAAAGATACACCCGTGTAAAAGATTCACGAATATAATTATATAAAATATTAAATATTTACATGTTTCTCTTAATTACGACATTAGTATTCCCATGCCATTAAAATCAAGAGGTACGTACAGCAGCAGTTTTCCTCTCGTGTAACTATCGTATCCAACTTTAATTCTTGACTTTGTATGTATTAATCCTTGGAATCATCACTCACGGTATCCAATCATTTGCGCACCACAGTTGCGTGTTGTGCATCACAATTGAAATACTTAATATATATGACTCAATTTTTTTATGAATTGATTAAGTACTGAAAATAACACATTCTGACCAACTAAGGTAGTAAAACTAATAATTATTATTGAAATGTTTGGGCGTTAAGTATTTATATCGACGGTGGAAAAGCAAAACCACTGAAGCGACATTTTTTGAATTTTACAGGAGAGCGTTTTAAAGTTTTTTTTTTCACTAAAAAAATCATAACTTTTTTTCTAGTCATCTTAGAGAGTTGGGTTCTATGCAAGGGTTATTTCATTTTGTTATAGCTATTTAATTAAATTAATGTCATTCCCCAAAACGTGGTGGATTCGAAAATAAACGTCGCTTAAGTGAAAACGGCCCCAAAAAATCCCGGAAGAACCATTGAAGCGACACCATCATGCCGTAGACAGTCCCTCGAAAATCGAATGAAGCAACTACTTATGTTGAATTTGTTCCCGGATTAATCATTTAACCAACTATACAAAGGGAATATTCTAAAGAGGTAATTAAACATTATCAATAGGTATAAAGTTTAAATAAACAATAACAAATAAATAAAAAAACAGAATAAGAAAAAAATATTAATCTTTATTAAACATGTATAATAATGGGTATTGAATTGACTAATTATACAAAATAACGAATTCGGTTTAGGTAGTAGGTAGGTGGTTTCGATACTTTAATTCGTATAGGCAAACGTCCGAGTGCTTCGTATTTACTTTATATTTCCGTACCGTAGGTATAATTCATACTTAACTGAGTATGCCTTCTGGAAACATAATATACCAATTACATATTGAAGAACTGCAGGCTGGTTCCTTACAAATCACTAATTATTAATAATTTTAGCTAAAACATGAATAATTACACTAGTTTCATGTGCTATTCCATACGCCCCCAGTTGATTATGGCAGCAAACGGCGAGACAACCACCTCCCTTCAAATGCTTGTCGCTGACTGAAGCGACCGTCTCCATAAGACTACGTTTATAAAAACACCATTCGCGGGTATATCACGCTAAAACGATTCACTTAAACGACATTCCATGGATTTGGATCACACTTCAAGTGCCATAACACCTCTTACGATATTCACTTAACCGACCTATTGTGGTTTTTAGAAATTACTTGAAGCGACAACTTCGGCACTGTTGTGAGTATCGCTTAAAGTAATTAAATATATAAATTTAATAACTTTAAATTAACCGACAAGACTTATTTTCCACATTTCCGGAAGAAACACTTAAGTACCTTATCTTATGAAATATGTACCTGGAATAAACACTTTAGTGACGTAACATCGAAAATGAGCAATTTTGAAAAATACTGTATGCGACCCGACCACGGTTATGATTAAGTATACGGTTAAGTGACACAGGTTAGATTTAACCCAAACTGTGTGTCGCATCAAGTAAGGTTTTTCAAATTGGGCGCTTATTTTTGTATTACTTTAAGCGACATGAAAGTCATCAGATCGTCGTGAAACCCGGCTCGACGAAAAATTCGCTGGTTTCAACGACCTAACTCTATTTTGACCAAAATGTCGCTTCAGTGGTTTTGCCTTTCCACCGTCGATATTATTGCACGAAATTACCGCTTAATTGTGACTGATGATACCCACAGGTTTTTTTAAATTTTCAGATGCGTATTTTCATAAATGAGTGTACCTACCTGATTAGCGTGAGTGGATTGACGTCCATTTTTTACGTTTATTTACGCTAATTGGGTAAACCAAGTTTTGAAAATGCCCAGGGTTGTTATTCTTACGTGCCCAATGAACGAACGAACTACGAATCACGGCGTCAAGATATATTTGTGGTGAGCGTTGAGGTGAGCTTAAAACCAGTTACAGTGGGGCATCAGCCGCCGTAGAACATCAGGTCTACGTCGAATTTTAGTAACATACAGCGCGCCAAAAGGGCAAGTAAATTGTTGCTGTTACTATTGTTATTGTTGTTATTGTTGTATAACTCTATGGCGGGAAAACCTAATCACCCTAGGTATATAGGTACAAATAGAAAAGTATTGAGAGATCCGGACTGGAACTAGGTCGCAAGTACGATCGATTGGGTCAAGGATGCATGGATACGAGCATCTAGAATCACGGCCACATTATGCTAGCACCCATCTAAGGGACGAGAAAAAGGGTTTTCGTTGCATCTGTCCTAACTGTAATAATTTCAAACTAAAATATCGAATGCATCTTTTAATAAAACAAAAACAGAATCCTTAAACTCTGCTTACTCCCATTCACCCTATAAAATAAAATAAAATAAAAGTAATATTAAAAATAAAGATATATGTAATGAAAAATAAATAGGCCTTTCTAGAACAAAAATAAATGAATAAGTCGTATACTTACATCATTCTTACGCACTCACTCATGACATATATTATATAGACACTCGCACACGCAAGCGCGCGCGCACACACACACACACTCACGCGCATAGCATTGTACTGGTTGTGAATTTTAGGGAGGGTCCTGGCAGAATATCAGCGATGTGGCTCCTGCCGCATCATTATGCTGAGTCAGCGCCCATTCTTTGCCACGACACATGGCTCACTTATTGTACTTGTAGTTTTTATTTGCCGTTTTTAGTATGTTAGTTCTTAAGTTGCATGTTCTCCTGTTCTTTTTATGCCATGTATATTGTGGGTATGAATAAAGTTTTTATCTATCTATCTATCTATCTATCTAACTGAAACATCCTTATTCAGTACATTGTTTAACGAGGGGCGAAAGTGGAATATTGCGAACGAGAGTCTATCAGAAGGCTTTTGAAGACTCGAGTTTGCAATATTCTTACGCCCGTGTTATACACAATGTTTGTATAACATTTGCGACGAAACAAATACATTTTAGAAGAAATTAATACAAATCATAATAATGTCAACATGTCAGTTGTCCATTTTGTTGAATTTGACGTGAGGCGCGTATGGTAAAGACCCTTCTGTATACAGTCACGATTTGAAAACACTTAAAGACATTTTACATAGACACTAAATAACTACATATTAAATCTGTCAATAATTCTGCTAAACATTAAACTGCAGTCAAATTTAATATAAAAATATGTTTTATACATATTTAAAGTTGGTTCTAGCAAACTTTTGAAGATATGAAATACACCTTGGCTGAATGGAAACATCCTCAGTTCGAAGTGAAGTATGAGTGGGTTCTATTTTAAAACTAAACTTAACAGCCCGTGGGAGGTAAAAGGTATTTTTGCGATTCCTTTCTGTTCCTTAATTACTACTATGGTTACTATTATTACTAAGTAGGAATGGCAATTCATTATTATGGTATAATCGAGCTGATTAATGATGGAGACAGAAGGTGGCCATGGGAATTCTATACTCAGCCGACGCAACCGATGAATGGGTGGTACAGTTGGCCACAATATTTTTACTAAAAATTTAATTTAGTCAGAAACTTAATACAGTCTATCTTGCCGTGACACAGCGCGCGGCCCGTGCAGTTAGTCTTATTAGCGCCATCTGCCATGAACATATTGAACGTAACTGCCGGGGCGGCACTCGGCAATCATGATTCTGACAGCTAGCTCCAGTATACTTCAGCGTGAAATATTGAGGCAGTTTCCAATGCCATTCAGTTTTAAAGTTTTGCGGCAGATGGCGTTGAAGTTAAATAAATGTTTTCATGAACGATACTCTCCTTCCTTTCCTGAATAACAAATCCCACCAAAAACATTACATGTAAAGTGTGATGCCAAGACTCCATAGCTCATACAGCTTTCAGCGTGAAAAAGATATCACATCGCAATTAGCGCCAAGCTTCCTATTCCACACGGCGTAACTCTACCACTACCAGCCACGCTCTACAAATTCTATATCTTGGCTAAAAAGTACCATTTAAATATCCGTAGTCTTTTTGTAGATGACCATGATAATAAGTCGAATCAGCCAATAAAGACAACAACCTCTCACTTGCTTTCGAATTTTAAAAAAGGTATCCTAAACTGCTTCTATTTTTTCATTATCAAAGCAGCCCATACTTCGATTGCCACCATCAGTTTAGGAGTCCGCGAAATTGGCAACTGTGGTTGCCACAAGCAAGTGAGTGGTTATACATACCCCTTTATATGCTACTCGCCTTTTCTCAAACTGTGTCTAAGACTAGCTGACCGCGTGGCTTCGCCGCGTATTGCAAAGAACGCAGAGAAACCCACGGGGTAAAAAAGTCTATAACCATCCAATAAGCCCATTCTACACCCAGGTGAAATAATTTTAGAAATCTTATAACCGGTTCCGGATATTACCCAATACATACACACTTATAAACTTACATAGCTATAGTCTAACAGATTTTTTCTTTAAATATTAGTATATTAAGTATAGATGAACTCATCATCAATAATGTATTTGTTATGCCGGCTGTACACATTGGGCCAACGTTGGCGCGTGAGCAGGATGCAGCTATGCAAACGCATGAGAACGATATAAAGCCCTCTTCCTCTAAAGCCTGCTGTACACACTGAGCAAACGCTGGCGCGTGAGCAGAAGGCAGCTATGCATTAAAGGGAGAAGGCTATAACTCGATCTCTTTCGTTTACATAGCTGCCTCCTGCTCACGCGCCAACGTTGGCCCAATTCGTACAGCCGGCATAACGCATAGCTGCATCTGCTCACGCGCCAACGTTGGCCCAATGTGTACAGCCGGCTTTAGTGTATACATCCCCATTAAGCGTTTCATTTCACATTCATAAACACAACGCGAAACAAACGTGCGTTTTCGACTTAGTAGCTAGTTGTCACCCACAGATAATCAGATGGGTTGGAATGAAATGGTAAGTTAGAAAAAAGGGGCCGGGATCACACGAGACCTCCATCTATAGGATTGAGATCGAGGGCTCACGGCAACAAAGGGTTGATAGGGTGATCCCTACATTTCAATATTTTGATCGCAACCTCGGGTTTACTAAAAACACGTTGTCGAGAAGCATGCTGACGCCACGGCTTAAAATTGAAGCTTCAGAATGTTTTTAACATTTTTTTTTTCATTATTCATGAGATTCACTTTTTTTGTAGGTACCTACACTAAACTTTTATCAAAAATGAAAAAAAAAACATTTAATTCTTACTTACATCGAAAATCAAATAAAAGTCAGTGTACGACTTGTAGCACAAGCAATTGTCTGTGAAATAAATAAAAAGCATCCTTATATGTATTTTAGGTATCTTGTATTTCACTGTGAATTAAATTAAGGAATTTTTCAAGACGAAATTAATAATTCAGTAATTCGAAAGCTGAGGTGATCGAGATGGTTCTTCGCTAACGTTTTAAACGAATCAGTTCAGACCATTTTGAGATATAGAAACTTTGAAAGAAAAAGTCGAGTGTTTTTAAATTTTTTAATACCAGACGGCAGACTCTCCTCAAAACATGCCCGTATTGAGTAGCCATTGCTTTCAAAGTCCCCGTAGGTGGTTAAAGGGTTTAACACAGCTTATGGAGTAATTTATCATAAAATTAATTTGACATCACGCTTAAACTATAACCCATACACAATTAACCCTGTCACCCCTAGGGGATTAAAGGTTGCGCCATGAGTCAAAGGGTTCAAGTGGCACGAGTTAATTTCTTAACCTCTGTTTAACACGGCAAAGACGTTAACATTGAAGTACAGTTTGTTTTAACTAGTGGCTCTAAAAGCTCTAGTGTTTAAAAAAAAAAAGACACAGGAAATAAGAAAGAATTTCAGCCTAATCTAATTATACTTATAATTATTGAATTTGTTTCTTTTATTCGGTTTAACTTAATTTAAGTAGGATAAGAACTGTCAACGCAATAAGCTTTTTTTTGGCAAAAAATTAGTGCCTGTTGAGTTTGTTTCGGCGTTTCTTCTTAACAGTGGTCTCCTTTTTCAGAAACACTGGTAGAATTTTGACTTGTAAAAGTGCCATTACGGCTTACGGCTTACTTGCAGAATAAAATTCATTTATTTCATTTATACTCGTAATTCCATACAATACAATACAAATACTCTTTATTGCCCATCTTAAAACATGAATCAAATACAGGACATAACAACTTAAAAATAGAGGTTAACAACGGGCGCACTTATCGCTGAAAAGCGATCTCTTCCATACAAGCTTTGGACAATAAATCATGTATGGTTATAAGTAAAGTAATAAAACTCGTCCATAGCACAGAGTGCGCAATAAAATACATTTTTCATTCAATGTAAAAACCTGATAACACAGAATTGGTACGCCGTGTTTTTGTCACGCTGCTTCCATTTGACGTGTGACGAAGGCAACCTAGGTAATCAGTACGCGTCACTCAGGCGGGTACAGCCGCCCTATCCTGTAACTCGTTTTAAGCTCACCTAAACGCCCACCCACAAATATATCTTGACACCACGATGCGTAGTAACTAAGCGTAGGTAGAGGTCTAGTTTTGTTACGGGTGACCGGCGGAGTGAGGCACATAAGCGAGTAGCGAATAACAGCCCAGTGCTCGGCGAGTGCTACACGCATCAATATTCGGGTTACCATTAAATTGCTCGCGAATTAACTACTCAATGCTGGCTGTTGAAACGCTGACGGCTCGTGATGACAATCGATTTCGTAGTACCGATGATAATGTTATTATCATACATACATTGATTCGCGTCTTTATTCCCAATGGGGGTAGGCAGAACACATGAAACTTATGCTTTAGTGCCACTTTTAGCAAAACCCCTTGTGGTGTCGATGTCGGGTTAGAATTTCACCACCCCTTCCCATGAGTGTCGTAATATGTAAATTTTAGATCAACAAAATGTGCTATCGCAGTGATAGCTTTTCCACGGGAAAAAAGGGGATGGTGAAATTCTAACCCGACACCACACGGGGGGCGTGTTATTATCAGCGTTGAATTATCTCTCATTATTATGGTGTAGTCGTGAAGTGATCTCATGGAAGTGCTAATAAGCTTGTGTTAAAGCAAGACGACCACGTGAACTTTCCATACAATAAATTGTTTTGTAACTGGACTACTTACAAAACAATTTATTGTTATTTTCGGTGAAGGAAAACATCGCGAGTAAACCTGCATACATCTGAGAAGAAATTTAAAGGTGTATGTGAAGTCCCCAACTCGCAGTGGGCCAGCGTGGGGTCGTGGGGCCAGTTCCTCCTTATTCATGAGAAAAGGCAGCAGTGGGCCATATTTAGGCTGATGATGACGATGATGATAAAATAGCAATGAATAATACCTAAGTACTTTATTTTTGCGTTAGGTATCTGTTTTGTGTGAAAATTAGCTTAGACGGAATGAATTTAGGAGAATTTAACTAAAGAGAAGAACAAGGACAACTGAGCTTTCTCGCTAGATGTCGCTACACGCCTCCCTAAAGCGTTGTAAAAAGGAACAGATTGAAAAATTTAGTGACCGGGACGGATTGTTCCGATAGCTCAGTTGGTTAGTAGTGACAGACCGTGTATGGCGTGTATGTCTGTAGTAGCCGGTTTAATTACGGCTCAGAACATATTTTTTGTAACTTCTGCTTTTATTTAAAATTTGTTATTCATTTTCCCTGTGTGGTGTCGGGTTTCAATAGCACCTTCTCATTTCTTCCTGTGAGCGTCGTAAGAGTCGTTCTATGGGAATAGGGAAGTGTACTGTGGGCGATTGGCTAGCAACATATCACTGCGATACCACATTTGATCAATCTTTTATACCCACATTTATGGTAAAAGTGGCACTAAGATTCATGCTCTGCCTACCCCTTATAGGAATTAAGGTGTGAATGTATCGTCATCATCATCATCATATCAGCCGAAAGACGTCCACTGCTGGACATAGGCCTCCCCCAAAGAGTGCCAAAGTGACCGGTCCTGCGCCACCCGCATCCAGCGGACTCCCGCAACCACCAGGTCATCAGTCCACCTTGTGGGGGGGCCCATACCCACGCCGCGCCTTCCGGTACGTGGTCGCCACTCGAGAACCTTTCCGCCCCAGCGGCCATCGGTGTTACGTGCTATGTGCCTCGCCCACTGCCACTTAAACGTGGTGTATATATGTAATTCATAATTTCGCATGCTTCAAATAGAATAACCCAATCATGGGAGGTTATACGACTGATTACTCTCGATTATCCAGGACAAAGCCAGACTAATATAAACGAAGGGAATTAATTTGAGAATAACATGGCCATCCAATCAGTCGCTGCTTGTGGGTGGTGTAATTACAATTCAGGCTAAGACACTAGAGTACAGTCAGCAGCAAAGGGAGCTAAGCGGGTCAAGTGCTCAAAATTACTTACACACTACTCTAATGTCAAGAGGGTTTTGACCGTGTTATTACTTACACACTACTCTAATGTCAAGAGGGTTTTGACCGTGTTATTACTTACACACTACTCTAATGTCAAGAGGGTTTTGACCGTGTTATTACTTACACACTACTCTAATGTCAAGAGGGTTTTGACCGTGTTATAACTTACACACTACTCTAATGTCAAGAGGGTTTTGACCGTGTTATTACTTACACACTACTCTAATGTCAAGAGGGTTTTGACCGTGTTATTACTTACACACTACTCTAATGTCAAGAGGGTTTTGACCGTGTTATTACTTACACACTACTCTAATGTCAAGAGGGTTTTGACCGTGTTATTTTGCGTAGCTACTTCAGCTGCCGACTGTACAGCTAGGAGCGTGTCTAAGTCGTGTCGATACACACCAAATATAACTACAACTTAGAAAAGTTGAAAAACCCCCGACATTTTAATTTCAAAGTCCAATATCTCAAAAACGGCTTAACAGATTTTCAAGAAATATGACTAAGAACACTTGGGATAAAATTATCTATGAGACAAAAAAACCGCATTCAAATCGGTTCATCCGTATGGGAGCTACGATACTACAGACAGATACACTGATACACAGATACAGACAGACACGTTAACTTATAACCAAGGATAGGACAAACGCCCGTCATTTTGAAAACTTAACCCTGTTCTGTACAGTAGAGACTTCCTAATAATATTTTTTTTTTTTAGAAGTCTACTCAAAATATTATAATTTAATGTACTTCTTATTCTTATTTAGTACCTAATTTTTTTTATTAATTTAAGGAAGTCTCTACTGTACAGAACAGGGTTAAGTTTTCAAAATGACGGGCGTTTGTCCTATCCTTGCTTATAACAGGCTAAAGAGCCTGTTATAAGCAAAGGCGTCGGGGGTTAAAAATACCCAATAATGTTGAATGTTCTCGAACATGGATTAGAAATATGGTCAAATGGAAAAACAAGTAAAGCAGAGGATGCAATAATCACAAAGTTTTCAGTGTCGAAAGTTTTAAAAGGGAGTATTATTCCGTCCCTTTTCCGAAAAACGCACCTTCATATGAAGCGAATGTTATTTACTATGACACTCGGGGTGCAGTCTCTGTCTCCAACTAACAATATTAAAACGGTTGTAGCTTCGTAATGTTTCGAGATATTATATTGGGTTTTCTTCATTAGGCTTATTTTTTTGCCTTCTATCTTCTGAAGTTACGATCAATTTTGAGTCTGCACCCCGATTGTTCATCAAGACCTCGTCAAACGATGGGTTGGAAAAGATAAACAAACTGAGCGCTGTTCCTTCTTACTTTGCCTACTTATGATGATTTTTCAACACATGTCGACTTTATTTTGACAAAAATATATTTGAACGAGCGAACAAACAAAGTTCTCCGTTTCAGATTGGGCAAAAAACCTTTCGAATTTCCGGCTGTCGCATTTAAAGAAAGAAATAAAGAAGACATTTATTCAATACATAAAAGACCCACAGAGACAAAGGGAGTAGACATACATTACAATTGACACATATTGTGTGTCTTCGCGGCAGTGAATCGGTCGCTGTCTCAGCATTATGCCCAGGTGTCAGACGGAAACCTACAGCGTTGATTTTCAGACAGCACCGTACGTGACCCACGGAACGCAACACAACATACTAGCGATACAAACGTATACACATATTACACATAATAAATAAATAATTAATATAATAAATTTGTTAAATATTTATGTAACACTAACACAATGGGATGAGAGACACACAAAGTAAAGAACGCGAAACGGTTGGGATGTTAAAAAAAAAAAAAAACATTTCACAACAGATTCTATCGAATTTTTGGGAGCAAGTTCAATAACTATAGAGATTATAAAAAAAAGACTGGCTCGTTGGTTCTATAGCTCACAAAGCCATTATAGTGAAAATGCATAATATAAATTTGGCATCTGTCAAATATTACATCCAATATTTGACAGCTGTCATCCCAGTACATTTTTTGTCATAATATGTCATCGTTGACGTTTATTGTACCGGGATGACGGCTGTCAAATATCGGCTGTTTAATAAATGTAATTACAATGTAGTTGCATCTAGTTGTCACCTTTCGACTAATCCACTGGCGTTACCGCTTTGAATTTTAATTTGGATGTAAAAGTGGACACTTAACACCAATCGATTGGAAGAAACAAAAATAAGTCGTCTCGTAAAGAATCAGGCCCCTACATTCACCAACTTGACAATTGCCATTCACGTACATTGTGGGATCGACAAGTAATTGAACATGCGAGCGAAGCGATCAATAGTCGCCCAACATTATTTCGTATGAACAGATGTCCGGCTGTTTTCCTCTACAGGTCGCGTTTCTCAACCGATTCTCTTGAAATCTTGTGAACAGGTTCAACGTTTATAATTAGTATTTTTCCCAATTCAGTTTTGCGAAATTTAAACTTTTCAACGCTCTGTCAAAGACAAAAGTTGTCAACCACACGCCATGTTAATCCTTATGTCAATTGCAAAAAGGTTGCTATCGCGCTGGGCTCCTTGACGCTTATATCAGCCGTTGGCGTTACATCTGCTGTGCGGATATATGCGTCGCTAGCGTCAAAAAGGTTCAAAAGAAGCAGGTAGTCACTGCACAGCGTCGTTACTTATCGAATCAGCAATGTACGATGTATCACTGGGTGATATTTTCAAGGTTTTGTTTAATAAAACATACCGATCCTAAAGCATATTACCAATAAAAACAGAATACATATAAGTAATAACCACGCGAATCACGGATTCAGCTGTAAGTGAGCTTTAAAGTTAACAGTCATAAACTTTTACGAATCCATCTTTAACCTCTATAAAATGGCGGGTGTTAAGTACACTCACTTGACTGTGAGATCGTAATACGAGTGGCTAGTCCGATTTTTATGCGGCTTCATAAACATTGCGGTTTTCCGAATGGCTATCGCTTTATGAGCCACCGCCCGGTCGACTCAAGTCAACACTCCATACAAACGTAGTTTGTTTCTCATTTTAAAACGGAATACTGGATTAACATGAAACTTTTTATACACAAAAACGTCAGGGGCTACCCGAGGTCTACATCGTTTTTGACAGGTTTTAAATTGTACCTATCTCCTACTTTTGCACTACAGATACAAGTATAAGTCAAACGGCTATCTCGTTCTTCAATCTTTTATCTCCATTTTTGTTTGCCGGATTTTGAAAGAAATGAATATTTAATTTTGTATGATTTTTTTAAACATTGTCTAAAAAACACTCATTCCGTATCTCTATTGACGTGACAGATCTAACACTTACGAAATCTACATATTTGGGTTCGTCATTGACGTCTCTAAAAACGTGTCTAAGGTTCATTATAAACTAATTAACACAAAAGTTATGGCCAGTAAACCAGGTTTTTGGCCTAAAATTGTTCAACTTTGATGCCAAATATCTCGAAAACAATGAACTTTGAAGTAAATATGGAATACTATATTGCTTACAGCCGTTGTTGTTAATATAATAATCTACAAAAAATATTAGAAAACTAAGGGATTCAGATCGAAGGTCACTGGGGCATGGGATACCCTTAAACGGTCGCCAACAAGCTCCTCCGACCGAGCGACCTTGCTCCGGCCGACCGTGTAGACCGTTGTTAGCAGCAAAATTTCATACATAAATGGTCGGTCCGGACCGGACCAAGGTCGCTCGGTCGGAGGGACGTGTTGGCGACCGTCTAGCAGACGTTTATGCGATCCGCCATATCCAGCACAGCTATCACAAGACGGCGCGCGAGCTCTCTCGATTTTTCTCGCACTATCCATCTCTCTCTTATTAGATCACTTAGAAATAGACGTATCATCATCCTCCTAGCCTTATTCCCGGTAGTGCCTCTAAAGGAGCCCGGGGTCCGCTTTGTCAGATAATCCCAAGATTTGGCATATGCACTAGTTTTACGAAAGCGTCTGCCATCTGACCTTCCAAAGTTGTATTAAAACTGTAAAATATTGTATTTTTCCCCATCAAATAATAATAATAAGAAAGTTAATTATGGGTAGAATCCATTTTACAAACTTCCCTAATTTAACTGATAGCCTCAGTTAAATTAGGGAACTCTACGTTTATTAATATAAAATACTTGCAAGTTTTAAGTCGTTGCAAGCAGAGGATTCTACAGGGTATTACAGCGGCAACGGAAAGATGTTGTGTTAATTTATTTCCTAGAGAACTGTGCGGAATTCTCAGTTAATCCTGTAGAATTTAATGCTTTATTTATTTTACGTTGCGCAATTACGAGTAGCTTTAAGGAAGAAAGCTTTATATAGCATGTTTTGAAAAATTATTGTAGAATTTTAATTAGTAAGTACGACTGACAATAAAGTGGTAACAGAGAAGGAAATTATAAAATACTAGCTTTTGCCCGTCCGCGTGGAACTCGTTTATATCGTGGCTCCATACAAACTTTCACCCCCCATTTCACCCCTTAGGGGATGATTTGTCTCCCGGGACCTAAACTATTTCTATACCTAATTTCATCGAAATCGATTCAGCGGTTTGAGCGTGAAGAGGTAACAGACAGACAGACAGACACACTTTCGCATTTATAATATTAGTATGGATATTTACCTTAGGTAGACCGCTTTGGCCTCCATGTTAGTGACCTCTGATTTCATCAACGATGGCAGTTGTTCCGGGTTCAAATCCGGTAGGGACATTTATTTCTGTGACCTCATCACAGAATGAACTTTTCCAGTAAACATATTTAGAGTATTGTTTCACACGGTTCTATCGCGCGGATACTGTGAGTGTTGTGGGTCGTGCCCTAGACAATTAATATAATAATGTACGGGTAGTGGACTTTTTTCGGGCAAACCCTCTACATTTTTATCAACTTTTGGAGGGCAGTGAAATATTTTGCACCCGTATCTCCGTTGACAACTTGCTGGGACGACTGTCATCTGCGACCATGACCGGATAATTTCCTCTATGATGACCGGTGCAACCCGTGTCGAAACGTCAGAAATAAAGGTAAATAAATATCGCGTTAGAGCCGTGAAAAACAATAATTTAAATATGTGTTCAAAGCGCGAGAGTTTAAAGTTCTTTCCAGTTAATTCAAGTATTTATTTTCCTAATAACTTTTTATAACTACTTTACTTTACTGTGAACCAAACTAAAAGAAAACTCCACGAATGGCTGAGCACACTACCTTACGCAGAAACTGAGAGCCTACTTACCTCCTGAAAAGAATCACTCACACACCAAAACTCTGAACTCACCACACCATTAACCGCACTCACACACACTTAACATACACACAAATACACTATGCGCTACAATGAGTACTTATATAACTTCACCCTAATTTCCATATATACTAAGAAATATTTTAATTTGCTAGTTAGTTGTAATTTAATACTTGTATACTTAACATAATCTGGATAATTCGCGTCAATTTGGTAGATTTTGTTTAGTTGGCTGTAATCTGGTTTCCTGCGCGACAGGCCTTGCCTAGTGTAGGAACCAGGCAAACCCTTGTGAATGGCACATACCAAATCTTGAAGATTCTGCACACTTATGTTTTAACAAGTCTGTCTTTAAGTAAAACGTTTAGAATATGTCAAGATTAAGAAAATAAATGTTTTATGTGTTATGTTTTATAACGTCGCCTAGTAGTCCATGGTAAAGTCGATGTCAAAGATATATGTTTACGCTTTTGAATGTCATGCCAGTGTAATAAGCGAAAGAAAAGCTTTGCTCAGTTTGAGAGTTTGATTTGTTTAAGGTTACCAACTTTGTCCCCAAATAGGACACAGTTAATGTACGACGCAATAATCTGCGTCCTACATACATGTATATCATTGTCTCTTTTAAACTGTCTAACTTCGTATTTTAACCTCGGCCGGCCTAGGTGCCGCTGGGGTGACGAAGCCCTCAAAGATCTGACCACCCTTGGAGCATCCAACTGGCTTGAGGTAGCGCAGAATAGGGAAGAGTGGCGTTCTCTTGTATCAGAGGCAAAGATCCTCCTGGGGTCAAGTAAGTTAGTAAGTATGAAAATAGAAAGAGAGAGAAAATACGTGGATGCGATTTTTTGACCGTACATGAACTGCGACCCTCCCCAATATATTGTTTGGACGTAGCATACATTGTTGATGCCTAAGAGGGTAGCAAAAGCCCTGTGTTAAAATTTTGTACAACTATAAGCCAACGGTACTTACATGTTAATATATTAGGATTAGCCTAGCAATCCAAAGAGGTAACGCTGCCAGCCTTCTGGGCACCATTTGCCAATGACGGGGACATTTACTTTTTATAAGTTTAGTTTATAATATTTGAGTAAGTTTAGTTTTGTTATATTTCGTTATAAATATTATTATGTTACTCAAGTTTATACCTTAGCTGTTTTTGTTTTTATCTAATAAACGAATAATATTGTATTTTTTAGGCAATTATCAAACATATTAGGTAATTTGTTTGCAGTTGACTTACCTACTTGAAGGATCCCAGCACTGTTTATCCAGGGTAAAAGCGTAAAGTGTATTTCTAGGTCCAGGCTTTGTTGATAAAAAATAATTATTTATAACAACACCGACACTTATTATTTTAAGCATAACAGTTTCTTCACACGCGAAAGTATCCGTAATAACCTAATAACGTAAAAAAATCGAGCATATCGAAACAGCACAGACCGAAATCAAAATAATAGTATTTATAATTTTTACACAACTTCTGCTTATTTATGATCTAAGCTCTTGTCGGTGTAGCTAAAAGTAGGCATAACACACTACTTCTCGTAAAATAAATCACTTAATTTCACTTTTTTACTCTTATGACAAGTATAACAGGACGGACTAATAGCTTATGTCACTGTCAAAGAGGTAGAATGTGTCACTATTTTGTTAGATAAAATCGTGTATAGAGGATTTAATAGATGTAGTTCTACTGAACAGGGATAGAGGTAAATTAACCTGACTAAAATGAGAACGATCAGAAAACTAAATAAATCTTCGACATCTCATGTGTATAATATAAACGATATGATACGGAGATAAAGAATATAATGGAGAAATAAACCATCTTCGTCTGTAGCCCCCGACAGGACACGAACCCGCGATCTCTCTATTAACGCTAGAGTGCTTTGACCACTAAGCTGTATCATATCGTTTAAAATATGATCGGGGTAACTTCCTCGTTAAAAAATAACACGTAACAAAAAATCTACTAATATTATAAATGCGAAAGTTTGGTTGTTTAGATGTTTGTTACTCAATCACGCTTAAACGGCTCAACCGATTTGGATGAAATTTTACACGAAGATAGTTTATAGCCTGAATTAAAATATAGGGCAGCTTTTTCTCGGGTCTACGCAGACGAAGTCGCGCGCGGAAGCTAGCACTTAATAAAATAATTGGTTTAGTTAAGAAGTATCATGTCTGTATATTTTAGTCGTATTGTACTCGTGACGTCAGCTTTTGAGTATAGTTTTCGAAAAGTGGTGACAAACAAAGCTCTGTAGCTGGTGACTCTTTCACAGTTGTGTTATTGTCTATTATGCTTTTATCTTTGTCACTCGTGTGTGTGTGTCTCTTTATATACTATTTCTCTCTTGATAAAACAATACCTTTTATTTTTCTAGCATAAGTACCTGTATATTGATTTAGCATTTAAGTAAATAAAAAAAATTGGGACCTTTTTCCATCAATATACAAGCATACAAGATTGTTTAAATACAATATACGCGCATTAACTTTATATAAGATACAAACACGTAATTTCAGCATTTCATTTTACGCTAACAAGTAAAATAAATCTGATAAAACTATAAACAATATCAATATTTCCGAGAACGTCGGCTTGGCAGCCATTACTTCGCTCAAAGTCCTTAATAATATATTATACATTAGTTTTTTTTTTACAGAATTTTGAAAATTTTTGTAAAAACTCGGGTAATACACCTAATTCAGACGGTATAACTTTTGATCCAATGGTCCTAAAATGAAAATAAAAAATGCAGAGTATTACCAAGGGACAGGTTAATAATTCTTAATAACAATAGAAAACCAACTAGAAGAGCAAATACGCAAAAAAAATTATTGTTTTTGAAAAATGGCTACAAAAATTACGAATTTTAAAAGAAAAACACAATTTTCTGAAAAAAACGCAGATTTAGTTACCATTTTTTTTGCTTAGTATTAAACCTCACTTAATGCCGATTCTAAAACCGTTTTTAAACTGTCTCAGACTTTGAAAAATACCACGCAAATGGGTACGTAAATCAAACCATAATTTTATTAATTTTAATCCTCTTAAAATCCTTAATGACCGTTTGTTCACAGGTAGTTGAAGGGTGTTATTGGGTTTTAGGTGGAGATAACAAATTACGTACTTAGTATTAATCCTCACTTAATGCCGATTCTAAAACCGTTTTTAAACTGTCTCAGACTTTGAAAAATACCACGCAAATGGGTACGTAAATCAAACCATAATTCTATTAATTTTAATCCTCTTAAAATCCTTAATGACCGTTTGTTCACAGGTAGTTGAAGGGTGTTATCGGGTTTTAGGTGGAGATAACAAATTACGTACTTAGTATTAATCCTCACTTAATGCCGATTCTAAAACCGTTTTTAAACTGTCTCAGACTTTGAAAAATACCACGCAAATGGGTACGTAAATCAAACCATAATTTTATTAATTTTAATCCTCTTAAAATCCTTAATGACCGTTTGTTCACAGGTAGTTGAAGGGTGTTATCGGGTTTTAGGTAGAGAAAACAAAGAAAAGTAGTCCTAAAAATTGCGTAAATAAAATCATGTATTTTAATTAAAAGTCATAAACCTTTATTAAAGAAAAAACTTATTCTAGTGTTGCAAAGGGCGTTCCCTGTATGGTATTAATTGTTCAAAATGACCTCCTCTTTCTTGAAGGCACAATGTGGCCCGAGCTTGAATTTGTTGCGTAGCCCGTCGAATCATTCCCGGATTATTTTTTATTTCTTGTGCTGCATTTAAAATTCTGTCGTGCAATTCTGCTTCGGTATTGACGATTCTGTGTTATACCCGTTGCTTCATATCACCCCAAAGAAAATAATCCAACGGCGTCATATCAGGCGATCTTGCAGGCCATCCAACGGGGCCGTCTCGGCCGATCCACCTATTGGGATATTGCTCATTTAAAAAATGTCGAACTCTTAATGCCCAATGAGCTGGGCATCCATCCATTTGGAGAAACAGGCGTTGTCTCACATCTTCCAAAAGCTCTGGGAGCTCGTCTCTCAGTAACAGTAAAAATCTGTCGGCGTTCAAAGTATTCGGTAAGAAGACTGGTCCAATCAATTGATCGTCGAGTACCGCTGCCCAAACGTTTATGGAGAATTGGTCTTGAAAATTAGATGGTCTTACTAGGTTTGGATTATCGTGAGCCCATGTGTGTAAATTTCTGAAGTTAGTTATTCCCGTATGAGTAAATCTTGCTTCGTCCATCCATAAAATTCTTCTAGTAAATTCCGGATCCCTTCTGATATTGCCAAGTATCCAAGTCGACATAACACACCTAACGCGGGCATCGCCAATTTGCAAATTTTGTACCCGTTGATAATGAAATGGATGCAGTCCTTCCTTCTTCAAAATTTTCCAGACAGAGAATTTTGAGATTCCGTGCCTCAATGCCAAGCGTCTTAGACTCGTGGTTGGGTCCGCGTACAAGTCTCTGAGAACTGCTTCTTCTATGGCAACATCAATTATGTTTCCTGGCTCTCGGCGATCTCGGTCACCGTATCCCAGGCCAATATTGCACAACCGGCGATGAACTTCTTGAAAGTGGCGAGCAGCAGGTCTTGGAACGTCATTAGGATACTGCTCCAAATAGGCGATACACGCAGCTCTTGCAGATTCATGGCACAATCCATAATAATAGTGCACGTTGGCTATTTGTAACGGCGAAAACTCTCGTAAGCGGGGCATGATGATTCAAACTGAACAAGTACTGGAGTAATCAAAGAAGTGGCGAGCAAAGACAAGCAATTGCGATTTGCGAGCGACTGAATAGTTGACCTATTGCCCAATGCCTTTATACCCCTCATGTTATCTCCACCTTCAACCCAAAAACACCCTTCAACTACCTGGGAACAAGCGGTCATTAAGGATTTTAAGAGGATTAAAATTAATAAAATTATGGTTTGATTTACGTACCCATTAGCGTGGTATTTTTCAAAGTCTGAGACAGTTTAAAAACGGTTTTAGAATCGGCATTAAGTGAGGATTAATACTAAGTACGTAATTTGTTATTTCCACCTAAAACCCAATAACACCCTTCAACTACCTGTGAACAAACGGTCATTAAGGATTTTAAGAGGATTAAAATTAATAAAATTATGGTTTGATTTACGTACCCATTTGCGTGGTATTTTTCAAAGTCTGAGACAGTTTAAAAACGGTTTTAGAATCGGCATTAAGTGACGATTAATACTAAGCAAAAAAAATGGTAACTAAATATGCGTTTTTTTTAGAAAATTGTGTTTTTCTTTTAAAATTCGTAATTTTTGTAGCCATTTTTCAAAGACAATATTTTTTTTTGCGGATTTTCTCTTCTAGTTGGTTTTTTATTGTTATTAAGAATTATTAACCTGTCCCTTGGTAATACTCTGCATTTTTTATTTTCATTTTAGGACCATTGGATCAAAAGTTATACCGTCTGAATTAGGTGTATTACCCGAGTTTTTACAAAAAATTTCAAAATTCTGTAAAAAAAACAACTAATGACTAGAAAAAAACAAAAAACACCGTTTCACCGATGAAATTGGCTGAAATTATTCTCCTTTTATTATGTACAGTTTATGAAATTCCACCCTGTATAAGAATAATGAAACTTTATTTTACAGAAGCCGGAGCCGGCTAACTAGATTATATACTTAAATAATTAAAAATACATGTATACATTTAATATGTCATTACATTCGATTCATCATTCTTGTGTGTTTACGTTTACACATAGAGAAGTCGCGGACAAAAGCTTGAGGCATCATAGGTACAGAATTCATAATAATCATATCAACCGAAAGGCGTCCACTGCTGGTTAGTTAGTTTCACTGGGCTGTTTTCCGCAGGTCGATTGTGGTGGTCGACAGTGTGCTTATTTTGCGTGAAATGGTGGGGTAGCGCTACTCTAACCACCCCAGCTCCTCTAGAAAGTTGGTGAGTGCCTTTGTGTTTCTGACTGCATCCCATAGTGTGTCCGGAGACCCTAGGTGTTTTTTTTCCTTTATTTTTCTATCTAGCTGCTAACAGTCCAGTAGAATGTGTTTGGTTGTTTCTTCTGCTTCCATGCACGCTCTGCACATGGGCCTGTCTGTGATACCTAAGTTGTAGAGGTGTCTGTTCAGAGTGTTGTGTGTGCTGTGTCCACTGCTGGACATAGGCCTCTCCCAAATAGTTCCACAATTGCCGGTCCTGCGCCACCCGCATCAAGCGGCCTCCCGCGACCTTTACCAGGTCATCAGTTCACCTCGTCTACCCAAGATGCGCCTTCTCGTAGGGCTGCCACTCGAGAATCATACACAATTAACACGTTTGCAACCAGGAACCCACCTGGTAGACACTCGTAATGTTTGCTTGCTCAGATGCCAGCTCAGCCCGCTAGGCGGGCAGTAGTATGAACCTACACGCCTAGCGAGTTCTGTCGGTTTCTGGTGTATTGTTCTATTTTTAGTCCGGTTGCGAAAGTGCAGAGGTAAGTAAGTGAATTTAATCCCACACTTGATTTGTCATGATTCATAATACGGCTGTACTAGACTCTAGACTAGAAAAGGGCTCCATATACTTACGTACCACCTATGTATTGATCAGGGTCTCATATATCACAGCCATGGGATAAACGTTCATTCCGGGCTCATTCTATAAACTGGTGAAAGAATTTTTCAAATCGGATAAGAAGTTTTTGAAATTACCACTACATACAAACTTACAAAGCTACAAAAACATTTCACAGACATTGCTTTATTATTAGTATTAGATCCCAAAAATTATGTCATACAAACGAGACGAAGTGACCTTTCTTCTCTGATAGCCGGTTCGGATCGTTAAGGAAGTGGCGGTGCTGATCTCATTCATCGAAATTTTTTGTTACGACCTTCGTTATCTTAATGTTAAATCATTTTCCTCAAACGGCGTAGTAATTTTTATTCTCCAGATATGCTATCAACATTAGATCATTTTAAGAGGCTATTTGATTTTAAGATCACCAGTCAACAGACATGTGTCAAGAGTAGGTAATGTAGACGGGTCAGTTTGTGCGGAAATTAGATACGAACCACGTGTAACCGTTTCTATTGCTTTATGATATATTTAGTATATTATTATCAAGGCATGGAAGCAAGCAATTGCAAGCTGAGTATTTGTTTAAAACGGACGACCTTGGGAGTCAGTTAATTAAAAGGAAACCGGCAATCGCCATTCTAGCTAAGGCTATAATATAGCACTTTTTGTAAAAACTCCATATGAGGTACTAACGTGTATGTATACATTAAATTATAATCGATAGGTACTGCATTTTTTATACTCACAGACACAAACTTGGAAAACTATTTCCAGTTCTGTGAACCCATCTTTCTTAGATTCTCTCACAATGATGTCTGGACATTTTCAGTGAAAATTCCCCAGATAGCTTTAGAAGCACTGAGTTATATGTTAGAGAAGAAGTCTTTAATATTGGCAATTTATTTAATAGCATCAACAATCCTTAAAGTTTTATACGTACCTATACTAAAGTAGCTTCTTAAGCTAAACACGTCCCCTGTCCGAGTACCCCAAATGGTTGCTTTTCAGGAGACAAGCAGGAATTTCCGCTTTAACTTGCACATTTTTTTGTTATTAAAAATGGGATTTCGTTTGGCCTTCGTCTAACCTGATTAAAAGAGTTGGTAATTTATGATGGGTCGTGATTTTGGAGCACTGGGATATTTAAAGGCTTGGAGCAGGTAGGCCGGTATGCTTGATGCTTGATTAACGTTGACGTAGGTAGGTAGGTACAAACGCCAACACTGTTAACTAACCATCCTGTGTATATATAGAACCTTATTACAATGCACACAAGGTGCACCGATGGTCAGTAAGCTGTGTTGTCGATAGTACTAGAAAAAAAACACAGTGGTTCTGCTAAAACGTTTACTTGTTTTCTGTGTAGCTTCACGACAAAATTTTAATACCGTGCTATTCTCAAGGAACTGTCCCATTCATAAATGTACTCTCTCGAAAGGGACCGAGTATTTTTACAAATTCCGCCCATGAACAAATCCCTCCTTCGCAAACCGACCGTAGGGGCTGCTCGTTCATATAAAACATGACGTGGTAGTCACTGGACTGTTTATCTGTGCATCTAAAAAGAAAACAAAAACAAGTTAGGTACTACTTAACCAGGGTAATCAATCCAAATGGGTCACTAGAGAGAAGTCAGAAACTGTAAGGGAAATCTGTTCTTATAGTACGATCAACGAAGGAAAAATAAAAACATTAAATCGTGTAGTCTGGGTTATTATTTCAAATGGTAGGGGTGATACCCAGGTACAACATATTAAAAGTCCCCAGCTGGGGGGCACTTGCTTTGGGCGGGGGGGAGCAAATAGGTATTTGTTTTTTTGTGATTCTCTCAAAAACCATGAGTTTTAGAAAAGAGAACCTTTTGCAAAAAATAAAGCTGATTAAATTTTCTACATACTTATATTTTTTTTAAAGATTCATTAATAAGGGAGATACGGGAGGTGAAAATGTAAAAAAAATATTGTTATTGCCCACTTTATCTAGAAAGAAGGGAAAAGGTTATTTAATTGTGACTACGGTAGCCTAGTGGTTCAGGCATGCGGCTGTCAAGGGGCTGTCGTGGGTTCGAATCCCTGCTCGTACCAATGTGGTTTTCGGAACTTATGTCCGGAATATTTACCGTTAGCTTATCGGTGAAGGAAACCATCGTGAGGAAACCGTTCTAATCCCAATAAGGTCTAGTTTTCCCTCTGGGTTGGAAGGTCACATGGCATTTCGTAAAACTAGTGCCTATGCCAAATCTTAGGATGAGATGTCAAGGTTGGTACAACATGGAGGTATGACATGATCTTTGTCTTATCTATGTTCATCCTTAGACCAACTCACTCGGAGGCTTTACTGAGGTCATCGAGCATCGTACTTAAGTCCTCCATGATCTCAGCCAAGACTACTATATCATCAGCAAACCAAAGGTGAGTGATGTACTCGCCGTTGATGTTGATGCCTAGCCTTCTCCAGACCAGAGTCTTGAGTGCAGCGGTGAACAGTTTTGGGGAAATAACATCCCCTTGCCTGACACCCCGCTGCAGCGGAATAGGCTTTGAGCTCAAATCCTGGAGTCGGACTGACATAGTGGCGTTCCCGTACAAACACTTCAGTACTTCGATATAGCGGCAGTCTACTTGGCACTGTTGGAGAGAGTGTAGTACAGGCCAGGTTTCGATCGAATCGGAGGCTTTCTCGTAGTCCACGAACGCTAAGCAGAGACGCAGGTTATACTCCTCCTCAGTCTTCTGTATACTGTACTAAAACCTGTTTGAAAACGGCTTGTTCGGGAGGGAGGCTGGAAGTCATCAAGCTTGCGTGCGAGACGACTCGTAATGACCCTTGAAAACAACTTATATGGACATGTCTTAGAAGTGAGATGAGTCGGTAGTTCTTCAGCAGGGTGTTGTCACCCTTTTTGAAGAACAGCACCACCTCACCTCTGTTCCACGCCTTTGGCATTCTCCCTTCCAGTAGGACGGTGTCGAACAACTTCTGAAGGGCTGTGAGGATCAGTTTTCCACCCGCCTTTAGGAGTTCGGCTGTAATTCCGTCTTCACCGGGTGCCTTGCTGTTCTTAAGCTGTTTCAGAGCCATTCTAATCGCATACAGGCTGATGTCCGGGATGTCGTCGGTGTAGTGTCGGGTAAGTCTAGCTCTAGGGTCTTCCGCCGGACCAACTTCGAATCGCTAAATTTAAGTGGCAGTGGGCGGGGCACATTGCACATAGAACCGATGGCCGTTGGGGCAGAAACGTTCTCGAGTGGCGACCACGGACCGGAAGGCGCAGCGTGGATGGCCCCCCACAAGGTGGACTGATGACCTGGTAAAGGTCGCGGGAATCCGCTGGATGCGGGTGGCGCAGGACCGGTCATTGTCGCACTCTTTGGGGGAGGCCTATGTCCAGCAGTGGACGTCTTTAGGCTGATATGATGATGATGGAATAATAAACAATTCGTTTTTTTTTTCAGTTTGTATCACGTTTATATCCCTTGCATTTCCTTTTGAAAAAATACAGTTAACCCTTCAGCTGTGGTCATCCCTCTGTGGGCTTCATATTTTTTCCTGCAGGTTGGTGGAGCCCCCCTCGGAGGGGCGCATTGGCTGTGCTTACTTTCTTAGAAATAAAACCGCCATTCGTGTATTGATCTCGTTTTAATCCATTGAAACGTATAGCCAATGAAGCGAGACAGCTAACAAGCGACAATTTCAATGGCCATTGGAGGAAAATTTTGAATTTGATCGGTAGTCTAAAACTGCCACTGGCGCGTTAACCACGGTCGAGTTTTGCGAGTGAGTTTTAATGGTTTTAGTGCGAATTTTCGTTGCCAGAAGGTGATATCTTGGAGAAATGTAAATAATCCTTCGTTTTCTGTTAAAAAAATATAGTTTTTAGTTGATTAACGATAATAAACTTGTGGCTAACACAACATACCTACTCATGGTCAAAATTTGCCTACAGGTTTTTTAGCGCTTTTCTACTAATTTAGAATTACTAACAGCTATTAATATTACCGCTATTTATCGTAAATTTATTTAAAATGTTGGAAATGGACTAACAATCGCCCGAAAGTAGATAAATAGATCGAAATTGGTAACGGTCATAACAGAGCCCTCAGAGGGATGGGAACCGTCAAGGAACTCCCCTCCGAGGGATGCTCACATGAGACCTCGTGACGTCACTTACTCAGCGCACCAGCGCGATTTCATAATATGGATACGCCATGGATTGATTGTCTTGCGACGTTCGTAATTCGTATCTATTAACGGAAAAGTTGGATCTTGTGTTGTGCTCGCGATTTGTTGCTATTGTCTAGGTTTATGTCGGTGAACTTACATTAGATAAATACTTAGTGCTTATGTATGTGCCTAATATGATTATCAATATTAATATTAATAAATATTCAGGTGTGTCTTTAGTGCTCGTTCGGACTCTTCGGACTAATCAAGTGAGTGGCGCTTTCGAATGTAACGAATACGATGGTTCATATGCTATCATAATTTCAATAAGTGTTAACTGAGCTGTGTGCTGTGTTATTTAGGTGCTTGTACAATCTACGAAGAACCATCGTAAGTAAGAACTAATTTCTACACAGACGAGGGACCACTCAAAAATCACCACTATTCCTTCATGTTCATCAGGTTGTACCGCTACTACAAACTCATGGTGTGGGTAAGGGTATATCCATACTAAGCAAACCATTTTTTTTCGAAATGGTCTTGATTTTCATTGTTTTAATGTTCATGTTTTACGTGTTTTTTGTTTAACTGGTATTAATGTTGTAATTTTAATTGAAAGGATATTTAATCAAGATGCTTCCAACCAAATTTGTTTGGTTTAAAGCCCATGGTTGCTGTGATAATTGCAGTCGTTAGGAAGAGGTTATTTTGTGTCAAAGTAGACATACTTTTTTCATTTTACTCTCACATAAAACCTGCTGCACCTACAATAAAAAAAGCTTCGGTTACACCTAGTTGATGGCCCAAATGTATTGTTTAGGCATGAATTTGATTACATACAGTATAAAACACTTCAGATATATACATGTAAATCGAAGCCCACACGAGCAACTTCTGAGTGTAGGCATTATATTGGTAGAATATTTCAAATGGTCTAGTGTAAAAAAAATACTCATGAGCCTCCCATTTTATGTTTTTCGAATAAGTATAACACTAATTTCTTCAAATTAAGCCCATTAAACACCCCAAATATCCAATTTATTATATTTAAAATGACCAAAATATGTCGTAAACTTCGGTGACCTGGTGACGAGGTCAGCTAGATAGCCTTAATACGACTTTAATGTAACGATGATATATCGTTGCAGTTAGGTAATTTAATATAGATCGAGTTTCGTCCAAAATCCTGGCTGTGATTATGTAAAAAACTAAAAAAAAAAAATTTTACCAAATCACTTCACCCCACAAACCTTGGAGGTTGAGCGTCCCTCAGAGGGTGCCACAGACGTGGGTAAGCGGCCATGTTATTTCGCCACAGCTGAAGGGTTAATATATCATTTTGTAAGGAATTGAATAAGCTACATATATTCATTTTAAGATTTTTTTGTCCTATGACGCTTAGTTTTTGAAATATTTAAGAAAAACGAAAATATGGGACATTATGCCCCCCCACCTCGCCTAAAGCAACAGGCCCTTGGCTGCGGACTTTTAGTATGTTATACCTGGGGGTCAACAATATTGTAAAAAAAAAAAATCTAGACTACTCGATTTTTTGCATTTATTTGCCAATTTCGGGTCTTCGTTGACCGTACTATTAGGAACCATGACGTAGATTTTAGATTTGATAAAAACGGCCATTTTTCTGTGATTGTAGATAGAGGGTTTCACAGCAACAATTGAATAAATACTATAAATTTACACAAGTGTTTTTTTGAAAATCTTTGAATGTAGAACTTTCGATTTTTAGGCAGATTTAACTGGTATTGATTCCCGGCCGTGTATGAGCTTTTTTGAAAATCTTTGAATACAGTTTTTATTAAATCTAAAATCGACACCATGGTTCCTAACAACAGACTTTGCTATCTCTCATAGTGTCTGACTTCTCCAAGCTTACCCATTTGGATTGATCTGTAAGATCTTATTCAAATAATAATGAATCTAAAGAGAAAATATACGCTGATGTTGTTTACAAAACACGTAAATCTCGAACCCTGGCATTTGATTGTAATCTCTTCCTTTAAAAGAGTTTAACGCGGCCCCATCAGGGCTTTTGTAGAATACGTAGGCGTCTAGTTATCCATCAGGAAAAAAAAGAGACAGTAAAATGTATCACTATGTTAGTAATTGAGTTTTTATTTAATTACTTACTTGTTTAACACCAAAATAAGATTCGCTGCAAAAACACTGATTCTGCTGGTTCTCCAAAAGCGATCGTGCTTTTTTTCAGCTGCGGTAATAGGCTCACTATCTTTGAACCAACCAAGAGCTGTAAAAACCATATCCAATGTTTCAGCACGAGTGAAATATGCCGTTATTTTTCGCCCTTTACCAGCTTTTGCCATTTGGAAACTCTCTAGTAGATCCATTAATGGCTTTCGACCGTACATCTCTGCGTTTTGACGTCCATAGCCGTTTCTGTAGTAATGTAATAAGTCTCCAATGTATTCTAAAACTTTGAGGTCCTCTGTCGTGAATAGGGCACACCAAGGACTAGCCTTGTTGTTCAATCCCGACCAAGTGTAGTGACATAAATCGTAAAGAGCTGTTATGTTGTCATCTGTGAGACTGTAATCGATACCCAATCGCCTTTGAATTCTATCCTTCGCCTATATTAAAAATGGAATAGATTAAAAACTTGCTTAAGAATGCATTTTAAATTAATGTATTTCTTCATGTAGATACTTACCTACGTTTGAGTTTAGTCAATACGTTACTTCCTTAAATTATCAAGGTCGATTATAATAGTATTGATATTTATAAATAAGGCTACAAATTCTCAACAAGGGTTCTAAAATTTTACACCTATTTTTTTTCTCTCCCTTCGCTCAGGATTCTGTTGTAAAATCTTTCGCATCATTCAGGATACAATAATTTTGCTCCCTTGAGACACAATCTACTATTTAACTAAGTATCTGCACTAGTGTATTAGTTAGACAGTACTAATACTCACTGCCAAGTAATCTGATGAAGTTTTATATTGATTTGATTCTTCACTGAAGATGGGATCTTCCTCGACATCAAATTGAATGGGCTGAAAATATCATTAGCATGTATAAATAAAGCTGCTCAAATGGACGGTCTAATTCCCGCTAGTTTTATAATTTTATCTGTTCTATTGATGGAACGAACACTTGGATTTTTATTCTCAGTAGTTATATTAAAATTCCTACTAAACTTAGTTTTAATGTAATTTAGTTAATGTTAGTTATCATCTTGTTTATACTTAAGAAAAAATATATATAAATAAATACTAGTGAGAATAGACCAATTTGACGATATTTGATATTTTAAATACTTACGTCCATAAAATCAAATCCGCTTATTGGGTCTTCGATCTGTACATTTTCATTCCCAAGCCCTTTGACAAACGCGTCAGCACTCTCTTTGACCCAATGATACTGCGTTGGTCGGAACTTGTAGCTCTCTCCTTCTAATCTTCCTAGCTGGGGATACACCTGTTTCAATCTACTAGCGATACCAAACATTTCCTTGCGCCCCTCATCTTGTAAAGCGCTTGTTTTATGAAACATATCGTTGTCAATGGGCCAGTCTCGGAGATTGTCGATATCTTGAGCGCAGAGTGAACACCTGCCTTTTTCGTAAGACGAGACGACGAGGTCACGGGTAGCGACAGCTTCCTTCATTCTAGTGGCGGATTTTTGATCGGGGTTGTTTTTACCGTGGCGAACGATGCCCCAAATACTGATCGGTTCACATTCTGTTAAGAAATGAGCTTTATTAAAGATATATTATTTTTAGTTTTGACTAATTTGTTGACTAGCTAATTGAATCGAAAATAGTAATTTCATCGGACTTTTTCATAGAATTTCATTTGACAAACGTTGAAATAGTTAACAAAATGAATCGAAATTAGTATTTAAATGGGACTTTCTCATGGAATTTCGTTTAGTTTGGGATCTAATTAGTGAATATTATTGTCGCTGTTGTGTCACTTAATAACGTAATATGAGGTGCTTACCTGAAATCTTTATAACAGAATCTCTTATATCCCCTCTCACTGCATTATAAGGGGTTTTGCTAGAAAAATATCTGTACGAACAATCCGTGTTCCAAAAACAAAACGAAGATAATGTGATATCTGCATTTAAAATTATAGTAATCACTATTAAACTATAATTCACGTTCATTGTGTCTTAACAAATCAGACCACAAAAAAGTTGTTTCTAGGACACTCCCACCTCAAATCAACGATGAGATCAGAATAAGACTTAAATTTGTCATTTTATGCTAAGACTGGTTTAGGCTGCATCCTAATCAATTCTAATGTACGCAGCCACGTGAGTTTAAGGCGCCGTAGGTTCAGCGAAGTTAAGCGAACAGAGTTTTTGAAACAATATAATGCGTCTGTTTATAATAATATGGTTAAAAAATACGAATAGTAATCTTGAGGCTTTTCTACAGGGAAATCAGTGCTTCGAAACATGATTAAGTAAATTTCGCTCGATAGAAAAAAATCACGAACAAAGGTCTAAAACACACAAAAATACATTTAAAATATTCGTAACAAATTATGCACAAAAGCTATAAGTATCAAAATTGCTCCTAAAAATCGGCAATATCATGTTTGAGGGAAATCAGTGTTTACATTTTTATTTATTTAAACGGAAAAAAAAATATAATTAAAAAACATGATATCCGCGCTTCTGAGCACGCACTTCCATCTCGCTCACGCTTATGCTCAGTGAGAGGGAGAGAAGACCATGAACCTACGGCGCCTTAAGTTTATCCTTGGATTTTCTTGGCATGCTATAAGATAACCAAGTATTATAACAAATCATGAGAACTTGCGGTAGGATCCGTGATTTACATATACTTGTGCAAGTTTCGAAGTTAACTGGGAAGTGCCTTTATCGGGTAAAATAAGGTATAGCACCTATTCAGGTCGGTATTACTCAGCAGGTCGATCACGTAACGCATTGTACGTACATACGTTAAGTAGATCTAAATGTAAATTTTTATATGGAAAAAGTACAGTTGGATCTACCTAACGCGCGTTCAAAACGTTACGTGATTACCCTCAGGAGTGCAGTTATAATAGGGTATGCAAGCCTCACGATGATGTAATATAAAAAAGAGGTAGATAGGTTATAAACTTATAAACACTCCAAAAGTGGCATACTAAAACTCAGCCAATTGATGACCTTGCCTCAATGTCGCGTCGTCAATGGACGTCTCAGCTGTCAGATTTGGTGGCCATTTTTAAACACGGAATTTCATATAGACAACGTATCTACTTTTTTTATATTACATCATTGAAGCCTCAAATAAAAATTGCTCAGTAACGATTGGTAATAATCACTTCTAAACCTCGCAAAGTATCTAATTTTCAACGATATGATACGGATAACAAATATTAATTAAAAATAGACCATCATCGTGTGGAGCCCAGACAGGACTCGAACCTGTGCCATCTGTACCGGCAATACAGTTCTCTGTATCATATCGTTCGTTCAAATTTACACGAAACAAAAAATATTAAATAAATATATGGTAAACGTCCGAGTGCTCGACGCTGTAATATGGCATGGGCACTCTATGTCAAAGTGACACGGCTTAAATTCGATATTCTTCTTCGAATCCTCTTAATTCGAATTTAACCCATATTGCTTTGACAGTACTAGTAGGTACTGCGTCGAGCACTCGGACGTTTACCTTATTTGGTATCGTTAAGAGGCGTACAGATGGAGCGCATAATTATTTTCCATCGTATTTTCACGGAAACGTACGAACGTGTCTTGCTATTTCAGTCGGTTACAGTACAAAAAGTACTGAGGTTGACTGAAGTAGCATGACAAATACGATCGTTTCCGAGATAATACGATGGAAAACAATTACTCGGATGCACTACATCTGTATCTCATTTTAATTTATTTAGTTAGTTATTGTTGCTTTTATTTATTTGCTATTTTACACCACGATAATGGCAATAAGGGAATATGGGTCGCCTTAGTGAGTCAGTAGTGTGAAATTAAGCTAAGCCTACTAACAGCACTACCGCACTGAAAGACCGCATTCCTAGGAACAACAAGTTCCTTTGCCTCATACGATCACTTGTTTCTTCTGCTATCAGGGGAAGAAGAAGCTACAGTAATACGTACGTACTCTGCCTTGGCACCAACATACGATTTCGTTCCGGTTGCTGTTGAGATAGCTGGGTCCTTGGGCAGTGAGGCTCTCGAGCTCTTCAAGGAGTTAGGCAGACGTTTGAGGAAGTGGGGGCTTGAACCCCGCTCTGGGTTATGGCTCGTCCAACAGGTCTCAATTGCAGCAGCTGTTCAGCGAGGCTGGCTCGTTTCTTGCCCATCTGATCGGCATAACTTGCCCAACAGATCGGCATAGGGCAGGGATCCGGACTTGGGGACCTTTTTAACCCCCGACGCAAAGAGAGGGGTGTTATAAGTTTAACGTGTCTGTCTGTTTATTTGTCTGTGGTAGCGTAGCTCCCAAACGGATGCACCGATTTTCGTTTAATTTTTTTGTGTCATACATAATTTTATCCCGAGTGTTCTTAGCCATGTTTCATGAAAATCTGTTGAGCCGTTTTTGAGATATTGGACTTTGAAATGAAAATGTCGGGGGTGTTTCAACTTTTCTAAGTTTTAGTTATTTGATTTAATTTTTATTTTAATAATATTAGGTTACTTTAGTTATTTAAGTTCTTTTTTTGTTTTCTATTATGTTTTAACATATTTCACGAATAAAGTTCGTGTACCTTTTCGTATTTTGAGAAATGTCGCAGACGACAGTGATACACATTTACAAAGAAGAAGCAAATGAAAGACTAATATTTGGCACAAATAGTTTATTTCGCAACTATCACCACCATGTTTCATGTTTCCATGAAGAATGCAGTAAATATAATATTTATTTCATATTCCGTCTTGTTATAGGATGCGTTATATAATTAATCCCATCATTATGATAAAATGTTTTGTATATTTAATTTATTCAACGCACTACCTATGGTATAATTTAATGTTAAATTACTAAGTCATGGTAGTAATCTTATAATTTTCAGAAAACACAAAGGATCTCATGAGTTGTAAATCATTTGTGAAAATGTTATATTTTGAATACTCGGTAACTTAAATATAATTAATTTTAACTTTCACGATTCTCACTAATGATTGTGACTAAACGGTATTTAATCGCGTATAAATAACTTATTTATTTACCTGTCTCAGGGGTCCCGATGTTTCGGACGTGTCACAACATCCTTGGGCACTGGGCAGGCAACTCAAGAGAGGTAAATAAATAAGTTAATTATACGCAATTAGTTCACTTTTAGTCACAATAAAATTGAAAATAAGACCTCATTTAGAACGGATACAAGTTCTCCAATAGTTATGATGATGCGATTTATTTTATTTCAATGGTTTTATTTACATTAATATATGGATAAAATATACAAATGTCCACTTCGTCACATAAATTCTAATACAATATCGGCGTTTTCAAAATCTTTAACTATCGACATCCACAAAACATTTCATTTCTGTAGGTAACATTATTTCATACTATCTTGTTAATTATAATGGAAAATATTAACTGTTGTTACTTCTTGATATTATTAACATACAATACTTTTATAAATTCATTACAATAGTTTTTTATATCTATGGCATTGATTATTTGTGGCCTGTGGGATATACATATACAGCCGAAAGTAGATCTTTTCTGCAGTCGGTTAAAAAGCATAGTTAAGGATACGATCGATAAGTACAAAATAACATAACAATCAAAAATATAGAATAGTTACAAGATTTATTAAAAAAAAAATACCCTAGTAGAACATTGGAACTAAATTTAACGTGAAATCATATTTTTACAGGCTTTTCATGAAAATATTTTTTGCTGTTAATTATTTGAATGAACCAAGAAATTAATTTTTTAATAATATTGATGTCTACAAAGCTTCAGCGGGTTCAGTTTTATTAAATATTCATTTCTTATCATCGTTTTTCAATTCTTAAGTGGCTAAATACATGTTTTATTTATTCTCAATCTACTTTTTATATTAAATAATTGCCTATTCCCATACCTAAGTATAGTCCATAATATTAATCATTAGAGAGAGAAATGCATAAGACTTCAAATATCACTAGATGACTCACATCCAATAGAATTTGTAAGTAATTTAATAAATATAAATAAAATTTGGTCAAAATTGCAATAATGATATTAAAAGCAGTAATCTCTAGGTCAAGTAACTTTTGAAGTTTGGACCTATATAGGAATATTTAGTAAAACCAATTTTATCATTAACAACGCACAGCAAAACAACGTGATTATAAACAATATTTGATGTTACAATGATTAATAAAAAACATTATAAATAACTAACATTGTGTTATACTTAATTAACTGTCTGGCCTTCATGAAGGAGGAGATCTGGCCGAAGGGTGTAGTTTTCCGGCGATTTCAGGCCGGCTATTTGACACCCAGAACTTGCGCCGAGCGTCGCCGTCTTAACGTGTCTGTGTAATGTTATAAGGTTTGTATATTGTTATGTATGTTAGTCTGTAAGGTGTTTGTTAATATGGGCCTTGATGCCTGACTCAAATAAATAAATAACTTGTCGGCGCAACGGAGTCACACAGTTTAGTCACCTAAAAAAATAATTCGTGTTTTTTTAAAAGTGTATTGTATGTATGTTAGTCTTTAAGGTAGTTGTAACTATGGGCCTTAGATGCCTGAAATAAATGGTGATTATTATAATAACGACTTATTTTTGATAATCGTTAAGACCTCGGAGGCGCTTTCACTTTAAGATTGGTTTTACTCTAGCTGGATTTGATGTTAATGTTTTGGCAGCTAAAAATTGTTATTCATGATAACGAAATCTACAACCAATTTATTAACAGCTTTGAAATAGATCATTTCGTACTTAAAGTAAACGTTGCAAAGTCTATTCATCGATTACGCTAACAGAGATGCTTGGAAATGTTAACTAAGGTTTAACCACAGTAAATTGAGACAAAAAAAAAGTATAATACGAGATCAAGTTTCTAGTACAGCCAAGTGTAAAAATATGGGAACAAACTTACTCATAAATATCTCCCATCGCTCTTATAAATGTCGGCGGAATAAGGTTTTGGTAGGTACATATTTATGAGAGGATTAAATCAATACGTATTTTTGCACTTGACTGTACTATGGAAGCAAGGTAGCCATTTTGTTCAAATATTAACATATTATGAGCATATACAAACGTCCACACGTTGACTTGCTAAATAATTTAATAGGTATTTTAACCGAATGGGTATTCACAGCATTTTTATTAACATTGTGGTTTCAGAAGTGTTACAGGTTTCGAGAAAGCTTAATAATGTAGCGCAATACAGCGAATGAAAAACCATAGAAGTCTTAGTAGCGCCGCAAAATGGCGCCACAGAATGGGTGCCATTGCCATTATGCGGGGTTGGGGGCGGGGTGTCAAAACGATGCCAGGCAGCCGTTTAGCACGAAAATGCGCGTAGCGGGTTTTAGGCACGTGTTTGGGTAGAAATTTGTAAGGAGTTCGCATTCTATGGTTTTTTCGTTCGCTGGCGTATTACATGTAATTACGTCAAGAAGCTGATCTTTATTATTCTTAATAGTTCGCTTTATAATGAGACACAAAAACCTGCAGAAAAATCTAACCAAGACAATAATAGACTAAGTTTGCTCCAAATATATTGCTCATAGCTCAAACAGCTTCTCTATGAATTTACTGAACACTTTGACCACTCTGATATATATTATTCTGACTGTACAGCCGCCGTCACCATCATCTGACCAATCGAGGAGCTCACTAACATATAAAGACAACCTTGTCTTCAAGACGTAATCCCTTCTTAAACCAGCAGGGAAAACAACAATCGAATGCCAGTCTTACGCATTCGTATTAAGTGGTCGTTATTATGCCTCTGCCCGAAAAAAGGGTAAAGCGTCTTCAGATATTTTTGAGCTTCCAACGTTACGATATTATACGACATCGACTGTACTTAGATAAGCAAACACACGACAAGTTCGATACGAATAAGCGGGGCTAATGATAGGTCAAATCGATAAGATTCATAAAGAGAAAATCTAAACTAAAATCTAGGGTGCAAGTCTAGGAAGAAAGTGTATTAATTCTTATATACTATCTACTAAAATATAGTTGGCAGTTTAGTTTTCGTAACTCGAACTTATTTTAATGTAATTGTTAGATGATACATATATCTAAATGGCACATATTTCAGTACAAGTAATAGTATACCGAACTTCCACGAAGTACCTGAAGAGAGTTATCTAAAAACAATCAAGTTATTTTTTTTTTATATGCATATATTTCACTGTGAAATAGCTCATATGCTCTTGAAAAAACTTAGGAACATTATAATGTTTTCGCAGAAGTCGTAAAGAATTACGCGTAATTTACATCGTTCAATATTATAAACGATTATTTATTAACATTTTCAGTAAAAGACTAACCCGAAAGAACTTTTAAGACATTATCTACATACACATCAATTAAACTTTCTAACTTGAAGAGTTATTGATAAGAACATGCTTAATGCCATGAAAATATAATAACCTGTATATTTATTTTACAAATGAAAATATCTACCATCCACTAGGCTATAGAATAAAGCACTTTGAATCATCTGGTCACAGCTATAATATATTATACTTACACTACGTACTCTATTATTCTTCATTCGAATTTAATTTAAAATTATTTATTCCTACTAAATGCTTAAATTGATTTTCTGGACGTAAACATCTGTACCAAGTACCGTATTTAGATTGTTTGAGGCGGATCAAGAATGTAAGAGGCAATTAATAATAAAATAAGGCAGCCTCGAACTTGACAATCATACCAAGACACTGAAATGAACACCGATTGTCTAACGCCTGCTAGATGGGTCCGCACCAAACAATTTAAAAAAGGCACTAACTTAACAACTTGGGTCGTTCCCACTCTGTACCCAATGCTTTCACGCAGTAGTAACCGAATCAGAAATTCCTCGAATACACACCTTCCAGATGTATTTCAGAAGTTCAAGTGTAGCTCCTTCATCCTGGATCTTGTTTTGGATCTAAGTTAGCCCGCCTCTCTTGTAATGCTGCTAACAGCGCTTCTCTTACCTCTCTCTCTGAACTTCGCCATAACCTTATGAGCTCTTCTTCAGACAACTGAGACAGTTCGGACCTCGCTCCAGTCGGTGATACTCTGGGGTAAGGTGGTGCTGGAGGTAGATCACATTCTTCTGATACTAATATTTCTACGCTAGCACGCGACCGTGGCCCGTCGATGTTCAAATACTGTTCTGATTTTTCTGATCTCTCTGAGACATCCTGATACGATCTTGTAGATGATCCCTCAGCTCTTCTAACCATTGGCGATGGAGTTCGTAACCGGGTATTTATATCAGGAGGAGAGTTAGTAAGACAGCTGACATCCCGGCTGAGCCTTCTTCCAATGTTTAGACTTGTGCGCTCGTAAATGGATCCTGAATCTGACCCAAGGACAGAATCAGTGCTGAATCTCCTAACGTTAAGTCCAGCTAAACTGCATCTTTTTCGCCTGCCTCGTGGGGAGCGGAGCTGTCGCGGAGACCGGCCCGGGCGGGGCGAGCGAGAGGGCACTTCGGGTGAAGGCGAGAGGAACTTTGACTCCGTCAATTCTTCGGAGACTTCGGAAATTTCTACAGCAACGTGTTCTTTTATAGAATCCAAAGACTGATCGCGCCCTTGTTGAACCCTATGGACAACGTTATGGATTGCATGAGTACAGATGCGGAATAAACCACCAGCAATAAGTGTTTGGAATATTAAGTCCTCCATGACCGACCTTCGAATTTCTTGTATCATTTCAAAAAACTGCGCTTTGCTCCGTCTTCTTCTACGCTGTTCGTGTTCCTTCTGAAACAAATGTGCGTCCTGTCGTAAACTGGCATCTATTGAAAGTTGACGTATACATAAAATATATATACTCGAATACAATTAATTGTTACCCTTTTCACACTTTTCTGAAAGAGCGATGTGAAGTGACCCTGGCGTATGGTGTTGACGAGCTCTCGCGCAGCGTGATGAGGTGAAACGAGCTCCACGCAGTTGATAAATCTGTAGAGCTTCTGTAAAGAATATTGTCTAACTTTAGCACTTATATTCGAACCTAGAGATGTGCAAAATACTTTGCGATGTGTAAAATTAAAACAAGGAAATTTCTTTCCGTACATGTCGTTTAAATAATTTCGACATTTTGGCTAGTAAGGTCGGTCACTTTTAAGCTAGATCTTTATGCTGGATCAATTGACTAGATCATGAGTAATTATGCGAGTCATATGGTTCAATTAACCAGACGAAACCGGGCTTTGTTAAGTTTAATGAATAACGGATTAAATGTTTATTAGGCTCAATTATCGACATAAAATTTTAAGAAAATCCTCATTACTCGACTATGCAAGTTTTTTCTCAAGGAACGATTGCATAGCGACGAGAAATTGTTACTTTTGTTATTTAATAAACACTGCAGTGCTTTGTTAATAAAACAAAAGCAATCCGTGTTCAACGTTTAGCAGTTGTACATAAATTTGACGTCGAAATATTAAACGCTGCACAAAGTAATTCAAGGAGATTATAGCTCGTCTGCAGAGACAAGTACTCGTTCAGTGTTAAAAGCCGCAATGAACTCGCCGACGCGTAATCCAGCCAGACTCTAGGTTTCACGCCCGAGCACGGCGCACAAAGAGCCCTTACAATAAACCAAGTGTTGTGCACTGTTATGTGTTAATTTGACGTATTTATTTATTTATTATTTTGGCATTTAATAAATAGTAGCTGGTTACTAAAGTAAGATTTTCGAATACCTTCAGCTACCTATACGCAATCAATATCAAACTTCAATCAAAAACAATTATTTATTCCACAAACAGGCCATTAGGGCACTTTTACATATCAAACTGTAATTTACAATAAAATAATAATAATCTTACACAACAATCATTTAAAATTTGCAGATATAAACGGTTAACAAACTAATAAATGTCACTAAATGAAAACAAAATACAATTGCAAAATATTATCCATTAAATTGGATATAAGTTGTGTCAATCTCTCAGTAGGTATACCCTCATGCGTTATATTTTTTTATCAATTCTAATCTTACATAACGGTGTTTTACTTCAAAACTCAGTTGCAAATCTTTTCCAATTTTCGAGGTAAAAATTATTGAACAATTGTTATTCGGTTTAAGAAGTATTCAGATAACAAGCATACAAAAAAAAACTGTATCGACGGGAAACGTACTAGTTTTTTTAAATAAAAATGGTAGCCTTTGTCGCGCGGACCATATTTTATAATCGATTGAAAGAGGTATTCATCAAAATCGGTTCAGTACCTATCTTAAACGCTACGGCACGAAACACACGTAAATGATTATAGGCTGCTAAAATCAAATCCCTTCCTTTCAGTTCTGCCCTAGTCGGGCAGAAAGGCATAGTATTGTGCATTGTTTATTCGTTTTTTTATTAGGGTTCCGTAGCCAAATGGCAAAAAACGGAACCCTTATAGATTCGTCATGTCTGTCTGTCTGTCTGTCTGTCCGTCCGTATGTCACAGGCATTTTACTCGAAAACTATAAGGTGTATTTGAATAAAATTTTCTACATACTTTTGTAATCAAATTACTGAAAAAAAAAAATTATGGGTGCACTGCATACATAAAACCGAAAGTCAAAAAAAAATATTTCATTGCAAGCCCACGTGTGGCACATCAATCGATAGGCCTTTCAAAATAAATATAAGGATTTCAGCAACTTTTTTGATTAAGTGAATAGAGTCGGAGATAATCTCCTCGAAAGTCACTAAAATTGTGTCCCCCCCCCCCTCTAATTGTTGAACCGTGTATTTTAAAAATATGAAAAAAATCATGCTCTTAGGGCTTATTAAATTCTCTCAGCAAAAATTGTTTTGAACAAGATCGGTTCAAAGGTTTTTGAGATATTTCTAAAAAACTGCCTTCCTTAAAGAAAAGGATGTAAGTGCCATAAGATTTCAGTAACGATACGACCTTTTTAATAGGCACGGAACCCTCGTCGTGCGTGGTCCGACACGCACTTGGCCGCTTTTGTTTATCTTTTGAGTTGTCGTGAAAATCGGTTTAGATCTTTTACTTTTGCAATAGACCAAATGTCTACAAATGGTCAACTGTACCTTTTGAGTTTGGAAATTATATTATAAGCATTTGTCTTAGACATCTACTGGATGCTTCAGTTGCATATGCAAACTAAAATGTTGCCACATCTGCACTGTGAATAGGTACTACAAATATGTAAATTTCAAGGTAATATGTAAATATATATATAAATTGTAGTTTTCATAGTACGTGCAACATAGCAAATGCGTTTCTGTGACACACAACTCGAGAGTTCCGAACTCTGTGGCCCGACATTGTTCTGAGTGGACTCCGTTTATGTAAATTTAGCTTATATACTTTTAAATTAACTTAACAGCAGCTTATATTCATTATTCCTTCGTGCCGTCATTTTCCTAGCGCAGTTTGTGCCGCTGTACCGGGGTCGATCTTCATTTGAATACATAGTCAAATTTAGTCTATAACAAAGCAATACAGTGGATGTCTCTACGATTTATTTTACTTACGATTATTTCATAGAAAGCCAATAACAGACCAAGTTTAACCATTAGACAGTCCAACGAACCGAGCAATGGAATGGAACAAACCATTAAACTTGAAAACCCAACTCGTTTTATAATGGAAGAAAAAGCAAAAACGAGGCGTGCGACGCGTTAAACACTGATGTAATTTACCTATTAGGTTAAATGAATAAATTAATGTTATTTAAACATTATTGCACAATACAATAAAAAATACATATATTATTGCAGGCTTAGTGCCAAAAGCCAACCATTGAGCCAAACAGAAACATTCGGTCAGTGTATAGGTAAAGTAACTATCTGTTTGTTACATTTTCACACATTAAACCGCTTGAAATGACATTTAGTATGGACATATTTTGAATTCCGAGGAAGTTCATACGATACTTTTTATCCTGGAAATCATCACCGAAAGAGGTGAAACGATACAAACGAGTTTCACGCGGACAAATTCGCGGGCAGAAGTGAGTTCGTGAATCCTTATCAAATCCATATAATAAAAATATTCAATAGGTATTGCAGGTACACCTATGATTCTAAAAAACCGAACTGAAATATAATACGGAGAATTGTATAGTTTTAAAAAAAATATACATTTATACCGACTCGCTATAAAAAGTTTTCCTAGTAATCGGTTCCATATACGTATATATAACGTCAGACGTATGCAATTTCCTACATTCTGAACACAAAAGCATCATTCTACATGAATACATTCGTTGAACCAGCCATTGTTGAATTTTTACTACGTAAATCCTCTTTATGCCCCCGACTACAGCATAGCTGAAAGTGTTTAAGATACTGAACCGATTTTTGAAGTGAAAACTTCTTTAGCGGCGCTGAGCACTTTTTGGGATGGGGAAAAATTGTTAAATACGCGACATAGTTTTGTGACGTCAGATGTGAAGGAGGTCACTTTTTGCTGCTAGCCGATTCGACTTCATTCAAAACTGAACGCTATTCGTAAGAGTATGAAGCCGTTAAACACTTTTTGCAATGGCATATTCTGCAAATTTTGTAATAATACCAACGCGTCCTTCACCGTTTTGCTATTGAGAAAATTCGAATAGTTCGAATTTGGGCGTTATTCCTAAAGAGATAAAGCTTAGAAAAATATTTATCAACGGCAAAAACAAATTGATATTTTGGTCGCCACCGTGCACCGCCATCTGCTGTTCTTGCAAATTCGAATAGTTCGAATTTAGACGTTATTCCTAAAGAGATAAAGCTTTGAAAAATATTTGGCAATTGCAAAACCAAATTGGTATTGTGTTTGCCGCCGCCCGTCAGCGCGCCGGACCCCGGCACCGTTGCGCCGCGGCGGCGGCGCGTTGGGCCCGTCGCACCCAACGCGCCCGCGGGCCGTCCGCCTAAATAATTGATAATTGTTTATAAATTTGCGGGTAATTCATTTTTAGGGTGACACCGTAAGATGTCACGTGACCTGATCGAAAAACTGTTACAATGTTATTGAGTTTTCACTTCTGCCGGCACTCCCGGAGTGCAACCCGGTCTTTTTTTTTGAGTGAGTTATCAATCGATTCGATGTATTTTTGGGTACCCATGGGTGAGAGGAGTCCAAAAAGAAAATTATTGACGTCGCTGATTGGACCACCCTGTTTACATCACAATCTACATTACAAAGACATTACAACGTCTTACACGTGGAATCAAGATCAATATCGTTGGATTTCAACACGACAAATTGTATATATTATTCAACATTAGTATAATGTCGACTTCTTTGGAATCGTAACCGCGTGATTAAGGATACGTCAAATTTTGTTTCTGTACTCACGTTTTAAATTGTATCTATTCTGAACGCACGATAATAGTTTTAGGAAATTCACATTAGTAATTTAGAAGAGAAGACAATTGAACTTACAACAATATAATTATTTAAGTTTAAAATAATTAAATATTAAGGGACAATCATACACAACAAACAAACAACAACAATAGATTTAGTTGAGTTATATTTTGTTATATCAGTATGTTAATCATATAGTTGTTTTTATTTGTGTTTTTTTCATTAGATAAAATTAACGTCTTTATGAATTACATACATTAACAAACTTGATTTTCCAAGTTGTGTCTAAAAAAAACTCGTGCAAGGGAATTATGAATGTAGACTATATTTTTTTACTTGATCTGATCTGACATACCTATTATTTTTAAATTTTACATGCTTATGTTTTACTCATTTATTTTTTATAAACTTTAAATCATTTATTAATTTATTGCGTATTAGTATTAAAATGTGTTAAAAAAAAAGAAAAAAAGTATGGTATTGTATTTTAACAATAGGTTAAGTTAAAATGTTACTAACCGATATGGAACTTGTTCTGAAATAAATGTTTTCATTTCATTATGCTACGCTTCCGAGGTACACGTTGATTTAGCTTGAATAAATCATTCTAGAGGAAAAATCCTAAGAAGGCTTACAGCTTTTATCTTATCTCCCAGGCGTATCAAACTGTACGTTTTCGTATTCCCTCTGATGATTCGTTTCATGTTATGGGATGCCACGTATATTTTACCACAGAGAACATTATAACCGGGATACTTATCTTCGCAATGCGAATAAATTGTACGAAACAGGGGGTGAATGAACCTTTGATCAGATTGTATATACAGTGCGGATTGAGATAAAGCCTCTACCGTAAAATGGGGTGAGTAGGGGCAAAACTGACATTCAAACCTCGATAACATTTTATTTTTAGATATGCAAACTGAATGGTGTATATATCCCACCTCATCCCGTAGTCCCTCGTAATTGGGGTGAGATGGGATTTCATACAAAGATGATTTTGGAAGATTGTGGGATCGATTTTTTTTTATTATGAGTATTACTATAGCTCCATTTTAAATTGGAATACATTATTTTTGTAGCAGTAGCCCTAAAATTCCATCTCACCCCCCTTTCATCCCTTCTCTCCCCATTCATAACCCAACTCTCCCCGCGAACCCTACTCACCCCGATTTTACGATACTTAGATTTTTTTTCAGCTTGAAAAACATCGTTACTGGTCCTCTTGACGTCGAAATTCAGGCACGGTGTTATTTTTGAGAATATTATGAATAAATGTTCAAGGAATTTTATTACATTTTGAAGTTTGTTTGTCATACTAACAGATTGTTAGGTCATAAATCCTATTTCGTAATATCATAGAACATGACACCACATCTTGTGGCTTCCTTCGCTAAGTTAACTAGTAGCAGAGCTATTAAAACAATAGACAATTTACTTTAACAATAGAGTCGCTATTCGAGTAAACTATTCATAAAACATGGCCTTTTAATTGCAAAGCGTTTGTGGCGTGGCTAAACATTTGCTTTGATGAAGCGATGGGCCTTAAGACAACTGGTCTAGAAAAAGAATCTACACTATACACAGCGTGCTTTGACTGCGGGCCGTCCGCTATTATCAAATAGGTCAGGAATGCTTTCGGCGATCTTATAAATGTCCTTTTAATTTTTACACTGTTACTGGCAAGCCGTTGGTCGTCTGGTAATGTTACCTGCCCGGGTCTCGAGAATTTGTAAACGCAAAAAATGCAGCAGAGCCATTTTTCAACCGCGGACGGGAAATGTCGCTCAACACGTCAGTTGTCACTGTTGAAGGGGGTTGAGACGTTCAGTGCTTTGCGTACACTTTTATATGAGTTTGTTTTGGGCAGGGGCCGGCACCTAGTAGGTGGTTACAGGAAACAAGTACCCTACTAATATTATAAATCAATAATAAAGGGGAAAATCTTACACTAATCGACCTAGTCCCAAACTGGTTGAATCTAAAATAAGGTACAGCATCAAGTTCTGGGGTAATAGTTACCGTTACAATATCCAGTCTGCATTTGTGTACCAGAAAAGAGCAATCAGAACCATGGCCAGAATTCCTCAGACTACTTCGTGCAAAACTTATTTTTTGGAGTAAGAAATCCTTACTGTTCCTAGTTTATATGTTCTTATAGTCCTTAGTGACCTGATAAAAAACCTGAATCGTATCGAAACATTACAGGAGAGACAAATGCGCCTGACAACCAGAAGGATGGACTTACCTCAAACTATATTCACCAAACTCAATATTGTCAAGCACTCCTCGGGCTATCAGGCAATTACCCTCTTTAATAAGTTGCCTGTTGAGTTTAAGTCCATTACGAGTTTACATATGTTTAAAAGAAATCTCAAGGCTTTTTTGCTAAGGAAGTGTCTCTATTCGGTAGACGAACTTTATCTGAATGACGTTCAGTAATTGAGTTGGTTATAAAGTTTGCGTAGTTATTTAAATTAAGTACTATTATTAAATTGACGTGAACCTGGTATAAATGACACATTCTATTTTATTGTTATAATTATACTGTATATATCCAATTTAATTATGTATTAGGAATTATCTGCGTTAAATTAATTTGACAGGAATCAAATTTTAATGGTAATTATTGTTGTATTCTTCTTTTTATTTCTTTATTTTGTCATAGTTTAGTATGGTAATTATATTTGAGATCAGGTAATTTTAATTAAACTGTATGTAAGAATAATAATCGTAATTGTGTATAACATCATATTCATTATTTAAATTTGACAACAATGAAATTGTATACTTATGTACGGAATAGAATATGTAATTGTAAAATTGTAACTGTGCCTCACCCTACTTAATCATTTCAAACACAATGTATATTGTTCAATGAATAAATGACTTATGACTTATGACTAATGACTAAGCATAGCTTGTACTATGGCTGCTAGACGACGATATACATACTTATATAGATAAACAGATACTTAAATATATAGAAAAAATCCATGACTCAGGAACAAATATGCGTGCTCATCACACAAATAAATGCCCTTACCGGGATTCGAACCTCTTGTTGTAGGCAGGGTCACTACCAACTAGACTAAAGCGTTCGTCGAAGTGAATTAAACATTTAATATTTTTTGGAGATAGTTTGAATTTCTCGAAAGGACATAAGATAGTTTTTATCTTGGAAATCATGCAATAAGGGATGAAATGGGGGGCTAAAAGTTTGCATAGAGCTGCGATGAGTTCTACGCAGACGGATTCGTGGGCGGAAGCTAGTCATTTACTATGCTAGTAAGTAATATAATTCTTACCTGGCTAAAGAACATTACGTTCCGGCTTCTCCAAACTGTGTCTTTCGGTTGGTGTCGCAGCACAGGTAATGTGTATTTGTAGAATAAGTGTTCTAGGATCAATATGAGGAATCCAACAATCATCCCCACCAACAGCAGGATAAACACGCCCGCAACTGCAGCTACACCTAAAATAGATTTCATTGTTAATTTAGTTTAAAAAATGCAAATAGTCATCTCATAAGTTTCAGTAAAAATTCAATTTTTGGTGCAAGCTTTTATTGCTAACTCTACTTGTCTGTATACCCTCATCAACCACTAATTGAGACAATTACGAGCCTAAACTCATCGGGGTTACGTCGGTTAAGTACTGAATTCCCATGCCCACTTTCTGTCTCTATCATCAGATAAACTATACTTATACCCAAAATTTCAGATCAACAGTTGAGGTTAACTGGTTCAAAATTCAGTACCAAGATTTGCCCAACACTAACAAACTCACAAACAAACGAACAGGTCCAGTTAAATAAAAGCTTGTAATAATATAAAAAACATGAATAAAGATCGACACATGAAACATAAAGATAAATTCGGCAGAATAATTAGCGCAACGGCGCACCCCGCCAGGACCGGCAAAAGACACCGGGTTCGGCCTGCTCAGGTAGTGCGCAGGTACTTCCAATAAAATAATTGTGTGATGTATTGTTCAGGGAGACAAGAACATTATAAATGTATGTAGGTAAGTAGTTTCAGCCGCGAAAAAAACACAAATAATAATTAAAATAAATGATCCATTCACTATCACGGTATATAAAAAATGTGAATTTGAATTTTTCGTTGAGTCTACGAATAATTTAACACGTATTTCTTCACGCAAAATATTTCTTTGAGTGGCACTTTTGTTCACCTAGCTATCTTTGTATTAGATGAAATTCATACGAGTGACAGCATGTGTTGTGTATTATAAATAATTATTTTACAAGTTATGAAAAATATCCTATAAAACTCCATTACTTTTACAGGAATATTTAATGTTATAATACACACTACACTAAATATTTTATATATCCGATTACTGATATGCAACTGCAGCAGCTAAACATTAACAGCAGCCCATTGCAGCCTGTGGGTGAACTTTACCCAAAGGGCAGTCAATGCTCTGAGAGTTCAATATAATAACATACTCAGGATGCTGTTGGGTCTGCCCAGACACTGCAGTGCCTCAGGCATGTTTGCGGAAGCCCGTATAGATGGTTTCCAAGCTGTTATTCGGAAACGGGCGCTTCCATCAAGCACCGCGTGGCGGCCAGCACCAACAGCATTCTTTGTGGGATCGCCAGTAGGCTAGATTGCCCCATAGCGATGCACTGGGATAGCCTCCATGTACACTCGTTGCATCGGTTGTTTTATTAATTTATTATAGTTCTATATGTATGACATTGTAATATAATTCGTTAATTTGGGTATTGTTATTTTTAAAGTTGGTGAATTTTTTTATGTAATTTAATTTAATTTACTCTAGCTTACTTACTTCTTACTACTACTAACATATTATTTAATTACTTTATTTCTTTTTTTTTGAGACATGTACCACTAACACATGATGGATCCTGAGTTATCTGAAATAAATGAATAATAATAATAATAAAAGGGTTATTGTCAGTCATTAAAACAAAAATCGTCTTTCCAGTGGTCAATAGTTAAGGGCTCATGTTTATATATAATATGTTTTCATCGCATTGAATTATAGAAGAGGCGACCCCGTTTATGCGGATTCAGAGTTCAACCAAAAATTAGGCTTTATAGCCCTTAACTTTGACAATGTCCACCGAAGAGACGCGAACCTAAATCTGACAATGACCCAAAACACAACACCAATATGCCGATTGTGTTGATTAAATTAGCCATAATTTGCATTCAAATTACCTGCCTCCATTTGAGTGAACTAAAATAATCACTGACTAACGAATATACTTGATAAGATAAAAAAGGAACACAACTATAATGCACATTATACATCGAACGTTAGATACATTGTAGGGATACGCCGGGACCATCGTTCTGTGTAATAGACTCGTTTCCGCCCGCGATGTATGGCTCCCATTACACAATCCATCAGATTGGCAATTTGTAAGATGTCCAATTGAGTGATTGTTGAACCTGATTGATCGCTTAATTTGATTGTAGGTTTTTACTTAGGTAAGCTTTAGTGAATGAAAGTACTTAGGTATACAGGGCGTCCTAAGACTAGGCGACATGAAGGGAAAGTACAGTCGAGTTCTCCAATATCTACAAAGACAACCTTTCAAAAATATCTATACAGAGACTTTATTGTTACTGAGATAAGACACATGTGTAGATATATTTGAAAGGTTGTCTGTATAGATATTGGAGAACTCGACTGAACCTTAAATATCGGAGATAGGATATTTTGCTGAAAGAAGACTAGGTTATTTTTAGGGTTCCGTAGCCAAATGGCAAAAAACGGAACCCTTATAGATTCGTCATGTCTGTCTGTCTGTCTGTCTGTCTGTCCGTCCGTATGTCACAGGCATTTTACTCGAAAACTATAAGGTGTATTTGAATAAAATTTTGAGGATTGGTGTATTTTGTTAACCGCTACATACATAGTTTTGTAACTAAATTACTAAAAAAATTTTTTTTAGGGGTGCACTCCATACATAAAGCTGAAAGTCAACATTTTTTTTTTTCATTGCAAGCCCACGTGTGGCACATCAATCGATAGGCCTTTCAAAATAAATATAAGGTTTATCGGCAATTTTTTTGATTAAGTGAATAGAGTCGGAGATAATCTCCTCGAAAGTTACTAAAATTGTGTCCCCCCTTCCTCTAATTTTTGAACCGTGTATTTTAAAAATATGAAAAAAAATCATGCTCATAGGGCTTATTAAATTATCTCAGCGAAAATTGTTTTGAACAAGATCGGTTCAAAGGTTTTTAAGATATTTCTAAAAAACTGCCTTCCTTAAAGAAAAGTACATGTGCCGTAAGATTTCAGTAACGATACGACCTTTTTAATAGGCACGGAACCCTCGTTGTGCGTGGTCCGACACGCACTTGGCCGCTTTTTTTAAAAGTTATACTACTGCATTTAAAGATTTTCTAAAAGTTACTTGGCTTCTGGCAATCCAGCCGACTTAAATGTGAAAAAAAAACATTCCGTATTTTTATGATGACAATCGAAAGAATGGACAAAAAATAATCATTCTTCTTAAGAGTCCGTACTGCGTTAACTCGATTCTTCATACAAACGTAGTTACGCTCTCTTTTTAAAACTGCGTGTTGGATTGTAATGAAACTTTGCATGTACAATGACATGAGGTATATCCAGGTCTGTAATAAGTTTATCTAGCTTCAGATAACATAGTAAAAAAAAACAGTGAATTTAAGTTTTTCGTACAAAACTTGTTTTTGCTGTATTTTGTTTGTTTTATAAACTGGAACCATATAAACTAATTACAGACATAGATATACCTTATGTCATTGTATATATGCAAAGTTTCGTCACAATCCAACACGTAGTTTTAAAATGAGAACGAAACTCCGTTTGTATGGGAAGGTGAAATTCGGCCGAGCTTACTGCGGACTCTTAAGTAACATAGTATCTTAATAAAAGAAAGCCATAACGTAAAATTTTACATTTTTATCAAATTAAAAACATTCTTGAAATTGCCGAAGTCAATTGAGTATTTTTTGTAAATTCATTAATTAAATGCTCAATATGCTTCTTGTCTTATGCAAATCGTCAATCTTTTAACAAGTTCGCTGCCCGTGGATTTTCTTATCATATTATGGTGAATAGTAACTCGCTTTGTAACTCGCCCACGTTGTCGTATTGCTTTTTGTATTAGCAAATTTCGCTAGTTTAGTTACTACTAAGTTTTATCATTCTATCTGCACGTGCACTTATAATAAGAAAAACTGTGCCAGAAAATCGTTTATTAAGTGGGTAGTTATTTTGCGAAAAATTAAAGTTATGTATGTCCCCTAATATTTATTTATTTATTTATTTATTATTTATTTATGTATGTAATGATAATATCGCTATTTTTAGAATGCCGTCGTGGGCTATAAAGACCTCTCTTGAAATTTAAATCAAACATTTTACGTTATTCCTTTCCTTCGATTGGCATCATAAAAATACTGAATGTTTTTTTTTTACACTTTTAAGTCTGTTCGATTCCCGAGTTTTGGCCTGTTTTTTCCCACAACATTTTTTTCTAATTACAAAAAATTTAATTAACTGAAATATGCTTTATAATGATTGAACCCGCTCTCAAGAATCGATTGAGAAATGCGACCTGTATAGGAGGACAGCTGGAGCCTGACATACGAAAGGATATTGGCCCAGACAGAAACGGAAAACTTAATTCGCTTCACTCGCTCGTTTAACACTATCACTGCCAGGAACTCGCCTAGCGGGCGCTTACGCCGTACCACCGTAGTCGCTTTCCGCTGCATACGCGAATAGAATAACCACGGGATCGGCTACGAGCGTAGCGCGTAGTTATTCTTGGCAGTGAATGTGTTAACCCATTCAGGGCCCATGACGACACATATGCGTCAGACCGTCGTAGTCGCTTTCCGCTACATACGAGGAAAACCACGGGATCGGCTACGAGCGTAGCGCGTAGTGATTCTTGGCAGTGAATGTGTTAATAAGTATATAACAGCTAGATAAAAATAAGTGTAAGTATAGTATAGATAGTCCGATATAAGTGTAATATACTCGTAGGCACCAAAAGTACCTATTACAATTTTTTTTCTTGTCACGTATTTATGTAATAATGACACCAATTGAACCGATTGTATTGTTGAACCAACTTATTAAATTACTTAAGCCTCGATTATCGTGAGACTGAGGAGGTTATTATGCATACCTACTTAAATCTTAACTCTTAGAATAAGCAACTTGACTGACTGACTGACTGATATACCCATTAGATAAGTTTATATGTAAATGTAGGTATTTTACTTGCACACTTCATGGCCTAATTATAAGTTAATTTAAATAAACATCAGGCTTGCCCAAGATACAGGCATGGCCTATTTTGGGGACCCCTGTTCATTTTTTTTCAGTAACCGTCGCTGTAGGCATACATCTGTCTCAAGCTTTATTTTCAATGCTTTAGGTTCTTATGTAATTTGTGTGTGTGTATGCCGATATAAAGCTTATTACTTATTATTATAGCCGCTTACAACGGTTGATGCCATTGGCGGGAATTACACGGCTTCCTTTGCTTTAGGACAGCTGCAAAAAAAACTAGAAAAGTCTAAATAGCCTTAGTATTATGAGGACGTTCATGCCTGCATTCGTAGTAAGACGAGTCGTTGTTCTGTAGAGACAATGATATGTTCCCGTCCCGTTCGAGCTTGCGCGCTTTACATACTCCACACTGTTTGGTTTGGCTCGCTACACAAATAATAATGTTTGTTCCCGCAAATGTATGTCAGTATCATATTCGTCTCAAAATATTACTTTCCCAACCTCGTATTTCATAACGAGTTAGTTTTATATAAATAGTGTGATAATCTGGCGATAATAAAATCAGCATGAAACAGATGTTGGCATGCAAAAAAATATCAAAACATTAATGTTCCTATTGCAATAATCCATGTAATATTTTAAGGCGCCGTAGGTTCATGGTCTTCTCTCCCTCTCACTGAGCATAAGCGTAAGCGAGATGGAAGTGCGTGCTCGGAAGCGCGGATATCATGTTTTTTAATTTTAATTTTTTGGCTGTTTAAATAAATAAAAATATAAACACTGATTTCCCTCAAACATGATATTGCCGATTTTTAGAAGAAATTTTAATATTTATAGCTTTTGTGCGTAATTTGTTACGTATATTTTAAGTTTGTTTTGTGCGTTTTAGACCTATGTTCGTGTTTTTTTTCAATCGAGCGAAGTTTGCTTAATCATGTATCGAAGCACTGATTTCCCTGCAGAAAAGCCTCAAGATTACTATTCATAATTTTTTTAACCATATTATTATAAACAGACGCATTATATTGTTTCAAAAACTCTGTTCGCTTAACTTCGCTGAACCTACGGTGCCTTAAACTAGCTTCTGCCCGCGACTCCATCCGCGTGGAACTCGTTCATATCGTAGCTCCATACAAACTTTCATCCCCCATTTAACCCACTCAGGGGATGATTTCCGGAAAAAAAACTGTCGTATATACCTCCCCGGGGTTCAAATTAGGTAATTTGCAACCAAATTCATCTCAATCGGTTCAGCGGTTTAAGCGGAAAGGAAAATTAGTGTACAAAAAAATGTCGCGAGGCAGCCGATGGAAGCAGCGGTTGCTATAGCGATAAGGCCCGCGTTCCGTTATATGCCGGCCATGTACCTGTACTTTTATCTATAAAATTATCTGAATGTGAATGAGACCTAGCTAGGTTATATACGCTCCATAAACCCGTGTATTATAAGTTCATTTATATCGTTAGAGCCTAATAAGGAGATCACATTACCACCCTTACAAGCAGATAAGTATTCAAATCTTGCTCATGAAATGGTATAAGTAGGTTACTATTATTTTCAAAGGTAATATAAGGTTAATCTTTTTGTAAGTTACCCTTATCAACCCTAAAATCATATTCCTTGCCATTCGATTTAATACTTCAGTGATAAACTTTTGTCATCAAAATGTTGAACATTTAATGTTCACATCCATTTTTATTCGACGAGTAGAAGATCAATAGACTTTCGTTTGCCAGGCGCAGCTGTTCTATAAACATAGGTCAAAGAAAACTAATCCCCAGACCCCGTTCCAAACGTAAGGGCCCTTTTTATTCCCATCGTAAATATTTGTCGCCATGCGGAAATCGACCTACGACCCTACCACTGATTGGCGGATATGTTCACCTTTCACATGGAAAGATCCGACAATGGGAATAATTCAGCCCTTTCTGGTTAGAATACCGATCAGTAGGCTAATACCGTAACATAATATTCGCGTCAGTTTACCATTATTTTTCCACAACGGTTGCAAATAAGTACACGACGTGGTGGTTAGCGGAAACGAATCCTCTGGAATCTCGCGCCTTTTGAGGAGTAGTAAAGGGCATTGCTGACCCTTGATTGATTTAAGCATTCCTTGTCACAGTTAGAGACCAATTCAGATCTCTCACTCTCAACACAGCACATCGTTGTGAGAGGGATTCAATGGGAAGTTAAAGTATTTGGGTACCTACGTAATATTAATTTTATTAAGAGGCCTGCGCGCCATTTTATGAAGAGGCCTGCGCGCGTGTGGTGGGACTTACCTATGTAATATTGGCTGATGATGACGACGAAAGTTTATTTGTCTTGTTAAGTATGACGCACATGATCTAGTAATTTTGGACATCACTAGCACCGCAGGATTGTTATTCGGAACAGTATCATATACCTCATTTGAGCACCCGTCACGCTTAAAGAAATTAGATCTCTACCTACGCTTAGTTACTACGAATCACGGCGTCAAGATATATTTGAGCATTAACGGTAAGGTGATGTTAAAACAAGTTACAGAATAGTGGGGCTGGAAAAACGAACACGCGGTTAATAATTCGCTGGGATTTGCTATTTTTCGACATAGCTACGTTTAAACCAACAAACAAACAAGCTAATCGGAGAAACAGCGAATTGGAAATGTTTTATTTTCATATCATAATATCACATCTGTGACTTATTAACTCATGATATTCATGATCTATAAATTGACCTTCAAATTATAACAGTCTTCATAAAATTATTCATAGAGTACTTTATTTTAATATTCACGTGAAGGGTGTACCTATTATATTATTTATTTTATTCAACAAATTATTTAGATTAATTAGATTAATTTATTTCATGACATAAATCTAAATCTGTAATCTTGGAGTTGTAGGTACAAGTCTGTTAAACGTAGTAATATAATTTCATCCTTGACTTCCTCTGTCACTCGCCCAAATTCTCCCTTCGCACCGAGAAAAGGGATCAAATCTAATCATAGGTAGACTATGTCGTCGATTTGCTTCAGTTTGATGGACTTTTGTCTGGAATAAATCACTAACGTTGCTATTATTTCAAAATTATACGTTTCTAGCTGCGCGTATTATAAACAACGCAGGCATACCCGCGGAAAAAAAAAGAAATATTCTTTATTGCACCACAACAAGAGATAAACTTCTTACAAAAAATTTGCTTAGTATATAATGGTAACAACAGGTCGCAATATATACCTACTAGAACCACACAGAATGTCCATTCTACTGATGATAATATTTTGTTTTAATCGGATAAGCGATTCCGGAGATGAAAATACCTTACAAACTTATAAAACAAAGCTACAATCTCACAGACTTTTACTGTATTATTAGTAAAGATTAGGCTTTAATAGAACACAATGTCGTAAGTTTTTGTCTAACTCTCCTTCCCTTTTCTCGACATGCTTCAACTTCGAACATGGGGGAAAACTGGAAGAAAAGTTCTCAATAGCGATCAAACTAGTTTCAACATGTCTGTGGTGTGTCAAGCAGTGTCTTCGCCGATTCCAACTAGTTTATCCTTTGCATGACATACAGAAACATTAAGTAAAAGAAGCAATGCACTGAGTGATAAAAAACTAAGTCGACAGATAAATTAAGCACAATATATTTCGTGGTGGGGCCCCATGCCTATACAGTTAGTCATAAACGATTTATTGACTAACTATAATAATTGTCTAAATCGTTTTGTAGCTACACGAATCTGCATGCATGAACACCTTAACCTTTCGTATGCCTTGTTCTGGATCCGTCTACAACAACAACATTTTTTGACATCAGGATCGCAATGTCGTATGCAAAATCAAATGAGGACTTTGAGATATACTTAAAGCAAAAGTTTCAAATGTTTGGCACGGATCCGTACCTAAGCATACGAGGGTAAACCCAGTTTTTTTAAATATCTGGTTTGTCGTGGCTTCCCCAATCGGTTGATGACCACTTTAAGAGTTGACGTTGAACTTTTTAAAGAAAATACGGTCATTTTCACAAAAAAAAACATCGGAGTTGTTCAAGCGCGATGTTTTAATTGCCCAATTATAAGTTTAAAATAGCCTTTCCATAAATGACAGCATTAGAAGTAAAGAATGAAAACGGCAGATTTTTTATGTTATGGTGTTGTTGTTAAAGGGAACGTTGGCTTAGATTTCGATGGGAGCATACAGTCAGGAATGAAATTGATCGCTGCAAGTTTCGTAAGTTGTCATCACCAACCTATTCATTTTCTCGAGTTGCAATGTAAGTATTTCAATTTAAGGACCTAAGTATTAGTCCAGTCAATGAACTGACAACTTGTATGGAAAAAAAATCAATTTTGGAAATAATTTATAATAGCTTATCTTTTCTGTGTAACGGATATATTATAAATTAAATAGTTACCCAGCGACAGAATCCGACAAAATTTCAGACATCAAAAAAATGATACATTAACTAGCTTCTAAAAAGTCAGAAAAAATATTAATAAATATTTTTGTCTTTATTTTGGTTCATTTACATTTGCTTTATAATATTCAAGTTAAATCATACAAAAAAAGACAATGCATGCTTCATTTAACTCTACATAATTACTTCCGGGTGGAAAGTTTGTCGGATTCTTGAATACAGCATCTGAGAATAACATTTTAAAATGAAATCAACAAAAAAAACGCTATTATAAATTAATGTTTTTCAAAACCGTATTTTGCCTGGAGTATATGTATGCTGCAACGTAATCCTTATATTTTAATAAGCTTTTATTTAACTTGACCTGTTTATTTGTTATTTTATTATTTTGTTAGTGTGGGACAAATCTTGGATCTGAATTTTGAACCAGTTAACCTCAACTGATTGAGCTATAATTATAGTTTGGATGACAATTCAATATTATGGTACCATCGAGCTGATCTAACGATGGAGACAAGAGGTGGCCATGGGAATTCAGTATTTAACCAACGTAACCCCGTTACGTTTGGGCTCGTTAGAATCGTCTCAATGAGTAGTTGATGACGGTATACAGAAAAGTAAAATGGCAATAAAAGCTTATATATATCAAAAATCTATATAATTGCCTATATTTAGTTTGGAGAGATTTCGACCCTTTTTGTAGAGCTGTGTTTGGATAAGATTTCGTAGGTATGTTTCCTGCAATAATATTAGATACGACGACGCACGCGAAAATATCTGAAAGGCTTGACAGATATTAGTGTTAATGAACAGTTTTATCGTTAGGACTAGACATTTTTTTTTTTAATTTATTGGGCAAAATATTAAAAACACAGTAGTGGTACAACATTTTACACCAGCGGAAACCTCGGGGGGTTTATATGCTGATGAGTAGTTCGCTTAGCTTTTTTTTTATTAGGAGCCTATGGTGTCCCACTGCTGGGCAAAGGCCTCCCCCCTCCGTTTCCAGGCATCCCGATCCCGAGCAGCCTCTGGCCAATCCTTTAAAAAGGAGTCTATCTCGTCCCGCCATCGCCGGCGAGGTCTGCCGCGTCTCCGTTTTGAGTTGTCGGGCTGCCATTCAGTAGCAGTCTTGGCCCACAGCTCACTTGGCGTGCGGCAGACATGACCAGCCCAGTCCCACTTCAACTTAGCCGCCTTCCGAGCTACGTCCATTATCTGCGTCTTAGAGCGCAGCGTGGTGTTTAAATATCTATGCTGGAGTTCTTTAGGTAGTTGATTTATTATATGAGGAAGTAGATATCTAACGCCAGACATGACAAGCTATAGTGCGGAAATCACCCAAGTTGGTAATTACTACCTAATGTTTAAATGTAGGAATAGCATGGTGTCACTATATGAATAGTAAACTATCAAATTATTACTATAATTTGTAAATTACATTTCTTTTGATCCTCTAACAACTGGTACGAATAGCACAATGAAAACAAAGTAAAACAACAACAAAATAACTATGCTACTATGTACAGTTGAACTAATAATACATTGAGCACTTTGTATCTCTTCGCCCAAACTACGGGAATTTGGCAATGAATTTGCAAGAAACACCAAAGCTGATTGGAACAAGAATACAAACGGAAACGTAAAGCAGCATCCGTTACCGGAGTGTAATTTAACGTTCCACCTCTCTTCGTGTTATTACGTATTACTTGCACAGAATATACAAACGGTAGCCGAATTACTTACACGTTCGAACCGTGTCATAAATTTTGATACACGGTGCAAGTAACTTACATGAAAGCGTGTTAAGAAATAAGGACACGCACTGAAATATTTATATTTTCTTTTATTTGATTGAAAACATAATACCTATTGCCGTTCGTATGAAGAAGAATGTACGTCTCAGAAGAAAAAATGTTTTTTTAATAGAATGGGATAAAATAAAGTAAATCGTTTACCACATTAGATATAAACTTACTTAAGCTATGAGGAATATCATATTCCCGACGCAAAAAGAGGGGTGTTATAACAAATTTGACGTGTCTGTGTATCTGTGTGTATTTGTGTCTGTCTGTGGCATTGTAGCTCCTAAACGATGGACCGATTTATAATCGCTTATTTTTGTCCGAAAACTGACATGATCGAGATGGTTCTTACCTTTAATAAAGTTGGTGCAGCCAGTTACAAAACCAATACAAGATATTGAAATTTGAGATGAAAATGTCGGGGGTTTTTCAATTTTTCTAAGTTGTTAATTCATCCTACTAGCGTTATTCCCGGTTGTGCCCCTATAGGAGCCCGGGATCCGCTTTGACACCTTATCCAAGATTTGGCATAGGCACTCGTTTTCAAAAGCGACTACCATCTGACCTCCCAACCCAGAGGGAAAACTAGACCTTATTGGGATTAGACCGGTTTCCTCACGATCTTTTCCTTCACCAAAAAACTAACAGTAAACATTCCGTTCATAAGTTCAAAAAACTCACTGGTACGGGACGGGATTCGAACCCACGACCGCCGCATGCCTGAACCACTAGGCTACCGTAGCTTATAGCTTACCGTAGATTCGTAGTTGTTAATTATGGTACTTAACTATGTAGATCCTATGATGACCTAATAAATAATTGGATGTTCTAGCCTCTTCACAATCATCAAACGGAGATAAGCACAGTGTGAGTGAGCGGTTCTTTTTTCAGCGATAAATCCCATGTTTAATCTTTTAGGTCGCCTGGCGGTTCCCCTCCCCACCCCCGCCCAGGGGTCGGATTAAAGCGGGGTGGCGATAAATTCTAATGAAATTTCCGCCAGAGACGAGCCAGCTGACTGCGTGGATGTAACGAACACGCATTAAAATAGTGATATACGATACTACTCCTAACTAGGCCGGGATAATTCGTGAGCTCTCTTATTAGCTGTTTGTTTACAACCAGTTTATCTAAAAGAGTAGCGTAATTGGAAACTTACCAAGCGGTTTTGGCTGGATTCCATAATCTTGGCTTAATTTGAAACATGGTAATCCCCCGTACCACTTGTCCGTTAAAATATCCATGTATCCATTTGTTGAGTACTTGGCTATGGCTGCTGTTATACTTTTCTGTAACAATTGAAATGTGGATCATTAATCATCAAATACTAGCATATACGAGCATGACAACCCAACATTACAGGTGAAGTCAGCAGCAGAAGTAGTTAAGCGGTGATATGATAGGTAAGCCTTATAGTAAAGTTTGTTGTTGTTGTTCGACGCTATACTAGTACATGGCAAGGTCACTCTATGTCAATTCGAATGAAGAAAAATCCTCTCAGTTAGAATCATCATAAAGTGCCCATGCCATATAGTATAGTGTCGAGCACTTGGACGTTTACCTTACTAGAATACACACAGTTAAAAATATACCCAACAAACACTCACAAAAACAATAAAGTAGAAATATTTGACACTGAACCCGAAATGTTAAACGAAAAAAGCACTAAAAACGTTGTGTCACGATTTAAAACAAAAGCTTAACGATCCGTTGATTTATGTCGTGGTACGCGTTAACCTCCGAGGTATATTGAACGATGTCAAGATAAAATGACGTATAATCGGTTAAGCCAGGGCTACACGACACCCTCTATCGATCACACCATTAGCAGTTCGCGTGCGTCATCTATCAATCTTTCACGATCCAAGTCTTTTTCACGAGTCCTTCTGCCGCGTAGATATTTTATGCGTATCATGACTGCTCGTTGTCGCTACTGCTATGATTTTTATTCTAACCAGTAGAATATTGCCAGAAAAGATTGGAAAATTTTCCCATCCGATTATTCGGATGCTTACTCGGAACTGTTTCAAATTGAAAATATTTGGGGGAAAATCGTGATGAAACATTTGGATCAGTCAACAAAAACGTGCTACCATGATAGCGCTAACATTTCGGTGTTCAGCCCTCGTATTTCCTGCTCTGAATATAAAAATGAAAAAGGTATAGATTTCCCGGATTAGTTTGTAAAGCGATTAAGCGATAGCGTAGGATGAATTGATCCCGCCCACACTCAAGCACCGGAGCTTACTCGTACAAGAACTGAAACAAATGAGCCGCTCACGACCTAAGCCCACGTATAATTCCTTGTGCTTCTATAATAAATACGTTCAAGATGGCTTAAAATCTACATTTGGCGTCACATGTGCATGGTGTACCGCTGACGCATATTATGTAGGTCAGCACTTCGATCACGTAACGCATTGTACGCGCGTCAGGTAGATCTAAATGTCACTTCTTATATGGAAAAATTACAGTTAAAATTGTCCTAACGCGCGGTCAAAACGTTACGCGATCACCCCTCTGTATGGCTGCGCGTTATGAAGCCCGTTACGAGCAAGTGTGATTAGAAAGTGTTAGTTAGCTTTAACACTCACCAAGTAGGTAATCAAATATACCTAGATAGTGAAACGTAACGTTATTCCAAACGTTAAAAATACCTATTAATTAATGTTTGGAATAACACGTATCAAAATGCATTAAAGTTCCTAGAAAACTAGTTATTATGTAGATTGATATTAAATTTGTTTTGAGAGGAAATATTTTAAAATGAAACGAAGTGTCAGCTAATTTCCCGAGCTGTTTTTTTTGACGGGGAAATATTTTCCTTTTAACTTTATATCAAATAACAAATATTTTATTTTCTATTCCGCGAGTCCGTCCTTTTTACTTCAATGAATCACATTAATAAAATACACAAAAATCATTTATTCTTAAAAAAGCTTTTAAGTTAGGTCATAACATGAATGGATTACCGATTTGTATAATGAATATAATTGAAACAACAGATTATTCACAATTACTTTTAGTAGCGAATTATTGAATTTGTTTATTTCGTCAGCGTCCAAAACGTCAAGGTAAATACACAAATTTAATCATTCAGTCTTAAGACCATTCATCATTTCTTTAAGAAATCAGTAGTTAATCTTACTAAGCCTAGTAAGGCTTGTGTTATAAATAAAAGGATAAATATACCTGTAAAGGAAATCCTTTGGCCATTCCTATAGCATATGTGTCTTCAATGAAAGCGTGGTCTCCAACACGTTGCAGCTTGCACCCATGATCAGTGGCTCGGTAGTAGTCTAAAACAGGAGTATCTGCTATCAAAAGGTCCAACGTTCGATTCCTGAAATACACAAAACCCATATAAGAAAGCATCATCAAATTATACGATAATTAAACAATAAGCTCGCGAAATACTACGGGCGTGAAAATAAATACTGTGGCCCGCCTCATAAACACGAAGTGCGAAAATAAAACCCGGGCGAAACCCTAAAACTCCAAGTGGTAAATAAAATATTTTCCACGCGCGGGATCACGGAAAAATTACTCCAACCCCATTAAGAATAAGGTAGTATTTTTCCTGTCTCACGCCTGTTATCACGTCTTTATAATATCTACTGGAATGTTTTGTTCCAGCACCCTTTCCGTAATATAAAAGTTAATACAGCTGCGGTTTGAATGATGTTTACAGCCGTAATTGTTCTAGTGCAGATGCAGGCTCCGAGTTAAGAAATAAAATAAAAGCTAGTGAATCACATAAAACGGCTATTTGATAAATCCACTGAACACTGGACCAGCAAGTTTTACGACGCCATAAAACAACCGCTACTTATTATTTCAAATACAAGCGATTTAACTGCGTGCTGCAAGGAGACCTTTTAACGGTATTTTGTAACTTATACAAACAAAATGGTCATACCTCAGTCGCTGAATGCCTTCTTCAATGGTCTGTAACGCGTAACCTTTCATTCTTTCTGCCAACTGTGGATTGCCTCTTTGAACATAGTACTCCGATATGGAAGATTTTGCTGTACCCACTCGCAAAGAGTGCCACTAAAAAAAATACAGTAAGTATTATTTTTATTTCACTACAATAATGAAAATATAAACGAAATATATGAATGTCACATACGTTGTTCCGTCCTTGGTAGTCATCAACGGCGTTGTGAAAAAATAATCCAGCTATTAGGGCGGCAATATTGGCAGTGTAACTGGCAACGAATATCACAGAAAAGCCACCCCAAACATTTATAAGGAACTTGTTAGGCCAACTCTTAGGAGCTTTAAATGCTACTAAATGTCCACATAAAAGACCCCACATCACCCACAGTGCGCTCGAGATGCTAAAGTTCTTTGACCTCTGCCGGCCCCAAGGGTTTAAACCAAACGGTGACAGCCACTCGTATATCGCGACCGCGAGGGCAGTCACATTTAGGGATACAAATATAGTTATCCATAATTCAGGTGAAAACGGCAATAGGAACGCTAATAGGGGTATGTCTGCCTTTTGGTTGGGAGCTGCTAAAAGTGATATTCCACTATAAAAATACGGTTGACTATAATCGATCACTTCCGCGCGTGCCGCCGACACGCTAAGTGCCGCGAAAGACATGTGGGCGGAACCGGATACTAAATCTCCGACAATTCCATTCCATTTCTGACTCTCTTCGTCCGGATCATCATTTAAATCTGGATCAGGGAATTCATCTCTGCTAGTAGCTTTGAAGCCATTTCGGAATTGCGCGCGATAGTTAAGGTGCTCTGGTATTGTAAACATAGGCTCATCATTCAAAAAGTTTGTAAACTCATGTAGCTTATTAAATGTTCTGACTAGCTTACGAGATCCATACAATCCGTCTTCGACTAGATATAAATGAAAATCAAATTCCAATTCCTGGGCAATATTTTCAAGTAAGTCCATCGCTAGTCCGTAGCAACAATGGGTAGCCATTTTCGGAAGATTAGTAGGCTTCGGGGTTGGAAAGAAGAAATCGTTCGGCGGATGGTCGTCGTAGTCTCTTTCCAGATCGTTAAAAGCGACGGTGAGGTTGTCTCGATCGGAGGTTTGTGGTCGATGGCAAGGGATTCCTCTAAGGCATTGTTGGTCTTCGTCGAGTTCCCCTTCCATGACGAACGGCGGTGCTAAGGCAGTGACGATGCGGTAAATGGTGCGGGCACCAGCGGACTGGCCGTGGGCGACCAGTTTGCCGCCGGGCCACACGATGGTGTGGAGCCTCACCATGCGCCCGTGAATGTGGCCCACTTGCCTCCAAACATTGCCCCCTGTGGCTCCGGGGACCAGGTTGAAAAAAGTAAATGTAGATGTCAATGAGGGCTCTGGACGCTCCGTGCCTCCAGCGAGTGCTGCTGCTGATGCTATTCGAATTTCTCTGTGGACAAAAGATATAACTCTTCATATCCAAAATGTAATTTAATTCATGAAACATAATTACTATACCATAATATGAATCCTACTTTTACTTAAATATTAGGAACTGAAAGACAAAATGTGAAGATTCAAATTGACAAAAAGCATCACATTGCTTTTTACACCTAATGATTTCATTAAAGTTCTTCATGAATTTTATCTGATCTTCCGAAGTCTTAAATAATGTCATTTCGTTATACAAATTAGTCCGTACATTGATAATGTGCCTTTATTAAATTTCAGCTTCTAGTAAGTCAGTATCGCGAATAAAATACTATTTTAAGAAAATCCAATTACACACAATACTACGCGAGTATAAAATAATTCACAAGGTGTTATTATTTAAAGCATTTCAAGATATCAGTTAATGAACTACCACAAACATGTTTTATCAATAACCTCGCCGGAGATTTCTAGTCTAGTTAGCTCCACTGCTAGTTATTTAGCCTAAACTGTAGCAAACAAGTCCTAAGTTTGGAACTTGGCAAATTCTATGTAACTTGGCTTTTACTTACTCTGAAGCAAACGAGTTTTGGACTAGAACTAATGTAGGTCCGTTGTATTATTCTTAGATTATTAGCATCATTCAACAAGATATAGATATTTCAATAAAGTGTATTTAAATGTGCCGTTGTACCTATGTAAAATAGTCATGCATATCAAGCTCCAATTTATTCTCATGTAACTTTTGCATTGAAAAAAAATTGATAAACCATACTGTTCGTGATATTCTGAGATGATGAAACGAGTACAAGAGAAGAGATTCAAGTGTGAAAACATGGGTGCATACAACTTACTCATAAATATGTTCCGTCACCCATCCCTCTTATGTCAGCGGAGTAATATTTCGATACATATTTATGAGAGGATTAAATCGATTCATATTCGTGCACTTGGGAACACACAAAAATTCCGAAGAGTAATTTGTCCGAAAGCATAATTATTCCGAACGCCATTTACCACATGAAATAAATTTGGAAGCAGATTATTTAATAAATAGGTTAGGTTAGGTTAGTTCTATATCCTGAAAGATCAAAAAAATATCAGCGGAAAATGGTTTTCGGAATTATGAAATTCGGTAAAAATATACTTTAGGACAAATTACTCTTCGGAATTAGGTAGTGTACCCCGTGCACTTGACTGTACCGAGATGATGATTTAAGACCAGTGGTATTTATATTATTGCCAAGATTTTAAAACCAATAATTAATTCCCAAACAAATTTAGTATTGTCATTCTTATCTTAACAATGCTTCACATTCGGAATTTCTCTGCATTTTTTATTGAACCCCAGGGAAATACTAATTGCATTCCACACAGAGCGAGCGACATTCAGAGCTATTAGGAAAAATAAATTGAATAAGTGTTATATAGGAAACAGATAGATTATTATCTATGCCTAACTCGTAACCTAATGTAAAATAAGGTAATGATTTCCTGTGGCGATATTGCGTATTTTTTTGGATCAAGCGTAGGAATAACTCAACTGTCATTTTCCCGAACAAACAAGCATAAAAGGTTCATAAACTTTATTCCTACTACGGCAAACGAAATAAAAAAAACTGTTGTTTCATACAAAAGGTAGGCAGCCTATCACCCGGAGCATTATTTTGAATCGACTGAAACCACACACATGTACTTAAATATAAACATTATTATTATCATCAAACCAAACAGACCAACAAGCAAATACACTTTCGCGCGTACAATATTAAAATATTCCAAAAAATATTGTATTATTAAGTTTAAATCTTAGCCTTCATAAAAAGCGCATAAAGCATTCATAAGCTCGAAACTGTGCAGCTCTCCTGTGATGTGTTTGCGGATGGCTGGCCGGTGGTTGAAAGAGGATGATTGAATCTGTGTGAAATGATATCCTAGCTTGTGTTATATTGTAACATCGATGGTTTCAATGTGTGTCTCATGTTTTGTGATTAGTTTTAGTTATTTAAAAATGTAATGACTTAGGATAGTTCCTGTGATGTTACATGTTTTCTTAATAAATAAATAATAATAATAAGTAAAATGATCTCAACTCTGATAATACGTAATATTTATAGTTTCTGGCGTAATTCTCAACAGATCCAATTGCCAATATCCGCGTTATTTGCTCAACAGCACTTGCTTACACTAGATTAATGTTGTTATTTTCCTGCAAAATTACTTATTTGTGTATTAGTTAAGCGACCGGGGGATTAAGCGCGATCCCGGAAAATTAAGTCGCTTGCTTCATTTTCGCTTTAGAGATTAACTTTTTAAAATAAAGTCCTTTGCTTTATTTTCGCCTTAGAGAATAACTTTATAAAATAAAATTGTGTATCAAACTATAGTACGCATCTGAAAGTAATGTTCGTATTTATCTTCATTTTGAAAGTATCACTACAGTTTTGCATTAAATAGTGAAATAAAAGGGAATAAATGATAAACCTGCAAAATAATCATTGCTTGATATTATTTAATATTATTTATTTATTTATTTATTTATTTATTTATTTATACAAGGAATTCCAACAGCTATGAAATATTCGCTAGACTTTGATAAATAGCAATACAGAGCCAATTATTATTATGTAGTAGTTACGTCTATAAAAAAAGTAGGCACACGATTTATTTTATCTGAAAACGGACAATATTTTAATATTGGTGCGTAAATACGTACTAAGTAGTTCTAGGATATTGACAGTTACCTTCCCTCACAACAGATTTGTAAACATTTGAACGTTGGTTTTGCCCTAGGACCACTTCGTTTAAAATGCCTGTCGATAGATATAAAGTTTTATGTATGTCTTTTTTGATTAAAGAAAAAAAATAATTTAACAGAAAAATCATAATATATAGATCATAAAACCGGACCTGGGATAAAATATCCGCTACGTTATGGTAAATAAAAGCAGCCTTTTCCAAATCCAATCCAAAGTACTATGATTGGTGTTTCCCGAACATTCGTTGACTTGCTCAATTTTAAACAAACTTGCATGATAGGTACGCTTTAATATTCAAGCAAACTCCCGTCACAATAAAAATTCAAAGCCAACTGCTGTCACAATAAAAATTCGTCGAGCAAATTGCCCAGGTGTGGCACAAAATATAGCCCTAGCAACGTTGGCATACTAAACATAATTCTGGGCTCCGCGAGCGAATGGTGCGAACGTGCAATATCCGCGCCTGCTCCCGATACCGCCTGCATTTAATTTCCATGCCGATTGATCAACGAGTAAATAATATGTGCTATAATATTGGTAATACATGTGTATTTAATAATGATTAGATTATATTTATAAACGGAACGTATAGGGCCTACTACGTACGAGTAGGTAGGTAAGTACCCATGTAATTTTAATACGTCCTGTCTCAATGGCCTATTTCTAAAACTAGAAACTAGCGTCCAATAGGGTATTTGATAACAGTGAAAATAAATCGTTTTTTCATGAGATAACAGAGAAAGAAACTTTTCGAATATTTTCCGAGAAATATCTTTTAGTTATATTTGCTATTTTTATGTTTTTTCAAGTCATAAATAAATAACAATAAGGACGTTGTTTGATTGTGACGTCACAAGCTAGCAATCCCTACGAATTCCATACTAACGAAGCGTTTATGACGTTTCTAAGAAGCGACTTTAGTGAAATACCGTATTTCAAAATTGAATATAATACATATGAAGTTTCCTAAGTTTTATTCAGAACGACGTGGAAAAATGGCCAAGACGAGTAAGAAGCCATAGGTATATTAACTAGCGTACCAATTATAATAATAGTCCATTAAACGTATTTAATTAACGTCAGTAAATTCTTGATCGTCTTACCTAATGACAAGACTATCAAGAACAACTTTACTAGAACCTGCCAAGGTGCCGATTATTTCCAATTCGCTGACCCAGTAAACTGCTTAGTTGCAGAATTTCCGGAAGAACGAATGCTCGCATCAAGTTATGTCAACGGGAGCCATCATTTTGTAAAATCAGCTAGCAGGCATTTACAACGCTTACCGGCTTCGCTTGCGGCAAACCAGTGTGAACGTGAACTGTGATTACGAATAGGTGTTAGGGATTTCGGTATCATATACTAGAGGTGAGGGAATGAGGTTAGTCGACTGTGAATAGCACAGCCTGGCCGCTCGCCAACGAGCCGTGGTGCACTCTCGCCCGATTTATGATAATGTGATTGACTTGGATTCAGCCCAACATAATAATAAAACTATATATTGTTACAACTTTAAATAAAGATGTACCAATCGACTGCGTTTAATTGTTTAAAACCAGTTTCAAAAGCCTGATTAGTAAAGGTAGAATAGAACGTATACGAAAGAAAATATAGCAAACATAACGCATTGAAAATTGTACTTTAAAAAAAAATGCACCAAATATGTACAATATATTTATGAAACGCCGTCATTAGGTATGGCTTGCCAAAACAATTCCAATTCACAATGAAATTTCCTAATTGTCCATATATTCTCGAGAATGGGAGGGCAATTGGGAGGGTCAGATCTCACTCCAAGGTAATTGTTTGCAAGCAAAAATTAAACAAGTGTGGTCAGTGTTCTGGACTTCTTCGTCCTGTGTGGCATTGTTACAAAATCTGTAAAAAAAATAGAAGAGTAAATGTAAGTTGTAAATATGCGACTGAAATATAATATTTTTTTTAATGTTTACCTTATTACCACTCATCTATTACAGGAGGTCTGAACTCAACTGAGACGTACCTATAGAATGCCTATTGATGTTGAAATATAGCGAGTTTAAGACAATATTTAAAAACATATATAAAGGAATGTCTAATACGAAGCAATACAAATAACACCCTAAATGGCATCGAGCGTTAAACTTAAAATCAAATGAAATTGATCGATATCTCAAAGAAAATGATCTATTTCGATGACAGATGCTAAGACTAATAAATTTACACTGTACTGCCTAATAAATAATGGATATTGAAACAATATTTGGAAGTAATGTACTCACTCAATAAAATATCGTATACAGTGTCGTCTAGAAAATCTAAGCAATGAAATTCTTAAGAAACAAGTCACCGTCAACTTTATCCGGAACTAGAAATGCAGTTAAACTGTAAAGTTTTTCGTTTAAAAATTGTTTAGATAGCCGCGAAGTTGGCGGCAACTAATTTAAGTGCCAGTTAGGAAGGAGAGTGCCATTAGTCACACGTCGGGAACTCACAATCACGAATCTCGAAAGTAATTTTTCAGTTTTGAATATACTTGTGTAATCTTTATTTCTTACGCATTGTTTTTAAAACCACGCTACGTAGTATTAAAAAACAAGCACTTTTTGATACTTTCTATTTGTAATTTAGCAGAGAAACGGGCAAACAATAACTACTTACACCAGCAAATTAAAAAGAAAAGCTTATTTATTTATGAATGCTTAATAAATAATAAAATATCTATTTATTATCGCAGGAACGTATGCATAATTGATGACAATCGTTCATTATCAAGCCAATTCAAAAGCGTCGAAACCAATATCACAGTACGGTATCAATCATCATGGAATATTCAGCGTTTATACAGCGGGGCTAGAACACATACGGATGCTGATCACGTATTTTATTGAATAACGCTTTGAAGACCGTGCCTCGGTGCCACTATTAAAGAGGTCAAGAGCAACTCCCTAAATCTTTCATTCTGAAACCATACTTGAAGGTTTTAGGAAACCTTTTTATTCCGAAATAGCGCTCTTATAAAAACTTTATGAGAGTATTTGTGAAGCGTTTGGTAAGGATAAACAAATTGGTGTTACTTTTGCATCGTATGCACCTTTATGTATGTGTAGTATAAAATAAACTTAGACGCATTGAATGATTTTGAAAGGAAAACTAAATAATAATAAAATAAAATTGGGTAAGCCTCTTGTGGAGCTGAGAAGCACAGATTTGAGTTTTGAAAAGTAAGTCGATAATACCGGGGGGTAATGTTCTGTTTTACACAGTGGCTCGGTCGCAAACAGCGCTCAAAATGCGCATTGAATTCTCTCAGTGAAGTCTCTCCCTTTTGTCGACGAAAACGATCTTGTTTAATTGTGCGAGATACACGTACGAGTATTGACAGTGAACTTCTGAAAGAACTTGAAGTTGCAAGCGCACGTCAATTTATTTTGATGTCGTTATCAAAATCTTGTTACTGATTGGATTGTACTGTAGGTACATATTAGGTTAGGTTTCCCGTTAGTCTACGTGAAGTAGGTAAGTACATGGAGATGACACATTTTCCTTTTCAGATGTGTATAAATACTCAATTTTATTAAGAAACCAATGTTGATAGCTAATAACAGCAATAAATCATCACATTCAATACGGATTCGATACTTTGACCTAAATAATACAAAAGCTAAGTATATGAGTAGTGACAGATGGGGACACATCTATTGCGAAAGTTGAAGACTTTTCCTTATCTAAAGAATTAGTTTAGCTGAAAATGTCTTTTGTTTGTACATAATTCCTCAACAAGGCAATTATTAATTAAAAGTTACTGTGTGTAAATGATTTAACAAATAATAAAAAATAAATAAAAAAAAAACTCAACGTAGCCAATGCAGCCACATTTTTAACGTTATACCTATCTCAAATGTAGTAATGTGTTAAGTTCGTTTTTGAAATATTTGATATTGAACACACCACATATTTGATATTGCATTATTAGAAATAGTGCAATATATTACTATACCTGTCATACAATTTCGTAAAGTAACTCTATTAATTAAGTCTATGTAACTTATTAATTATTCAAACATAAATCATCAATGCAACTGACTAAATATTAAAAATATATCAAATTATCAAGTTTCGCCACCAAGAAACCGAGCCTCTAATTATCAACACAAGTTCGGAAGTCTTGTAAATAGATTATGTAAATTACTGTACTTAAGTAGGGCTTGTATTTAGGGCACTTCCAGCTTAGTTAAATATCGGTTACCACAGGGTAGTGTCTTAGAACCCTCGTCACTGTCGTGACACTACGCGAGCACCGCAGGCCGCGCCCGTAAATAAACCTAACCGTAACTGCTACAATTAATTTATTTCCAGTTCACACAGTAGAAGAATTCCGAGCATTCGAGACTTTGACGTGACGCGCTGTGATGTACAGGAGACGTGATGAATCTAAAATGAACGGTGCATTCCGTTCTTTTTAAGTCTGCTTTTCCTTTTCATTACCTTCTTAAAAACATTCGTTTTAAGTTACTTTAGAACGAAGATGTCGTTTATTTAGAGATTTTTTTTAAAAATTGAATAACGTTCTCTTTTAACATATAAATAATATGATTTGCTCATGATAATAATATTGTGTTTTAAGATGACACAAAAGGTACAGTAGCCCGTATATTACTACTTAATTTAGATTATGTGGTTAGTAAAATGGATGTAAGTACGTTACTTTACGTTTACTCAAAAGAAAAAAATAAACATTAATCTAATCTTTTTTATTAAGGTGGTTCGACGAGTATACAAAACGTCGTTTGAGATTCGCATGCTAATGGCGTGATATTTTAAGAAACTTATATTATAACAATATTTCATAAATTGGCTTTGCATTTGCGCGAAATTCCCCATTTCCTAGAATAAACTTGTATAAACTAGAATAATTTGAGAGTAATCGTTTTCCCAACGTATCACGTGACAAACTAATTTCTCAAATTATGGTCGTCGAACCACCTTAAGTTAACGTTTCGAGAAGTTTGGTAAAGTAATAAGTATTTTTAAATTGACATTGACAAAGATAATAATATCTAACTATATAATACTGATAACTGCCTAAAAATGTCTGTCTCTAATAATAAAGTGTATGAAAAGTACCTTTTTCTGTATTTAAGTTGAATAAATATTAAACATAAAACATCACGAGGAAACCGGTCTTATCCTAATAAGGTCTTATTATTCCTATGGCTTGGCAGGTCAGATCGCTTTCGTAACACTAGTGCTTCCGCCAAATCTTGGGATTAGGTGCCAAAACTGACCCTGTGGGCTCGGTCAGGGCACTGCGCTAGGAGGATATGATAATGATGATGTCTGAATAAATATTGAAGAATCTATACGTGTCAAGTTCAAATAAAATATTCCGCGAAATCAGTTTTCCATCATAATTTAAAACAGCTTGTATTTTCTGGAAAAAAATATCGAGCCTCGTTTAAATTTCGAGTGCGTCTAACGTTCAATGGCTTCTCACCTCCGTTTATAATTAATTAACATCATGAAAACGATATATTATATCGTTTTCATGAAAGTACCTTTGGGTTGCTTGTTTGTAATGAAATGGATAGCTGACAATTTTCTTTATAACAGACATATGACTTGCGATTTAAATTCAAAATTATGTTTTTCGCTTACTGGTAACGCTGAATATACATAAATATTTAAGCATTTAAGTAGCTAATCAGTGTACTAATACTGTAATGACTAATGAGATTAATACCACTAATGTACAGTCGAGTTCTCCAATATATGTACACTTTTTTATCAACTCGAATGCGGCCGCTAACAATTAGTATGCAAACGCGTTCGATTAGGTAAAAAAGTGTACATATACAACGTGTTAATAAAATAACGCAAAACCTGAAAACCGTTTGTTAAGAATCGAGCATAGAAAGCGAAAAAAATAAAAAATAAAATTTTTGACAAGATTTATTTTTTACATTTGTATGGAGTGTTGGCCGACTGGGGCGACCTGCTCCATACAAATGTAAAAAATAAATCGCGTCAAAAAATTTATTTTTTATTTTTTTCGCATTCTACTCTCGATTCTGAACAAACGGTTTTCAGGTTTTGTTATTTTATTAACACGTTGTATTTATGAACTCGACTGTACGTGAATTATTTATTGTACACAAGACAGGTTTTTTAAAAGACAAAATATGTTACATCGGTAAGCGACCTTATCCGTATAGCGATCTCTTCCAGTTAATGTAATATTACTTTCCAGATAATTTAATGTGGAATTTAAAATAATAGTACGTTGTGCTACGAGTATGGTATGTATTTTTTTACGAAAGAGAGTCTATTATTGGTAGCGACATAATATGTAGATAAAAAATGTATTCTCCAAAAAAAATGCATCAGGATACTTGCAAATATTGACCAAATGGAATCATGTAGACCTTATTTTCTCCATGTACATTTTTGAAGTACCTATGTAAGTTTGTCAGAAAGCATAGGCTATCTAAATAAGCACTTATTACTTTTCAACCAAATCCCACACCATATGACAATTAAAATATATATCACCCACCGAATTCCTTAAAGAACCTTAAAAAAACAAAGCTCTTTAAGTACTAAACAATTAAAAACATAACTAATACAAAAGTGTTACTATAGTCTAGCGGATTATTTTAAAGATGCATGAATATAATTTAATTAGTTTATTAAATAGAAATTATCTTATTGTTTCATTATGTACAAATTATTTGTAATAATTAGCATTTCGTTGTTCATGAACCTTGGCGAGCCTATGTTAGTTGAAATGTTATTTTAAGTCTCTTTCCCACGATAGGAAATCTAAGTGAAAGATAAAGATAAACGTATTATTACGGCATTTCAACTGGAATAAGTTTGGTGGACGTTCATGAATAAGGATAATAGGGAGTATTAATTTTAGAATGCTACACGCAATAAACATTTATATTTCTATTAGAAGCCCAACGCCGAAGGCGAAGGGCTTTGACGGCTCGAGTTTGTTAAATATCTGACTCAGCAGACTGAGGCATGTGTGACAGATACAGATAGAAAAAAAACAATAATAAAAGCTTGTAGGCTACTTATACACATTTTAGATTGTACACTTATACATTTCTATAGTTGCATGTTAAAACATATTTATTTACAATTCTTAACTTATACATATTTACATACCTATATATATATATACACACTTATATAAATATACATATATAAACGATATACTACGCTTAACATGCTTATTACGCTTATAGAAATATATATGTATGCCAACCAGTTTGTCGATATCGATATCGTAGCATATCGATATACTGCATCGACCTCACCGTCGCCCTAGCGGGCAGCTGGTTATCGTCAAGCGCGGCGTCCGCGCATCAGAGGTCAATTGTGAGTCAAAGCCTAGTTTCGACGCGGAGCGCATGTTTCTCTTGACCGCTAAACAATAGCCGCGATCTACATATGTGCTTGCTTTCTCACTCGCTTATTATTTATTTCTATCTTCCGAACTGTATTCTCGCTTTAAGACTTTCTTCTATTAATAGTGCCTGTGCTTTCTACCCTTCTGTGCCTTCTGTTTTGCTTGTGTATGGATTTCGTGTGTACTCGGACAATATACATTGAACTGTAAGTTTTGTGCATTTGTTATTCACAAACTCCTGCTGCATAGTACACGCCCTTAAACACCTACACTACAATGGTGACCCCAGGTTCGAGCCAAGAAAGGGGAATGAAAGAGAATCTCGGGACAAACCCGTCAGCACCGAATAGTGAGGGGACAAAGTCGATAGAGGCGGGCAATGTTTTTAAGGTCGGCGTTAGAGTGCCACCGTTCTGGGCAGAAGAACCGGAGATTTGGTTCGCGCAGGTCGAGGGGCAATTTAATATTTCTGGTATCACTAGCGATTCCACGAAGTTTAATTATGTCATTGCCCACCTCGACAATCAGTATTCCCGCGAGGTGAAGGACATAATTATAAACCCGCCCGCGACCCAGAAATATGAGAAACTCAAATCTGAGCTTATCAAGAGGCTAGGCATATCCAACGAGAGGAAGACCAAGCAGCTGCTGATGCATGAGGAGCTCGGGGATCGCAAACCGTCCCATTTCTTCCGGCACCTCAAGGATTTAGCAGGGCCTGCAGTGCCAGATGACTTCATCAAATCTATCTGGACAAGCCGCCTCCCTCATGGAGTGCAGATGGTGCTCGCAGGTCAACCAGCTGCGTCTTCACTTGAAGATCTCTGCGACCTAGCTGACCGCGTCAACGACTTGGCCTGCTCTTCGCCTCAAGTAGCGGCCGTGAGTAGCAGAGCTCCCGGTTCAGTTCCTGGTGACCTTGCCAGGGAAATCGCAGAACTTCGGAAGCAGTTCCAGCAGTTCCAGGCGTTCGCATCGGGCAGGAATAGCAGACCTAGAGCACGTGCATCTTCTGGCAAGCGAAACGCTTCGAGGCAACGGTCCCAGTCGAATTACCGTAAATATCCTCTCTGCTGGTACCACGGGAAGTTCGGCGACGACGCCAGCAAGTGCGTTCGGCCATGTGACTTCAAGCCGGCGGAAAACTCGAAGGGCAGTCGATAATGGCGGCTGACGATTGCCCATCGACACCCACTGGTCGCCTGTTCATCACTGACCGTACTACAAAGACGCAGTTTTTAGTCGACACCGGAAGCGACCTCTGCGTCTATCCACGGTCGGCATTGTGTGACCGTCGTTCTCGGACTGGTTATAAATTGTGTGCTGCGAATGGTTCTGACATTGCTACTTATGGTTATGTAAATTTAAACCTAGATTTTGGCTTACGTAGGTCTTTTGTATGGCGTTTTGTAGTGGCCGACGTAACCAAGCCAATCATTGGAGTCGATTTTTTAAATTATTATAGCCTAATCGTAGATTGTCGAAATAGACGTTTGATAGACAATTTAACTTCTATAGCTTCCATTGCTACTGTAGCCAATTGTAAAAACGTGTCCTCCGTTAAAGTCGTAACTGGCGAGTCTCAATATCATAAAATTCTTGAGGAATTCCCAGAAATTACTCGACCAGCTGGTAGGCATAACACCATTACACCGCACAACACTGTCCATCACATTCGTACGACACCAGGCCCCCCAGTCTCTTTGCCACCCCGTCGTTTAGCTCCCGACAAGCTGAAAATCGCCCAGGAAGAGTTCCGGACTATGCTGGCTAGCGGTACAGCCAGGCCGTCCGAAAGTTCCTGGTCTTCGCCTCTCCACCTGGCTCCGAAGAAGGGAAACGGATGGCGCCCCTGTGGAGATTATCGCGGTCTAAATGCTCGCACGGTGCCTGACAGGTATCCGATTAGGCATATTCAGGACTTCGCGTACGACATTGCTGGTAGTAAGGTATTTAGTACACTTGACTTAGAAAAAGCTTATAACCAGATACCTGTCAATCCCGACGACATCCCTAAGACCGCCATTACCACTCCCTTCGGGCTATACGAGTTCCCTTTTATGGCGTTTGGTCTCCGGAACGCAGGTCAAACGTTTCAACGATTCGTGGACGAGCTCACCAGGGGACTCGATTTCGTCTACGCTTACCTGGACGACTTTTTAGTTTATTCTAGGGACGAAGCCGAGCATGAGGAGCACCTGCGAATTGTTTTCAGTAAGCTGAAGGAGTATGGCATGCTGGTAAATACCTCTAAGTGTGTCTTGGGGGTTCATGAGGTGACATTCCTAGGGTACCAGATCTCAGTCAGCGGATGCAGACCCCTGGAGTCAAAGGTGCAGGCAGTCATGGACTTCCCACCTCCAACTAACGTCAAACAGCTCCGAGGCTTCTTAGGGATGCTTAATTTTTATAGACGGTTTCTTCCACGAGCAGCCCAGATACAAGCCCCACTACACGCACTGTTGACGGGTTCCGTCAAGGGATCCCATCCAGTCAACCTCGCAGGGGACGCCTTGGAAGCTTTTCAGGCCTGCAAAGAGAGCTTATCAAACGCAGCCATGCTAGCACATCCTGACTGCTCAGCAAAACTAGCAGTAGTCACGGATGCGTCTGATAAGGCTATTGGCGCAGTGCTCCAACAATTTAAGGACGGTGCATGGGAGCCATTGGCCTTCTTTTCCAGAAAGCTTAGCCCATCACAGACCAAATACTCGCCTTACGATAGGGAGTTACTGGCCATATACGAGGCTATAAAATATTTTAGGCACATGCTCGAGGCTCGTCATTTCATCGTCTATACTGACCACGAGCCGATCAGTTTCGCATTCCATGAAAGGAAGAACAACTGTTCGCCAAGGCAGTATAGACACCTCGACTTCATATCACAGTTCACGACAGACATCCGCCACATAAGTGGCAAAGATAACGTGGTAGCTGATGCCTTGTCGCGAATTGAGGAACTAGAAGCACCTGTCAGCCTCGAGATGATAGCCCAACATCAAGTCTCCGACTCTGAACTCCAACAGCTTTTGGACAAGGGATCTTCGTTGCAGCTACAGAAACTCCATGTTCCTGGAAGCCAAGAACCGTTGTACTGCGATGTCAACACACTGGCTACCAGGCCCTACGTACCAAGGTTTCTGCGTAAGCAAGTTTTCGATAGCCTGCATTCACTGAGTCACCCTGGCAGTAACGCTTCAGCGAAGCTAGTTTCCGAGCGTTTCGTTTGGCCAGGAGTAAAAAAAGACTGCAGGGAATGGGCGCGTTCTTGCTTGCCGTGCCAGCGAGCTAAGGTCAACCGTCACGTGACTTCCTCTCTGGGCACATTCAATTTACCGCGCGCCCGTTTCAGACAGATTCATATAGACCTTGTTGGGCCCCTGCCACTTTCTCAGGGCTATCGATATTGCCTCACAGCAGTAGATCGCTTTACTCGCTGGCCAGAGGCAGTACCGATAGAAGATATCACGGCAGAAACCGTTGCAAAAGCACTGCTGTCTACCTGGATTGCTCGATTTGGCTGTCCTGTAAGCATTACAACTGACCGCGGCCGTCAGTTTGAGTCGGCCCTCTTTCAATGTTTAGCTAGGATAGCCGGCTTCGAGCATAAAAGGACGACAGCTTACCATCCGGCTTGCAACGGTTTGGTTGAGCGTTTCCATCGCCAACTTAAGGCGGCTATAGTCTGTCATGCAAATGACAGATGGACCGAGTCGTTGCCGTGGGTCCTTCTAGGAATACGTACGTCCTTTAAAGAAGACTTACAAGCGTCTTCGGCTGAGCTGGTTTACGGAGAGCCGTTAAGACTACCCGGCGAGTTCTGGGAGCCAAGCACTGGCATGACTTCAGACTTGTCAGATTTTTCCGCTAGACTCAGAAGCTTTGTTGGCAAATTACGTCCCGTTCCTGCTTCACGCCATGGTACGCCTAGAGTGTTCGTGCACAAGGAACTGGGAACCTGTAGTCATGTCTTCCTTCGCGATGACACTATCAGAGGTTCCCTCACACCAGCTTACTCCGGTCCCCACAAGGTACTCGCCAGAGATGCCAAGGTTTTTAAAATACTCCTCAAGGGCAAAGAAATGTCTGTTTCCATTGACAGGCTCAAACCAGCTTTTACACTGGACAGCGGTACACCCACTCCCACGCCAGAAGTACCTCAGAACAAAACAACTCGCTCAGGTCGAGTAGTTAAATTTCCAGACTATTATCGTCCCTGAGGGACTCTGGTGGGGGGTGGTGTAGGCTACTTATACACATTTTAGATTGTACACTTATACATTTCTATAGTTGCATGTTAAAACATATTTATTTACAATTCTTAACTTATACATATTTACATACCTATATATATATATACACACTTATATAAATATACATATATAAACGATATACTACGCTTAACATGCTTATTACGCTTATAGAAATATATATGTATGCCAACCAGTTTGTCGATATCGATATCGTAGCATATCGATATACTGCATCGACCTCACCGTCGCCCTAGCGGGCAGCTGGTTATCGTCAAGCGCGGCGTCCGCGCATCAGAGGTCAATTGTGAGTCAAAGCCTAGTTTCGACGCGGAGCGCATGTTTCTCTTGACCGCTAAACAATAGCCGCGATCTACATATGTGCTTGCTTTCTCACTCGCTTATTATTTATTTCTATCTTCCGAACTGTATTCTCGCTTTAAGACTTTCTTCTATTAATAGTGCCTGTGCTTTCTACCCTTCTGTGCCTTCTGTTTTGCTTGTGTATGGATTTCGTGTGTACTCGGACAATATACATTGAACTGTAAGTTTTGTGCATTTGTTATTCACAAACTCCTGCTGCATAGTACACGCCCTTAAACACCTACACTACAAGCTCCTGTAGCTCTGCAGGTCGATCACGTAACGCATTGTACGCGCGTCAGGTAGATCTAAATGTTACTTTTTGTATGGAATAATTTATTTATTTTATTTATTTAATCTTTATTGCACAAAATAATATCTTATGGTACAAACGGCGGACTTAATGCTATAAAGCATTCTCTACCAGTCAACCTTAAGGCAAAGCAGATAAAATGTGGGCAGTGCAACTTAATTTAAAACAAAAACTCTTTATCTAAAGATGGGATGAATAATATAGAAGAATACGATATAATATAATATAATATGATATATAAATATATACCTAGCTATTAATACATACTCGTACATACACATACATATGAATATAGATGAAACTTACAAATCAGATATATTATTTTTTAGTTCTGCCAGTAAATAAATTTTGTAAGGACTTTTTGAAGACAAGCCTGTTTGGAGATTGCCGAATTTTGACAGGGAGACTGTTCCATATGCGAGCTACTTGGACGGAGAAGGAATTGGACATAAAACCAGTACGGTGAGCCGGAATAGATAAGGAAAGGTTGCCGGTGGAGCGAAGTTGACGGACCCGAGAGACACAGTAATACTGAAAAAGAGTTTTGAGGTATTCGGGAGATTTAGGATCGTTTAGAATGGAGAAGAGAGTGCAGAGCAAACGTATTTTGCGGCGTAGGCGGATGGGCAGCCAGCCCAATTGGGAGCGGAAGGAAGAAACATGATCGTATTTTCGAAGACGAACCGAATACAATTATTTAGAAGACGATCTAACTTATCAAGAAGCTCACCATTCAAGTCAGGATAACACACATCACCATAGTCAATTATGGGCAATATCAATGTCTGCACTAATCAAGTGTGATTAGAAAGTTAGTTAGCTTTACCACTCTCCATGTAGGTAATTCAAACATACCCAGATAATGAAACGTTTTATCCAGAACGTAAAAAAAGCACTACGATTCGCGTATTCCGTTTGTTAGTGGAACATTCTTGTTGCGAATTCGTTTTAATTAAAGTTTAGGACTAATACTTGTTTAATTTAACGTCAGTCTTCAGCGAATAAACGTGCAGTCTTTGTAGGTATTTTCCACTTGGAACTTTAGTAATCTTTCTATCTTATACTATTTTCTATCGTCTGAAATTATCACGGAACGCATTTTTAAAGGTATAAATAGGTATAAATATAAATAAATAAATAAATATTATGGACACAATCTTACACAAATCGACCTAGTCCCAAACTAAGCAAAGCTTGTACTATGGGTACTAGACGACGATATACATACTTATATAGATAAATCGATACTTAAATACATAGAAAACATCCATAACTCAGGAACAGGTATTCGTGATCATCACACAAATAAATGCCCTTACCGGGATTCGAACCCGGGACCTCCAGCTTCGTAGGCAGGGTCACTACCAACTAGGCTACAGAGGTCGCCTTTTGGGATTTTACTAACAAAAGAGAAATCCTAATGAATAAATAAAAATACACAAACATACGAAGAAGAAGATGATTTCTTGAAGGTATGATGATCAGTTGATGACGTGCTGACCGATGTCGGTAATATTCACACGGTTTTTATCAGTGAATAGGTACTGAATTATGCACGAAAGTGTATAACTTATTTCTTTAAACCATCGGCACAGTTCACGAGATTGTCCATCGTCCCTCATACTCGCAAATGGGATACTAGGATCACTTTCAAGAAATATCTGTCGTGGTAAAGCCTTTGACAAAGTGTACAATCGCCCCAGCGTGTCCAGTGCCAAGATAAGGTTTTATGTAGCGTAATGCGGGCCCGATATACAGCGCGGGCTTCGCCTTTTAGATGGAAGGGCGTAAAGTAATCTTGCACATTCTCGGACGCGCTAGTCAATTTACTTTTACGATGATGCTGCACGCTTGTTACCATTCTATTATCATCCCTAGTTTCAATCCACCGCATTCAAACGCAAATCGTTTTTATGTCTTCATACAACAGCAATGGCGCAATGACCCCTTTTATTAAACAATTTGATACGAGTAGATAAATTTCTTGATTTATGCACCGAGTTGTAAATCATAGAAAATAACTTTCATGTTTTCATTTGAAAGGAGAAACAGCCATGCCAGATGATAAATTATTCTACTTACGTAAAGTTATTGCTTGGAATAGTTTTGTCAGCGAAAGTATAAACTTATATTTAACCCATGTGTCAAGATGGAATTAAACAAATTGCGTTTTAGCCATTGCAGAAATATTTTTGTTGGCATTCAGTCAGGTTCAGGTATGGGTAAGGATAGGTATCTGAGCCTGACTGAGTGTAGATATAAATGAGCAGTATTTAAAAAGTTCTTATCGGTGACTAAGAAAAATACCTACCCTTATAATTATATCACTCGTTTTTCCGAAAAGTTGCATTGCATTTAAGCTTTAAATATTGCTTCAAAATGCTGGCGCAAATATAGCAAAATATTAAAATGTGAATAGCTGGATATTCATAATTGTAGGTAGATACCGCCCAACAATTTTATATCAAAAGAATTCGGTAAGCAGCGCGGAGTCGAGTCAAAAGGAACGGAAAAAGAAAAGAAATTAAGCATTTCGTTTGCTGGATGATCCGCGCAATCCATTCGCAGGGGTCTACAGTTACGGGGGGCAAAGTTGGCAGTTACGGCGAGTATTTTAATAAGAAGCCGCAATGACGAGAGATCCATCACGGCCAAGGACGATATCACTCACTGCCGCCACTAGGCCCCTTTTCGCACAAGGTCATAAACTGAATACTTTTGTGGTTAACAAAGGGAATTTTCACTGAACCTAACTTTTGTTTTGTGTCAACTTTCCCAATAATTGTCACTTAAAAAGTTACAGCCGATAGGCTTTATTCGAGGCTTTAAGAGATTTCGCTATGGAATGATTTATAGCTTTTGCGATAATTGGATATGAATTATCCTCCTTTCAGAAAATGGACGATGACATGTAACGTGTAGTACAGAGTCTATTTAATTAATGTGTTTATATATGTAATCGGTTTGCTATTGGTCACCCGGAATACTTTCCTCTTCGTCACTCGAACACTTCGTCGGCAAACGAACGCGCCTGACAAATATTTACCAAACGATATCAATGCGATACGTTTAATCAAATACACCCTGGCTTAAGTAAGCGTATTGAAGGACCACTATTTAGATAGGTACCTAGCCGGAGTGTTATGTCAACATGACCTCTTGGTCCCTACCCCTACATACTAATCGTGGACAAAAGCAAACAGCCACGTGCTTAACAACTTACTTGGGGCAAAGTTTGCAAAACGTTTGAGGACCTGTTTCTCAGAACAACGGCAGGCCCGTGGCTTGCGCCAAACTTACGATGGTCATTCAAAGTTCAACATTGTCTGGTAACTTCAAACAAATGGTAAACTGTTGTGATCCTTTGTGAAAATATTTTACTTTTTCTGCAATGATGCTGATTCGTAAATGGGAACATGTCACAACTATTTTGAGCCGTCGAAAAAGGAGGTTCTCAATTCGGTATTTTTTTGGTTTTTTATGTGTATTTATTTATCTGATAGATAGTATGTGCTTCCAGATTGCTTAATCGGACATGTTTTCTTGTAGAACAACGCATTATGATGATTTTTATATCTTTGTATTCATGTTGAGTTTATTTTGGCGTTTCTTCTTAACAGTAGCCTTCTTTTTCAAAAACGCTGGTAGAATTTTGACTTGTCAAAGTGCCATTACGGCCTACTTGCAGGATTAAATTAATTTATATCATTTATTTTATTTATTGATCCGATTGTTATCAAAACTCCTAGGAATTGAAAAAATACCTCAAAAATATTACAGTACGCGTGTAGTAATTACGGTATTTTCTATTTTATTTCGTGTACCTATTATTACACCCGGAAATAATAAATTTGATGAAATGGAACATTTGATGAAGACTACTGGATGACTTATAGAACTCCTTAATTATGTACTTAAACCTATACAAATAGGTCACAGATTCTGACATGATTCCTTTAAAATAGCAACTAATGAAATGCCAAAGGTGATTCTGAAATCCTTGAGGAATGACTGAGCTCCTCAAAATAGTCGGCCCACATACAGCGATTTGGGTTTTTTCTGTAATAATCATTTGCTCTCGTAAAGCAGTTCATGTGGTAAAGTGAAAAGTAAATGTGGAAATGGTCCTGTATGTGCTTGGCGGAATACTGATTGGAAATCAATTAACACTTTGTTTTTCAAGTGCATCTATTATGCTTATCGATTTTTAAGTAACTCATTTTTGAAATCGAAACTGTTTTTTGTCCACTCACGGTAACCCACATTTCGCTAACCACTACTACAATAGAGAGTGTACGGTTCGAAACCAATCTAATTATCGGAAGTGCGTTAGAGTCTTCAGTAAATAAATTGTTACCTTTTAACAAGTTAAGTTGAGTGGTTTCGATATCCTAATTGACTAAAAGACGACCTTACAAAAAAAAAATATGGCTAGGTATATTTGCCACAAATTGTGTCACTTACCTGACCAAATCAGCAGAAAAGTCAGCGGCGGCATCGCTAGGCTCATCCCAACACGAGGCTGCAGCGTCGCTAAAGAACTGCGCTTGCGCCGACCACGCGTCGCACGCGCGCAGCACACGCCTCAGCGCTCCCACTGCAATGCGCACTGCCGCTCGGACGAATGAGCCGTCTACAACGTTAATTGTTCTTTAGAATTCGTGTGAATATCATAATCTTTCAAAATAAACAAATGAGCGAGCAAATAGGTATTAAAGATGGCAACGATTCGTCGCACTATTCTACAAGAATGTTTAGTTAACGATACATTTTTGCGTATTTATATTTTCCTGCGGTTAACTTATGATCTTATTTATAAATGTCTACCAAACCTTTTTCAGCTGACATATCGTTAAAATTCGTTTGGTTTCTCTATTACTTTCACACTCGTGTTTGTAAGAAAAAAAATTAAGTATATTTAAGCGTCTTAAAAAGTGTTGAAGAGCGTGTTTTATAAATCAGGGGTCTAGTGATTATGATGACTATAAGCATTAAAAGCATAAAAAACTATTGATGCTGAAATTAATATATTCTTCTTACCGATTTTCATAGGCTGTGGATGTAATGCTAACATTCCAAGAGGTAGACTATTAAATATAGCGGTATAGTTGTCTGTTACAGGTTCTTCCAAGTCATCAATATCTTCGGTTTTAAAACTTTTATCTCCTCGCTTTTCAATTGATTCCCTTATTTTATACGTGGAGGTCTGCACCGTGGGATTCATTAAGAAATCACTAGTATCACTTGAGAGTGCTAATCTATGCCTTAAGAGTATATTTTCTTCGTCTTTATTAATATGCTTTTGCAATAACGTTTTTATTTCATTATTTACATCATTTATACTATTTACATATTTATTAAAAGATTCATTTTTCATCTTGCTATAATTAATACGTCTACCATTATTTCTAACATGGAAGGACAGTTTATCCTTCTCGATAGAATTGTTTTCAATTTTAGAAGTTTCAACGCCTTTGTTATTTACATTATTACTTTTTACACTCTCCGTACTAATATTGCGCCTACGTTCGTACGATTGACTAAAATTTAAATTTAATATATTTTTTTTAATACTGTGCGCTTCTGACTTATTAATATTCCTACTTATACGATGAAAAAACGAATTTATTGAACTATTTTTTACTAACAATCGCTCTTCGTTATTTGAACTTTCAACCTCTTTGACCTCATTGATGTGTTTCGCAGAAACATGGCCGTTATTAGCGTTTATCAAATTATTGTCTACTTCATCGCGTTTGCTGCGTTCAAATTCCTCGCTCCTCAGTGCCTCTTTCTCATTTCTTACGCTACGAAAATCTAGACCTTCAGTCTCGCTATACTGTGTACGGTTACCGAAGTTACGAAAAACATCTATTTCTCGGGATGCATCAATCCATAACCAGAAGAAATGCCCATCAAGCAAGTTAAAGCGTTTCGCTTCATCCATAATAAGCTTAGCGTAATGGATGTCACATATCAGCACGACAACGCCCCGGGTCAGCCTTGAAATTTTTGCGAGACGCCTGCACAAATAAAACACAAGATTTATTGCGCTCATATCTAAAAGTCCAAACTCCAGATATGGTATCTCACAGCATTTTAAAAATAAAATGACGATAAACATACCGAAAAACCGCGAGTCGTGAAAATTTTGAAGGGAGGAAAAGCCAATTGGGATCCAACGGTTGAGAGGTTAGTATTGACGAGAGATCTTTCCGTAGTTTTAGAGTTGCATAGATGTCTTCCTCAGCGAGCAAAGTATAGGTGTGCCAGTGAGTATGCAGAAGAGTTGCCCTGTAATATAAAAATACAAAATTATGGCCAACGTGAACCTGAATAAAATACTATTTTTATGAAATTTACAATTATTTGATACGTACCTGAGTGCATTTAAAGTTTCTCTTGCAGTCGTCTCTAATCGGATTTCCAATGGAAGAAGCTCCTGCAAACACAGAATACCTAAGATTACTTACACCTATAAAAATGTACATTGTTTGTAATAATTGCTTTGATTGCAATATCCGCCACAACAATTACGTATTTTTCTATGAAGGCGGTATTAGTTTACGTCACTTCGTAATCGTCGCTAAAGTGGATAACAAATGACCATAATTTACCGCGACACCCAACTCGTGATCACATCCCCGGCAAAAAGAAATGCGAATATTTCACGACAAATCGTTTAGAAACGTTTTTCAGAACGAAAACGTGAAATGAATTGTCCCTGAATAGAACTACGAAATGGAGGGAATTAATCTTAACTATTTGATTCGATAAATTTTTTGCTCCAGTAAATGCCTAGAACATTTGATAATATCCTAAAGAGCTATCCATTTTCAGAGAATTTAAGGAGTTGGTATATTTGTAGTGAACATCGGGTGAATTGAACAAGACTTCGAAATATAATGACCACCACCGATGCGTCACCGATGCTATCGGTGGGAACCTGTAATTGGCTTTTTGTATTTTATCTATATATTCAATATGTTTCTGTAGCTGTTGGTTCTCCAAATAAATAAATAAATAAATATAATAATAAATAATAATTTAAGGTATGAAGGCAATATTTTATGAAATAAACAATATAAACATTGCTTTTTGGTTTCGGTTTGAGTCTATCCAAAGAAAATTAACAAATGTTATCTCTGGTAACTTGTCAAATTCTGCAACAGTACAGAAATGTATACTTAATTCAAATATAATAAAAGATCCTCTTGCTGAAAAGTTTACCTTTTACTATTTTCTATATTACTCTGAACACGCTTAATTTAATTTCACTGCGAACATTCGCGGGTATTATAATTGATTGAGCTAAATTTTATTTATATAAGCCAAACATATAATATTTAATTAGGAGTTCAAGCAACGATTAATTGTTACTTGAACCGTTCATAGGTCGCAATCTATTATTAACCGTATAAATAATTGTAACTTTTTAAATGGAGTTAAAATTTAAATCACACGTAACGATCCCATTTTTTTTAATTGTACATAGCAATGACCTTTTTCTAAATATAAAAAAATACCAGCTACTCTCATATTTACATATTTATTACTTGATGTAAAAATACAAGGCGCTCCGTCACGTCGTAGCATTATTTCACAGCGTGCCAGCTTTTATCGCGATTAATAGCCTACACGTATGGAATCGTCGGTGAACCACTAACAACATGGTTTTCGTGTTGGTATACTAGTCTACTGTATATTCAAGTTGATATATAATTTACAGTATAATAAACACATTTATATTCACGAGCGGTTTGTTCAGAGATTGAACTTTTCACCCGTCCTACTCGTAACAGTATATTTCAACTAAATATTATAATACGAAGCGTATATTTGTATTTATAGGTCATATTTCGTCACCTTTCATGTTTCATCACTCTATCACGTTTCGAAACAGAAGAGTGCTTATTATTCTAGTGAATTATAATAGGAAAGCATAAAAATGGTATCTTAATGTTTATTTTTCAATTTGACAACGTTCTATGTAGTGTATGTGTAAAATAGTAGATTGTTTATCAAGGGAGCAAAATGTTTTACTTACGGCGAGGGCGGTATATTGAAAAAAGTAATATAGTGTCAACAGATTCTTCAAAATAGGATCTACATAGTTTGCACACCTTATATATGCAACGGCAAAGCAACAACCGAACAGCCCGAAAGGTAAATGAGCTATTGTACAATTTGGTAGATGAAGGAGGTAGAGCAAGAATATGGTTTTGGAAAGATCTGATGGAAGTGAGACGATTAAAATGCTCTTTTAGATATGGAGGAGCAGAGGGAACAAAAAGTATACTGTGGAGTAACGCAAGAACGTGAGACTCACGACGAAGACAAATTGGAAGCCACTTGAGCAGAGAACGAAAGGAGAAATCGTGGTTATTTGGTGTGAAAATAATATTACACATGTGTTTGTACAACTGAATTGCACCAAAATGGATGCCACTCAGCATATGCCAGCAGCAATATATGCTAAAGACGCTGGTTTTTAAGATCTTACCAATCTGTTATATTTTTCCCCAATTTACTCGTTCGTTACATTTTATTACTTTAGGTAATATTGCTGAGAGCATTTATCACTCTATTGTCACTAGCAGTATTGTTTTCATTTGCGATAATACCGTGGTTTTCTTGCTCTGTATTGTAGCAACAGTGGCAGATTTATTGTGGCCGAGGCGGTCTCAGGACCGCTGCATTACTTTTATTACTCTTGTTTTTTCTGGCGCTAAGTTTACAAGTATTTTTCTGTGACTAATTTTGAAAGCCTTAATATTGTATTGGTAAGTCAAGCACACAAGACACTATCGTTTAATATTAATAATACTTTTAAGTTACGACGTAAAAGAGACTCAGAAATAGCAAATGGAAATCCGTGTCTGTCTACCCATCAAGGAAAAAGGTGTGATGTTGTTATAAAGTTTAATTGACTAAATATGTCACCGTAAAATTGTTCAAACTGTTAGCTTATAATCTACCTAGTGATATTATACATTTTCGGGTAACGGAGGTTAGGTTAGTTTATAATCTAACGCGTTAGTCATAAACTGACGAAGTTTCAATTCCACGGTAAGATAAATAAATGAAAAATATATAAATAAATATTAAGGGTTAAAAATCGAACTAGCTGGCTGGCTGTGCTGGTAAGCTCAATAAGACATGTTGATTTGTTGACATATACCTATATATGTATTATTTTAATTGAAGGCTTGTAATGACAAAAGATAATATGAATAAATAATATAAAATATATTTATATTCAAACATTTTGCCTAATGAATTCTTAGACAATACTGGCTGTCATAAGATTTTACATTTAATTTAGTTAGGGTAGTGTAGGTACGCCTAGTTCACTCAAGTGCAATGCCGTCGACTCTTTACTCGCATAAATCTAGATGCATTTGAATCCTTTGTACCGTTCCTTTCACCAGAACGAGGACATTATGTTCATACTTAAATACGCGGAGCGAGTTTTAGTTCTATTCAATAGAAACTTGATCGAGTCGAGTTTATACTTTTTTTGCCTGTATGTCTCTTCATGTGTAAATATTATACAGATGAATACTATGAACGGATTCCTGACGCTAATGGATATGAGGGCCCGATTTTTTACTTTCGAGCGCTCGTAAATTAAATAAAAGTTAATACGATTGTACTTCAAAATTGCAGGTAGTTACTTTCTACCGATATCATTAAATCGAGTGGTGAATATCATTAATTTTACAATTTTCTATCGCTATTTTAAAATACCATTTCATAGTTTTTGTCAGTTTTCAAGTCGGTCAAAGAAAGAGTCGAGCGCTCGAAAATCAAAAATCGGTCCCATCCGTGGTCCTGATTTAGCTCTGTGATAATCATGCAAACAAGAAAAAAAGGAAAGTCGATGATTTTCCACTTCATTTTGACGTTTACCCTCAGATAAGTCCATATTCCTGTTTGGTCAAATTAGGCCTTTGTAGTTTTTGCACGCGCAAGGACAGCTAGCTAGTCTACTCTTCACCGAAAAAATTACAGTCTCCAACGTAAATTCACAAATTAAACAAACGCGGTCTAATCATTAAAGTAAAGTAAAAGTTTATTCCCACACAAGTAATTAATTTACGAACAATTGCAATCATTACCGTGGATTTACTATGATACTTTCCGAAAGTAGCCCAGTCTTTGCCCCCCGCACCAAGCTAGCCTGTCCTGCAGGTAACCAAAACAAGTGTGAATTGAACTGAACAGAAGACATGTACAAAGTTAAGTAAATAGTAAATATTTACTACACTATGGCATACCAAATTGTTTATCTGATCATGATTCTTGGCAGTTAAAGTGTTAAGAATACGTTAACAGTATAAAGGTGATTTTCACATATTTAACACCTCGCGTGGAACAGCTAGGAGTCAAATAATATAAAAACACATTTTTAAACATCCCTGATCACCCCGCGAAGGTTGCAAGCCTGAAACTTGAACCTTGAAGTTGTACAGTCAAGTGCAAAAATATGGTTGCATGTAATTTACTCGAAAATATGTTTCATGTGTATTGTGTTGGCAAATAAAGGTTTCGACACTTAATATTTTTGAGAAGACTCACTATACATCCGCGCACTGAAAATAACAGTAAGCGCCACATAAGTTTTCGTCTCTGACGTTCGTTCAATAGGTGTACAGGGGTGACTCGAGGCTAACTTCAGAGACGCAAACTTAGGCGACGTGTATTGTACTCACGTTGGCAATAGTGTAGGAGAGGTGCAGGTGGGAAGGCGAGGCTCTCAGCACGGGCACGCCGGCGCGCGCCGCCGCCGTCACGACCGCCGACGCCGCCGCGCCGCCGCCGACCACGAGCAGGGTGGCGACGCGCCGACCGCCGAGTGCGTGGCACGTGCGCTCGAGCACCCGCGCACTGAACCTGTTAACAAACAAACATATCGGGTAAAACATTGGTTAACACGGAAAGTCTACTTTCAATGAAATAAAACAATCTATTCAGATTTATCATAATGACATGTTTATTTAGTTCACAGCGTAGAGTTCATGTTTCAGTAGTTTTCCGCCACTATCCTTGTTGGACTTAACGACTCAACACTACCACCGCACCGTAGTTTTCCTCGTATGTAGCGGAAAGCGACTACGAAGTAGGCGCCCGCTAGGAGGGTTCCTGGCAGTGAAAGTGTTAAGTCTAACTAAATGCACTGTAACGCTTAGATAAATATTTTTTACGCAATCCTTTAATCGAATTTAATATAAGTACATTAATAATGTTCAATCTCTGACTCAAAAAGTGTTCTCTAAGAATTAAGTTAGAATAAATGTTTTTGACTTTGACTGAAAATATTAAGGATTCCACAATACTTATAAATAAACTAGCTAACGAGCTATCAAAGGACACCATGGGACGTAAACATGGACCATCGTTATCCCTACTAAAGTCATCCCTACTCTATGTGTAAGGAAAATACTTAACTGATAAAAAAAAATCTAAGGTACGAAATTGCTCCTTTACTTCCACTTCTTATCAACAACGAACTAAAATGCTTTTACCACAGATTACAATTTTAAAATGTATATTTAAATAATGAAGTAAAGTAAATCACGTGCGCGTAGAAAATGAAGCGTAGAAAACACTTATAGTCGCCTCTTTCCTTCAGGGCTTGTCGCACGGTTGCCACTTCGTTGGCATTGTTTTATTTAACTTTTTTTTATTATGTGAGTTGCCAACAATTTTTTACTCATAATACCGTGTTGAACAATTAAAAATGAGGATTTCTTAGCATTTAGTGTCTTTAAACCAATGATTTAGTATTTAAAAGAGGTAGAATAGATACGTTGTCCGTCCGAAATTCCGTGTTTAAAAATGGTCACCAAATCTGACAGTATAGGTACGTTTCCATTGACGACGCGAAACTGAGGCAAGTTGGTGTAGTGTGTACTTTTGGAGGGCGTATAGTTTAACCTATCTACCTCTTTTTTATATTACATTATTGCTTTAAACGATGCATTCTACATAGTTTAAAAAATAGAGTGATTTTGCTGTGTATGCAATGCAATAAACATTTTAAGATAGAAATAGGGTATTTAATAATATGTAAGACAGTTTTACAATTTGCCATGGACCATGAAAGTAAACCTGTGAAAACCGTCGCTGCTATTTCCATCCATCATCCATGTATATCCATATCACATAATATAAAATCCATCACGAACTTTTTTATCTAGTAATACTTTAAAATCCTCATCATTGACCTTTAGCATCTATAAAAGATGATTTAAGCAGAGTCAATTTAAGTGCGGCTGCACTTACGTCCGTGGCTTGTCAAGCCAATACGAGAGCGTCTGTGACACCTGCATATATTGACATAATACATGTTATAGATAGCGCCCTTGGAGGCGCTGCAGCGCGCTGGTGTCTCAATGCTTGTTCGTGGGACAAGAGGTCGTCAGTCACCAGGCGATCAATAGACCCTCCCACTGTCGAGAATGAGCCCTGGCGTCCGCACTGACACCTATCTGTTCAGAGGCGTCTTTACCTATGGTGCAGGGTGTGCGTTGCACACGTGCGCAGCGGTCCTAGGGAGCGCCGAGCGCCACCCGCTACCATTACACACATTTGACAGCGCGCTTACTAGGGGGCGCTAGAGTAATGTTTGCACACGGGCGCTACATGGGCTAGTACTCCAGGCAAAATACGGTTTTGAAAAACATTAATTTATAATAGCGTTTTTTTTGTTGATTTCATTTGAAAATGTTATTCTAAGATGATTTAGTCAAGAATCCGACAAACTTTCCACCCGGAAGTAATTATGTAGATTTAAATGAAGCATGCATTATCTTTTTTTGTACGATTTATCTTGAATATTATAGAGCAAATGTAAATGAACCAAAATAAAGAAAAAAACATTTATGAATATTTTTACTGACTTTTTAGAAGCCAGTTAACTTATCATTTTTTCGATGTCTGAAATTTTGTCGGATTCTGTCGCTGGGTAACTATTTAATTGATAATATATCCGTTATACATAAAAAATAAGCTATTATAAATTATTTCCAAAATTGACATTTTTTCCATACAAGTTGTCAGTTCATTGCCTGGACTATAGAGACGCCTCTGTGTCTGTTTGGACGTATCACTGGTAACTGCCACTCTCCACTGCTGTTTTCCACTCAGCAGGCGGGTGAAGTGACCTCTCCAAGGATGCTGCATTCGGCTGGGACGCAAATAATATGACGCGGGTATGCCCTAAAACCACGTCACACTCTCGACCTTACCGACTGAGCCCGCAGGAATGACAAAGTCAATACGTATTGACTTTGAGTAAAACCTAAACACCCAGTCAATCACGTCCCGTCTAAGTAATGAATCGACGAACTTTACATGCATTGACATCCGTACACAAAAAAGGGTAGATTGGAAACGGCATGTGATTCCCCGAGGGGGGGGGAGTCCCGAGCCTCGAACCACCTCGAACTGTGATTAATCGAGCTATTTGTCCCGAGGTGTGTGTTTTACGCGCCGCAGCACACGTTGTGACGTATAAGCACATAAGCGTGTGTGCGATTAGTTAGTCCGAATTAGCTTTCGAGTCGACTGCTTTTGTTATTTACGTACACACTTAGTTAACTAATACGGATACTACAAAGTGCTTTATTCATTGCCAGTTGTGAAATATGTGTTTCGCTTGGTGGATTTAGACAGAGAACGAAAACGCGTTCTTATACATTACGGTTGATTTTAGGAAAACAAAATCTGTCAGATCATGTAAGAATTTGTCAACTGACATGTTACAAATTTTGAAATTAAATGAAAATGAAAATTAATTGTTCGTAACAAACAAATATATAATACTATTCAATGACTTAAAACAATGTATTTGTTACGAAATGGTCCCGCCACAGCATAATGCTAGCTCACGAGCCATCGCTGGTCTTCCGATGAGACTTTTAACCTTAATCAAATATCTTTGAAAACGACTGCACATTTTTTGAATTATTGCTTTCAAATTTCGTAATAGATTCACTAATAACAGGATTATAATAAAGATCCTTGACGTGATATAAGATTTTTAATTTATTAGGAAACTTAATAGGTACAATTTTAGCATCACTTACACTGTGACTTAAACAATGTATATAAAATCGGGCCTAAGTGGACATGTACAGTCAGCGTCATATAGTTAGTAGCAGCCAAGGTTGCCAAATATTTCGGTACACCTCTTTATTACTATAAGAATAAGGGTGTGTTACGAAATATTTGGCTACTCTGGCTGCTACTAACTATGTGACGCTGACTGTACACACCTTACAGGGATAAGTGCGCCTTTGTTCCAACTTAACACCTTTGATGGACACTACTCCAGACACAATAGAAATAACAATAGAATTACGCCTGTAGGCGTCTACTGTCCATCAATGTATGTACTATTCGTCTACTTACTATCCCATAGCATTTCTCAATTCTCATGGCACTGGAAAACGGGTAATTTTTATAAAAACCATTTCTACGAACGAATATCAAATTTCAACTTGTATAAGTGATTAAGTTGCATAATAACAATCTGTATAAGTAATAACAATTAGCATAATTTCATAAAGAATAATGATCAGTTGTCATAATATTGAGATGCTTAAAAACAAATATCATATTTTGTTGATGTTGATATTCGTTTTTATACTAACTATATAACGCAAACTACGTTATAGCAAAAGTTTTTATGATATATTATACAGAGTATTATATTATTTTCGGATTATGGTTACTAAAATTATCATAATAGTTTTTATGGTGACCGTTTATTATGTGTTTCGAACGTATGCTACTGAAGTTACATAAAAAGTTTTCAAGATTGAACCGCTCCCCTGGAAAAAGTCCGTCTTTACGTCTTTTCAAAATATGCATTATAATTTGTCGACGTTCCGAGATTAATGGATCGGGAAACGTAGGAGCCAGAAGCAACGGAATTGAAATAACTCAGCGAGGTGTTCCATTGTAGATACTTACATAACCGCAATAGGGTGGGTCGCTTACATCGCTCGGATCAGATGCGCCGCTGCGGTGAGGATGCTTGAGTGACGGCGTTACAGCTCGTTCTAAATTTACGATTTTATAAAAAAACGAATACCTACCTAATAATTATCTTTGATATTCGCTTTATTTGTGAATATTTCTACGAGTTGAACCTCTCAACAAAGGAGTACATACAATCGCATAACTATTATTATCACGTTTTGTCGATCTTTTATATCCATATTTATGCTAAAAGTGGCACTGGACACAAGTTTCATGTGCTTTGCCTATCCGTTTTAGGGATGAAGGCGTGTATGTATGTATGTATGTATGTAATATTATACAAAATCTTAACGCGTAGGGGTAAGTCACGCATGGTAAATTCGGTAATTATCACAGTTAAAGTCAATAGAATAGCATTTCTCTCAAGCACAGTCGATTACGAGATAATTGATTTTTATTTTGCTATATAAATATAAGGTGACAAAAAGGTGAAAAAATAAGGTGACGCTACCTAATCAAAATGTAACCAATTTTGACTAGTTACTGTGTAATTTACGAAAAAAATAGGTTTATAGCCTCATTCATAGACGTACAGCAAACCTTTAGCTAAAATTACGTTACAATTAGATTGCCTTATTTTTAGTAAGCAGAGGTTTGTTTAAAGTTATTTGAATAGGTCTGATTTAAAGTGAAAAAAATATATATTAGGTCTCTACTTCTTATTTAAGAGCTAAAGTCTTGTCAGTGTAGCTCGAAGGCCCTCAATCTACTCCGATCCCACGCAACCTCTTTGACATCTCGATACGACCTCACATCACCTCTCTTTCTGAGTTGCCCTATGTAGTTTATTGTAAGTCTTCCACTTCCTCGCTTCCCCTCTATCTTTCGTTTAATGAAAAAGTGCTGAATAGAGTGGGGCAAATCGGGCAGTTAGTAAGAAAGAAAATAAAAGAGCGGAGACTCATACGACATGACAACTTCATACTCAATATAATTGAAGGAAATATTAAAAACTCATTGGTACGAGCCGGGATTCGAAGTTCGAATTTTCGGCGGTCGTGGGTTCGAATTTCGAACCCACGACCGCCGCTTAGCAGCCGCATGCCTGAACACTTAGTGCAGGGCCTGAGTGGACGCCCCGCTCAGAGCGGGGCGTGCAGCGTCCATATAAAACAAGTCCAATTTATATGGACGCTCGACGCCCCGCTCTGAGCGGGGCGTCCACTCAGGCCTTAAGCCTAGGCTACCGTAGCTCCCGTTTCGTGAAGGAAATATTACGTATGTTCCGAAAAATAATGGTTTATTCTTTTTCGTTCGTGTGGTGTTCGTTTGTGTAGTGATACCCAATAAACGATAGATTAGACGAGCCATTGGATATCGTTAACAGCATTAAGGGACAATTTCACACAAAACCCAATGGGGCGTATTGATGCCGAGCGATCTTCGCGAATACGGGACTTGAGGAAAAGCTTTACCTGTCCCATACAAACAGATACAATAAAATCCTATATCAGTAAACGTTAGGTAATAAGTAAAGGGAGGTACGTCATATGAAGTAAGTGATCACACAGACAAACTGTTCGGACAGTTTTGTGGGACCCTGTTAATTATTAAGTTTCTATATTCTGTTTATTTAATAAAAAATAATAAAAAGTGGCAGGATTTTTTTTTCTTTAATTGGATTTTGATTGGTGGACAAAAAATCTGACATTTACCATATATGAAACTCGATTTTACAAGCATATTTTGTTTCGCATGTCAGCTGATATTACTAAAATAGGTACAGAGAATTAAGTATTCATTTGTGACGATATATTTCATGTTTATAATCAATCACCCACACTTATTCTAAGTATAAACAGAAACTGTAGGTATCATACTGACTCCGCTTATTACTGAAAAAACTATGCAGGCTGTAACTATGATTCTATAAGCCTGGAATCTAGCAAATCATTTTCTCTCTCTTGCATTGGCCTCATGGACGGATTTGACAAAGCGGTAACTAATCTGCTGGCACCAAAAAAGTAATTACCATTTAGTTTCTAGGTATAAAATATGATACCGAACCAAACAAACTTATTTCCACAGAGCACCCTGTATATAAGAAAAAAATCTAGCTAGAAACCACAACGAGCACAAACCGAGCTCATGCAGAATACAAACCAGTGTCGCTCCGAGCACTCAGTGTCTCAGAAGTCGTTCCAAATTTAAACACCCAAAAGCGTTTCTTCAATTTGCACTAGAAATAGCTATTTAGGCCAATGTCGTCTCGGGAATATCCTAAGGCATGGGACCATTTTGAACGTACCATTGACGGCGGGACAATGAAATTCGTAATAGAGGATATATCTGAGGCGATGTGGAGTACCGCCGTTGAATTCATGTTAGGAAATTACATTAAGGAAGATGTTTGGTGGAGCACGGCGGGTAAGTTGTGAATAGTGCATTAGAGATATTCAGAGAGTACCTACAAGGTTTAGTTGCATAATCATGTTCGTGACGGCGCGAATTTTGAACGTGGAATGGAAGCATAGTAAACATGTTATTTACTATATTTATAAGGCATCGTTATTTAAAGGGGTGCATTGGAAATTATCGCGTGCTTTGAAACGCCGTTCTGACTAGATTAAGAAACATCAAGGTCTGATTTTCAAATATATGATTTTCATTTATCTGATTTAATCGATACATGATAGCCTAAAGTTTCCTCGGTAGAAAAAAAATACAAAGTTGGGTCCTTATTTTCCTGTTTTTACTCAGCCTTTTCAAAAAATACATTATTTTACGACACAATCAAAAGTAAAGTAATATTTTATCTCATCTAAAATCTCACTTAATGAAATATAAATAAAATTTCACTAAGCCAGGTATTTATCGAAATTTGTTCAAAAAAGCCATTCACGAAGAGTGATGCACCTCTTTTTATCGTGCGCAGAAAGCATAAGCGTGTCTCTGTCAAGGGGGCAAGGTCGACTCGAATCAAAGCATCCCCTTAACGTACATATCGGTTTGCGCTGTAAATGAATTTTCTATTAGATGGAACTACGTCCACTCAATGAAATAAAAAGTTGTTATCCGTTAGCGAAAATTGGAATAGACTTGTAATCTTTGTTACATATTTTTTTACTCTTTTGTATTGGCGTTCAGGCACATGGTAAAAGCGCAAATGAACTAATTGAAATTGAAAAACACAGACAGTTCGTTTGAATATTTCCTTTGTTCCTTCTCGTGTAGATTTTCATGTTAATTAATGACTAGCAATCTATTGAAATGAACGTTTACTTATATATTTTGTCGTATGGTAAACATTGGTTTTATGGGCACCCCGACATATTTTTTATCTAAGTTATTGCAAAATACCGGCAAAGTGCGAGTCGGACTCACGCACGAATGGAGTACCATTATCTACATTATAACAGCAAAAAAACACGTTTGTTGTATAAAGGTTTTGTTGTTATAGCGGCTACAGAAATACATCATCTGTGCAAATGTCAACTGTACTATCACGGTTCATGAGATCCAGGCTAGTGACAGACAGACAGACAGATAGACGGACGGAAAGCGGAGTCTTAGTAACAGGGTCCCGTTTTACCCTTTGGGTACGGTACCCTAAAAACATACAATCTTTGTAAAACGAACATAAGACGTTTTATAGTAAACTAGCTTCAGCCCGCGACTCCGTCCGCGTGGAACTCGTTTATAAATATCTTAGGTCAATACAAACATTCACCCTCCCTTCGACCCGCTTAGGGGATGTTTTCCAGCAGAAAAACTAGCATTTGTCTTTCCTCGGGACTCTAACTATCTCTATACCAAATTACATATAAATCGGTTCAGCGGTTTAAGCGTGAAGAGTTAAAAGACAGACGGACAGACAGACACACTTTCGCATTTATAATATTAGTTTGGATTGTATGGCCGGAGGATATGTCTAGTTATTTACCTCACACCCTAAATGCCCCTGGACAAACTAGGAAAATATTATATACTGACGATAAACACCATATTATAAAATATGTAACAAAAGTACCTACTAGATAGATAGAATAAATTATAAAGGAATGCGATTTAGAAACCTTTGGCTTAGCATATTATCTTATAAAATAGATAATATGTTTTGTTTAAAACCCACTAAATGAAACGGAAACACGTAGTATGTTTAATAAAAATAAAGTGTAGTTAAGGTATGGGGGAATTGGATTCGGTACAACAATTCACCGAAACGATTAATTATTCATTACAATTTCAATTGAAATGCTCCTGACCTATTAAATGTTACCAAATGCTTAATATTTTACAAAATTACAATGTTTAGCCATAACATAGTTTAAAATGTTTTTATTTACTACTCATAAGGGTGGTCCTTAATAATCGAAAAGTTGAAATTTACCCTCTTATATTGTTCGGATACGTGAAAAAATATCGTATGTTTTTTATTTTTTACTTTGGATAAGATTTAAGGGTCGGGACCGAATTTTTAAGGCTTGCATTTCTTCATATATCTACTACGTTTTTTTTCACATTTTTCTACTTATTTTAGCTACATTTGATAACAAAGAATAAACAATCACTAAATGTTCGTCACTTATTTTAAATCAAATTTGAAGTCGCCAAATCAGCGCCAGAGTCCGTTTTCAGCATATTACCACAATAAAATTATTTTTTGAATGAATGACTGAAAATTAGTGATTTCTTTTCATGTACTTATTCAAAAATTTTCATTTCCTATCATCAACTGTAGCTCAAAAAAGGAGCAAAAAGTTAAAAAAGAAAAATAAACTTAATAAGTATGGAGAAATGCAAACCTTAAAAATTAAAAAAATATCAGTCGCGAACCCTAAATCTTATCCAAAAATAAAAATAAAAAACATGTTATTTTTTTCACGTATTAGAGCAATATAAGAGGGTGCCTCATTGAAATTTAAATCTTCGGTTTTTAAGGAATACTTAGAGCGATCACACTCGTCGATTTTTCGCATCGATATATAAACGCAATACAGCATCGATGGGCTTTATGCGTTCGTGAAACACGCGACGTTATCGCTACAAAAACCCGCAGTGTGTAACCAACCGCTCTTAACGTCTATGTTTTAGGGGATCATTTAAATTTATGTATAGAATTACGGGATCAATTTAAGTAAGAGTTCTTAGTTTAAATTTAAGGCACTCACTCAACAATAACGAGAATAGCGGCACTTCCGAGCCCTGTAAGCTGATCATCCCGCATTTGCCGCTCCCGCTATAATTTTCAGCTTTTTTCTCGTAAATTATTGCCTTTTAAAAATATACAGAATACGGTATATAGTAGTTCATTGAAAGCTATTAACGGTTTAACATGTCTAGAAAGAAACAAGATTTTCAGAGATTATATGTATTTTGACTAGGTACCAAATAGGTAGGTTCGTAGGATAGGCTTCTTTTATATCTTCACTATATCTTCCCGAGTAATGAATTTCTAGAGAGTTGCAAGGACTTCCTTTGTTTCGTCTCATTTTAGAAAAAAAAAATGCGAAACTATTATCAGTACCGCTTGATTCAATTCCATTGTATTGATTTTGTATGGGGTCATGAAAGTTTAGTTAAATTTATAGGATACTATCAAAAGCCCCGTGTTTGACAAATAGTCACAGTATTCATTGACACCAGACAAGATAACTTTAACTTTCGTTAGTTTTAACGTACCGCCGTAAGTATCGATAAAGCAATTCCGACCACTTTTTTTATTCATAGGCGTAATATTTAAATCTCGTTACAAAAACGACAACCAAGAAGAGATATGCACACGAAAGAAATAAACATAAAAACCGTAATAATATAATTAAATCACAGCCAATAAAAAAACTCTTCATTAATTAACCGAATACTTCCACTAAGCCGTGGAGGGTTCAACGCTTTTTGCAATTAACAGAATCCCTTCTTATGTCGGCGAGCATTTTCCCACGCAAGAAAATAAGTCATTAGCCTTATGCGGCGGACGCAACCACCGCCCAATTATCCAGAGGCTGCTGCTATTCACATAGTGCCTCAAATAACCTCATCACCACTTCTAGGATAAACTGACGGTAGGATTCGTAACAGCGCCACGTTACCGGAGGTCACACTTTCACTGGTCAGGCGAGTTTTCAGTAATCGTTGTGAACACCACCCCCTGGGGTTCGCCTTAATGTGGTGCCATTACACACCCTTCCGCGCTTCCTCGGATACCTTCCCAAATTATAACTTTATAGTGCATTTCCCGCGTAGGTAATCAAATGTTGAAGGGGAATTTTAGTTCAACATAACTGGGTCTCAAATCGCAAACAGACAATTACAATACTAGTAGGTATGTCGCCTGCCGCATCGTACATACGTTGGGATACAAGGTGGTGTATAATAACTAAACTTGACATGTTGATAATTATGAATATATACCAAGAAATATCTCTATGACATTAAGTTATTTCTTGAATTAAACTTTAATCTGAAGAAGAAATTATGCAATGCGAAAAGAAAGAAGAGATAAATAATAATCTTCATTCTTAATTGCGTCGCCCTTATACGATTAACCTACGTAAAAAATGATAGTTCTTCGTTTTCGAAGCTTATTACTTATGAACTGTGGTAAAGCAGCTGACATGTCTGCATCTTTGTATTACAAAAAAAAGCCATTCGTAATTCTATATACATATATTATAACCTGAGAGCAAGGGAATCCGTGAGAGAACTATTAAAAGAAATTGGCATTTTAACAGTAGCGTCCCAATACATTTATGAAAACATTGTATATGTCATTAAGAACATAGATTAATTCTGTAAACAATCTGATACCCATAATTTTAATACACGAAATTAAAATAAATTAGCAACCAAAAAGTTTCGTGTTTGTAAAGTATACAAGTCTTTTTCTGGTCAATGTATTTTTATAATAAATTACTAATTTGAATTTTGGCTCTACCCTTTCCAGCTCTTAAACATTACTTGAAAAAAAAAACATTGATTTCAAAGGCTTATTACAGGGTTGAGGATTATCTCACTGACAGAAATGCATGGCCCAAACCAGAGCTCAAAATAGCTTAATCATTCATATAGCTTGCTAGCAACAAAGCATTACGATGATTTTTTTCTTTGTATTCATATTCAGACTATTTATTTAACGTATTTTAAGTAGGTTAAGAACTATCATTGTAATAATCTTTTTTTTTGCAAAAAATAACTGACTGTTGAGTTTGTTTCGGCGTTTCTTCTTAACAGTGGTCTTCTTTTTCAGAAACGCTGTCGCAGAATAAAATTCATTTATTTCATTTAATTAAGGGGCTCTGTGAGCTGTAGAACTCGCGAGACGGTATTTTTTTTCTTTTTATATATATATTACTACATTACGTACCTACCTAGCGTGCATTCTAGCAGTGAATTCGTGAACAGGTGCGATCTGGGACTTTACGAATTACCGCCCGTGGTGCGTACACAATTTTACGTGTTCTCCTGGGTGTGAAGTGAGTTTTGCCGCTGCGCCCGTGGGCGGTAAATCTGACTTACCGCCCAGAGTGACGTAATAGTACATTGTTTAACGAGGGGGGTAAGTGGAATATTGCGAACAAGAGTCTTTTGATGACTCGAGTTTGCAATATTCTTACGCCCGTGTTATACACAATGTTTTTCATCACATTTGCGAGGAAACAAATACATTTTAGATGAAATGAATACAAATCGTAATAAAAACTGCAACATGTCAGTCGTCCATTTTGTTGAATTTGACGTGAGGCGCGTATGGCATAGACCCTTCGGTATACAGCCACGATTTGAAAACACTTAAAAACATTTTACATAGACACTAAATAACCACATATTAAATCTGTAAATAATTCAGTTAAACATGTTTAAGTAGTTTATTAAGTTTAAATTTATTTATAAATACGTTTTGAGACATCGTATTTGATATAAAACCTCTTTGCTTTGTAACTGCCACATGAGTGACAGATACAATTTAAGAAAAAAACCATCAGCCTATTACAGCTCTGTATGTCTGCGCATTATGAAGCCCTTTTCGAGCAAGTGTGATGAAAAATAATTAACGAACCTGTTCACAACATTTCACGAAAATCAGTTGATAAATGCGACCTGTAGAGGAGAACAGCCGGAACGAGGGACATCCCGACATACAAACGATTTTTGGCTCAAGCTGAAGCATAGCTTAGGTGAGGTAGGGCATAGCGAAATGTCATCCGGCTCGAATGTGGAGCAGCCCAACTGGGGAAGTACCTCCGCCATGCAGAAGACCACAGCCATAATAACACTACTACTTGCTCTGTAGTAGTGTTGTGTTCCTGGTGGTGAGCAAGGTCGCCAGCGCTCCCGAGGATGCGTTGTGTTGATAGCGGGGGAATTCGTTCCTTCAGCTGTCAACACGGCGAATCCTCAAACATATCAAGGGTCGACAACGCCCATGTTACTCCTTTGGAGTTGCATGCATCTATAGGCTGCGGTGTCCGCTTACCATCAGGCGGGCCGTACGCTTGTTTGCCACCGTCGCTGTATAAAAAAAATAGAAGTTCATTCGCTTAGCTCCCTAGTTAAATTGTGATTATTTTTACTTTTAAAAACAATTTTAATTTGATTACGGTGTCGATTTTATTCTATCACTTCCTTCAATCAAATTAGAACGAGCAAATTGAATAAAGCGGAGTTAAGATATCATCGAAAAAAACCGTCGAATAATAGCGCCCATTTCAAACGTTCTGTGGACTAATTGAGATTGGGAATTCATTTTTCAATTCGCTGTATGGGTTATTAATCGAGTCCAATTTTATGTAGGTCGTAGGTGATTAATTAACTCTGTCGTTTAAATAGGTACGGCGAGGGATCCCGAGGCGGTTCAGGAGTACCGCGTGTTGCTGACGTCGATCGTGAAACAGAAGATGTCTCTTGCTTGCTTCATCGCCGACGGGGATGGATCGGGCCATACTTTGGTTGGTGTGAACCTTTGCCTGCCTCAAGTCAAAGGACAGTTCGTGGATCATAATCCGGTAAATAAATAAACAATAATTAAATATTAGGGGACAATCTTACACCAATTGACCTAGTCCCAAACTAAGCAAAGCAGTCGAGCTCTTTATTATATACACCTTTCAAAAATATCTACTATGTGTCTTATGTCAGTAACGATAAAGTCACTGTATAGATATTTTTGAAAGGTTGTCTGTGTAGATAGATATTGGAGAACTCGAATGTACTATGGGTACCTACTAGAAGACGATAAACATACAATACAATATAATACAAATATTATTTATTGCTCACAAGACATAGTAAAAATAAAATAGAAAAATAGAGGTAAATTAAACATAAACAATGGTAGACAATAGGCGGTCTAATCGCTAAAAAGGAGGAGACGATGCAAGAAAAGATATGATTTGAGTAGGTGAAAACAGAAAAACAGAATATAACAACAGCTTAACTATAACAAAGACTATACACTTACATAAATACATAAATTATATATAAACCTGCATATATATACAATAGCTAAATGTCATAGAAACAGTATCACTTACAGCCGAAAACAACAGCACACACCAAGTAGGAATGACTAGTTACGGAAGAGAAAAATAGTAATCCTTAAGTCTAGTTTTAAAAATGGGAAGAGAATTTTCTCAAAAATAGCCCGCAAAGTGAAAATAACTCGCTACATATTGGAAGGTAAAAGTGTATAGTTTAAAGTCAGATCTAAATAAAAAAATATAAAACATTGCAGGCCGCCTGGAATGGTATATATAAATTCCTTTATTTGTCAAGTACCAATTTTTTTTTCAAGTAGAAACTGGCATATAAAAGACTTTTTCTGTTGCAAACACGACGTTTTAATATGTGTCTCAAATAAATTAAATACTCAGCCTGCAATTGCCTCCTTCCCGGCCACGGCAATAATGTACTAGCACGTTTAATCTCAATAGGCAAAGAATTCCTTAATCGAACAGCTCGGAAAGTACAAGAATTGTTGTAAAATGTAGAGTTTGATGGGGGAACACTCAGAAGCAACTTCTGAGCAGACCTAGCAGAAGAAAGAAATTTAAAGCGTTCCTTGAGGTAGCGAGGAGTACATAAGTACTTATATAGATAAATAAATACTTAAATGCATAGAAAACATCCATGACCCAGGAAGAAAATTTCGTGCTCATCACACAAAAAAATGACCTCTTGCTTCGTAGGCAGGGTATTAAATATTAAATAATAGTGTACGGGGTAGGTGTGTACACCTTGATTAATTGAAACTGCAATGATTACCGAAATACTGATTTATTATAAAACTGAATAGAATGCACTCCGCGGCGGTCGGATATGCACTGGCGCGGACCGCGGTTTACGTAATGTATGAATTATGAAATGATGAGTACGCGTTTGTCGCTTTGTGCGGTTCAGAAGTTCATCATCATCATATCAGCCGAAAGACGTCCACTGCTGGACATAGGCCTCCCCAAATAGTTATTTTAATATTATTTACACGTAGTCATGGGATTGTACTATTAGTTACGGGGTTAACCCCGTCAGGGGTGAGCCGCTGTATCTTAACTACTGTTCGCTACTAGCCCGGGCTTGCTAGACTCTACTCGGTTGAAGCCAGGGCTGGGCCCGACGAGTTCCTGACCCGAATAGAGGCCTGGACTAGAGCGACCGGTATAACACCGCTAAGCTATAGCTTCCAAGAAGCGTGGCATACCGAAGATGCGCCAGGTATCGGTCCGGTACAAAACAAAACGTGCTTTTACCTTGATGGAAGCTTCATCCGCCGCTCGACAGGGCGGCTTCGATATGTGTATCTGAGTGTATGAGTATTGGTGTGTGTGTCGAGGCCGTCGCGTGTCCTGGTGAACACTGCCTGGCTCCTTGATGATAGCCCACCATATAGGCGCACCAAACTACCGTCACTAAGTTTATCACTTCAGGCTCCAAACACTGGCAGGCAAAAACAAAACTCCTCGATAGGAGCGCCTGGCCTCAATTATGAACTGATTCCAATTAACATAAATCAAATGTCCCGAATGCTTTCTCAAAAATCAAATACAAATCAAAGAAAGGGTTGCTCAAACAAACACGGTCAAATTCTAGGTTATACTAACAAAAAAATGGCAGACGTCAAACGTCAAAAAGTGACGTGTCTTTTTCTTCCCGATTATCAACCGAGTGATACCCGCGGTAAAAGACCGGTCCCGAACAATCCCCCGCTCCAGGCAGAGGAGCTCTGTCTGCTAATAAATGGGCAGGCGGGCTAAGCTCGCTACAGCTCGCTTCAAAACCGAATCTCCGACCATAACCTCCGCAACCCTGGGGACCCCGTCAGACCCATACAACAAATTTACAATGCGTCCACGACGCCAATACAAAGGTAATAAATTAGATTCCTTAACTAGTACAAGATCTCCAACGTGAGGAGGATCAGTTTTGTCAGTCCACTTAACGCGCTGCTGCAAGATGTGCAAATATTCTAGCGACCAACGATGCCAGAAGCTTTGGGTCATCTGCTGTAGCAACTCAAACCGACTTAAGCGTGATGATTTTACCTCCCTGAAGGGGTACTCCGGCAGCGCGGTAAGGGGCTGGCCAATCAAAAAATGACCAGGAGTCAATGCTTCCAGGTCATTTGGGTCCGACGAGACAGGGCAGAGAGGGCGCGAGTTGAGGACAGCCTCAATTTTACAAGTAGCAAGTTCCTCGAACGTTAAAATCGTTTCACCAATAACTCGGCGGAGATGCGTTTTTGTAACTTTTACAACAGCCTCAAAAATACCACCCCAATGTGGGCTAACAGGGGGATCACATTGCCACTTAATGCCCATTCGAGACATTGCAAATCTTAAATTATCCTTATCACTATTCAAATAATTACAAATTTCATTCAAGTAACGGTCAGTGCCTTTATTATTGGTGCCGTTATCAGAGCGGATCAGAGATGGCAGTCCCCGGCGGGTTACAAATCTACCTAGCGTCGCAAGAAACGCTTCCGTGCTGAGGGCACTTACCAGTTCCAAGTGAACGGCCTTGGAGGCCAGACAGACAAACACACACAAGTACGCTTTGACAGATCGAGCGTTGCGAAGCTGCGAGGTCTTTACCAAAAAGGGGCCGGCAAAGTCGAGGGATAGGGCAAGTTCGAGTTTCGAAGTCGTCCGCCGACTCGAAGCAAACCCGATGCGTCTAGAAATGGATTCAGACGAGCGATCGAACCCTTAATTCTCGATCCTCCTTTAAGCGCGTCAATAATCGGTTCGAAGTGCTCCACTTGCACCACACGAACCCAAAATAGCAGGGCCTCTTGGCGTTCCAAGGGGCGACAAGGCCAATTCCGTGGTCAATGCCCTCTGAGCTGGGTTCCGTGCGTGGAGCAAGAAACGTCGGATCCGCGCGGTAACCCCAATCAATTTCGACAGAGAGCTGTACCTCTCCAACAGAGGATTCAAGTCGTAGACAGGTTGCGTTTCCATAACGCCCACACGTAAACCTGGCAACGCCTCTGGAGAAGAGAACCGATTCTGGGGCCAAGATGCCGCAGGATGCGACAACCAATCTGGTCCCCACCACAGGGAATGGTTTACAAGTACCGGAGCCTCGCAGCCTCGCGAAGCGCAGTCAGCGGGGTTCAGTTCCCCTGGAACATGTCGCCAAATCAGCGGGGTCGCTGAACTCTGGATCTGTGAAATCCGATTCGCAACAAAAACCTCTAAATTATGCACGGAGGTGCGAAGCCAACAAAGAACGATCTCACTATCAGTCCACGCAAAAACATCTGAAATCTCCACGGTACGACCCAAAGTATCACAAACATGATTGAGGAGCCTCGTAAGGAGGGCTGCTCCCGACAATTCCAACTTAGGAATAGTTAACCTAGTCCTGATAGGAGCCACCTTACTCTTGGCCATTATCAAATGTAGTCCCACATGACCGGATAGGCTGATAGTCCGCAAGAATACCACGGCCGCGTACCCTCGTTCAGACGCGTCACAAAACCCGTGGAGGCTAACTTTACACTTGCCGGATGGCAGAAAGAGTCTGGGCAAGGAAATCCGGTTCACGTCCGGAAGTGAGTAAACAATCGAACACCATTCGGTTAGCAAGTCTCCCTGAAGAGGTTCGTCCCACGTAACTTCCGCAATCCACAGCTTCTGCAAAAAACACTTAGCCAGAAAAATGACAGGTGTGATCCATCCATTAGGATCGAAGGTCCGAGCAACAGTCGACAAGACCGAACGCTTCGTCCAGGTCTTAGGGGGGTCCAATTTAACCCGATAAGTGAAGACATCCTGGACGGGCTGGTACTGTATGCCAAGGACCGCAATCAAGTTAGGGTTGTCCGCATCTTCGAACAAGAGAGGATCCTGCTGATGTTCCACCGGAAGATCTCGCAACAAATCAGGGCAATTTGACAACCACTTACGCAGTTCGTACCCACCTGACTTCAGGATCGCAATCAACTCATCCCGTAAAATCAAAGCCTCCGTAGCAGTGGAAGCCCCAGTGCAAACATCATCAACATATACTGAATCTTCCAAGATGGCCGCTGCACGGGGGTAGTTCAATCGCTCCCGATGAGCCAACTCCAACAAAGTCCGGATGGCAATATACGGACTGGAGGTAAGACCGTACGTGGTAGTGTTCAACTCGTACACTCGCATAGGATCACAAGGTCGCTCACGCCACAAAATCATCTGATAACGCCGGTCATCTCGGTGAACAACCGATTGGCGGAACATCATTCGGATGTCAGCCACAAAAACAATTTGATGACGGCGGAAGTTGGTGAGGATATCCGAAATGTCCCGGTGCAGTTTGGGACCGGAGTGCAAACACTGGTTCAAGGAAACCCCATTTGACGTAGGGGCCGAACCGTCAAAAACCACCCGAATTTTGCCCCCAGGCGTCTTCAAAACCGCATGGTGGGGCAAAAAATAGTGCTCGAGCGAACGCCAATCAATAGTCGAGCGTGACATATGTCCCAAAGCCTCATACTCGCGCATAAACTCAATGTACTTAGCACGGAGATCTGAATCCCTCTTCATTCGGCGCTCCATGGAGAACAACCTTTTTTCCGCTAGGGCATGAGACTGACCGAGAGGGGGGCGTGCAGCCCTAAAAGGCAACCGAGTAACAAAGCGACCATCAGCGAGGCGACCCGTATTATTCTGATACGACAATTCGCATTCTTGTTCCGCTGGATCGACTCTGGGAGCCTTGGGGGGCTCCTTGACCTCCCAGAAACGCTGGACGGCGTCCGAGAGCGAGAGCCCTACGGTAACAATTTTATTTTCAACCCGTGGGACCAAGCCCCTCAACACGGGTCCAAAAAAGGTGTAACCAAAAATGGTTTGCAAAGCCATCAAACCGCAGGGTTGTAAAACCCGCTTGTCCCCGGACAATATCAAACCTAAAACATCAACACCCAAGAGCAGGTCTATAGGTCCTGGAACAAACCATTGGGGGTCAGCGGGGGTCAACTCTGACGTCAATTTCACCGCGGTAGGGGAGATAACCACCTGCGGGTTGCTGCCCAAAATATCGTTCAACACAACCGCTTTGGCCACAATGGCTGGCCCACAATTGACAGTTGAAAAACAAACATTAATTTCCCCCATGGAACCCTGCACCTGAAGGCCACCTATTCCGTGGATGACGGAGGGGCGGGGTCTACATGGGAGGCCCAATCTCTCCACCAAATAAGACGACGCAAGACAGCCCTGGGCACCCGAATCCAAAAGGGCACGAACTAACAAGGACTTCCCCGTCGGGCCCCAGACCCTGACACAAACAGTTGGCAAGAGTACTGTTTCAGGGTGGGCGGCTGTGGTGGAGGAGCGGGCGGCAGCTACCTATTGGGGGCGACCCTCATCGGGCCGCCAACAACCCTCATAGGCGCCGTCCTGTTGGGCTGGCACCGCCCAATTGGACCGCACCAGGTACTGGTCCGCCGGAACCTCAGGGCAGCGACCCGGGCGCGCCCAGGTCGACGCGTAGTACTCGGAGCGGCGTCCAACTTGGGGCGGGCGGCGTTCCAACCGCGGTCGTTCGCACAACGGTGGTGAGAAGCTCCGAGGCGGGGAGCTGCGCTGAGCAGCAGCGAACCTGGCCTGGGGACGAGGAGATGGGGGAGGGGTACCCCCGCCCGTGGACGGCGAGCCCCGACGAGACTCCCTTTGGGGGTAATGGGGAAGCGGGCCCCCGCCCGTGGGGGAACGTCCCGCACCATCCAACCGATTACCACCATTTTGGTTGGCGCACAACACCAGGTGGTGTTTCCCCTGGCACTGCGGGCACGGTTCAGGCCGTGGGCAATCCCGCTGCAAATGCTGCCCCAAACAGGAGTAGCACCACCGGCGATCATTCGCGATACCGCGCCGATCCTTCACCCTCTTGTGCAGGAACCTGGGGCATGCTGCAACCAAATGGCCATCATCCGTGCAATACACGCACCTTGGGGGCGCGTGGGCCGTCGCGTATCGGAGGGGCGGGCGGCGTGGCTCTACCACCCCTGGCTTAGGGGGGCGAGCAGCCACACGCCGCTGTTCCCGTGGAGGTCCCGCCGAGGGTCCCGAGGGGCCTTCAATCCCGGCGTTGTCCACCAACTGACACTCCTCCTCCAGAAAGGAGACAAGGTCCGCAAAACGTGGCAATTGTGTGGCACTGCCCCCACCGTGCTTGTACTCAAAACGGAGCTTCAAGTCCGTAGGCAACCGTGACAAAACTATATGCAAGAGCATGAACGACCATTCATCCACCGGCAGGCCAAGCCGTCGTAAAGCATTCAAGGCCACCATCACGGGATTCACCAAATCCCTCCGCAACGTGGCAACCCCATAAATGTGAGGAAGCGCCAAAATTTGTGCCACATGGGTGTCTGCCAAACGCCTAATGTTGGCATATCGTTTCTCCAAAAGCTCCTGGGCTGTGGCGTAATTTTGGTCGGTGACCGCAAGATGTGAGACTAACTCCAGTGCCTCTCCATTCAAGGTGGAGAAAAGATATGCCAACTTTTGGCTCGGTGCCAAGTCCGTCCTGGCGTCCACCAGACTTGAAAACAAGTCGTGGTAGGCGGGCCAACATTTTAAGTCTCCGTCAAAATGGGGCAAATCCAGGGTTGGCAAACGTCCTAGGAGAGCCAGGGGTGGCGGTGATCGCGTCTCCGCCGTCAAAGGACCCCGCTGCACCTTGTGCGCAGCCTGAACCAGCTCATCATGCAAGTCATAAAATTGTGTGATGTCTGCCTCCACCGAATCATCAATCTTTTCGTTCAACGCCAAAAGCGCTGCATAAGCACTCTGAACTACCGCACTTCGGTCCGGTAGCTCAGCCGATCGCTTCAGCAAAGCGTCGGTCCGGTCGGGTCTACTTATCAAATGCACCGCAGAGGACAGCCATCTCAGCTCCGCCCTAATCTTGGCTGTCCACTTTGCCATGGCTGTAGCCAGCAACAACAAACACTCACAAACAAACGCAAGTCCAATCGACTTCTAATTAAAATGTTCAACAATGCAAAACAAAAACAATATAAACTAAAATTATTTGACACAAGGAACCCTGCAAAATGTTACTTGTTGAACCCTAAATCAAGTAATATTTATAATGAGAATTAATTTATTTTAACAAGTATAATATTTATTTTCAAATCGCAACACATTGGTCAATACAGAACCCTTCTGGACAATATTCACTTCTCAGGGAACCCCAAAATATTCCAAACCTGTATGTTCCCAACGCACAAAACAATTAATCCATATAATTTTAGTCAATGCAAATTATTTTTAATTACCAATTTATATGGCTTGCCAAGGAACCCCTCAGAATATTACTTATTCTCTGAGTGAACTCTAATTTATAACTGCTAAACTAAGCCAAACAAACAATGTCAAACAACCAGGGGCAAACTTCAAATATTTATAATCCCAATCAATACTGATATATATCAAATGGGTCTCAAATCAATACCCATATATTCACACCGAGCAATCCTGAGATATAGTTCAAATTATTATCTAAACAAGCAATATCAATTTCCTATGTGTTTAGTATATACCTAAGAATTGAATTTGAGATTGCTATCTAGTTTCAACAAGGGAATGTTAATCTACAAAAATGCCAAGTTAAAATGTTCAGTGACCAAGAAATTCACCAAATAATATCAAATCAACTATCAAAACAATTAGCACTGTGTGCTATTATATCACTACAAACCAATTCAGTAATATTTTGCTGTTTTTAAATACAACTATGTTCCATCAATGGTTAACCTCAAAAACGTTTTTTCCACAAATATCAAAATAATACTGTGAACCAGTCAAAGATACCTATTGACACAGCCAGAGGCGTTTCAAAGAACCACGCCCTTGCTACCAAAAATGTTCGCTACTAGCCCGGGCTTGCAAGACTCTACTCGGTTGAAGCCAGGGCTGGGCCCGACGAGTTCCTGACCCGAATAGAGGCCTGGACTAGAGCGACCGGTATAACCCCGCTAAGCTATAGCTTCCAAGAAGCGTGGCCTACCGAAGATGCGCCAGGTATCGGTCCGGTACAAAACAAAACGTGCTTTTACCTTGATGGAAGCTTCATCCGCCGCTCGACAGGGCGGCTTCGATATGTGTATCTGAGTGTATGAGTATTGGTGTGTGTGTCGAGGCCGTCGCGTGTCCTGGTGAACACTTCCTGGCTCCTTGATGATAGCCCACCATATAGGCGCACCAAACTACCGTCACTAAGTTTATCACTTCAGGCTCCAAACACTGGCAGGCAAAAACAAAACTCCTCGATAGGAGCGCCTGGCCTCAATTATGAACTGATTCCAATTAACATAAATCAAATGTCCCGAATGCTTGCTCAAAAATCAAATACAAATCAAAGAAAGGGTTGCTCAAACCAACACGGTCAAATTCTAGGTTATACTAACAAAAAAATGGCAGACGTCAAACGTCAAAAAGTGACGTGTCTTTTTCTTCCCGATTATCAACCGAGTGATACCCGCGGTAAAAGACCGGTCCCGAACAACTACTAAGTTTTAATGTCTAATCATATTAACCCAATCGCATCTGAAATGAGGCTATCCGCAGCAGAACCAAGGTAACCGATATAGCCCTCCGAATCGCTAAACTTAAATGGCAGTGGGCGGGGCACATTGCACGTAGAACCGATGGCCGTTAGGGCGGAAAGGTTCTCGAGTGGCGACCACGTACCGGAAGGCGCAGCGTGGGTAGGCCGCCCCCCACAAGGTGGAGTGATGACCTGGTGAAGATCGCGGGAGTCCGCTGGATGCAGGTGGCGCAGGACCGGTCATTGTGGCACTCTTTGGGGGAGGCCTATGTCCAGCAGTGGACGTCTTTCGGCTGATATGATGATGATGGTGATGATGATGATATTTATCTGTGTTTTTCGTTTATTTAAAACAGAAATGATTCAATTAATCTTATTGAACTTATTGTTTACCATTAAGTGAAAAGCACTGTTTAACGACTGTAGATTCATTTAAATAAATAAATATTAGGGGTCAATCTTACACAAATCGACCTAGTCCCATAGTAAGCTCAATAAGGCTTGTGTTATGGGTACTAGACGACGATATATTTAATAGATAGAAATACTTAAATACATAGAAAACATCCATGACTCAGAAACAAATATTCCTGCTCATCACACAAATATTTGCCCTTACCGGGATTCGAACCCAGGACTTTCAGCTTCGTAGGCAGCGTCACTACCCTTTAGACTAACCGGTCGTCATTTGGTATATAATAATGATTTCCACGGTAGCGCTAACATATTATGAAATAAGTTCTCACTGATATTCTTGTTTTCGATATAATTTAGTAATTATTACGTATATGTATGATGTTGCTTATAGAGTAAAGTTTGGTATGATATCCATCGTTGCCATAATGTTTCAATAACTCTACAGGGAATGTGCCTCCTTCCTCTCGTGCCAATTTTGACGATCCTGAACAAATCTCACAAAGTTGTTAGTACAAGTTTATTTATTTAGCTAATTGTTTTTATATTCACGACATTAAAATTAATGCTTCTAGGTATATTAAACAGATGCTGGTACAAACTAAACTTTAATTGAGTATACATATACAGGGTGATTCAGGAGACGTGAGCAGGATCAACCCTACACATACAGTTAATGTTAATGGATCTTTTACCATCGTAATTAAATTAAACGCCCACAGTTTTTTTTTACATTTTGTGTGAAAGTTTCATTCACAATAAATCATGGTCACCCTACACAACTAAAAAAAAATTAACGTTAATCTTACCAATGCTGGTACGACTGAGTAGCTTATAAACTATTGAATCCGTAGGGTTGATCCTGCTCATGTCTCCTGAATCACCCTGTATAGGTATATCAGTTTAGGATTTCGCATTACTTCGAAGTTTCCTTGGCAATTTTTACTTGGTAAAAAATATATTATGTAATAATGAATTGTTTACTAACGAGAAAGAAAGATAGTAGAAAGAAAATGATTTAATAGCGTAAAGATTTTGGTACTTAAAACAACTTATCGTATATGTTTTTGCTTTTTATTTTTAGCTTAGTTTTTGATTAATACTTCCCATTTAGCATCAAAAACGAACGAGAATGTTCTATTGATAGTTTCTCGTTTAGTTTAAAAACAAACAAAAACTATTAAGACTAAGTTGGAAAAAGACACAAACTTCTCATTTTTGCCACTACTTACAAAATGTTGCATCATATCAACGCTATATCTTTCAATAAATATTTTATTAAAGAGAATAATAGAATAAGCCAAAGTCCGTTTCATCCCGGTTCCGCAATTCATCTGAGCTTTACGGAGATCGCCGTTCCGCCCTAACCCTGGGACCGCTCCCGTTTATTCTTCCATTTCTAGTCGAGGCCGACCTAGTTTAAGCCCTAAGGGACTTAGTTCAGCATTATCTATATTACACGCTATCAGTTTATCATGAATTTATCATCACAAATCCTTTCCGTGGTAAAGTTACAGTTTAGTTTTGAATTTTGTAATTTTAAATCATATTATCATACCTTGCCATAAAGTAGAAATTACCGCACGCTATGCGTGTGGTAAATCCCACTTCCTGGCCAGGAAGAGACATAAAATGGTTTACTCACCAAGAGCGGTAATAAAGAAAGCTTTAGAACGCATAGTCAAAAACCTGCGATCTTTGTTTTACCGCGTCGTTTCTCAACCCTCGTACTACAATGAACCCAAACAAAGCCACCGGATTTAGTATAGCCTATATCCAGTCTGATGATTCACCTTCCTCCTATCCATCCTATGAACCAGTAAAATCATTCCTGGAACCAATAAATAGTAGGTATATTTAAAATACATTTCCTCTTTATTATTATTATAGCTATGTGGTTCATTTTATTCCGTCGAATCTTTTCATGAACTATTGGATAGATTTTATTTATTGGGATGTCAATGGATATAATTTCCTTTTTAAAAAGCGGTCGGTTCTTTTCTTTAATTATTATAGTAATGAAATAGTACTAGCCCCATAGACGGCAATCACGGCATTATATTAATAGATATAAAAAAAGCCCGACTAGTCCCTATTCAACTCTGAGAGCCTTATCACACTTGCGATTTGCAAGCGTATTTTGTATGAAGGCGTTGACGCAGCGTGTACGCCGCGACTGATAATTGTATAGAAAATACGCTCGCAAATCGCAAGTGTGATAAGGCTCTGAGGTCGTGTTGCCGTAAACCACCTATGGCAATAACATACATACGTCATGTATAGTCGGGACAGCGTGTCAGCATCCAATTTCAAGACATAGAAAGAAAAAACAATCCGGCATCCTTTTTTTGCTGTAAATATTCAATTATATTCGAAATAAGCTTTCTGACATCGCAATCGGATTGCATTCGGCATATTTATTGCATTTTATTTTACAATCGCGAAATATTTCCTATCCTTCAATTCAATTTTTTTTTTAAATGGCTTCCATCTAAGTTAAGATGATTTCGCCAGTGTCAAGTTTGCTTATAAAGCGACGTTGTTCGGTAGTTTGGTCAGTCGTCAATAATGCAATCAGCGTCAGAAGCTCCGCTTGAGAAGCAAGGCGTCCACCGCTGACCGCATCCACGACGAAAGACCTTTCCTATCCTTGCTGTTTGTTGACATCGGTGACATTCGACGACTTCTAACGTCTGTTGTCAAAGAGTACTTCTTGCCAGTAAAATAAATTAGTTCCATTAAAAATCCGCAACAGGGCTAGTGTTAAAAAGAAACTTGTCAGGCTATACTTAATTACATACAGAACATCCAAGATTTAAAAACAAATGCTCTTTTTAATCACACACATATTTTCCCTTACCGGGAACCTGGACAGTCAACTTCGTAGGTAGGGTCACAGCCCACTAGACAAACACGTTGACAACTGTGAAATTCTGCTTATTGATTCTATGCTATTTCATCAGTTTGGTAATCTCAACTTTACCTTAATATCTTAGCAGTTACCTACATGTATAACATTTATTTCCTCAGCCAAAAACCGAAGCCGGCCTGTTATCCCTACGCATGTTCGCCGAGGCGATGAAAGTGCCCGCAATTTATGATAAATACGGTGTCGGTGAATACCTAATGGGAGCCGGCCTGTCCGTGGCCCCAGAGTACAGGAGATTGGGCATCGCCACCAAATTACTCACGGCAAGGTACGTCTTAATCACATCGGGTTATGCGGAAATTCGTTCGCGCGGAAATCTATTCATGAAAGCTGAATCAGTGTACAATATCGTGCCTATTAATCGCTAGATTTGTGCTGCGATCAATCTAGTTAATCAAATGACTATGTATAATAGAGGGTATCCAAGCCAAAACAGTAGTATTCCAACATTGTTCAAGTATGGTATTATAATAAAGTATTAAAAACTTTGCATTACAATATGAAAAAGTGGATTAGTAGGTAGGTAACGATATTTTGAGAAACGCAAGACGTAAAACTACATAATCATCCTCCTAGCTTTATTTCCGGTTGTGCCCTAAACGAGCCCGGGTTTGACACCTAATCTCAAGATAACGCATAGGCACTAGTTTTACGAAAGCGACTGCCTAAAACTATCCTTATGACGTAAAATTTATCCCGTAAACTCTACAAGCGAATTAACCATCTTTATTCCACAAGCATACGTTCAATAATATGTATATACGTACACCTAATATAGACGTGATAGTTCAACTCAAAAGTGTTAGATTATTGTTTTTGCTCCAAATGTTCACACTTCATGTTTTTATTACACCAATAAAATAACAAAAACGTCGTCCTTTCACTGAAGTTTTCCAGCGTTATTTTGTCACGCAGGTGTATTTTATTCTTGTTACACTTAATAAGTTATATAAGGTCCCTTCACATTACATCAGATCTTCACATAATCATCTTCTCGCTCCAACGCCTTCATCCACCAAGTTATATAACAACTCATTCACATTTCAGGCTGTTCGGCTGTGGAATGCTTTGCCGTTGCATATAAGAAGTGCAAAATCACTTCAAATTTTCAAAAATCTGTTGAAACAATATTACTTGTCCCTGCCTTAAGTTGCCCTGTTGTCCTGTAATATATTTATATAATTGTATTATAGTTTGTATGTATGTATCTATGTATTTATACTATGCTTATTTCTTGTCATATAATGTGATGTATGTGTTAGTAAGCTTTTCTTGATGTATTCCTGCACTACCTGTTTACAACTCTTCTTGAAAATTTCCTGCTACCCAAGGTTTGTCTGGAAGAGATCGCTCTAAAGCGATAAGACCTCCTGTTGTTACCTTTATTTATTGAATGTACTTTTTATGTTGTGGTGTAATAAAGAATATTATGATTATTATTACTCACGAGTACAAAAAGCTTTCCAAAGTATCTTAATCAATGTGTCAAAATCTATAACAACCTCTAAACTTGCTGCAAAAATGAATGTTGACACTACAAAAGAAACACGTCTCAATGGAATTGTAAGAAGCTAACCAACTGAGGGCGCCTGAATGTTGACACTACAAAAGAAACACGTCTCAATGGAATTGTAAGAAGCTAACCAACTGAGGGCGCCTGAATGTTGACACTACAAAAGAAACACGTCTCAATGGAATTGTAAGAAGCTAACCAACTGAGGGCGCCTGAATGTTGACACTACAAAAGAAACACGTCTCAATGGAATTGTAAGAAGCTAACCAACTGAGGGCGCCTGAATGTTGACACTACAAAAGAAACACGTCTCAATGGAATTGTAAGAAGCTAACCAACTGAGGGCGCCTGAATGTTGACACTACAAAAGAAACACGTCTCAATGGAATTGTAAGAAGCTAACCAACTGAGGGCGCCTGAATGTTGACACTACAAAAGAAACACGTCTCAATGGAATTGTAAGAAGCTAACCAACTGAGGGCGCCTGAATGTTGACACTACAAAAGAAACACGTCTCAATGGAATTGTAAGAAGCTAACCAACTGAGGGCGCCTGAATGTTGACACTACAAAAGAAACACGTCTCAATGGAATTGTAAGAAGCTAACCAACTGAGGGCGCCTGAATGTTGACACTACAAAAGAAACACGTCTCAATGGAATTGTAAGAAGCTAACCAACTGAGGGCGCCTGAATGTTGACACTACAAAAGAAACACGTCTCAATGGAATTGTAAGAAGCTAACCAAGTGAGGGCGCCATTATTGTTAACTCCACGGGTTTCTGTCTAGACGGTGCAGCACTATTCAACTTGGCACTGGTGCCTCCCAACTTTGCTTTCAGCCATTATGAATAACTTGCTTCTACGCACAAACAAAGCCTTTCGGTTAAAAACCGACAAGATTAAAGGACACCACGGACGGGCTGCATTTCAGCTACATTTTGGGTGCCAAAGTGCAGTTTGCGTGCAGTAATTTTGCAATCAATATAGCTGTGTGACTGCAAACTAGGTGCACGGTTGTAATAGTCAAGTTAATGAACTGACAACTTGTATGGGAAAAATTACAATTTCGGGACTAATTTATAATAGCAGACTTTTCATAAGTAAGTATAATATAATCAATTAAAAAGTTACCTAGACACAAAATCCAACAAAATTTCAATCATCAAAAAATTATAACTTAACTAGCTTCTGACTTTTCAGATTTTGTGTAATAATTCAAGATAAATCATATAAAAAAAAACACAATATATGCTTTGAAATCCATACTACGTGATTTTTTAACCGTCTTAGAGCCGAAGCCCAGTTAATGTATATATTTGAAAAAAAAAACTGAAAAAAAGTTTTTTTTGTTCTTTTTTTATGTATTATTATTAATTTTAATCATCCAGCCGAGTGACCGCAGTGACCGCTAGCTGCCATCTTTTGTAGATAGGTACGAACTCTAACCGGGTGAATGAACTCCGCACCGCGCGCCATACAGAGTTTTTCAATTTTAATTACCTTTTATTACTAAAAGCTTAACTATTTTTTCTTTAACCAATTAATCTGTCGTACGGTACGTTTTGGATACTTTAAGTGGGCTTCGGCTCTAAGACGGTTAAAGAACACGTTGTATAACTACTTCCGACCGGACAGATTGTTAGATTCTTGAAAAAGCATCTTAGATTAATGTTTTAAAATGAACTAAACAAAAAACGCTATTAAACCGTATTTTTTCTGGTGTATGTAGTTAGTACAGTTGGTAGAACTGTAATTGAACTGCATTAACACTGCAATATACATCAGAGTGCCTTCGTCAGAACTGCAGGTGCAGGCCGCCTGCAAGCTGACTGCACCCCTTTGTTTCTACCATCCGAGCCAGTGCCTTTTTGATTTATCCTAAATAATATGTATGTATATTGTCATGTAGAATCTACAGCACTAGCTTATGGATTGTTTACATGGAATAGTCAAGTAAAGCAACAATGGAGAGCGCTATATATTTTCCATGGAGTTGTCGGCTGTCCATTAATCCACTGTGTGTTTTTTATGTAAGATTGTTGTTTATCATTTACATGTTTTATTATTTTGTACTAATATATCTGCAAGGAACTGTAAAATAAAGGAATTCAGTACAAGATGCCCAAAAATGGTTTGTTAACAACTATTATCTCTATCATCAATTATTCTATCATATATTTTTATCCTAAAGTTTGTGAGCTAATAATCATAATAACACTTTTTATATTGAAACAGTAATAGCATATTATCCCCGTGTGGTTTTCGGGTTAGAATTTTACCACCCCCTTTCTTCCCGTGGGTGTCGAAAAATCGACTGAGGGAGCAGGGTTGAACTGTGTTGTGGGCGATGGGCTAGCAACCTATCACTGAAATATGACATATGGTTGATCTTTTATACCCACATTTATGCTAAAAGTGGCGCTGGAACATAAGTTTTATGTGCTCTGCCTACCCCTTTTGGGAATGAAAGCGTGAATGTTTGTATGTATATATGTAAAAGCATATTATTTGTATCAACGAACTATGTTATGTGCATTAGTAAGGCTGTCCATAAAACAATAGAGACCCAAACATTTCCGGCCCACTGACCTAGAATCGACGTTTATATCGATGGCTAACGATGTTGTTAAAAGCAACATTTATTCCAGAGTTGTGATTAATTGAATCAATTCAGATTCAGATTCAGATTTTTATTCATAAAATACATTATTTTATATGTCAAATAGAGTAGGTAGGTACATACGTTTTATACATGTCAAGGTAGTTTTAATTATAAATAGATATACAATATTGCTAAAAAAATATTCATTGACATTGTAGATGTCAGTCTAATTAAGGGTTATTAACTAAGTTATGCGTGGGTCAATAATACCTTATCATTAAATTCGTCAATGGCGTAACACGACATGTCCAGTAAGATCTTTTTTAGTTTGCCTCTGAAAATGGCGTCAGTCGATGAGTTTTTCAATTCAGTCGGAAGAGAGTTATAAAGTTTAATTCCTATTACATCAAGTGATTTTCGAGCCTTTGCTAGCCTCCGCACCGGCACGACCAGCAAGTGCTGGGGTTTTAAATACCAAATATTAAATTATAAAGAATGGTCTCTATGGGTATAAATTAATTAAATTGTAAAATTAATTAGGAGCATTGTCTGTCAACAAACCGCACTGTGGTTTGGCAGATTTGTATCTTGGCTATAAGCATGTAAAAAATAGTTTTTTTTTTTTACTTTTACCTCAATTATTTTTCAAGTAAGATATTCAATTAATAATTAAGTAATATTTTTAATTGATTACGTCGTCATCCGCCGCCATTTTGTGACATTGGTACCTAGAACTATGCAGAAGCGACCTCGAAGACATGTCATCTGCCATATCTTGTGAACAAATAAGACAAGTGTCAGTATCATATATGTGACATGATGAATCAACTGTCAACCTCCTTTGTATTGATGTCGCGCACTGTTTGGATTGCCTGATCGTGATGCAGACCTACAATTAATTAATTAAAATATCATATTATTATTATTATTCTAAAGAAAATACTAACACATCCTTATTGCCCGACTACGGCAGAGCCGAAAGGAAGGAGTATGTTTTTAGCAGTTTATGTTTGTATTTTCCACCGCAGCGTTTTAGATACCGATTTTGATGAATGAGGTATAATTCGATTCGAAATAATGCTTCGGGTGACATGGGCTACTCTTTGTAATAAAAAATAATCATTTTTTTAGGATTCCGTAGTCAACAAGGAACCCTTGTAATTTCGCCATGTCCGTCTGTCTTCGGCTTAGCTCAGTAACCATTACTACTAGAAAACTGTGATTCGGCATGGGTATATAAATCAATCACGCCACACAGCTAAAGCGGGGTTGTAATTTTTTTTCTCGTTATCACCCATGGTGTGGGGTATCGTTGGATAGCTCGTTCAAAAATGATATGGGTTTTCAAAACCATTTTTGAAATCAGTGATTCGTTTGCGAGATATGGGCTTCAAAGCCCTAATTTTTGTTCGAGTCATGTCTACCACTGGGGATGTGAAAAAAATCGTGGTAGTAGTACGAGTACATATTATTATAATTTAGAATTAGAATTTAAAAAGAAAACTATCACGGACAAGTAGGCATAAGTAGTACTAGTACTTGGAAAGGCCAATTTTCGTACAAAATTGGCCGACGCAACCGCACCGCATGTCGATGTAACTACGACAGAAAGGCAACTACGGAACCCTACACTGCGCGTGGCCCGACACGCACTTGGCCGGGTTTTTCAATTCGTTTTTCGTAGTCGGGGTACAGTTTTTTGAACTTTTATAGTATAACATAACGTATAATTACGTAACGTATAAACTATGCCCAAAAGAAGGTTTAATTAGCGACAAATCATGCAACGGTACGGAACGCTCGGTTGCTAGTCCGACTCGCACTTGGCCGATTTTAAATAATAGTCCATTAATATTTTCAGAATCGCGTTATCAAAAAGCCTGGGTTTTCGTGCAACCGGCGGCATCTTCACCAGTGAAAACGGCCAGCTAGCTGCCGAGAAAGCCAGTTTCGAGTGCCTCTACACAATACCGTATAAAAAGTTTGGGAAACGATGCAACATCACTTTTAACTGCAGCACACCAGACTTGAAGATATTTGGCGTGAAAAGCGAATAAATAAACGAGGACACTAATAACCTAAGTACTAAGTATATGTATTTACGCATAGGTGTGTAGGTATTAACTAGCTACCCGCCACGAAACTTGCTCCGCACGGATTAGACGACGTAAAATATGATTATATTATTGTAGCATGTAAAATATGATTATATTATTGTACCATGTAAAATATGATTATATTATTGTACCATGTAAAATATGATTATATTATTGTACCATTAAACTAAGCACTAGAGTAAATTTGTGAACATGTCAAAAAATATAGTTAGGTATGGCCAGTAATTTTTCAGTTTATCGCGATCATACTTTTATGTCGATCGACTTTAACTCTCCCTCTCTCTAGAGTTTGAACCTTATATGTCTTATAGTCCAATCTGTGATAGTTCTTTTAAGATAAGGTTTTTTTTTTAATATATACCAAAAAGGATATAAAAAATTAAATTTAATACAAAGTATGAAATATATATAAATAATTTATTTATGTTTGATCCGATTTATTTCATGCTTTGGGTTTAATTAAATTTTTCATGACAATTTTTGGTACGAATTAAATAAAAAAACCTTTCCAATCGATAAAACATCGTAAGGAGAAAGAAGTGCCTACATCTGCGAAATGATTCTTTGAATTGACAACCTCTGTAGCCTACTTGGTAGTGACCCTGCCTACGAAGCTGGAGGTCCCGGGTTCGAGTCCCGGTAAGGGCATTTATTTGTGTGATGAGCACAAATAGTTGTTCCTGAGTCATGGATGTTTTCTATGTATTTAAGTACCTATTTATCTATACGAGTATGATTATCCTCGTCTAGTACCCATTAGTACAAGCTTTGCTTAGTTTGGGACTAGGCCGATTTGTGTAAGATTTTCCCAAAAAAAAAACGTAAGTATGTAAAGTCCCAAGCTGCACTGGGCCAGAGTGAGGATTGATAGCCCTTTCCTTCTTGTCCATGACAGCACTTAGGCTGCTCAGCAGTAGAACTTATTTAATAGGATAATGGTAATCATTAATTATCGCCAGCATAACAAAATCACCAAGTTTCTACTTATTTTTGCACAAGCACAAGAGTGTTTTTATTCTGGTGGCGAGTTTGTGAAATATTTAACTGAACATTGACAAAACTTTTTTTAATAACGTTCTAATCTGATTAAATAATAAAAAAAATAGAATTTAAAAATTTTTTAGAGGAAATATTTTGCTCAACATTGACATACTTTAAATTTTATTTTGAATATTATAATCAGATTAAGACAAATAAAAATGACAGAATTAAGAAATTTATTTCTAACACAATTTTAATATTTGGTAATGAATAAATATATATTTAAGTACCAAATCAATAAACAATACAGAAAATTGTGACTTCACTAGTGAACACAGTTTCGGATTTGACTATCATTCAAATACTGTTCGGAATTCATGTAACATTTGTAAATGTTTCACTTTATAATTTGTAAATGTTAATGAACAAATTTTAGCATTACTTACTACGGCCAAACATAATCCAAGCATTGTTTCAAGGAACTTTGACAACTTGTATTGTGTCCGGAAATTACTTTGCCAAATTATTCCCAGAACTCGACATTCGGTATTAATTTATAACGTGAAGGTGAAACCAGTAGAAGATAATTAAGATTTAATTGCGTTTTCAATCTCAATAAATTATCACTTATTCCATTTGCGATAATGAACGATTAATAAACCATTTATTAATCTATACTAATAATATTGAATGGAATTATATGTTTAGTAAAAAGCCTGATCCAGCCGAGACTTTGAGGTATATTGCCTATGGATTTAGATTTAGTTCGTGTATGAACTTAATTTTCAATTATCATAGAGTTAAGCGTATATCTTAACCGTACAGATTTGATATTTATAGATTTTGGCCTGGTTCTATTAAGACCATTAAAACCAGATACACGATGAGATTTCCGTAACGCAGTACTTTTTATTAAACCAGGCCGGATGGTATTTAAGTTACCTACTCGTATTTGTGTAATCATTGTGCAATATAATTTATACTTAAAACATTAGATGAAATATAAGTGTAACTACTATATTAAATGAATAACAATATACTACTTTTTTGCAGATTCGTTCGTCTTATATACTTATATGTATATGTTTAAGTTGTACTTTACTAGAAAGGTCGTGGTGTAAAAAAATACCCTCTTGACAATTTCATCACGATAAGCCTTCCGATTGCTATTCCGGCTGAGGCTAATATAGTGCTTTTCTCAAAAATGGGGGCATAAAAAATAAAATATCAAGCTTTATTAATATCGTTGCACAACGTGAAAATATTAATGTTTTCCCGCCGTATTTTTTTCAACAGAATCGCAAGTTTATTTTTCCACCGAAAAACGCAAACTCATTGAGACATACAAAAACGTCACGTTTGCAACAGAAAAATACGAGTTAAATTGGCTGAAAACGACCTGTGCCGTTTTTTATATGCCAGTTTCTACTTTTTAAAAAGTTTGGTAACTGACAAATGAAGGAATTTATATATGCAACATTCCAGGCGGTCTGCAATGTTTTTTATTTTTTAATTTTGATCTGAACTTAAACTATACACTTTACCTTCCAATATACGTAGCGAGTAATGTTTTTTTTGCGGGTAATTTTTGAGAAAAATGCTTTATTGCTCGTTTGTTAGTCGGTGCATCAAGTCCGCTCTTACTTCAAAATTAATAACCTATATCGTATTGCTTCGATATAAAGGACTTTGTATTTTTTCAGCACTGGAGTTTTGACATAATGATCACAAGTGAAGAAGTGGCACTCTACTGAAATGTTGTGTTGAATTATTTTGCAACAGAGGTTTTACTTTTGAAATTCTTGTATTGAATAAAACAGTACCTCCAACCGTTACAAGAATAAGGTGTTCAAACTATAATTGTATACAGCGAGGCAATTCCCTGCGGGGTTTGTAAGAATGTTGCCAATATTGCTGGCACAGAATAAATAATACGTCGTACCTACCTTCAGAAGGTACACTGTCTTACAAAGACAACAAACCCGAATCATGTTTTCCTTCTTTGACGCAACACAGGTACCTCAAATCCCTAAGGTTACCAAGTTTGGGCGTGAAACACCTCATCCAGTAGCGGCGAACTACCACTACAGGTATGCGAAGCTGCGTTTTCAAATATTTGACACCTACCGGACAAGTATACGATTTGCCAGTTATATTTTCTTGTAATGTGTTCCAATAAACGATTTCTATGTAAATATGTATATACATCGTTTATTGGATCCTATTGCGGTTGACACTTATATATAAGTGTGTGTATGTGATAAAGAGCAGAGTTTACCCGAAGCAGCAAGAGAGACAGAATGGCCAAAATTATTCCTATCGGCACACAAACCTCTCCAAGGTTTTGCCTAGATAGGCTTTGTAATGATATACATTGTTTTTGTCTTAATCACTACATTAAAAAAAATAGTCTAAGAGTACAATTTGATTCAAGTCTTTGCATGCCAGTAGAATTCAATGTATTCCTTGCACCGGTACCTGTTCTGCTACGCTAGCCTGACGACACGCCAGCAAGTTCACGGTAATCACGGTAGACATTAAAATCGTAATTCTGTTTAACCAAATTGACCTCCTGAAGGTGTCCTAGATCTGTTGCGTCGCAATGTTTCTATGTATTTAGTATTTTCACATTAGATTAATACTAACGTACAGAAGAATCACTGTCTACAAACCCGATGTGGATATGAAAACGATCCTAACTAGACTTTTATAACTTAGTTGCAAAAACCTTTAACAAGTCTTCTGTGGCCTTAAAAGTAAAATAAAATTACATTTGATATTACAATATTGAGTTTGTGGTCGTTAATCTAGTATGTTGCATGAAAGTATATTTAGAAAATAAATGAATCCGCATAATATTATTTTGATTTACCCGTTGCCCAAAATTAGCCCTAATGTCCGATTTACTTTAAATTGTATAATTGTACGCTCAAAAGATAACAAATCTTATCACGAATACTTAGTGAACTTTAATTTTCATGTATAATTCTACTTTTACATTGAAAAATTTTTAAAAAAATGTTTAAATTAATGGATCATACTTATTCTTATAATTCAAAATCACTCCAGGAAGATATAACTCAATTTTCGATCTTCCCGTTAAACAATAAAAGCACAACAGCGTGATGCGTCTCCCCGATTATAAAATCCAACTTTCCGACGGCAAACAAAACAAAAAGACACCCTTTTAACGCGAAAACAAGAGCGAAGCACTGAAGGGGGGGCACTTTATTAATGGTCAAGACATAAACTTTACAATGGAAAACCTCAAAACAGTCCTCTCAATTTGATTTATCTGTTTCTCATCCCAATCGAATTTTAATATAATTATGTATATTGCGAGTTCGTGCTCACTGCGCGTGCAAGCCAAAGCGGAAACGAATTTAAATACAATTAGGATCAGTAAGCGACACCCTAAAATATACTTCCAGGTCACTCGACAATGCGTTGGCACCATCATCATTAGGAAACCAACCGGCGCGGCGAAGCGTTATTAAAAAGCTGAACCTTAAAAGGACATTAAGTTAAAGGAATTTGTATGGAATACACAGACGGTAATCTCAATTAGGCATTTTTCATGGGGGAGCTTTTAAGCTTCAGAATTCTGTTGTTACAAGCATATTTAAACGTCGTGATAAAATAATAAGTAGAAAACGTAACAATTTACTTAGGTCTAAGTAAACGACATGTGAATTGACTTATATTATACTTCTTTTCTTACAATGTTCAGGTGGTTCGTCTTTGGAACGGCCTTCCCTTCGCGATCACGAAAGCCCCGTACAAATTCGTCTTTTGGAAATCTGAGCGTAATTTCTTTGCTGGCAGATCCGAGTAGACTAAAGGTTACAGATTATTTATACTAAACGGGACTTAATCGCGTATAATTAACTTATTTTATTTACCTCACGGAGGTCTCCCCGCTCAAGCCAGTTGTCCCGTGACCGTGGATGTTGCAACACATCCGAAACGTCGGGAGACCTCAGTGAGGTAAATAAAATAAGTTAATTACGAGTATACGCGATTAAGTCCCGTTTAGTATAAATAATGTGTAAGAATCGTGAAAGTTTAAATCAATATAAAGGTTACAGGTTTGAAAATTTCGCTTGTAAGTATGTATGTAGTGTATATTTATGTATATATTTATTTGTGTATGTTAGTTTTTATTTTATTTATTTATATGTATTTGTGTAAATATGTTGTATATAGGAATACCGTACTGTTTTTTTTTTTAGTTGTTATTTGCACTGCCCCACAATCTTTTCCGCTTTGCCTTAAGGTTTGACTGGTAGAGAAGGAATAAGGCATTGAGTCCGCCTTTTGTACGATAAGTTTTCTTTAGTGCAATAAAGTTTAAATAAAGAAACCCTGCACGTGTCCCCGGGGTACTAAAGAGTGACAAACTTTAAAGGCCAAAATAATGTATGCCATACGATTAAATAAATAAATACTATGTCATGAATCTAATACTAGAAGAAGTTATACTTGTGATGTTGTAGTTTGGTAGGTTTGTATGTAGGACTGATTTTAAAAAATCTTTCAATTGTGTAAGAATGAAGCTTTTGGGTATATATTTAACTTATATATTCACCTGTGTAACATGGATGTTGCGACACAACCGAAACATCGGGAGACCTCAGTGAGGTACCTAAATACATTTTATTGATTTAAATAAAGTTTAAATAAATAAATGTAGTGTTCTTTTCAATAAAACCACTTTCGTCTTATAGTTTTTCTTTTATTTCAAACCCGCAACCAAGATTTATAATTTTAACAATTCAATTAGTAAGCGATGCTCTCAAAAACAGTTTCTTGTTAATCGTCCTCTGTCAATCTCCCTCATCATTCGTTCCTTCGTTCATTCTACTCTGATCCAGTCTCACTCTTCCATTCCATTGTCTATCACTCAGCAACTCATTCCTATAGTCGGCCTTCCTACATTACTAGCCTGGTCTCAGGCACACATGTGCATAACATACAACAGCTGACTTTTTGATTGACTTTTTGACTAGTCACGCGCAGGTCACAAGCCACGGTTTCATATGATCAGCTGACGCAGTCGTCCGCGCTGGCCCCTCTGACGAGATGTCGACCTTCTCCACGTCGTACCAATCCTTTCCTGTAGTCGCTACCACCTTGTAGGGTCCAAAGTACTTCGGCTTGAGCTTGAGGCAAGTACCAAACTGCGTCCGACGTATGGCGATAAATTTTAAAATTAAGCCCAAAGAGATATGGCCTAAACTAAACCTTCAACTACAGCTAATGCTTCAAATTCATATCTCGTGTATTTTGGTTCAGGTTCACTCTTCTTTTTACTCATATAGTAAACTGGATGTAACTGACAGTCGTCTGGGCATCGTTGAAGTAGAATAGCTGCTACAGCTACCATTGAAGCATCGGTATACATTTCAGTCTCCAACTGTGGATCATATATCTTTAGAACAGGCAAAGTCGCTAGGTTCATTTTCAACTCATGAAGTGCAGGCTCCTGGGGTGCCTTAAATGCAAAGTCAACATCCTTCTTTAGTAATTCCGTCAAGGGTCTCGATATGAGTGCATAGTTCTAAATGAATGAGAAAGTTGCCCTCGAAGCCGTAGCGTGCTAGTTTTGAGAGGAGCAGCGAGTGGTCGAGATGATCGACCACTCGCTGCTCCTCTCAAAACTAGCACGCTACGGCTTCGAGGGCAACTTTCTCAACATAATAGCCTCATTTCTCAGTGATCGCCAGCAGAGCACGTCCGTCCTTGGCGTGAAGTCGAACCTTGAACCCATCGGAACTTGTGCGGTGCCTCAAGGATCCGTGATGGGGAATAACCTTTTCTTAGTACTAGTTAACGACATAATGACCGCGTGCTCTGAGCCTGAATATGTTATGTTTGCTGATGACACGTGTATAATTGTGGACGCAGATGATCTTAATAATTTAAAAATCAAAGCAAATAGGGTAATACATCAGATTGCCGAGTGGTTCTCGTCTAATGGCATGCTGCTGAATATTGATAAAACTAATATTATGCATTTTCAAATGCGGAAAATCAATGAAAGTCCGTTTGAAATCGTAGTAGACAACATTAACCTCCCACAGGTCGAGCATGTAAAATATCTAGGTTTCACTATAGACTCAGGTCTTACCTGGACGCCCCATATTGATGCGGTTGCTAACAAGCTATCATCGGCGTGCTTTGCCCTTTCAAGGCTTGCACCATCTCTGACACCTCAAAACCTGAGAACAGCCTACTACGGGTACTTTCACTCGCTTCTAACTCAAGGTGTCGAGCTATGGGGCACTGCAGCGGACAGCAATAGGCTATTCAAATTACAGAAACGTGCTCTTAGGATAATCTCAAATAAACCCTATGATTATCCAGCACAGTCATTATTCAAAGAACAAAAAATTCTGACATTGCCTTGCGTCTATATTCTGACAGCCTGCAAATATGTGCGTTCAAATCTAGGGTTATATATGAGCCGTGGGCAGTGCCACGGCCGGAATACGCGCGGCCAACACCTCTTGCTCGTCCCGCGCCGCCGACTGGCAAAGGCTCGAAAGTCACTCGGTGTCATTGGTGTAAAGATCTACAACACTCTTCCGAATGATGTCATTAACACCGAAAGTGACGCTATATTCGCTAATAAACTCAAAAAAATGTTAATTGACCTAGCATGTTACGATATAAATGAATTTATGTTAAGGAAGACTGATGACTAAAACAATTTGTAATTCGAATGTTAAAAATGTTAAATATAATGAAATAAGAGTTGTAGTAATTTTATTAAATTAAAATTACTAACTTAGTTTAATTTAAAGAACTGACCAATGTATACTAAAATTAACATAAAATGAAACTAACCTACTTATAAACTATAATTAATATAATCCCATGTAAAATGAGTGACATGTAAAATTATTTATAATTTTATCAATAAATATCTCATTCTCATTCTCATTCTTGAACTTTCTAAAGTATGATGTTAGTCCAACAAAGCCTTGTAGCTGTTTAAAATTTGTTGGTTGTGGAAACCTTACCACTGCGTCCGTCTTGTCAGGTGATGGTCGTACTGTACCATTCTCCACCACATGTCCAAGGTACTCCACTCGTCGTTGCTCCATTTGCGACTTCTTCCAATTGCCACCATCACTTCCTTGGGGCGTAACTGCTTGTCGTTAGTGTTCTGCAAGAATAATCACATCGTCAATAAATAATAACACATCCTTTTTCAATCAGATCCCAGAAAATTGCATTAATAAACCGAGTGAACACCTTCGGACTGATTGGCAAGCCAAGAGGGGCTTTAAGGAACTCGTACTGCGAGTTACTGGTGACAAACTATGTGTACTTGATTGAATCTTAATGAACTGCCAAATGAAAATATCCATTCTTCAAATCAAGTGTGTTCAACACCCTCGCTTTCGCCAATCTATCTATGTGTTCCTAAATGACAGGTAAGGGATACTTACCCTTTAACATCTTCTTGTTGATTAGCCTGTAATCCACACATATCCTTGTGCTGCCGTCATTCTCTTCACAAGCACCAACGGACTAGCATATTCCGAAAAACTTACTCGAACTATACCCTCATTAAGCCATTGTTTCACCTGACGCTCTACTTCTTGTTGTTTCGAAAAAGCTACTCGTCGTAGCCTTTGCGCCACTAGGATGTCGTCCTTCAGCGTAATGCACAATTGAACCGGCGCCTCACGCATTTTATTCGGTCGGTATGTTTCGACAAGTTGTTTCACTTCTTGCTACAACGCCGTGTCACCCAGGAAACCTTCAACATCAGAAACATCCACACCACACATACAATTTCTAAGCCAATCATCACTAGACTTCAACAATAGAACACAACTGCCCTCCATAACAAACGTTACATCTTTTAAAAACTAACTGTTGCCCTAATATCAACAAAAATGGCATAGCGTCTCTAGGCACAATGTTAAACGTAGTACCGCTCTCGTAGCACTGACCGTCGATGATATTGTTAGTTGTTAGATATCCAATCGATTTTACTCGCGTCGCACCCAGTCCTGTCAGCCACATCTCGTTGCACACGTATTCCGGAGCGTTCAATGATTTATAGCACTCGTAATCTAATAAATTCACGTCGCTACCCGTGTCAACTAACGATGAAATCCTTTTATCGAATAATAGAACGTCTTTCATAGGTTTATCGCAACTATTCGCCGGTTGCAGACGCAGTCCGCCATTGTTGTTGACATTCATCGCTGCCATTCCCGATCTGTCATTCCCGTTCGTTTGCGGTTCGTTCGGTCTTGATCCGTTCGCCCTGACGTTTGACTCACTCTCGTTCGCTACGCAGCCACCGTTCATTCCGTTCCACGTCGTGTCGTTCATCTGTTCCTTTCGAACACACATTGGTTTCGCCGAACCGCCATGTTGATTGGAAAATGATGTCGGATTTCAGCTCGTTCCTGCCGTCGATGATGCACATTGTGATGAAATGTGACCGAACTGATTACATCGGAAACATTTTAGCCCTCTCTGCTTATGCGGACACTCGCAGTTACAGCATTTCTTCTTAATAATTAGTAGCTCAGCTGAGTTAAGCGATGGCCATGTTACGCGTCACCACAGAACATATCCGGAACAGGACGGTACAGGTGTACGAAAAGCCTTTTTACACGCCTGGTGAAATTGAATCTTATGTCAATGTCATAAAGACTTTGATAGTAAAAAAAAAAAACTTTATGTGTATTCCATCCATGAATAAAAGAGTCCTCACTTTAATGTATCTGTTTCTGAAAATGGGCTTATATTCTACTCACGCTATTTGACAGAAAGGGACATAATATCTCTTCTCCACTTTGACGTCTCTATCCTTTTGATGATGAAAGACAAACATCAAAGGGGCGACAATAATCGGCTATTTTTCATACACGTACTATCGACAAACTAAACTGTTAACAGGATTCTTAAACCTTATTAAAACGGGTTTAGTAAAATAATTAATTAATATTTGCGGAAAATCTTACAAATAAAGACCTAGTCCCAAACTAAGCAAAGCTTGTAATATGGGTACTAGACGACGATAAACATGCATATATAGGATTAAAACATAGAAAACATCCATGACTCAAGAATAAATATTCGCGCTTATCACACAAACAAATGCGCTTACCAGGCTTCGAATCCAGGACCTCTAACTTCGTAGGCAGGGTCACCATCTAGGCTAAACTAGTCGTCAAGGTTCTGGTCGTAAGTGTCGCGTGCCGTTTGTACGATCACGGGTAAGGCTAGTCATGTATAAAACATTAGCTGTGACATTCCTCGTAAAACATTACTTTAAACGCCGCAAATGAAAATGTCGATCCCATGACCCATAAAATCTTTTTAAAAGTATCATAAACAAAAGTCTTTCTCGGAATCTCCCTCACCGGCCAACAACGGCACTTAAAGGGATTGACATCAATTCGAATGGGGCTCGCCTATCTCAACCAGATATGACATGTCATCAAAGTGATTCACTAATGCTTCGGCGAAAAATATCTAGCAAATTTTTTACTCACAAACTATATTTTATCCCATATTTTTATTTGGGCGAAGTTTTATTTGACATCTCAACGTTGCGAACTGATATCATTTCCCAAGTAATGATTTGATAAATTATTGTTAGGTAAATTATTACCTGGGCTTTTTTTAAGATGTCATTTATGTATTCGTCAAATCTATTGATTGGCATACCATAATTATAGCAACATATTGAATAATATATGATTATGTAAGTATCAGGTAAAAAAGTGTTCGGTTCTGGCGCTTCGCCGGCCGCCACCGCGGCACGCTCGCTTCGCTCGCTCGGCTCGCACGCTGTTGAAGCGTCATGGAAACAGCGCCATGGAGGTGCATTTTGTTCCTAACTTGTTCGCAACTCGGTATGTAGGTTGGTTTTTTGGCCATAATTCCCCTTTATCACATGATCCGATTTCAATACCTTTTTTTTTTTAAAGAAAGTTCTTTCAAAATAACTTAATGGGAATTTGATGAAAAAAAAAACCATTCAAGGGTGATTCAATTACAAACTCTAGAAGTGTTTTTGATTATTTAAAGAAAAATAACGTAGATAAAGATACCGTTACATTTTTTCTCTAATATTCATAAAAATGTTAATCTTGTGAAATAATTGCATAATTTTCCCTTGGTAAACTTCGGAGATAAGGGGAGGGGATCCTTAAAAACACGGTTAAGCTACGAGTGACTCTTGGCAGTGTATACGCAGATGACGTCGTACTTCAAGTCCAATAAGAAAAAGTATAAATCCTAGACATCAAAATGTGAGTTATATATTATGTTACCATAAAATTTGTGCGCATTAGATTATAACACAAAAACATTCACAAACTGTCCTCAGTTTGGCGATCAGGAAATGTTAACTTACCGCTAAGATGTTTTTTTTTTTTTAATGAATAAGTATAATAAACTGACCTAACCTACTCGGCTTACTATCTCACTGGGTAGATTATAAACTGTTCATATAATTTTACGGTAATATAATAATCAAAAATGAGTTTCATCGGCTACGTAAAGTTCAATATAGGGACGTTGGCAACCATCCCATAGAGATGTTTATTTCCACGGGTCCCTACGCCTAAAACGAGCGTATTTTGCAAAATGCTTGCTTTTTCATTCAAGATTACGACGTAACTATTAGTATGTATTAAAAAACTGATAACGTACTTAAATAATGATTTCTTAAACTATAGGCTAACATGGTTCAAATTTTCATTTTCTGTTTCTAAACCTAAAATAAATGAGGGTTCTTGGGAGTCTTTTTCAAATTTTGCAGTGAGAAGTGTCGTTTCGGTTCTCAATTTTGCAGTAAACAAGAATCATTAGGTACATGAATGATTACAATTCACATAACCAAATCTTGTACGAGGGGCTGACATGATTGAAAATCAAAGATTCACTTTAAAAAGTTGATAAAACACTTTCCGAGTTTTCTTAATTTTTTTGGTGAAAACAGCATTACATTATATTTTTTTACCGCAAATTGTATTTCTATTTTGCCCTAAAAATAATATGATAGAAAATTATAACTTTATGTTAACCCATAAAAAAATAATCATAACTATAGGACTTACGATGCCGTAAATGTATATTTTTTCAAAAGACGTATAAATCACGCTGCACAGTCCCCGCGCGCCGAATCGCGTGCGAAATTTTAAATGAAGAGGTTAAGAAATGATTATTTAATTACGTTATAAGTTTTTAAATAAATACTAATCATCATCATCATATCAGCCGAAAGACGTCCACTGCTGGACATAGGCCTCCCCCAAAGAGTGCCAAAGTGACCAGTCCTGCGCCACCCGCGGAGTGCGGAGTGCGGAGTGCGGACTCCAGCAACCTTTACCAGGTCATCAGTCCACCTTGCGGGGGGCCTACCCACGCCGTGCCTTCCGGTACGTGTAAATACTAATAGTGACGTCGTAATCTTGAATGAAAAAGGAAGCATTTTGCAAAATACGCTTCCGCTTCTGCTTATGTGGGGCGTAAGGACTCTTAACGGACGTATCCATAATTTCGTAGAAAAGCCTTTTCAATAACATTACATTTTGCTGAAAGACGCTTTTCACTGACACCCTTGATTGAGCAAATACTACTATCATCGTCATCATCATTTTCAGCCTTTAATCGCCCACTGCTGAGCATAAGCCTCTCTTCGAGTACGCCACTTATCCCGGTCCCGTGCTCGTCTCATCCAGAACGGACCCGCGGTCTTTTTTACGTCGTCAACCCATCTGATTCCAGATAAAGTCTTTCTTTTATTATATTTTCAAAGCTTTAACAGAATTTTATTGTAATTGAATCTTATATATTACGAGCTGAAAGAAGTATTCACTTTTTTAAACTTTGATGTGGGCAAACAAGCATACGGCCAGCCTGATGGTCACCACCGAGACACCATAGCCTATTGACGCTTGTGACTCAGAAATATTCAGAAGCATCATAGGGAGTTCTAGCGAGAAACCTCCATTGCTACAGCCTTATGAAACTTTATGCCGCTGAAATAACGAGTTAGGCATTTTCTGGATGTGTGTGACCCATCTTAGGCCTTGTCATAACTTTCCATCAGGTTAGACGAAGGTCGAACGCAATTCATTTTTATTAAAGATACATACACGGTGATTTTTAATCCGTGATCAGGAGTAGAAAAATATTGATAAATATCCAAAACGGATTGCAATGGATTAGGTCTCATGCAATTCAATCACTGTTTAGTTAATTAAATTTAATGATATTGCTAACACTAATGTCCACTGATTGTTTGGTCACCCTAGATTTCTTGAAGTTAAGTAGATACTTCAAACACACATATGTAAAAAATTCTCAAACTACCGTTAGGGTGACAATGGTTTTGAATTATAAAGTAATTCCTTAATCAGTTTTATTCAGAAAAAAGGACGTTTGTTTTAGGTTACTTCGAGTTAATCGTGTTTGCTACAATTACAGAATTAAAAAAATATACTCCTGATCACGAATTAAAAATCATCGTGTATATATTATCTAGATACAAAATTCAAATACTTAATCTTTATTTCAGAATACAGTTGACACCTGGTATATATGGGTTAGTATAGTTTATTTATTTAAACATGATTGCACAAATATAAAAATAAAGGTATATTTAGCGGATTTAATTAATGCATTCTATACCAGTCAACCATTGGGCTAAACAGAAACTTTAGTGGTGATTTAATTTACTCAAACAATATGTAACAAAATGAAAGGAAATTATTTTACCGCGTTTAATACGACGGAAAATATTGAGGCACGCTTTTTATACTCATCACAAAAGTATTTTCCCGCGTCCCGTCCCTTTACTAATAAACTCGGATTCAAAGGACTATAATGTACCGCCAGAAGCTGGTGGTTATTGAATGGTATATTTTAACAAGACACGTATTGCTAAAATTCTCATTTTAAATGGGTCTTTTACTTTATAACACTAACGTTAATTTCGAAGTAATTCACCGAAACACACACAAAGGTCTCAGACCAAGAAAAAAGATACTCGAACCAACTAGTGAAGCCAGCTTTTAACCAAGCCAAATAAGTTTAAAATACACGCACACATATACAAACAAAAATAGGTGATCTTGACAGCATTGCGACGCGTGCCGAAGAGCTTTGTGCAATTACTTTATTCGTAATACTCTGTATCTTTTTTATGAGACAATGGTTAAATGGATAGAGTCTGTGAATAAAAATAAAGTCTATAATTTCATTTTACTCCTAAGCAACAGAATGTTGTATGGCTAACCACAAATATATAAATCTAAAGTTCGCAGACGCCTTGCCTCTGCGGGAATCAAACTACGAAACTACGCCTCTACTCCAAACACGTACCGATCGAAATGGAAACAACTTCAACAATATCCATAAAGTAACAAACAAACGTGCATTGCTTGCTGGCTTTGTTTGTAGCCGAAACTTGAAAAGGTTAGCGGTCTATACGACTCCATATAATAAAATGATATTGATATGATCGCAATAATTTCTTCCTCCGAGCCGCTAAACTTAAGTGGCAGTGGGCGGGCCCCATTGCACGTAGAACCGACGGCCGTTGGGACGGAAAGGATCTCAAGTGGTACGGCCTGTGAGGTGGAGATATTTACTACACCCGAGTTTGACGACCTCCTTAGTTGGTCTGTTAGTGACCCTGCCTACGAAGCCGGAGGTCCCGGGTTCGAATCCCGGTAAGTGCATTTATTTGTGTGATGACCACGAATATATTTTGTTCGTGAGTCATGGATGTTTTCTATGTATTTAAGTATTTATTTATCTATATATATAAGTATGAATATCGTCGACTAGTAGCCATAGTACAAGCTTTGCTTAGTTTGGGACTAGGTGGATTTGTATAAGATTGTCCGGAAATATTTATTTAGAGTTGCTTCATTTTAAAAGTGCGATGTAATACCGCTGTAGATACCCTCTTTTTCGCGCGGAAGCGAGCACGGATAAAAAATGTCATACTAATATCATATCAATACGTCAAGTCAGACAGATCTCCAGTCGAGAGCTGTCGGTATCAATATTCCTATTGTGGTATCTCGTCGATGGATCGGATTGAGATTTTTATTTTTTGGAAGGATCCGAGGGCTTTGCATTTCCAATACGTATACTCAAATGCTTTTTGTAGCCACAACGTTGAATGCTCAAAAGGTTTATGGGAGTCAACGATACTAGGGATTTACTTGTTTTATAAATATTATATTAAGTTACATCGTATGGCTGGCGCAAAGCCGACTAGAGACACGTCTTTAAGTGATAAGCCGCTTAACTGTTAAGTGGAAATAAGTGTACTTATTGCTGAAAATAAAAGAAAAAAAATAGAGATAGCGGGAGTTAAAAGCGTTATCTAAAGAAAGAAAGAAAGAAAGAAGACATATATTCACTACGCAAAAGACACACAGAGACAAAGGGAGTACAAATACAATACAATTTACACATAATGTGTGTGTCTTCGCGGCAGTGAATCGGTCGCTGTCTCAGCATTATGCCGAGGTGTCAGACAGACACCTACAGCGCTGATCTTCAGACAGCACCGTACGTGACCCACGGAATGCAACACAACATACCGCCGATACAAACGTATACACATAATAAATAAATAATGAATATACTAGTAAAATAAGTAACACAAGCACAATGGGATGAGAGACAATGTGAAAAAAGCGAAACGGTTGGGATGTTTAATAAAACAAAATGGATAAAAATTAAATAAAGTGCTAGATGGGTTAGGGTTGGGATTTTTGGAGCGTCAACAAATAGCTGGCGCCTAAAGGTATACCTGCAAGACGCTCCTTGGATAGGTGGGGGGGGAGATCATTCCAACACTTGGACGCCGCGAACCTGAAGCTACCTCGAAACGCCGCGGTCCGATGCTTTGGCACCAGAATCATCGTCTTACACCTACGCGCACTCTTGGGCCATACAAGTCTACTCAGCAAATATGCTGGGACCCAAGATTGCACTATGCCAAAGAGAAGAGTGGCGAGGTGAAGCCGTCTGCGTGCAGGCATGTTCAGCAGACCAGCGGCGTTCAAGTAGGGAGTGATATGGGAGCGGGGTGGGACTCGGAAACAGAAACGAATGCATGCGTTTTGCACTCGTTATTTGAGCTTTTTTGTACGACCAGTAATGCAGCCAGCATAGACAACATCACAATAATTTAATCTTGACAATATCAGCGATTCACAAAGGTTAACACGCAAATCAACACTTAAGTAATCGCGAACATTGTAAAGAACTTTAAGGCGGTAGAAGCAGTTACTCACAACTTTCATTACGTGGTTCTCAAAGCGCAGCTTGCCGTCCATGAGGAGGCCAGGGTTAGTTGCTTCTACCACCCTCTCTATTGGATCTCTATTTTATTTGTTGGTTTCAGTAACTAAACTTATTATAAGTCAAAGTTTTCCCGCCCCCACCGGCAACGGCAATCATTGCCAGGACGGTTATCAGGTTTCCCTGAAGTAATGTTCAGGGTCAACGTTTGGGCGAAGTAAGAGCTCGCCCTGAGACCGCCTGAGGCCGTCCAATTTTTGTGATACATTTATTATATTTTACCTATTCACATGAATTTTACTATATTTAGAATTGAATAGAATATAATAGAAAAACTTTATTCAACATCACATTAAGTACATTAAAATTAGACTTGACATGGGAACAATGCCACAAGAGGATCTCGTCGACGGGGTGTTCTTTTTATAAATATGCATTTTACTTCGTTATTAATTAGTTTAGTTTTATTTTTTTGTTTTAGTTCTATCATATTTGCATGACAAACGAATTTTTTAATCTATAATAGTACATAATACGTTACGAAATAAATTAAAGCTTACTTACCATATAAAATTAATCTTACAGTATTTGGTAATTGGTGAACTATGCCATTCCTTTTTAATCATTTTAGTCAAAATGTAGTACATGGACAGGGTATTTAGTTAAATTATTAACACGTTATTTCATAACAACGAATACACGCCAGGAAATTAGCTTAGACTTATTACTAGAACATCTTCCAGTTCCTACCAAATGCTAGGCTATTTTTTTTAACTGCCGCGTTTAACTTTTTCTAAAAACCATGTGTATTCTAGTAATTTGAAGATAGGTCGTCATATGGGTATAAAAGCAGAGCATACAACCTGAGCAAGACGGTGGTAATCGCTATATATCTAAGCTTGTCCTGCTTAGAATATCAATTTCCTAACGGACGGGTCGTATCTTGTAGGGCTAAGTGCTCTCGCTCGATCCGATCCCGAATCGGACCCTACTGATAACTAATAAAGTACTTCAATTTACTATTTGGATACTTTTGACGTAACGTGGGTATTTGTGATACTGTCCAATCTGTATTGACATAACATGCCCGCAATGTGTGAGGACGTTCACGAAGAAGATTGGCTACATAAGTCACATGCGAGTTCACGACCGTGGACGGCATACCTCCCCCTCCGGACCTCTGAGGAGTTCAGACGTGTTTATAGTAGAACCCGTATTAGTTTTATTTTTATTTCCAATCAAATAAATTCAACTTTCATAAGATCTTAGTAATAGGAGCGCAGAAACACCAGGAGGTGGTGATCATCGCGGCGCAGCACGCTTCGCTTAGTGTGCGTGAAGCTATCGGCTATTGTCATCGCTGTAGCGTGAATGCGAGTGAGAGAGCTGCGGCTGCACCGGCTACGTGTTTGACTACGCGCACCTGCTACGCGCGTCGTCTACGTGCATCCGCTGCGCTACGCCACATCTACTACAGTACAGACTCTAACACATTCATTGCCCAGAATCGCTACGCGCTACGCTCGTAGCCGATCCCGTGGTTTTCCTCGTATGTAGCGGAAAGCGACTACAGCGGTCTGACGCATATGTGTCGTCATGGGCCCTGAATGGGCTAAGGTGCTTCTGTGGTCCTGGTAGTGTTTCCGAAAACATGTACAGCGATTTAATAAATTAAATCGGCAGGGACTACACCATCACAGTCAGCATACGCAGCAGCAGCAAACGTTTCATCGAATGAATGTTTCGCCGAATTTTCATTACATCGAAAACATTTTTTTTTCAGAAACAGTAGACCTTTCAAGATTGTTTTAAAACAACACTACTAACCTTACGCGTTCTACAAAATTACCTTTTAGCTTTACCCAAAAAGTCAACGGTTTCTGAGAAAAAAGTTCGTCAAAATGAAAATTCGATGAAACAAAGCATTAGGTGAAACGTTTGTCATTAAAATGACAATGGGGATCCCATAAATTACAAATGCGGGGGAAGCCTAAGGCAGATTGCTGCCTCTTAGTTAGTAAATACGGTACAGGGGTAAACGAGCAGCACTCGCAAACCCTTTGGCTTATTGTATTGGGACTGAGGCTGTACTAACTTCCACGAAAGCCTTTGGGCACCCTTCACAAAGCAACATCAATTCCAATCTACATATATTCACGGCACCAATCAATTAGTGAAGAGATGCAGTTGGCATGATTTTTAAACAATGGCAACATTATTTATCACTAGCTTCTGCCCGCGACTCCGTCCGCGTGGAACTCGTTTATATCGCAGCTCCATACAAACTTTTACCCCCCCATTTCACCCCCTTAGGGGATGAATACGAGAATAAAAACTATCCTTTGTTACTCTCCATCCCTTCAACTACCACTAAAAAAATCATGTCAATTCGTCGCTCCGTTTTGCCGTCAAAGACGGGCAAACAAACAAACAAACACACACATACATTCGCATTTATAATATTAGTATGGATGGATATTCTGTCTTCCGGTAACTTTGTGATCACAAGTCCAAGGATAAAGGACGCCCGTTTCTGTTCGTAGCTTTGTCGTTAAATCTCACTTATAGCTCGCATGTAGGTACGCCTAAATAACGTGTCAGAATGAGTGCGAGAACCACGTTTAATATTTGAATGCAGTTATAGAATCTAAAATACTAATTAAATTTAAGGGTAAGTATCCTTAGTATTTTAGATTTTATTATTGCATTTAAAATGTATGGACTCAAGCGAGAGAAAGAGTACTTTACAACTTATAGCATCAACAAGTTTTGGACAGAAAATTTCCATTGACCATGAAATTTTAATGTGGGCTGTTGCGCTGTCTATCAAACCAGAAAAGAAAGGAGGCAAAAAAATATGCCTAGTGACGAAAATCCCATTCAGATATCTCAAAGAATTATGAAGCAATTATTTTACTATTGCTTGTTAGAAAGAGAAAACGCAAACAGTGTGTGACGTCACAATCCGCGAGGCTGCTGCCGAGCGCGTCGCGCGCGCGGTTGGCCGCGTCGACGGCGGCGCCGAACACGATGGGGCACGCAACGTCTTCTAGTGACGTCACAATCCACAAGTGTCATCGTTTCATATGAAGTTGCGTTTTGCGATAAAGGGACAGGAACATACCCTTTCTTAAAACTTTCGACATTTATAACTTCCTGATTATTTAAATACTACCTACTACTACATTTTTAATCCTTTTTAGAGAAAATATGACATTATTGATTATTTTATTTAGTGTCATTGGAGGCACGCGTAAAGCGAGCATTTGCTGGTAAAAATATAGTAGACGTGATGTGACAGTTAGGCAAAAAATTGTGCTACCGCTTTGCAAAGCACATTAATTATGATTGGTGGTCTACTAATCATAATTAATTGATTGTCATACTGTACCAAACTTTACAAGGTATTTTAATAAAATGCATACCTTTCATCTTCTGGCAACTCGATATAAAGCGGCAGCAGAGTGATATTGCGGAGGTGCAGCGGATAGTCGCCGGCGAGGTACGTCTGCGAGATCTCCGCGAGGCTCTTGTTGAAGGCGCGCACGACGGCGGCGGCCGAGGGCGGCGCGGCGATGCCCACGTAGAACGCCGCGCGCGCGTCCGGCTGCAGCACGCGCAACTCGCGCGACGCCAGCGCGCACGCGCACAGCGCCGCCCACACGGCCCACGCACGCATCGCGCCCCCAGCCGCCCTCACCGCCGCGCGCGCCACCACAGCCGCGCGCGCGCCGCCATAACCCCCGCACCAACACCATCCACATTCACACAACTAGTCCGCTATTCAATTCCTACATTAAGACACTGTCAGCCGATTGTATCCGATCGAACTTGTATATATGTACACGTTAAACTAATTTTACTTTTGTTAACACTGATGGACGGCTTCTGATGATACAGATACACAAGTGGATCTGCGTATTTGTTAATCTCTCGGCGAGTTATCTGTAACAAAAGACAAAAGCATTTCAATAACGGTCTGTACGGTGGAAATTTCTGATCGAAAAACTCCTTTCATCGTTTTGTTTCGAAAAATATATTATATTTTTTGTAAAACCTTTACTAGATTCTGTAAATAAATATAAGAAGCAGGGCTTCGCGTGACACATTCATCTACGCTCGTAGCCGATCCCGTGGTTTTCCTCGTATGTAGCGGAAAGCGACTACGACGGTCTGACGCATATGTGTCGTCATGGGCCCTGAATGGGTTAAAGTTCAACGGTTAAGCAAAGAGGTTAAGCGTGTAGGCGCTGAATGTTGTAAATTATTTGTCGTTAAACCTATGTATTTATAGACATTGCTCATAATCTTAGTGTTTATGCCCTTGTAATAAGGGATGCTTTTGTAAGCTATAAGCAAATATGTGTGGCAGGGCGTACCGACCCTTGTCACAGCGGAGGCCCGCTGGAGCTAATTGAAAGTGACTTGAGCCAGAGCCATCTACCTCGCTGATATTAAATTCATTCCATGCGCCATCTTACATCTCAATGATATGATTTTTGGCTGTATTTTTCCATTTTGTACGTGTTACATTGATTGAAAGTAATTTTTCAACACAATTTCTCGTAATGTACCTCTTATTGTGTCGCTTTTAGGCTCATAATCCTGGATATTAAACACGCGTGTTTTATAAGTCAAATTGGCACCTTGCAGCAAGATGTATGCATGCACACGCTGCATTCTTAAATTAACCGGGTTGTACAGAATGTACAGCTTTTTTTTTATTCTCGGCAAATGGATTCTTACTCCACTAAACAAATTAAATCCTTTTTATAATCGATATGATACAGAGAAATAATATAATGGAAAAATAAACCATCTTTGTCTGTAGCCCCCGACAGGATTCGAACCTGCGACCTTTCTATTAACGCTAGACTGCTCTACCAACTGAGCTACGATTATAAAATGATCGGGGTAACTTCCTCGTTAAAAATAACGCGAAAAACAAAATATTTAATTAAATAATTTGTTTCGTGATAAGGCTACTTAAATACTTTTTGTTAATTAATTGACTATTTTTTTTTTTTATATGATATAGAAACGTTTAATTTAGTAAAACTTTTCACTTTTGATAATATTTTACATGAATTAATAAAGATAACATTTTAAAACGAAAATAGTAATTTTATTTTGTATTGGCTGTTTAGAGATTTCATCTAATACGCGCGCACTGCGCAAACTTCACGAAAAAAAACCGTCCAAGAGCGTGTCGGGCCACGCTCAGTGTAGGGTTCCGTAGTTTTAGTAATATATTTCAAAAACTTTTCAACCTATCAAGTTCAAAATAATTTTCCTAGATTTTTTTTATAAAGTTCTACGTTTTTGATTTTTTTTCATATTTTTAAAACTTATGGTTCAAAAGTTAGAGGGGGGGAACACATTTTTTTTTTCTTCTTCTCCGAAAATATTAACATTATCAAAAAAATTTTTTTGCAAACCCCTATTCATTTTTAAATACCTATCTAACAATATATCACACGTTAGGGTTGAAATGAAAAAAAAAACACTTCCCACGTTACGTATAGGGACCTCAAAACACTTTTTACTTTACCACTTTGTCGCCGTGATTGATATACATATTAGTACCAAATTTCAGCTTTCTAGTGCTAACGGTTACTGAGATTATTCGCGGACGGACGGACAGACAAAGCGAAACTATAAGGGTTCCTAGTTGACTACGGAACCCTAACAACTGTTGCGCGCCATTATAGGTTATTTCACAGATATTTGTAAACATTGTTAATGCGTGTTTGGTTAAGTAATAACAAAAACGTTGATTCGTGGTGACTAGAAAAGTGATAAAAATAATGGACGCCACTGGAAATTCTTGGCGATATAATATACAACGTGTGAGTAAAAACCTGTCACCATAAGTAAAGAAAATAACTTTGTCTATAAAATTTTCATCTTATGAAAATAAATAGTACATTACGTACCTAGGGCGGTGAATTCGTGAATGGCCCAGATCGCAGGTGTTTGTGGCCCGAACCGAAGGTGAGGGCCATAAATATGCGATCTGGGGCTTTACAAATTACCGCCCGTGGTGAGTACACAATTTACGTCTTCACCTGGCCACAATGCGAGTTTTACCGTACGCGCAGCGTGCGGTATAACTCGCATTATGGCCAGGTGTGACGTAATAGTACATTACTTACCAAGGGCTGTAAAAGAAAGAAAGCCCGAATTCGCAGGTATTTGAGACCCGAGCCGCAGGCGAGGGTTGTAAATATGCGATAGAGGGCTTTCTTTTTTACTGCCCGTGGTGAGTACACAATTTTACGTCTTCACCTGGCCACAATGCGAGATTTACGGTACGCGCAGCGTGCAGTAAAACTCGCATTATGGCCAGGTGTGACGTAAAGGATTTTTTCCTCGCAAAATGTGTTGAAAAACGTCGTATGAAACGCGTGAGCTTTGATAATTACAACCTCGGCTCTCTTATCACGCTCACCTGCGGCTCGCGTGATAATTCCGCCTCTGATGAGATTATCAACATACCTCACTTGTATCACAATGTACTATTACGTTTCACCTGACCATAAAGTAGCAATTACCGCACGCTACGTGCGTAAAATCGTACTTCCTGGCCAGGGAAAGACTTAAAGACTTAAGAAGAAAATTGTGTCAATACAGGAGGTAATAAAGAAAGCCTCAGATCGCATATTTATCGCCCTTGTCTTCGGCTCGGGCCCTTGGATCTGAGTTTTTTTTTGTTTTACCTAGTAAGTAATTTACTATTTCGTCACACTTCCGCAAAGCTACAGCCTATATTAGGTATGCTCATGAGCGTAAAGGCTTCTTCCTTAAATTTTCATTTCAATTACAAATCAATCGTCATACGTCAATTACAAAACAAGAAGGTTTACAAATACAAAATAGTTTATTTGAGTTTTTCACACGTAATAAAAACAAACACGTTTGGAACCTTCCATTAGGCCTGTTGTACACTTATAAGTTCTTACGTAAGTTAAAATTTCCACACACACACACACACACACACACACAATCGCGCGCGCGTGCGCTCGCTCATTATAGTTAAGTTGCGTTCAGATAATCCTGAAACTTAATTTAATTTATTTGGTTTTTGTTACTACCTCCGAGTAGAAGAGTAGTGATGGAAGAGCGGGATCTTCCGATACAAGCATATTATAATGCTTAATGGAAGGTTCCAGCCTTGTTTGTATTTATTGCGTGTGGAAAAATCAAATAAACAATTTTTTATTTTTTGTAAGTTCAGTACAAATACTGCTCACGTAAGTCGTCTGTAAGCAATATTTGTACTGAACTTACGTAAGTAACTTACAGGTGTAAGGGCCGCCTTAAGCTTAATAATATGCTTGTATCGGAAAATTTCGCTCTTCTATAACTCAGAGGTTGAAACAAAAACCGGTTTCAACGCTTATAGAGTATTTGAAAACATACTTTTAAATTAAACAATTAGTTTAATTTTAATGTAAAAACAACCATGAAACATGTTTTCAATGTGAAAGATAGTTATTTAGTGTAAGTGAATTTTAAATTGTGGCTGTATTCCGAATGGTTTTTGGCTTGTACGCGCCACGCGCCTCACGTCAAATTAACAAAAGGGACGACTGATATTTTGTGTTTTTTTGCCAAATGTATTTGTTTCCTCGCAAATATGATGGCAAACATTTGTGTGTGACGCGGACTGTAAGAGTTTTGCAAACTCGAGGCATTAACGTCCTCCGCCTTCGGCGTTAAGCTTCTAATTGATTTTCTTTTCGTAAAAATATTGCTAACCTCGTACTATTGACATTAAAAACGTTTTCTAGATTTATATTTCTGTATTTCTACTGTTCATCAAAATATTCATACTCATACTCATTTATTTATATTGCAATACATTTAACTTAAAATTGTTAAAATTAGAGGTTCAATTAAAATTAAAAACGTAAAGTTAAACTTATTTCAAAATTGTATACACATGTCAAATTAAATGAAATTGATAAAATAATGTAAAGCTATGGTAACCTTGTGGTTCAGGTGTTAAGCTGCGGTCGTGGGTTCGAATCTCGGCTTGTACCAACGAGGTTTTCGAAATTTTTGTGCGGTATATTTACCGTTAGCTTTTCGGTGAAGGAAAACATGACGAAACAGGTCTAATCCCAATAAGGTCTAGTTCTCCCTCTGGGTCGTCAGATACCAGCCAGGTGGCAGTCACTTTCGTAAAACTAGTGCCTATACCAAATCTTGGGATTAGGTGTCAAAGCGGACCCCGGGCTCTTTTAGGGCACAAAAGGGAATAACGCTAGAAGGAGGAATAATATCATATTTAGAATTTCACACAGAGTAAATAAATTTATATGTTAACAGCCAGCAAAAGTCAATCCTCACTTGCTTCAATATGATACCAATAGCCACAGGAACTTAACCATTATCAGCATCAATATAATTTCAACAGTCCGGAAAGCGGTAACTTCGTATCCGCTCCGAGCCGGCACCTAACTTCGGCCTCAGCTACTCGTACAGCATAACCGCAGTTATTTCCCGTTCTACTCCATAGTTCGCAATTTAGACAGTCCATTGCCGTATAATTTGTAGTAGGTACTAATATTATACACGATTCTTTCTGGCTGTTTGAAAATTCCGAGTTTTGAGAGGTTTAGAAGTTCCTTATTGCATTGTTATACCTTTTTTTTAGCAATTGTTTTATCTTATTTTTTTATTAGCAGAAAATAGTTAAATTAGTTTAAGCAACGGCGTTAAACACGAGCTGTGGCTGCCTGTTAGTGAACATACACTACACCTAGTTAAGTATAGATAACATGCCTTATATAATTTTGGGTCGTGGGTAGGCACAATTTTTTTATACCACGTTCGACTAGATATTACAAACTCAGAAAATGATGTTCCATTTTCTTCGAAAATAACACCTAAGTTTTTTGAAGAAAAAGTATATTTTTGGGGACAAGTCATCATCTGATCAACTTGATGATACCAAATTAATGTAACTAAGTATTACCCTTTTCACGAAACAAAATATTTAATTAAATATTTTTGTTATTTTTGTTTTGTGTCCTAGTGGGTAGTGACGCTGCCTACGAAGCTGAAGGTCCTAGGTTCGCATCCCAGTGAAGGCAAATATTTGTGTGATGAACATGAACATTTTCGTATACGAGATATATTTAAATACTTAAATACATAGAAAACATCCAAGACTCAGAAAGAATACCCATCACAATACCCATAACAAAAGCCTTATTGAGATGACTATGGGACTACTTCGATTTTTGTAAGATTGTTCCCTAATATTTATTTTAATGAACATTTGTTATTTCAATAATATTATTATGCATGCTGAAGTTAATTTTAAATATGATGGCTAGTATTTATAAACATAAGAGCATACCTACAAAAGGTTTACCTCGTTGACAGTTTCTGAATTTCAGTTTCTGTACTAACAACTTAACAAGTCAGCTAACAACATACTGCAAAACCTCATTCTTATGGGCAGCGCCGTGTGGGAGAAAACTTTAACTAAATTCCTTGAAAACAACAGAAGCGTTAAACTTACTCACATATTGTTGGGTGTTGGATTTTCTCAATGTTCCAGCATCAAATATAACCATATTGGTAGTAGATGGGCATTTTTTTATCGTGTACTAAATTAGCGCGGGTGGTTAAGTAAAACTTAACTCAGTGTCAGTTTTGTGACGGCAATTAAGTATAGAGTTTGTATAAAAATTTACTGTTTTTTTTTCAATGTATAAATGCTACGCATATACACGTTATTTAAAATGTGAAACAAGTTCGATTTCACATGATATGTATGCAAATTTTTACCACGGTTTTTTAAAAATGCCCAGGTACAGTCTCAGAATTAAATGCTATCGCAGATAGGCTACTCTCATGCTAGTATGAAAATTACTATGGTGCTCGTTAATCTAGTTCGATGCTTCAGCTTGGGGCAAAAATCATTCGTATGTGGTCTCTGTCCCGCGGTCCAGCTGTTTTCCTCTACAGGTCGCATTTCTGAACCGACTCTAGTGAAATTTTGAGAGCAGGTTTGTAAATACAATATAAATAAATTGTTTTGACATAACACACAAAAACAACTGATGAAAATGCTTGACAAATATCAAGACTCAACTTTATGTTGTTAATTTTAAATACAGATAAAAAGGACGCTGTTAGACATCAGACAATTGTGACGGCACTAGTCAGTATTTCGTTACAAACTTCAAAGTATTAGAGCGTTTGGAAGATTCATAAAAAAATGATGATTTGACTATCACGCAACCGTACCCTAATATTACATTTCTTTAATGTCCCTCAAAACTGGAAATGAACTTCATTCGAGACCCGAAATCACTTTCTTCAACGTGCGACGCGCATGCGCGCGAACAATGGCAGAGGTGGTGCGTCGTAAAGCGCGCAGTAATAATAGTCGATTATTTCAATTCCAAAATTCAATATCTCAAAACCGGCTGAACCGATCTTGTTGAAACGTAGCTAAGAACTAAAGGTTTCGGACAAAAAAAACCGCTTTAAAATCCGTCCTATCGTTTAGGACCTACGATGCCTCAGCCAGACACACAGACATGTCAAACTTATAATAATAACACATTTACTACCAAAAATCGCTTCGCGTGCCAATCCCGTGGTTTTTCCCGTATATAGTGGAAAATAACTACGGCTAAGACTCCTGCTAGGCGGGTTCCTGTCATTGAAAGTGATCATTAAGTTACCAATACTCGTAATGTTCGAGTGACTGGAGTGAGGTTATCTTCAGAGCCGTTATTCACTACGCGCTAAAGCGGCTCACCCCACCGCCACCGGTCAGCCGTCACGAAACTAGACCTCTACCTGCGCTTAGTTACTCGCATCGCGGTGTCATGATATAGTTGTGGGTGAGCGTTGAGGTGAGCTTAAAACGAGTTACAGAATAGGGGGGGGGATGTAGTTGCACTTACCTACGTAATCAACCAGCGTAAACACTAGTCGAACTGCTCAGACCAAAAAAGAAATATCGGAGCCCGACGAACAGTTTTGTGCAGTAAATGTTTACTAAGCAGAAACGTCCGCTAACGAAATTCAAAATTTCTATCAAAGGGAAAACTTAAAAATTATTTGCCATTAGCGGCATGAGTTTTGGTGCAATTTTGTTTGTAGATGTGTGATTCTGTGTAGAAAATTATTTGGCTTGGTTGAAAATCGGCTTCACTAGGTTGTTCGTAATGCGCTATCCTTTTTAGGGTTCCGGAGCCAGAATGGCAAAAACGGAACCCTTATAGTTTCGCTATGTCCGTCCGTCCGTCCGTCCGTCCGCAGCTTAGCTCAGAGGCTCTTGGTACTAGAAAGCTGTAACTTGGCATGAATATACATATTAGTCATGCCGACAAAGTGGTAAAATAAAATCTTGAAAAACATTTTTTTTAGGGTACCTCCCCTACATGTAAAGTGGGGATGATTTTTTTTATTGTCGTCTACCCCATAGTGTGGGGTGTCGTTGGATAGGTCTTTTAAAAATATTGGAGGTTTGTGAAAACAATTTTTCGATTAAACGATCCGTTTGTGAAATATTAAGCCTTAAAGTGCTAATTTTTGTTAGACTCCAGTGTCCCCACCCCCTGCTAGCTAAATGGTTGTTTTGGGATATGTGAAAAAATTCATGGTAGTAGTACATATAACGAAGTTAAAAGGAAAACTATCACAGCTAAGTAGGCTTTACACGTTTACGAGTAATAGTCGACCAACTTATAAAATGTACTTCAAGAAGTAATAGTTTCGTACAAATTCTATTGTAACTTATTATTATATATAATGGTACGGAACCCTTCGTGCGCGAGTCCGACTCGCACTTGGCCGGTTTTTCTTATTATGAGTCGACCTGTTTATTTTTCAAAAGTAAACGGGTGAGGAAGAATGGAAAGATAAAAAAAAAAACCATAGAACTGTATGGCAAATTTTTGTGTCACAACGGAACTTTTTAACTACTACAGATTAACCAGGCTAACTACTGGCCAATAATTTGGTCCTCACCCAATTACCGCATTACAATTAAAGGTGCCTTGAATTTTTATTTTATTCGACTTATATATGTCGGCGGCAGATCGTTAAATACGCCAGATCACGAAATTCCTAGGCATATCGTGAAACGGCGCCATTTCATGATATGCCTAAAAGTCGGCTAGGCTTATCACGATGTGCCTGATAAACAATACGGCAGATCGATTAGAGCAACGCATTCGTCGATATTCTTAGCTCTATACCGGGCACATCGTAAAATAGTTTCTTTCTTGGCCACTGGTGGCGCTGCACATGCGATGGCGGCCGTTTTTGTTGGGGGCTAATAATCAGGGCGGACAAAAATGGTTTGTCATAAGCGAACTCTGCCTTAGGTCGGTTAGGTTAGGGTTCACTTGTGTCCCTCAGACCAGAAATAGACACCCCGCGCAGCGGGGTGGCGTCGACTCGCTGGAGATTATCAGTCCGCACTTCTTATTTTTTTTAATTTACCTAATTCAATTTTGGACACCCTACTTACGTATAACGGTGAGTATTGAACGATATGCCGGCGTTTCATGATATGCCTAGGAATTTCATGATCAGCCTTAACGTCACTGGCTTGGCCAAAACATGAAATGCCGGCGTTTCATGATATGCCTAGGAATTTCATGATCTACCTAAACGTCATTAGACAAATCGTTAAACGTTAAGTTTTGAACGATATGGCGGATGTCCTTTAGCCAAATCATGAAATGGCGGCGTTTCACGATATGCCTAGGAATTTCGTGATCTGGCGGATTTTACGATCGGCCGCCGACATATATAACACTCATGTTACTCTTTCATATCCTTACTAATATTATAAATGCGAAAGTGTGTATGTGTGTGTGTTTGTTTGTCCTTCTTTCACGTCGCAACTTAGCGTCGTATTAATGTGATTTTTTGTATGCAGATAGTTTAGAGGCTGGAGAGTGACATAGGCTACTTTTTCCAGCGGGAAAACATCTGATTCTCACGGGTAAATGCAATATTTTACATTTTCCTATAACCACCCGGGCGAAGCCGCGGGTATCAGCTAGTAATTCCATTTTTTTTTTCTTTTTTTATATGTACAGTCAAGGAATTTAAATACCTACCCATTTCGTTGAAATGTCGTTAGACATTCGCAATGCATTAAGGTCGAAACTTCTATTTCAGTAATAGTATTGAAATGTCAAATTGTCAATACATATTTATTTGTCACTTCACATTACAGATAACCTCTTTGCGAAAAGTTATCATTTGCTTTTCTAATTACGAACATGTGTCAGTGTCAATCGAGAAATCTGAAAAATAATTTTCAATTACGTTATTAATTTGAAAAATAAAATACCTGCCGCTAACCGTGATCTATTAAGAGCTAGAAATAGCAGATTTACACCAGGAAGTGGGGATTGAGGAGATAACGCGTATAAAAATTCAGTTCACCATGTCAACGTAGTTAATCTGGTTGCCTAGTTACTAACATATAACAATGCATGCGATATGTCAAAGAACGTCGTGCTCTAGCTAGCTCTTATGGTGACAGTCTGCTATACAATATTGAGCCTTAGCTGGGTCGGAAATTAAATTCCTTGACTGTACGTCGGTAAGCAGTGACTGCAACCCATGGGATGCTTGCAACAGTTGCAACTCCAGGGGCGTTAGCGACCATTAATGCTTTTGACTGTTTTTGCCCGACGACGACAGGGCCGAAAAGAAGGGGTATGTTTGTATCAGTCTATGTTTGTATAGTTACGCGTGATCAACCACAGCGTTTAAGATACAGAACAGGAATGTTGCAGAAATTCGCAACCGCGGAAGTTCCGCTCAAATTTTAACATCAGCATCCCGCATCCGCCATAATCGATGTGGAGTTTTTGCGGATTCAGATATAGTGCAATTCACGACAAGATGCGGCGCTTACGCGTTTAGATACTTTCGACATTGGTAAAAAAAACTTCTATTCGTTTCTGTGACCAAGAGCAGACGCGTTTTTGATTTGTTCGCTACGATTGTAATTCAGTCTCAACGCGTTTGATGACCGCGAGATATTATGAAATGGACGCTGTTTATTTACGTTTTTTAGTGTTTGACCCCAAAATCCGCATTCGCATCCACATCCGCGGATGTGTGCCCCCAAATATTCGCATCCGCGGCATCCCTAATACAGAACCATGATGAATGAGGTATCAATCTATTCGAGTTTTTTTTTCGTTTTCCGTATTTGTGATACGGTTTCTTGAACATTTTTAAATGTTTGTTGACTGAGCGTTTTTCACAAAAAACTGTACATGAACTTATTTTTACAGGATTTCACTTTTTTGGGTTTTTCTTACTCAGAATCTTTGATACCAACGCTCCTTATACAAGAAAAAGTTTCGGATTTCGGTCGGGAAACCACAGTGCGGTAAATCAATAAGCGTTTAGTAAAAATAATGTAAGAAAAAGATTGTCCCAGATTTTATCATGTTTGAGGATCGTCAGTATTAACGATTCAGAATATCAATAGGTAATCGAAAAAAAATGTAAAAAAAACACTCCTTTTTTGGAAAACGCCCGATTACTAAATTCACGCTTAGCACACTTTATATTCTTTAAAGAATACCGTGGAACTAGCGCCAAGTTCCACGAGACTGACTCGTTAGGATGAAGCAATTTACTCTCGTGCTCGCTATTTAGTGCGTTACTAGTTCAGAATATACCTTTGAATACTCGCTGTTGGCTCTAATGACGTTGGTAGATTCCGTCTGTATGCGAATACCCTTCACAAATGTTGTGCAACTAAATTGTTGAGGTTTGAGCTATCCTTAATTAATAACATAACTACTATATGGAATTTTGGATCGAGAATAGGGGTGTAGACACTAAAAAAAATGATATATTTTTTCGAAAAAGGTATATATTGTCAAAGGAATTTAAGATACAAAGAAATAGACTGCCAGGCTATAGATGTCAGAGGCAAGGACATTTTTGCCACCTTGAGTAAGCCACCGAAATCAAGTCATGAAAACTGAATGACGTTTAACACGAGTACAAAACGCACACAACTATAGATTCAGTTCAAAATATCTACCTACTCAGTTCCATATTATGTTGACATAACAATAAATTGTACCTATATTTAATATGACCCATATTCCGCAAATAAAATTAATTAAAAGGAATTAAATAGACAAAGAAACAGATGCTTATCACGAGCAGGTTTGTCACTCATACGAAATAAGTAATGTACCTACAGTAATAAGGACCATTCATAATGACATTTACGAGTTTAAAATATGCTGCGGGTAATTTTTTTTGAATGGCTGCGGACATTTTTGTATGGGAAAGTATACAGGGTGATTCAGGAGACGTGAGCAGGATCAACCCTACACATACAGTTAATGTTAATGGATCTTTTACCATCGTAATTAAATTAAACGCCCACAGTTTTTTTTTACATTTTGTGTGAAAGTTTCATTCACAATAAATCATGGTCACCCTACTACAACACAACTAAAAAAAAATTAACGTTAATCTTACCAATGCTGGTACGACTGAGTAGCTTATAAACTATTGAATCCGTAGGGTTGATCCTGCTCATGTCTCCTGAATCACCCTGTATAATTGGGTAAGTAATAAATACACAATTCTTAAGAATGAAAAGCTGATGACAAAAAAAATGCGCTTAAATATGCGTACGAATACAGACTATCACATATCACTTGTCATTTCATTAATGTTAATGATACGTTCAGAAATTGGGCATCTCAGGGGAAAAGAGCGAGGCCCTCAAAGATCTGACCACCCTTGGGGCATCCAACTGGGGTGAGGTGGCGCAGAATAGGGAAGAGTAGTTCTCTTGTGTCAGAGGTCAAGATCCTCTTTGGGTCATCGAGCCAGCGTACTAAGTAAGAGAAACGATCATTGCGGAACCTTTCGAAAGAGCGTCAGGACTAATCAACTGCCATTATCCCTTACAAAAAAAAAAATATATAGGTTTGCCTACCGATAGCGTCAACAAAGCGTTACGCAATGGACCTACTGTTGACAAATAAACAGAAACTTGGTCAAAATTATATTATCTTAATCTACAGATCTCTCTATATAATGTAGATAATTATATATTTTACTCGAAAAGCTCCGGAATTATTACTTTATCAACGCAGAACCGCAATCCCAAAATAAACTTCAAACATTAATAAGATTTAGCGCAATATTCTTGGACGACCTTTCTGCAGGGACTTAGTCACGTCTTTCATTGTTGTGTATTACTTGATTTAAAACAAATCTTCTCCAGTTTGACATGGCAACAATACGATAACTTGGATATTAACAACAATAATTTTATATAATGGTAAAAGATTTTTCTCAAACATGAAATATCGTCATTACGTGCGTTATAACAAGCTTCAAAGTATCACGTTTTGGGCGGAACAACTCAAGAGAACTGTAAAGGAATTTCATACAAAATTGAATGCCTAGGCCGAGAAGTAATTTTTTATTTTATTTATTTGTGGCACAGTATCACGGCGTTCAGCCATGAAAATTAAAGTTTGATTTTTTGGAGTTTTTTTATTTCTTTCATTGCATGTTTGAGAAAAGCTATAGCTACATAATACCTCGTCGTGAAAAGGGCTACAGCGGGGTTCATTCCCGGCCTCTTATGTTCATATTCACATTTATTTTCTCGCTAAACATACACAATTATAGTTACATAATAATTAATGTCAGTGGTAAAAGTTACATGAGTGCATGTTCCGCCACAATATGGCATGCAAACCTAAAAACGAACACGTATTTAACAGTATTATAGTAACAATATCATAGATTTAAATTAATATATTGCCGAGTTTGAAGAAAAAATAATAATAATAACAATTCCATAGTTTAAAATAATTATCTTATCACAGCAACATAAAATATATCCGTCAATTAAAATGGAATAACAATCAACTCATTAAGATTAATTTACATTATTCATACATGCTCTCAAAATAATGTGAGCAAAGCAAAACTGTAGTAATGTACTATATAACAAGCATTATGTACATGCTGGCAGCGTTGTATCCTCACATTCTTCATCATTCTCTACTTCGCTGTCTTCGACATTTTCTAGATCTTCATCCTTAATTTGTAATTAAGACTACTAGATTAGTTTTCATTAAATTTGACCAACTTATGCTGTTCAGATTTTTTTATTTCCATACAATGAAACAATCCTTACATGAAACAGAGCCGACCCGCGTCAAAAAAAAAATTACCAACTTTATAATTTTTTAAGAACAACTCACGCTTGACCAAAAATTTTAATGAGCCAAATTTGTTTACATAAAAAAACACCTAATGTCTCCTTGGACTCTTTTCCTCTATCTCCTTTAGTTTCGGATTTCCCCATACTGTCCCATTAAAAAAAACACTCTGTATATTAAATGGATTCACACCATTGATCAGTGGCAAACTCCACTCATTTTATATGCAGATCATGTCCGAGTGCAAACTTCAATTGAAGTTGCTCCCTTCTAAACCTACCTCGCCTATTTTAAGTCATGTATGGCGTTTCATTTGGTCCGTCAAGTTTTGTATGGAACAATTCAAGTCAAGAACCTTCGTTTGACTTACATATATTTTCTGCGTCCCCTCACCGCTATATTTTCCAACCAGAGCATTTTCTATGAAATATAGCGTCGCTTTTATACGATTGAAATGCGGTAAACGGTTTTAGTCGTCACCTACACGCGGGGTACAACTAGAGCACTCTATTTTGGCGTTCAAAGTTAAACGTGCCTGGAGTAATACCGTCGAAAAAGCAGTTTATTAAATCGTCAAATCAATGAAGCACGACTCCAACAATCGCGCTGCAGCATAGATACATAACCTAACACCAATATACTGATTTATGTACCTTTGTTCTGTCATATTTTTTAAACAATACATATTTGGTTAAAAAGGTTATAATTATTGACTTTAATAAATGGCTCACCGGCAAGTTTCAAGATTGCTTGCATACGAGTATATATATGTTTGTACTTATTACGTAAATTTGAACATGTCATACTCCAATTTAAAGAACTGGGTGCGTCTCACGAGATGTAACCACAATATATATAATTTAATATTAATAACGTTCACAAGATATAATGAACGTTAGCTATAACAACAAAACCAATACTTCAATACTTTTGTAAGGAATAACGGTCAGCTGACATAATATCATTTTTACAACGGTTTTTCTACAACACTGAAATTGCCTAATTTCAGTTTGTATAACATACATAACGTATAACGACCTTAACACATAATATCTTTTAGTATAACATACATAACGTATAACAATCATAACACTTAGAATATTTTCGTATAAGGATTATAATATAGGAGATTAGGTTAGGGCAGCTAATAGAAAAAGGGGGTACGCGGATCCCCCATAAGCAGTCAAATAATCGTAAGAATGGCATTATTTGTAGGTTAGGTTAGGGTTAGCTTGTCCCTTAGAGCGGAAATAAACAACCCGCGAAACGGGGTGACGTCGACACGCTGGCGGTTAGGTTAGGTTTAGGTTAATTTAGGTTAAAATAATTGACGTGTTTGTTTTGAGAAAAAAAAATTGAATTTCAAAAAACAAAATAATGGCTATTTTAAAAACGTTTACTGCTATTAAAATAATTGTAGGCGATTATATTATACGAGCATTATGCTTTTTTAATGTAAGATTAATTGAATAATTTATGTTTTAACCCATAGGTGTTATAAATATTATACGCCTTAATCGATATATCAATTGATATTATATCTTATATAACGTTGTACTTTCCGAGAATATATATTTTGAAATTATACCTTTCTTTCATTATATACAGTGAACGTTATACTAAACAAGATTATACAAAGTGGGGGTATATCTTATGACTGTTACATGATAAGTTCTTATACCTCGTATTACAATTAAACGGATGGATCATTGACCCCACGCCGTAATAAACGGAAATTTTTATTTTTAAGTAACTGAAAGAAATATAACTGTAATAGTATAACATAGTATTATGTTGCATGATAAAAACCTGTAAAATATTTGGTGTATAATGTATTTCATTTGTGACTTGTAAAATATTTATTTTTACCAATAAATTCTGTATTCTGTATTCTGCACTTACCTTAAAGAACTAGCTTCTGCCCGCGACTCCATCGCGAGGAACTCGTTTATATCGTAGCTCCGTAGAAACTTTCACCCCCCATTTCACCCCCTTAGAGGATAATTTCTGGGATAAAAACGATCCTATGTCTTTCCCCAGGTTTCAACCTATCTCCATATAAACTTCATCTCAATCGGATCAGCGGTTTAAGCGTAAAGCGGTAATAGGCAGACAACAACTTTTGCATTTATAATATTAGTAGGATTTCCCACTGACGTCTTGAAGTCATATAGTATATCAGGCCATGTTCAGCGCTCAGTAGCGATTTTGACTCTCATTCTTGTCTATTCTTGTTAAAAAGTTATAATTGGTTCAATATAATAGACTGGTTTGAATGACAACGTGAATAAAATAGAACCAGCTACCATAGATAGTAGCCAAATAGGTTACGTGTAGGCGTAAATGTTTTATTGCGTTAAGGGTTGGCGCCCGGTTATTTTAACGACTTCGGAGTAAACTGTGTAACGCCGTTGGTTTATTTGCATGCGTATCAGATCACGTGAATGGTGTATCATCACACAGGGAAAGTTTGCAAGCCCATTTCAGATAACGAGTGGTCGCGGTCTTGAATGAAAACACTTGATTGCCGCTGGATTATATTACGTTATAAAACAATCTATGTAGTTATATAAAGCTACAAAGTTGGCTTCTCGAACACAAATTCTCGGCCACGATGGTGACTTGAAGCTAGAGTATATAAATTTACATTCGTTTCACCAATTAATGTAATTAATATTAATGGAATAAAATATTTATTTACAGTAATACAACCAAAGAACAAACATGTTACTTAACTAAGAATAAACTAATTTAAAAACGAAATGAAATATATTTACGACTAAAAAATGCCTCAAGCTCGGAACGCGGGACAGGGTACCCAGAAAGCTGACTGTATTGTCGCGCTGGATGGCGATACTGACGAGCCGTGCTGGTACGCAGGTTTATTAATAATGAATTCATGGAGATGTTACTTTGAAATTTGTTAATTTTGAAATAATGTGATTTAATGGGAAAAAAAACTAATTTATTTGACATAGAAATTCATATACATATTATTTTTAAAAAGTAACAAAACAGTAGCGGACGTCGTCGGCAAATGAATAGCACAGTTAAGATGGAGGTAGGCGGGACACTTGGCGAGGAGGAACGATGGGAGATGGCCAAAACTGGTTACTGAATGGTGGCCAAGGTCATCGAAACGGTCAGCGGGCAGACCACCAGCTCGATGGACCGATGATATCTGCCGAACAGGAGGCAAACATTGGATGAGATTAGCACAGGACCGAGGAGAGTGGCGTAATATAGAAGATGCCTATACTTAACAGTGGGTGGATACGGGTTGAATAGATAGATAGATAGAACAAAACATATCATTACTTTATACTTATAATTTACAGTACATGTGTATGATTGGCCATCAAAAATCTCAAATCTAGGATGTCGGCTTTTGTAGGAGAGCATCACCACTTACTGTTCCATATTTTTTTATATCGCCAACGTAACGTAACAATAATGTTTGTAAAAAAAATATATATATATACATAATAAATAGGAAACGGTAAGTTCCTCATCATCACCATCATTTCAGTCGAAAGACGTCCACTGCTGGGCATAGACCTCCCCCAAAGAGTGCTAAATTGACCTGTCCATCCGCATCCAGTAAACCCCGCGAATAGTTAGTTCGTGGACGTAAGAAAAACGAAAGTGTCAATCGTCTCCAACTAAGGACTCCATTTTCAGTTCCCAGAGGAAAAACCGCGTAGTTATATAAAGTAAATTGTTGGTGTTAGTGAGAATCTCAGTACTTTATTGTTCTGACCGGGCCCGTCCCTTGAGAGCTAGCTAAAAGCACGACACAGCCTTCAATGGATGACAAGCTGCGAAAATGTCTGCCATTAAATTCGCCGTTACGAACTGAGTCGTGGGGAATTGTTCTAGTTTACAATGAGGGAATTGGGGTGATTGGGCGATATTAAACAGAGATGCAACCCGACAGTTTGAGCAGCCCGTGTCTCGTTATAAAGCGATACTCGTGGGATTTGACTTCTTTAACACTGAGCTGGTGCTGTTTGGGTAGTTTAATTATTATTAAATGAAGAATTTTATTGAGAATTTTTGCATAACCAAGACGTATGTTTGATCCAATGAGAGTTACAACTAACCTCATGACTTGCGTGACTATGTATGTACTCGTAATAATAATAAATTTGGATCTATATCTGAATCCCTAACGTTTTTTAACCTATTTTTGCATTCCCTAACGTTTTATGTCATAAATGTCATAATGATCATTTGTCCTAACACTCATTATGCCCTATCTTTAGTTTTCCTAACATCGCATGGATATTTTTTTTTCCTTATAATGTTATATTTCCTAACGTCACTTGCCATATTGATTATATTTATCCTAACGTTATGTGCCATAATAGACATGTATCATAATTATCAGTAAGCCTAATGATCGTTAATCCTAATGATTATTTTTCCTAACTTTGTACGGCCTATTGTAGTTTGTCCTATATTTGTGTGTGTGTTATTTGATAGCCGTGCAGCGAGTCTCCGGTCTGAGTGACACAAGTGAACCCTAACCTAACCGACCTAAAACAGAGTTCGCTTGTGTGAGTTGTTTGATAGCCGTGCAGCGAGTCAACGCCACCCCGCTACGCGGGGTGTCTATTTCTGGTCTGAGGGACACAAGTGAACCCTAACCTAACCGACCTAAAACAGAGTTCGCTTATGACAAGCCATTTTTGTCCGCCCTGATAATGCACGACCCAATAATCCGCGTCCACAAAAAAAGGACACGGGTTGTCGGGCCGTACATTATTTGACAAATGAGTTATATAATAAATGTGAAAGTTCGTTAAGGTTGTCAGTGAGACATAATAAGAAGAGCTTGAAGGAAATTTTATTTATACAACCTACATTAAAAACTTCAATAGCGCGATGCAGAACTTCACCAATTTCCACGCATTTAGAAGGTCATTCTCCAGATTTTTGTCGGCGTCTGAACTCCAACAAACCATATTAAACGTATAAAAAAGTTTGACGGAGTTACGGTGACCCACAGGCCAAATTTGAGAATATTTGGATAAAATCGTCTTTACTTGTATTTGGTTTTCTTTCTATCAGTTTATTTCGTTTTTTTTGGTAAACGATCAGTTATTGGTTTTTTGTTTAATTTTGAATAGAAATCAATTTTTCGTAGTATTACAGCCGAGAAAAACTCGGTCCCCGGAAAAAACAAAGCTTAAGCATTAATAACAATACCTATCGACGGTTGTGGATTTGAATGCATGGCGCCAATCGACAACTAACATCAACGACCTCTATCAAACTGAAATTGTATCAAAATCATGCTCGCTAGATGGTACTATCATTATATACTTCAAGCATTAATAATGTTTCTTTTTCATTGAATTTGCGACTCATAATCATGAATATATTATTGTTAATATCCGTTGTAACAAAAATCTGAAATTGCGTTAGTTTTATGACTTTTAACACGTTCAAAGTCACCCGGCGCGCTTCATCGCTGCGAAAGTCCGACGTCATCTCGGCCAGTTTTATCCCTTAGTTAATAATAGCTTCCGCCCGCGACTTCGTTTGCGTGGACACGGGATAAAGCTATCTTATATTTTAATCCAGGCTATACACTATCTTCGTGAAAAATTTCATCTAAATGGGTTGAGCCGTTTAAGCGTCATTGAGTAACAAACATCCAAATATCTAAGCATCTAAACATCCAAACATCCGACCATCCAAACATTTATAATATTAGTAGGATTATCCTTGACTTTATACTTATTTTATCAATTAAATTTTCACTTTGTTGGTAAACTTCAGCACAATTCTATCACCGTAGCGAAAATCGTGAATAAACCTAATTCATAAACTATTTAATCGTATGGCATACATTATTTTTGGCCTTTAAAGTTTATCACTATTTAGTACCACCCAGGGGACACGTGCAGGGTTGTGGCAGGTAGCTCCTCCGGACGCGAGTAACAGTTGTCTCCCCTTTATCAAGTGAGTGGGCTACTCGACTTTTACAAGTTCTTAAGCCGCCCGAAGGCCTCTAACTCGGCTTAACGACTACTGTCATAGACAGCAGCCGGGAGCGTGCCTCCAAAGCACGGAAGCGCTCATTTATATTAAATATTAACCACCCACTCAAACATCTGGCGGTCACCCATCCGAAGACTGACCGCTGCCATCTTTGCTTAACCTGCGTTATCGTTTCCGACTCGCAGCCGCCGCTAGGCTATGATGCTAAAGTTTGGACCTCAATCACCCAAAAACGGATTAAAATGAATTTTGGTATACATAAATAAATAAATAAATATTAGTGGACAATCTTACACAAATCGACCTTGTCCCAAACTAAGCAAAGCTTGTACTATGGGTACTAGACGACGATAAACATACTTATATAGATAAATAAATACTTAAATACATAGAAAACATCCATGACTCAGGAACAAATATTCGTGCTCATCACACAAATAAATGCCCTTACCGGGATTCGAACCCAGGACCTCTTGCTTCGTAGGCAGGGTCTTTACCAACTAGGCTAAAGCGGTCGCCAAACATATCGTGTTTATTCTGGGAATCATCGTCTAAGGGGGCGAAATAGGGGGCGCAAGTTTGTATTTAAGGAGCTACGATATAAAAGAGTTCCACGCGGACGAAGTCGCGGGCAGAAGCTAGTTATGAATAAATATTGTTATGGCTAATGATCGTTAGGGCTAATTCCCATTAGGACAGCAACACTTAGGATAAATGACATGAGGTGAAACGTTATAAGGGATTTCGACGAATATGCAAAATAACATTAGGGAAATTAATAATTATGGTAAAAATGATTCGGGCAAATGAGTTTTAGGGCAATCATTACATTATGGAAAATGATTCTTATGGCAATTGATCGTTAGGGCTAGTGCCCATTAGGACAAAACAGTTCGGGCAAGTGATTTTAGAACAAACGATGTTAGGGATTGCGAGGTAGAGCCAGGAAATTTTGAACACAGAGGCTCTAGTATAAGTTTTACCGAAACAAAACTTTGCGATCGTTTACCCTCACGGTGTACGGGCGTTTTACCTTCAATTTGTATGGGATTTGACAGCTAAACGCAAACGCGGTCGTAACGTTTTGTTTCGGTAAAACTTATACTAGAGCCTCAGAACATCATACCTTATTTATTAAGTGATTTGCTTAAGGAATCTTCGGTATATACGATATCATGAAACCAATATCTAGATGAGCGTAATCATTATCGGATTACCTTTGCTGGTATATGGTTCCATTTGGCACCAAGCAATTGCAGTTTATTTCAATAACTTATATGTCTTTATTATATCTAAACTTGACATTAAAACTCAGAATGAGCATTTGAACACCCCTGTTCCCTATAAGACAGGTTTACCTAGTTTAGGGCGCAGGACACCGTTCCTAGGCTTATCTAACATAAGTGCACTCACTATGTATGTACCATATCTATACCTGCTTATTAAAGCAGTGTGTAGTGCTCAAGTAAGCTGATGTACTGATTATACAATAAATTTATTTTCATTTTTCATTTTCATTTCATTTCAAACCCTTTGATCTAACGTCTATTCCATACTTCACAAGGTAGAAGTTTCCTGAAACTGCAATTTCCTGAGAATATAAAGTCTCGTAAACTGTTATGTTACTTAACCTCTCGTATGCTTAGGTGCAGATCTGCTCCAAACATTTGAACCTATTGTTTTACATCGCAGGACTTTGCGATGACTTGATTGGATAATTTTGACATCTGCAGACGAGGGGTTAAGGCCAATTTAGTTCAAAGAAGACTGTGTGAACTATTTTCGGTCCTGAGTCTGACATTTTGTATGTAATATCAATTACCGTTTTGGATCACTGCAGGTTATATAATGTTTTATCTAATGTACCTGGCCAACGATTACAATTTACAAAACACAACAGAATTAACTGCAGCGCTTTTTTTTATTCTACTTAAAACCAGCAACGTTATTGGGGGAGTTTCATTTAAAATGGCAGGTTAAGGTTCACTCAAGTGTTTTTTTAAGTCACGTTTAACCTGTCGGTTTTGTTAAGAAATGTATGCGATAGACATTGACTGTCGGTTTTGTTAATATCTGTAACTATCCGTTTAAGGGACATAAATTAATGAATATGCCCAATAAATATCTTAACAAACCTAATCTCTCAAATTGCTGTATGTATACACCTATATTAGTAGGTGGTAGTGTTATATTTTTCACTTTTCTTTCTAACTGATATTAATTATGTTCACTAGGGTTTGTCACAAATTAGGTCTGAAAGTTGTACAACGCTTGCAAATTATGCAAAAATTGAATTACGAAATATGACCATTGGCCTAAACTTTCATGAATCTCCAGAGAATGCTCATACTTATTATAAGATCTGCAATCATGGCATAGCATCATGCCGGCTAAATGGCTACTACTGGGGACGTGAAATAATTCGTGGTAGCACGGACAAGTAAAAATAAGTAGTTACTGAGTAATAGTCGACTATCTTAATGTGTACTTGAAGGCCGATTTTCGTACAAATTCGGCCGACGCAACCGCACCGCACGTCGATGTAACTAAGACAGACAGGCAACTACGGAACCCTACACTGCGCGTGGCCCGACACGCACTTAGCAGGTTTTTTATTTAATTGATTAGTTACACTTACACGAGGAGATACAATGGCATGTATCCAATACACCTACTACATACAGCATTATCTATCTCTTAGTGCGTAAGTAACCTTAAACTTACAAAACAAATCTAGAGTTTTATGCCAGAATAACCCGAAATCTTCCTAATTTTATCAAACTATAGACCTAGTGGAATATATAAGAGTATTAATTGCAAGAAAACAACTTCATACGAAAGAAACAAAACGTTATTCAATTATTGTAAAAAAAACACGATCGCATTACAAATTAACCTCCAGTTCACTCAGCTTCAAACAATACCATTGCAATCAATATCATTAATCTTTCACGAACATTCACGAACAGGAAAGTGCTTGGATGCAAAAGTTTTGACAGAATGTCTTGAGCGTTGGCAAATTAAAAATAAGAAGTGATGTAAGAATGGGGACGGTTACTTTATTCATTGTGATGCAAATTAAAGAATAATATAATATAAATATTATAGGGGACAATCTTACACAAAGCGACCTAGTCCCATAGTAAGCTCATTAAGGCTTGTGTTATGGGTACTAGACGACGATATATATAATAGATATAAATACTTAAATACATAGAAAACTTCCATGACTCAGAAACAAATATTTGCCCTTACCGGGATTCGAACCCAGGACCTTCAGCTTCGTAGGCAGCGTCACTACCCACTAGGCTAACCGGTCGTCAAAATGCAAAAGTTTGTTTTACACTTTTATTTAATTTAGTTTTGAGGGTAAGGTCTTAATGTTATTTTTACAGGCCGATACTTTAGTCTGAGAGCATTGCTTGTTGTTAACTCACTTGTATCAATTGGTGGGATTGGCTGTATTAAGCATCAAATTAATATTTTTGACCAATTCGAAAAATACCGGGGTCCTTAAGACTACCTTTATTATTATTACGAAGTACTAGCTGCCCACAATTCCAAACATCGCAGGTTCTCTGTCTCTGTTTAGGCACCGAACGAGCCTTAATGTGGCTATCCCTTTCTGTCGCATGCAACTGATGCAACTCGCTGTTACACAACGCGTGCGTACCGTAGCAGCGCTAACATACCGGCCGGGGCCATGTTCTTGTAGCGGCGCGATGAAATCATGGAGTGAGTGACATAATGAAGATATATTTTAAACTAGCTTCTGCCCGCGACTCCATCCACGTGGAACGTTGTATCGCAGCTCCATACAAAGTTTCACCCCCCCCATTTCAACCCCTTAGGGGATGTTTTCCGGGACAAAAGTTATCTTAGTATGGATTACGAATTTCAACGCATTACGCAACATCCAGTAATCCTCTTTTGCTAGGTAATATCCAAACACGACGTGGCTGGCTGTTGTTTTTGTAATCTCATTTTCTTTCCCGAAACGAGGTCGTGGCGTTTCCACTTACAGTAGAAAATCCACTTGAAGCATAATGTTTATCCGCCCCGGCCATTACCCATAATTAATCACACACTCGAACTGACCGCATCCCAACCGTTAAAAAACAATGGTAGGCAGGTACTTGAAATCGTTCTCTATAGAGGCTCAGTTTTTCACGCATTATGTAATTAATGCGCGCGGCGAACTGATATATATATGCACGTAACACTGGTTTATTAAGTATTTTTAGCTAAGATCTATTCACTCCATCACATACCAAAATTTAATATATGAATATCTTATAAGAATACTAGCTTCTGCCCGCGACTCCGTCCGCGTGGAACTCGTTTATATATAGTAGCTCCATACAAACTTTCAACCCCCACTTCATCCTCTTGGGGGATGATTTCCGGGATAAAAACTATTTTATGTCCTTCCTCAGAATTCAAACTATCTCTATACCAAAATTCATCCTAATCGGTTAAGCGGTTTAGGCGTGAGGAGGTAACAGACAGACAGACAGACAGACACACTTTCGCATTTATAATATTAAGTATGGAAGTATGGAAGTATGGATTAAACCTAAACTATAAAATTGGGAATGCTGTCAGCACGATTTCATAATTGAAAATTAATGATCCATTCATATTTATAAAGCATCAACGGGATTCAATTTACCTATCAGCTACGCATTATAATGAATACGTTGTAAAAACCATCAGCCGTGGTAGTTATATTCACATAATTTATAAATGATGTCGTTGTGATTCTGAGAAATCTTGTTTAAAAGACGATCGTTTGCGATAATATATTCCACCTGACGTCTTGATCACAGTCTCCAGGGAAATTTTCTTAGCGTCGTCTGCCCCACCGGCCTTGTTAATACCTCTTAAGATCTTGCTAAATACCTCAATTAGTAGTAAGTCGCTATCGACATTTCAAGTATAAAATCGCCTTAGAGAAACTCTACGTTAATTAGTTAAATCTCGTAGCATGAATTTTCCGTTTAGTATAACATTTGTTAAAAACATGAAAACAATTGAATACGTGGCAGCTGACGTTTCAATTACAATGTTCGTCCTAAACAAAGGCAAAAACAGTATTCAATATTTTGATCGTTTTTCATTGAAACGCATCGAGCATTTCATTTTAAATGTGATCAAAATAAACTCGACTTCTACTGAAACATATGTCGATGAATAATATATTGTTTAAAGAGATTGATTAACATATCCTACAACCTTTGTAACACTTGGCTCTTTGCCAGATATTATGCGTTGGTAACTGGGTGTTGATGAAGGTTCTGTAACAAGTAAATAAATAAGATTAAGATAAGATTAAAAACGGATGGAGCGTGGACGCGAGAATACACATTCTGAAGAAGTAATTCAGAAGAATTCTAAATTGTCGCCCATAGTGACAATTAATTCGAACCGTATAATTCTTTCTTAAAATTACTCACGTTGGTCTAAGCTCGATTCATAATAAATAAATAAATAAATATTAGGCGACAATCTTACACAAGTCGACCTAGTCCGATAGTAAGCTCAATAAGGCTTGTGTTATGGGTACTAGACGACGATATATTTAATAGATAGAAATACTTAAATACATAGAAAACATCCATGACTCAGAAACAAATATTCATGCTCATCACACAAATATTTGTCCTTCCCGGGATTCGAACCCAGGACCTTCAGCTTCGTAGGCAGCGTCACTACCCACTAGACTAACCGGTCGTCTAAAATTCATAGAACGCTTAAAAACTAAACGTACATACTTCATAAGAAAATGCATACATGCGACAAAACGTCGTCACTTAAGCCAGATTGTCAGATAAAGAACGCAGGTGGCTTTTACGAAGCAACGTCGATGGCGCACAATGGTGTCTCCGCTTGACGCGTCACAATAACTAGACTATACAGTATACACGCTGGATGTGCACGCCGCGTTGAGCGTGAAACAAAGACAATGCTGATGCTAGAACGTCGTGGCAAGAAATAGTGGCACGTTATTGTGAAATTATTTAGGAAATAATAATTGACTTTCTTATTTTGCCCGACTACGAGAGAGCCGAAAGGGAGGGATATAATTTTAGGAGTCTAAGTTTGTATTTACATGTGTTCCACGTTCCAACGTAGCGTTAAAATACTGGGCCGATTTTGATAAATGAGGTGTCAATCGATTCGAAATTATGCTCCTGGTGACATAGGCTACCTTTAGTATGAAAACAAGTTTCTGTCAAAAAATTCATTTTTGGTACAAGCTTTTATTGCCGACTGTACTTTTCTGTATACCATCATCAACTACTCACTGAGACAATTCTAACGAGCCCAAACTCAACGGGGTTAAGTCGCTTAAGTGCTGAATTCCCATGGCCACCTTCTGTCTGCATCATCAGAACAGCTTGATGGTACCATAATATTGAATTGTCATCCAAATTATACTTATACCCAAAATTTCAGCTCAATCAGTCACCGGGAAGTGGGTCAAATTTAACTTGCCAGATTTGATTCCAGACAGACAGACAACGGGACAGGTGAAAGTAAATAAAAGCTTGTAAACACAGTTTCTTTTAAACGATATGATACAGAGACAGAATATAATGGAAAAATAAACCATCTTCGTCTGTAGCCCCCGACAGGATTCGAACCTGCGACCTTTCTATTAACGCTAGACTGCTCTACCAACTGAGCTACGAGGACAGTGACGCAAGTTGTATATTTTTCCACTATATTCCCGCTAAGACTAGCGCGCCCTCTCTGTATCGAATTATAGACTTGTGAACTGAAAAGGGTATAATGTACACCAGCGCCATCTCTCTCGCTAAGTCCGAAACTACCTGATGTGGTTCGATTAGAATGGAGCGAGCGCATAGCTCGCCCATTAGAGTGGTGCCAAGACTGTGAAACAAGTCTATAATTCGATACAGAGAGGGCGCGCTAGTCTTAGCGGGAATATAGTGGAAAAATATACAACTTGCGTCACTGTCCTCGTAGCTCAGTTGGTAGAGCAGTCTAGCGTTAATAGAAAGGTCGCAGGTTCGAATCCTGTCGGGGGCTACAGACGAAGATGGTTTATTTTTCCATTATATTCTGTCTCTGTATCATATCGTTTATAAAATGATCGGGGTAACTTCCTCGTTAAAAATAACACGAAACAAAAATATTTAATTAAATAATTTATTTCGTGAAACTGAAAACAGTTTCTTTTCTTTCTTTCCGTAGTCGGATTACAGTTTTTTAATATTTTTATGCTTGTTTCATGAAAGGATCAGATGTCTTTATCCATAATCTCTAATTGTATGGGATACAAACATAATTGTATGGCATTGTAGCCCTAAACGTTACCTGTAATTGGTCCTAACAACCTCCAATAGGCATGATGCCTCATGTTCAAATTGATAACATAGTGAAATAGCTAAATGGATAGTTAACCATCAAATTATCGTAATAAAGTATAAATTATAAAATATAATTAAAATCATAAAAAGATATGAACCTTGAAAGTTTAGAAAAAGTATGCATTTTTTTTATTGTCCAAGAGTAAATTAAAAGCTACCAATAGAATCCTTACGCTTAGTACAAATATACAAATGTGACGTCACACTTGTATAGACACACAGTATGAAGCGTTTCGCGCTGCCGCCAGCGAGGTCAATCTTTATCTAAAATTTTTAGTTATTTATGTTCTTTAATTGTAGTTGCTCCCATATAAACATTTGTTCCTCTCCAAAATCTTTGTCATCATCCCTAATATAGAGCGTAATAAAAGTCAAAAATGAGAGACCGCAGAAACGGCTCGTAATTCCACACTCACGGCTCATAAAATAACCTCACAAGTTCCCATTCTATTGGTAAACCAAATAACGGACACGGACAACTCAATCATTTAATACGTTAATTAATTGACACTCCGAATCTACTCGCATTTTCGATTTCCCCGACGAGGAGACATTATTCACTACATCTGTATATCCTAAAACATTATTCGACAGTGAATAGGAAGCAGAGAGAGAGAGAGTAGTAAAAGTACTACAGATCAGCGAGCACTTGACGCGACGTTTCAACCGCTGTAACAGTTTAATCTGCCGTGTAGCGCACTTCAGTGCACTTCTCGTCGGAGATGGGATGCCGAAACTGTTTTAACTCTTGTTCAGATTTTATACAGCGACGGAAAAAAGGTAACTTAGTTTAACTAAACCGGAAAACAAAAAGATTTGTTATAAGATAAGAACGTGTTTATAGAAATTCCAAAATTATACCACCGCCCTTTTTTCGGCAACTTGCATAATTGTCATCTGACTGTGACAATTCGACGTTCATTGCCGTGTTGATAAGGAACGATGCTGTCCAGTGTCGTTTCTACCTGTCGATCTAAAAATGAACCATACGGAAAATTGACACTGTCAGAAATGTCAGATGACAATATACTATCTATGAGATGTCATTATCCGTCGAAAATCCTTAATAGGGCGATTCGGAAACGCGGGCGGCACAGCGCCATCTACAAAACCAAACAGTTCGAAAACTAAATTAACGTTTACAGAATTTTTGCACGGTTGAACAACGAGAGAAAATGGAAATATTATTGTATGTATTGTATCGAATATCGAGTTTCAGAACAAATTGAATCGTTTTCACAGATATTTGTGAGAAATAAAATACAAATATTTCTAGAACAAAAATATAACCAACCATAGGTAACTTCACATACGCCGAAAGTATTTATATTACCCAAGACGTCATACAATGTAAATGGCTCACGAATGGGTCGGTGAAGTAACTAATTCTACTTACGGACCTTGCGGCGCCGTAAAGCTTCCGCGAACTTTTGTAGCATTAACTTCGCCGCGATTATAGGCTACTGCTATGAAATTGCACATTGTAGTCTATTTTTTCGTCGCTTAGCATTTCATTGTGTTATACGTGTTCGCTTTTTAGCGCGCCAGGCTTCGTGCTAGAGCGAGCGCGCGAAATTAGTTTGAAATGCTGACGCGATATACAAATAATTAACAACATACAAAAAAAATCTCTTTTTTGAGATATTGAACTTTGAAATGAAAGGTTCGAGGGTTTTTCAACTGAAAGACCCCCGAAGTTCTCATTAAACCAGCTGAACCGATTTTGTTGAAACGTAGTTAAGAACCACTTCAATCACGTCAGCTTTTGGACAAAACCGCATTAAAACGAGTCCATTCGTTTAGGAGCTACGATCCTATAGACAGGTCAAACTCATCCCCTCCTTTGAAGCTATTTAATAACAGTTTATGGAGATTTCATAAACTCTACACTGTAGTTCGTCGTCTCAAAGTTTACTCTATGTATGTACATTTATACTAAAATTATAAACAGGTAAAGTTTGTGAGTGTGCAACTTTGTATGCAGGGTAACCGCGGGAACCGCGAATGCGATGTCAAAAATCATTTACCAGTATAAACATAATAATGTATGTATGTGTGTATGTACATAGGCTATATTTTATACCGTGGCTCTACCTGGGTTTTCTTGAATACGCGGGCAGATCTGCGCAGGCAGCTATGTACTGTACTAGCTGCCTCGCGCTGACACCGCGCTATTGTGAAAAGTGGATTTCCAAACGCTGCCTGCGAAATGTAACTGCACACAAGACTTATTCAGGATTTTTAGTTTCATACTAAAATTGCTTGGTATTCGAATAATTATTCCTCGACACACACATGCACACGACTCTACTAGGGACCTCATTATATTAAGATTCTCTTTTCATAATAGAGATGCATCTCAAATCGAAAGGCCAAGATTCACTGCAAGAGACACTTTAAGACCACAAGCGGCGGTATGCGCTGGAAACATACCCATCTAGACAACGGGTAGGCACCTCTGATTGACGTCATCGAAGCTCCACCGTTCGAGAAAGGCTTATACACATTTGGAACCGAACTACAGATAGAACATAATTATCTCAGCACTGGGAAAAGCGTACCAACGCTTAGCCCAGTGTACCCACAACAGACGATGTACCTGTAATGGTTTAAGCTGATTTAGAATTGAAACGATTTCATTGTACATTTTGAGTGCTGTAAACGTACATAGGCTAATATCGCAGAAATTTCAACGTTTGGTAAAAGAGTCAGAATTTTGTTACGCTGCGCTGTAGAAGGTACCTAACTTTACGTAATAGATGTATGTATACTTGCTTGGTTAGACATGTGCTCATAGACCAAGTAGTGCATACATTATTTTCATCATTTACACAATTTTCACATAACAATATTTTAAAGCATGTACTTACTTAAAATAAAATTATAAAAACCTAATTTTCCCATATGACACACATTTGTGAATCAAATGAAAATATGCGTAAAATGAAACAGGAAGCAAATGATCCACATACTTATTATTATTCGTAACGTGTTTTCACTCAAGAACTATCGTAAATGCAAAAATGTGGTTTAAATACTTTTTAATTAATGTAACATTGTCTATATGATAAAACTGAAATAAAAAAAAACCAGCCAAGTGCGTGTCGGGCCACGCGCAGTGTAGGGTTCCGTAGTTGCTTGTCTTACGTCGACGTGCGGTGCGGTTGCGTCGGCCGAATTTGTACAATTGGTCTTTCCAAGTAACATTAAGTTCGTCGACTATTACTCGGTAACTACTTATGCATACTTGTCCGTGATCGTTTTCCTCTTAAAATCATTATAATTATGTACTACTACCACGATTTTTTTCACATCCCCAGTAGTAGCCATTTAGCCGGCAGGGGGGGGGCGGACACACATGACTCGAACAAAAATTAGGGCTTTAAAGACGGACAGACAGACAGACAGACAGACAGACAGACGGACATGGCGAAACTATAAGGGTTCCTTGTTATCTGCGGAACCCTAAAAAGCACCTTTCCATACAAGTGTCGAGCATCGGCACTTGATTGGAAATATTCAAACGTCCGTTGTTGCTGTTCAGGTGTGATACAAATGTTTTACTAGCCGACCCGTTTCACTTCAGTACTTGAAGGCGTCATTTAAAGAAAAATAAAAGATGATTTCTATAAAACTTGTCTATAAAGGAAAAAAAAATGTGCCACCTGGAAGACGATTAATTGTATCTTGACATTCTTGACGCTGAGAACCGGAGCTATTAAATTGAAATTAGGGTGCTAAATTCAATATCGATGAGCCGCTTCTGATGGGCCAAATGCTCGGCGCAATATTGAATGAAAAATATCATGTTGTGAAGCATTTTTCCAATTAAGTGAATGGCTAATAAATCACAAAAGGGCGCACACGAAACCTTTGTTCCCAATGAACAATAAAACTGTCAAACCTTTTCAAATTTTGAAATACGCAGAACGCGCCCGTGGTAGCAGCATGGTGTCTCGCTCCCCCCAATATCAATCCAATTTTAGTACAAACTCAACTTCTCCAGCAAAACCTTCTTACAACAATAACATAGGTATGATCCTATTTGAATTTTAAATCTCTTCAACCTTTACTTCGAAACTATGTTAAAAGTTAAGCTGTCAGTCCGAAGTTATTCAGCGAGCGGAGTGTACCTACCTCCAAGTTAAATGAAAACTTTATTCGTTTTCAGTCCAGATAAATTCAATCTTCACTTTTGCGGAAACTTATAGGCAGGGCCAACAATTAGTTGTTATCAGGTTAACAATTCGGGGGAATGGTTAACTTCATCGTTGAGACGATAAGGGAAAAACTTCGGAAAGTTTTCCATTCCTAAGGAGTTCCCTACAGAAAACTTACGTTCAACTTCTCTGGTTTGTCCCTTATTACTGTTTCAGTATTATTTAAAGCAGCAGCGAAAGCATATAGTTATTAAACTGGCAGTAACAAAAATTCAATGTATTTTTAGGTAGGTACCAATAAAAAAACCGAACACAGCTTTATTAGATATTTACAGCCAGCCTTTGAAACGTTTTTTTTTCTTAATAATTACGTTCTATTACGATGCTAAATAGTTTAATTTAGTAACATATTACAGATAACGCGCCTTCCAAGGCCGCATCCATTAAACATAACATTTCGTCTAAGTATTCTAGTAAACGTGAGAGTCGGAAACGCGTCACTTTACGGAGTGCGCAGTTTCGGATGTCGGTCCATTAGAGACCGTCTAATGGTCGCCGTTATAGGCCAGTCTGTAGCCGTGCGGGCTTCTTTATAATTGTGAGGATCCTGAACGCATTAACGGAAGCAGACCCATCCATCAAATACAACTTTCTATCCTAGACCACACAAATACATCTTGAATGTACATTTTATAAGCCAGCCATAAGATGAAGTTTCAATACGGGTGTAGACTCGATAATTATTATTACTCCAAAAGAAAGAAGGCCTAAAAATATGCCTACTGACGAAAATCCCGTTCAGATATCTAAAAAAATTACGAAGCTACAACCGTTTTAATATTGCTTGTTAGCTCTCTAACGCAAACGGTGTGTGACGTCACATTACAGGATCCTGCCGGGGAGCCGCATCGACGGCGGCGCCGAACACGATGGGCGGGCGCGGCACGTTGCCGTCTTATGTGACGTCACATTCTTCCAGCGTCATCGTTTCATATGAAGTTGCGTTTTGCGAAAAAAGGACAGAACATACCCCTTCTTAAAACTTTGGACACTTATGACTTCGTGATTATTTAACCATTTGCGTTGATTTTTTCTTCATTTGACTACATGTTTTATCCTTTTTCGTGAAAATATGACATTATTGATTATTTTATTTAGTGACTCCTCCCCTATTAGAGAATACAGTCAGACAGCCCAGACTGTAGGTAAGGCAAACGTCCGAGTGCTCGACATTGTACTAGTATATGGCATGGGCACTCTATGTCAAAGTGACATGACTTATATTCGAATGCAGAAAAATCCTCTTAATTCGAATTTAACTCATATTACATCGACATAGAATGCCCATGCCCATGCCATATACTGGTACAGCGTCGAGCACTCGGACGTTTACCTTACCTACAGTCAACATCAAAGTTATGTTTACAATTATGCACTATATTACATTTTAATAAGGCGATAACCGTATACAACGTGTTAATAAAATAACGCAAAACCTGAAAACTGTTTGTTCAGAATCGAGAGTAGAATGCGAAAAAAATAAAAAAAAAATTTTTTGACGCGATTTATTTTTTACTTTTGTATGGAGCAGGTCGCCCCAGTCGGCCAACACTCCATACAAATGTAAAAAATAAATCTTGTCAAAAAAAATTTTTTTTTTTTTTTTCGCATTCTATGCTCGATTCTGAAAAACGGTTTTCAGGTTTTGCGTTATTTTATTAACACGTTGTATATCTTAGTTCGCATATGATAAAAATAAAAACCTTCATCATCCGATGTAGGCTTTGTTCAGGCTCCGTATTACACAAATTAAATATATGGTACTTCTTAACGAAACAAATTATTTTATTAAATCATATCATATCGTTTGAAATACATGGTGTTATTCCCGATATCCTAAATCAATTAAATCGAAATACAAAATATTTTTCTAACTTTCGTATCAAGTATCAAATAAATCAGATCACCTTTTCAAAGCAGTAATCAACTTTTATGACGACAGTTTACAAATTGATATTTCGTCAGAAGCGGATGACAATGAAATTTATCAGGCTCAAAATGAAATAAAACAGTATATTTTATTAAAGTAGACGCGGGACAATTACTTATGGAAGAGGTATTTCTCATTCATCATCGCGATGGGGTAATTAGCGGCCAGGGCCTTAATTTAGATTAATCGGTCTTCAATGCCGTCCCATATTTTTAACAACTCGGCCATTCTCACAGTTGCGCAAAAACATTACTTTTAGAGAACAAGCATCTTAGTTTTTCAAATTGACAAAATCATATTTTTTTAACTTACAATCTTATTTTATTATTTTCCTTATTCCAATTCCCGCCCTTAATGTATGCCAACAAACAGAATTGCCGAAAAATCTCTGTAAACATTATCAGTTCATTCGAGCGGGCAGCAAGCAGAAATTCGCCGTAAAAGGCATTGAATTTCAATAAACCAAACACACGAAATATAACATTAATATACATTTAATGGTAAAATACGATGAGATTTAACGATTTAAATGGTGAAAATTGGTTGTAAAGATTCAGGTCATCATGGTTCATTGGCAAGACTCCCTTAAGCCACTGACTCATGCGCGTATTTTAATAAATCTGCAATATATGTAATTAACTTTAATTCTGCCCTCGACTCCGTCCGCGTGGAACTCGTTTGTATCGTAGCTCCATACAAACTTTCACCCCCCATTTCACCCCCTTAGGGGACGATTTCCAGGATAAAAACTATCTAATGTACTTTCCCGGGACTCGAGCTATCTCTATACCAATCTACATCGGTTCAGGAGGAAACGCTAAGGGCGAGATAATTGAGAAATAGGTATTTGTAAAATGTATTGCAGTCGCGCCAATCTCAAGCCTCGCCCCGCAGAGCGCGATACAGACAACTGCAGCTTGGACCGAAAATACCTATTAAAAGTACATAATCAACGTTTCGTAGTCCCCTGATTTCTTCTCCAAAACTTGACCTATTTACCTGTTTTTGTAAATTAAAAATCAAAGAAAGGCTTTGCGTGTTCCTATGTTATTCTTTTTTTAAATAAACTCGTCAAAATTGTTTTGTGGATGTTTGAACACAGCGGAAAATGTGGCATTTTTTTTTTGTACTTGAAGGTTAATATCTCTTTTAAGAATAAAATGAAAAAAGGAAATCATTGGAACATATCAATAGTAGCCATAGATTTATGGATAAAAAAATATTGCTCTACTGCCATTATCCAGGGAGACAACAGGGGACCTACGTTTCTATGGAAAAACGGCCTTTGTGTTTCCTCTTAACTTAAATTCTGCCCGCGACTCCGTCCGCGTGGAACTCGTTTGTATCGTAGCTCCATAGAAATTTTCACCCCCTTAGGGGATGATTTCCAGGATAAAAACTATTTTATGTCCTTCCCCGGGACTCAAGCTATCTCTATACCAAATTTCATCTACATACATCGCTTCGGCGGTTAAGCGTGAAGATGTAACAAACAGACCGACAGACACACTTTCGCATTTATAATATAAGTATGAATGTGTGTTTTCATTGTGAAGTCGATGTCGTCTTCATTAATTGAGAAGCTTTAATAATTAATATATGGTCTGGAGACAGGAAAAGTATTAAGTTTCTGTTTAGAAATGATTCGATAGGTACGGTTTAGGGTCTCAAGCCTAACGGGTTACGAGATCAACACAATCTGTGTGTTCGTATGATCTTTCAAGATCTGGTACATCAACTTTTTGAAGCGTAGCAAATTAACAACAAGGGTAAATTGCCAATATCTGGCCACCCTTCAATAACTGTCCCGCTCATACTAATAATGAAGTCTGTTCCCCTACAAACAGGATTCCATTTAGTATAACATGGCCAGTTATTGAAGGGTGGCCAGTTATTGGCGATTGACCTTATTTGCCGCGTGACGATATACACCAGACGGACTTTTTGACACACGTACTAGGACAACTGAACTGTCATTTTCCCATACAAAGTGACATTTTGATCTACCTGACGCACGCACAATGCGTTACGTAATCTAAATACCACCTGATTGCACTAGAATGTGCTACGCATTAGAACGGGATCCCATGATTTGAGTTTTTAGCTGTCGTGCATCGGTTACGTCATAACTATTATTTTCTCAAACATGCAATGAAATATTGACGTTGTGCTCTTTATAATGGGCTTCGAAGTGTCACGTTTCGGGCGCAGCGAGACGAGAGACCCGTAATGGCATTTCATACAATATTGAAGGCCTAGTGCAGACCTAGGCCTCCAATATTGATGATGATGGTCTTTTTTAATTTCCATTCGACAATATGTGGCACAGGATCACGGCGTTCAGCCATGAAAATTAAAGTTGGATTTATTGGAGTTTTTTTTTATTTATTATTGCATGTTTGAAAAAAGCACTATACGTACCTCGGCGTGAAAAGGGGTTGCCAGCCTCATAACTATCCGAGCTCGCTACGCTCGGCCGTCTATATATACTCGGCCGGCAACCCCTTACTTCGGGCCTGTGTAGTAGAGTACTATTCTGTTCCATTCGTTCCTATGTAAAAAGATAAAAAAACCACATAGAGGTTTTATTACATATATTATTATGTTTTTCCCGCTCAAGGGACAATGGTGACCCGGATCTTTGGAGGCGTGCGTGGAGCCAGGTACCTACAAAGTACCGACTGAGCCGACACGTAGAGTCCCTTTTGTCAATTTAATGAAATGCAAGGCATTCTCATAATGTTAATTATAAAAAAGGGTTATAGACCTAGCGGAGCTATTTTGCAAGAGTCCCCTTTTTCGGACGACGGGGGTTTCGGTAACCGGGAATTATGCTCAATTAAAGCATTAGTTAGTGCACATAAATGCTGATGACATGGTCCTGCTGGGACAGTCGATCGACTCGATTATTCAACTTGTCAGGAAGTGTGAGGCCTACGCCCAACAGCATGGTCTAAAGTATAACGCTAACAAAAGCGAAGTGCTCATTTTTAAGGCACGGAAATAGAACGTCACCGCGCTGCCTAGGATCATGCTGGGGGGTATGCCCCTTAACATAGTTCAGAAATTTAAATATTTAGGTCACATGATCACTGTAGATCTCAATGTTGCGGATATAGAAAGAGAAAGGAGGGCGATGGCAGTGCGTGGCAATATGCTCGCCCGCAGGTTTGCACGTTGTAACACACAGGTCAAACTGACGCTGTTCAAAGCATACTGTCAGACCTTTTACACGTGCAGCCTCTGGGTGAGATTCTCGCAAAGGGCATATAACGGTGCGTATACAGTACAACAATGTCCTCAGATTGCTGTTGAGGCTGCCGAAACACTGCAGTGCGTCTGGCATGTTCGCCGAGGCGCGAACTGACGACTTTTATGCCATCAGAAGAAAAAGAATAGCCTCACTACTAAGGCGTGTGCGAGGCAGCAGCAACAGCATGCTGAGGATGTTGGCCGAGCGTCTCGACTGCTCACTAAATACTGGGTCGATGTGGTTATTGGGAGGGCTAAGTAGGGCAATCGGCAAGCCTCGCCCCTAACATGCCGTCAATGTCGCATGTTGTTTTTATGTTTTTATTTTTTACTTTTAAACTTTTCTCTTATTTTCTTACTAATTATGTAATCAAACTTAGATTGTAAGCCCTACTAACAAAATTTGGATTTTTTATGGTCCGAAATAAAAGATTTTAATTTAAAGAATACTCTATTTATTGAATTGTTCGTACATATATCATGCCATTACCTACTCGGTAAGAATTTCACAACGGGAGTTATAATCGTTGGATATAATTACTTATAGCCTCTCTAGCAGAATAGCCCCGCTCGACCTTACTTTTCATCTAAGCTTACCGAATAGCTAGTTTAAAAATACTTAGATCCAGTCAACAGCATTAAGCTAAACACTCGACTGAGGCGAGTGATTATGGAAATCAACGCCGAGGATTACTCGGCTCGCTGAATACAGATGATAATTCCAAGAAAATATTATTGCATGCCGCTCTAATTCGAGGTTCATTCTGAAGAATATCGCGGCGATAAAGGCACACGACTATTTATTTCTCTTCGCCGAGTGCTGTTAAGTACTCTACGGCACCTGCTGCACTTCGTTATATTTTTAAATTTTGCGAATATGCATGGCTGTTTCGTTCGTTACTTCAGTCGGGGAATTACAGAATTCCAGGCAGGTTATACGTTACGTGTGCTTTGTTAATCGAAATGTATAACTTACTTTTATACATTATGTTACTTTTATACATCGTGTTAATAACGCAGTCAGAGCCACGAAAAAAACATAGCCTTTATACATATATTCCGAATTTTATAATACCTGTGAAACTTTATTGAAATCGAATTAGTAGTTCCGGACAGTTACCCCCATACAATATAAATAATAATATAAAAAAAGCCTTTTTGATTTCTTGTAAGTCTACCTAACTTACATAACATAACAAAAAAGTTATATAGACACTATTTTCACTTACTGCCAGTAACATTTGATATCCACAAAATTACAATAATCTATATATGTATATAAAAGAAGACTTCCTGACTAATTCATCAACGCACAGCCGAAACTACTGGGACTAGAAACGTGAAATATACACCAGAACTTCCTTTTATGACGTAGGCAAGGGATAAGACGGGATTTTTGGAAATTCCATCCCTAAGGGGGGTTAAATAGGGGTGCAAAGTTTGTATAGGGGAAACTTTTTGTTTTAACTAGAGACTTGAAACATTGTAGGAAGATTACTTATATGAAAAAAGTACTTTCAGCGTTTTAGAAAATTCCACCCCTAAGGGGTTAAATAGGGGTGCAATGTTTGTATGGAAACAATATTTTATGAACAAGAGACTTGACATTTTGTAGAAAGATTACTTATTAAAATACAAAAAAATTACTTTCTGCGTTTAAGACAATTTTAGACCTAAGGCGGGTTAAATAGGGGTACAAAGTTTGTATGTGGGAAACTTTTCCTTTCGAGCTAGAAACTAGAACCTTTGTAGACAGATTACTTATTAAAATACAGCGTTTAAGAAAATTCCATCTCTAAGGGGGTTAAAAAGGGTTGCAAGGTTTGTATGAGAAACACTTTTTTTTGCGCTGGAGGCTTAAAACGTTGTATAAAGATTATTTATCAGAATAAAAAAAAGGTTCTTTCAGTGTTTTGGAAAAAATTCACCCCTAAGGGTGTTAAAACGGGAGTCAAGGTTTATATGGAGACCAAGAAAATGACGTTATATACTACAAAATTGATTTCAGAGTTTTTTGAAATTCATTCCCTATAGGGGTTAAAGGGGGTTCAAAGTTTGTATGAAGAGCAAGACAGTTTTTAAGAAAGAGATTTGTAACTTCTGTTTTAGACTGTTTTTAATTATTCCATAAGGGGGTTAAACACATTCATCCCCTAAGTGGGCTAAAAGGAGTTGGAGTTTTGTACGGGGAATAAGACAATTTTAAAGTAAGGGATCTGTAACTTCGGTTAAAGTCTAGGAAACGAATTACAGCGGTTTTTTTCGGGAATTCTTAGGTCATACATGTACTATATGGTGAGCTATTTATTAGTCAAAATACATAACCTGACCGCTAGCAGAAAAGTAGGTTAGGTTAAGTTAGAACCACGACCATTACAGAACCGAATAGCTACCAGAAATGTAGGTTAGGTTACGTTAGAACTGCGATGCTCCCAGAACCGAAAAGTAGGCAATGTTTCATTTAACCTGTGGATTATTTTGTTATTTAAAAAAGTTTTTTTGGTCAATCAGAATAGTATTAATAAATACATTTCTTTAAACCTATATTATTCTCTATATATACAGGATGTTAACGGGGTCATGATCCGGAATGACAAAAAGCGAATAAGATGATCATACTGAACAACCTTTCCCATGGGACCAACCACGAAATCGCAAAAAAAAACCAGGTATTCCATACATTAACTCTCAATTAAATCGCAGTTAACTCACAGTTAACTCTTAATTAGCTCTTTTTTTTGCGATTTCGTGGTTGGTCCCATGGGAAAGGTTGTTCAGTATGATTATGATCATCTTATTCGCTTTTTGTCATTCCGGATCATAACCCCGTTAACATCCTGTATAGCATAGGATATAGCATAGTTTTTATCTCTGAAATCATCCCTTAAGATGGTAGAACTTTGATAAGGTCAGCGATAATTAAGGTTCCTACAATAAATTAATAGCAATCCGTTTTCTGAGACGGTAACAAGTTCTACGCGGACGAAGTCGCGTGCAACAGCTAGTACTATATAAATAAATATTAAAAATATATTTAAACCACCTTATTAACATTGCGACATTAAAAATAAATTTCAATCGGTACGACTTTCAATAGAAAAGAAATAAGGACACTATTAACATTTTTTTTTCCAACAATAGAATCCCGCTAATGAATTGGTACATCATAATACCTCAAAGGCTCTAGTCGAGTCTGCCTTACTATGTATGTTCTTTAAAGGTGTGTATCTATTACAACACATGTTGTCGGTTCAGTCTTTCTTTCCACGAGCGCAACATGTAGAAATTATAAATGGCCTCCAGATATGAAATAAGGTTAGATGTGAGATAGATTCTCGAAAAACCTCTTTAGTTAAATGCGAGTACCTTAATGTAAATAAGTACCTATAATGACATTTTCAGTGTGCCTTGACAGCTTATTACGCGTATGCCTTTTCATGGCTTAAGTATGGTGTCATTCTTTGGGGCAATAGTACAGACATAAATGACCTATTAATTTTACAAAAAACATGTGTAAATAAACATACATAGTTGTAGACCTTACTTCATCGAGTACGAAATTTTGACATTAACATCCATATACATTTTTGAAATCTGTAAGTTTTTGGATTGTTCCGATAGCTCAGTTGGTTAGTAGCGACGGGCCATGAATGCCTGTGGTCGCCGGTTCGAATCCGGCTCGGAGCATTAAATTTTTAAATTTTTCCTTTATTTAAAAATGTATAATTTCGTTAGCAGCGTAACTGCTTAATACAAAATTAATTTAGTATGGGGTGGCACATCGTTACTGACGATTTCTCAATATAATTTGAGACGTTGGTGCCGTTAAGAAGCCTAAGTCTTCTGGTAGATGTCGCTACACGCCTCCCTAAGGCGTTGTAGGAAGGAACTGATTGAGGAATTTGGTGCCCGAACCGGATTGTTCCGATGGCTCAGTTGGTTAGTAGCGACGGGCCATGAATGCCTGTGGTCGCCGGTTTCCGAATCCGGCTCGGAGCATTACATTTTTCAATTTTTCCTTTATTTAAAAATGTATAATTTCGTTAGCAGCGTAACTGCTTAATACAAAATTAATCTGTAAGTTTGTGAAGCAATTCCCAAAACTCGTAGACCAACCACGGCGGTACCAAACCAGGCTTAAAAATCATTTAGCGCCAGCGTCGCGCTCAAACCTTAAACTACATAAGACAAGTCCAACCGTTCTGGCAGTAAAATATAATTAGTATTTAATAAAATAAGTGACGATATAAAACAAGAAGTGACTGAACAGCAGTTCAATCGACGGTTAATAAAATTAAAGGACAACTTATGGCCGTTTCCAATAATCAATCCGCCGATACTCGTAGTTTTCCTTACCGGCAGTTACATTTTAACAGATTACCCGTAGAAAATGTGTCAAAATGGAACTGTTGGTAAGGAAAACTATCGGTGGATTGATTATTGGAACCGGCCATTAGTTAATGAGTGTTACTATAGCCTGAAAGTTTTTTTTGACGATACAATGTAAACGAACTAATAATTATAATATCGATTGACACGATACAATTATCGACGTGCTTCACTATTCAATTTATTTTACTTACAAGCAACTCTCTTACATGTTTGACATAAAATATCAAACGAATCTCGAATTAATTAATGTATTGTACTGGGTAACCCGCGCTAACATTTTTTATTATTAATTCAAATAGATTAAAGACTACCTAATATTGCTGTGCCCTATCAGGGTCCATAGTATGTATGTACGTGTAATGGATGCAATAAATGATGATTATGATTATAATAAAACTAATAATTACACGGTTCAACTCACGTATTCAATGTCACTACGGGCGACATGTTTCGAACTCTTCGGGAGCTCTTTTTCAGGATGAGTGTTTTCGCAGCGGTGTCGCTTGAATCACTGCCCGTGCCCGTTCCGAACGCCGAGCGACAGGGTGGGAGGAGGGGGGCAGTGTAATTATTAGTATTATTTCAACATGTCTCAAGGAAGTTTAAATTGGATTATGATAATAGTATGCAATTGTAATAATACCTGAAATTCAAAATGAAAGTGAGAATTATCTTTATCAGATTGAAGCATCGGTGTAGATCAATATTTTAAAAGGATTTCTGAAATAGAATAAATGAAAGCCGAGCTTCGTCGATACGCTACAATCCGAATTACTTACTGATCCTCATTTACAGAGCATGGGCTACTACAGAAACAAACTGCTTATAATAATTGCGAAATTCTCTTGATTCCTTCTAAATCCCGTCATCATAATATCTCTGCTGAGAAAATGGGTCCTCAGAAGGTACCAGTTCTCCAAAAACGATTAATTCTGAGTCACTTAACAGTCTAAAAACCTACTTAGGTATCCAAAATGTGAATTTTTGGTGAACAGTTAAAAATGTAACTTTTTTTATTTTTATAATGAGATATTTTATATTCCCTAGAGCATTGTCATTCCAGACAATCTGGTGATATGCATCTCGATCGGAAAATTGAGCCACTTCAACGTGTTTTGCAAGCGTTACATGTCTTAGGTATACAGAAACTACAAGAGCGAAGAATATTTTAGAAAAAATTAAAACCGCAAAGAACTAACTCTTATATTTAGACAGATTTGACTGGGTTCGATTCCAAGCCGTGTATGAGGCTTTTTGAAAATCACTGTCAAGTGTTCCTATAAAATTAACATGATTTGAGCTGGCTTCATCCAAGTAGCAGACAATATTCCATAAAGTTAGGTTAGGTTAGCATAACTTTATATTAGACAAGAAACTGTATCTTAGAAATAGAGGAGCTAAGTAGACGGCCGTTGGCCAAAATGGCCTCTTAAGGAAAATTGCTTTGTAACAGTGGCGGGTACCAAATGTTCCAACGCCGGGAGAATAAATTCGGAATGCTCTTATATGAGCGGCTTACCAACGGGTCAAAATATATATACTGATGTTTATGTATACATGGGTTCTGTGATACATACAAAAACTTGTACTGTTAATGTTTTTCAAACGGTCACCACGATACAGGCTAAGCCTAGTGTGGGGCCATGGCCGAACTTATGTTGTATTCTGTTTCTTTTAAATAAACTATTTTTTTTAAATATATATACCACGATGACGGAAAACAAGCGTTTGACGTTAAACAGAAATCGTTTTCTTCCATATATAAGTTGCCGTTATTAGATATATGTATATATATGTATATATTACTTTACGTTTATTGCTTTCGTTGTTTATTATGCACAATAAACTATGTGTGAAATTCTAATTTATTATCAGCAACAACTAATAAATTCACGGTTAAACTCGTTATTAAATGTCACATGTCGCCCGTAGTGACATTTAGTACGTGAGTTTAACCGTGGATTCATAAGTAGTATTTTAGACATGTCTCACGAAAGTCTAAAGTCGAAACTATGTGTGTATAGTGGTGGTTATGTGTGTGTAGATATAATCACACATCACGTTACCATTGTTGAGTAAGATTACATAATTGCCATTTTACGAGCTATTATACATTTCACTTAATTAACTTGGTAACTTTTGTTTATTCAGATTTGTTGTATATTCAGTCCAGGTTTAGTTTCTATTTTAACCACTGGCTGACTTAATTTCCGGACACAGTTGGAATGAAAATTATAAATGCTTGAAGGCTACTTGAATAAAAACCAATATTTTCATCTCAGATTAAGCTTTTGTTTCGTATTCATTCATTTTATTGTACAGTAAAAGAAAAGGTACTTATACATATACTATTTAACCATTTATACTGGTTTACACAGAAACAAAGTATAAACAAACTTATTCACGATTTAATTAAAAAAATATCAAGAAAAATAACATTACTTACTTGTCCTTTTAACCAAAATCGCCTCAAAATCCACAGTGAAACTGATCACCTAAATTATGTAGGCACTTTATCTGATTGCCTACCAACGTAACCCGTTTCATTGAGGAGGCCTAGGCTTATCTAGTGAAAAAAGGATATATACCATTGCGATTCCTCTACAGTTAAGTCCATTTAGTGTAGAAAGAGGCTAGGCCCGGAGACCCGTCATGCATATTCAAGAGAGACACGAAGCCAAGTGGTTGAATGTTACTTCGGGCACTAAACTGCCGCTTTCTACCCTTCATGCAAAGAAAGTCTTATCTGACGATAATTTACGCTCAGATGTTCCCATTCGTGTAAGCCAGGCAGCAACGTCATTCTTCTTTGCGTGGATCAGCACACGCTTTTGGGTATAAATTTGTAATTTACCGGATTGTAAATTAGGGACTTTGTTTTTCTTTTGGATTAATGTGAAAGGTTGAATTTTCTGTATAAACCCGAACAAGTATTTATTTACCAGTTATTAATTACATTTCTGGATATTTTGTTTTAGACTATGATGTTTTATAAAAAATACCTCTTTGAATATTAAGTACTTCATCGATTTTTATAAATGATGTATTGTTACAATATGTGATATGTGTTGTTATGATTACTAACTTACTTACTATAACATGTGTACTAAACCCAATAACTATTCATAATTTAAAAAGAAAAAATGTTACAAAGCGGACTGTTAGGAAATTATACAAAAAATATGAAGATTTACTGCCAAATTGCTGAATATCATGCGAATAGTAGTCATTGCAAACAGACGCCGTATAAAACAGATTGGTCCCATAATTCAATAGTTCATCGCAGAAACGCAATAAAAGGCATATTTCCCGTACGTGCTACGCACATAAATTTCCACATGGGAAAGAAAAACATTCCCCTTTTAGAATTAAGGTCGGTTCAACACCAAAAAATACAGGGAGATAATTAAGGAATTCCTTGTGGCGAGGTTTGTGCGATCGCGGAACAAAAGGCCAACTGTTCGGAATAACCTAAATTTGGCCTAAAACAAGTTTGCAAAGAATACAAGAAGTTCTCTTGCCTGTTTTCTAAGTATGATCTCGAGAATTGATTTGTTATCTACTACCTATATTTCAATAGTATATTTCATCCTATTCATATTCAATATGAATATAGGATGTACTGTCCGAAATTACTAATCCAATTAATTACATTATTTCTTCAATATATATATATAAAGGGCTTTCTGGGTTGACGTAGGTTATATTTTATGCCACAACTCAGCCTAGGTTATCTGTACTAAAATGTTGTAATGCTTTTGTTAATTTCCTACGCAAAAAGGTGTGTTTTATACAGATTCAGGTTGGAATATGCAAATTTAATTCACACTTTTTTTTAAGAGACTGGACACTTCAAAATGCCACAAATAATGAGAAACGAATATCACTACCTAGTAACAACGAACGAGCTGTATGACCTCGTTACAGTCCACAAATTCGTGTCCCTAGGGGGTCCAAATCAGCAATGATGGGGACTGCGAGCAGGAGGCGGTCAGACGAGGTCAGATGGCATAACTAGAGTATGTAATAACAATACCTCAAAAACATGCTTGTTTTCACCAAACCAGGTTAAAGTTTATCGTTGATTAAGTTTTGGAATTCTACCAACATCTTGCTAATTGATTTTAATCACGGTGTGAGTGCAAGTCCGGCCAAGTCACTAGTTAGCGGAAACAAATGGCTCGGCCTGGAGCCAGCGGTCTATCTAACTAAACGTATTGATTTCATATCAAATTTACATTGCATGTGCGCGTCTTGGGCCAAGTTGACGTTTATTAATTAAGAGTATTTCCCTGTCAAGGTTTTTATGACATTGATATATACTTAAGACTGATTTTCACTTCGCCACTGGAAAAAAATACTAAGATATCCATAAGAAAAGTGCGGGAAGCGAAGCACGGCGCCCGCACGCCACCCGCGCCCCGTTATCGTTCTACCCCCGTTCCCGTGCGACGCGCAGGCGAGGACTTGAGTTGAGCAGTCTACCTATGATATCTTTTTCATCACACTTGCTCGAAAAGGGCTTCATAATGCGCAGACATACAGAGCTGTAATAGCCTGTGTTACGCCCACGGGCGTAATGGTTTTTTTCTTAAATTGTATCTGTCACTCATGCGGCAGTTACAAAGCAAAGAGGTTTTGTATCAAATATGATGTCTGAAAACGTATTTATAAATAACTTTAAACTTAAAAAACTATACTTAAACATGTTTAACTGAATTATTTACAGATTTAATATGTAGTTATTTAGTGTCTATGTAAAATGTTTTTAAGTGTTTTCAAATCGTGGCTGTATACCGAAGGGTCTTTGCCATACGCGCCTCACGTCAAATTCAACAAAATGGACGACTGACATGTTGCAGTTTTTAATACGATTTGTATTCATTTCATCTAAAATGTATTTGTTTCCTCGCAAATGTGATGAAAAACATTGTGTATAACACGGGCGTAAAATATTGCAAACTCGAGTCATCAAAAGCCGGCGTCAGGCTTCTGATAGCCTCTTGTTCGCAATATTCCACTTACGCCCCTCGTTAAACAATGTACTATTACGTTACGTAACACGCGCGCTCGATCACAATAGATCAGCGATGGTCGCAGTGATATAAGGGCTCTCACAGTCCGGAATCCACTACCAGAATAATAACACGCGCGCTTATCAGGCATCGATTGCGTTTTCATTCCAATCGTGTTGTGCAATATTACGCCTGTGCCTACACAAGACTTAACGTTTCAGAACAAGCGAGCACAATGTAAATGTCATTCCAAATAAATACGTTGAGTACAATTGTTCACAGGGTACACGAAACAGCAGTCGCGTCTCAAATCCAATTGGTCGTATATATTCATTGGATTTATTGTCAGATACGACATATCGTATAAGAGGAATGTACTTAACGAGTATTGTGGGTCACTCGGACATTGAAATGGAGAAATTAGTAATAGCTGAGCAAATCTGTTTACAATGTGGAATGCTTGGAATGTAATGCACAAAGCAGAGGTACGTTCCACGAATTAACCATATTATGTCCACATCATCAGTCTGCAAGTATTTACTGCACTTCTCATGGTTAAATTATGTACCTACCTATTGTAAAGCTATTCAATAATGTGCTGATTCAAGTACGAGACATGTAAGTAAATACCTTAAAAACTGCGTTTTTGTTTTTACCTAAAACTAATTTATTTAACATGTTATAAGTCAAACGGAGAGGGTCTTTGACCAAAAGTGGGATACTTCACAGGCTTATAAATCACAATCAATTAGGAAATGTATTTTCATAAGCTACCTATCCTTTTAATTTTAGTTTTTCTTGGTCAACTGCCTGCACATATAAGCTTTTCTGTTTAGCCCTGTGGTTGACTGGTAGAGAATGCCTTGAGACATTAAGTCCGCCATTTGTACTTCTTATCTGAATAAACTTTAAATAAATAAATCACGTGGATTGATTGCGGAAATATGTCTTCCTATCATAAGTTGCCAATTAGCCAAGTTATCTAATGATAATACCCAAGAAGATGTCTAGTCGAAAATATAACACGGTTAAGTTTGACCCAGTTTTCTTCTTTTACACGTATTTGTTACGTAAAGGAGGAATAGATTAGTATTCCAGCGTAATGACGGGGATCCGGAATTGGCAGCCCTTTTTTAGCCAGCTAGTTTATCGCAACGATTTCCTTCTAAACCTCGCATCTCCTAATCATGTTGTCTTGAAAGTGAACTTGTTTCTTTACGAATCAAGGTTTATAGTCTAACTAGCTTCCGCCCGCGACTTCGTCTACGTGGACCCGGGTAAAAACTATCCTGTATTTTAGTCCAGGCTATAAACTATCTACGTGCAAAATTTCATCCAAATCGGTTCAGACGTTTAAGCAAAAACATCCAAACATCTAAATATCCAAACATACAAACATCCAAATATCCAAAAATTTATTTCAATTAACGAATCAACAAACAACGTTTACATACGAGTATGTTTGCCTGTCGTCACGTCCACATGTTTAAACTAAAGTTAAACCGTAAGAAACACATATCACGACTCAGGATTCATAAGCGATAAGACCGCCCTTTATTTATCGTCTATACTTTTGTAACATGCTTTTCTTATGTTGTGGTGCAATAAAGAATATATTATTATTATTATTATTATTCATCCTACATATATATGAAGGGAAATAAGTTATTCTGCAAATAAAGCTAGCAGTTTGTTCCCTAGTGCCTGTTCTTTTGTTGTTTTTCGTGTGTAATGTTATATTTCTGGTGGTTATTCGATCAGCAATGCTGGGTCAGTGTCAGTCATAAAAACAAAAATCTTTTTTTCTGTTGTCAATAGAGAAGGGCTTATGGTTATATATAATTATATCGCATAGAATTATAGAGAACCCGTTTAGGAGTATTCAGAGTTCAACCAAAAATTAGGCTTTATAGCCCTTAAAACATTCACAGCCAAGAATTGCTACGCGCTACGCTCGTAGACGATGACGTGGTTTTTCTCGTATGCCAGCGGAAAGCGACTACGGCGTAGGCGCCCGCCAGGGTTCCTGGCAGTGAAAGTGTTAACTTTGGCAATGTCCACAGAACAGAAGCGAACCTAAATCTGACAATAACCCATTTGTTAATGGCGATGGACCTTAATCATCCCTTCTAGCACAGAATTAACAATAGTACAGAAGGTTCGCTGTTAACAAATCCCCTGTTTAGGTATGCCGAACGAACCTAAACGTGGCCATCTCTTTTTATCGCATGCAACGCGTGGCGATAGAACGCGTGCGTACCGTAGCAATGCTAACATACCGGCCGGGGCCGGTAGGCTGTACGTTCTTGTAGCAGCACGAGCAAATCACGGAGTGAGCCGCTTATGCTTCTAGCTAAAGTGTGAAATCTGATGACCATTTAAGGCCGAGCAACACCGACTGCGTGTGCAGCACGTATGCGTCGACGTCAGCGTAGACGTGCACAGCACCCCTGCCACACCGGATTACGCGCGCGTCTACGCGCGTGTCTACGGCGTACCTGCTGCAGAGAGCTGCACACGCAATGCGTGCGCACGCTGCAGTTCCGCGGCGTACCAGCCGCCATTTGCATTATTACTATCATATTCGAAAGCAGTTTGTCTGACAAAGAAGAAGCACTACTCTTACTGTTATGTAAAGATACTCCTGCGACATCCAAAAAGGTTTGGGTTTATAAAATTAATGGAAGAAGAGGAGAACACAGTGAATATCACAACTTATGTCGTGAACTTGAATCACACGAAGATCGATTGTTTTGGTATTTCCACATGTCAAGAGATTCTATTGAAGTTGGTCTCAAATTTTAATCTAGAGTAAGATTATTTTAAAACACGACAATACTTTATCATACAACCTTGGACTCCGATTGATGCACCGATTTGTTCCCATAATAAATTTTTGTATGATTTGAAATGAAGTTTTTGTAGTCTTTGTGCCCACCGAATGTTATAAATACACATATATTGTCGAACAACTTCAATTAGTTTATCTTTGGTCTCCGTATTCATAATGGAAACCATCACGCGCACCAGCGAATTTGTAAATAAATACAAGAGAGCTGCGCGTACACACGCGCAGCACCGAGCTGTGCGTGTCCGAACCGGTCCGGTGTGTCATCTCATAGGCAACGTCGACCAATACAACGTCATCACTGCACGCAGCGAAGCGACGTTGCCGCTCCGCTCTGTGTACGCACGCAGCCTGTTTGTCTACCTGGAGCTGCGTTGCGTGCGCACGCGTTGCGCGGGCGTGCGCGTCTACGCAGACGCATCCGGTGTGTCATGTCGTATGAGGATTCATAGATTACAACGCAGTGGTGTACGTGCTGCACACGCAGACGTGCTGCGCACGCAGCCGGTCTGGCTCGGCCTTTAACCCAATTGACGCCACGCTACGCTGATAGCGCTACGCGGTAGTCCGTAGCAGCTTAACATATTCACTGCCAAGAATCGCTACGCGCTACTCTCGTAGCTGATCCCGTGGTTTTCCTCGTATGCAGCGGAAAGCGACTACGGCGTAGGCGCCCGCTAGGAGGGTTCCTGGCCGTGTGTGTTTCAGAAAGTGATAACTCATTCACTGCCAACGATTTCGTAGCGTTACTTTCGTAGCCGATGCGCTGGTTTTCCCTCTAAGTAGAGGAAAGCACTTACAAACAGAGCGCTCGCTGGACGTGGTCCTGGCAGTGAATGTGTTGATGTCCATTATATTTAGCGAATAGCACCCATAGAGTTCTTTCGCATGTGTGTCGTAATTGGCATTAACACTTTCACTGCCAGGAACCCGCCTAAGGTGTTTACGCCGTAGGCAATTTCCGATACATAGCAGAAAAACTAAGAAATCGGCTACGAGCGTAGCGCGTAATGATTCTTGGCAGTGAATGTGTTCAAATTATTTTAGTGTTCGTTCACCTAATGTAACTTTGTCATTTGCTAATGACTGTTTGTAAACGTCATTACCAGGGGCCCATTTCTCAAAAGCGTGTAACTTGTAATACAAGCGGACGCCTCTTTTCCACTCCTTCTGTTAGAAAGTGACTTCCGCTTGTATTACAAGTTACAAGCTTTTGAGAAATGGGCCCCTGAACATAAGAATTCTAGACTGATACTTGTAACACCAACATAATTATGTAATTATACATGTTGGTCGATCACGAAACGCATTGTACGGACGTAAAAAAAACTATCCTATTTCCTTCTCCGGGATTCCAACTATCTCTAAACCAATTTTTTATCTCCATCGGTTCAGTGTTTTAAGAGTAAAGAGGTAACAGAGAGAAACTTTTTCGCAGTAATAATATTAGTATGGATGTTTTAATATTTTTTTAGGTGAACAATGTCCTCGTTTTGAAATAAAAAATACATTTGGTTACTTTTTTAATTACTTTCTTATAAATCCCTTTCATTTCAAAGGGATTTGGCTTAAAATTGTGGAAATATTAATAAGAGTGATAGTTTTTACTCTCTAGTTGTTCACTCTAGTAAGTCACAAAGTATTGTATCTGTTGGCAAACCTTTAATAAATAAATAATAGTTTTCTAAAGGATCCGTTAGGTATGTTTAATCAGTTTAAACACAAGGCTTACGAGTTAACCGTAGTCGTGTAAGGCACGGTTAGTTCTAAGCCCTATGATTAGGCTTACCTAACTTTGATGTACACATTCGTGCAGTACGGAACTACCGCATAAATTGCAATAACGTAGAACAGTTATATGATATGTTCACATTTATAAAACTGCCTCTTAGATAAACTATCGGCAGCGTTAAAAACTAATACTTAAACAAGGCATAGTTATGCACTTATTATTCAGCTTTCAAACTCTATTTCCATAACATCTAAAAACCCTGCGTATGTATCCGCGTGTGCGTAAGCGCGGCCTTAGCGTTCACTTTTGACAGGCCACATGGAGGAATGCCCATTAACACGTTCGCTGACAGTACGCCGCTAGGCGGGAATTTCAAAAGTAGCGATATGACAGTACGTCGAAGAACGTACCTACTTTTTTAAAGATTATGGCCAGTACGTCGGCCGACGATAGTTTTTCATATAAACACTAAGAAGAGTAGTGTTCACTGTCATGTTGTAAGGAATCTTATATTTCCTACTGCCGTATCAAGAGTATTTCAATAGCCCTATACCTGTCCCTTACACACACACGTGAACCGCTCGCACTTGAGTACTACGTCGAACGACGTGAGCGCACGCTTCGTTTTTGAAACAATAAGTGCAATCAGTGTCATATTGAGAACAACTACGGAGTTTTGTCGCAAAAACGTAAGTAAATTTTACATAATACTTATTTTGCTTGCTTATATCTTTTAATTTAGCTTGCATTAGATGCATAAATACGATTTACTGATATTGGTATTTACTAAGTTAAAAATTCCCACATTTTAAATTACAATTATGTTAATTATGTTAGCAAGCAATTGATGCATAAAATGTTTCTATTCTATCCTCTAATTTAGTTAGATGATTAAAATTGAAGATAGCTTGGGTAGGTACCTATGCAAGTATTACTTAGCAGTTTGTAAGAATTATGATTAAGTGTAACTCTAAGTTAGGTAGTTTTTACACAACATTCTGGGTCAATTTAGTCGTTTTTTTTTAAGGTTAAGGATCTGTTTGATTCGATACTGAAGGACCCTATCTGTAATTAAGTAATTATTAATGGTTGAGTATGATTTAAGTTAAGTAGGTACCAAAAGGTAAAGTAGTCACCTAGTTCAACTACACATAACATATTCATATATATGTATGTAAATAAATGTGAATGGTACAATTGTAGTAGGTAGGTACTCTCTCTCTCTCTTATCTTTAGTACTTAGGTACTTAGTCCACTGATGGGTTTTAGGGTGTTTTCGGGTATCGCAATTATGCTCATTATTTTAAACCTTTGATAAATGTATTTAGTAAATTAGGATGCAAATATTATCAGGTAAACCTTAATTATTTCAGATGTCGGAGAAAAATTCGTATTAAACGTCCAAAGAAACGCTTGTTTGACGATCTGACATCAACTTCTTACATTGAGGTGGATCCATTTGTAGACAGTGAAGGTGAATGATAGCTCTGACAAGAACTATGATCCACAGCAGGCAGGCGAAGATACCGACTCAAGTTCTTCAGAGGAAATATTTAGATCAAGATTCTCTTGTTTGATTTTCATTTACGTAATTTGCGTATTTGTTTCTAGGCAATTATGTCGTTTATAACACTTTAAAGAAATTGTTGAGATTTGATTTGTTTTTCAGAATATATTATTGTCTTATGAATATCTTTTTTTATTATTTTCCCTTGGAAGAGGTGGAAGACACGAGGTCCTTCGACGTAGTGTTACATTTAGGCATACGTACGTATGCTCAGCTTGACACTACGTCACCTGACGGGCAAGTTATTCGACGTAGTGTCACATTTAGGGCAGTAAACATATGCCAAGCCTGTTACTACGTCGACAGACGGGAACGACCCTCGACGTAGTGCCATATTTAGGCCTGTAAACATATGTCAAGCCTGCCACTACGTCGACAGACGGGCCGTCTCTCAACGTAGTGTCACATATGGGCATGACAACATATATCCAGCCTGTTACTACGTCGACAGGCGAGAACGTCCCTCGACGTAGTGTCACATTTAAACATGTGAAAATATGTTCAAATAGGCACTACGTCGAGAAAATTCCACGTCTGTCGACGTAGTGTTGCACGGAGGCAGGTATTTTTTTGTGTAATTAGTCACTACGTCGCAGGACGTTTTCGGCTGTAGACGTAGTGACGCATTTATTCAAAATAATAACACTGAATCTGTAAGTACGTCGTTTGACGGGTTGTCGTTTAGTATGGACAGTTTTACTGCCGTATCATGATGTTAGGGTAAGAGTTCACTGTCAGCGAACGTGTTAATATGATCGTTGTCAAGGAAATATATCAAGTTCTGTGGTCGTTGTAGTCGCAATCCGTCTCAACCAATGTTTATCGGTAGCATAACGAGCGCATACTGTCACACGGTTGTGGTGCTTTGATGGTGTTTGTCCATGGGGTTTAAAGACTGACCACGTAGTCTGAGTCCAGTTATTTTGTGCAGTCGTCTTCAAAAAAAACACTAAGTCTGGACACCGCGAGCAGCGAACTCGCTCGAATGTATGAACGGCCGCTCACCGCCCAGCTGCCCGCTGCCAGAGATGGCTCACTCCGAGGTTTTGTCGCTCCGGTACGAGTGCAGGCCTACTCCTGCCAGTATTTTAGCACTGCTACGTCAAGCACGTGTTCTATTGCAGTGCATTGCATGCGATAGAAAGGGAGAGGCATTTGTTAACAGACCTTCTGTACGTAGTAAAAAAAAAATCTGTACCGCTGCCTTAGAGGCCGTCATTTATAAAAATATGACGTATACGAAATTTTGCATAGTACTCAGCTAGTTTTATAGCATTCTGTACCAAGATTGGCAAAACGGGAGTCTTGGGATCATGGATATCGATTGGCATGTCTGTTGTAGACATTTTATTAAGATAAAGATCACCTGTGTGCAAGTTTACATTATGTACATCACGTCAGGGACACAACGTGCTTACAACCCTATTCCCTACGGTTGCTGCATCGAGCTCGAACATGAAAGCGTCACTCCGTGGAAAAGCAAGTCTGCTGTCCAATTTTTTACACTATATTTTCTTGTTTGTGACGGGAATACGCAAATTCAATGTAATTTCCTACGGAGCGGAATTAAATCCGTGCATTGAATATAATGCTAATTAATGTGTATTCATGCTCAAACATAATTTAGTATAATGGAATAACTGAAGCTTTTGTTACACATGCATTTCATTGATATCAGTTTCATAATATTGACTCGTTCTGACATTTTAGGTTGGGCGCGCGTACAACAAAACCGAATCAACGCATATATAATGAAATACAATAGATCCAGTCTAATTAAACTTCAGCTATAAATGTGCAACAGTCACTCACCGAATTAATGCTATAATCTCCCGTCTTCCATGCAATGAACAACGCAATTCTAATTACAGTTATGCAATAATAATTACCAATGACAATGTTGAACCGCCCAGTATGCCGCTCGGTCGCATCGCAATGCGAGTCACGTATGCAGCAACTACTGCTTTTGATTTTAATGCGCAGATTTTGCATTCATAAACGCTCTAATAAAAATCCGAATTACTTGTCGTAAACTAACGAAAACAACAGAAGTCTAACTAGCGCCGTAAAATGGTCCCACAGAAAGGGGCAGAAAGGGGCTACCATGGTAGGCGGGGCTTCAGAACGATGCCAGACAGCCGTTTAGTTCGAACATGCCGTGACAAACTGTTAAACAAACCAAATGTTAAATTTCACTAAATATGCCTTGTTGTGCTGTAAAATGGTGTGCGAGTCGTTTGGACAAGCACAACAAAAAAGATGGAATCACTTTCCACAATGTAAGTACAGCGATAAACGTATTATTTTGATTTTATTGTTATGATCACATTTTGTACAGGGATGGTATCATGCCAACAGACACCAATATTTTTTTAATAAGTTATACACAGATTTAATAAATTGGTGTTTTTATTTATCTAGTACCTGGGCGACCGATCCCCACTCGGGTGAAAATAGAGCAAACCAATTTTACCGGATATGAGACCCAGCTAGGATAAATTTTTCACCCCGCAAATTCTTACATTGCAAATTTCGTCGAAATCTTTGGTGCCGTTTTCAAGAAATATGGTTACAAATATGATAGAATCTTTAGTTGACTCCATCTTTGCGATCATCGTAGAAACCAATGCAGTAATTTGCACCAATTGCATTTGTTTGCGATCTTTGTCTACCTACTAATTTAAGTTTACCCACCGATCACGTTGAAAGTTAAAATGCATGTATTTTACGGATTTTTATCTCTAAATAGTAGAACTAAAGTGAAATGATGTACTACGTATAATTGACTTTAGTTAGATATCTATTTTTTCTTGTGTTAATGTAAATACGCACACATAGTTACGCTCACCATAATAATGTTAACTTAAGTACTTTAATTCTCATGTAAGTGAATTGTAAATATTCTTATTTTTGTACTTTTAGTAGGTAGCTAATTTAAAATATATACAATCTCTTGAATTAAAAAAATTACACGAACGATATGACAACGAAATAGCTTCTTGTTGCATGTAACTATTCAATAATTATTCGTTTTCGTTGTCACTGTCATATAGCTGTCGTCCGACTTGACGCATGACGGCTAATCACAGCTGCAATGCATTCGTAAATTGACCAATCGCATTAATTTGTGTTGGGTAATAAGAAATAGGCTGATATTTTGGGTAGCAGTGATTGGATGCGCAGTTGATAATTCACATACCGGGTTTTAGGCAATTTAAATTTGTAAGGAGCTCGCATATTTTTCGTGCAAAAGTTGATTTATTACGATACCAACGTTTAATGGTAGGCACGCTTTACTTCAACTATAGGACTTACTGTTTGTGAACGATAGAACAGCAAGATCACGTTTAGAGTTAACGAAACCATTGTATAATACATAAGCATAAGCATCTAGTGGGTAGTGACGCTGCCTACGAAGCTGAAGGTCCTGGGTTCGAATCCCGGTAAGGGCAAATATTTGTGTGATGAGCATGAATATTTGTTTCTGAGTCATGGAAGTTTTCTATGTATTTAAGTATTTATATCCATTATATATATCGTCGTCTAGTACCCATAACACAAGCCTTACTGAGCTTACTATGGGACTAAGTCGATTTGTGTAAGATTGTCCCCTAATATTTATTTATTTATTTATTTATAAGCGTATAAATAGAATAACGCAAATAAAGGAAATATCCCATTTTACATAGCTGAAAGTATATAACAAGTTGTAAAAAACATAATAGATAAATAAAGCCAGAATAATAAATAAATATGAATACAAATTATTTCTAGTCTCTTTCTCATACAATAATATGAATGAATAAATAAAGGTAATAAACTAATAAATAACACCCCAGAAAATATAATAAGTATATACCTAAGGCATATAGGCCAAACATGCTTTTAAGGTCTTTCATCTTGGAGTATATCTGGGTGTCGTACCATAACGAGACCAGCTGCAAATAGCTCTGAAAGTGACTGTATCAGTCCAGCTGGACCATAGAGAGAGCACGCATTAGGCTCCGCCCGCTCAAAGCTGATTGGTCATTAAGTTTGATACTTAATTATAATTCAGAATAATATTACGTAATTTTAGCTTATCATGCAAAGTTATCAAAGCGACCACTATGTAACCTTTTATAGTACAAACAAGTAACAAATACAAAACATTTATATATCATTAAATAGGTCATAAAAAGTCCTTACTGTTAAAGAGACTTAATATTGATAAAATAACTGTTTTATATTGTAAAACCTAGGAAAACCTAGCTAGAAAGTGTATGAAAACAAATATGTCAATTTTTCATATATCGTAATTATGCTTATTATTGTTTAAATACATTTTCTAGAGTCACGAGTTTATATGTTTTTAAGAATTGAGTCCAATAAGACTAATCTTTTTTTAAATATTTTGGGGGAAGAAAATATTATAATTAAAAGGGGCGTGAAATTACGTCACAGCCAATCAATTATGTGATATTTGGATCAATAAAAAACTCAGAAGCTCCCAATTGTCCTCGTCAGTGCCATGACGAAATCATAGTCTAAAATTTGGAATATAAACGAGCTAAATTTCAGTACAAAGTGTGTCAGTCGAGTTCTCTGGCAAGTTACAGTCAGCATCATATAGTTAGTAGCAGCCAAAGTAGCCAAATATATCGGAATCGGAACACGTCTTTATTACTATAGGAATAAGGAAGTGTTACGATATGGCTGCTACTTTGGCTGCTACTAACTATGTGATGCTGACTGTACAACAACTAAGTAGTCAACAGTATAACAGAATAAATAGGAAGTACATAGGGCAGTGATAGGAGTATATAAGTAATCGTAAAAAAGTCTTCGTTAAGTTTGAAATATATATATTCTATTATTCTCTTCGGTTTGTTTTCAATTCGCGTTCCCGGTAATAAGGTTTTATAAGGTAACAGTAGGTGCTACGAGTATTATGAGCTCTGAATTTACAACTCAGAGTCAGCATCCAGGAGCTGTCGTGGGCTGCAGCAGGCATCGAGTGGGCCGTCAGGATTCCGTTCCGGGTCGTGCCTGTGGGCAGCTTCTTGTTAGGTGGCTGTAGAGTGGCATGCGTCGTTGCTCTAGACGCATATGCAAATCACTCAGTCGACGCCGTGAGATCATAAGCGTAGTGTGACGCGGCGCGTTCAGCGCATTAGCGTTGTCACCGCTTAGAGCGTGCGTCGTTCACACTGTTCATCAACGTGTTTTGATAACTTTTGTAGAAGTTTAGCAATGACTAAAATCTGTTAAAATCTCTCATTTTTTATAAATGTCCTATGTCCAATATATATATGTGGGATTGGTACTTTTTTGGGGTTCTTTATGATATTGTGTAAATATTTATGTTCTTGTTTTGGAATGGTGAATGAATAAAAAAACACTAATCAACCGGTCAATGTGACAGTGATGTCATTGCAATTTTGTCTCCCTATTGAATCTTTCAAAGGTTCAAACACTCATCATAAAACCAAGGTGTAAGAAAGATGACTGCAAGTAGGGCATATTGATAATATTTGTAATAAACTAGACTAGTAAACGATTATTCCATTACCTTTGTACAAATTTGCCACAACGCCCACCGAATTAGCGGGATACAATAATGACCGAAGACAACGGCAGACCAGGTTGCTGGGAGGAATCGCAATGACAGTCACGTATGTCTCAGCGGGCTCTGATTTTAAGAGGGCGGTTTAACGGCTTCCAGCAGCGGCTGCGCTGTATCAAAACCGAGTATATGAAATCAATATTTCTATTAAGGACAAACGGTCATTTAGATTCAACTTTTAATATAAAGTTGAATATAAATAAGCACGGAAACAAACATATTGTATTATTAGTCCTATTATATCGCAATTACTAAATGTTATTCCCGAACTGGAGTTTTCATGATTATTATAAAACAAACCTAACCTAATGGGTTCTTCGCTATAAGCATTTAAAAAGAATCAAAAATGTTTTTGCCGAAATCAAATTCGACAAACGATTTGTTTCACCGAAATCTTCCGATCCTCCTCCTTTAGACGCGTTCCTCATCGCTGAGTACTGCGCTATAACCATCATGTTCCTTTTTGTCATTACGTAATTAGACCCCGAGACTAAGTTAATGTTCGTTGATCGTACTGGTACCATGTTGAGAACCAATGAGTTGTATGAGTTGCGCGCGGAGCGTGGCGTCCCGCCACACTTGGTACAGATGAGCGGAAAAATTGTGTCATTATCTCCCGGTCTGCCATATTGACTACGTTTACCGACAATTCACATCAAGGCAAAACCAGTGAAGTCTGACCTCGGAACACGCATAGTTGTTATATGACTCTCGGGATTGTTATACATATTAGTTGAACAGTGAGGTGGGTTGAAAAAGGTTGTTAATATTATGACTGTCAATCGTTCATGAGACAATGTTTGCAATGGCGGCGCCGGAAGTTGTCACTGTAGTTAATTACTTTTTTACTTGATCTCACATTTCCCTGTACTTATGATGCTATAATAAAGGCAGATTGGGTAGAAAATTAAATCATTGTTTTATGACGTCTGTTTGGTTGTGGCACAAATGAAACGTTGGTACAAGATTCGGCAATGTCCTTTAGTGTAGAAGAGCCATTCGAGATCTAGGTAGGGATAATTAATTAATCAGCCACCACCAGTTAAAACCTTGACTCGTAATTTGCCTCCCTACGAGGCGTTATGCATGTAGAGTGAGAAATGTCAACAAGCTGAAAGCGGTGGCTAATTCAATATTTAAGCACGATAACAAAGGAAAGTTTATCTACTGTCATACTTTATGCACGTTATGTGTGGAACAATCGATTACCAATACAAATACTTCGTCGTCTTTACGTGCGGTATATGTGCGTATACTTGAAACTATACAGTATTAGGCGATGCCAAAACGAGCGAATTCGGCGGCTGGTCAAGCAGTCACAGAAAATGTAGTACGAAATGACCTTGGTTCGGCCGGCCACCGAGCTTCCGGAACGTCGCTTTACTCTTAGCAGAGTGTCGTGATCGTCATGTCGGTTTAGTGGCAAGCTTGACCATCCGTCGCCATTCGTCTCTCAAGGCCGCATTCCTTGTGCACAATAGTAGAGGAGCGTCTACCGCTGCCCTAATTTGGTCAGTCCATCGGAAAACCTACAGTCTAAGTTACTGACACTAGTATGAGGAATCCAACGACACCTCATATTATTATCAGAGGTCGGAATTTTCGTGGCACTTTTGAGCTGTCATACGGACTCCTCGTTTATCGACTACCGATATTCATAATTATATCGATAAATTATAGAACACAACATATGAAACAAGATTAAAAGTAGAGGTAAACAACAGGCAGTCTTACCGCTAAAGAGCGATCTCTTTTAGATAACTTTTGAGTGGCTGAAATTGTTAAATAGAGATTTGCAATGAAAACAATGAAAAGTTTATAGTTAACAATTTTAAATTGAATCAGTTCAGTTCAATGTTTTAACATTGATTAATTTCATGTTCAACTGTAACTTTCATATTATTATTTTAACTTCTATTTATAATTTCCTAGAAATGAGATCGCCCAATCGCGATAAGACTGCATGTTGTTTACCCATCACTCGTAATCAACTAATCATATTTTACATATATTGTATTCTGTATTTATCGATATACATTATGTATAATCCAAAGTCGATAAACGAGAAGACCCTATGACAGCTCAAAAGTGCCACGAAAATTCCGACCTCTGATTATTATATCAACATCCATTTGGACTGTAACCCGTGAAATATTATTTTCTTCTCCACACATAACCTAGGTACATACATACTCTCGAAAAACATAACCCTCCATCTGAGCCATCGCGATATATTTTGACTTGTACCTGGTTTTAATCTGACGCAGTTGCAAGTGTTATTTACAGAACCCGACGAAAAGGAATGAGCCCCGGACTCTTGGACCCTTAATCTCGATTTATGGCGGGGAAGTTTGAATGTACAAATGCAACTGTTTGTAAAGCTATTATTGGTCCTCGGGCCGATTCCTTGTTCAGATTAGAAATGGATTGTTTGTTAAAGGTGGAACGTAGTTAGTACTTACTGAGAGGGCGTGATCTGCCTGTTTATTGGCATTAGAAGGTATTTCAAATAATGGTTTAATTCACTTTAAAATAGGCTTTTTCAGTGTGAATGTTGAAGTCGTATTTAGGAACGTTTTTAACTGGTCTTACCTTATTCTATTTAAACCCATAGATTAGATTAGATTCGATTAGATTTATTTATTTCTTAATATAAACATGCAATTTAAAAGAGACTCGGTAAATTTACATGACTTTATATTATGTTATGATCGTCAAATAATTAAACAAAGATGTTTCGTATGTTAGGAAATTATAATAAAAAGTTTAATACTATCGACTTATTCAATTGCACCAAACCTACTCTTAAGACGCGAGTTAATCTGTTAAAGGACAAAGGATAAGGAATAAGGATCACTGCAGGAAAAATAAGCTAATAATTATACTTATAACTAAAGTTAATATTCCGACTCTCACTTTTTACAAACATATACATTTTCCCTCGCACCTACACACACACACACCTACACACACACACCTACACACCTACACACACACACACACACACATGATATTTTGTATTTACCGAGCATGTTATAGATTTAATTTTTTATTTCGTTTCTTAAATTACTCTGTGTTTATGTTCTTTTTCCATTCACTGTATTTCGGTGGACATCTATAACTGGCTTTGTTATTAGCTTTTAAGCTTTGTAATATTTTCCTGTAATGCTGTTGATGCCTCAAATAAATAAAAATAAATAACGAAATTAATTAAAATGGAATAGAACAGTACAAATTTAATAAATGTCAGCATAGGAGTTAAGTACCTAACTAAAGAATTTAGATAGGTATATTAAAAAAGTTCAAAGCTTAAATAATAATCACACTAAACTACATCAAAATATAACTAATACAAATCAATAATCAATGTCAAACATATTTAATATTCATGACGTCATTAACAGAATAAAATGGATTTTCAAATAAAAAGATGCTATGTTGAACATGTCAATACTAAGATAAGGAACGCTTTTTTCAAACTAAAATCGCTGTACAGAATTAGGAAGTACCTGAATGAAAGAGTAAGGGAAATACTCATTGAAACTTTAGTCCTGTCACACCTGAACTACGGCGATGTCGTGTATGGCCCAAGGCTTTTGGAGAAAACCAAAAAATCTATCCAGCGTGTGCAAAATGCATGTACTCGATTCTGCTATGACATACCGAAACGAGACTATATTACGCCACACCTTAATGCCAGAGGAATATTAAATATGTCAAGCCGAAGGCAGATGCACCTTGCGAACACCGTACGCAGAGTTATCGAGTTCGAAACGCCGCGGTACCTGTTTGATGAGGATCCGCACACAAAAGACCACTGAGAAGCCACAGAGAATTCAAACTTGTTGTTCCGCAACACAACACAGCACTCTACAGAGGGGGTTTTAAATTTGCCGCAGCTAAAATTTGGAATGACCTGCCGCCGCCTTTAAGGCAACCTATGTACTACCTTAAATTTAAAAAAATACTGCGAGCTCATTTCCTCGAACTGCAGAGGCAAATTTAAAACCCAGGCAAACACAACACGACACAACACGACACACAAAACAGCAACACATCACTAGAGATCGGAAATTCGGGAGCTTTTATACCTAAACTTCGACCCCAGTACCTACACCGCGTTGTTGTTGAGTAGCATGGAGGCGGACTCTATTTAATTTTACTAATAAATTTCCAGGGATTTCCCGGAATACCGAAAATTAGGATAACATGAACACATACGTATTAAAGTATTTAAATAAACTATTTTAATTGTTCCTATTTACAAAAGATTATTTAATTCATATATTCATTTAACTAACAGTTAGATAACATCAAACCAAAATTGTTTTGTAACTTTTATTAAAAATAATGGTACAAACGTAAGTATCTCTGTTAAATCAATAAATTAAAACAAATGTACATAGCCACAGAAAAGTGAATAGGTAATCAACCTACAGCGACACACGTGGTATTTTTGCATTTCCGTCCTTGTCTAATGTATGTCGTTAAAACTGTTTACCAACGTGTATGTTGACAAAAATCGCTGAAAATAGTCATAACCTAAAAAAAAGGTAGGCTTTTCATGATGCTTTATACAATCCCGGAACTTAAATAATTAAAATATTATTTTTAAGAAGCCGACTCCATACTTGCTTCGCTTTTTCCGGGATTTTGCTAGGTTTAGGTATAAAAGCTCCCGAATTTCCGATCTCTGCACATCACACAACAACGAACACACACATACATATACAATCGTTATATATACGTAAAATACAGATAGACAAGACGTTTATTAACATTTGTTTTTATTTATAGTATTTATTTATTTATAGTATCTATTTATTTATAGTATTCTTTATACATCTAAACACTTAACACAAGAATAATATGATCGCAGAGCAATCATTTACCAATTTAATATTAAGTACTTGTATAAGATAGACGTGTTACGACCAACCCTGTCGAAGGGACTCGTCTGAAAACCAGCGCAAGGCTTCAAGCCTTGCATATGCTGAGACGAGCACCCATTGCCCAACCTAACGCAATTTAGTATTTTTAGTTTTAATTCTAAGGCATTGTTAAGCTATTTCTTTGTACTTATGTTATAAGCATACATCGGGGTTTTCGGAGCGGGAATGATTTGAGAAAGAGTAGAGATAAACAGATATGTTAGTCTAAGAAAATATCTTATTATGCCTAATGAATAACTACCTCTCTGTGAGTTGTATACAATCTGTGACAAAGTTTTATTTTAATTTCCGTAAAAGTCTTATAACTTATAAGGTAACAATTAAAATAACTTTAATTAATTACCTGCTGTAAATTGAATAGTTGACACGATTTTCAGAATACTATTAATATTTTTTCTATATTTGGGACAGTTAATCTACGGCGTCTTGCTGTAAATATCCATTTCAAGGAGCTAAATGATCTTTCCACGTCGACAGTTGTAATAGGTGCATATTTAAATTTTTTGTAGGAATCAATTGATGCACGAGAAGTTTGAGATTGAAGTTCTATTTCTTTGCCTTGTACCAACTCATTTATAATTTTTAGTGTGCTATAGCCAGAATTCTTCTTTAACACCAACTTCAGTTTATCATAAATCTGTTTTCCTTTTACGCTCATGTTTAATTTGGAAACATCTCTATAGGTTTCATGAACTATTTTTAAACTATCGCTGATGGACAGCTTCGCATCCTGTAGTTTTTTAATAGCATTTGGGATAGTCATCAAATGATTTGCTATGAAATTTAAGTCGCTTTTTATATTTGCATTTCCAAACGCTCTTTTTGCCTTTCTAATACTCTGGGCTTCGGTGGGACTGAATGTATTTAGAACACGTTTCACTTCATCGTAATGTTTGCTGTAATACGTTGCAGCTTCTATCCAGGTTCCCCACCGAATAATTGTTGGTCGAGGTGGTAAAGGCACTCCGGGGAGCATTTCTTTAAACTTTTGTATTCTTTTAGGAGATTTCAAAAATGTCTTCTTAACATTTGCGATTAAATCATTCACATCTGGATAAAGTTTTCTTACTAGTTCAGCCACTCTATTTAAACCATGAGCCAAACATGTGACGTGCAAAAGATTGGAAAAATACATTTTAAATTTCTTCCAGCCTTTAGCATGGTAGCCCACACCGTCAGTTAAAAGTAAAAGTACTTTATTGTGATTATTATGGTTAGCACCCCATAATTCATCAAGAGCACTTGTGACCGTATTGGATATTGATACATTGTTCGTGCTGTCTAACCGTTTACTGGATATCAAGTGTTGAGTGCCAATGTGATCATCACGTAATGCTCCCACTATTACGTTAGCTATTTGACGACCATAATCATCTGTGGTTTCGTCAACACTCACATATATATATTCATTTTTTAGCTCGCTCCGTATTTTATTCATTTTTTCATCGTAAGCTTTATTTAAATATTCCCGTCGCAGTTGACATTCCGAAGGAACTTTTGCAGTTTTTCCAAATTTACCGGTAACACAATTTTCGATAAAATCTTTAAATATCGGATTGTTTACCTGCGTCCATGGTATATTACAGCCCACAACAAATTTCAAGAGCTCACTATTGAAATCATATTTCATACCTGTATGTTTATTAGATGCGACATGTCGCGTTACACTAGATTTCGTTTGAGCGAAGCTCACATTGCACTTGGTGCAAAATAATAAAGAATCTCGAACCTTTATCTCTGGATTATTTTCTATCCACGAACGCATAAACTCGTAACGAGTTTTTTTTCTCGGAGGCATATTTGTGTTGACTGATTATTTACAGTTTTTTAAAATACAATTGCATATAAGTGTATCTACTAGACAAGCAAGGGTAACGGTTGACAATAGGTGTCTAATACAATGTCAATCTTGACGCTCGATATCTATGAAGCATTTTCTTATAAATGAATAGACTTAACTGAAGAGGTTGATAATGAATGACCAATATAAAATATGTACCTATATGTATGATTAATCTTTATTTATTTTTCAATCAATTATTCATTCGGTAGAAACCTACTAGGGTACGATCTGTTTTTAAGTAAATACCTACTCTTTGGCTAATGTCAAACGTTCCCGCTCCGAAAACCCCGATGTATGGTTATAAGTTATATTTTGTGTATTTTTTGGCAATAAATTAATTTGAATTTGAATTTGAAATTTGACGATTAATTTTTAGGGTTCCGTAGCCAAATGGCAAAAAATGGAACCCTTATGGATTCGTCACTTATGTCTGTCCGTCCGTATGTCACAGGCATTTTACTCGAAAACTATAAAGTGTATTTAAATAAAATTTTGAGGATAGGTGTATTATGTTAGCCGCTACATAGTTTTGTAACTAAATTACTAAAACAAAAAATTCTCAGCCATTTTTTTGATTACGTGAATACAGCCGGAGATAATCGCCCCGAAAGTCACTAAAATTGTGTGTGTCTCCCTCTTATTTTAGAACCGTGTATTTTAAAAATATAAAAAAAACGTGGACATAGGGCTTATTAAATTCTTTCAGCGAAAATTGTTTTGAATAAGATCGGTTCATAGGTTTTCGAGATATTTCTAAAAAACTGCCTTCCTTAAAGAAAAGGACGTAAGTGCCATAAGATTTCAGTAACGATACGACTTTTTAGTAGGCACGGAACCCTTCGTTGTGCGTGGTCCGACACGCACCTGGCCGCTTTTTTAATTTGGCGGGTAGATGCTCGTAATAATTTGGGCCCTATCACGCGCGGATTTCTTTCCGAAAGTGCCATGCGACGCGGAACTGTTCTGAGTCCGCCTGTGGTTCTAATCAGTTTTCCTGTTACCAAACATCAGTACTTCGAATATGTTAAGCGAATAAAGTGTCAAAATAATTATGGTGAATTTTAAACAGCATATTCAGTGACACGGATAATAATAAAGTAATTAAATGAAATGCAATGAAAAAATAACAGATCCTGCCTTAACGGCTACTAAATAGGGATATTGACAACAAAAAGAATATTTTTTTTTATATTTTTCTAAAAATAATAAAAAATATAGTCAAAAAACTACAAACCTAAACACAATGTTCATCTTATTAATTGGAAGCTTTTCTTTCTCAAAGTTAAAAATAAGTTCTAAAATATCCTCAAAGAAAACGAATGAATCCAGGAGAAAGAATTGATCGGATGCATAATCTGGTGCAATTTTGCTGCTAAAGCAGCTCTTCAATCGGGTAACTTCAGCACTGCATGCATAATCAAAGTTAAACAGGTATAGTCTACTGAACAAATTTGACTTAAAAATAGCCCAGGCTCCTCCTTATTCTTACAGCTCCGCGAACGAATTTGCAAGTTCCAACAAGATTATTGCAGTAGAATCCTTGAGGTCGTGAATTGAATTAAAATACTATCATTAAAACGGTAGGAACCCTGTTATTTCCAGCGTCTTTAGAAAGCTACAGCGCGTACGCGTTGAGAACGTTTTTTTCATTTATAAAGACATGTAGGTAAATATGTTTTGAAGCATTAAAATAGGTCTATATCTCTAGTCTATGATAAAGTGCACCCTGCACGCTTAGCTGCATGCTGGAATAGCATGAAACTTTGTAGACATAATTGTAAAACTAGTTTCCGCTGCTTGAAATTATTATTTACAGAAAAAAATAGAGATAGTAAAAGTTGTTCATAGTAAAATTCTACTCTCTCTATTTCTTTTCTATTTTTTATAGCAACAGCTCATCCCATTGTTTATATACAAAGTTTATAAGATATTATTATATAGTATATTATAAATATTCCAGCATAAACGTATCAAGGGTAGGCAACGCCCATGTTACTCCTTTGGAGTTGCATGCGTCTATAGGCTGCAGTGCCCGCTTACCATCAGGCGGGCCGTATGCTTGTTTGCCACCGGCATGTATAAAAAAAAAACATGCCGTTTTAAAATGAGAGCCCAACTACGTTTGTATGGCGAGTCAACTGCTGTGGAGCGTGCTAGGGAGTTAATAAATAAAATAAATGAATTTTATTCTGCAAGAAAGCCTTAATGGCACTAATAACAAGTCGAAATTCTACCAGCGTTCCTGAAAAAGAAGACCACTGTTAAGAAGAAACGCCGAAACAAACTCAACAGTCAGTCATTTTTGGCAACAAAGCTTATAACAATGATAGTTCTTAACCTATTTAAAATAAGTCAAACTGAATATGAATACAGAGAAAAAAAAAACATCATAATGCGTTGTTCTACAAGAACACCTGTCCGAATAAGTTTTAATATGAAGCTATTCGGGCTCTGGCTTGGGCCATGCATTTCTGTCAGTGAGATAGTCCTCAATCCTGTAATAAGCTTTTGACATCAATGTTTTTTTCATGTAATTTAACACATAAAGTGCCAAAGATACCGTAGCACTACGCTCGTAGCCGATAACATGAAGAACTCCGTAGGTATAGGAAAGCGCCTACGAGCAGACCCGCCTAGCGGGTGCCTACGCCGTAGTCGCTTTACGCTACATAAGGGCAGCCACGGGGTCAGCCACGAGCGTAGCGCGTAGCGATTCTTGGCAGTGAAAATGTTAAACGGACTACGGCGTAGCGCTACGAGCGTAGCGTGCCGATAGATGGGTATAGTGAAATACCAGGGGGCCTAGACAAGGTTACAATCTACAAGCGCTAACGCCAATAGAAACTAATAAAATGTATGGGAATGACAGATGTTAACGAAAAGTGTTTCGTCGGCATCTGTCATTCCCCTACATTTTATTAGTTTCTATTGGCGTTGGCGCTTGTCGATTGTAACCTTGTCTACGGCCCCTGATACGTTAGTAACTTGCGTATTTGTTCCCGCGGTTAAGAGTTCTTTGAGCATAAGCCACACGCCTGATTAGTTCGCTTCAGACTCCACTGGGTCTTACGAGGCGAACCGCTTTTGTTTCTCTAATCAACTATTTCCAGACACGTCTCATTTTGTTTTATTTTCAGCGTCTTGAAATAAAAACTAACCACATAATCCATTAAACTTAAGTAAGCAAAATTATCTTTTGAACAATCTGTACGTATGTCACGTAGATCTCACTGTCACTTTTTGTATGTGAAAATGACAGTCGAATTGTCTTAACTTGCGTTCGAAAAGTTACGTGATCACTTCTCGGGTCACAAACATCGCCAGCCACCATGGTACGGTCCACATTATTTACTCAGTAAGCTTACAACAGCCAAATAGCTACACCATACGAGTATCTTAATAGGAATTCCTGTAGTCGAGTAACTGCAATCCAGTGCTGTAATTGACTTTATTTAAAGTAGACTTGTGAGTATAATATATTTACTTCAAGGAATTTATGGGCAAATTCCAGTCAAAGCTTCGCTTTAATGGCTTGTAATTATTTCGTGGTTGATTTTATTATTGAATGCGCAAACCATCACTTTGCTCTGCTTTTTATCACCGCAGTAATTTAAAAGCTTTTTTGTGTTTCGCCCACTTTCAATATAGATTAAAAGATCGAACGTGTCACTAAATCATATTAGTAGTAGAAATGGGTTGCGTAGCAATTTTAACGTGACATTGATTGTACTTATATGATTTTATCGGGACAAAACCTTTTTTTTTCTCACGTCTTTTGACTTTCGTGGATACTTTAATAGTAAAAATATTATTTAGTAGCAACTGATTATAGTGATTATCTATATATATACACGGTGAATTTGAGTAACCCGACAGATTTTAACCATCGCTTCCAGAGCCTAATAGGAGTAAAAAAAGTAGTATAACTAATGGTCTAAAACGGCCTAGTTTTCGAGATATTAATTATTAAAAAAAAAATACACAAAAAAATTGTCAAGTATAACACACCCTAAGGACGTGACGTAGCCAGATGGATCTGACACATTCATACGCAAGACTACTACCTGCTGATTTCCGGCCAGTCTGTCAACAAATCAGTGAGCTTAGGTATTTAATTTATTTAATTTTTTATTTTTATTTATTTTTTAAATTTTCTCTTTCACTCCTTTAACTAAAGATTTGTTTACAAGAGAGTAGCATCGGTAATAGTTTTTTTTTTTTTTTTTTGCCGTATTTGCCCTATGTTCATATAACATTATTTACTCGTAATATCATCAGGAATTTATGGTTAAAATCTGTCGGGTTACTCAAATTCACCGTGTATATCAACGTAAAAGTCCTGCCTGACTGACTTAAATAAACGCCCAGTCCAAACCGTTATACCTAAAACAGCTGTTTTCTTCACAATAGGTAGTTTATATGACGTAAGTACCTACTAAGAAGGGGTTGAAAATTTGTATGGGGATGGAGTATCATTTTAAGTGAGAGACTTTAAACTTTGTGTATAGACTCCTTATTACAATACAAGAAAAGCAACTTTAGGGTTTTGGAAAAAACCACAAAGGTAAAAAGTTTGTATGAACCGATTTAGATGAAATTTGGTATAGAGATAGTTTGAGTGCCAAGAAAGGACAATGGATAGTTTTTATCCCAGAAATCATCCCCTGAGGGGGTGTAATGGGGGATGAAAGTGTGCATGGGCTACAATATAAACGAATTCCACGCGGACGGAGTCGCGGGCAGAAGCTACTGGCCCCTATTTCACCAACTTGACAATTGTCACCTGACAACGACAATTCTCCGTACATTGCTGGTTCCACAAGTAACCTAGCAACCATCTTAACTTCTAGAACAAGCAATGTATGGCGAATTGTAAGTGTCAGGTGCCAATTGTCAAGTTGGTGAAATAGGGGCCTGGTCGTATATTTCTGTGGTTTGGTTCAGCTATTTACCTACATTACTGACACAAATTTTATAATTGAGTATCGATTTAATTACAGCTTAGCATCGTAGAACAAGAGTGCCTATGCCTATCTTAGGGTTAGGTGTCAAAGCGGAACCCGGTTGTAGGGATACAACCGGGAATAAAGTTAGGGGGATCATGATGTAGCATCGTAGAACTGAGGCAGTATAGTTTCAGACAAAAAAATGAAGAGTCAACAACCCCATTAAAATAGTTTATTTTAACCGGTTGAAACTAATTTGGAGCCACAAAATTAGAACCACCGTGCCATTCGGTGCAGTCCCAATTCATTCAGCGCTAACTTTCTGCTTTCCAGCATTTGGAAAGTTCCACCTCTCTATTACTCCTGCATGCATGCATGAAATTTATTTCGTAATTTAATTGTACAATGCAGTTGAGTTATAAGTACACACTTTTAACTGGTAGAATGTAAAAATTAAATTTTAGAATCAGGTATGTTCGAAGTTTAAAAGAAGACAGTTACTCGTACCTACTGTTAGTCTACTGGACACTTGTCGGACTGAATTAAAGGTAAACTCGGACAGTTACACGGTTCGCATAATCCCGTGATACTCACTTTCTGGCTTGTAGTAGTTATATAAGCATATTTCTGTCATTTCAATTAAACGTTATGTCGGGAGCAAGTCCTCTTTCTGTTTAAAAGGTCTCATTTAGACTCAGGTGAGCAAAATTGCACCATTTCGTAATATTGTAACTAAAAGCGTGGTTTCGTCAAAGCGGACCTCGGGCTCCAACCGGGAAAAATGCTAGGAGGATGATGAAAGCGTGGTTTTGTCACTGCGTGCAGGATGAGAGAATTTGCTCAAGATTCATTTAAGGTTTTAAAGTAAAAAAACGCATTAAGTAATTATGAAAATGACAACATGCCCGGCAGACATGGCAAAAACTAAAGTCGTGAAATCTTTTAATGTTTGATTAAAATTTATCGTTCGTTATTTGTGATAGTTACAAATAAATTTATTTTGATGCGAGACCAAATATAAATATTTTACCATCCTGGGGCTTGGTTACATGCTCTCCCTTCCTCCCACCTTTCAACACTATTAGACAGCAACACATTCAGACTGGCTGTCGGCCTGCGACTCGGCGCTCAAATCGTGATGCACCATCGATGCCCCTGCGGAGTCCAAGTGGATCGTCTGGGCCACCACGGATTCTCATGTAAAAAGAGTGCTGGCCGCCTATCTCGCCACGCCTGCCTCAACGACATCATCCGCCGGGCCCTTATCAGCGTTAACGTGCCGGCCATGTTGGAGCCCCCCGGTCTCGCGCGCGACTATGACAAGAGGCCCGACGGCATGACCCTTGTGCCTTGGCGATTTGGACGGCCACTAATCCTGGACGCAACATGCGTGAATACCCTTGCGCCGTCACATCTTGCCGCATCCTCGCTGAGAGCAGGCGGGGCGGCTGCAGCGGCTGAGGCAGCAAAGCGCCGCAAATACATGGCTCTCTTTGACCAGCATGTGTTTGCGGCCTTTGCAGTCCAGACTCTCGGGCCGTGGAGTCCAGATGCCCACCAACTGGTCAGGAAGTTGTCTCAAAAGCTTGTCCAGTCCACTGGGGACCACAGAGCTGGCTCGTTCCTCACTCAACGGATCAGCATAGCGATCCAGAGGGGGAACGCAGCCAGCCTAATGGGGACCCTGCCGCAGGGGCCTGATCTGGGAGACATTAAGTATTGTTAGTTTAATTGTAATTTTTATTAAATGTACCATGCAAATAAATATTGTTTGATATAATATAAAATTTACCCGTTATACAACTGATTTATAGTATTAGCATTCCTATTTGCATTATTTGACAGCTGTCATACCAGTACAAATAATGTCAAATTTGACGTTTATTGTACTGGGATGACAGCTCTGTCATAATGCAAATAGGAATGCACCAAACTATAAGAAACTTCGATAGTCAGATTTGACAGCTGACAGGAGTGACGCCACAAAAGTATTAGGTCTAATGGAATATTAGGTCAAATGAAGTATTTACAGCTAAAGTAGTTAAGCAGTGCAGACTGCCTTGAAACGGAGGAGACGCCTTCACACATCCTAACCCACCTTGTGCGTAGCCGGAAAATCCTTTCCGGGCAAACACATCATGTGCCCCGAGGAGATTCCATTTCTTGAGGTCAACAGTATCCTGCAATTCTTCGAGTTCGCAGGACTTAACCAAGAATCAGCGATGGTCGCAGTGATATAAGAGCTCTCACAGCCCGGAAGCCACTACCTGAATAATAATAATAGGTCTAACAAGGGAGAACCCACTTCGAACCTAATGATTCGAATAACGAGGTATTTTCAAAAGGCACGATACCCTTCTTAAACACTCAAAATACCAATAGATGTGGGAAAACGTTACTTTAAAAGAATCAAACAATGAACAAATTGCTTGAAGGCAGAACCATGAATTTAAATGAGGAAATCTAAATTCAGTGATTGTTCTCGATTCCGTGTTTGAAATGTAAAACTGGATGTTGGGCTATTGGCTTCTGCTTATTTGCTCGTTTACGTCTGCTCGGAACGAGTGTCATGTGCTATCGAGGCAGTATTCGCTCGGATCGGAAAACGGTTATCGACAAGTAATAAAAAATGTATGCCAACTTAAGATCTCAAAACGTGGCTCATAATTTTCACGCGGAAACACAATATTTAACTATGTGGATATGTTAAACTTATATTTGAAAGAAGCACATATTTTATGTACGTGCTATACTTCTTTTAACGATACAAGAAGGACAAAGATTGGAAATTATCCTTGGAGTGACGGTGGTGAAATGGTTGTATTGGTTCGGTTAACCATATTGGTTTCGATTCCTAATTTGTTCCGCTACCTACTGAAAGCATTTACGTAATTATTTTCTGTGCTAGTTTTTTTAATGTCTGGCCGCTGATACAATAACTTTCTTTAGGGTAAAATTACAAAAATATGGTCCAAAGTCACTCATACATAATATAGCTAAGTAAGCTAATATATAAATTATTATTTTCTGTTCCTACTGTCATGAGTAAGTCATGGCCAAATTGGAAATCTCAACATTGCTTGCAACTGCGTTAACATAGTTGATACTAATTTGACGATCTCAGTGTTTTAGGCGACAAAAGGGTGGTTGCTAACTGGAAATTGTAAACTGTTAGTTTAACACATTCACTGACAACAAATTCGTAGCGCTACGCTCGTAACCGATGCCGTGGTTTTCCCGCAATGTAAAGGAAAGCGCCTACGAACAAAGCACCCGCTAGCCGGTTCTTGGCAGACAATTTGTTCATGAAAAAGATCGTCGGAAGGGCGTCGTATGCTAGCATTTTCATACCTCGTTTTTTGTCACCGGCACTATATAATAGTAGTTTATGCAACTGATACATAATCAGAGGCCTTAAAACACGAGTGTGGTTTTATGAAACGAGCGGCAGCGAGTTTCATAATAGGATCACACGAGTGTTTTAAGGCTAAATTATGTATAGTTGCATACACTACTTTATCTACACACATATCATAAGTACTCTAAGATGCGTTCAGAAGCCGTAAGAAAATGACCTGCATTGCTACTATAGTGCTACCTGTAAAATATCTTTGTTGCAATCGTGGCTGCATTTACGATATCCGGCGGAGTGTTCATATCGTTCTTGGAGTCACTACTACTCATATTTTCAACTAAAATGTGAATTACAAACAACTTTTCACAATTCTACTTTCGTAACAGCAAAAACAAACAAAGAAATGACAACAGTAATGGCGGCAATTCGATCCTACGTCAAGATGAATGTTTTTTTAATCATAGACAAACGAATGAAGTCCCTATTCTCATGTCACTCTTGATCAAATGTCGTGCGGTATTAAAAAGCATACTGAATTGACGTTTCGCATCGATAACTGTTTTAATATCTATGGATACTTGAATAGAGACCCACTTGAGTTTTGACAGCTGTTCGAAATTTAAACTCATAACCTTACAAAAATCTGTACTGTAATAACATTACAGTACAGATTTCACCTACTACCACAGACAAGAAAGTTCCCATAGTAAAATTGGTTGTAATAATGCTGGTCATTTCCTACGGTTTCTGAACGCATTTTAGAGCGGTAATGATATGTGCGTAGATAAAATGATTTTACACATCTTAGGAAATCTTTATGAAATAAAAAGTTTGTGAAAACATTTATACCACAAAATCTCCATTTTTATGAACCGTTTTATGAATCAAGCCAGCTACGGTGCGTAACGTTATATTCCTATGGGCCAATAATGACTTAGGGAGTAAATTATTACGCGAAAGAAAATGCGCGTGATTCGAACATGGAATGGATATGAAAACATTTTAACATCCCTTTCTCGTATAACTGGGAATGTGTGAGTGAGAGATGATGGAGGTAGTGATATTGCACCGCAACTCAGTACAGGGTTGTTATTCACTACCTATCTGTACCGACCATTTCTGTACTTAGCCTGAGGCAAAATGGAAGTCTGCCCTCCGATTGAGCGTACTGGTTACGTATTTTGGGGTCAAGATATGCTAGCAAATGGTAAGTGGGGTGAGGAGTCGAGATAGGTTAAAGTAAGCTCGACCCTTTTTGTTCCCAAATTTTATATTCGGCGTTTATCTATTGGGTGCCGCTCGTTGTTTTATTTGCATGAAATTGAGCATACATGTATGTTTTACTTTTAGTGGTTTATTTTATTATAATACATACCTATAGGTATGTAACAAGCGGCGTTGTCATTTTATAATTACAGAGTTTTTGACTACTAACTAAACCTTGCAGAATGTTCGTCTTTATAACCATAGATTATTCGATGTTATTTTGATGATTTTTTTGTTCAACTACAGCCTATGGTAGCGAGCGTCATAATAACGAGTAACCAAATTCAATTTGACTTCACCACACATGACGACGGTACATCTCAATCATTTGCACAAAGCCGATTTTCCCACCAAGACAACGTACATAAATGGACGTATGTCAGGAATGTGTCACTTTTTGTTCCACAGACCCTCATTTTCTTTCCTCGAATTCGCTCAATCCCGAACCTCGATAAAAAATACCTCGGAAATAACACAATCCCTGTATATTTCGTGGGGTATTATATTCTGGAACGAGAGGTTGTGTTAATGAGAATCGCTCTGGGTGGGGTTGAAGAATGTTCGCGACCTAAAAACTCTTTCAGCCACATTCAAGTATTGGCGCTGGAACTTATCTTCATTAATCAACATCTTCGTCGAAGGCTTTCTCACAAACATATATAGCGAGTATACAAGTTTCATAGTTTGTTCTTTGTGAAGATATATTGCTTTTAGCAATGCAATGATTACGATAAATAAATTATAGCACAAGTTACCCGAAAACTTTTAGGTGGACTCTTAAATTTAAACACAATATCTTTATAATGGGTAGATAAAGATTTAATCTTATGCCCTTATACACAACCATCAAACCTATTTAAGCTAAAACTACCTTAATTTTGGTTTGTCACTTTGACGTTTGTGTTTGTGAGAAAAGGACAAAACACATTTTAGTAAACAAAGGTTTAACATTTTCATTTTTCAATGTACATCATCCATTAGTTTACCAAATTATCATAATTATCACTGCCATGGATGTCAAATATTCACATCAAAACTCACAGTTTTCGGGATAGTGGCACCAAACTTTGGAAATTTCAGGCCAAAAAACCGTTTTTTGGACGTTACTTTTGTGAAAATGAGTTAAAAATAAAAATCTCTCGTGGGTTTTTAGAGACGTCAATAATGAACTGTTATATGTAGATTTCATATATAAAAGTGAATATACAACATACTTATATCGAAAACAGAGCTTTTTTGGACCGTGTTTGAATAAAATTATAAAAAAAAAAACAAAATAAAAACAAAAAACTCTCGTGCAAATGTAGATAAAGGATTGAAGAACCGATAAGTGTTTGCCATAAATATAATATATACAGGGTGATTCAGGAGACGTGAGCAGGATCAACCCTACACATACAGTTAATGTTAATGGATCTTTTGCCATCGTAATTAAATTAAACGCCCACAGTTTTTTTTTACATTTTGTGTGAAAGTTTCATTCACAATAAATCATGGTCACCCTACACAACTAAAAAAAAATTAACGTTAATCTTACCAATGCTGGTACGACTGAGTAGCTTATAAACTATTGAATCCGTAGGGTTGATCCTGCTCATGTCTCCTGAATCACCCTGTATATACATTTGACGGAGGAATATCAACTCAAAACTCGTCAAAACTAGCCAAAAAGCGCGTGGAGCCCCTTAAGAAGTATTTTTCTATCTTTACTTTTAAATTTATACAAAAAGCACCTACTTACATATATTAAATAAAAACTCATGCATTCGTAATAGCAGTTTTACTAAATGATCCTTTTTTCAACTCATATACTCTTTGTACTATAATACACTACTCTGCTATAAGGTATAAACAATAGTTGGATAAGAATCTTGAGAATGAAGCTAATAAAAGCAACGAAACTAAAATGAAGTAGGCCTCCAGCAGCAACGAAAAATCAGTACCAATAAATTAAAAGTGTACGGTCTTTCTTATCATAGGTTTTGTAGCATCTGTGAATTACGGAGTTAGCAAAGTAATTCGTTTTTTTGTGAGCCCCTGAACGGGCCCTGGGGCTGTGTAGACTTGTTTGTGGAGAGGTGGAATAAGGGTGCGTAGGTATAATAAATACAGATACAATTTTAGCAAACATTCGAATTTCCTGAAATAAAGAATTTCGTTACGAAAAATATATCATTAATTTTGTTGGCTGGTTTATTTGACGATACAGATTAGGACAAACGGTTTTAAAACAGAAACCGGAATTCAGAGAAATATATGTTATAATTGCGTGCCTTTATTTGACGTTGAAGTAGCAATAGGAAAATATATAATTTACTTTAAAAACAAAGTTTTAACCGACTTCAATTTACTCCGCCAAGCCACGAGAACATTTCATTTCATTTATTCATTTATTCATTTAAAAGTCAATGTAAGTTTACAGCATACAATAACACCAAAACACTTACACGATACATTATTACATATAACAGAACGTCAATTTGGGTACACATACGCAATTATGGAATACATTAAGAATTATAAAATATGTTAGAATAATAAATGATTGTTAATTAAAATTGTCAAGGAACTGCTTAGCAATACGGCATAATTTAGTAAAGCGATCAGCAAACATGTCAACCTCCTCGTGCTGAGTGAGCATTTGGTATAATAAAGATATTGCGCGCGCGGTAGGAGCGTGTCGAGCGTGGCACGTGCGAGCGGACACACGTTGCAGCAGGCCCGGCCGGCGGCGAGGCGCCACCGCCACGCAATCCAAATCCTGGGGGACCCTCGTTGGAACCACCAATCCGATTTCCACATTTATTTTCGAATTTACCACATGAACTGATTTCCGAGGGCAAATGCGTTGATTATTAGAGAAAAAGACCCAATCGCTGTATGTAGCCCGATAATATTTGAGGAATTCCGCCGGTTCCAGCAGGATCACCTTTGGCACTTCATTAGTTGCTATTTCAACGGAATCTTATCAGAATCTGTGATATGCTTTTGTAATTTTAAGTACGTAATTGATGAATTCCATAAGTCATATCTGGTCTTCATCATCAATTCCACTCCACCAAATTTATGATTTCCGGGTGTAAATACACGAATTATAATAGAAAATACCAAAATCACTACACGCGTGCTTAGTATAATTGAGGAGTTCCCTCAATTCCTCATGGATCCCTTCATCCAAATGAATTTTTGAAAAACAAGGGAACCCATCTGGAAGCATATACTTACAAACTAAAAAAAAAAAATCGAATCGGGTCATCAATGACGGAGTACTGAGGTAACAAGAATTGAAGAACGTCCTCCTTATTTTTGAAGTCGGTTAAAAAGTGAATAAATCTGAAAGTTGAATAGATAAATTGTTTTATAAACTAGTAGCAGCACCCGCGTGCTGCGGGGTTAGAATAACGCCATCTCCCCTTTGCCCCTGTCTGCCGACGGGTGTCGTAATATTTTGACTAGGAGATAGGATTCAAGTGACGGCCTAAGAACCTAACACTATAATATCACACTATGTCTATCTTTACAATTTATATTTACAATTGCTGGATGCGGCGATAAACATTATAAAGTTATGTAATCCTAACCCTTTTTGGGAAACCAGACGTAATTTATGCATGTTTTATGTATACTAGCAACTCTCGTGGATCCGTAATTCCCAAAAAAGGCAGATGAAGCCACGGTTAAAAATTTTATAGCTGCTTGAAATCCATTCCATAAAAGTGAAAAAAATGTTAGCAGATATGGAGTAGCAAACTTGGTCTAATATTAGTATAGCTAATAGCAATCCTTTTGCGAATAAGACATAAGGCAACTTTAAACAAGTTACAACAAAACTACTTGGAAAACGATACAACAAACTAAAGCCGGGGTTACATACATTTTGTATGAACGTGGTTACATTAGCTCAGACCCGCGTGTCGCCACGTAAAATACGAAGTACGCGTTGCGGCACGCGGCGTGGCTCTAATATAACCCGGGCTTAAACCAGCGCAATACAAAAAGCGATTATCGCTATCCGAATTAACGAGACGAAGATAGCAGTAACCGCCGTGAGCCTTGTCTACTGTAATCAGTTTTTGTTCCACCCGGATCGACTGAGAATTTTACGTATTACAAAAATAACGCAATACCGTTTAAGGGCATAACAGGTATCGAGTTCTGATAAGAAAAAAGTAAGAGAAATTTTTTTTTGACGCGATTTTTTTCACTTTCTTATCACAACACGATGCCTGTTATGCCCTTAAACGGTTTTGCGTTATTTTTGTAACACGTTGTATAAACGTTATACATGTTCAAACGTAGTGAATAATGTTCTTGCATCGGGCAAATTCTGAAATACGACTAGACCCGTAGTGTCAATCAATTACCGTATCAAGTAATTGACATGTTTATATCCATTAATATGAAACTTAATACCGCATATCGATATCGCCCCGTCAAATGCGGAAGTGGCCTAGCTCTATCTTTGGACAGTCGAGGTCATAAATATGTTTACACTTTTGCATCTTATTACAAGGCAATAAGGTGCAAAAGTGTAAACGTATTTATGACCTCGACCGGACATCGGAATCACAGGGAAACAGAAGTTTCTCAAACGTTATCGCATTTTATGTAAAAAAGCTTATAATATGTAAAAGTACTTTAACTTCAAGACGGTTTTACCATTTGCTCATTTCGTAAATCTAAATAAAGGCTCGAATTCGACTTACAAAATGTGACGTGTCCCCGGCATATCATTTCGATACATGGGGGGTGGGTATCTTGCACCGTCTTTCATAGTCACGTTCTAAATGAATAACTTACAAATGTTACGAATGATACTCACAAAGACAACTGAAGACATATATGTGATCTCATACCTGAAACGAAAAGAACAGAATAGTTAGAGACAATCACACCGTATGCTTTATAATAACAATAATAAGTATCATGTAATACCCTTATCAAGAAACAAATGATTAACAACATACAACACACAACACAACTTTAATATACAACTTCCGTCACTGTCCTCGTAGCTCAGTTGGTAGGGCAGTCTAGCGTTAATAGAAAGGTCGCAGGTTCGAATCCTGTCGGGGGCTACAGACGATTTTTTGTTTTATTTTTCCATGTTTAAGTATCATGTCGATAAAAATTTAAATACGTCAATGACAGCCTGAGACTTCTCAGTCACACCTATAATGACTGAGTACCAAATACATGTAGTTATTATACAACGTGTTAATAAAATAACGCAAAACCTGAAAACTGTTTGTTCAGAATCGAGAGTAGAATGCAAAAAAAATAAAAAATAAAATTTTTGACGAGATTTATTTTTTACATTTGTATGGAGCAGGTCGCCCCAGTCGGCCAACACTCCATACAAATGTAAAAAATAAATCTTGTCAAAAATTTTATTTTTTATTTTTTTCGCATTCTATGCTCGATTCTGAACAAACTGTTTTCAGGTTTTGCGTTATTTTATTAACACGTTGTATATCCAGTAAATCTAAAAGTGACTCAGCTACTCCTGTCTCACTCGCACTGTGCAAATTTGAAAACAGATAGTTGATTTTTTCACGTCGCGTCGCGGTGTCAGCCTTGGTACCCTAGCAGTAGACTTAACAACTAAGCAAATTCAACTACTTATAGTACATAATCGGACTCCACAGAAGAGTAATCGTACATCATTCTATAAAAGTGTGACGTCACTTCTATTGAGTACACGTTATTTGGGGTGGTTGTTACAAAAAATTGTGTCAGTAAACCTAGATATGAAGTACAATAGAACTGGCATCTAAGTAGTATAAAATGCGGCGCAAAAATCCCGTCTCCTCTATTGATTTTATCGCAGCCAAACTTCGGTTTTATGCCCGTCTTCACTTTTCTTAGACCGACGTAGCGTCGTTAATCTAAATCTATAAGTATATGTATATATACGTACGCACATTATATAGACATGGCAGCTCTCGCTGAGTCATGAAAGCTATGGAACATTAATTTTTGAAAGCCACATCGCGTCGGTGGGCATATTTACGCAAACTTTGGCTTAATTATGGTTTGAACCAAGACTACTTGGTTCAAATAAACCATTTATTTGGAACAGGCTAATGATACGCCATCTAATTCTACTTGGTGTTTCCTGAAGATGTAGGTTCTTACAAGGATATGTTTGCTGTGGATAAACAATAGGAACGTAAACATTTACGGCCGTGTTCATAGACGTTTTACAAGCCTATTCTAACAAAATAAATAAAATAAAATAAAAAAACTAAAATGGCGTTAAAATTATTTTGTCTTCATCTGTCACTTTGACATTTGTGTTCGTCAGAAAGGGACAAGCACATTTTATTTAACAGAGGCATTTTAAGTTTTATTAATAAAGGGAATAGAGACCAAGTATATTTGCTATGATATTTTGCAAGATGGTGTAACTTAGTTACTTAAATACAATACAGACATAGGTATAGTTAATTGTGATGTCTTTCTAATAATTATGATTAAGTTAAGCAGAAAATATTGCAGCCAGTACAAAAAAGGTGATAAACCGCCTTCATCCAATAGGTATAAATAATTGTCAACTTTACAGTCGATAAAGTTTATCACCCCATTAGTAACGCAATTAAGGTTACCAAACCGGACCGGAGACGTAAAACATTTTAACAGTAACATTCCAGTCTTATTTAATAAGGGCAATCTGTTTTATTTTTCGGAACCCTGCACATTATGGCATCTTAAATTTAATTTTCTACGTAACAAGCGGAATGAAAAGTCTAATAACTCTCAGTGTAAAACTTCATTTTCTCGGTACCTTAACTTTTAGATTAGATAGATAGAACTTTGTATTAATAGGTATACACCGTAAAGCTAGTACTTACACTGTGTAATATTTCTCGTAGATTCTTTAAACAAGGTGTTTTTGAATCAACGTTTACATAATACGAATCATAAAACTTACAAAATAGTAGATTACTGCAGAGGCCGTGAAGTAAGGGATTGCTGGACGAGATTGGGGTTAGACGGCCGAGTCGTAGACGAGGCCGAATACAACGAGTCCAGCAATCCCTGTTCCGGCCGAGGATTGTATAGTACTTTTCTCAAACGATGTGAGGAAATATTAAAATTAAAATAAATACTAGGTAATCTAATCAATTAAATAATAGGTAATTTGCGCCTTTTTTATTTTTTAAACATGACATTTGAACAAGCCGTTTGAGCACCATGTTTAACCGCACATAAAGTATAGTACCATAGACTATTTTAATTTTTTTTATGTAGCAAGTATGCTTACAGTGTCTAGTGGTGGTTGGCAGTATGTAAATTTTCCTTTGTCAGTTTAATATTAGTAAGCAAATTTAAAAAGTTAGAGTAGCGGACAATAATGGTTTTACTTAGGGTTTTCTTGGTCTAAGGCCAAGAAGTAATGTAGGGAGCCATAAACAAGAAACTTCACGTCTTCATTTCGTGATATTAACGCGTACATTTCCGAGCATGTTTGAGAAAACATAATTATTACCGTTGAATGAGTAGCCACGTGGCAGCATGTACTACCTAATCGAACGTCGCGAGTTTGAAATCTGCCATGAGAATTGATCTCGGATAGCACATTGGTGTGCCATAAGAAGCGCGCACTCGTTCTGATAAGATGGGGTTTAACGAGTGTGGAAGCGAGTGCAAGCGACATCATGGTCGTACTAAGATATCAAACCGATATGTCGAGTCAAATACACCTCTAGGTGTATGTTTGAAGGGGATGAATAGATACCGGTTCCCAACGTGAGCGCTTAGAGTGACAAAAGACTCGCAGAGGCTCGTATTAGCATACGCAGTGGCTCTATAAAAGCTTGATCCTGTGCCGTGGCAAGTGCATATTGCTTTTCGGAATTCCTGATTAAAACTGGAATGCGTAATGAAGTGCATCCTTTTACCTAACTGCTCGGAGCAGTTATTTGTTGTAAAATAAAAACTGATTATCGACATTTTTGATGATCGCTTTGAGCTAGTCGTTGCAGTAACGCCTTGGGGTAAACACGAAACTTTTCGAACAAGCGTTAGGACAATTCAGTTGACATTTGAATGTACCTGACGCGCGTACAATGCGTTACGTAATAGAGTAGCCAACCTACGAAGCCAGCCTACTTCTGCTCCGACTTTTTGGAAATGATGTATGTTTGTATGCTTCCTGCTAAAACACTTGACGTGAAATTTATATAGGTACCTTGTTTACGGTTTTACATACACTTTACTTCGCAAATGCTTTTACTCCAACTGTGTTGCGTCCTATTTTCACACGCATATGAAACTCGTCGTGTATAAATAAACACGCACATCCAAACTCTCATTGTGGACATATAGGAAGTGCTTGTCAATTATCTGTCCTATTGCCGAGAAAGGGAACATTCCCATGTTACTGTTTATGTTGAGACAAATTTAAGGGAACTACGAGTAACTGAGTATTCGAATACGAGTACAATACAATAAATGAGGCGAAAAACAACGTGGCATATTAACACGGGTTATTACTTCTTGTTATGTAGATGCAGTCCTAAGTCTGCGTCCACGCAACGGTCTCTTGGAGAAAAACAGTATCGATTATGAGTGTCACTTATTTCGATTCGCCACATAATAACAATCAGCTTGACGCTTTTGGATCGGGCAATTAACGAAAAGACGAAGTAGCAAAGCAACTACACCAGAATATAATATAAAATGTCAGATACCCATAAATTTGCTGTCCTGACTGAAAAATCGCTGATCATTGGACCGCTTGACTGGTTTTCAATATAAAAATGATCAGATCAGCTCTTTCGGCTCCTCAGAGTCATGCCTGTGTATAAAAAGTGTTTATATTGACTGAAGTGTTAATAATTAAGATAAAGCTTAAAAGGGAAAGTTCCGTGTTACAAGATTTTATTAACTTGATTGTAAGAAAGAATTTAGTATTTCGTTTCCTGTAAATGCTCCCGAAAGAGAAAAAAATGGATATAATTTATCGACAAAATTACGAACAAAATATGAATTCCTCTTATATTAGTAATTATGTGAAACATTAGTAGTTTTTTTATAGATTGTTTTATCAAATGTATTTGATAACGTTTCGCAGAATAAAAGTCAGTTAGTTGCTGTTCTGATTTTTATTTTCCATTTATGTTCTAATGACAAACAGTACTCAATAACGAAACTAAGGCAATAAAAATAAAACAAAGAGCCAATAAAATGAGCCCAAAAGTATCAAATTTCATCTTACACAATATAAAGTATCAACCGCTAATCAATATAGGACATCCGGCTATCATTGGAAAAAATAATCCCAATTTACCGTAAATCACAAGACGAAAAATCCCATTTTCTCGTAACTGTGAACAAAAATCACCCTTACAGAGAAATCGTCGGCAATATTTCGTCAGTAGCTACTCTCACGGGCAATCTAAGGCCGGTCCGAGTGATAAAGGATAAAAGTTCGATTCCCTCTACACTGAAATAGGGATTAAAACTGATTTGAAGTGGAAAATCAAGATGACTTATTTCGGTAGACCCACAATTTCACCACACATACGAAATAAGTAGGTAAATAATTATATTAACCGTGGTGATATAAGTATAACCACTGTTAGGGTGGTACCACGGGTAAGAAAGCGATCTATACCCTTAAGCATACTCGTATAAAAAATATCTCCAAAAACGTACGTTGTACAGTCGACTACAAAGATAAGTATGTTTTTTAATGTTACAAAGTTATGTATGTATATCTTATTACTATGGTAGTAAAGTCTATGTATACATACTTTTGTAACATCGTATGGATACATCTCTTTGTAGTCGACTGTACACAGCAATGGTTTCAAAAGTAATCTTAAGATAACAGAATTTGAATGTAACAAACGGCATTGAAAGGCACAGTAATCCGAACCCGAACGCAATAACCGGTTGAAACCCCAGCGGGCAAAAACGACGGTGAACTTTTTATCAACTATCAGCTATGTTAAACCCCGTCGCAAAAACATTCGGACGCTTTTAGCCTTTATGCAAATAGAAATATAAATTTTTGTTTACGTAGTATGTTTACTTGTTTAGGTACAATAATTGTAGTAGCTATAAGGCCGAATATCCACCAGAGATGTGCGGTGTGTTTTCGTATATTTAATATCTCACATGCTTGAGGCCCACAGCTTATAGGCGTCAAATGTATGACAACACAGTTTTGCTCATTCACCCACAGATCTTCAGCACGTCACACATATGTCGTAGTATTCTCAGTGGGAAAGTTTTCCATTCTATGATTCTAGGTCTATTTACATTGGATGATAAATCTCATGTATTAGATTTTATGATTTTTTTTTTCAAATACTTTTACATAAATTGTCAAATTATGTCGTCAAATATTTGCGATAAATTGATCACGTTTGAAAGAGGCCAGAGATGAAATCGTATCTAAGTATTTTTTTCTTCTTTGGATTAAGATATTCACGCTTGAATTTCATAACAATTATATTTATATTATTTATCATAATTATTTCGTCACAGCAGTCAGATAAAGCCTACAGAAACTGTCGAAAACAAAACTACACGAAAAAGGGGAGTAATAAATATAAAAATTAGGGCATGCTGTTAGCGCCGGTCCATAGTTTAACGACACTGGTTTTATGTTGCCATTCTGCCCTCGGAGACTATATAAGTATACCTACGCTTTTATAGACTGATATAGACAAGACTGGATATATCAAAAGTATACCATACCTGACACGTGACAGTGTCCCAGAGGCAAAAAAGAAAATCCAAACTCTACTATTATCTTGGAACTACGAGCAATCGGAAACAATCATTACTGTAACATCATAACATACACTCACATACATTACATACATACACTATAATCACTCACACATACACATACACCACCGACATTCTTTCATACACATATACTCGCTCTCCTACTTGCAAGCACCCTAGAATAATTAATTAATTGTAAGTTTTTCATTCAATTTTTTTTTCTCTTTGCTTTGTCTTGTTTTCCTAGGCCGCATGGTCTGTTAATCTGTATTTGTCTTGGTTTCCACGGGACAGACTTAGCCTAGTGTGGGACCATAGATATGCTTCTGAGTGTCTGTATATGTTAATAAATAAATATTTCATATTTCATAAATAAATATTTCATATTTCATATTTCACACTTAAAGATTTCTTAAAAAAAAAAAAACTCATCTTAATTTTTGCCTTTACGGGTGTCTGACTAGGCGTATGCTTCTGTCCTTGATTAAATAACTCCCTTATCGATACCTCATCCCTGCGCATTTTCGGCCATTTGCTATTGCGTCGAGCCGCCTAGTGGGACCCCAGTCTTGTTAAGCTAGTCTAAATTGACAGACATTCAGATGTACCCTTCGAAAAATAATTGCAAATATTACACAAGTTTGTCCAGCCCATAGCCAAAGAAGGCGTTCGTGCTATCTCGCCATCTTTCATTTACGGTTTCTCGGTCTTAAGTAATCCTACATTCTGTTTTTATATTAATTTATTCAACGCTATAATACTAATTTATATTATGTTAAACAAGGCAAACATTTTGCAAACCCTGCTAGAGGTTCTATATTTATAATATAACTTTTTCCCCGACGCAAAATGTTGTTATAAGTTTAACATGTATCTGCATGTCTGTTTCTGGTATGGCTCTCGAACGGATGAACCTTGCAGTGGTTCTTAGCTTATGTTTGGTGTGTCGGGGTTTTTTTTTATTTAAAATTGTGGTCGTTTCCTATGCACTACCACAAACACATTCTATGCTTTTAAAATATTGTCAGAATCAAACGAACCACGTAAATTTTCAGTAGACCCACCGGGCACATTGTTTGTCCAACAAAAACTATCGCCAATATCCGCATAAAGGGGAATTGAAACGCGACCTTGGCCCGGCGCCGCGCAGTCATTTGCAGGACAACTGATTCTACTATATTGGGGGAGGAGGACGCCACAACGAATTGTTTTCTTACCAAAATGTTTGGCCACAGGCGCTAACGAGCCTTAATTTGAATAAAAACAGTAGGTGTTGTTAACTTCTCCGTGAATTTAGGTTACAGCGCCGAGAACATACAAATTCTTGTCCTGCGAGATCATTAACAGAAAGGTTATGGTAACCATTAAAATAAGTAGAATCTGTAATAATGTAAAATAGGCAAGTATCAAATTGATAAACGCAGAATTTATTTTACTCCCACATTAGTCCGAACCGAGTATGTGCGTCAAATCAGAGCAAGTGTTTATGGTTATACAGCAAATTTGGACATGGGAAGGTTACATTTTTGTTATGAAAAAGGAAATAATCCTGGGTGTTCCTTTCTCGCCTACGGACTTGCTCGCCTACACCACATTACTTGAATGATTATAGTTATCCATCACATGCTCACAAACTAGATCGACGGTGTTTGATATCAGGAAAAAAACGGAAGGACATGATTATTAGAAACTTATATGGCAACACGCCAACATAATATATGTATGTAAAAACGGAAAAACCCTGCGTAGTAAAAATATGTATTATACAATTTTAGTCAAAATTATAAATGTATCGATTATATCGTAGCTCCATACAAACTTTCACCCCCCATTTCACCTCCTTGGGGGAGGATTTCCCAAACTGTCGTATGTCCATTCCCGGCATTCAAACTATCTGCATACCAAATTTCATCTCAATCGGTTCAAGCGTGAAAGACTGATACACTTTCGCATTTATAATATTAGTATTAGTATGGATTAGTAATAAAGGTATATATATTCCTAACCTATATTAATAGTAGATTACTGCAGAGGCCGTGAAGTAAGGGATTGCTGGACGAAATTGGGGTAGACGGCCGAGTCGTAGACGAGGCCGGATACAACGAGTCCTGCAATCCCTGTTCCGGCCGAGGATTGTACGTATAGTACTTTTCTCAAACGATGTGAGGAAATATTAAATTTAAAATAAATACAAGGTAATCAATTAAATAAACCTATTATTTAAAGTTTGCGCCTTTTTTATTTTTTAAACGTCCCATTTGAACAAGCAGTTCGAGCACCATGTTTAACCGCACATAAGTATAGTACCATAGATTTTTTTTTTACGTAGCAAGTATGCTTACAGAGTCTAGTGTTGGTTGGCAGTATGTAATTTTTCCTTTGTCAGTTTAATATTAGTAAGCCAATTTAAAAAGTTAAGGTAGCGGTCAATAATGGTTTTACTTAGGGTTTTCATACATTACTTCTTGGCGTAAGGCCAAGAAGTAATGTAGGGAGCCTTAAACAAGAAATTTCATGTCTTCATTTCGTGATATTAACGCGTACATTTCCGAGCATGTTTGAGAAAAGGTATATTCTGCAAACTAGTTTAGTTTCGAAACTATGGTTGATTAAGCTTGGATGGAGCTTCATTTATTAACAACACCTCATCTCGCCACTACATTCCTGCATCCTTGCCCGCACGAGTTTAATCTCTAGCTGCTATAATTTACCCACTCTGTTTAGCTGCTTGCTTGCTTGCTATATGAGATCAGAGGGGTAATCACGTAACGTTTTCAACGTGCGTCAGGTCAATCCCACTGTCATTTTTCCGTACAAAATTTGACATTTAGATCTGCCTAACGTACGTGCCCGTAGAGGTAGACCGCCTGTTGTCTACCTCTGTCTACATGTTATTGTATTGTTTCTCTTTCTAACTGTTTTGTTTGTGTGAGGTGTGCAATAAAGAGTATTTCTATTGTATTGTACTATACGTTATGAGATCGACCTGCTGGCACTGATGTTTAAGCCATCGGTCAATTAGGTTGTTGAAGTAAAGTTATATTTCACTAGCTCATGCCCGCGGCTTCGCCCGCGTGGTTATAGGAAAATGTAACATATTTATTTTTCCCGTGGGAATTAGATGTTTTCCCGCTGGAAAAAGTAGCCTATGTCACTCTCCAGCTTCTAAACTATCTCCATACAAAATCACATCAATACGACGCTCCGTTGCGACGTGAAAGAAGCACAAACATACAAACACACACACTTTCGCATTTATAATATTAGTAAGGATAAGGATGTATCCCATCGCAATCAATAAAAGGCAAGAGAATTAACGCAGCAAATATTTCTTAAGGCCAGATCCTATAACATTAAGTTTCAGATAAACAACACATAATAAGTTATACGTTTTGTACTCTTATTGATATGTATGTCAGTGTGTAAGGAATTTGTAAATATGTATGAGCCTTGTAGCCTGAGACAAATAAATGAATAATAAGTACACACAGTTAATATGCAATTTGCATGAAATGCCACTGACTCAACTGTGTCGTATGTACGAATTAGGTGCAACAGTCAAGTGTTGCCACAATACTTATTACACGAAGAGTTGAGTCATGCCGTTACGCAGGTAAACTTAAGTCTCAGATTACTTTGAATCTAAATCAGAAATATTTAATCCACATTTAAATATGAATGGAATAGTCATTATCATACCATTAATTCATGCTATAATTGCCAACTTACACATTGAATTTTCTTGGCAGTAGCGATACCCTCCTATGAAAGTGTTAAGGGCTTGACTACAAAAATCCCTTTATATTGCATCTCTAAACCCTATTATTTGCGCCTCCACGTCATCTTGCCCTACAACACGTGCGTGCTTAGTCTTTCGCAGCGATATTTTACGTAGTGACATGCTTTATACTCCAGGCAAAATACGGTTTTGAAAAACATTAATTTATAATTGCGTTTTTTTGGTGATTTCATTTTAAAACGTTATTCTAAGACGATTAATTCAAGAATCCGACAAACTCCACCCGGAAGTAATTATGTAGATTTAAATGAAGCATGCATTGTCTTTTTTTGTACGATTTATCTTGAATTTTATAGAGCAAATGTAAATGAACCAAAATAAAGACAAAAATATTTATTAATATTTTTTCTAACTTTTCAGAAGCTAGTTAGTTTATCGTTTTTTTGATGTCTGAAATTTTGTCGGATTTTGTCGCTGGGTAACTATTTAATTGATAATATATCCGTTACACATTAAAAAGAAGCTATTATAAATTATTTCCAAATTTGACTTTTTTTCCATACGAGTTGTCAGTTCATTGACTGGACTATTATATTAATAGCTGCCTTCACATATATGTGATCAGATACACCGCGTAAGAGCCTACGACAAATTGTGTTATAATGAAGACAGAGTGCTTCCAGCCTCCGTAATACTTGAATAATGAAATAGGAATCTTATCAACTCGCTGCAGAAGCTACTTTTGCTTAAAGACAATCGAAAACACATACCATGTTTAGGCGAACGTGATGAACATCGTAATTGGAGACAATATTTTGCGTTTAACTCAGTTAATATAAATTTATTCATCGTAGTACAACGTAGTAGTAATGATCAATATAGTTTATAGAATTGAAATCCTTCAGAAATAGTTCAGACCCCGTATCATGGTCGCCCTTATCACACGATAAGTGACAGGATAGAGCGTCCGTCACTGGCTGACACCGTTTGATAGAACGAGACGTCGCTCCTATCTTGTCACTTATTGCGTGATAAGGCTGACCATGTATACCATACGGGGTCAGGTCACTTGACCGGTGCGCCCTGTAGCCCGGGCATAAGAATATGGCTACGGTATTCACTGCCTGTCGTACAAGGTCTAAAAGAGGTCCTCGGGTAATACATGGTTCAGCTGGGGGCTGCAATCGTTAAAAAAAAAAACAAAGGTAGGGCCCACAGAGGCATGACGCTAGGGCGGCACTGGTGCGTTCCGTAGGAGATCCCAGAGCCGTCCGAAATGCGTCGAGGAGGACCATCGGGGGCTTAAGGTGGCGTGATAAGGCCTACCATGATACGGGGTCTGGTTTTCAGTTCATCCACCGTTTGGTGGTACACAAAAGCACAACTAGATATTGCGTAAGTATAAAAAAGAATAGCACCTGTAGGTATAGAGATCTTACTAGTTTAAAAAGTTGGTCCTATGTTCGTTTGTATGTACATTCGAGTTCTCCAATATCTATACAGACAACCTTTCAAAAACATCTACACATATGTGTCTTATTTCTATAACAATAAAATCTCTGGATAGATATTTTTGAAAGGTGTTTGGAGAACTCGACTGTACTATTAGTATCGGTACACTACCAAAATTGTTCTAGGGAACACTGTTACGGTAGCCTAGTGGTTCATGCATGCGGCTGTCAAGCAACGGTCCTGGATTCGAATCCCGGCTCGAACCAATGAGTTTTTCGGAACTTATGTACGGAATATTTACCGTTAGCTTTTCGGTGAAGGAAAACATCGTGAGGAAACCGGTCTAATCCCAATAAGGTCTAGTTTTCCCTCTGGGTTGGAAGTCTGACCTTCCAGTGTCCTTGGCAGTCGCTTCCGTATAACTAATGCCTATGCCAAATCTTGGGATTAGGTGTTAATGCGGACGCCAGGTTTCTTTAGGGGCATTACCGGCAGTAACACTAGGAGGATGATGATCTACTTTTGACAACAGTAGTGACTGTGGTTGGAGCTTTTGTTAATGCTAAGGAAATGCATCAAGCGTGGTCAACTGGTCATATCTATAGTATCTAATTCAGTGTGGATCTAAACATTAAAAGTAAGTAAAGATTCATTGTTTATCCGAATTGAAGAGAGTCCACTGATGTAAAGTGCTCCTTCTGTTTATTTTACGATAGTACCTCGTCTCAGTGCTTCAATTGTTTACCTTGTAGAGCACGAAGTAAAGTGCAAGAATGTTGGTACTAAACAAAGTGACGGAATTACTTTGACTAAACTAAAATATGATGTACTACTAATAAATCCACGTTTAAACTGGTATATTAAATGTCGCCTGTTGTGACATTTAATACGTCAGCTTAACCGTGAATGTATTAGTATTTTATACATGTCTCGCAAAAGTTTAAATTCTATCAAAATATTCTGAATTTCGGATTCCAAATAATACTTTTAATCCTGTCCAGTTTGCACTTTTTGAAGACGAATGAAAAATCTTTTGTGGAATTTGTATAACTGGATTCCTTTACCTGCTCCTTTATCATACGTATATTTGCATAAAGTTACTTGAAAACTCAACAACTTTGATCTTATATCCATCCACTAACCGTGTCAGCAGCAGAAAAGCCGAAAATAGATTGCCATAAAAAGATTATATTTATGTACAAGCTCAAGATTAAGTCTTAAAATACACCAAACGAATATTTATAGGTACCTATGAAAATATGTATAAATTATGATTATGGAACTCTGTATGTGTGTGACTCTAGGGGGGACTTATTTGAGATTCACGGTTTGTTCGAGCACATTTAATAAGACAGAATGCTGAAAGTAGGTCATACTCACTTTCAGGAAACTTTTTAGTCAATCTCGCCCCGCGCCGCGTCTCTGAATATCATATTGCCAACGCAGTTTAGTATTCCCAATGAGCCTCTTGACTGTACCGGAAAATTTTACTCTTTACTCTGTCGGGTTAACATGGTGTGAACATTAATGTGCCTTATAAAAAATCGGTATTGGATTACTTTTCGGGTCGATGAATTTTCATTAACTAAGTATTTAGTAACACTACCTTAGAGATAAAAGGTTGACATTATCTTAGAGGTTCAGCAATTCCAGCATACAGTTTATTTATATCATAATAAAAGAGAGAAAACGATTGTGTTACGCGCTTTGATTTTACCAATCAATCTGATTTCTATTGTGTATGCTGAAACTAAGTATTCAAATTTGATAGTCATCATAATAATATTAGTAAATAAACAATATAATAACATGCATAATTATTATATAATTTAATTATGCTGCCCTCCGACCGTCTTAGTCTGGGACCGGTCTGAAAACCAGCGCCGGGCACCTGGGCCCGGCACTCGCTGAGACTGGAAACCCTTTGCCCAACATTTTGTAAATTAATATTAGTTTTTTCTTTTTCTTCTTTGTAATGTTTTTATTTTTAATTTCGTATGTAATGGATGTGTTATGTGGTAATAAATAATTCTTATTCTTATTCTTATTCTTATAAAATACAAATGTTCAAGGAAATAAAGGATGTCCCACGACTATGCACCATGAAAAGAATGTAGTTAACTACGTATTGAAAATAAGGTATTTTGCTCTAAGATAGGATTATCCCCAATATCCATGGTGCTGTCCTTTTATGTCGCATAGCCGTGGGCCGTCCCGTATATTTGTTGAAAACCGATTTCGACTCGACTGCATAGAAGCAAATATAGATAGGTACTATATCTATTTGGGTATTTTATTTATTGCTTCGTACCGAGCGACCTCTCAATCGATTCTAATATACTATGTGTCGTTAGATTTGTCTTCATTTCCAGTGTCCGAGAATCACGGATTTCTTCGTAATGGTGGTAGTAAGTAGCTCGGATTGTTAGCTAAGTTACTTTATTTATTCTTGTATTGGACCTAATGATATACAAAGCTATTTTTAGGGGAATAGTCATTGGTCCGAAGGCACCATTAAACAGAAATCTTAAAATTCTAAAGATCCTTTTCCGCAAACTGTAAATTAGAACGCGCATATTTTAATATGATTTAAATATGAGAGTTTTAAAATCTTTCAGCAGAATATAGTTTTATTTTTCGGAATTACGTAGTGTATCCAATTTATTTCTTGGTGCGTTACGCTTAAGAGCCTGTGGTGTGCAGACTGCGCCATCGACGCGCTTTCCACTATTAACTTCCTAGGAGGTGGTAGTAGGGAAACTAGTATGAAATTAAATACTGTTTAACATATGTATCACTGATCTACTATATACAGAGTGTAACAAGAATGGGGTGTGAACCGATCAAGGGCAAGTTCGGTAGCGTATTGCGATTACAAAAATGCATTTGTTTATTTGTTTTATTTGTTTTAGTTTATTTTGAAATGTTTTTTTTTGTTTACAAAACAGTTTTTGTTCTGTTGACATTGCTTGTGTATGACATCAAAAACGTAAAAGCTGTCACCTGCGTGTCAAAAAAACATACACAAAACATTTGTTTTCATAACACAGCTGTGAACGCAGCGGTTGAAAATTAAATAAACCCCACCCTTCACCTTCGCAGGGGAATGTTGTCATACACAAGCAATGTCAAGAAAAACAAAGACTTTAATGAAAACAAAAACAAAAATATCAATGTAAACAAAAATAAACAAAAAATAAAAAAACTTAACCAAAAGAAAATTTGGAATCGCATTGCGCTACCGAATATGCCCTTGCTCGGTTCACACCCCATTTTTGATACACCCAGTATATTGATTAACACTACAATGATTTGCCAATTGAATCTCATCTTTAATCTAATACTAAAACGTATTTAGTTATTAGGATACAAATTAAAAATAAGGCATCCACACTTATCCATAGGGACGCACTTTGCTTTCTAAGAACTACGTAGGTACATTATCTGCCCCACAAACTAAGCACGCATTAATATTTCTGACAGAACTCTCTCTAGGGCCGTTATATCTGACGCGTACTAACGCGTTAAAACGTGTCAGATATTTTTGTCCGCCTTGATATGACAGTTATTAATCACCAGCATTAACATGTACGTTGAATTTAAAACAATATTATTCTAGTCTAGGTTAATAAAATTTTCAATGAAAGAACTTGTGACATGATTACTTAACCTTTATGAAAACCATTAATTAATTCTGCTTTAAATCCCTTTCATACGAGTACATAAATCGAGAAATGTGCCGGAAGTATATTTAGGTAATAAATTGGATCCCGTAATGGAATGACGAAATGAAAAGGAGAGTCGATACAAACCGGCTCGTTTTAACCAAATTTCGACGCTTGCCAAAACACGCGGTCTCGGGGGAAGTGCGGGAAAACGGGACGCCTGCTAGAAATGGCGCGCGTGCCCATTTCTACAACGGTGATTTATTTTGATGAATGTTTTATACGAATAAATTCACCCGCTGTATTTCTAGCCTAGCTTGTTAAGGGCACAAAGCTTGACTACGCTTACAACTACATTAATCAAAATTGAAACTCCCCGGAGCAAAAAATCCTAGGAACCATATCGACAGATAAGACTTTGGAAAAAAAAACGCTCTTAAATCAGTATGATGGCGCCGATAGACACACGTAAAATATATCCTGATACATAAATACTCTTCGTTTGCGCCGGTGGTTAAAGATACAGGTAAATGACAACAGGCTGTCCTATCGCATAACACTACTTAAATTCAATTAAGTACAAATAAGTAACTACAAAATAATATTTACCGCCATTTATTTAATTTCCACTGGATTTTAGATTTGCAGTCTTACAATATTCACATAGTAACGCAGAGCTCACGAGTATTAAAATGGGAATAAGGAATTTTACTCCACGAACTGTGCAGCTTCACGTTACCAAGATAATGGCACAGATAAATTATTTTCTATTATAGACGTGTCAACGACTTGTGTAGGTCGTCAAGTAAAAAATTGCTCATCCCCTTCCACGCACAGCACGCTAACGACCGACGTATCTCCTTATAAAATGACGACGCTTTATTCTCTGGTGAAATTATGCCTTTGCATACGAGTATCCCAGTTTTCACGTCGACGACTTCATCTCGTATTTCAATTATTTTAAAATTGCCCCCAGCATCCTCGACGCTGTTAGTGAAGTTCAATTGTCAGGTACTGCTGCTGTAAAAATTGAGATACTATAAAGTTTCAAATAGTTTGAAATGATTTGAAATTGAGTTGCAGTCTTAGAATAGAATAGAATAGAATAGAATAAGTTTATTTCTCCGAATATGGTACATTTGTTGGTATGTTTTACAATATCAGTTTCACATATCCTGCCGACATAGGCGTAGAAATATTATTATAAATTACAAACATTCAAATTGTCAACACATAAAAATTAATTAAAAATTACAACATACAATATATGGCAAATTAATGATAAAATATAGTAAGACAATTAATAATTCAAAAATTCGTTTATAGAATAAAAACAAATGTCAAGCAGCCAGTTAAATAATTTTCTGTCAAACTGAGTATTAGGCAAACATTTGAAGTCATTTGGAACTTTGTTATACAATTTTATTGCCATAATATAAGCATTTTTACAAAAAAAAATAACTTTCTGTCTAGGTTCATAAAGCTTGAGCGGATATCTGCCATTGGTTTTATTTAGGACAACGTTATGTAGAGGGAACATGTGTGGATGTTTTTTTAACAAATTTAGTTATCTCATATATGTACAAGCAGGGCAAGGGGAGAACTTGTAGCTCCTTAAATATTGGTCGGCAATGGGCCAAATAATGGGCTCCATAGGCAGCTCGGATACATTTCTTTTGTGATATAAATGCTCTCTTTCTGTGGTTCTCTTTTTGTGGTTGTGTTTTTTTTTTCATTTTAGGGCATTTCTTTAACTTTAGTTCAGGTCTTTCGTCGGGGATGCGGTCAGCGGTGGACGCCTTGCTCCTTAAGCGGAGCATCTGACGCTGATTGCATTATTGACGACTGACCAAACTACCGAACAACGCCGCTTTATAAGCAAACTTGACATTGGCGAAATCATCTTAACTTAGCCATTTTTTAAAAGAAGAAGAAGAACTTTAGTTCAGGTGTAACTTTAGTTACCGACAAAACAATTGGTAAAAGATTTGTTTTATGAAGGACTACTTTAAATTACTAATACTAGTTTAAATTATAGAAATCATATGCTTCCTTCACTTTGATCAAAAAACGTTAAATGAGAGCGCCTGTTCTGTATAAAAATGTACGTTTGAAACAAACATAAGATGAAAGCACAAGTTTTGGTATCCTAACAATGTAGTCTCGTTTTTATTCGCCTGTCATGGGGCGCCGAGCCTCAGAGTGAAAGGATCTTTTAAACCGCGTATACTGGAGTGTCGCTGGTTTTTGTGCCCATTATGTGTAGGTATACGAAAAACTTTCCAGGCATTTTTCGCGGCGATGTTTTATAGTTTATCAGCTTCCTGCGCGGCTGCGTATTAAAGAGAACACAGACAGAGCGGCGGGGTAAAATATAACATATGTCCAATTTGAAGGTTCATTCTATACATTTGTGTTTTTTTTTTTTATCGGATGTGTAATTCCATAGACTGCCGCCTACATAAAAACTTGCATTTCATATTACCTCGTTATTATAATTGTATAAATAAAACTTCATTTTAATATTGTTCTATAGCTTTTTTTTACATTTTTACCTGTAGGTAGGTACACTTGTTTCCATAACTACCATAACGATTTCATTAAATACTTGGATAGTAATGAAATACAAAGTCGTGTATTTCGAACCAATAACCTTCCCGGAATCCCGTGATGTATCATTAGCTAATGCGTTGTTCGAGGAAGCCCTCAGAGGTTCAGTCACCAGTAGACTCGATCATTATTTGACCAGAATCTTATCTGATGGGCACAGGGATTCCACGGGCCAAGGCGTTTCAAAACCAAATGAAATGTGAGTTATATCATTATCGCCATCATTGCGTTATTCCCGATTGTGCCCTAAATGAACCCGGGACACCTAAACTCAAGGGTAATATCTCTATAAAGGTGCTATTTTATTTGCAAAGCTAAACACTCACAAACTTTATAATATTAGTATGGACAGTATAGATTGATTAATAATTTTACGTTACATATGGTGCTACTTTCCCGCACTAGTGCGGAAAGAGCACTTTCCGTGTATATGTCGAAACTTTAAAGAGCCATATGTACAGTAAAACGTTGTACGATACACGTGCGAATAGGTAATTCGCAACTAGTGTCGATTTAAAACATTTTAATTTATCACCACTCGTTGCGAATTTCCTATTTTGGGCACTTGTATCGTAAATAACTATTACTGCACGCGTTGAAATTATACACATTCTTAACTAGTTGAAACCTTATATTAGAAAGTTGAGATCCCTAGGAACATAAGACAAGGCGAAAAATACGGGTCAAGAACCGCTTGGAAACGTTTTTCACTATTCTCCTTTTCATTGCACGCAGGGCGAGGACGTAAAAAATGAGAATTCTCTCTTGTACCAATCAACCCTCTAAATTGAGTTCTTATTCTTTTCACCGTCCTTTATTGTGGCAACACTGCCTTTTATATGCGTTGTAGCCTTTCGTGAACACTTTTTGGTGAGTGTTGGGTTACTTTGAAGCAAATCCATAAGTACTAATATTATAAATGCGAAAGTGTGTCTGTCTGTCTGTCTGTTACCTCTTCAAGCTTAAATCGCTTAAATGTTGTATGGCTCTCTAAACAACATTGGGTGACTTCCCACCTTATAAATACCTAAATATTACGTTAATAATATTCACATAATATAACTTATATCATACTAGCTTCTGCCCGCGACTCCGTCCGCGTGGAACTCGTTTGAATCGCAGCTCCATACAAACTTTTACCCCCCCCCCATTTCACCCCCTTAGGGGATGATTACGGGAATAAAACTATCCTATGTTACTCTCCATCCCTTCAACTATCTCCACTTAAAAAATCACGTCAATTCGTCACTCCGTTTTGCCGTGAAAGACGGACAAACAAACACACACATACAGTTTCGCATTTATAATATTAGTATGGATAGCGAATTACCCTATGAATGCAACGTTTTGTAAATGATGCCTGTATTTAAGTACTTGTTAGTTAATGAAGTCGCACATATCCTCTACAAGTCGCACTTCTTAAACAATATAAGTAAAGACTCAATATGTATTATTACTTTAAAAGAAAGAATGCAAAAAAATATGCCTACTGACGAAAATCCCATTCAAATATCTCATGACATTACGAAACTACAGCCGCTTTAATGTTGCTTGTTAGAGAGAGAAAACTTCTAGCAGATCGTGACGTCACAATCCTCGGCGTCATAGTAAATGTCAATCGTTTCATATGAAGGTGCGTTTTGCAGAAAAGAGACAGAACACACCCCCCCGTCTTAAAACTTTGAACACTTATAACTTTGTGATTATTAAAGGGGCTACCCGAGGTTTTCATCTATTTTTGACGAGTTTTGAATCGTATCTCCTACTTTTGCACTACAGATATAAGTCAAACGGCTATCGGTTCTTCAATCTTATATCTCCATTTTGGTCTACCGGATTTTGAATGAAATTAATAAGTATTTAATTTTGTATGATTTATTTAAACATTGTCTAAAAAACACTTATTTTGTATCTCTATTGACGTGAAAGATCTAACATATACGAAATCTACATACTTGGGTTCGTCTATGACGTCTCTAAAAACGTGTCTAGGGTTTTCATTTTCAACTAATTAACACAAAAGTTATATGCCTAAAATTGTTCAACTTTGATGCCAAATATCTCGAAAACAATGAACTTTGAAGTTTGTTTGACTCGGGATACTATATTGCTTAAAGCCGTTGTTTAAATCATTAGAAAACTAAGGAATTCAGATCGAAGGTCATTGGCATATGCCCCTTAACCTCTTGCGTTGTTTCTGTCTCCATTTGACTACATTCTTAATCCGTTTTCAAGAAAACACATCATTATTGATTATTTTATCTAGTGTCTACACCCCTATTGTACTCGTAGTTACATTTTTTGAGCAAGTTCATTAGTTATATAGAGTTTTTTAGGTCGTTACTTTTTCGAAATTAAAAAAAAATTAAGAAAGGCAAGCTTGCCAGTTCTACAGCGCACAGAGCTTCTAGTTTATTTCACGAAACGTCATTCCCATAAGAAATGAACGGCGAACGAGATGCAGACGCCAGGATCGCCTGGTTCCGTAAATATTTTGACAAATATTCCCCCCGGGACACTTCCTCCAAGTTTATCCGTCCCTAGCCAAGCCGAGTTGACTTAGTTCCATGAAATAACACGTCTGTTATCTTGAAAAATTCACCCCATTTACTCGTTAGCGATAGGTTACGGAACAACAATGTTTGCTTTTAGCATCCGATGAGTTGATGTATTGAATAAAATTGATATTATTGACGTATTATTTCTGTCATCATAGCCAATCGTACAACTAACATTACGAAGATGTTAATCTCACACGTCGAATTTCCAATGTTCCGTATTCAAAGAGTGCCAAAGCGGTCCTATTTTTTAGATTCCGTTGTATGTTTATCTGTGCCATGATATTTTTTTTTATAGTGAAATGAGTGAAATATTCTATTGTTAGTTACAGGTACACTAGTCACATAGGTACGGGCGATAATATTAGTCTTAATTATAATTATTATTTTCTTAAGTACTGCTTTAGTAATTATGTAATTACTTACATCCAAATAGGTCGTTTCAAAAATCGTCATAAACGTATACAATCATTCCTTCATCTATATATAAAAGAAGACTTCCTGACTGATTTATCACCGGCACAGCCGAAACTACTGGGGCTAGAAACTTGAAATTTACACCAGAACTTCCTTTTATGACGTAGGCAAGGGATAAGACGGGATTTTTGGAAATTCTTCTCTAAATGGGGGTGCAAAGTTTGTATGGGGGAAACATAATTTTTTGAATTAGAGACTTGAAACTTTGTAAGAAGAGTTCTTAGTAAGATACAAAAAAGTACTTTCAGCTTTTTAGAAAATTCCACCCCTAAGAGGGTTAAATATGGGTGCAATGTTTGTATGGGGGAAACATTATTTTTTGAACTAGAGACTTGAAACTTTGTAGAAATATAACTTATTAAAATAGAAATAAAGTACTTTCTGCGTTTAAGAAAATTCTACCCTTAAGGGGGTTAAATAGGGGTACAAAGTATGTATGGAGGGAACTTTATTGTTTGAGCTAGAAACTTGAAACATTGTAGAAAGATTACTTATTAGAATTTAAAAAAATCGCTGTCAGTTTTAGAAAATTCCACCCCTAAGGGGGTTAAATAGGGATGCAAAGTTTGTATGAGGAAAACTTTTCCTTTTGAGCTAGAAACTTGAAACTTTGTAAACAGATTACTTATTTGAATACAAAAAAAAACTTTAAGCGTTTTTGAAAACGCCACCTCTAAGGGGGTAAAATATGGGTGCAAAGTTTGTATGGGGGATACTTTATTTTTTGCGCTAGAAACTAGAAACTTTGTAGAAAGATTACCTATTAGAATACAATAAAAGAACTGTCAGCGTTTTAGAAAATTCTTCCCCAAAAGAGGTTAAATAGGGGTGCAAGTTTTGTATGAGGGAAACTTTTTCTTTTGAGCTAGAAACTTGACACTTTGTCGAAACGTTATTAGCATACAAAAAAAGTACTTTTAGTGTTTTAGGAAATTCCACCCCTAAGGGGTGTAAGGTTTGTTTGGGACACTTTTTTCGAGGTAGATATTTGAAAAGTTGTCAAAATATTACTTATTAGAATATAAAAACAGTAAGTTCTTTCAGCGTTTTAGAAAATTCCTTCCCTAAGGGGGTTAAACAGGTATGCAGGATTAGGATGAGAAACACTTTTTCTGAGCTAGAGACTTGAAACGTTGTAGAAAGATTACTTATTAGAATAAAAAAACACTCAGCGTTTCGAAAAAATATCACCCCTAAGGGGTTTAAAACGGGATTACGGGTTTATATGGAGAACAAGGAAATATAGTAAGAATTTTGTAATGTCAGTCTTAGCATGTACTGATGTCTGAGTTTTTTTGAATTTATGCCCTATAGGAGTTAAAAGGGGTTTCGAAGTTTGTATGGAGGGAAAAATATTTTTTAAAGTAAGAGACCCAACGGGGTTTATAGGGGTTTCAAAGTTTATACGGAGAGCAAGATATTTTTAAAGTAAGATATTTTTTACTTAGATTGTGGACTGTTTGTTTAAAGATTACAAAACGATTTCAGCGTTCATTTTATTCATCCCCTAAGAGGGTTAAAAGGGGGTTTGAAGGTTGTATAGAGAGCAAGACCTTTTTTGAACTAACTTCGGGTTTAGACTCTTTGTTTAAAAATTAGAAAACATTACAGTGTTTTTTTTTTAATTCATCGTTTAACGGGGTTCAAAGTTTGTATGGAGAGCAAGACTTTTTTAAGGTAAGAGATTTGTTACTTCTGTTTTAGACTGTTTGAAATTGATTCCATAAGGGGGTTACAAGATACTCATCCCCTAAAGGGGCTACAATGAGTTGGAAGTTTGTACGGGGAACGAGACAATTTTAGAGTAAGGAAACTGTAACTTCGGATAAACTACAGCGTTTTTTAAAATTCATCCTCTAGGGAGGTTAAAAGGGGTTGGAAGTATATATGAGGAACAAGTAATTTATGAAGTAAGGTAATTCTTCGGTCATACTACGAGTATATGGTAAGCCATTTATTAGTCAAAATAGGTAATCTAACTTACCAAAAAAGTACGATAGGTAAAGTTCAAAGTTAAGTTAGGTAAAGAAATGTAGGTCAGGTTAGGTTAGAACTGCGATTCTCCCAGAACCGAAGAAAGTAATGTTTGATTAAACCTGCGGATTATTTTGTTAAATTAAAAAGTTTATTTTGGTTAGTGAAAATAATGTATTCTCACAGTTAAATGGAGCATAAGATAATTTTATTTTCAAAACTATACAGGTAGGGACTAACGTAAATAAAAATACAGGACGGATTTCGGCAAAAAATTCCAGTAATCTAGCTTAGTAGACAAAACAAATATGTTTCAGAAAGAGAAACGTCTGTTGATGATTATTAAGATATTTATGTTTGTAATAACGGAGTTTTCAATTTAGATTTAGCGATTTAAACTAACGAACTCATCGCACTGTTACCTTTTAGGCTAAATCCCTGTACGTCTAACACAACTTGCAGACAAGTCGCTTCGCGTGTCCTCTCTCACTCACACCTTTAAATTAGAAAGAGGAGGGTTGATCTTTCTCCACTCGCGTCGCGGCGCGGCGTCATTAGTGCTAGCCCCCTGAACGGATTTAGATGAAATTTTCCGTACAGATCATTTCAGACCCTTTGAAGGATATAGGAGTTTGTATCTTGGAAATCATCCCATAAGATGGTAAAAGTGTGTTTGGGACAGCGATAATTAAGCTTGCGCCTTACATAATTTAATAGCATTATTTTTTCGAAGACGATTACAAGTTCTACGCAGACGAAGTCGCGGGCAACAGCTAGTAATTTATAAGGCACATAATTTAGATTCGTGTTTTCGCTTCAAAACTGACTTTCTAACCCTAGCCAAAATTATCCTAACCTGGATTGACCGTTTTTTGCCAGCCTTATAATAACTTCAATATTTGTATGGAGCAACAGTCCCATCCACATCCATTAGTCCCATCAATTGAATTTACGCAAGTATGTTTAATATTAATGGCAAAATACTGCACCTTCCGGTACGTGGCCTATGTCCAGCAGTGGGCGCCTTTCGGCTGATATGATGATGATGATGATGATGATTGTTTGGTACTATAAAATCAACCTGATGATGGAGCAAAAGTGGAAGTCTTCGATGGCTAATAGTACCTCTCGAATAAAACCTCGAACGTGCACGGATTGACATCAATGTTCGGGCAGCTTTCGTTTAAAGGCTTGTACTCAATATGACAGCATTCACCTCGGCTCAAGTTACAAGTGTTATTTATCACAGTCATCTGTAGCACGGGTCAAGTGTGTCCTGACCTGAAATGAGAACAAACAAACGCAATGAGTGCGTGCGTCCTATTGAAACGTGATTTATGCCATGACGAACCTGGTGAAATTCATTTTTATTTTGTTTCCATTTTTTTTATATACAACGACGTTGGCAAACAAGCGTACGGCCCGTCTGATGGTAAGCGGATGGGCGTTGCCGACCCTTGATATGTTTGAGGATTCGCTGTGTTGAGAGGCTGAAGGAACAAATTCCCTCGCTCTCAACACAACGCATCCTCGGGAGCTCTGGCGACCTTGCTCACCTCCAAGAACACAACACTACTACAGAGCAAGTAGTAGTGTTATTATGGCTGTGGTCTTCTGCAAGGCGGAGGTACTTCCCCAGTTGGGCTGCTAAAACATAGACTGCATAGACGGTTAGCAAAATAACGAGATAATTTTCTATTTACGGTTATGTTTGTTTTATTAAGGGTGAGTTGCACCAAACCGTCTGTAATCGTAAGCGGTGTTCGTTAAAATCTGAATTTATGGAAAGTTTGACAAGTAACTATGGAATGACAGGGAGCAAATAATGCACGGCCAATAATGTACAGCCTGATAATCCGCGTCCACTTTTTGTGGACTCGGATTATTGGGTCGTGCATTATCAGCCCGGACAAAAGTGGCTTCCAATTATTGCCCCGGACCAAGTTTGCTCAGGGTGATAATGCACGGCCCAATAATGTACAGCCTGATAATCCGCGTTCACTTTTTGTGGACGCGGATTATTGGGTCGTGCATTATCAGGGCGGACAAAAATGGCTTGTCATAAGCGAAATCTGTCTTAGGTCGGTTAGGTTAGGGTTCACTTGTGTCCCTCAGACCAGAAATAGACACCCCGCGCAGCGGGGTGGCGTCGACTCACTGGATTATTAGTCCCCACAGATGACCGTCCCAATGTACATGGAGTTTGAGTTGAGTGTACATTAACCGGCACTGAATGACAGCTGCCGGCGCCATATTTAACGTTAATCGGTCTGTATTCGTAAGTTGGTGCAACCAGCCCTTAGTAAAACACATTGCAACTGCCTGTTAACTGTGAGGTAGACAATTTACAAAATATATCATTGCAGACATGATATACAAAATAAACATATTGAAAAATAACGTAATTAACCCTTTTATTCTTTGGCGAACCGCTCATATAAACAACTGAATTGAAATAAACGCAAAAACCGACTGCTTATATATGTGAAAAATACAACAGAAAAGCAATTAATAAGTGTGCTGTAGTGGAAATAAAAGAACTGGCGACAGTTGTAACGCCCGCCCGCTGTCCTCACGTTGAGCTTCATATTTTAATTAAGTTTTTCGCTTTCCTCGAATTTCCCTTAAAATTGCTGGTGGTGAAATAATAGTATGTGGTAGCTACGAATGATGGTATGCAATTAAGTTTTTAATCAAACGTTTTTATATTTAGAATTATATTGGAGAGTGTAACAATAATGAGTGAAATCACATTCAAATACAACGAATTATATTATCGTGTTTCAGAAATTTCAACGATCCACATTAGATTGTTTTACCTGCATGTCAATTAGAACTATGCTTTACTCTCAAGATTGAGATGATTTTGCAGTGATTCGAAAATTTGATTATGAACACGATTCATGTATTGTTCAGACAATTTCAGCACATCACAGCACATTCGAAATGACAAATAATTATCAAATAACATGTAATCAAAATTCAATCTCCGCGTACTGCTACATGCCAATAAATACGAACTGTGGATAAAAATGTTTTCTGGGGCGATCATTTTTTGTAGCCGCTCCGTTGCGACGTGAAAGAAGGACAAACATACAAACACACACACTTTCGCATTTATAATATTAGTAAGGATATTTGTTTGTGATTTAGCGACCAAGCTGATTGTGTCAATAATGGCAACAACAATTGCACCTCGACGACCCTCTGGTAGCCTAGTTGGTAGTGGCCCTGCCTACGAAGCTGGAGATCCCGGGTTCGAATCCCGGCAAGGGCATTCATTTGTGTCATGAGCACGAATGCTTGTTCCTGAGTCATGGATGTTTTCTATGTATTTAAGTATCTATCTATCTATATGAGTATGTATACTGTACTTGTTTATGTTGTATTATTGTTTCTTTCTTATTAAATAAATAAATAATAAATAAATAAATATATCGTCGTCTAATTCCCATAGAACAAGCTTTGTTTAGTTTGGGCCTAGGTCGATTTGTGTAAGATTGTCCCCAAAATATATTTTTCATTTATTTATATTCTGCTACAATTGTATTAAACGCTCTCAATGGTGGTGTTTTTTAACGTCAACCTTATCCCTAAAGCAACAAAGTAGTTTTTAAATTAATATATTACAAGCGACATAGGTCGTAGAGAAACGAAAATAAGTGCCGTTTTCCCGTCGCCTGTACATACGTAGCTTGGTAATGTAATTAACAGTGTCTCTTTTATTTCGTTGCTTATTAGAGTCCATTTATTATGAAGTGTGTCACTTGAAGATAATTTGATTCTACATTATTTATACTAAGCGGGACTTAATCGCGTATAATTAACTTATTTTATTTACCTCACTGAGGTCTCCCGACGATGTGTGAGAATCGTGAAAGTTTAAATCAATATAATTTGATTCTAAGTAACAGCAATTATATTTATAATTTGTAACAAGTCGAATTACAGTATAAATTCAAATTTGCTGGGACGCATGAAGACTGGAATTAATTGCAGTTCATTACCTATCGACTTATCAATCGGTGAAAGCAATTTTCAGCTAATAAAACAGGGAGGCTGGATAAGAGTCCTCTTATTAAGCAGTGGAGCCTTTTGGAGAGCCTCATTCAAATTGGTCCGAATTACATTTGTTTCAAACTGAATGTTGTTTTAGGATTTCCACAAGATTAATCACATACTTCTAAAATCAGTTTATCAAGAAATAGAACCGATGATGTGAGAAAAGGATATTTATTTCTGGGATTTCATAATTTCAATTTAATATCCGATTATGAATGTAATTTGATGGTAAATTTATTAAAATAAAAGATGAATATTAATCATCAGTGGTAAAATTTTGATTAATCTTGTGGTTTAGATTCTAGGTTATAATGAATATAAATATTTTACAATATAACTCGTTTAACTGACCAAGATACAACATATTCCTACCTTCACTGTAGAAAAAACAAACTAGTAGATAATAAGATTAATAAGACACCTATAAGTACACGTGTTACCGTAGATTATTATGATATACAATATGTACGAGTAAATATCATTTTAGGACTTATCTCAAAGAACAGGGTTGTAGACTCATGTTAAAATTGATAACATAGTGGTGCTAAATGGATAGTTACCCATCAAATTATTGTAATAAAGTATTAATTAAATAACAAAAGCACATAAAAAGATTAAAATCAGAAATGTGTTTTTTTTTAAATAATTTATAGCTACCCTTACGCGTTTATAGAAACAAAATTGAATGGCACTAAGGAACTCAACGCAGTATTTTGCGACCGAAACAGCAATTTACTTGATTTTCCATACAACGATTAGCAAAAATAGCAGACTGTGACGTCATATTTTCACGTCAATTGGTATGAAGCGTTTCAGCTGCCGCCAGCGAGGTCCGTCTTTAACTATTTTTTTTGGGTAAGTATTTATGTTCTTTAATATACAAACATTTGATCCTTTCCAAAAACTGGTTCGAATGGCATTGTTTTTTTTAGTTCACGCTCACACCCCTACTGTCGGCAGTAACATGACCAAAACTAGGTACTAACTTGGGCTTGACATTATTAGTACCATCCATATCAATGCCAAATCAAAAATACAATGATTTAATACTTTGTTATTTAGTCACCGCTGGACGTTGTCTAAGTTTGCGTCGGTTTCGTCCAGATGACGTGCGACATGACCAGACTATGCCCACGCAATATTTGACGACGCCGTATTTTAACAAGAACTTGTTTGTCTTCGTAGTTTTTATACGTTTTTGTTGTTTACTGTCATTAATCAAAATATTTTTGCCATTTGAAAACCATTTGTAGTTAACACGTGGACATTTTAGTATAGGTACTTTAATTGTAATTTGCTGTTGTAGTATACTTATTGTCCAGATTTAGTAAATTGCCATAATAAACTTAAATCACATTTATTCAAAACATTAGATGAAAAATATTATATCGAACGTGAAGATTCGTTTAGAAATGCGTAGTATGACCTCTGGTGTTGCAAGTGTCCATGGGCGGCGGTAATCGCTTACCATCAGGTGATCCGTCTGCTCGTTTGCCTCCTATATCATAAAAAAAAAAAAAAAAAAAAATGAACAAAGGGAGTCATTAGTGGAGGTCATTTTAAGAGAATTAAATAAGTTTTTTTAACAAACAGTCCACATGTTATTTACAAACCATTCACGTCGCCTGCGGGAAATCGAAACTACTGTAGTAACACTTTAATTTAATTCGGAATAAATACATAAAATTACCCGCCAATCCCAGACCATTTAATCGTAGCGCTTGAAAAAGTTATGTAAATCGCCCCAATGCGTCCAATCGAAGTAACGTCGGAAAAATAACTCAATTCAATCTTATTGGACGCTTTTCATTAAAGGCCTGTGTAAAATTGAGTAGGTGCGGATTATTATCGCTTCAAATTCATGACTTCTATTATTGGGAGGAGATTGGTCAAGAACTCTACATCTACTCGAATGTCTATATTAATTTCGTTTTTTTTGAAGTATGTACTCCTATCTATATACCTAAATCGAAGTGAAGTGTGCCAGTCTTTGAGTCTTTTATCTCCGATGATTGTCACTCTTTATGATTTTTACATACTATGTACTTATTAAATTAACTTGTGCTTGTCATACATTGTATTCATATTTTTTATTTTAAGCTTTTTTCTGCTACATGATTAGGTTGGAGGTTCATTGATATTATTTTCATTATATTAATGAATCTCCAGGCCTTTAGCATTATATCTGTTGGCACTCTATCTGTACCTCATATATATTTGCTCATGCGACTGTTTGGGTTCTAAATGAACTGAACTAAAAAAAAAGAACTACCTCGTTGTCTACCGACGGCAACGGACTAGCAATTCCTGTGCGAAACCCGGCTATAATAATTATGCTTGTGACTCTACACACACAGGCTCACCAAACTATTTACCTGACATCTGGAAACCGTTCGGAACACAAACTGGCTGAGTGACTTTTATTATAACTACCAGAAATAAAAATCCAGCGTGTACAAATGTCAATGTGTAGAACAGCTAAGCTAACATTACACATAATGTTATCTGTTTAGAACAACTGCTGGAAATAAAATGCTCAGAGACGGCCCCGCTGTAAGTCCCCGAAATATTTCTTGTGAAGAAAAAGTACGAACGCATTTCCCCTGTAATCCTCCAGTGACAGGCGCCGTATCACGGATATTTATGCATTGGAACACTTTCACTCGTAATCGGTACTTATTTTGTTCTTACCCGTTTCCTCAGCGACCGGGCCTATCGATTCTATCGTACCTCAACTCCCTTCTGATTTATGGCTTCTTCCAACCATCGGGTTGAAATTATCGGCTTTCCGTGAAAATATAACAGGAAACTTTTGATTTCGATCTTCTTTGAAATATTGATGAAACGGTGGTTATTACGAGGTAAGAAAAGAGCTCATTTTCACAGTCCAGTTGAGATTAAGCCCTCACTATTCAGCGTGGCGTAAACGAACGGCGTGCAAACATTACTAATTATTCGCATCCATCATTCGTAAAGCAGGAATAAGGTGAATTAATACGCCGCCTCGACGACTTTGGCGAAAGATACTTCTTTCGACACGACACATGATTTTCACGAAAACAATGTGTACCTACCTTTATTAAATTGCTTTTCACATGACAATAAAATAAACACATTAACAAAGTCTGCGTGCGTACTAACTGATATTTATGAGCAATTATACGTATTAACAAGGTTCGGGTAAGGGTTATTAAAACATACAATTGATAACGTTGCGTATATCGCGGATTTAAGTGATCTAAAATTCTGTTTAGTTTTAGGTCCTTTAATTTGAATAAATATGTTTTACAATGCACTTGCTCTGAAAGTGCGCCTTTATATAGGTCAACATGAAAACGGGAAGCCCTCTATGCCCGCACGGTGCAACGGGCCGGGAGCGGGAATGGATAAAACTTCGAAAATATGTGAATCGATTTGGCGTATTTTCGCAGTAACCTGCGTCGCATTTTAGTACTTTAGGAATATAGTGAATCGCAATTTTGAACTTCGAATTTCAGTATGACAGTCTATATTTTTTTATTTCCTCGCATGATGCATTGTAAAATGTTGTATGATACACGTGCAGATAGGGAATTCCCAACTCGTGTCGACCAAAAACACTCTATCGCGGTCGTGTTTTTGGTCATCCTCACTCGTTGGGAATTACCTATTTTCCGCACTTGTATCATACGAGTAAATAACTATTCCGTTTGCATGCCGTGTGGCGGAGTCGGGTTAGCTGTATCATAAATAATCCATTACAGCATCATTGTGTGTGTAGGGTAGGGCGTTTGTTTGTTTACGAGTCAGACTCGAATGTAAGCCAACATTCCGCCGCACGAACTTTCCTCGTAATTAAATACACGACTTCATTATGAAATTATCATGTCCCTTTGTATTATTTTCTGTCGTGATGAGAAAATACTAGTAATTGTAGCCCATTTGATGTCCTATAAGAGTCTTCGGAGTTTAGTGAGTATGAAAGGCTATCAGTAGAAGTTTACATAAAATATGTTACGTACTTAGAAACGATTTTAACCATGTAATATTTTTCGCTACTATGCTACCACTACCACTTTAATCGAAAAATAATTATATATCTATTATTTATGCAAGCGTACATTAGAACATTGTTTGGAACTACTCCTGACATAATAGCAATTTTGATAACATCATCTGTAATTAAAACATTATTGAAGTACACAAATAGACGAACTATAACGCAACTAAATTTTTTTTTTAACACAGTTATTTATTAAATGACTAAATCAATTGTGCCAAATCCAGAACAGCTAATCAATTCGTTAAATTGGTTTTCAACTACTTCGCTCTGCGTCCGTAGAAGCTGCAGGCGAGATTTCGTAGCACCGAAGTTGCTATTATCTGAACTATCGGTTTTGAGCAGAAGTATTTCGGAAGCGGTGCGAAACTTATGCAGACGACTAGTTATATCAATATATTTATTATCTTACATGGTTACTAGTTACTACCATTCATTCCACTGTTTTTTTTTTATCCAACGACGGTGGCAAACAAGCGTACGGCTCGCTTGATGGTAAGCGGCCTGATGGTGAGCCTATAGACGCATGTAACTCCAAAGGAGTAACATGGGCATTGCCGACCCTTGATATGTTTGAGAATTCGCCGTGTTGACAGCTGAAGGAACAAGTTCCCTCGCTCTCAACACAACGCATCCACGGGAGTTCTGGCGACTTTGCTCACCCCCAGGAACATAGCACCACCACAGAGCAAGTACTCGTAGTAGTAGTATTATTGTTTATTACGGGTTGACGCAATATTAATTTGCCTTTATTTCTAAACGTTTCGACACGAGTTGCACCGGTCATGGTCGCAGATGACTGTCGTCCCAGCAAGTTTTCAATGGAGGGTATAATGTTTACTACCCTCCAAAATAATAATTTAACAATTTTATTATACAAAGCGCGAAAGTTTAAAATGTTATATTCCACTGGATTTCACATTAAGTAATATTATTTGTATAATTGCTCGTAGGTCTACAAACCAGCATCAAATAGTGAACAACAGCCAAAGTAGACAAATATTTAGCATACATTTTTACTTTATAATATATGGCCCTTCGGTTTCTTCAATCTGACTGTACTACATCTAATCGCAGTCAGGTTTGACTTCAGGTTTGACTTCGGGTGTGCTACGCCGTAGCACGTAGCAGCGTTTTTCCGTAGCAGTGGAAATGTTCTGTAGAGCCATAGCTCATATGTGAGGAAGTATTAAACTCTGCTTGACAGATACGAAATCTAGGGATAACACCAAATATATAAACGAAGCAACCTCTTGCTCTTCAAGTACATTTTTTGCGACCTAAACACACCTTGCCTAAATGCTAATAAATACAAGTACTGTTATTCAAATATGTCAACATTTCAATTCTGTTACACAAAAGGTGACCAAAACTGTTCATCAAATTACCAAAACTATAACAAATGTGAGGATTAAAGTAACGAGTCTGCAAACTGTTTATTTAATAATTCATAGTATAGCGAACGAAATCCTCGCGCTAATCCTTGTTTGTCCACATCGGTCGTGGGCCGTGGAGTGACGAGGCACTAGTGTCATTCCGCAGTATTAATCTCATAAACAGTAATAGTATCATTGGGGTATTCTTACTAATCTTTCATTTAGATAATTAGTTGGAAATGTTTTAACAGTTTTGTTAGACCCTAGTAATTCTATGATATTTATTTAAGCAACGGCTGTGAATAAATTAATAAAGATTTAATTCGAAAGACCTGGTAAGGCTTCGTCCTGAGTATTTCAGTTAAACTAAACAGGTCTTTGACTGACTTCAAAAAAAAGTAGGAGGTCCTTAATTCAAAAGTATATTTTTGGTTCCGTACTTCACAAAAAAATCCTTATAGGATCACTTTGTTGTCCGTCTGGTTGTCTATCAAGACCCTTTATCCCAGGAAAGCGTGCAGGTTTCGACTTGAAATTATAACCATATACTCAGACCCCGTATCATCGTCGGCCTTATGACGCGATAAGTGACAAGATAAGAGCGTCGTCTCGTTTTATCGAACAGTGTCAGCCAGTGACGGACGCCCTATCCTGTCACTTATCGTGCGATAAGGCCGACCATGATACGGGGTCAGGTCCCCAGACCCTTGAAGCTGTGAAAAAATCAAACTTCTAAGTATACGTAAAAAAAGATATGGTCCTTTATACCGCTATAGACCTATAATTCAACACCCTCAAGGGAATCAAAATTTATAGGGTACTTTCCGTTGACCTAGAATTTGCAATTTGGCAAGTAATGTCGTCTTACACTACAAGTACAGAGAAAAATCTGAAAACTGTACATTTGTAATTAAGTAGTGGGCTCGGTGGGCGAGCCCGACTCGCACTTATCCGGTTCTTTTTTATATTATATTAGAGATTATTAATACATTGATGGACAGTAGACGACTATAGGCGTAATTCTATTGTTATTTCTATTGTGTCTCGAGTAGTGCCCATCAACGCGTTAAGTAATATAAAAGGAAAACATAAAGCAACTCACTTAGTTACAAATATTAATATGTTGCCTGACACATTTATTACGGATACTTGTAAAACTCCTAAGTTTAATTTCATCCACTCTATAGTTGCCGATGTGGCTTGAAATTAAAAAGTGCACGATAACATTGTAATAATTTATAAATCATTAAAAAAAAAAATGTACCTACAACTAGGTATCCTTTTAAAACCAATACTGAGTCTTTGAGCATGCACGACCTTGCTCCGCATGCATCGTGTCTATGGTCAGCAGCAGACAACACGCCAAAAATCTTCCACAGAGACCTTATTCTGTTGACATTAGGGGCGGGTGTGGTCTGTCATGTTAAGCATGTCCTCTACGTAGCAACTTTTGCTGCTGACTGTGTGTAATCACTGGGCCTCTTACATTAGCTAAAACAAGTAAAAAAGTATTGCCGAGAAGCGTGATAAAAACGGACTAGGTCAAACTAACTACACACTGATTTATTTTTCAGACAGTTAGTATATATTTACTAACAGTTCTAACAAAGTTGGATGCAGTGAAAACTTGCACCGGAAATAAAAGCGCCCGTGCAGTTTTCTTGTCTCATACGTCTTCTGAATTTAAATTGTTTTGTTTCTATACCTGACATGTTACTGTTACAGTGATATTTATGATGTCAATGACAGAAATAAGGTTAGTGGCAAAGTTTTAGAATTTTACATAACAAAGCTCAGACATTAGTAGCGGTACCAAAACCTATTTTGCAACTTCAAACGTGTTTTACTATTTACACAAGTTTCCAAACTGTTTAGAATATTCCTACTATGGTCATGGTAGGCTTTGTTTTAAAACAAATCTGACTACCTCGGGCGGATAACCCAGATTTACGGGAATAAATCTTTGTCTATGTAGCGAATTTGTTGCGCCAATCGCCGAGTGGATTTGTCGTTGTCTAAGGGCTTCGAGCAACGAGACTTGGTCATTAGTCTCATTAAGAATACCAATAAATTGGCGGATAAACACCGTTTCGTGTTTAATCACTGGTGTTGAAGAACATGTTAAGATGTGCAATTTGTTGATAACGAGGCCGATCAGTATACTTATATATTTTTTGGCCACATATATGTTCGATTTGACGTTTTTCCGCTTTTTTAAATAGTTAATAGACGGTTTTTATGCCAACTATGTGCTAAATTTACCCGCACCCAATGATAACACGTTAAATAACAACTAACCACAATTCACAAAATAAACGCGGAGCCCTAATCTTGCAGAGCTTAAATTATTCAAATTGAATCTGAATTGCATTGATAACAAGATCTGGGGACCGATTTTTGACTTTCGAGCACTCGACATCAAAAGCGAGCGGTAGAACATATTCGCACACGAAAATTTGTCACTATTATTTTCGCATGAACCCAATAATAGCCATTATTGAAATCATCACTCGAAAGCTAGTGATTGGCTATCGATACTTTTGCGTTTCGTTGTATACAAAAAGTAGATAAATACCGGTTTTTCAAATTTGAATTTTCAACATACCTAACTATAATTAGTAAATTGATTAATTTTAAATATATTATGCGTTTCATAACAGAAAAAGATTCAAAAATAATAAGTGAGTAATAGTAAACGAAACGCTTATTTTCCCGCCAATAGACTTACGATCTTGGTTTTCAACCACAAATTTCGGCAAGAAATAATATATTATCGTACACCCAATCACTGACTATTAATTTAAAAGATAGATATTTTATTTATATAATATATCTTTTAAATTAATAGTCAGTCTAAAATTAAATACAAGTGACGTGTCATATTTTTCTACCGATAGAATTGAATACAGGTGGTCAACTCCACAATTTTCTGTCGCTCGTATTTCAAAAATAGCATTTCATCGTTTTTGTCCGTTTTTGAGTGAAAGAGACGAGCGCTCGAAAGTCAAAAATCGGTCCCCTGGCTCTTTTCACATATAACGAAATACATATACATACAAAACGATTGGCACCACGCACGTTTTAATTGCTTGTCAATCTCAATCTCAATCGAATTTTATGATACAGAAACTCTGCTCACATCTCACCCAGGGACTCAATCATCAAACATTGGTCTTTAAGTCTATTAAAGGCTATACAACAAGCATTATAAATTTCAAATTAAAGGATTTTTTTTTTAATTCAATGTTCTGAGCAAGATTTGAACCGGCGACCGCAGGCATACATGGCCCGCCGCTACTATCCAACTGAGCTATCGGAACAATCCCGGTTCGGACACTAAATCCTCAATAATTTTTCCTTTAATTTGAAATGTACTGAATTTTTAATCTATTATTCTCGTTATATTTTCTTTTTTGACATTAGATTGTTACTCTAGAAACATCTACTAGTACTTTTTATACAATTTTTACTTCATATAATAATTATTTTTTTATGTTTAATAAATTACTTAAAAAAATAACTAACGATTTGAAAGTGCTTGTTACTAGGCCTACTTGAATAAAGATCATTTTGAGTTTGAGTTTGAGTGTATAAAATTTCGTTAGCAGCGTTACTGCTTAATACAAAAATTAATTTTATACCACCATTGTCAAGAAGGGAGACAATATCTTTCATACCATGAGCATATTAAGGTACCTATTGAAAGTGTATTGGATGTTGCGCTCGCTAACCCCAACATCGAGGTTTAACTATTTCGTAGCGTTTATTATACGAGTTCAATGCACTAATAATATATAATATTATATTTACCTTTATAATCGTATTAATCAACAGCAATTTGTTTTGTTTTGTTAGTTAGTCTGTCTCTTGCACCCGTTTGCAAGAGACAGACTTACAAATGGTTGACTGGTAGAGAATGAGGCAGGCCTCTTGTACTTTTTTGTGATGTGTAATAAAGTTTAAATAGTTTTGATTTAATTTGTATGCCGCAGTATTCAACCCACAGCATGAGTCAAATATTTGTACAACGGATTAACTAATCCGCGCTTTAGCTACTACGATAATATGGGGGCTTGTCGCAGCGTGAGGCTGAACTTTAATGAGCCAAAAGTTAGCGTGCTTGTTATTTATTAGAGAACTGGCTAAGTCTGGTTAGAAGCGGTATACGTGAACCTGGTAATGAGTACTCGGGTAACGGGTAACCTTCAGAATATCATTTGTGCATTTCTGCATAAGTTTGTGCTGATTACGTAAGTCAATTAAGGCATTCCTGCTTTTAATTTTCCTCCAATATTCTTTTCAGGAAGTAAGGTAGTTCCCCATTTTCCTAACGCACCACTGCACAGTCACCAGCATTAATATCTACCGTAACAAAGGGCGTATAAATATCTGAAACGTTCTTACGGCCTTAGAAATAGAGTCGTGTCAGATATGTATGCGTGCTTTGTTGTCGCAGATATTGAAGCTGGTGACTGTATAGTGGGACAGTTGAACGCTGCCTCATCATGACCTGATGGGGAGGTGTGATTATCTGGTAGCCATGTCACGATCGACTACCTATGACCCCGTTGCCAGCTTGCAGCTCAAATACAGTCGACATATCATATGTCGCTGAAATTCACAGAAATCGGATGACAAACATTTTATTTCACGTTCCATACTGGAGGGAAAAAGAATGAAGCATGTTTAATAAAAACTCGTGAAATAAAATCCACTTGCATCACGAAGCTAAAAATAAAAATACGGCATATCTATATTTGGAATAGGTATGTGAAAAGTATTTAGTTATTACATTTAGGTACATTCGTTTGAATACTGTGGTTCGCTTGAATATAGATTCGGAGATTTCAAAGAGGTATTGCAGAGTTACAAAAGTGAATTGAAAGAGTTCCACTTTTTATTATGATTGCAATGGTGGTCGGAAAAGGCGGTCGTTTATTTCTAGCGGTAGCCGGCAAGTATACAATATATTCAATTGAGAAAATTCGCTTCGCAATTGCCAATAAATATTAAACATGTTAATACTACGGAGTAACAGCTTATTTTGTATGTGCTTATTCCACTCAGACATCTGATTTCCGCTTTATAATCTAAATCAAAAGTAAATTGAAGTTTGCGCAAGAAATATGGACTAAAAGTCCGTAAATGTCGAGTTATTGCGCGTGGATGAATGCCAGTTAGAAGTCAAGCCATTTCAACTATGGCCAGAGGAGAAAGATCCTTTTTGAGCTACTACACATATTTGATTAAAGGCGTTGAAGTGCAATTCAACGGTTTTCATTTGCCATTTTACCAAAATGAGCGCTAACGTCCAATACCGATCGATGTGACTTTAGTTCTAAAAGTTTATGCAAATAGATTTCCTGGTGTTTGCTCAGGGCTCACGAAGTGACCACGGTATGCTGAGGATTTGAGCCCAGATTACACCTTCGAACTGGTAGCCCGTGATAATGGGGAGGGCCTCTCTTATTAACTACTTATAATTAAGAGTTAGGAGAAAAAGTGATTGGTTATTGAATACTTATATTTAAAGTATCTAGAAATAGTCGATTGGCGATTTATATTGAGTACGAAAAGCCTTACTCCTATATGACTTTAGTATGACGCTTTCACCGTGCATGGCCTAATAGTTATGATCATTGAAAATAAATGGAGAAAATCATTATGGAACTAAATTGAGTATTTTTTTGCGATCACCGGGTTACAAGAGGCACCTTTTCCTTTTTCCGTAACTAAACTCTGAAACATTTATTTCACAACGGAAATAAATCTCCGGTAAGCAATCTAAATAAAACAAAAGATAAGTAAACAAGCGTGAATAAAACAACAGAAAATTAAATCGGAAAGCTACGAGTACTTAGGCTTCAAGAGGGTTACTAGGTCAACTACCTTTCCACTAAGATTTATCATGGGAAATAAATGGAACAAACGTACCTAACAATTTATCCTGCTCCTTGATCCGTGTTGACACACCTAACAACTTCGCTATAGTCCCTGCTTAATGGATTGTCGCTATGAAAAATGGCCGTAACTTACCCAGGACATGCTTTCATGGATTTTGTTGGGATTGTGCTCACAAATGTAATGATCGCAGCATTTCACTTTGGATGAAGGCTGTTTTAAAAGTTTTCTTCATTATTTCCTTTCAACCGATATCGTTATTCAACTCTTTGTTTTATCTTTTGATAATTTTGTAATTATTTTGTTAACTCAAAATCGTTCTATTTCTATCATCGTTTATGAATAACAAGCTTCCGCCCGTGACTTTGTCTGCGTGCACCCGGGATAAAAACTATTCTATATTTTAATCTAGGCTATAAACTCTCTTCACCAAAATTTCATCTAAATCGGTTGAGCCATTTAAGCGTGATTGAGTAACAAACATCCAAATATCTAAACATCCAAACATTCTAACATCCAAACATCGAAACTTTCGCATTTATACTATATTATATATACTAGCTGTTGCCCGCAACTTCGTCCGCGTAGAACTTGTTATCGCCTTAGAAAAAATATTGGTATTAAATCATGTTAGGCGCAAGCTTAATTATCGCTGGCCCATACACACTTCTACCATCTTAAGGGATGATTTCCGATATAAAAACTATCCTATATCCTTCCTCAGGTCTCAAATAACCTGTATGGAAAAAAAACATCTCAACCCGTTCAGGGATTAACCGTGAAAGGTAACAGTGCGATGAGATCGTTAGTTTAAATCGCTAAATACAAATATCGAATCATCAACAGACGTTTCTGCTTAAATTGTATATTTTTTTAATTAAAGACTTTTTTTAAGTCAACTAAGCTACATTACAGGATTTTTTTGCCTAAATCCGTCCAGTAGTTTTAACCCTTAAATGCATACAGTATCAGAAATGATACAACTGAAGTGACACAAGTAGTAATCAAATTAATGTCAGTTATAGACTTTGTCAAACTAGACACAGAGTCTCAAATGTGATGTAGAGTTAACTGTTCATTAGCCATTCCGTAAGCAAAGTGATTGATACCAGACGCACCTAAGGGTTAAAACTCACTTTAGTCCGGGCTACCTGCGGTTTTGAAAGAAAATTATCTTATGCTAAAAGACGTAGAAATTTTCATCTCCATCCCAAGTCCCCATGTAACGGTGTTAAGAGTCCGCAGCAAGCTCGATTCTTCATACAAACGTAGTTACGTCCTTACTTTAATATAACATGTCACATTAAATATCATGAAATTCTCTAAATATAATGAGGTAAGATATATCTAGGGCTAAAACTAGTTTATGACTCTTAAAATGTTAATAGAAAGAAAATAGAGCGAGTACAAGTTTTGCATTTTTAGACCCCAGAAAGTTATTCAGTTCGGCGGCCTACTACGACCAAAATATAGTTTAGATTGAAGTCAAAACCTATTTCCGGTGTCGATTAAACTATGCAGTTTGAAAAGAAAAAAGATTTATCAAAATTGATCTTGTAGTTTTAAAATGAGAGCGTAACTACGAAAACCTTAAAATAAATTACAAAAATTTGATGCGAAACTGCAGCGAATTACTCTAGCGCGGGGAACGGTCCGGGGGGGGGGGGGGGGGGGGGGGGGGGGGCGGCGTTACGCACCGCCCTTATCATAGCTACTCCTTGCCGTGCGCTTAGTTTAGTGACAATAGTGACCCATTTGCTGTGCGCGGGAGCGACGTATTGTTTTGGTGAATTATCTTCCTACGATAATCGCGGTCAATTCACGACTTGGACTGATAAAACGGATTTGATTTTTCTTGGTGATACTGGTGGTGTGTGTGATCATACTGATCATACTGATCGACGATCTGTGGCTTTCTTATGGACTTTGCATTTTTATGTTACAAAAATGGATAAACCGGGTAAGTACCTGCTTATATGCATTTTAGTCAAGTTCCAAGTATACAAATAAATTATATACATGTAATATGTACATATTATATTAATGTATATGAGTACCTAGTCATTAATCCTTAGTTGACGTGTTATTTAATTTATTTGGTAGGTAAACAAAATTTTAATCTCACAGTAGGTACTCATTCGGTATTAAATAGGTAGGTACCTACATAAATATCACTTGGGCACGTCAAATCATTCTGGATATGGCTTTGGTGATATATAGTTTGATTCTTTTATATAGCCAAAACAAAATAGGTACTTACTTAGTTAAAAAAAAAAATACGCTATAAATTTAAATAAGACGAGGATGAACGAACGGACTTTATACGAAAACTACCTATCACACATTATTGCTTAGAAATTTTAATTAGTTTACCTAAGTAGGTATGTAAGTTATAGTATAGTATCCTAAAGTATATAGGATAGGTTTTTTCGTCACTCTCTATAGTAATCTACGTACTTCTATACAACGTGTTAATAAAATAACGCAAAACCTGAAAACTGTTTGTTCAGAATCGAGAGTAAAATGCAATAAAAATAAAAAAAAAAAATTTTCAAAAAAAAAAAAAAAATTCAAAATTTCTTTATTCAAGACAACAGTGGTCCATGATAGTTAGTAAACTTAAAACTAGGTTAGTTAACTATATAATTACTTATGCTACACTAATACCTACTTTACCTAATTGACATAATAAACCTGCTCAGAATGAGGGTTTATTAATGCCGATATCCAGTACCTCTGCAGAGGACTGTCGGCTCTGTCAACTAATATACTTAGAATACTGTTGGAACTACCCTGTATTCTGGTTTTAATGGATGCTATTTTTTTGCGCATTATGGCGTGAAAATCATCTACGCGAGCATCGGCAAACAAACCTGATGCACTGCAGAATCTGGGTAGTCCCATCAACATTCTAAATATATTGTTATAGAGAACACGGAAGGAGTTGAGGGTTCTTTGGGTGTAACTTACCCACAGGCCACTTGTGTAGAACGATTGACAGAACGCTTTGAACAAAGTTATCTTTACTTCTCCAGAACAATGAGTGAACCTGCGGGCGAGCATATTCCCTCGAACCGCCAACGCCCTGCGTTCCCTATCTATATCACAATCGTCTCTTAAGTCACTTGTTATTATGTGACCTAAATATTTAAATCGGTCAACCTTCTTCATCTCCTCACCACACAGCTTCATAGGCGGCAGGAAACCTGAGAATATACCACGCACGTCGAAAACCATAACCTCACTTTTTTGACAGTTATATTTTAGTCCGTGAGTAAAATTTTTGACGCGATTTATTTTTTACATTTGTATGGAGCAGGTCGCCCCAGACGGCCAACACTCCATACAAATGTAAAAAATAAATCTTGTCAAAAATTTTATTTTTATTTTTTTCGCATTCTATGCTCGATTCTGAACAAACTGTTTTCAGGTTTTGCGTTATTTTATTAACACGTTGTATATCATAATTATATATAGAAATTGGCACTTACCTACCCTTCCACTTTTTTGATCGAGTGACCTGACAATAACAATACTAGGTAGGTATCTAAATAAAAAAATGACGACGCGACAATAGCAGTTGTTTCTCGGTGCTACTTGAACCTTGGTTGTAGGTATTTATTATTTATGTATGTACTAGGTTCTTACTATATTATGTGCTCAGGTTGGCGCTTGTCCAATTTGTAGATATAAGATGTACGGTCGAGGAAAATGAAGGTTTGGCACATGTCAACTCTATTGGAATGACATTAAGGTTCAAAAGTGCTAAACATTCAATTTCCTCGACTGTACAAGGTACATAGGTACATATATTTTTCAACTAAAACTATAAGGGGGCAAACAAGCATACGGTCCACCTGATGGTAAGCGATCACGGGAGCGTATAGACGTTTATAATTACCTATAGTTATATTTTTTTCTAGAAGCGAAAAGGTGTTCAAAGACAAAATTATGGCTATCGGCTCGAAGGAAGAAAAGAGGACCGGCTCGTCGTCAAAAAGAAAATATAAATCCTAATAGGTAAGTTATAATAAGGCTATAAATTCAAATTTCATTTATTTATGGACCAACTAGGATCATTGTTGTAAGTAGGTACTTTTTACCAAAAATAAAAACAATAATGTATGATCTTTTTTTATTTCCTTCAATACACCAAATCTTCAATGTGAATAAATATTTATAGGGTAGGTTCCTAGGAAAAAAGATCTGGATTCTAATTAGTGCGTATTTTTATTGATCATAAGATATTGGACACCTATTTTAAAAATACACACAACCGAACATGACGTCGACAATGACGAAGTTATGGCGCGTAGATAATCCGCGTGACTTCACAAACGTATGAACCTTGACGTTACGCGCACTTATAACTTCGACATTTTTTGTTTAGTGACCAAAAGAAAAAATACGTGTCTAATATTTTTGATCATCTATAATACGGATTTTAGAGTTACTTATTTAAAAATAGTTTAAGTACTATCACTGTAATAAGCTTGTTTTGGGAAAAAGACTGACTGTTAAGTTTCTTGCGGCGTTTCTTCTTGACAGTGGTCTCTGCAGAAGCGCTGGTAGGGCTTGACTTATAAAAGTGTCCTTGGCGGCCTACTTGCAGAATAAATATTCATTTATTTCATTTATAACAAAAATAGTGGTAGTGGTATCTGAAAATCTGCTATGCAATTATGGCACTAGGTTGTTAAAATGACAAAACCTGGTATATTGTATGTTATACTTATGTTACTAGTAACTACTAGACATGTGCGCCGCGCCGCCGCGCCGCCGCCGCCGACGATTTTTCCACGCCGCCGCCGCCGATCAAATTGACCGGCGTGAAATCGGCGCGGCGTAATTTCGTTTTTGTTGGAACAGTGTTAATTATTATATGCAATTTATTTAACTCATTTTAATTCTAACGCCGAACAAGGACTCTTTACAGCACATGTCAACTCTGTAATGTTCTACATTGAAGAGTTTGATTTAATTCGCTTCGCAATAAAATAAAAATCGGCAATTCTGCAGCGGGACACGTTCAAACGAAATGAATGCCCTCACGTGGTTTACATTCGTGCTATATACATGCATAATTATAATATTAGTGCGAACATTCTAAAAGTCTAGTCACAAACCTAATTCCATTTTTCAAATCATGCTTTGACTCTTTTATACAACTCAAAAGTCAATGTCATCAAAAAAATTGAAAATAAAAAACAAGACATGCTACTTATTAAAAATATCAAAGCGTAGTTTTTAAGTGGATATGATGACTTTTTTAGGTACTACTACTGCAAATCTTACTTTTTTCGTATTTTTTGTTGTGATGTAACCGTGAATACTGAATACTAGTTTTTGGACATCCTGTAAAATTGGCTCAGATTGAATAATAATAATAAATAATAAATATTAGGGGACAATCTTACACAAATCGACCTAGTCCCATAGTAAGCTCATTAAGGCTTGTGTTATGGGTACTAGACGACGATATATTTAATAGATAGAAATACTTAAATACATAGAAAACATCCATGACTCAGAAACAAATATACATGCTCATCACACAAATATTTGCCCTTACCGGGATTCGAACCCAGGACCTTCAGCTTCGTAGGCAGGGTCACTACCCACTAGAGCTAGACAACCGGGCGTCGATTGAGTGAAAAGGTTTGCGACTTTAGCCGACGATAAGTAAATGTGAATTCCTTTCTCTAGCACGTCCATCCTTGAGCACGTGACCTAATTTTATAATCGACTGGGTCTAATTCCGGTAACAAAATATTTTTAACTCATTCCATGAAGAAATCTGTTTCCTAATTCCTCTGGGTATACAACAAAGGGCAGATTCCACTGTTATCCCACTACATAAGAAAGACTCTTCCCGTAAATATGACAACTATCGAACTATCTCTTTTATATCCCATGCTGGTAAAGTTCTATTGCACATTCTGAACAAACATTTCCTATCGCTGCGAAATTAATGATGCATGACTTTTCTACCATTTAATGTAAAAATACAAATAATTATTAAATATTTTTTGACATTGTATTATAATATTATACTAATCATCTTAATTTTTAAATTTATTACTGTAAGATTATAACGTTGTGACATAAATTGTGCTCCTTTGACATTTGTATGCCTATGAGGCAAAATAGTTGGATCTACTTGTATACCTAACCTGACATCTTGTTGTACACTATTTTATGCAAATAAACTTACTTACTTACTTACTACATACATAAGCAAAAAAATCACAATAGAGCAAGCATGCAGTTAAGGGTAGTGGCAGAATAGAGCAGATCCTAAATATCAGGCAGTTAATTTAGAAGAGCAGAGAATTTAACATACACATGGCCTTATGCTTCATCGATTACACTAAAGCGTTTGACTACATAAATTGGCGAAAAATGTTTGAAGTGCTTGGGGAAATGGGTATATCTGAACATCTGTCCTTTTAAGTGCAAAACCCCTACCGTCCAAATCTCGTGTCCGGCTGGAAGACATGGCTCAATGACACACACGACCATAAAAGGAGTCAATGAGGCTAAGCTAGCTACACTTCTAAAGAAAGTCAAATTGATCAGTGCACAATATTGCCCCTCCACATCAACAGGAAAAAACGAAGCTGATGTTTATAGGTAGAGATGGGTTGATGCAGAGGGCATGGGAACTGCGAGACCTGAAGGGGAAATACGTAACGTTTTGAACGAGCTTTAGGACAATTCAACTGTAATTTTCCAACACAAAATTTGACATTTAGATCTACCTGACGCGCGTGCTTTACGTAATCAACCAGCTGGACTTGGTACAAGACATTATGTTACTTGGGCTCACAGATCTTTAACGACGGAAACTGTATGAAAAAGGTCATCAGAAGATCGCGGTTGGAAAATATATGGAGGAACAGCAATATCCACCGCAACACCAAAGACTGACTTCGTGCACCCTTATCTTCTCTATTTTTCTCTATGCCTCTGAAACATGGACATGGAAGCCGCGCGTGAAATCAAAAATAGATGCATTTGTCACATTTTAAATGCATCTATGTGCTGGCCTTAAAATATCCTGCGCATCTGACCGCTCCCGTTAATGGACTAACGCTAGAGATAGGAGTCGGAGTGGTCGCCAAGGCCGAAAAAGGTCGGACAGATCATCATCATCATCATGTGCTGGCGTAGAATGTCGGGCATCTCATGTATACAACGCCGATACTCAAGGAGCCTTCGTATTAACACCCAGCTTTCAAATACATGCTTCCAGAGGATGATGACATTCATGGACTACGTGGCTCGCCGAGACCAGTCCAGCTTGGAGAAGATGATAATGGTTGGCTGCGTCGAAGGAAAGAGAAATAGAGGCAGAGCTCAAGAAAACAAAGAAGATTATCAAGATTCCTGCTTGATATTTCTTTTTAGTATTTTTGGTACAATTACATTTCAGAAAATGTGTCATAAATGACATATTACGCTATATATAGTTATTTTGCGATACTCCGGGAAAAAAAAACCACGCCGATTTCACGCCGATCACGCCGCCGCCGCCGATCAAAATCCCACCGGACGCCGCCGCCGATGATTTTGCCATCGGCGCACACCTCTAGTAACTACTACTTTAGTTGGCACATCAAAACTTGTAGCCTGTACTCTACATTTACGTTTTTAGTAGGTTAAATAATCAGTTAAAATTTGCCTAGCCGCACTTACGCACTGTATAAACTGTATTGTTATCTCGCTATGGAGATGTTCTACTGTTATATTTTATTTACCGCAATAATTTCGCCGTTGTATGAAGATATTTTACTGCGATATTTTAACTGCGACATGTATAGCTCCGCCTCCCCGCGCGCTCTCGCTTTACTGCTAGCGCCCTGTCTCCCTCTAGGTGAAACAACAACATTTTAAAGCGTAAGCGCGCGATCTCAACGCGGAGTTGAGCGGACCTTGCTGCGGACTCTTAAATAATAAATTATTTTGAATATCCATAATAAACTTTTAAATTTAACAAAATAATCCGCAGGTTTAATCAAACATTACCTGCTTTTCGGTTCTGGGGTCATCGCAGTTCTTACCAAACATAACCTACATTTCTGGTAGCTGTTCGGTTCTGTAAGGGTCGTGGTTCTAACTTAGCCTAACCGTACCGTACTGTTAGCAGTTGGATAATTTATTTTGACTAATAAACGTCTTACCTACAGCCCCTATAACCCCTATATCGGTTTTGTAGTCTTTTAACATACAGGCTAAGACCGAAATTACAAAATTCTGAAGTACTATAATATTTTCTTGCTCTCCATATAAACCTTGAATCCCGTTTTAACCCTCTTAGGGGTGGATCTTTTTCAAAAGGCAGAAAGTACTTTTTATTCTAATAAGTGATCTTTCTACAACGTTTCAAATCTCTAGCTCAAAAAAAAAGGGTTTTTCATACAAACCCCTTTTAAACCCCCTTAGGGATGGAATTTTCCAAAACGCTAAAATTATTATTTTTTGTATTCAAATAAGTAATCTGTCTACAAAGTTTCAAGTTTCTAGCTCAAATTGAAAAGATTCCCTCATACAAACTTTGCACCCCTATTTAACCCCCTTAGGAATGGAATTTTCTGAAACGCTGACAGTTCTTTTTTTTTATTCTAATAGGTAATCTTTCTACAGTTTCAAGTTTCTAGCTCAAAACTAAAGTTCCCTCCATACAAACTTTGCACCCCTATTTAACCTCCTTCGGGGTGGAATTTTCTAAAACGGAGATATTACTTTCTCTGTATTCTAATAGGTAAGTAATCTTTCTACAAAGTTTTAAGTCTCTAGTTCAAAAATAATGTTTCCCCCATACAAACATTAGACCCCCATTTAACCCCCTTGGGGTGGAATTTTCTGAAAAGCTGAAAGTAGTTTGTTTTTATCTTAATAAGTAATCATTCTACAAAGTTTTGAGTCTCTAGTTCAACAAATAATGTTTCCCCCATACAAGCATTGCACCCCTATTTAACCCCCTTAGGGGTGGAATTTCTAAAAATCCCGTCTTATCCCTTGCCTACGTCATAAAAGGAAGTTCTGGTGTAAATTTCAAGTTTCTAGTCCCAGTAGTTTCGGCTGTGCGTTGATGAATCAGTCAGGAAGTCTTATATATATTTTTAAATATAGTAGGAAGAAAAATTCTAATACAACAATTGCCTTCCAATCCCTTCAAGAGTTTCCGTAAACTCACATCTTTATCCATCGCCAGCTATACTGAAACAATATCAATGACAACCCTGTTCCGCGACCAAATATTGACTGTTACGTCAATGGCAAATGCTTGTAAATGTGACTAATTAACTTCTTAATTAATGAGCTAGCAAATGTTTAAAGTTTGCAAATAAACATCCCAAACTGTAAGAAACAGTCGTGAAAGGGAGTGACAACGGCAATTCTCGTTAAGGCAGTGTCCAAATGGAATTTATACAGATTGCCGTACTCGTGCATAGTTACTAAACGAAATATGTTAAATAAATAAATATTAGGGGACAATCTTACACAAATCGACCTAGTCCCATAGTAAACTCAACAAGGCTTGTGTTACGGGTCCTAGCTAGACAACGATATATTTAGTAGATAGAAAATACTTAAATACATAGAAAACATCCAAGACTCAGAAACAAATATTCATGCTCATCACACAAATATTTGTCCTTGCCGGGATTCGAACCCAGGACCTTCAGCTTCGTAGGCAGCGTCACTACCCGCTATGCTAACCGGTCGTCAACAATTTACAGAATGTTAAAGATTTAGATTTATTTACTTCACAATATATAATTACAACATAAATTAAAGCTAGCTTAATCTATATGAATTTATATTATGATCGTCAAAGAGAATAAGAATTGTAATAAAATGTCAAGTTACATTTGGTTCAAATTATAGTCACAATTAATTAATAGGCAAAAGTAAATAAATGACTAAGATAATATTACATAAAAATCGTCAGGTAACAAACTGTTAAACGAAAAATTCACAAAATACAAATAATGATATCATGTACAATGTCAAAAACAGTGATATTATTAATGTTTAATGTCCATAAATTCCCTTACTGAATATAATGTGTTTTTCAAAAAAAGTTTCTCAGTTGGCGTTCGAATGTTTCGTCAGATGACTCTGTTCGCAATTCGGCGGGTAGTCGTTCGTAATAGGTTGGGCCTATCACTCGAGGATTCCTACATGAAAGTGCCATGCGACGCGGGACCGTTCTGAGTCTCCCTGTTGATCGGAGTTGTTTGCCCGTGACCTCAACACGCTTGAACATTGGCAAATTATTTCTCACGAACATCAATACTTCATACATGTACAGTGAGTAGTGCGTCATGAGGCCGTTACTTTCAAAAAGTTTCTTACACGGATGCCTGTGCTTTACTTCAGCCAGTATTCGGATAGCGCGTTTTTGGAGTATGAATACTCGCTTGCCATCCGTAGAATTGCCCCATATCACTATACCGTATGATATTAAAGAGTGGAAATGTAAAAAATATACGGACCGTAACGACTTTTTGGGTATCAGCGGCTTTAGCTTTTTTAGAGCAAATACAGCACTGCTCAGTCTACCACACAGCTGGTCAACATGGCCTTTCCAGTTAAGGTTCGAATCAAGTGTAAAGCCCAGAAATTTGCACTCGTTACATAATGGCATCGGACCATCAGCAATGCACAGGGGCGCTGTGGAGTTACGACCTGAGAAAAGCATGATATTCGATTTAACGAGATTCAAGAGCAAGCGATTTGAGAAAAACCACGTCTGCAGTTGGCAACATGCCTCGCGGATCCTTTCAGTAAGCTGCTCATGAGTCCTTGCGCTAACTACGACTCGTGATTGCTGATGGTAGATCATTAACAAATAATAAAAATAAAGTATTGCCAATTGCTGATCCTTGTGGAATACCCAAGTGTATAAAACCAGTATCAGAAGTGAGCATTTTGCGACCTTACCTGTTTGCGATCAGACAGGAATGATGTTAACAATTTGTGGGCAGAATAGACAATACCATAAAGACCTAATTTTGTCATGAGCAATTTGTGATTTATAACATCGAATGCTTTCGATAAGTCACACAGTATACCAGCCATTTTGTACCTAATATCCAGACCAGTCACAACACAATCAATGATTTTGAGTGCCGCCGTTGTGGTGGATCTATTTTGTCTGTAAGCGTATTGATTATCTGTGAGCAAATCATTTCTTTCTAAGTGGGTCATTAGAGAAGATGAAAGAATGGACTCCACTAATTTCGAAATGGTGGGTACAATCGTAATAGGTCTGTAATTTGTTACATCATCCTTCCATCATAAATAGTTGTATAATGACTAAATTACCTAATATTACTTTTAAGGGAACACTCGTAAAATAATCTAATTAGCCCCAAAGTAACCCCAATTAAGTGTTGTGGGTACTAGACGACGCCAATATTACCTATATTCAACAGAATGGAAAGCATCCAAGATTCAGGAACCAATGTTCATACTCATAGAGATACGTTATAATATGTTCTAACTGGTTCAGGGGCTACCCGAGGTTTTCATAGATTTTTGACGAGTTTTGAATGGTATCCTCTACTTTTGCACTACAGATAGAAGTATAAGTCAAACGGTTATCGGTTTTTCAATCTTTTATCTCCATTTTTGTCTAGCGGATTTTGAAAGAAATGAATACTTAATTTTGTATGTTTTTTTTTTTAAATTGTCTAAAAAAATCCTTATTTTGTATCTCTATTGACGTGAAAGATCTAACATATACAAAATGTACATATTTGGGTTCGTCTATGACGTGTCTAAAAACGTGTAAACTAATTAACACAAAAGTTATGGCCAGAAAACCAGTTTTTTTGGCCTAAAATTGTTCAACTTTGATGCCAAATATCTCGAAAACAATGAACTTTGAAGTAAATATGGGATACTATATTGCTTAAAGCCGTTGTCGTTAATATACTAAGTTACAAAAAAGCATTAGAAAACTAAGGGATGACAGATCGAAGGTCATTGGCGTATGGGAGCCTCTTAAGTCATCAAACTTGAAGTTAAGTAATAAAATATATAAATAGACTGGGTATTTCAAACGTACTATTTAAATATACAAATACAAAAACATTTATTAACCAAAAAGTAGCACATAATGATGACATAATTATATTTCAGACTCCAAACTAGGCTGAGCCTGTCTTGGTTATTTGCGAGAGCGATTGACAGCATAATTAACTAATAACTAACTAACCTGAAACACTTATTAAATGCCTCCAATATCTTCAAACCACCGCTACTGTCTTTCACGAAGCTTTGAAAACTAGTCACAATTTCTCACGCCTCACTAAAACTGTCGGTTTGATCGAAGTTGTCCAATCAAGTGAGGCTTAGGGCTTGAAGTTGAATGGAGCGGCCGAACCTCAGCTCCGACTTTAGCATAATTTCACACGTGACTGAGTCACACTCATACCGGATTCAACAGTTCAATTTCAACGTGCGTCGCTAAATTGTCGATATTGTCGTTTCCTTGTCTCATCATAGGTACTATCGAACTAACTGAATAATGACCCCCCATAGAACCTTGTTACAATAATTAATGAACATACGTACGATCATATGACGTTAATAATGTTAATATGTCAGTTAATTGTAACAAGGTTCCATGGTGGGTCAGGATTCAATTTTGTCGATAGTACCTATAAAAGTTACTAGCTTCCGCCCGCGATATCGTCTGCGTGGACCCGGCATAAAAACCATATTATATTTTGATCCAGGTTATAACCTATCTTCGTGCAAAATTTCATTCAAATCGGTTGAGCTGTTTAAGCGGGATCGAGTAACAAACATACTTATATCTCAACCTACACGTTTCTTATTCTATTCAACGTATCCCTATGTTCTTCGAAACAAAGAAAGAAAAATAATATTTTATTAGTGCACATAATAAAAACTTACATTATTTCGATTGCATTAAATGTCTTACTTGCACTAAGCATGATGTCACGTAGCGAGCCACAGGAAACGCTCCGTTCAGCTGATTTGGTGAAACTAATCCATAAGTTCACATAAGGCCTTCTACTGTCTTTTAGATGAATGTAAATGTTCTTATTAAACTTAAAGCATGAATCCATTAACTACATTCTGGAACACATTTCAATTACGTAAAGAAACAATTCGGATCACGATCTCCCACAGCCATTACTCCAAAGGTTACATTAATAGTTAATTACAATCAAAATGACCAGTTTATCGCTAGATAAGGACGGCCAAATGACTGAAATTAGGTTTTTGCCGGCATTAATTTTAGCCTAAAGCCACTTGACCCTGCGCGGCCCTAATTAGTTGTAAGGACATTTGCCTCGACTTACGTAACGCAAAGGAGATAACTAGAGCCTTGCATCGTCGTATAATATTCACGCTAAGACGCGGTTAAAATATATGACCTCAATTTAAATCGTAGCTCGTAGTTTTGAGCAAATTAAGCCTGTTAGACTACCCGTAAAGCAGAGAATTTGCTATATTGATGCAATTTCATCGCTCAGCAATGTATTTGTTATTGAATAAGTTTTTGTTTGTATGTAATATTTTCTATACAATTGCTGTTTAAACATAACATAAATCCAGGCAGAGCACATGAAAAAAGATTTTCCGTGCCACTTCTCACGTAATGCAACTGTACGTACGTACCTAATAAATGTCAATTTTTATATGGAAAAATTACAGTTCGATCTACCTAACGCGAGTTCAAAAAGTTTTATGATTACCCCTCCGCAGGTCGATCAAGTAACGCAGTGTACGCGCGTCAGGTAGATCTAAATGTCACTTTTCTTAAGTAAAAATGATAGTTAAATTGCCATAACGCTCGTTCGAAACGCGTAAACGTTACGTGATTACCCCTCTGGTCTCTTCTGTGGACATTGCCAAAGTTGAGGTCTATAACGCCTTATTTTTCTTCGGACTCTTAAGCCGCATAAACGGCGTATAATATAAGATATGATTTCATGCAATCAAAACATTTTTCATACACGGAAGCTTGTAACTAATGACCACAGGAAAGTTGACTTTCGTTTTACTCAATCTAGATGACCCTTTTATCAATTGGTTTGAATTTAAAAAAAAAGTGATGTTGCCTATCGCCCACAACAGACTGCCTATCGCCCACAAGAAAGGGGGTGGTGTTAATGGTGTTACTCTAAATCCGACACCACATGGGGTTTAAGAGCCTTATCACACTTGCGATTTGCGAACGTGTTTTTTATACAATTATCAGTCGCGGCGAACACGCTGCGTGATCGCCTTCATACAAAATACGCTTGGAAATCGCAAGTGTGATAAGGCTCTAACAAAATCGGAACAAGTTTTTCTAAAGTGCCAATAAATTAGAAGCGGTGCCAGAGAGGTATACGCAATGGACTGGGAATCCTGATAACAATTCTAGGCCTGCTGCGCTAGTATGCGCGTTTAAAATTTTATTTTTGCTTTGATCCTTGGGACAATGAATTGTTGTGTATTTTCCATGGATGTATATCGGATGGCATAATTCTTCATTGTTCTATTTTTTTGTCGCATAACAACTTTTCGCCTACAAACGTTAAACGTTTGGTCTAATAATAGTTGTATATAATACGGTTTTGCCGAAATCGTTACGCATAATATCGACTGTCCTAATTATTGTTTTGCATAATATTCGTCGAACATCGAATTATCGAACACTTTTTAAGATTATACTAAATGTAAAATATGCCATTCAACGTTATGCCAAAAATGTTCGGCCAAAAGATTAGAGGACAATCAATATTAGGCCACATAAAGGGCACCCATTTAGAGGCTAGCCAAATCAACTTGCACAGAAAAAATGCATTCTTGGTACGAGGTTAGTATTCTTGAACCAAGAATTTTTAATTAAGAAGATGATAAATAATTTCGAATGATACGAAATTATTTTGAGCCAAGATTTTTTTCGATGGGTTTGAGAGAATGATCTTAATTCAAGAGGATATCTGTTTCATTCAAGATATTGTTGGTTTTGCTAATTTATTTCTTTTTTCGGTCTGTACTTATACTGCACTGTTGCCTACTAACAATCATACTCCTACTAAGCATTTCACAAAAAACTATTCAACTTAAATTGATCAGACAAATCATACTAAAGTTGCTGAGACTTAGAATTATTAGTTTAATTGGCGAGTTCCCCAGTTTAATTTAGGTAACAAATTAAGCTGATCGCGAACGAAGTTTAGACACGTCTGACCGCGGCTGAGGTTGCGGGAAGGGAATGCAAGTTTAGAACGCGCGAAGGAAACTCTCGCCCGCAACAAATTCTTGAAATCAAGACCTTTTGAGTAGCGAGGTTTAATAAAAGTGCTTATGTATAGTATTTTGAAAGGAAGAATATCATAATCAACCTCAATCTCAGGAATCAACAGTAAATCTATACTAATAAATTCGAAAGTGTATTTATCTGCCTGTTAGTGTTAACTCTTCACGCTTAAACCGCTAAACCGACTGAGATAAAATTTTGTATGGAGATAGTTTGACTCCCGGGAAAGGACATAGGATAGTTTTTATCTTGGGAATGATCCCCTGAGGGGCTGAAACGGGCGATGAAAGTTTGTATGGAGCTACGATATAAATGAGTCCCACGCGGACGGAGTAGCGGGCAGAAGCTAGTAAGTATATACAAAATAACTTGATGCTTTGGTCTGTCTGACGGGGTACCCTTTTTTTACCGACAAACGATTCATCGAATGAATGTTTCGCCGAATTTTCATTTCAACATTTTTTTTCAGAAACAGTAAACTTTTCAGAGTTGTTGTAAAACAAACCTAACTTAACCTAATGGGCTCTAAAGAATTAACTTTTAACTTTACCTAAAAAGTTAACGGTGCCTTAGAAAAAAAAAGTTCGCTAAAACAAAGCATTCGGCGTGAAACGTTTGTCGCTAAAATGAGGGGATCCCATTTATTTATCACGAGATATATAACTTGCATACACGTCATTACATTAAACTAGCGAGGCATGCTCTCCTAAAAAACGCCGCAAGTTTTTATAATTATAATATTAGCATAGATGTCTATATCTTCGCATCTTGTTTTTTGAATTATTAGCATTAATTAAAGTGATATAACAGATTCAGATTCAGATTAATTTACTCACAATATAAGATTACATTATAAATTACATATCAATTTAAAAGAATCCCCATTGTGATCGCCAATAACATACAATAACATTCAATAAAATTATTTGGAAGAATAATAACTAACAATTTGAATTTATGTCATAGTTATCAAAGTTCACCAAAAAGGATCGTCAATCCATACTATTCCATACTAATATTATAAATGCGAAAATGTGTCTGTCTGTCTGTCTGTCTGTTACCTCTTCACGCTTAAACCGCTGAACCGATTGCGATAAAATTTGGTATGGAGATAGTTTGAATCCCGGGGAAGGACATAGGATAGTTTTCATCCTGGAAATCACCCCCTAAGGGGATGAAATGGGGGGTTGAAGTTTGTATGGAGCTGCGATATAAACGATTTCCACGCGGACGGAGTCGCGGGCAGAAGCTAGTACATAATATAAGAATAATCGAATCATATCAAAAACAATAAATAAAAATTATGTCAAAAAATTCACTTATAGAATAAAGTGGATTTTCCAATAGAAAGTTTCTTAATCGACGCTTGAATATGGTTTCTGATGTTTCCATTCGTATTACGGCGGGTAGTCGTTCATAGTAAGTGGGACCTATGATGCGTATAACACGTGATTAATAAGCATCAAAGCTTCACCTCAAACAAGGTACGGGATTGAGTGACCGTTAATCAGGTAATGCATATTATAATTAAGCCTTTTACGGCTAGAAACCGAAATACGAGAACAATAGGTTTGTGTCCTAAGATCATTTTTGACGATGCCATTTGAACCAGTTTTTGGAGAGGAAAAAATGATTGTATGGGAGTAACTACAATTAAAGAACATAAATACCCAAAAAAAATAGTCAAAGATGGACCTCGCTGGATGCAGCCGAAACAATTCATACTAAGTGACATATCAAATTTATGCGCATTACACAATATGTTCGAAAACATTAGGATTAAAAACGTTATTTGCATAAATGTATGACTATTTACAGTTATTCGTAATGATGAGTATGACGAATCCACGTATGCCTATCAAAAATATGACTTTAAACTTTATGCAACCCGACCCCTACCCAAGTATGACGTCACTGTTTTCTATTTGTACTAATATTGTATGGAAAATCAAGTAAATCGCTGTTTCAATTTTTTCATTAGGAAACTACCCTATTAACAATGGCATTTACCTTTAAGTACTTGATTTACGCATCACAATTCATAAATTAAATGGAGTGTTATATATTATAAGTGCTAAGGTAACCCTGTCTATCTGTCTGTCTGTTTCACGCTACTGAATTGATTGACATGTTTGGTATGGATATCTTTATACAAAATTTCTTCTCAATCCGTTTTAATCCCGGGGAAGGACATGATTTGTATGAAAGAAAATGTTCAAGATTGTGTGCTAATGAGCTGCATGTATGGCATCTATGAGAACTTGCTTCTTTCTTTCTTGCTGCTTGATATTGAATTTGTATCTAAATGAACAATGACATGGGAAATCATTTTTACCGGTAACCTTTTTAAGCCACTTCTTCATTAATGATGCTGATTAAATGTTCACATTTTTTTTTTAATAGACATGTTTCAACATCAGCATCCGCATCCGCCAAAATCGATGCGGAGTTTTTTCGGATGCGGGTTGTACTGTAATTCACGACAAGAAAAAAGCCCAAACGGTGCTTACTGCGCGAGTTTTAGATATTAGTAAAAAAACTTCTTATCGTTTCTGTGGCCAAGAGCAGACATTCGCAACGATTGTAATTTAGTATCAACGTGTTTGATGATTGCGTGATATCATAAAATGGACGTTGTTTATTTACGTTTTTGAGTGTTTGACCACAAAATCCGCATCCGCATTCACATCCGCGGAAGTGGTCCCCCAAATATCCCGCTCCGCACCCCCGGATGTCAAAAAAATCGCATCCGCGGCATCCCTGATTTAGATATGCCAAAATAAACATCTTTTAAATTAACAAAATGATCCGCAGTTTTAATCTGACATTACATTCTCCTAACCTAACCTAACCTATATTTCTGGTAGCTGATCGGTTAGAGCATACCGATACCGTTAAATTATAAAAACTATGTACTATTGGAGGATTGGGTCATTGTGGCACTCTTTGGGGGAGGCCTATGTCCAGAAGTGGACGTCTTTTGGCTGATATGATGATGATGATGACTGGAGGATATAAGTATACAGGATGTTAAAGGGGTCATGATCCGGAATGACAAAAAGCGAATAAGATGATCATACTGAACAACCTTTCCCATAGAACCAACCACGAAATCGCAAAAAAAAACCAGGTATTCCATACATTAACTCTCAATTAAATCGCAGTTAACTCACAGTTAACTCTTAATTGGCTCTTTTTTTTTGCGATTTCGTGGTTGGTCCCATGGGAAAGGTTGTTCAGTATGATCATCTTATTCGCTTTTTGTCATTCCGGATCATGACCCCGTTAACATCCTGTATATACCTAGCAATTTCTTTACCTTTACAATAAAAGAGGTTCCTGACTGGAATTTATTTGCATAGTTATCAACTGCTCGTTGACGATTCCAATCAGGGTGCTAAACGATGCCTATATATATTTTTTAATAATATTCGTTGCAATAACGCTCATTTGATATAATTCTTAAGTCATATAACAGCACTCGATATAATTATCACTTTATATAATGATCAGTTGATGTAATAACATTAAATATAACATACTTTAAGTTAAATGCATAATTATTATTATTTCCTATAATAAACATATGATATAATGTTAATTACTTCAAATGTACAGTTAGCATAATATTTTTTGATGCACTGTATTAAAGGCACTATCCTAGATTTATTACCTTCTACACAATGCGAACTTCTCTAGAAAATGAGGCTAGGTTAGTTTAGAACTGTGACCCTTGCATAAAATAAACTACTTTCAGAAAAGAAAGTTAGGTTAGGTTAGAACTGCGCCCCTAACTCAAAACGAACTGCTACCAGAAAAGTAGGTTAGGTTAGAACTGCGCGACCCTTACTCAAAACGAACTTCTACAAGAAAAGTACGTTAGGTTAGGTTTAGAACGGCCACCCTTATACAATAAGAACTGCTATCAGAAAAGTAGGTTAGGTTAGGTTAGAACTACGACCCTTACTTGAGTATACCAAATTTTTGTTCAATCGGACTGCGGAAAAATAGGTTACAAATTTTAAAGTACAACTTATATGACATAGTTACTGTAGCCAGCTGCAGCGGGCTGATACACGGCTACGGAACAAACAATGTTAAAGTGTACTTACTTCATAAAGTTATGTAAATGGAAAGTTATTACAGCTTAAACTTCACATGATTGTATTATTTAGTGAATCACATCTTTAATAGGATCATGCTAGATCTTTAAAAATACTGTAGCATTGTAAATTGGTTTGTATATTTTTTTTGTTTCTGTTTGAACTTCATTTTATGAACAAAGCAAGTTTAATAAAAGCCTGTGTAAATCTACCAACGTACTGCTGATCCAGACCACTTATTTAGCAGCCTAATTGTGTGCTCCACCATCGCCTCGCCGACGTTGTAACGTGAAATGACGAGAAAACATATTACGAAAACTTGGCGGTGCGCTAAGCGTCAGGCGCTTTTAACTTATCAGACAATGTCATAACATCACTAAAGTGTTCTCAACTTTCTTGGAACGGTAAGCGTGTATAGCCTCTGGATATTACATATTGAACAACCACTCAGTCTCTTGGGTTAATAATGAGATGGGATTTCATTATAATCTAAACTTTATAATTTGATCGGTTTACCTGCCTACTTGTTCGTTTGTTTTGTAGGACTTGCAGATTTTCGTACCAAAACGTTACATGTGATTGGACTTATTAAGACGGCTCACCCAATTTCAAGACGTACCCCATAAATAATCAAAGGGGTTCAATATATTGTATCGCATCTGTATTCATCTATTATATACAATTTCTCTTTTATCCCATCTATAAGTCGCCAGCGCCACAGCGACCGATCTCTGCATAAGGTTATACAATACTATACAAATACTATTTATTGTTCACCAAAAAAACTACTCTAAGGGAATAACGTCACTTGAATCAAACATTGACAGGCGTACGACAGGCGGTCTTATCGCTAAAAACCGATCTCTTCCGGACAACTTTCGGGTAGTGGAAACTATGAAAAACAATTTAGTACTACTAGAGTAGGAAAGACAGAATAATATTCGAGAAACAAGAGAGGTACAGTCGCCATCGGATATATCGGAGCGGCCAAGGTGCTCACAAATATCTGAACACGTCCCTAATGCCTCGACAATAAAGACGTGTTCAGATATTTGTGAGCACCTTGGCCGCTCCGATATATCTGATGGCGACTGTATAACAACTATAAGAACGGTCATACATTTACAAAATTTTCTATCAAAAATTACATTTTTGGTACAAGCTTTTATAGCTAACTGTCCTTTTATGTATACTGTCATGACTAAGTACTCGGAGCGCAGTATAAAAGCATACTCATCTTTAACAACATTCCAGATGCCGAAAAAAATTTAGTACTTATTATATAAACTACAATAAAAATTCGACATATATTTTTAGGTATCTTTTGACATTATTCTGGTAGTGGCTTCCGGGCTGCGCTAGCCCTTATATCACACGGCCATCGCTGATCTATAGTGATAAATTCAAGGATAGGACAAACGCCCGTCATTTTGAAAACTTAACCCTGTTCTGTACAGTAGAGACTTCCTAATGATATTATTATTTAAAATGAAAATTAAATAATTATTAATTAATTTTTATTTTAAAATTTGGAAAAAATTGTGGTCATTCTTTTCCATTGGCGAAAGTGATTTATCGCCTTAATCATCGTCATTTGAATAATTTGTCACTGGAAACATATAAATTATGGTACTTAAAATAAATTTATAAAACATTACTTTTGTCCTTTGTTTTGTATTGTCACGAATAAACTATTCTTATTCTTATTTAGTACCTAATTTGTTTTATTAATATAAGGAAGTCTCTACTGTACAGAACAGGGTTAAGTTTTCAAAATGACGGGCGTTTGTCCTATCCTTGGACTGATAATCTTTTGATGAAATTAGGTATATCTATGTCAATATTTTGACATAGCTATACCTAATTTATTTGACATATACACTAAATGTAAATAATCAACTAAGTAGGTTAAGTTTCGGTTTACTTCAATCTAGAATTCTGTTATGTATTGTGTGCCCTTCCAGGGTATCAGGAAATGACTTATAACTAAAAACGATACAACTTATTATGTATGCATGACATAACAATGAATATGACACGATTCTAACGAACCCAAACTCAACGGGGTTACGTCGGTTAAGTATAAAATTCCCATGGCTAACTTCTGTGTCAATCATCAGATCAGCTCGATGGCACTATAAAAGCTTGTAATAAAAACGTAGATCCTATTTTCTATAGTATAGCTACTGAGTGCTTTGGGTTTTCGAAAACAATTTCAATGAGATTTACGGGACAAGGGTTAAAGGGTTAACGAGGGCGAAAGATCGGTCTAGCTAGACTCATTTCCAGGAAAACTCGTTCTCTCCGGAAAAACATAAAATACACTGGGCAAATTTTGATTACCCAGATATGAGTACTACATATATAAATAAATAAATAAATATTAGTGGACAATCTTACACAAATCGACCTAGTCCCATAGTAAGCTCATTAAGGCTTGTGTTATGGGTACTAGACGACGATACATAAAATAGATATAAATACTTAAATACATAGAAAACTTCCATGACTCAGAAACAAATATTCATGCTCATCATACAAATATTTGCCCTTACCGGGATTCGAACCCAGGACCTTCAGCTTCGAAGGCAGCGTCACTACCCACTAGGCTAACCGGTCGTCAAAACTACATGTGTTAATATAAGCTTCAGGCTTAATTCTACATATCAACCGTGCAAATTACTAGGCTTTACATAGTGAATAATCAAAAAGTGGTCTCACAGGACTGGTTTAGCTAGCGCGAGCCGTTATACTGAATTTGTATTCAAATGCTTCGAAATAAATGTAGGTACATTAACAAATATTCTGCAGTTATATGTGTGTATGTAGGGAAAAGAAAAAGGGGAAGGCCGAAGAAATCTTACATGGAGCAAAATAAAAGAAAAATTAAACACTTCATCGTATAGAGAAATAAAAAGAAAGGCGGAATGTAAAATAACTTGGAAATTACTCCACCGACAAGAGCTTCGCTCTTAAATAAGAAGAAGATATAATATAAGTACATACATAACTTTTTATTTTTATAAAACTCTAAGAAATGAAATTGAGTACTAAAAAGTCTATACTTAAACAATCCTAGATGCGGCACTATAAACACCAGCAAAATTTATTTCATTTACGAGAGAGAGTTTCATAAAATTTTAAGATTAAAACAAAAAAGCATATAAATAAGGCAGTGCAATGTGTACCTATTAGGTTGTATTTTTATTAGATATCTGTATATTTTTGTACACGGTATAAGTTTGCCTATAGCTACCGACAGACGTGCTAAAAAAAAGCATGCTTATAAGCTTGCTTAAAATTAGCATGCTCTGCAACTGTACACATTTGCCAGCAATAAAATTCTCAAAGCAAACGTACGGACTGTTCAGACGGTCGGAGCACGCCCCCTATATTTTTTTAACCTGTTATTGTGTAGGTACAATAAAGTGCCTACATATGTACATACAATGTCATCCAACTGCATCCATCGGCACCAGTGTGGGTTCTTAATAGAGATACCAGGAGACCGTTTCTCGGTCTGCATTCCAGCTAGGCTATTCACAGTGTTCTACTAACCGCTCATCCCTAGTCTATTTGAACGTTGGGAGTCATAATAGCAAAGCGTAACACACGGAGGTCTCACTAACACTGGTACGCCTGAGTTGAGGTGAGTAAGCGCTGCGATAACATTCCGGGACTAGCCATTACATGGCGCGACGTTTAAAATACCGTCACTTTAATTCATTCTTTTATTTTACCACGTTTGTGCAAATTACTTCGTTTTTTCAAGCTTTTATTTAAAAGAACTGTTCGTTTGTTTGTTAGTTTGATATGATGTGAGATCTTACTTCGAACATTTGACAGAGCTGAGAGCTGAGACCGATAGCTCTATCATCCCGGTACAATAAACGTCAATGACGACATATGATGACATAAATTGTACTGGGATGACAGCTGTCAAATGTTCGAAGTAAGATTTCACCAACCATAGTGAGGGACAAATCTTGGTACTGAATTTTGAACCAGTTAACCTCAATTGTGGATATCAGTAATATAGTTTGGATGACGATTCAATATTATGGTACGATCGAGCTGATCTGATTATGGAGATAGAAGGTGGCCATGGGAATTTAGTACTTAACCGACGTAACCCCGTTAAGTCTGGGGTCGTTAGAATCTTCTCCATGAGTAGTTGATGACGGTATACAGAAAAGTACAGTTGGCAACAAAAGTTTGTACCGTCAAACAGGCCTACTTTGCCACCAGGGGGAACTTTGGCCAAAGAGCAACTTTTAAACAAATCCGTTAATGTAGAAAAATTCAAAAGGTTGGTGGCAACACCACTATTTTTAGTAGAAAATAGGTTATATCTGTGGTATTACTACGCATCGCCTTGGCGTCTAACTCCATTCAGTAACGTGTCGGAACTGGTCGAGTGAGGTGTGCGATTTGGCGGGCCAATTCTTGCGGAAGTGTTAGTGCTATTAGTACAAAATGGGGAAGCCTCAGGTGAGTGAATCTTCTACTTGTAATAAAATAAGAACTATATATCGTTTTTATTATAATTTTATCTGGATATACTTATTACAACAAAAGTTATTATGCTGGGCAATGTTACGTAGTATTCTGCAACCTATAAGTGTAAACATTGCCCAGCCTCAAAAAAGGCTTAGGGTTGTCACCTTCATCATGTTTACCTGATTGCGCTAGTTAAGGAAGGTTATGTATTTCATTTATGTAGGGTGTACGGTAAAATATATTTATATTAATCTGTCGAGTTTTAGTAGTAGGTATGCATATACGTGTGGTTGTGTGGTTTGACGAACGGTTTAGCCTAGTGACCCTGAAGGTCCTGGGTTTAATCCCGGTAGGGGCATGTATGTAAATCATTTAACCTGGTTACACATATCAATGACGATGAGTAAAATATCTTGTTAGGCTACGAGAAATAAAAAAAATACCCGTTGCACTCTTATTAAATTTCGATCAGAGTGGAAAATTTGTTGAGCCCGCGACCTCTGGAACCCGTTTATATCGTCCTACCGACCGTCCGTGCGTCGTGCTCGTGGCAAACAATTTTTCAATTTTCCGTTTTGATCGAAATTCAGAATTTTGTTATAGGACTGCTTCGTAAATAATTTGATTAAAAGTTGATTTTTGTTGAAATAATCTGTTTTATTTTTTGGTCGTGTGAAAAAACGGCACAAAAAACCGCTACTAAAGATTAAGTCAAAAGTGACAACCCTAACAGTTTCAAACTGCTTAATGCGACTTGTATGGAAAAGAGCAAAATGCCTATGTAACATATTTTTCACGACTTTTCAAGTTAAGACTAGGATGATTAAATGGAACGCCAAAATTACCCGAGATTTCGCACTGATCCTTGCTTTAACGTCATAAGAGCTATAGTTACGGAAATAATTGACATGGGCAATGTTGGCTAAAGTCCAGATAACTTTGCCCGCGATGAAAATCGTAAAAAAAATAGGTTAAATATTGGTTTAAAAATATATTCTTCTAATGAACGCATGTATGTGTCTACAATAGATGCACTTATGCCAAAAAACTGAATCCAGCCATGGAAAAAAATTGAGAAATTCGTGTTTTTCTGAAAAAAGCGGGCAAAGTAGGCCTGTTTGACGGTACCAAAAATGAAAGTTTTCAACCCATTTAGGTAATTACTACTCCTTTTTTAGCGTTCCGTAGTCGACTAGGAACCCTTATAGTTTCGCTTTGTCTGTCCGTCCGTCCGCGGATAATCTCAGTAACCGTTAGCACTAGAAAGCTGAAATTTGGTACTAATATGTATATCAATCACGCCGACAAAGTGGTAAAACGAAAAAGTGTTTTTTTTTTTTATTAGGGTACTTCCCCTATACGTAACGTGGGGAGTGTTTTTTTTTTTTCATTTCAACCCTTATGTGTGATATATTGTTGGATAGGAATTTAAAAATAAATGTTCACAAAAATATATTTTTGATAATGTTAATATTTTCGGAGATAATCGCTCCAGAAGTAAAAAAAAATGTGTCCCCCCCCCAAATCTCAAAAGTAGAACTTTATAAAAATTTCTTGGAAAATTATTTTGAACTTGATAGGTTGAATAGTTTTTGAAAACGACACGCTCTTGGCCGGTTTTTTTATTCTTATGTACAGTCAATACTGTACTATAACATGTATTAATTTATAAACTTATTTGCTACTTACTGGTTTTTTTATGTATTCGACACTGCTCCTACATATGTCTTCACTATTATTGGTTCCCAGCTATAAAGGTTACATTTTGTAGTTAATATCTTGAATTTTTTATCGCTTTCATTAGCCATAATAAGAACACCTTCATATTCGTCTGTTTTGTTCGTGGCCGAAGCAAATTGTGACAAGACTACTTTAACATTTAAAAGAAGAGCTAATAAAGTTACATAGTACCGTCAAACATTTAACCGGATTATAATCACTCTTTTTCGTAACCAGTTAAAGTCTTTACGTCTGATATCCGGGTGTGTAATGTTTCATATAAAAACAAATAGCATATTTTCATTTTGCATAACAACGAACTGCATAATTTCTGGTTGTATAAGTGGTTAAATTGCATAAAAACAAAATGAATAAAAAGTAATTGCATAATTTCATCGATTATAATCATCAATGTTAATAAATTCCATTTATATAATAAACAAACGCTATAATGGTCACTCTGTATAATATTTCATGCTCATTACGTTTTTTTTATAAAGAACGTTTTTCGTAATAGTTGTTCTTCATTTACTCACCTTCTGTGCCCTTCTCATATTTAAGCATGATATAATGACTGTCGATTGGACAGTGACAGGACTCCGCCTTAGCTCCGGCGCTGCGGGGAGAGCAGCCCTTTCACCCTCGCGTGACGGCACAAGGTCGCCCGTGCTCTGCTCCGCAGCTTCGGCTTAGCCGCTCCGCTTTGCACGGCTCCCGCGCTTTGTCACAGCTGGCGAGGGCTGCTCCCCCTCCGCGCCTCCGGCTTTTTATATACACTCTAGGGGTAGGACAGACAAGACCACGTGGATATTGGGGTGCTCCGATTCGGTTTTGTTACCTGTGTCTGTTTTTCTAGGATGTGATAGCAATAACTTAGTAAAACTAAGTACATACTAAGTGTTGTTATCAGTTTTATTCATTATACTAAATGTATGTTATGCAAAAATAAATTAGTACACATAAACGTTATAGCAAATGTGGTGGTGATAAATGAGTGTTATGTTATTTAAATGTTATGACCAATAATAATATCCATTTTGTTATTATGATAACACTTTGTTATGATTTCCTTACGTATGCTACTTGAAATTATGCATTTTGTTTTTATGGCGAATGAACGGCACCCCTGGCCCCGTAGCATGGATGGCGTTATCACGCGATAAGTGACAGGATAGGTGCGTCGTCTCGTTCTATCGAACGGTGTCAGCCAGGGACGGAAGCTCTATCCTGTCACTTATCGCGTGATAACGCCATCTATGCTACGGGGCCTGATGTCCAGGCCGTTTCTTCACCGGTACTCGGACTGTAAATAGTTAATTTAATCAAACAAGGGCAAGAGTTAGTCAAATAATGCGGGGTTGGTACGTCTCTCAATTCGAACTGTATAATTAGGTAATGTAGGTACTTTCACACTTCACATTAAGCCACTGTATTTCTTATGTATGGACTCGCACTAATCACTAAGGCCCTGGGTTTTCTGACCACCCGTCGCCGGCGGCCGGCGACCGACGCGTGTCCGCCGCCGACGACGTTCGGATGTTTTGTTCGGGAATGTTTGAGGGTGGTTTCTCTGAAACGCCGCCGGCGGCGGGTAGGTCGACGGGCGAAGGTCACACGCTGCACGCGTCGGTCGCTATCATTTTTGAAGAATAGCGACGGACGGCGGGTGGCGTCTTGATATTGAAAATATCTCATTTCAATAAAGACAACGATGAATTATTCATTAAACTGATAGCTACCTACCTAATTTTCAATTACAAATAAATGATTATTTTTGTTTCGATTTATTTTATTAAATGTACATACCTTATCGACACCGCTAGTTTTTGAGCTGGAGAAATAGGCACAGGATATTTATTACTTCGCTTCGTAGTAATATCACGTTCAATCAGATTCAATACTTTTGCAAACTGTTCTCGAGTTAGTCGAAAATAAGATGTAAATTTTTCTTCATTGCACATCAAGTGTTTGAGAACCAGGTTAAAAAATGCACCTTCATTTTCCCGATTTTTAAATATATCGGTTGGCTCTCTTTTATTTTTTGATAATATTAATATTTCATCGTCTTCTTCTTCTTCTAACAATAAAAATGTTATTATTTTTCTATTCATTTCATTTAAAGCACAGCACACCAATTCTCAAAGCGGGCACAATGCGACTGAGCTCCTTCTCCGACGACGGGTGGCCGGGGCCAGAAAACCCACGCACCCGCGACCGACGGCGTGTGGCACAGCGTGCGACGCACGTCCAGCCAGACGCCGCCGGACGCGTGTGACGGGCCAGAAAAACCACGGCCTAATCAATGTGCCGGCCCTTATGCTATGTATTAACGCGGTTTGAAATTGCCTAGATACTTTAGTACATAATAAATACTCTTCATCTTAGTATTTTAACTTACTAACTAGGAATATCTTGATATATACCTATTAAAAAAAAAGCTTCGTGATGTAGCACTGTTCTAGCAACTAAATTATTTCCATTGCATTTACTCGTATTTCAGATGGAATTAGCGAGTTCGTGGAATACATTTTATGAGCAGATTTGTGGTACAGAAAAAAAGAACAGACGAAAATAATTCTGCTGTAATCATACATAACCAGCATACGTGACTTACTAATGTTATATATATATAATACTAATGAACATTGAATTCTACCTTAACACCCTCCACGCAAATTGCACATGACAATATAAATCGTTGCGAAATTATATCGGCTGTAGTTCAAAATCGCGCGTTTTATCGCCAAATAGTAAACGATAATTCACACGCTTCCTCGGCGGTCCCATCATTCGCGTCGCTGACCACGATTTTCCATCATAAAGGGCGATAACGCAACGCTTGGCGTTAACTAGCTTATCCTCACCGATCGAGTAAACGTCCACGTTGACTCGATTCTCGCGGCATTTTCCGCTTTTAATTCAATGCCAACGATTTAAAGCAGCTCCTGGATTAAAACTGCTAATGTCTGGAGTGAATACGAGTGAAATACCCAGTTTTAAAAACATAACTCGTTTTTATTTGAGGCCTTTTGAACTTACGCTTTGGTTTCACGGTCTGCACAGTTAATTTAATTATGAGGACTTACGAATTGGAAATATAAATGAGAAGCACTGGTATAAAAATAAAATTGGTATTTCGTATTTGCAGAAGGGTTGATTAGGTATTTACTGATGTAGGAGATGAGTGTTATCTAATCCTGGTATCAAATTGAATTTGTAATGCGTATATTTTTGCATAAATTATTCTTGGGTTGAAAATGAAAACGTTATCATCTTGCTTCTCCCGCTCTTATATTAGAAAAGTACTAGATAATCGTGCAAATTTTATAGTCAAGTAGAGACACCAAATAAATACATAATCTGACGAAGGAGCAGGAGATTAACATATTTAATAGTAACATCCGGACTGTGAGGCCTGACAGAATGTTTCTTTAAATAAGGGGCCTTATTCCGACTGCATTGTGTTTCAATATTTCATTATATATATATTTTTACTACTTTTCACTCAGGTTTTCGGATGTAGCGTATAGTGCTAGTCACCAGCAATTTTTTTATATCAATATGTGGTTACTGGTAGGTGGTATCACATGTCCAAATATAATGTTAATTATGGTAGCTGATGGTATTCGGAATAATAAATAAAAATAAAAAAAAATAGCGAAATTCTTACTTTTACTTTAAGTACCTCTTACTTAACTAAGTATCTTTTATAAGAAAGTAACAACATATTTTTAAAGTCTTTAACTTGGTTCTCCTGGGAGGTCTACTAAGAGCGGGGCGTGCAGCGTCCATATAAAACAAATGCCATTTATATGAACGCTCCACTCGGCCCTTAACTTAGAACGATCGCGCGCAACATATTGAAACGTAATCAGGATGTGAAAGAAATAGATCAAATATGTATGCAACTTGCATGAATATAATCGACTGCCAACAATCTTAAAAGTAGTTTTGAAACATCTACATAAAGGATATACTAGGGATGTAGACTCAACATTTATTATAACATCGAAAGAAAGTAGGCATAAAATATGTCCCATTCAAATATCTCAGTACGAAGGGACAACTTTGTTTATGCTTGTTAGACAGAGAAAACGCTCGGAACCCGTGACGTCACGATCCTCGAGCGTCATAGTAAATGACAATCATTTCATATGAAGGTGCGTTTGCGGAAACGGGACGGAACATACCCCCTCTTAAAAGTTTGGACACATAACTTTGTGATCATTTACCCTCTTGCGTTGTTTTTTATCTGCAGTTGACAACATTATTGATCATTTTAATAAGTGTCTACACCCCTATTGGGTCTATATGGAATTGGCATATATTTATTGTTCCTATTTTCCTTTCGTTTAACAATTTTCCGCCTAGTAACGATATAATACTAAAAATGGTTATGTATGATATTTTTTCGCCGAAATGGTTATGCATACACTATCGATATATTTATTGCATTGAACGTCGAATTATTGAAGATTACGTGTGTATAATTTAACATTCCAAATATCCTGAATTGGAAAATGAGCATCTACGACCCGCCAGCAAGCAGATAATATTAGGAGCAATAAGAAATATGACAATCAACAAGTATGCAAAAAAAAGATAAGGGGTGTAATCTATCAGAAATGCCAGTCAACGTTTATGCCAAAACTGTTCGGCTAAAAGATTTTAGGACACTCAATGTTATTTCAAATTTCGATCATAGTGAAAAATTGAAAAATTAAAAAAAACGAAAATTAAATTAATTTCGTTAGCGGACGTTTCTGCTTAATAAAACACTCCAATGTCCAAATTCTATCATTATTAATCTTGAAATAACCTCATCAATGAAGTATTTCAAATTACATTCAGAATGGGCCAGATGCCTTGAATATTACCAGAGACGGTGCAGCGAGGATTCTCTAATTGAGGTTAAATTGCGTCCTGTTTTGATACCGCAGTTTCTGTGTAGGGATTCACTGGACCAGACAGAGGGGCGAAATTGGGAAAGCAGTACAATGTTTGCTTTTCCTACTTTTTAAAACGGTACAAAGCCTTATACAAAGCGTTAAAGTGTTTCTACATTACGCTTTTGGGGGTTTTATTGAAGCAAAAAGACTTCGCTTGTTGCGCGAGCACCGCGGGAATAGGTACGGTCTCAGATAGTAGCTTAGATTCTTGGCTAACGGGGTAGTGACCTTTAGAATCAACCTGCTACTAACAAATACATTTTTGTCCCATCTCACACACAATTACCAAGCAGGTCTCGGATTCCGAAGCATAGCTGAAAATGCAACCTAGATTAATAGCTAGAGGAAGGAGAGAATTTTCTGACAATAGCCTATGCGCTTTTACAAGAGAGTGTGTATAAATCAAGTTGATTCACGTATGATTTCAATGCGACAAAAATTCGTTCCATAACCGGGACGCAAGAAATCATTTACTGTCCCGATGAGAGGATGAGTTATACGGTTAGGTAGTATTAGGTACATTACAATAACAAGTGAAATCAAAAGATTTTACGAAAAACCTAACTTTTTTGCAAATATTAAAGCCTATGTCACTCTTACGATTACGAGGAATCCAACGATTCCTCATACGTCGAAATACGTCAAAAGATTTAGGTCGCAGGGCGTGCCAAATATAGATACATACATACGGTCGAAAAATATAACCCTCCTCTTCTTTGGCAGTCGGGTAAAAAGACGATATTAGCCCCCATCAGATGTATTCCGTAAAGGAATACAACGAACAAACACTAATAAATTGAAATTGTATTCAAAATGACATCTAAGTATATTTTTTAGGTTTAAGATGACATTATTATAGTATTATGATGAATGAATATTGAATACTTATTATTTTTTGACTTTAAATCTAGGATGGCCTAGCTATTATTAATATTCTGACATGGACATTGTACCATTTATCATTAAGTATTTAAATTGTTCCTATTATATATATATTTTTTTTTGTTTCTCATGTCTGTTTTAATTTAATATTGGATTTTTATTGACTATTATTTATTATTGTTCCTTATTCTTATACACTCTGACGATCTTTTTGTGAATCCATGCTATTTTAATTTTATGAATTCCCGCCGGAGATGACTTGATGCCACAGATTAATTATATTTAGTTATCAAACTTTAAGAATAAAATAGACAGTTACCGCAAAACGCCATCTATTAGTGGCCGAAACAAGTTACTTCTCAAACCGCTCGTATACCTTGTTCTAAGTGATCTAATAAGAGAGAGACGGATAGTGCGAGAAAAATCGAGATAGCTCGCGCGCCGTCCTGTGATAGATGCCGTGCTGGGTTGTACAGTCTCTCTCGCGGTGCCAAGTAAACTGCGGCTATATCGAAGTACATATAGAACCTGCCTGAACCTGCTGCTAGAAATCTGCGATATACTACTAAAAATCAGTGGTTTATTGTTCCTCTGTGGTAGCCTATCGAAATAGACAAAGTATATATTTTTATTGCAATATTCCATCCTAAATCTGCAATAACACAAGCAAATTTTCCATTGTCACTACCGTTTGTCATACTGAAAATCTGAAGCATTCACTTCAACTGGAATATTAAGTCAAAACCGCGTAAGCAGCACGTAATTGTGACCAAACAGTAACCCTGGAGTGACGTCGCAACATTTCGACAAAGTAGCGTCCAGGGACCGTGTTTAATCTAAAAGCCGAAGCCACTGTAATGTTTTGTAGCTGGTTTTCGAAGTCTCACCCGCGGGAGCCACCGGGCTGTGCGAACCTTTAAAACCGAAACGCCTTATGTGACTGTAGCGCTTGAACTGACATACGACCTTTTGGTTCGCGTCGGTGAACTATTTTAGCTTAGTTGATAATTTCTTATTTGCTTTAAGCTGAAATGAAATTTGTTCTACGCTTCGCTAGCCTTTTATTTTACTCGAATGAAATGTAATAATTAAGTTTTCTCGTGATTTCTGCGTCGCTACTATTAATAGAGTAATAGTTATTTTATTATATGCGAATAAGAGTAAATGTTTTCCGGAATATGATATTTTGTAAATAGACATTTTACATTTACATGCTACTAAATTCTATGTAAATTCATTTTATTAATAATAAACTGAAATTGCAGAACTTTTTAAGAATATATAAGATCAGCGTCCTAAAATTTTTTGGTAGAAAATTTTTGGGAAACTTGCTTTTTTGCATACTTGCCTAATTTATTACGGCTTATTAGGTAGTATTCAGGGGAATTACTATTTTCATTACAATTACAATTAAAATAGTAGTGCTACAGTACAGAGTAGCTTTGAAGACATTGATTTAAACATTCTAACAAAAGAGAAGGCCAACAAATTAGGCACATGAAAATCAACTGAGCCAAACGAAATGTATGATGTTTTCAGCATGTACAGTGGGTTTGAATAATATTCTAATATTTGCTCGTACTATGAAATTACAACGTGCAACGAGGTCGATGAGATTTAGTTCTAGTAGAGTCTATTAGATGCCTAGATGCCCGGCACCTAATGGCTTTAATGACTACTGGAATATAAATTGTATGTATTTTATCGTCCGTGTCACATTACTCTATCCCACATTTGCGAGAAAACAATTATATTTTAACCAATTGCAATAAAAATGAGTGATAAATATGCGATCTGAAACTTTCTTTAATATCGCCCGTGGTGAAAGCACTAATAAATAAAAACATTAATACAATACACGCGGTTGCTAACACCGTGATCATAAACATTAAGTTAGGAACGCAAAACGTAAACTTAAAGTATTATTTGTGATTATGTTTCACTTTACATTCGAATTAATGCATGAACGCGGTTGCTAACACCGTGATCATAAACATTAAGTTAGGAACACAAAACGTAAACTTAAACTATTGTTTATGATTATGTTTCACTTTACATTCGAATTAATGCATGAACGCGGTTGCTAACACCGTGATCATAAACATTAAGTTAGGAAAACAAAACGTAAACTTAAACTATTATTTATAATTATGTTTCTACTTTACATTCGAATTAATGCATGAGATCTAAACTTATTGGTTAGACATCAAATTGACGCACTTTCTCGCACGTCAAGCGAAAAAGAGCGCGCAACAAAATGTAAATCTGTTGCGATTTGTTGAGCTGAATAGACTTTCAGACTACGAGGGAAACTATTTGAATATTTTGAAAGCGTGGGTTGGCTGGTATATTGTCCCTTTCTGGAAATAACTTTCAATATAATCTTGTATGTTATTATTGAGAGCCTTATCATAGCCGTATCATGGTCGGCCTTATAACACGATAAGTGACAGGATAGAGCGTCCGTCACTGGCTGACACCGTTCGATAGAACGAGACGACGCTCCTATCTTGTCACTTATCGCTTGATAAGGCCGACCATGATACGGGGTCAGGTACAGTCAGCAGCGGAAGTAGCTACCTCAAATTGAACGAAATTTAACTCAAAGGTGCCTTTTTCTAATATTTTTTTGTGAAACTGGTTTCTTTGAAAAACGCCATCCCAACGTTTAGTAGCTGTACTGTTCTCTATTTTTTTTCAATGAAACTAGTTCGTTGGACATTATTAATCAAAGATGTATGTTTGTGTTGGCTCTTTTGTACGTTTGGAGCTATAACGCCAGTACGTGGAGGTGACATTTTTGTATTGTCAAATACCTTCACAGGCCATATCTTCCAAAACAAAACTAAAAACGCAAAGCTGCTTTTTTGGTTGCTTACTCATAATTGTAGCAACTAATGTGAACAGCCCATAGTTTTAGGATTAAAGTGCAAAAACTTAAAAAAAACACGTATTACGCAGGTAGCATAATTTGTTTTCTTTGCAAAACGTAATCTCTCACTCCCTTAAGGGGTCCATATAACATACCAAAAGAGCAGCTTTATATCGCGCTTTGCGGTTTTAATGTAGAATGACTGGCCTACAAATGACTGGCCTACTACAAATAGTTAAAGGACATGGACACGCTTCTTCCATTCCTTCTTTTCTTCCTTTCTTCCTTCTACACAATGCGTCTGGAGAAAGTAGACACACTAGAAGAGATATTTTATATTTTTGTAATAAAACACTAAATTTTTAAGTAGGTACCTACAAATTTTTATATATTTTATTATTTTATTAAACACAAAGAAACAACAATAACGTTTAGATAGAGGTAGACTTATCGGTAAAGAGAGATCTCAATCCATGGATAGTGCGGTTGCGAATATTTCACAAAAGACGCTTGTAACTCAATTATTAGTAACTAGCTTCTGCCCGCGACTTCGTCCGCGTGGAATTCGTGTATTGTAGCTCCATACAAACTTTCATCACCCATTACACTCCCTCGGGGGATGATTTTTGGGATAAAAACTATCCTATGTCCTTCCTCGGCACTCAAACTATCTCTATACCAAATTTTATCTAAATCGGTTCATCCGAACTTTGCACCCCTGTTTAACCTGCTAAGGGGTGAGTTTTCCCAAAACCCTAAAATTGTTTTTTTTTTGATTCCGTACACAGTTTCAAATCTCTTACTTATAATTTTACTCCATCCCCATGCAAACTTTTTACCCCCTTGAGGGTGGAATTTCCAAAAAAATCTTCTTAATGGGTACTTGCATTATATAAACTGCCTATTGTGAAAAAAACAGCTTTCTATGTTCAACGGTTTGGGCTGGGCGTTGATTGAAGTCGGTCAGTCAGGACTTCTACGTTTATATAAATACTAGCTTTTCCCCCCGGTTCGCCCGCGTAGTAAGTGTAATTTTGCAATAACTGTTGAATTGTTACGCCGGCAACGGCCTACTTACTACTTACTTCCCCTATATGAATTAAACCCTTCGTCAATACCCGTTATGGTAAAATATTTTTAGAATAGTAATATAGTATTATCTATATTTGTATTATTTATGCGTGGAATAGTAATACAGTATTATCTATACTTATATTTTGTATGCGCAGAATTACACAACATTATATTCAATAAATATTTTAAAAGGAATTTTGCTGAAGGAATATCACATTTTGTCGACCTTTTATACCCACATGCTAAAAGTGGCGCTGGAACATAAGTTTCATGTGCTCTGTCTATCCCTTTTGGAAATAAAGGCGTGAATTGTATGTATTTTTTTTTATTACATTTACTAACATGTTAAATGAGAATCTGTACTCTGGAATAAAAGCTAGTATATTACCAAAATATCTCCACGTATTTCAAGTCAAATTTGTGGCTCGAACATTGCTATAGGCTTGTTTCCTAATTTTTTCCGATGCCATTCGAACCAGTATTTGGAGAGGAACAAAAGTTTGTATGGGAGCAACTACAATAAAAGAACATAAATACCCAAAAAAAATATTCAAACATTGACCTCGCTGGCGGCAACCGCAATGCTTCATACTAATTGACATTACATTGTGACGTCACAGTTGCTAATTGTACTAATCGTTGTATGGAAAACGTTGTATGGAAAATCAAGTAAATTCCTGTTTGGGTCGCTAAATATCGCGTTTAGGTCCATAGTTGTCCTCCTATATAAGAATTATTTTGTCATTATATAAGAAAGGTCGTCGTATCTATGAACTTTTCCATACACCCATCTAACCGCTATTTTATTTTCTTCAACAATCAACCAATAATTCATTTTTAAAATTATTGATATATAGATTTTACGTTTGTAAGTAAAAAAAAAATCTGTATAGATCTACATATTATAAAAGAAAGCCGATGTTCTGCTTTCATGTTTCTAGCCACAGTTTATCATTTATAACTACAACTTAGAAAAGTTGAAAAACCCCCGACATTTTAATTTCGAAGTCCAATATCTCAAAAACGGCTAAACAGATTTTCATGAAACATAATTAAGAACACTCGGAATAAAATTATCTATGATACAAAAAAAACTGCATTCAAATCGGTCCATCCGTTTGGGAGCTACGATACCACAGACAGATACACAGACACGTTAAACTTATAACAAAGAGAGGGGCTTTGCATCGCGGGTTAAAAATCACACATTACATAATGTGAAGTTTCAACCCCTATCTTAACCCCTTCAAGGGATGAATTAGAAAAAAACCCTTATCAATGTTATTGACTGTATATTAAGAGCTTGTGATCGAAGTTTTGAATGGCTAACTTTTAAAACGACATGTTGACGACTTTCAACTCTTTTTTAAGGGGTTGAATTTTTATAACAACGCTAAAAGTTTATGTTGTTTTTTAGTAAGAAACCTTCATACAAAGATTCAAGTCTATAACTTGCCAAATGAACGATTTCCATACAACGGTTCGACCCCTATTTCAACTCTATAAGGGTTGAATTTCGAAAAATAATTTCTTAGTACACGTCCACGTACTGCAAAGAATATATGTTCCAAATTTCATGCTTATATCGTCAGCGGTTAAGGCTGTGCGCTGTCTGTCAATAGATTAGTAACGCAAGAGTTTTATAATAGGTATATAGCTGTTGCCCACGACTTCGTCCGCGTAGAACTTGTTATCGTCCTAGAAAAATGATTGATATTCAATTATGTTACGCGCAAGCTTAATTATCGCTCTCCCAAACACACTTCTAGCATCTTAATGGATGGTTTTCGAGATAAAAACTATCCCATATCCTTCCAAGGGTCTCAAAGTTACCTGTACGGAAAAAAATCATCTAAATCCGTTCAGGGATTAAGAGTAAAAGGTAACAGTGCAACGAGTTCGTTAGTTTAAATTGCTAAATCTAAATTGAAAACTCCGTTTTTACAAACATAAATAAATATCTTAAGAATCATCAACAGACGTTACAGCTTACATTTTTCATAAAGTATTAAAGATATTTTTTTATGTCTACTAAGCTACATTACTGGATTTTTTTGCCGAAATCCGTACTAATTCACGTCAGTCCGGGTTACCTGTATAGTTTTGAAAGCAAAATTATCTTATGCTAAAAAACGTAGAACTTTCCATCTCCATCCCCAGTCCCCATTTAACAGTGTTAGAGAATACATTATAATCCGCAGGTTTACTCAAACGTTCTTCTTTTCGGCTATGGCAGCATTTAATAAGTAATCTCTCTACAACGTTGCAAGTCTCTAGCTCAAAAAAATCTCATCCTAACCTTGCATCCCTTTTTAACCCCCTTAGGTATAGATTTTCTAAAACGCTGAAAGTGTTTTTTTCATTGTATAATTAATCTTTCTACAACGTTGCAGTCTCTAGCTAAGACAAAATGTTTTTCATGCTAACCTTTCATCACTTTTCAACCCTCTTTGGGGTGGATATTTTTAAAACGCTGACAGTTTTTGTTTTGTATTCTAATAAGTAAATTTTCTACAGATATTCAAGTTTCTAGCTTCTAAAGTAAAGTTCCCTCCATACAAATTTTGCACTTCTATTTAACTCCCTCAGGGGTTGAATTTTCTAAAACGCACTAAATGCTTTTTTTGTATTCTAATAAGTTATTTCTCTACAGTTTCAAGTCTCTAGTTCAAAAAATAATGTTTCTCTCATACAAACTTTGCACCCCTATTTGACCCCGTTAGGAATGGAAATTCCAAAAATCCCGTCTTATCCCTTGCCTTAGTCATAAAAGCAAGTTCTGGTGTAAATTTCAAGTTTCTAGTCCCAGTAGTTTTTGATACAAACTTTGCACCCCTATGTAACCCCCTTAGGGGTGGAATTTTCTAAAACGCTTACAGTTCTTTTTTGTATTCTAATAAGTCATTTTTCTAGAAAGTTTCAAGTTTCTAGCTAAAAAAAATATTTTCCCTCATACAAACTTTGCACCCCTATTTGACCCCCTTTGGGATATAATTTACAAAAACGCAGGTAGTTTTTTTTTGTATTTTATTAAGTAATCGTTCAACAAAGTTTCGACTTTCTAGCTCAAACAATAATGTTTTCCCGTACAAACATTGCACCCCATTTAACCATCTAAGGCGTAGAATTTTCTAAAACACCTTAAAAAAAATGTATCTTAATATGTAATCTTCCTACAAATTTTCAAGTCTCTAGTTCAAAAAATAATGTTTCTCTCATACAAACTTTGCACCTCTATTTGACCCCGTTAGGGATGGAATTTCCAAAAAATCCCATCTTATCCCTGGCCTCCGTCATAAAAGGGAGTTCTGGTGTACATTTCAAGTTTCTAGTCCCAGTAGTTTCGGATACAAACTTTGTACCCCTATTTAACTTCCTTAGAGGTGGAATTTACTAAAACGCTGATAGTTCTTTTTTGTATTCTAGAAAAAAGACTTTTTTTTACAGTTTCAAGTTTCTAGCTCAAAAAATAAGTTCCCTCATACAAACTTTGCACCCCTATTCCCAGGTAGAATTTTCCAAAACGCTGTTTTTTTTTTTAATAAGTAGTCTTCCTACAAAGTTTCAAGTCTCCAGTTCAAAAAATAATGTTTCTCCCATACAAACTGCACCCCTAATAAACCCCCTTAGGGATCGAATTTCCAAAAATCCAGTCTTATCCCTTGCATAAGTCATAAAAGGAAAATCTAGTGTAAATTTCAAATTTCTAGTACCAGTTGTTTCGGATACAAATTTTGCACCCCTATATAACCCCCTTAGGGGTAGAATTTTTTAAAACGCCGATTTTTTTTTTTTTTATTCTAATACGTAATCTTTCTAGATAGTTTCAAGTCTCTAGTTCAAAAAAAAAGACCGGGTTGCACTCCGGGAGTGCCGGCAGAAGTGAAAACTCAATAACATTGTAACAGTTTTTCGATCAGGCAGGTCACGTGACATCTTACAGTGTCACCCTAAAAATGAATTTGGCGCAAATTTATAAACAATTATCAATTATTTAGGCGCACGGGCCGCGGGCGCGTTGGGTGTGTCGGCCCGGCTCGCCCGCCACCGTTGGCGCCAAGAACAGCGGACGGCGGCGGCGAACAAAATACCAATTTGTTTATGCCATTGCCAAATATTTTTCAAAGCTTTATCTGTTTAGGAATAACATCAAAATTCGAACTATTCGAATTTGCAAGAACAGCGGACGGCGGCGGCAAACAAAATACCAATTTGTTTTTACCGTTGCCAAAAATAAGCTTTATCTCTGTAGGAATAACCTCCAAATTCGAACTATTCGAATTTGCTCAATAGCAAAACGGTGAAGGACGCGTGAACAAAATTACAGAAAATTCATTTGCAGAATATGCTATTGCAAAGTGTTTAACGGCTTTATACTCTTACGAATAGCGTTTAGTTTTGAATGAAGTCGAATCGGCTAGCAGCAAAATATAAAAGTTTGTGACCTCCTGCACATCTGACGTCACAAAAATCTGTCGCGTATTTAGCAATTTTTCTCCATCCCAAAAAGTGCTCAGCGCCGCTAAAGAAGTTTTCACTTCAAAAATAATGTTTCCCCCATACAAAAATTTAACCCCTATTGGGGTGAAAATTTCAAAAACGCTGATAGATTTTTTTTTGTATCTTAATAAGTAATCTTCCTACAAAGTTTCAAGTCTCTAGTTAAAAAAAGAAGTTTCCTCCATACAAACTTTGGAACCCCATTTCACCATTGAATTTTGTAAAATCCTCCCGTAGACCTTATAAGGACCCTACATGCCAAATTTGGAATCTCTCGGTTTGGGCTGTGCTTTGATATGTCAGTCAGTCAGTCAGTAAGTCAGTCAGTCGGTCAGTCAGTTTCTTCTTTTATATATTTTAGATGTAGATTTCCTAAGTAGTGTGCCGTTCGTCACATCACTATACAAGGGTGTACGCTAAGCCAGCTGTACACATTGGGCCAACGTTGGCGCGTGAGCAGATACAGCTATGTGTTAGAGGAAAAGGGCTTTATATCGTTCTCATGCGTTTGTATAGCTGCATCCGGCTCACGCGCCAACGTTGGCCCAATGTGTACAGCCGGCATTACTAGCGGAACGTCGGCACAAACCTTCATCACGAAACAGTACCTACGAGTAGGGTGATGTAAACCCGTAAGATTCTGACACGGGCACTAATTGGGTCTCACTTGAATAATCGCTCGGTTCAATTATCCCGAACTGATGTGATTTCAGTTTTGAAGCATAGTTGATTGGAAGTAATTGAATACAGCGATGTAATAGTGCTTTTATTACGATGACAATGGATATTTTTCAGAAGGATTTTCACAAAGCATTAGTTTGATGCGAGCTGGAGGCTTATTTATCAGGTTATAAACTGTAAGCTGACATCTACGATGCTGCCGTGCTATGAAAAAAATATTTAAGGTGGTTCGACGACCATACAAAACGTCTTTTGACATTCGCAGGCGAACAGAGTATTATTTTAGGAAAATTATGCAACCACACTTTCAAAAATTGGTTTTCCATTTGCGCAAATTCCCGCTTTCCTAGAATAAACTTTATAGACTAGAACAACACATCGCGTGCTCGACAATTCTGGTGACTAGGTACTCCGCCAGGAACACAACACAGCGCGTCCTCGACAGTTCTGGCGACTACTCCGCCAGGAACACAACACAGCGCGTCCTCGACAGTTCTGACGACTACTCCGCCAGGAACACAACACAGCGCGTCCTCGACAGTTCTGGCGACTACTCCGCCAGGAACACAACACAGCGCGTCCTCGACAGTTCTGGCGACTACTCCGCCAGGAACACAACACAGCGCGTCCTCGAGAGTTCTGGCGACTACTCCGCCAGGAACACAACACAGCGAGTCCTCGACAGTTCTGGCGACTACTCCGCCAGGAACACAACACAGCGCGTCCTCGACAGTTCTGGCGACTACTCCGCCAGGAACACAACACAGCGCGTCCTCGACAGTTCTGGCGACTTATTTGTCACGTATATGGTCGTCGAACCACCTTAACTCCAAAATGGTTAATTTACAGAAATCGCAAAATACTGCTTTTTTTGGTAATTTGGCCACGTTCGTGAATATTAACCCGATTTTAATGAAATTTTTAAACAAGGAACTTTGCTCACTTGTTGTTTGTATGGCTAACTACCGACTAACCAGGCTCACTAGTGACCAAGAATTTGGTCCTCACTCAACCCTTATAGTTTCGTCATGTCCGTCTGTCCGTCCGTATGTCACAGGAATTTTACTCGAAAAATATAAAGTGTATTTGAATAAAATTTGGAGGGTAGGGTGTATTTTGTTAGCCGCTACATAGTTCTGTAATGAAATTACTAAAATAATATTTTTGTAGGGGTGCATGCATACAGCAGGTCAAACAAAAAACATTGTTATTCCACGTGTGGGCACATCAACCGATAGTACTTTCAGATTATAATATAAATATATTTAATAAGGTTTTTAGGCAATTTTTTTTATAGTCTGAGTTAATCGCCCCGAAAGTCACAAAAATTGTGCCCCTGCCCCCGTCTAATTTTGGAACGGTGTTGTTTCGGTGAGTTTTGGATAGTGCTTATTAAATTATTTCTCCGAAAATTATTCTGAACATGATCAGTTCAAATGTTTTTTTTTTCTTTTTATTTATTTAGAAACACAAACAGTCGCATAAACAAATATATAAGGGGTACACATAGAGTACCAACAGACATAATACTAAAGACCTGGAGGTTCATTAATATTATGATAATAAAATTGTGTTACCAAAAAATAATCTTAATCATGCAACAACAAGGAGATCTGAAGAGTAACATTTACATTAGGTAATTATAATACTCCTGGAACAACTAAGAAAATAACTAACATTTTACTAACGATTTGATACTTAACAATGATTGATGAAAAGGATCAATATCGATCAGATACTTATTATAAGAACTAGGGACTCGTCTGAAAAAAGTATGCCGTGAGTAATTTTTGCGGGCAAAGCTGATATGGAATAGAGATCTAGGACGTAAGGGTCGTTAGGGATGACGCGGGCAACTAAAAGTAACCAATTCTAAGAGGTTCGGACAGTGTATCACAACTTTTAGAATTTTTAACAAGAACATCACATCTAAAAACTGTCTCCGGCTAATGCGGGAAGGAACACAGAAATGCTTCGCTTCTGACGCGGAACGCTCGAACTAATTGCCTGTTCTATAACATAGTGACTTTAGGAAAATATTTTGGATCCTCTCCAAACGGTCAATATGGACTTGGTACTGAGGTGTCCAAACAACGCAGCCAAACTCAAGGACACTCCTAACGAAATAATTAAATAATACATAGGACTATCCATACTAATATTACTATATTACTATTATTATTATTACTAATATTATAAATGTGAAACTGTGTCTGTCTGTCTGTCTATCTGTTACCTCTTCACGCTTAAACCGCAAAACCGATTTAGATTAATTTTGGTATAGAGATAGTTTGAGTCCCGGGGAAGGACATAAGGGTAGTTTTTATCCCGGAAATCATCCCCCAAGGGGGTGAAATGGGGAGGTGAAAGTTTGAATGGAGCTGCGATATAAACGAGTTCCACGCGGACGGAGTCGCGGGCAGAAGCTAGTAATTTATAAGTATTTGGGCGCCTGAAAGGCTGTCCGATCCGAAGGAGCATCCCTAACTTTTTATAAGCTCGCTTACATAAATTATCAATGTGTATATTCAAGTTTAAATGCGAGTCCAAATAACACCTAAGTCCCTCATAGATGATACCCGAGCTATGTTATTACCAGCTAAGGTATAATTGAATATTATTGGGTCATGTTTTCGAGATATTACTGAAAACCGGCCAAGTGCGTGTCGGGCCACGTGCAGTGTAGGGTTCCGTAGTTGCTTGTCTTAGTTACATCGACGTGCGGTGCGGTTGCGTCGGCCGAATTTGTACGATTGGCATTTCCAAGTACACATTAAGTTGGTCGACTATTACTCGCTAACTACTTATGCCTTCTTGTCCGTGATAGTTTTCCTTTTAATTTCATTATATGTACTACTACTATGATTTTTTTCACATCCCCAGTAGTAGCCATTTAGCCGGCAGGGGGGGGACACATGACTCGAACAAAAATTAGGGCTTTAAAGCCCAATATCGCGCAAACGAATCACTGATTTCAAAAATAGTTATAGGAAACCCATAATAGTTTTAAACGAGCTATCCAACGTTTCCCCACACCATAGGTTTAACGAAAAAAAAAACATCCCCGCGTTAGGTGTTGGGGAGGTACCATAAAAAAAAAAAAAATTCAAGATTTTTTTGTACTGTTTTGTCGGCGTGATTGATTTATATACCCATGCCGAATTACAGTTTTCTAGTTGTAATGGTTACTGAGCTAAGCCGAAGACGGACAGACAGACAGACAGACGGACGGACATGGCGAAACTATAAGGGTTCCTTATTGTCTACGGAACCCTAAAAATTGCCTACCCTATAGAAAAGGACGCAAGTGCCGTAAGATTTATGTGGAAATTGTTCCAAGACTTCGTTCTTTTTGTAAATCCATTCTCCCATAGTAATATTATGAATGCGAAAGTGTGTCTGTCTGTCTGTCTGTTTGTTACCTCTTCACGCTTAAACCGCTGAACCGATTTAGATGAAATTCTGTATTGAAATAGTTTGAGTCCCGGGAAGGACATAGGATAGTTTTATCCCGGAAATCCAAGGGGGTGAAATGCGGGGTGAAAGTTTGTATGGAACTACGAGTTCCAAGCGGACGGAGCGGATTATATGTGTGATAGTCAACGAGCAACACTTTTGTTGCAAAAATGTGATTTTCTAGTAATAATCATTTTGTACAGAGCGAATTGCGAGATAATCCTATTACTGGAAATGAACAAAAATAAACTGGGAGGATTGGAGAAAAACTAAAAAAAACTCGTCTAAAAGCTAATAGAATTGCAAAAACAGTGGAGAAAATGTAATCACGTTCACAGGGCAAAGAGCACAGACGTCTTGATTCATCCCATTCAAGGTTAGTACTTTCGTCTCACCCAGACGGCAACAAAAGACAAACATTCGGCAGTCGTTAGCTATCGTTAACCGTATTAATTCATATAGCTGTCTCTGGATATTAGGTTTTTGGTCTCTCTCCAACTTCGATATATCGATTAGCGTCACTTCAAGTGATGCAGTAGCTTTTGTCAAGTTCTGTGCCAATTCCGACGTATATGGTAGGTAACATTAGGTTGTTATGCCATCGGCTGTTTGTTCTAAATTGGGCATTAAGCCGATTTTATTTGTATGAATAAAACTCTACTACGTACCCCCTACTTACAGACGCTTAAATTTACTTTTTAAATTTTATTTATTTAAAAAACAAACGTATGCTACTGACTGTTTTAATCTTACTGAAGCCTCATAATTGTCAACAAGAATCAGTTGAGACTTCATTGGTTTGATACCTAGTACATTTCGTATTTACTAAGTTTATTTCTCAGTGCTGGTGTTATGATTATGACTATGTATTGTTATTTAAGTTATTTTTACATGTGTTTGGATTCTGTGATCCCTGTATTTCTTTTAGTTTTTAGCAATGATATAATATAAAAAGAGGTATATAGGTCATAAGCGCACACGGTAGCACACTAAAACTGAGTCAATTGTACCATCTTGCCTCAGTTTCGCGTCGTCAATGGAAACGTACGCTGCCAGTTTTGGTGGCCATTTTTAAACACGGAATTCCGTACGGACAACTTATCCACCTCTTTTTACGGTTCCGTAGTCAACAAGGAACCCTAATATTTTCGCCAAGTCCGTCTGGCCGTCCGTCCGTCCGTCTTAGGCTTAGCTCAGTAACCATTACTACCAGAAAACTGTAATTCGGCATGGGCATATAAATCAATCACGATCACGCCGACAACACAGAAGACTAAAATCATGAAAATAATATATTTTTGGGGTACCTCCGCTACACCTAAAGTGGGGATGTAATGTTTTTTTCTCGTTAAACCCAAAGTGTGGGGTATAGTTGAATTTTTGTTCGAGTCATGTGTCCCCCCCACCTCCCTGTCGGCTAAATGGCTGCTACTGGGAATGTGGAAAAAATCGTGGCAGTAGTACAAATCACTACACCACTACATAGTATAAAACAAAGTTGCTTCCCGCTGTCTGTCCCTATGAATGCTTAGATCTTTAAAATACGCAACAGAATTTTTATGCCGTTTTTTTCAATAGATCGAGTTATTCAAGAGGAAGTTTATATGTACAATATAGTACCCGTGCGAAGCCGGGGCGGGTCACTAGTAATGAATATAAAAGGAAAACCACGGCTAAGTAGGCATAACGCACCGAGTAATAGTCGACCAACTTAAAATGTACTTAGAAAGTCCAACTTTCGTACAAATTCGGCCGATGCAACCATTTAGTTGGCGCGCGCGTGTCGATGTAACTAAGAAAGACAGGCAACTACGGAACCCTACACTGCACGTGGCCCGACATGCACTTGGCCGATTTTGTATATTACGCGATTGAATATAATATCTAATATAGTTGGTTTAGTCATGAGGTTAAATACATACAGCGAGCTGGTTATAATTATTTAATCATTTGGTTAAAAATAACCTCATTCCTGTCCCTGTAATTTCGTGTCCTAACAATCAACAATGTTTGGTGTTTGGTTTCGATACACACAATCAGTTTAGCATCCGAGTGCTGCACACCGATTGGCTTAAACATTAATACCACAATTTAGCCATGGGAACTTGAAACTGATATTGTATGTCACTAATTGTTAGGTTTAATCAAACTAACGTATTTGATAAACATATGGGTTGCATTGTGTATTTTGGTTAATATTAAATGTATAAACATTCAACTGTTGTTTTGGCCAGTACTTGGAAATATAATTTACAGTACATATGGTGCTACTTTCCCGCACTAGTGCGAAAAGAGCACTTTCCGTGCATATGTCGAAACTTTAAAGAGCCATATGTACAGTTAAACGTTGTACGATACATGCGCGAATAGGTAATTCGCAACTCGTGTCTTTTTTAACACTCCCTTCGGTCGTTCGGTTTCATTTCATTTATTTATTTAACAGTACGAGATTGTGTTTGAACTTACTTAAGACTAAACCACAACCACATTTCCTAATACATAACACAATCAGTCAAATAAATTAAAATACATTAAAAATAGGACACATCATACCAAAAATTAGCTACATTTTCAGTCTTAATACCAGTAAAATTAATATTACAATTTAAATATTTGACATACAAGTTCAATATGAAATTTAAAACAGTTTTTAGGTACTCTACTAGCGTATCTCAGTCCCATTAAATAGTTAAGTCACACATTTTTCATAAATTCTTCGACTGAAATGCTTACGTAGCATTGTTCTACCAAATTAATTTTAAGTTTATTTGCACGGTATTTTTATGTTATATAAGTATACTAAGGTTATTTTTTGTTGGAACGTCAGTTATTAAATATACAAATCATACACTTTAACCCGTCACGCATCTGGCCCCTCAGCGGCGAAATGGTCAGTAATGTCCCCGTACAAACATGAAAAACCCCGGTTTGTGGCAAAATATCAGAATTGTACCTGCCTTAAGCATAATTATATGACATGAGTTATAAATAAAATAGTAATAATAATAAATAAATAAATATTACAATCTTACACAAATCGACCTTGTCCCATAGTAAGCTCAATAAGGCTTGTGTTATGGGTACTAGACGACGATATATTTAATAGACAGAAAACATCCATGACTCAGAAACAAATATTCATGCTCATCACACAAATATTTGCCCTTACCGGGATTCGAACCCAGGACCTTCAGCTTCGTAGGCAGCGTCACTACTTACTAGACTAACCGGTCGTCATAGTTATATGTTATATATCATTAAAAAGGTAGATTTTTTTACGTTTAATTTTGTGTAACATAACAATTTTACTTACATATAATGAAGGTTATTATTGATTTAAGATTATCTTTCCAAAATTTTTGTTATTTTTTGTTCAAATTGCACTAAATATATAGCCACCCACAACTTTTTTAATAAACTCAATTGTAGCTAGTGCGTTTCCGCATTGATTTTACATATTTTTACTATCACAAAACACTTTACTTTCTAAATAATTGTTTTTTTGCAAACCCAACGTGATCCGTTACGGCCACTGTTAGGTACGGCCGGCCGTGGTGTAAAAGTTTCAACGTTTTTTTACTATAAAATTTTGATGTGCGGCTAAAACAAACAATTGAAATGGATTACGTACTCAAATATAAGTAATTTGGTGTATAAAACATGAAATTAATCAAATACCTGAACTTTAAAATGAAAAGGTCAGGGGTTTTCTCAACTTTTCTAAATTGTTAATTATGTAACAAGATTAAAATTATAATATGTGATATCTATTAGAACATAAGAGTTATTGCGTAATTTTCCGAACGAGCGTTATGACAACTCAGCTGCCATGTTCCCATACAAAAATGACGTTTATATCTACCTGACCTACATACAAAACGCTACACATTCGACGAGCAGGTCACAACTATATGCAAAAGGGTCCTAACTTACGTTTTTCACATTATGTCGACGTCCAAAGAAAATTTAATTGAGTGAAAAGGAGCCGTAGAGCGGAAACCGGAACATTTGCTTAATAATTGTGGACTTTATCTGAAAATCTACAAATGTAGCATATTTTTAGCTGAATGCTATGACTGTTTATCACTACATCATACGGGTCACTGTTTTGATGATGATTTCATGGACTTAACACAAAATCAAAATTATAGGGTAGATATATGTAGTTCCAGTGTATATTTAAGAGCTTGTTACAGATTTATGATTGAGATATCTACGAATTTATGAACGGCATTCGGCAGTAAAATTTTTTTAGAAAATTAAATCTTTTGGCCTCTTTTTTATGACATTAAAGATTTTAATGAGTAACCACGATAAGAATGAATGTTCATACACATGTCTATATAAATTTAATTTAATTTAAGAATAATGACAAGTAATATATAGAATAAATAAATAAATAATAAATAAATATTAGGGGACAATCTTACACAAATCGACCTAGTCCCATAGTAAGCTCAATAAGGCTTGTGTTATGGGCAATAGACGACGATATATTTAATAGATAGAAATACTTAAATACATAGAAAACATCCATGACTTAGAGACAAATATTCATACTCATCACACAAATATTTGCCCTTACCGGGATTCGAACCCAGGACCTTCAGCTTCGTAGGCAGCGTCACTACCCACTAGGCTAACCGGTCGTCAAAGCATATTAATAATAAATGACTTATGACATATTTTTTCATTGTTCTGCTTGTAAAATAATTAAATTAAAAAGTAGAAATTCGTTACATATTATAAGAAGTAGTTTAAGTACATTCAGTCCCTTAACATCAAGCAATCATAGTAATCATTTTTTAAGTTTTGTTACGTAACAAATATCAATATTGAAATCCTGTTAATAATCTATCTGCCGACATTAATTTGGTTACATTAATAATTGATAATTGTATAGTATTAGTATGGATTTTTTTTTTTTTGTGTTTTTAAATTTCAAATATTGAGTGCCCTTTCCGGGGTGTCATGTAACTACCATCTATGCTTGTAACACCTCAATGTACTATGAACATGACTACAATACAATAAAGAATAATACATATGGCAAATATATGTATAAATATACACTTGGTGAATTTTGTTCATGCTTCTCATTTAATTCCTTTTCCAATACCATTCCGTAGACCGTGTATTGGATGTAGCAGTGCTCAATATCAAACATCTGTAGCGTGAGCTCTCCGTCATTCATCAAACGCTCCGATACCACAAAAAATCCGAGAATGATCCTACCATTCGAAAACGTACGATATATTCTCGAAAGCAAAACTAACTGGCAGCTCGGTTCCCAATAGATACCACTAGATTTACTGCCTACGGGTTTACTCATGCGTATGATAAAACGACAATTGGCCGTGCCTAGAAAGAAGAATGAGATATTAAGATATTATACAAAGAATTTTCACAAGACGTACAACCTTTTTGATTTATATTGTAAGGTACTAAGTATCTTTTATTCCTCGGTGATGGCTCGGCCTGTCTAATGGTAAGCAGAAACCTTAATTTTTTTGCAAATCTAGATGCTGTGCTATGCGCTAATCAAAATATTTTTTGTTGTGACTGCAGGAAAATTACAGAGTAATAAACCTCTGAATAATAAGTCTACACGTGCTGAATAGTAGATATAGGTCTCATCGGAGTTTGTTGAAAGAGCTAAGGAGCTATAACTTGGCATATCTTTGATGTGTAAGGCTGCAGCTATTTTGAACGCGAAGATGGCAACATACCTCGAAAGATCATCATGCTCAAAGTAGAAAGTATGCAAGACTAGTCGCATATGTCGGAATATTGATGATTGATGGAGCCATTCCGTTTAAGACTGGATACCACGCACGAATAAACGTGGCGCATGTCACCTGCCAAAGGGATGAACTATGAGAGACGGTTTCTGTTGGCAGCGGTTTGATGAAAAAAGCCCAATTCAGTCCTTGTTGACGCGCCAATGTAACATGTATGTTATAGGAAACCATTATTGCCCAACATTCTGAAGAAGCATGGAAGGCATGTGTAGACAATGCTAGTTATTTCAGCGAGTTATGGAAAAAGCCCAGTCTACAGTATGAAAATCCTGGAATGAATTTACTAAGTGTTGCAGCAAGGTTATCGAATAATTGCAATTTATGTTACTTCTATACCTTACCTTTACAGCGCGTGTTATGTGTCAGCACAGCACATCAAATGTCTATGCGCGATTTCGCTATATAGCGGAAAATCACAGCTACCAGAGTTCATTTTTCTATACCTTCAATCTGAGGCCTTCGATCGATCAATGTCTTGGCATTGTTATAATTTTGTTAGTAGTTAGTTTGTATATGTATATGTGTATGTAAATACTTTATTAGTACACAAGACACTGGTAAAAATACAGACAAAAAAAGGTTAAATCGGGGCGAACATATCCCTGTAAGGGATCTCTTCCAGTAAACCTTTGAGCAATTGATTTGAGATCAATAACAAAATTATAGACAAACTAACACGTGTACATGTGTATATGAAAAATACGTCACCGTACAATACATTATATCTGAACGTACTTTTATTTCCATAACATCTTTGATCATTTTGTAAAGACGAGACGTTAAGAATAACATCGAGATATATTCAAATGTATGATCTCCAGTTACCATGACTTATATTAAATACAGCTGTAACATTTCATGCGTATTTAAAAACAAGTTCAGAGGCAAAAGTCTCATGCTCGATACTGCTCGCGGAAAAGCGCCGTGCGACGAACTGAAACGCGCTCCGACGTTCGACGTCTTTATTATTTCAGTGCAGCGCCGCTTGGAGTCTTCTTTGACATCCAACTATATTTACAAATAGTTTTCAATGGCTCAACGATGTACACTATATACAAGTAACCATAACCCCTATTTATGTGTTCATACTTTAGTTTTTATTTAGAGTTTTATATATAACATCACTTATGTCCTGACGTCAAAAAATTACAAAATGTTTATGATATAACATTATCAGATTTTATAACCGGCATCAGCCTTCAAAAAAAATATAAGTATGCGCGCGCGTTGATGTTTTTTAACGGTAGTCGCAGTTTGAAATAAACCTGTTTTTTTGATTGAGTATTTTTATCAAAACTATAGTACGAAGCATTTTACTCTTTGTAACAAGAACTAGGGCATGAAACGTTTAATTAAGACAGCGGAGGTCGCAAATCACATCTCGGCGCATCCAGTTACGCAATCACCAAACTCAGTGCAACTCGCCCGAACCTTCACGTACCATACTTACGAGCGCGAATTTTCGCATTCTCAAACCTGCCGTTAACAATACACGTCCCCTGTAAACAAAAAGTGAGAGAAAACTTACCTGAACTTTTACATCCGAACTTACAACCGGCGCCAACGCAAAAATGTCACTGAAATCAAATGTCCTTCCCACACCGAGTCCGTCGTAAACACGCACTTGGAACTGTGAAAGTTTATGATGCTGCCTCGACGCGGCGTATGCGAAAGTTAGAGCGGGCGGGCGAGCGAGCGGAGGGGTTGCGCGCCGCCCGTGAAATGGCGGGCGAGGATGCCGCCGGGGCGCGGGGCGCGGGTGGGAGGCGGGGGACAGAGGGCGCGATACGTCGTACTTGTACTTGGCAATCTTGGTCTAACGCATGCGTTGTCGGCCATCTGCGCCCGGAGAGAGATGACGTCACGCGCGATCCGCCACACTGCCGCCCGGCGATCCTCGCGACCCAGACACTCGATTCACACGGACCACGGGGCGGTCTGCCCGAATCGTTACGCTTCGTGCCGTAAGACAGACGCGTTTATCCAGCAGCCGTATTCTAATTCACATATCGATTTCGAATCAAATAGGACGTAAAAGTCATAGCGTTTTAGTAAGAGTTTTATAGGGTTATAAAGAGAAGGAATGGTTAGTGCACAATTCTTATTTCGCTTAAGCGCCAATATTTGAAATTATTAAGCGATTATGTGCCATCACTATCACGCATACCTAAGAGCGCTACGGTTGTTACCGCTACATACAGACAGCTGCTACGGACTACGGCGTAGTGCTACGAGCGTAGCGTGGTGATGAATGGGTTAGTTACAATGTTTAGCGTATTAACCCATTGGCTGTTGTGCTACGCCGCGATGTAGTGATGATAGCTTCCCATCATCCGTACACTAGTGATGTGTCGTAATCAGATTATGAAAAGATTTTATTAACTGCATATAGGTTTAAAGACGTTTAATAGTACATTATTGCCGTGGCCGGGAAGGAGGCAATTGCAGGCTGAGTATTTGTTTGTTTGGACGAGCTTGCGAGTCCGTTTAATTATAATACGAAGTCTACAATTGCCATTCCGGCTGAGGCTAGTATAGTGCTTTTCTCAAAAATGGGGGAAAAAAAAATACTAAATTTATATAAACTTTAAATATCGTTGCACAACGTGAAAATATTTAAGTTTTCCCACCGTTATTTTTAAACAGAATCGCAAGTGTATTTTTCCACCAAAAAAACGCAAACTATTTGAGACACATACAAAAACGTCGTGTTTGCAACAGAAAAATACGAGTTGAATTGGCTGAATACGAGCTGTGCCGTCTTTTATATGCCAGTTTCTACTTTAAAATAAAAATGGTACTCGACAAATAAAGGAATTTATATATAACATTCCATGCGGCCTGCAATGTTTTTTATATTTTAATTTAGATCTGACCTTAAACTATACACTTTACCTTCCAATATGTAGCGAGTTATTTTCACTTTGCGGGCCATTTTAGAGAAAAGAAATTTTATTCATTCTATTTTAAGTATTATTGTTTTAAATATCGTCGTCAAGTACACATACCACAACCGTTACTGAGCTTACTATGGGACTTTTCGATTTGTGTAAGAGTGTCCCCTCATAGTGTTTAATTATATTAGTCCGGTTCGACCAAAAGAAATAAGGACTTATTGCAATGAAATAAGGTGCAAAATATAAACATATCTTTGACGACAACTGTACCTCTTTGGTTTGGATATTCACGCTCAAACTGTTACACAAATATATCAATTAAATATGAACAAATGAAGCCATAAAGGCGTCCTAACAACACATTTTGTCAGTCGTGCAACTTCAAACCCCGTCAGTAGAGTCTAAAATATCTCGAGTTACATCAACACACTTACCTACTGAAACGAAAACATGTTTACCCAACACCACGAGCCTTAGCAAACAGAATTTCTGGAAAATATACTTACGAGTACTCTATGCACTTCGCTGTCTGCCGTTTGCGTTTATTGCAGTTATACTCATATTTATCATGTGGCTCTTTTATAGCCTACTAAGCCTTTATATCTCAAAAGCGAGAGTACTTTAAACAGAGGTGAAAACTAGAGCGAGTTAAGATTTGCAGATGAATGTGGAGCTTCTTGGAAGTTTGGTCCGGCAGGTCGATCACGTAACGCATTGTTCAGTCAAGGGCACCAATGTATTGTATACACCACAAAGTCTCAAAAATATGTAGGCAGACCTTATTTCTGCAACAATAATGTTGCAGTTTACATATTTATGAAACTTTGAGTGAATACATATTGGTGCCTTTGACTGTACGTACGTTAGGCAGATCTAAATGTCAATTTTTATATGGGTAAATTACAGTTGGACTCCTAATGGGCGTTCGGAATGTTACATGATTACCCCTCTGGTATTTATAAAAACTAAATGAAATAAATGAATTTTATTCTGCAAGTAGGCCGCAATGGAACTTTTACTAGTCAAAACTCTACCACGACAGTGGTCTTCCTTTTCAGAAACGCTCTGAAAAATAAAGACCAATGTCACGAAGAAACGTTAAAACAAACGCAATACTCAGTTAGTAAAGCATTTGAATATTCCGTTTTCAAGATATAAAATTCTGGGTCCCGGGCGACCAAAGTGAGTCTTTGACTTTCATAATCGGAATGTCCCCTTGCCAAATTAGTATCGCGATTGAATTGCGTCTGCGTCGTGAATGGATTGAATGAGTTACGGAAATAATCATACATGTTAATGACTGGATAGGTAAAGCAATATTCTCTCAAAAGGGTAGTTACATCAAACTGCTACAACTCCCGTTAGCTCTTAATCGGAATGGCCCCTCTTGACCTTAACTAACATTGATTGGCAACAAAATATGCTTTAATGATGCGAGAGAGACTTAACCATAATAATTACTAAATGGGTTCGGTAGGTCCATATCGGGTTGTATAATATTTAGTGATAGTTTTTATTGGCATAACTACTTGTATTAACCCATTCAGGGCCCATGACGACACATATGCGTCAGACCGCCGTAGTCGCTTTCCGCTACATACGAGAAAAACCACGGGATCGGCTACGATCGTAGCGCGTAGCGATTCTGGGCAATGAATGTGTCATCATTACGCATAACCGACAAATGTCATGAATTAGTTCGCATATATTTTTTTAACATAATATTTGACAGCAAAAATAACAATTACCATAATTTTCTTGCGCATAACAGCTTTAAGTATAAATATGAATCGCCATAATAGGTTTGCGCATAACGTTTTCAAGTCGCATAAGAAAAAGATTTTTAATCCTGTACATTTGGTAAAAGTAAATTATGTCCAATTGAAGTGCATTTGTTTAAAAAAAGAAAGACAATTGGGTCAGCTTATTGTAACCTAAGCTGACCCAATAGCCTTTCTTTTTTTAAACAAATGCACTGCAAATATTTTAACATTTATGCGTCATGTTGTATGACAATCGAAATTATGACAATAGTTATTATGCGACTCCCGTTCGGCAGGTATCGAATAGAAGCGTAAACCCACCGCGGAGGAAGTTTCGACCAAAGTTATCGAAAGGGAATATCAAAAGGAAAAACACAGTATTATTTCACCACTCTTTTCGATATCGAATTAATCAAACAGTATCAAAGCCGCAGTCCGTGCCGGCGAACAAAAACAGTGAAGGAAAACAAAGAGCTTGTACGTAATGGAAACTATATAGCGGAGGGTCAATGGGTGGAATGTGCCCTTTCATACTTCCACACAATGACGTTCTGTTGTAGAGAAATAATGGTCGTTCAGCTCTTCTTTCAAAAATCACATTGCTTCTGGCGCGGCCGGGAAGACAGCGCTCTTTTATGGAATTACAAGTTAAGATGACCGCCCAACGGCAAGGAATGGTCCACCGTTATACGAAATTTTAACACCACAACTCCACAGACATGCTTGTCTGAATTTTTTTCATGCCACTGCTCAGTAGTGTTACGGTAAAGTCTGTGTTGAGCTTTTAAAATTGAGAGCGCTTGTATGTACAGCAGCACATACATTTTTGTCAACTCAAAGAATCCATTTCGTACCACGGCCTAAGCCGTATATATTTTCTTGTCTTTTGCATGTGTGTGTTAGTATTCATTAATTTTCGGTCACGAATAAATGTTTGAATACTCAAACGCATCCATAGGCGAGTCTCTGCTTACCATAAGTGTGTCTGCAAGTTTGACGGTAAGAGATGGTGCCTGCACGCCATTTCGTTGTTTGCCACCGTAAGGGAAAAAACCACTTAGGCCTAGAACTCTACTTTTGAAATCAATTGACCATCTACTTTAGCAAAATAAAATGTACCTGTGTATTGTTCTATTAACCAAGGAACACAAGCCGCATATATCTTGTAGTTTACAAACATTATAAATAATTTTTCATTAATATTAATTTCATTTTTCAAATCCTTGTGGGTGAGGGATAATCCTATTATACGAGTAGGTAGACCGTTTTAAACTTAAACTGGATCCTCGCCTACGCGGCGCGCACCCCTTGAAATCATACCCGTATAAAATATAGGATAGTTTTTATTCCGGGTCCACGCAGACGGAAGCTAGTAGTTAACTCGTTCACGGGCACAGCATCTACACTTAATTGACGTACCTCACGTGAACGTGTTAATAATGGCGGATGTTTGGTTTTAGTCCAATCTCAAAACGCCAATTCACAACGCATCATAAAAGTGTGACACCAAATGCTTGCTAACCTTTCCTATGGAGTGTGTAAGTGGTGAAAATATCCATTGCGGAGAGGAAGACAGCATTAGCATTACAGTCGGTGTAAAGTATATTCATGCTTTACGTGTTTTATCATGTAAACAATCATTTCTCGAAGACATTATCACACTTTTCTCCGGGATTACACTATAATCATCACTTAAAATGTTGTTGTATTCTTAAAGAAACTCACAAAATATTGAAATCAACCTAGTAACCGCTGAAAAATATAATTTATAAGATTTTCTTCTACAATCGAAGTAACGAACGAATAACCTCAAAAAAAATGACAACGATGGCTAGATTGTCTATGAATCACACTTTCATGTATATTTTATCGTCCTTTCCAATCACTAGTCATAATACCATCATATTTGACGTCATATTTGTTTACGTAAGAATGAATAGACTACTTAGAAACGTGTTATTTTATACGGTGGTGGAGTTAAGTGAATTCCTATTTACAGTGCGCTGTTTGCGGTTGCTGTAAAATCGGTTTTCACTTTAAATGGTCTGTGAGATAGAGAAAACACTTTATGTCGTCCAGTTTTACAATTCGCGACTTTTATAACACAACACAAGTTATTTCAGAGTAGACTCGTATTATGTACGGTACACTAGATACTAAGGGTTTTTTTTATCGCTAAGGGCTTAATTACTAACGCACTACTAACATTTTGAGATTTATTAGCATGATAATAGTTGGTACAAGTAAGCACGCGTTTCCGTTAAATACGTATCAAAATGTACATACACAACGCATGAATAAATGTGATTTTTATCTAATCGCAAAACGCTTGTTTCATAAATTTGAATCAAAGGAAAAATGTAATGCTCAGAGCTGGATTCAAACCGGCGACCACGCGCATTCATGGCCCGTCGCAACTAACCAACTAAGCTATTGGAACAATCTGTCTCAGCCACTAAATCTTTCAATCAGTTCCTTCTTATAACGCCATTGGGAGGCGTGTAGTGACATCTACCAGAAGACTTAGGTTTCTTAACGGCACCAACGTCTCAAATTATATTGAGACATCGTCAGTAATTGCTTGTTTACTATCAATTTTTTTTTTTTTTTTGAATATTCATATTAAGTTTTAACAAGGTTTTGGGACAATCTATGCAAATTTATTTTTTTACCCTAATTCTTACTGCGTCTAGTTTCAAAATTGCGTCTTTATTTTTTTAAACTATTATTTGACTGCAGCTCCGTAAAATATTTTTTGTTATTATTCTTTATTTTATTAATACATGAAATTAAATTATGCAGCAGTAGTTTCACAAAATCTAGTCAAGAGGGAATGAAACTGGTACACTTGTTCTATGTTTCCATATAAACCGTCCGTTTCCATTGCTCTTGAGCGTAGTAGAAACGACAACAATCAACACATTCACTGCCAAGAATCACTACGCGGTACGCTCGTAGCCGATCCCATGCTGTACCCGTATATAGCGGAAAGCTCATAGAGCGTAGGCGCCCGCTAAGCGGGTTCCTGGCAGTGAAAGTATGCATTTATATTTTTATTTTATTTTGTGTGACTGGACACAGTAAATACAAAACAGGCATTCACAATGTTTGTACACGCGCCAACACGAGCCACGTCCAAACACTATTAATTTACTCGACTCAATCAACAACTCGTGTCCGTCAATATCTCGAATTACTGCGTTATTACACACAGACACTGCACTCGAATACACCGAGGGCCCGGATAACCCGACATACTTTAGGTACCTAAGTATTCTTCTGATTATTCGCCTTTGGAAACTAATATGTTACCTACATCCCACTGCCGATCCGCAAACCATAAAGATACACACACTATCGCAATAATTGTGTGTCTTGTAGTTATTCATAAGTTTATATTGATATGTATGTTAGTCTTTAAGGTATTTGTAATATGGACTTTGTTGCCTGATTTAAATAAATAAATAAAGACGTAGCAGAATAACGGTTATAGGTGATGCAATGTCGATTCGCCACTCGAGATCGAAATTCATCGAATAAATTAATGATTATGATCACGTGATCGATTTTTTTTTTCAAAAAGGATTATCAGCAATTGAGAAGAGCATACACTTACCAGATAGACCGCATATTGTCTACCTACATGTTATTGTATTGTTTCTCTTTGTAACTGCTTTGTTTGTGTAAGGTGTGCAATTAATAACGAGTATTTGTATTTGTATTGTATGTATAGTCGCCATGAAAGCTGGCTTCCACGAGCGGGTCGCTTCATGTTGTCCTTTAAATACGTGTGCCAGCAGGAAGGGGTAAATTGTTGAGAATTATGAGATTCATAGAGGTTATACGTTCTGAAACATCATTCATTACTGAAAAAAACTTTAATAGTTTATTTTAGGTTAAGTATGTGCAAAGAGAAAATAGGGTGATATAGGAAATATTTAAATACAATATCCTATTATAATATGTCCCTTAAATTTAGTCGATTTTTTTACGTTTATTTTGCACAGATTCACGATGTCTTGAAACTTACCAAATTGTATCCAATTCTGACGAAAAATATAAATCGACAACGATAGAAAAACCGGTCCAAATACTCCATGCTTTATACCATTAAAACCAAAGGATAGACTATTTTTTTATCTAGGTCGATACAACTCTTTTAAAACCATAAATGCACGGCTAAAATCTGTCGGGTCACTGGGGCTCACGATGTATAACCTCAATTGATTGACGTTTCGTATGGTAATTGTGAGAATTTTCGAACGTGCGTTGGAATACGTCAACTGAATTTTTTTAAGATAAAAACTATGCCTTTAAGATGCAATTTGAGGTCGTTTCAGGCTTGTTTTAAAAAAAAACCCACTTTCATGTCCCTATCAAAATCAACATGATAGAGACGTCATCATCATAAACGTCCAACTGCTGGTCTCCTCTAATAAATGGGAGGGAAAAGAATAGACAGTCATCACGAAGCTGGCCCAATGCGGGTTGGGGACATCAAATACAAACAAAGAGGCATACAATATATCGTAACAATATTCCCCTCTTTCAGTTTCCGGCCTCAGGGTTGATCCCTGAACAAACGTTACGTAGCTGTTTTGGGTAATTTGTCCTAAGACTGCATGTCATCATAATAATAACGGAGTAACAAAGAAATATACTCTCCAAGTCAATATCTCTAGTTGCCATGACGTGACATAGAGAAAATCAATGGCACCCTCTTTCTGATCTATTATATTCGCTATTCTCAATACGTTATCTGCACATCACTAGGGTGACAAGAGTTTTGTATGTATGTAGATATGACAATTGTGTAGTACTTCATTGTTCTTAAAACACGACAAAATGAAAACAAACAAAAAATAATTACAAAGACGAGCTTAGCACTTTAAGGAAGAGATCTTCCATTTAAACTTGTCGTTTTACTACGAGCTTGTGTTTAATCGTTTTTATTATTACAAGCTTTTATTTAGTTTCACCTGTTTGTCATCAAATCTTGCAAGTTGAATTTGACCGACTTTGGTTGAGCTGAAATTTTGGGGTATAATTATAGTTTGGATGACAATTTAATATTATGGTACCATCGAGCTGATCTGATGATGGAGACAGAAGGTGGCCATGAGAATTCAGTACTTAACCGACGTAACCCCGTTGAGTTTGAGAATCGTCTCAATGAGTAGTTCATGATCGTATACAGAAAAGTTCAGTCGGCAATAAAAGCTTGTACCAAATATGAAATTTTTGACGGAAACATGTTATTATCACCTAACCACTAAGTTTTAAAAGATCTGTAAAAGTGAAGTCTTTCACAGACAGGAACCCATCTAGCAGGCGCCTACGCCGTAGTCGCTTTCCGCTATATATGGGGAAGACCAAGTTGAGGTTTCGGCTACGACCGTAGCGCGTAGCGATTCTTGGCAGTGAATGTGTTTCACGAGGTCGCGCCCCACTCCTTCTCGCTACGAAGCCAATTTGGTTGTTTTTTATTTATTTTTATATTTATCCAAATTGGTTGAGCCGTTAAATGAGTAAGAAACATCTGTACATCCAAGCAACCAAACTTTCGCATTTATAATATTAGTAGGATAGTATGATTATGTTAATAATGGGTGAATTGCAGAAATATTATACGTAACGCAAAGGAATATTCACAAAGTTACACAAAGTAAACAATTGGATGGTAATTTGTATGGAAAGGTTTTTTGTGTAACGCCAAAACGTCACACAAATGACATAAAAACGTCACACAAACGAAGCAAGATTGGGGTTCGGAAGTAATAAAAAAAAACCCTAAGGATTTTTTAAATTCGAATGGTTAGCCGATTACCTATTTATTTCACCACCCCACTATGCAAAAACAATAGTTAAAAACAGATAAATTACCTAACTAAGACATAACACAATATTGTTTTGTAAATATACTTTTTCAATTTTCGTACCACAACATTACATAAAAAATAATATGGCTATTGACACATGCACTTGTGTTGGTTGTAGACTAATTGTTGCCGACATAAATATGTTACGAATGCAGTCTTATTTGCAATAAAACGCAAAATAAAGCGTTACACAGCGGACGTACCACAATGGAACGAAATCTTTCCCAGAACTTTTGATATAAGATATTTGTATAAAATATTTGTTCTAGAGACCTGAAAAACCATTTCCTTGAAGTTTTGCATGGTGTTAAACAGACCAGACAAGCAAATTTCTTGGTCAGAGCTGTTTGTGTTTAATGCAAAGGTATAATTTTTTGATTACTGTGTGTTATACAAAACTCAAATTAAGTTTGTATGGTAGCAAAAATACATTTATTTCGTTAAATACATTTTTTTCATGTTTTTATCCATGTTATGATATAAAACTGTACAAATCCTTTTAAACTATGAACATGACTACGTGAATTCATATCTCGAATACATGTTGATGATGATGTTGTGAAGGGACGCCTGGCCGGAAGCAGGCGGGCTGTCGATCGGTTTTTTTGTTCATTCAGCCCCATTCCCTAGGGTTGGAGCCTCAGGTTACTGCCCCGGCGGCGTTCCCACTTCAAACTCTTCCATTATTCTCGTTTTCCTGCAGAACAGAAGGACATCTTTAAGGCTGACATCCCTCAATTCCCTCTCCTCTAACACATCTTTACCGAATGTATTAAACCGCGGTGCCGCGTACATAATACATTCCGCTAATACATGCTTACTAGTTTCTTCCTCCCCACAGTGTGGACAGGAAGCGTCACTGCTGATACCTATCACCTTTAAGTGTCTATTTAGAGTATTGTGACCAGTTATGATACCGGTTAGCAACCTCAGATTGTTCTTACCCAGTTTCAGCAGATACCTGGTTCTTCTGTGATCCATACCTCCTATCATCATCTTTGTCTGTCTACATCCAGATGCTTCCCTCCATTCTCTCTCTCCTTCTTGTTCTTTTAGCCTTTCTATGACCCCCTTTGTGACTTGAGCCGAGAAAGGGAGGACCGGTTCTGGGCCTATAAATTCCCTACCCGAGCCCTCCCTAGCCAGTTCATCCGCGCTCTCATTACCCGCTATCCCCTGATGTCCCGGCACCCATGCTACCGTCACACCTGGGTGTGCTCCTATCTGGTTTAGCTCCTTCTTACATTCTCTTACCAAGGCGGATGTTACCGTTGCCTTTCCTAGTGCCTTCAGTGCTGCCTGACTGTCCGTATAGATCACTACCCTTCCAGTCTGCTGCGCTGTCTCCTTTATTATCTGTGCTCACCTCATTATTGCGCACACCTCTGCTTGAAAAACGCTGGCATACCTCCCCAGTGGGATAGATACTTTCTCCCGCAGTTTGGGTATAACTATACCCGCTCCCGCCAACTTTGTTGATTCCCTTCTAGATCCATCCGTGAAGCAGACCGTCATTGGGTGTTCGACGTCTACTTTCCAGTTGTCTCTTTCTCCTATATGTATTTTATACTTTTTATCAAATATCTCCTGCCTCTTTATGAGGTCATTGTTGGCTATCAGCATCTGCAGCTTCGATAGCGCCTCCTCCTGTATCAGCGCGTACCTTTTGTCCACGCAGCTTCCTCTCCATTCTCTACATGTCTTCATTCTGTACCATTGTTCCATGGCCCTTTTCTCCACTTCAATTCGCATTGTCTTCATGCCTAGCAGTATTTCCATGGCCTGTGTCGGGGTTGTTCTCATAGCCCCCGTCACCATCAGACACGCTAGTCTCTGCACCTTGTTTAGGTCTTTCTGATATTCTTTTATACGTGCTCTGTGCCACCAGACCACGGCTCCGTATAGTACCCTGGGTAGAATGATTGCCTTATAGATCCAGTTGATCATTTCGGGTCTCAGTCCCCATCTTCTTCCCACTGCCCTTTTACATTGGTATAGTGTTCTGATGGCTTTCGCCGATTGCTCCTTGATGTGGGTTTTATATCTGAGAGTGCTGTCCAGTGTCACTCCTAGATATTTCACCTCCTTTACCATCTCCAGTTCTTTCTGTTGTATCTCTATTGGTTTCATGTTCTCCTTCTTCCTCTTGTTGGTGAATAACACCAGCTTCGTCTTAGTTGGATTTAGATCCAGACCTCTCTCTCGGCACCATCCTAACACCTCTCTGAGACCTCTGTTCATTATGTCTCTTATGATGCTAAGGACCGTTCCTCGCACTAGTAGGACTCCGTCATCAGAATAGGCCTGCATATACACGCCCCCCCTGTTGAATTTCTTCACCAGTGAGTCCAGTAGTAGGCACCACATTAGGGGGGATACATGTTACTTCAAAACTTATTTTTTTATAGAATTTTTATGTAATTTAGGAATGTATTTTTTTTTGCACTTTACCCTATATCGATATCGTAATACTTCATGGTTACAAGCTGGTTATGACATCACCGCCGTGTCGGCAAATCACCAACATTATGGTTGATAAAAAAATAAGGACTCGGATTGCGAGGTTGTCAGGGCGCGGTACAGACAACTCCAAAAAATCAACCTTAGTGACAACGACAACCAAAAGTGACACGCGGCTTATTAAATTATTCAGGTCTCGGTAAAATTATTCATGTTTGAAGAAGGTTTTTACTGTCCTTTTTTGTCTCTAATAAATCAGATAACGATAACGTCCAGTCGCGAGTGAAACTTGTAAGATTAAAGACATGGTAGATGGCGCAGTTTCGCGCACGCATTGCAAAGAACGCAGACAAACGAACGGGGTAAAATATAAAATAAAAATTATAACCTGGATTAGCGGTTGCGGAGATTCCCCATAATGGTAAGGAAATGGATACAATCGATAATTAAATTGGGTGTACCTTTTAATCAGTGGCTGAAACGTTCACCTGCTAAGTAAGAGGTAAGGGGTTTGATTCCCGATGTGGTCCGCAGGAGACTATTAATGTTTTTCTTTGAACCAAGATTTGTTTAATCTTTGGTGTGTTCAATTACTCTTTCTAAATTTACACAAACACTTAAGACTATCAATAAAATATTGACATTTTCATGAACTTTTAGGCTTTTTTCATAAATATTTTAAGACTCGAAGCTGTTGTACAGTTTCGGTACAAAACTTGAAAGAGATACGAAGAAACGCAAACATTGTTTACTTTTCGTTTCGTATTTTCCTTATTATTACAGAATTCGTAGGAATTTTACGCACGCTAATTGACTTTTCTTTTCGACTTTGACATTTTGGGTAGAAGTTATGGGTTCCATTTTAATTTTTGACTAAATTCAACATTTTGTTTCGTATCTGTAATGTCAGCAGCAAAAGTAGCTCCGCGGTCCAGGTCTCACTACCTAAAAACAATCTTCGAACTAAGAACAAAAATTAGGGCTTTAAAGTCAAATATCCGGCCTTGATGACGCAAAAAGTTACGTCATTTTGGACTCGGAATCTTGTGATAAATAAAATAAGCTTAATGAAGCTTGTTACCGACCCTCCAAAAACGGAATATCGTTACAATATTCTTGTATAGATGACATTGTACATAGCAACTTTTTATACAGCAGTAAAAATAAATACGAGTACTACATGTAATTGTAAAAATACAATGACTAAACAATTACAACGTCAACTTATTGGTCATCTGAATGACAATGAGAAAGAGCATTTTTAGTGCCAATATTGTTTAATGAAATAGTTTGATAAGTCATATTTGATTACGAAAATACTATTTGAAATCATCGGAACGAAAAGTACGAACCCCGATCATAAGCATTTTCTGAAAAGAGTTATTTATGTGATTCATAACTTTGTAAGTTTGTATGTAATGGATTACCCATTAGATACAAACTGTGGAACCACTAGACCAATTTCAAAAATTCTTTCACCTGTGTCTAAATTGTACTTTCAGGATGGCCAGGCTATATTATACCTCGCGTGTTTGGCTGCGCTCTATACTATACGCGGGCAGATAGTTCGAGACATTGCAAGCTAAAAAAAACCGGCTAAGTGCGAGTCAGACTCGCGCACGGAGGGTTCCGTACCATTATTTATAAAAACGGCAAAAAAAAAACCCACGTTTGTTGTATGGGAGCCCCCCTTAAATATTTATTTTATTTTGTTTTTAGTAAGTATTTGTTGCTATAGCGGCAACAGAAACATCATCTGTGAAAATTTTAACTGTCTAGCTGTCGCGGTTCTTGAGATACAGGCTGGTGACAGGTGAGCGAAGTCCTAGTAATTTTGACCCTTTGTGTACGGAACCCTAAAAAATGGATAATACACATTTTAACTCAGTAGACGTTGTAACGCATCGAGTCGACTTTGAAGAAACCGTGGAAACAGGTTTTCCTTATCCTGTTTATATAATAAAAGAACCACGCTACTAAACCCGGGAATTCAATAAGCACACTTGATCGATCACGGCTCGGACGAGCTCACTCCGCGCTGAAAGAGTTTCGATATTCTGACTGCATAATGTATCGTGAATGTTTACAAGTTCGCCGAATAGACCGATCAACGAGTTTGAATGCAAATTGCTACCTTAAGGGGCTCCCATACGCCAATGACCTTCGATCTGAATCCCTTTGTTTACTAATGTTTTTTGTAGTTTATTATATTAACAACAACGGCTTTAAGCAATATAGTATCCCATATTTACTTCAAAGTTCTGCCGTCACAGCATCAGGGTATTTTAAAATTATTGTGTACCCAATTACCGTGAGTCGTCAAACAAAAACGTAATAGGGGCGTTAAGTTTTTCAAAATACTGGCAGTTTGCCAAACTTTTAAAACTGTCATATGAACCATCCTTATGTAAGGCTGTGAGGCGTAGACACTAACACAAAAAGAGGAACGTCAACTCCTTGTAGCGGAGAGGTAGGTCTTGCGTAAGATCCTGGGACCTGTCAAGAGAGACGATGGCACGTGGAGGATCCGTAAAAACATAGAGATCCAGGAGCTGGTGGTCGAACCCAACATCATCGGCGTAACCAAATCACACAGACTTCGCTGGTTCGGTCACCTACTCCGAATGGGAGAGGATCGTGCTGCCAAGAGAGCGTACGAGGGACGACCGACTGGTCGCCGCCTGTTTGGGCGACCCAGGTACCGCTGGGAGGACAGTGTGCAGGAGGATCTGCGACATCTTCAAGTCGCCAACTGGCAAGAAGTGCGCACGATCGGGACAGATTCTCTCGTTTCGGAGGCCAAGACCCTCTTCGGGTCCCTGAGCCAAATTAGTTCTCACGATTATAATAAACTTTAGAACCGAGCGTATCAAACCGCCGGAGAATCTCTGGTGGTTAGAAATGCACTACACCAGTCTTTTGTCGCCGCATACGAGAGTGAATAGGCACTAAATAGGTATGCATGTTAAACGCTCTCGACCTCATCATCACTTACCATCAGGTCAGAAAGAGGTCAAATGATATTGAAAAAAAATTGACTGACGAGACAGAAATTCGAGGCACAAGACGTTTGCTAGCCCGATAAGGCAGGCATAAGGAAATCGATATGTCTTAGTTTCTATAATATAGCTATATAGATTTAGCTGTGTGTGACTGAGGTACAGTCAGCATCAAAAGTAACTGCGCAAACGAAAACGTCTAAAGTCTTTATTAAAAGGGAATAAGAGCTTTTGACGTCTTCGATTGCGCAATTACTTTTCATGCTGACTGTACAATGAGACGACGGGCAAACATTGCCGACATGGTGTAGGCAGCCGCCGAAAGTAAAAGTTGTATTCAAAATTAATATGTTTCTAAGAACTATGTCAAGTGCATCAAAAAAGCAACAATAATGTTGTCCAATCAACAATAATACTCGATACAAAAAAATATAATTATGAATAATGATCCTGCTAATCCTAATTTATAAATGCGAAAGTTTGGCTGTTTAGATGTTTGTAACTCAATCACGCTTAAACAGCTGAACCGATTTGGATCCAATTTTTCATGAAGATAGTTTAGCCTGGATTAAAATAAAGAATCGTTTTTATCCCGGGTCCATGCAAACGAAATTGCTACCGGAAGCTAGTTTTCGATATTATTGACAATTCATAAAGTCTGGTTCCAATATTTTTTCGAAGCATTATAATATTTATAATAAACAAGACGGCAAGTCTACCTTACCAATAGCATAATTACCTTGAGAGCCATCTATACTGATCTTCTCGTAAACTGGTGAAGTAAGGCGGAGCGAAGTGAAAGGTTGAACGTAGAAGCTTTCGCCCGTCTGCATAGATGGCGCTGTAAGCCAAATATTTACATGAGCCCGTATGGCATAGAAAGTCTAGTATCGGCTAATACTATAAAATAATTATACTGTAATATGATTGACCATTTTACTGTCACTCAAGCTACTGGTCAAGCGGTAAGGCACGCGATTTGCAATGGGGAGGTCGGGGGGGTTCGAAGTCCGGCTCGTACACACTGTTTTTAATCAAAAACTTATGAAAAGTCACTGTTAATAGTACATTACTAAAGAGGCCGGGAAGTAAGGGGTTGCCGGCCGAGTACATATAGACGGCCGAGCGGAGCGAGGTCGGATAGTTATGAGGCTGGCAACCCCTTTTTACGCCGAGGTATGTATAGTGCTTTTCTCAAACATGCAATGAAATATATTAAAAAAACTCCAAGAAATCAAACTATAATTTTCATGGCTGAACACCGTGATCCTGTGCCACAAATTGTGGAATGGAAATTAAAAAAGACCATCTTGGAGGCCTAGGCCGGGTACGGGACGGGTATCTTGTCTCGCTGTGCCCGAAACGTGACACTTCGAAGCCCATTATGAAGAACACAACGTCAATATTTCATTGCATGTTTGAGAAAATATCATTTCATATTTAACAGGGCATTTCGGTGAAGGAAAACATAGTGAGGAAACCGGTCTAATCCCAATAAGGTCTAGTTTTCCCTCTGGATTGGTATGTTAAAGTTTTAATGGCATTGGAATGGAGTCTAAAGGAAAACCTTTGCATTGTCGACTACCTATTTATACGTAACATTGGCCTCTTATTCTCTGAATGAAACAAATTAATATTATGAAATTTAAATGTATAGTACGTACGACCGATCCTGTAAAGCGATGTTATATGTCATTAATAAGTTATTTATATACCTATATAACTTATCGCACTACACGTATAATATTCTACTATAGGTATATTATAACTAAATTTTTACACTATTTGCACTTATAATTCATTTGAAATGTATTTCTTTCACCATGGTACCATAGACTAATGTAACTCACATCTCCCTCTTAATACCATAGAATATACCGTCATGTCATGCCCCGAGCAAAGAGGATAAAGGTATAACTTTGCATTAATACATGTCTTAGAGCATACATACCTGGAGTAGCCTTTATGTCGTATTTGAGTACAAAAAAGTCTTCCGAATTTTGCGGGGGGTGAAGATATAAGTGATATAACACATGCAAAAGATTACTCACTAATACAAAAACGATCTGTATATTTACACACGCACACAAAACATTATGAAAAAAGAAAACACATTCTCATTATGATGCACACAAATATATCACACATGGAAAGACTTCGTGGAAACACAGGTTAAGAATACGTAAATGCCAATGTGATCGGCTAAACCTATAGGGCGAGGTTTGATTCGTTAACTAATTTCGATAATTATATCGATATTTACACAAACGTATACTGAGACTCAATTAAAATACTAATAAAATACTAATAATAATAAAATACAAAAACGCAAAAAAAAGTGACGTGTCTAGGTATTTATCTTTATTAAAGAAATTACATTTCAATTAACTACATACATATAAAGTAGCGAGTAGTATTATATTACAAGACGGTTTCCCGCTTAAGACTGGATTTTTGCCTGGACCGTTAAAAACCAGCTTGCCCGGGTTATAGGAAATTAGGTGGACCCGACATAAACGTTTGTCATTCAATTAATTCCGAAAAACTTTTCATTTATTTTCTAAATTAGGTATAGACAAGATGATAAGTGATAATGATAACTAACATTAACTAAATTAAATAAAAACTTAGTTAAATCTAAAAAAAAGCCCTCGAGGTATTGTACCGACGATGCTGGCGGGATTTCCTCGCTGAATTGCAATGCTGATGCATTGCGCGAGAAAGTTGCCTGCTCTTCGGTCACCACGTCGACCAGACGTTTCTCGATTTCCGCAAATAACTTTTGCGAACTGGGACCCCACGGACCAAGTGTCTCGACGCCAAATGGTACAGAGTGTGCATTTTAGATTTTCGGCATTTTCCGCCGCTGCACCGTTGCTTTGTTGTCTAAAGGCGTGTCCGCTGCGCCAAAATAAATTTCACATAAAAATAAAGTAGGTACGGCAAAATCAATTAATTTTCGCCTTTTACTTGGCTAAATTTAATACTGAGATACATCAAAATGTCTCGAACATATGGAACTTGTACGCGCAGGCACCTAATTTGCTGCATGTGGCGGTACATTTTTTTTAAGTTCTGGGTCTCGGAAAACTGCAAAGTATACATTTCAAATAAATTGTGTTCACTCGGCAATTTGTGCAGGTTGTTAGTGAATCATACTTATCATCGATAATTATTGCTTATCGACACTACCCTCATCTCTACTTAGGAGTCTCGTGACACTGATCTGTCATTTTAGATAATCCTTCCAAATATTATTAGTAACTCTATTGCAATCGCAATTAGGTTAATTTTTACAAAGCTTGAAAACGGAGTCTCGTGGGGAGTGCGTAAATTCAATGTTAATGTTATTATAGACTCTTTTTCAAATGCCATTAAGTTATTTCTTACAAAGCATGAAAACGGAGTCTCGTGGGGAGTGTCATGACGTATCCAAGAAATAATTGTAAATCGATTACATAATCGTTTAATTTGACGTATCATGAAAATATTTTCATAAAAATAATATTAAAGCAATACAAAAATACTAAAATTACTTACTAATGGAATGTTATACCATATTTTCTAAGCTTGAAGTGGTTGAACGTTTATTACACGTGCTTACAGCACATGCTTGCATTTTATCATACGTGTTGTCTCTTGCGATGCGATTGTGAGAATGACCATTAATCGATTGTGAAACTGTCTTTGTATGATTTTTTGCACATTGTGCAAGGTTTTCAACGGAGGGGTAAGTTACTGAAAGGCTACTCCAGGTATGTATGCTCTAAGATACATGTAGAAGTGAAGTGCCCCTCGGTTGACAGTTGACATCTTTGGTTGTCATCGCGGATCGCATTGTGGTTTTAAAATGAATTTCGAGATTATTTTTTTGGATAAACATTATGATTTTGGGCTTTTAACGGTGATAATTAATGATTAAACGAACTTACCTGTAAGTGAAGTTCTATCATAATTATATGAAGCGCCTCGTCCGAAGAGATTAGTAACTGAAGATTTATAATACACATGTAGTAACGCCAGGTGTCACCACTCTCTGCACTTAGTTTGGAGTTTTTTTTTTTTTTTTTTTTTTACTGGGGGTAGGTCTAGGTACCCTACGCCCTACCCGTCCATCGTTCCGCCGGTCATTAAGTTGAGAGTAATGTACCTATTATTTGATGTATATTTCTATATATACCCTTAACGAGGGAAGCGAAGCGATGGGTGGGAGGGACCTAAGTTACTAATCTCTTCGGACGAGGCGCTTCATATAATTATGATAGAACTTCACTTACAGGTAAGTTCGTTTAATCATTAATTATACTTCGCGCCTCGTCCTCGAGATTAGTAACTGAAGATTTATAATACACATGTAGACTTTGAGAGTAATATTCAATATTCAGAAATATCATCAATGGTTGAAAAATATACCTCGGATAATACAGCTACGTATTCAACGACAATTAGATAGGTATATTTGGTATTGTATGTATGATTATAAGTTAAGGTATGAATATATATGAATGTACTCATAGTATGGTAGAACAGGATAAAACGAAATCAATGTTGGCTGTTTATTACAGGCCTGTTAAGGTTTAGATGATTCGATTCTGTTTTTATTGGATAATAATTAACTCAAGATATGAGGAGTGTGACTTTGCAAAACAAGAGTAATTCCAGCATATTAGGTTTATTTATTAAGTACATAATTATCATCGACATAATAGTAAATTGAAGATACAATTATTGATTATAATAATTGTTACAATTTATCCACTACTGATTGTCAAGGTACAATCGTTTCAATCATCTTTGACATAAGTAAGTATGTATGTAGATAACGAGATAGCTTAAAGGTAAGTCTAGACATGAACTTAGATATTTTTAAAGCGTGGCTTTACGCATAATGATTGGATTAAACATTACAATGAAAAATCAAGAATGTACTATTGATTTAATACTGATAGCGCTAGGGATGTATTTTCTTCGCTACTGAGAATCGGCCTTTGATAAAACTTTGCGAAAGTATTAGACTGTCCGCTCCACCCTGCACAGTTGCGAATTGCGTCTACACTGACGCCACGCGCGTGCGCGTGCGACGTGGCGGCGTGCCGCGTGCTGTGCGCGCTGAACACCGCCGCGTCGATCCCGCACTCACTCAGTGTGCGCTTAATCCATCGGCTGAGCGTCTGGGAACCGACTGCTTTATGTGGCTTTTTGGTACCAATGAACAGGCTGTCAGAGCTTCTCAGAGACGTAGTTCTATCTAAATAGCATACCAGCGCCTGTGCTGGACATATCACGGGATTTTCGATGAAAAAGGGCAAGTATATTATAGGTTGTTTACAACCGAGTCTGGATGTTTTCAAAATATCGGGTATTTTAATTGTAATTTTTTCAGATGAAATTTCAATGTTTCTAATATTGATTTTAGATAATGTTTGGACTCTGTGAGCCGTAGTGAGCGCGAGTAACGTGACAGTTTTATTTGAAAGTTTTTCAAGCGTTAATTCGTTATTAGGAGGCCAATCGCTCAAATGATCCAAGACTGTATTGGTGTCCCAAGTTATATTATATTTAGGTTTTGGAGGTCGTAGACGAAAAACACCTCTAAAAAATCTCTGAAGCCTATCGTCATTGGTTAATGTCGGTCCCAGAACTAGGGATAGCGCCGATCTGCAGGAATTCAATGTCCCATATTGACAACCCTCATTAAACAAATGAGTCAAAAAATATACTACTGTTGGAACAGACGCGCCGTACACACTAATTGAATTACTATGACAAAAGTGCCACCACTTTTTAAGGCAAACATTGTATTGTTTAATCGTGTTTTGTGACAACGATGCTATCATAATGTCTAAGGAAGATGGTGGCAAGCTCCTTCTTGATAATGCGACCCGCATAATATCCCTGCAACCAGGGTAATCGACTTGTGTATGTGCCGGGAGCTGGAATGAGAAATTAAGGCGTTGCTATAAGGCTGAAAAGTTACGACTTCGCTAACGAGGAGGCTTCTAAAGACAGGGTACCATGGTTGAGTTGGCCACAAGGGTACGACCATAATGCCCTTAGCTTTCTCCGAGATAATCTTTCTGAGAGCTTTCAATACGACCGAGAATGGGGGGAAAGCGTAGAAGAACATGTTCGCCCAGGGCACCGTAAATGAATCTACCGCAAATGCGTCAGGATCCTTGTGCCAAGAGATGTATTTTTCGCATTTTTTATTAATGCGACTTGCAAATAAATCTATCTCTGGGTAGCAAAATTTACGTACTAATAAGCTAAACGCCCAATCTGCTAACTCCCATTCTATGTCAGGATGAGATCTGCGTGATTCGAAATCAGCTACGATATTGTCGCGGGACTTAATGTAGGACGCGAATACGAATAAATTTCGATGTTCGCACCATTGCCAGAATTCTCTCGAAACCTGAGTGAGATGAGGGTATTGAATACCGCCCATTCGGTTGATATAAGCTATTGCAGTACAATTATCTAATCGAAGTAGCACCTGACAATTGTGTAAATTGCGCGCAAATATTTTTAATGCAATAAAAGCGGCCAGCAGCTCTAAGTAATTAATATGTTTTTCTCGTTCAGTCTTAGACCACTGGCCACTTGCCGTATCACTCCCACATGCTGCCCCCCACCCCGTAGTTGAGGCGTCAGAATATATTTGAATTTGGTAATCATCGGTGCGAATGCGTCGATGGGAGTTATCGATATTCATTAACCACCAACGAATATCAGGGAGAATGGACTCGGGTACGATCATTGTACGATTAAAATCATCGTGGCCCTGTAGGTTAAGAAACTTGCAGCGTTCCAACCTCTTTGTATAAAGCCATCCGTATTCAATGGCCGGGCATGCTGAAACTAGCAGGCCGGTAAGTCGCGCTAGTTGCCTAATTTTGCAACGTCTAATGTTTAAAAAGGATTCTAATTCTGATTTAATGCGAATTCTTTTGTCGGGAGGCAAACTTAATCGAAAATGATGCGAGTCTATAATCATGCCTAGAAATTTGCATGACGTCATGGGCTGAAATACGCTTTTTTCTTCATTGACAATGAATCCTAGCGAAGTTAAAAGTTGTCGTGTTAATTCTATGTTAATTAAGCATTGCTCGTAAGTTTGACCAAAAAGAAGCCAATCATCAAGATACAGGGTGGAGAGGAGACCCGTAGAACGCAATAGTTTTACAACCGGTTTTGTTATTTTCGTAAATATATATGGTGCTGTATTGAGCCCAAAGGGGAGTACGTTAAACTGGTACATCTTTCCTTCAAATACAAAATGAAGATACTTTCTCGATTCATCGTGAATTTTTATTAAAAAATAAGCGTCTTTTAAGTCGAGGGTGGCCATATAACAATCCGAAGTTAGAAGTTTGATAGCTGTTCGCAAATCTTCGAGCTTAAAATGATCAGTCTTTATAAATTTATTTAAGTTTTTAAGGTTAAGTATAAAGCGCATTTTACCGTTCGGCTTCTGTACTAGAAAAATATTGGAAACGAATTGGCCATCACATGGACTACATTCGGAAATAGCATTAATTTGCAGTAAATTATGTATGGCATCTATATAATGTCGCCTCTCCTCGTCAGAATACTCAGATATCGAGGGTAAGGAATACTGAACGACAGGGCTCAGGAAGTTAATTTTATAGCCATCAATCCATGAAAGTATAGTGCGGTCGTTCGTAATGAGCGCCCACTGTTTACAAAATAGAGACAAGCGCCCGGCGTACTTAACTGTATCTAGTAGCGACGCTGCGGGGGCTGGTGCGCGTACGACGGCCTGTAGTAGCGCGTGGGCGGCGCCAGGGGCGGCGGGTGCGGCGCGCGGGGAGCAGGCGCGCGACCCCTCGGAGTCGGAGCCGGCGGCGGCGGGCCCGGCGGCGGCCTGCGCGGCGCGGGGCCTCTGCGGTTTAAAGGCCGCGACACGGTGGACTTTACGCGCCTGTATTGCAATGGCGTTTGCTTAGGCGCAGCGGCTTTCATTTCACCGCCGGATTTGATCACGGCCTTCGCCGATTTCAGCGTTTCCGACAAATTTTCACCAAATAGGCAAGAATCAATCTTGGTGTTTACCAAATGGTCTTTAAGATCTTTCTTCAAGCTGAAGAGTATGAAGTTTCGCCTGGTTACGGTATCGGCGTATTGTAAGCCACACAGAATACGACCAAGGTCAATGAGTTTTTGTAATAGGTCGTTATTTTTGTCTTTTGAAATTAACTGAGATGTAATAATTTCACCGAGGCACGATATGGCACTGGCCATTTCCTTTTGCTTGGACTCAATGCCCTTGTCACGTTTAGCAAAGTTTTCCGAAATGGCGGCATTAATCTCAGGATTTAGTTTTGGAGCGCCTATTTTCACACAATTAGCCGGTATTAGATATTTGTTGATGAGATCCTTACGAATTTCTTTCGTAATGCCCTCAGTAGCAACATGTACAAAGCGAGTAGCTATTTCTGTACGTATGTCTTTACCATATTTTATGGCTGACGAAGGGTCGTCGCCTAGAATTTGCAAAACGTCCTCGTCTAAATTGGTTGTGTTTTCGCCTAAAACTTGACAGTTGTCGACAGGCTCAACTATTGGCGAACTCATGCTTGTACATGGTATAGCACTGGTGCTTGTGCCTAGTTTGACACTAGTGCTAGTGCCTGCTAATGCATTGGTGCTTGTGCCTGCTAATGAATCGGTGTTTGTCTTTATTAAGTCACCGTTGCTTGTGCTTGCTACAGCCGGAGCGCTGGTCAGTGGACACTGAGCGCTTGATTGAACCTCGACAGGCTTTGTCTGATCCAGAATGGAATTTTCTAGGTCTCCGAGAGGAGAGTTGTGTTCCTCTGCATCAGCAGTATGCGGCTGGTCAATGTCTTGATCAAGTGGGTCGTACACTAATTCCTCATATGGAAATAACCAGTCGTCTGGTCGTAAAAGCGGTGACGCTGAGAACAAATAGATTTTTTGTTGTCACCTTTTAATTAATAATAGATTAGCCTATGCTCTTCACAGGCTTATTTTTATTTTATCTAACATTAAAGTTAACTGAATAGATTCATACAAAAGTCGTCTAGCGAAAGTACTTGACTGATATCGTAATATCGTGTAAAACATAATATACTAATTATAAATTACGAACATTATAAATTGAGAAATATACGTAGTATATTAATGCAATTAAGTAATTAACGTGCTATGCACCTATTATCAAACATGGATGAGATTACTCTTTCCGTTAAAGTTAACTTGGTGATTATTATCACTTAGATAACGCTTGTTATCTTGTCGAAAAGGTTAGGTGACAATCCCCAATGAATTGTACGCCAACCGTAAAATCATGCGTTGATTTAGCCCCAATGACTAATCGAGATGCATTGACACCATTCAATGTAAGTACTTCTAAGGTATAAAATCAGGCATACGTGACAACGGTATTCGGTTTAAATATTATTTCAATTTAGTTAGGTATCAATCCCCAATGAATTGATCGCCAACATGTAAATCTTGCGTTGATTAAGCCCCAACGGCTAATCTGGTGCAAACGATAGGTATGAAACATAGCTATATATACCCTGTAATTGCCAAATAATTTTAAAGAAAATCTTAAATGAGGTACCTGTTTCCTGTGGAATCAACTCCTCCTCATCACCTTGTGACGAAACACTTTCACTACGATCTCGTAATTTACGTTCTAGTTTACGAACTTTATGCATTAGATTATCTAAATCCTCTTCATATTTCTTAGTACGTTTACGTTTAGGCATTTTGCGAGAATACACGAACAAGAACCGAGAACTTAATTGAAGTGACTGGAGTGGTCGAGCACTTGATTGCGTATGACCGGCGGAACGATGGACGGGTAGGGCGTAGGGTACCTAGACCTACCCCCAGTAAAAAAAAAAAAAAAAAAAAAACTCCAAACTAAGTGCAGAGAGTGGTGACACCTGGCGTTACTACATGTGTATTATAAATCTTCAGTTACTAATCTCGAGGACGAGGCGCGAAGTATAATTCAGCTGAACATACGTAAAGCAGCATTCAGGTAAGGCACATTACTTTAACTTCTAAATGAGAGATCATATTTTCGTTCCTTTCCGTTCCTGCTTTATTGTTCCATTGGAAACAATGCCGCGAGTTTTCTGGGTACAATGATGCGGTTCGCGGTTGTATCATTATTAGGTAGAGCAATACAAATGCAAAAATTCACGGCGTAAGTGCAAGAGCTACAGAGGTCTCTTTTCCCGGAGAACAACTAATACTTTTATAAACATATATCTGTTCTAAAAAAAAAGCTACGGTATCCTAGCGGTTCAGGCATGCGGCTGTCAAACGGCGGTCGTGGGTTCGAATCCCGGCTCGTACCAATGAGTTTTTCGGAACTTATGTACGGAATATCATTTGATATTTACCGTTTGCTTTTCGGTGAAAGAAAAACATCGTGAAGAAACCTGCATATATCCACGAAGAAATTCGAAGGTGTATGTGAAGTCCCCAACCCGCAGTGGGCAAGCGTGGGGACTACTGGTCGTTCCCTTCTTCCATGAGAGGAGGCCTGTGCCCAGCTGTGGGACACGTATATAGGCTGATTTATTTATTTATTTTTATAACTGTTCTAGGTCAAATAACTATTCTAACTACTTTAGGTATACTGGACTTATAGAACAATATAGTACAATGAACCTAACTGTTTTTGTTTTGCCGCAGCTTTTTTTTATGTAAGTTTATGTTACCTATTTCCCATTAAGCTGTGACGGATTCGCATTGCAATTGATTGAATTCATTATTACTGTTAATGCGGTAAAGCTAAATGAACTGATTGGAACAATTTACAGATATTTGTTCTGTGGGACGTTAGTAGAAGTAAATATGTATATTTTAGAGCGGCAAAGGATTTAGTTTGTTATGTATTCAATGTATAAGAATATTTTATTTATATTTCATAGAATCACAAGCTTTTCCAACTTACCAATTTTTATCCAATTCTGACTAATAATAACAAAACCTCATAGAGCTGAGGCTTGATACTTAGTTATCTACAGTCGAGGTTAATATTAGACTTGTAAAAAATTTCCTTTTATAAATAAATTGCATTTTTGTTTGAGAATGCAAGCCCAGAGGATTTTTTACGGGACGGGACGTCTACGAGTCTAAATTCAATTATAATAAGTTTTTTCATTTTTGGTACAAGCTTGTATTGTCAACTGTACTTTTTTGTATACCCTCATAAATTCATTGACACGATTCTAACGAGCCTAAACGCAACGGGGTTACGTCGGTTAAGTACTGAATTTAAATTTATTTTTGAAGTGAAAATTTCTTTAGCGGCGCTGAGCACTTTTCGGGATGGGGAAAAATTGTTAAATACGCGACAGTGAAGGTCACAAACTTTTATATTTTGCTGCTAGCCGATTCGACTTCATTCAAAACTGAACGCTATTCGTATGCGTATAAAGCCATTAAACACTTTTTGCAATAGCATATTCTGCAAATAAATTTGTAATTTTGTCCAAGCGTCCTTCACCGTTTTGCTATTGAGCAAATTCGATAGTTCGAATTTGGACGTTATTCCTAAAGAAATAAAGCTTTCAAAAATATTTACCAGCGGCAAAAACAAATTGATAATTTGTTCGCTGCCGCCGTCTGCTGTTCTTGCAAATTCGAATAGTTCGAATTTGGACGTTATTCCTAAAGAGATAAAGCTTTGAAAAATATTTAGCAATGGCAAGAACAAATTGGTATTTTGTTTGCCGCCGCCGACGGGCGAGCCGGCCCGTCCGTCCGTCTAAATAATTGATAATTGTTTATAAATTTGCGTCAAATTCATTTTTAGGGTGACACCGTAAGATGTCACGTGACCTGATCGAAAAACTGTTACAATGTTATTGAGTTTTCACTTCTGCCGGCACTCCCGGAGTGCAACCCGGTCTTTTTTTTTTATTTAAACACAATAGGTACACACTCATGTCATAAAGCCATTTGTATAAAATACGAGTCTCTACAAACTAGTGACTGTGAGCTGTAGCTCTTTCTTTCAAGGATTTTTTATTTGAAATAATATTTCCATAAACGAACAACAAAAATAATCTATTTAATTCTTGATCCTGCTCACATAATTTCACGAGAAATGGAACCTGTTGACGAGAACAGCCGGACAGACATACAAAAGAAGTTTTGCCCAAGCAAAAAACAGAACTGCGTTGGCTTCGCTCGCTCGTTCAGTTATGATAAAAGTGACGTTATTTATAACAACATATTTTGTTTCGATGAAATTAAAACATATTATCCTGTTATATTTCGTTCTGTGGAATCTGGTGCATTTTATTTATAGTCTCGTTGCTTTGCATAAATAAATAAATATTTGTGGACAACCTTACACAAATCGACCTAGTCCCAAACTAAGCAAAGCTTGTACTATGGGTACTAGACGACGATAAACATACTCATATAGATAAATAAATACTTAAATACATAGAAAACATCCATGACTCAGGAACAAATATTCGTGCTCATCACACAAGTAAATGCCCTTACCGGGATTCGAACCCAGGACCTCTTGCTTCGTAGGCAGGGTCACTACCAACTAGGCTAAAGCGGTCGTCATAATGGATCGATTATCTATGTTTTAGTAGAAGTGTGTATAGTAAATAGTATTATTAAGTGTTTTATTCTAAAACAATAAACGTTTTGTAAAGAGGCCAGTCAGTAGAAGTTACAAGAGGTGGTGCATTTTTTTAAATCTCTTGTACCTATACGGGTAGAATGACTCTACTGACTGGCCTTATAGACGACAACTGGAAAAAATGATGATGGGGCATGGGTCTAAGTTACTTTGCCAGATTTAACATTACATAACCCTGCCGTGAGGTGGCTGTTATATCAGTAGAACAACACCCTTAACTCTCTAACCCTTATTCATAAAACTTAAAAGACCTATGTTCAAAGAACCGCGGTTAGTCTCTTTCTTACGAACACAAAAATGACAGATATAGCCAAACGATTAACGACGCCATTGTAGTTAAGTTTGTTAAACATTTATGAATATCTAGGGCCGTAACCGTTCATTTATCTCGTCGAAATGCCATCGAAACGCCCCTCGTGGTTAGTGAAGAGGCGGTTTTATGAAATATTCAAGTGAATTGTTCTTATTGACGCAAATTCTCAATTCTCTCTCATTGTGAGACCTGTCATCATGTATGGATCTGATTGTTGGGCCTTAAGAGGAAACACAAGGGCCGTTTTTCCATAGAAACGTAGTCCCCTGTTTTCTCGCTGGATAATGGCAGTAGAGCAATATCTTTTTTTCAATAAATCTATGGCTACTATTGACATGTCCCTGTGTTTTCTTTCTTTTTCATAAATTTAAAAGAGAACTTTCAAAAACCTACAAAAAAATGCCGAATGTCCGCTGTGTTCACAAAGAAAACGTAGAAAACAAAGAAAACATGCCCCTACGACGCCATGCAAATAGGATAAGGGCAAGAAAATGATGATACCTATTTGTATTCACGCGTTCCGCTTTGCATTACCTCATACCTAGCTACGTATGTATGCCTGCTGTGTGGAAAGTTCTGATATTCGGAAAAGAGAAAAAAAAACCTTACCGATGTTTTCACAACTGAAGTCATGTGTTTATCAGCATAATAAATTTCACTAAGTACTTAAGTGCAAAGTGCATATTATGTTTTGTAACTTATTTATAAATGGCCTTAGCAGGACTGCCAAGAACGGCATCAAGTTTTACCGTTATTTGGTGTACAAAAGACCTTTTTCACTAAAAGTTAATAATTGGAGTAAGACGTAATTTTCCGCGACCTTGGTTAACAGATTCTATATCTCGTTGTATCGGTATGTACCCGTAGACAACACTGACTGACCATTTATAAACCTTATTGCTTCGGAATATGGTATACAAGTGGATACTCCTGCACGTCTTCGTTTGTATGTAATCTGGTATTGCAACTCGGGTTACAGCCAAACCGCAATCTCGCACCCAATTCAATTAAAGTCTGTTTAACACAGTTTTCCATTACATATAGGATGGATATACATTATTGGGTTTAATACACATTCACGTATATATATTGAAGTAGGGCTATACAGGCAATATCCATCGGATTCCGACGCATAACTGCGTCCCTGTCCCGCGCCATGATCGCCCATTGTGTAGAGGAGCCTTTAGAGCTCAGCTACGAACTCGAGCGGTCCCATACCTGAGAGGCCGCTCTCACGTATGGCGCACCGCTCCCGCTGCCGCCAGCGCTCGAAGACATTGCGCGAATTGCGGCGCGGCAAGCGTTTTATCTGTTCACTGCGCGGTCGAGACGCGCAACGCCCTGTGGTTAGTTGCGATCACACGCAATTAATTAAAAAAACCGCCGCCGCCGCGCAATGTCGTGGCCGAGCCTTTAGGTGGATATAAATTTAGCAAGTTTCAATGAGCATGTGTTATGTCAGAGACAGAGAAGGCTGGTCTACTACTAGTATGGCGTAGAGGATTAGCTACGTTGCTAGTGAGACATACACTTATTTATTAGGTCTGCCAACACCGGTTACTATCTTATATTTATACAGCTTTTAACTTATTGCACGGCTCTCTTGCTACCAACATCACAATTTCCCAAATCAATAGACGCTTGTGTTTCTTCTGGAACGGCAACCGTCCATGTAGTACGGTGACCCGCGTTAGGCAGGCCGTATTCACGTTTGCCACCGTCGCAGTAAAAAAAGACTGTTACGGTCACATTTGCACAGTAAACACACCACAGTTTTGCACAGTAAATATTATATTGGCTATAGCAGTATCTAAACTAGTCTCTTAAGATGTTTTAAAGTCCGCTCCATTAAAAATGCACCACCGCCGAGTCCCCCGAAGTATGCTTAAAATATAAATCGGACGGTCGTACGGATTTGTTTCATGTTTTAACCATGTTTAACATATAAATATCTGCTACGACTTTGCCAAGAAAACCCTAAATATAAAATCTTTACTGACTTCTTCACTTAATAAAGACGGTTCTATATTTCAAAACGATAATTGACCTTCATCAGCTTAAAATGTATGATATCATCGAAAGCATTAGCTCTATTTTTATTATGTTAAATCGAAATACATTTAAAAAGGCGTATATGACGTTATTTTCTATAAACTATACATCCGTTTTTTACCGAAGATATATTGGGCAATGACAAGCCACTCTATTAAATCTTCTCTAATAATGATCTAGTTTAAATAACTCAAACCTTGAAGACCCGCACATTTTTATCGTCATGTCATGTGAGTAACACTCAGTGGGGACACTTGTTAACATAACATTCAGTTTGATGAAAATATTATAGACATATAGCTCATAAAACGCCTAATGATGTGGTGCGATTAAATATATATAAAATTATTTTTTTCCGACTATTATGTGTGTACTTAAGGTGGTTCACTTTCCATACAAAACGTTATTTGACATTCACAGGCTAAGAGCCTTATCACACTTGCGATTTGCGAGCGTGTTTTCTATACAATTATCAGTCGCGGCGAACACGCTGCGTGATCGCCTTCATACAAAATACGCTTGGAAATCGCAAGTGTGATAAGGCTCTAACAAAGTGATTTTTTAAGAAACTTATGTAAATAAGTTTCATACTTTCTTTCACCTTAAGTGTGTTTTACCGTAGCGCGTGAGGTACTAAACCGATTTTGATGATTAAGTGATTAAAAACCATGCTCGGGGTGACATGGCTACTTGTAACATTAAAACGACATTTTTTAAAGTAAATTTTCACGTTATCGGGGTACACTCTTTTGAACTTTTTCCACTAGCTAAAAGAGGTACCTTTTACGTTTCTTCCAAACTAAGTTGTTGTGACTCCAATGACTTGCACAATTTTGTTATGGGTCGCGGGTTTGAAATGTTTGGAAGAATGTGCAGTGTTAAGTATAATAATGGCGTGATGTGGATATCACATCGACTGATTAATTGACCAATTACTCAATGTGTCCAATCAATATGACCGCTACCTCATGACAGGGTTTTAACACTGTACAAAGTACTCCAGACCGTCGACTAATCACAAATTGTACAGTCGCCTTCAGATATATCGGAGAGGCCAAAGTACTCACAAATATCTGAACACGTATCTAATACGTCGACAATAATAGAGACGTGTTAAGATATTTGTGAGCACTTTGGCCGCTCCGATATATCTGATGGCGACTGTACAAGCTATTGCTTCTGGACAATACATACGGTGGCTAAAACTGACACAGCCTGACCTTAAATAGTTAGTTACGTAAAACACTTGCAGGGTTCTGAAATTTCAGTAGGTAAGTAGGTACTACAGCCAGAATGCTGGACTCGAGTAACCGAAATGTATTCCGAAGTGAGACAAAAACATTCATCACTTCAGAGCTTCAGACTGCTCAAATTTCAAATGATATTTTTTTTATATTTTTAGAGGTTGGACGAGACAGTTCAATAAAAGTTGCCTACCCATTAATTCAAGCGATCTTCTTCGAATCTATTAGCAAAGGAATGCATGACCTCCGGCAGGGGCGTGGCAGATGGCAGGCAATTTCTTACGCATGTATTAACAACAAACAAACGATTCCTAAAAAAAACTTAAAGAATACTTAATAAATAAATGTTATTACACTGCAAATGATTGTCTAACAGAAAACCCTAGAAACATGTTGGGAAAGTATTAATTACCCTTAAGTGATATATGTTATGTTAAATAGTAGTAATAAGAGATCCATATTGTATTTATATTTAAGCATGTACCATCAAAACTTGCTGTGCCCAACAGGGTTCCTAATGTTTTATAGCATGTACGTCTTACACCTGTAATACATTAAGGAATGCAATAAAGTATTGAGTATTGAGTAAATATGCTCTTCAATATCGCCGACTCTCTAGTAGGTGTCGCTTCGTTGCAGTGCTTACTATAATCATTATAGAAATATACTAACCTTTCCCATATACATCAACAAAGTACGTAGATTTGGAAAATAGTGAAACTGGTTTCTCAATTAAGAGGAAACGCAAGGGCCGTTTTTTCCATAGAAACGTAGTCCCCTGTTTTCTCCCTGGATAATTGCAGTAGAGATTTTTTTTTCCATAAATCTATGGCTACTATTAACATGATTCTATATTTTCCTTTTTTTCATATATTTATTCTTAAAAGAAATAATTATTAACCTTCAAAAACCTAAGAAAAATGCCAGATTTTCCGCTGTGTTCAAACATCCAGAAAACAATTTTGACTAGATTATTAAAAAAAGGAAAACAGCAAATTAGGAACACGGCCAAAGCCTTTCAATGATTTGAAAAATAGTTAAATACGTCAAGTTTTGGAGAAGAAATCAGGGGACTACGAAACGTTAATTTTATCTACTTTTAATAGGTATTTTCGGTCCAAGCTGCAGTTGTCTCTATCGCGCTCTGCGGGGGGAGGCTTGTGGAGTTGGCGCGACAGCAATACATTTTACAAATACCTATTTCTCAATTATGTTGCCCTTAGTGTTTCCTCTTAAATTCAATTTATTCAATACCTATCAGTGGCAGAGCGCCCATACAAGCTGATTCCCACTGGCTTGCCTAAAATTTCTGGCTATATATTACCAAACTCGTAAATCATCAAAAAATTGCCCCTTTTTTGCTCCGGGTTGTCTAGTGAAAAATCTCACCACTGATACCTATAGGTACTACTACGATCCTGGGTAAGAAAAACCTAAATTTTCCAAATTCTAGAGAAAAAAGTAAAAGGATAACTTTATTTTGAAAACCGCCTTATCTTTTTTAGTCAATCCCGTTCAGGAAATCAAGGAACCCATACCTATAAAAAGTCCTGCTATGGGGATTCCATGCAACACAAAACACATTAATTTCAAACCGTAAGTAGCTTTAACTAATAATATTCAATAACTTAACGTCGTCAAACTAATATGTCTAATACATTACTTTGAACGACTAATGTGTAGCCTTAGCAAATACATAGATTAATGTTTTGACTTTCCTAACGCCCGGAGCGTGATATGGCACTGAACACTCGTGGAATAAGTGATTGGATCTTTTATATTGTTGTCACTGACAACTGAACCGAAGCTAATTATATTACGTCGCTTGCGCAAGGTTTCGGCAGATGCCGCTTACAATCGACTAATTAACATTCTGTAATGAAAATCACGACTTTTCGTACATTAGTTTCGTTCAAACGCAGTGCACCGATAAGGTTCCCAAGTTGAGGTTTTGTAACTTCGAAAATTTCTGCGAACTGCTTCCGTAATTAAAATCTACAGACATTTCAAGAAAATTACCTCCTCTTAGAATATACTCGTGCCACACTTATAGCTGACAATTAAGGACTTTGTAGTAGGTATTGCATAGACCCTTTATTTTAATACGAAAAACCAAATTTAGATTCTATGTCGCACTGCGTGTAAGCTTTCAGGTAAAAAGGGGGAGGGGTTGAAAAGTCTTGAGTCATTGAACGATATGCATATTGACCTAACGACCACAACATTAAGATTATTGACTGACTGACTGACCGCTTCAGGAAGTTTCTGAGATTAGTTATAAGTGCAAATTATATTTATCCAGGTCAATTGCGCACCGACTGTTAAGTCGTAGTAACGTTTATCATACCTATTTCTCTTTCCGCCCGTGGGACCCGTGTGGCGTCGGGTTAGAATAGCACCACCCCCTTTCTTCCCGTGGGTGTCTTAAGAGTCGACTAAGGGAACAGGGTTGAAGTGTGTTGTGGGCGATGGGCTAGCAACCTATCACTGCGATATTACATTTTGTCGATCTTTTGTACCCACATTTATGCTAACAGTGGCACTGGACACAAGTTTCATGTGCTCTGCCTACCCCTTTTAGGGATAAAGGCGTGTATGTATGTTCTCTTTCCGCAAGTAAAAAATGTAACTCACGTCCAAATCGTATTCAAGCCAATCAAAAATAGCTCGTGAAAGTTAATATTTAAAGTAGCTCAGTATCTCATAACAAACGGGGTGTGACTTCATATTATTTTCAATGTGGAATTAGCGTTCTTAAGTACAGCTAAATTGTATACTAGCATTATATAGCCTCCGGGCTCTTAAGTTGTTAATTAACTTAATATACCACGTTGACATTCAACCTGCAACCTACACCGCTGCCACGATTTGATCTCTGAACTGTGATAAGTGATAGGTGAAATAAATCGATCTATATAACCTAATCGATACATATTGACTGATTTGACTGGGTATGCGTGCGAGGCCGCGGAACACACGATCGTGGACTCACTCTATCACTTGATATTTGATAGACAATCGCACTGATGCAAACCCTTGAGTTGAGATTGCGACACGAATTTCAAACTTAAGCTAAATTAGCCTTAAGGCATACCTGACAACACTAATGTATAGAATGCCTAAAAGTCATTCATATTATTAAAGTAAAGGAGATTTTTTAGATCAATTGAACCGTTCTGAATATTTGCTACTTCAATTAACGGATTCGACGCTGAGAACGAACATTAAGTCAGTATTTTAATAACGTTCTCATTACAAAATCTATTCGTTGCCTCATAGAAACTAACTGCATTAATTTTTAATTTTCTCTCCGGGATTGAAAGGCTGGTTTTGGTACATTAATCAAACGTTTTCAAGGAAATAGCGAAACTGATTTGATAAAGATATTAAATGTAACATTCCTGTATAATTACCTGCAGGTACCGGTGTTTGCCATGCCCCGCATCCGTGCACTTTGGCAGGAAATATGGCAACACTCACCTAAAATATCAATCAACCATGACCACACTTTGCATGGTAATAATTTTCTTTAATCTTGCACAAATAGGTATTCTAGGGTACACCGCAGAAACATATTTGCCGTGGAACTGCGTGACATCTGGTTTTCTCTTTCGCATATATGCGAAACGGTGGAGTCGGCGGTACGGCGGGAGTTCTCATAACCAGCCTAGAGCCAGAAGTCTCGCAAGTAAAAGTAACTTTTAACAATACCTTGGCGGTGCCAGCTGGTTGCGTGCGTCAGTTTCGCTATCCGCCGCCGCGCGGTGCTACGTATCGCGCCTTACATTATTCTTCGACGAAATTGTCGTGTCGTTTAATTACTTTTTGTCGCTCGTTGGCTATTTCAACGTGCATTGTGTTTGTCTATTTTCGTGTTTTTCCGACGTTAAAGTTGGTTGGATTTAACCGTTTTTTTTAAGTGGTGTACCGGCAATATTGGATGTTATTTGGACTTAAATGTGAGTATTTAGCATATAGACTAGACATACATAAACTATGAGGAAGTGGATTAATGACTACTAAATAATTTTCCAATCCTTAATCAACTGTCTCCGTTTAGATACATACATCTAAATGCCTTAATTCTTTGCGTTTACAATATCGCATAAATCAACCTTTAAAAATCTATCCTGTATTATAAAATTAATTAAGTATGTATTTTATATAAGACAATCTAATAATTTTCTTAGGTATATTTAAAACCTTATTCTTATGAAGCACAACTTTTACCAAAACTGCTAACCGCCAAACTTTTGCTTCCTAGTTTTTCTCGATACCAATTGTTTATCAGAGGCTCTAGTATAAGTTTTACCGAAATAAAACTTCACGATCGCGTTGGCGTTTTACCCTCGATTTGTATGGGATTTGACAGCTAAACGCAAACGCGGTTGTAACGTTTTGTTTCGGTAAAACTTATACTGGAGCCTCTGACTTTATACGCAAGTACCCCTGTTACCAGTGTTACCCCATGTATATTTATAGGCTGTGATGAAAGTGGCGACTGGTCGGTCACCCGGCTACTCGGTGAGCGAGTGATTAAGAACTCGCAATCGGATACTGAACTGGTTTGTGCTTTGTGGACACGTGTTGTCTTGCGGGCTTTATGTAGGCTGTTCTAGTTGGCAGGATTTAAAGCAAATAATGTCATGCTCCGATTTATGTTTGTGTAAATGCAGTCACTTGGTTGGCTGCAGCTAAAACTTGTATGTAAATTAGAGAGATTCATGCAGGGTTGATGTAATGATAGTTCTTGCAATGACACAATGGACCCGATTCTAACAGTGGCTTCTAAACTTCCTAATTTTATTTAGGTGTCGCTAAAACACTTTGCTATTCTATGAGCAGCTGTCATACATAATCCAATGACAGCGCTAATTTGGAACTGACGTTTCTTATTTTAGGCGGTCTATACTTACAACTTACTTAGCTGCCTAAATGCTATTAAAGCTATTATTGCTTTGCTGCTTTATGCTAAATTGTATTCTAACACCAATGTAAACACATGTTATGCAATAAATTATATATGAATATGAATATGAATATGAATATTCTAAATAGGTATGTCGTTTTTAATCTGCCGCTCAAATTATGTCAAAAATTGGAGAATATAATTTTAGGCTAGTTAAGCCATGTATGTGTACGTAGAATCGGGTCCATTAGGAATTAAATATTTTGTTTTGATCTTTGAAATCGGAATGCTGGTTCAAATTACCCCGTTTAAAGTCACTTCTGGGGGCCTCTGTATGGATAATGGACACGAAACTGCAATCTGAACAAATAAAACAAAGATCAGAATAACCTATTTTTTTATCTAGCTGTCACAATCACAACATACCCTCAATTGAATATATAGGGTAGCGCACGCTTGTGACTCTTATAGAGTCGCTAACGTCTATAAACTATGGTGTCTGTTTCCTATCAGGCTGGCCGTATACTCGTTTGCCTAAGTGGTATCCATACTCCATACTATAATATTATATTATATATTTATATTATAATATTATAAATGTGAAAGTGTAGTCTGTCTGTCTGTCTGTTACCTCTTCACGCTTAAACCGCTGAACCGATTGATATGAAATTTAATAATATGAAGATAGTTTGGATCCCGGGGAAGGACATAGGATAGTTTTTATCCCGGAAATCATCACCTAAAGGGGTGAAATGGGGGGGGTGAAATTTTGTATGGAGCTGCGGTATAAACGAGTTCCACGCGAACGGAGTCGCGGGCAGAAGCTAGTAGAATAATAGCTGCGTTCATTTTCGCTAAATCATGTGATCCTAAAGGAATTTAAGATGTTCACCTTAAGTCATTACCATACTTGTGTTATTAATCTAGATGATCTTCTTCTGATCTGTAAATATATGGATTATCTACATAAGTTAATTTAATACACCTTCGCCGGTAGTGGTGGCTGACATTTGATATAAATCATAATGGCAAGCAATTAAAACAGCTAGAAAATTAATGAAATAGTCGTTACGTTACGCATAAATTAATATTTTAACGTCTTAGTTGAAGAAAATGTCACGTCACAACTTAATGTGTTCTGCGTTAGCAGTAGACATAATATATTAACATAATAACAAGATACACTTTTGGTGCAAAGTGATGTTATATAGGTACTGCATTTTTTCATACCGACACATTTTTTACACAACTGTGCATTAAAAATCTGATTGCGAGATCATACTCGAATAGTCGTAGTATAGATACCATTCCATGTCATCATTCATTGAATTGCTCGTCAATGAGTTACCATATCAAATCAAACCAAATCAAATAATTTATTCGTGGCAAACACAACACAGATGATAAAAGAAATACATTAAAAAGCACATTTTTATTTGCCACGAAATGCCCCTTTCTACTACTACTAGTTCTGAAATGGTATATTTTCATCGACATATTCGTGCCCGGCCAGCAGCGCAATTGCGAACCTATTTCAACGTTTCTAACCGTCGTTGGTTTAATTAAGTGACAAAATCAAGGCCTTACAGTAATCTGCATTCGTTTTTGCTTCTAAATACGTTTACCAGTGACTTGGCGTCCATAGAACTAAATCAATACTTAACCTTATTCTTCTGCTTCTGGGAAAGTAAAACGTAAAAGAGGCCATGAAAAACATAATATGGACCAAATCTAAGGAATAGTAAACACCGTCTCGTATCAGGCTATCATAGAAAAAACTCGAAAAAATAACTACATGGAGATTGCTCCACCGACAAGAGCCTAGCTCTTAAATTTATGATAATGATTACCCACGGATATATTGACGCCACAGCACTGACTTCAAAGACTGGTAGTATAAATGTATGAAATGTATTCTCAATTCTATTCATTATACTCAGCAATCAGCATGCCTAGCGCGCCTAGGCTTGAAGATCGAAAGTAACTCCTTAACACCCGTCGCATATTTTGCTCACGAAATACGAATAGGTATTTTATTCGACATAACTTTCCCTATCTGATTTCCAATGCATTTGACGCGAAGTTTGTTAACGAAACCCACTTGCCACTACGTAGTTGATTTTGCCTTGTTTTCGCTCACATAGTATAACACTTATCTTTTGAGTTTGTTAACTGTTGTTATCATATTATAATTCCATGTAATAACTGTCACTACTGTCAACTGTCATATCTGACGTGTTCGCAGGTGGATCACGTTAGGCATTGTACGTTCGTTAAGTAGATACAAATGACAATTTTTATATGGAAAAATGACACTTGAATTGTCCTAACGCGCGTTCGAAACGTTACGTGATTAACCCTCTGAATCACACCCCACTAGAGATACTTATGCGAGTATTTGTTTTCATACATTTGTCATTTTGCATGCTCAAGCATTCAATAGCTAGGTGTCAAATAAACGAAAACACAGCTTCAAAACATCTTTGGTGGACCTTTATTGTTGTAATATAATAGGCTGCTATCCGCATTTTCCGCGGTCCTCCTTAAAACACAATACAATCCATTCGTTCCGATTAATTGATTGATTCGCATTTAAAACACCGGAATCGACTGAGGGTTAAATTAAATGACACGGAAAACAAAATTGATAATGTAACATTGTAACAATCATGCCGCCGTGTCTGCAACTTAATAACATAATTGTGCAATAATAACATTAACAACTCTATTGGGTTATCTAAAAACAATTACCGTTTTCATTTCTTTGTTTTTGCGCATCGTTTATGCTTTTAACACTAAATATGGCATAATTGCCTCGATTGCTGATTCGTGCTGAGGTAAGTAGTCGTCACTAAGTAGGAATATAACTAGATACATATGTATTACTAGCTATAATATTGCACACGATTTGCAGCACTTCCAGTAAGTTTGCCAAATTTTTAAAAAATAGAGACATATTTTAAAAATCAAATAAAAATCCATTTTTATTTAAGCAAGTTAACAATGCGTATACGATAGTTTATAATGCAATGACCGTACGAGTATCTAGAGCTGTTCCCGCAAATAATTGACAATATTTGCTAATTATTATTCATATTTTTTCAGGAATTATACCCTGGGATAGCCAACTACTAGCCAAATATGAAAAACAAGGCTGCTAGAGCACGTACATTTTTTTATGCTAAGTCCACTTCAATATAGTTATAGGTACCTACTTTTTATGCTGAATTTACAATTAATATTGAATTAGTACGATATTTTCATAACGACCCTGTTTAACTAATGTTAAGGTTGAAAATAGCTTCACTCTTATATCAGATGTATACCAATTTGCATGCGAGTCACAGCGCACAGATCGCACAACATTTTAATTTCAAGCTCAATGCAACATTCCTCGTGGTTTGCTGAAGCGTTCTTTATGCGACTAACCGCATCATATTATGTGTCATATTATGTTACTAATATTGTATTGTTAGATATTTCACGAGGATCCTATGATATATGTGCTTTGAGCCTTTTAGTTGTCTTAGGAAGATGTTAAATTAGATTAAAAAGTTGTAAAAAATATGCAAACGTAGTTTAGGTATAATTTTGTCAATAAATTTTGTATGTAGCAAATTGAGACATCATGATTAAAATACGAAATAATCCGTAGTATTAACAGTATTTTTTTTTAATAATTTTCAGCCAGTCCCTGAGAAAAATATAGGTACCTGACACGCGTAGAATGCGAACCGTTACGTGCTCGACCAGCTAGGGGGGTCTTAAAATATCGAGCAATAATAAAGTGTCCCTCCCCGGTAAATGTTAATCGAAGTTCTCCGAAATGCAACTAATTAACATAAAGAGTTCCTTGAAAGGACGATAACAACTTAGTCTGATACTAAAATTTTGATTAATATCGATAAAACGCGAGCGCGACCTTGGACAGGTGGTGCAACTAGCGTGCTCAGTGCTCACGCGCCGGTTCGGCGAACACTTTCCAACGACCCCAGACGCAGAAAGCCTATACTCTTTCAAAATAACCCCAAGTACGTCAACTAACCTTGATTATTGATTTCAAGAGTGATCAAATCGATTAGCCGAATAAAGGAATTCCTAAGTCATAATCGTGGAAATTTACGTTTTTTAGACGGTTTGCTAACCGTGGAGTAATTCTAGTGAGGCGGAACGGACGTGAGCACAATAAAAGGATCTAAATCCGGCAATCGATACACACCGTAGTGAACTTCTTTATATAATCACTTAACATTAATTAATACAGAGCCGGCGGTTTTGTCGCGCAACGCATCAGCATTGCAATTCAGCGAGGAAATGCCGCCAGCATCCTCGGTACAATGCCTCAAGGGCCTTTTTAGATTTATTTTAATTTAGTTAATGTTATTTATCACCTTTTATATACTTTTTTATCGCACTTGCTCGAAAAGGGCTTCATAATGCGCAGACATACAGAGCTGTAATAGCCTGTGTTACGCCCACGGGCGTAATGGTTTTTTTTCTTAAATTGTATCTGTCACTCATGCGGCAGTTACAAAGCAAAGAGGTTTTATATCAAATACGATGTCTGAAAACGTATTTATAAATAAATGTAAACTTAAAAAACGACTTAAACATGTTTAACTGAATTATTTACAGATTTAATATGTAGTTATTTAGTGTCTATGTAAAATGTTAAGTGTTTTCAAATCGTGGCTGTATACCGAAGGGTCTTTGCCATACGCGCCTCACGTCAAATTCAACAAAATGGACGACTGACATGTTGCAGTTTTTAATACGATTTGTATTCATTTCATCTAAAATGTATTTGTTTCCTCGCAAATGTGATGAAAAACATTGTGTATAACACGGGCGTAAGAATATTGCAAACTCGAGTCATCAAAAGCCCTCTGCCTTCTCTTGTTCGCAATATTCCACTTCTGCCCCTCGTTAAACAATGTACTATTATATAAATTATATTTTTTCCTACAGCAGTTATACAATTATATGGAAATAGAGATCATATTATGTGAAATGAAATTGAATACCAAACTTAAGTTTCCTAACCTTCTTGTCCCGTTAAAACTATCAGAACAAATTAGGAAGAAGCCCACTTAGTTACATCATCACTATCACTACATAGTATAAAACAAAGTCGCTTCCCACTGTCTGTCCCTTGTATGCTTAGATCTTAAAACTACGCAAAAGATTTTGATGCGTTTTTTTTAATGGATAGAGTCATTCAAGAGGAAGGTTTATATGTATTATATAGTACCCATGCAAAGCCAGGGCGGGTCGCTAGTAATATAACAACACAAATACAACAAAGTAAAATAGCAAGATTAGTCCATACAGCTCTGACATTTAACCTCTAGTTAGTTCTTATTATTTTGTCAGCTCCGGTCTAAAAGTTATAGGTAGGTATTGATTGAGTAAGTATAATGCCAGCGCATAATCCGCAAGTCATTGTATATACGGATAAAGTATCCAATAATGTCAAAGAACTCCTTGCAGTATGCAAAACCAACTCGCACGAATCATCCGACCGCATTCCAGACGTGCTCTTTTATCAACTTTTTTCCTCATCGGTACATTTTGGTACAGTTACTAAGTACCTACGCAAAGTTTCCCGTCTCGTCTCGTAATACAGGTGTTTCGACAGTCGTTTAGCATGTAGTCGGCATTTGGGTATCATCCGGCAGCTGGCATTTGGGTTTTACTATGACTTTGACTCACGTCGGCCTTCGGTTACTTTAATCATACGCTCTCTTGTAAAGACGCAGGTTGCGGGTTCGGTAAACTTGTGAGGAATGCCGCATAGAAGCTATTACGGACACTGTTATGTGAGTATAATTCTCGCACCTGCCAACTAATTAATAAGACGAAAGTATAACGTAATGATGATTCCGAGTTTCCGAGATATATTTTTGTGTCTAATGTAAGGGGGTTTTCCCAGACACCAATACTGACAGATCCCGTCAACGATCATTAGTTATGTTATAATAATCTTTGAAAAACTAAGAACATGTCACAAACTGATCCTGAGAAATCAAATTCAAACATCGTCACTAAGGATTTGTTGCACGTCAGCATCAGTGGAAATTGTCGCAAAATTCAGGCACATCGAAACGTTGTGAATTAGCTTTGGGTTTTAGTTATTAAAATATCCTCTACTCTCACTGTGTAAGCAAACTCTGAATTATTTAGAACCGGAGTTGGCCCGCCACATCGGTACATGTGACGTCCTTGACCATTGGCATCGATGCTTAGAAATGTCATGCGCCGCCGGTCCGTCATCTTCACGGCATTCCCAGCAAATGCCATGGCTGAACGAAAGCTTAGAGCTAAGTATGTGTGTATTGGCCTAGATTGAAGGAGTTAATAACAATACTCGCCCTACATTGACATTAGGCATTGGCCAAAATAATTGAATCTCACAGGGAAGAAACGTCCGAAGAATCAGCAAACTATGATGTTGATGATAATGACAAGGTAACATAGGTACTTGTATTGACTTGATTTATTGAATATTAAGTCACAATATTATCTTACATAATCTAGTATTCACACATGTACTATGTATTATATACGTGGAAACCTTGAAGCTCTAATTATTCTAGTTTCTAATAGAAAATTCACTCAAGTACACTGTAAGCCTTTTATAATTAATTATAATTACCAAGTTTTTCACACATATATCTATTAGGTAAGCGGTAAATGAATACTTTTTAATTAGTTTTTATAAAGTAAGTTACTGTTAGCCTTTGAATAATCTCACCTTCTGGCTCCATAAGAGAACACCTCGGTATTACGTATTGGCAGTCTTATTCTGCAAATAAGATGTACCTAAGATGAACAGGTAAAAATCAATTAAATCAACTGGATAGGTTAGACTGGCCGACTAAAAAGAATAAGGACTTAATCTGAGAATAATCGTCAAATTTACGAAGAATAATCGTGGAATAAACTGTATTCTTGTTGTGTGACACTTAGGTTGTGTTCTTTTATAGTGCAAAACAAAAGTAAAACATAATTTACTTATGCATGAAACTGAACAAACCTCTGATAATTAAAATATGATTTTGCTACTTCCACACAAACGCAAAAGCTTTAGCTGGTGGGTTGCACCAATACAACTATCTCATCATCATCATCATCATATCAGCCGAAAGACGTCCACTGCTGGACATAGGCCTCCCCCAAAGAGTGCCAAAGTGACCGGTCCTGCGCCACCCGCATGCAGCGGACTCCAGCAACCTTTACCAGGTCATCAGTCCACCTTGCGGGGGGCTTACCCACGCCGCGCCTTCCGGTACGTGGTCGCCACTCGAGAACCTTTCCGCCCCAACGGCCATCGGTTCTACGTGCTATGTGCCCCGCCCACTGCCACTTAAGTTTAGCGATTCGGAGGGCTATATCTGTTACCTTGGTTCTACTGCGGATAGCCTCATTTCTGATGCGATCCCGCAGAGAAACTCCCAACATAGCCCTCTCCATAGCCCTTTGGGTGACTTTGAGCCTTCTTATGAGGCCCATAGTAAGCGACCACGTTTCAGTACCATATGTCATCACTGGCAACACACACTGGTCAAAGACTCTCGTCTTGAGACACTGCGGAATATTGGACGAAAAGATGTGCCGTAGCTTCCCGAACGCTGCCCAGCCGAGTCGGATTCGACGATTGACCTCTTTCTCGAAGTTGGACCTACCTAACTGGATAGTTTGTCCTAGGTATACATAATCGTCTACAACTTGGAGCGTAAAGTGTCCGATTGTAATGGGAGTTGGTACTACATGGGCATTTGACATGATCGATACAACTATCTGCAATCGTATAATGTATGAAAAGTTTGACAAGTTTCTATGGACTAACAGCTGCTGGCGCCATGTTTAACGTTGATTGGTCTGCAAACCGCCCTAAAATAAAGTAAATTGGAATTTCGGATTCTAGGATAATCATGTCATGACGCCTCATTGAACTATTTCACCGAAGGTCACCGGGTCAGTTTTCCGTGCGAAGCGGTGCGCTGACGCAAGCCGCTGAGGCAACGGCGGTTACGTGGCGTACGTGTGCGTGCGCGCATCACGACCCATTTCACTACCCGCGATCCTGGCGAGTGAACACATCACCATAAGGTAGAAGTCCCAACACTGTCCTAATACTTGACACTTTCAATCTTATGTCAATACAGTAGAGGTGAAGAATAGGTGTCAACTATTAGGCATTAAAGTCACCCTAACAGTTGACACAGTAAGACGTATACCTTACAACGTTATGGGCGTTAACACAACGTTATACTAGGGCTTACTAGCATCTCCATCATCAGATCAGCTCGATGGTACCATTAATATTGAATTGTCATCCAAGCTATACTTAAAACCAAAATTTCAGCTCAATCGGTTGAAGATATCTCCATCAAAATTGAATTGCAAGATTCCACCCTAACACACATAGATTACATACATGCACAGTGCAAGTTTAATAAAATCTTGTAATTAGGTCCTTTTAGGGAAAAACACGAGCCAAAATGTATTTATTGAAAAGATGTGCCCTACTCCTATTTATCTGTTGTGGTCCTGTAAAGTAAGGTCGCTAGAGCTCCTATAGAATCATTGTATTGAGCAGGAATATGTCAACATATCTTCTTATAATCGTACCAAGCATGACTTGTCCTTCAGAAATAAATCATTAGGTACACCTATCGATGAAGCCGTAGCTTCGGTAACTACGACGGGGAGGTTTCAATGCCGAGATGCACGGGAATCGTGTCATTTCAAGCGCTCCCTTTTATGTTAATGCAAAGCCAAGTGTGTAAGTGCACTGACAACCAGACAAGCTACTCGTATTAGCGTAAATATCCAGCAAAGATGTGCGAAAATGTGGTTTCGCATCTTTGACACCTCGCTTGCTTGACAGCTAGGGTCAAATTAAAAGGCAGCTTTTAAATGGCCAAATCTAGAGGTACATTCTAATGTAAAGCTTACGTTATCACTTAACAATGAACCCAGAATTACTAAGTATAATTAGAGTTTAACTTTTCACATAATCTAGACAACAATAGCCCGACTTGCATGGTTAACATAGTTTTGCAAATAAAAAATAATATCCGAGTTTCCGACACACATTGAGACACGGAATGTAAATCAAAACTCATAAGTAGGCAACATGATTACGACAGAAACAAATCAAGCGGTACTTTCCTTTACCTGACTAGTTTATAGGCAATGGCTGATGCAGACCCAGTAGGAACAGTGCCAAGCTCGTGAGCTAGTTGGGCAAGTAACATACTGGTGATCAATCACTTTACAAGCAGTATGTAGACTTGGAAGTAGTACTTTATAGGTCAGCTTAAGATGTCTGTGAAGTTACGAGCAAATCCCTGTTATGATATATGATGAATAAGTTTTATAAGTCATTCTATCATGAGTCATGACGTATAAAACTTTTACTGCACCTAAAACACAAGTGAACACTTTTATATTTATTATTTTCAACCAAACCTATGTTTAACCATTTTTAACTATGTAGTTTTAATATAATCCATAACACGCCTGGGTACATCACTTTCAAAATAAGTAGTGGCAATGAGACTAGTTTTAAAGGATGAAAAAGCTCAAAGGTAAACAAAGTTTTGATTTTGACATATTCAACTGTGTAATTGCCAGAAAGAAATTCTTAAAAACCTACGAGCTCTAGACGTGAATAAAGCTAGTGGGCCTGATGGAATTTCTACCATTGTTCTGCGAAATTTGCATTGTGCAGCAGAACTGTCTCCGATTCTGACTCGCCTTTACCGCCTGTCGTTAGAAACTGGTGTAGTTCCCTTATCTTGGAAGCTGGCTAATGTGCAACCCGTGCCCAAAACGGGCAGTCGGGCAGACCCTGCCAACTATCGACCGATTTCTGTCACCTCCATACTCTGCAAGAATATGGAGCGTGTACTGGCGTCTCCTAACATACCTAGAAGACAAAGATCTCCTCAGTGATTGTCAGTATGGTTTCCGCCGGGGACGATCAACTGGGGATCTTCTAGTGCATGCTACTCATCTTTGGAGCGAGGCTATCGAGAAGCGTGGTGAAGCTCTTGCCGTGTCTCTCGATTTCTCCAAAGCATTCGATAGGGTCTGGCATGCTAGCCTAGTCAGCAAGCTTCCAGCTTATCGGATACCAGTCGGCTTTTGTAACTGGATAGCCGATTTCCTGAACGGGCGATCGTTCCGTGTGGTCTAAGAAGGCTGCACATCGGATCAATGGGCTTTAGATGCCGGTGTTCCTCGGAGATCGGTTCTGTCTGCAACCTTATTCCTATTGCATATCAACCACATGTTATTGCCCGGAACCTTTGGGTATGCCGATGATAGCACAGTTGCAGTCAGATATCTGTCCGGTGCAAAGGCCAGCAATGAAGAAATTAAATCTTGTCGGCAGGATATGGTTGATCGTTTGGATTTGACTCTTAGGGCAGTCTCCGACTTGGGCGATGCTAATCTAGTCAAGTTCAACACAACCAAGACGCAGGCGTGTTTGTTCTCCACTAAACGGAGTCCGTTCAACATGACTCCAACTTTCCGAGGCGGTAATTCACACCCAAGCAGCTTCTTCAGCTTTACCAAGCACAGGTCCGGTCATTTATGGAGTACTGTTGCCACCTCTGGGATGGATCCGCTAAATATCAGCTAGCCGCCTTGGATTCGATTGATGGACGTGCCAGGAAGCTCATTGGTAACCTAGATTTAACTGAGGCTAAAATGCGAAGACTCGAACACCGTAGAAACGTAGCTTGCCTATCGGTGTTCTACAGGATACATTTCGGAGAGTGCGCTAGGATTACACGAATTAATCCCGCCCTCACCCTTTCGCCATCTTGGGACTAGGCGCGGTCGTGGGTTCCCCATTATGTTGTTGATTTACCACTGATTCGCACGAAGCGCTTTGCTTCCTGCAAACCTTTTCCCAGTTACATATAACTTGGATCTTTTCAAGACGAGAGTGAATAGGCACTATCTAGGTATGCATGTAACACCATCGACCTCATCATCACTTATCAGGCGAGATAGTGGTCAAATGCGTAACTATACGTAAAAATAATAATAAAAAAAAACTTCTGCGAGGCACAAAAATTCTTAGTAACATGTATTTAGATTGAGCGATTCTTTTTACTTTTTACTATGCCAATAATTTTTATTTGTTTTGTGAAACGTGTTAAACTGTGCATTGCATTGGTAATTTATGTTATTATACTTATAATACTATCGATGCTTTGTAACAACTAAGTATTTACTTATTTCTTTAAGCTGCTGGCTTCTTCTTAACGAGTCTTCGCGTTTTCATATTTCAATAATAGCTCTTAACGTAATGTGTTGCAAATTTAATGTGCTTGCTTAGTTTGGCTGGGTTCAGCTCAATGGAGCTTCTGCTGCGTGCGTGTAACTTAGTGGATGTTTTTTTTTTCACATTCTTATCTAAACGCGAGATCCTATAGTTTTCTCTGTATCACTAATTAAGCTGTGATCTGTGTATTGGTTGCATTTGGTTATCCATATCTAAAAAAAAACTTAAAGTATAAATATATAATAACCGAAGGCCACTGCATTCCAGCCGGATGCATTCATTATTTTGTAGACAATCGAGCTTTTGAATACATGTACATCGACATGGAATGCAGGTAACTTGTTTTTGAAATCCATCCGGATTCCGTGGACAGGGAAGTGAAGTACATACAGTACCGTAAAGGGAATTGAAACACGTAGGTACCTTTTAATGGGTACCTTAATATTGTCATAATATTTCTGGTTTTCAAACAGTTCATTCGCTAGTTTTTCTACAAAAAGTAATTATCAATCACTCAATATTTTTTTCATAAGATCACAAAAGATAAAAAAATCTAATGCTTACAATTATTTTGAAATCATTGCTTTTGGTATTAAGGTGTAGCTAAGATATTTGTACAGGCCCAATGAAGTATTAAATTATAATCGCAATCGGCCACCAGCCTCATTTCTACTACCTATCGATTTCATTTGGTAACAAACCTGATTTATTTTTATTCGGAACCAGCGATGCACGCGAAAAATTCAAATAAAATAGAAAATAAGACGTTATGTTTGCCTCGGCGCTGTTTGCAAATAAAGCGAAACTTTTTATTGATCTCTGACAAGGTAAAATGGACCTCATGTCATTGATATAGGTTTTTGATTGCAATGTGAGGTGCAGTCAGATTACGAAGTCACCGTTCAAGTATTTACATGGAAGGGTCGTTGAACTGCCTCATCTGTCGCCTCGACTCGTGAGAGGTAGTGATTGCTTATCATTCGTTATTATTTATAGCAATAAGTAATGCGACCCTGTTTTGTTTGTTATTGTATTGTGTAATAAATAAACTGGCATCTATTTATAAGTTTAATTGATTTAGAAGATGAGAGGTTAATAGCTGGCGGTTTCCGTTCAACGCGTCTCTGCTCAGATTGATATTTATGTTGGGAAATATCCTCTCCAAAGGGAAGAAAACTTTGATTCAGTGCATTCACGTACCTACTCTGTCTTCTCCCCCCGAAAAGTAAAATAATAAATAAATACAAAATACTATCAATGTTTTTTTTTTCTAAATAATCCAAAGCGTGGTTTATGTAACATTATTATTGATTTATTTATTAACAACTAAAATTAGACATGAATAGTTTGATACATTGCTCCACAAAACTACATCGATACTGTGAACTGTGGAACATATTTTTAGTTATACTATACAGTCTAGCTACTAATTACATTCCTGTAACTGGGTTACCTACTGTATTTTTTAGTCTGCAGTCAATTCAATTGTGATTTTAAACGGCTCAACCGATTTGGATGAAATTTTGCACGAAGATAGTTTATAGCCTGGATTAAAATATAGGATAGCTTTATCCCGAGTCCACGCAAACGAAGTTACGGGCGGAAGCTAGTGTATGTATAAAAAACAAGTACATTGAACCCCATTTGCTCATATTACGGTAAAGAGAAAAGCAAATAATATCATACAATTACTAGCTATGGCCGCGAGCAATCTGCTTGAAAAATAGGTTAAACCGGCAAACTGCTACTTATTGTCGGCTCTTTGTAATACTGGTGCAATCCTTTAAGATTACTATAGGCTGATAATTATAAAGGAATCCAGAGAGGGTAAAGAAACCATTAAATATAAGAAGCGATTGTTTTAAAACAATAGGTTAGGGTAAAGTGATTTTAGCGGTGAACTTTACTCGTATATATTTAGAAATATGAACATGTTTTAGAACTTGAATCAGGAGGATAGAGTTCAAAATTGCATACACATTTTTACAACAAACCGTACTATCGTGAATAATAAATTTGAGCGAGCGTAGAACGTTTTGAACATTATATTTTTACGATTATGAGCAAGGTTACTAAATATAAACATATCTTTATCAGCAGGTAGTGAATGAGAGTTTGGTATTTAGATATTTATCACCATGTGACGCAGGGTTTGCAATGCTTTGTAGATAAATAGTCAGTAGTGTGAATGTCCACCACAGCACCGTTATCACAGGGGACGGATTGTTGACTTTCGAGCGCTCGACTCTTTCACTCGAAAACTGACAAAAATGATGAAATGCTATTTTGAAATAGCGATGGAAAATTTGTAAACGAGTGCTATTGACCACTCGTATTAAATTCTATTGGTAGAAAGTAAGCGCCTGCCATTTTGACACTACAAACGTATTTACTTTTATTTGATTTTCGAGCGCTCGAAAGTCAAAAATCGGTCTCCTGGACGATCCGCGAGCTGTGTCTCACCTTTGTTAAATGTACTTGATTATTTGTAAAGTAACGCAAATTTAACGTGCTACTCAATGTAATTCGAATATTAAGTGCCTACTTAGCGATGTTTAATATTCATCATTTGTATTCATATTAGTTTGGTTCTATAACTAATGAAAATATGCAGTTTACCACGTCATTAACCATTCATCGCATTATGAAAAGTTGCGTTAATATTTAAATTATTTTCGGCTAGTTTTATTTTATCTAAATGGATAATTCTATTGATATCATTTGTATCTATAACAAACCTCCACAAACTCAAACGCAAATGCCCCGCAAACGCTCGAGTTTATGAATCGCAGAACGATTCGAAACATGTCAAGCAATATCTGACCTCAAAAACGTGCGTGACCCGTTTGATTATCCATACTATAATATAAATCCGAACGTGTGTCGGTCTATCTGTCTGTTACCTCTTCGCGCTTAAACCGCTGAACCTGCTGAACAGAGGTAGTTTGAGTCCAGGGAAAGGATAAAGGTTAGTTTTTATTCCGGAAATCATCCCCTAAGGGGGTGAAATGGGGGGTGAAAATTTGTATAGAGCTACGATATAAACAAGTTCCAGGCGGACGGAGTCGCGGGTAGAAGTTAGTATTCTTATAAAACAAGTCTATCATTTGTACCGATATACAAAGTATTTAATACTGCCTATGGTTTGGGCTTAAAAACCTTATTTACGTAGAAACAGTTTCATTAATTTACAATACTATCATTATTTTTTTGTTTTCGATTAACATAATAAGACTGACCTTCCCGTGCACTTTATGTGCATTGTAATAAGGCTCTATGTAAATACAGGATGGTCAGTTAACTGTGTTGGCGTTTGTACTCAAAGATCCAATTCCACAGATATCCGTCAGTAATAAATGAAACTTGTGTACGACCGATCATTTCAGTACCTTACGCCTTACGGATAAAACAAGTTAGACAGCAACTTGTGTCTCAAATTAGTTTAATTTCATGCTCCTGCCTCACAATTACAATGCGTTATTTTCAGATGACTTCCTATTACCGTACGTGATGGCATGTTTAAATCGGAAATCAACGCAAATTCAGTCTTCATAATAAGTTAATAACGTCAATTATTGTCCACACAAGCACGTCGATAGAGTTATTCAACTCAATGCAATTTACTTGTTTCCAATTGTATCGTGACCGAATGCTTCCGCTTGGAAAAAAAGTAAAAATACAGCGACAAACAGAGTTAAAAAAGTCGTGACTTGTGCCAGTGAAATCTCTGGCAGACAGCTAAAGCAATCGGACCTGTTCTAGTCGACCACGCAACTAAAGCTGACTGCTAAGTGTATGTAATTGACGTATCAGTATCATATGTATTTTTATAAGTATTTAAGTAGGTTTGTCAAGGTTTTGTACTGGTTTATATAGCTCATACTAACTTAGGAATAAGTAGGTCATTATGAGAATGTAGCTTGTACCGGTAAGAATTTAAAATCATTGAATTATTCCTTTTTTAGGTAACTTTGAAAGTGTTTACCTGCTGACACGAACAAGCCGAACTGCTTATAATCGAGTAGGTACTACACTCAAGAACTGAAAAAAGGGCACAGTAAACTTGGCATAGAAATCATGTACAAATTGTACAAACTCGCCTGCCCTGTACCATACATACGCCTTCAGTCGTAAATTGAGCGATCAAGTGACAGATATTTGAATTAGCAAGTGACTTCCTTTTCCTAACACCATGATTCCCCTCCACGACACCTTAACGCAAACAAAATTATGACTTTGTCATCAATTAATTCCAAGTTACAAGTGCAGTTTATTTTGCGCCTAGAGCAAGAAAAGAGAAATATTAGTGTTCATTGTCGTGCCGATGTTGTGAAAACTTGGTATTAAAAGGGTTAGTGTTATAAAGAACAATAACTGTGACGTGCCTTGCGAACGCTCCGTGCTGCGACGGACCACGGAATGCGGTGTTTTGAAAGTGGCACGTGCAAGGTCAAAGGTGCAACTAGCATTGCTGTCGCAGGCCGCATATCCGCGTCTAATGCATTTACTGGTTGTACAACTCAATTTGACATGTCTTATGTCTTAACTGGGTAACTAAGTAAGGCCGGATTCAACCAAACTTGGATAAGAACTTGATGTGAGATTAAACGTCAAAATTGTATTGAATAATATGGGAATAGTATATATTATTCCTGTTTGCTAGATTTGAAACTAAGGTCGGATTCGACCAAACGGGACTGTGGGTCTTTTTTCTAGGGTAACATGAGGTAAATTAAGTCAAGCAGATACCGTGAAATTAAAAATAAACACAGGTTGAACGGTGATAGAGTCACCTTCAATTCTTTTTTTTTGCATCTCGTTAAAATTAATTTCACTGCTGGGACGTTACGAAATTTTAATGGCAGACAAACTCAAACTTTATTAATTAAACATACCGTGCACACGATGAATCCAGATAACAATGAATCTATCATTTTTATTAATCGGCTAAATTATTTCGCCTGCGCATTATAAAGTGTTGCATTAATGATTTTTTTAGTTTATCTTTATCGGCCATCTCTTGTGAGTTTGGACAAGTCGTCGTGGTCTGCAAATGTCATTCGTTGTAATGGAGCTAATGTAGAAAGTTAAAGATCGGACGAGTGCAGATCGACGGCGAGATCGTGACCGAACTTGATGACTACGACTTGTCACCTGGACGTTCGCACAATTAACCTCATACGCAATGGCGACGCAATCGTGGCATCATGACGTCGATTATTGGCACTTGAAACAAATGCTGTGAAGGATCCTGTCAACAAAACATTAAATACGTTGACGCAGCGATTACGCTACACTTTACACATGCGATGAAGCATTGTAATGAAAATTAAAATTGTTCATGTCCTTGTTCTTTTTAGTCTAATGTCAGTAAGTTTGTAATGTAAGTAATTTAAATGCTTTCAACTCAGATATATCCACGCTGCTTCAACGTAAACGTTAAAATCATGACACGTAAAACATATACCTACACTATATCACGTTGTAGACGCAGCTTCATCGACTTCGACCCGACGAACGCGCGTCGTCTGTAGAACAATATGTAAAGGGCTTATGACCCAACTCCGCTCCCTAATTAGGATGCTAAATGCAGGTAAGTGTCATGAGCCCTTTACTATTTTCCGTTAATAACACACGTGTGTTACTAGCGCGCTCGACGGGTTAATCGTGTTTGTGTGATAATCAAGAGTATTTGTTTCTGAGTCTATATAATAAATGTATTTTTATATAGACTCAGAAATTTACTTTTTTTATTTTTTTGCCATTCTACATGCGAACGTGGCTTTTGCCAAGTTTAGGGTAAAGCTGTAATTTCCTTATCAGGTTAATGTCATAATTAGCTGAGATTACCTATTCTTTTTTTATTCGTAAGAAAACATAAATATAAAAAAAACGAGTTATATGCATTAAAATATACGTGTTTTGGAATGTTATTTCTTACTTGACCTTAAAATGAACCAATATATCAACCCTCATCTGTATTACGAGTAAGTAAATGTTGTTTTGCGAAATAGCATCAACAAGTAATTTCGATTTACCAAATGTAGAAAAAGACGTTTACTGTTGGTTGAATAATGCGAAACCTGCCAATCCAGTATTGCTGCGTTACCATTAAAGTACAGGGTGTTTTTTAATTAAATCAGCATTAAGATTATAATCGTATCGAGGTAAATGAATGGTATCTATCAATGCCCTGGGAAGGCTGCCCTGGGCAACATTAGGATAGGTTGAGTGCAGGCCATTTTGCTTATATTAATTTTTTTTTAAGTACCGTAGTATAATTTCTATGCCAGTTTGGCTCCAGAGCTCTCAGGTTCAAAAAATAGACTCAAAGCTTAATGCCACCATGAAATGCATCACGGGGACAGTAAAATCTACTCCATACTACTGGCTCCCTGTGCTCAGCCAAATCCCACCACACCTAAGAAGAAAAAATGCACTGCTGAGGGAGACAGAGTAGATCAGGTACCCCTTCACTACCACTATATCAGGAGTTCACTGACCCACCTACCACTAGACTCAAGTGTTGGCGCCCGGCATACGCAGCGGCAGCGTCACTGTCAAAACACCTTTGACATACAGCAGCTCTGGAAACAAGATTGGATGAAGCAAGCTCACGGAACCTCAGCCGCAAATCTCGACCCAACGGTCAAATATAATGGGACCGACCTCCCCAGGAAACAATGGTGCCGCTTAAATCGCGTAAGAACTGGGCATGGGCGATGCCATTTTTTCCGACATAAGTGGGGATGCAGTGATTCTGCGCTCTGCGACTGTGGCGTCGAAGACCAAACCATGGGAAATATTATACAAAGGTGTCCACTCCGCGCCTACCCAGGAAGCCCAGACGACCTTATAGTCCAGCCAATGAACTGACAACTTGTATGGAAAAAATGACAATTTTGGAAATAATTTATAATAGCTTATTTTTTATGTATAACGGATATATTATCAATTAAATAGTTACCCAGCGACAAAATCCGACAAAATTTCAGATATCGAAAAAATGATAAGTTGACTGGCTTCTCAAAAGTCAGTAAAAATATTAATAAATATTTTTGTCTTTATTTTGGTTCATTTACATTTGCTCTATAATATTCAAGATAAATCGTACAAAAAAAGATAATGCATGCTTCATTTAAATCTACATACTTACTTCCGGGTGGATAGTTTGTCGGATTCTTGACTAAATCATCTTAGAATAACATTTTCAAATGAAATCAACAAAAAAAACGCTATTATAAACTAATGTTTTTCAAAACCGTATTTTGCCTGGAGTATTATAGACCTGACACCCGACGCTGTGCAATGGATGCTAAACCTGGATGTTGCCTTATAAATCTTATATTTTCCCTATTGTAGACTATCGCCATACTATTAAATAAATATCGTCTCACACAGTCCATCCTTCCACCTTTTCCTCGGCTTACCTCGTCTCTTCCATCCCTCCACGTTCATACCTAATACTCTGAATCTGTTTCATCGGGCAAAAATCACATTCCATCAAAACTAACGTGAAACCGCAGATTACACCGTGTTTGCACTTCGCAACACTCTTTGCACAACGTGTCAAATCTACAAATCACTGTGTGCATTAGAGAAAAGCTTACCCGTCACACGTTGACTCACTCGTGTGATCATAGGGTACTTGCTTTTTTAAATATATATTAACCGACTTAAAACCGTATCCTTAGCGTGTTCATGAACCGCCGGGACAGCCCCATGCTAGCCCGGTGGACGGCAATGCACGTGGGTGGAAATTTATAATTAATTAATCTCATTAGCTTATAGGTACTAATTTTTGATTATAGGCTAAATATTGTAACTAACAAGCTGAATGGGTTGTCTGAAATAAAATGATTTATTATTATTGATTATTATTAAAAAAAGAAAGAGGATCTCAATTCGTTGAATATTTTTTTTCGTACAGTCACGGACTTTAATTGTTGAGCCATATAGAGTTCACTTTATACTGGACAATTCATAGCTTTACTATTAAACAAACAAAATTAGTTGAGACCTAAATGGCTCAACAATAAAGTCCATACCTAAATATGTTCCACGATTATTTGTACTATCGACAACACAGCTGACTGATCATCCGTGCACTTTATGTGCATTGGAATAAGGTTCTAGGAGGATGTTCAGTTAATTGCGTTGGATTTTGTATTTGTTTAAAAGTCCCATGGTCCCATGGTCATCAGATCAGGATCTGATGATGGGACCCTGTAGAAATTGAGGGAACTCTTCAAATTTTATTTGGGTATTTTTTTGAGGAAATGTGGAAATTGGTATGTATGTTTCACCGAATTTAAGTCGGGTAAAACTATGTTTTTAAATTATTCCAATAAATGTCTCCCCACGAATTCCATCTATGCAAATTCAATTATGCTATAGTGCTAAGCGCTTTCTAATTAAATGTTCACTAATATTATACCTTACTTACTTCCTTACTCCTCTGGCGCAGCGACCCAAAGTGGGTCTTGGCCCACATTATACCTGAAGAGGGAAGTCTGTGGGGTTGTATGTCTGTTTGTAGGGTGCAATCTCAGGAGCTACTTACTTGATTTCAAAAATTCGTATACCAGTATAGAATGGTCTTTTATTAGACTACATTTAATCCCGCGGCCCCAGGTATTACAGTATTACACATATTTAAAGACTAGATAATTATTATAGATATTTACTCTGCTGATTAGGTATAACTGGTGCTTAAAAGAAGGTTCATCCTACTAATATTATAAATGCGAAAGTTTAGATGTACCTATAGATGTTTGGATGTTTGTTACTCAATTACGCTTAAACGGCCCAACGCATTTCTATGAAACTTTGCAAGAACATAGTTTATAGCCTGGATTAAAAATATAGAATAGCTTTTATCCCGTGTCCACGCAGATGAAGTCGCGGACGGGAGGGAGCTAGTGAATAATAAAGGCTCCAAATTCTATGCTATAACACTAAAATTCACTTAGTGTGGCTCACTAAGAGTTCTTCTTCATTTAGTAAGAAGACGATCGCAGTGTGTTTAAATGCCAGCAGTATTCCCACGGTCATAGTGTATTGTGTGTCTAGTTCGATAAATAATTAAGGCGCCGTAGGTTCAGCGATGTTAAGCGAACAGAGTTTTTGAAACAATATAATGCGTCTGTTTATAATAATATGGTTTCAAAAAAATACGAATAGTAATCTTGAGGCTTTTCTGCAGGGAAATCAGTGCTTCGAAACATGATTAACTAAATCTCGCTCGATGGAAAAAAATCGCGAACATAGGTCTAATCTAAAACACACAAAAATACTCTTGAAATATTCGTAACAAATTATGCACAAAAGTTGTAAGTATTAAAATTGCTTCTGAAAATCGGCAATATCATGTTTGAGGGAAACCAGTGTTTACATTTTTATTTAATTAAACGGCCAAAAAATTAAAATTAAAAAACATGATATCCGCGCTTCCGAGCACGCACTTCCATCTCGCTCACGCTTATGCTCAGTGAGAGGGAGATAAGACCATGAATCTACGGCGCCTTAAACATGCTATTTATCACCGTAGTCGCATACGCACAGGTCGTGTTTTGACATTCTCCAGAATGACATAACATGTCGTCTATGTTAGAATAATCGCTTTGGATGATTGGCATTATTGATTACGTCTGTATTGTTAATGACATTTTGTAGCTAATTAGGAAAAAAGATTTTAAATTATGTCTAATGCTAAAATATTAAGATAAAAGTTATTATAGATGATATGTATATTGTATGTATTTTCCTCATCATCCTCCTAGCGTTAGTCCCGGTTGTATAAAGGAGCCCGGGGTCCGCTATGACACCTAATCCCAAGATTTGGCATAGGCACTAGTTTTACGAAAGCTACTGCCATCTGACCTTCCAACCCAGCGGGAAAACTAGACCTTATTGAGATTAGACCAGTTTCCTCACAATGCTTTCCTTCACCGAAAAGCTAACGGTAAATATTCCGTATAAGTTCTGAAAAACGCATTGGTACGAGCCGGGATTCGAAACAACCGTCGCTTGACAGCTGCATATATGCCTGCACCACTTGGCTACCGTAGTTTCTTATTCTATGTCTTTCCGCATCTTAACTCATGTCGTTGCGCATAAAGTTTCTTCAAGTTAAGTTACTCAGTGATTACGAAATATAAGCGGTACCTAGGCACTCGAGCCATTCTACACCGGCTGTACTTAGGCACTCACGATAGTTACTCTATCTGATGAAATGTAGACACGACATTGAGGAATGTGAGGAAGGCCTTGCTAGCGTTCTCTGGTATGCATAACTTTGATCTAGGGCTTGTCCACAATCAGAGCTTTCTATCTCGTGCGTGGTAAGGAAGTATGTGCCACTAGTGTCAACACTGTCAACTGTATGCTACGTCGTCACGATATCAAATTGTCAGTTAGTTTTTTTTCTAAGCCTATAGTGTCCCACTGTTGGGCAAAGGCCTCCCTTCTCGACTTCAAGTCGTCCCGGCTTTGAGCAGTCTCTAGCCAATCGTTGCGAAATACGTCCAGGTCATCCCGCCATCTCCGTCTCGGCCTGTATTTTAATTATTTTAATAGTAAAAAAAATGTACTTCCGTCGCTTCAATTCCATCCGTAGATTAATTATTCCAGTTCAGGCCCGATTCTATAATACTGGAATAAGGATTGTAACTTAATGGCAACACCATTTTTGTAAAAATGCAATTTTTTGCACGCCTATCATTATTGAGAAGTACCGTCGATTAGTCTTGGTTCCTGTCATCAGATCATAGCCAAGAACGACAGAAACGAGAAACATTTAAGGGGTAACTTTCATATTCGTTTAAATGTAAAAAAAGACCGGGTTGCACTCCGGGAGTACCGGCAGAAGTGAAAACTCAATGACATTGTAACAGTTTTTTTCGATCAGTTCACGTGTCCGTCTTACGAATGTTCAATCTCTCGAATGACCGTAAGATGTCACGTGACATCTTACGGTCACGTGACCTGTGGCGAGTTTAACAATTTTTCCCCATCACAAAAAGTGCACTGCGCCGCTAAAGAAGTTTTCACTTCAAAAAAAACTTGTTTATAATAGGACCATAACATGTAATAAAGTTCTCAAATAATAACAAATGTCGGTCCTTAAGTCTTCTAATAATTAAAGACAATCGAAAAGGAACAAAGTGGTCTAAACATAGACTTAGGTACAGGTAGGTACACGACGTTACTAAAATCCATTATCTACTACTTACGCATCATTATTTACTTTTGAAATGCGGAACTGAACTATTCAGTGGGTAAATTCAATCTGGTTCTTCAAGGTAATAAGACAATAGCTATCAGTAATGCTTAAATATAATAATTTCATGAACCACAATTCGCTCCACTAATGGAAGTAATATCAAAATCGTGTTAAGGTTCAACATGGTTAGTATAATTGAATTCTTTTGTTTTGCACTTCATATAAGGATATCAATCGTTAAAAAAATGAAATGTCATGTCACTGTCACTGTATAAATATAATTATTGTTATTTTCAGCTTCAAAATACGTTTTAAAGGTTAGGGAATCCCCAGGCTTAATACGATTGGGAAATATCATAGATAAATCAAAACATGCAACGTTCGATTGACTTGGTTAAATTGAGGAAGTATAATTGGGGATTGTGTGATTTAATTTGACTAACAATATACATACCTAAATGAAGTTTAAAAGCAATTATCTTGATGTAAAACTTTTACTTCTGTTTTAGGCATTTGGAATTAAAGTGCATATTTTTCCTACATATTAACCCTTTATTTGATTATGTATATCCCAATATACACATTTCTTCATCTTTGCTCTTTTTGCATTTTTTGCGCAGACTATTTTTTTTTGCTCTACAAGCCGCAAACGAGGCTTGAACTCACGATTTTTTTTTTGCTTGCCAAATAAAGGGTTAACATAAATAGGTCCTATTGAGACTGGTTCAGAATATAAAAATAGGAACACTTTTTTATTAACAGTACCTACTGTAGGTACTGGTAAGAACAACTAAACATAAGTATTAACATACCATATTTCCGATAATAAAAGAAAAGGTGCAATGTAAGTACCTTTATGTATAAACAAGAAATTTTGTGAGTACTAGGCATATACAAATGTCTTAGATTAATAGTATTCGCAGTTCTTGGCCTTGAGCTAACAAGGGAACGGAACAATCGGAGGTTTCACGAACATATTCTACTTAAAAACCCATTAACTGCTTACTCGGCTTCGCTTATTACCTTAATTAACCACAACAACCGAATGCAATGCAATGCCAATGTCAAGTGACGTCATATTATTGCTATGGTGAAACTGAATTAAGAAATAATAACGAATAACGTTTCTTCATTTAGTTGTAGAGGTATTTTGTTAATTGATTTTGAGGTAACATAAAGTAGAGAGTAACATAAAGGAAGCCATCGTGAGGAAACCGGTCTAATCCCAATAAGGTCTAGTTTTCCCTCTGGATTGGAAGTTCAGATGGCAGTCGCTGTCATAAAACTAGTCCCTATGCCAAATCTTGGAATAAGTGCTAACGGACCCCGGTCTCCTTTAGGGCGCAACCGGGAATAACGCTAGGAAATGAATAATCTTGTGGTAACGCCTTATGCCTAACCGAACGAGAGGCAGTCGCTCCATTGTATCAAAATTCAAATACATGTATTTTGCAAGTACAGTCAGCATCATATAGTTAGTAGCAGCCAAAGTAGCCAAATATATCGGAACACGTCTTTATTACTATAGGAGTAAGGAAATATTACGATATATTTGGCTACTTTGGCTGCTACTAACTATTTGATGCTGACTGTACGAGAGCTCTTTCATATCCCTGAGTTACTAACGGTTATGAAAAGCTTTTTTACAGATCTAAAGATATCTCCAGAAAAAATCCAGAATCTACGTCCCCCTCCGGGAAACAGTGATTATACAGGGTGCAATCTTTTACGTGATACAAAATAGCAAAATGTGAATCTATCCATGATTCTGAGCAACTTTTATTATGGGACCAACTTTGTGTTATGCCAAAAAAAACACACCTGTTCATACATTCTTGTCAGTCTAAAATGAGCAGAGTTAATGAAATAGTTGGATTTTTTTGGCATAACACAAAGTTGGTCCCATAATAAAAGTTGCTCAGAATCATGGATAGATTCACATTTTGCTATTTTGTATCACGTAAAAGATTGCACCCTGTATAATGTATGTATGGGTGTATGTATGAGAGTAAACAAAAAAGAATGATGCGTGTCTACAAGTTGGAGCTTAGGTATATTTTACGAGTAAATAATATTGTAATATCATCAACTTGGTCCTAGAGCGTTAAGTAAATTAAAATATTATTTGTTCACGCTAATATCATCCTTTTCTACTGTATCGCGATAAACGTTTCTGCATACACATATAAGCCGCCCGTAACTTTGTTGCTCAAATCACCTTAATTTCCCTCTGCAAGCAATAGAAATGTACAAACAATACAATAGCTACTTATTGTCTAACGCAATTATGTCGAATTCGATGATTACTTAATTGTACTTACAACGTTGCGAATAGCTCATTAAACTTGACGACTACAATGTTGCATATTTCGCATTTTGTTACTTTAATCACAATATGATAACCATCAAAATCTGTGGCTTATCTGCCCCGCTGTGCTAAAATTAGATTTGCAACACCTTGTCAAACTATTTAAACCTGGGGTCAATCTGAGACGTGGACCTCGCGTTTCAACTTGATTTTGATGTGTTCCGCGTCCTTACTTCCACGCGCGTGCGCAACGTATCAGATCGAGCTTGCGAATCTTTTAAATGAAATTGGCACGCGAGACAATAGTCACATCCAAATTCTAATCAAATCGAAATGAGATGTTTATCCAGCAAACAAATTCTATTATCGTCGTTTGTTTTATTCAATAAAATTAACAATAGGCACGCTTTGGCACGTCGCTTTAGAGCATGATTGTCTATTGACATGTTGGGTACAGTGAGATTATTTCTTAGCGTGGTTAGTGAACAATTATTGCATTGTGATTGGTTATTATTTTGGCAAGCGAGGTTGCGCGTGCACCGCTCGACCCCGCGTGTGCCTTGAGACGTGGTTTTTGCGTACAATAGCCTGGTCACCCAGAAAACGACACGCTTTCGTTTGATTAACTGGTCGGGGTACTTAGAGAACAAGAGGATATAATGTATCGGTTGATTGATAATTGATAAAACATCTTAAGCATTTCGCCTTTCACTGTCATGAAGAAAGAGTTCTGCGCATCTAACATTTTGATTAGCGACACAACTATGACAAGCTGTCTCTCTCGTCTAAGCGTTGATCCCGATTGCATTTTGAACTACTGTTTCAGAGCTCGGGGTCAACACTGAGACAAGTGTTTGCAATCAAATATGTGGTCTCTTTGGCATGTGTGACAAAGTTGTTACAGTTACAATTTAAAGACAACACAGGTCAAGTGACCTTTTTTTTTTTTAAGTGGGAGAATAATCCTTTATGGATACATCCGCGCCACGGGGATAGCGCGGAGGTTATGTCGGACTCGCACCGACTAAAAACCCCCCGATGGTCCTCCTCGACGCATTTCGGACGGCTCTGGGATCTCCTACGGAACGCACCAGTGCCGCCCTAGCGTCATGCCTTTGTGGGCCCTACCTTTTTTTTTTTTTTAACGATTGCAGCCCCCAGCTGAACCATGTATTACCCGAGGACCTCTTTTAGTCGCCTTGTACGACAAGCAGTGAATACCGTAGCCGTATTCTTATGCCCGGGCTACAGGGCGCACCGGTCAAGTGACCTGACCCCGTAACCATACGGGGTCAGGTCACTTGACCGGTGCGCCATACCACTATGTACACCAATACATGGTCAGCCTTATCACGCAATAAGTGACAAGATAGGAGCGTCGTCTCGTTCTATCGAACGGTGTCAGCCAGTGACGGACGCTCTATCTTTTCACTTATCGTGCGATAAGGCCGACCACGATGCGGGGTCTGAGTTAGAACTCTACTCGTATAAGTCAAGCGCCTTAGTGTTGCTAATTGAGACTTGAAAATTGTAACTTGTAGGGTTATTCAAACAACCCACTAGTCTGTTGATTTGTCAAGCTGAAATTTCTAAGAAGAAATTAAGAGTTCAGTATATTGAAAACGGTTATCTTTTGCATAATGCATCAACAGGTCAAAAAGTTACAATCATCCTCCACTGTAACCTCTTAAAAGGAAAGCATTGAATTACCAATGACATTGTATTGACGCACATCACGACACGAGTAATCAATAATATAATGAATTAGTAAGTAATAAAGTAGTAATCTCAGCCAAGGTTAAGTTAATGGTGGTAATTGGTGATCAAAGAGCTGGCAGCTTCCTCGCTCACTGCATTAGTATTGCGATTTAACGAGGTAATGCTACCAGCAGTATCTTTGACACGATGCCGCGGGGGTCTAATTTAGATGTTTTTCAGATTCCAAGTTTAGTTTTAACGTTTTGTAGATATTCATTTAAGTAGTCTTTATAATTTGTTTTTGTTTTCAGAGTTATTGTTTGAAATCATTGTTGTCTTAAGTTCCTACGAATAAATAAACAATCATAGCTCAAGAATAAAGTTATATTCTTAAGATATTCTAAACTTCAATTTAATACCTAAATCATAACTTAACCCCATTTTCGTTCATCTACAACATATTCGCGTATTCACAGCAATTAAAGTGTTATTAACTTTAAAGCCCCACAAAGTAGCTTGATGTAAATTTCAATGCTAAATAACAGATTAGCTTAAATGGTTCTCAAAATGCCATTGATCAGCGCTAGGGCAAATAGTGAGGTATTTACATCATCGGGCTTGGCGCAACCGGTCCGATGACATTTGACGTGCCGTATCCTTTGAGGACTTTAATTAATGCTAAGATATTATGACATTTTCGCGAAAACCTAATTTGTGTAATTAGTAATTAGAGCCTTAGAAAATATTGTGCTGGCTAAATATTCGTGTTTATGGGTAAGGCCGTTCTTTCTTGTTCCTGATTAAGCAGTTTAAATAGTCTACATTTTAATCAATTCCAGTGTGTTACGAATATTAGTAATCCATTTATATGGCTAATTGGCGTAACACACTGGAAGAGATTAAAATGTAGACGATTTAAACTGCTTAATCAGGAACAAGAAATAACGGCCTTACCCTTATATAAGCTTTAGCAATAAAATAATGGCCGAATGGGACGAAATAGATGTCAGGGTTATGCGTTTCGTGAACATAATTGTGGTGTCAGAGCGCTGCTAGCCAGTTGGCTTAGAGCACCGTGGGGCTTTACGGTAGTCCGGGCGGTTCCCGGCAGTCCGTCATACCCCCCCCCTGGTTCCCCAACCTGGCCGGATGCGTAGCATTTTCCCACGAAAAAAAAGGCGCGCTCACTGCGATGTCCTTGGGAATGATGGCCATGCGCTTAGCGTGGATCGCGCCCAGGTTGGTGTCCTTGAAGAGACCTACCAGATAAGCCTCGCTGGTCTCCTAGTGAGACTTGACGGCTGGGCTATGGAAGCGCAGCTAAGTAACATCGCACTAAAGTTGATGATCTTCCTTATGAGAAAAGCGTACCTAGCAACTACACAGGTTACAGAAATAAAGCTTATTAACGATCATTTCGAGCATTTCAAAATTAACAAATTCAAAATTCAAAATAATTTATTGTATGGTTATGGGTTTACAGAGCTGTTGTATAAATGATTTACGTTCTCCACATCCTGCCTCATAGAGGCGTACAATTATAAACTTAGGTCTATTATGCTAATTTTGCGATTACATTATATTAATTATTATTATGTCAATATGTCAATCATTAACGAATTATTCTACTTACATTATATATCTTATCATACACTATACTAGCTTTGAAAAAAATCTCTTATACTATAAAAACACTGTTTCACCAGCCAGTCAAACAACTGTTTTTTAAAAGGCTTTGGTGGTAATTTTTTTAGTTCAATTGGAACTTTATTAAAAACTGTTTTGGTCATACAAATAGCACTTTTTGTAAGAAGTGCGGTTTTGGAATTTGGACATACAATGTCATAACCATATTTTGAACGGAGCCTTTGTACCAGGATTTCTCACTGTAAACATAACAGGATTGTTTATTATAAACTTACAGACCTCGTTGATGTACAGAGAAGGAAAGGAAAGTATATTATTTTCGGTGAACAGAGGCCTGCACGATTCCGTCTGTTTAAGAAACGTGTTTGTTAAAATTTCGTGGATCGATCGAATGAAAACCGTCATGTCCGAGCTTAAGCTGGCAGACACTGCAGACTGGCGATGTCTACAAACAACGCAGCTGAAATTGAATACTGAAGAATACACAACGATTGTTATGTCATAAAAGTTGATAATTTATAATACAGAGTGTACCAAAAACGTGGTGTGAACCGATCAAGGGCTTACCAGGTATCGTGTTCTGATAAGAAAAAACTAAAATATTAACATCCCATTTTTGGTACACCCTGTATAAATATTGCTGTAAAAGTGTAGGTGTAAACCACTCGCTATCGCAATACTTTAAAACAAATGACACAATGCCAATGCTACTATCGGAAGATCCTCGCGATGGGCGGTGATAGAGCTCGTTAATTTAACAGATTGACATTTATTGGCACTGCTGAGTATAATGCACGTGACCTATTGCGCGAACGCAACCTTTCAAAAAGGATTGCATATTTATTGATGATTTTAGGAATTAAATGATCCAAGATGGCTCTGTCCGGTCATTATTCTGTGATGTTACCTGTCAATTGCCTCCGATGTTTGAATGAGTTGTTTTGCAAAAGTAACCCCATAATTCCAATCTTTGTATTCTAATCTTGACGGAGATTAGCCGGTGCCAGTCTGACCTCTATTATAAAGAGATTCATCTAGCCGTCAATACACTGGCTTACTTTCAATGTGGGTTTTAGGCACATATTGTGACCCACTGTCATGTTGTCGTGAGGATTTTTTACTTATTTTTAAAGTGCTGATTGATTCTTCGATTCGATGTAAAAGTATGTAGTTACTTGAGGCAAAAATACTGAAGCATATGAGACATTTGTGCTATATGCAGTTGAAATATTATAATATTTCAACATTAACTTGCTTTAAAAGTCTGTTAGTTAGCGAAGTGAACGAAGTCTCCGTTTCAGCTTAGGCAAAAATGCTTTCGTATATCTGTCCGGATATCCGGCTGCTCTCCTCTACTGGTCGCATTTCTCTACCGATTGTCGTGAAAATGTTTGAGCATATAGGATAATTATCTATATCGTTTTTTTTTCGATTCATATTTTGGAAGTACTCATAAAAGATTTTTTGTTAATTCACACCTCTAGAGTTCTACTCTACAGCTCAGACTTTACATTATGTATATCAAAAAGAGATCAGTAGAGTGATTTATTTTAATTTTATCCTCGAAATCAGAGCAATCCAACATTATTTAAAACATTTATTATAGGTACTCAAATGTAATTTTACAAAAAAAACCTGATTTCTGATGATCCATAAGTCACACGGCGCCAATCTAAAATCGGTTGAATATTGTAGACTAATTTGGGCAAACTGGTTAACAACGGCCCGCGACCAATCGTTTACATAAGTATGAAATCGGACTTCTCTACGGTAATTTTATGCATTATGTCTCGTTGGGAATCATCATTAACACAATTATGTCACCAAGTCAATGAGAAATTCGCAGATTCAAGAGCTTTTAAAGGTGTATATGATTCATGAGGAGGTGAAAACAGCTACTTATTTAAACATTAAGATATTAGCAATTTGATTTATCCCATTCCTATTAAGTATGGCGCTTTATGTCAACGCTTCCAGCATCGAAAAAGCTACGTTACATTCTTTGAATTCATTATTTTCACGTTAAGCGCGTGAGCGTCACTCAAAGGTGTAAAAACTACCCTCACATACAAAAAATATTTCCTTCGCTAGTGTACAATGTAGTGTACATAGTAGTATGTCTGCCTTTCTCGGGATCGGAATCGAACCTAAATAGCAGATCAAACTGTTATTATTTACTACTAGCTTCTACCTGCCTGCTCCGTCCGCGTGGAACTCGTTTATATCGTAGTTCCATACAAACTTTCACCCCCCATTTTACTCCCTTAGTGGACGATTTCCGAGATAAAAACTATTCTATGTCCTTTCCCGGTACTCAAACTATATCTATACCAAATTTCATCGAAATCGGTTCAGCGGTTTAAGCGTGAAGAGGTAACAGACAGACACACTTTCGTATTTTATAATATTAACTTCTAGCTTCTGCCCGCGACTCCGTCCGCGTGGAACTCGTTTATATCGTAGCTCCATACAAACTTTCACCCCCACTTCATCCCCTTGGGGGATGATTTCCGGAATAAAAAGTATCCTATGTCCTTGCCCAGGACTCAAAACTATCTCTATACCGAATTTCATCCAAATCGGTTCAGCGGTTTAAGCGTGAAGAGGTAACAGACAGACAGACAGACAGACAGACACACTTTCGCATTTATAATATTAGTATGGATATTAACTATGTATTTGTTTATCTTTCCAGGACATGGGCGGCTAAGATTAGCGGGGGCGCTCGGTGCTATGAGGTGGCCACAGGCCACGATGCGGGTGTTATGCGGGATCTAGCCACGCAGCCTTACCAGCGCATACTACAAGGATTGAGGTCAGTACACCCAACGCTGATTATTGGGAAATGTATGAATTCCGATCACGGTCAAAAATTTTAAAATGAATCGCCACGGGCGAGATTTGAACCCACAACCTCTGCATTCCGTGATTTGTTTTGAACCAACTGAGCTACCGTGGGTAAGGCTCGTTGTGACGAATCTTTCAATCCCTTCACTTTTCTACATGGACTGGAATTGTATGAATGCTGGAATGAATTCAATAAACGAAACAAATTATATAGATATACTAGCTTCTGCCCGCGACTCCGTCCGCGTGGAAATCGTTTATATCGCAGCTCCATACAAACTTCAACCCCCCATTTCATCCCCTTAGGGGGTGATTTCCAGGATAAAAACTATCCTATGTCCTTCCCCGGGATTCAAACTATCTCTATACCAAATTTCATCGCAATCGGTTCAGCGGTTCAAGCGTGAAGAGGTAACAGGCAGACAGACAGACAGACAGACAGACAGACACACTTTCGCATTTATAATATTAGTATGGATAGTATATATAGTATATATATAGTATATAGTATATAGTATGTATTATAGTATGGCTTATCATGAGCACTCGCAAGTCTGTTGGTCGTGTCAACCTACGGTCAGTCGACATCCAATACGTGTAAACACCATTGTTTTGCATATTATTCCTATCCAATAAGGCAAAAAGTGTATATATGTCAATCATACATAACTATTTCGATCTGACTATGTAATCAAATAGGTTCTTTTATAAATTAGGTAATTGTCTCCATTTAACCCATTTCTAATGAATTTATCTAAACTCGTCTGCGAATTTAGGTAAACTCCAAAAAACGGCAAGTATACTTGGTAATTTATTTTGCTTCGATTAGGGCTGGTCGACTTTTACTTTTACTTTCACAATATCAAGATAAATATTTTTTATCAACAGAGTTGTTGAATACAGGATGGTCAGTTAACTGTGTTAGCGTTTGTACCTATGTATATGCAATCGAAAGATGAGGATAAAAATATAAGGTATTTGGAATGCAGTACTTATTGACATACATCGGTAAAATAAAACAGTGTTTGCCTTTACTATTGACAAACCAGTGCGAGTTACGAGACAACATTGTAAACAAAATCACAATTCTTTTTCGTCTAAACAAATGTTGCGAAAACCTTACTTCAGTCGGTTTAATGAGACGACATGTTACATGGTCTCGGCTGACTTGGTTTACCCGTTAACAATTTACGAACCCGAACTTGTGCGGAGATTAGTATTGAAGCTAATTATAAACTTGTTCTTCAAGTTGAGATATTTGTATAGGAATACATTGTGTAAAATTTCCCGAACGCTCCGGTCGTGGAATGAGCGTTTTCCCGAGAGACTACAGTATGGGTTTCTTTGAGAAAGGAGTGTATGTGTAAATTCTAAAAGGGTCGGCAACGAGCATTAAACACCCCTGGAAAGCGTCCATAGGCTACGGTAACCAGGTCGATAAAAGTAATAACAATTTTTCTGAAGATAGAAAAACCTTGATTTTTCATGATGCTTCTTTGGATGGAATAGAATACATTCTCTAAAAACCAAACTCATAGATTGTGAAGTACAATATTAACGATTAAACAGTGTATTGAAAACGTACTTCAAATAAGCCGATAAACAATGGCATGCATCTCAAATTATTTCCAGAAATTCCCGATACGAATCCAATTAAAACTTTAGAATTTCCGTCATAACCTAGTCGTGCTCCCAATATTGAGAGAAACTCGACGCCAGTGGGCCAAGGCCACCGAGCAAATTGATATTACATCGAGCTTCTAGGCGCCCGTCACGTTGTTCAAGTCTTCACCAATTATCGGCTATTATAAAGACGACCTCTTTGCACTTGCGTTCAGGTAGCTGAAATGACCTTTCAACATACGTGGGACAACGGTTCAATTAACTTTTTTTGAAAGTAGCATTCCGACACTGTTTTCTCAAACCGATATCTCGATCGTAGGAGTTTTCTCCAGTTGTATATTTGACGCGCAGTAGACGTGTCTTTCGCAGACGAGGGCAACTGAGTCTCCCAAGCGAGACAAGCTTGGATAAAGACACCGTCGGAGTGTTCCCGAAATTTGTTTATGAAATTCACATTTTCATTTATTGCTTAAGAAACGGGTTTACTTACTAAAATTTGGATTACACCTCGTGAATTTGCATATAATTCCCTACCGTTTGCTTTTTTTTCATACGGTTACCGTGATTACTTTCGGAGATAATATTGTTTTTCGGCTTTTTGTTTTTATTTTTTTATTCCACAATTCGGCCGTCGTCAAATGTGCATTTATCGACAGTATTTAAATCACGATCTAATTCCGTGAAACATAGAAGATATAAATTATTTAAAAAAAGCGGCCAAGTGCGTGTCGGACCACGCACAACGAAGGGTTCCGTGCCTATTAAGTAAAGGTCGTATCGTTACTGAAATCTTACCGCACTTTCTTTAAGGAAGGCAGTTTTTTTTTTATATCTCCACAACCTTTGAACCGATCTTGTTCAAAACAATTTTCGCTGAAAGAATTTATTAAGCCCATGTCCATGTTTTTTTTTATATTTTTAAAATACACGGTTCAAAACTTAGAGGGCGGGGGACACAATTTTAGTGACTTTCGGGGCGATTATCTCCGATTCTATTCACTTAATCAAAAAAATTGCTGAGAAACCTTATTATTATTTATTTCGAAAGGCCTATCGATTGATGTGCCACACGTGGGCTTGCAATGAAAAAAATTTTTTTAACTTTCAATTTTATGTATGGAGTGCACCCTTAATTTTTTTTTGTAATTTAATTACAAAACTATGTAGCGGGTAACAAAATACACCTATCCTCAAAATTTTGTTCAAATACACCTTATAGTTTTCGAGTAAAATGCCTGTGACATACGGACGGACAGACAGACATGACGAATCTATAAGGGTTCCGTTTTTTGCCATTTGGCTACGGAACCCTAAAAACCGCGCCCTTCTTTGGTAATGCGGATACGGAGTTAAAGCGTCGCTTACGATATCTTGCGATGTATGCCATTCGAATGAATGCCCAGCGGAGTTTTATAGAAACACTGATTAGCATGTCTACGATGACTACACCCAAGTTTATGAATACCGTAAATCTTCCAATTATAGCCCCTCACAAGTATTGCCATAACTAACACGTATTAACATTATTACCGCTTTTAAGGTGTGTAAAATTGAGATCATCATCATCATTTCATCGTCACGTCTGCTGCTGGATATAGGCCTCCCCCAAAGAGTGCCAAAATTGAGATATATGCAGTTAATCCAGACACATTGTTTAACACCGGACGCAAAAAAAGGGGTGTTATAAGTTTGACGTGTCTGTCTGTGGTATCGTAGCTCCTAAACAAATGGACCGTTTTTTTTTTGTTTTAGGACATTGAACTTTGAAATGAAAATGTCGGTGGTTTTTCAACTATTCTAAGTTGTTAATTATTTACTGAATCACGATACTTTAAAATAATTCTAGACTTTTGGGCTACATAGAAATGCAATGATCGTTGCAATTGTTAAATTTAGTTGTCAAATAATAGCATGTCGGTTTACAATGACCCCCCGCCCACTTAGTTTGCTTGACCTACAGGCTTAGCACGAACGAACGACTTGTTTTAATGTTTGAAGAAAATGTACGCTTGTCGTAAGATTAAATATTAATTATTAAATTAAATATTTGGGGACAATCTTACACAAATCGACCTAGTCCCAAACTAAGCAAAGCTTGTACTATGGGTACTAGACGACGATATACATACTTATATAGATAAATAAATACCTACTTAAACACACACACTACACAAACATCCATGACTCGGGAACAAATATTTATGCTCATCACACAAATAAATGCCCTTACCGGGATTCGAACCCGGGACCTCCGGCTTCGTAGGCAGGGTCACTACCAACTAGGCTACAGAGGTCGTCAATTCGTCGATTTACAATGATTCAAGACAAAAGTTCAAATTATGTATTTATAGATAATATCAAAATGCAACCCGAGCTGATGCTTTCTTCGCCATTGGCAGCGTGAAATGTAATCGCTATTTATCTCGTAGGGGTTGTCCATAAATTACGTCATCGTTTTATGTCGATTTTTCAGCAGCCAGCAGAGGTTGACTGGTACATTGGTTTAGGTGGTTGTCACACTGCTGCCGCCGCGTCTCGTTGCGAGACGCGGAGCTCGTTGTATGCAAGTACCTCAGTTTGTATATAATACTCCAGACAAAATACGGTTTTGAAAAACATTAATTTATAATAGCGTTTTTATTGTTGATTTCATTTTAAAATGTTATTTCAAGATGATTAATTCAAGAATCCGACAAACTTTCCACCCGGAAGTAATTATGTAGATTTAAATGAAGCATGCATTGTCTTTTTTTGTACGATTTATCTTGAATATTATAGGGCAAATGTAAATGAACCAAAATAAAGACAAAAATATTTATTAATATTTTTTCTGACTTTTCAGACGTTAGTTAATTTATCTTTTTTTTTGATGTCTGAAATTTTGTCGGATTTTGTCGCTGGGTAACTATTTAATTGATACACACACAACACATTAAAAATAAGCTATTATAATTATTTCCAAATTTGACTTTTTTCCATACGAGTTGTCAGTTCATTGACTGGACTATAAATTCCGCGTGGTACGACACACTGCAACGCACCTCCGTCCGGCGAAATTTGTATGCAGCTCCGCACCTCCGTCCGTTGATGCGGCGCAGTGTGACGACCGCCTTATCGATTCATTTATGTCCTAAATGACTAGCAACATTTATCCGATCCTGCGGGGCTAGCACAACTGACCCCGCGCCGCGACGCGAGTCGAGAAAGATCTACCCTCCTCTTTCTAATTTGCACGGTGCGGGTGAGACAGGAGACGCGCGAAGCGACTAAGCGGCAAGTTGTGCTAGACGTACTGGAAACAGTATTCAGGCTTCTAGTTGCTAAATATCGACGTTGCGTAAAGCATAGCTTCCTCGTTCCCGTCTTTGTGAATAAAACTTAAGCCAATATCAAACAAGCTACGATACATAGTAAACTAACATTATACTCCTACATGGTAAGTGAAGTTTTCACTCGCACTTTTTTACCCGCCGCTAATTCGCAAGTCAACGAGCCGTGCGTTCTGAATATCAGTTTGCTAACGTCGCTAATGCCGCGATAAGAGCCCGGTGTAATAGAGTGTAATGCCGTCCGTCATGTCGGCAATTAATTCAAGTCGAGTCATTGCACGCGCAGTCACTGGCCTGGTTAGTAACTTGCAACCCCGCTGCCGGGCGCCATTCCATGAAGAGTCTGAAGACAGTGTTTGGCAAGGTCATACGAATTTATTAAGAGATATTTATTAACTGTAGGATTTAGAAACTTTTTCAAAAAGCTTGACATTTGTATTTCGTATGAATATTGCTTTTTCGATCTCTATATTTTTCACAGTTCTCAAACTCATAAAAAATAAGTCATTCTCTTGGCGTTTTCCCGGTTGTACCCTAAAAGAGAACGTGGTCTGCTTGGACACCTGATACCTACCAAAATTTTCTGTTGGCAGTTTTACGAAAACGACGACCATTTGACCTTCTGACCCAGAAAGTAACTAGACCATTTTCTGATTAAGAAAGGTTAAGCCTGTCTAGGTAACAATTCAATAAATTGATATTTAGAAAGATGTGTGTACCTACCCAATTAGCGCGAATAGTAACAAAAATTAACTCAGTGTCAGTTTTATGACGAAAATTAAGCATACAGATTATGTGAAAATTAACTTGTTTCACATTGAAGGAACGCGTCTGTGCATAGCGTTCATACGAAAAGTAAATTGGCGTACATCCTGAATACTTAATTGTCGTCACAAAACTTACACTAAGTAAATTTTTGTTTAACAACCTGCGCTAATTGGGTAGGTACACACAGTTTTCAAAATGACCAAATAATAGAATTGTAAGCAACAAAAGGTGATTTACATCCGCGTCGTTTTACCGTTTCCAAAATGTACGCTCTAACTCAAATTCGAATTTAAAAGCAACCCTATCTACTAGAAAATAAAGTTAAAATTGGTCTAACAACAACGAAGAGAAGAGGTTAAGAAGCTAACTATTGATATGACTTGACCCCTCAAATGTCACGCACTTTGTTGCATGGTCGAACACCCACTACGACTATTGTCGATTATCACATGGTCGTTCTATTTAATTGAATAACGTCCAATAATGAGTTTATGTAACTTGATGAATATCCGCAAATATGTATGAAGCTGCCGGAACGGAACAAGACCCTCAAAATATAATATAGTAACTGTAGAACAGAAAATATTTGACATTTAGCACATTGTAACAAAGGCAGTATAATTCTTGATAAAAAATATGTAAATATTCAACCTTTTTCGTACGAAAGTTAGTTAGATTTAACACACACCTTCATTTGGCACCTTAATTGAAATCCCTCCTGTTATGAATTAAGTTTAATTTACCTTATTTCGGAACTACAAAAATAGTTGCGAATAATTTAAAAAAATGACACATCAAGCTATGTCGAAAGAACCACTTTATAAGGCGTCTAATGATAACTCCGCAGCACTAGCATTAATTGCTTTACCGATACTCATTAATCAAAGTTGCGCACGAGTTGATTTTAGCGAATTCGTGGTCACATTAACATGGTATTGCGACGCGGGGTCACGGAGTTGGCCTCTTAAGCATTGATGCCCCATTTAATGCGATTGCGTTTTAATTCATTTATGTTTAGTCTTATTAGTGCTCGAAATTTAGGCAACGTTTGGAGGGGGAGGGGCCTGTGTGCCGTAGACAGGGCAATCTGTACAAGATATTAATATCCCAGCTTGCTTATTGTTCCTCCCTCCTGAGTCCTGAAGCTAGTATATAAATTGAAAACGGAAACTGGCTGAAAATAAAAGGTATGCCTTATAAGCACCAATGAACCAATAATATAAAAACCATACTTTTTCATATGAATATGAAATTACATCCGTAGTCGGCAAGGTTTCGTCATGTACATCTGTCCGTCCGTTCGTCCGTCCGTCCGTCCGTCCGTCCGTCCGTCCGTCCGTCCGTCCGTCCGTCCGTCCGTCCGTCCGTCCATCTATCACTCCGTCTGCGGCTTAGCTCAGTGACCCTTACTTCTAGAAAGCTATTCGGCATTGGTATATAAATAAATCACGCCCACAAAATGGTACAATAAAATTTGTTTTATTATTAGCTGCTCGTAAATTGGGGTTGTTTTTTTTTCTCGCTATACCCATGGTGTGGTGGGGTATGGTGGGATAGCTTGTTCAAAAATATAATATTGTAATAAAATATTATTGGTTTTTAAAAACCATTTTACAACTCAGTGGTCCATTTGTGTAATATTGGGCAATTAAAACCCAAAATTTTTGTTCGAGTCGCATTGTTGTCGCGTCTGGACGCGTCTGCCGGCTAAATGGCTGCTACTAAAAGAAATACAAAATGTGGCAGTAGTTATAATAAGTTCACAAGGAAAACACTCGGCTAAGTAGACATTACTAGTTTCCGAGTAATAGTCGACCAACTTAAAATGGACTTGAAAAGGCCAACTTAAGTACAAATTCGCCTGACGCAACCGCACCATTTACTTGGCGCGTGCGTGTCGATGTAACACATACAGACAGGCAACTACGGAACCCTACACTGCGCGTGGCCCGACACGCACTTGGCACACTCGCACTCGATGGGCTTGGTGCACGTTAGGGAACGCGCGTGAACACTGTTAGTTTGATTTCAATCCGCCACACGTTTAGTTAGATAACCCTAGGGTTAGACCTAAAGCCAGAAGCGGTCGACGAGTAGGTTTATCAGTAAGCTAACTTTTCGTAACAATTATTGTCGATGGTACGAAACCCATATGCCAAGCACAAGTGACCAACTTATTAAAGCTAATGTTTTTTATTTTTTTATAAGACCAATAAAGAGGAGGACAAAATGAACATCAACAATCAGGTTTTCAAATCAAATCATTTATTTCGGAAGTGTTTCTATAATTTGTTAGTAATAAAGGTCTTAAAACTATGCCGCATTCATTTATAGTAACACTATACTATAGAGTCCCCACTTATTTTTATGCTAGGTACTCGTATTTATTTCACTGAGTATGTGAGACCATTTTTGTTACCCACAGACATTCACTTTGTACACGTAAATACTTTAATATTTTTTGCCGGTATTGAATCCAGTTAGGTATGTTGTTGGCATTTGTTTTTATGTGGAATTCTTTAATTCGACCTTCATTAATTTAGTATGTTCACTTACTCTACTTATAAGATTAACAAGCGAGTGACAGTCACGTAAGGAGTGAGCAACACGTTTGGGCACGCCGGCCCAAAATGGCATAGCACCGCGTGGTTAATTGTCCCTTGGTATGATCTTGTCAATCCTTCTAACCACCCTGCCATTATATTATTGTCATCTGGGAGCCGACACAAGTTTTCCTTTCGTCAACCATCTCCCGTCTCACCCGCTCTGCGCAATTTAGAAATGAGTAGTTTTTATCGTCTCGTGTCGCGTCGAGGCATTAGATATTCTAGTCCCGCTCTTAGTGTCTCGACAAAATTGCTACGAAGTTATTTCGAAATATTAGTGCACCGCTTTGGTTTTATAAATTCCCGAAGCCTATTGAATATCTAACATTTTTTCGGAAGCTACTGCCCTGGTTGTCTAGTTGGAATTGGGTTTTGTCAAGTGAGTGAGCTACTGAACTTTAAGAAATTCCCTGATTACGATCCACTCAGTTAGTAACCACTCAACGCAGTCAGTTTAAGCTTAATAATAATAAATACGTTTATTTCGGAGTAAAGACATCCATATTTGTTAGTTTTCACACACGCTTAGACAGCCACTTAGACGTCAACTAGTCTATAAATGTTCCCTAACATTTACTTACCTATATTTACGGTTTACGCACTGTTTCACTAGGAACAAAGCGTAACCCGGACTTCACGCACACATGCTTACGCGCAAGGTGTGAAGCCAATGATTGACAGGTGGCAAGAGTGGGCGCCGGCGCGGCCTTGGGTGCGCGATTGTACCTACTGCTACCGGAACTTGAGCTACCGGCCTTACTTTACTTACTTATACTAATCGACCTAATCGTACTTTTGTACTTATATGTACATGTACACGTGGCGCGGTGGTTTTCAGTGAAAACGTAATTGGTCATTTAAAGGTGGACTTGTGTTTTTGCCATATATCCGTATATTTACATATTATGTATTAAGTTGTAAGGAATGTGTTTACAACTTTATTTAAGTACATTAAATAGTCAATTATACACGTTTGCAAATGCATAGCAATCATAGCTGGCTTAAATATGAACTTGCAAATGTCCCGAGTGTTCATTAATTACATGTAAGTGTGTTTTATGCAATTATATGTAAATCATTTGAGATTAAAATAAATCACTGTGAATCACTTTTTTTAATTATAATCTAAGATTATTAAGCATTAAATTCGCAGTTATTATCACTTTGACAATATTTTACTTAACGTAACACTTTTTGTGACTGGTTAAATTCAATTGCTTTTATTTTGTTTTCTTTTCCAAAATTTCGTATCCATAATGAATTGAAAATATGCGTAGGAAGGTACCTATAGCTAATATTAAATCCAACATTAATTGTCCCGGAAATGTATTAAGACTATTAAGGCACCGTGTTACGCTTACTTATGTGCATAATATCGTATTGTTCAAAATGTTAATAGGTGGTACATTTCATCAGCTTCATCACGAATTTCTGGTAGCAGCGATGCGCAAGAGTGGTCGAAATGTCAAGGCCGTTAGACGGAACGCGCGAGAACGTTACGCGCATGTCTTCGATCGAGTTCATCTTCAGATAATACATCTTCTTTCACATTTCTATATACAATTTAGTGGGTCTGTGAGCTGTAGAAATCAAGTTTTTAGGGTTTCGTACCCAAAGGGTAAAACGGGACCCTATTACTAAGACTTCGCTGTCCGTCCGTCTGTTTGTCACCAGACTGTATCTCAAGAACCGCGATAGCTAGACAGTTGAATTTTTTACAGATGATGTATTTCTGTTGCCGCTATAACAACAAATACTTAAAACAAAATAAAATAAATATTTAAGGGGGGCTCTCATACAACAAACGTGTTCTTTTTTGCCGTTTTGTCTGTCGCCAGGCTGTATCTCAAGAACCGCGATAGCTAGATAGTTGAAATTTTCACAGATGATGTATTTCGGTTGCCGTTATAACATCAAATACTAAAAACAACATTAAATAAATATTTAAGGGGGGCTCCCATACAACAAACGCGTTTTTTTTTTTTTTGCTGTTTTTATAGATAATGGTACGGAACCCTTCGTGCGCGAGTCCGACTCACGATCACATAGTATACTGCCAAACTGCGTAACAGTTTGTTTGCAGTGCATTAATTGCTTTTGATACACAGTTGTGTCAAAACATATGGCTAATTTATATTCATGCTATTATATTTAGAGACCTATAACTGGGTAAGGCCGTTCTTTCTTGTTCCTGATTAAGCAGTTTAAATCGTCTACATTTTAATCAATTCCAGTGTGTTACGAATATTAGTAATCCATTTATATGGCTAATTGGCGTAACACACTGGAAGAGATTAAAATGTAGACGATTTAAACTGCTTAATCAGGAACAAGAAATAACGGCCTTACCCAACTACTTACTAACCTGCAAATTTTACATTATATTATGTTAATGTAATGCAATCAGGGCCCATAAGAATGGGTAAGTACATTTTAAATAAATTAAATATTAGTGGACAATCTTACACAAATCGACCTAGTCCCAAACTAAGCAAAGCTTGTACTATGGGTACTAGACGACGATAAACATACTTATACATATATAAATAAATACTTGAATATATAGAAAACATCCATGACTCAGGAACAAATATTCGTGTTCATCACACAAATAAATGCCCTTACCGGGATTCGAACCCAGGACCTCTTGCTTCGTAGGCAGGGTCACTACCAACTAGGCTAAAGCGGTCGTCGTTTCATTCGTCGTTTCAACATTCTCATTGATCCTAACTATTTAAATATCGAGGGCTTCATGCTAAAGGGGCGTATAAGCAAGAACCCTATTATTGCTTATACGCCCCTTTAGCATGAAGCCCTCGATATGTAAGTGCAACAAATGCCCATATATCCATTTTTTTATCAACTTCACACGTAAAGTGCATGTTTATTTGAGCTATTAAAACTAACAATTATCTTCAGAGCGGTTGGTTACATTATGCCTATTGCATTGTTATCGGTAACGCAAAAACGCTGAAATGCTCGCCCAACCTACTCGTAATTCTGCATAAGGAAAAAAAGTGTTTTTTGCGGGATACAAAATTGCCGTTACGAAGAAAGGAAAAGTTTCCTTGCATAAGTCCTAGCGTTTATTGGAGCAAGTGCTGATTTATTGCTCTAGTTCCAGACATGGCACAGCAGTCGTGTCTAAGTAGTTACAGTAAACTAATAGACCAACCAAAGAGGTTGACCTGGACAATAAATCGTTCAAAATTGGAGAGCAATACGGGTCAGAAATATGAAATAAACAGACTGTTTGATATTTTAGACAAATAATAAATTGAATCAGTACATAGTGTGCGTAAACTGACGATAGTTTTAGTTCGGTAACAGTTATACAAGGTGTATTATTCAAACGGTGCAGTGAGACAAAATCCGAAACTATAACTTTATACGGAAATTTGCTCTTAGAAGTCACGACACCGATTTTAGAAAAAAATATGGTTAAATTCAGGATTATCAAAAATGGCTCGTAAATCTGTCTAAATATCGGAGGTCGTTTTTTCGCGTAATTTTTTTGTGCTGGAAATATATAACAATCATCGCTATGGACTATCTAGGATATATCTATATAGATGTAGCTCTAATCACAGGAAAATGCCGTATTTCATAGTTTTAATTAGAGAAAGCGATCTTTGCGTGCCTAAATAATTTGTATGAAATGTATTTTTTTACTAAAGATATTAAAATGTGCTCATTACGGTTTATGAAATATTTTATGTTCATATCATATGTATACCTACCATCAAGTGAGACACAAGCGATTTTGGATATTGACCTTACCAACCCCAAGTCATTACTCATTATGGAACTTACAGCGTTTAACGCTACTTAATAATTCATTACGGCCGTCTAAATATTGTCAAATGGTCCTGTAATATTTATAGTCGTAAACTCGTAGGTCTAAGTATGGTCCAAGACCATTGATGAGGAATTGTATCATATCAATCATATTTTTCTATGGAATGTAAATAAAACACCTCCTGCATTGAGGGAATGCTGTAGATGCAAATGTATTGCTCTACTTAATACATCGTTTTACATTTACGTGGCATAGCCATACCAGTACACAAATGCAAAATATGAATATGTAATCAGATTGACTGACCGCAGAATTAGAATATCTAATCGGCAGGATGTTACACAAAGCCTGGCTCGTATTCAAAACCAACAATTTGCTTTAGCATAACTAGTTAAGTCTGACCTGACGTTTTTATTACGAATCTACTGCTGGACATAGGCCTCTCCCAAAGAGTGCTCTAATGACCGATCCTGCGCCATCCGCATTCAGCGGACTCCCGCGACCTTTACTAGGTCATCAGTCCAAGCTGATATGATGATGAGTACGAATTCCGGTGTCAACATAATATACTAGGGATGAGTGGTGAGGTAAGATGCCTGTATTCAAGCGTATACTTACTACCTGTATCTCGTGAATATTACGAGTATAGCTGGTGGTCGAAAGCCATTGAAACATTGTCAATGGTGGGAATTAAAGATCAACTGGTCACGATCGACACTCGTCCGCGAATTTGATACATTACCATGTCACCTTGTCGCGTCTTATGAATGTCGTATTTTGTTAATTAAACAACAGAATGAACAAGACTACTATAATTCACGTTAGAATACCTGTTATAAAGGCTACTTTTTGATTGACTTCAGTTCGTCGGAAGTTTTTATTTTTTATGTATGACTTGGAAAAGTCTTTTTTGTTGGGGATCAGGATCTGATGTAAGGATTCTGGGGAAATCGAGGGAACTCTTAAAATGTTATACACTTGAAGCAATGTCGGTACTGATTTGAAGTCGGTTAAAAAATCCCAACCCTAAGCCATCCAGCACTTTATTTTATTATTTATTTTTTAAACATCCCAACCGTTTCGCGTTTTTTACATTGTTTCTCATCTCATTGTGCTAGTGTTACATATTTAACAAATGTATTATAATCATTATTTATTTATTATGTGTATACGTTTGTATCGGTGGTGTGTGTTACGTTCCGCGGGTCACGTTCGATGCTGTCTGAAAATCAGCGCTGTAGGTGTCTGTCTGACACCTCGGCATAATGCTGAGACAGAGACCGATTCACTGCCGCGAAGACACACAATATGTGTCAATTGAAATGTATGTCTACCCCCTTTGTCTCTGTGTGTCTATTGTGTAGTGAATAAATGTCTAGTTACTTTCTTTCTTTGATATCAATATGATAATCACCGACAATCACTGTTATCACCGACAGAACATTATAGCTACACTAAAACCTAGGTATATCTATGTCAGACTAATTCCTGATTCTGCTACACACAAAGAACAGTAAATAATTTATGAATATACTTATATAGTTATTTGATGTATATATAGATGACAAGTTATATTTAAAGTGTTCATCCTATAAAAGGATTACTTCAGCGAAATTCTATTTGTTTCTGTGACAGCTCGTGATATTACTATCCTGGAGACCTGACAGGCTGTTATATGCCTGTCAGGTCTCCAGTTAACTAAATGTCAGCTTCAACTTTCTATAACATAACACATTTAGAATGACAAAGTTGGAGTTTGCCTTTAAAATTAGCTACAAATGCCACCAGGTATATATGTATTCAGCAGAAATCAATATCCTCATTTCACTATAACAAAACAAGTAGATATCGCTTCCTATAGTGTGTTGTGTGAGAGGTAATTACGCCACAGTTATTCCACAAACATGAAAATAATGCAAAATATTTACGTGTTTCCAAACAAAAGTCCGTTCACAACAGACCCATTTCTACAGCGCGCATAATGCATACTTGACCCACAACCTACACTTAACCCATATATAATAGTCCTCGCTGACAGACAATGTCTTCTTGACAATGGCATCCAGCGCCTAGCGAATACAAATTTTGATACAGTTTTACGTAATTGACACAGTATGTTAACTCGCGAGTAAAAGCGGGTTACGTAACCATCGAGTCAGCAGCCGCTGCCAGTAGTGCATCCTGTTTTTTTTATTTCACCGTTATGGTTTCGCTTGTAGTCATGCAATTGTGTGCATACACTATTAGCAATGGCTGCATTTAAGAGGACGTCATACTACAGGGAGTGATAGTATAGGCGAATAGGCGATTGTATCCTAGTAATGTTAATACGCGAAAGTTTGAGCGCATGTTTAGATATTTCTCTTGTGCGCAAAAACTGTCTTGGACCTTGATAAAATTTCCGGTAGGTAATGAAGTTCATTCGTCGGAATAATAATTGGCCGCGTATGAAGTCGCGGGTTAATAATCGCGCAGTCGTTGTCAGATATATCGGAGCGGCCGAAGTGCTCACAAATATCTCAACACGTCTCACGTCTGTTAAATCTCTTTCTTCAAGAATCGCCTTAGTAGTAACTTTGTGTGTCTTTGTCATCGTGATGTTTCCAAAATAAGCTGTCTCTGTTACGTAAGCAACAACGTGTACATACAACTATTTAGAAGTCAAAGTGAGTACATATTGTCTAAAATAATCCTTGAGCGCCGCATCATGTATGAGCCGTGAGTTATTATTTGCCTAGATAGATGCCGCTCCTTCCTCCCTAAAATGTAGTTGACACATAATTCACCTCACTTTCCACCCATCATCCATTTCAACCATCACCCATCATCATGCATACAATCTACCTACTCCATTAGAAATCATAAGGCCGCGGTTTGGACACCAGCGGGTAGCGGGGCGACGAGCGGCAGTTTACATTTGATCGAGTTCAATCTATGAACGCACGCCACTCGGCGGCATAGGTAAAGCAGAAATCGCGGATTCAGTCGCCCGTAACCTTCGCGCGAGTTGAATAAATAGTCACTTTGACTGCCAATAAATGCTTATGCTTGCAAAAGTCATGTACTTAAGTTAAAACGTCAATTCCTACAAGGACCAGAAAACGATGGTCGGTACCAGCAGTGAACTGGCTACTATCCGGCTTCATTTTGATATATAGATGATTCCCATCTCTATCTCTAACGGTCTATTGATGTAAGAGCGATAGACATGGGGTCATCGTAACCATCGCAATTCGAGAAATATGCCTAGTTATGTGCGCTTCTGGGGCACTAATTCATAAAAATTGTATCAATATAATTACTTATAAATGTTTTTGCAGCATTCCGCATGTTTGGCAGACGCCAAGGTAATATGAATAAGTTGAATGAGCATTTAAGTATTTAGTTTAAATAATCGCGCTAAGTGGATCTGGTCATAACCATAACGCGACCCCCACTCCACTAGATAGCCGATGTTTCTTGGAGGTTGGAGGTCGCTCGGCCGTTGACGCTATAATGCTACTTTTGCTATTTCGTACTTATTAAATGAACTAACTGGTGATTTTTTGAGGAAGAATTATTTTTTTGGTGATAACTTTAAAAGCAGTTTTTCCATTAAGTAATTTTATTTTGAAATTTAATCGAAGTCTCAATCCAATAAATGGTATTGAATATTAAATAAATAAGGTATTGTCTGGTTGATGTAACTGGCGATCGAAAAGCTGGCAGCTTTCTCGCGCAACGCACCAGCATTGCAATTCGGCAAGAAAATACCGCCAGCATCCTCGATACAATGCCTCGAGGGCCTTTTTTAGATTTAACTTAGTTTTAATATAATTTAGTAACTGTTAATTATCATCTTGTATAAACTTCAGAAAAGAAATGCTTCTTATAAATAAATAAAGAAGTTTATTCGGAGCTAATGACTTCATTGATTGGAGTGCAGTTTTCATAGCAAGGTATATAGGTATGGGTATGCGAATCGAACGCTTGTCTCGTAATGTGATTTAGAATTCTGTGCGAGAAAGTTCATTAATTACATGTCAAAATGCCACGAGTTATGTTGCTAATTATGTGTAATGTGTCTGACCTAATTTTAGTTGTAGTACAGTTAACGAAAATACGTAATTAAATTATTTACTAATGATGAAATGGTAAAATTTGGTACACAGGCTAAACTTTTACCCCTTCTTAATATGAGTGCAGGATTGTATGTGAAAATTACTTTGGCTAAGCTTTAGATACTTCCGAAATCAAAGGAAGCTGAAATTTAGTATGCCGGTCAGGGTTAGGACATAAAACATAGACTAATTCAGATTTTTTTAAGAAACGTAACAACCATATTATAATATCACCTTACAACATAAATGAGATCTACCAGAATATCTCATGTAAAAGTTTTAAAACCCATCATTTCTTATATCAATAGCTTTTGCCCGCGTAGAACTCCTTTTATAGCCTACTCCTATACAAAACATCGCTCCCCATTTAACCCCTTAAGAAGATAATATCAGGGGTAAAAACTATACTATGCCCTTTCCTGGGATTTAATGTATCTCAGCAAGCGCGTCAAGCAATTTGTGGGGTGGGCTGCTAGAGTTAGGCCGTTTGGAGTAACAGGCTTGGGCGCTACTTAAACTGAATTAAAACTATATAAACATGAGCTAGGGAACCTTGGCGATTACATTGCATGGATGTTTTGGTGTCCTATCGAATGTCAAATAAAGTTGAGCATCAAGTTGAATTTGTATCTTCAGCTCTCCATGCATTTTGCTCACCCCACACTAACCAATGGCCATATTAAAAGTGCATCCCAAGATACCTTTCACAATTTAAAGAAATACAAAAATTGAACATAAAATCTGTTGAGGATTCTTCTTAGGTCTTCTTCAATAATTCGACAACGTTTTCAGGTTCTCTTAGCTTTTAATTAAATTTATAAAATTAACAAAATTGTAGGGTGTGCGCTTGAGCGCGATCGAATAGCGTCTGGTCCAGCGGGCGCGAGTGGCGATCCCGTTAGACGATATCGACACCGTGTCGAGGCGCGGTGTCGCGGGGTGTCTTGCGGTGTCTCCAACATGCTCCCGCGCCTTGAAAGCTCCTGCTTTCAAGAGCTTCTTTGATCAGCATCTCCATCTTCATCCAGCAGGGGGCATATACAAGAGATGCCACGTCGTACGATGCCCTTATTGGTTCTGACATCGACTACGCGGCAGAGCCCGTCAGATCCCTTGTGTAGCTGCACGATGCGGCCTAACGGCCATGTCAACGGTGGGCCGTGGGCCTGCTTGATGAGGACGAGCTGTCCCGGCTGCAGGCTGGGCTGTTTTACGCGCCACTTGGCACGCTGCTGTAGCTGAGCCACATACTCGCGGCTCCATCTGGCCCAAAAGTGTTGTCGCACTTGCTCGATTCTTGCATATCTGTGCAATTGGTTCGAGTTGGCTTCCTCGAGGTTCGGCGCTGGCAGCGAGGTCAACGGTCGTCCGATGAGGAAGTGCCCTGGGGACAACGGGGACAGGTCGTGAGGATCGGATGATAGAGGACAGATAGGGCGCGAATTGAGAATAGCCTCAACTTGCGCGAATATCGTTATTAGCTCTTCATACGTAAAATGCATATTTCCTATTATCCTCTTAATATGATATTTCGCGGACTTCACCGCGGCTTCTATTAAGCCAGAAAAGTTAGGTGAATACGCGGGCGCGAATCTGAACTGTATATGTTCATTAGCAAACTCCTCCGACACAGAGTCACAAGAGTTATAAAGAAACTGACCTATTTCCTTACTCGCGCCAACGAAATTACGGCCGTTATCAGAAAAAATCTCGCGTGGCCGCCCTCTTCTAGCAATGAATCGCCTAAGAGCTAAAATAAAACTTTGAGTACTAAGGTCACTTGCTATTTCAAGATGTACGGCTTTAGTTTTTAAACAACACATGATACACATAAAAGACTTAATTAGTCTTGCTCCACGTCCCTTTTTATTTAGTATTAAGAATGGACCCGCATAATCTAAAGCCGTGACCTCAAATATGTACCCTGGCGTTACGCGCTGGGATGGCAAATTTCCCATAATCTGGGACGCAACTGCTCCGCGCACGCGTTTACAAGTTGTACACGATTGATATACTTTTCGCGCTAATAATCTTCCTCCGATAATCCAATACTGTTCGCGTACGCTTGAGTGCAGCAGTTGGGGCCCAGTGTGTTTTAATTGTTTATGAAAGTATTCATAAATAAGGGTGCTTAAATAATGTTTGTTCCCTAAAATGATGGGATGTTTTTTCTCGTAAGCATAATCCGAGTTACATAGTCTACCACCCACGCGCATAACGCTGTCGTTGTCAATGAATGGATTTAAAGACAACAACTGAGATTTTTTATTAATTGGAACATCATTTTTTAACAGGTTAATCTCGTCTGAGAATACATTTCTTTGAGCCATCTTTACAAGTTCAATTTCAGCCGCATGCAGCTCTTGCACATTTAACGGGCCTTGAAATTTATTCTCGGGCAGTTTACAATTATTTATAAATCGTAAAATGTATGCGACTGTCCTTCTCAACCGATTAAAGCTAGAAAAGTTTTCCATGTTTATGAAATCAGTTGATGGATTCACGGTCACGTTCATAACTTTAACAGTTGATTTTATTTCGGGAATCTCTGAACTTAACTCAACTGATTCATTGTGAGAAGGCCAGGCGGCCTCGCCGTGCTGCAGGAAACTCGGCCCTGCGAACCACATCCCGTCCGGCGTCAGCTGATCGGGCAACACTCCGCGGGATCCTAAGTCAGCGGGATTCAGCGCAGATGGGATGTAATTCCAATCAGCACCGCGAGACAATTCCGTTATCTCAGATACTCGGTGTAATACAAATGTTTTTAATTGCATCTTATTAGACTTGTATATATTCAACCAAGCTAGAACTATTTTTGAATCAGTCCAAAAGTAAACCTTATCAACACTATGGCGTAATGAGTTTTTAATTTTTTCGTATAATCGACTTGCTAATAATGCGCCCAATAATTCAGCGCGCGGAATCGTCACAGCTGGCTTTAAAGGCATGACCTTGGCCTTCGCACAGAGCAGCCGAACCGTTATTCCCTTATCGCTTACCGAGCGAATGTATGCGCACGCTGCATACGCTAATATCGAAGCATCAGAAAAAAAATGGAGTTCTATTGTGTCGGCGTTCGATTGCAATACGTAACGATCAATTTGGAACGTACATAAGGTACCTAGTCCACGCACGATCTTATGCCATGTTTGTTTTATTTCGGATGGTACCTCATCGTTCCAATCTAACTTCAAAACCCACAGCCTTTGTAGTAATATTTTAAACGTAATTGTACACACACATAGAAGACCTAACGGGTCAAAAATGCTGGCTATCGTGGATAAAATCGTTCGTTTTGTACATTTCTCATAGTAATTACCTACATCGTTAAAATCTTTAGCACAGCTGATTGATAGTTTATCCGAAGCTGGGGTCCACTTAATTCCGAGCGTTGAACACTCGCTATTAAAGTCGACATTCGTTTGTTCGTTGAAGTTATCACTGTTATTAAACAGGTAAGTACAATTAGATTTTATTTTTCGCAATTTCATTTGTGCATCTGCTAAGGTTTGTGACACAGAATTTAGAATGTAGGTCAAATGTTCAGGATTGTCTGTCCCTGTTACCAAGTCATCGACGTACATATCTTTTTCAATTATGGTTTTTATTAATGAGTCATCACAAGTCTTAGCAATTTCATGTAAACATCTTATGCTCAAGAATGGGGAGCAGGACATTCCGTAACAGACAGTATCAAGGCGCAAATATTTAATGGGTTCCGTACTATTTTCGCGCCACAAAATTTTCAACATCTCCTATCAACACATATTTATGCTGACGGAAACGAGTGAGAATTGAAAAAATGTCGTCTTGTATTACAGGTCCCACCATCAATAAATTGTTCAAAGAAAGACCAGACGACGTCTTACAACTCGCATCAAATACCGCCCTACAGCGGGTCGTGGTACTTTTTTCGCGCAAAATTGGAAAATGGGGTAAGTAGTTAGCTACGTCTGGTTTTTCTATTTGCGTTAGGTGCCCTAGATCTTGATACTCGCGAATGAACTCGCAATATTGTTGTTTTACGTGAGGTTCCCTTTCGAATCGGTTTTCTAAATAACCTAATCGTCTTTTAGCTATATGAAATGAATCCCCTAATTTTTCGGGTGACTCTTTCAAAGGCAAACTCACGCAAAACCTACCATCGGGCAATTGGTGCGTATTTTCGACAAAGTGAGCCTCGCATGCTTCTTCTTCGGCTGTCCACTTCTCCTTCTGTGGTAGCTCTTCCAGCTCCCAAAACTTTCTCAGTTGAACGCTGATTTCGTGGCTAAAGTTACATTGTATTTTGTTGTTTTGCGATTTATTATAATTGTTATAGGCACAAGCGGTTGGACCTACAACAAGCCATCCGAAATGCGAGTTCTGTAAAACTGGTTTGTTTACTCCTAACTTGATTTGGCCTTGTAGTATGAAATCCCAAAAAACATCAGCCCCTAGTAACAACTCTACTTGTGAGGGACTATTAAATGTCTCGTCAGCTAATTTAATATTTTTTGGTATTTCAAATGATGAAATATCGACCTCGTTAGCCGGGAGATTATTTGCTATTTGATCGATTACGAAACAATGCACGGATCTTTTGATAGATCCATCCCTGGCTTGCAAGTTTATCTTGCACCGTCGTATAGCTGTAAATGATATATTATTGATGCCTGTAACATCAGTGGGCTTGGTTTCCATAATTGGAAGCTTTAATCTTTCTTGTAACGCTTTCGTTATGAAAGATGATTCGCTCGCGCAATCGAGCAATGAACGTACGCGATGGCATTGGTTTTCCGCTTTGTCTACGACATCTACTATAGCTGTCGATAGCAATACTTGTGTTGCTACACATGAAGACAATGAAACCGGGCATGCATTTTTACTATGGCTATCACCTTGCGGCGAGTTGTTAGCCTGTGTGGTATTAGGTAACTGTGTATTATTTGGCACGTACGTTCGATGTAATAATGAGTTATGTTTATATCCACATATTTTGCATGGATTTGCTCGGCATTGATATGCGCGATGACCACCTCGAAAACAAACTGGACATACTTTTAATTTGTATATCTCATTACTTCGCATTTCAGGCGTCATTTCGAGAAATTTACTACAAGTATAAACACGGTGGTCACCCTTGCATATCAAGCAGCATATCTGAGGTAAGTTGGTCGTCGTTGGTTTAGAAACAGCGGCTACAAATGTTTTTTGAGCTTTATCTAATCTTTTTTGAAATGTTTTTTCAGGTTTATCAATGTGACTGCCACCACTTCTAGCCAACGACTCCAGCACATCGGCTCTGCTTCGAAGAAAGTCCATAAATTCAGAGAGCTTCGGCGAGTTTTCGAAACTATTTCTTTTTTCCTCCCATTTTCTTAATGTGATCGGGTCAAGCTTGGAAGAACACAGGAAAACAACTAGAGTGTCCCAGCAGTCTACTTGCTCGCCGAGGCTCTCCAGTGCTCGTAAATTTCTTGCTACGTGATCACTCAAGTTCCTCAAAGCTTTATCTGACTCTTTCGTCAAGGCCTCCATTTGGAATAAGGACTGTAGATGGTTGTGAATCAACTGTCGCTTATTATCATATCTATCACATATTAGTTTCCAAGCTACGGCATAGTTGGAGGCAGATATTTCTAATGATTTTATAACGAGTGCGGCGCTGCCCTCAAGCGAGGTGCGTAGGTAATGAAACTTGTTTACCTCATTCAGTGAACTATTATTATGCACGATAGAAGTATATGTATCCCTAAATTCAAGCCATTTGCTATAGTTACCATCGTACGAGGGCAACTGTATTTGAGGCAATCTAACGTTTATCTGTTGGCTTGATTGGCTACCAATACTCCTATCGTCAGCATCAGCAAATTTCTGTTTATTTGTTTCGATAAATTCTTGTGCGCAATTAATCAGATCAAAGAAATCGTTTTCAATCTGGATATTTTCTGACAGCTGGTCACTTTCAGTCGTTAATGACTCAATTTTGTCCCGCACTGCATCAAAATTATCGAATACGATTTCAAATCTGCCTAACCTTAAGGTTAACTCATTAATTTTGCTAGCCGAGATATCTGTCTGGTTCACAAATTCTGCATACTTATTTCGAAACACAGTTACTTTTCCTTTAATTACACTACGCTTTTTTAATAACTCTTTTAACTCTGTGTCAGACATCGTAATCAATGAACAAGTAGTAACAAAATGTTATAAATACCGTTTAATTCGGCAAACCTTGCAGTTCAGATTCCAACCCACGTTGTTGTCATAGGCTTAATGATGTGCTACCACGCCGATCGAGTGGCCGCTGCGCGTGATCTATTGTTCTCCGCGGTTGGCAACAGCCCATCGGCCGCTCGACTTGTTGACGCAAATCTGGAATAATCGGCGAGTGCAATAAATACCTATGCACCAATGCTGCAGTTTTATATTTCTGATTGCTAGCTGGTCATAAATGAGATAAAGGGGAATCAATTCTGATACTGTACATAGGGATATTTTCAATTAACTAAGTTCGTTAATAAATTAGGAACTTTACTGATTTAGCAATTGAATTCGATATGTGAGAACGCTATATTTATTAGAATTATACTTTAATTTGTTGGACACTATTATGCAACACTAAGCTACTGGTGCTAACTGCCACGTGCACGTGCCATATGAAAACCCACAACGGTACTCGTTTAGCTAAGACTTTCTCTGGAAAGGAAGTTGGAACTAATGGAATAAAAGGAACGGCACTCCCCTGATATTTGTTGATCTGCAGTCAGGAGTCCAGCTCTTCATGCCTTCCACTTCCTCGAGTTTATGGTTGAAGAAGAATCCGAAGAATCCGAAGATTGCAGTTCTTCTGTCCTGTCACGGTCGCCAAACAATGTTGAGGATTCTTCTTAGGTCTTCTTCAATAATTCGACAACGTTTTCAGGTTCTCTTAGCTTTTAATTAAATTTATAAAATTAACAAAATTGTAGGGTGTGCGCTTGAGCGCGATCGAATAGCGTCTGGTCCAGCGGGTGCGAGTGGCGATCCCGTTAGACGATATCGACACCGTGTCGAGGCGCGGTGTCGCGGGGTGTCTTGCGGTGTCTCCAACAAAATCTATACTCGTAAGAACAGCTAAAATCAATTATCATTATCACACGTTCATTTCTCAACAACATGCGTGCGTAAAATCATCGGCGGCGTCGCAACCAAACAAGCCTACACAAATTATTGTAATCTACCAATCTGCGTATAGATGCGGCCTTGGGCTCAGAAGACAGGTGGCCTTGGCTGCAGCATTATGTGCAGTTGATGCATAAGTCAGTAGGCTGTGGCACCCACTATGCGTGTGCGCTGGGTGAATCATTGATTCTCTATCCGGTGATTTAAGCTTTATGATGTTTTGTTATGACAATCTTGCTATTGTTTTTGCATTGTATTGGAGTTGTACATACACAGTGCATGTACCTACTCGTATGTGTATGTCCTTATTCATGATTAAATGAGTTATCTCAATAATGTACCTATCAACTACCTATTTAATGGTAGGTATGTAGTGGGAGCGCGCGTAAGGACATTTATCAAACTTGATAAAATCCATTAATCAAAACATATGCATGGAGACTACGTAGGTAATCACAAAAAAAGGGTACAACCGGGTTGCACTCCGGGAGAGCCGGTAGAAGTGAAAACTTGAATATTAACGTTGTGCATTTTTTATATTTTGGAATGGTTAGGGAATAATTTTGCACGAATTGCTTTAATTATCAGTAAAAAAAAAACCCCCCAATCGGTCAAAGATATCTGCTTCAAAATTGAGTTGCAAGATCCCACCCGTTTTACATACATTGCAAGTTAAATAAAAGCTTGTAAAAAATAAATTAATTGAATTATACAATTGTATAAACTAAATGGCTTATCTTATTTTATAATATATCATTATGTTATTTCCCATCAGGGCGGGATACATCAACCACACTACTGGTTGGTAATCGTTAAATAGGACGCCTACTGTATAAAACTGCCAAACTTTCCGCGTATTAACGGACGTAACTTACGATTACCGACGATTTGAATCAACCGGCCCTTAATCTTCGTAAACACATTCTCTGGTTTACGTAACACTCGCAGCTGTTGAGCGAGAGTTATCAATATAGGTGATCTGAAATCGTAGGCGACGACAATTAGCAGTATTGTCATACTGCAGCCGACTGACAAAAACTTGTGCTTATTGTTGTAAAGAAATTGTTACCGATGTACTTTCTCTATTGTTGACGCAAGACTTGTCACTGTAACCCCGCCCCTATAGCCTGCACTATATCCATAGCATGACCGAAGAATTAATGAGGACCGACAATATCTGAACCTGGTTGGAAAACCACTTAGGCCTAGTGACACACTAGTGACTAGTGTCTGTAGGAAGCTGGAGTCTCGAATCCCGGTAAGGGCATTTATTTGAGTGATGAGCTCGAATATTTGTTTCTGAGTCATGGATGAGTCCTGTTTATTTATTTGTACGGATTTTATCTTTATAAGATGTACTCGTATACCTCAGCCATTGGACGGAAGGGGCACCCAGTAGGGACGCATGGAGATCACGGGGAGAAGCCTTTGCCCAGCAGCGGGTCGCTAAAGTCATCTAAAGTAGCCGTCAATAGAATTTGCTAACTTTGCAAACAAACCGCCATATTGAAAGACAATTTCAATATGGCGGTTGTTTACATAGTTAGCAAATTCTTTTGAGGGCCACTTTACATTCAAATGCATTTCTTCCAAATAAATTTCTGCTGTATCTGGTGCCTCGATACATTTTATTTGTCATACGCCATGTTTATAAGGGGCTGTTTCATGGTGTAAATAGGTAGAACGCTACGTACCTAAGTGCCATATGGAATGAATGGTGCAAAGATCTCTCTATGTTGTCACCTCAAATCAACCACCGACGTGGTTAAGGCGCCGTAGGTTCATGGTCTTCTCTCCCTCTCACTGAGCATAAGCGTGAGCGAGATGGAAGTGCGTGCTCGGAAGCGCGGATATCATGTTTTTTAATTTTAATTTTTTGGCCGTTTAAACAAATAAAAATGTAAACACTGATTTCCCTCAAACATGATATTGCCGATTTTAGGAGCAATTTTGATACTTATAGCTTTTGTGCATAATTTGTTACGAATATTTTAAGTGTATTTTTGTGTGTTTTAGACCTATGTTCGTGATTTTTTTCTATCGAGCGAAATTTGCTTAATCATGTTTCAAAGCACTGATTTCCCTGCAGAAAAGCCTCAAGATTACTATTCGTATTTTTTTGAAACTATATTGTTATAAACAGACGCATTATATTGTTTCAAAAACTCTGTTCGCTTAACTTCGCTGAACCTACGGCACCTTAAATAAAAAAGTGGGCATTTTTTTAAATCCAATGACTGTAGACACTGTAGAGTGACGGTCCTATTGTTAAATTCGTCCGTGATTCACGGTAACAAACATGGTATGGATAATCTGGTTCTGTGGGTTACGTCTGGTGCTATGGTATTAGACAATGCTGTGAAATGTATCATTATCCGTTCAGAGTGAGTCCGTAATTTTGCAGTACAGTCGACAACACAGCTAAGTGACCATCGGAAATCTAATCTGACCTTAAGTGCATTGTAATAAGGTTCTAGGTTTTCACGGTATGGTTAGTTAGGTGTGTTGCTGTGTGTACCTACATCATTGTTTAGCCGTCAAACTGAATTGATGGACACGAGACGTATTACACTGTTGTGGTACGAGTACTTATTAGATCCATACTTATACTATAGGCAATATAATAGTATGCTCCGTATTCACGTAATACATACTAATATTATATGCGAAAGTGTGTCTGTCCGTTTGTTACCTCCTCACGCTTTAACCGCTGAACCGATTGAGATGAAATTTGGCAGGGAGGTTTTGAATCCCGGGGTAAAGGATAGTTTTTATACTTTTTATCTCGTAAATCATCCCCTAAGGAGGTAATTGGGGATGAAAGTTTGTATGGAGCTACGATATAAACGAGTTCTACGCGGACGGAGGCGCGGGCAAAAGCTAGTACTAATATTATAGACTCGTATTTTCGGGAGCCTCAGATTTGGCTCGTCCCATGGTATAACAGCACGGGTACTCTCTTCCGAGACTCGCGAACTACGTGACTGACACAAGCCTACGTCATCATGCTGTTAAATGCCACTCTTCGGGAATGGCTTTTTTGGACAAATTTCGATAAATACCTAACTTAGTGAAGTTTTATTTAAATTTCATCAAGTGAGATTTTAGATGAGATAATATACTATAGTATTAACTTGATGGTGACGCAAAATAATGTATCGTTTGAGTAGGCTGAGTAAAAAAAGGAAAATACAGACCCAACTTTGGATTTTTTTTCTATTGAGAAAATTTGAAGCAATCATGTATCGATCAAATCAGATAAACAATCATATAGTCAAGAATCATACATAATTCTGAAAATCAGACCTTATTGTTTCTTAATCTAGTCAGAACGACGTTTCAAAGCACGCGATGATTTCCAATGCACCGCCGAAAGGTACCTTATTGTTGTTGGCGCTTATGCCATTATTTCGTCGTGAATCGTGGCATTTGTATCAACGCATATTTACACATATTTCTGCCTTTTTCTTTCGGTTCCTGACTGTTGCTTTTATAGGATGAACCCAATAAAGCGGTCATATTTCTGCCGTTAAATTATTATAATTTAATATAAATATATAACTTTATAACAAGATAGTAAACTAGATCATTACACATACATTTACGCAACTAGCACTTTCATAAATATTATTGATTAAAGGAAGACGATTTATAAAATAAGGAAGTTATTGATATGTGTTTTAAAATGTGACTTTCACTTACGCCAATTATGTAAAAATGAAAATCCTGATCGTTCATAATTATAACAAAACATCACTTGCCGAATGATGCGTACACGCTGCGTGTGCAGTTAGCCGCGGAATAAGTAGCTAAGCATTCGAAGAGGTCAAAATGATCTGTACACGTCTGCATATATATATGTAGGCAATAAGTACATCATGTTGAGCTAGTTCTATTGTAGACTGTCTAACCAGTTGGCAAGCAAAACTCTCTTCTAGTGCAAGAGCATAAACCATACAGATAATTTTGAGATGTTGTCTGTCTGACTGTCTTATTATTTTGTGAAGACCTATCTGCTAGTGCTACTGACTACATGATAAAAATTATATTTACTTACCAAAGTTTTTACGCATTACATACAAACCTTATATTATTTCATAAACGAGTAACCACACAGTATTCACATTGTCAGGGTGTCATAGAAACTACCCGTGTATATAATATTTGCACGTCATACGGGTAATGAAAGTCGTCGTGAACTGAAATTACCATGATTAAAACATAAAAGCATTGAATAACTGCTCCATGTGAAACCTATCCATTTAAGAGCCCTCTTATTAAAAGGCATAACCTAACGCTGGTATACATTATTACCTATCCATCTAACTGTACTTACCTATAATTAGTAAGTATTAAAGTAAAAGAAAATCATAGCACTTCACGCCCTGTACTGTAATTTACATACTACAATTCATGAATAATTGTGCTACCTATTCAATTAAGTTATTAAACCAATCTTGTAAACTAGTATAATTTAGATTGTATACATTTAGGAAGAATACCTATTAAAAAGCACTTTTTGGAACTAATTTTAGCTATAAACTTGAAGCAGTGGACTTTGAGTCAGACTCGACCGCTAACCGCTCACATCATTGGAAGTACAACTCGGAAGGTAAATAAATAGCGGGTAAACAAAAAAGAAGTAAAAGGTCATGGGAACCGCATCGAACAGTCTTCGCGGCGGAATGTCAAAATAACTTTTAATTGCCACGTTCAATTGCTAACATTATAATAATAATAACTTTGAAAACGTGACTGCACACAGAACTACACAGCAAATGTAAGCGTTACATAAAGTCACTACCGCATCTGTATCGTAATATTACGTAGGTAGAGAGTTGAGACAATTTCTGAGATTAACTTAGTAAATTTAACGTTGCGCCGCATTAAAACGGCATCTGGCGGATTGTCATGACTGGAATAAATATATTTTACAAAATTATAGAGTGTGGCTGAAATGGACTGCGAAATTTCACTTCAAAGGCTGATTTTGTACTTGAAACGGTTACTTAGTTTATAGCGTGATGAGGCACTCTGTCAGTGCTCGTAGCTTAGAAATAAACCATGGCTGATAACCGCATTACAGCAAATCAGGTTTAGGTTACGTTAGGTAGTTGCGAAGAATATAAATTAATGATTCTTACCAATAAATAAAACTTACGAAAATAGTTCAACTTTATTCTCTATTTTTAACGACTTCATAAAAGGAGAAGGTTCTATGTTCCACTGCATGTATTTATAATAAATAAAGATCTAAACCAGACGCTGCTTGACTTAAGAAAATCAAGACGTCACTTTCCTTTTTCCCCACAAACTTCAAAATAAATATAAATAAAACTTCCCGAGAATCAATTGAGAACTGCGACCAGCACGGCTAGCACGCGACGGCGCGCGAGCTCACTCGATTTTTCTCGCACTGTCCGTCTCTCACTTATTAGACCACTTAGAACAAGAGGTATAGTGCGATAAAAATCGAGAGTATGTCGCGGCCGTGGTGTGCTAGACGTGCTGTAGGAGAGAACAGCCGGGATCCGGAAATTGGAATTATGTCCCAAGCTGAAGCATAGAACTTTGTTCGCTCGCCCTTATCATCCTTCTAGCGTTATTCCCGGTAACGCCCCTAAAGGAGCCCGGGGTCTGCTTTGACACCTAATCCCAAGATTTGGCATAGTCACTAGTTTTACGAAAGCGACTGCCATCTGACCTTCCAACCCAGAGGGAAAACTAGACCTTATTGGGATTAAACCGGTTTCCTCACGGTCTTTTCCTTCACCGAAAATCTAACGGTAAATATCCCGTACATATTCCGAAAAACTCATTGATACGAGCCGGGATTCGAACCCACGACCGCCGCTTGACAGCCGCATGCCTGAACCACTAGGCTACCGTAGCTTGCTCCTTCTGCTTCGTTCGCTCTCCCTCGTTCGATCAAAAAGTTGCAGTTTCGACTGTCAGTCAACGTCCCTATAGAATCTCTATTGACATAGCCTCCAGTTCCCACAAACCAGAAACCGTTTGTACTGTAAGCAGGCCTTTAAATAGCGCTATTTTCATATAGCGCTATCATTTATAACGTTATTATTCCTAAAACCGCTATACTCGAAAACGATATTTGACGCGCTATATAGCGATATCCATTATAACGTTATAAATCTAAACCATTAATATAAAACCGATACTTTTTTAACCGATATAATAATGTAATAACGTTATAGGCTACCCCTTTCTCGCATTCAGTATAGCCTACTCGTGCAATGTAAGCGATGTGATTACGTAACATAGGTTGTTTGTTAGAGTGCACGACGTCATAGTAAAATAGAGAATTTTTCGATTTGCTCGGCTTGTCGGCGCAGGTTGTAGCCTGATACGAATATCCTGACTAATAATTTTCAAATCAGATTGTCTTTAGCTACTCTGTGCCTCATTAATCGGAAATGCATTATCCCATAAAAAACATGCCATGTAAAAAAGAGGTCAAGTCTCGAAACTCTTCCACCGTAAAAAGTTGTGAGATATTTCGTAGAGCCAAGTCTGAGGCATTCTTTTATCTTTATTTGCTTGCTAAATAAAATTTTGTGACTTGGCAATCACACAATACTACATAGCTTTAGGTATGCAGAAATCCATTAATGCAGGAAAGTGGTGTGATTGCCAAGTTACAGAATTTTATTTAGCAAGCAAATAAAGATTAAAGAATGCCTAAGACTTGGCTCTACGAAATATCTCACAACTTTTTACGGTGGAAGAGTTTCGAGACTTGGCCTCTTTTTTACATGGAATGTTTTTGCTTGCTAAATAAAATTCTGCAACGTGGCAATCACACAACTTAACTGTATTTATAGATTTTTGCATACTTACCTAAAATTATGTAGTACATATTGTGTGATTGCCAAGTCACAAAATTTTATTTAGCAAGCAAATAAAGATTAATAAGAATGCCTGAAACTTGGCTCTACGAAATATCTCACAACTTTTTACGGTGGAAGAGTTTCGAGACTTGGCCTCTTTTTTACATGGAGTGTTTTTTATGGAATCTCACTTCTTTTTCTAGGGTAATGTGTTATCCATACATACAAACTATGAATGCAGGCCCATTCTTGCTTTTGAATTTTCCCATTCACTGCAAATGTAACTTTGTAATCCTATATATTTGTATAGAATTACAAAGTAATGTATACAGTTGGTGTATCTAGAAAACTGGGTTGAAATAGCATTTTTTTATAATTTTCCCTTTATGTGGCCATTAAACCCTAACTGTACCAAATTTCAGCTCTCTGAGTTTATGGGAAGTACTAGTTCTATTTTGATGATCATGAGTGAGTGAGTGTCATCAATGCGAAACTTTGCTTTCACTTAACTTCGGAACTAAATGACCTACAGACTTGAAATTTTGGATTTTAAGTATGTATGTGATTATAGCTTACTGGATGACGAAAATTTCTGCATTCTGGTCTTATCCAGAGGTTTTCAAATAGGGGCCTGAAAATGTGAAGATATGGTTCCAGTAAAGGATGGTACGGCAGTGTTTGCTTCGCGCTCGACTTAGCGATATTAATGGCATTGTTATAACATGGTAAATTATTTATAATTTAAATGCCTGCATCAAATGTTTCTGACTAATTCATCAACGCACAGCCGAAACTACTGGGACTAAAAAGAAGGGACAAGATGGAATTTTTGGAAATCCCATCCCTAAGGGGGTTAAATAGGGGTGCAAAGTTTGTATGAGGGAAACTTTTTTTTTTTACTATTGACTTGAAACTTTGTAGGAAGATTACTTATTAAGATGCATAAAAAGTTCTTGCAGCGTTTTAGAAAATTCCACTCCTAAGGGGGTTAAGTAGGGGACAGGGGTGCAATGTTTGTATGGGGGAAACATTATTTTTTGAACTAGAGACTTGAAACTTTGTAGAAAGATTACTTATTAGAATAGAAAAAAGTACTTTCTGTGTTTTAGAAAATTTCATCCCTAAGGCGGTTAAATAGAGGTGCAAAGTTTGTATGGAGGGAACTTTATTTTTTGAGCTAGAAACTTCAAACTTTGTAGAAAGATTACTAAATACAATACAAAAAAGGACTGTCAGCGTTTTAGAAAATTGCACCCCTAAGGGGGTTAGATAGGGATGAAAGGTTTGTATGAGAAACACTTTTTTTGAGCTTGAGATTTGAAACGTTGTAGAAAGATTACTTATTAGAATAGAAAAACAGTTAGTACTTTTAACGTGTTAGAAAATTCCATCCCTAAGGGGGTTAAAAAGGTACTTATGCGAGATTAGGATGAGAAACATTTTTTTTGAGCTAGAGATGGGCAACTTTGTGGTACGATTACTTATTAGAAAAAAAAAATCCTTTCATCGTCTTGGAAAAATACCACCCCTAAGGGGGTTAAAAGTGTTAAAACGGTATTCAAGGTTTATATGGAGAGCAAGAAAATATAGTAAGATATTTTTAATGTCAGTCTTAGTCTGTATGTTAAAAGACAACAAAACTGATTTCCGAGTTTTTTTTTTTAATTCATCCCCTATAGGCGTTAATGGGGCTTCAAAGTTTATATGGAGGGAAAAGTCATTTTTTAAGTAAGATTTTTTAATTTTGGTCTTAAAATAGAGAGAGCAGATTAGTAGATTTTTTTATTCTTCACCTAAGAGTGTTTAATTTAAAGGGGATTCGAAGGCCGTATAGGGTCAAGACAATTTTAAAGTAAAACATTAGTGTAACTACGATTTTAGACGGTTTGTTTAAAACTAAAAAATACATTTCAATGTTTTTGAAATTCATCCCTTAAGAGGGTTTCTAGGGGGTTCAAAGTTTATACGAAGAGCAAGATATTTAAAAAAAAATAGATTTATTACTTAGGTTATGGACCGTTTGTTTAATGATTAGAAAACGATTTCAGCGTTTTTTTATTCATCTCCTAAGAAAGTTAAAAGGTTTGAAGGTTGTATAGAGAGCAAGACCTTTTTTAAAGTAAGACTTACAGATTTGAACAGTTACCAGAAATGTAGGATAGGTTAGGTTAGAACTGCGATGCTCCCAGAATCGAATAGATTTAATCAACATTGGGTACTTATTATTATAACAGTAATGTAGCTTAGTAGACATATAAAAATATATTTTTCTTTAATACTGTATGAAAACGTCTGTTGATGATTCTTAAGATATTTATGTTTGTAAAAACGAAGGTTTCAATTTAGATTTATCAATTTAAACTAACGAACTCATCGCACTGTTACCTTTTACGTAGGTCTAATCCCTGAACGGATTTAGATGAAATTTCCCGTAAAGATAATTTGAGACCCTTGGAAGGATATAGGATAGTTTTTGTATATCTTTAAGATGGTAGAAGTGTGTTTGGGACAGCGATAAATAGCTTGCACCGAACATAATTTAATAGCAATATTTTTTCTAAGACCATAACAAGTTCCACGCGAACGAAGTCGCTGGCAACAGCTAGTTATTTACATAAATATTTAGTGACTAAGGATTAATTAGAAAAGGAGGATGAATCGTAAGAAAAGGAGGATCGATATATATTTATGTGTACCAATCGTCCTTGGTCTCCCCTATCTATCGCGAGCCTATCTAGACAGATTATGGCGAAGAACCGAAATCGAAAATTCACACATTCTTTGGTTTCATAATCAGATTTTATTTAACTTGTCGTTTTCGGAATGGAATGGCTCTAAATCAAAAATAAAATAAAATGTCGGAAACTAAAAGTATATTTTAATTTTATTACGATTAATGAACAAAAGCACATACCAACATACCTATGCATAATTTTTTGCTCACAGCAACACCGTCGGTCGTAGGGCTTGTTTGGAATAGGTCCTAATACTGGGAGTCTGCGATTTAGTGCCGAGACAAACAATTAACATAGAAAAATATTGACCCTCTTATATATTGTAATAGTGTATACCTAGGGGCTATTAAGATTGGCACTCTTTCTTTTTATTTATGAGCAAGTCCACGAATCTGTGGACAGCGTTGCGTTTCCTGCGTCCCATTTTTATTCCGCCATTTATCGTCGCAACCAACCAAATATTCACAATTCACAACCAATTTGCAAATGATCGAGGTAAACAAGCATTAATAAGATTTAGAAGCTAGAACAACGTAACGGCAACGTCGCACGTCGCGCTACGGCCCACGTGGTGGCATGTTGGCATTGGCACAGAGCGGCAACGGCGCAGCCGTAGCGCGCGGCTCGCATTTTAAAACGATATTATAACGTTATTATATATCGTTCTGTTATTCATTCTGTTACGGTATTTATATCGTTATGGAGAATATTGGTTTTGTTATAACGTAATTTTCGAACACTAACGGAATATACCGTTATAATTCCGGTTCATTTTATAACGTTTTAAAGGCCTGACTGTAAGTACATATATTTAGATACCTTGAGGTCAAATGTCTGCATAGGTAACGCAGTCCTCTGCTAAATATTATGTAACGTTGGCGAACGCATGGGAACTTTTCTGTCGAAATTGCTACCATCTAAATGCCAGCTGTAGTGGTACGTACACTAAGCGGACTCACTCGACAAGTGTATGTTTACGGCGGTTTCATATATTTTTTTCCCACAAGATAGTAATACTAATTAAAAGATGAGGAAAGTGCTTCCGCGGAATGTTTTCTGGCAGCCGCAAATATTCGTGTAAAGTCTAATATAATAATATGAATATTAAGAGGCTCCCATACGCCAATGACCTTCGATCTGAATCCCTTAGTTTTCTAATGTTTTTTGTAGCTTATTATATTAACAACAACGGCTTTAAGCAATACAGTATCCCATATTTACTTCAAACTTCATTGTTTTCGAGATATTTGGCATCAAAGTTGAACAATTTTAGGCCAAAAAACTGGTTTTCTGGCCATAACTTTTGTGTTAATTGGTTTAAAATTAAAACCCTCTGCCAGTTTTTAGAGACGTCATAGACGAACCCAAATTTGTAGATTTCGTATATGTTAGATCTTTCACGTCAATAGAGATGCGAAATAAGTGTTTTTTTAGACAATGTTTAAAAAAATCATACAAAATTAAGTATTCATTTGTTTCAAAATCCGGTCTGTCAAAATGGAGATAAAAGATTGACGAACCGATAGCCGTTTGATTTATGATTCTATCTGTAGTGCAAAAGTAGTAGATACGATTCAAAACTTGTCAAAAATCGATGAAAACCTCGGGTAGCCCAAAGCCCGGGACAATCTCACATAAATCGAACTAGCCTAGTAAGCTCAATCAGGCTAGTGTTATGGGTACTAGATGACGATATATATAATAGATATAAATACTTAAATATGTACATAGAAACCATTCAAGACTCAGAAATAAATATCCATCCTCATCACACAAATACCCTTACCGGGATTTGAACCCACTTCAGCTTCGTAGGCAGCGTCACTACCCACTCGGCTAACTGATCGTCAAAAGTGAACAATGGTTTACAGTACCTTCAAGTATATCCAAAAATATATTTAGTTTTAGAATTTCACAAACTAATTATTTCACGCAGCCAAGATAACACCAAGAGACATTTTTTGTGAATGAATAGCGACAAGGGCACGGAGTGTTTACGAGATCATAAAGTCACTTATGTCATATCAATCTAACCAGTAGGATGCTTCCTCCCAGAAATCACTGTCCCAGACGTTTGTGACTAAGGCTCATTATAATCATTCTATCCGGCTCATTCGTCATCTGAGCCGAACAAACAATAAGACCTATGAGAGACACAGGAAGCGTCTTGGAATGCGGGGGGCGGGTAATGGCGCGAGCCAGAGGCGTATGGTTTACTTCTATTTTATACAACTTCCTTGCAAGTATGTTTGAGACATAGTAAGTGGCACTGGTAAAGCATATGAGCCAGTATTTGTTTGACAAGCGAAATGCGAGGGCGATGGACATGTCATAGGATAAACTGTGGGTAAGACGCTTCTTCTCCAGGAAATTGGATCAGCCGCAGGAAACCTTGTTTCATAGAATGATCTACCCACACGAAACCTTTTGTTTCACAGGATTATGATCCAAGAAAGGCAGTTGCGTAGCATATGAAATTTGTTCCCTTGAACCACTCAGTTCGCGGATATATCTAAAAAACCGCTGTCGCTCATAACCAGCGCTGGGCAAATTGACGAATGCCCACGCGTAGTCTGTACTCGGTGACCTTCATCCCGCAATCCAGTCCAGTCATCCAGGATGCCCACTATTCGCTACTTCCTTCGAGGGTAACGACCTCTATACTCGACTCATTGCGATAAGTGACACTCAGCTTCTTTACACAAACGTCATTAATACTTACACTTTTTAGAAACTAATTCTTTAATTAAAAAAATATTACGTTTACATCGTGCCACAGCCGGAAGGCTGAGAAAATGATTTCTGACTTGTATACATTATTTGTCCCCCGCGCCCCGCATTATTTGTGCCCCGTGTAGTGACGGGTTAGAATTTCACCACCCCCTTTCTTCCCGTGGGTGGCAGGGTTGAAGTATGTTGTGGGCGACCTATCATTGCGATATCATGTTTTGTCGATCTTTTATAGCCTCATTTATGCTAAAAGTGGCACTGGAACATGAGTTTAATGTGCTCTGTCGACCCTGCCCTTTTGGGAATAAATCTGTGAATCTGTATATTTACATTATTTGTTTGTTTTCACTCCATTAGCTTGGTTGTCGAAATGTCGACGCGGTATATCTTTTTCTATACCTCTCTGTCGCCTATCGTCTCATCGGCTCATCCATCTCGCCTTTCACACAATTCAGTCACCTTTTCCTTTGCATCTTTAGTTCTATCATGTAGAACAAAAGATTCAGTCTGATGTTAATGAGATTGACATTTTGCCGACATTGTAATCTTCAGGCTCATATTATGTTATCAGAAGTGTCCTTGGAGCAACATGTGAGTGCAAATTAGCCCTTTTGTGGTACGAAATATTTATCTTTATTGCACTGGTTCAATTTCACAATGACTCATTACCCAAAACCGTAGCAGTCGTGATTTAATTTCACCAAAATAGCACCTGACTTCCATAAAAGAATAACAATTGAATGAACTAAGACAGCGTGGGTTCAAGTTGTTATTGATAAGCATATTACTTACAATCATTTCGTGAATCAAGCTGGAATTATGTCCGTAACCGATTGATAAACGATCCTAATATGGCATAGATAATATACACCGCACGTGTTGTCATAGGTCACAATTATTAGCTTAATTGTCTCCGAGTAGGCGTTATTCAGGTCTGAAGTAGGCGGCAACAGACTGCGAAAATCAAACGTTTAACTACGTTCTTCCACTGGACTTCAGCATTGTTCACGGGCTACGCTCTGCTACTCTAATGGCCAATCATGATATCGCGTAAATCTCAAGCATAAGCATGTCATATTCAAGATCTGTGCTATAAACTGACACATTATGACACATTCGGCATCGCCATAAAGATAAAACCTTAAACTGATTAAACGCTTTGTTAACTATTGTATAGTAGTTTGCAAAATGCGAGTTTTTCGTCACGAATTCAAATTATATTCTGATATCGATGTGACATTTGGACTTACATTTATCATATCGAAGGGAAAGTATCTGTGTGAAATTGGAGCGATTTCGTGAGTATCCCTCCTGTCAGGGCGTGATCGGATAGCCGGACAGACGAGATTGTTTAATAATACAGATGGCCGGTTAGGCGTGCGGGAGTTACGCAACATTTATTGAAACGCCACCTTAATCTCATTTCATGTAAGCAGCGATTCTTTGAATGTGGAGCGCCGGCCATTTTATAATAGGTATCGGAGCTAATGGGGCTTTCTATTGTTCTTTTTATACACGTCAAATCATTTAATGCGTGTGTGTGTGTTGACTGATGGGAATTTGAAATCAAATGATATGAATACAGATTAGAGAAATTATCAAGGAACGAAAATATGAACAACGACATCGGGTGCGTATATAATACGAGTATATTCACTGTCGAGGACGAAATTCACATTTTTACCCAAACGAAGGATGATGTGTTTTAGATTATTTATGGCTGAAATAATATTGTCCAACCCTAATAGTAGATTACTGCAGAGGCCGTGTAAATTTTCCTTTGTCAGTTTAATATTAGTAAGCAAATTTAAAAAGTTAGAGTAGCGGACAATAATGGTTTTACTTAGGGTTTTCATACATTACTTCTTGGCGTAAGGCCAAGAAGTACTGTAGGGAGCCATAAACAAGAAACTTCACGTCTTCATTTCGTGATATTAACGCGTACATTTCCGAGCATGTTTGAGAAATAGTAGATTACTGCAGAGGCCGTGAAGTAAGGGATTGCTGGACGAGATGGGGTAGACGGCCGAGTCGTAGACGAGGCCGAATACAACGAGTCCAGCAATCCCTGTTCCGGCCGAGGATTGTATAGTACTTTTCTCAAATGATGTGAGGAAATATTAAAATTAAAATAAATACAATTAAATAATAGGTAATTTGCGCCTTTTTTATTTTTTAAACATGCCATTTGAACAAGCCGTTCGAGCACCATGTTTAACCGCACATAAAGTATAGTACCATAGATTATTTTTATTTTTTCTATGAAGCAAGTATGCTTACAGTGTCTAGTGGTGGTTGGCAGTATGTAAATTTTCCTTTGTCAGTTTAATATTAGTAAGCAAATTTAAAAAGTTTGAGTAGCGGAAAATAATGGTTTTACTTAGGGTTTTCATACATTACTTCTTGGCTTAAGGCCAAGAAGTAATGTAGGGAGCCATAAACAAGAAACTTCACGTCTTCATTTCGTGATAATAACGCATACATTTCCGAGCATGTTTGAGAAAATATATTTTCTTTGCTCGATTAGCAATTTTTTAACTGAGCGGATTTAAAAGAATGAAAATGTTTAAATGAAATGAATGACTTAAGATCGCTTTATTGGTGATATTAAGGAATATTTTTCTATGCATCCATACTAATATTATAAATGCGAAAGTGTGTTATCTTGTCTATCTGTCTGTTACCACTTCACGCCAAAACCGCTGAACCGATTTAGATGAAATTTGGTATACTTAGAGATAGTTTGAGTCCCGGGGAAGGACATACTAGTAGGAGAGTTTTTATGAAATGGGGGATGAAAGTTTGCATGGAGCTCTGATATAAACGAGTTCATCGCGGACGCATTCGCGGGCAGAAGCTAGAGGGGAATAAATGTGTTATGTAGCATATACATAACACACTTATTCCCCTCTGTCAAAGACCAATAAAATCCGATAAACATCGACATCATCTCACACCATGATAAGAACAACGTAAGAATTATTATAGTTTGATAATACCTACTCAATAGCATAATTTAAAAAAGTGCTTCTAAAACATGGTTTGACCAGTACGTTAATCGAGCTGTTTGTATTTTAAATTGTATTTTGGTTTACTTTGTATAGTTTGTATTAGGAAATATAAAATCCTATACTATTAAACGAGCAATATTTGTATAATATGTTTGCAATCACGTCCTCCAAAACGGCTCTAACGATTTCAATGAGATTTGGGGCGTGGGGATTTACGGGGGCGAAAAATCGATCTAGCTGGGTCTTATGTCTGGGAAAACTCGTTTTCTCTGTATTTTTTCCATTTTCACCCGAACAGAGCTCGGTCGCCCAGGGACTGTATAATTAGAAGGTAAACCATATAGAATGAATGGGTTATTGCCGTTACACAATGTAAAGAAGTTAAAGCGTAGATTATATTAAGGCTCTTAACTATGTCCCTACGTTTTTTTAACAATCCACCCTTAACTCTTTTTTAACGTTAACACCAAATAATAGAGAATGCCTTAACCCTTAAAACGGCAACAAACAAAAAAAAACAAAAAAATAAAAAATAAAAAAATACAAATTTCCCGTCATTGATGAAATAAAAACGGTTTACGGTTCAAATTTAAATTTATTGACAGAGATGTCAAATAGTCAAAGGGTTAAGGCATTTAGTCCGCCTTTTGTACTTTTTGTTTTGTGCAAGAAAGAAAAAAAAAAAGTAGATCGTAGATAAAACATTGATTATTTAGCGGCCCGGTAACACAGTAACCGCCATGTGGTTTGCCATACTGATGACATAACGGCAGGCCGGCCCACATGCACCGTTACCTCAACACCGGTGTTCACAATGTTTATCCTCCAGCTCGCCATAGACCGTCAAGTTTCGGCCTAACTTTCTATTACGCAGCTGTCACGAATGTCGGGGTCAAGTTAGACTAGCCAGCAGCTCATAGTCGAGAAAAAAATATTGGTAAATAATAGGCCAGCTGTCCTGACGCAAATGGACACACATCTCTATGAAGCGTGTATGAAGATACGACATTTTGAACGGCGATACGGCTTAGTGAGGTAGGTAGGTATTTGTAAAATACTTCTTCGTGTCACGTTAACTGAGCTATAAAGCTATGTGTAATAATAGTACAGTCCCTGGGCGACCGAGCTCTGCTCGGGTGACAAAACGGAGAAACCCAATTTTCCCAGACATGAGACCCAGATAGATCGATTTTTCGCCCCCGTAAACCTTTACATTGGTTCCAAATCTGATTGAAATCGTTAGAGCCGTTTTCGAGAACGTAGTTGCACATATATACAGAAATACCACTATTAAGTACAAATATCTCGTTTAATAGTATACGATACTGCAGGGGCCGGGAATATAAGGATTGCCGGTCAAGTAGATATAGACGGACGAGCGTAGCGAGGGATATGAGTCTGGCAATCCATTCTCAATGCTTTTCATGCAATGAAATAAAATATAAACTCCGAGTTTTTTTGTCTGAAAGTGCAATGCATCGGGGGATGTTGGGTCACGAATTTAATGGAAACGAAAGAAAATCGTTTTGCAGGCTTTTAATTTTGTATGAAATTCTATTACTGATCTCTTGTTTCACCGCGCCCGAAACGTGGTAGGTACTTCGAAGTCTATTATAAAAATCAAAACGTCAATATTTTATTGTATGTTTGAGAAAATATGATTAACAATCCGTCTGTCGGTGAATGTTTTGCTGGGAATGGAATTAGAAATTATTAAACTAAGTGCTTTTGTGTGTTTAAAGAAAACTTAAATGATATATTTTGATACCTATGCTTTCGCGACTTTGGAAAAGGAAAGTGTTTTACCAATTATTTTTGTCATTTGTCAAAAACACTGGTACAGTCGCCATCAGATATATCGGAGCAGCCAAAGTGCTCACAAATATCTGCACACGTCTCTTTTGTTCAGGCATTAGAGACGTGTTCAGATATTTGTGAGCACGTTGGCCACTCCGATATATCTGTGGAATGGAACTCGTTTATATCGTAGCTCCATACAAACTTTCACCCCCCACTTACTCATACCCTCACACTTACCCTCATACTTTGTCATACCCTTGGGGGACGATTTCCGGGATAAAAACTATCCTAAGTCCTTCCCCAGGACTCAAATTATCTCTATACCAAATTTCATCCAAATCCGTTCACCGGTTTAAGCGTGAAAGAGGTAACAGACAGACAGACAGACACACTTTCGCATTTATAATATTAGTATGATAATATAAATATAATAATATATATAATATATAATATTATAATAATATATAATATTATTATAATATTATAATAATATATAATATTATTATAATATTATATAATATTATAGTATATAGTATTATAGTATGGATGTTAGATGACTAGCGTCTACCGTAGTATACCTACTATACTCACATCCCGCGAAGTTCCGCCCGCGTATAACATAGAAAGTAAGTATAACCGCGGGATAAAATAAGGTCCATCTTATAGTTATACAGGTGAAAGATTTTTTGAAATCGGGTAACTAGTTCCGGAGATTACCACCTATTTACATTCGCTACGCCCCAAACTAACAAACCTTACATTTTAAAATATTAGTAAAGGACGCTGATAAGCTTATATTACTTTATACAACATCATTTAAAGCTGTTCTTACTTCTTAAGACTTTACTTAGTATATAGACTTATTAGGACTTTACCACTTTATATAGACTCATTATCATTAAGACTACCTCAAATTATATAGACTCATGGATCCCACAGTCAAACTGTGCAAACAGTTTTGTGGGACGTTGTATTTAGTTTTTGTCATTGTAAAGTGCTTTACTGAAATTAAAAAAAAAAATTAAAAAAATGCACTCGATCACGCAGTTTTGTTTTGTTGACAGTGCTTATTAAGAAACGAATTCAAGCCTTATGTCATTACAATAAGATTATCCAATTATATCTTTTGTTGCACGGCGCGCGTCCGTTAGGAAATTCTCGGATTATTGATCCGTCAATCAAAAACTAACCGGATACTTAACAAACGGGTCTATCAAAGATTGATGAATTACGCAAGCTGTTTGCACTATATAATAATGTTTTAATCACCGCCAATACATCAGCCTAACAAAGAACCATTACCATTATTCTGATTGTAAAGTCGTTAGTTTCAGTCATACTTGCCCATTTGCAGGCACTCTATACTTATGCGTTATATAATTTAGGCATGCTTCTAATTGATAACCTTCGTACACATTTAAAGCATACGTAATATCGGTTTTGACTGTTGCTTGTCCGCTATTTAATCATTACGTGTCATAAAGTAATTAATAAAACTAATTGGAATTAGTACAACGTACTTACGCAAACAGAAGTGGATATGCCGGACAAAATTGACAAACCTAATCGTTGATTGCGACATTTACTTCTAAAACGGTAAATAAAGTGGTCCGTAATAGAGAAAATATTGTGATCATTTTCCTAAACCAAAATACTTGTTTCTGAAATGACGGAAAAGGTTAATTCGTAATCCTTCGGAGATCGTATCATTTATCAAGTTTTTTTTAACTGCCATTAAGTTAGTGAAATTGAGCATTAAATATCTTACAAGACCAACATTAAACCCAAATGGCGTAATAACTAGTAATAACAACCATAAACTAGTAATACTGCGTTTACTATTATTACTGTCCTACCGCAATGCAATCAAGTATAGACAGTAATATGTAGTTTAACTGTTGGGCCAATGTTAGCTTGTTGCACTCAAATTAATAGTTGTACACATTGATGGATCTGTCGACCCCATTTCTAAAGTAGATTGAAGACAATTGGGCGATATGATACTACGTGTACCTACAACTTAATTCTATTAATGATTGAGTGAAAGATTGTAAATACATCTGAATTCCTTTATGACTCGTGACATAACTCTTGAGTGTTTATAAATAAATAAAATAAATATGTATTTGCGGACAATCTTACACAAATCGACCTAAATAAATACAAACGCCAATACAGTTAACTGAACATCCTGTATTTATATAGAACCTTATTACAATGCACCTAAAGTGCACGGATGGTCAGTTAGCTGTCTTGTCGATAGTACATAGTATTTGCCTTACCCCAGGAGCATGCAGTGTCATAACCAACTAGGTTAAACTAGGTTATTTTAGGGTATTCTATTAATTAAATCGGCGACAAGAAATTCTTCGACTAATTGCGTGATTTCCGAGATTATTTTATTCTTACTCTTTCGGCATGTCTACATATACGTAGATGTAGTTTTAGGTGTATTTTTTTAGTTCTAAATGAAATAAATTAATGTTATTCTGCAAGTAGGAGTTAATGGCACTTTTACAAGTCAAAATCCTACCAGCGTTTCTGAAAAAGAAGACCACTGATGTTAATAAGAAACGCCGAAACAAACTCAGTTCAGTGCAAACCGTCAGATTGTGTGTCGTCCGCTCCATATGATGATATTTGATCCGTACCTGTAATATGTCAAAAATGGAACCCAATCGTGTCTATGACAGATAAGTTTCTGTCAAAAATTTCATTTTTGGTACAAGCTTTTCATCATCACCTACTCGTTGAGACGATTCTAACGACCCCAAACTCGATGAGATTATGTGGTTTTATTACGCAGTTCCTATGGCCACCTTCCAGCTCCATCATCAGATCCGCTCCACGTCATCATAATATTGCATTGTCACGCGCTTTGCATATTTGTGCAAAATTTCAGCTCAATCGGAAACCGGGAAGTGGATCAAATTTAACTTGCAAGATTTGATTACAGACAACGGACAGATGAAAGTAAATAAAAGCTTTTAAAATAGGAACCACCCGGTTACGCATCTGCCCCTTTAGAAGTACGTGCACTGTGCATGCATACTCGTATTAGTTTAGGTCACAGAAAAAATGCATTCGAGCTGTATGTATGTGGCCTCAAACGAACAGAAAGTTGCAAACCTCATTTTAAAGAACTCAAGGTACTCACACTAACCTGCCTATATATTTACGAGATCGCAGTCTTTGTCAAATCAAACTCCTCACTGTTTCCCTTAAGGCTAAACATGAATTCGAGAAGCGTCCGTTACAAACATGCTATACAAACCGTGAGTGGCAAAACAGCTCTGCTGAGAAGGAGTGTACTAGGCATGGCTTCCAAAATATATAATTTACCAAAAAGCCTAAATACATTAAATTTGTCAATTTTTAAAAACAAATTAAGTTTTTTAGAGAGAGCATATTACAGCATTGATGAGTTTTTTTAGATAGAAGTTTTCTAAATATGTGAAATATGTAATAAAAATATTAGTTTAAGTAAATCTAATGCTCATAAAAATTTGAATTAGTTTTAGGTTTTAGTTCTTGTAAGGCTCAACATTTGTACACCTATAAGGCAGGTCACAGCGTACTGTATTTTTTATTCTATTGTCACCTATTACGAGTATGTAACCTGTGTATCACAAATAAATATTTACTTACTTACTTAGACGGAATCATATAACTAGGTACAAGCAAAATAATCAAATTGTTATCCTTGAGATTTATACTTTGATAAATTTTGCACCGTGTCATCTCTTATGAATACGTCTCTATTGTCGAGGCATTAGAGACGTTTTCAGATATTTGTGAGCACCTTGGCCGCTCCTATATATCTGATGGCGACTGTACACACAGACCGATCAACGTTAAATATGGCGCCCGCAGCTGTCGTCAGCATCACATAGAAACTTGTCAAACTTTCTATACAATCCGATTTTAACGAACACTGCTTACGATAACAGACGGTTTGGTGCAACTCACCCTTTGATTATAAATAAATAAATACAATAAGTTCATTGTTTTCATGTAAGGGGATTAAGAATGCAATTCGCACGAACCCGAGCGGTTACAGGGTAGAGGAGTAAGGCACATCGGAATGTCATCTCGCTCATATTTCGAACCCCTGGGAAGTACTTCTACTATGCAGAAGACCGCAGCCATTTCTGTAAGTATGTGGTTGTGTGTTCCTAGTGGTGAGTAAGGTCGCCAGAGCTTCCGAGGAAGCGTTGTGTTTCGAGTGAGACATCTGTACCTGTCAAAAAACCGAAACATAAAATAAATAAAGGGGCATTTTGTGACTACTCTGGGCTGTAATTTGCTACGCGTTAATGCGGCTCACCTTGCCGGTCGCCCGTCACGAAACTAGACTCTACTTACGCTTAGTTACTAGGCATCGCGGTGTCCAGGTATATATGTGGGTGAGCGTTGAGGTGAGCTTAAAACAAGTTACAGAATAGGGGGGCTGGAGTAGCAGTCGTCAAGGCGCCAGGCTACAGTATCTGCTTACCATCAGGAAGGCCGTATTATTGTTTACCACCGTGGTGGTATAAAAAAACACTTAACGAATGCATAGATACTGTAGAGATCGTCGGTGCAACCTCTACAGTGCTGGTAGCGACACACTTCTCACTTCAAACTAAGCTATAAATAAATACAAAAATATTTGAATACGTCGAGGAATCGCCCCCGAGACTTTGGCCCACCAAAACTCATGCCTCTCGCAAAGTAGGTCTGTACTTGGATAAACGTGTTAAAAGTTTGTGTATTCTCTCTACCTCTGAGGACCTTTCCACAGTACTTCATCATCATCATCATCATATCAGCCAAAATACGACCACTGCTGGACATAGGCCTTCCCCAAAGAGTGCCAAAGTGACCGATCCTGCGCCGCCCGCATCCAGCGGACTCCCGCAACCTTTACCAGGTCATCAGTCCACCTTGTGGGGGGGCTACCCATGCCGCGCCTTCCAGTACGTAGTCGCCACTCGAGAACCTTTCCGCCCCAACGGCCATCGGTTCTACGTGCTATGTGCCCCGCCCACTGCCACTTAAGTTTAGTGATTCGGAGGGCCATATCGGTTACCTTAGTTCTGCTGCGGATAGTCTCATTTCTGATGCGATCACGCAGAGAAACTCCCAACATGGCCCTCTCCATTGCCCTTTGGGTGACTTTGAGCCTTCTTATGATTTCCCACAGTACTTACAAACCAACAAAATGTTCAAAAATCACGCCGTATTCACGATCTCGTCACGCAATCAGCCGAGTAATCTGTGCATCGACTTTGCAATAATGTGTGCACCGCATTACGAGGTCCGTGATCCAATTCTGCACCGAACCACTGGGCACTCTTACGTCGAGGAAACCACGCCCTGTGTCTGACACAACCAGCGAGTAGTGTGACACCAAAACGTCGTATGTCACTGAAATCTTTAAAAAGATATGAGGCGATTGGACTTTTTCAATGTAGAGTACTTGCTCTGGCAATGCACGTAGGTTTTTTGTTCGTAACGAATGTGACGAATGTTGATGCTTCAGTTGAATCTGGATTGGAATCGTTTCTGCTAACTATAACATTTCATTGCTCTGAAATTCTTAAGTGTGATTATTTTTGTCATACTTAATTTTATTGGGACTTCAAGTTGTTTATTTATGTCGAAATGTCAATACAAGTGTATTCCGATTCCTTTCTTTTCATATTCCTTAAAATAAACTGAATTAGTACATTGTTGTTAAGTCTAGAAAGTAGGCAATAGATGGACGAGTGGGTTCGAGCTACAGCTTTGAAGCCTGAATTCTAACCATCTTTTGCCACATTTCCGAGCATTTCTGGACGAAGGCCTCCTCCCATATGTGCCATTGTTCCCTTTTCTGAGCCTCACGGACCCAGAGGTTCCCGGCTATAGCGACGACGTCGTCTCTCGATCGGCGGACGGGCTGACCCCGGTCTCTTTTGCCGTCTCCAATAACGCAACAGTGCAGTATAAAGGCCTCCACACATCAAACGCGGGTCGTGCGCGGCGCGGGGCAGGCGCGGCGTGGGTCGGGCGCAATATATTTACACCGCAGGCGGGCGGCGTCTCTATAATATCTCTATCACTATCTCTATCACACAGTGGTGCGAGCCCACCGCGGTAGTAACGCGGGCCCGCGCTACTGTGTGATAGAGACAGTGATAGAGATATTAAATGCGTTGGTAGTGAGAGAGGTATCAATCGCCCGACCCGCGCCGCGCCCGACCCGCGGCTGCGCTGCCCGAGTTGGGTCATTGTCAGTCAGTAAAACAAAAATTGTCTTCTCAGTGGGCAATAGTTAAGGGCTTATGTTTATATATACACACATACATACACATAGCTTCTATAGAAGAGGCGATGGTTTTTATGCGGATTCACAGTTCAACCAAAAATTAGGCTTTAAAGCCCTTAACTTTAGCAATGTCCACCGAAAAGACGCGCACCTAAATCTGACAATGACCCAGTTGTAACTTAGCGCCGCGCCACCGCGGCGGACCCGCGTTCGGACCGCGTTCGATGTGTGTTTGAAGTATAGTTTCAATGTTTTACAACTTGCGCGGACCCGCGCCCGACCCGCGTTCGCGCCTCAACCGCGACCGGTGTATGGAGGCCTTAAGTTCTGGGGATGTGGCATTTTCCTTATCTACTAAGCTATTGATGGTAATGTAATAAATTATAAAATACATGACATGTTAGGCTGCTTGACGGTGGACCACCACTAAGCTAAGTTATGTTTTAATATAAATTAGCTACACTAAGTTCTATCTGTCACCTCTGTATCACTTTGTATGGAAATGTAGCTTTTGACGGAAAAAAATATAATTTGACTTCAGAAATTAACTACAAAATGAACCTACCTAAATACTTAAAATAACGATTAATATTAACTCTCCCGATACCGATACTCTCTCTCTCTACCGATTTGATATGCCAAGAATACAACTATAACAATCGTGATATATATTTTTTTTTATATGTAGTCATCTAATTACATAAGTACATATAAGGCTTAATCTGAAAATCTCACTTATTTTTACGAATGTGCCTACAACTAGGCGCCGAATCAATTTTTTTCGCGCGATTCAAATTTTCAAATCAGTCATATCCCGCCCATATTTTTTTTGATTAGGTACCTATCCGAATAATGTTTTATTTATATATCATTCACCAGTTAGTGATCTATAAACCATGCAACGAATAAATAAAATAAGTTTGTATATTCTTATCAACAATAAAATGTATTTAAGTAATTGAATAGAGGTTGTGCGTGTTACTAAACAATTGAAAGTTACATCACACTAATGTATCGAAAAAGAATGAAAAAGTTACTCGTACACGAAATAACTCCAAGTTTGTTTTGTTATTCCTAATCACCATCATTAATTCTACTGATACGCCTCTTTGCGTCGACACGGCTTCAATTACATGAGATTGAGACTGGACTGTACTATAACAGGCTCGAAATTCTCGGCTTTCAATTGCTAGTTAGATATCATTGTGAAATAACATATGCACAAGAAACAATTACTGGCAAACAGAACAATAGAGTTTTGATTAAAAAGTTTGAAGAGTACGATGTAGGATTGATTTAATTAGTATCTTCCCGCGCCTCTCGCACAATACCTACTCCCGCTATTTCTACCACTTCCTCAATTACTGTTAGAAAAAGTAGAACATTTTTCACGTCGAAATGTTTAATTGTCATATTATGTAATTTTAGCGGTGTATCGGAACATTTCATTGTAGGTGAATAATTGTAAATGTCGAAACGACTATTGTTCGGTCGTGATGCGCGTGCGAACGGGGCGACCCATCTTTTGTTTCGGTTTGTATTGTTTGACGTATCAGTGGATGGTCAGAATAAATAAAGGGTAATTTGGTGAGCTTCCTGACCCTCTGTGTCATTCTTTGCAGGCTAAAGACATGCGAACCAAGTTTAATGTTACCTGACCTACAGTAACATTTTTAGAATCGCGAGTCGCGGGCCTACCACGTATTTAGCATTAGGTTTGTTCACATCCCAGTATTTCACAACAGTAAAAAATATATATAATTTTCGCATTACCAGCAAACCCAACTTACGAAAATGCTTGGAAAATGTCACTCCCCAACTTATTATTTAAATGCATAAAAACCATATTAAGGACACTGTTTGACCATAGAAAATTGTGGTGTCACTGCAAACAGAGCTAGTTTGGCGGTCAAAGACGGTACCTACTAAGTAGTGTGAACATGTTAGTCAAATCCTCTGGATTTGGAAGCATCAATAGTCCAGTCAATTAACTGGCAACTTTTATGGAAAAAATACAATGGAAATAAATTATAATAGCTTATTTTTTCTGTGTAACGAATATATTATCAATTAAATAGTTACCCAGCGACAGAATCCGACAAAAATCCACAAATTATTATATACTCTCTTCTGAAATGTCAGAAAAAATATTAATAAATATTTTTGTCTCTTTGGGTTCATTTACATTTGCTCTATAATATTCAAGATAAATCATACAAAAAAAACTATGCATCATTTAAATCTACAAAATTACTTCCAAGTGGAAAGTTTGTCGGATTCTTGAATAAGGCATCTTAGAATAACATTTTAAAACTAAATCAACAAAAAAAACGCTATCATAAATTAATGTCTTTCAAAACCGTATTTTTCCTGGAGTACAAGCACAGGTGTGCGAGTGCATCCATCTCCCAGCGTTCAACCAACGTTCTGGCAAGGTGACAAGTATGCGAGTGCGAGAGTGACGGATGTCTTATGCACACCGATAAGTGATAAGATAATATGGCATCCATGCTACGCCTGCTGGTTTTTACATTATAGTGATCAGTGATCATCAGTGTTACTTAGCTGGCAGCAGTTGAGTTGAAGTCAAACTTGGTCGCCCAGTGTGAAATAAAGGATGATACTTTTTAGTTTGCTTACACTTTTTCACCTTAAGAAGTACTTTTTTTATGGAATTACCATTTTGGGAGAAAACCGGTGTCCACTAAATCTTAACCAATCACTTTCATTTTGATGTCGATCGCTTCAGTGTCATATTGTAGGTTTATAGGTTTCGCTTTTAAATAAAAGTTTGTGTTCAGTTTGAATTTATTGTATATTTTGAAAAAGTACAAACCTATAAACCTAGTTTTTCATTGTGTTAATAACGTACTAAAAAATCATTGAGATTGGAACATATTTAGAAGTGGAAAAACATTTTTCTCATTTTGTATGGACGAGTAGTATTCTTCCCATTTAATACACTGTAGAAATAGGATATAAAATAGATAATATATAAACAACCCTTGGTTTTACAATATTTTCTTCTGCCAAACTGCAACCATACAACAACATATCTTTGACGTCTACTATACATGATTATAATGTTAGCACCTTAAGTTGATGTCTAGTTTCATTACGCTGTGTAAATATATATGTAATTAAATGAATATTTAAATATTTTATGTCGTTTCAGATGCGGCGGCAGGCTCGGATCTCGTGCGGCGGCGCGCTGGTCGGGCGCTCCGCATCTGCGTTACAAGGTACGTAAGGACAGCAGACCCCGTATCATGGTCGGCCTTATCACACGATATGTGACAGGATAGAGCGTCCGTCACTGGCTGACACCATTCGATAGAACGAGACGACGCTCCTATCTTGTTACTTATCGCGTGATAAGGCCGACCATGATACGGGGTCAGGACAACGCAGTTATGTGGTCGAATGAGCTGAGCTGTGGCTGAATGATGTGACGACCGGTTAGCCTAGTGGGTAGTGACGCTGCCTAGGAAGCTGAAGGTCCTGGGTTCGAATCCCGGTAAGGGCAAATATTTCTGTGATGAGCATGAATAGTTGTTTCTGAGTCATGGATGTTTTCTATGTATTTAAGTATTTCTATCTATTAATTATATCGTCGTCTAGTATTCATATTCATATTCATATTCATATTCATTTATTTCGTATTAATCATACATTGTCATTCATTACATTAGAAATGTCATAATAATCACTAGGAATTAAAAACAATGTCAACAAGCACATAGAATACAGGACAATCAAAATTATTATTAAAATGGTTCGTCAAGAAATTCAGCTACTGAATAATATATTCATATTCATATTCATATATTCATATTCATATTATTTATTCAGTATTGGTCATACATTGTCAATATAGAGAACGGTAGTAGGTACAGAATTACAGATAGTCATATAAGTCTTACAATAAACCATAAGAATTCATATAAATTAATTTACGTCAATAAAAATTAATATCTACAATTAAAAATTAAAAACATAATTTAAAAAATAAAATAAAGATAAAAAATTCGGCACTAATGGACACCAACACACAATTATACATATTAACGATATTTTTTAATTTCATTCAGATAGGAATTCAGAAACGGAATAGTAGGCCTTTTGTAATAGGAGTGATTTTAGTTTTAGGGTAAAACCTAAGCGCGTCTTGCTACATTTAATGGTAGCAGGGATTTTATTATATATTTGCGGGCCCAAAACGTGCAGACTATTAGCCGCTTTCGCAAGACGGTGCCTCGGCACATCCAGGTCGTGTTGCCTGCTGTCGTGATATCGACCGCTTTTCCATTTTTTCCTCGCGAATGATTCCAGATTCTGCCGGACGAACTTGCCAACTTCCAGAATAAAAATACATGGTAATGTCAGTAGTACCCATAACACAAGGCTTATTGAGCTTACTATGGGACTAGGTCGATTTGTGTAAGATTGTCCCCTAATATTTATTTATTTATTTATTATTTAATGAGATGAAAGTATGTCTTTCTCCATTTGACGTATACGAGCTGAAATCCCGCCCAGGTGGGCGGGATTTACAAGATTATAGCTGATCCCAGGTGGGTCCCCGTTTTGTGCCTGGGTCTTCGTAAATGAAATCGACTACGTGAGCCACACCTGACCCCGTATCATAGTCGGCCTTAACACGCGATAAGTGAAAAGATAGAGCGTCCGTCTCGTTCTGGTGAACGGCCAGTGACGGACGCTCTATCTTGTCACTTATCATGTGATAAGGCCGTCCATGCTACGGGGTCATAGCACATGAACAACAGCAACGCCAGAGTTGATGCCGTCGTCCTGGCCAAAATCGGTCAGAAGAGTATAAACGGTGCCCGCGAGGAATGGAAAAGATTTCAGCCAAGCATTCCTGAGGTCATTAAGAAAAAAAATACCCAAATCAAATTGAGCAAAAAAAAATCATTGTTGTTAGATTAGTCGGTTCTGTAAATAAAATGTGGATAACTATACAGGGTGTTAACGGGGTCATGATCCGAAATGACAAAAAGCGAATAAGATGATCATACTGAACAACCTTTCCCATGGGACCAACCACGAAATCGCAAAAAAAAACCAGGTATTCCATACATAACTCTCAATTAAATCGCAGTTAACTCACAGTTAACTCTTAATTGGCTCTTTTTTTTGCGATTTCGTGGTTGGTCCCATGGGAAAGGTTGTTCAGTATGATCATCTTATTCGCTTTTTGTCATTCCGGATCATGACCCCGTTAACACCCTGTATAACTATCTAATGTCCAAAAAAGGACGAACTGAGTGAGTAGTAGCTGTCCCTTTGATATAATGTCGATAACGACGCGAAACTGGACTTGGTATGCGCATGTTCGAACTAAACGGTTGCCTGGCATCGTTTTTGCACCCCGCCACCATCCCTGGCACCCAATGGCACCCATTCTGTGGGGCTTGGTTTTTTCGTTCGTACTTTTTTTTATTTTTCCGCCCCAGTCCAAGTTGGCTCAGTTTGGGTTGCACAGGGCGGTTCCACAACACTTGGAGAGCTCAAATACCGCGAGCCATCCGGTTGCCTCTTAGACACTGCAACTGCGCGTCATTGCTCTGAATAAAACTATTCTGTAGCCATTAGCCGTCGTCTACAGCTAAATATTGGCATTATTTAAGTTCGTTGACAATGCAATATTATGATACCGCCAAGCTGATCTGATGATGGAGACAGAATGGCCAAAGCAACTCCTATCCTACTCAAGTTAATCCCGTGTTGTTCATCCGTCCATCAATCGGCTTACTGTAGCTCGCTCACCGAGTAATTGATGAACAGGCAAACAAGTACAGTCGACAATAAAAGCTTATATAAAAAATCTGATTTTAGACAGAAGCTTATTGCTCCTAATCAAAGTATTGTAGCGTTAGTCCCGACGGATTGTTAACAATGTTTTTTTTTCACATTTCAGTTTGGCTGTGGCTACTGATATACGTATTCCAGAACGAATTTCGAATATCGAGGTCCATCAACCCGGGAGTATGTACACCTTCAGTAATACTTACTTAGTTTAAATGTAGTAGATTAGTATTCGTTATACTCGAAAATATTTTATCTTTCACTTTCCATATATATTTATAATATCAGCTGTATATCACCTTGTGTAAGTACAATGTATAATTAGGTAGATCATAAGTTATCCTTACAAAATTTGCATCTTTTTCAACCATTTGCTTGTATCTAATTATGTAAGTTCGATGATAAAAGTCCTTTCATACCATAAAATTTTCTCCAAAACAGATTATATGCACTTTTTTGCTGTGAAAACTCTGAACTCATTATCCAAGTAGGCGTGTAGCAAAAAATTAATTCCTAATCATCTTCCTAATCTAAATTATCATCATCGTCGACGGCGTCTTCGATGGGGGCTCCGTTAGTGCAGGAGTCGGAGCATACACCGCAAACACTCAGCGGGCAATTCCTGCTTTATGACCGCCGCATCGCACCCCATACCCGACTGGGTGCATTGGCAAAATGTGGTCTTGAGATTGGAGTCTGGTACCACTTATTATTGAACACCCCATAATTTAAAAAAAAACATACTGCTTCTGCCACAATCAATTTGGGGGTGTTCAAAATTGGCAACTCTGAATAGGCAATAAACCATAACTTACTCTGTCAAACCCTCTTAATTCCAGTACTTGGACTTCGACAACCTCCCCGACACGAACTTCACGTGCGCGGGCAAGGTCATCGGTGGTTACTACGCAGACCTGGAGACCTCGTGCCAGATGTTCCACGTGTGCACAGTGGGCCAGCAGGAGGAGCCCATGGACATCAAGTTCCTTTGCCTGAATGGCACCGTTTTTGATCAGGTAACACATCTTGCTGTTTAAAAGATGGCTACAATGCGCCGGCTAGGTCATCAGCGGTTACTACGCAGACCTGGAGACCTCGTGCCAGATGTTCCACGTGTGCACAGTGGGCCAGCAGGAGGAGCCCATGGACTTCAAGTTCCTTTGCCTGAATGGCACCGTTTTTGATCAGGTAACACATCTTGCTGTTTAAAAGGTGGCTACAATGCGCCGGCAAGGTCATCAGCGGTTACTACGCAGACCTGGAGACCTTGTGCCAGATGTTCCACGTGTGTACAGTGGGCCAGCAGGAGGAGCCCATGGACATCAAGTTCCTTTGCCTGAATGGCACCGTTTTTGATCAGGTAACACATCTTGCTGTTTAAAAGGTGGCTACAATGCGCCGGCAAGGTCATCAGCGGTTACTACGCAGACCTGGAGACCTCGTGCCAGATATTACGCGTGTGCACAGTAGGCTAGCAGGAGGAGCCCATGGACATCAAGTTCCTTTGCCTGAATGGCACCGTTTTTGATCAGGTCACACACCTTGCTATGTAATAGATGTGTCTGTTGACCTAAGAAGTAGTTGCGTAACTTTTGATCGAGTGTTAGGACAACTCAACTGTCATTTTCCGATACAAAAAATGCCATTTAGATCTACCTAACGTCTGCTTCTTAATCGACCTGCTTGAATTTCTCTTATAGCAAAAGTTCCAACGATGCGACGTGTCATGTTCGTCTCAACGGCACTGTTTTTGATCAGGTACTAATGAGAGATGAGTAAAATACTAACTTAAAGACTTACCAGATGTTCCACGTTTGCGTGTCAACAGAACACGCATTGACACCAAGTTTATGATCAGGTAACACAAATGTTAAGCATAGAGATTGGTATCCACCAATTATTCCGACCTCGAGACCTCGCACTAGATATTCTATACAAACAGTTATATGTGTCTATCGTGGGTCAGTACTGTCAGCAGCACTATTTTAGATCACATATATACATAATTGCATACATTCACGCCTTCATTCCCAAAACGGGTAGGCAGGGCAGTTCTACTGCCACTTTTAGCATAAATGTGAGTATAAAAGATAGTGATAGGTTACGACACCCACGGGAAGAAAGGGGGTGGCACTATTCTAACCCGACACCACACGGGGGCTATTTTTGATCACGGAACACATTTTTTTGGCAAAGTGATGGATGGGTACGATTTAATAGGTATCCTCAACAACAAATCGAGGCGATGGCTGAACACACCACCGTGACTCCTCGTTTCAGATAATCTCTGCGTCTTTATTATAGTTTTGCAGAAAACTCTATTGCATTTGAATTCTATGACGAACTAGCCAAGTTTATCAGTATTGTAATATTGTAAATTTATTATGGAACAGTTAATTTATTAGTTACCATATCAAAGTTCATTTATAAGTATCAAATCAAGATAAGGACATAATACTAATTTAAGACGTTTGACACATTTGACAATGATATTACTGTTGCCATATAAAAAATTGCCATATAAAAAAAGGCTCATCTTTCCATGGCCAGACTCTAACAAGTGTATTTCTTTGTTTTCAGGAGACAAGAGTGTGTGAACGGGTGGATGAAGTAGATTGTACAAAGTCTGAAACGTTTTATAGTTTAAATTTAGAATTATATGGGAGCACTCTCGCACCTCCTGTAATACAGCCAGACCAACCGAAACCTCAAGGAGAAACGACTGAAAGATCAAATCAGCAAACCAAACCCAGTAAGACAGTAAGCCCCGCAGCCCCGCCTGTAGAGGAATCCCATGCACACAGTGATAAGACACATGGAATCCAAGCAGAAGTTGAAGATTCAACTGAGGATCCTGTACTAGATACGAAAAAGGAAGAGCAACCAAATAAACATCATTATCTTCCAAGTAGTTCCGGGTTTACATCGCCTGAACATGAAGAACCCAACGAAGGTACAGGTATAACTTAAAAACAAGTTTTTGTCAAAAAATTATTTTTTGGTACTAGCTTTTATTGCCGACTGTACTGTCTGTATACCATCCATCATCAACAACTCATTGAGACGATTCTAACGAGCCCAAACTCAACGGGGTTCCGTTCGGTTAAGTACTGAACTCTCTTCATTTGTGTGCGCTCACCGATTATGTTGCATGGTATGGTATAAATGCTCATGTAAGTGAATATGTTGTATTCTTATGAGAAATAAAGATCTTTAAACCTAACTCCCTTGGCCACCTTCTGTCTCCATCATCAGATCGGCTCGATGGTACAGTCGAGGTCAAAGATATCTTTACAATTGAGTGTTACAAAAATATCTTTACATTTAAATAAGTTTACACACTACATGACAAAAACGAACTTACAACGCACATGACAGTTTCATCTTTTCACTTAATGCACCAGAGTCCTGTTTACCATCTGTCTTCCATAGAAACATTTTCACACATTGTGACATAATAGATTTACATTGCATGTTACAAAATATGATTTCCTGTCAATGTGCCATATATATGTTTACATTAGCAGTGGCACTTGAAACTTTGCGTTCAAGCGTACTTTTCTTTTGCTTACAGCTATTGCTACATAAATATATTTACAGGTTGATTGAACTGTTCTTAATTTAAATAATGACATTCAATTGTCATATGGTATGGTTCTTCCTTAATTTCATCATTTGCGTCTTGTATTTGTTATCAATTTCGGCTCTTTAACCGACTTCAACAAAAGAAGGAATTTCTTAAAATCGTTTTTATGGGATCCTGCCGTTTTGCCAAAGTTTTTCATTACCCAAACGAATTTTGGCAACCGATGTATTTGGTAATGCAATGTTTGGAATAATTTTAGTAGGCACATTTTCATTTGGTCAAATTTTCACTCAGCATAATATTACCACGGAAAATAACGGTCAGGCATTTGGTCTTTAGCAAATACTTTATTAAAGCATAAAATGTCTAGACATTGAACATTTAGTCAAATTAATTGTTATGACAAACAATTTAAAGACGACGGAATATTACGACGGAAAATAATATTTAGGCAGGTGCGTAACGATGCACGAATTTTTGAAACAATATTAGAGACCAGACCACTATTTACTACTTACCTAATACGTAAATATTATTTAAGTAAAATTTACTAAGCGTTTTTTTATGCGCCTTGAAAAATCATGCTTGGTTGCTTGCTTGAAAACTGACAACACAAATCATTTGCCTTATTATACTTGGCGTAAAATATGTTTTTCCAACTGAAACATTTGACTACATGAAATTTGGTCAAAGTAGGTAAGCGAGTAATTGTTTAAACGTTCACTTGCAAAAGATTGGGTTTGTGTTATAATGATGGTAACCCCGTTTTTATATTAGCTCCCTTGTCAACAAGAAACCCAATAGTTTTGCCATGTCTGACTGTCTGTCAATTGGCGGGTTCTTTATATATTCATAGTACATTGAGGTGTTACAAGCATAATAGATGATAGGTGCATGACACCCAGTAAAGGGCACTGAATATTTGTTGATCTTAAATCTAGATTCATATAATTAAACTAGCTGATGCCCCCGGCTTCGCCCGCGTGGTTATAGGAAAATGTAACATATTGAATTTTCCCGTGGGAATTCGAGGTTTTCCCGCTGGAAAAAGTAGCCTATGTCACTCTCCAGCTTCTAAACTATTTCCATATAAAAAAATCACATCAATACGACGCTCCGTTGCGACGTGAAAGAAGGACAAACATACAAACACACACTTTCGCATTTATAATATTAGTAAGGATGTATTGAGAAAGTCTTTTATACTGTATCATCTTAATTCTTTACTTAATTCACGTTAAATGTTTACCATTGGCCCTAGGAAATAGCATCAACATAATAAGAATTTTTATTGTAATTACATGAGAATGTCCAATTGATAGATTTTATTAAAAATTATAACATGGTGTTGTTGATCCATACTAATACTATACAATTATCAATTATGAATGGAACGAAATTAATTAAATTTGTGAAATTAATGTCGGTAGATAAATTATTAACAAGATTTCAATATGTTTACAGTATTAATATTATTATATATTATTCTAGAAGATCACAAATTTATGTAAGAGGAATATTCGTTGAGTTTTAAACCTATGAAGCCAATGACGGATATATCCGCACCATAGCTCTAACGCATAGCTAATTTCAATTAAAAGCGGTTCAGCCATTTAAATGATTCACTAACTTTGAAGTAAAACTATTCGTTTTTTCAAAAAATTAAGCTGAATGTGTTAAGTAAAACTATAAACTGCACAAAACCAATATATATTCTTACACGTAACATACTTACAACAAAACAACATAAATACGTTTAATTAACGGCATAATCTGTATGTACCTATCCTGATTATAAAATAAGTAGGACAAACTATATTTTTGACGCGTAATTTTTCACTTTTCTATGTTGGGTTGACCTTCTCTTAGAAGACCTGGGGCCCGTTTCATGAAGCAACAAGTTACAAATTACAAGCGGAAGTATCTGTCTATCAAAAGGTATTGAAAAGAGACTTCCGCTTGTAATTTGTAACTTGTTGCTTCGTGAAACGGGCCCCCCTGCCCCATACAGAAAAAACGTCGTCGTTGACGTCACGCCCAAAATGAAAGAGATAGAAATATTTGACAGTATGGTACTGTTTTCGGTGATTGTCATTATTTGAAATAGGAACTGTGGTTTGTGTCAAACTGTAAAGATATTTATGTAGCAATAGGTGTAAGTAAAATAAAAGTAAGCTTGAACGTAAATTTTCAAGTGCCACTGCTATTGTAAACATATTTAGGGCACATTGACAGGAAATCTTATTTTGTAACATGGAATGTAAACCTATTATGTCACAATGAGTGTAAATATTTCTATGGAAGACAGATGGTAAACAGAACTTTGGTGCATTAAGTGAAAAGATGAAACTGTCATGTGCGTTGTAAGTATGCTTTTGTCATATAGTGTGTAAACTTATTTAAATGTAAAGGTATTTTTGTAACACTCAATTGTAAAGATATCTTTGACCTCGACTGTACCATAATATTGAATTGTCATCTAAACTATACTCATACTAGCTCAATCGGTCACCGGAAAGTGGGTCAAATTTAACTTGCAAGATTTGATGACAAACATCGGGACAGGTGAAACTAAATAAAAGCTTGTAATTATCTAAAATATCTTCGTTTCTTTACAAATATTATATTGTGTATAACGTAATTTTTTTCTTCAGAAAATCAAGAAGACGAGGAAATAGATACCGAAAATATTGACTACGAAGATGATTATGTACACTCTACTACTACCACCATCTCGCACGCGCCAAGCACAACGAAACCATCGACGACGACAACAACAACAACTACTAAAAAGCCACAACCTACTGAAACGTTCACTCCATCGACTTTGTACCGGCAACCACCTTCTGCGCCGTATTTGCGTCCATCACAGACCCCTCCGTTGTCATCGCTGTCTCCCCCGTCCCACGCTTCTTCGTCAGCCTCAGCACCAGCGGTGCCTACTTCTGACCCTTCACTCCTGTCTCCACAAGAATTTATCTACCGACATCGAGGACCCGGTTCGGAAGCTATTTCATTCCAGCGCCAAAGTTTTCGTCCTGCAGACGGAGTTTTCATTACGCACGCTCCTCCTCATCAGTACGATCATTTCCAATATGAATCTTCTCGTACCGCACCACGACCGGCACCTTTTGTGCAGAAACCACAGCCTTTTAGACACACTACATTAGACCCACGGGATCAACTATTGCGTCCGGGACCTACTTCACAATCATCGGAACGCCACGAAATGACAGTGAAGCATAAACTGCAATCTCAAACTTACCTGCCTCTGCCGGCACAGAGGCCTTTGCCTTTTGATCCATTCTATTACGATCGAAAGAGGAGCGATGAATCAGTTCTGCCAGAGAACGAGTCAACTCTCGCTGCGCGATCAGTTGCTCCACCGCACGCGCCACAGAACAAACCAAAAAGCCCCCCGCGGGTTATAGTCACTGCTAGTGCATCCGTCAGCGATAGCAATGGAAAGAGATTAAACTACACTGTAGGCAATGTCGTCAGTGCAGTGAAGCCAATTGTGCCAATAAACTATGACGACTACAAAGAGTCAGATCTTATATTTGATCCATTCTTTCTCGATGTGCCAAAATTACAAAAACGTAGAAAGACTAGATCGAATCAGAAGAGAAGAATATTTACTGTTCCCGCGACAGCAACCATATCATCTGAATTAGTAACTAGCAAGAATTTTGTAACCTCAGCTTCAGTGAGGTCTAGAGCTACGACTACAGGGAGTGTGACAACAACATTACCCACCACTACCACTGCGGCGTGGAACCCGAACGATTACGTCGACGACAACTACGAGCCGCATGCTTACCTACAATCGATGCCTCCGCTCGCTATTCTTCATCATGAAAGGAATATATACGATAAACAGGAGGGAAAGCTTCTGAAAGACTCAATAAAGGATAAATCCAATGGCGATGACTCGAAACGAGGAGATCGGTTGGAGCTTGTATCGAGGCCGACGTCTGTAGCGCAGACAACTTCTAGTCAAAGTATAGGCCCGAGCGCGGCGCCCCCCGCGGCCGCGCCGGCGCCCCCGCCACCCCTCGAAGCGCCCTCTCGCGTGCTTCTGGGCACCACTGACTGTCGGACTCCTGCCTAAACGAATTATTTTACTTTAGATAGGTTTAGATAGACAAATTTCAAATTGTTCAAGAACATTAGTATCGTTTCTAACGCGCAGTGAAACTAATGATTTTATATACGTCTCTTGAGACAGGGTCAACCATTTAATTAGATTAAAATATTTATGTCTTCATACTACGTGTACGACTTCTGTAAATAAAAATGTATTATCCAAGTTGATGGTATCAAAATATACCGTGTAAGCTATAATTAAGAAAGGAAAGTCTGTAAATATTTTACAAATATACATGTTTCTGTAAACCACGTTTTTCTACTTATACCTATATCTCTTTCGTTACGTATAAGTAAATCAAAAATAAAATCAATTATTTACGACTCAAACAGGCCACAGGAGCAATATCGTATTACTTTTTTAATTTCTTATTTGTTCTCTGGTCAATATCTTCGTCGATGTATCAACGTGGGTTGCAACACCGGATGTGGTCTTGGATAACTGACGTCTCAGCTAGTTCTCAACGGAGATCTTAGAATTTTTAAGTTTAAAATGGGAAATCCTTGGAGACCAGCCAAAAATTGGCATACATAATAATGACTTGGGCTGAAGCAAGCGTAATGGAACTAACTGGATATGTATAATAATTTATTAAACATATTTTACAGAACTACTACAGAAATAAAGTTACAACTAAAAACTACATATTTAACATATTTACAAATTGCCTACAATATAGTCCCCCCAGGTCGGCGCTCTGCGGTAGGGTGCCCATAAGGCTGGCTACGTTTCCTCGCTGAATGCTAATTCTTTGACCGAGGAACAAGCCAGCCCTGTGGTCAGCCGTGTGCTCCAAGAGCCATTGTTTTAGGTCCCGGTATAATTTCTAGGCGTCTGGACCCCACGGCCCAAGCGTCTCTACTGCGGAAGCCGCAAACACATGGTAAACTTTGTATGAAAGGAAAGATAGAGACTGCTGACATGGTCTAACAATGGGGCGACATGAAAAAACAGTGTATGGTAAAATTCAACTGGTTATCAAACATTTTAAAAATTTGGTCTCAAAATCCGGAGCAAGATTGGGGATGTTGGAAAAATATAATATGTGTGTCCCGAATCACACGGACATAGGCTATACTGTGCCACTAGTGCATTATACGTATATGTAGCTTCAATTCTGCGCTTACGTACAGTCGAGCTCCAACATCGACACAGACAACTTTTCAAAATATCTATACAGACTTTATTGTTACTGACATAAGACACACGTGTAGATACTTTTGAAAGGTGTCTGTATATGTATTGGAGAACTCGACTGTACCTATTAACGTTTTGTAATTTTGCATACATTGTATTTTTTAGCAGTTAGCGCGTTTTGCGTATAGTAGGTACTAGGTAATTTCATAGATATAGATATACATAGATCACGCAAATGCATGTACTTCGCGTGTCAGAATTCTGACTCCGAGTTGGCATTTCGACTTACATTCCAATTACATTCCGCGCGCGTCTGTTGTGGTAGCCGGTAGTCCATGAATATTAAGAAAATACCTTATTGCAGAATCGATTTTCCGCGGACAACGGGGAATTCAGATCACTAATTCGCCCGTGTAACGTCAAAGTAGGTAGAAAAAAGTGACACGGTCGGTTTTCATACAGATTGAGGTGTTTAAGTTATCTAGTGCAGTGTTTTTCAATCTTTTTCATGCCGCGGCCCCCTTAGTACAGAAAAAAATTTTTCGCGATCGCCCAGCCTACGTTGCTCAAAATACTTACAGCACTTTAACTTTAATATCTAGTATATCTGTGAGGTAATTTACATCACAACATTTTTTTACATCATCAGTTATTAAATTATCAAAAATACGTTTGTTTCCCGGATCCGGTTCCCTGTCACAGTTTAGGGATATGCACGGCTAGCACTAGACTACGCGCGAGACAGCTCGCACGCCGTCTTGTGCTAGCCCTGCAGAGCGCTCGAAAGCAGCATCCAAAGAGAATATAACCACTATTGCAGCGTTTTGATTCGAAAACCGTTGACAGTGCTCACATCGCAACTAAGCACCAAAATGCGCTATATACGGTACCTAACTTGATCCGGGAACCTGACGTGTGCGTTGACCAAAGAGTAAAGTAAAAAGTATGCGTTGAGCCAAAGAGGTACGGTAGAAATATAAGAAAAAACTATTCTTATTTTTTTCTTTACTGTACTCCTACTACTCTAATATATCAAAGAGAATATAACCACTACGTTTCAAGAAGCGGAACTTCATACATTGTTTTAAGATTCTCTTGATCTACCACGAACGCAAAGAAAATATTGCCAATATATATTATATTCTGTATTAGAGTATATATTATGTCCATGTATTCTGTGTTTTGTTAGGTTGGCTGCAATGGGACTTCGTCCCCGTACATTTTTTCATTATAAGAGAGTTTCCAAAGGCTGCAATATATAGAAAAATACTCTGTGGTCTATTCCTTTGACGTTATGCAGTATATATATATCAAAGAGTATAATAAGTATATTTATGTAAAGAGTGGCAACACCAAGAAATTACTGTCCCACAGCCGCCTAGCAGCGAGTGGATTGAACTACTCTGACGCACGCATGCGTGCAGCGTGCACGCTTCACATACACACTAACGCACACATACATATTAACGCGCCACGCACACACGTATACAAAAGTTGTATTCTCTGTTTTGACTTTGAAGCCTACAATGCGACTATCAAAGTTAGGAAGGAAACGTTTCTAAAACATGATATAAATCACATTTTAGTTACCTAAGTACGCTTCCCTTCATACTTTGCCAGTCACATTGTAGGTTTCAAAATAATCACACAGCTATGAAATGGATCTGAAAAGTGAAACATGCAACATTCATAAAAGTATTTATTCAACTTAACAAATTATGTAACAAGAACTTAACAAAGCACAACCTTTTTAACAAAACACACGAGACAAGGACGAGATTTAGCTTCAAAACATGAGATTAAATCTCCTAGACCAGATTTAACAAATCCACGTACAGCCGATCTACACTGCATATTACTCAACCTCAAACTATTGTCTGCACACATAATACCTAGATATTATTTTTATAAATAGATACTGTGGCTAAAACTATTCTTGATTTTATTTAAATATGATTTAAATGTGTTTTCATTCAATGTTTTTATAGACAATACATTGACATTTATTTACTGACTGACACGTAGGTATGTATACTTCATCTAAAACCACAAAGGCCGAACAACAAACATAATTCCATATTAATGAGATATTTGTTCATGTTCAGTTAAATAAAATGGATACTTAATAAATTCTATCTCAAAACATAAAAATATATTTTATTTCATTTCAAAATCTTAAAATTTATTGTCGTGGGTCTATTGTACTGACATCTATTTCCATTTTCTGTCAACAACATTAAATACAGCGATCCGCTTCGCCAGAGATGTCACTACTTTCCATACAATAAATCGGCGTGTCGCCTCTTTTCTAAGTTTCCAGCCCCTGATATATATATTTATTTATGACGTTATGGGAGCGTCAGTTTTGTAAAAGGGTTTTTATTTTTTCTATTTTATTTTGATAAATATTATTAAGTACTATAATCATGGCATACTTCGATTTAATGAGCGTCAGAGAAATTATCGAATCTGCGTTTGGTGAAACTGATGTAAGTAACAATAAGTTGCAGATACTGAGTTAGTCATGCGGCTCGGTGCTTGGCCTCTCGCTCCGACATTGGGCGCACCGCTGGCGCTATCACGGCCACTGTAAGTCGCGGCTGAGCCCTCAGTCTACTGAATATCGCAAGGTCTACTCTTTTCGCTGAGCTACTACTAACTACACGTTTCACTTTTCACCACTGGTATTAAGAAAAGACCTTTCAGATAGCCTCAGGCTCTATTTATGGTTTAGGCTCTGCCAGGGTTCTGTGTAACACGCGGGAGCAGCCAGGAGGGCCTCGTCCTAAACCTACTTAAATTACCTATACAAGTTAAACTAAACTGCAATATTATGTGCGGTTATTGAACTGGTTACGTTGCATCTGCGATCGCACATATTTTCTGATTGTCCACGTGACAATTCTCAACAACAAATCTGTATAAAATATAAATAAATAAATAAAATATATACACAAATCGATCTAAATTCAATTTGGTTTGCAGAGTAGCTGTCCAGTTGACTTAAATATGGTCGGATCTGTTTTATTCATTCTTGCAAGACGTATGCAACTACTGAAAAGGCACTTCAAAGTTCAAATGGCAGATATACTCAATAAAGATATACCCAAGACGACATACGTGGTAACCGAAATAAAAATTCACACTAAAAAGAAGCGTGCGAAGTACAAGGCGGGTGTAGCCGCAGATGATTTATTGCCTTCAGATAAAAGACTTACAGGAAAAATAAAGCGTTCTACTCGAAAGCGTTCCAGAAAAACTTCTCTACATAGTACTCCTTCGGCGAAGCATGCCGGTGATGACAGTTCATCAGGAATGTCGTCAGATGAAGATGTTTCAACAACAAGATCTGCAGCCCATAAGCGTTCGAGTAAAAAATATACGTCTGCTGGAAAGTCTCATGCTGAACGACGTATAGATGAAGATTATGTTAAAAATATATCTCCAGGTGCACGGCGCAAAGCTACGAAATATTTAGGTGAAAACCTTACAGCGAAACAACGTGAATCCGGAAAGTATTCTGATGAAATGTCTTCAAGCAGACAACGTAAATCTGGAAAGTATTCTGATGATATGTCGCCCGATGAACGAAACAAGTATTCTGGAAAGATGTCTCCAGGTGAGCGTCGTAGAGGTGGAAAGTACTCGGGCCAAATGTCTCCATACGAACGAAGTAAATCGTATTCACCAACTGATGAGCTTTCCAGTGAAAGTGCAATTAGTGGAAAATCTAGATCTGAAAAGCATTTCACTCAAACAGATAAATCTGATGAACTACATTCGCAGAAAGATACTGCTGGTCGTAGGAATGAGGTACGTTCTCTAGGCATGGCCATATTTTACTGAAACGCTCATAGCCTGGCGGCCCCTGCGAGTCGGAAACGATAACGCAGGTTAAGCAAAGATGGCAGCGGTCAGTCTTTGGATGGGTGACCGCCTGATGTTTGAGTGGTTAATATAAATGAGCGTTTCCGTGCTTTGGAAGGCACGCTAAGCAGTTGATCCCGGTTGCTGTCTATGACAGTAGTCGTTATGCTGAGTTAGAGGCCTTTGGGCGGCTTATGAACTTCTAACAGTCGAGTTGCCCACTCACTTGACAAAGGGGGGACAACTGTTACTCGCGTCCGCAGGAGCTACCTACTCGTACCACAACCCTGCACGTGTCCCCTGGGTGGTACTCGTACTAAAGAGTGACAGACTTTAAAAAGGCCAAAATAATATATGCCATACGATTAAATAAATAAATACTGTAAAATATATAATGCTAAAAAAAAAAGAAAAATAGCCTACCAAAAAAAAAAAAAAGCCAATAAAGCTGCACTTTTTTGGCTTTTTTTTTTTTTTTGTAGGCTTTTTTTTCTTCATTGATCAAGTATAAGCAATACACATTGTAGACTAGGAGTTTACCTACTGCTTCAGGCAAATAAGCACTAACAATTAAATATTATGTTATATATAATAATAATAATAAATCAGCCTATATCGTTCCACTGCTGGGCACAGGCCTCCTCTCATGGTTGAGACTCTCAACTTGAGAGGGAACGGGCAGTGGTCCCCACGCTTGCCCAGTGCGGGTTGGGGACTTTACATAAACCTTTGAATTTCTTCGTGAATCTATGCAATGGTAAATTCATTCATGTTCCTAGCTAGCATTATTCCCGGTTGTGCCCTAAGCGAGCCCAGGGTCCGCTTTGACACCTAATCCCAAGATTTGGCATAGGCACTAGTTTTACGAAAGCGACTGCCATCTGACCTTCCAACCCAGAGGGAAAACAAGACCTTGTTGGTATTAGACCGGTTTCCTCGCGAGGTAAATATCAAATGATATTCCATACATAAGTTCCGAAAAATCATCATTCTCATTACAGCATTCGTACGAGCCGGGATTCGAACCCACGACCGCCGTTTGACAGCCGCATGCCTGAACCGCTAGGCTACCGTAGCAATATGTTATAATTATAAATATGCAAAAATATTATTATTATAATTTTTTTTATTATTTTTTTATTATTCTAATTAAGTTGTAGAGATAAGACCAACATTATAAAGGATTTATAATATTCTAGACGGGAAGTAATGAAAGGAAAAGTAGATATGGCGCTCGCCAAACGTATGATGATGATGAAGATATGGGTGAGCATTTTATATCAGTTTCATTATCTTCTTTGAAGATGTATAAAAGTAATAAAACTGTATAACTTTTATTTTTCAGAAGAACAGCATGAGAAAATATTTGTCGGTAAGAAACTTAAGCCAATCAGTACGCGAATATTTTTTACATTTGTATGGAGCAGGTCGCCCCAGTCGGCCAACGCTCCATACAACTGTAAACAAAAATCGCGTCAAAAAAAACGTTCTCTTGGTTTTTTTCTTACCAGAACACGATACCTGTTATGCCGTTAAAGGTTTTGCTTTATTTTTGTTACACCTTGCATATACAAATATTGCTCGTTTAATAGTATAGGATAAAAAATACATTTTGTTTTATGATCCAGTTACAAGAACTCCGTCTGGCCGAAATATAAGTAAGTATTTAAATTTTATGAGTGACTAAAGTAATAATATACAGCAGATACACTCTCTAATTTAAATGTTCTTTAAAGGAGAGCCAGTTGTGAATCCAGTTGTAACCCAAGAACAGTTTAACGGACTCCTAAAAAGAACTAGAGCACTACAGAACAAATTCGGAATTACAAAATGGGATGACCTTAGGAACTCTACCTCCTTAACACATCCAAAGGCAGCGTTGAACATGGCGGTGCGTCTGGATGTTGCACAAACTAGACTTGCACGTATGCTGGATGTTGTCAAACAGATGGCACACCAAGTACCAGGAATAGACGTAGATGCATATCTCGATGAGAATTCTCTTCTGCCGGGTACACACGGGAACCTGAATGTGGAGGGTCCTGTTTCAACACCGTTATCGACCCCGGGAGCTATTACGACCCGCGATAAACATCTTCAAACTGACACCGATCCTGAATATGTTTCGAAGGAAGAAACGGGTAGACCTAAGGACATTGTGACACGTGGACAATTCACGTAAGAATTCTGATTAATTTGGACAATTAAAATCATCTCATCAGGCTCTATTGCAATGAATATTTTTCATGAAGGAAGGTATACTTGAGATTATTTGAGTTGGCCGAATTGCAAGTAGTCCATTCAAAAAGCAACGTCCAAGGCATAAAATTGCAGATCCGATGGCAGATTTATAAAAAGCCGCTCTTTAAATAATTTCAAACATACATATCTAAGAGTTTGAAAGGGGAATCATTCAAATATTCAACGCTACTAGAACAATGTATGTTGAAAAATAAAAGTTACCGTTCCAGTTCCGTTTTAATCACATTAACTAAAAGAAATTTGGTACCTACCTCCGTCGATATTCTAAAGATAGATTAATGTTTTATCAATGTGTCTTTTACAAATCATATTTTTCAGTGAGGAATTAAGAAGGACGCGTGACGGTATTGCAAAAACTGTACAATACGCAATAAAAGACGCAGGGTTTGGCAAATGCGATCGAACTATTTCATCAACCGGTAAATTGTCTGATTTCTACTTCTTATAAATATAATGTAGGCAGAGTATAATGCAACTAGTTTGGAGACCAGGGCACGAGGGCTTCATCGGCAACGAAAGAGCGGATGAGCTTGCAAGAGAGGGGTCTACAAATCACTTTGTAGGTCCCGAACCATTTGTGGGACTCTCGCAGGGAACCATAATTTTGGCCTTTAAAGCCTACGCCAAAACCAAACACCAACACGAGTGGAGGAATGAGGCGGGCTTAAGGCATTCTAAGCTCTTCATAGAAGGAGTGGACTCGGGCTGGACTAACAAACTCTGGAAATCCAGTAGGAAGCAACTCAGAATCATATCTGGGGTGATCACAGGTCACTTCGGGGTCGAGGATCTCTTGGCCAAAATGGGACTATCGGACAGTTTAGACTGTAGAATGTGTGGCGAAGAGGATGAAACTATGGAACACTTATTGTGTGAATGTCATGCCCTTGCCAGACAAAGAATGAATTACTTTGGTAACGGCTATCCGCAACCAAAGGGATTCAAGGTGCTCCCGCTAAGCTGCATCATCCGTTTTGTGGAAATGATGGAGCGAGCTTGGGAGTAGACATAAAGGAGAGGGCAAATGCACAAAAGATCCCATTGGGACGAAGTGTATCCGAAAGGGCCCTCATCTAGATAAGATAAGATAAGCCGTAGACAGAGTCTATCAGCCCCTTGACTTCACGGGTCTTGTAGTGTCACGCGTAATGGCCGCTCCACATGATGGGCCATCCTGACCCATCGGCCATCATACAGGACGCAACTATGCGTTAAAGGGAGTAAGACATATTTATGTCTCGTTCTACCGCATAGCCGCGTCCTGTATGATGGGTCAGGATGGCCCATCGTGTGGAGCGGCCATAAGAGAGCATGGCGTCATAGACAAGTATGAGACCGGCTTAGTATATGAGGTCAACGCCTAGTTTTAAATCATTTAATACTTTCAAACTAGAAAGAAGAGACGTATTATGCTGTCGGTAATTATTATAAAGTTTCTCTTCCGTTTGTAAACTTTTATAAAGGGTCTTTACAATCTTAAATTTATACTGAATGCTCCCTACATAGTATATCCTTACTTTCTGTAGATGTCATTTGTATTTATATCCAGAATCCAATGCAGTTCGCCAATACAAATTTTAAGTCAAAATTTTACCTAAAATTATATGTTTTCTATTTCACAGAAGTCATAGTAAACCACTTCCACAGTAAATTTAGGGATATCGCGAAGTTGAACCTCGTCATCGACGAGTTTGGCAGGAAAGTAGTTGCTGTTGATGAACGTCTTACTTTCGAGGTTATGTTAATCCATGTTTATCTTAAATCTATTATAGCAATCAGTAAGTATTCTTTGAAAATAAAATTTGATCAAAGCCCGTTCCTTGTGAGTATATAGGTATCTAAATAATATTTCACACCACTGCTCGGAATTGTGACAAAAGATGGTCAGAATTCGGGCTTCAAAACTGGGGTTAACTGGACGTTAGCATGTTACTCCTTTGGAGTTGCATGCATCTATAGGCTGCGGTGTCTGCTTACCATCAGGCGGGCCGTACGCTTGTTTGCCACCGTCGTTGTATAAAATGTCGAACAAACAGGCCTTCTATGAATTGAAACTGTTCAACTATATTTGTATGGTCCAGTTAGAACAGCGATTGCGACGAGGCAGCTCTTTTGTTTAGTATTATGATCTTAAATTAGGTACTTCAGTTTGATTTATAATTATAGTTATTTGCGATTTCCTCACCTTTGGCTCGGACGTCGAACCCACTCACCCATCTACCTGCCTCATTTCTAGCCTCTAAAACAATGTACCTACTATAGTTACTTTAAAATTGTTAAGAAACTGCTAATGCTAAAAAGCACTATATGCAGATTAGGTATGTGGTTAGAGTAACTAAACTGTTTGCTTTTTAGATGACTACGTTTCAAGATAACTTAATGCAAATGCAAACCGAGTTAGAAGCGGCAGTGGAAAAAATGACTGACTTTTTTCTGGCTCCAAAGGAAGATCACGCCGGTAAATACCAAACGACCTTTTACTTGGTTCTAAATTCCATGCATAAAATGTATCAGCCCTCGCTGGTTCAATGTTTTTGACACGATTTTTAAGCCTCCTATAGGCTATCTTCCATGGTAGTACACCTTGCAAGATAGAGTGAGATAGTGATGATGAACATGTTTTTTTCGCTCTATCTTATAACTTGCAGGAATGGCTAGGTGCGGCTGTAGGATAAATGGGATGGCTACATGTGGGGAGCGCACCACGTACCTACAGTCCTTGAGCTTATAGAAAGACATTCGGGTTTCGGGCTACTAGCTTCTGCCCGCGACTTCATCCGCATGGAACTCGTTTTTGTCGTAGTTCCATACAAACTTTTATCCCCCATTTCACCCCCTTAGGGACTGATTTTCGGGATAAAAACTATTATATGGCCTTCCCCGGGACTCAAACTATCTCTTTATAAAATTTTACGACGATTTTACGATGTTGGACTGTTTTTCTCTACAGGTTACATTTCTCAACCGAATCTGGTGAAATTTCGGGAGCAGGTCCAATATTTTTTTAGAATTTTTTGGCAATTCAGGGTTAAGAAATTCAAAAAAAGTTTTTTTATCGATTAGAGGCACGCGATTTCGACAGCTCACAGTTTATGTATGTTCACTGATTTATCTGTCAATTGCGGACCCTTTTTCAACATATTTTTTTATTCAAAGGAGAATTTTCCTGTGGCTTGTCACCAAGACAGGATCTCATAATGGATTCTCAGGCAAATTTAAGGCAACCCTCAAATTTTATAGGCACGCGTGTGGGGATTTTGCTATTTCCTATTATAACTCGTGTATTTACCCTCGGAAATTGCAAATTTGGAGAAGTGAAACTGATGATGAAGACCGCAGATGACTTATAGAAGTCCTCTATGATGTAGACTTCGTCAAAGGTTCTTATATAATTCCGTTGAAGTAACAACTAATGAAGTGTCAAAGGTGATTCTGAGATCATTGTGGAATCGAAGGAACTCTTTAAATATTATGCACCCACTTATAGCGACTTGGGTTTTTTTCTGTAATAATTAGCAGATTTTCTCTGGGAAAGCAGTTCATGAGGTAAAGTGGAAAAGAAATGTAGAAATATTCATGTAGATATGTGGCTATTCTGAATCGAATTCAGTTCGGAAACCTTGATTTTAAATTAAATTATTGCTAATAATGTTGTAACTAACCAACAAATTCAAATTTTAATATTATAACAATTTTAGATTCGGTTTGTTTTATATGCATGCTGAATGTTCCTGTAGGGACATATACAAGTTTAAGAAGAAAGGGGCATAAGAAAAGAATAAGTAATTATTTTGTAATCAGGATTCAGGAATACTCACTTTGTACGAAATTATATAATACTAGCTGCCCGGCCCGGCTTCGCACGGATTATCCGTTTTCCGTAGGAATAAAGCATTCTCCCGCAGCAAAATAGCCTATGTTCATCAGGGATAATGTCGGCTTCTAATGGTTAAAGAATTTTTCAAATCGGTCCATTAGTTTCGGAGCCTATTCAATACAAACACACAAACAAACAATCAAATCTATTATCTTTATAATACTAGTGTAGATGTAGATAAGTTCTTCTTTTGTGCACTAAAGATTGAATAAATATGTAGTGTAAATATTAAATTAACTAGACTTAGTTAATTCAATAGCAACGGCTAAAGGGGTGGTAAACTTGAATTTGAACTAACCACCATAATCCATTTAAAATTATGGTAGTTAGTTCCAAACCCTGACATAGATACCAAATGGAATCCTCGAACACTACGTATGGCATACCTTGACATACCTTTTATGGCAGAAAAAATAGAACCGAGATATTGCAATGTCGAAGCTGACCAACTCTCGCCCATGATAGGATGTAAAATTCTAAACGATATGATATGATACAGAGAGATAGAATATAATGGAAAAATAAACCATCTTCGTCTGTAGCCCCCGACAGGACTCGAACCTGCGACCTTTCTATTAACGCTAGACTGCTCTACCAACTGAGCTACGAGGACAGTGACGGGAGTTGTATAATTTTCAATTACATTCCCGCTAAGATCGCCGCGCTCTCTGTGTCCTCTTGAAAGACTTATTTACAGCCTTTTGGCACAATAAAAAAAAAACAAAAGAACTTAGTTAAATATATTTAATTAAATAATTTGTTTCGTTATAAAGGTAGGATGTAAAATTGTTACATTCAAATAAGACAGGAACCAGTGGCTAAGGGATAAAATGTATTTAATTAAGTGTTACCAATATTAACTTACAGCGGTCGCACTAATAACTGGAGACTTCAATTATTACAAAAAGGACTTGGTCCATACAGGACGCATACAGATCCTCTTAAAGGAACAACTTGAAGCTTACCTGGAAAATTTGAAAGTAACTATTATTCAATTACTTATTCTTAACTCATTAACGTTCTAAAATAATTACTAACTCAAATTTAAACTTTCGTGAGTCATGTGTAAAATACTACCTACTAATAAATCCACGGTTAAACTCACGTATTGTCATGATAGGCGACATGTTTCGAAATCTTCAGGATGAGTGTTTTCGCGGCAATGTCGCTTGAAGCACTGCCCGCGCGCGCTCCTGCGTGACATTACCGCGAAAACACATCCTGAAGAAGAACTCCTGAAGAGTTTATTTATTTATTAGGAACAACCACATCATACATATTAAATAAAGAATAATTCTTATGAATAATTCATTTAATTCAGGCATCTAAGACCCATATACTCGTAATAAATACCTTAAATACTAACATACATACAATTATAAAAACAAATATTATAGATGTCATTTAGACGACATACCGGTGCGCCTCTCCACTGCGTCATCAGCTCCGATGTAGGGTTCGGTAGGTTGCCCCGGAACCGCCGAAACACAACATTACACCCTTCGACCAGCCCCCCTATTCTGTAACTTGTTTTAAACTCGCCTCAACGCTCACCCACAAATATATCTTGGCACCGCGATGCGTAGTAACTAAGCGTAGGTAGAGGTCTAGTTTCGTGACGGTTGAACGGCGGGGTGAGCCGCATTAGCGCGTAGCAAATAAAAGCCCTGACCCTGTATCATGGTCGGCCTTATCACACGATAAGTGACAGGATAGAGCGTCCGTCACTGGCTGACACCGTTCGATAGAACGAGACGACGCTCCTATCTCGTCCTTATCTCGTGATAAGGCCGACCATGATACGGGGTCAGAAGTCAGCATTAGCGATGGTCTGCTATAGTGGCCGCGGCACGCGCAGCACAAACGAGCTGAAATGCACGTAGTGGATATAACATTTCACTTAAAGATAGTATACTAGGGGGTCGTTAGAAAGAGTTCGAAACATGTCACCTGTTGTGACATATAAACCGTGAGTTTATCCGTGGGTTTATTAGTAGTAATTATTAACTCTGTATTATTTGTGATATTTGCATCAGAACGTGGAGGAAAGGATGAAAGTGCTTCTTAACCGGAAGTGCACTCGTGATGAAATGTTTGAAGCATTGAACGATAAAGTGACTCTCAGGGATATTAACGGTCTACTAACTGAAAACCAATTCAATGCAGTCAACACAGAAAATAAAATCATATTGCACAATTTGTACCTTGCAATATTTACAAAAGAATGTGACTGGCAGGTAAGATTTTAAGTCTTATAATTATGTAATTGAATAGGGGTGTAGTTACACAAAGTAAAATAACCAATTGTGTTGAATTTTCCCGAAAAAGGATTAAAAATATAGTTGAATGGAGCACTTTTTGCAAAGCAGGGGAGCTGCAGTTTTTTTTTACAATGGTTAAAGGTGACTAGACTATGTGTCGTTAAGATTGTTTCCAGAATGAATGGGCAGGGCAATGGGTGTGTTGAACGGAACTCGTTCGGTCATACTCACACTTGACCGATTTTTTTTTTATTCTATGTGTAATTACTCCCCAGAGAATAATTGATGAACTTAAAGGAAAAATTCAAGGAGGTGCTGAAATTAACCAACTAAAAACTCTGATGGAAAGTATGCGAAAGTGTTTTACTACGATGGATAAACATATGGATGACATGTATGCGATTGTTGGCCCTGTTAGAATATCCCCAACTGATAAGACGATTGAACGAGGCAATTACTGTTTATGTTGTGGAACACCTGCGGAGACTAAGAAAACTAAGATCGGTTTAAAAGTTTGGCAAGAAGCACTTTCTAAATCAGATGCTGTTAAATTGCCAAACGAAGAAATTGCAGTAGTTTGCATTCCTGGACAGCCGATTCCACATCCTCTTGAGCTAAAGTATGTAGACATTTGATTAGCTAGTAAAATATATTTTAGAAAAGATTATGAATTGGGAACTACAATTCAAAATTGCTTAGCGAAAATCAAAAATTGCCATCATAATTTTTCCTTTAATTTAAATTTATAATTTCGTTAGCAGCGTTACTGCTTAAGACAAAATTAACTAAGTAGTTAATTATGTTTGTATTTTTCTTAGATCCCTTTGTGCTCTGGTTTGTACTCTGTGTTTTTGTACATGGTGTAAGGTTGTCTATCTCGTTCTACCTATCTTCCACTCAATTTCTTAAAGGTTAGCTGGAAGAGATCCCTTATAGGGATAAGTTCGCCTTTGTGCCTTAATCTTATACATCATGTTTATGTTTTAACCTGTTTTGTGTACAATAAAGTGTTTATACATATATACATAGCAACTTTCATAGCACCCATTTAAATTACAGTTCATTTGTCTGCGAACACGATTGTGGAGACACTGTAACGTCAGAACAAGTCTTTGACTTGTTTATAAAAGAGCTAACCCCGAGCCGTACCAATTCTGATCATTCTGTGGCTACGAGTGGCAAGGTAATGCGAGTGGTTAAGTTGACGGATTTTTTTTATGGATTTATAGAAAGTTTCAAGCCTTACAACTTATTCGAAGTGAATCCACATTCATCAATTTTCGGATTGTATATAGAATACCACTGATATAGCTTTTAGTTGTTCAGAGAGAATTGGTAAAGAAATTAAAAGGTATGTGTGGAGTTCCCGATACGCACATCTCATATCTTTCTTTTTTACTTACCATTTACACTTTCGCGGACCCCGGGCGCCTTTAGGCCACAACCGGGAATGAGACAGAGTAGTCGTGGCCGTCATGCTGTGAGTGGCCAGTTTTACCACCGAGTGCTGACCTCGTATCATGGTCGGCCTTATCACACGATAAGTGACACGATAGAGCGTCCGTCTCGTTCTGTCGAACGGTGTCAGCCAGGGACGGACGCTCTATCCTGTCAGTTATCGTGTGATAAAGCCGTCCATGCTACGAGGTCTGGTCCTTTCTTGCAAGTGGATGTGATTGAGGAATGGCTCTTTCCTGTAGAGAGTATTTGGCTTGTCCATCTCATGGGAATCCAACCCCCTTATAACTACCACATATATTCAAACGCACAACACGACGCTCCTAATGGTCGGTGAGTCGACCATTAGGAGCGGCTAGCTCCTGGAAATCCCTACATGGCCATGATTCTAAGAGATTTTCTTACAAAAAATATCGAGTTTCCCCAGACATTTACTCACGACTGCCGCTCTTTCCTCATTGCTATGCTAAATAAAAACCCTGCTTCTTATTTAACAAGTGAAATTAAAACGGATTTTACAAAAACCCAACTGCTTTCAATTAAGTATTATAGCCTGTCACTCCCACAATTAAGAGGAATCCAACGACACCTCATAAGAACGGTTTAGGCTGCAGGGCGTGCCAAAGAATAAGACATACACACATACATACGTATACGCTCGAAAAACATACGAGCAGGTAACCCTCGTTTCCTTCGGCAGTCGGCTAAAAATTAATAAATATATGTTCTTAACTCATTTGTTATTATTGTTGCTTTCAGAAGAAAACACTTGAAGATAACGAAATGGCATGACATAAACGGTCGACATTTTTGAAGCTCTTGATTGAAACATCGAAAAATATGTAGTTATGAACTTTGTCGTCATAATGTTTGCCCGTTTAATTTATTATATTTATTTTGGATGTATTTACTTAAGATCGATTTATTTGATACTGATATATTTTTGTAGAATATAATATACTTATCGTAGATTTTGCGAAAAAAATTTTTTGGTATAAATAAAGTTAATTTCTAGAAGATTGTGGGGTTCTTATTCAGACTTTTTCTATGATATTGAATGAATTAATTAATTAATTAAATAAATTGACACTGAATATTAATTATTATTTATTCGTATTAAATACGGTTTTAAAAATTAAAGGTCAAAGTAGGTCACAAATTCATCAATTACCCTTCAATGACGATGTAAACTAGAATAGGCAACACTTTAATGACAAGATGTTTAAACAACTAAGACTACTACAACCGACTAGATTTACAGTTAATTGAGTTGTCACACAGTTTTCTAATATTTGCTGCTTGATAAACAATATTACGAATATTTAGTCATGTCTGATACTATTATGAGTGTTCAGGAATTAATAGACACTGCATTTCCGGATGAAATTGTAAGTACTTATTTTTAGAACACATTTTTAGTTAATTCATGTTAGTTAGAGGTTAGGCCTATAATATGCAGACGTAAATTTGGATTAGAAAAAACTATGCTTATGTATGTTTTGTTAAATATATAGTTTCACTATCCTTATAATGTTATTTGACGTTTCAGACAAATAGCACAATTAACTTGAGATTACTGAAAACAGTTATAATCATAATCGCCAACCAGTTAAGAGTTCTTAACCGACAAGTACAAGTTAGCGTCGACAGCGGTGCAAAGCGATCCCAAACCAGTCCCCGGCCGAGCCAAGCGATCTCTGAAATCAAAATAATAGTTGAGAAGCAAGGACCAGCCAATAAGATACGGAAAGGTAGTAAAGGAAAAGTAGAAATTACAGAAAAAGAGGGAAACGCAAAAATAAAGGGTATAATCAAGAAAAAAGATGAAGAAAAGAAAAGAGACCATGATGAACCTGACAAAAACCGTGAATCTATTACGTCTATGCAACTTAAAGATCACAGCCCTAAAAAGGCAGTAGGTGGGGACAAAGATCCGACCATACATGAGGGAGCCTCCATACACGACACCAAAGTAGATGTAAGAAGTTTTACACTCAATAATGTTATTGGTGTAGAGGTTAATTCACTCTACATTAGCGCTTCAATAAATTTCGAGGTTTATTCTGAAATGGCGCTTTAAATAAGTAATAAATAACCTAAAATAAGTAAAATACGAATTTGCGAATACGAATACGTATTGATATTTTTGCTGCGATTCATCACACCAGTTCCAAACTACTAGTGGTATAAGTTTCCAGTTGCGATAGGTGGTATCGACCTCTACCCCCTGAGATGAAATTCGCATTTTGTCAGAATTAAAAATAATGCAAATTGCACCTCACCTACAAGAAGAAATAAATAAGATATTTGAATTTTTGAAGGACTTGGAAGAGTTACGGGAGCGAGAAATCAGGACCATTAGTCAGGTAATTTCTAAACAGAGTGGCGTAAATTCGAACTATTTAGTTTATTAAATAAAAAAGATTCCGTAGTCTACAATGAATCCTTGTCCATGTCGCCATCTCTGGCTGTTCGTCTTTCCGCGGCTTAGCTCACCAACCCTTAGCCTTATTGCTAGAAATATGTAATTTAGGCATGAGTACCTACCTATACAAATACACTAACGCTGACCAAGTGGTATTTTGGCAAAATATAATCTCAAACACAATCATAAATAAATATACATTAAACATTATTAGTGGACAATCTTAATTCACAAATGGAACTAGTCCCTAGATCATATCAATAAGGCTTATATTTTGGCTCATATATATAATTATATACCCATCTAAATACATATAACAGTATACAAGACTCATCATACATTTAATTGGAATAATAGCTCGCACACATTGTAGATTATAACTATAAAGTCTAAAATATAAAAGCGTGAATGTATGTTTTTTATTTTTTATTGAATTTCTTAATTTGATGTTCCTGTCCTCCCCCTGCCAGTATAATACTCGTACATACGGAACATTTTCTAAGTCATTTACGGTGCGTGCGGAAGTTGCGGAACGGTTGGCCGTTGTAAGACGGTCCCAGTCTGTGGCATCAAGGAAAAGCTGAATATGTTGTGGCTCTCCAATGACTTGTGATTTAATTGTATATTTTGTAGATATATTCATTTATTTATAGATATATATTTATTTATAGGGGTCAGGCTGATAAAACCCACTTTCCCGAAATGTACACTCCCTAAAGGTCAGCGAACGAAACAATCATAGCAGGCGACCTCCTTACAAGTTTCTACCCAAATACGTGCCTAAAACCCGGTATATGCATTGCCAACTGCGCATCCAATCACAAATACCCAAAATATCAGCCTATTTCTTATTACCCAACACAAATGAATGCGATTGGTCAATTAACAAATGCATTGCTGTGATTAGCCGTCGTGCGTCAGGTCGGACGACACAGCTATGTAAGTATATGACAGTGACACCGAAAACGAATAATTATTGGATGGTTACATGCAACAGGAAGCTGTTAAGTTGTCATAATGTTCGTGTAATATTTTTAGTTTAAGAAATATATTTTTTATTTTAGCTACCTACTAAAAGTACAAAAAAATACTGCCTTGGTTTCTACCGCAGATATAGGAAATAAGGAGATCGGACATGCCGCGCGACTTGAATTGAATATGCCTGTCGCAAGTTCTTGAATTCGTGGTTTTATTTGAAATAAATAGTATTTATAGTATTTACGGTACCTGTTGAAAGTGATCCCATTGGTGTGGAAATTAATCAAATCACTGTGATGTTTGCAAGTAATTATTGCACAACTCGGCATTTTGGAAATAAAACGGAACTTTCTCGGTGGACAACGGACGGTTTACTATCGGCGGAGTATGCCCAATGCGCTAACATGTGCGACACAGCCGCCGGCGGCCTGTCCGCTCTATAGTATTATATGCTCTGAGGTTTCTACGATGATCGCAATGGAGTCAACTAAAGAATCTATCCTATATTGTTAAAATAGTATATTTATTTGTAGGTTATATTTGTAACCATGTTTCTTGAAAACGGCACCAACGATTTTGACGAAATTCGCAATGAGTTTAAGGGGGTGAAAAATATACCCTAGTTAACGGGTCTCATATCCGGCAAAATTAGTTTGCTCTATTTTCACCCGAGTGTGGCTCGGTCGCCCAGGTACTTGATAAATAAAAATACTAAATTATTATATAATTCTGTGTTTAACTAGCCCTGTACAAAATGTGATCATAACAATAAAATCAAAATAATATGTTTATCGCTGTACCTACTTACCTAGTGAAAAGTGATTCCATCTGTATTGCTGTGCTGGTCCGAATGACTCACACACCATTTTACAGCTCAACAAGGCATATTTATTGAAATTGAACATTTGGTTTGTTTAACAGTTGGTCACGGCAGCCATGTTCGAACTAAACGGCCGCCTGGCATCGTTCTGACGCCCCGCCTACCATGGCATCCTTTCTGTGGGGCCATTTTACGGCGCTAGTTAGACGTCTATGTTTTTTTTCGTTCGCTGCTAATGGTACACTTCTGGAATGTGCACTGTTTTAATAAGTGCACTTCCCAATTGGTACACTTTCTCAGATAAACCACATTCTCAGATGGGGTCGGGCTCATAAAACCCACTTTCCCGTTTATAATATGTGTATAATATATTATTTTATTTGTACGAGCTTGTAATACATGTATTGAGATTATTTACTGTAGCTTAGAGGTAAATACGTCTCTGTACACGTGTTAGTTTGTCTATCTTTTAGTTCCTGATCTCGCCTCAATTGCTCAAAGGTTAACTGGAAGAGATCCCTTACAGGGATAAGTTCTTTGTACCTACTTAACCGATTTTGCCCGTATTTTTACCAATGTCTTGTGCACAATAAACGAAAGCCGTTGTATAATGTTTATAGCGGGCGGATTCCCACGAGGACCCTGCTCTGTCGCCGTCACCAATGGCCTCGGTACATTCTTTTGGTGAGTTGTACTTATATCCTAGAAATAGAAATTTCTGACAAAAAGAAAAAAAAATTGAGACAAACCGACTGCGGACTTATTTTGCAGTTTTTTAGACGAAATGATACTAACCCTACAATCAAAGAAATCAGAACCTAAAGTTTGACTTCACGGTACAGTTTTGAAATTGTAAATAGAATTATTTATGGATATAACTATATCGACTAGTCTAAGTTAATTAGAATCTTATCCTTGTATTGACGTATTAACCGCTTTTTTTCATTTTCAGGCAAGGAAAATATACTAATAGGTAAAAATATTTTTAATGTTTTTAGTGTTCCGTATTTTTCACACTTCATGTTTTAATCAGTACTAACTTCATTTTTTATTTTCACGCTGCTGCAGTCTCACCTCAAGGTATAAATATTTATTTACGACGCTAGTAGCGAAATGTAGCTAATTCCTATCTAAAAATTAAATATTTATGAGTAAAACCGTCTCCTTTTTACACAGGCCAAACACCAAGAATTAACGTGGTGGCTAAAGAGCAATTTGACGAATTAGCAAATATAGTTCATCGGCTTGAAGCTCGTTTCGATCCAATTGGCATCCCAAATTTCCCCGAAAACGCCGACTTATTGAAAGCCCTACGCTCTGGTGCTTCACTAACGGAAGCGATGGCGGCCTTTCAATTGTCAGCGAGACTCCAAACCTACGAGAAGGGTTTCGAAATCATGCTGTCTCTACTCACGGATTTGGCTAAAAACACCCCGGGAATTAATGTTTCGAAATTTCAAGACTTGGAATCGGATTTCGCCAGAGGTCTTATAAATGAGAGCAGCACTCCAGTAAGAGAGGAACACGTAAACGATTGGATTTCTCGCGGTGAATTTAAGTAAGAAATAAGTTTTCAGCATATCTTGCGTATAATCATAACATGTTATATCGTTTCTCCCTATATTAAACGTTGAAATGAGGCGCATAATAGTTTTATAGTGTATCAACAAAGGCACACCCATGTGACAATGTTAAACCCAAATGCAAAAAACATACAAAAAACAAATACATAAAATCCTAGTTTTGTCTTTAAGGTTAGTATAGATAGATCACATGTGCATTGTGCAGGTTTTTACTCATTGCAGCAATGCTATGCACGAACTATATGAAGAAATTATGGTAATCGTAAAAAAGAATTCGAAAACTACTGGAACCGATAACAAACCCACCGAAATGTTGATAAGTCAATTGGGTAAGTAATTTTATATAGGAATTGAAGAACTTATTTACAAATTACTTGTTGTATTCCTTCAAATGCATGTTTCTTCTGAGCAGAAAGAAAAATAGAAGCGCAGAATTATGCAGAACGTATCAAAAATATAGAAGAAGAAATTACAAAATACGCCGAACATTTTGTCCATATTGACATAAGTCTCTCATCCCAGGTATTTTGCGTGTAACTATGGACTACTCCATTTTAATGGTGATACCTTTATATTAAAATTGTTATTGTTTAGATAGGCAGCTATCAAGAACAGCTGACACAGCTGCAGTACCAGTTAGACACAGCAATAGAAAATATGATAGACAAAATGGCTCATGTACGCACTGCTACGGAAGGTATGTCTTTTATCCGTCTAAATATTGTTTGTTTTCGGTAGAGACTACAATAAAAATAGATCTAGTAAAATAAATGTTTACTGAGCCGAAAAGTCCGCTAACGAAATTCTAATTTTCGATTAAAGCAGTTAGTAATAACTTGGTAGATGTCTCTACGAGCCTCCCTAAGGTGTAATTAGAAGACTGGAAGAGATTGAATGCAAGAACGTCGCCGCTAACGGAGCCCACATTAGCTCAGTTAGATAAGAGCGATGGAAAGTTTCCAGAGGTTATATATAAAAGGTTCTTTCTTTTGAGATTTACTGTACATTTTACGTTGCAGCTCTAATGGACTTAAATACGCGATTAGACGCATTACAACAGGATTTGGAAAATGCTATCCACGACGGGAATCAATTGAGAACCCATCAAAATAGCATGACTTTAGATTTGGCGGTACAATTCTAAACATTCATTTGAGTCTCTGTAACTTAGTTTAACACGAGCTTCATCAAATAAGCGTCGATTAAACAATATATGTAGTAGAGTTTAACCCAAGATTATTTCAAACGTGTTGTTGGTTGACGTTTAGTCTCAGGAAAAAATCTTTAATCTAGTTTAGCTATGTCAGCCATTATTTATTGACAAGTCTCAATCACAAGTCTTGGATCCAAAGTACAATTATAGTCCTTAATTTTTTTTACCTCAAAATGTGTGTACACAAATTTGATATAATATAACTATTCTGTATAATGTTCCAGAGGTTATGGAAAGAGATTGAATTGATTCGTGATGCCAAAGCTGACAGGGAGGAGATGACAGATGCGCTCCGTGACAAAGCGGGCATTGAAAACCTAAATGGAATGGTCTCGACTGCACAGTTCGATGCTGTATGTGCGGATTTAGAAACCAAAATTAATGCTTCATATAAGAAGTTCGACAGTCAGGAACTTGTTTGGCAGGTACCTACTTAAATACTAAAAAGCTATTTTCTTGAAGCGAAAAAGAGTGATCAAGATGGCATGTTAACTACCCTATTTTTTCGTACCTATCTACTTCTCTATTTAATTATAATACAGAGATCGGAAAAATTTGCGACATTGTTTGCAATTATGTGGACATGACTCCAAAATTAATCAAAATGTTAATTAATTATTCATTGAAAGATAATTTGAATTATTGGAGATAATAGTTTATTTATAAAGTGCTTATAAGCACGTATATACTATAATAACTTTAAAAAAAATGACGTTACAACGACGATGAATTACATAAATAATTATTAGCAAAAGGTTCGTATTTAAAATGGTTATCGTTTCCGTAAATATTTATATATAATAAATAAATAACGATTTTAAACTGACACAATTACTTACACTAGAAAAAAATTTGAAAAAAATACTGATATTTTTTAAAATAAACCTATACTTTAACAAACTTTTGTATTTATTGACTAGGAATCAAATTACATGTCAAGTAAAAAATTAATTAACTGAATAACATTTTGATTGATTTTGGAGTCATGTCCACATAATTGCAAACAATGTCGCAAATTTTTCCGATCTTTGATTATAAAACTTAGTTCTAGTACCTATTGTTTGGTATCATCAGTGTTGGACCCATCCGTCCAAGTATCCGACAGCTCTTTTTAGGGTTCCGTAGCCAAATGGCAAAAAACGGAACCCTTATGGATTCGTCATGTCTGTCTGTCTGTCTGTCTGTATGTTTGTCTGTCTGTCTGTCCGTCCGTATGTCCCAGGCATTTTACTCGAAAACTATAAGGTGTATTTGAATAAAATTTTGAGGATAGGTGTATTTTGTTAGCCGCTACATAGTTTTGTAATTTTTTTTTTTTAGTGGTGCACTCCATACATCAAATTGAAAGTATTTTTTTTTCATTGCAAGCCACACACAGGTTGTGGGACATGAATCGATAGGCCTTTTAAAATAAATATAAGGTTTCTCAGCATTTTTTTTGATTAAGTGAATAGAGTCGGAGATAATCGCCCCAGAAGTCACTAAAATTGTGTCCCCCCCCCCCCCCCTCTAATTATTGAACCGTGTATTTTAGAAATATGAAAAAAATCATGGACAGGGGCTTATTAAATTCTTTCAGCGAAAATTATTTTGAACAAGATCGGTCCAAAGGTTTTTGAGATATTTCTAAAAACTGCCTTCCTTAAAGAAAAGGACGTAAGTGCCATAAGATTTCAGTAACGATACGACGTTTTTAATAGGCACGGAACCCATCTTTGTGCGTGGTCCGACACACACTTGGCCGCTTTTTTAATATTTATCGTTGCTTTCTGCCTTCATCGTCTTTCTAAAACAAATAGACACATAAAATATATGGTTTCGGACTCGGACTTATATAAATTGTTTTAAATGTAATGTTTTTACTGAGTACGGCAGAGCCGAAAGGAAGGAATATGATTTTAGATTCAAAATGATGCTCCGGAGTCCGGGGTAACTTAGGTTAGGTATGGTAAAAAACGTATTTTTTTCCGTAACTTTTAGTAGTAGTCGGGTTACGGTTTTTTAGAATTTGTTATGCTTGTTCTCTTAGCTAGCTTTAGACGACCTTGATAAATCAATAAGGGAGAAGGGTGATTGGGTCCATATCTGTACTCTCCGCGATGACATAAACCGCCACTTGAATAACCTACAAGACAAGGTGAATGCCCTAATGGAAGTGGTGGGTGAACCACATGCTGCTGCTATCAGGAAAAAACTCTTCAGAGACACTGACTGTGTATGCTGTGGTACCCCAGCAACCATGAACATGGAAGTACCGGTTCAGAGATTACCGGGCCTTAAAAGAGCATCGGCTGGTGGCGCGGAAGCTCAAGATGTGCCAAATGAGGATGGAGATTATTCAGAACGTTGCGTTCCAGGTCGTGTAAAACATAAAGATTCAAGGTATACATATCCGTATACTTGTAGCTGGTAGTTTAGTTATGTATTTCAAACCCCGATCATGCATGAATGCAATAAATTTTAAGGGAGTGTAAAGGTGGTTTTCCACCGGATGAGCGCGGATTGAATTGATTTTTTATTTGCATGCTAAATTGAACCTTACTGCTGTACTGTTAGAGTGCAAATCACACTGAAGATTATTTTCAAGCGCTTGACATCGCGGGAAAATTTCTTCAGTGTAATGTGCATTCTAATAGTACGGAAATACGTTTCAATTTAGCGTGCAAATAAAAAATCAATTCAATCCGCGCTCATCCGGTGGAAAACCACCTTAAATCTTGATCGTCGCCATTCATTGTACCTACATATTTTGTGAAGTCAGGAGTCCCATTCAATGTACGAAGTTTACACATTGTTGACATCATGAACTGCGTCATTAAGAATCTTGTCTGCACGTATAGTCAACATTGCTACATGCCACTCAAGTTTTGTACGTTTCTTTGGTTTACAGAAGTCATATCTGTCAGCGGTTCTGCGGTGGCTCTCATACCCTTATACCACGGATTCCACCATTGAGTCGGGCTCCTCCTGATGTGAACATCACTCATTTACCTCGACAAGTTATGACTACTATTGGCAGTGATGGAAAGGTATTTATTATTTATTAGTGCTAGCGGTACACCCCGAAATTCAGTAAAAAGCTGCAAATGGTGTTAGAAGCATGAAAATCGGAACGATTGATTTTAAGGCCACACGAATCAATTTGACCCGTAGCACGAAAAAAAACAACCAAGGAGAGGGGTTATGACTATGACATCTTTTTTTTGTATGGGAAAAAAACATTGTTCTGAAACCTATCGTGTGTGGTATCTAATGAAAGGGCTTACTAAGCCGATTCTAAAAATATATCACATCATTATATTTCAGTCACTTGTTTTAAATTAAAATATGTAGACCGGTTTCCTCACGATGTCCTTCACCGAAAAGCTAACGGTAAATATTCGTGGTAGTATTACATATATAATGAATTTAAAAGGAAAACTATCACGGCTAAGTAGACAGCCAGCTACTTGGCGCGTGTCGATGTAACAAATACAGACGGGTAACTACTGAACCCTACACTGCGCGTGGCCCGACACGCACTTGGCCAATGTTTATATATAAAATGTTTTCAATATTTATGGCTTAACCGCTTTAAAAAATTTACATACATGAATTTATTTTAAAAAGTACAATATGCTTTTTATATTGTAGGCATACCAAACCGATAAGAAGATGGAACTAAAACCTTGTGTGGCATGTAACGTCCCAAGAGATGTCCCACGGCCGTCGGATAACACTGATGGTATGAATGCAAAACGTATAGTTACCTATTTTAATAGATTTTTACAGTTAACATCGAAAATATCTGTAGGTACGATTTTGTGACAAACATTCAACGTGACGTTAATCAATGATGTTTTTTATATAAAAAAGAGGTAGATACGTCATATACTCATACGTCACCGGGATCAGTGGCGAGCAGTCGTGTTGGAGGCCAAGACCCACTTTGGGTCGCTGCGCCAGAGGAGTAAGTAAGTAAGATAGGTCATAAGCGCTCCAAGTGGTACACTAAACTGAGTCAATTGCACCAACTTGCCTCAGTTGCGCGTCGTTGGTAGTCATTTTAAACACGGAATTTCGTATAGGACAACGTATCTCTTTTTTATATTACGTCATTGAATTAAATGACAAAGAGGCCAAGCGCGTGCAAATATTTTTGTCACTTTTAATAAGTTTATTTCTATTAGGTATAATGTATAATTATACATTTAATGTTTCATACTTACTGTTACTGAAAAAAATCATTAAAAAAAAAGAATTTGTACGATTAAAACATCTGTGTTTATGTATAGGTTTGGTGAGAATTGCAGCCACTGTCGTTACAATTTTATTTGAACCTTGTTACTTAGACGCTGAGGTCGATTTGAACCAATATATGTTTTCAAATATTTATTAATATTTAAAATTTACATGAAAAATAAAAGATGACGTCTTGGACGATTGAAATGATAAGTTATTTTTATTTTATTTCCTTTCAGCTATTAAACCTGCCGACGAAGAGAGAAATTCGTCATTTGACATAATGGGTGAAATGTCTTGGCTGGCAGCGCATCAACTCAGTGGCGGGTCGGATTACCCACCTCTGCCTCTATTTGATGATGAATGATGGATGACAATTGAACATTTATTTATATTGCATTATATCTTTCCTTTAAAACGTGTCATTATTAATCCACTTCCTAACTATTTCATAGTAGATTGTATAACTAGGATCTAAAATAGACCATAACAACCCGAGACGGTTATTTTTTTTCGAGCGTGAGAGAGATTATGTTCTCTCACACATAGATTTTTAAAGAGGTAAATTACATAGTTAAACAGTATACGTACCAATAATGTACCTACTTTAAAAACAAAGTTTTAACCGACTTTAAATCAGTACTCAAATTGCATCAAGTTTGCCTATAACATTTGAAGAATTCCCTAGATTTGTTCCGGGTCCCATCATCAGATCCTGAACCTGATGAACATGGGACCACCTTGGAAGGATACCCTTACAAATCAAAAAAAAAATCCGAAACGGTACAGGCGATGCTATGGAAACTTAGCACTTGTAGCAAATCCAGACTCTGATTGAAAACGGTGATGCCACCTTAGCGGTCTGGGCTGCTCCACATTCGAGCGGGATGACATTTCGCTGTGCCCTACCTCACCTTAAAAGCATAGCTAATGCTGTAGCGAACTAAAATATCAGTGTTGTTACATTCAAATATGTTTGATGATGTAGGGAGATTGATACGTGCTACGTGAATGAATATGAGAATAGTGTGTCAGTATGTATATAGTGTATCTTTGGTCCAGTACGGCTATCACAAGACGGCGCGCGAGCTCTCTAGATTTTTCTCGCACTATCCGTCTCTCTTTTATTAGAAAACTTAGAATGAGAGGTTAAAAAAAAGAGCCTAAGCCCTGCTGAAACGGGAGCCAATCATGCAAGGCCCAATAATGTACAGCCTGATAATCCGCGTCCACTTTTTGTGGACTCGGATTATTGGGTCGTGCATTATCAGCCCGGACAAAAGTGGCTTGTCATAAAGCGAACTGTCTTAGGTCGGTTAGGTTAGGGTTCACTTGTGTCCCTCAGACCAGGGGCCGTATACAAGGTTACATCGACAAACGCTAACGCTAACGAATAAAATGTATGGGAATGACAGATGCCGACGAAACACTTTTCGTTAACATCTGTCATTCCCATACATTTTATTCGTTAGCGTTAGCGTTAGCGCTTGTCGATTGTAACCTTGTCTACGGCCCCAGAAATAGACACCCCGCGCAGCGGGATGGCGTCGACTCGCTGGAGATTATTAGTCCGCACAGATGACCGTCCCAATGTACTTACATGGATGATCAGGCTGTACATTATTGGGCCGTGCATTATCAGCTCGTACAAAATTGGCTTCCAATTATTGCCCCGGACCAAGTTTGCTCAGGGTGATAATGCACGGCCCAATAATGTACAGCCTGATAATCCATGTACAGTATGGACGCGGATTATTGGGCTGTACATTATTTTGGCCGTGCATTATTATGGCTGTACATTAACCGGCACCACTGAAACGTGGCTGAAACGAAGCGCAGCCAACGGCTTAGTATTCGTTGATTTATTTTCCTCTGTAGCCAAGACGACGCGAGTGAAATTGTCAGCAAAGGTGCAGCAAAGTCAATCGTCAATACAATTTTTTGCACAGAGTACTTTTCTATATATAGTAAAATTTTTGGCTCTCTCTGTATTTTGGCGTATTGTGTAGATACCAGTAGAGACTGTTTCGAAGATCCCGGAAAATATAGAACTGGCTAGTTTTTTGCCGTTATTAAAAACTTACCGACAGCTTTATGTCATTATTACTCTAGAAATATTTGTACGGGACATAATACTCTTTGTATGGGACTTCTTTAGGTACCTAAGTGACCGGGTTTTATAGTTTTATTCATAATCAATTTGTTGTTATTTTTGCTTCTAGTCAATTCTCTACTAATTATAATCAAATATGTGAAAACAAAACATGTGATATTTCACCAGAATTTTGTTATTTTAGTATATTGTTTAATTACGAAGATGGCACACTCTAGATCGGAATTAACGACAGTGCGGGAAATGATTGATGCTGCTATTGTCTTCGGTGAGGATGTAAGTAATTAAAAACAAAGTTTTAACCGCCTTCCATAGGGGTGTAGACTCGAAAATGATTATTACTCCAATAGAAGGAAGGCAAAAAAATATGCCTACTGACGAAAATCCCATTCAGATATCGCAAAGAATTACGAAGCTACAACCGTTTTAATATTGCTTGATAGAAAGAGAAAATGCAAACAGTGTGTGACGTCACGTTACGCGAGGCTGCCGGATTTGAATTTCACGCTCCGTGGCAATGCAACCCCACTCTTTTGACATAAATTTGAAGCGAAAATGATCTTCTGTTATGGTTATCTTTTTGTATTCTTTTTAGTTCAGAATTTGTAGGTCTCTGCAATGGCAAGACTTTATGAATTCATTTTAATTTGGAATAATAGGTAGGTAGGTAGGGCCCATAGTTTTAATAACCAGGCCGGTAGTTGAAAAATTACAATCCAATGTCAGTCTTATTTATTGACATTAAGATATATGTTTGACAGTGCGTAAGTATGTGGTCGATATAACGCCTGGAAAAGGGTTAAAGGGTGAAATAGTTCCCACTGTCTCACAGGAACATTTAGATTTAGATCGGTGGAGTGTGATGATGTATAAATCGTTTTTCTCATTCCATGAGTTTTGCCAGGAACCCGTCGTCGACTTCAAGCTGCTAGAATCAATCCTCTACATCTTAGGAAGACAACTGAATGTTTTAGAACGAAGAGTCATGGTCGAAAGGGATAAGATAAAAAAGTACAAACTAAAAATGAAAACCACCATTGCGATTACTGAAATAAAAATTCACAAAAAAATTGCTAAAAGAACCAAAGACAATATGCCTGAATCGACGACTGAAAAGTCCTCATCCTTGAAGCCTCAACATAAAAGAAGCCGTTCTAGGCAACGGTCTAAGTCTAGAGGACGATACGAGGACGATGATGACGAAGATTACAAGAAACGCAGACGGCGGAAATACGGGCATGATAAAGATTCTCACAAGCACGGACGGCACAGGGGCGGACATGATGAAGATTATAAGAAGAAACATGGACGATATAGAGACGGTGATGACCAAGATCCAAGAAAGCGAGGGCGACACAAGGACGGCGACTCAAAGAGGCAAGGGCGGGGATTTAGAGATGACAGTCGAGGTCAGTCTGCAGTTTAAATGTAATAAAAACTTACGTATCACTCACAAGGATATAGTATTCGAAACGAAACTAACGTAATGACCGAGTCACATATTTTATGGCCCAGTCGACTGTTTGTTTTTTGAGCTCTTATTGTGGATGATTTCATTTGCGGTTTTTAAGCCAATACTTACTCGTAATTAAATCCACATGCTACACACAATGCGAAACTATAATTAAGGTGGCTATAAAACTGTAACTCTTCTTTTATTCCAGATGTTCTTCATGAGAAAATACTTGTGGGTAAGTTGGGAATTGACATATCCATCTGTTATAGACCCAGCGTTTGTCTATGCCACATACGGGACGGACTATTACATAGGCAATAAAGTGAAACTGTCCAATTTTACAAGCAATTTTTAACTAAATATAGAGATTTAATAAACATACATATAGTCCCCCAGGTCCCAATTTTAACTTGCAATGTAATTTTATGTTTGTTCGGGTGGAATCATGCCACTCAACTTTGAAGCAGATATCTTCAACCGATTGAGCTAAAATGTTGGGTATATGTATAGTTTGGGTGACAATTCAATATTATGTGTACCATCGAGCTGATCTGATGATGGAGACAGAAGGTGGCAATGGGAATTCAAAACTTGACATACGTAACCCCGTTGAGTTTGGGCTCGTTAGAATCGTGTCAACGAGTAGTTGATGACGGTATACAGAAAAGTACGGTTGGCAATAAAAGCTTGTACCAAAAATTTAAATTTATTTTTGACAGTATTTTACCCATTATAAATATGGTCATATAAATTCATAACTACTCAGTGAGACTGTTTCACATACCTACTGTAAATGTGTACCTGTCATACATTAATTCACTTTTCTGCTATAAACAAAATAATTCTAGTGTCAAGGTCGTCGCTGGATGGAATGCAGGACAGAGGTAAACCATTAGCATCACATAATGTTCTTACTTCGTTCAAATAGTTGTAACGCTCATAAGATTTTTTCTATTCCGCCCTAAGATCATCGTAATGCTGTGGTTACTCAAAAGCAATATGACAAAATACTATCGGAGGTCCGCAGACTTCAGGACAAATTTGGCATTGTGTCTAATATAGATTCGAGCTGGTTTAACCTTCACCAGCAAACTTCTCTTACTGATCCAAGAGCCGCTCTGAATATGGCTACACGGCTGGATATTGCCCTAAAAAATGTTACTCAAATGATAGATATCGTCTCAAGGTTTGCTAGCGCCATACCAGGGTTCAATATAGACGAGGTATTGAACGATATTCTTGTTGAACAAATATATAACGAGGCGCCCTCCTGGAAAACGCTTAAGTCTACAAGTAAGGCCAGCAGTGAGTTGGTAGAACAAGAGGAAGTCTTTTTGGAAGAAATTCTATTGGATGAAGAAAATCTAGCGACATGGAGGGAATTCAAGTATGTTTTTTTTTTAAATACTAAGTAAACTCGTTCATTCGCTTGTTTAATTTATCTCATCGCCAATGGTTGTGTGGAGGTTGGCGTTGACTAAAATCAGATTCAATTCGTCCAGATTCGCGTTTATAAAGTCATGCCGTACCTAAGTTGTTTGACAGCAGAACTTAGTGTTTCTGTTTCCCATTTTACTCTGTATATTTTTTATGTATTAATACCTACTGTGTGTTTTTGTTATTTGAAGTTGCACCTCCGTGTGGTGAGTTTCCCGTGTGGCGTCAGGATAGAATTTCACCTCCCCCTTTCTTCCCTTGGGAGCCGTACATGTTTACTAAGAGAGCAGGGTTGAAGTGTGTTGTGGGCAATGGGCTTGGCTGCATTCACTGCGATATTACATTTTTTCGATCTTTTATACCCTCATTTATGCTAAAAGTGGCACTGGAACATAAATTGAATGTGCTATGCCTAGTTGCCTACCCCTTTTGGGTATGTACCTATGTATAGTTAACACCTACGCCTCTCGCCACTCTTATTATTTCAGTGCTGACATGCATGAGATACAACGGAATGTGTGCCAACATATGGCGTCAGCAGCTGCTGAAGCCGCTGAGACGGCTAAGAGGGCTAATAAATTGTTTACACAAACGGGTAATCATATTGTTTATACTTTACCAAATTCAAAAGAGGTTTTTGTTTGTTTAACATGCATTTATGTTCAGTCGGGGGTATATGCGTACAAAAATAAGAGCATACATATCTGTACCCGCCTTTATTAGGTACATTGACAATTTGAAAGAGTCCTGTACAGATATTTATGTCCTTATAAGTATATGTACGTATATTAATACCCCCTGACTGTACGGAAGTCCTAAAATCCTAATCTGAAATATTTTACTATACCTACTTAATAATTAAGAGATGGTCTACGGTTGACAGTTACTTTTAAAATTAGGCTTATGCAGCCTGCGTTTCTTATGCCGGCTGTACACATTGGGCCAACGTTGGCGCTTGAGCAGGAGGCAGGTATGTAAACGAAAGAGATCGAGTTATAGCCCTCTCCCTTTAACGCATAGCTGCCTTCTGCTCACGCGCTAACGTTGGCCCAGTGTGTACAGCAGGCTTTAAGCCGCGGGTCCTCTGAATGCGGGCGCAGGACCGGTCACTTTGGCACTCTTTCGGGGAGGCTTATGTCCAGCAGTGGACGTCTTTCGGCTGATATGGTGATAATGATGATAATGATGATGATGATGATGATACCTTCTGTTAACAGCGCCAAAACTATCGGAAGCGTCAATACTCAGCGTGAAATTCGCGAGATGTAGAATTCTTGTCGACCGCTTTACCAATAGGGCAACGGCTTTAGACGTCAAGATGGCGTCACAGGTAGGTAACGGCTTTGTAGTATACCACAGAATAAATAGTTTAGGTATGCCGAATGTGGCCATCCCTTTCTATCGCATGCAACGCGCTGCGATGGAACGCTTGCCTGCGCCTGGGCCGGTATCATGTACAGTCACCAGATAACCAATATCTGCCACAACAAAGCGCGCATATCAGATATTTGACACGAGTTTATTTCTAGCCCCGTAGGCGTGTCAGACATGTATGCCCGCTTTGTTATGGCGAATATTGGTGCAGCACGTCTATCATGAGAAGGCCGCGACTTACTCTCGATTTTTCGCGCACTTATACCTCTTGTTCTAAGCGTTCTAATAAGAGAGAGACGGATAGTGCGAGGAAAATCGACAGAGCTCGCGCGCCGTCGCATGATAGCCGTGCTGGTGACTGTACTTGTAACGGCGCGACCAAATCACGGACCATGGCGCAGGACAGGGACGCAGTTATGCGTCTAACGCATATTTGCGTCCTCTATGATGGGCCATTGTGAGGGAGCCTTCACTGTAGACTACATTCATAAAAAAACTAGGCTACGTAACACTGGCTCTATTAGGTAAGCCCAAAATTTTTAACATGAATTGAACCGCGAAAAAACGCTGAAAAACCGGCCAAGTGCGTGGCGGGCCGCGCGCAGTGTAGGGTTCCGTAGTTGCCTTCTGTCTTAGTTACATCGACGTGCGGTGCGGTTGCGTCGGCCGAATTTGTACGAAAATTGGCCTTTTCAAGTACACATTAAGTTGGTCGACTATTACTCGGTAACTACTTATGCCTGTCCGTGATAGTTTTCCTTTTAAATTCATTATATGTACTACTACCACGATTTTTTTCACATCCCCAGTAGTAGCCATTTAGCCGGGAGGGGGAGGAGACACATGACTCGAACAAAAATTTGGGCTTTCAAGCCCAATATCTTGCAAACTGATCACTGATTTGAAAAATAGTTTTAGAAAACCCATAATATTTTTGAACGAGCTATCCAACGAGACCCCACACCATGGGTTTAACGAGAAAAAAAAATTACACCCTAAAAAAAAGTTTTTCCAAGATTTTATTGTACTGTTTTGTCGGCGTGATTGATTTATATACACATGCCGAATTACAGTTTTCTAGTAGTAATGGTTACTGAGCTAGAAGCCGAAGACGGACAGACGGACGGACATGGAGAAACTATAAGGGTTCCTTGTTGACTACGGAACCCTGAAAATCAGCAATCATATGGATTTTTTATTAAAATCAAAAGTCGTCTTTCGAAATAGTTCATAGCTTTATTTGTTGCGTCGAGTAATTATTTAGATTAATTAATATCGTGATTCCATGATGTATTTTCAGATGGGTGATTGTCAAGAAAGCGTGTCCCAATTACAATATGAAGTCGAGCTGATGACAGAACGCATAGATGAAGCTCTGGCGCACCCAGCGGAGGATCCTGGTGGTATTCATTTATTACATCTGGCCATAAAGTCGCAATTACCACGGATAATCCAACGTCCTGACCGGGAGACGTGACGTTTTGTATAGTCGAGGAATGAAAAGGTTGACCACTTTTCGATCTTATTTCAAAGCAGTCCAAAGTGGTCAACCTTTTCATTCCGCGACTGTACTTACTAATCTATCTATGTATATTGACATATACATATAAACGTAAAAGTACTGACTGACCTCACTAAAAGCTGATTTTTTCACAATAGGTAGTTTATATAACGTAAGTACCTGCTAAGAAGGGTTTTTAATTCCACCCTGAAGGGGGTAAAAATGGTGTTGAAAGTTTGTATGCGGATGGAGCAAAAATTTTAATTAATTCAGTGAGAGACTTGAAACTTTGTGTATTGGCTCTTTATTGAAATTCAAGAAATGTAATTTTAGGGTTTTGGAAACACTCACTTCTAAGACGGTTAAATAGGGGTGCAAAGTTTGTATTGGGGAAACTGTAAACGTGAAATATAATTTTCTCAAACATACAATGAAATATTGACGTGTTCTTCATAATGAGCTTCGAAGTGCCACGTTTCGGACGCACCGAGACGAGAGAGCCGTATTGGCATCAATCATACAAAATTGGAGGCCTGCAAGATGGTCTTTTTAACCGACTTAAAAAAAAGGAGGAGGTTGTCAATTCGGTTGTATTTTTTTTTTTTTTTAATGTTTGTTACCTCAGAACTCCGTCATTGATGAGCCGATTCGATTTTTTTTTTTTGTTTGTAAGTACATAATATATGCATCCAGGTGGGTCCCATTTTTTTTTTAATTTAGTTGTATGATGGGATCCATGAGGAATTGAGAGAACTCCTCAATTATATTAGGCACGCGCACGCGTGTAGTGATTTTGGTATTTTCTATTATATCTCGTGTATTTACATCCGGAAATCATAAATTTGGTGGAGTGGAACTGATGATGAAGACCACAGATGACTTATGGAATTCCTCAATTATGTACTTAAAGTACAAAAGCACGTCACAGATTCTGATAAGATTCCGTTGAAATAGCAGCTAATGAAGTACCAAAGGTGATCGTTGTGGAATCGACGGAAGTCCTCAAATATTATCGGGCCACATACAGCGATTGGGTTTTTTTCTCTAATAATAAACGCATTTGCTCTCGGAAATCAGTTCATTTAGTAAATTGGAAAATAAATGTGGAAATGTTCTCGTGGCTTGGCGGAGTACTAAATTGAAGCCGCACAGCATAACGGCGTTCAGCCATGAAAATAAAAGTTTGATTTCTTGGAGATATTTGGTTTATTTAATTGCATGTTTGAGAAAAGCACTATACATACCTCGGCGTGAAAAGCGGTTGCCAGCCTCATAACTATCCACCCTCGCTACGCTCGGCCGTCTATATGTACTCGGCCGGCGACCCCTTACTTCCCGGCCTCCGTAGTAATGTACTACTTGAGTATTTCTTGTCTACATACCTACATACATACAATAACATACGCTCGAAAAATATAATCCGCGACAGTCCGGTGGTGTCTTGATAAAATGTATTATGGCAATTCGGAGCACTTTGTAACACCCGTGAAAATGTTTAAAGTTTAATCGTAAGTAGATATTTTAGCTGTAAGATACTATAGATTTGTATGTCTGTGCCTCAGGCTGAAAATGGAGACGCCAAACTACGTTATAAGACCTTTTATGTACACCTATTTTCTATAAATAAAATATTTTTATTCTTATTCTAAAAGAGTTTAGTGAGGATTTTAAAGGAAGGCCCGGAAGGCCGTGGATAGGCCCTCAAGGTGGACTGATGACCTGGAACGGTCGCGGGCGCTGCGCTGGATGCGGGTGACGCAGGACCGGTCACTTTGGCACTCTTTGGGGGAGGCCCATGTCGAGCGGTGGACGTCTTTCGGCTGATATCATGATGATTTTAAATATAAGCAGCATTATATTATGAGAATTTAACCGTAATACCTACCGGGAGTAAGTATTTTGTAAATTCTTAGATTTGTGATACAAAAACTCCTAATTTGAAAGGATATTAATGTTATTACAGCTGTAGCGGCATTAAAGGATGAATTTGCAATATTGCTAGGTGACCTAGCCACAGCAAAAAGGAACCAAGATGCATTAAAACGACTTCACGATCTGAGTGGTGTAGATTTTGAAGTATGTTATTTTCTGGGCTATAACCACGAACTTCGAAAGTCGAAGTTCGAGTATTTCCATCTCTATCGCACTTACATTACTCGAGTGACAGGGATGCATGCATACGAACTTCGACATTCGATTTTCGTGGTAGCGCCGCTGTACCTATTACGTAGTAGAAGATTTATAAGTTGTTGGTACAGTCACCGGCATCAATATCTGCCACAAAATAGCACGCATAAATATCTGACACGACTCTTAAGTCTAATGCCATAAGGACGTGTCAGATATTTTTGCAGGCTTTTGTTACGGCAGATATTGATGCCCGTGACTGTACAAGCTTTTATTTCCGCCTGTACTTTGATGCACAGTTATCCACTACATGTACACATTGGGAGGTTACAGAGTCCTAATGCGGGTTGAGTTGGCAAGAGCTGCACGGCCATCATAGGACAGCCCGCGAGCTGTGTCGCGCCGACATAGACTATCGGTCTCTTTTTAAACGTTCTAATTAGAAAGAGGCGTATAGCCTATCTCACCGCGGTATAGCTCGCGGGCCGTCCTGTGATGGTGCTGGATGTGATTAGACGAGCGGAGAGACGTATGTCCAGCAGTGGACTAAGATAGGCTGATGATGATAATGATGGTTGATGACTTCGTCCTTCTTACGTAATTTAGCTGTTGGTCAGCTTTATTGTACCATAATATTGCGTTCTCATCTGACGGACACGTGGTAAGTGCAAAATTTCAAAGGCTACGGGAAGTTGGTCAAATTGACTTGCACGTTTTGACCTACACAAACTTATATACATACAATGCAAGTTAAATAAGAGTACTAACACTTAATGCTGAATTTAGGGGCACACAACTTCAAACTAACAAACATTATCATTTCAAACTTCAATATCTCAAAACCAGATGAACCGATTGATTGATTGTCAAAACGTAGCTAAAACCATCTCGATCACGTCAGCTTTCAGACACAAAATCCGCAATAAAATCGGCTAATTCGTTTAGGGGCTACGATGCCATAAACACACAGAGATACACAGACACGTCAAACTTCTAACACCCCTCTTTTTGCGTCGGGGGTAAAAAGAGTAGAAATATAAAAGACGTATGCGTATCATACCTGGGTCATTGTCAGATTTAGGTGCGCGTCTTTTCGGTTGAAATTGCCAAAGTTAAGAAAGAAAGAAAGAAAGAAAGATACATTTATTCGTGACAAACACAAGGCAATTTACATACATTGACAATAACGTAATTTGCCACGAAATGGTCGCAACTCAGCGTAATGCTGGCGGAGCCAGCGCTGGTCTTCCGTTAAGGGCTTTAAAGTCTAATTTTTGGTTGAACTCTGAATCCGCATAAACGACGTCGCCTCTTCTATAATTCTATGCGATAAAAACATATTATATATAAACATAAGCCCTTAACTATTGCCCACCGAAAAGACGATATTTGTTTTACTGACTGACAATGACCCACCTACACATACATCCAGAGTTAATACAGATAATCCTTCAATCTCCAAGTTATTGTGCTTTCTTTTGATTGCCAGAGAATTCGGAAGAGACTTGAAATGATCAGCCGGAACAAAACCACGCGAGAAGAGGCGTTGGAACATCTTACGGCAAAGGCGAGGGTCGATGACGTCAACAGTTTATTGTCAAGGGATCAGATATACGCCGTTGTTGGATTTATGCAGCAAGAAATTAATGATACGCGTGGCATAATTGATTCTGGGGAAGTCAGGTGGCAGGTAGCTTCAAATTGTATTTTATGCAATCGTTATATACTCGTAATGTATGCTTTTTCAGTCGAGTACCACGTTTAGGCCACTCAGCAGTGGCCTAATTAAGGTACGAGACTTGAGGGCACTTTTTTATACGACGGTGGCAAACAAGCGTACGGCCCGCCTAATGGTAAGCGGACACCGCAGCCTATAGACGCATGCAACTCCAAAGGAGTAACATGGGCGTTGCCGACCCTTGATATGTTTGAGGATTCGCTGAATACGGTAATGATTGCACCCGGGCGGGCGCTCCATGGGCTACAGCCTCTGAATGTCATCTTGCACGAGGAAGTACCCCCACCTTGCAGAATATCGGAGCTATAATAACACCTCTAGCTAGCTTAGCTCTGCTCCGCAAGCACTTAACTGCATACCTACGAGTATATGCAGCGAACAAAAATCTATAGAAGTCTATTTTATTATTATTTATTTATTAAGTACAACCACATCATATATATTACATTTCACTTAAAGCTCGGTCGGAGGCTATTGCTTTCGTTAGGGAGGTGGGACGACGAATTACGGAGAGGGGGTCTGACGCCCGCGCAGGTTCGTGCAAAGGTTGTCCATCGCCATTCAACGTGGTAACGCGGCCTGTGAGATGGGTACCTTTGCGCCAGGGACAACTCGTGGGGGACTTTTTGACTAGGCTTAAGCTAGTAGCTTAAGTTATTATTGCTTTATTTGTTATTGTGTTTTAATGTGGATTAAATGGCTTAATTAAATATAAATAAAACATCACTTCATGTGATCATATTGGACAAAATCATATTATATATTGTATGTAAACTTAAAGCTAGTATATTAGGAGGTATTTAGGTATTTCTGATATATATGTAAGATCCTTTTCTGGGGGTACATCGTCCCCATGTTCGTGCATGGCGGTAACCACGAAATAAGACGCGGTAAATGTAGTTCAGGTATGTATTTCCAATCAACAATCACGACTACAGCAAAAACTTAAACGATTATAACGATGTAATTGGATTAAACTATTTAAGGTTAGAAACGCGGTGTGTTCGTCGCAGAACTAGTTAGCGTCCGTCACGATTCAACGCTCTATTCAGAATGCCAGGCATGGCCGCCAACGGCGCCCTCCTTCGTTCTACCCCACCTACTTTTCTGTCGTCAGGTTGGTCAACTGTCACTTTTGACAATCAGGTTGGCCAACTTAACCGTTACTAGTTCTGCGCCGACCGCACCCAAGCAAATCGCTTGACGTTTCTAAACACTGTCAATAGATGGCGTTGCAAGGCACAAGATCAACTATAATAATCAGTCTACTTAAGCTTAATCCTAAATTTGCTACGAACAGCGCCCCGGTTGATACCCCGCGACATATACAACAATTATGGAAGGACATAACATTGGCTACGCATGTTGTGTGCAAGTCTAGTCTAAGTAGCGCCGCAAAATGGCCCCACAGAATGGGTGCCATTGCCATTATGCGGGGTTGGGGGCGCGGTGTCAAAACGATGCCAGGCAGCCGTTCAGTTCGAACGTGCGCATACCGGGTTTTAGGCACGCGTTTCGTACCTATTCTAGTAGCCCACCCAAGGAAGGAAAGTCAGGGGAAAAAACTCGTGTAAAAGCGAATTTTGGTGTAGTTGTTGGGAATGGTATTTTAAACCACGTACTAAAAGTACTGGTGGGTGGGGGTGAAGCTAACGGGCGGAGGGGGGCGTAAAGGTCATAATATTTCATGAGATATGGAGGGAAGAAGATGGACAATAAAGAAATTAACTCATTTCTTTAAGTATGGCACATATATTACTAAAAATAAAATTCCTGACTGTCTTCTAAATCTAGAATATGTCATAATCATCGTCGTCGACGGTGACTTCGATGGGAGCTCCGTTAGCGCATGAGCCGGAGCATACACCGCAGACACTGGAGCAGGTTAATTCCTGCTTTCCGGCAGCCGCATCGCACCCCACACCCAGTCTTGCACCGGCAAAATATGGTTTTGAGAAACGAGTCAGGTGCCACTGGGTTGTTGGTTCACTGGCTTTAGGATGCCATTGTCTTCTCTGGCCCATCCCCATTGGGTTGGTGGTAGGGGGTTACCGAGCCATTGTTGTATCTGTAAATATGTAATAAGATCAAAGTATTTCGATCAAATAGATATTTGTATTTGATATGTGGTGGGGCCAATCCTATGAGGAGGACTATCAAGTCGACATCCTCCCCAATAACAACAGTTGGATGTAAGGCAGCTTTATCCAACCCGCACCTGACAATAGTGCCATCAGCATCTCCTGTTGCAATAGTTGTTTCAATCCCTGCTGCTGTCATCTTCTCGGTAAGGAACTCAATCAGCCTTGTCTTATTCCTTTCATTGGCGAGGAAATGCTCCTGTTGAACGGTGATGATCGTATTTTCGTTACAATTAATGTCGACCGAAGTTTTTGTCAGACCTCGCCGCTTCTGCTCTACTCGTTTTGTGCTGTTGACATCATCGTAACGATCAAAAACCACTATACAGTTTGGACCGTAATGTTTCTATTCTCTGTTTATTTCTTTATTGTCCATCTTCTTCTCTCCATATCTCATGAAATATTTATCCCAGTGGAAAAATGTAGACATCTATTTTGTAGAGAATTTTATGTAGATTACTTGTGTTTCAGAACATTTTTAGCTATAGGCCACAGTTTACATGTTATTTACGGAAAACTAAAAAAGGGAACTTTACACCCCCTTCCGCCTGTTAGCTTCACCCCCACACATCAGTAGTTTTAGTATGTCTTTTAAAACACCATTCCTACAACTATGCCAAAATTCGCTTTTACACCCCCATGAGTTTTTTCCCATGATAGGCAGATTGTGTTGCTTTTGGTCTTCGTTGGGTGGCCTATAGATGACCCAGCCTAGCTTCAGTAATAGTGGGCTAATAAGATGTAGGTACACAACTTTGAATCGATATAATTTACAAAATAAGAGATAAATACTCAACATTATTGTATGAATGTATTCATAAGACTTGGGAAACAAGCTTTTCTTTAAAAAAATTGACACTATTTTCTACGAGTTTTTAGGTAATCAGTGTCTTTATTGCTTTCATAGATATATTTTTTTTATAATTAACCAACATTTGTTTTTTGTCTTAAGAGAGAGGAGCATACATATTTGTTGAATAATAAAATTTATATCCATTAAAACAGTTTCGTCGCTCATGCTTTGTACACATATGTATGAAAATCATACGTACTTAACACGGGTCTAATGCGATTTACTCGATTGACCCGTGCATAGTAATCTTTTAAATTTGCAACCGATATATCACTAAATAGCAAGCACAGAACAAAGAAGACAGTGAGTAGTTTATATAATAGGTATATTACAGTCGAGGAATTTGAATGTTTAGCACTTTTGGACCTTAACGTCATTCAAATAGAGTTGACATGTGCCAAACCTTCATTTTCCTCGACCGTACAATAAATATTAACAGCAACCTTTACATTGATTAAACAACAACTCATTTTTCTTTCAAATTGCGTAATATCTAAATGAATGAAAGTCGAACACTTTTCCAATGACAACAGTTTTTACTTCTGTGGCACATCATCAAGCATAGGGGTGAGTGTCCACTAAAGATGCGATATAAGTGACACCTAGCTGTCAAGCATGCGAGGTTTCAAATATACAGGATGAAATAGTATTCATCGTTCAAATTTTGGGAGGTGATTCGGTGGGTCATCTCGATCAAAATTGATCACTAAGTTGTATCCAAATCGCGAAAAAAAAAACCAGCTGTTCCATACATTTTGGCGGCTGAGCTCACGCCGTTTGTATGGAACAGCTGGTTTTTTTTTCGCGATTTGGATACAAGTTAGTGATCAATTTTGGTCGAGATGACCCACCGAATCACCTCCCAAAATTTGAACGGTGAATACTATTTCACCCTGTATGAAAAGAAAACAAAGCTTAGCACATTCACTGCCAAGTATCACTATCGCTACGCGCTACGCTCGTAGCTCCCGTGGTTTTCCTCGTATGTAGCGGAACGCGACTACGGCGTAGGCGCCCGCTAAGCGGGTTCCTGGCAGTGAAAGTGTTAGCACAATGGCGTACATTCACCATGAAGCACGGCTGGTAAGATGGTATGTTATATTTGTTCAGCTATGAAACCCTGTAGGGCACTACAATATAACTAAAACTAAAAAATATTGAGGGTCAATCAATATTTAACCACTTTTTATGATTATTTTGACCTCAAAACGTTTCATTCAATATTGCCTCAATAAGTATCCCTTGTCGAGTTAGCGTGAACCGTGAGTTTCGCCCTGAAAAAAAGGTTACACTAGAAAAAAAAAACATAAATATCTTCCAGTTGCCTATCCTGCATGTTATTGGCCCGAGACACATTTAACACTGTCATTTCTTCCTCAGCACTGTATAGAAAACTACATTGCATACCTTAACGAAAAAGGAGATCGCCTCCAACTGCTATCTTTACAGCAGTCTATGCGAAAAAACGTTGCAGATATGAATGCCCAAGTCAACATTATGCTGGATATCGTCGGCGATTTCCCTGTGAATATGTTCGACAAGAAACTTGACCGCGATACCAATTGTTTGTCTTGTGGTACACCAGCCAATGTACAACTGACTGAGAAAAACATGAAACTGGCGAAGCGATTGATAAGTCGTAGTCGACCAATAAAACCTCTTATGATTGAGGAAAAGGATGCAGAGAAACCTTGCTTTCCAGGACGACCGATACCACATCCTTTGGATCCCAGGTACCTACTTTTTCGTTTTGGTCTAAACTGAAATGACGTCGTGATCATGGCATGGGGACGGAAGGGGAGTCCCTTATTTTACCGACAAACCGTTCACCGAATGCATGGTTTCGCCGATTTTTCATTTCATCTATTTTTGAAACGAAAACTTCTTTAGCGGCGCTGTGCATTTTTTGGGATGGGAAAAAATTGTTAAACTCGCCACAGGTGTCTTAAGAGCGTAGGAGGTCACGTGACCGTAAGATTTAGTGTTGCCAGATCGGAATACAAGGGGGATGGGAGCGGAGAGTTTTTTTTAATATACTTATTTTTTTTTTTATTGCAAAATTAAAATTATTCAAGTTTTCACATCTGCCGGTACTCCCGGTGGCTCGCGGAGTGCAACTAGGTCTTTTTAGGGTTCCGTACCAAAAAAGGTAAAAAAGGAACCCCTATGGTGCGACTCCGTCCGTCTGTCTGTCTGTCACAAAGTGAAATAAAGTGGGGTATCATATGAAAGGGCTTGAGTTGCACTTTTTGAACCAGATTTTCTTTTTTTTCTACATTGGTTAAATTTCGTTCCATGAAGGAAAATGTAAAAAAAAATATCATCCCCCCCCTTATCTCCGAAGTTATCCAAGCGCAAAATTTGAAATAATTACTTGTGATTAAGACAAACATAAATATTACTGGAAAAGTATAAATTCTGTAATAGCATATTTTTTGTTTTATTTTCAAACATGATTTCCTAGTTAAGTTTGGAATTTAATCAACGTTATAAGTATTTTTTTGTTTCGAAATTCCCATAAGACTAAAAGAAGCTCTTTTAAATAAAAAAAATATAATCGAGATCGGTTCACGTGATAAACAATAATCGCTAAAATACCAACATACATACTAAGCTTTGCACGTTAGTACCAAATGGGGCCGATAGATGGCGCTGACCCCATTCCTACTTCGCGCTGTTAAGATTATTCTAGAATTAATGGGGTTGGGACAGGTATATTTCAATAGCAGGTCAAAAAAAGATCGCGATCCAATCGTTTTGGTAGTTCGATGGTCTTGGTGTAAAAGTTAATCGTTGTTTGAAATTGAATTCTGATGTGTCGGGTTAAAATAAGTAGGTAATTAAACAAATATTGGGACATTTACTTAACCTTGAGATAATTGATAGTGTGTACGGAACCCTCGGTGCGCGAGTCAGATTCGCACTTGACCGGTTTTTTTTTCTCAGAAGCCGTTAAGTATTTGAGATATCTAGTCCAAGCACAGACACAAGTTGGTTATTGTAGGTGAAAGGTTAAAATAACGTTTTTGTATTGTTGACAGAGCTTTGGTCTGTGACCGATACTGCGGAGCTTCGATTAGCAAGAGTGAAGAAAGTGTCACGTCGGCTATGGGTCTAGACGTCGTTGATATGAACCCAACACATAGGGATATGCAAGATAGGGTAAATATGCTAGAGGGTAACTGTTGGAGGACTTGGAGGGAACCCCAGGCGAACTATCATGTCATGCTCCCTGGCAACCCCACACTCTGTTTTGGTGTTTCTGAGTAATAAAATGTACCCAATATGTACTGAATTATCACTCACTAGAAAAGAGTCGTACCTACCTCAATAGTTTAGTGGCAGTTGTAGCTTATGAAATACGGCGTTTCGTGAACCAAAGATTTCCTTTGGCAGGATTGGTCCTTAGGACCCAAGGATGGATTTTAGAAGTGGAGCCACCAAGAGTTTTGATGTAAAATTTTGAGGGGGGGGAGTGTCAACTTTATCTTTATATCTACATCGGTTAAGCTACTAGGCCAAGTTTGGTATCGTTTTCGTATAAATTGGGGATGCCGAATTCGTTTATGGTATCATATTGACACCTTTCCAAAGTAAAAACATATAAAATAAAATAAAACTTGTTTTTTAACTCCCTATTTTACAACGAAAAATTCAAACAATTATGAATGTAGAAAAAAGAGAGATGCTTTAGAGAGCCCTACTATTCGATCACTATAAAAAAACTAAAAAACCAAAAAACTAAACTAATGCACATCCACTCATCCCATAATAAAACTAACATAGTACCGAAAATAATTGCCCACAAGCATCCATGCTTGCATGACACAAATTCGTGCTGCGTTTGCGAAACCTTAGATTTAGTAAAACAACATACATATCTTGGTTTAATTATAGATAACAAATTTAACTGGAGCCCACACATTGACCATGTATGTAAAAAATTAAGAGCCATACTCAGTAACCTAAACATACTTAAAAATAAAATGCCATATAGCACACTTCGCTTAATATACCTGGCCATGGCTGACTCAGTGGTAAATTATGGCATATCTAGCTATGGAAGAACATACAACACATACCTACAGCGTATATACAATCTACAATTAAGGCTGATAAAAACAATTGTACCACTAAAAATTAAATATAAGCACAAAAGCAACTATGATAACCTATTCCAATACTGTAGAGTACTTAATGTATATGACAAAGTTAAAATGGCAATGATTATAGAGTATAGACAACACCTAGGAGAACTGAATAGGTATAGCAGACCACAGAGCCTTCGGACACTGTCAACCAGTAAAGCCTTTACAGTACCAAACAGCAACAACTTTTATGGGCGAAGGGTCTGGTCCAGCTATGTGCCTGCTGTCCTAAACAGTCTACCGACAAATAGCATAGAAAATGTAATTAACAGTATAGGGGATAAACCGCATAAAGCCAAATGTGTAATTAAGAAAGCCATACTCAGTGTTAAGAAAAATCTTAAATCTTAATTAATTAATTAATTAACTAACATAATATAAATGTCAAATCTTTGATATATATTAAACTAAACTTAGCTAATAATCTTTAAAAGTTAAGATTGTGCTAAGTCATGAAACATAAAAAAAAAAAAAAATGTGATTTATTGAAATACAGTTCAAATTTTTTTTTTTTTTTTTTTATAAAAAAAATGTAGTGTCAAATTAAAATGTTTCGTATGGGTATAGTAAAAAAAACTGTTGACCGAGCTAAAAATTTAAAAGGAAAAAATCTAATTAAAATGGTATTTTTCGATCCTAGAATGAGAGGGATGGGTTCACAAACATGATAAAGATGTAAAAAAAATATAAGTAATGGTTATGCATTCCGTTTTAGGCCAATTTTGCCATAATATCAAAGAAAATTTAACTTAATAATATCAAATAAATTAACTACGCCATAACTTGTTTACAAAGGTATTAATTCCATAAAAAAGTTTAAAGTGGTCCAGGTGTTCCCTCGTTTACTTCACCGATTGGCAATTTGTAGCTCACTCTCGTGTACTTGACGACGAACTCCTTGGCCCCTGTCGTCACGAACATGTTTCTTAAGAGACATTGCAGAATATAGGTCCCAGACGAGATCAACTCTTAAAAATTCTAGTCTTCTCCTTTTTAGGGTTCCGTAGTTATAGTTTCGCCATTTCCGTCTGGCCGTCCGTCCGTCTGTCTGTATGTCCGTCCGTCCGTCCGTCCGCCCTTCCGTCTTCGGCTTGGCTCAGTAACCATTACTACTAGAAAACTGTAATTCGGCATGGGTTTATAAATAAATCACGCCGACAAAACAAAAGAATAAAATCTTGAAAAAAACTATTATGGGTTTCTTCACACGATTTTCAAAATTAGTGATTCGTTCGCGAGATATTGGGCTTTAAAACTCAATTTTTTGTTCGAGTCATCTGTTCTTCCCCACGTTTAGATTTTTTTTAACACACTTGTTATAAAACAATGCTGTCGAAACTGTTTATATGTAAAATATGTCACTATAAAAGAAAAATGTATTCCAAAAATATTCATTATTTACAGTTACAAAAAAATAAAGTGTAAAAAAAATGATTTATTTTTTTTACTATTTTTAAAATTTCTTGTGTTTTTACTAAAGATTGATGCAATTTTTATTCCAGAATTGAATTGTACATCGTTGATTTAGTTAAAGATGATACCAAACTTGAATGTACCTAAACTTAAACAGTTATTAAACCTCAGTTTAGTATCAACGTCAAAGATACTAAACTCACCATCACAGAATGTTACGTTAAGGAAAAATATAAATAAAAACAAAACAACGGTTACAGAACCGGTCGTCGTCGTAACAACAAATGCTTTACCTACCAACGCAAATGCGCACATCCGCTCGGATGCCGTCTCTCCGGAGGGCTGTTTAGAGCCTAGTTTGATCTCTTCACTGGAGTCGCACAAACTTGTGGAACTGGAGATACCTGTAGTCTTCAGCTCTTCAAATACTTCATTGAACGTATCACCGGTTAATCCGAGCCCACGTGTGCTTTTGGATCATGAACTATCACAGGAATGTTCACAATCAGATGCAGACCTATCTTCAGATGCCAATAAAGTCACCGAACTCGACATATCTGTCAATAGCTCGTTGGTCCAGGAAAAACTCTCAAAGAGTTTAGACTACACATTGAATGATATGCTCACAGGTCTGGAAATGAGAGACGAAATAAATCAGCTCTCATCGGAGCTAGCCTCCACCCAATACCAACTTGAGGAGGTGACAATCGAAAACAATTGTCTGAAAAGGACCATTGACAAGCTACAAAAGGAAATCACTACATTAAAACAACTATGCCAATCCTCAAACGTTGGCTTACTTTCTCGACGGGACAAGAAAAAGAGGCATTCCATACACAATGGTATGCGTCTTAATTTTGCTACATTCAACCATTCATCAACCCCACCACCGACAGGGGGCACAAAGAGTTGCCTAGATTCGAGATGTGCAGCAGCTCTACTAAATCTAGAAAAAATGGTAAAGACCTCGGAGGACAATTTGGAATTATACAAGGAACAAATCGCGCATCTTAACACAAAACTTGAGTTGCTGTCGCGATCCCTAAGCACATCCGCCGTCAACCTCAAAAATCAAACCCCCCAGAAGGAGACTCTAGCCTGCCAAGAGCAAGATCGTAACATTAATACGCCTCTTTGCGACAACGACTTCCCCTACACTCATCCAGCCCCAGGCTCCAGGGCTGACAAACCCAAAAATCTGTTGTGTATTCTGAGTAACCAGGCCAGCAGCGGCATTCTGAAAGCCTTAGAATGTAATTTTGATAGAGATGCCAAATATTGTCATTATCTTAAGCCAAACGGCGGCATCACAAATATACTTTCTAATTTGGATGGAAAATTAGACGGCTTTACCGTCAATGACTACTGTATAATTTTAATTAGTGAAAATGATATTGACAGGGCTGAAGATCGTATGGATTTGGTGAATTTGGTTAATGTTATTCGTGAATCGCTGCTAAACGTTACACATACGAACAAAATAATCTGCCTTCCGACGTATGTATGCGGAGCTCTTATTTATAACTATAAAGTGGAAATGTTCGGTAATTTACTGGCAATGGATTTGCAAAGTAATGACTATGCTTATTTATTTGACACAAACCGCGACCTTACTTTTGATATGTTTTCGTACTATTCGGGAAAAATAACAAAATTAGGTATGAGGTCTGTTTTTTCTAGCCTCAGGGAGTTTATGAGACAGGCGCGCACTTTCTCAAATGTTGCTAATAACGCTCCCTTAGAAAACCAGTTTTTTCGTGAATCCAATGTCTAAAGTCAACGCGTGTGTTTATTTTTCACCAAAACATTAGCGGCCTCCTCAACAAGAAAGAAATTCTTGAATTATGTATACAAGAATTTTTAGATAAAAGAATTGTTCTAGACATTATTTGCTTATCAGAAACTTTCATAAAATCAAATGAAGAAAAAATCGTGTTTATAAAGGGTTACACACTACGTGCCTCATTTTCAAGAAAACATCAAAAACGTGGTGGTGTGTGTATATTATGTAGAAATATAATTGAATGTAGGAAAAATGACTTTTTAGAGGACTGGGCGATTGAATTCAGTTTTGAGTGCTGTGGTATAGAAATCCCCCAATATATGTGTATAGTTACGAGTATTTGTATTTACAGAATACCTAAATCAAATATTAATATATTTTTTAATCTATTAGAAAATATGCTTCATAAATTGTATAAGGATTTCAATATTAACACGCTAAAGGATTCAAACGACACACGGGAACTTGTTCGAATATTGCAAAACTATAACTTCCAGCTTCATATAAAAGACCCCACTAGAATTACGTCATGTATAGATCATATAGCAAGCAATATGATTATATGACAAATGTGAAAGCTACTGTCCATGAACTCGGATTATCAGACCATAATACGGGCCAAACACTGAGTTTTCAGTATGAGAGCAAATCAACTCCCATAGAAAATTGGTACATTCATAGACGAGACTTATGCGATGAAAACATTAGAAAGTTCTGCGAATGTATGAAGAGCTTATCTTGGAGTGAAGTATACAGCTTTCCCAACTTAAATCATGCCTTTGACGCATTTCATGATACTTTTACCTTATTCTACAACTTATGTTTCCCTGTTATTCGAGTAAAAAAGGGTAATGCAGAAAAAAAGTCAAGTTGGATAACCAAGGGTATCCAAAATGCAATAGTTACGAAGAGACGTATACGTTTAAAATATTACAAAACTAAAAAAAAACAGTGCAAAACATTATATCATAGATACTCAAAAATATTAAAAACCTGTATCAAAAATGCACAAAAATCTGCGAATAACCTGTCAAAGAGCAAAAAATAAATGTAAAGCGTCGTGGGACTTAATTCAGAATAAAACAAATCACACCTCAACCACAAATAGAATTGAACAAATAAACCTAAATGGACATCAACCAACAAAACCCTCCCCCCCTCCATGCATGAAAAATCTGCGTGGCTCCACTTCTTAAAAACATCTTAGGAACCCAAAGATTAATCCTGCCAAAGGAAATCTTTGGTTCAGAAAAAGCCATATTTGACCTTTTTTATGTGCAACTATGAGAGTACAGTTATTTTAATTTGGGGTTGCTGGAGAGCATCTCCCTAGCAACCACAACCTTAAATCTCGTTACAAAATGTAATGTTTATAATTGTTATTTTCAGGTGCATTTGACCTGTACGCCGTGTACACACTCTGAGGAGACTTTTTTTAAATAGATATATGTCCTGTGATAGTGATTTTTTCTAAATAGCGCACTGTTGAAAATGGTTGGAATGTCCGACATAGCTTGATACTTATGGCTGCGACGCAGTGAATTATTTGTTATTAGTAGTTTTTAGTTGAATTGAGCAGCGATTTTATTGATACTTAGTTTTAGTTTTTATTGTTCAGAATTACATATATTATTATAGTAGTACCTAAATGTTTTTAACCTTATAATTACCGTAAAATGCTGCAACTTTGCCATTTAAACTCAATTTTGCCTATTTCGTTTCAATTATGACCTCTCGAATTTGCTTAGTTTTTTCTTGTTTTTTACCATTTGGTAGGAATTTTCATTATTCTGGCAACACATATTTAATTTTTTACAATGGTAACTCCATTGTTGCTCCGCCAGTTACGCATCATAAGTCGGAGTGAGTGGCAGCATTTTTTTAGTGTCTCGCAACTTTTGAACTTTTATCTACAAAAAAGGTGTTTTTTGAGAAGTGGTAACGTCCCAGGGTAAGTAAAGACTGTCTATTTTCCGTAAGTTTAATATTTTCAAGAAAAGGACATGATTTCAGCATAATAACGTACTAGGCAATATTGGGCAGTGTTTTGGAAACTTGAATGACACAATTTTGCCTGGGTCTAGGGCTGTCACTAGCTGGGTTTTATAAATGTACAGAAAATAGTAAAAATAAGCCTGCTTAAATGAGTTTATTTATTACAAGCTTTTTATTAACTTGCAATGATTGTTGGTTTAAGTCAAATCTTGCAAGTCGATTTTCACCAACTTTCAGTGTGGGTAGATCTGCTGACGATGCAGTAATAAACTAACGTTAACAAAAAAACTGAATGGTACTTAAGTTATTTTTATTGTAATTACTTGCAAATTGTATATCTATTGTATTATAATTATGTTGTATGTTTGTCTTTTAGTTCAAGATTTGCAATAAATTTTTCAACCACTTATTAGCGACCAATTGAGGTGTTTAACGTACTTATGTAACTCGGGTGACAGTGCAATGTTTATGGTACCATCGAGATGGTCTGATAATGGAGACCGAAGATAGAAACTTCTAAACAACACATAATAAACCCACTGTGTTTAGGCTCGTTTTATTTGTCTTGCAGTTATCTTTCTTATCAAATGGGTTGTCAGGTCGATTACCTACAGTTGGAGTTTAAAGGTGATGGGTGATTAGAACTTTACAATGAAATAGAACTTTACACTATAATAATGCATTGTGAATTAGCAAAAAAGTGTACTTGCAATGTACTTATAATAAATAAATAAAAGACCGGGTTGCACTCCGGGAGTGCCGGCAGAAGTGAAAACTCAATAACATTGTAACAGTTTTTCGATCAGGTCACGTGACATCTTACGGTGTCACCCTAAAAATGAATTTGGCGCAAATTTATGAACGATTATCAATGATTTAGGTGTTATTCCGTTTAAAAAAAATAAGGAAAAAATGGGTATTATTGTTTGTTGATTATTTTGTAACTAAAAATAAAAATATTTTATTTAAATAATGATCTTTTTTTTGGCACAATCCTACAGTTAACAATATTTTTGTATAGAAAGTTTGTGGAACCTGCTACAACTTTACCTATTGCCTGTGAAAAAAAAAGTATTAAGCTTATGGCAATAATTTGACTGCCAGGGACAAGCCCAATGTCTCATGCACACGAGTAAATATTATTACAAATAGCAACATATTATTTATTGAGATATCCGCCTAGGCAAAGTTACGTCTTAGGTCTACAACTTTGCCTGCCACTTTGATTGCTTGTAAATCGGAAATACAGTATGATTAGGTAATGAGATTTGAGTCTTATCTGGCAAGGCATAGGGTATGTTTTCCGACTAATACTCATTAAACTCATAATGAAAAATAGGTTCACAGATATAAGAAAAATACGTCAAAATCCAGGCAAAGTTGCAGCATTTTACGGTATATCTTATGTCCATCGTTTATGTAACAGCAATGATTGTTATTTTCTTATAATTTGTATTTTAATTTATTTCGATTAAAGCGAATGTTAACTGTAATATTTAGAGTTTGATTTTATTCCGAGATTAGCCCAAGCCTACAATTTATGTTATAATGACACCACTTTGGCAAAAAAAATACCAAGTGCTGAAATGACCCTGACTGCTCCTCCCAATAATGAACTTTGAACCGCTCTATTTTATTTAGTTCGTAAACGGTCAAGTTAATCAAGCGAGCGAGCGTGAGAGTAGAGGCAAGCCGAGGAAAGACGAGGGGACACAAGCGCACCGTCCACACTCTCGTACAGTTCCCGTCAAACAACTTGAACATGCGGGACGAAGTGGGGGGGCAGCTCGCACGTACAATTCGCCTTTGCGCAGGCAAGGTCATTTGCTCAAGTTATTTGACGGGAATTATACCCGCGTTCCCTACCCTAGCGTAGCCTCATGGAGAGTCTGAATGGGGCATAATAGTTTAGTTTTTCTCCTGTGGCAGCATTCAATTCTGTCACTGTCCATTCAATGTCATCAAAGACACCTTCGAATTCCACGAAATATTATAATTATTATAATAAAACAGACGTGTTAAAAAAAAATATTGTTGTTAGCACATCAAATTACTAAAATGGTGCATAATTGTTAAAATTCTGTTACCTTGATTGCTAATTCTTACCATATTTTAAACGAATTACCTCTCTTCATTGTATACTCTATTTCGCTCAACGGGAAATATCTGATTGAATATGAACGGACGTTCAAATTTATTTACTGTCAACTGTCAAGTGTCAATATCGCTACACACGTACGTACAAAACAAATTTTTAGAACTATTGGAAGTGCATTCTAACCGTATTCCTAACCTTCACATTATTGTAATTATTGAAATTCGCACATGACACGTTTCTTCATAAAGCGTTAACACCAGTTGTCACTAAAATAAAATTGATTTCAAGTATAACCTATAAGAAGTAATTACGTGTAAAAATGCATAAGAACCCAGAGTTTCAAGCAGTAGTGCTGGCTGCGGGTAGAGGATCTCGTCTGCCAGACGTTGGAGGCTCAGTTTCAAAATGCCTACTACCTGTGGGACCGTACCCAGTCCTTTGGTATTCCCTGCACTTATTGGAGAAAATGGGTTTCCAAGGTAGGAAGTCTCTTCAATTATGATTGATTATTACATTTCAAAAGTTTGCCAAGCACAAGTAATATTGCCAAGTAGTATAACCATGCAATTTACTAGGTAATATTATGCAATAATTTTCATAACATTTCATCTTAGACAATGTCATTAATTAATTTTCCGAGAATTATTACTACAATAGTTATTTACGATACAAGTGCCGAATATAGGAAATTCGCAACGAGTGGTGATAATTAAAACACGACTGAAGGGAGTGTTTTAAATCAACACGAGTTGCGAATTACCTATTCGCACGTGTATCGTACAACATTTTGCTGTACATATGGCTCTTTAAAGTTTCGACATATGCACGAAAAGTGCTCTTTTCCGCACTAGTGCGGGAAAGTAGCACCATGTGTACTGTAAAGATTATTTAATATTTAAAAGATGTTCAGTTTGATTACTGACTACAGCAAGTCTTGAATAATTATTTATTTTATATCCACCTTTGATTTCTCTGTTACAGAAACTTTAGTTGTGGTCCTGGATGAGGACAATTCTAACATTCTAAATGCCTTAGAAAGATGTCCGTTAAAAATCAAGTATGAACTTATAAACATACCTTCGGATGACGATTGGGGCACTGCTGACACACTCAAACATATTAGCAGCCGAGTAGTCACAGACCTGTTGGTAATTTCGGGTGATCTCATCACCAATATAAATCTCAACGAAGTGCTGAATCTGTATAGGAAACATGATGCTGCACTCACTGCTTTATATTTCAACAACGGACCTGAAGAGTGGATTGAGCTGCCTGGACCTAAATCAAAATCAAAACCTGACAGAGATCTAGTCTGTATAGATAAAGAAACTCAAAGGCTTGTTTTCGTAGCCAGTGCAAGCGACTTTGAAGATAATGTGACATTACCGAGAGTCATCATTAAAAAATTCAATTCAATTAGCATGTACAGTAGGCTACTAGATGCCCATGTATTTGTCATGAAGCACTGGTTAGTCAATTACCTGGTTGAAGCTGATAAATTTATTTCACTCAAGGGTGAACTGGTGCCGCATATTGTTAAGAAACAACTGAGCAAGCCTAAAGATCCATCAGAAAAGAAAGGCTTTTCTGAGAAAAATCTTGATGTGACAAAGGATATTTTTGACTATGCGGTAGAGCACGGCTATGAGAGCCAAATCAGAAACATGTCGCATTATAATGACCATGAGCATGGCTCTAAAGGTGTTTATTATAATGATATACTTAGATGTTACGCACATATTGCACAGAAAAACACGTTTGGTATTCGTGTGAATACACTATCAGCTTTTTATTTATCAAATAGCAAGGTATGTATATTGTCTTGCATACTGCCATTGTCTAAACAATGTTGCATGCCTATAAAATAATGAGCCTAGCTTTAAAAAAAATAATGAGACCAAGATTAATTATGGAGAGGTCTCTCAATCATTAATTTGTATGGCACTTGTACCTTTTTAATTGAGTTTATAGCTTCATGCTATTGTGTTTACTGGGCTCTGATGTATAGTACAATATTTTTTAACATTTATAAACTGAGATCTTATCATTAACAAACCTTTACCTGCATATTAAATTTGTTTAATGGCATTCCAATTTTTCCTTTAACCCTTAAATGCATAATGATGTATATATGCATCGTATATTGTATATGTTTTTTTAAATACTATGATTTTTTTCTTTATTTTTCCCTCAATCTATACAACATGACACATCTATTTCAATTTATTAAAAAGTTATACAAAAAATCATGCATTTAAGGGTTAAGAGGAAACACAAGGACCGTTTTTCTATAGAAACGTAGTCCGCTGTTTTCTCCCTGGATAATGGCTGTAGAGCTACTATTTACATTTTCCTATGTTTTCCTTTTTTTCATAAATTTATTCTTAAAAGAGATATTAATTAACCTTCAAAAACCTAAAAAAATGCCAGATTTTCCGCTGTGTTCAAACATCCAGAAAATAATTTTGACTTGATTATTAAAAAAAAAGAAAACAGGAACACGGCCAAAGCCTTTCTTTGATTTTAACTGGCCAAGTCAAATCTAACCTACTTTAAGTTCTCACATTTTTAAATAACAGCAATTGTTATAGGTATCCAGTAAAGCAAAGAAATAGAGTTTAATACTTGTTCATAATGTTATATTGTTCCTATAAATACATATTTAGATTTTGCATACAACTTGGCACTCATTTAGATCTCCATTCTTTTTGCGGCGAAGCCCACAGCCAAGCATAGTTTTTGTATTGAACTTGGCTCTCCTTTTTTACATTTATGTTTTTGGTGGGATATCATTACTTTTTGTAAAGAAAACTAGGCAGGTATTGAGATTTAATATTTTCTCTTTAGCGCTTTTATGCAGATTTACTTCTGTTCTGTGTATAATTATGTGGTGACGCGCGCCGCCGACGACACACCGTTGGCCAGTTGTTTAGCGCGTATTACAAGTTTTTTGTATGAGGACACCACTTATTTTTTGACTTAACTTTATTTTTATATTTCTGTTATATAGCAAATATAATAATACATATATTGGAAAAGTTTCAAATATCTGCTTGTAACGGTTACAACGCTACAATTAAAAAAAAATTGTATGGGAACCCCCCCCTATTTTTTAACTTTTTTTTATTTTTAGATTTGTTCCTACGCTTACACACAATTACCGAGCTGGATTCCAAATTTCATCCTTCTAGGTCATCTGGAAGTAGGTTAGGTTTAGGTACTATATGTCAGTCAGTGCTAAAATTTACGACTTTGACCTTCAATCTTTATAACCGTTTGAGCTAGCTTCATGAAATTTGGGCTTCTAGATGTCCTTATGGATATAATTAAATACACGCAGTTTTATGTGTTTACGTTAAAGAGGTTTTAAGTTATAGAAGGGTCAAAAGTGGCACCAAGTGGTTCGTGTAATATTACACTCGGCGCTGGCTAGCCAGTTCCTTTGCTTGAACTTGGCTTGACACGCTGCCCAGCGTGTCTAGATAGCTGAGTTTTGTCATTCAGTGTTCAGTAAATCTCTAACATGTCTTTTATTTCAGATCTTGTCCAAATGGGAAGACCTCACTGGATTGCCTTTAACTGACAGATTCTATCCAACCAGTGAAGTGAAGACTAGACAGATAGATGAAACCTCCATAGTTGGAGACAAAAGTGTTGTCAGCGAGAAGACTTCCGTCAAAAACACTACTATTGGGGCCAACTGTACCATTGACAACAAAGTCAGACTGACTAACTGTATATTGATGAATAATGTCGTTATCAAGGAAGGGTGAGTATATCCCCAATATTTTCAAGCAACCCTTCCTCTCCCGCTGACCCATATATGGGTCACTTTTTAACCGACTTCAAAAAAGGAGGAGGTTATCAATTCGAACTAATTTTTTTTTTTTGTATGTATGTTACTCGATATCTCCGAGAACTGTGAACCGATTTTAATTTTAATTTTTTTAATCGAAAGGGTATAACTCCAAGTTGTTTCAAAACACTTTTAACTCAATTATATTATATATTAAAATTCTAATTTAAACAACAAGATGGAAACGTCCGGGATTTGAACACCTTTCCACTTTCAAGGTCACGGGGAGAGGAAGGGCCCTAAAATCCTGCGACTAAGTTACAGAATCCATTTACCTCCTTCCAAATAATAATAAATTTGCCTAAACTTGACGCCGTATATAGATTCCAAAAAAACCTTAAAATTGCCATTAAAATGAAGAAAATACCGACACTGGTAAACTTACACTCTTCCAAATGATGGACGTAGCTAGTTTTTAGTTACGTACATCATTTGGAACAGTGTAAGTTTACCAATGTCGGTTTTTTCTTTATTTTAAGGTTATTTTTTTGGAATCTATATACGGCGTCAAGTATATTATATATCCCACGGCTGAGCACAGGCCTCTCGTGGTTGAGAGGGGTCAGGGGTGTTGGTTGTGATGTGCAGGCAATTTGTCAGTACAACTCACTTGACAGTTGGATAAGCATCACAACACGCCTCCAGACAATAGCAATTACTCAGGTTCTGATAAATTGGGGCTGACAAATCATGACATATACAGACCCCATTAAGAAACTTGCTGTGAGAAATAGCTAGGTGTGTAGTGGCCTTAACTATGACATGTATTTCCAGATGCGTCCTCCAAGACTGCATAGTGTACACTGGTGCCACCATAGAGCCCGGCTGCAACCTCAGCTACTGCCTCATGGGCCCGCACCACACCGTGCCGGAAGCTTCCACCGGCAACCACCAGATCCTTACTGAGACCACTGACAATATGATTACACTGGGCTAGATATATTTGCAATATATTTGTATCGTTATCATGGTCTTTTAATATCAAGTCTAGTGTAAAATACGGTACAGTTCGGTAGGCTAACTTTAAAAACGATATGTTTCCCCTACAAACTTTCAACTCTTTTTTAACCCCCTTAGGGGATGAATTTTAATAACAACGCTAAATCATTGGTTTTGCTTTTTAGTAAGAAACCTTCATACAAAGATTGAAGTCTGAACTTTCCAAATGAACGATTTTTATACAACGGTTCGACCCCTATTTCACCCCCTTAAGGGTTGAATTTCGAAAAATATTTTCTTAGTACACGTCTACGTACTGTAAAGAAAATATGTTTCAAATTTCATGCTCATATCGTTAGCGGTTTAGGCTGTGCGCTGTCTGTCAATAGATTAGTAACGCAAGAGTTTTATATACATATATAGATAAGTTCGATGTAAGTACTGAACTAGAAAATGAGGACACTCAGAGGCCTCTAGTGGTACTCTCATGAAACATTTCAACCCGCGTCCACATAGATGGCGCTGTCTGTAGATTACTTCGCGCTGTCATGTTCGACTAATACTTGATATTTTTACGGACTAGGATAGGACTAAAAATTTTTACACACATTTGCAAGTAATTCAACAATTTTAAACTAGAAAAGTGGGACACGCAGCTTTGGGCTTATAACCACTAAATCTCATAATGCCTTATTTGCCAATACTCCCTATTTTCAAATTACCATGAGCTCATAAAACCTAAATGTCAAATTGTAACATTCTTAAAATGAACGAAATTCATTATGACTTTGACTTAAAACGGCATGTTCTCTAAATGCCTGAAGATTGAAATGCACAATGCTTCAATTACCGAATGGCAGAAATGACAAAATATCAAAACAACTCAACCTCAAAATACCTAAATTTAGGCATTTACCCCCGATTCGTTTTATCATATCATCCAATATTATGCTGCAGCTGGCTTTACAGTGGTGGAAAACCCGTCAGCTGGTCACACGAAAATGTTAATAGTACATTGTTTAACGAGGGGCGTAAGTGGAATATTGCGAACAAGAGTCTATCAGAAGCCCGACGCCGAAGGCGGAGGGCTTTTGATGACTCGAGTTTGCAATATTCTTACGCCCGTGTTATACACAATGTTTTTCATCACATTTGCGAGGAAACAAATACATTTTACATGAAATGAATACAAATCGAAATAAAAACTGCAACATGTCAGTCGTCCATTTTGTTGAATTTGACGTGAGGCGCGTATGGCAAAGACCCTTCGGTATACAGCCACGATTTGAAAACACTTAATTTTGTTTTACATAGACACTAAAGAACTACATATTAAATCTGTAAATAATTCAGTTAAACATGTTTAAGTAGTTTTTCTAAGTTTAAATTTATTTATAAATACGTTTTCAGACATCGTACCTATTTAATATAATATATAAAACCTCTTTGCTTTGTAACTGCCGCATGAGTGACAATTTAAGAACTAAACTATTACGCCCGTGGGCGAAACAGGCTATTACAGCTCTGTATGTCTGCGCATTATGAAGCCCTTTTCGAGCAAGTGTGATGAAAAATATATTCCTATCCTACTATAGTAACGCCTGCTAACACACAATGTGTAAACCGGCCCTTAGGCGAAGAACACACGGAGCGGTGCGGCACCGTGTGCCCGCTCTCGGCGTAGCTATTACCTACATTCTGATACAAAATTTCACCACGCACCGCATCCCGCTGCGGCGTGGGAGCGACGGTTCGCAATGTTGTAGGCCAGTATAACGCCAACTGAAAAATAGCTATCTGTAACTGCTTTTTGATATCACTGGCGATTTTTCAGTTGGCGTTAGCTACCTGTGTCCTCAAACGGATATTGTCCATGTAACTTATATTTGTGATGCTACTATACCTCAGTTTGTACGAGTATAATAGATTCCGCACAGTACCTATTCTCGACTATCTGCACGCAACAAAGCATCTCCACCATGTACCTAATGTAAAAAAAGTTCATCTACATTCTACAGGCTAATTCACAATCTTACCACCACGATCATGATCTTAAGGCGGCACGCGAGCTGTATTTAATCGTATGGCATACTTTATTTCGCCTTTGAAGTTTGTCACTCCTTAGCACCACCGGGGGACACGTGCAGGGTTGTAGTAGGTAGCTCCTGCGGACGCGAGTGACAGTTGTCCCCGCGAGCTGTGTCGCTGCATGATAGACTATTCGTCTACCTACCTTTAGGCGTGTTGACTTCTCTTCTCTTGACTAAAGGGTGAGTAGGTAAAGCCTGACAAGGTTCTTTTTGACCCTAGCCATGTTGCGGATTTTAATGGAACTAATTTATTTTACTGGCAAGGAGTACTCTTTGACAACAGACGTTAGAAGTCATCGAATGTCACCGATGTAAACAAACAGCAAGGAAGACGAAATACTTCGCGATTGTAAAATAAATTACAGTAAATATGTCGTAATCAATCCATAGTGAGGTCAGAAAGCTTATTTTGAATATAATTGAATATTTACAACAAAAAAAGGGTGCCGGATTGTCTAATATTTCTATAAACAATGTCTTGAAATTGGTTGTTGACATGACCGGCACCTAGGTACTGACATTTTATAGTGAGGTCGTAGGTATTGATTAAACTGGTTAGTTTCGTTGGATTTAAGTAACAAGAAATTTATTTTCTTATTAAAATATTGTTATACAAATTTAAGACGAATGTAGAAAAAGGTCCTTTAGTCGAATCCTAGACCGTTTATAATTGAGTTGAGGTCGGCGGTCTTGAAAGCGACACATCAGAGTCGCAGTCTTCGGAGTTAAATATCGAATACGTAGGTACGTGGAACCTGATATGGATGAATAGGTATTTATTATAAAGCATATCATTTTTACATTCAACAAACAACACATTGCCAATACACACTGTCCCGACTATTCATGACGTACACGTTTGCCATATGTAAGCTGTTTGTAGCGACACTATATCAGGGCTAAATAGGAACTTGTCAGGCTATACTATTAAATTGTCGCTAACATTTTCCGTTCTATTTTTCTGACCTTGCAACCTGTTTTGGTAAAACTTTTCAGATATGAAATTTAAAACTTATTTTCATCTTAGGTTTAAAAAAAATCATACATTTGCTTGTTTGTATCCGTCAAGATGTCATCAAAATAAAAAAGCGTTTGCGAATTAGTTTTGCAATAATTTTCAGTAAATCACAATATATCTACCTCGGAGCCTGCAAATCGTGCCATAGAAGTCAGAGAACAGTGCAAAGGACCCTAAAAAGGTTAAAACAAGGTTTAACTACTGAAGGAAAGTTGCGAGAAGGTAATCAGATGCTCTAGTATAAGTTTTACCGAAGCAAAACGATATGACCGCGTTCGCGTTTAGCTGTCAAATCCCATACAAATTGAGGGTAAAACGCAAACGCAATCGTAAAGTTTTGTTTCGGTAAAACTTATACTTGAGCCTCCGACAACAAAAAGGAACATCAAAAACCAGCAATCTCTTCTCGAGATGTGGCCAAAAAAGTTGGTACTAGTTAAACAAATGTACAGAAAATAAAAATAAAGTGCGGTATTTCTTCTTACAATATAACAGAGCAGTTAGGTACGCTCTAGATTACTGTACACTCTGTTAGTTCAAAATACAGGTTACTTAATTATTGATGACGAAACTTATGTAAAGGCTGATGATTTCAATTCGATACCAGGAAATCAATACTATATTCTTCTCGCAACCTTGACGTTGCGAATCTGTCTGCATGAATCAGAAAAAGTAATTACAGTGGAAAAAATCCTCGTGTGGCAAGCGATATGCCAGTGAGGCATGCGGAGTTCGCCCTTTGTAACCACTGGCACTGTCAACACCGATATTTATACATATATCCGAATGCATAGATATTTCTTATACAAGGGTGCAAAGTTGTATTTTGTCCGCGAATGTGGAATTGAAACACGAGCAAGCGAAAGGTTCCTACAGTTGAACCACGACCGAAGCGAGTGGTTCTAAAATAGAATCATGAGCGTAGCGAGTGTTTCAACACACGAGAAGTAAAATATATTTGCACCCGTGTGTAACACAAAACTTTTCACCTCACTGTAGCGAGGAAAGTGCAACATGCAAAACAACAACAATAACGTTAAGTAATATCAAGTAGAATTTTGGTCAAGTGCGTGTCGGATTTTAGTTTTCCCATACATTTTGAGACCCAGCGATTGATGGAGGCAACAAGCATTTTTTTTAAAGTTCTTAAATATTTATTTTAGTCTGTTTTTTAGTATTTGTTGTTATAGCGGCAACAGAAATACATCATCTGTGATTTTTTTGTATTATGATCGTTTTACGTTTTGTTATCCGTCATTGAGTAACTTGTATGTTATTTCTTTTAGTAAACTTGAATTCAAAAGGCGACAATTTAATAGTACTCACCCTTTATTATTATTTTATTCCTGTTCCTCTGTCAACATGTTCATGTGAAACTAGATCGCTTATTTTGCCGCGTATTGTACGTATGTTTATTTAAGGTGCAGCTCCTGGTTTATCACAAGACGTGACCATCAAGACGGAAGTCAGTATGTGATGAGTGATGACCCTAATTTGGAGAGTCGTTTCCCTAGAGCGGCGTCCGCGCGTACCTAATGCTTCAATGGATTAGAATGCACGTGACAGCCCTGTTGCGTGAGTCCTGTACACACCACTAATACATATCAGACCTAGTCCTTTTAGGGCTATTGGCATTCTGTTTACTTTAAGTACAGTCTGGCTCGTTTAGCTATACTTAGCATAGGATAAATAATAGTACTACGTACAGAAGGTTCTCTGTCAACAAATCCCTTGTTTAGGTATGCCGAAGGAGCCCTTTGAACGTGGCCATCCTTTTCTATCGCATGCAACGCGCTGCGATAGAACGCGTGCGAGCCGTCGCAGCGATAGGATACCGGCCGCGGTCGGTAGGTTGGCATGTACTTGTAGCGGCGCGACGAAATCACGGAGTGAGCCGTCCCTGGCGTTACCTGATCATTTTTAGGGTTCCGTACCCAAAGGGTAAAAACGGGACCCTATTACTAAGACTTCGCTGTCCGTCCGTCTGTCTGTCACCAGGCTGTATCTCAAGAATCGTGTGAGATTCGTGTCGTGAGCTAGACAGTTGAAATTTTTACAGATTATGTATTTCTGTTGGCGCTATAACAACAAAAACTAAAAACAAAATAAAATAATTATTTAAGGGGGGCTCCCATACAACAAACGTTTCTTTTTTTTTCAGGCTGTATCTCAAGAACCGCGATAGTTAGACAGTTGAAATTTTCACAAATTATGTATTTCTGTTGCCGCTATAACAACAAATTAAAGTACTAAAAACAAAATTAAATAAATATTTAAGGGGGGCTCCCATACAACAAACTTTTTTTTTTTTACTTTTTTTACGGAACCCTTCGTGCGCGAGTCCGACTCGCACTTGGCCGGTTTTTTTTTTATCGTATGGCATACATTATTTCGCCTTTAAAGTTTGTCATCATTGATCAAAGTCAGAATATCGCAATTACACACCACCAAACTTGTATTTTACTGTTTAACCCCCGACACGAACGGGGGTGTTATAATACTTATAATATAAGTCTAAGGCATCGTACGTCTCCTTAACGGATGAATCGATTTGATTGCGATTTTAAAATCTTGTCCGTCGAGATAATTCTTAGCCACTAATGTTTGTTGTGCCGAGGGTTTTTTGAATTTTCAATTTGTGTAGTTATTGAACGAGCGAGCGAAGCGAACGAAGTCATTATATAAGTAGCTACTTAGAGTTATTGTCGATTTAGTTTTAGGAAATTATTCAGGTTTATAATGGTCGCCTTTATCGCAGGAATTGACAAGATAAAGTTTCCTTTCCTTTTAAACTAGGTACCTATTTACTCGATAGAAAAAAATGGGATTCTTTATTTTATACTTATGGTACAATAGTGCAATAAACGATGTACGAAAGAGAGAGTATTGGATATCCACATTGCACTTTCAAGTTTAATATTAAGTACGTGATTTTTTTGTAAATATTTTTCGTTTATTGTGCCGGCAAATCTCGAATTCTACGCTTCTCCCATTTGGAAATAACCGTTATTTTGAAGCTCCGACACGAAACAATTTGGCGAGGATTATAATGGAAGTACCGCAAACCTTACGCAACGCACACCGCATTGTGTTGGCAACGGAATGCTTCCTGGCGGCTTTATTGGAGCCTAAACACTGAGCATCCTCGCTTTCGTCTGTGTCTGTGGTTAGTGGCTTCATACACGTAACGTCTAAAGGCCAGGAGGCTAATTCTTGGGCCGCTCGAGATGATGTCTAATAGAGATGATATCTATTTACGTATTCGTAATCATACTGATATTCATACTCATGTATTCATAATATTATATAAATATTACATGTAACATATTATATTAATCACAACTGCATATTATCTGCATATGTTAGTTCAAAATACAGGTTACTTAATTATTGATGACGAAACTTATGTAAAGGCTGATGATTTCAATTCGATACCAGGAAATCAATACTATATTCTTCTCGCAACGTCAAGGGTCTGCATGAATCAGAAAAAGTAATTACAGTGGAAAAAATCCTCGTGTGGCAAGCGATATGCCAGTGAGGCATGCGGAGTTCGCCCTTTGTAACCACTGGCACTGTCAACACCGATATTTATAGATATATCCGAATGCATAGATATTTCTTATACAAGGGTGCAAAGTTGTATTTTGTCCGCGAATGTGGAATTGAAACACGAGCAAGCGAAAGGTTTCTACAGTTGAACCACGACCGAAGCGAGTGGTTCTAAAATAGAATCATGAGCGTAGCGAGTGTTTCAACACACGAGAAGTAAAATATATTTGCACCCGTGTGTAACACAAAACTTTTCACCTCACTGTAGCGAGGAAAGTGCAACATGCAAAACAACAACAATAACGTTAAGTAATATCAAGTAGAATTTTGGTCAAGTGCGTGTCGGATTTTAGTTTTCCCATACATTTTGAGACCCAGCGATTGATGGAGGCAACAAGCAATTTTTTTAAAGTTCTTAAATATTTATTTTAGTCTGTTTTTTAGTATTTGTTGTTATAGCGGCAACAGAAATACATCATCTGTGATTTTTTTGTATTATGATCGTTTTACGTTTTGTTATCCGTCATTGAGTAACTTGTATGTTATTTCTTTTAGTAAACTTGAATTCAAAAGGCGACAATTTAATAGTACTCACCCTTTATTATTATTTTATTCCTGTTCCTCTGTCAACATGTTCATGTGAAACTAGATCGCTTATTTTGTCGCGCATTGTACGTATGTTTATTTAAGGTGCAGCTCCTGGTTTATCACAAGACGTAACCATCAAGGCGGAAGTCGGCATGTGATGAGTGATGACCCTAATTTGGAGAGTCGTTTCCCTAGAGCGGCGTCCGCGCGTACCTAATGCTTCAGTGGATAGAATGCACGTGACAGCCCTGTTGCGTGAGTCCTGTACACACCACTTATACATATCAGACCTAGTCCTTTTAGGGCTATTGGCATTGTGTTTACTTTAAGTACAGTCTGGCTCGTTTAGCTATACCTAGCATAGGATAAATAATACTACTACGTACAGAAGGTTCTCTGTCAACAAATCCCTTGTTTAGGTCAAGTATGCCGAAGGAGCCTTTTGAACGTGGCCATCCTTTTCTATCGCATGCAACGCGCTGCGATAGAACGCGTGCGAGCCGTCGCAGCGATAGCATACCGGCCGCGGTCGGTAGGTCGGCATGTACTTGTAGCGGCGCGACGAAATCACGGAGTGAGCCGTCCCTGGCGTTACCTGATAATTTTTTTTAATCGTATGGCATACATGATTTCGCCTTTAAAGTTTGTCATCATTGATCAAAGTCAGAGTATCGCAATTACACACCCAACAAACTTGTATTTTACTTTTTAACCCCCGACACGAACGGGGGTGTTATAAGTCTAAGGTATCGCACCTAGCTAGCGGATGAATCGATTTGGTTGCGATTTTAAAATCTTGTCCGTCGAGATAATTCTTAGCCACCAATGTTTGTTGTGCCGAGGGTTTATTGAATTTTCAATTTGTGTAGTTACTTTATTGAACGAGCGAGCGAAGCGAACGAAGTCATTCTATAACCTACTTGTGTAATTGTCGATTTAGTTTTAGGAAATTATTCAGGTTTATAATGGTCGCCTTTATCGCAGGAATTGACAAGATAAAGTTTCCTTTCCTTTTAAACTAGGTACCTATTTACTCGATAGAAAAAAATGGGATTCTTTATTTTATACTTATGGTACAATAGTGCAATAAACGATGTACGAAAGAGAGAGTATTGGATATCCACATTGCACTTTCAAGTTTAATATTAAGTACGTGATTTTTTTGTAAATATTTTTCGTTTATTGTGCCGGCAAATCTCGAATTCTTCGCTTCTCCCATTTGGAAATAACCGTTATTTTGAAGCTCCGACACGAAACAATTTGGCGAGGATTATAATGGAAGTACCGCAAACCTTTACGCAACGCACACCGCATTGTGTTGGCAACGGAATGCTTCCTGGCGGCTTTATTGGAGCCTAAACACTGAGCATCCTCGCTTTCGTCTGTGTCTGTGGTTAGTGGCTTCATACACGTAACGTCTAAAGGCCAGGAGGCTAATTCTTGGGCCGCTCGAGATGATGTCTAATAGAGATGATATCTATTTACGTAATCGTAATCATACTGATATTCATACCCATGTATTCATAATATTATATAAATATTACATGTAACATATTATATTAATCACAACTGCATATTATCATGTCAATCCTATGAATATTTATACATATTATTCAATTATTATTATAAAAATCATTTGAATGATATAATAGGCACGTCCAATTACCATTTTTAGGGTTCCGTAGTCAACAAGGAACCCTTATAGTTTCGCCATGTCCATCTGGCCGTCCGTCCGTCTTCGGCTTAGCTCAGTAACAATTACTACTAAAAAACTGTAATTCGGCATGGGTATATAAATCAATCACGCCGACAAAACAGAAGAATAAAATCTTGAAAAAAAAATGTTGGGGTACCTCCCCTATGGGATATCATTAGATAGCTTGTTCAAAAATATTATGGGTTTTCAAAAACGTTTTTTTTTAATTAATGATTCGTTTGCGAGATATTGGGCTTTAAAGCCCAAACTTTTGTTTGAGACATGTAGGTACATTAAGAACCTAGCATTTTTTTCTACTTTATTTTTGTTTGTTTTTTTTTTTTATATTTGCGGACGATCTTACACACGCTGAGCTGAGCTAACGTGCTAGAAAGTGTGCGTTTAATTATTTGAATATTTGAAACAAATCATTCCGCAGCGCTAAAGCGGAGCACATACCGGTCTTTCAGAGTGCTTACTGAGTTGCAACTGATTTGCATTCGATGTTTGTATCATGTCATGAGTTACACGTGCATTTTGCAATTGCAAATCGGTACAATTTTTTAATAGAGATATAGAATACCTATCTATAGAATCTACATAAATAAATAAATATCTGGAAACAATCTAACACTAATCGACCTAGTTCCAAACTAAGCAAAGAATAAGAATAATAATAATTATTATAATAATTAGGGGACAATCTTACACAAATCGACCTAGTCCCAAACTAAGCAAAGCTTGTACTATGGGTACTAGACGACGATAAACATACATATATAGATAAATAAATACTTAAATACATAGAAAACATCCATGACTCAGGAACAAATATTCGTGCTCATCACACAAATAAATGCCCTTACCGGGATCCGAACCCGGGACCTCTTGCTTCGTAGGCAGTGTCACTACCAACTAGGCTAAGTCGGTCGTCAAAGAATAAGAATCGTTTATTGCAAACTGTGTACATAGATCATAATATTCATAGTATAGGTTTCAACAGTTACCCTGCCGGGCATGCAATTTTATTTTATTGTCCTTATATACTAACAATGTTATTTGCAAGGATACAAAATTAATAACGAAATGTAATAGGTACTCACACAGTATTCAACTAAAGTCAAAGAACTCTTTTAAGCTATATAATGTCTTCTCTATGAGCCAGCTTTTTAATTGTGCCTTAAAAGAGTTTCCTTCCAGAGCCTTGATATTAGTTGGGAGCTGATTAAATACTCGGATTGCCGTTATAAATGTACTCTTATTATATATGGAAGTTTTAACCTTTGGCAATCTTATATCATATTTGTACTGTGCTCGAACATAATTCTTTGTGGCAGTTCATGTAGTGAAGTAGTTTGGCTGTGTTTTTACAAACAGGCTTACTTCCAGTATGAATATCCCTGTTAATGTGAGAAAGCCTTTTAGTTTAAATACTTCACGGAGTGAATCTCTGGGATTCAGACGATAAATCGTTTTAAGGCACCTTTTCTGGAGTACAAACGTTTTATTTACATCCACAGAATTGGTCCAAAGCTTGTACTATGGGTACTAGACGACGATAAACATACTTATATGTGCTTACATAGAGAAATAATCCATGACTCAGGAACAAATATTTGTGCTCATCACACAAATAAATGCCCTTACCGGGATTCGAACCCAGGACCTATTTGCTCGGTAGTTGCGATAAATTGCTACGATTGTAATGCGTCCAGCACTCTATGTTGAGTCATGGTTGCCATAGATGTCTTTCTATACCAAGGTACTCGTGTAATGAGCAATCGTTGGAAATACATTTACAACAACTCACGGCTGACGCGCACAGAGTTACTTATGTGCGGGTTGCATAATGTGTTTGTTTTTTTTTTGAAGTGAAAACTTCTTTAGCGGCGCCGAGCACTTTTTGGGATGGGGAAAAATGTTAAATACGCGACAGAGTTTTGTGACGTCAGATGTAAAGGAGGTCACTTTTTGCTGCTAGCCGATTCGACTTCATTCTAAACTGATCGCTATTCTTTCATCGCTTATTAGAGTATAAAGCCGTTAAACACTTTTTGCAATAGCATATTCTGCAAATAAATTTGTAATTTTAACCAACGCGTCCTTCACCGTTTTGCTATTGAGAAAATTCGAATAGTTCGAATTTGGGCGTTATTCCTAAAGAGATAAAGCTTAGAAAAATATTTACCAACGGCAAAAACAAATTGATATTTTGGTCGCCACCGCCGTCTGCTGTTCTTGCAAATTCGAATAGTTCGAATTTAGACGTTATTCCTAAAGAGATAAAGCTTTGAAAAATATTTGGCAATGGCAAAAACGAATTGGTATTGTGCCCGCGGCCCGTCCGCCTAAATAATTGATAATTAATTGTTTATAAATGCGTCAAATTCATTTTTAGGGTGACACCGTAACATGTCACGTGACCTGATCGAAAAACTGTTACAATGTTATTGATTTTTCACTTCTGCCGGCACTCCCGGAGTGCAACCCGGTCTTTTTTATCCTGGACACATACCGCGCCCATACCGCGTCGATAAAGTAATGAGATAGTGACAAGCTTATGTGGTCGTATCGTATGTGGAACATACAATGTCTGCATGTACGTGCTAGGTAGTAATCATGTCATTATTATGACCAATACGAGTATTATGGTTATATAACGGTTGCATAGGTGTACGTTTGATTGACTGACAAATATAATAATTTGATTGGGTCATATCATAATTGTAATATAATAAACATGAAACACTGGGAGAAACTTTGTTACTTAACTCTTTCACGCTAAAACTACTGAACGAAAGAAATAGATGAAACTTTTCAATAATATACCTACAAACTTAGTGGTCTAAGAGCTAGCGACCAAATCGGTCATGTGGCTTCAGCTGTATTTAAACTCCGTTAGCTACTTGCCTGAACAACCTTTTCCGATAATCTTCGTGCTGGCAGGCCGCGGGCGGTGGGTGCGGGAGTAGTAAAAAATGAAAAAAAAAATGTGGCCGACTTAATTTTTTTTTTCAAACAGTTGCTATTTTTTTGGCAAAGGCCAAATCTTGGGATTAGCTGTCAAAGATCCCGGCTCCTTTAGGGGCACAACCGGGAATAACGCTAGGAGGATGATGATTTAGGTGCTTCACACACCACGCGTCCCGCTACGGCGTGCGGAGCCGCGTACAAATTTCGCCAGGCGGAGGTGCGGTGTAGTGTGAAGTACCGTGCGGAATTTATACACAAACTGAGGTACAAAAACAACGCCGCGCACCGCCGCTCCGCAGGCCGCAGCGGGATGCACCGACAGTGTGATGACCGCCTTAACGTCTTGAGCGCTAACCTTTGTATAGAAAATGTCACTCGAAGAAAAAGTAATTTTTATTTGGGATAGTAGCGTAGTTAGTTAGACGTAGACACAATTGCAGCAGACTGTAGATACATTAGCATGACTATAAACGGTTGTTAGGGTATAAACGGTAGAGTTCAGAGTCAGAGCTCTATATTTTACTGTGTTAAGTGTCCGCAGTAAGCTCGGCCGAATTTCACCTTCCCATACAAACGGAGTTTCGTTCTCATTTTAAAACTACGTGTTGGATTGTGACGAAACTTTGCATGTACAATGACATGAGGTATATCTATGTCTGTAATTAGTTTATATGGCTCCAGTTTATAAAACAAACAAAATACAGCAAAAACTAGTTTTGTATGAAAAACTTAAATTCGCTTTTTTAAGTAGTGTATCTGAAGCTATATAAACTAATTACAGACCTGGATATACCTCATGTCATTGTACATGTAAAGTTTCGTTTACAATCCAACACGTAGTTTTAAAATGAGAGCGTAACTACGTTTGTATGGAGAATCGACCTTACTGCGGACTCTTAATATTTTAAACTCGTGCCTACAATCATTTTGTTATTGAAACTTGAATTGAGCTATTAAGAAAACATAACTACAGTATACATACATAGATTACTGAGCTCAAGGACATTGTTTTTTAAATTAAAATCTTGTCTTCCTTTAGTAGAATCTTCCATCTACAATATTCAAGGCACTTTCCCTCCATGTGGCATAGGCGTGGGACGACCTGTATATTACAGACCTCAACTTTTGTTGACGTTGAAAACAAACTGGAATGTGAATTGTATGTCTCAGGTCCCCAGTTCAAGAGCGTTAAATTTGATTGTCGTTTGTGCAACGAGCACTAGACCAGCCACAGGACATTAGGACGGGTTACATCACGAACATTTAACGGACCGGTTAACGTTAAACAAGGCGCCGGCAGCTAACCCAATAAGAACTGTAAAATCCATACCAATATTATAAATGCGAACGTGTGTCTGTCTGTTACCTCTTCACGCTTAAACCGCTGAAACGATTTGGGTGACATTTAGTATGCAGATAGTTTTAGTCCCGGGGGAGGACATGGGATAGTTTTTATCCCGGAAATCATCCCCTAATGGGTTGAAAGTTTGTATGGAGCTTCATATAAACGAGTTCCTTCGCAGGTAGAACACAACATACAACAAACTTTAAACGAACGTAAAATTTTAATCAACCGGCCGTAATCACGATAACTTGCTAATCGTGAAAACCGTCCAGAAATCAGATAATAATTGTTATTGTCCGCCAGAAATGAAAGGTGGCACCAATGGCGCCATTACTGGATTGCAGCAAATAGATTATTGCACATTGCGTGCAGATCAAGAGACTGGCCCGGTGAAGCAACGTGTGCTTATGTAATGGCTCCTAACGTAAACAAAATGCATGCAGAATGTGATTAAAGTAAAGGCTTAACTTTCCAAGTTCCCGTGCATCCTGTGCTGTATAACACACGCTAGGTATACTAGGAAGTAGTATGTATAGCATGCTGTAAAATCTCCGTGAGACCAGAATGGTACGGTCGAGGGAAATGAAGGTTTGGCACATATCAACTCTATTTGAAAACATTCATTTAAATAGAGTTGATATGTCCAAAACTGTGTTCATATGTTGTTAAGGTGGTTCGACGACCATACAAAACGTCTTTTGACATTCGCAGGCTAATGGCGTGATATTTAAATATACTTATGTAGCAATAGATAAATAAATAAATGTTAGGGGACAATTTTACAAAAATCGACCTAGTCCCATAGTAAGCTCAATAAGGCTTGTGTTATGGGTACTAGACGACGATATATTGAATAGATAGAAATATTTAAATACATAGAAAACATCCATGACTCAGAAACAAATATTCATGCTCATCACACAAATATTTGCCCTTACCGGGATTCGAACCCAGGACCTTCAGCTTCGTGGGCAGCGACACTACCCACTATACTAACCGGTCGTCAATATTTCATAAATTGGCTTTCCTTTTGCGCGAAAATTTCCTTTTCCTACAATAAACTAATTTGAGAATTTTCGTTTTCCCAAAGTATCACGTGACAAACTAATTTCTCAAATTATTCTAGTTTATAGAAGTTTATTCTAGGAAAGTGGGAATTTCGCGCAAATGGAAAGCCAATTTATGAAGGTGTGTACGTAAGTTTCTTAAGGTCCAAAAGTGCTAAACATTCAATTACCTCGACTGTACAATCAACAGCGATGTGTCTTCCACTTTTGGACGTTACTCACAAATTATATGATATGCATATGGCATTGCCTATGTAGAATAATACGCATCGAACGAACAAAGTTAATGAATCATTGATGCTTTAAGTAAATATCAAACCTTAATTCGTTATATTTAATCGAAATCGTTATCATTTGGTCACGGCTACCTCTATCAAGGCAATCAGAATCATCGGATTTCCCCTGTGCTTGTCTGTCTTCCAGTTTGCATTCAATTCCGTGTTGAAATGGAAGTCGCATTGTTGAAGCGGTAATGAATTTTGTAACATTCACATTTATCTGGCTACGTTCTTGGTCTGTACTGTGAAGATGTGGTGTTGTGTTTCTGGTGGTGAGCAATGTCGCCACATCCCGTGGACGAGCTGTGTTGAGTTGAGAGTGAGGGACCAGCCCCCCTATTCTGTAACTTGTTTTAAGCTCACCTCAACGCTCACCCACAAATATATCTTGACACCGCGATGCGTGGTAACTAAGCGTAGGTAGGGGACTAGTTTCGTGTCGGGTGACCGGCGGGGTGAGCCGCATTAGCGCGTAGCGAATAACAGCCCTGCATTGTCTCATTGCAAATCGATAAAGGCACGGCAACGCAAACAATGACTTAATGACATTAATTACTCTTTTGTAGTCGCAAGCCTCCGCTTACCATCAGCAGTTCAGCATAGAATACTACTACTGCGATAGACCACGTGCGTGCCGTAGCAGCGCTAACATACGGCCGGTACTTGTAGCGGCACGACGAAATCACAGAGTGAGCCATCACTGCCATCAGGCAAGTTTATGTTTGTTTGCCGTCGTCGTGGAATGAAAAATAGTTTTAATTTTTCGTGAGCTTACCTAGCTTTCTAGGAAAAGCTATTTTATTTTTAGCTAAGCTACAAAACGTGCGTCTTCGTGATCAGCAGGTATACCGCGTAACGCATTGTACAGTCGACAACACAGCTAAGTGACCATCGGAAATCTAATCTGACCTTAAGTGCATTGTAATAAGGTTCTAGGTTTTCACGGTATGGTCAGTTAGCTGTGTTGTCGACTGTACGTCCGTTAGGTAGATCTAAATGTCAAATTTTATATGAAAAAATGACAGCAATTAAACTGTCCTAACGCGCGTTGGAAACGTTACGTGGATTACCCCTCAGAAGTATGAATCACACATGGATATAAAATGCGCAGCCTACCACCTACGTTTATCAATTCAGGGGATATTTGGCCTCGAATGACAGAGACATCGAACTGGGCATATGTCCATATGCCCAGTTCGATGTCTCTATCATTCGAGGCCAACATTGAATACGTGTTTGGTATTGGACAGATGCGGATATATTTCCACTTTCATGCCTTTGTACTTTAAAATCAAAATGGCAGAGAGATAAAATTGAGAATATCATCATCATATCAGCTGATAGACGTCCACTGCTGGACATAGGCCTCCCCCAAAGAGCGCCACATTGACCGGTCTTGAAAATATATCCCTGATCAAATATTGCGTCTAGAATACTGCCGTGCTTACGATATTAGTAGTAACTTCGTTCGATATGTAATTCAGATGTCGACCTGATTCTTTATTCAAATATATTAAACAATTGAATAATATTCCGAATAGAGTTACTGCTGTTATTGTAAGCACGGCAGAATACCGACTACATCAAACATACACTACTTAATTCACCGTCTCTGTAAGCGTGAACAACCGTCATACAATATTGTCATGTCTTTTGTAATCTGACATCACATACATAACATCTATATTACACAATAGGTAACTTAGATTAATCTACACCGCCGGTCGTCGGCATTTGATGCGAAATCAATTACTTTCTTAGTTCGCTTGCTCTACGGTCTTCGCGGCGGTAGCGATACCTACATAAATATTTTAGAAAACCTCGTCAAGTGAGAGTTCAAAATAATGCTATGCAATTCTGTGCATTGAAAACAATAGTCGTATTAAAAAGTCCTTCCAAAATCCAGATAAGTATTATTACATATTTCAGTTTTCGAGTTTCATGATGTAAATATGCATGGTAGATATCAGCGCCGATGGTCATATTGTAGGCGGCGGGACGCCGGTAAAATTTGACCGGCGTTCGTGACTTTGTAAAAACCTTTGGTTAAGATGATTTTCAGAAAATTTACACAAAGGAGCGATATTTACGAGATTTTTAACCTATCCAATGCCGGACACGCCCATCGACGTTCTTTTAATAGTCCAGGCAATGAACTGACAACTTGTATGGGAAAAATGTCAATTTTGGAATTAATTTATAATAGCTTATTTTTTATGTATTAAATAGTTACCCAATATCACTTAAATAGTTAACCAGCGACAAAATCCGACAAAATTTCAGACATCGAAAAAATGATAAGTTAACTGGCTTCTAAAAAGACAGTAAAAATATTAATAAATGTTTTTGTCTTTATTTTGGTTCATTTACATTTGCTCTATAATATTCAAGATAAATCGTACAAAAAAAGATAATGCATGCTTCATTTAAATCTACATAATTACTTCCGGGTGGAAAGTTTGTCGGATTCTTGACTAAATCATCTTAGAATAGCATTTTCAAATGAAATCAACAAAAAAAACGCTATTATTAATTAATGTTTTTCACAACCGTATTTTGCCTGGAGTATTACTCTATCGCGCATATATAGCGTTGACGGACACGCCGATTGGTAACGATTTTTTACTAAAAAGGCACTCACGCTGGCCGTCGGCGTATGATAAAGCAACGTGTTTGATTTAAGTATTTTTGAAGCTATACACATCAACCCGCGGACAACAAGGCACCCGGTGAAGACGGAATAACGAACTCTTGAAGGCGGGTGGAAAACTGGTCCTTACTGCCCTTTAGAAGTTGTTCGATTCCGTCTTACTGGAAGGGAGAACGCCAAAGGCATAGAACAGAGGTGTGTTGGTGCTGTTTTTCAAAAAAGGTGACAAAACCTGCTGAAGAACTACCGACTCATCTCACTTCTGAGCCATGTCTATACTTATGCTGTTTTCGAGAGTCATTACAAATCGTCTCGTACGCAGGCTTTAGTACCTACCATAAACCACATCCTTTTGCTCCGTCAGGTTATACAGAAGACTGAGGAGTATAACCTGCCCTTCTGCTTAGCGTTCGTGGACTACGAGAAAGCCTTCGATTAGATCGATACCTAGGCTGTATACAGTCTGTCCAGCGGTTCCAAGTAGACTACCGCTATATCGAAGTAAGTACTGAAGTGTCTGTACGAGAACGCGTACTTTACACGACTGACAAAAAATAAGTGTAATTTTATCAGGATTCATATTATTTCTATTTGATTTTCTTTACCCTAGCAGAAGGACTGCCCTCTGCTCTAACGCTTTGACATGTGTGATGACGTATTCTTACATTAACCCGGGCAACAAAAGCTATGCTTTATTTTTCACGGCAGTATGTGTAATCGTATTTTAACTCAAATCGAAATGCAACTTGAGATTCAGCCAGGACCCGGGTAATGAAAGTGGTGCGGCGTCTGCAGGCGGTCTGCCTACCGGCGCCCGCGCCGACAGTTGCTGGAGTACTTTCCCGCGCGACGCACGCGCCGCACAACTTACCTCACGACTTACCTTACAACATTCGGAAACGCTCACGAATTACGTGATCCCATTTAAAGCCATTCCTATTCCAAGTGTGGATTTATAAATCCTTATTGAGCAATCCTTTGGTTCGACGTGTTTATATGTGCAATCATCTTTTAAGTGTCAATAGCGGAAACAGGGGGTGAACAGTAAAGATCAACTGATTGTATACTTAGGTAAGTTAAATGTACGGTATACGTAACTTTAAGACGGGGTGTAATTTCATGTAATCACTAAGAAAATAATACGAATCGTGCTGAATTGGACGAGTTATGAAGCAAACAGAATAGCAGGAACTTAACACTGACTATGTGAACAGTTTACGGTGAAAATATGTACCTACACATTGCAACAGTTGCTACCAAACTTTCAATGGAAAGAAGTTCAGTCCTTGAAATAGCTAAGTAAACCTATATGTATCGAAATCTGAAACACCATCGAGCATTGAGCTTTTGAAACACCATCGACCAGAAACATGTTAAATAACTGGCAGACAGACGAAAGTTCCATACTTTTATCACTCTTGCCGGAGGTTAATAACTATAATAAGGAGTTACATTTAAGACCACTTGGGGTTGAATGCAATGTGTGATTATTGTGTAGTGTTGATATAAGCTTTGAATATTAAATGCAAACTATACCGTTGCAACCCTACTACCTAGATATAAGTGAACACACGAAACTTACGTATAATACTCAAAATCTTACAGAATCTTATTTCCAGTAAAGACCAATCTCAAACTTACATTTAAAAATGTCATGCTTAAAAGTACGCCAATTTACCCCAATGTCAAACCACGTAACCAAAAAACTGTTCACATAACCCAATGTCAAACAGGCAATAAGCAAACAGATGATATAATTAAAGGGAAATGTTTCCGAAAGTAACTAAACGAGTTCGCTTCGACGTAATCTGCATCCACGCCTCAATGCAAACGATTAAACCACGTAATAGCTTAAATAGATTATTACGTTAACTAAATCCTTACCCGACAGGTTACCCAAACCTGTGTTTAACTGGTTATAGAGAGTTCAATTATTATTTTTATCAAAAGTTTAATTTACGACCGAAAGGTCTCAGTTGCGTTGCGAGTACTCAGAACGGGGTATTATATTAACAGGGTAGAGCAACCTCTCATCGGTTTGTCTGGAGACCTCTATGATCAGACTCGATCTTGATCCAATCGAAATACCTAGCCAGAAGCAGTGTAGTCTAGCGTTGCGTTGCGGTACTCACTATACCCAGTACTGAATATTAACAGGGTAGAGCTACCTCTCATCGGTATGTCTGGAGACATCTATGATCAGACTCGATCTTGATCCAATCGAAATACCTAGCCAGAAGCAGTGTAGTCTAGCGTTGCGTTGCGGTACTCACTATACCCAGTACTGAATATTAACAGGGTAGAGCTACCTCTCATCGGTATGTCTGGAGACATCTATGATCAGACTCGATCTTGATCCAATCGAAAGACCTAGCCATAAGCAGTGTAGTCTAGCGTTGCGGGTACTCACTGTACCCAGTACTGAATATTAACAGGGTAGAGCAACCTCTCGTCGGTCTGTCTGTAGACATCTATGATCAGACTCGATCAGGATCCAGTCCAAAAGCCTAACCAGAAGGAGTGCAGTCTTGCATTAACTGAAAGATATCGCCTAGTAAAATCTCTTATGAACTTTTTGAAGTGAAAACTTCTTTAGCGGCGCTTAGCACTTTTTGGGATGGGGAAAAATTGTTACAAACGCGACAGAGTTTTGTAACGTCAGATGTGAAGGAGGTCACTTTTTGCTGCTAGCCGATTCGACTTCATTCAAAACTGAACGCTATTCGTAAGAGTATAAAGCCGTTAAACACTTTTTGCAATAGCATATTCTGCAAATAAATTTGTAATACCAACGCATCCTTCACCGTTTTGCTATTGAGAAAATTCGAATAGTTAGAATTTGGACGTTATTCCTAAAGAGTTAAAGCTTAGAAAAATATCTACCAACGGCAAAAACAAATTGATATTTTGGTCGCCACCGTGCACCGCCATCTGCTGTTCTTGCAAATTCGAATAGTTCGAATTTAGACGTTATTCCTAAAGATATAAAGCTTTGAAAAATATTTGGCAATGGCAAAAATAAATTGGTATTGTGTTTGCCGCCGCCCGCCGGCGCGCCGGACACCGGCACCGTTGCGCCGCGGCGGCGCGTTGGGCCCGTCGCACCCAACGCGCCCGCGGGACGTCCGCCTAAATAATTGATAATTGTTTATAAATTTGCGTCAATTTCATTTTTACGGTGACACCGTAAGATGTCACGTGACCTGATCGAAAAACTGTTACAATGTTATTGAGTTCTCACTTCTGCCGGCACTCCCGGAGGGCAACCCGGTCTTTTTTTCTACTTGACAAGCTGAACCTGCAAGTTTTGCCTAAATGAACCAGTTGGCTTTTAAACCTGGTGCGACCCAGAAAGGGAGGCTCTAAATGGTCGAAAGAAATGTTTGTTTCAATACCTAATAACAATTTAGCCATCATCATCATAATTTAAGAGCTTAGCTCTTGTCAGTGGTGCAGACGGCAGCTCCTCACTAGCCGACATCCCTCCTTGTTTTAAACCACGACGCAAAAAGAGGGATGTTATAATTGGGTATACTACTACGGTACTATTAGCACGGTGAACTAGTACAGTCAGCGTCATATAGTTAGTAGCAGCCAGAGTAGCCAAATATTTCGTAACACACCCTTAGAGCCTTATCACACTTGCGATTTCCAAGCGTATTTTGTATGAAGGCGATCACGCAGCGTGTTCGCCGCGACTGATAATTTAAATAAGGTTCTCTGTCAGTACTAGCGCAGCTATGCAGTGCTAGCAGGGATCCCGGGTCATCCGACTATTTGATGGCGGCTTTAGTCTCGCCATGTCACACGGTTGTCGTAGGACCTTTTGTGGTATAATTAAGGTAGGCCCGGCCCTAACCTCCCCCCACGTCATGATAACCGTATAAATTTTGTTTTATGTGAGTTCCGCACGTACTATAATTATTCAAGACATACCTTTTCCAAACGAGTTGTAAAAAACTACAATGAGTATTTCTGTGATATCGATCCATTTATGCACTCTCTTGATGTTTTAAAAGAACGTACGAGTTCTAAATTATTATCGATAAAAAATACTTAGTGTTCTACCTACTTATTTTCCTACTCGCTAAGATGCTTTTGTATATTTTACTTAAAGTTTGTATTTATGAATCTCCAGGTCTGTTTTTATACATATTTGTAACTAACAGTACTACTAGTACAGTCAGCGTCATATAGTTAGTAGCAGCCAGAGTAGCCAAATCTAATCTCTATATTTTTATAATGTATGTGACTGTATGTGTTCTGAACAATAAAAAATAAAAAAATTGCCCGGTGATTGTGCGCTTTGTGACGTAAATACTATATATGAAAGTCGTGGCAGAAATAAGTATACATAGTCTGCAAATAATTAAATCGCTTTTTTAACTAACTTAGTTTAAACATTAAGGGCGGTTGCATCAACTTACGTTTCCAGAATATGGCGCCAGCAGCTGTCCTTCCATACAAACTTGTCAAACTTTCCATACAATACAGATTTTAACGAACATCGCTTACGATTAGGGACGGTTTGCACCCTAAGTCAACAAACTAACAACAATGTTTAGAAACTACGTGAGCTCTAAGGTCAAATTTTAGTTCAACTGATAGGCAGCGTAAGTTTACGCGCAGGCGTAGGCGTAATGTTGCGCGACACAACGCGGGCTTTCAGGCGACTATGGCCTGCGGCGGCGGGAGGCACGAAACACCATAGTCGCCTAACAGCCGGCACGTAGTACTTAGTGTCGCGCAACATGAGCGTAAACGCGGCCATAATATGAGTACCTTACCTACTCTCTTGTGCAGTGGTGAAAATGACATAGTTTCCAATACAATAGCTTTGACCTTATCTCCGAGGTAAAATCGAAAATTTACATTGTATTTACATTTATACATAATGTCATAAAGTTAACCTTGGCTTATTCGTTTCCAAAGCTATTATAACCAGCGTGCGGACTCTTTGTTACTTCGTATCGGTAACTTAGGTACCAATATTGAAGGCTTTTGAGGCAGCGTGCTAACCATAAAACTGTTTAATGGTACCTGAAACATGTGTGAATGAAGCAAATCATTATTCAAATTCAAATCATTTATTTCAGGCTTGCACCCATAAGTGTTAGTAATATACAATAAAATCTTAATCTATAGTTAGCGACAAACAATAAATGTTGACTTACTTATCTAAGTGTTGCGAGGACATGGAGCTGTGTCCATCGACGCATGAGCGCGGAGTCCCGGCGGTCCGCGAACACGCTCAGGATCCTGTTGGTGCTGCACTGTACCCGGGCTAGCAGGGACGCGCAAAGTTTGCGCATAATGGCCGCGAAACCGTCGGATTATTATCGAAGCCACTAAAACTACAAGTATTTTAACCTTATAACGAGGGTCGAATCAAATGGAATTCAACGGTCCTCGTGGTTCATGGGTCGAACCAAGAGGATTTTAAAAATCCTCATGGTCTGATCCGAACCGGCCGAACTAAGTTGATTATAAAATTCCTGATCGTCATGTGACATAAAACTCTGCCGACTTGCCGAGGCAAAGACATTAATACGGGAGCTGTTGTTGTCCAGGACTTACGAGCAGGCTGAAAAAGTCCTGAACTAAGAGCCATTTGCATCCTTCCCTTCCTTCCCACTCCTACACACACTCCTACATTCATTCACTCCATATTCACACTACACTACGCACACATTCAACAAATTGCATGTTTTTGCCCGATTTGTAGCAAAAAAAAACTTTTTAAGTGCGGTCGAGGAAAATGAAGGTTTGGCACATGTCAACTCTATTTGAATGACGTTAAGGTCCAAAAGTGCTAAACATTCAAATTCCTCGACTGTACATTTCTTTTAATAACCGCATGATATTTGTAACTCACGTGTTCGATCTGACTACCACGATACAGGCTGTGCCTAGTGTGGAATTCACTGTATCTAAAGAAAATTGTTAATTGAAGTTATGGTCAATAAATATTCTTATTATTATTCTTATGTCGGACAGCAAGGAATTGAAACTCGTCGTCGTCCGACATGTCCGACAACTTTGTCGGACCATGCGGCCGGAGGGGGTTTTATTACCTTTTGAACAGGGGTCTCTAAAAAATAATTAACAATACTATAATATTTAGGTTTGTATGCATTTGTGGGTACAACGTTCTCTTCGCTTGCTAACATTTCAAATGTACTCGTGACATACAAAACCGATTCCAAGCCACTACATTTTCAGGCTGGCAGCTTACATACCTAAGTATTTAATCTGTTTATCAGTGCGTCCCACAAATGGGTAAGAAAGACTTGTCGCGGTATTATCGTCAGTTTACGGAGTAATCAATACCGATGTAATGTTTCTCGTACTATGTAGGCCCGAGTACACTGCCTACGAAGTTAGAAGCCTTGCATTCTTGCAATGCCAGCATACGTCAATAAAGACCAAGGACAATGTTCAGTAGATCGAACCCTAATAAGGAATTTCTTTTATTTCATAAGAACATTTATTGTTCCCCAGTCGTTAATGGAAAGACCTTTGTCACCTATTTCATGTGGACAAAAAACGGGTATAATATTATGCAATATCTAGGGTAGTACAAACCAAGAAATAGCAATCAGCTAGAACTATCTAATTTAAGCGAGAATGCCCCTTTATTGCCCGACTACGGCAGCGCCGAAAGGAAGGGATATCGATTTTAAAGAAGCAAGAAAGAAAGAAAAGAAAAATATATTTATTGCCTTAAAATAAAAAAATACCAATTAACACAAATATTTTTTTTACTTGAAACATTCTGTACACAAAAAAAAAACAACATAAAAAATACTAAATAAATATGTTAATAACCATCATACTTACCTATAAAGGCAAAAGGAGCACATTCAGTAACTGCTGGCGGCACATAAATGTACCACCAGCGCTGATTTTCAATGTGGGGGGGTCCAAGATGTTTGCCGACTATGTTTGTATTACGTGTGTTCCACCGTAGCGATACTGAACCGATTTTGATAAATGAGGTGTCAAGCGGTTCCTAATTAAGAGGTAATACTACGCGACGCGACAACTGCAGCGCAGAGTAAAAATCCGATACAGAAATCATCAAAATCGAGGTTTCGTTCTCGACTGTTTCCTCCTCCAAAACTTAACCAATCTTAACGAAATTTTGGAAATTGAATGGGAAGGAGACATTCTGTGTCGGACCGTTTTGATTTTTGTGCTTATTATTATACGATTTGTATACTAGGCGTCTGTTTGCGGTCAATTTATTTTGGCGTTTTAAGCGATGTTTGAAGTAGCCTAACTTCTATATAATCAAAAATATCCAATAAATAAAAACGTACCGACATAGATAATGATGATATTAATTTTGTATAAAAAAATTATTGATCTAGGTTCAAAAACCAGGGAGGAAACAGTCGAGAACGTTTGTATGGAAAAATGACCCATAGCATTCCCTCTTATGATCCGAAATAAGTTTGCAACATATATACTGTTTGTGCACGAGTACGATACTTTTTTTCATGACGGCTCCGAAACAGTGATGAAATAACATGCTGTCTAGTACAAGACATGAACCATTTATATGGATACACAAGATCCGATCATTATCCTCTTAGTGTTATTCCCGGTTGTGCCCTAAAATAACCCGGGGTTCCGCTTTGACACCTAATCCCAAGATTTGGCAAAGGCTCTAGTTTTACGAAAGCGACTGCCGTCCGACCTTCCAACCCAGAGGGAAAACTAGACCTTATTGGGATTAGACCGGTTTCCTCACGATGTTTTCCTTTTCCAGGTAAATATTCCGTACATAAGTTCCTAAAAACCCACGACCGCCGCTTGACAGCCGCATGCCTTAACCACTAGGCTACCGTAGCACTACACCGGAACCGATACAAGTCATAAATTATACATGCAGATCACGTCCTTGCAGTAGTCACATCTCCCACATAATATATGAGTATCGGAGTTAATTGCGTCTGTCTTCCTGCTATTCAGCGGATGAGAAAAAAGGAAGTGAAATGCAAAGGCGTTTACAACGATTAGCTTTACGTAATCGTTTGTACCTACGCATGCGAAAAAAGTTTAATGATCTGTGTTATTCATTAGGTTGAACGACAATGTGCGAATTATGCATTAGAGCGCTTGCGCCGTATAAATTATTCGTATGTAGGTGCTAAAATGCTGGATTCCTTTCATAATAGCCGTTTCTACGGATTATGAGGGTTGGAGTGTGGGTACAAGTGAAACATTTATGTTTCTATTCTATCACAGTTTTACCTACTGCTACCGCCTGAATTGACTGATCAGGTCAAATCCTTGATAGTTCAACGACTAAGAATAAGATAGGATTCTATCGTCTTTTCCTGAAAAACTTGGAGAATAGGGACCTTTCCACTATCGGTAGCTAGCAGTGCTGCCCATAGAATTCCATTCCCACCGGTTTGCCTATAGTCCGACCGCTTAACTTGGTTCTCGCCTGCGCGGCGCGCGGGGGTTATAACGGGGAGCGGCCGTCGCGCGCCCCCGTTATACCTTATACCCCTCGTGGGGTACACCAGGATTTGTCTTGAGTTGAGTTGTATGTTAATCCATGTAATCATCCCTAACATGTCCTAATATGTCAACATTTTGGACCCTTTGCCAGGATTGCGGCCGGACTTGGTAAGCGTCAGGATTTTTATAAATGAAATGATACAACTCTGTTACAAGAAATGTCAGGACTTTTAGGGTGATATCAGGACAATATTTTTTTCCATATGGCAACCCTACCTGCGCGCCTCGCAGGCGAAGACTGAAGTGGTGAAGCGGTCGGACTATAATATTAATTGCTTATCGTAAATCATAACCTTTTTTTCGTTTTTAAAAAACTATACTATATTAAAGCGCTAGCTTGTTTCCATATAAGAAGCTAATTAATGCTTGCAACTAGCTAATTAATGCTTGACCCATCCGTGTCTACCTTAATTTCTAATCACCATTTCTAAATGGTGCTAATGAAGTTTATGTGACATGTGCCGTGCCGTGCGGTCAACAACGGGAGAGTTTCATTTATTTCCACGTAACGTAAACATAAACTGAGCTGTACAGTCACCGGCATCAATATCTGCCGTAACAAAGCCGGCAAAAATATCTGACACGTCCTTATGGCATTAGACATAAGACATCGTGTCAGATATGTATGCGTGCTATGTTGTGGCAGATGTTATTGCTGGTGAATGTACCACGAAAATCGAATTACTTACTTAAATAATAAACGCACTTACGCACTTATGGTTTATGGTACTCGAACGACAAAGACAGAGATAGAAAGAAATAAAGAAAGAAAGAAGAATTGTTCACAAACACATAGGACACACATATTAAACAATAAAATAAACAAAAAACAGAGATACCTATACGAACTTCGAGATTCAATTTTCGTGGTAGCGCCGCTGAATGCGCAAATGAGTTAACACATTCGTCGACAAACCTTGAAGAAAACGCGGCTAAATCCCGACAAACCATAATTTTCCTAGTAAATATAAGCTATTATAGTATATTATAATAGACACGTTGGAAAGTTCTAGAAGTTAGTAGTTAGAAAGCGCCTCATGTTGCAAGCAGTGTCTTGCCCAAGCGCACGTGCCGCGCGTTCGCAAACCCAAGGCGACAACAAACGTTGAGTAACCGGTGATAACAGATAACGGTCGTAACATTGAACTAATTAACAAAGCCTTTGTCTAATTACTAGTAAGATGGCCCTGTGGTCAGCCTGTCGCTGCGGGCTATAGCAAAGTGTCTGTAATGAAACTTTGTGTAGCAACATGGCCCGGAGCGAGACTACGCTACCGGGTATGGCAACAGTTAGAGATGTTGACACAAAATAAGATAATCAATAATGTTGAATGTCCTATAGACGTGGATAAATAATATAAATAGAAGAGAGTAGAGACTGCGCGATCCCACAGTCAAACTGGGCAAACGGTTTTGTGGAACCTTGTACTTGTTTATGCTGTATTATTATTATGTTATGTTTAAAAATATAGTCAACAAAAGAATATAAATAATGACAAAGTTATGTTTCCAAAGTTTATAAAGTTTAAGTTGTATATTTCCCGCAAAACGAACCTTCATATAAAACGTGTGTCATTTAATATGACAAGCAACATTGATACGGTTGTAGCTTTGTATTGAGATATTTGAATAGGGTTTTGGTCACTGGGGCATATTGTTTTCCATTCTCCCTTATTAGACCTACTACTTTAGCCCTAAATGCTTCATTATAACCAATGTTTCTTAGACCTAAAGCATTATTTTTTAATAGCAAACTTTATAGGATTATTGCAAAACAAACCTAACCTAATGACTTCTATTTGATGATAATCAAAAATAACCCGAAAATTTCGAAGAAAAATTCATTAGCTCTAGTTAAACATTAGGTCTAATGAAACATTAGGGCAAAAGTTAGTAAGTCAAGTGACAGAACCCCATTTTGCCTTCTCTCTTTTGGAGTAGGTAACAATACAATTTGAGTCAACAACCGTATTGTAAGCTTAATTTACTAAGTTAACTGCTGGCGTGGGATGGGAATATATTGCTTGTCTATGCTGTTTTCACATACATGTTACTTTCCACAACAACATGAGAAACACAACACAACACTTACATAAATAGCTATAGAACTACAATAGCCCTGGACAACTTCTTTTGCCTATAGGTAATAGTCATGCTTTTTTCCCTGATAATCTCACTTCCTCTTCTTCTTCGGTTTATTCATGTCATCGTGGACGTGATTAGCCTAAGAAATGCTAGCTTGGCGTCGCCAAAGAAGACATGTGTGTCAATGATCAAAATCACTAGGTTTCTTGTTTCGTTGTTCAAGGGATTTTAAACAGGCTAAAACATTTAAGATTCTATATTGTGCCCTTGTTAGGAGTACCTTGGAATATGCATCTCAGGTCTGGAATCCTCGTTACGAATGCTATGTTATGAGATTGGAAAATATCCAGAAGAAGTTTATAAAGTTTATTTGCTTCAAATTGGGACAACTCAAGTAAGTATTTGGATCTGTGTAGGAGATTCCATCTTCTCCCACTTGAGACCCGTCGCAGTATAGCCGACATTACATATCTACTTAAAGTTACATCTAATTCAGTCGACAGCCCCACCTTACTTGGTAAATTGAACATCCGTATACCCAGTAGAGCTCGGCGTAAGCCGCCACTGTCCGTGCCATTATCATCCACCAACTATAGGCAAAATAGTTTTATGATCAGAGCGAGCAACGGCTTAAATGATGTGTTTCAGAGATTTGACGACCTGGACCTATTCAGTGCAAGTGTTCCCTCAGTGAGACAACGTTTATCTCGAGAATTTTTCGGTAGAGGTAGGGAAATAGTTTAGGTGACTCTTTTTAGTCTATTAGAAATAAGTACTTATAAATTATGTAGCAGTACCAAGACGCAAAAGCGCTGTGTTCTCGTTTGGCTTTTGCTCACTTATTTTTTGCATATTTATTACGCTATCGGTGAGGATCTGTTATTAGCTCACTGTCACTACTGTTTTAAGCTACTGTGTAGTATTTAAGCTGATGATCTTCCTATATAAATAAATAAATAAATGATACCACTATAAAGGATGCCGAAGAACTTGCGTACGAAGTGGAGACGAAAATGCCGGATAACGGACCCCGGGCTCCGAGACTTAGCAGTTAGGACGCTAATTTTATTAAATCACGTTTAAAGAGGAGGCACCAAATCCCCCACACCGTTGTCATTTATTGCACTGCATGCAGTGAGGTCTAAATGGCGCTTTTATAAGAAAATTAGCTTCTGCCCGCGACTCCGTCCGCGTGGAACTCGTTTATATCTTAGCGCCATACAAACTTTCACCCCCTAAACACTATCCTATGTCCTTCCCCGGGACTTAAACTATCTCTATGCCTAATTGAATCCAAATTGATTCCAAGTTCAAATTTATCTCATACAAACTTTGCACCCCTATTTAACCCGATTGGGGGTGGGTTTTTCCAAAACCCTTAAATTACTGTTCTTGTATTGTAATAAGGAGTCCATACACAAAGTTTCAAGTCTCTCACTATACATACATTTTGTCCAACCCCCTTTTCACCTCCTTGGAATGGGTGGAATTTGTCAAAAATCCCTTCTTAGTGGGTACTTACGTTATATAAACTACCTATAGTGAAAAGTCAGCTTTCTAGGTTCAACGGTTTGGGCTGGGCGTTGGCGTTGATTTAAGTCAGTCACTCAGTCAGGACTTTTACGTTTAGGTAAGGTGAGTCGGGGCAAGAGTAACATCGGGGGAAGAGGGTCAAGCTTCTCCAGCTAATTCTTTTGAATTGAGCGCCTTTTTGTACCGTCGGTAAAACAGACAGGCGCCTAGTCTGTTTTACCGACGGTACAAAAAGGCGCTCAATTCAAAAGATTTAGCTGGAGATGCTTTTGACCCTCTTCCCCCAATGTTACTCTTGCCCCGACTCACCTTATATATATATATATAGATAATCATAAAAAGCAATTACAAACACATACAAGTAACTTTTTTTAAATTTTCCGAATTATTCTAATGTTATTCGAATATTTGATCTGATTTTTTAAGCACTTGCTAAGTAGTGCTAAGGATGCGACTGGGACTAACGCTAAGAGCCTTATCACACTTGCGATTTCCAAGCGTATTTTGTATGAAGGCGATCACGCAGCGTGTTCGCCGCGACTGATAATTGTATAGAAAACACGCTCGCAAATCGCAAGTGTGATAAGGCTCTAAGATGAGAGAGTGATATAGTGGACGAGGTTGTCATTTCAAGTGTTGCCAGAAACTTTTCAAAACGCTACGCTTCAAGCCTCGAAATAGAAGAATATGGGAAACATTCATAAAAACCATACCAGAGAAAACTAAATACCTACTACCCTTTTATGTTTTTTTGTATATAAAAAAGAGTTATTGCGTTTGATTAAATATGTCGTGTTTATTTTGATTGACGGTACAAGGTAGTTTGTGTAGTGCAATATCAGATGGTTAACACTTGTTAGTACCTGTTACAACTGCCGCAAGCAACTTGGAGTTATTCAACGTAGTTTGTTATACTAAGCAAGCTAACATACTCGACCATTATTATAACGAAATATGTAACAAATTAACGAATTTTTCATGATATTATTTAGCATATTTCTAGTGTAAAACGCAGTAGGTACTCAACCACTTGAAATCAATTGCCGCCCTCATAAACATAAAACTCTTATAAATATCATGAAAAAACTTATCTTTTGGAAGTTGGTTGAAAATCTACCGGGTCAATCTACCGGGTCAATCGGGTCAGTGACTACTGGCAAGGGTCCTAAGGATACGGTATATCACCACCATCAGACAGACCGTACCCACTAGTTTGAATTTTGAATAAATACTGAAACAACAACGCCACAGATGACGCGTTCTCGAAGATTTAAAACAGATCTTGGTATTTCCCCCGTGTGGTGTCGGGTTCGAATTTCACCACCCCCGGTCTTCCCGTGGGTGTCGTAAAAGTCGACTAAGGGAGCAGGGTTGTCGTGTGTTGTGGGCGATGGGCTACCAACCTATCACTGCGATATCACATTTTGTCGATCTTATATACCCCACATTTATGCTAAAAGTGGCACTGGCTGAAACATAAGTTCCATGTGCTCTGCATACCCCTTTTGCACGTTATCCACGTTAATCCCCTAGCCTGATCCCCCAGGGGAATTAGCGGCAATTATTTTATATTCAACTAGGAAAAAATGATAATGTTCGGTCATGGCGCTTCGCCGGACGCTACCGCGTCACGCTCGCTTCGCTCGCTCGGCTCGCGCGCTGTAGGGTCTCAGTTCAACTAACAACCTAACCGTTTTTTTCCCCTGGGGGATCAGGCTAGGGGATTAACGTGGACAACAGCCCCTTTTGGGACTAAAGGCTATGTAGGTATGTCTCGCTATTATTCTCGTTGCGTGCAGCAAAGGTAGTATCCGTGTCAGTGGAACTCTAGCCCCCCTACTCTGTAACTTGATTTAAGCTCACCTCAACGCTCACCCACAAATATATCTTGACACCTCAATGCGTACTAACTAAGCGTAGGTAAAGGTCTAGTTTCGTAACGGGTGATCGAACGGGTGATAGCTAATAACCCAGGAACAGTCACTAGAATGTAAAGGTCCATCAGTGATTAAGGCGGGCATCAATACTGGCTCGTTAAGTATGCAAATGAGCGACTGTTACTTAGAGCCTTATCACACTTGCGATTTGCAAGCGTATTTTGTATGAAGGCGTTGACGCAGCGTGTACGCCGCGACTGATAATTGTATAGAAAATACGCTCGCAAATCGCAAGTGTAATAAGGCTCTTACTGTTGAGCCAAATGTATCTACATGAGAGTTTCGTTGTAAGTAATTCAGCGGCTTGATGCTGTCTGTAGTGTTACGAAAAAATATCACAGTTAGGGAACGCAATCTAATCCCGGGAGATCCCGAACTAACGAGATCTCGAGCGAATTTTTGAGAATCAATCTCGTTGGCAAAAGAATTGTCCGAGATCTTGTTTACAATTTTTTCTGATGAGAAAAGACCTCAGATTTTCGTGAGGATAATATTCTTCGCCGGCCTGGTTAGTCGGTAGTTAGCCATACAAACTGAAGAAGTGAACAAAGTTCAAATTAACCATTGAATTCAATGGTTAATTTTTGTGTCACAACGGAAAACTCTCATTGAAAATTTAATTGAGTGAGTTAAGCTGGCCAAGAATTTGATCCTTAGGTACTAATTTTTTACGCGAGGTCAAAAATTGCCAATGCTTAAAATTGCATACCTTAACTACCCAAACATGCATTGTATGTACAGGTAGGTATAGTCGACAGCAGAAATAAGTTTTACACTTTTGCTCCCATTGTGTTGTTATAAAATAAACTCAATGAACAACAAATTTATACTTAGACATGTACTCTTATTCCAATATGGCAGTGAGCCTATTAAAAGTAAATGAGTCACTTTATTCGCAACTCGCCATCTTAGAGAGAACAATATAACATTATGTATACAAATCTAAATATCCCATCGCAATCACCTTCTGCCTTCTACTTATATGATTAACACAACACTAAAATTAGTCACATTAATACTTATTTTATTGGAAAACAAACAGCTTAAAATTATTCATCATAATAATTTTTACTATTTTTTTAACTATTGCACTTATAAACTCTCGCTATAATTTAATGCTTCATTGACACATTCAAGACAGAATACGCGTAATTTCGGTGTCCGAGAGGCAACCGGATGGCTCGCGGTATTTGAGCTCCCGAAGCGTTGTGGAACCGCCCTGTGCAACCCAAACTGAGCCAACTTCTACTATCACAAGTGGTCAAAAGAGAAGCAATAAATAACTCGATTGATGTGTTTTTTATCCTCCAGCACGTCTAGCACGCGACGGCGCGCGAGCTCTCTCGATTTTTCTCGCACTATCCGTCTCTCACTTATTAGAACACTTAGAACAAGAGGTATAGTGCGATAAAAATCGAGAGTATTTCGCGGCCGTCGAGTGCTAGACGTGCAGCACCTCTTGTTCTAAGTGTTCTAATAAGAGAGAGACGGATAGTGCGAGAAAAATTGAGAGAGCTCGCGCGCCGTCGCGTGCTTGCCGTGCTGGTCACGCAGGGTGGTATGGCGCTATTAGGTAGAGTGCGATAGAGATATAAATGCCAACCAAGCCATTCTGGCATGGATTATACGAGTACCTGGTCATTATACTAAGACCAGTAGTATAATCATCCTCATATCATCCGAAAGTCGCCCACTGCTGGACATAGGCCTCCTACTCCAGGCAAAATACGGTTTTGAAAAACATTAATTTATAATAGCGTTTTTTTTTGTTGATTTCAATTTAAAATGTTATTCTAAGATTTATTTAAGAATCCGACAAACTTTTCATCCGGAAGTAATTATGTAGGTAGCTTTAAAAAAGATTTAAATTAAGCATGCATTGTCTTTTTTTGTACGATTTATCTTGAATATTATAGAGCAAATGTAAATGAACCAAAATAAAGACAAAAATATTTATTAATATTTTTTTTTACTTCTCAGGAGCTAGTTAATTTATCATTTTTTTCATGTCTGAAATTTTGTCGGATTTTGTGGCTGGGTAACTATTTAATTGATAATATACCCGTTACACATAAAAAATAAGCTATTATAAATTAATTCCAATATTGACTTAAATATTAAAAAGCAATGTCTGTTGTATGTTTTCGCATTCGGAAAATTGTCATTTTTTCCATACAAGTTGTCAGTTCATTGACTGGACTATCCTCCAAAGAGTAGAACAGTAGGCGTCTGCGCACATTATATACTGGCAATTTTCTTAAAGACACAGTTTGCTACACGTTGCACAAGGCTTATTATTTAAAGATCTACTCCCTAAGCAGTAGGTATGGTGACTCAGACTTGTTGTGGTTAGTTGTCTAGATCCATAGATCGTGGCTAATGACCACGTGCACATTACCAAATGACCTCAATAGGTACCATGACATAACTATTAACTATTACGTTGTATGAGTTCTAGTTCGGCGCTCTCAAGCCATTGTGTCTCTTAATGTTATCCGCGGCTTCATAAAGAAATGCATTCGTTTCCTTATTGCATAAAGATTACCATTGATATTTATGATTATGGGTGTCTAAGCCATTGAGCGCTTTATGACGGAAGAATAGATGCAGCAGCTTAGCATGTCGCGACTGACAAAAGGTACTTTTTTGATGGAATTTCCATTTCGGGAGAAAACGGTTTCCACTAAACAAATCACTTTGATTTTGATGCCGATCGCTTCAGCTCATATTTTAGGTTTATAGGTTTCGCTTTCTTAGAAAAAAAAGTTTTTGAGGTGTATAAGTTTGAATTAATTGCAAAATGTTTAAAAAAGGAAAACTCTTTCATTGTGTCAATAACGTACTAAAAATCATTAACATTGGAAAATATTTAAAAGTGGAAAAACTTTTCTCTTTTCGTATGGACGAGTACGTAGGTGTTCTTCTCTCTTAATGCTTGGTATCCAGTTTTCAAGTGACAATTTCAATTACATATCGATGTCAGAAGATGAGTCGACATATTGCAAATATGTTGCGTACGGTACGGTGCGTACGCAACATATCTCATACCAATATGTTGAGTAAGATAGACCTCCATTACGTAGCGCTCACATACGCACTTGCCTATGCGCTAACGCTAGCGGATCAAAGTATGCATGAACCAAAACGATGCACACTGGCTTATGATGTTTGCTTTCATATCGTTGGTCGTCGTCAGTAAGACCACAGTTTTTCGGTATTGACTACGCTCTAACCTGAATCAATCGTACTTGATTATTTTTTCTATGAACGATTTCCGCTGTGCGACAAAAAATAACGAGATTTATTTTTGTCGCACATGATGGACAGTAGACGCCTATAGGCATAGTTCTATTGTTATTTCTATTGAGTCTGGAGTAGAGTCCATCAACGTGTTAATAGATTTTTCCGTGGTCTTTGGTCCAATTTTTTTACATATTTTTTTTGCTGATGAATGATGAAATGCGAAATTAAGATATATGTACCTACTGTTATCGTTATTGGTTGAACAATTATTAGGTTACATTGTAAGTACCGTAAAACGGGGTGAGTAGGGACAAAACTGACATTCAAACCTCGATAACATTTTATTTTTACATATGCAAACTGAATGTTGTATATAATAAGTGTTCCGGACGTTTGTATTTTGGTTTGATTTTGGGTACTTCCATTTCTTAGTTGGGGTGAGACGGGTTTTCTGAGTCCCTACTCACCCCATTTTACGGTATATTACAAAAATGGAATGGTGGTTAAACGTGTCGTTGTTGTCATCGAATTATAACACACCTAATCAAAGAAAATAAGCTGTTCCAACATTGTCATTCACACCCAGTTAGGCGGCCAGCGTGTAAGAAATGTAATTGCAAGTCTGAACCGTGGCATCAACGGCGAACTATGTTGCACTGCGTTCAACGCAACATTGCGCACAGGCCAACGATTATCCGTGACGACACACGACTTTGATACGGCTGATGTGGTTTCCCATGCAAAACGTAAGACTTCACAATCATAACTCATAATCTGCAGATTTTAAGACCACATTTTGAAATGTTCAATTTAGCACGACACGAGTCTAGACGGGGTTTCGTAAAGATGTAAAAGTGAGATGACTTTTGTTATTAGCAAATTTTGTCATTAAGTTAACGAAGTCTTGGAGTGACACAACATTTATTCTGCTTGCCAGCCTCTGTGGACACTTGGTAATCTTTATAAATGTAACTGAAGAGCCCCTTTTATTCCCAAAATTAATCTTTTCTACTAAACATAATCAGCTCTACGTGCTATGTGCCGGCGCCCACTGCCTCTTAAGTTTAGCGATTCGCACATAGCACGTAGAACCGATGGCCGTTGGGGCGGAAAGGTTCTCGAGTGGTGACCACGTTCTGGAAGACGCGGCGTGGGTACCCCCACAAGGTAGACTGATGACCTAGTAAAGGTTGCGGGAGTCCGCTGGATGCGGGTGGCGCAGGACAGGTCACTTTGGCACTCTTTGGGGGAGGCCTATGTCCAGCAGTGGACGTCTTTCGGCTGATATGATGATGATGATGATGATGATGACTAAATATAATAAATCATTTAAAAAAACATACTCAAAATAATACAAAACAATAGGTACCTTGGAATGGGGTTACTTTAATTCGGGGGGCGACTTTGATCAAATAGGATTTTCTCCGAAATCATTGAGTTTACTTGGAAGTGAACTGTGGCAGTGAATATATTAGTATTCTATCTTGCTGTTTATTCCATGAAATCTTGTTAATTTCAAATAGTTCTGCTTTTACACTACATTCTAAATGATCAAAGTAGCCCCATTTTTTCCTAAAGTTTCCACGGTACTTACCTAAAACGAAAATTTACTACTAATCATTATAACTAGATATCAAATAACCCGCCCCGAACTTCTACTGAAAGTGTTTTTTAATCGCTGTTAATTCTAAAATATGACTACTAAATATGATACTATGATACCTATATTGAATATATCTACTATAATCTCGGTGTACAAAATTGAGTAACTGTGCGGTAATCACTCACAACTAACTACACCACTCAAGTGCCAGTCGAGATAGCAAAGTAAACAAACCAAATTGCCAACTCGCGTTCAACAACAAATTGTATGAAACAACTTTGTAATGGAATTACGCTGTCGTTTGCCTTGTATGGCAGGCGGCCAATAGACGACATAAGGAATAGTGCATAAGGTATCTTACTATTATTACAAATAAAAATAAACTACAGGCTTTTTTGACGCATTCATGTTTTATTTTTTAAAATTTCTTTTTTATAAAACAAAAGGCTCAACTTTTTTTTTTTTATATTCCCAAATAACGGATTAATATGGAAAATAACTTTCAAGTAGAAAATATATTTAACACCTAAAGAAATGAGTATGCTTGTTCAATCATTAAAATATATAAGAATACATATGTGTTTCCTGATTGAATATCATTAATTATTCAATCAGTCAACTTAAATATTAAAAAGCAATGTCTGTTGTATGTTTTCGCAGGTTCTCTATTGGATCGCATAAAATCATTTGGAATAATATAATAACGCATAATTTTTTATAGCCGAATTAGCGTTAAGCCTAATCATGTTATGGCATAAATTTTTAGGCATAAAATTAAAAAGAATAAACGAAAATAGCATAATCATCACAAAGACTAACATCAGATAGCATAAATACAAAAAGACATAATAATTACTTGGCATCATTACAAAACGCATAAAAATTGTGTCCTAAAAAATAAAATCATGCATTACACAAAGCAATGAAAGCATAATGCACGGCCCAATAATGTACAGCCTGATAATCCATGTACATTGGGACGGTCATCTGTGCGGACTAATAATCTCCAGCGAGTCGACGCCACCCCGCTGAGCGGGGTGTCTATTTCTGGTCTGAAGAACACAAGTGAACCCTAACCTAACCGACCTAAGACAGAGTTCGCTTATAACAAGCCATTTTTATCCGCCCTGATAATGCACGACTCAATAATCCGCGTCCACGAAAGGTGTAAATGCATGCTAACAACGAAACTGTGTTTTATTTATTTAGAAAACAGAAATTATGCTTCAAAACAGATATGATAAATAATTATTAGCCCATACAATAGTATGCATAATGAGTATTAGTCGAATACAAATTAGTCCAAGTAAAATTATTCTAAAACCATAGTATGCCAAACAAAGTAGTAGGCCAAAGTATTATTATGCGACAGTATTATTATGCCAATAGAAATTATGCCAAATCAATTATGCGAAACTATATTAGTCTAAAAAAAAATATGCCAATGAAGGGGATCCCGTTTTCGCATTCGGAAACTACTGAACTGATTTAGTCGCGTTATTTACTGATGTTAGCTTTACTCGCCTGAGAGGTTTTCATGTATTTTAGTGTGTGTGTTGTCGTTAGTATATTATATAGTTCAAACAACTAATCGAAATAAATGGTGAACTCAAGACTGGGTGAAAATAATCCTATACATTATTAAATAAAGGAAAAATTGAAAAATTGAATGCTCCGAGCCGGATTCGAACCGGCGACCACAGGCATTCATGGCCCGTCGCTACTAACCAACTGAGCTATCGGAACAATCCGGTTCGGCCACCAAATTTTAGTTGGTTAGTAGCGACGGGCCATGAATGCCTGTGGTCGCCGGTTCGAATCCGGCTCAGAGCATTAAATTTTTAAATTTTTCCTTTATTTAATAATGTATAATTTCGTTAGCAGCGTAACTGCTTAATACAAAATTAATAGTCCTATAATTGTATACGCGTGCCTGTCGGACGGTTTCCCTGGACGTTCCTCAGGTTACTCGCCCACCATGCCCTTCGATTGATTTACCCGGGCTCGGCCCATGAAGCAAAAGCCAGGTTAAAAAGATAAACATCAGAAAATAAATATTCAAATAGACCTTCAGCACATCCCAGGTGACGAGCCGCATCCGTCCGCTGTTGCTGTTTTGACGTAATACCACTCCCAAACCCGCGGTCAACAGCGCTGCATACTACAACAATAGGGATGCGGACTAAGATTTTTTTACGATGCCATTCGAACCAAATTCGAATTTTAGATTGGATATGTATGTTGCCCTATGTGGAACTATGTTGCCGTGCCCTAACAGGGCGTCACATGAACAGCTTATATTTAAGATCACCTGTACCTAGTGTACCTGCTATGTGATATGCAATAAATGATTTCAATTTCAACCAGTTTTTGGAGAGGAACAAATGTTTGTATGGGAGCAACTAAAATTAAAGAACATAAATACCCAAAAATTTGAGACAAAGATTGACGTCGCTGGCGGCAGCCGAAAACGCTTCATACTGATGACGTACCCACGTATGACGTCGCTTGTACAAAGTAGTCGGTACGTTATCAATTTGAACATGAGGCCGCATGCCTATTCATAGTTAATTACCACAGTAAAGAATCTTTACTGACTCTAAAGCTTTCTGATAATGCAATGAGCCCGCACCGAAAAATACGAAATTTATGTATCAGAGGTGTGGACATTTGTTTAAGTGTGTGATTAACGAGCTCTACATAGGCGGACGCACAGTTTTAATTACACACCAATATTTAAATCAAATTAGAACAATCATTGCAATACAGAGGCACTAAATACCTACGCAGTATTTTATGCATTGTATTATTAATAAATGAATTAATTCAATCATTCAAACTATAATTCCGATATATGCATATATCGGAATTATTGTGTCAGTCAACATTTGTGAGTACAAATATTTCCTTGCTTTCCCTAAGAATACATTTAAAATTAGTAACAGATCTTGTATCTTATTAGCATACATTATTAGTAAATAAAACAAAAGGCATAGCTATCGCGTCCGTGTAAACACGGCTTTACCGTCTAGTGAGATGGTGTATGCACAATTGTATACCCTACTTACTTTCTAGGTCACTAACCTTGAGTGGTTTAGACTTTAGAATGCTCACAGTTTAAAGGTGTTCAAGCCATTTCGCACGGTTTCGTAATGTCTACACGTAAGGGTGCAATATACAAGAATCATGGTCAGTATTAATATTCTTAGTAGATGTACTGATAAGCTAAATTAAAAACAGCTAATTATAGCTAATTCTTGAATTTTATGAATCAAAATAAACTTATCGGCATACAATATCGTCTCATACGAATCTTAACGACGAGGACGACGTGGCGACGAGCGGCAATCCATAACAATCGAGCTCAATCTATAAATTCCCGCTCGCGCCCCGCTGCCCGCTGACACTTTACCGAATACTTTATCTATTTCATATTAGCATAGGTACGTAACATGGATTATCGGTTGATCTGCGTATTGTATCGTAATAAGATTAAATCTAACAATCCACACGCTAACAGGTATTAAAATTGAAATAAGATTATAATATCTCGCTTTCACTGTCGCCTAATCTAAGTATGCTGGGTAAGATAAAGAAACGGGCATATTTAATTTTTTTATATATGTATTTTTTCCTTTTTTTTAATTAAATAAATAAATATTTGCGGACAATCTTACACAAATCGACCTAGTCCCAAACTAAGCAAAGCTTGTACTATGGGTACCTACTAGACGACGATAATAGTATTTTATGCAATCGTTATATAATGTATGCTTTTTCAGTCGAGTACCACGTTTAGGCCACGAAGCTTGCTGAGTGGCTTAATTAAGGTACGAGACTTAAAAAGCTAATTATATAACTATTGTATACAATACTTTTTCTACGAGTCAACTGAACTAATTAAACAAACTTGGTATCTATTGTAAACGAAGTGCAACCAACGGCTTTTTCTTTTTTGTGCGTTGATGTCTACTTTTGACTTTCTCATGACGGCCTCTTATTGGTCAAATACATTATAGTTCAGTAAAGGCGCCACGTGATTGGTCAATTTCATTTTAGTTGTCTCAAAAGTTATGAAATGTTGAGTTGGGAGCTCCAATGTGTTGTAAGTTTGGTCTACGAAGTTTTAATTCAAACATTAAGGTCGACGAGTATAAAAACATTCTTATATAGATAAATAAATACTTAAATGGTTCACCATTGAATTGCCGACAAACATTTAATTGAATATTATTTCAAAGACAACGTTTCAAGTATTTTCATTTCATCGACAAGTCATTGCGTCGAGGACTCGATACTAGGTACTTTGAACCGAGGTCTTTTAATTGGTAGTTGACTTATTTCAATAAAATTCATGTCATGACTTTTCAATTCGGTTTTTTTTTTATTTATTTTTTTTACACATGTAAAAAAAAAAAACATGTGTGTGTGTGTGTGTGTTACATAACAATAATATTTATTCCGCATAAAATTATTTCGGATCTATATCTGAATCCCTAACATTTTTTAACCATTTTTGCCGTGCAGCGAGTCGACGCCCCCCGCGTCAATTCTGGTCTGACACAAGTGAACCTAACCTAACCTAACCGACCTAAAACAGAGTTCGCTTATCCATTTTTGTCCGCCCTGATATTTTTTTAATAAACGATGTACGCCAATGATTCTTAGTTTTATTATACATACATTATTATACCTACTACATATTTGTATGACACACAATTAACTACATAATACTACTAATAATAATAAAAATCAATAAATAAATCAATAAATAAATAAATAAATAATTTGAATAATGTATAAATATGCAGTAGGACATATAAAATTGTATTAAAGTAATACGTCGAAGAAATGAATTGCAATGTTTTGTAGTTGTGCCAATTAAGATAATTTGAAAAAAATCAGCGATTAAGTAATATTCGTTAAATAGTATTTCTACGTAGTAAGATAAATTGAAATAAATAGTACTTGAAATGAAATAACGCCATACAATATTACTAGTACTGAAGTTTCGATGAGTCGTTGTCGATGAAATAATATTCGATGAAAAGGTTGTCGACAAAACAAGGGTACACCTGCGATTGCACGTGTCACATTAGGTGTGAAAATAAAATACGCGTGTTTTTATGTGAACGAAGAATAATCACCAGCACTAACACAAATGACTTTGCCAGCCGGACACAAACCAACAAGGCCTTTAAGACAGCCTTTTGAAACGAAGCATACGATGTATTTTTAGGGTTCCGTAGTCAAATGGCAAAAAACGGAACCCTTATAGATTCGTCATGTCTGTCTGTCTGTCTGTCCGTCCGTATGTCACAGGCATTTTACTCGCAAACTAAGTGTATTTCAATAAAATTTTGAGGATAGGTGTATTTTGTTAACCGCTTCATAGTTTTGTAATTAAATTACAAAAAAAAAATGTTTTAGGGGTGCACTCCATACATAAAACTGAAAGTCAAAATTTATTTTTTCATTGCAAGCCCACGTGTGGCATATCAATCGATAGGCCTTTCAAAATAAAATATAAGGTTTCTTAGCATTTTTTTTTGATTAAGTGAATAGAGTCGGAGATAATCGCCTCGAAAGTCACTAAAATTATGTGTCCCCCCTAGTAACTTTTGAACCGTGTATTTTAAAAATATGAAAAAAATCAGGCTCATAGGGCTTATTAAATTCTTTCAGCGAAAATTATTTTGAACAAGATCGGTTCAAACGTTTTTGAGATATTTCTAAAAAACTGCCTTCCTTAAAGAAAAGGACGTAAGTGCCATTCGATTTCAGTAACGATACGACCTTTTTAATAGGGACGGAGCCCACGTTGTGCGTGGTCCGACACGCACTTGGCCGCTTTTTTTGTTTTTGCATTCTTTGGAAGACACCTTTAACAGCACAATACTATGTTAAGTAGACGAATACAATATATAATATATGCAACTCGACTCGTTTGGAGCCATACTTTCCCCGAAACAAACAGACACCTGAGATGTTTACTTATGTATTCAGAACCTAGTTTGGTTTGTTCTAGTCAATAAAAGACTATCAGAGCGAGGCGGGTTAGTAAGAAACTGGCGCTTTTTGCTACGGCTATTGCATTGACAGACCAACATTTAAGAAAGGTTTAGTTATCTAGGGTACTATACCGCATGATTTAACAGAAGACCAGAAGCCGTACAATGATCAAAAAAATTGATGGAGGACAGTCATTAGCTGTCTATAATATCGTGACAGGTGACGAAACCTTGGTGTAGGTACTGCTTTGAACCGGAAAGAAAAAGCCAGTCGGCAGAATGGGTTTTTCCTTTTGAAGATTTACCGACGAAAGTTAAAAATAGTCGTAGCACCGGCAAGAAAATGGTTGCTTAATTTTTCGGCAAATCAGGATATTACACTACGGTGTCACTTGAAAATCAAAGAAAAGTAACTGCAAATTGGTACGCAAATACTTGCTTACCCAAAGTATTAGAAAAGGTTCGCGAAAAGCGTCCTCGCAGCAACGTCGTCTTGCACCACGATGACGCGTCCGCCCATTCCGCTAAGATAACGAATGCGTATTTGAAGGCCTCAAATGTGGAACTGATGACACATCTGCCATACAGCCCCGACCTCGCTCCTTGTGACTTCTATTTATTTCCAAAAATTAAAGATACTCTTAGGGGTTTACGATTTTCAAGCCCAGAAGCGGCGGTGGACGTGTTCCAAGAAGCCATTGAAGAGGTGTCTGAAGACTGGGCTTCCTGCTTCACACAATGGTTCGAACGAATGCAAAAATATGTAAATAGTGAGGGTATATACTTTGAAATACCATAAATGTATTATTAATATAATATCTGGTCTCATTTACGAAAATCCAGAAATTTTCAGTATTTGTAAAACAAATAAAATTGAGATTAACTCTAAACACAGTTAATTCTTAATTGACTGTTTTTTTTTGCGATTTCGCGGTTGGTCCCATCCCATGGGAAAAGTTGTTCAATATGATCATCTTATTCGCTTTTGGTCATTCCGGATCATGACCCCGAAATCACCCGATATATTATAACCAAGAAATTCCTGGCATTCCTAAAAATTTAAACTTTTTAAAATTAAATAACAATTTCATTAATAAAATCTAGATAAAACTATCTTACTCTTCTATTACATCTAATTGGTCATGTAACCTAATCTCAGTTTGCATAACCGTTAATAAAGAACAATTAATAATCGATTTTCTACTAACTTTCATCGAGTAAAAAGAAATTCAATACGGTGTGTAATGTAACAGAGGAGCAAAGCAAACCAGAACGAGCTCGAGACAAAACGGGCACTTTCGCTCGCGGCCACCTGCATGCGCCTGCTTGCACTCGTCCCCAGATACTACTGCCAATACCGATTTCTACTTTTACAACCATAAACATTTATTAAATTACATAGAGTATAACTACAGATAACCATGTTCTAAATAAACAACCGTTGAATGCGGGTGGCGCAGGACCGGTCATTGTGGCACTCTTTGGGGGCGGCTTATGACCAGGCAGTGGACGTCTTTCGGCTGATATGATGATCATGATGATGAAATAAACAAGTGAGATGGAGTTCAAAATGTTTCACCAGCCGGCAATAAAACATCCAAAAAAGACGAAATTAAAAAAGTTCCGTTGCGAGACGAAAACTAAGCATGAAATTATAGTGTTCATTTTTGTCGTACAATAGAAAATAATCAACCTTCCAACTTATTTCTCTACAATCTATTTATAACCATGAATTTTCTTGCAATGTTTCTTGTGATGTTGTGTTTTGTGCATGTATGTGTTGTTGTCATGAATAAATGTTATTCTATTCTATTCTATTCTATTCAATGGAGATGATAGGTGGCCGGACTTCGAAGAATAGCTTGATCTTGTTGTTGTGTGTTTGTTAGATCACTAAATAAATAAGTACTCTGTAGAATTACACACTCAGTATTTTAACACGCAATACCTGTACAATTGTTTCGTCATGTAAATAAACAATCAGCAACGCGAACGACATCAACGCCATCAAGTTGAAGCAGTCGCCGAGGTCGAAACCGGTCAGGAGGTATATATATGTATAAACAATCAGCTACGTTTAACGGCAGTTCATTCTAATATGTTTGCATATCTTGTTGCCTTACATTGCATCTATTGCAAGTATTGTGGCTGAATGACATTTTTAAATATTTATTGTACTCGTAGTGTGTTAGTAAGAGAGTTGGCAGTAAATTTTCTTTTTAGATGTTGATGCATATACCAGATGAATGATATATAAAAATATAAAGGCATATTTTCTATGAGAACGCCGATAGTAAGAATAAACTGTCGTTTACTGTCTTCGCACGATATCATTCGTTTGGCCAAATTATACGCTTCAGCTCTGATACAAATTGCAATGTGCCTTTTAAGAATTACCTGAGTATTATAAATATAATACATCTACTACGGTTTGGGCAAAAACATTATTCTTACCGTGATAGGGCTAAATAGTTAATTAAACATGAACAATCAAAAACTAAATTGGTTATGACTAAAAACGAAAGCATAAAAAGGGAAGTTATAAAACGAACACCGCCTCTAAAAACACAATTAAGTACTATATATGCCTGACACCCACTATGCCTGTCTGTACAAAATAAAGGGTTAATGACAAGTTATTCTTTTCATTTGATTACCAGTGGGATAAAAGCATTATTGCAAACACGCAGAAGATAACGCCTTTGTTACACAGACTGCATAAAAATAAGTGCCGAATACGGCGTCGCGATAGACGATGTAGGACATGCCGAGACGAGCTTGACGTCTTTAACCAAGACTGGTGGGAAGTTGCCCAGGACAGGAGGCAGTGGGACACTTACGGCTCTTATTAATAATTAATAATAATAATGAAAATAAAACATACGTAGAAATTAAAAATAGAAAACTGTCAATGGTATTCTCGAAAACCTGCACTGTAGGCCACTTTAAACGACCTCCTCTGCCATGTTAGCTCAGCGATTGACCTACTGCCGCATAAGGACTCCTACTACATTGGCTCCGTGCAGTGTTAATGCGTTTTTCCTTTAAACAACATTGCCACCAATGTTGCACACAAGATTGCAACTAGTTACCTGTTGTGACACAATTTCAATACAACTATCTAAACGCGAGAAGGATCTACCAACGTCATAGTGTAAGTCGATCCAACATACGCAACGCAACCGACGAATTGCAGAAACTCTCGATTGGAATTTCTTGAAAGTATCTAAGAATAATTTCCACATGCAAGTTTCTATTAAGTAATTAAGTATTTTGATAATATTATCAGAAAATGTAGAATGCGTTTAATAATACATTACTATAGAGGCCGGGAAACGAAGGGTTGCAGGCCAAGTAGATATAGACGGATAGGGATACGCGGCCGGCAACCCCGTTTCTCGCCGAGATTTGTATAGTGCTTTCTCAAACTTGCAATGAAATAAAAATAAAAAGTAGCTAGTCAATTTGTTTATTCGTAGGTTAACACAACTAAAATAATAAGTTTCTGAAGTGCACCGCCGCCGCCGCGCCGCCAGCTCCGGGCCCGCGCCCCCCCGTTTAAAAACAAAAGAAGATTGCTTTACAGGCCTAGCTAGGTGTGTAAGGCTGTATGAAATTCCTTTACATAATATATCATCTTCACTCATCGCACCGGATACGTAGTATTTCCGAATCTAATTTGAAGTAAGTCACGTCAACATTTCATTGCAAGTTTGAGAAAAAATACATATTCTATTCTTCCACATTTTCTTCATTTTGAAACTACCCCCTGGCAGTTTGTGAAATAGGTATAATAATAAATATCCCTCGGTATCATCATCATCATATCAGCCGAAAGACGTCTACTCCTGGGAATAGGCCTTCCCCAAAGAGACGGCACCCTATGTTAGGTTTATTATAATTTCGAATGAACTGCCGCACACAGTACCCATGTAGAAGTAGATATGACATTTGCAACCGCATCAAAAAAACCAACTAGGTAACTTTTACTAACGCAAAAATTGTATTTATTCACATTAAATTAAATACGAAACTTTTTTTTCCATTTTTAATACAAAACTACTTTTTCGATAGTTGTTGATTTAAAGATTTTAAACGAATCCGTCTCCGCGATTTTGAAAAAGTGCATACGCAAGATCCCTGATTTACAGTATTTACATACATACATACATATACTCACGCCCGTATCCCATTGGGGTAGGCAGAGACTAAGGAACGCCAAATACTACGGTCCTTACATACTTCTTTCGCTTCGATGACATCCATACATCTTCTCATACACGCTCGTCGGTTGCGGGTACTCCTGACCTGGCCTTTTAACAGTATCGCTGAAATTTGGTCATGATACCCTCGCCTAGGCCGCCCCCTACCGACCCTTCCATCCATCTCCTGGACGTAAATCCTCTTAGTCAGTCTACTTTCACACATCCTCTCAACATGCCCAGTATCTTACAGTATTTACACCATCTAATTGGAATTATATTTGTTGCTCATGAGCAACAACCATAATCAACCATCGCATAATCTCATGAGCAGTGATCGTAACTTTTGTAGCATTTTTGGTGCAGCGTAGTTCAATCCTAATAATACTTAATTAGCGTTAATAACGTTAATATGAACCTTAATTATCAATTTTGATTGATATTGTCTATATCAATTCCGTTAACAACACTACGCTGCACCAAAAATGCTACAAAAGTTACGATCACTGCTCATGAGACACTGAAAAAAACACCAAGTTTATTGGAGAGTTCTCGATTGTGCTCATTATGATTTAACTCGTTCGTGTAAGTTATCGGTAAATAAATGAGATACATTTGCATAATTATCTTATTTAGCGTACCTACATTAATAAAAGGAAGTACCACGGCTTTCTTTCTTTAATATAATAAGAGGGTATGGTTAGATCTTATTTGTTCTTTTATCTAATACTAGCTTCTGCCCGCGACTCCGTCCGCGGGGAACTTGTTTATATCGTAGCTCCATACAAACTTTCACCCCCCTTTTCGGCTCCTTAGGAGATGATTTCCGGGATAAAAACTATCCCATGTCCTTCCTTGGGACTCAATATATCTATACCTACCAAATTGTATCTCAATCGGTTCAGCGGTTTAAGCATGAAGATTAACAGACAGACCGGCACACTTTGGCATTTATAATATTAGTATGGATAGCCAAGCAAAGTAATTATGTACACTTGGTGTAAATAAGATCTTGTATAACCACTTATCGTGACCACGAAACCTAGTCGGGTAGATTCGTGCTAATCTCATCTGATCATCTCATTTTATATTAGAACGTTAGATGTATAATTTTATTTAAGTATCTACTACAATGCCTCGGGAACTACAATTTGTCTCCTTTGCCCAAAGGTTTTGATTGGTAGAGAATGCTTACGGCATTAAGTGCGCCTTTTGTACGATAAGTTGTTCTTTTGTGCAATGAAGATTAAATAAATCTCAATGGTAAATTAATAATAATGAATTTATCCGGGATTTACGGAAAAATGCCTGTTAGCAATCCGTTTTTTCATGAGGTCATGACTGAAATATACAATAATTTACACACAGCAAATATATATGCAGAAGAAAACAAAGGCAATCTAATTTATATATTTAACCTTAAACGTCTCACCCTGTCACACTGACTGTTTTCGGTAAGTTATAATAATATCATGTAAAGAAAAACATGAATGTTATCAGAAAGCAATGAGTCTTCCGGAACTCGGTCTATTGGGATTTTATTAGTTTCCTTCCGACACTTGCATTATTACCGCATACCGCTTTCACAGGAAGCCGAGGACATTGACTGCAAATGTCGCTGCTGAGATAAAAAATCGTATTCACGATTTACATGCGGTACCTACACCATCAGATCTGATCGTCAAATCGTTCCGCTCGATTGGTTATTTATTTAATCGATAATCGTGTATCTTGATAATTGTTACACCAACATTTTATGTAATACCGGAGTCAATATCAATAATTATGGGTAATATTTATGCATCGTGACATGGAACCAGTATTTTCAGTGAACGCTTTACTAATGATTTAATAGGCAATTTTCAAATTGCGCATAAAAGGATCATAGCTAACCTGCGTTTAATTTTTGAGACGTCTATAATCATTTTATATTAGAGCGTTAGATGTATAATTTAATTTATCAAGAATGCTTCGGGAACTAGTAATTACTTTTATAGAGAGTAATGATTAGGTACTTTGGCGCATAACAATAGCCACCCACGCCGCACGTACTGGCTTCATGATAGCTGTTCACTGACGGTGTGCCGGTACATCGCTGATTGATATTCGATTTCATTATAAAATCGAATAAAAGGAACATGTTTAAATAAATCGTGAGCTATTGAATTAAAGAGGTCTTGTTTTTGATTATTTTTTGATATTATTGTCAGGATCCGTACTTTAATAAAAGTTCTAACACCAACTTTTGAAGTTTTGGAAGGGAATGTATGGGCAAAAACAAGTAGGTATGTGGTATTGGTATGACCAATAGATTTGGTGTGTTTGGATAAGTGAAACACCTGGATAAGTGAGAAACCTCCATAGCTGTGATAAAGTGTCCCGACAGGTGCGACTCCGTCTGTCTGTCTGTCACAAAGTTAAATATTTCAGGAATGACTAATGCTATCCATTTGAAAGGAATAGTTTTAAAGAAAGTTAATCCACGTGTATGGAACATGAACAATTTAAATAGATATATTTTTAATATCTATCTAAAATTACGGATAAGAGGGGGGGAAAAATTCAAAGTTAGATAGTAGGTCAAATGGGGTATCAAATGGTTGGTTGGCTTGAGTTGGACATTTTAAAACAGTTTTTTGTTTTTTTTTTCTACAGTGGTAAAATTTTGATTTCAAAGCAAATTGTTGAATGACCACCACCATACATCCCCCCCCCCCCAGAAGACTCGCACTTGCCCGTTTTTTTATATTACATCATTGCCTGCCTAGTACCTACCTACTCGTGAAATATTTTTTGACATCGGATGAGTAGTTCCGTAGATTACCCCGTACGTACACACAAATATACAAAGCTACAGTCTCACAAACCTTTCCTCTTTATTAGATCACTAGCGGTATTCGGTATTATATGCTTTATTCCGTCGCAATATTAACACGGAACACAACAAGTGCAAGATTCGTGACTCGTTTTTTCACACGGTCAACACTGGTGAGTGTTCGGTTCTGTTTGATTAAATCCCAGCATGTTGTTACAGCCTATTAATCTATCGATTTCATAAGTTTGTTCTCTTTTTTTTATGTCGCGGGTGTTACATTTACATAATCGCAAATCGAGCTGGATATACGCTCTCTCCGATTACTGGAGCTTCGGCTATTAAATTGCAATAATCAGCGCAACGTAATGTAGTATGATGATTTAGTATAACAGTCGTTTGTTAAATTAATATAAGGTTTAAAGATAGATGTTACCCCGTTATAATAATTCGGGCGAGTAACTTGTATCAGTGGTAACTATAATTAGATTTTTTTAACAGCCGACATTTGACAGCCGTCATACCGGTACAATAAGCGTCAATGATGACATATGATGACATAAATTTTACTGGGATGACAGCTGTCAAATATTAAATGTAAGAGCATTTTTACTATAGCTTTGTGTTGCTATTTGTTTATTAGAGCGAGAAACTGAAAGATATACAAGTATGTTTTTCTAAAAAAAAAAAATATTATAGGCTGTAAGCTGTAAGGTGTGACGTGTAACTAAAATGGATTTTGCTTCGTTGTCTTGATCTTTAATTAGCAAGTTCCATTCAGACACTCAATAAGAGTGTGACTTCACTTGCCTAAGTTGCCTTCCTTCACGCATACTTCTTGCATCTCTTTTCTCTTTTTTACATTTGTACATAGAAAAAAATGCAATATTGTTTTTTTTTTATACAACGACGGTGGCCAACAAGCGTACGGCCCGCCTGATGGTAAGCGGACACCGCAGCCTATAGATGCATGCAACTCCAAAGGAGTAACATGGGTGTTGCCGACCCTTGATATGTTTGATGATTCGCCGTGTTGACAGCCCAATTCCCTCGCTCTCAACACAACGCTTCCTCGGGAGCTCTGGCGACCTTGCTCACCTCCAGGAACACAACACTACTACAGAGCAAGTAGTAGTGTTATTATAGCTGTGATCTTCTGCAAGGCGGAGGTACTTCCCCAGTTGGGCTGCTCCAAATTCGAGCGGGATGACATTTCGCTGTGCCCTACCTCATCAGAAATCTTCTTCTCTTTCTTCTCTTCGATCTTTGAAAAGTAATTTGCATTTCCGACTCGGTTTTCAATGTGGCGTGGGCTCCTTTCTCTTATTATAAGGTACATTTCAGGAAGTGCTTCGCCATAATTGAATCAGTTAATTTGGACATAATCAAAGCTTCTATGAAATTCATACTGATTTAAATTATTTTCCAATGCAGACTGCGTTTGTTTCACGCGCCGTAGACGCCCGTTCCCCTACTACCATCCGCTAGGTAGTAAGAAAAAGCGCGTCGACGACGCGTAAAAAAACGCAATCTGCATAGGCCCTTAGAGAAAGGGTTTAGTTATACCGTAATAACACTTAAGTGTCGTAGCAGCATAAAACTACAAATTATAATTAATTTAACAAAATTTTCTTTTCCGGTCGCTATGCCAATGAAAAAGAAAGTATCTTAACATCCAGTTTATTCGTCCAGAAGTTGTCGACGCGCGTTAAAAGGTCGTTAGCCCACTGATCTGATTGGTAAGGCCTGGCCGTCACGAAAGGGCCCATTGCATTATACCATACACAATCGGCAGTTACCTGCCCACAATCGATAATAATGGCGCGATTCATATTTAAATCGATTTGTGTAACGTTACTAGTATTACACAATAAATAATGTGCTAGTGCACACGATATACAAACAAGACGTGTAACAAGACGTGTAAAAAAGAGTGGCTAGCGACTTATATACTACAATTATAATCGTACACACTGTTGTCATTTAACTATTTAGTATGCTTAGCTAGAACTCAATGCAAGCGACCATTGCGATCTTAGTTTATTTACAGCTACGTGCTAGTTACATATTAAGGGGCTACCCGAGGTTTTCATCGATTTTTGACAAGTTTTGAATCGTATCTACTACTTTTGCACTACAGATAGAATCATAAATCAAACGGCTATCGGTTCTTCAATCTTTTATCTCCATTTTGACAGACCGGATTTTGAAACAAATTAATACTTAATTTTGTATGATTTTTTTAAACATTGTCTAAAAAAACACTTATTTCGCATCTCTATTGACGTGAAAGATCTAACATATACGAAATCTAGAAATTTGGGTTCGTCTATGACGTCTCTAAAAACTGGCAGAGGGTTTTAATTTTAAACCAATTAACACAAAAGTTATGGCCAGAAAACCAGTTTTTTGGCCTAAAATTGTTCAACTTTGATGCCAAATATCTCGAAAACAATGAAGTTTGAAGTAAATATGGGATACTATATTGCTTAAAGCCGTTGTTGTTAATATAATAAGCTACAAAAAACATTAGAAAACTAAGGGATTCAGATCGAAGGTCATTGGCGTATGGGAGCCTCTTAAAGTATTTCCTTATTCGTGCAACACAAATTCAAAGAAAGCTGAAATGCATGTATGGGAGACTTCACCACTATAGATACAAAGTACACCCGAAACTTTTGCTCTTGGGTGTAGGTGTACCAATGGATTTTCTTTACATTTTTGAAGTCATTTTCACACGTTGGGGTTAGTTCTGTCGTTTCTCATAGGTAGCGTTATGTGTATTTTTTAATAGAGGGAGCCACCGAGGTTCCTGCTGCCTTACCAATATCGTAATGCGATTTTACGGTGTACCCTTGTTTTGTCGACAACCTTTTCATCGAATATTATTTCATCGACAACGATTCATCGAAACTTCAGTACTAGTAATATTGTTTGGCGTTATTTCATTTCAACTACTATTTATTTAAATTTATCTTACTACGTAGAAATACTATTCAACGAATGTTACTTAATCGCTGATTTGTTTCAAATTATCTTAATTGGCACAACTACAAAACATTGCAATTCATTTCTTCGACGTATTACTTTCATACAATTTTATATGTCCTACTGCACATTTATGCATTATTCAAATTATGTAGTTAATTGTGTGACATAAAAATATGTATAATATTTATGTATAATAAAACTAAGAATCATTGGTGTAAATCGTTTATTACAAAAAAATATCAGGGCGGACAAAAATGGCTGGTCATAAGCGAACTCTGTTTTAAGTCGGTTAGGTTAGGGTTCACTTGTGTCCCTCAGACCAGAAATAGACACCCCGCCCAGCGGGGTGGCGTCGACTTGCTGCACGGCAGAAATAGGTTAAAAAACGTTAGGGATTCAGATCCTGATCCGAAATAATTTTATGCGGAATAAATATTATTACATGTAAAAAAATGAATTAAAAAAACCCGAAATAAAAAGCTATGACATGAATTTTATTGAAATAAGTCAACTACCAATTAAAATACCTTGATTCAAATTACCTAGTATCGAGTCCTCGACGCAATGACTTGTCGATGAAATGAAAATACTTGAAACGTTGTCTTTGAAATAATATTCGATTAAATGTTTGTCGGCAATTCAATGGTAAACCCGATTTTACACCACTGTTAGCTTTGTGATTATGTGGTGCTGTGTTCCTGGTGGTGAGCAAGGACGCTAGGTCCCCAGCATGCGCTGTGCTGAGAGTGTGGACCCGTATTTGGCTCTAGCTATCAACGTGACGAAGGGGGACAACAGTTACTCGCCTCCGCAGGAGCTACCTAGCACAACCCTGCACGTCTCCCCTGGGAGGTGCTAAAGAGTGACAAACTTTAAAGGCGAAATAATGTATGCCATACGATTTATAAAATAAACGTAACGAATCTTCAAATTAAAAAAAAACCGGCCAAGTGCGTGTCGGGCCACGCGCAGTGTAGGGTTCCGTAGTTGCCTGTCTGTCTTAGTTACATTGACGTCCGGTGCAGTTGCGTCGGCCGAATTTGTACGAAAATTGGCCTTTCCAAGGACACATTAAGTTGGTCGACTATTACTCGGTAACTACTTATGCCTACTTGACCGTGATAGTTTTCCTTTTAAATTCATTATATGTACTATTGCCACGAATTATTTCACATCCCCAGTAGTAGCCATTTAGCCGGCGGGGTTTGGCTTTTGGGCTTTAAAGCCCAATATCTCGCATTCGTTTGCACTTATTTGAAAAATGGTTTTAGGAAACCCATAATATTTTTGAACGAGCTATCCAAATACCGTGGGTTTAACGAGAAAAAAAATTACATCCCCGCTTTAAGTGTAAGGGTAGAGGTAGGTACCCTAAAAAATTTTTTTTTCAAGGTTTTATTGTACTGTTTTGTCGGCGTAATTGATGATTTATATACCCATGCCGAATCACAGTTTTCTAGTAGCAATGGTTACAGAGGTAAGCCGAGGACGGACGGACAGACGGACATGGCGAAACTATAAGGGTTCCTTGTACGGTCGACTACGGAACCCCTAAATAGGGTCGGCAGTTTTGCTTCTTGCGTGTTTGTGATTCTACTCGTGTCTCAAGCGTCAGTAGACGACGGTGTTTGCTTACCATCAGGCCGCATGCTTTGCAGAACCCGAGCACACCAACCCAACTGTATATAGGTAGGTACTTATGCCAATATTCTGCACTGCCCGCGTTCACAATTGTATGTTGCAATATATTTCTGTCTTTACCTTTGCGTAACATCTTGTCTGGAAGTGAAGCTACAAGACCGCCGCCTGTTGTTACCATTATTGTAAAAAGAAACTGTATTATTATTCCCGAGCGAAGCCGGTTGGGATGATTAACTTCACTGAGCCTTTTACTATGCATTTATCAAAGTGAGCGACTCAAGCGCATGCACGGAGACACATGCTTTCCCCACCTGTGACCTCATTATGGGCGTCCGTGGAATTCGAGTTTTTGCCCCACACAACCACATTCTTACCATGCAGGGTTGTCGGCCACTCGTTATTGGTGAGGGCGATAGACTTCACAATTTAATGAATATTGGAACCACAAATTCATGAGCTCAGATGAAAATAAATGAACTACTCGGTACTCGTATATCCATCAGAGGTGTGCGAGGTAGCGGAGAGGTTAGCGGAGCGGTTAGCGGAGCGGTTAGCGGAGCGGTTAGCGGAGCGGTCAGCGGAGCGGTCAGCGGAGCGGTTAGCGGAGCGGCTAGCGAATAAAGAAGCATTGATAGCCTCGCTCACGCATCGCTCCCTTTGTGGATTTTTTTCTCGCACTTGTGGATACTCGCCCTTAGACTGCCATGCCACTAAGTAGTTGTCTTGTAACTGCCGTGAAACAGCCTCTCGTCTCAGGTTGAATATCATGGTGATTAGGTTGTCCAATGTCCTCATACTTATGTCAACATTGGCAACCAACAGTTTCATAATTTAAAAAGGCTTATGCTAATAAGAAATTGTATACGTATTTTCTACCATTAACACAGTAGCAGATGACCCTACAACTGACCCAAATTTCACTCGCCCGTCGAACCTGCGGAGAAACGGCTCTTCTACACTGCATTTAATGTATTTTCCATTTTATAGTTCCACAGACGATTAATCTACATTCTGTCAAAGCCATAATATGTAGTATTTTTAACCGACTTCAAAAAAAAGGAGGAGGTTCTCAAATCGGTTGTATTTTTTTTTTTTTCAATGTTTGTTACCTCAGAACTCCGTCATTGATGAGCCGATTCGATTTTTTTTTTGTTTGTAAGTATATGCTTTCAGGTGGGGCCCATTTTTTTCAAAATTCAGTTGGATGATGGGATCCATGAGGAATTGAGCTAGAACTCCTCAATTATATTAATTAGGCACGCGTGTAGTGATTTTGGTATTTTCTATTATAACTATAGTGTATTTACACACGGAAATCATAAATTTGGTGCAGTGGAATTGATAATGAAGACCTCAGATGACTTATGGAATTCCTCAATTATGTACTTAAAAGTACAAAAGTATATCACAGATTCTGATAAGATTCCGTTGAAATAGCAAATAATGAAGTGCCAAAGGTGATCCTTGTGGATTCGACGGAATTCCTCAAATATTATCGCCCACATACAGCGTTTCGGTTTTTTCTCTAATAACGCATTTGCTCTCGGAAATCAGTTCATGTGGTAAATTGTGGAAAAAAGTAAGAAATGTGGAAATATTCTCGTGCCTTGGCGGAGTACTAAATTGAAGTCGGTTAAAACTTTGTTTTTAAAGTAAATTATATAAAATCGTTACACAATGAGGGCTCTTGAGGTACGAGAAATTAAGAGCTAATTGTGTAATACTTTTTCTACGAGTTAAGAGGCTCCCATACGCCAATGACCTTCGATCTGAATCCCTTGGTTTTGTAATGTTTTTGTAGCTTATTATATTAACAACAACGGCTTTAAGCAATATAATATCCCATTATTAACTTCAAAGTTCATAGTTTTTGAGATATTTGACATCAAAGTTGAGCAATTTTAGGCCAAAAAACTAGTTTTCTGGCCATAACTTTTGTGTTAATTGGTTTAAAATGAAAACCCTCTACCAGTTTTTAGAGACGTCACAGACGAACCCAAATATGTAGATTTCGTATATGTTAGATCTTTCACGTCAATAGAGATACGAAATAAGTGTTTTTTTAGACAATGTTTAAAACAATCATACAAAATTAAGTATTAATTTGTTTCAAAATCCGGTCAGTCAAAATGGAGATAAAAGATTGAAGAACCGATAGCCGTTTGATTTATGATTCTATCTGTAGTGCAAAAATAGTAGATACGATTCAAAACTTGTCAAAAATCGATGAAAACCTCGGGTAGCCCCTTAACTGAAATAATTAAACAAACTTGGTCATCATCCTCCCAGCGTTATTCCCGGTTGTGCCCTAACGGAGGCCGAGGTCAGCTTTGACACTTAATCCCATGATTTGGCATAGGTAGGTACCTGCCATCTGACCTTCCAACCCAGAGGGAAAACTAGACCTTATTGGGATCAGACCGGTTTCCTCACGATGTTTTCCTTCACCGAAAAGCTAACGGTAAATATTCCGTACATAAGATCCGAAAAACTCATTGGAGCCGGTAATTAAACAAACTTGGTATACTATTGAAAATTTAAGCCCCGCTGAAACAAAGGGCAGTCCTTGGGCTCAGTTTTTCGTTGATGTCTTTTGTTCTAAGACCAAGGCGACGTTCTATTGGTTAAAATCATTATAGTTCAGTAAAGGCGCCACGTGATTGGTAAAATTCTTGAATTGAGTTGGGAGCTCAATAGAAAAAAGTATGTGCGATTATAGTTTGGTGTACGAAATCACATTTTGACGATTTTTTTCACCCACATTTATGCTAAAAGTGGTACTGAAACACAAGTTTCATGTGCTCTGCGTACATCTTTTAGGGATATAGGCGTGAATTAATGTATGGATGTACGAAATCTTAATTCAAACATTAAAGTCAACGAGTACAGTCGACTACAAAGAGATCGATACGGGCAAAGTTACAAAAATATGTATACACGGCCTTAATGTTAAGGCAATAAAGTCGTGTATACATATTTGTGTAACTTTGGCCGTATTGATCTCTTTGTAAATAGTCGACTGTACAAAAAAATATTTATTTAATCTTCATTGCACAAAAGAACATATCCTACAAAAGGTGGATAAACATTAATTATTATCTTTCTCTGCCTGTCAACCTTTGCCAACTATCATATCCGTGGCAATGGCCCTTGGCGGGCAATACATGCAATTACATACAAACTACTCGGTTCCAATATTGCATGAGCACATGTAATAACAGGGCGCTATGTGACGGAACTTGACTTGTTTCGGATTGATGGCGTTCGTGCACTTAATGAGCATTTCTCAAAATATAATGCTATGTTGTTTCTAACTATTTAGAGGATATAAACTCAAGCTCGCGACTTGTATAACATATAACATAATTATATCCTGTGCATTTTTAAACGTGTTGGAAGCCTCCTTGATTAATGTAGCGGGTAATACGTTTATATAATGTTTTGCACTTCTCAGACAGTTGTTTGCGACCAGAGGTGACTATGACAGTGAAAAGCACAACCCCAGCAATTTTTTATTAAGTGAATAGAGTCGGAGATAATCGCCTCGAAAGTCACTAAAATTGTGTCCCCCCCCCCTCTAATTTTTGAACCGTGTATTTTAAAAATATGAAAAAAATCATGCTCATAGGGCTTATTAAATTCTTTCAGCGAAAATTGTTTTGAACAAGATCGGTTCAAAGGTTTTTGAGACATTTCTAAAAAACTGCCTTCCTTAAAGAAAAGGACGTAAGTGCCATAAGATTTTGGTAACGATACGACCTTTTTAATAGGCACGGAAACCTCGTTGTGCGTGGTCCGACACGCACTTGGCCGCTTTTTCTAAGTTGTTAATTAAATAAATAAAATAAATAAATATTAAGGGACAATCTTACACAAATCTACCTAGCCCCAAACTAAGCAAAGCTTGTACATTGGGTACTAGACGACGATAAACATACTTATATAGATAAATAAATACTTAAATACATAGAAAAACATCCATGACTCAGGAACGAATATTCGTGCTCATCACACAAATAAATGCCCTTACCGGGATTCGAACCCAGGACCTCTTGCTTCGTAGGCAGGGTCACTACCAACTAGGCTAAAGTGGTCGTCAATTATTAGTATAGATTACATGTTTTTACAATAGTGTGTTATTTGTGGCTGCATCACTGCGCTATGCCATTGCGTCAGCATGAAGCTCATGTAATAAGTAGCTCGCAACGACGGAACTCTGGCGTGTGAAGATAGATGGGTATCGTGTGCCCAATCGACATATTTTACGAGGTTATCTGTCCCAATTTATAATTCGTATAATCTATCCACATAACAATACAGTAATGCCTTTTATAGATAGACAATGTGTTCGACGCAAAACGTGAGCTGCTATGCGAGTTTGGAAACGCTCATGATCTTAAGGCACTGTGTTGAAAATAGCAATATCTACACATGTGTCTTATGTCAGTAACAATAAAGTCTCTGTATAGATATTTTTGAAAGGTTGTCTGTGCCGTAAAATGGGGTGAGTTGGGTCAAAATAGACAATCAAACGACGATAAAAGTTTATTTTTACATGTGGCGCGTTGAATTTATAAATATAAAATGTTCCGGCCGTATGGGTTTTAGTTTTATAATGATTACCTACCTGTCGTTAAATTTCATGATTTTAACGATAAACACCTAAATAGTGAGAAATCCCACCTAACCCCTTAGTGAAGTGAAATGAAATGAAATGAAATGAAATGTCGTTTATTCACATTAAACATATGGTATAAGCACAGATGTTACAGTCATTTCCTTGTTCCTTAATATGTTTAGCCCAAAAAGGCATGTGAAAATTTGCATTACCTACGTTTGATCATGCTTATGTCACGTCAAATGCAAGCAAAATAATCCTCAGTTGTGGCTCAATACAAAATGTCTAAAGTATAATTATATAATTTAATATGGTAAAATTTGGTATAAGTTTAATATAATATTTATGTCGTAATAATAATATTAGCATGCCATGTCACATTCATAAAACAAATAAAAATATATGCGAACTAATAATCAACAATTATGATAAGCATTACGATCGATTAAAATTAAAATGTTTAACATTGAACAAAATTAACATAGAATGAGGAATTAAAATTTGAAACAGGTAGTTATTTTTGTAATTATGTCATATTAGAATTTGTATGTCAAAAAGTCATTTATACTATAAAAACAATTGTCAATCAATAATACTCTCAACTTTCTTTTAAATATATTATGTGGCAATGTTTTAAATTCAGCTGGTATTTTGTTGAAGATTTTAACACACATGTTGTAAGCACTTTTCTTTCTGAGTACCAGTTTGTTGCTACTTGGTATTGCTAACCTATATCGTCTATGTTGCCTAGTTGTTTCCTTATCAGTAACAAACGTGAATAATTCCGTATGGAGTTTTACAAATACCGCTATCTCGTATATATACAGACAAGGAAGGGTCAACAAACGAAGTTATAAATAAAGGCTTGCAAGATTCCCTTTTGTTTACTCCACAAAGGGTTCTGATGCACTATTTTTGAGCGACAAAAGTACGGTCGGCGTCGACAGAGTTTCCCCACATTATTATACCGTATCTCAGAGTAGACATGATATAACCGTGGTAAGCCAGTAAAGCAGTTTTGAATGATACCGTCTGTTTAAGGCGCCACAATGCAAAAATAAATTTATTTATTTTTTTACAGACTGTATCTACATGTTCCTTCCAATTGCAATGTGTATCCAATGTCATACCAAGGAATACAGTGCTACCTACTTCTTCAATTACCTCTTCATCGTATTTTACAGTAATATTGCAAATCATCTTAGACTTATATGACCTAAATATCATAAATTTTGTTTTTACTAGGTTAATTTGGAGATTATTAGATTCGAGCCAGTGTATGACATCTCTCAGAGCTGCGTTTATTTCAAGTTCAAAGTTATTTTTATCTGTTCCTTTAATTATCAGTGTAGTGTCATCTGCAAACAAAATACAGTTATGTCTAGTACATTCAGGTAAATCATTTATATAAGTAAGGAACAACAGGGGTCCCAAGATACTTCCCTGTGGCACACCGTACTCGTTTACTTTATAGCATGAGTTAAAAGTAGAAATATTATCCTTGATAATCCTATCTATCTGAGTGCTTTGTTCTCGATTAATTAGGTAACTTTCAATCCAAGAGAAAGCTAGTCCTCGTATTCCGTACTTGTCTAGTTTGTCTAAAAGGCGTTTGTGGCATACTGTGTCAAACGCCTTTGACATGTCAAGAAATAGTACACCTGCCGGAGTACCCGTGTCTATGCATTCTGTGATTTGATTGTTTAGTTGGAAACAGGCCTGCGCAGTAGATTTATTCTTCCTAAAGCCATTTTGTTCTTCTTTAAGGACTTTGTTCGTGGTCAAGAAGCTATTTAATCTTTTGTAGAAAGCCTTTTCGTATACTTTTGATAAGACTGGAATTAGTGTTATTGGCCTATAATTGTTAAGGTCATTTTTAGCCCCTTTTTTAAATATTGGCCTGACAATAGATTTTTTTAGTCCGGCGGGAAATATCCCGTTTTCGAATGACAAATTGATTAGGTGCGATAGATGAATTGATAGGGGAAAGGCAACTGCTTTCAATATTTTAGTAGGTAGCTTGTCGTAACCCGTGGCTTGTGTGTTGTTGAGAGAGAGTATAGTCTTGTAAATTTCGTCGGGAGTGGTTGGTGATAAGAATATTGTATTTGGTAATGGTGATGGGTCACTGGAGATTTTTCTAGCATTTGATTTGTTACTATTTATGCTTATAAAGTAGTTGTTAAACTCTTCGGCTATGTCTTGTGGTGCATGTAGTTCCTTATTAAATCTATTTGTAATCTTATCAATTTCTCTAGGAGTTGGCTGATTGAAAGTTTTTTTAACAACAGTCCAGGCAGCTCGGCATTTATTTTGGGATGATTTTATATATGTTGTGTTGCAAATTTTTTGTGAGTGCGAAATACACTTTTTTAAAATGCGCGAGTAGGTAGTAAATTTAGTTTTGTTTGATTTATGGTTTTCTTTGTGATAATTATAGTATAGTTTCCTTTTTACGAGGCAACAATTTTTTAAGGATTTTGTTAACCATTTATTTTTCCTATTTTTGGCTGTTACTTTTACTTTGATAAGTGGGAAACAAAGATTATGAAACAGCATCAGTAGATTGTGGAATATTTGGAATGTTTGATCTGCGGACTGATCCTCGTATATTTCAGAAAAAGAAAGCTTGTGAATACAATCTTTAAATTTTTCGACATTTTAGGGACGACGTTAGAGGGAATAGCAATATGTACGTTAAGCTACGGTAGCCACTAGGCTTAACCACTAGGTTCAGGCATGCGGCTGTCAAGCGGCGGTCGTGGGTTCGAATCCCGGCTCGTATAGTTAAGATGATATAAGCTGTCCGTTTAGCACTTGAAAGCTTATCTTGTGAACAATGGGCTGTTTCCTATTGTACATATAAGCCCACCGCAAATCCTCCGACCAGATAAAATTAAGCAAGTAACAATAAAACTCATACAAATTACCTAACCATCTCCTCTAAGTCACAAGGTTGAATTTGCTATAGCATAACACTTTCGATAATGACCACTTGGACATTGAAAGCCGCAGTCAGGTAAGTCACCGACGTTTTAGTGCGTCCACAAAGATTGTTATTAACAAAATGACTTTCTTAATGAGTTAAGCTATAGCAATTTCATCCTTGTGACTTAGAGGAGATGGTAGCTATTTATATGAGTTTTATTATTACATGCTTAATTTTATCTGGTCAAAGGATTTGCGGTGGGCTTATACAATAGGAAACAGCCCATTGTTCACAAGATAAGCTTTCAAGTGCTAAACGGACAGCTTATATCATCTTAACTATACCATAGAGTTTTCGGAACTAATGTACGGAATATTTACCGTTAGCTTTTCGGTGAAGGGAAACATCGTGAGGAAACCCGTCTCATCATATCAGCCGAAAGACGTCCACTGCTGGACATAAGCCTCCCCCAAAGAGTGCCAAAGCGACCGGTCCTGCGCCACCCGCATCCAGCGGACTCCCGCAACCTTTACCAGGTCATCAGTCCACCTTGTCGGGGGCCTACACATGCCGCGCCTTCCGATACGTGGTCGCCACTCGAGAACCTTTCCGCCCCAACGGCCATCGGTTCTACGTGCTATGTGCCCCGCCCACTGCCACTTAAGTTTAGCGATCCGGAGGGCCACATCGGTGACCTTGGTTCTACTGCGAACAGCCTCATGAAACCCGTCTAATCCCATGCTTGTTTTCCCTTTCCTTGTTTTGTGTTTGTCAGATGGCAGTCGCTTTCGTAAAACTAGTGTCTATGTCAAATCTTGGGATTAGGTGTCAAAGCGGACCCCGGGCTCGTTTAGGGCACAACCGGGAATAACGCTAGGAGGATGATGAACTAAATATGTACGTCGTGTTATTATGCCTAATCGTGCTAACTTGCTTTTGTCTTGTTTTCAGGTAATATTCAACTGAATTTGCTTTCGGCACTTTCACGCGAATGTAACCTACAACACCTAAAGTGGCAGTGACCCCATTCTGCCATCTCAGGCGAAAGGTAAGCATATTGAAATGCGCGCAATAGCTCTGCTCCTGGGTTGTGTGATGACCGCGAACATTTGTTCCGGAGTCATGGATGTTTTCTAACTTATACATTTAAGTATTTACTGACGGAATATCGTTTATTGACACCAAACTAGAATTTATTTATCTATTTAATTATATATAAGTTATTTTAAGTGTATACAGGGTGATTCAGGAGACATGAGCAGGATCAACCCTACGGATTCAATAGTTTATAAGCTACTCAGTCGTACCAGCATTGGTAAGATTAACGTGAATTTTTTTTTAGTTGTGTAGGGTGACCATGATTTATTGTGAATGAAACTTTTACACAAAATGTAAAAAAAAACTGTGGGCGTTTAACTTAATTACGATGGTAAAAGATCCATTAGCATTAACTGTATGTGTAGGGTTGATCCTGCTCACGTCTCCTGAATCACCCTGTATATATTATCGTCGCCTCGTACCCCTATGGGTACAGACATGGGGGTTTTATTACATCTCTTGTTGTACTATTACAAGCTTGGCTTAGTTTGGGACTAGGTCGATTTGTGTAAGCTTGTCCCCACACATTTATGTAACCATTTATTTGTACATAAAAAAGTGGTAGGCCACGTTCTTGGCCTAGTTGACTCTTCTTGGCTTTGTTCTTCTTTACATTATATAAAAAATATATGTATGCATAATTGAAAGAGGGAGCGAAGCGAAATTCTTTCGTAAGTACGTTTGTCCAGCTCTTCCTCTCTACAGGTCGCATTCCTCAACGGATTCTCGTGAAATTTTGTGCGCACATTCAATAATTATTTAGATTTAATTGTCGATCCCTAGTATCGAAAAAAAAAGGTAAGCTCCGAATTCTACAGCTCACAGAACCAATTGTAAAGTATTGTTGATTCTCAGATCATGACATTTTTGTTTCAACATCCGATAATATTTGCACAACCAATCTATAAGCAATCGATACTGGCGCTGCGTTGCGATACGATAGTCTTGAGCCAATTGTTATACCAACAGCAACACTGACGAGCCTTCTAATAGAACATGCACGTAACACCGCTACCGAAGCGTTGAAATAAGGGAATCGTCCATATAAAGACTGTATTTGTTCTTATTATTAAGGTTCTCTAATAAAATTATACCCGGCAAAAAATAAAGAAGGTTCAAGCTGGTCGGGTTTCGGGATATTGGGACAGGTCAAACGAATGTAATCCGTATAAAAAACAAATTTCAATTAGGGATTAAATTCTATTTAATAAAAGTGTATAAAATCTTGCAGATTCAATGGGTTTTTAATTTTTTAAGTTTTGTCTGTTTGTTTAGAGAAACAAACAGACAAAACTAGACAAGGAGAGCCTCAGATTCAATACAACAGACCACCTATTTCCTCCTTTAGGTGAAGTATCGTAATACTACGTTGTTTTGCGGCCAAATTAGTAATACACGTTTTGTATCTGTTATTGTGTATATAGATTAGATTAGATTCGATTTATTTATTTCATAATACAACATTACATGTGTCAATTTATATGAATCCGTATTATGATCGTCAAAACAAATGTGATTAATTATAATCAATAACAATTTAATACAATTCAAAGTCCGCAAATAAATAAAGCAAAATACAATTAATTAAGTACTGTATTGTCCCCTTTAATGGATCGTCAGTATAGGTTACAATTTAAGTACAATACAAAGTCAACAAATATTTAAACAAAATTACAAATAAATTACTAGATTGTCCCCGATAATGGATCGTCAGTCTATGTGCCGAGGATACAGCAGCTAATTTAATAATTAATGCAGGTTACATGTCCATAAATTCACTAACAGATTATAATGCCTTATCTAACAAAAAGTCTCTCAGTCGACGTTTGAAGGTCTGATCAGATGATTCATTTCGGATATCGGCAGGAAGACGTTCATAATACCTAGCCCCAATAACTCGCGGGTTTTTTTCTGTTACGGCCATGCGACGAGGGACAGTACGTAGTCGCCCTGTTGAACGTATATGTATGCCAGAAACATTACATTATACTTATCGAATCACATCAGCGACCGCTTAAACGATAGGTACGCACCGCTAATGAAAGTGCCCGCGCGCGTTGAAGTCTACCGTTACTGTATTGCATCGCACTACGTTACCATATCAATATCACTCACTCCCGTTTATTATACGAACCCACGACCCACATTACGCACTTATTAGATAATAGGTAACCTATGATTACGTGAAATGAGGATGACAAGCACATATATTAGCGCTGGTCGTCTCCAAGTTACAAATTACGTAATGTTTTAGCCTAGAGACGTGCGTGGACGCTGAGTAACTATTGTCCAATAAATTTGCATTTAACACGCGCCCGTCAAGGTCACGGGCTTATGATGAGTTTCATTTATTTGAGGTCTGTTTCTATTCGTTGCTTCCAATCTCAATCACTTTCAGGCTGATTGAAAGTGATTGTGAGAGCGAGAACAGAATCTGTCCACGTGCGCCAAGATAGCTTGATAAAATGAGTACGAGAACATAAAAAACGGGCACTTGACAGACAGGCAGACGTACAACAAAGTGATCCTATGAGGGCTCCGTTTTTTCCTTTTGAGGTAGGTAAGTACGGAACCCTAAAAAAACACAGAATAAATAATAGTATTACGCACAGACGGTTCTCTGTTAACAAATCCCCTGTTTAGATATGCCGAACGAGCCTAAACGTGGGCATCCCTTTCTATCGCATGCAACGCGCCGCGCTAACATACCCCCTGGGGCCGGTAGGCCGGCATGTATAACCCGGTTACAATATCTGTGGACCTGGCGTCGATGACGTCACGTCGGCGCCCTGGTACAAGGCGCGCGGGGCGAGCGCGGGTAGGTAAAAGACAAGGGGGAGGGGCTTCACATTCCAGCGTGGTCCACAGATATTGTAACCGAGTTGTACTAGTAGCGGCGCGACCAAATCGCGAAGCGAGCCGCCCCTGACAAAACGAAGTCGCGATGTGAAAGGAAAATAACCAAATCGAGGCCCTTAGGTACTTTTGAACGAGCAGCGAAACGAACCAGGTTCGTCGTTTCAGCTCGGGCAAAAATTATTTCGTATTTGCTTCTGTCTGTCTGCTCTCGTCTACCGGTCGCATCTCTCAACCGATTCTAGTGAAAATTTGTGAGCAGGTTATATAATAATTTTACGAAAAGTAAACGACATGCCACTAATCACAGCCACGAGTTACTTAGTTACCCCCTTATTCATAAATCTTAAAATGCCTCTGTTAAATAAAATGTGACCTTTCTTACGAACACAAACGTCAAGTGACAGATAAGCACAAACGAATTTTAACGCCATTTTAGTTAAAACAGGCTTATAGGACGTTTATGAATACGGCCGTTACAATTTATTTCATATTTTATTTACACACGAAATCAAGGCGTTTCTAAATGTTTGAATGAAGAACCTTCTGCCTTTTGATGCCTCTCTCTGACCGAATAGCCAATTTGAAAACCACTCAATATTAAATATTTTTTGTGATATTTAACTTACTGCCTGGTCGACATTGACACACTTATTTCTTTAATTCAAAAATCCTTGGTCTTTATATATATAACTGCCAGTGATAAAATAATGCACTTACAAACACTTCTGTAGAAATTAAACCATTTGGGAGATTCAAATTGTCAGATTAGGGAGATACAAATCCTTGACATGCTTTTCGAAAATAGAATGGATACATTGTTTATCATTTTAAAAACTTATCGTTGCAAAGATCCTACATCCACCATAAATACTTTTAAAACAACTAATATCCCGTAGAGCCGAAAACTATGTAAATAGGTAAACCGTTTAAAGAATTTCTGCCCTAGTAATTTCATCTCCGAATTTTCATCTTCAAGCCAATTAAGTACTATTATATAATAGTATTCAGTTAGACAAAAGATCAGAAGATAGTTCAGAAGTAGTTCAGAAAAAAAATAGATGAAATAAACGCGTTTTTTTTCGACAAAGTAAACACAAGTACCGTTAAAAATCGATTGTCAAAATGGTATTATGGATTGGTTGGACGCCCAACGACGCATCAATTGACGATCGATCGATTGGAGCGATACAGATACATTCTTATGTAAATATGTACGACGCTGTTCCAATTGTGCTAGGTACTACATTCTAATTGTTGTTTACTAACACAAAACAATCGACGTACGAGTACAGCAATCGCATGCAGGAACACGATAGGCGGTTGTTTCTGGTTCGGTGGATCATATTTGAAGCATCGGCACCGTTTGAGGCGGGTACTTCCTCGATGCCTACACGCATTTACAATGAAGATGGCGCGGGACCACGTCATTATGGGTCAGTATTGCTAGTAGAATAATGGGGCGTCGTTAAGAAAAATTTCAATCAGCTTGCCTTATAAAATAGGGACGATATTGAGTGCACTTAAAAACAAGATGAGACAGGATATGGCTCATGCTACAAAAACATACACAGTATTCGTATTATTATAGAGTCGTATTTGCCATTTTTCATGCGTAGGTACGGTCGAGGAAAATGAAGGTTTGGCACATGTCAACTCTATTTGAATGACGTTAAGGTCCAAAAGTGCTAAACATTCAAATTCCTCGACTGTACATTACATACCTCCTTACCTACCTGACAAAGTACATTTTGCTCTAAAACAGTTAGTTTTTGCTTGCAGAATAATAATAAGTAACGATAATATTCTAATAATATTAATGAATTTATGCATTTCCATATATCTCTTGACACTACGATACTATAAACGAAACAATCAATCACCCGTTATGTACTAGTTTAGCTAATATTGGACTTGTCCTCAGCAAAAGAAATGCATAGGTACCTAATACTCAGCTCTCAATATGCAAATAATAGAAATGTCGTCTACCTTTACTCAGCTTTTTCGTAACGGCCACTAAAATATGTTCTTGGAAAAACTCAGCGAGGCTCTTAAACTATGAACATGTTTGTATGTTTCTTATAAGACGAGACAAGCGCAAAGCTAACAGTCAAGTGCTCGGTTGAATAACGAGTTCGGTAAATACGTAACCGAAATATAACCACATCGATTTTTTAAAGCCTGTAGTGTGTGTTAAATTGTTCTGATATGCAGCATGAATAATTATGTCAAATGTACACCGTATCATTAGGATTATCGTTTTTCAAGTCAATATAGATTCAATTTGTCACAACTTGCTATAGCTTGAATGAACAGCGATACATAACATAGGTATATTCCAGAGATGGGCAAAATGTAATCGACTAACGATTAACAACTAAAATTACAAGAATTAGTTGCGATTGACGATTGAAAACGACGATTGATCAATTGTAGTTGTACAGAGTGCAACTAATTTAGTTGCAACTAAATTAGTTGCCGATTGATTTCGGACAACTAAATTTTGTAATCGACTAATTAGTTAGACTAAATTCTTTGCGACTAATGTTAGAAGCAAATTGAATAGAAAACCTCGGTATGGCTATGTTGATAGACTGATTAGGACATCTTAACGTATGTTTAAAAATAAAATAGTCATGTATTATTTACGATATTTTGACCATTTCTAAGGAGTGAGATCTCTGTTCTAACTATTATTTTGCTACTAATCTCTCTGAAATTGGATTAAATTTATCTTATGTAAGGGTAATTAAAAACTAGGTACTTTGTGCATTAGTAAAATAACACTAAAAAAAAACACAATTATATAAATCAAACTTTGTATATTAAATATAAAAGCAACCATGATATGTAATTAGTTAAACTATATAAGGTTAGTCTTGCAATATTAAAAATACTAATTAAGAGCAAAAATTATCAATAAATAAGGTGAGAATCCTGATTTTAAATACTTTCAACTATACAAAGAGGTTTAAATATTTTTAATGACCACACGTTGAAAACAAAATAGACCGCGTAGATAATAAACAACATGCAGATGTGTCATTCAATAGAACGTGTTATTTTTAGAAGATGCGTCGGCACTTGCACCAAAATGCAACAAACAACTTCCAGGTAAGTAGGATTATCCCATTGTTTTGTCAACGGGTGACACTAAAAAGAGTTTTACTATTGACAGAGACTGCAAAATATTGATAATTTCTATGTCTAAGAATTCTAAGATTTACTCAGTATCGTATAATTCAAATTATTAATAATGCACCAACCTACTTTATTGTTTCCGATTTGTAAACACTGCAGTTTTTCGCAATTTGTCGTTACCAATATATCGTTACTAGCTTTTGCCCGCGGCTTCGCCCGCGTACTAAAAGTAATTCCAACCGTCTACAGAAAAGGTGCTTCTCAGTTTGACCCATATGTTCGAATTGAATTGCAATTTGGCACAAATACTTTCAAAAATTTTCATGTCCACAATGTTAAATTTCAAAATCGATGCCATTTTCGTAATTAACGTCCCAAAAAACCATAAAAACGACAACCATATTGATATTTAGACATTTCAACCCCATCGCATCCCAATAGGGGAGATGGTATTTCACGTCCGCCATGTTGGATTTTAAAATCGTGGTTTTTTTTGTAATCAGCGACCCTATAAACCATAGAAACGACACCCATGTCGATTTTCAGACTTTGTGACCACATTCCCCCCTTTTAGGGGTTGAATTTTCAAAAAACCTGAAACATGTGTTTTCTAATTTATCGTTAGGATTACTCCTGTGAAGTTTCGAATTCGAATAAAATAGTAAGTAATCTTGTTTCTCCATACAAACTTTGGACTCCCATTTCACCCCCTTAGGGGTTGAATTTTGAAAAATCTTTTCTTAGTGCACCCCTACAACTTATAAGGAACCTACATGCCAAATTTGGAATCTCTAGAACCAGCGGTTTGGGCTGTGCGTTGATAGATCAGTCAGTCAGTCAGTCAGTTTCTTCTTTTATATATTTAGATAATAATATTATGACCCATAATATTGCATTGTCATTCAAGCATTTCAAATTAAATGTGTATATGTCGCAGGGAAATGGCCAAAACAGAGATTTGAACAAATCTCTAAGGGATATGATCAAATCACGCAGGATGTTAAAATGGCGAATCCATTTTATCATTTGCCTAGAAAAAATCAGTCATTTGATCAAATCTCTGAGTCTGTTTAGTGAAATGACGAAATCGGCCAAAAAAGGCAACTCGTTTTTTCATTTCACTAGATTTGTTTAGTGATTTGATAAAATCCCTGAACCGCGTCAGTGAGTTGACGAAACTAACTCGCAAAGCCAACTCGTTTTACCATTTCACTAGACAAGTTTAGTGAAATGATAAAAATCTCAACTCTAGTACGGATTAAGTCGCTAGTGCGGTCGTGTTACCCCCCTCCTGCACCTTACCGCTACCCGCTCTCGCCCTTGAGTGTCAGGGAAATGGCCAAAACAGAGATTTGAACAAATCTCTAAGGGATATGATCAAATCACGCAGGATGTTAAAATGGCGAATCTATTTTATCATTTGCCTAGAAAGAATCAGTCATTTGATCAAATCCCTGAATTTGGTTAGTAAAATGACGAAATCGGCCAAAAAAGGCAACTTGTTTTTTCATTTCACCAGATTTGTTTAGTGATTTAATAAAATCCCTGAAACGCGTCAGTGAGTTTACGAAACTAACTCGCAAAGCCAACTCGTTTTACCATTTCACTAGACACGTTTAGTGAAATGGTAAAGTCTCTACTGTAACATGGTATAGGTGATGTGATCAAATCTCTGAACTGGTTCAGTGTTACTCTACAATTAAGTTTGATCAAATCTCTCACACGATGTTTCAGGGATTTTATCAAATCACTGAACAATTCTGGTGAAATGAAAAAAAAACGAGTTGCCTTTTTTGACTGATTTCGTCATTTCACTAAAAAGATTCAGGGATTTGATCTAATGACTGATTTTTCTAGGCAAATGATAAAATAGAATAGCCATTTTCACATCCTGCGTGATTTGGTCATATCCCTTAGAGATTTGTTCAAATCTCTGTTTTGGCCATTTCCCTGACACTCAAGGGCGAGAGCGGGTAGCGGTAAGGTGCAGGAGGGGGGTAACACGACCGCACTAGCGACTTAATCCGTACTAGAGTTGAGATTTTTATCATTTCACTAAACTTGTCTAGTGAAATGGTAAAACGAGTTGGCTTTGCGAGTTAGTTTCGTCAACTCACTGACGCGGTTCAGGGATTTTATCAAATCACTAAACAAATCTAGTGAAATGAAAAAACGAGTTGCCTTTTTTGGCCGATTTCGTCATTTCACTAAACAGACTCAGAGATTTGATCAAATGACTGATTTTTTCTAGGCAAATGATAAAATGTATTCGCCATTTTAACATCCTGCGTGATTTGATCATACCCCTTAGAGATTTGTTCAAATCTCTGTTTTAGCCATTTCCCTGCGACATATACATAATTTTAGCTCAATCGGTTGAAGATATCTGCTTCAAAATAAGTCGCAAAATTCTACCCAAACTAACATACAAGTTACAAGTGTTACATACAACATACGAGTACCTCCAATGTTACATACATACCTACTTGTAGTTACATATTGTAAGATAAAAAATGCAAAAACGAGCGACTACGTAGTTTTAATATAGATTTAATCGTGAAATTTAGTCGATTGAAACTAAAACTAATTTAGTTGTTAGTCGAACATTCTCACAACTAATTCAATCGCAACTAAATTAATCGCAACTAAAAAATGACGATTGATATTTTTAGTCGATTGATTAGTTAACTAAAATATTAATCGATTAATGCCCATCTCTGGTATATTCATCTTGTTGGTCTTAAAATTAACTAACTAATCACGCAGTGCAAAATGGGAGGATTGTTTACATGGTCATTTACATGTGTTCGAATCTAAAGGCTTTAGCGACTCTGATTGAATAACTCATAACGGCTAAGGATGATTTTTAGGCTTGATTTGGTTAGGAACTAAGAACTGTCTTACTGCCGCGGACCGAAAGGAATTACCTAGATCCATTTGCGCGATCGAGAATATCAGATCCACAAACACAAAACGACGCGGAGCAAGGTATGAACGAGACTAAGTAGTAGTATTAGAACTAAAGGAATTAAAGGACCTAAAAGGCCGAACCAGTCCCTTTGAGCGATTGAACGAGATCGAACCAATCCATTCAGTCTGAGCAGGCAGAACTCTAATGATTAGCAATAATTATATGTGTATCCCTCACTTTAGATTATTTTTGTTTTAAAGCGCTGGGCTGCGCTGTAGGCTTCGGCCCTACACATGCCTTCCATAAGTCCGAGACCCCATCGCGATATGGAAAAAACATAGCCCACATAACAAATACCTTAAAGATACATAATACATACAATTATTAAAACTAATTTTAAAGATATAATTTAAGCGACATAACGGTGTGGATCCGCTGCGTCACATCGCAATACTTGCAAGTTCCTTGAAAGCCTGGCAGCAATCGAGATTTATAAGTATACGTCATTTCCTTGTTATAATGCACTGAACAGGCTGAATGTAAAGGAATCGCAACGCAACAAGTGCGTGAATGAATGAGTGAATCATAACTCTTCCGCGCTCATTTGAATGGCATGATTAAACCTGCCTAATTGATGGAAAATAATTGGTCTGATTTGTTTCCACGTGGCTAGTTTGATATGTAATGAGGTTATGCTAAGCGTGGTCTGGGTGGTAAAGCATGGGGCTCATCATCAGATGATGTTGATTTCGAATAAGGAGACTACTACCCAGTTAGTTGGCTCTGTGAGCTGTAAAATTTTGTATGTGCATTATTTTATCATTGGCATGTAAAGACCAAGGATTTTTTGAATTAAAGAAATAAGTGTGTCAATGTCGATCAGGTAGTAAGTTAAATATCACTAAAATGATTTAACATTGAGTGATTCTCAAATTCACTATTCGGTCAAAAGGCAGAAGGTTTTTCTTACAGATTGAAAAAATGAGAAACGCCTTGATTTCGTGTAAATAAAATATGAAAATAACTAGTGGCTAGGCTGTCATTTTTTTTGTATAATAATTATTGAACCTGCTTACATTTTTTTACGAGAATCGGTTAAGAAATGCGACCTGGGTCGGCCTTATCACGCGATAAGCGACAAGATAGGAGCGTCGGCGTTTTTCTATCGAACGGTGTCAGCCGGTGACGGACGCTCTATCATGTCACTTATCGTGTGATAAGGCCGACCATGATACGGGGTCAGTAGAGGCGAACGGGCGGACAGACGCCGGGCATACGAAATATTGTTCGCCCGATCTGAAATGGAGAACTACTTTCGCATCGCTCGCTCTTGCCAAAGATTATTAACTCTTGCTAATTGAACAAGCGGGCGAAGCGATCGTTAGGAATTGCAAGGTGCCTGTGAATCTAATGCGAATGAACTTTCAGGTTCATAACAATACATAGACACGATAGACAGGTAGATTTGCTTAAATATGTATTTTAAATCGAAATCTCTCGCTGCCTGTGGTTTTGCGATTAGAGTAGTTTTCTGAGCAATCCATTATAAAATTTGTTAAATTGTAAAAAGACTTGCATTACACTAGGTATTAAACTTCATAAAATAAATCCAAAGTCCTATTCATTCTCAAGCGTTTAATCTATAGTTACATAACGTTAAACACCAACAATGCTTATTCCACAAATAACAGTAATTTCCAGTTTCAAATGTTATGTCAAGTTTACCTGTATCATGGGGTAATTGCAGACAGGCCATGCGCGGACGGTTTGTCAGCGCCCAGTACTTATTACTGACCCATCAATTTACTTACATAAACTTCTTCAGTTATATCAGCGGGTTAAGGCATGCTTACATCACAATCACAACTGTGCGTACTCCGGTGTTTTGTTTATTTTTGCTAAATCACTTGCTCGTGATTTGCCGTCTTTGTCGTATCTGATCTCGATCGATCCTTATCTTAAATAATGTTTCAACGAGAGAAAGGCTGATGAATGATGTCGTTTATCCAGGTCGTAGTCGTTAAGTTTTCGTAATTTTATATTATGTAGAGGATTTCTGATAAGACATTTTCATTTTTATATTTTTTCACGTACTTATCACGAATTGGGGTGAACGACCTCAATCATTATGTTAGTATGGATATGCCCCGGGAATCCGGGCTTTATGTTGTTAGAAAAAGCAAAAAAATACAATGTGTTTATTTTATTACACTTTAAAACATCTAAGATAGACGAGTACATCAAGTCAACTTGGGGCTCGATCCAACTTAGAATAGTTTCATCCTTAGGGAAAGAATTGGGTTTTCGCGGCATGACAACTAGTATGTAACACTGCCTTACGGTCTAGTACTCCCCGAGAATATTCCAATCATACGCGAATCAAAAGTTCAATTAGAGTAAACCACAGTTGTCGTAAAAGATAATCTCAGAAACAAGTCGATGAAATGAAAATTGAACCATAAATCATAGTGTGCGAACTTAACGTGGATACTTATTTATTGGATCGCCTTTGAGCTATAAGATCTATGTATTTGCACTTATACGATAACCTGTGACCTAATATTATGGTATAAATTATACAGCTAATATCTATTTATTTATGCAATCCTTAGAAGCAAATAATTAGAACTGAAATCCAGAGAAAATAATGAAATGTCAATGTCAAGATTTTGAACTATTTTTTCCATCAAAGGCAAAAAGAGCGTTTGGAAATGCAAATATAAAAAGCGACTTAAATTTCATAGCAAATCATTTGATGACTATCCCAAATGCTATTAAAAAACTACAGGATGCGAAGCTGTCCATCAGCGATAGTTTAAAAATAGTTCATGAAACCTATAGAGATGTTTCCAAATTAAACATGAGCGTAAAAGGAAAACAGATTTATGATAAACTGAAGTTGGTGTTAAAGAAGAATTCTGGCTATAGCACACTAAAAATTATAAATGAGTTGGTACAAGGCAAAGAAATAGAACTTCAATCTCAAACTTCTCGTGCATCAATTGATTCCTACAAAAAATTTAAATATGCACCTATTACAACTGTCGACGTGGAAAGATCATTTAGCTCCTTGAAATGGATATTTACAGCAAGACGCCGTAGATTAACTGTCCCAAATATAGAAAAAATATTAATAGTTTATTCTGAAAATCGTGTCAACTATTCAATTTACAGCAGGTAATTAATTAAAGTTATTTTAATTGTTACCTTATAAGTTATAAGACTTTTACGGAAATTAAAATAAAACTTTGTCACAGATTGTATACAACTCACAGAGAGGTAGTTATTCATTAGGCATAATAAGATATTTTCTTAGACTAACATATCTGTTTATCTCTACTCTTTCTCAAATCATTCCCGCTCCGAAAACCCCGATGTATGATCATGACAGATACATATATAAGCTAATACTTTGTGGAAGTATCAATATATTTTGCTTAAAATAAAGTGTAGAGATTAGGAAAAGAATAGAAGTTTTTGTCTCAACTGGTTGCCATGTAAGAGTAAAAAAATTCTTAGAGATAATTTAAATTGTTTTATTTTTGTACGGTTTCTTCGGTATCGCGGGAAACTGTCGTATCTATTTACTTTTCTACTTGATATCCCGCGAGAGAGAATCCAAATAACCGATCACTGCTCGTTACATTAACTTAATAAAAATATATACTGGGTTTTGCATGTAACAGGAGCGATAAATTTAAAGGATGACTCCATAGAATATCCGCAGTTATTCTATATCGGACCCAGTGTTTCAAAATTATGCATTCGGAAATAAAAAAATTGAAGTTGCGATCCATAAGTAATGAAATTTGGCATCACGATATCGTAGCATGTAACTCATTAATTATATCTTGTTAGATTAGAACGCTGGGCACGTATGTCATAGTGATTAATGGGGTGTTTGTCTTTGAGTTCTTTCGGCAATTGTCTCTGACACGCCGGCAGCGTTTTCTCGCTGAATCGCAATTGTCTCGTTGATGGAGGAAGCTGCCAGCTTTTCGGTCCCCTGTGGACTCAATTAGTTTTGTTGAAATGTCCTTAAAAAGTTTTTATTTTGTTATACCGTGGTTATTATTGAGTAAGAGGTCACCTAAACAGTAATTTGTTTTTGAAGGCTAAGTCTAGCTGCCGATATGGACGCTGATCTTTTTTTCACTCATCAAATTCCAAGGACTTAGGAATTCTGTAAATACTGCTGAACTACATTTATTATCTGATCTCATAACCAAAAAAATACATATTATAGAAAGCTTTTAAGCTCAGTAATCGTAATGACACCGATTTTTCGCGATTTCTTTATAGGTATTGTTTTTTTTTATACATTATGCAATGATGGGATTAGACAGGCTGGATCTGATATATGATTATTATACACCATTACATCCATACTTAATATTACAAGTTGAAAGTTTGTCTGTCTGTCTGTTACCTCTTCGCTTAAACCACAGAACCGATTAAGATAAAATTAGAGATAGTTTGAGTCCTGGGGTGGGACATAGGATCGTCTTTATCCCGGAAATTATCCCCTAAAGGGGTGAAATGACGTGTGAAACTTTGTATATGATAAAATTTAATCTCACCTCACCGTTCACCCACTAATATATCTTGACGCCGCGATTCGTAGTAACTAAGCGTAGGTAGAGGTCTAATTTCGTCAGTCGTGACGGATGAGGTGAGGCGCATTAGCGCTATCCGAACAACATCCCAAACATTTCCGAACAACATCCCAAACATTTCCGAACAACATCCCAAACATTTCGCCCGACACGGCCGAGGCGTGATGCGCATCTATGTGCCTCACGCCTTAGGCGGTTCTTCATGAATTGACCGATCCACAGATACAGATAATACATCAACCTTGTCGCTACTGTTGGATTAGTATTCCAACGTCAATTAATATTATTTATGAGTACATGAGAGGGTCACCGGCCCGTGACGCGACTCGCAATGCGCTTTCGTAACAAACTTTATTTATACACACCAAATCGGCCGTCAATGCCGCCTTGACCGAAGATGACAACATTTCATAACCACTATTTACTATTTCTATCTATATTTAGTATCCTAAGTTGTTTATTGTTTGTGGACATCAATGTTCCTATCTATCTCCTAAACAGCTTGACCGAGTTAGATACGGTTTTCAATAATATTGTGGTTTGTGTGGCTTGTTTGAGTACCTACTCACCAGGGGCACTCACATTTTAATTGAATGTTCACAATTATCTCCTAAACAGCTTGACCGATTTAGATGCGGTTTTCGATAATAGTTTTGTGGTTCATCATAGCCTTTGAAATATTATGAATGTTTGAATGTTTGTTCCTCAATCACGCTTAAACGGCTCAACCGATTCGGATGAAAAAATTTGCATGAAGGTTATAGCTTAGATTCAAATATAGGATAGATTTTATTCCGCGTCCACGCAGACGTAGTCGCGGGCGGAAGCTAGTATTACTAATTAATAGTTTTCTATATTGTGCCTTTAATAAATGTTGTAGGTACAGAGAAAGCAAGGCCCACACGAGTACATATACTTACTACGTACGAACAAATCAAACACAATCACCATTATGCCACTAACACTGGGAGTGTGTGAAATATTTTTACTGAGACATCTGAGACCTGGTGAAGAAAATGCCATTGTGCTTTTTATCTGCTATTGAATCCCTAGCTAGTACCTTGCAATTATGGCGAAATGGTGTTCGCAGAGTTGAGACATCGCCTTGATTTTTATAATGAGTTGATTAATCAACGTCAGTCACATCACATGTTGGGTACACAGTACAATGAGTACAATGATCTTTACTAGCTAAAGATAATATACATTTGTTACATTTTATTTCTAAAGGTATTAAGTACTCACTTTTTTCCACTCGTACAGTCAAGGACTTTAATTGTTGAGCCATTTAGGTGTCAACTAATTTTGGTATTTTAATAGTCAAACTTTGAAGTGTCCAGTATAAAGTGAGCTCTAAATGGCTCAACAATTAAAGTCCGTGACCGTACAAACCCTTTAAGAAAATTTTCCGGTTAGATAATATCCTGTCCTCCGAAACTCAAATGATTTCAAAATTGTAAAAAGTGTTTAAAAGGTAACACATATATAAACACTAGCTTCCGACCGCGACTTCGTCTTCGTGGACCCGGGATAAAAAGTATCCTAGGTATATCCATCCAGGCTATAACCTATCTTCGTGCAAAATTTCATCCAAATCGGTTGAGCCGTTTGAGCGCAGAGTAACAAATATCCAAACTTTCGCATTTAAAATATTAGTAGTTACTTTCGCAAAAAGATAAGTGATAAACACTGCCACTATATTTTGTAATACTAGCTTATCGGGGTCATTGAACTGAAAACTACTGAAAATGACCAATTCTATACCTACATATTGGAAAGTAAATGTCCCAATTATCGACACTTTAATGCCTAATAGTTGACACCTTGTTCAACTTTATTGTTTTGGTATGAACCTCGCCTAATTAATTAATAAATATACATAGGTAGAAAGTTTTACCTTACTTCACTAACTTTGTGGGCAAATGTGTTTCCTGCGCATTAAATACAGAGACAACATATATTATACGAGTACGAACGAATTCTATTGATTTTGTATGTAACCGACGCATTAAGGAATTAGACCAAAGTGGGTTTTTTCAGTCTGTAGGCAAACAAATGTGAACCTGATTAGCGTGAGTTGTTTCAAAAATTAACTCAGAGTCAGTTTTGTGACGACCATTAAGTATTCAGTTTGTGTCAAATGTAACTTTTATTTCAATTTGTTAATGGTATGCATTAAACACCCTAAAAAATGTACAGAGATGACAGTTGCCATTTGCACGACGCCTCGATGAAGAGTATCTATAAATAAATAAAATACTTCCACAGCACAGGTACTCACAATGTATGCAAATGCTTCATTCCAATTTCCACATGTGCACTCGACTGTATGTAGCACCTAGTAAATAAACACATTAGAGTGGCATTGCGCAAGACATGTAGCACGGTGGCATGCGTAATACGCGCCTGTTCTAAGGTAGCGGGAAAGCCGGTAGCCACAGGTTTTCCACTCCATATGTACATCCCCATTCAGGTTCCATGTCCGCAGAGCCGTTAATACAGAGGTATTTAAATCTCTAGAGTTAAGTTTGGTTGATTCAAAACGTCGGTAATCATAAGTTACGACCTTTAAAAGTCTGTTTTTTAAATGGGTGGATCAACTATTTTAAGTATGTCACTAGTTGCCATGGTTACGTCTCCTGAGTCACTTTTTAAAACTGCCATTTTATGGCTTTAAACCACTTAATGTGGGGTTTTCTTGTCAAGTTCGACCCCTTTTTGTATGAACCATCTTCTAGGCACGTTAAAAGTGCGTACTGTACTTTTTTTTCTAAGAAACTATAATTTTGACTCCTGGCTAACGGGAAATAGTTGATTGACTCAAATTTTGTCAGTTGTGGATGGGATGACAGGAAACGGGAAACGTTTACTATAAGCGTGGTTGATGCAATTCGATGCTAAACTGATGGAATCGGTATCTAGACATTCTACTGTTTGTACTGTCATTACGGAAAGCAGGTCCTATATTTAAAGAGGTAGAGCTCAATATGTTTATTGAGCCGTCAAAATGACTCATAGATAGGTATTTCTATCGTAAGTATGGCAAAACTAAAGATATTATTTATCCTCGATTACTCATAGGCGAGTATATAAGGATCTAATCATTTTGGTACTAATTAATCCTTGTAGAGCTGATAGTATACTTCTCTTGGATTAGACTTAACTAACATTTAAAAGTTAAGTTAGTTGTTGGAATAACTTCGGTACGGAAACCACCCCGTTAATGAAATAATCAATAGTCAGTGATTAATACCTCTACCTACCTATACCTCTTTGATTATCTTATGGAACCTCTTGACTGGCCACTTTGTAAAGTAATCCATGGTAAGTAACCCGTTTTCATTGCCTCTGAGTGTATTTTACGGGTACACCATAATAGCAGGCTTCCATAGCCAACAAAGAAGTATCCACTTAAACTTAATTAACGGTTTTATCTCCGACACAACCCGCTTCTTTTTAATTTTCTTTAAAGGTAGTGTTTGATGTAATGTAACGTTGCGAAAAGTCTTGGTAGCACCTTATATATCTTGAATGCCTTGGTTTTAGCGGAAGCGATGCTTACTGGCCTTCCAACCCAGAAGGGAGACTATTATACACCTAATCAAGAGATGAAATGGGGAAAATGTTTATTATACAGTATAAATATTTTTACATATCATTTTACATTATGTGGTTTAGTTATAGGCAGCAACAAGCTTTGTCAAAGTCATCCCACTCAGGTTGGCGCACTTTACGGATCCCCGGGATGGCAGGTATACCTGGCGCAAAAGTGCCTAATATGCTCGTGGCATTTCCCCGCTGCAATGCCAATGAAATATGCTGGACCAGGTACGAGCCAGCCCTGGGATCGCAACCTCCCGCTCTCACCGGACCTGACATAACTTTTTAATACAGATTTCGCAGATCAAGAGATAGGGCAACTTCACTATAAGAAGTTCTGAATGTCAAGACCATTCTTGACATTCAGAACTTCCATAAGTCAATCCCAGAATTTAATAACAGTCTGTTTCTTCCACAGACACATGAGATGATACGGCTGCACCTGACGGGCAGACATCTACGAGTGATGCTGTGGTGCATTCTTCTTGGCTTGCAGCCTGCGTTCGGCGGCATACTGGACCCCTTCAACTGGGCGAGGTCGGACCGCATTGAAGTCAACATCCCTTGGCTGCCTTGTAAGTGAAGTCATGTTGCCGGTTTGTTTTTTAATAGAAGACTGTACAGTGATTGACTAGTCTCATCTGCACGTCTATCATGCGACGGCCGCGACATATTCTCGATTTTTCTCGCACTTCTCTTGTTACTCGTATTGTTGATAGTGCGAGAAAAATCGTGAGAGCTCGCGCGCCGTCCCGTGATAGCCGTGCTGATGGTAAGTGACGATGGTAAGTGAGCTGGTTCAGTAATAGCCTATTCACTCTTGTTTTGAAGGTATCTAGATCGTAGTTCTCAGAGGAAATACGGATAAAGGGGGCGAGTTCCATTCCTTAGCAGTAGCAGTTCGCATTAGAAATAAGAGGCAAATCGCTTCTTGCGAATAAATGGTACGTTGACAACATCGGATGCATTCGCTCCCCACGCCTGATTGTTCTGTGATGGAACAGGGAACGTGGAATTAAGTTGTGCAGTTCCTGCGCACACTCTCCAAAATGTATCCGATAAAACACTGAAAGGCAAGCTGCTCGCCGCGGGTGTTCGAGACTGTAGCTGTTACTAATACTAGTGTCGTTGCCGTATTAGAATTTCGAATTTTTGAATAAAAGGTCCTCTTTCAGCTTGATGACACGGATAGAGTCACATTAAGTGCTAACAGCTCAGCTAGCACGATACGCTTTATCAGTATGTTTTACGTGACGTTTCAGTATATTTTCATCGTAAAACGTGACGATTAAACCTATCGTGCTAGGGCCTCTGACGCTTATATTTAGCGAAGCCAGCAAGGATGTCTTTAAAAACCAATTTCTATCTACACCGACTGTTAAATTACTACCTGCTGATGACAGTTAGTTTTGAGGTAACCCAGTGCTCGACACTGACGCCGTCTGACACCATTAACCATACATGTCAGGGTCTCAATTACTGGAATAGGTGTTAAACATTGTAAACCTGATCAAAATGTAAATGGAAATTGTTAAACGCAGACATCATTTTAATTTGATTATCTGCTCTGTATAATATATAACCCCCTTCTGTATTTCAGTCGAGAACGAGACGAGGTGCTACGATGAACTAGGATGTCTGAACATCACCAGGAGTTGGTACCACCTCATTCACCGACCCTTCAATGTGTTCCCGCTGCCTAGAGTCGTTATAAACACAAGGTATTTCGTATATTCATTAACAACCGCGACAACATGTCGCCCCGACTGTAAATCTACAAAAAACTATAGTTCTATGAATTCGCGAGGACGCGCGCCACTGCGTCTTATTGCGTAGGTGATTCTGCGATCGTTTCAACTATAGTAAAAAGTGTGTTTGAATTATAGTAAAAACTCCTGCTGATTGGGGTACCATTTTGGGTTACTTTACTGGGTATTTTGGCTCAAAATTCCATCCAAGCCTACCAGGTTAGGGTACGGACAATAAGTACTCGGAATATGTATGGAGTGGATTGCATCTTCGTATCTTGAACGATTTTATATTTCTCAGATGGAAAACTAAAGGCTCCGATTTTTCTCTTTTCAGGTTTATTTTATACACAAAGAAAAACCCCACCGACGGTCAGATACTAAACGTGAACGTGAACAAGACTATAGTGAAGTCCAACTTCAGTCCGCGGAGACCCACCAAGATTATTATACACGGCTTCATCGACACACCTCTGTCCAACTGGGTGAGTCAAATATTATTACCACATAAACACTATATTATATTTCAATCAAGGCTATAAACTATCTTCGTGCAATATTTTTATCCAAATCGGTTGAGCCGTTTAAACGTGATTGAGTAACAAACATCCAAACTTCCGCATTTATAATATTAGTAGGATTACTTCCTAAAATAGTACTAACGTCATGTCACACGGGCTCTGACCTTGTTAATCATAATCATCCTCAACGTTTAAAACACCGCTTCCGAATAATCAGCACATTAATAGATAAAACTGTATTATTATAAAATCATAATTCAGATAGACGAAAACTGTCGGACACTGATAAGTTGATAACTGTATCGATAATGACTAAATAGCGACTGCCGATTAACTTCTAGCCATGCTTAAAGCAATAAGAACTGAAGTATTTCGCATATTGTTCAAAAGATTACTCATTTTTTTTTTTAAACCACTTCTCTAATTGTCTACTTTTATAAATAGTCGATCGTACTGGTTGACCAAGAATTCTACAAGGAATATTCATTGTCATGAATGACCATAATACACCAATAAGACCTTATTAGACTCTGATCCAGCGTAATAGGGACCAGATTGTTTTATAAAAAAAAAGACCGGGTTGCACTCCGGGAGTGCCGGCAGAAGTGAAAACTCAATAACATTGTAACAGTTTTTCGATCAGGTCACGTGACATCTTACGGTGTCACCCTAAAAATGAATTTGACGCAAATTTATAAACAATTATCAATTATTTAGGCGGACGGCCCGCGGGCGGCCGGGCGGCGGCAAACACAATTGCCATTGCCAAATATTTTTCAAAGCTTTATCTCTTTAGGAATAACGTCTAAATTCAAACTATTCGAATTTGCAAGAACACAGACGGCGGTGGCGAGTTGGCGACCAAAATATCAATTTGTTTTTGCCGTTGGTAAATATTTTTCTAAGCTTTATCTCTTTAGGAATAGCGCCCAAATTCGAACTATTAGAATTTTCTCAATAGCAAAACGGTGAAGGACGCTTTGGTATTATTACAAATTTATTTGCAGAACAGAATATGCTATTGCAAAAAGTGTTTAACGGCTTTATACTCTTACGAATAGCGTTCAGTTTTGAATGAAGTCGAATCGGCTAGCAGCAAAAAGTGACCTCCTTCACATCTGGGGGGCTAGCACAACTGACGCCGAGCCGCGACGCGAGTCGAGAAAGATCTACCCTCCTCTTTCGAATTTGCACGGTGCGAATGAGACAGGGGACGCTCAGTCGCGCGAGAAGCGGCTTTTCAGCAAGTTGTGCTAGACGTATTGACGTCACAAAACTCTGTCGCGTATTTAACAATTTTTCCCCATCCCAAAAAGTGCTCAGCGCCGCTAAAGAAGTTTTCACTTCAATAAAGTAAAATGAATGTAATTTTATTTGTGTCAACAGGTGAGCGAGATGAAGGACGAGCTCGTGAAGGCGGATGGTGACTTCAACGTGGTGGTGGTGGACTGGGCGGGGGGCAGCCTGCCGCTCTACACGCAGGCCACGGCCAACACCCGCCTCGTGGGCTTGGAGGTGGCGCACTTCGTCAACACGTTACAGGTGAGATGAAGTGTGAGCTGGTGAAGGCGGAAGGTTACTTCAACGTGGTGGTGGTGGACTGGGCGGGGGCCAGCCTGCCGCTCTACACGCAGGCCACGGCCAACACCCGCCTCGTGGGCTTGGAGGTGGCGCACTTCGTCAACACGTTACAGGTGAGATGAAGGGTCAGCTGGTGAAGGCGGATGGTGACTTCAACGTGGTGGTGGTGGACTGGGCGGGGGGCAGCCTGCCGCTCTACACGCAGGCCACGGCCAACACCCGCCTCGTGGGCTTGGAGGTGGCGCACTTCGTCAACACGTTACAGGTGAGATGAAGGGTCAGCTGGTGAAGGCGGATGGTGACTTCAACGTGGTGGTGGTGGACTGGGCGGGGGGCAGCCTGCCGCTCTACACGCAGGCTACGGCCAACACCCGCCTCGTGGGCTTGGAGGTGGCGCACTTCGTCAACACGTTACAGGTGAGATGAAGGGTGAGCTGGTGAAGGCGGATGGTGACTTCAACGTGGTGGTGGTGGACTGGGCGGGGGGCAGCCTGCCGCTCTACACGCAGGCCACGGCCAACACCCGCCTCGTGGGCTTAGAGGTGGCGCACTTCGTCAACACGTTACGTCTAATCCCAATAAGGTCTAGTTTTCCCTCTGGGTTGGAAGGTCAGATGGCAGTCGCTTTCGTAAAACTAGTGCCTATGCCAAATCTTGGGATTAGGTGTCAAAGCGGACCCTGGGCTCCTTTAGGGGCATTACCGGGAATAACGCGAGGAGGATGATGATCACAGGGTAGTAGTAGACATATACAGTAAAAGCCAAAATTTTAAAGTTACTCGCAATTTCCAAGTCTAACCAACCAATGTTCTGTCACTTTGTCTCATATACGAGTATGTATGTACACAACAAGGGTTAAAACGTAATAACTCCAAAACTACCTTGCGCCGACTTAGTTATTAAAATAAAATGAAGAAGTAAAAATTATAAATAAATAAATAAATATTAAGGGACAATCTTACACAAATCGACATAGTCCCACAGTAAGCTCAGTAAGGCTTGTGTTATGGGTACAAGACGACGATATATATAATAGATATAAATACTTAAATACATAGAAAAACTTCCATGACTCAGAAACAAATATTCATGTAATGTAACCTCTTATACATTTTAACAGTTTCTTATATTGATTTTTCCAGAAAGATCACGGCTTGAATCCCCTCGACGTCCACATCATAGGCCACTCGTTGGGTGCCCACACAGCGGGATACGCCGGTGAAAGGATACAAGTAAGTAATCCTTGAATACAACGACATTCAGAAAAAGAAACCGTTCATTTATACCGTGCACTAACAGTAAATTTCGTAATCGTCTTTAACCCTTCGGATGCTTTAACGCTGACATTGCTGAAGGATAATACAATTTGCGCTTCTGTCATAGAGTCAATTTTCAATAGCACTGATCAGTGCTAAGACATACGAAGGGTTAATACAGCGTTCAATACGTAGGGTTTAGGAAGAATAACAGGCCTGGACCCCGCCGAGCCATATTTCCAAGGAATGCCGACAAGTGTGCGCCTCGACCCAACCGACGCGGAATTTGTCGACGTCATACACACCGACGGAAAAAGCATTTTCCTTTTAGGTAATGCTTGAACGTAACTATGATTGTGAACACATCATACTTACCACTGGCTTGTATTAATCCATGAAGCACATTCGTTAGATAATTACGCATGTAATCCGTTATCACGTTAACTTGAGGCTTATTTACATTAGCCGATAGGGCATTCAGTCCGCATGCTATCCTGTTTCCTTGTTATACCTTTAAGAAAATAAAGAAAAGCACATGCGGGTGACATCGACTAATGCAAACGAGCCTTTAGACTTAAAGCTTGGTTGCTAACTAAATCTACTAACAATATGGTAACTTATTTTATATTTAACTATATATTGTAAATATCTATAATATGCTTAATTGCCGTTAATTCCATCAAATTCATTTGAATATATTTTATATGTATTTATCGCATAATATGGTATCTAATCATCCACGTGTTTTATTCACGCGTGCGACAGATTTTGTGTTTATGGCAGGATATGGGATGTCGCAACCCGTGGGCCACTTGGACTTTTACCCCAACAACGGGAAAGAGCAGCCGGGATGTGATCTCACCGAAGGCCCTCTGGTGCCCCTCACACTGGTGAAACAAGGTCTGGAAGAGGCATCGAGGGTGCTAGTAGCTTGTAATCATGTTAGAGCTATCAAACTCTTCACGGAATCTATCAACGGGAAGTGTTCCTACATAGGTAAGCAATCGCCATTTGTAATACGAATTCAAAGGCATTCGGCTTAACTCATCTCGACCAGAAGGTGTTCGAAATGTGAATCTTGTAACGATGACAATTACAATTTATAGATTACCATAAATATTATGTTCCAGGGCATCAATGTCCATCGTACCAACATTTTCTGGACGGAAAATGTTTTCATTGCGGGCACGGCTGTGCGATAATGGGGTGAGCAGGCCATTTTTAAATTATTTATTCAATCAACAGGTTAGATGATACTTCCTATAAATTATGGCTATTATAACATCAACTTAGATGTCGTTACATATAAGGCGATTGTATTCTTTTTTAAGAATTTGTATTCCAATAGACATTCGCTTATTTTCATTTTGAATATCTTATAACGATTATTCTGGAAATCGTACTTTAAAACGTACAAACAACTTAGATTCAAGGAAGCTGTGTTCAAAACACTCTTAGATCACTAATAATTAATGCAACATATTTTGTTCGTAGTTTCCACGCAGACAGTTCTCCAGGCTTGATCACGAACAAAAACAATCAGTCGGAGAACGAAGTGTACCCGTCTGAGGAACAAGAGACTATCGGAGCTAGGTACTATCTCAGTACTGGTAAAGAACAACCATTTTGCCGTAAGTACTCGAAATTCAAGGAAGAGGATGTATGTATCTTATTCAATCGGCATTTTAAATGATAGGCAGTTTGACAGTGTTTAAGTAAAGGTTTGTCTTTGATAAATGTAAAATAAAATACATACATTAAATCATAATTTGTGTACTTATCCATTTCTTTCAGAACGTCATTACAGGATCGCTATACAACTGGCTAATCCGAAAGGAGCGGAGTCCTGGGTGCAGGTAAAATATCTAACTGTTCTTTCATTATTTATAATAATACACCTTTATAAGTATTATGATCGGCATGTCTGCCTACGATTGATCAAATTAGCTTAGCACCGACATTAAAAAATAACACGGAAAGAATAATATATTTTGTGTGTAGCTGCAAATAATATATTACTAATGGGGCTTTTAAACGGGCCATGTTTTTCTGCAATTTGCAGCCGGCAATTATTGCTGTCTTACTCTGCCTTCATTTGTCCGAGCAAGATGCACATAGTTGCCCGGCTACAAATTGCAGTAAAACATGGCCCGTTTGGAAACCCCATTATGCGAGAAAATAATTATGTCTATTAGATAAGATAATAGTGAAATGCATACGAGTACATGGCAGCAGCAGAAGATCTACACGAACGCTCTAAATTAAATATTCGTACTGTTACGTGACAATACAGTCCCGTCATCTTCAAATCATTATGAGCTCTTCGTTTGTCTTTAAATATTTGATGCATAATGTAAAATTGGTATTTTTGACAGGGTTTCTTAAAAGTGACGCTGTTATCTGACCGAGGAGTAATTCGTGGAATGGATTTGACCCCAAGTAATTACGTCAAGTAAGACCCGTTTAGTCAATACCTATAACTAATATTAAGTATTCTACAAAACACTGTAACTGATTTGATTTGTTTGTTTTTAGATTAGAACACGGGACCTCATTCATGGTTGTCGTCACTCATCCTATGGATTTGGGTGGTAAAGTTAGAAAGGTAGGAGTTTTATTATTTTTAGTATTTAATCAAAAAAATCCAAAACAGATAGGTACACACTAGGCACTTTTTGGCTTGGGGTACCTCTTAAAAAAATAGAAGAGATTTTCCAATGCAATGCGAAATATTACCTGCCGCCAATGAAATAGTGTTTTTTTAAATCGCCGATTACTACTCGTACTTATATGAAACTTCTTCCATCGCCTGTCCTGTCCTCTCCCATGGTCTATCAACATAAAAGGAAAGTGAAACCTTTCGTTCTTTTGAACCTAAATCACAGATTTATATAAAAGCCTATATCAAGTTTTGAGAACATTATCAAAGAGACTAAGTGGGGCGATTCGTGTCTCGTGTAATTGGATGTAGGCATAAGAGAGCAATAAAAAAAAAATATGACATGACGCCACAGCAATACACCAAAGTGCTATGATGTTGTGTTTGTTTTTAATAAATTAATGCTGGATTGCGCTAAACCGTCTGTAATCGTACGCAGTGTTTTTTAAAATTCATTACCTACATGAATCTATGGAAATACAGGTGCCGGCGCCATATTTAAGTTGCTGCAATTCGCCCTAAGAAACATGGACACTCGTGTCGTTCCTGGCAAAATGTAACGATTGGTCAGGACCTAGTCAAAACAGACGACTTCTAATTGCATTTTTCATTTGGGTTCGTTATTTTCTTTATGGTTGAAAAAAAAGGAAAAAAAAATGTATTGGTTTCCCAGATACCTTATTAACCACAAAGTCGTACCATTTACTTACCCCAAAAGGGCGCAGATATGCAGTCTGTACACCCTTATAAAATGTATCTTGTTTGGCAGGTGGAATTGTCATGGGAATACGACATGAATGTGCTGGAGCCGCGGTCTCTGTGCATTCTATGGTGCAACGACCGTCTATACGTCAAGTCAGTGTTGGTCGACCAGATGGAGCTGCCTAGCAGAGGGTAAGGATTCCTAGTTTTAACTAAAATGTATAAGTTATGGCACATAATTCTACTTCTATTTAGATATATTGATTTAAACTTTCACGATTCTCACACATTATTTATACTAAACGGGACTTAATCGCGTATAATTAACTTATTTATTTACGTCACTGAGGTCTCCCGACGTTTCGGATGTGTTGCAACATCCATGGTCACGGGACAACTCAGTGAGGTAAATAAATAAGTTAAATATACGTGATTAAGGTCCGTTCTATTTAGATGTTGAGAAAAGCGCGGTACTTTCACTTCCTTACGACCAGCAAAAAAGTACTCTTATAATATGACATCACTGCTATTATTTTCCAAAATTTGGATAGTCTTACGATAGTCAATCAATACTCCAAATTCTCGTAGCGCAATTTTTTGCAATATCTTTGACTTTCACACACAATATGTGTCAATGTTAATGTATGTCTTCTTTCTTTCTGTCATTAAATTCGGGACAATTCGGGATAAAAAAACGTTCCTAACCTTCGTGCTGATTATAATGTTCGTTTCTCCAGAAAACGCAACGTGGACTTCAGCAGCAAGCTCTGCACGCCGAAGCGAGAATTCGCCGAGATCCCTAACCGAGGCTCGGCCAGTTTCTATGACAACTGCGGCAGGTAGCAGCACCATGCACACCCGCCGGCTTTTGTTTCATCGGGCTCTCCAAGACTCCATGGTTCTTGACGTCATCAGGATCATGCGTATTTCACCGGTACTTTCGACATCCCAAATGGTGGGCAGTTGAAGTGACGTCACCCAATATGTACGGATCTTGTGGTTTGCAGCCCTGGACTGGTATTCACAATGCTTACCGACTATGCCTCATCTAAATCCAACAAAGTACCATCAATAAACCAGTATAATACTAACCACCGATTACGCCTACGGTTTATGGTCATGTTACATTAGACGAATGATGAGATGAGTCGAGATAGGGTGTGAATCGCATTGCGGTGCAGTGTGACTGATATAAAAAGTGAAAAGGATGAGTGGAGAACTTTAAGATTCGTTGAACCCGCTCTGTGACTGTGAATCCCAGTGATGATTTATCAGGGTGATGTGAGATTCTATAACTAAATTATTAATTTTTAAGTTGCTTTTTTGAATACTCGTTTAAAGTAGGTTTAAGTGAACCTGTTTCTAAGGCACTTATGATGGGGCAAGTCAAATGTTTTTCAATTCTATCTCGAGGAGTAAACGTATGTATTTGTTATAATGTATTTGAATCTTACGTTTCTGTTATTTATTGAGAGTTTATGTACAGGTTTTTGTTGCTTTCGGTTGTTGTAAATATGATTAATGTTAAGTTTGATCAATGGTATAAAAAGCAAGTAAATACTTACTATATCTATAGGCATTTATACGAAGTAAGTCTGAACAAATGTTATTTATTTAAAGTGATTTTATACTTGCCGAATAAAATTGCTAAATCAGATGTTTGTTTCACTTTCTATAGATTTGTCCCACTTAGATTCACTTCAGCATCAGGACTCAAAATGATCTGGCAGCTTTTAGAAAGGGTTAGTGTAGACTTATTGCGGCTTATTGCGGCTTATTACATTAGTAAGTATAAATATATATTAAAAAAAAACTAGTCAATGTACCACGAAAACGGTCCCGCTTCAGCATAATGACTTTTGAGCCGACGCTGATCTTTCTGTTTTGTTGAATATTTTTCAAATTAAATCAAATATATTTATTTGCAAAAATACAGAGTGGTGGGATGTTACAATTGGATAAGTTCTGTGTATTTTGCTTGCTAGCAAGCGTGCAAATATTATCAGTAATATGAATTTAATACACATGTCGACATCAAAATAAATAGGTAAAAGTAATCATCAAAAATAAAATTAAAAACAAATAAATACAGAAATTTAACATAACCATAAGACATTGTCATTCAATAAATACAAATTTTTAAATTCTAAATATTGCTTTATGCTATAAAACACTTGTCAAGAAGCCAGTCTACTAATTTTCGTTTTAGTAACTATGTAACAAACCCTATGTATGCCAACGACGCCCCGCCTGAGTTGTTGAACGACTATAGTTATTACGTACGCTCTCAATGTAACCTTATTTTCTTTTCATTCAAGTTTTTTATACTTCGGTATTCAATATTCAAATTAAAAATACAATTATATATTCTGCAAGTACGCCTCGTGGGCTCTTTTTCATTTTAGTGCTTACAAAATTCAATGACAACGGCATCATTAATCATTAGGTAAGTGGCATGAATATTGAAACAATAGACAGATACTTTATACTTACCATTAGGTATAATTTCATTACGTTATAAGCATTCAAGGCGTTAGTAAAGCGTTGAGTAAATTCAGACTAGATTCCTAGGAGAGAACAAACATCTCAACATGAGTAGTAACTGAGGCCTTAGCACGTTAGGTTTTATCGCGACGTTTAACGTGACGTTTCAGTACATTTTCGGCGTAAAACGTGACGATAAAACCTATGGTGCTAGCTGGGCTGGTTAGAAATACCTACGCAAAAGCTTTTAATAAAGAGATACCAACTTACTTTTTCGGATAAAGAATAGTAACCGCATAAGTTAGTGTTAGTTAGTGGAGTGTTACTAAATATGACAGTAATTTCCTCCCTTAGTTATGTTTATCAACAGCAATTTATTTATGTATGTAAATCTGATGAGCATTTTTAAATAAATTTGAAGGGTACCCAATTAGCGTGAGGTGTTAAAAAACAAAAATCAACTCAGTATCCGTTTTGTGACGACAATTAAGTAGTTATTCAGTTTGTATAAGAGTTAACTTTTTATTTTCATCTAAAGGCATTAAACACGTTATTTAAATGTGAAACTAGTTAATTTTCTCTTAATTTGTATGCTTAATTATCGTCACAAAACTGACACTTCGCAACTCGCTAATTTGGTAGGTACACATTTTTTTGAAAATGTCCTGATAAATGTCTAACCGCGTTTATGTCCAACGTAAATAAAATTGGTCCTTAGCTAGCCCGTAAGTGTGAGAGGGACGAATCCTCTAATCATGGCCCACCGTACAGGACGCAACTATGCGTTAGAGGGAGAAAGACATACTTCCATCGCATTCCAACGCATAACCGCGTCCTGTTCTGCGATGCGTTGCCTTCTGCCTTTATGACGGTCTTAAGCACGACCATGCTACCAATACAGTGCAAGGGACTGTATGGCTAGAATGGGTAATGGGTATGTCAGTTGATCTCTACCAAGAGGGGATAGTACGGTCACGGACTTTAATTATTCAGCCATTTAGAGCTCACTTTATACACTTCAAAGCTTAACTATTAAATAACAAAATTAGTTTGACACCTAAATGGCTCAACAATTAAAGTCCGTGACCGTTCCTCTGCCGGGGCAAAGTCAAAGACGTTGATTATGGAGCAGATATATTTAATGATTAGATCACGGATACTCATAGTAGAAATAAGAAAAAAAAAAGATTGTAGCTCAAATTGCTAACATGATCGAATTTATGTCGAGCACAAAGCATTCGTCCCTTACTTAGGAAGTATGTAAAGGCAAGCAGGTCGAATTATTTATGTCCGACATAAACATGATCATGCTAGCTAGGCAGGTAGTTTATTGAAGAAACGGTCATAAAGTACATGTCATTGAACAATATTTAAAACGAAGGTAATATCAATTAATGTCATTAAGTACCACATTATAAGTTACTTATTTCTAAAATAGCGAACGAAATGGTAATTATATAGAAGCACTCTATAAGCGCCATTTCCTTTGTACGTCCACTAAATATATCGTCATTATTTGAGAAAATATCGATACTCATACTAATGTTATAAACAAACCTATGTAGTATGAGTATGACATTTAGATAAAACATTCTCAAAGTAATAACGATAGACCGTATTAATACATCATGGTCATTAAAAAGCAAACAAATCATAGGTACCAATAGGTCCTTAAACTTCATAACCTTAAAAGCCTAAAATCAAAATGTAAGCAAGTGCATTAGGTTTATAATTATGAGGCGACGCTCGGGTATTATTGTCTGCCGAGCAAACCAGGCTGATTTGTGAATTTTTCGCTTCCATTTTCATTTGGTTCGTGCGATACAAAATGGAACCATTAATTATGTTATTTCACAAGTTCAGAGCTTCACTAGCGAAATTACTTAATAGTTACACGTTTATATAAAGTTCGCTCAATAGCAACATGGAAACGAAAATCCCAAAAATCTGCCTAAGCCTACCTCGTCTTAATGAAAACTGGTCGCGTGTACCTATTTATTTAGTTACCTTAGAACACCCCTTAGAATCACTTATAAATTCCTACAATAGAACAGGACGGCGGATTATCTCCAGCCAAAAGATCTGCAATAATCATAAATTTATTCAGTAGATTTTTCATGATTCAATTCATGATTTGCGTCAATAGAATCTATCATACATCGTGAACTTGTATTGCCATTCTCTCTTATACGCGGATGACTTGAAAATTTATAGTAGCGTGAGCAGTCCTGCTGAGTGCTCAATGCTGCAAAAGGGATTTAAACTATGTCTCAGCCTGGTGTATCAGTAACCGCATGTTTTTGAATGTAAGTAAATGCTTTGTAATTTCTTTTTCTAATAAATAACCAAAAAATCTTATACGACTATGCCTTGGCTGGTCAGAAGCTTGCTCACAAAACGGTTGCTAAGGATCTAGGTATTTGGTTTGATTAACAACTGAATTTTAAATTTAATTACGAGGTTATTACAAAAAAAGCTAACCAATTGCTTGGATTTATTCTTCGAATTACCAAAGACTTTAAGAGACCGAACAGCCTACTTTGTCTCTTTAACAGTCTCGTGCGTAGTGTTCGTGAGTATGGTTCCACTGTTTGGTCTCCGTTTTACGCCGTTCACTCCAACAATATTGAACGAGTTCAGAAGAGATGCCTAAAAATTATGTCGTACCGATTCTCACACGAACTCAAACATCAGAGCTAAGAGCAGCGACTGTGTTCATATGGAATTTGCTCCCTTCAATCTCGTCGTCTACTACAGGATTTATCATTTCTTCACAAACTTCTCCATTCCAATATCGACTCACCGGAAATCCTGTCCCTTGTTACTTTCAATACACCCCGATTTAGATCCCGTGCTCCTAAAACGTTTGCTCTCCAGGTATATAGGAACAATACTTCTTTTTACAACCCCATTGTGAGAATGTGTCGTCAGTATAATGACCTGGTATCGAAACACAGTGACATTGATATATTCAACTCACGACTTACGACATTTAGGAGACAGTTATTCGGAGTGCTCTGTCATCGTGCCTGTAACGTAACGCCCTAACCTTCTCTTAACTTAAATTCAGATTGGTGAAATTAGTGTTCTATTTTATTTTATTTTACTTTAATTCTTATTTATTTTTACTTGGTTTTCTTTTGTTTCTTTTCTGCTCATATGTAAATGTAAACATAAAATAATAATAGATACTTATGATCTAGTTCGCATGCTTAAGCATGTTGTTATGTATAATTTTAGTGTAGTTTTAGGATAGTTTTCGCTTGTTGTTACTTATAATCATGCTGTGCATATATGTTTTGGATGGCATTCCTAACCAGAACCCTGATTTATCTTGTACAATCTATGTAATGAATTGTTATCTGTTTTGTGTGCCTAATAAATAAATAAATAAATAAATGAACGTATTTGAACTATCGTGAGACATATTTAGAATTATGGAATCTGGGCGTTATTCGGAGGCTCTCATCTTGAAGAATTCCTGCAGGGTTCGAAACCCCCTTGTCGCCTGTAGTGACAATTAATGTGTAACGGCCACTTCTATTTATAACTAGTATAATTAGAAAATCATGAACTAAACCATATTAAATGGACCTACATTAAGAAAATTTATAAATTTATATTATAAAATAGTATCACACGTGAAGTAACTAGGTAACACGCAATTATATTAAAAATAATCTACTCAGTTGGTGCTGTCAGCAGCTGCAAGTGCTGCAACTATTACAGGATATAATGTCGAGTTTGCCACTGATCATGGAACTAATAATAATACTCAGGACAAGCCAAAGCCAAAGAGTGACCGGTCGGTCCTGCGCCACCCGCACCCAGCGGACTGCCGCGACCTTTACCAGGTCATCAGTCCACCTTGTGGGGGGCCTACCCACGCTGCGCCTTCCGGTACGTGGTCGCCACTCGAGAACCTTTTCGGCCCTTTTGATATTTCTAATATGTACCATCTGTCAGTGGTCATCAGTAAATTCTAAGTAATCGAAGTAATAATTAAAGTTTGAAGCAGGTGATAAAAGCATGATCGATATTGCCGGGTTTCTTATTTTTCACATCACCCGGTCATTGCGACAGACTCGCCTGCCTCTTTCGAATTGTTTTACTTAGAGAGAGATGGATATATCTTGCAAGCGAATACTTAACGTCTTGTTTTGAATTGACTGGCCTAAGACCTAAACGAGCTGCGGTGGCGGTCAATAGTAAATTTGACAGCTAATGACAAGTTGACAACCACGGCCAGACCGCGCCTGTGTGATGCGGGCTTAGATCATCATAAATTATGATCTATCATGGCGCCTTAGAGGTGGTATGCCAACTTCACCAGAAAATTATAATACTTGTCTGGCTTAAAGTGATGTTTGCGAAGATTTCGGTGAGTCATATTTAAAGTAAAATAAACGTTTTAACTTGACCGTACCACAATTATAGCGCCAACAACCTTTTCTGGCTGTCCTGTCATAGGTATCTGGGCATTTACAAATAATTGTGTACCCAATTGGCGTGATTCGTCAGACAAAAATTAACTCAGTGTCAGTTTTGTGACGCCAATTAATTTATATGAAAGTTAACTACTTTCATTCAGTAACGTGTTTATGCGTATAATTTATAAAAAAACTAAAAAGTTAATTTTCATACAAACTAGTACTAGTACTACTATTTCTAGTTGTATCTTAATTGTCGTCACAAAACTGACACTGAAATCATTTTTATCCACGCTTACTGAGTACAGTGTACAGTAGGTACCTAGACAATAATTTGAAAATGCCCATATCAATGTAAGTGGTAGCTATGACCTATGTTTGCCAACTGTGACATGCGAGAGTCACAAATGTGGACAATAAACGTTAGTTTCTAATTAAATATACAACTTTAACACACTTTCTTTTTTCTCCTAGATGTACAGCCATTGTCAAAGATATTACTTTTGCACCTTATTCCATTGCTATAAAGTTTAAAACGTACTTATCTTATCACACATATTTTTGACATCGGCTGTATCTACAGTTCCCAATTTCATTGGTTCAACAGTCATTTAAATGCGGTGCATTATCATGTTCAACCTGCCTTATATGTATTTGAGAAACTGCATAAAATTATTAGATAAATTCAATCATTCAATCATTTTGGTGTCTTCTGTTACGGCATGGTTCATACAGCTGATCTAGCCAGTTTAATCGGAATCCTAACTCCGGCACTCCTAGAGTTTTTCGGCGGTTACATTATTTTCACAAGATACTCGTCTGACATCCTTATATACATTTCAATGATACCTGAATGTTCACAACGACTACCTGAGTAAAATCTGTTGAAACGCTTTAAGGAGTGCCCTCAACACCAACTATTCACAATAATAAATGTTACTCATCACATCAGTCTTTGTCTTTACCTACACTCTAATCCTTCTTTCTAAGTTTAGCGCTGGCGGTCTCCAAGCACTGCTGCCATTGGGTCACTTCCTCTGGGAAGGTCTTCATGGTGTCAGCGGCAGGAACATCCGCCATAGCCGTAGGTAAATCGAGACCCACTATGTGCGTTCGCGAGATAATTATCGCTCGGACAAAATTGTCCTTCAATGTGACAAACTTGTGTTCTAGGAAGATTGTCTTTTCGTCCCAGCATAGCATCTGTAAGTGAAAGAGCTTAGTTGTAGTGGACCTGTACGTCTAGCACGACGGCCGCGACATACTCTCGATTTTTATCGCACTATACCTCTTGTTCTAAGTGTTCTAATAAGAGAGAGACGGATAGTGCGAGAAAAATCGAGAGAGCTCGCGCGCCGTCACGTGCTAGCCGTGCTGGTAACAACAATGACACTTGGAGTGGTATTGAAATGTCAAAAAAAGTCATGAAGGCTTTTGATGTTATAGGCGTTCTGTAGAGAATATGTGTGACTTGCCCCTATAACTCAAGAACCTGTAACTTGTATCTGGGCATTATAAAAAAATTGTGTACCCAATTAGCGTGAGTGAGTTGTTAACCAAAAATTTACGTTAATTTAGTGTCAGTTATGTGACGAAAATTAAGCATATGAAAGTAATTATGTAAAAATTTACTGGTTTCACATTTATATAACGTGTTAAAGCATAATATTTAAAAATAGAAAAGAAAAAGTAGACTTTTATAAAAAAACTGAATACTTAACTGTCGTCACAAAACTGACACTGAGTTAATTTTTGTTTAACAACTCGCGCTAATTGGGTACCTACACGATTTTTAAAGAATGGCCATCTATTATAAGCGGGATCCTCTATTCAACTCCTCATACACACTTAAAAACACACAAAAAGACAAAGAAAGACACTTTAAAATATTTAAATTGTTATGCTAATTGTTGCCAATGTATTTGTACAACATTTTTGACTGTTCTTATATATTTTTTTGCATAGTATAATCCTCTGTGTAATTCTTATCTATTACACGCGTGCTTATACTGGAAATTACTGTATAATCGTGTAATCTCACCAGAGAGGAAGGAAATAATGGCACACACAAGAACCACATTATTATAATGATTAAGGTAACCAGCACGGTTAGCACAAGACGGCGCGCGAGGTCTCTCTCGCTCTCTCGCACTAACCGTCTCTAACAAGAGAGAGACGGATGGAAAAAGAGTATGTGACGGCCCGAGCGACGATAATGGCTGCGATACGAAGTCCGCCACTTTTTTAACCTGAGGACTCCTCCCAGAGAGTACGCTTCGACCATGTCCCCTGGACGGCTTAGCGTTATCTCAGTTGCATCCTTAAGGCCGCTCCACATTCTCGCGAGAACGCAAGAAACATGTGAGAACCGCTCGCTTCCACATTCACGTTTCTCACATGTTTCTTGCGTTCTCGCGAGAATGTGGAGCGGCCTTAATGCTGAAAACAGAATCACGCCGAGAACCCCCGAGAACACCCGAGAAGCGAATGTGATCGCTTTCTCGCCGTCTCGTTCTCTCGTTTCTCGAGAGAACGAGACGCAAGACTTCTCGGCGAGACTTCTCGCGAGAGTCTGTAGCCGGCATATTGGAATTGGAACCCCGGGTCTGACTGCCACATATTCGTGACGAAACGCTATATGTCCGACACTCTTTCTTGTTTAATTATTTGTTTTGTCTCGAATTTATGTTTATTTTTTTCTGCATTTCTTTATTTCTTTCTTTCTTTCTAATCCCAAGTACTGGCGTGGGGTGTAGCTTCGCCTTGTTTGTGTTAGTAGCTTCGTCAGTAATTAGGCAACTTCACTGTTACAAATGTTACAATAGCGACAAAAAAGAGGCCGTAAAGGGATGGAAGTCTGTATGTAAGACTCGCAAGCAGAGCAAAAACTATTTATGTTAATATTGTCAATTCCAGTTAGGTACCTTTTGTAGTTAAATTCTGCTGCTGAAAAAAAAACTATCTATTATGTGTGACGACGAGACGGAGTTAATGAACCCATTGTAAAGGTTAGACGGTGTACGTATCTCCGCCTTAAAATAATAATTGCCATTGAAATACTAACCTTGGTCTCGATTTTGTATAGATGGAATATTCCAAGGGGCCTCCTGTAGCGAATAGTGCTGGCACCCATGAGAGCAGCGCCCTTTACCGCCGCGAGCTTGTCGTAAAGGCCGGTGCGGTCATAGAAATGTATCCTGGAGAAGTCCAGTGCTCGGACGTAACGTGCATTGTTCATGTGCGTGAAGAAGATGTCCACGTCTCGAGTGGTGCAGATACCTAGAAACAAAGAGCAATCGCCATTTTGTTCAAGTGCTTAGGTAATCTAATAGGGAGATTGTTACAAGTGGAATATCATAACATAGTGCCGTAACATGAATAGGACGGCATCGAGAGTAAGACCCGAGAGTATCTAAATAAGGCTTGCGCGAAATCGGCAGGAGCACTGTCAATGAAAATCTAGTAGGTATGGAGTGATCTTAATTTGGCTGGCCGCCGAGCTTCCGACTCGTATCCACACGGGCCTGCATGCAGTCCTGCCGATATAGTCCAGGCAATGAACTGAAAACTTGTATGGAAAAAATGACAATGTCGGAAATATTTTTTTATGTATAACGGATATATTACCAATTAAATAGTTACCCAGCGACAAAATCCGACAAAATTTCAGACATCGAAAAAATGATAAGTTAAAAACTGATTTCTAAAAAGTCAGTAAAAATATGAATAAATGTTTTTGTCTTTATTTTGGTTCATTTACATTTGCTCTATAATATTCAAGATAAATCGTAAAAAAAGATAATGTATGCTTCATTTAAATCTACATAATTACTTCCGGGTGGAAAGTTTGTCGGATTCTTGACTAAATCATCATAGAATAACATTTTCAAATGAAATCAACAAAAAAAAACGCTATTATAAATTAATGTTTTTCAAAACCGTATTTTGCCTGGAGTATAGCGTCTCCTATAGGAAGGTCAACTACTTAAGCACTTTGCCGTCACGCCATTTTAATTGTGTAACTAATATTGTCCTGTAACTAAGTGGATACTTTCTCATGTAAGTGAATTCTTGTAATTCTTATGGGAAAATAAATATCTTTAAACCTATATTTGGGGGAGGCCTATATCCAGCAGTGGACGTCTTTCGACTGATATATGTGATGATGATAAAGTGGAAATTCAAAAAAAGAACATCCAAATGGTGAAATATGATCAAAAGATACTACAAATGTAGGTAGGTACTAACGATCCGTACGTTCCACTAAACCGTATGAAAAAAACAATTGAAGTCTATTGTTGTTTATTAAATTTCAAGGGGCGTTTTCAACGCTCCCGAGGAGATATGTCTGACACTGATTATATTTTTTGTCTATCGTTGTGTTTTTGTTTTATTCGCTCCTCCTCCTCCTCCTCCTCAAAAAAGTAACTCCGATTCCACACTAATATGCATGCCATTGCAATATACCCCTTTTGTAGAAATGCAAGTATAGAACTATAGACATATACAGGGTGTCATACTCGTATATACAAGGTATAGGGTTCTGTTTATGGAATGGAGCACGTGGGACAAATGGCTGCCACGTTTCTTCTGGGACACATGAACTCTTTTTCGAAATTTTCCCGGACCATTTTGCATACAAGTTTCTGAATGTCGTTGAATCAGCATTGAATGTCCTCCTTCAATACAACCATGCAGGCGTCGCTAGATTCGTTGCCGTTGACGCGATATCGCTATAATAGTTACACTAGCAAAACTGACATGTAATTTTTTTCATATTTTTATCAATAAATGATCTATCTATCTACTAGCTTCCTCCCGCGGTCTCGTCTGCGTGGACCCGGGATAAACACTATTCTGATATTTTAATCCAGGCTATAAACTATGTTCGTGCAAACTTTCATACCGGTTGAGCCGTTTAACACTTTCACTGCCAGGAACCCTACGCCAACGCCGTAGTCGCTTTCCGCTACATACGAGGATCCACAGGATCGGCTACGAACGTAGCACGTAGCGATACTTGGCAGTGAATGTGTTAAGCGTGATTGAGTAACAAACATACAAACATATAAACATCCTTCCTCATTTATAATAGGTATTGCACCTTAGTAGGATTTGCACCTCGGCAATGAATGGATAAAACCTCGACCTATCAACGTACTGAGAAGTTGCAGGTACCTACTTACTTCAATTTTTACCAATGACATTAAATTCCTCCTCTTTTTCTGATATTATTTTATATGATGTATTATTTTACGTAATAAAGTTTACTACTATCATTTTTATCAATGAAGTCTTATTCTTAATCTTATATGGTCTTTATCTACCTGCTTACTTTTTCAAGCCGAGTCTCATTGTCGTCTATTACCCGATGACGTAAACATCCTGTGGAGCTTGTCTCTAGGTGGTTGTTATATTTTAGATAATAGCCTTGACGTCACAGAGGCAGATCGAAGTCTAAAGTCGAAGGCCAATTCGTGCTGCTATCGTCAAATTACCGTCTATTAACATCATCCTCCTAGCGTTATTCCCGGTTGTGCCCTAAACGAGCCCGGGATCCACTTTGACACCTAATCTCAACATTTGGCATAGGCACTAGTTTTACGAAACCGATTGCCATCTGACCTTCCAACCCAGAGGGAAAACTAGACCTTATTGGGATTAGACCGGGTTCCTCACGATGTTTTCCTTCCCCGAAAAGCTCTGGAATTAAAAACACGAAGTCAACCTATTCATACCTAAACCGCTAGCGAGTCATATTTCACAAATAATCCACCCTTTTTTTATTTCAATATTTATGTAATATTATCTTCAAAAACCGGGCCGCCCAGTAACATTCGCTCTCGTTTACTCCGATACAAATAGAGAGTGTGCGCGCTATCCAAAATCCTCAAGGGCATTTTGGTGTTGACAGCGTCTTAACAATACCTATTTTAGATTCGTGGTTCCTAAGACAGAGTTGCGAACTTTGGACAAGCGTGGCGGTAATAGCGACGCGGCGCGCGACGCCCACAGCCGATCACGAGCGAATACACAATCACCAGAATGAAGATATACGTAAGTACAAGTGTTTATGTAAAAACGAGCTTGTTTTCGTACACGCAAATACTTAACACTTTTAATTATAGTTTTTTTTATGAATTTATTTAATTAATTAATAAAATGCAAGTTTCGTCCCGTATGACTTACGTGACAATTTTGTATCACTTTATCAATATTTTTTATCGAAGTAAGTATTGGTTTGATGTGAAGTTTACAATTTAATTTATAGAATTAATCATTTAGGTGTCTACTTATTCTTCCAGTTCTTTGGCACGTGCAGAATAGCAGTTTTACCCTCGTGTTTAGTTTTACATGTTGGTCTGACAAATTGGGGTACAATCACATAATATGGATATAACTCGCAATACTCGCATACGAGTCATTGGCCTTGAAAAGGGCCATTAGTAATACAAAATATCCAGCACTTACGAGTTTGGAGCCAACACACATTCAAATATACAAGACCGCGAAGTTATTGGTTTCTACAATGACTCAGTTCTTAAAACGACCGGCGCCGGTATACGGGATACGCATGCGCCAAACTAACCCTCATACAAATGAGAATATGCTTTATTATGATGCAAATGGGTCTCAAAAACTTACTTATCTATACTATCAATTATGTAAAGAAACAAGATCCATAGGTAAAACAAATTTGTTAAGTGGAACGTACAGTTTCACCAGTTTCCGCGCGCCCCAAGAACGAAAAATCAATAAGTGGTAGAATATTTACCGCTAACGTCCTTGGTTGAGTTATTATTTAACTTTTATAGGGTGTGAAAACCATTTGAAGTTTACGTAAATATCGAAAACTTAGCATTTGGTTACAGGTTTAATTACTTATTCTATTTTGGCACGGTATTTCCTAACGTAACCTATAATCTTTTTCGTATCAGTCAATGCTTATCAACAATTGATATTCGCTAGTTAGCCAAAATGTTGGATTATTTATTTTGTAATGATTTCATCTACTTACCGTAGAGAACTGTGGTTTCGTTAATTTTATATCTCCTCTGAAACAGTCTTCCGAAATATATAACTCCTATGGCTCGGACATAGTAACTCACGTCCCAAAATAAAAACAAAATAACAACAATTGTTATGATTACGCAATACATTTTACTGTATACTGTACTGGGAAAAATATTATTTAAAATATGTATAAGCTTGCCGCCCGACGTACAAGTTGACTTGACACTAGCACAGAGTAGTAAAAGATTCTGACCAAATTCTGACACGAGCAAGCAATTTTTAACAGCTGACGGACTCAAGGTCATCTGCGCGGAAATAGTAAAAGATATCGCTATTTAGAATAGCGACCTTCGCCCACCCTTTTTCCTAATCCAACATAATACTATGTATAAAAAATACAAATACAAATATTTTTTATTGCTCACCAAACATAGTAGATAATAGAAAAATAAAGTTAAATGAAACATAAACAATGGACAACAGGCGGTCTAAGCAAAAAGACAGGCGGTCTAGGTAAAAGATAATGTTTTTATAATAACTATACGCAGCCTAGGCCATATTTGTAAGGCTAACAATTTGAGTCTTTTTTATATTTTTCTCAAGCAAATTTATAATTCACTTCAATATACGTGTAATTCTGTTGAGAACATAATAATAAAACAATAGAATTGGAATCAACAAAGTTGAGCAAGAGTTATAATATTGAGCTAACGTGTTTTGATTCAGAACTCATTCCGATTCTGAACGAATGCAGCTGTCAATGTCAGCCGGTAACGACAAAACAAATGTCATTGTTATTTGTCATGTCAAATGTATTGCATTGCATTTCAGTTCAGAGTTTCAGACTTTTCAGAGTAAGGTTAACTTATTTTTCCTTAGGGCGATCACTGTAAATACAATGATGACATAATTTTAAAATGCACCGCAGATTGTAATTATATACTTCTCTGAACAGCTTTACCCGATGTAAATAGTATTGTTACGTAAATAACCGTTTCCATGTCTTCAACTGGTTCCAAACTAGTTCTGGGGCTATCGTGCGCAATATCGATAGGCATAGTGAGTTATGTGCACGTAAAACAACAATATGACAGGTAAGTGTTTTGTCTATAAAGATGCACCAACCACAATTCCTCTGTTTTATGAAGTTTTCCTTCAGAAGAAAACTTAGGCACTTTCATGTAAACAATTTTTCTGTGAATAATTTAACTACGTGCAGGGATATCCCACTGTCATTTTGGTTGCTTATGTATGGTAACCTCTTGTAGAGGTCTAGCTAGGGCTGTACAAAGTATCGCACACAAATGATGTTTCATATGTATGTTCCGTTGTATGTCTTAACAAAATAATTTCATTGATTATACATTTTGCTAATATGACAAAATAAGTAATCCCATTGGAAAATATGAACTGCTTTGTAAAAACTTACTCTTCATGTATTCTTTTACTTTATCCTTACTTCCCGGCTATTATATTTTTTTATTATCATAAAATATGATTATTTCCGATATGGATGATTATTTCGATAACAAACATAGAAACTAAAACAATTTTAATTTTGGATGTTGACCATCAACAACCCTATCCCACTCATAAATGTCTATTACCAAAAAATTACAGCTGCTAACATCATCGCTTAGACAGTGGACCTTCTATACCATGATAATAGTAATAATAATATAAGCCTTTATTTAAGGACTTTTTACATGCAAAAAATTCCTAATTAAATGGGTATATTGGACATAGACACTGACGTCTTGCCTTCCGGCATAGGCTTCCTCTAAAGATTTCCATTATTTTCTGTTGCTCTTCTTCTCCATATGTTTCCTCAGACTATTCTAAGGTCATCCTCCCATCTCTGAACCTGTCGACCTCTTTTCCTTTTTCCTTCTCTTGGGCACCATTTTGATATTTGTTTTGTCCATTTACCTTTTTTGTCTCTATCTATACCTTTAGGTACTACTAATTACTCTGCTAAGTGTCAGTTTTGTGACAACAATTAAGCATATAATTTAAGTGAAAATTAACTAGTTTCACATTAAAGTAACTTGTTTTTATATTATTTATAAAAAGAAATGAAAAAGGTAATGTTTATACAAACTCAACACTTAATTGTAGTCACAAAACTGACACTGAGTTAATTTATGTTTGACAACTCACACATAAATGAATTAAACTCTGTCTGAAATGTCTGCTACTGAATGTAGCAATATATAGCTTGTATTTTAGATATTAGGTATTGATACGTTAGCATGTATTTTAGATATAGTAGTTTTATCTCATGAACGCAAGTTGTCTACAACAAGTACACAGTGTGCATAAGCTCTGAACAGCTGTTCACTTCAAAATTTTTTTTTCTGCAAATAGTATATATGGCAAAAAACGGAACCCTTATAGATTCGTCATGTCTGTCTGTCTGTCTGTCTGTCTGTCCGTCCGTATGTCACAGGCATTTTACTCGAATAGAACTTCGTGGTGTTTGAATAAAATTTGCAGGATAGGTGTATTTTGTTTACCGCTACATAGTTTTGTTACTAAAAAAAATTTGTTTTGGGGGTGCACTCCATACATAAAACTGAAAGTCAAAAATTTTTTTTCATTGCAAGCCCACGTGTGGCACATCAATCGATAGGCCTTTCAAAATAAATATAAGGTTTCTCAGCAATTTTTTTGATTAAGTGAATAGAGTCGGAGATAATCTCCTCGAAAGTCACTAAAATTGTGTCCCCCACCCTCTAATTTTTGAACCGTGTATTTAAAAAAAATGAAAAAAAATCATGCTCATAGGGCTTATTAAATTCTCTCAGCGAAAATTGTTTTGAACAAGATCAGTTCAAAGGTCTTTGAGATATTTCTAAAAAACTGCCTTCTTTAAAGAAAAGGACGTTAGTGCCATAAGATTTCAGTAACGATACCTTTTTAATAGGCACGGAACCCTCGTTGTGCGTGGTCCGACACGCACTTGGCCGCTTTTATTATTTACATGTCAGATATGCTGACACAATGTCATAGATAGGCATTTCCCCATACAACTTTGCTATGACCTTCATCAGAAACAACATTAACCCTTTTTCAGGCCGAGGTTATATTTACCACATACTGCCTGAATAAGACTGACATTTCATTTTCTTTTTATAACTGACCTGAAAAAGGGTTATCTATACCATATGTTAAATAAAGGAAATTGAATTGGTACTTTTTGTCAGTTTGGTTTCCATTTGTAGAGTAGTTTTTCTTGTATAATTTACATATTGATGAACTTTTTCTTTATCATTACAGGGAAAAAATGCATGAAGGTGTACTTAAAGATGTAGACCGACAACAAAGACGGAAAATTGAAAACCTCTACATGCTCGAGAAACAGAATGAACTCACCAAACAATTAAAAAAGGACTTAAATAATACTTAACCATGTAAATAAAACTTAAGTGTTACCTTATATTTCTTTATTTCCTAATGAAATACTTATAATTAGAATTTAGGCTAAATAAAAGCATATAATATATCTACTTTTGGTTTTCTTTCAACCAATGCTCTAGCATGACGTCTTTAAGGTTTAAGTTGATGCCAGTCGGGTACTTTTTATCTGCATGGTCCACAAATCCGTCGACCCGCAGTTTCTCTTTCGCAACGGCAGCTAGTGATTCGAAAGTCCGAGGTTCCCAAGAGGCTAGGTTGGAAAGTGACTTGCGGTCCAACACAATGTTGGCTCGATCCAGGCCCTCTTTAAGCTGGAACTGTGTAATGTTATGTTGCTCGCACGCCGCAGTGATTCTCGTGTTCCACAAGTCTTTCATGTCCTGTTTCTTCAGTTCTCGCGCCTTTGTTGCGTACGCGAGCGCGCGGTGAACGTTGCGCACAGCGACCGTATAACAGTTTCTCCTACGACCAATGTAGTGTGCAGCTAGCCTAAAAATCCTCCTTTTCCGCCAGAACTCATCTGGTCCTCTGACCCGTATTAAATTTGCAACAGTGAGAAATACCATTGCGACCTGTGAATAAACACAACATTTATAGGGACGATATATGATGAAAAATAAGCTAATCTCTTTCTAAATATTACCCCTGTAAATCACAGATGTTTTAGTGTACCTTGTTATTATGATAATTTAATTCTGCTTGTAGATCTTATAATTCCAACTATAACAAATAATAACCTAAAATGTTCTTATACTTCTTATTGCTTGACAGCTCAGAGACGTTTTTTTAGGTGGGTTAAGGCGTATTTGCAAATAACGTTTCAAGCTGAAACTTATAACTCACGTTTTTATCGATAATATTAAAATGTTAATGTGATACATTATAAATAAAGTATTCAACACTGAAATACCAATGAGGCATAGCAAATGAATAAAATGTCTTTGGTGTAATGGAAAAAAGCCGCGTAGTTTAAAATACCTAGAGTATTTTCACGTAAAGGTATCCAGAGGGGCTCGCACACCTGACGCTGCGACGCGACGTGAGAAGACAAACATCAACCCTCCTCTTTCTCATTTATACAATGGGAGTGACTACGTGCCGTGGCGCGACTTGGCACCAGGTAGTGCAACCTACCCTAGGGTCTAAGAAAATTAATATACCTACTCTGTAAACAAAATACTGCGTCTGAAATTTAGGTAGCTTTAGCGCTATTCTCTTCCCACAAGCCTATTAGGTGAGTCCAAGTTATCTTCGTCGCTGTCCTCCGATACCGACTCGGGCGAGCCGCTCGAGTCAAAGTTAGGATTCACATTGAGGAGATGCTTGACGTCGTACACACGAGTATTTCTTTTATTCCCTTTCGTCCCTGTTGGCGCTCTACTCTTCTTTATGGACAAAATCAAAACTAAACCCTAAGCGAAAGGAAAATCAGCATTAGGTTTGTTTATTAAAAAATACAGTCATATATTTTGTGATTAATGCGAGATTTTTGCATGGACTGAAGCACGAAAAGTATCGACACTTTCGTCCCTCCTCTCAGGGGTAGGCAGCCAGTGGGTGCCGCGCGACTACAGGGCTAAATCAACTTGGAATAACCCAAGACCAAACAGACCCCCGTACCCTGGCTATGAGCGTGGGTAGGCCCCCCACAAGGTGGACTGATGACCTGGTAAAGGTTGCGGGAGTTGGCTGGATGCGGGTGGCGCAGGACCGGTCAATGTGCCACTCTTTGGGGGAGGCCTATGTTCAACAGTGGACGTCTTTCGGCTGATGATGAAACAAACCCTCATACAAAAGTGCAAGGTGATGGTTAAATAACGTGCTCAAGAAACCCCTTGCAACTTTCTATCAAACGTTCATCACATCATTGTAGATGAATTACTTAGACCACACTTAGGCGATGTAGGTATACGAACAAGAATGCAATTAAAAAAACAAGTAGCTACCTGAACGAAGAAAACCGAGGCAAACATCACACACTGAACTATCAGCGCAGACATAACAACGCTGTAAACCACTTGTTTGCATCCACTCAAATATATCGAATTCGTCCCCATCTCCTCCAAATAGTTTGATATACACGATCCAGTTTTACAGCAACTAAAATAGAAAGCTGCATAGGTTGTAGCTACATCCCGGCAACGAACGCCAAAAAACAGGGACACATTGTTTGAGAATGGGAGGTGAAATAGATTGACACAGCAGTCGGGATGGAGAGATAGCAACCATTTGCTGTACCAACCGCCAACGCCACATTCATGTCATTAGAGCAACATATGATAGTACATCTCGTTCTAACAGATAGCGACCCTATTTGCTGGCTTTCGTAGGCCCAATGTATCGACGCGTACTTAAGCAGGCGAACAGAAGTCGACATGTCTGATGTCACCATTGTCACCAACAACGGTCTCAGCAGAGAACTTCGATATCCCTTTCCTTGGGGTATTATTAGGCTAGCGTAAGAAAGAGATAGAATGTGTCTCTCGTTACTCTCCAGTGATTAACCAGATTGTTCTAGCATGGGACTGCAGCGCAACAAGCGTTCGATTGAGTATTGACGATGTGGAATGGGGCGCGGGCGCCGGGATTCGCCTCCCTCGCGTCGCCCACGCCCCGTTATCGTCTGACCTCCGCTCCCGCGCGCCGCACAGGCGTGGACTGAGTGGTCTGCCTAATAGGTACTATTCTACGTATGTTGTTTGCATTTGCCCTCTACGAACTAACCTAAGTGGTACGCTATCGGTGACGAATGAATCCCCCTTAGCGCGCAGTTGTACATTAGGCTCCAATTCGTAATCCCGTGTGTGGTCATACCAGTCATGATGAAACCAATCCGAGTAGGAATCGAGCTGAAATCAGATTATAATGTGTAGATCTAACTTTCCCAATTATACACGAAACGTTAGATATCTACTTCCTCATATAATAAATCAACTAAGGTGAGTCGGGGCAAGAGTAACATCGGGGGAAGAGGGTCAAAAGCTTCTCCAGCTAATTCTTTTAAATTGAGCGCCTTTTTGTACCGTCGGTAAAACAGACAGGCGCCTAGTCTGTTTTACCGACGGTACAAAAAGACAGGGTTTGTCCATATAACCCTATTCAACAGTCAGGAGCATTTTTGCCTTGTAATTAGGCCGAAGTTTAAATGAATGAACTGACTGCTATTCCAATTCCATTCTAATCGTGGTTTGACAACACTCCAGTCGTACCTAGTTCGATTGTGTGTAAAATAAGGTTCGCGAACCACTATTATTCTAAGGCAGCGATTACGGCACTGGACAGAGAAGCAGTATTTAGTGTCAGAGGTCATGATCCATATGGGTCGTTGCGCCACAGCAGTTAGTAAGTAAGCGACTACACAGGATTATTTTGACAAGATCTTGATAGCAATTTTATCGCGATATTCAAAAATCCATACTAATATTATAAATGCGAAAGTGTTCTATCTGTCTGTCTATTTGTTTGTCTTCACGCTTAAACTGCTGAACCGATTTGGTATAGTGATAGTTTGAGTCCCGGGGAAGGGCATGGGATCGTTTTTATCACGGAAATTTTGTATGGAGCTACGATATAAGTTCCACGCGGACCGAGTCGCGGGTATATGGGTAAGGCCGTTATTTCTTGTTCCTGATTAAGCAGTTTAAATCGTCTACATTTTAATCAATTCTAGTGTGTTACGAATTTTAGTAATTCATTAATATGGCTAATTGGCGTAACACACTGGAAGTGATTAAAATGTAGACGATTTAAACTGCTTAATCAGGAACAAGAAATAACGGCCTTACCCATATAGAAGCTAGTGTTATTATGCCTGCGCTGCGCATGCGCCGCGCCTTCACCTTTACACCGTCTCTGTATAATCCACGCCTTAGGCTATTACTTAATGCACGCACCCATGATATAACAACACAGGTACTCTCTTCCGAGACTCGCGAACCACGTGACTGACACAAGCCTACGTCATCATGCTGTTAAATGCCGCATGATGACGTAGGCTTGTGTCAGTCACGTGGTTCGCGAGTCTCGGAAGAGAGTACCTGTGTTGTTATACCATGCTACGCACCATAGGTACAACATACCCCGCAACATTTTATAGTCCACTGTAAAGTATCAATAAGGTGTTTGTATTTAGGATTAACTCTGTAATTCCGCATGCCTTCAATAATAGCGTTTTTGATACACGCCCTGCATATCCACATCTTGTATGTGCTTAGACAAGCACCAACAAAGTTTACTAGGACTACCGTCGCCATGCAGGTCCAGAGTGGGGAACAAAACACGTTCTGGTTGGGGCTGTAACAGAAGAGTTAAGGATGAGGGCAAGTAATAGGGGTGTCAACTCATGCTTAATGGATAATTAACCATCAAAGTATCGTAAGAAATCAAATATAGATAAAGGCCAAAATAATGTATGCGATACGATAAAATAAATAAATAAATAAATAGGTATAACTGGGTAATTCAAATCATAAATAGGTATGGACCTAAAGTGTAGAAAAAATATGCATTATTTTTTATTCTTCCAGAGTAAATTTAAAGCTACCAATAGAATCCTTACGCTTTTATTTATTATTATTATTATTGGGAGCTTGTGGTGTCCCACTGCTGGGCAAGGGCATCCCCCCTCCGTTTCCAGTGTTCTCGTTCCTGAGCTTATTGTGGCCAATTTTTGAGAACGGGTCCAAGTAGCTTGCGCTTTTATAGAAACAAAATTGTATGACAACTATAGATCTAAACGCAGTATTTCGCGACCGAACGATACAGCAACTATGTATTTACTTGATTTTCCATACAACGATGAGTACAAATAGCAGATTGTGACGTTCTCCTTTTATGTCAATTAGTATGAAGCGTTTCGGCTGCGTCAGCGAGGCCAATCGAGCGCCAATTTTTGACAAAAAGTTTGGGTATTTACGTTGTAGTTCTTTGCTCCCATACAAACATTTGTGCTTCTCCAAAACTTGGTACCAATGGCATCGTATTTTTTTTTAGCTCTAACCCCCATTGTTCCAAATTGTATTCCAAACCGGTTCTGCGCCATCCACATCCAGCGCACTCCCGCGTTCTTTACCAAGGTCATCAGTTCACCTTGTGGGGGTCTACTCACGCCTGCTCGCGGGCTGATACAATGTATCTAAATTTGAATGTAAGACCTTGTGAACTGTACCGGAGCAAATAAATATTTATGATTTCTGATTTTCTGATTTCTGCGCCAGCCAGTACGTGGACGCCACTTGAGAATCTTTCCGCGCCAACCGCAATCTAGCACGTCTGGGGCCCGTTTCATGAAGCAACAAGTTACAAATTACAAGCGGAAGTCTCTTTCTATCAAAAGGTATTGAAAAGAGACTTCCGCTTGTAATTTGTAACTTGTTGCTTCATGAAACGGGCCCCTGGACGTCTTTCGGCGGATATTATGATGACAATGAAGACGTATTCTGAACCTATTGAATCGCACTTTCATTTGTGCGTGGGCTCGTTCTATACGATTGTATCTAAGCATTATTATTAGAAAGAGTCGGGTAGCCTATCACGCGCGGTCTTCTGCTAGCCGTGCTGACACTTTCGGCGTGCTCATGGAAAGCAACTTGAAAATAGGGGGTTATTCAAGTTTTCACTTCTACCGGCACTCCCAGAGTGCAACCCGGTCTTTTTTTTCGTGTATAGGTATTATGCGATCGCGGTTGTTCATAAAACGCGCCCGCTCCAAAATTAGGGCCTTAAGGCGACGCTACACGAGCGAAATCGGCAGGACTGCCAAGCCAGGTCACAGAAAAATCTACCTTGAGTTACCTTGATTCGGCTGACCGCCGTGCTTCCGACACGTATCCACACAGGCCGAATCACGCGGCGGCCGGCATGCAGTCCTGCCGACATCGACATCGGCATGTAGCGTCTCCTTTAGATTTCACTTGTTTAAGGGCCTGAGTTTACTTTTAGCCGTCCATATAAATGCAAGTTGAATTTTACTAACTCAATTTTCTCCCCTCTAGATATCGTGTTCATCAGGGCTATATTGGTGGGCAACATGAGAAGTCCTGAGAGGAGCGACAGGCACAGTATTAAGTCCAAATGGAGCATTTGTACTATTACTGAGGAACCTGCAACGAAATACAAATTTGTAGGCTACAAGAGTAGGTACAAGGTCCTTATTAAGTCTCTAACATTTCAGATAGTTAAACTCACCTTTGTGCGCGGCTGTACAGTCAGCATCATAGACATGAATACACTTTTCGACCTTATCTACAAGCAATAAGGTCCTAGAATGTATACATGTTTATGACGCTGACTATACGTGTGCATGCCCTTGTAACTATGCAGGTTTGATTAGTGTGGGTGACACGGCGGTCGTCATTACAGGCGCATGAACTAAATTATCTATAGGTACCAGAAAACTCGGGACAGATTGCTTCAAAACTGGTGCAAAGTAAGGCACCGAAATATACAGCTCCACAGCGGCACATACTACGCTACACGTGTTCTGCCTTATAAAGGGTCTCGCATTCGTGCGTAGCGTGCGCCGGTGTGGGCTTCCTCCTTTAAGAGGACAGACAAGGGCTGTTTTTCCATACAAACGTAGTCCCCTGTTTTCTCCCTGGATAATGGCATTAGACTTCATTAGAGCAATAAAAATTCTCCATAAATATATGGCTACTATTGACATGTTCCTGTTTTCCTTTTTTTTATAAATTTATTCTTAAAAGAGATATTAACCTTCGTAAACCTAAGAAAAATGCCAGATTTTCCGCTGTGTTCAAACATCCAGAAAACAATTTTGACTAGATTATTTTAAAAAAGGAAAACATAGAAACACGGCCAAAGCCTTTCTTTGATTTTTGATAAAAAAAATAGTTAAACAGGTCAAGTTTTGGAGAAGAAATCAGGGGACTACGAAACGTTGATTTTATATACTTTTAATTGGTATTTTTGGTCCAAGCTGCAGTTGTCTCTATCGCGCTCTGCGGGGGGAGGCTTGAGGTTGGCGCGACAGCATTACATTTTACAAATACCTATTTCTCAATATCTCGACCTTAGTGTTTCCTGTTAATATACTTACAGAGAAGTAGCGCCACGGAACACATTAAAGTCGTTAATGACGCCAGCCATAAGTACCAGACCCCCCAAACTACGATCGGACTATTGGGTCCGCGGGTCCCACAACACTGCATTGTTTCATTAATTAATTAAATTATCTGAGTAAACTTTTACACAAATCAACATGACAGATAATATTGACTCGTTGTCATAGACTACTAAATGTGGATGTTTCTCTTTAAGGCTCGCCACATACAAGCTGATTTCCGCGACCGAATTCCGCCGCTGAATTCAGCTTAGCTGATTCCGACCGCAGATGTTCGAAATCTATGGCCCGGACATATTTCTTTACGGAATTCGTCGCGTACTTACCTTATTTCTGTTGGAGAAAAGAGGTTGGTATGAAGGTATAGGGGGTGTGTAGATATCGTTGTACATACATAGACCCAACATAGCACTTGAATATCGGAACCCTTGGAAATAAATTGTAGGTATTTTTTTAATACATTAATTTAGTAATTCATTAATTAATATGTAATTTAATGTAGTACCAATTTAATTTGTTTATTATTGATATCATAAAGAGATTGTAAAATACAATTATGAAAATAAATGCTATGATATAATGGATGATAGACTGGCTGGCTGGTATGACTCTTGATGGATGTTTGAAGAGAATGTGTGACAATTCTGTCGGAAAAATATTGTTGTCAGCGGAGGCTGTAAAATATTGCTTACTTATTCGATTTACGTTTTAAATATATTGTACTAGCTACTTCCCGCGACATCGTACGCGTATATTTTATAGCCTATGTTCTATTTTGAGGTATAAGCTACATTAGGTACTGGAAAGTGTGGCGTCACTCCTGTCAGCTGTCGAATCTGACGTGCTCGGTTCTGCATCACGCTATCGAAGTTTCTTAAATCAGTTGCATGAATAATAACTTCCAAGCAACTCTCATCGTACAGTCGCCATCAGATATATCGGAGCGGCCAAAGTGCTCACAAATATCTGAACACGTCTCTAATGCCTTAACAATAGAGACGTGTTCAGATATTTGTGAACACCTTGGCCGCCCCGATATATCTGATGGCGACTGTACTTCGGTCCCTGAGAGATCTCTCTATTGCAGAGTCCTCTACAAAAGGTAAAAATATGTTCAGTACTTTTTGCGTGATTGGGTAACAAACATCAGAACATACAAACTTTCACATTTATAATATTAGTAGGATTATGGGTTAGTAAATCAAAGTATTATATAGTTATCAGTATCAGTTTAATGAGGGGTAGAAGGTATTATACAATAGGGATGATGACTAAGATTTTTTTGTGACGTCATTGGAACCAGTTTTTGGACAGGAACAAATGTTTGTATGGGAGCAACTACAATTAAATAACATAAATACCTAAAAAATTGAGATAAAGATTGACCTCGCTGGCGGCAGCGCGAAACGCTTCATACTGTGTGTCTATACAATTGTGACGTCACATTTGTATATTTGTACTAATCATAGTATGGAAAATCAGGTAAATTGTTGTTTCGGTCGCGAAATACTGCGTTTAAGTACATAGTTGTCATACAATTTTGTTTCTATAAAAGCGTAAGGATTCTATTGGTAGCTTTTAATTTACTCTTGGACAATAAAAAAAAATGCATATTTTTTCTAAACTTTCAAGGTTCATAACTTTTTATGATTTTAATAATATTTTATAATTCATACCTTATTACGATAATTTAATTCGGTGACGGAATTCGGTCGCGGAATTTAGCTTGCATGTGGCAAGCCTAATCCTACGCAAATCAAAAATGAAGACCAAAAATTGGAATAAAAAATATATTTCCAAAACATTCGGGTAAATACAGTACCAACAATATATTTGTCCTTAACTTATTTTAGTAATAGTGGCAGTATAACATTAAATATTCTTAATTAACGTATATAAACAATTGTAACAAAAATATACATTCAATACATGTTTTACAATATATTCTCTAGAATAAGTATCGTACACTAAGGGCGGTTTGCGGCGAACAGGTCGACCGCAGGGGAATTTCGAAGTTCAGATATCTCCATCTCTATCATACTTACAACCCGGTCACAATATCTGTGCACCTCGCTGGAATGTGGCACCTCTCCCGCTTCCCCCCGGTGCGACAGTACGGTTAGCATCTTCGTTGCCGCTACACGTCCCGATAATAAAACTAAACTTGTAGGAGAATATGAAGTAATAGATTTGGTTCTTCCTTTTAATATGTTTAATTCACAAACAAGATGATATTAATGAGTTACACAGAGAATACAGAGATAATTCGTTGCACTCATGCGAATGCATACCGTCCGAATCACAATGACATAATGGCCGCCGTTCGCCAACGAGCGAGAGAGCGTGAGAGAGCGACAGAGAGAGGAAGAACGGCGCACACGGCGCATAGACAAGGCGAGTTATAGTTGCGTTTAGGAATAATGTTAGGCCGCGGTTACATAACTCCCCCTCTAGCACGAAGGGACGCCCTCGTCTTCGTGATAGCATAAACGAACGCGGGTTAATCTAAGTACCGGCGCGGGCGGCCGCGCCTTCGCTTCTCCCGTACGGCGGGCTGAGCATCGCCGACGAAGGGAGTCAGCTGAGAGACGTGGTACTTTCCTAGTATAGTTCCATCGCTTGTGCGTTCTAATGTGTATGTGGTCGGACCGACGGCTTCACGAACTCGGTAGGGACCGTCCCTACGAGGTATGAACTTGGGTGTCTGGCCTGCACTGGTGTCGTTCGAACCTTGCGTCTTTAGTAGGACGAGGTTACCGGGCTCGTAGTCGGGCGCGGGGCGACGGTGCTCGTCAGCGTAAGTCTTCTGACGCGCCACGGCGCCCGCCGCACAGTCACGCTCGACGATAGCGCGCATGTCGCACGCGGCGTCGGCCGGGGCGCGGAGCTCCCTGCCGAACGTTAGGAACGCCGGCGAGTAACCGGTACTGGCGGTCACTGCCGAGTTCATGGCGAATCTTATCGCCGATAGGTGAGTGTCCCACGTGTTGTGGTCTTGGCCAACGAGGATGGCTAGCTGCGGCTTGAGATCTCGGTTTTTCCTCTCAATAGGATTCGCTTCAGGATGGTAGTATGAAGTTAGGTTCTGCTCTATTCCCATTGCGTGGCACACTTGCTGCATAACTTCACTGACGAATTGTACTCCATTGTCGCTGACCATCCGTCGCGCGACGCCGTATCGCAGGAACACCTCTGACACTAGCAGCTTGGCGCATTCCAGGCTGGTAGCCTGTTTCAGCGCGAACAGTTCTACCCAGCGCGTGCACACGTCCTCGACGATGAGAATCCACCTATTGCCATCTGCGGTCTCCGGGAGAGGTCCGAAAAGGTCCACGGATATGACCTCGAATCTGCGCGTGGTGGCGGGTGTTTGCACGAGGCCGGCCGGCTTACGGTTGTCCGCTTTGTATCGCTGGCACGGGGCGCAGGCGCGCACGTGGTCGGTGACGGCGGCGCGCATGCCGGGCCAGTAATGCGAGCGCGCGATGCGCTGCAGCGTACGCTCGGCGCCGAGGTGGCCGGCGGTGGGCGCGTCGTGGTACTCGGCTAGTACTGCGGCGCGCTCGTGCTCTGGTACTACGAGGCACGGGTCTTCGTCGTCGCCTTCTGGTGCGTATCTATATAGGACGCCGTCGGATAGTACGTAGCCGCGGTGTGCCCACGGTCTCCCCCTGAACAGGACGTCATCGGCCTCCAGGTCTTCGATGATCTTGCGTACTTCCGGGTCCTTCATCTGGTTCTCGCGTATGTTCACAGGTGAACGCGCAGGGAAGTCGACTACGGCGGAGCAGATGTTGCAGTCTTCTTGCGACTCCTGCGTGCACGGCGGGCGCGACAGCGTGTCGGCGATGACGTTCGATTTGCCCGGCGTGTAATCGATATGCAGGTCGAATTCTTGGAGCGTTAGCGCCCATCGAGCTAGCCTACCGCTCGGCGACCTGTTGCTCATTAACCATTTGAGGGGCTGGTGATCAGTCTTCACGAGTACTTGTGCTCCCTCAATGTAACCTCTGAACTTAGTCGTGGCCCATAGGACAGCTAGCGCCTCTCGTTCAGAAGTGTTGTAGTTCCGTTCTGCGGCATTCAGTTGCCGGCTCGCGTACTCGATTGGTCGCTCGTCGTGTCCCTCCCCCTGCATCAAAGCGGCACCGAGACAGTATCCACTGGCGTCAGTGCGTAGAATGTATGGAAGGTTCTCGTCGGCCTGCCGCAGTATTGGTGCCGTCGTAAGGAGCTCCTTGATAGTCTCGAATGCTCGCTGCTGCTGCTCGCCCCAGCGCCAGGTACTGTCCTTCTTTAGCAGGTTGGTAAGCGGCCGAGCGACGTCAGCGTAGCCGGGGATGAACCTCCGGAACCAACTGGAAGTTTGCAAAAAACACTTTAAGTGCTTAATGTTCCTTGGCGGGGCCATTGCAGTAATGGCAGCGGTTTTATCAGGGTCCATATGAATGCCTCCCGGTACTATGACATGTCCTAGGAACTTGACAGACTGACAAGCGAAGCAGCTCTTGCTCCGATTTATCCGTAGGCCGAATTTATCGAGTCTGTCCATGACGGCTTGCAAGTCCCGCATGTGTGAATCGAAGTCCGGTGACAATATTATAATATCATCCAGGTATGCTAGAATGGCACTGTCCTTTTCTAAGCACAGGTTAGCTTTGAATCTATCTATGAGTCTTTGGAAGGTGGCCCCTGAGTTACGGAGTCCCATTGGCATGCGAACGAAGCGATAAGTGCCCATCGGAGATGTGAAACAGGTCTTGTCACGGTCAGCTGGGTCTACATTTACCTGGAAGTACCCAGACCGGAGGTCAAGTGTGGTCATATAGCTGCTATTCTTTGCTGCATGTAAGACATCTTCGATCCTCGGTAAGGGGTATCTATCTGGCTCAGTCACCTCATTCAGCTTTCTATAGTCAATGCAAAGGCGCATGCCTCCATTCTTCTTCGGAACCATGACGACGTTAGCGGCCCACGGCGACTCACACTCTTCAATCACTCCACCCGCAAGCAGCTTTTCCAGCTCCCCCTTCAGCGCTTCCTTCCGGTTCTGCGACATCCGGAAAGGCTGGCAGGCGATAGGCTGCTGGTCTTCTTTCACCTTGATGCGGTGAGTGGTAAAGGTGGTGGCCGGACCATTCTCAGCAAAGCGTTCCTGGTTATTAAAAACAAATTCATTAACTGTCCTTTTTTCTTGGACTGACAGCGCATGGCCTTCATCGCCACGTAGTGACAAGGCGTTTGTGTCAGCTTGCATCAAATCAGATTGACTGGAATTTAATGTGTAACACTGCACAAATTCATGCGCTTGCTCCGGGCTGTCTTCGAAATACCATGATTGCTGGGGAATATTCACTACTATTCCAGCATTTGATATAAAATCATTTCCCAGCAGTGTACGACATTCACTGTCGGGGAACACAATAAAGTTAGCAAAGGCTTGGCGGTTCGCAATAGATACTAATACCTCAGCTGTTAAAACTTGACGTACCTGTCTTGAGCCATCGGCCAGGCCCACTGTCCGTTGGGTCGGCGCGAAGGTAATGCCGGATGACACGAGTATCTTGTGCAGTGCGGGGCTCGCAACGCTTTGTGAGGCGCCGGTGTCTAAACAGGCGATTCCCGGTCGGCCCGCAATGGTTACACTTGCCAAGGGGCGCGAGTTGTCGGCGCATTCTAAAGCTTGGAAGTCAACATCAACTGCACTCTGTTTACGACTTTTGCAGTAATCGCATCTGGACCTTACTACGCCCGGTTTATTACAACCAAAACACTTGATCGTAGTTTCACCGCTATTGTCTGCAGGTTTCCCTTTAGCCTGAGCTTTGCGGCATTCCTCCACGGTATGCCCGAAACTTTTGCAAAATAAACAACGCGGTCTGCTATTCTTGTGTTCGTTTCCGTTTGTACTATCACGAATGTGACGGCGAGTTTGCGCGGGAGCGGTAGTGTCAACGTCACGCGGTTTGACAGTTGGGTAAGTCGGGTTCGGGTTGCTATCCGAACGCGCGGGAATTTTAAAATGGTTGTTATCAACCTTATCAGTGTTATAACTAGCACTATCATAAACCCTAGGCCTTACCTCCTCTCTCGCTTCCTCAGCGTCTCTCGCTCGTATTAACAAAGATTCCAAATCGCCTATAGTTTCGCGTGGAACACTTTTACGCACTTTCCTATTTAACAAACCGTACACAATGTCTATCTGTAGAGTCGCGTCGATTTCATAAGGGAACTTCGCGAATGTAGCACGTAATCTAGAAATAAACGTCTCTGCGCGCTCGTCGTTTTGTTCTGTAGAGAAGATATCACGTAGCAGTTTGTAGGCTGGACGCGGGGCTCCGTACATGGCGCGCAAGCGCCGCGTTGCCTCCGTCCAAGTCCTGACCGTGGCCTTGATGCCTCGCCACCAAATAGCGGCGTCGTCGGTAAATAACATGCTGAGCCCTCGCAGAACGTGCTCTTCGCTGACGCTGGTGCACTCAGTAAACATTTCTACAGCGTCGATAAAAACTTCTATTCTGTCGGCTGTGGCGCCTCCGCGTCCGTCAAAGCGCGCTGTGCACTTGGCCATGTTGCCACACGTGCCGATGAAGGAGGGCGAGGGCACCGATGGTGTCGCATCGCCGTAGTGTGGCGCAGGAGCCGGTGAAGCGGTCGCGTTTTGCATTGCGGTTCGCATAACCGTGGATAAAAGGTTCGACAGTTGTTCCTGGGTGATGCCGATGATGGAGTCCCCGGTGATAGGCGCGCGTGACACGCGCGACTTCGGCGTCGGCGTGTACGCGCCGGCGCACGCGTTGAGTTCGGGGCGCGGGGCGCCGCCGTCGGGTACGCGCGGGGCGCCGCCGAGAACGCGCGAAGTGCCGTCGTGATCACGGGTCTCTTCATTGGGATGGCAGTCTCCTGATTCGTTGTCATTTTGGTCGTCTTGAGCTTCGCGATGCTGTTTTCGAGTTAACATCGTAGACGTCGTCGCTCGCAAATATTAGCGTCCAAAATGGCGTCGGTACGAAAAAATTCGCGTCGTGCAGTTCGATTTCCTCTGGCCACTAGTTGAGCGCCATTTGTAGGAGAATATGAAGTAATAGATTTGGTTCTTCCTTTTAATATGTTTAATTCACAAACAAGATGATATTAATGAGTTACACAGAGAATACAGAGATAATTCGTTGCACTCATGCGAATGCATACCGTCCGAATCACAATGACATAATGGCCGCCGTTCGCCAACGAGCGAGAGAGCGTGAGAGAGCGACAGAGAGAGGAAGAACGGCGCACACGGCGCATAGACAAGGCGAGTTATAGTTGCGTTTAGGAATAATGTTAGGCCGCGGTTACAAACTTTTTTTCACACCGTTCCCAGACCGCCGATATGACGTCACGAGGTCAGGTGCACAGATATTGTGACCGGGTTGTATAGCACTCGAGAGACAGAGATGGTGATACACGAGCTTCGATATTTGATTTTCATGGTAAGTATCTGTCATCTCCCCCACATCCCGCTCACGTCATCGTTACTCCACCTCTGATTGATTGAGTCTACCTATAGTATAAAAATCTATTCCGCATAACGTCAATTTCATGTTAACGTATCTGTGTGAGGACCAAATTCTTTGCCAGTAGTTAGCCTGGTTAGTAGAGTACAAACTGAAGAAGTGAACAAAGTTCCAACGGATAACTTTCATAGAAAATTTAATTGAGTGAGTTAAGCTGGCTAAGTATTTGGTCCTTCCTTACCCATCTGTGTTCTCATCTACGCATACGAGTATACCTACACAGCTTGAGACAGCCCGCCCTAAATATTAAATTCGTTTTTTTTAAGTCGATTTGGATCGACTGAATAAGTATTCATTTGATTTTAATAGTCACATTCGTGTTTTATCCCTATTACTTAACAGTAGGTAGTTGTTGTTACCGCGAGTTAGTTTGGCCTATGCTTAATTCAGAACGAATGAATGACTGTACCCCATTGCAGCATCTACACCAATTTTGTTCTATAAAATGGTACAAAATTGTTATACAGAACTAATGGGTATTAAGCTTTTGGCACAGTCTAGAAACGAGAGTAAATGTAACGATTAGTTGGGTTTTTGGAATAGTTCATGTGAAATATAATATGAACGTAAAAAAATATGGAACCAACTTTGATAATTCACAGTGTTGAACTTATTTTCTAAGATGAATGAAAGTTTACAAAGTCTAATTATAATCTCAAACTCGTAAGGTCCATGTTTGAACGAGTGTTTTTACATGCAAATTGTGATATAAGACGACTTCAACTTTACTTATTTTTATCCCCTTACCGTACTGTTTAACAGCAACAATTGAAGTAGACTTGAAATAAAAAAGCATCTATACAAAACCGAAAACGGGTCAAATTGAAATAAAAACCATCCCAACATCGTTTAACCCTTTAACGCAACGTTTACTTTTGAGGTACGGAACCCTAAAAAGAGGTAGATACGTTGTCTACCTATATGAAATTCAGTGTTTAAAAATGGCCACCAAATCTGACACTGAGGCAAGGTCATACAATTGACTGAGTTTAGTGTGCCACTTTTGGAGGGCTTATAACCTATCTACCTCTTTTTTAGGGTTCCGGAGCCAGAATGGCAAAAACGGAACCCTTATAGTTTCGCTATGTCCGTCCGTCCGTCCGTCCGCAGCTTAGCTCAGAGGCTCTTGGTACTAGAAAGCTGTAACTTGGCATGAATATACATATTAGTCATGCCGACAAAGTGGTAAAATAAAATCTTGAAAACATTTTTTTTAGGGTACCTCCCCTACATGTAAAGTGGGGATGATTTTTTTTATTGTCGTCTACCCCATAGTGTGGGGTGTCGTTGGATAGGTCTTTTAAAAATATTGGGGGTTAGTGAAAACAATTTTTCGATTAAACGATCCGTTTGTGAAATATTAAGCCTTAAAGTGCTAATTTTTGTTAGACTCCAGTGTCCCCACCCCCTGCTAGCTAAATGGTTGTTTTGGGATATGTGAAAAAATTCATGGTAGTAGTACATATAACGAAGTTAAAAGGAAAACTATCACAGCTAAGTAGGCTTTACACGTTTACGAGTAATAGTCGACCAACTTATAAAATGTACTTCAAGAAGTAATAGTTTCGTACAAATTCTATTGTAACTTATTATTATATATAATGGTACGGAACCCTTCGTGCGCGAGTCCGACTCGCACTTGGCCGGTTTTTATATTACATCATTGCTTTAATGGGCCAAGTAAAAACAACAATTCTGGTCACGCTACATAAAAAGATGACCTTAACAGGTGGTCCTTTTAGCATTAAATTCAGATTGTGTTAAACCAAAAAAGGTTATAATGTCGTCGCGTACCTTTGCATTCGTAATAAGTTATTCTTCCAATACGTCGGCCATCTTCTTAAGGTTGGGTGACACCTGAAACTCGCAGCCCGTGCTCACCAACACATCCTCCACCCTCACTCCCTCGGCCAACTCGGTGAGCGTCATACCGCGCTCCTTGTCCACTTCAAACACTGCCTGTTAACACAGTATTGTAAAGATTTAATAGGCTTTGGAATACAATGGCTGTGTTCATCAATAGGGTTGTGTTGTAGACACTAAATAAAATAATGAATGATTTCTAAAAAAAGGATGAAAAATGTAGTCAACTGGAGAAAGAAACAGCGAAGGAGGTTATATAATCACAAAGCTAAGTGTCCAAAGTTTAATGGAGGTATGTTCTGTCCCTTTTCCGCAAACGCAGCTTCATATGAAACGATTGTAATTTACTATGACGCTCGAGGATCGAGACATTACGAGCTCGGAGTGTTATCTCGCTCTAACAAGCAACAGTAAAACGGTTGTAGCTTCGTAATTTTTTGATATATTTGAATGGGATATTCGTCATTCGGAGGTCGGAATTTTCGTGGCACTTTTGAGCTGTCATAGGGACTTCTCGTTTATCGACTTCCGATTATACATATGTATATCGATAAATACAGAATAAAATATATGTAAAATATGATTAGTTGATTACGAGTAATGAATGGGTAAACAAAAAAACACGCAGTCTTATCGCGATTGGGCGATCTCATTTCTAGGAAATTATAAATAGAAGTTAAAATAATAATATTTTGGGATGGGGAAAAATTGTTAAATACGCGACAGAGTTTTGTGACGTCAGATGTGAAGGAGGTCACTTTTTGCTGCTAGCCGATTCAACTTCATTCAAAACTGAACGCTATTCGTAAGAGTATAAAGCCGTTAAACACTTTTTGCAATAGCATATTCTGCAAATAAATTTGTAATAATACCAACGCGTCCTTCACCGTTTTGCTATTGAGAAAATTCGAATAGTTCGAATTTGGGCGTTATTCCTAAAGAGATAAAGCTTAGAAAAATATTTACCAACGGCAAAAACAAATTGATATTTTGGTCGCCACCGCCGTCTGCCGTTCGTGCAAATTCAAATAGTTCGAATTTAGACGTTATTCCTAAAGAGATAAAGCTTTGAAAAATATTTGGCAATGGCAAAAACAAATTGGTATTGTGTTTGCCGCCGCCCGGAGCCGGCGGCCCGTCGCACCCAACGCGCCCGCGGCCCGTCCGCCTAAATAATTGATAATTGTTTATAAAGGGCATAGCCGGGTAAGTATGGCAAAACTGCCCTTAGCGAAAAAAATAATTTCCTTTTACTGGATTATTACCCTTTAAATATGTAGTGCTTTCACCGAAAATAAAGCCTCAAATCCTTCAGGTTAAGAAAAAAAACGCATAAAAAGAAATAACATTTTTATTTTTTTTTGGCCAAAGTACTTATCCGATTTCTTTGTAATTCGGATATGTTGTAAGCAACATTAAGATCGCTTTTTAGAAAAAATAAAATAATTATTTTTAGAAAAAAAAAACAAATAAAAACGAGATAACAATTTTCTAAAAAAGAAAAAAATAGGTACGAGATTGCGACAATTACCGAATTTGTGTATTTTATGTAGAATTTAATAATCTTTAACATATATTTTTTTTAATTACTAAAGTCGGGATTAACGATGTGAAAAATTCGAATTTGTGACAACCCTTTCTCTTCATACTCTCTCAACTCAACTTATAGTGCAAAACCAAGTTGACAATTAAGTATATTTGTAACACAATCTTAACGAATTTGAATTTAGAACGTGACGTTTTGCACTATAAGTTGCTTTTGTGGCTATAGATACGGCTAAGGGGTAAGCGCGAATTTTTAAAATTGTTGATAATATGTATACACGACCTTATTGCCCCTTTGTTAAGGTAGTGTACCTATATTTAACATACATATTACCTCATTACCTATTACAACAAAACCTGAGTTAAATAATACACACTGTAAATATTAAATTCATAACTTTTACATTTAACCATTTAGCCCGCACTCAGCACAATAAGTCGCGTTCCAAATTCAAAATGCATTGGGATTGTTGGGAATACAACTTCACAGTGTAATACGTAGAAGTTATATCTTGTTTGAAGTAATGTATGGGATGTTACAAATTCGAATTTTTCACATCGTTAATCCCGATTTTAGTAATTAAAAAAAATATATGTTAAAGATTATTAAATTCTACATAAAATACACAAATTCGGTAATTGTCGCAATCTCGTACCTATTTTTTTTTTTTTTTAGAAAATTGTTATCTGGTTTTTATTTGTTTTTTTTTTCTAAAAATAATTATTTTATTTTTTCTAAAAAGCGATCTTAATGTTGCTTACAACATATCCGAATTACAAAGAAATCGGATAAGTACTTTGGCCAAAAAAAAAAAAAAATTTTCTTTTTATGCGTTTTTTTTCTTAACCTGAAGGATTTGAGGCTTTATTTTCGGTGAAAGCACTACATATTTAAAGGGTAATAATCCAGTAAAAGGAAATTATTTTTTTCGCTAAGGGCAGTTTTGCCATACTTACCCGGCTATGCCCTTTGCGTCAAATTCATTTTTAGGGTGACACCGTAAGATGTCACGTGACCTGATCGAAAAACTGTTACAATGTTATTGAGTTTTCACTTCTGCCGGCACTCCCGGAGTGCAACCCGGTCTTTTTTTTTCAATAGGAGTGAGCCTGGCTGCAATAAAAGATTCCAGTGTAGTGAAAACCCACCATCTGCCGCACCTTCTTTAAAAAAGATGGCTTTACTAGAAGATGCTAGCACAGACTTGGAAGACGATTGGGTAGACGACAAATGTGGCAGATGGCCAATAGCTACTAAACAATCTAAATATTTACAAAAGACTACAAAACATATATTTTTTTATTTTCATATATGTTGAGGTGTGGGCGTACCCTGGGATCTCGAGCATTAATAACAGACGATGGTAAAAGGTTTACAAACTTTACTTCTGACTTCATTCACATATTGTTACAAAAGTCATGTGAAATACAGGGAACCGACAATTTCGGTTCTCGGTTTCCGTCACCCCAAACCATGTTCGCGTTTATTTCTCCATCAAAGAGAGGTGGAAGCTTCTCTCAGACTTTTCTCGTCAATGACAGCATTCACAGCCAACCCAACCGTTCATTGTTTTGTCTCCAATTCAAATAATACCCGTTATAGCCCTCTGTTGGCGTACGGTTGAACTAATGAGCTACCGACTCGGTCCAGACAAATATGTCCGCGTTCGCTGATATTTCAATGATGACATTTGAAGAATGATAGTAAAGCAAGATACGGCCGAAGTCCCGATTAATGTAATAGGCGCTGAATACACTTTCTCCTCTCCGACATATATATGGCGTGTAAGTGAACAATTTAGTGTCAAGTGCATGTATAGTGATATAAATGGACTTAAAGACTTATTTTAAGAGAGACAAGAGACAAAATATTTATTTGTAAACATAGGTTCAAAGGTGTTACAATTATTTTCTCAAAAATGGCCCGCAAAGTGAACGTAACTCGCTACATATTGGAAGGTAAAGTGTATAGTTTAAGGTCAGATCTAAATTAAAAAATTAAAAACATTGCAGGCCGCCTGGAATGTTATATATAAACTCCTTTATTTGTCGAGTACCAACTTTTTTTAAAGTAGAAACTGGCATATAAAAGACGGCACAGCTTGTATTCAGCCAATTCAACTCGTATTTTTCTGTTGCAAACACGACGTTTTTGTATGTGTCTCAAATAGTTTGCGTTTTTTTGTGGAAAAATACACTTGAGATTCTGTTTAAAAAAAAAACGGCAGGAAATCATAAATATTTACACGTTGTGCAACGATATTTAAAGTTTTTCATTTTTGAGAAAAGCACTATATTAGCCTCAGCCGGAATGGCAATTGCAGGCTTCGTATTATAATTAAACGGACTCGCAAGCTCGTCCGTTTAAACAAATACTCAACCTGCAATTGCCTCCTTCCCGGCCACGGCAATAATGTACTATTATATTAGTGTATCTCTATGTTTTATTTAAACATAAAGTGATGTGAAGTGTCTTCTATCCCGAGGAAAGACATGCTGCACATTAACATGTGGGTAGTTATGAAGTTGATCTTTGCCCGTGCTCAGAGGCGCCTCAGTGTGCGTGCCTCGCTTAATTTAGACGTGTATCCGAGCGTGCCGCGGACAGAACGATGTAATTTGGTGAAGTAACTGTGCATCACATGAATTACGATTTTTGTACAACAGTTTCATCCACCACCGAGGCGTTTTTCTCTTCTTTTTGGTAATAGTTCAGTGAGTTACGATAAACGCAGCCGCGGCTGTCATCGTGTCCGACGCCATTTTGAACGACGCACAATGGCGGCTCGCCGCGCGCGCGCTGCCTTGGCCGCGCATGTTGATGTGCACCAAATTGTCTCGCGAGCAGCTCGCCGCGCGGGGCGAGCATGCCTCAGGCTGAGCCGCTCAAATTAGGTTTAAGGAACTTTATTTTTCTCTAAGAAATTATACATTTCACTTAAGAGAACTTAATTTACGAAACAAAAATTTTTTTTTTCGGTAGGTTGGCACCGCGAGGTGCTAAATACTGCATACGTACACAAAATACATTGCAAATTACAAAAGCAACGCAATAGGTAACAAAATTTATGAAATCTATTAAAATATTCGGTAAATCTTAATACGCAAGCCAGTTATAATTATACTAGCTGATGCCCGCGGCTTCGTCCGCGTGGTTATAGGAAAATGCAACATATTGAATTTTCCCGTGGGATTTAGATGTTTTCCCGCTGGAAAAAGTAGCCTATGTCACTCTCCAGCTTCTAAACTATCTCCATACAAAAAATCAAATCAATACGACGCTCCGTTGCGACGTGAAAGAAGGACAAACAAACAAACACACACACTTTCGCATTTATAATATTAGTATTTGTTTCTAGAAGTAGGAAAGTGTGTAATACAAAATAGGACGCATAATGCGCACACTGAGGGTACGGAGGGATTAGTTAAATACATTGGTACGCAGCTTAACAATTACCTTTTCAGTAATGATCATGTCCACGCAGTTCTTCCCAGTGAGCGGCAGGTCACACTCGGGCAGGATCCGGTGGCCGCCGCTCCTCGTGGTGTGCTCCATGGTGACCACCACCTTGGTCCGCGGTGCGGACACCAGGTCCATCGCTCCGCCCATTCCTTTCACCATTTTGCCCTGAAATTTTAAGATAGTTATAAATCCTACTTTATTTAATCGTACGGCATACGTTATTCTGGCCTTTAAAGTTTGTCACTCTTTAGTACCACCCAGGGAGGGGACACGTGTGGTAGGTAGCTCCTGCGGACGCGAGTAACAATTGTCCCCCCTTTGTCAAGTGAGCGGACAACTCGACTGTTAGAAGTTCTTAAGCCGCCCGAAGGCCTCTAACTCGACTTAACGACTACTGTCATAGACAGCAGCCGGGATCAACTGCTTAGCGTGCCTTCCAAAGCACGGAAGCGCTCATTTATATTAACCACTCAAACATCAGGTGGGTCACCCATCCAAAGACTTACCGCTGCCATCTTTGCTTAACCTGCGTTATCGTTTCCAACTCGCAGGCGCCACTAGGCTATGAGCGCTTCACTCGCAGGCGACGCTAGGCTATGAGCGCTACTTTACTCTTCCTAATATTATAAATGCGAAAGTTTGGATGTTTGTTACTCAATCACGCTTAAACTGCTCAACCGATTTAAATAAAACTGCACGAAGATAGTTTATACCCTGGATGAAATAATAGGATATTTTTTATCTCGGCTCCACGCAGACGAAGTCGCGGGCGGAAGCTAGTAGTAGTAGTAGCAATTTATCTCAACAAACAAACGACAGAGATGCTAGCTAACGACAATGAAAGGCAGGTACGGCTGTCTCATTCTAAATATAGCTGCATCTCAGTCAGAGGTTGAGCAGTTTTCGTGACGATCCGTGTGAAGCGTGTAAAAGACGTAACCTCATTCCAATAACTCACAGGTATCATCCAGTTGGCCAAGTCCCCGTAGCGCGAGACCTGCATGGCGCCCAGCACGGTGAGGTCGATGTGGCCGCCGCGGATCATGGCGAAACTCTCGTCGGACGAGAAGAACGACGCCCCTGCGTGCAATGGAAACAGGTTCAATCATTTGTTTATTAATTAGGCTCACACAACAAATTACGTAACATAAAAAGCTTACACTTAGTGTTCTAGATTTGGAGTACAATAGGGGTGCAGACACTAAATAAAATAATCAATTTTGTCGTATTTTCTCGAAAAAGGATCAAATGGAGAAAAAAGCAACGCAAGAGGTGAAATAGTAACGAAGTTAAGTGTCCAAAGTTTTAAGACGGGGTATGTTCTTTGCTGCGCTCTGCGGCAGCCTCGCGGATTGTGACGTCAGAAACTGTTTACGTTTTCTCTCTCTAACAAAAAAATTATCAAAACGTGCTTCTATGCCCCCCCCTAAATCCGACTCTCCTAAATCAGACGGTTGTGGAGTTTCTATTACTTTAATAAATACTACAAGTTTATTTTTAACAGTTGTTGATTATCCTGGATCCGCCCTTGAATATCTATCTAATAATATTCGTCTAACTCTAACTTAAAACTTAAATACCTAATTTGATATACATACAATAATACATTAATCATGGTCGGACCTCTATGAGGTGACACAGTGAGCCAAGTGGCCCCCACAAACTGCGGACGGGTTCTTTTTATTTATTTATTTAGAAACACAAACAGTCATAATAAACATATTACATATGTTGTACACAATGTACAAAAACTGAGAGGTGATACAAACAGACCTGGAGGTTCATAAAACACAATATTAATAAAACCAAAAAGGAAGGTAAGAACAATATAGTAAATAGTATAAGAATACAGGCAAGGAACAATGTAAAATGGGCCACGTTGTGTTGTAATTGCCACACAAACAGACAAACCCCAATGCCCGTGAGTATACAACAATACTATAAGTATGTCGAAATATACCTAATGCTACTACGCCGTTCTTTCATACATTGTGTATCGTATCAGCGCAAACTTAGCGTTTAGTGGCCGCGTCTGAGCCACAAGCTGCGGGAATAGCCCGCGCTCGCTACTAGTGGCCATGTGGCAATTTATCGCAACAACCGACTGCGACGCAGCTATATTTAGAATGAGACAGCCGTACCTGCCTTTCATTCTAGTTAGCTAGCATCTCTGTCGTTTGTTGAGATAAATTGCTACGTCTCAGGACCCGATTCTACAGTGGCCTCTAAACTTCCTAATTTTATTTAGGTGTCGCTAAAACACTTTGTTATTCTATGAGCAGCTGTCATAATCAAATGACAGCGCTAATTTGAATCTGACGTTTCTTATTTTAGGCGGTCTATACAACTTACTTAGCTGCCTAAATGCAATTCTAAATATGTCGTTTTTAATCTGCCGCCTAAATTATGTCTAAAAATTAGACAATTTCGTTTTAGGCTAGTCAAGCCATGTGCACGTAGAATCGGGTCCATCGGGTGAATGCACTTATTAGCGTAGACGACTTATAACTAGTGAACGTAGCAATTTATCACAACAACCGACTGAGATGCAGCTATATTTAGAATGAGTTAGCATCTACTTCTAGCATCTGTCGTTTGTTGTGATAAATTTCTGAGTCTCATATGCACTTATTTTTCGTGACACTAGCAGATAATATATGTTTTAGATTTAGTTTTATATTTAATTTTCATCATATTTCATCTGATTTGCTTATATGTCATGATTGTCATGAATAAAGGTTTTATGAAAGCAGTGTCAAAGTTTTAGTACCTGGGAGTATAGTGACAGTTTCCTTGCCAGCATTGATGAGGTCAGGATCCACTTGGCTCTCGGTCGGCGCAGGCCCGAGACCCAGTATACCATTTTCGGATTGCAGCAGCACCTTCACATTCTTCGGGATGAAGTTACTGGCCAGCATTGGCATTCCTGAAATGAAAAGTTATATTGAATTTATTTTCTTTTATTTGTCTTTAGAAAAAGTTACATTTAACGAAGAACACCGTTTAACGTTACATTAAACAAACAATTATCAAGGATCTTTTTACGAAAGTAGATTGTGCCTCAAGGCAAAATGATATATTTATGGCGAGGGTGGTATATAGGAGTAACGAGGGATTCTAAAGTAGATTCTTAAGGTGGTTTTCCACCGGATGAGCGCGGATTGAATTGATTTTTTATTTGCACGCTAAATTGAACCGTACTGCTGTACTGTTAGAGTGCAAATCACACTGAAGAATATTTTCAAGCGCTTGACATCGCGGGAAAATTTCTTCAGTGTAATGTGCATTCTAATAGTACGGCAATACGTTTCAATTTAGCGTGCAAATAAAAAATCAATTCAATCCGCGCTCATCCGGTGGAAAACCACCTTTAAGCGTAACAAGGGATTCAAGTAGTTACGCCCAAGACGGAAATAATTTTGCTACCAAGTGATACTAACTGCTTTTCACACCTTCTACGAGGACAATATGAAATCCCTCCCAGGGCAACAATGACTCTCTTCTGAAACAGCCTTTGTTCCAAAAAAACAGCAAGTATGTTTTTGTCTTAAAATAGATTATTAAATTTCTCATTCACCTATCCCAAGATTAGCATGCATGCCATCCTTAAACTCCAAAGCGGCCCTCCTGATGATCCTCTCCCTCACAAGATCAGCCGGCTTCTTCTCCTTCTGCTCCCCAGTCTTCTGCACTATCCTCCTCTCTATCCGCTTCTCATACTTCTCCCCTTTAATAATCCTGTGCACGAATATCGATGGCACGTGAACGAATTCCGGATCGATTTCATCGACAATTTCTTCGACTTCTGCTATGGTTATTCTGGCTGCTCGGCACATGGTCGGGTTGAAGTTACGAGCGCTCTTCCTGAAGATTAAGTTGCCGTATTTATCCGCCTTCCAGGCTTTGACGAGGGCGAAGTCCCCGACGATGGCTTCCTCCATTATGTAGTTCTTGCCGTTGAATTGTTGGACGAGGCGTGACGCGCTTGGCATGTCAATCTGTGAGGTAAGAGAATATTGATTGTATGCCATGGCCTTTTTTGGGCACAATGCAAATCTGATCCATGCTTTAGAGAGGTGGGGTGTGTCTGATTACCATTACGCAGGTAGTATAGGTATGCTTGTTTGCGACCGTAATAGAAAAAAAATGCAATTATTTTATATTACATTTGGAAAACAATACTTGTATTCTTCGTAACAAACAAACATATAATAAAATTAGTTAATTTTCGGGTTAAGGCGGGGCTGACCACTTCAATCGTATTCTTCCAATTATTCCATTAGCTTGTTGATATCTGTAATTTTCTGCACTAAAAGTATTTAAACATTAAACTTATTACACTCCTTTCTTTCATTAGGTGTATTTAAAAACATCAATGAAAAAATAGCTCACTAAAATAAAATTAAATGCAAGTTGACTTTAACATATAAACAGAATGATCGAAATGAACATACCTTGCCATCCTTAGCATACTTGATAGGCGACCCACCTTCCTGGATGAGAGTGCCATAGCCTGTGGGGGTGAAGAAAGCAGGAATTCCGGCTCCTCCAGCTCTGATTCTTTCCGCTAACGTGCCTTGCGGAGTCAGCTCAACCTTGAATATTAGAAATGATATGGGTAAGGACCAAATTGTTGGCCAGTAGTTAGCCTGGTTAGTCGGTAGCACGTCGGTCCGTAGTTAGCCATACAAACCGAAGAAGTAAAAAAGTTCCGTTGTGACACAAAAATTAACCATAGAATTGTATAGTTAATTTTCGTGTAACAACAGAAAACTTTCATAGAAAATTTAATTGAGTGAGTTAAGCTGGCCAATAATTTGGTCCTTACCCATATATGATTTAATATGAAGTCCATTAAGTACAACCAATTATTGTAGAGATCCCAATTGTGGTTGTATAATCTTATTTATTACTTTGCCACCATGATCTAATCATTAGATCATAATAGTTTGATGGAAAAATAATGCATTAGATTAACCTAACCTAGCGCATTTGCCAAAAAATGGCTGTGACAGAAAGAAAGATGATTCCATATATACAATTTTGGTACCAAAGAATGATATAAAAGTTTCTCACTTCCAATTCTCCAGTCAAGAACTGCCTTTCAAATTCAGCATTTTCTCCCACATAAGATGCAATCATCCGTTTGACTTGCTTGCTCTTCAGCAATACACCCAAGCCAAAATTCTCCACTCCTGAAATTAAACATATTACATTGTATCTTCATACTACACTCATGTGAACTTTGTATTTTGATAGTCGTCAGGAGGAGATGCACTGCAAATGGCTGTTATTTAATAATAGGTATATTATGTTGTGAATGCATAACTGTAGATATGAAGTGCATGGATTAAATTAGTTTCTTTCACAAAATATAATTTCAGGACAAGCTTGCAAGATTGCACTGTTCTTTTCTTAGCATGCAGTCATTAACAAATTATCTTGATATGCTCTGTTTTATTATAGATTTCACTTCACCACACCCTGACTTATCATTAGACTAGCCTTATTTTATTATGCAAATTACATATACCTATATAATTTCAGCATATATCAACATTGAGAAGTGGTTCAAAATTAACTTGTGAGATTATGACTATACATATTACGCACCTGACACACCCACCTTGATAAACATAATGTCAGAAATTGATCATCATAATCAGCCTATACATGTCGCACTGCTGGGTTTCCTCACAATGTTTTCCGTCACTAAAAAGCTATGGTCAATATCAAATGATATTTTGTACATAAGTACCGAAACCCTCATTGGTACGAGCTGGGATTGGAACTAGGCCACCGTAGCTTCCTCAGAAATTGATATGAGATATTTTCTATTCTATTCTAAATGAGAAGTTAAATAACATTAAATATATTTACCTGCATTGTTAGAAACAACAGTCAAACCACTGACTTTTTGTTTGTTAAGCGCTTGAATAAGATTCTCCGGAATACCGCACAACCCGAAACCGCCGACCAAGAGTTTAGATCCGTCTTTGATGTCTTTTACAGCCTCGTTAACATCGGTGTAGATTTTCCCCTTTTTACCAGAAGTACTGTAACTTGCACACGGCAGAACCTGAAAACATCGTTATTCAACTGTTTCTCTTATAATATTGCGCAATATCATATAAAATAAAACACCTACGTCGTCGTAAACAAACTCGTTGGTAGAATCTAAGACGCATTTAAGACAATATTACTTAACACAACACATCCTTTAAAGATTATCTTCTTACCTTACTTATTGTGTGTAGGGGTTTTATATTCGACAGGCTAAATATACGAACAATCGTCATAGGAGCCATTTCAATATAATTTTAAGTTTTTAACTTCGACGTGCACTTGTTTTCGCTGTTTACTTGTTTTGTTTACGCTAGTTCTTTAGAAACGTCAAACTGGCCAGCTGACAATTAGAACGTCAAGAGATGCCGGCCGGCCGGTGTCCACGGTGTCTAAAAAATACTTGAAAAATCTCTCCACTATCTTCACGGCAAAGGCCACGTACAAACTGCCGCGCAGTTGCTATGTTTAAACGTAGCGATAAAATATAAATTGATAAGAGGAATCACTTGTTTGCGTCTTCGGGCAGGTCCGAGGTCAACGGGTAAGCAAATATACCGGATCATGGCATTCGTTATGTAAATTCCAAATTAATGTAGGTATCGTGTTATATATCTACCTATATATATAACTCCCGTCCGACCTGTTCAATTAAATTTTTACCATAATTAAGTAATTATAAATCGTTTTTTTTGTGGTTTGATATAAACATTAATTTTATACAGGATGTTCGGGATACTTAAGGATGTTGGAACTTAAGGAACGGAGGTGATAGACTGGACTATTAGGGAGAGTTTGAACCTTAGGTACATTTCTTAGTCGAATCTGTGATAGTTTTTTATTACTTAAATCGAGTTTTTCTAATTTTAAAATTTGTTCCCGTAAATTGTCATGAGTCTTGATATAAAAAAAAAAATTAAAACAAAGTATGAAATAAATCCGATTTATTTAAGCTTAATTAACATTGCAATCCAATAAAAAATATCACGCGTTAGAACCCTATCGCTCGCTCGGCCCCGGGCCGCCAGTCAGTCGAGTCGAGGGCCGGCACCGCGCGCGCGATCACACGTGCGTCGTGCTGTGATCCGCCGCCGCTGCCAACTTGAACGCAAGTTCTTACATCGATATCCCGAACATCCTGCACGGCTATCACAAGACAGACGGCGCGCGATCTCTCTTGATTTTTCTCGCACTATACCTCTTGTTCTAAGTGTTCTAATAAGAGAGAGACGTATAGTGCGAGAAAACTCTAGAGAGATCGCGCGCCGTCGCGTAATAGCCGTGCTGGCGGCCATACATTTAATATGACGCGCAGAGCTCTTTTTACGTGTGTCGACCTGTGCGTCTCTTTCTAAGTTTTCTAATAAGAGATTATAAGCCTGTAAGTACTACTTATGAATATTATTTTATTTCATATTCTTTATCGCATATGAGTGAATATGGCTGAGCGTATCGCCTAGGGATTGCAAATCCGGAAATACTTTCTCAAATCCGGATTTTCGGATAATGGTTCGGCCAAAATCCGGACTTCGGATTAAATCCGGAGTTTAGGGAGGTTTTTTCTCAATACTAGAAAAAATAAACAAACAACTGAAACAACCAAAAAAAGTTATGTCTTTTTAATAAACAAATAATTATGTACACTTTATGTGGTATTATGGAAACTGAACATACAAAAATAAAAATAAACTTCTAATTAACAATTAAAATAATTAAACACGTCTTTATACAGCGTGAAGTTTATTGACAATTCGCCAAAAAAAATGTTAACCGCATTCTTAATGTTACATAGCATCTTAGGTGCCGTAAATGATCTCTATTAGAGTACTTTTACAGTTTTAACACTAATATTATAAAAATCCGAAAAACCGGATTTAGGGTTAAAAAAGATTTTGAAACGGATCGTGAAATCCCTTAAAAATCCGGATTTTCGAACTTCGAATAACGCCAAACAGCGAGCGCGCCAGCGACTGAAGCTTCTTTGATGCGGGCCATGGCCCCCCCACATTACGGCGTCTTGCGAACGTTTTTCATACAAAATTGTGCGTTGCGTCGACGCGGCGCAATTTTGTATGAAAAACGTTCGCAAGACGGCGTAATGTGGGGGGGCCCTAAGATGCGGGCTCAAAAACCGACAGCGCTCGGATCGCCGCGCGGCACGTTCGAGCGCGAGTCCAGGCAATGAACTGACAACTTGTATGGAAAAAATGACAATTTTGGAAATAATTTATAATAGCTTATTTTTTATGTGTAACGGATATATTATCAATTAAATAGTTACCCAGCGGCAAAATCCGACAAAATTTCAGACATCGAAAAAAGGATAAGTTAACTGGCTTCTGAAAAGTCAGTAAAAATATGAATAAATGTTACGTCTTTATTTTGGTTCATTTACATTTGCTCTATGTAATATTCAAGATAAATCGTACAAAAAAAGATAATGCATGCTTCATTTAAATCTACATAATTACTTCCGGGTGGAAAGTTTGTCGGATTCTTGACTAAATAATCTTAGAATAACATTTTCAAATGAAATCAACAAAAAAAACGCTATTATAAATTAATGTTTTTCAAAACCGTATTTTGCCTGGAGTAGCGGCAATGTTCGAAGTGCCGCGCGTGGAAACCCCGTCTCCATTGCGCGCGGCCATTGCGCGCGGCCGCCGCGCCATCCAATATTGGAGTGATTGCCGCGCATAATCTGTACGCGCCTTTAGCGTCCTACAAAATGTATGGAGCTGTTGCCTGTTACCTCCCTTATAGGGACAGTCGAGTTCTCCAACATCTATACAAACAACCTTTCAAAAATATCTACACATGCGTCTTATGTCGGTAACAATTTTTGAAAGGTTGTCTGTATAGATATTGGGGAACTCGACTGTACAACGTGACACTTTGACATTTCTTTAAAATGCACTATTCTTTGTCAGTGGTCATGTTATTGATCGTCAGTCTAGAACGGTAGTTCTTTTCAAATTAACATTGCCGGGTTCCGGCGCGATACTACTACTTTACTAACATAACACTGCACTATTGTCCGCAATTGTATCATAATAGTTTTTACATTGCATTTGCTCTGAAAGTGCCGCTTGAATTTCAGGCCAATATTCCCTAATAGTTATTTACGATACAAGTGCCGAAAATAGGAATTTCGCAACGAGTGGTGATAAATTGGTTGGTGGTAAATCGACACGAGTTGCGAATTACCTATTCGCACGTGTATCGTACAACGTTTTACGGTACATATGGCTCTTTAAAGTTTCGACATATACACGGAAAGTGCCCTTTTTCGCATTAGTGCGGGAACGTAGCACCATATGTACTGTAATATTTATTTACGATACAAGTGCCGAAAATAAGAAATTCGCTTCGTGTTTTAAATCGACACGAGTTGCGAATTAACTATTCGCACGTGTATCGTAAAACGTTTTACTGTACATATGGCTCTTTAAAGTTTCGACATATGCGCGGAAAGTGGTCTTACTGTAATAGTTATTTACGATACAAGTGCCGAAAATAGGAAATTCGCAACGAGTGGTGATAAATTAAAACACGACCGAAGGGAGCATATGTACTGTAAAATATTTTTACAGTACATATGGTGCTACTTTCCCGCACTAGTGCGGAAAGAGCACTTTCCGTGCATATGTCGAAACTTTAAAGAGCCATATGTACAGTAAAACGTTGTACGATACACGTGCGAATAGGTAATTCGCAACTCGTGTCGATTTAAAACACTCCCTACGGTCGTGTTTTAATTTATAACCACTCGTTGCAAATTTCCTATTATCGGCACTTGTATCGTAAATAACTAATATCTGTTACTCCAGGCAAAATACGGTTTCGCCAAACATTAATTTATAATAGCCTGTGTTTTTTTTCTCCGTCATAAATACATATTTTAAGATACTCTATTTACGAATCTTACAAACTTTCGACCCGAAAGTAGGTATAAAAAAATACTGTCAAATATACGCCGATTTTATTAATTAAAATTAATAATAGTTGTCTATAATCGTCAACACAACAATATTATTGTCTTTAACCTGTAAACAATGAAATGCGACATTTTTTTTACATGTAAAATCAATATATCAACAAAATGCATGGCTTGGGTGACAGGTGACAGAAGTTGGTAGAAAAAAATTGTAATAAGTAGTACTTTGATTTGATTCTCATAAAAATAATTGATGAACCTATTTTGCTAAAAATCGTATAGATTTTTGTTTAGAATTGCATATAAATACATTTACTCCAATAAACCATCGGTAAATATATTTATAGGACCAAATTGTGTCCAAATTTAATTTAACTATATAGATTATTAAAGTAGTACACGAATCCTACAGAAAAAAGGTTTATGTAAAGCATAATACACATTTGAATAGTCCTGTTTAATTCTACAATTGAACTTGAGCTCTTTCCGCGTGTGTTAACGATCACATTCGCTCGCAACGGCGGCACGCAACGAGTCCTTTTCTGTGACGCGAAGTAGATAGATACCTACATTACCTACGCAGATTATTTGTAATCATTTATATCGTCTTCGACGATGTACTAGTAGGAGAATGCGACTATTCACGGTGTAATAATGGCGTAAGCGGGAAACGCGCTAACAATTAATGAAATTTATAAACATATTTTAGTGAAAACATGCCAAGAATTTAGTACATTTCTATTGTCTCAATGCTTCATAATTATTTACTGATAAATGTCATCATTATAAAACAGTGACGACAATTTTAACAGGTGATTTCCTACTTAAAGTAGTTAATTTCCCACTTAATCTGCGTAGGTAGTACACAGACCACTTAACCTAGGTTAAGTCGTCTGTGAGTTTGTAGTACAAGATCCATCTGCACATCATTGTAGTAACGGAAGTAGGTACTTAATTATTGGAATGGGTAAGAAAGAACACGCTGCTAAAATACTGCTTAGCTGCTATAGCTATACAGAGTGGAAAAACCTATGGGCCCTGAAAGAAAACCACCGTAAATCCATAACATCAGTGGCGTGCACCACGTAAAGGCAGAAAGACACTGCCTGCCCTACTCAAATCTGTGATATTGTTTTACCCAAAGGGTAAAAACGGGACCCTATTACTAAGGCTCCGCTGTCTGTCTGTCTGTCTGTCTGTCTGTCCGTCTATTGTAGGTAGTTTGGGCTAATTTGGTTTATTTTTACTAATCATATGTTTAATCTTGGTGAAAATTTAAAGTCAGGCATTAATATATGTACAAAAAAAGGGCATAAATATCTGTGTACGCCTCTATGTCAGTTTTTATCCTTACTCTGGTACAAATATTAATATCCCTGACTGGTAAATTCGATTTTCAGCTACGTTACGCGTGTATCGACTCGATAAAAATGCAATACTTGAGTACCATTTGGTTTTGGTATTCGATGGTTTTTCTCGCCAGTTCCCACCAATTTGCTAACACTAGTAACGGCTGTGAATTGTTTCCTATGGAACTGGACTGAGAAAAGTAACCCTAAGTAAAACCATTATTGTCCGCTAATCTAACTTTTTAAATTTGCTTACTAATATTAAACTGACAAAGGAAAAATTACATACTGCCAACCACCACTAGACTCTGTTCTGTAAGCAAACTTGTGACATAAAAAAAACGATGGTACTATACCTATGTGCGGTTAAACATAGTGCTCGAACGGCTTGTTTAAATGGCATGTTTAAAAAATAAAAAGGCGGCAAATTACCTATTATTTAATTGATTACCTTGTATTTATTTTTATTTTAATATTTCCTCACATCGAAACGCACTATACAATCCTCGGCCGGAACATGGATTGCTGGACTCGTTGTATCCGGTTTACCCCAATCTCGTCTACTCCAGGCAAAATACGGTTTTGAAAAACATTAATTTAGCGTTTTTTATAATAGCGTTTTTTTTGTTGATTTCATTTGAAAATGTTATTCTAAGATGATTTGGTCAAGAATCCGACAAACTTTCCACTCGGAAGTAATTATGTAGATTTCAATGAAGCATGCATTATCTTTTTTTGTACGATTTATCTTGAATATTATAGAGCAAATGTAAATGAACCAAAATTAAGACAAAAACATTTATTAATATTTTTACTGACTTTTTAGAAGAACTTATCATTTTTTCGATGTCTGAAATTTTGTCGGATTTTGTCGCTGGGTAACTATTTAGTTGAATATATATCCGTTATACATAAAAAATAAGCTATTATAAATTATTTCCAAAATTGTCATTTTTTCCATACAAGTTGTCAGTTCATTGCCTGGACTAGTCCAACAATCCCTTACTTCACTGCCTCTGCAGTAATGTACTATTATTCAAAATAACACACGTATAGTCTGGTCAGGGAAAGATGAGCCTATATTGTTTGCATATTTAGCAAGTAACCAAGTAAGAAAATCTCAATGAGAACAACGTTTACGTTTACACATTCCTATATGACTATGACGTAAGAAGTTTCATTATATTTTGCAAAAATGCTTCACAAGACGACGTTTGGGATGAAATGGGTAACTCTGGGTAGGTTGGGTAAACACCATCTCTAGGCAGGGTGTTCTTTAAATAAATCGATACTAAATAATTACAACATTTGGTTTATCAAGTTATTTCTTCCGACCTGACCCTTACTTATACAGTACATATGTAAATATTAAGTAGTAAAAAAGTGTTCGGTTCTGGCGCTTCGCCGGCCGCTGCCACGGCACGCTACGCTCGCTCGGCTCGCGCGATGTAGGGTCGCAAACTCGCAGTTCACCTAAAACTCCTCCTCGCTTCGCTCGTCGTCGTACCTACACCGACCTGCCTTAGTCTCTGTAAAACTACTTTGAATTTCATTCAAAATGAACATTTGACTAAACGTATGAAATGCGGAAAGTAATGCTGGATAAGTCAAAAATTGGCTATGAAACAAAAGTTGTAACAAAGCTCAAAAGACTGTAGTGGTAAAAGTTTTTCGGACAACTGACACATTTGGATAACATCAAATGGTAAATGAAAAAAGTAATGAATTGTATATTCGGAGAAGTCATAAAAATACGAAAAGTTTTCGGACAAAAGATATTCGGTCAATAAATTTTAGTGATTGCGATAGTAAATTGTAATTCAAATGTAATTCGGGCTAAAAGTAGGTAAATTAAATTTAAATAGTGTTTAATTCATGATAATGAGAGCGAGAGAATGAGCTGTCTTAAGGGTTTCCCTTCAGGTTCCATAGATTTTTTCACCCTGTATATTATCTAACGTGTAATATTGGGCATAATAAAAATCAAATAATAGGTAAGGGTATAAATCTCTCTAGTTTACTATTTTAACGAATTTTGCTCTATTAAAATTACTACACGCCCACAATCTGTCTGCTTTGCGCAAAGGTTGACTGGTAGAGAATGCTTACGGCATTAAGTCCGCCTCTTGTACGATAAGTTGTCCTTAGTGCAATAAAGACGAAATATATAAATAAAACTGAACCAAAAAAGAAATTAATGTAAACAAAGCAAGCATCTTCCTCTAGTCTTAAAAAGTCCATCACAAACTACATAATATACACGTGTGCACAATCTTTGAAGTCCCTTTTTCCAACTTCCACTACCTACGTCAAAGTTCAAAGTTAAATTGCATAGGTATCTTCATCCCACGCTCGTCAGTGTCACTCATTGATAAATAAATAAAAATACTTAAATATTTTCATAATTCGTTTCACAACGAGTATATTAAAATGTAACTAACTACTATCAACAACTAGATCTTAGACGCGTTAGATGGTTTCGCGAATCGCTGCGATTCGTGCGGTACCTACCTAGTATGTAGTACCTACGCGGCGAGCGGGCGGCCGGCCAATCACGTTAGCTCTGCGTCTGCGGCTCGCGCGCGGCATTTTTAAACCTATTTTAACAGGTGTTTGTAATAACATTACTTGCAACCGATTTTATAAGGGGATTCGTACATTATTCGATGAAAAATAGCTTATAATGAAAATCCCAAAAGTAACTGATCAATTTGCATTTTTTTAAATAGTTAAACAGCATTTAACCCCTAAAATCCACCCTCCGTTGTTGTTTAGTGTGCGATTCGTTTCTAATGTTTGTGTCCACTACATTCATCAAAGAATGTAGGAACCTACAGCCAATTATTATTTTTGGACACGGAAATATGGTAAATGAATAAAATGTTAGGGATCTACTAAATAGAAATGTAATATTCGGAAACATTTTTTGCCTGATTTATCATCAAACTTATAGAGGAAATATTAATTTATCAAAACAAAGAATAAAAAATGAGTTAATTTTTTTTTCCGATTTTACAGGAATTTATAAATTTTCAATTATTTATTAAAATATCTAAATCACAAATATTTTGTCGGATTTTGTCTCGTCGTTATTAATACAATTATAATTTATCTGTTACGCAGAAAAAAAAAGCTATTATAAATTATTTCCATTTCGCCATACTAGCTGACCCTATTTTGCCTGGAGTATGTCATGAAATCTCGTTCTCGCACGTGATTGGGAATATTTGCCCGAAATCTATTCCCGCACGGGCCCGCCCCGCCGCGCCACGTCCCACGTCCCACCCCCCGTGCATAACCCATATAAAGGCGCACTTTCAGAGCAAGTGAATTGTAAATAACAATTATGTAACAGCATGTTGCAGTACTTTGATGCGAGGAACTGCGATGCTGTTACGTATTATAGAATTAGACGGACCGTTCAAATTTTAGTACCTTATTATTTAATAAAAATAAAACCAAAGCAATGAAATATGACGAACTTTATTAGTTCTACATTAAATTACATAATATTTTAAACGAAAATAAGTAGGTCACTTTAATTACCTATATTTATCTATAACTAGTGACTGTACAATATATTAGTATAATTTTAGGTACGGATCCTTCTTCAATTTCAATAAGGCAAGCCAGTTTTATAAGTTCACTTATTCAGTGCCATATGTCCTCATCACATGTATGTGTAACGGTAAAACATTCTGCTAGGTATGACCAATGACTTTTTGTAATTTTTGTTCAATAATGTGCACGACAGTGCATCAGCCAAGTATCAAAGATACTTTAATGGCAACCAGATAGAGGACGAAACGAATTATTTATTAATGATAATAAGTACCACTAATCAAATTTTTACTCTAATATCCAAATTATCACAACATGTATTATAGAAGGCACTGCTGGAATTTCACTTTGTACATTAACATTTTGTAACTTTATTATAATACTAACATGAATATAAATACAGCATTAGGTATGTCGTTTTCATTCATCAAATTTCCTTGATAAAATATTACTACCTACTTAGCACCCTATTATATTAAATTAGGTCGATTTACATTATTCTATAATACAAACCTAGGATAATTTTAAATCTCTGTTGGTGTTTTATTTATATCATATAGAATATTATTGACCATTAGCACTTTCTATTTTTTTTATTAATTGCACTGAGTATTTCATTGTTCAAATTCTACTAGCCGCGGGCGCAACTATATAATTTGTTTATTTATTTATGTATACTTATCATTTATTACTCAATACTAAGTTACAATACAATGCTAGAAGGATGTCGGATACTCAGCGTTTAAAAATGTCTTTGTTTGAACTCCGCATGTTAAACGAGATTTACATTTACCATATTTGAACATGAGAATGTCTGCTGGGCTAGGCAATTTAAATTACACGTGCAAGCCAAGTTCGGAATAAATGATATAATGTCCTATTCAATACTATAAGTCTCTAACTGAGCCTGCCAGATCTAGCATCTGTGATAGCTCCCCACAGTTCAATGATGAATTCATCAGTGAATCCGAATTCTTGCAAGTCACTATTGTCTATGGCGTCAGCCAACTGCATGGAGTTCGGCTTGCCCTCGGACAAGTCCCACATTTGCGAGGCCAGCTCCGCGTCGTTGATACCCATGAACGATTCAAGCAGAGAGTTGATTTTCTCTATGCCAGCTTTCGATTTCTCGTCGTGCTGAAACAGAGTGGAAAAATATCACCGACAAATTATCAGGTTACATTACGGGCAATCCACAAGTTAATATAAGTCAACGGCAACTAATGTGTGGTTGCCGTTGACGCGATGTCGCGTCCAAACTATATGGAATATTGGCGCCTCGGCAACGAGTGGGTTAAATTGCGTCAATCATCAACACAAAACGTTTCTATTAAAATAGTGATCTAATAAGAAATATAATGATGACAATGAAGTATTCTTGAGCTGCAGGGGATTGCAGAAATCAGTGAATGTTTTGAATTAGGTCACATTACATTAACCAAATTACATAAATGTGATCCGCGTCATTTCATTGTCCGACCGAAGTTTAATAAATAATAATCAGCGTATATTACTACAGTTAATCATACATTATGTGGCATGTGACTCACCTCGTTTTCTATTGTGGCCTGACCATTTGCTTTAAATCTAAGTGTTTCCTTCCCTGAGCCATAGTTTTGCTTCTTTCCTGCTCTAGCACTACTCGTTTTTGGTCCAATGCTATTGAAACCGCTCTTAAGCGGCTCTACTAGTCGAATAGTGAACGTTGTGCCTTTAGGAATGTCTTTCAATGTCTTTGCTACTTCGTAATGCCTCTTGCCCACCATATTTAATCCGTCTAACTTTTCTATATGGTCACCGACCTGAAATCCGAAAAATAAACCAATAATTATGAATGATATTTTTTTTAGTTTTAAAGGGCCTCTGCGCCTGTTCGGCTTCGGCGTGGGATGTCTTCCAAAAGTCCGAGACCAATGATCCCGACTCCCGAGATATGGAAAAAACATACAAAATATAATTATAATAATAAAGCCATTTATTCCATATATATTTCGTTAAGTTTACATTCTAAATATTATATTTTAGTTATTTATTTAATCGTATGGCATACATTATTTTAGTTATTATTGTAGTCTAATATTAGTTGTTGGCATATTTGGTTGTTTATGCTAATGGTTGTATGTTTAGTAAATAGTTTTCATAGAATGGTTGAAATATGGAACCCTTTTTGGGTAAAGGCCTCCTCCAGTTTTTTTCACTGTTCCCTGTAGATGCCTACATTCATCCAGTTTCTTTCTGTCATCCCAACGGACCTTTCCATTTTGTTGTTTTTAAAGTCCACCTATTGTTTTAGCGCGTCACAGATTTTGTTTTTTTGCCGGATGTGTTCGCTTTTTATTTTTTGAATATTCCTAACTTTTAGCTTGGTACTCTCCATTGCCTTTTGCGTAGGTACATTTAATCGTTTTAATGATGTGTAATGTTTAATTTCACGATTAAATGAAAAAAACAATAATTACGTAAACAGAAATCTGAAGCTATCAAAAGCCTGAACATCACATCAACCGATTATCTCATTTGTCAGGAAGAAAATGTTAGTAGTAATAGAAGAAGATTAGTTAATAGTGCGTTAATCGTCATGCGATTTCAAGGGAAATCGTTATGAAACGCAATAAATATTAGTATTATTATGTTTGATAAGCACTTCTTTTGATATCGATAAACAACGTTGACGAATTGTCCGTTAAAATGCTAATGTTATATGGAATGAGGTATAAATAAATACATCGTAGCTAATAGTTCTTGGTGTGTTCATATTTGGTGCCAAGTCAAGGGTTTTAATTTTTTTTATCTGTTGGAGTGTCCCACTGCTGGGCAAAGGCCTCCCTCCTGGATGTAAAGTTAATCGATAACATATCATACAATACAGAGTTATTTTTTTCCTGTTACGCACATGGTGCATTTGTCTTGTTGCTATGCTAGGTAATAATGGAGTTTTATTTTCTACTGTTTGTAACTTAGATAAGGTACGGGAATTACATGTGTCCATGCATTGTTTACAAATAAGCATTTGAAAAACTCACCTCTATGTGCGGTATTCTCGACACTATCGAACCCTCTTTCATTCTCTTGATAAATGCATATCCGGCGCCGTTGTCTGTAATGGTCAGACCAAGAGCATCCTCGGTCTTGACGATTTCTATTTCCTTGGGACGACCTTTTCTATGCGCAAATATAAAATCTTCTAATCCGATTTGACCTCCTAGAAGTTTCTTCATATCGACTTTATGCGTATTCAATGTGCAGAACAGGATCTGAAATTCAAAAGAATTTATTTATAGTATAATATTAATGAGTCGGTACATAACATTACTGGGGGATGGACGTGTAGGTGTAGCCTCAATTGTGCTAGAACTTTCTAAATCGGAATTGATACTTCTGTTTCAATCGAAATCAAAGCCTAAATAGTCCTAATATACTACTGCTCCAGATTCCTTATTCGTGACTACGGCCGATCAATTGTTTGCCTTAATAGTTCCGTGATCCATAAATCTATCGTCATAATGAGTATAAACAGTTGTTGTGCCAGTTTTGTTCAGCATTGTTATACTTAGTAATGCTTGTTTAGATTTAGCTTTTTTACTTTAATAAGGGATTAAACGATGCTGTACTTATTTCAGGAACTATGTTAGTACGTTATTTATTGTGTTTGTAATAAGATGTTGCTGCTATTCGTAGGGGACTCATTGTTTTATTTTTAGAGCTGATTCACTTAATTTATAGTTCAGTTCACTATTGCATTGCATGTTCTCTACTACTTATTCAACAAACGGTTTCGATAAAAACTAGTACTATCTTATCTGCAAGGCTACCCTGAATATTATTATCGCTCATTCATTTAGGTAGTTTCTACGCTACATCTTCCTCATTAACAAAGTTACAAGGTATTATTTTTGTAGGTTTGGTTGGACACAATATTTAACTTCAATGCTAAACCGTACACATGACGTATTTATCTCGAACTGTTTTCGTGTTCATTGTTTTAGTGACAATGTGCTGTAAGCTGTAACCTTTGGTTTACCTTGACATAAAACTCTTTTGTTCAATTGAAACAGAGCAATTCACACTCAAATGAAATTGTTATCCAATTCGTATTTTATAAACCCACAAATACACTGCGTTGGATTGCATGAACAACTCGTTACGCTGGTGACAATAGTTTATAGGAACAGTTAATCACTAGTTTACCTAGTTACAGCTTCGTTTACATAATGTTTGCACGGCTTATGGAATTTCGGAGCTACACAATATCCAGTAGCGTTCTATTCTTATTCGTACCACACGATGTACTGAACTAGAATATCTATTGCGATTCGCTTTGGACTCTCTCAGATACTGAAGAACAATTAGCATTTCCATATTACTGTGTAGTCCAGGCAATGAACTGACAACTTGTATGGAAAAAATGACAATTTTGGAAATAATTTATAATAGCTTACTTTTTAAGTATAACGGATATATTATCAATTAAATAGTTACCCAGCGACAAAATCCGACAAAATTTCAGACATCGAAAAAATGATAAGTTAACTGGCTTCTAAAAAGTCAGTAAAAATATTAATAAATGTTTTTGTCTTTATTTTGGTTCATTTACATTTGCTCTATAATATTCAAGATAAATCGTACAAAAATAGATAATGCATGCTTCATTTAAATCTACATAATTACTTCCGGGTGGAAAGTTTGTCGGATTCTTGACTAAATCATCTTAGAATAACATTTTTAAATGAAATCAACAAAAAAAACGCTATTATAAATTAATGTTTTTCAAAACCGTATTTTGCCTGGAGTAGTGGCAATCAATACCTATTCTAAGGCGCTTATGGGCGCTTTTAGAGCAGTGGCATATAGTCACTACAGGTCCTTGACCCCCGACACCCGCATACACTGGGTCATCCACTCGCATTTGGCGCTTGGCGGTGGAGCGTGTCAGCCGTCAGTCACTTAGCTCGCGCATATCATACGGCAGAAACTGCGTCCGCGCCCCTGGGCCGATCCACTTCCTGGCTCAGCCATGCGTGCTTCCGCATAGCCAGTGACATTTTACTCACTTGTCTGCACATGAACAGTGTAGCGTTCTATCGCGTGTCGTATGGCATTTAGGTGTTCATAAGATATTGAACACGTAGGTATATACATTGGGTACAAAACGTGATCCATCTTCTCATACTAATCGTTCATTTCTTTTATCTTGAAGCACATAATAAACCTTGACAAGCAAGTCACGGTTTCAGTATTTTCACGTGCCGTGAAATATCAAGAAATGAGAGCCTATTTTCTCGGCTGACCTTTGCAACACAACTATGCGCGCACAACTCAGGGTCACCCATTGTTGCTATCTCGCTATACGAACATATTGATAAACTGGATAGGTAGCTCTAAACACCAAACCATTACTGGGAATCAGTTGGTAACTTTCCCAAAATACCCAATTTTCGTTATTCGTAATTATTCGCATATGTTATCTAACCCGCTTATCCAATAAGTGCAGAATATAAAGGAGCTATGTTTCTGATACGAACTTCTTATTACATAAGTCCGCATTTAATGCAAGCAACAATTAAAAAAACATTTATCTTCAAAATATGAATGGTACAGGTACAGTACAGTACACTGTAGCTACACTGGTATGCTGGCTGCCAACGCAATATCCAATTAATGAAAAAGTTTGCTAATTTAATATGTACCTGTTCCAACGTAATAACCTACTTACAGTTACATTTTTGCCTGTTTAATAAAGTAAAGATGCAATGATTTATAATCATTTTGGCACAAATTTTCTTCAGGCAATATTACTAATTGCAAGCATGAGAACTTGGCTTATTTTTAGCAATTATGTTTTTGCAAGAGTATTTTTAATAAGGCGAAAACTAAAAGTAATTTAGGTAAGTATTTAATTTTCTAAGACATGAATTAGGAATTAATATTATTGATTACTTATTGCTTACGGAATCCCTAAAATTCTCATAGATTGATAATTTGAGTTGTATGAACACTATGAAAAACTTTACTGAAGTACGGAGTACCTAACGGAAACAGACTACGGATATCATATTATCTCGCATACTGGCGCGGCCTGACCGACGGTCAATAGTAAACTTGTCGAATTTACTATTGATCTCCACCGCAGGCCGCGCCAGATATATAACTACGAAAGTCGAAGTTCGGGTACTTCCATCTGTTGGAGTATAACGCTGGCCATCTTTATGAAGACTCTTTGTATTTTGACTTAAGTAGAGTCTGTCAGCGCTGTCTCTGTCAATCAGCTTTTGTACTGAACAGATGTCATACAATGTTTTTAACATAATATATTTCAATATTTACATTATTTCCACTGCGCCCCTGTTGCTTATTTCTCTAAACTCTAATACCATCTCTATCGCACTCACAATACTCGAGTTACAGGGATGCATATATATGAACTTCGAGTTTCGATCTTCGTAGTAGCGCCGCAGTGTATTGCAATACAGCCTGCAGGCTTTAGTGGATCCGGGGAATTGAATTGTACTATTTTGTCCTTCTCAGTAAACACGTAGCCCAAGAAAATATCAGTCATTGTTTCTTACGCTGCTCAAGAATGAAGCGTCTATGTAATAAATATGCAACTTTCTATGTTTTATCACCACTTTACTAGTTTCTCACTTACTATCTATAGACCGAGGTGTGAATGGCTTACTCGGGACAAACGGACCGTGTCCATACGGAGCTCGTACTTATAATCCCACACACTATAATGAGATTTGTTTTCGAAGCCTCACAACATCCTTTTAAATCTCAATATATATGACTTGGGGCGTAGTTTTGCAAACATGTTAGGAACAAGGCAATCTAAAATAAAAGTGAATATGGAACCTGTTGGAATTTTAGTGGTTTAATTACTATTTCTAAATGAGATGTTCATATTCACGACGGGCTTGAAAATACAAGGGATGTATGCAGGTTTCATATTATTTGTAAACTTCCCTTTAATTACTTTAACGCGGGATTTCATCAGTTGTTTCTTACCTCACATAGAGACACAGCCAGCCCCTCCGAGCGACCCGACCGCTAAGTAATGATTTCTGATACCATATTCATAATATGAACAGAACTTTAAAATGGTAAAGTAGATGTGTCCCTTTAATTGAACAGATACGTACTTATATACAAATAGTTTGTAAAATATGGCCCTGTAAACAGTATATAACTTTTTCAATCAGTGAATACATCAACAAAAAAGCGTTATCAAACGAAGGGCCAATTATCAACAATTACTAGGTAAATGCATAACGAGAAAATCGTTAAATCTGCCCACTTATAATTGTATGATAAGACTAACTTATGCATGTAGGTATTAGCAATATCAAGGAAATTTTCATGGAAATGTTTCATTTAAAGTTGTGTTGGTGTTGGGTATATTAAATCACACTTCCAAAAGGGACTGTACCCAACGACCTCAGCCCCATCCTGCGACATTCTCTGCAAATTTCCAATTCAGTCCCCAAGAGTACATTGTACCTTAGTTAGCGTACCAGTCATGATGACTTTTGGAAATAACCGCGGGCCTTACCTTTCGGACCAACAATTTCTTAGCTTTGACTGGTTCTACCAATAATGTCACCATTCATATGTAGATTTATTTTGTTCTATTTACTAGGTCTCTCCGCACATTTACATTTCGACACCGTCAACCGCTAGCATCACTTACGTGATTCACTTAAACGCACTTTCCTATTCAGACGGCTCTTTTATAAGTAAGTTTATCCTGTGCACTTGAACAGGAAGGACACTGTTATAAGTGGTTGAACTTGTTAACACTTTGACCCTCTCGCTTTTATTTGATGTGTCTAATGGAGGATAGAAAACGAACGTGTTACTTACGTAAGACATTACGTGACTAGCTGGCTGATAGGATGGACAAATATCACGCGTCTTTTTGTTCTTTAGCGACATTCTTTAAAAAAAACCTTTAAATGCTCTTTTCTGTTAAGTCAATTTGCATGATTTGCTGCGGTATCAAGTTTATTTTTAAAGCTGCAAACGCACAGAGAGCGGTGGCGGGGCGGCGCGGTGCGGCGCGGAGGCGGTACCGGTTGTAATGTTCGAGCTAATATGAAAGGATCCGCACAGAAAACCGCGCCGCGCCGCGCCGCTCTGTGCGGATCCTTTCATATTAGCTCGAACATTACAACCGGTACCGCCTCCGCGCCGCACCGCGCCGCTCCGCCACCGCTGTCAGTGCGTTTCGGCCTTAACCGATTATGTCTTCGATTACTAAGTATGACTCATTATGCATTAACTTTCAAACTACTTAATTGGTTCCCTGCACATTAATACCCTCTTTAGCAGTTATATATTTATATGTAATCGAATATTCATAAATAAGGATCATTGCGTCGGTTACGTGACCAGCTGAATAATAATAACATTTCTATAGACCTTTAAAAGACGTCTGCAATTATATGTCACAGGAATCTACTGAACGAAAAATATCCTTTCAATTCTCCAACTCATCTAAGTGGTCGTGATCCGGCTCATTAAATTAAGTCGTCGCTAACCGGCGCAATGACCCTATTAGTAAATGAATAAAATAAGAACCCACTTTCTGCGATCAGCGGCAGATTTTCGAGAGTCGAAGTTGGGTAGTACATACTACTGGTTGTATATACACATATAAGTAGTTATACTAGTTTTACATACAACATGTAGATAGTACTGTTATTGTATTAAAGAGAAAAAAAAACAATTCCATTCCGTAATAAAAACCTTTCTGTTTTCAGTGTTTTTTGTTATTGTATCATATTCTAAATTTATATGTATTCTATCAGATTTAAATCTTTGGTCATCTATGTTACCGATACCTCATGTTGTGCCAGTATCTTAGACTATTCATCCGATTACTATCACAATATTATCTATGGAATGTATATAAAAAAATCACGATAAAATCCTAATCCTCATAACAATGTCCGCATTAGAAAATTAACCCATCGCATTTAATGAATAAACTATGTACAGATTAGCTTCAAAGAAGCAATAAAAATAAATCAACGCTGATAAGATTATCAGTGACGATTGATATTTTAGTACAACACATCCACACATATATATTAATCCTACTCTAGAAAAGTACTTTTAAGTAATTAATTTCCTGTGAAACGTATAACGGGCGGAAAATATTACTAATATTACTGCATATTATTTTTACTAATTCGAAAAATGAAAATCAATATAGTTTTACTTTAGGTAGCTAATTACTATTTATTAAATATTACTAAATACAGGATGAATCCTAAGTCGTGAACAGAATATGAATATGTGTTTCTTACTGTTTAAGTTTTAAACATGTGGACGTGAAAACAGGCCTATCCAATCCAACCCTACATCAACCAAACATGTAAACAAGTATTATAGGTCAAGTAACAACTATCTATGATTACGCCTTGTGATACCTAGTGATAGATTTGTTTTTGTTCATTAGCGTTACAGTATACTGAATGAAATTATATTAGTTTAAACTTTCACGATTCACACAATATATTTTACTAAACCTCAAGAGATGTAAATAGATAAGTTAATGTATGTGCTTAAGTCTCGTTAAGTAGAAAAAATGTGCGAATGCAATGTAAGTAGGAACATAGTATTAGTCCGAACTCTAGCTGTAAATAAACCATTAATGGCTTTAGCCATAAGAGCATGAAATCTGCGATAATTAAAACAAATTATTTGGAACACTAAAAAAAAAAAAAAAGTAAATGTTGTTTGTTAATTAAACAAATTGTTTTAAATTTACTGAGTCTCGTGGTCACCCTAATTGCTACGTTAAACTGTCACTTTAAGCTACAGACCGGCTGTATTCATAAACGTCCTACAAGCCTGTTTTAATTTTAACTAAAATGGCGTTAAGATTCGTTTGTCCTTATCTATCACTTTGAAATTTGTGTTGGTAAGAAAGGGACAAAAAGTATTTTATTTAGCAGAGGCATTTTAAGTTTAATGAATAAGGGGGCAAGTCTTGTCGAATAGGGTGTTTTTCCTATTTAAAATGATTATCAATAAAGTTCAATTATTTGCTTTTAGAGTTAATGCAATGAATTTGCCTTAAAATACTGCGATAGAAACAAAAAAATCTGTTTACGACTTCTTAGGTTTCAACCTTTAAATAAATGAATCATTTACCTTGATCTGTATTTTACATCAAATATTTGGTACCTACTTTAAATCTCAAACCATGTACATACTTACGCAATTTGTCATCAAAATTAACAATACTATTCGTATAAAAGTTACGAAAAGGAACATTTTTAACTTCTAATCGGTGACGTCACTAATCTGCATCTTCTTGTCGCACTTGGCCGACACACGACCGTGCACTTTTTCGTCAGTATCAAAGTACCTAATTAACTTTGCCACGGCTGGTTACAGAGTACAGCTGAAATGATTATTTATGCAGGACCGATTTTATGACTTCCAGCCTCCGAGGTTTTCATCGGTTTTTGACAAGTTTTGAATCGTATCTCCTACTTTTGCACTACAGATAGAATTATAAATCAAACGGATATCGGTTATTCAATCTTTTATCTCCATTTTTGTCTACCGGATCTTGAAAGAAATTAATACTTAATTTTGTATGTTTTTTCTTAAACATTGTCTAAAAAACACTTATTTCGTAGGTATCTCTATTGACGTGAAAGATCTAACATACGAAATCTACATATTTGGGTTCGTCTATGACGTCTCTAAAAAAATGTTTAGGGTTTTCATTTTAAACTAAGTAACACACAAGTTATGGCCAGAAAACCAGTTTTTCAACTTTGTTCAACTTTGATGCCAAATCCTCGTATCTCGAAAACAATTAACTTTGAAGTAACTATGGGATACTATATTGCTTATAGCCGTTGTTGTTAATATAATAAGCTACAAAAACATTAGAAAACTAAGGGATTCACATCGAAGGTTTCTTGTTTCGTAAAAATTTTACGTGGAAGCCTAGAAGCTATACGAGTTGCCACAATGAAGAACGGAACGCAGCTAAATAAGTCTTAAAATTAAAATGACAACCTACTTAATTTGGGCGGGTGGCTTATTTGGTTTATTTGCCGCAAACTCATACTAAATCAGTTGCGGCAAATAAATAAGTGGAACTAATTATGACACGGATAACGAATGATATTTCTCTTTCTGTCATGCACACTTATTAAGATTTGTATGCTACCATCTCGCTCGGACTTGGTATTATTATTATCATAGCTTGTCCTGAGTATTATAGGTCCATGCGTGGAAGTTACCACGATCAAATTTGATTTAAAGTCTAACAGTATCTTTACGTACTTTTTAAATAAAGGAAAAATTGAAAAATTGAATGCTCCGAGCCGGATTCGAACCGGCGGCGACCAAAGTTTTTTTCCTTTATTTAAAAATGTATAATTTCGTTAGCAGCGTAACTGCTTAATACAAAATTTACTTTACGTACTTGCTATCAAGGGACAAATGCTTTATGTCCGACTAAGCACGATCACATAGTTAAAGCAATAACGCGTAGTTTGAGTGTCCGAGAGGCAACCGGATGGCTCGCGGTTTTTGAGCTCCGAAAGCGTTGTGGAACCGCCCCGTGCAACCCGAACTGAGCCAACTTGGACTGGGGCTCAAATAATAACTGACTTAACTGGGTGAGAGTGACACATGGCACGTTCCTCGATAAGTTTGGAGCAGGCGTCAGTCGTAGTCAGCGGCAGCGCTGTTATTTTGTAAATAGATAGTGGGTGACTAGGTGCTGGCTGATTATTATACAATAAAATATACGCTCGCTAATCCCAGAAGCGATAGCGCAGTTATTAATGTTATTATATTACTTTTTAGATACCTATTAGTTCATGGTTGTTACAGTGGAATTTAAATGCATCCGTGTAGAATATACATTCAGAAAAAACGTGCGATAGGTATTATGCTGCAGCTGCATCCAGGCAGGAATGGCTGTTTCTACCATCTATTCGTTTTGACGAGTTTTGAGTTGATATTCCTCCGTCAAAACTATACAGGGTGATTCAGGAGACGTGAGCAGGATCAACCCTACACATACAGTTAATGTTAATGGATCTTTTACCATCGTAATTAAGTTAAACGCCCACAGTTTTTTTTTACATTTTGTGTAAAAGTTTCATTCACAATAAATCATGGTCACCCTACACAACTAAAAAAAAATTCACGTTAATCTTACCAATGCTGGTACGACTGAGTAGCTTATAAACTATTGAATCCGTAGGGTTGATCCTGCTCATGTCTCCTGAATCACCCTGTATATATATTTATGGCACAAACACTTCAACGGTTCTTCAATTATTTATCTACATTTGCACGAGTATTTGTTTTAATGATTTATTCAAACATAGTCCAAAAAAGCTCGGTTTTCGATATTAGTATGCTGTTTATGCAGTTTTATAATTATATGAAATCTACATTATAACGGTTCCTTATTGACGTCTCTAAAAACCCACGAGAGATTTTTATTTTTAACTCATTTTCACAAAAGTTACGTCCAAAAAACGGTTTTTTGGTCTGAAATTGCCAAAGTTGTGCCATATATCCCGAAAACTGTGAATTTTGATGTAAATATGGCATACTATTTCGGTAAACCACGTTGTTGTTAATACGATAAGCCATTAAAAACACGAAATAACCGTCAGTTTACGGATCGAAGGTCATTGGGAGCTAAGGAGCCCCTTAAGTTCTCAGCAGACCATCGCGAGCTTACATACATTTTTATGATAAAAATAAGTACCTCTGTAAAAAAAAAATAGCGAACTAGTTTCAGTAAATATTGAAACGAATCAAATGCCCTTCATCCTTCTCCTTCCACGAATCATACTTACATAGAGCTAGCCGATGAATCGTAAGTATAACCTAGACAAGGACTGATATTATTCATGATTACCGACAACCGTCCAATTTATGTATAACAGTTGTTACGAAGATCGGGGTCAAGTTATATTAGAGATGAGGAATGGTGAGTGAGTCGAGACAAGTTGTGAAACAAAACAAAGCATGTATGATATGAGTATGTAGGTTGTAGGTATGTATTATTACATGTATGCATGGTTAGCATTAGTGACGCATCGCTATGTAAATTGTTTTCTTATCATTCACCTTGTGATTGCCTCATGGATCCGAGTACCGGCAACGGGAAGCACCGTAAATGCTCATAAACTATTATGAACCTATTAGGAATTCAATACGACTGCGATCATCAGGCATTGCCTATAATGATCTAATTTTTTATAGGTACTTAAGTAGGTAGGTATCTTATGTTCAATTTCTGCTAACTGCATGGATTGATTGATTTATGATTCGTCATAAACATGTACGTGGTATTCAATCGCCGCGAAAACAAATAAATTCTAATTGACCTTTACCCTCGAACGAAGGTGCTTATTATGTAGCTTAACCCATAAATATATGCCCATTGATTCGAAAATGATATGTACCTTCATATGCCCAGAACCGTATTAAATGTGTATAAGGGCTGTTCATCGTTTTCGAAACAAGGGCAAATGAGATACCAAATAAATGTAAAAACGTGATTCTTTCTGATCAGGATGATATTTGACTGATCTTCGAGAAGGATCGTGTTACGAGGAAGGGACATACCTAATTAATAGAGATGCCTTGCTGACAGAAATCCAGTCGAACATCCCTGAATTATATAATTACCTTCTTCATTGCTACGCGGACCCAACAAAGTTGATGTACCGGTCAAACGAGTTGTCATCCGAAGTTGGCTGTCAGCAAGGCGATCCTCTGGGGCCAGCAATTTTCAGTTTGGCTATAAATCCGATAATACAAAATTTGGCATCCAAATTTAATGCGTGGTACCTGGATGATGGGACCATAGGAGGTGACGCTGACTCTGGTACTTTCCGATCTTTCTACAATCGTTGATAAATTTAAAACCATTGGCCTAGAACTTAATTTCGTAAAATGCGAACTATACATCCCAAATTCTTTGAATGACTCAAATGACATAATACACAAGTTCAACCAACTTGCACCGAACATTAAAATACTCAATAAGAATACACTTTGCCTCCTAGGGTTCCCCATTTATGAAGATTCTTATCCTGATTACATTCGAAATTCCATATCTAAATTCCAAAATCAGAATCACTCTCGTCGCCTTTTGGAAATTAGTCCTCGTTATGCTCTTACTCTAATGAAATTTTGCCTTTTTGTGCCTAAATTAACTTATGTGCTTCGCAGCTGCCCTCTTTGGATACATCAAAATCTTTTATCACAAATTGACTTATTGATCAAAACTAATTTAGAATCCATCCTCAATATTCAGCTAAGCGAGCAGTCCTGGACCCAAGGAACTCTTCCCATCCGGTACGGTGGTTTAGGGATTCGCAAAATTACTAGTATCGCGTTACCGGCTTTTTTGTCGTCATGCCACAACTCGTCTAGTCTCATTCATAGGTAAGATCCTACCTACACACTATGAGACATCGGGCTTGGAGGACGCAAAAAGTGCCTGGTTAATTGCTTGCCCCGGCCAAAATTTGCCTGACCATCCAAACTCACAAAGGTGTTGGGACGACTCAATGTGCAAATTGACCGCTGACTCCCTATCTATCCAGTGCACCACCGCAGAACGAGCCAGACTATTGGCGGTAAACACAAGAGAGGCTGGTTACTGGCTCCACGCACACCCTTCTGCAAGCACTGGGACATTTTTAGATCCAAATACTCTCCGTTTTTCAGTTTGCCTGCGTCTTGGGGTCCCGGTCTGCGCCCCACATCGATGCTCCTGCGGAAGCGAAGTAGGTCGGCTTGGGCACCACGGGCTCTCCTGCCAGAAAAGCGCAGGTCGCTTCTCAAGGCATGCTGTCCTTAATGACATCATTCGTCGGTCTCTTGCATCGGCCAATGTGCCGGCTGTTTTAGAGCCATCGGGCATTCTAAGACGATGGAAAGAGACCGGACGGGATGTCATTGGTCCCGTGGAGTATGGGACGGGTCCTGGTGTGGGATGCAACCTGTGTTGACAGACTAGCCCCGTCGCATCTCCACCGTACCTCTATGAGGGCAGCAGCTGCAGCAGAGGCGGCCGAAGCTGCGAAGGTGGGCAAATATAGTGGTCTGGGCGCTGAATATAATTTCATGTCTTTTGGCGTCGAGACCCTTGGCCCGTGGGGCCCTGGAGCCCTAAGCCTCTTTAAAGAGATGTCGAAGAGGCTTATAGATGCCACCGGTGACCGAAGGGCTGGCAGTTATATCGCACAAAGAATAAGCTTAGCTATTCAGCGAGGTAATGCTGCCAGCATCTTCCGCACAATGCCGCAGGGGCCGTTTACAGATTTAGTTTAGTACTATTCTATTTTTTTTTAATTTAGTATTTCTCGAATTGCTCCATTCATTTCCGTGTTGCTCCATATCGCCGACTACAATTTGCTCCACTGAATTTCTCATGTATGAACGTATTGCCTAGTTTCCCGAGTTGCGGCAATTATGGAGCCAGAATGGAGGGAGCAATAATCGCTCCATTTTGAGCAATATTCGAATTGCTTGAAGTGGCCGTGACTCGTGACGTCAAAACTGCCCCGAATTTCCGGCAATTCGGCAATTTTTATCTCTCGTGTAAGAGCACCTGAAGTTCGGATATTATTATCTCTATCTCTATCGCACTTAGAATACTCGAGTGACATGTGGATGTAAGTACACGAACTTCGAGATTCGATTTTCGTGGTAGCGCCGCTGTGATAGCCGTGTAGGTACTATTATCTATTCTGTGGCCGTGCCAAGTTCTTTACAAATACCGATACGGAATAAATAAAATAATGCGTAAACTCTATGAGGTCTTGTAGATACCTATACCTACCTCTTAAAAGTTTTAGGTAATCATCGGTTGTAGCACATCACTATTTAAGAGATGTAAAAAACTGACAACACATGAAACGTCATTTTACTCCGTCGTATTAATGAACCTTAATCAGACAGGTTTTTTTTCGTCATAACAGGTACGTCACCTTATCAGTAGGTATATTACCCTATAAATATATACATCTTAAATGTCTTGTTAACTATTCATACAACGAGTAAAGTACTACATTAAATAAATAGGTGTAATCTAACTGCACCTTTAGTACATAAATACCGAGGGAGATGCGTTAATAAGAAAGTTAAATGACATTGTAGGTACCTAGTAGCCGCAACAAGAAAATTAACTTGCAGTTCGATGAAGAAACGAGATCTGGATAAACAGGTTCATCGTAATTATTTAAAATACAAAAAACCCTTACATCTTCTGGTGGGAACTCGTAGCATTCCGCAATTTTCTGATACAACTCCTTGACGTTGGAAAATCCAGAAATGAGTCCGAGGGGGCTGCCGTGAGCTTGCTGGCAGTGGAAAACAAGTTGCGACTTCTGTGCACCGTTGTTGTTGTCAACTCCGTTAGCCGAGGGCACCTCCTCGGCTGGCACAGGCGGCACTGGAGGCGCCGTGTATTTTGGCGCTTTCTTCTTAAACAACGACATCGTAATATTTGTAATCGAGCACTAACGGTTTAAGTTTCCGAGCGGTCAGACACACATTCTACAGAGTTTTAATCACTAATCGCTTATCTTGGTATAACTTTAAAATATCGCGTCATCGCACAAGATAAGGTATCGCCCAATGGCGATAATTATATTGGATAAGATTGTGGAGCGTTCGGTTGGGGAAAGCGCATTGGGCGGAGAGGCACGCAAGGCTATCGCGGCGGCGGGCCAGTCGGTACCATGCTATGGTATCTTAGAAGAAGGCTCTAAAAATTAATTTTGACGCCATCTAATTTGCTTTCCCTCAAACTAAATACTGATTCTCAAATGTTGTTCATAACACTCGCTAGATAGCAGTGTAAAGCATTCTTGTCAGTGTGGCTATATGAAAATATATTTTACTAATTTTACTATTACTATTTTTTTCTATATATTTTTTTTTAGGATCAGAACATTCATTTTATTATTTATTTCTCTAATAAGCTTCAACAACGGCTTTATAAAAACAAAATAATTAAAGTTCCCAAATATAAGTAGAATTAAGTAGTTATTATGGCAACAATTACAACCATTTTAAAATAATGGCCGCCATTGCCGTTTACCGGCCTCAATCTGAATTCGTCGGTCTATGCGTATGCGCTTGTCGTGTTTCGTTTAGATTTGTACGGCTATATTCAGTGCTTCTGTGTGTAATTAATGTTGAGTGCAGCTCCTTAGCGCCTCCATGAATTACTAACTACTTACGTTGTTAAAAACTTTAGTGGTGATTGCATTTGTGTTAAGTTCAGTGTTTCGGGTGTGAGGCTTTTCTCAATCAAATTAAACACCACGACTCTTCGTGATGCCACAACATAGACGATGTTGTGTACCTTCCTGCAACGTTACTGCATCGGACAGTAAGTTACATTATATGAAATTTACTAATAAGTATTTTACCTGGATCCATTCGATGGCTACCGGTAACCAGACTTAAAAGTTAAATCAGAATCCGAAAAGTACATGTAACAATAAACTTTCAGATATAACATTGCATTCCTTCCCAAATCCTTGTGATGTTACAAAACCACAGGAACTGGAAAGGTTTAGAACGTGGTTCATGAGGATTGGAGGTGACATAGTGGATATGACTGTCATCGACACTTCGAAGGCAGCGTCTATTCCTCTAAGCAAGTTAATCGAATAGCCATACCGACCCTTCATATACCAGGTAAGTTCTCCATATAATGCTTTGTTTATTCAATGTTGAAATATTTTTTTAATACTGAGCTACATGACTAAATTAGACCTAATATTATACTTTCCAACCCATAAAAAACTTGCCTAGAGATAAAGTGAGAAAAGTTTTCCCTGTTGGTTTTTATGACATTGAAAGATTAAACTTCATATTTTTTGCACTATACCTGAATACAATTATATTGATTTGAACTATACCATATAATTTGCACTATTTATGGTGCCCTCTTTGGGTGTGGCTGTTTTTATAGATGCATTATACCTGTGAATCTTTAGGAATTCCCTTTTTGCTAAAAAAACAATTTAACTTTGATGATGTCAAAGTACATTACCATAATAATAATAGTGTATATAGTAGTGTGTATAGGTGTATAGTCAGAGAGGCTTTTCAGCTAGACGGTATAAAAGTACCTAGTATGGTCAGTTCGGGTAAGTGTGCCACAGGGGAAAGTGCACCCGCGGGGTAAGTGCTGATATCGATTTATATGACTGATTGATGAATGAGGCGCACTCTCCCCTGTGGCGCACTGTTTACCTGAACTGAACAGGGTGGAAAATTAAGTCGGGCCCTGGAGGGAAACTACCTTAAACCCTTAAGTTGGCTCATTTTACTTAAAGGACACATTCCTTTATTTTTTTAAAGAAACAAAACTGTATTCAAAGATTTTTGAAAACTCGCTTGCCTCACCCGGGACTCGAACAAACTAAAATTAAAAAAAAACAAACATTCGCTATTTTATTACACTAATTGATAGGATTATTATTCAGGATAAAATTTATCTAACAAACATTTGGTGTTACTCTCGTCTGTCGTACCAAGATATCCATGAAGAATACCTATTTAGTACAAACGTGACCCATGGACTTCTTTTTATAGGGTCATGTAAAAAATGATATTTATGAAACCTTTTATGAAGCCGTGCAAGAGCTAAGGGTTGCGGTAGAAAATGTTATGCAGTGAGATGTCTAAGAATATCTAGAATTGTATATAGTCTGTAGGAATAAAAGAATTCCTTATTTGCAATGCAGAATGACTTTGTGAACAGTTGAACACACATTATGAACTGTAAATTAAAAAGTGTTGCTTATATTTTGCCCCCAAAGAGGCTTGCATTAAGTGTTATTTATTCCACAAAAATATATTCTTTTCGTAGCAATGATAAATTTATTCTATGGCAGAGCATTTCATTATCATAATAAAATTTATTTTTTCTAAGAAACTAAGCACTACTGTCTTTTGGCTTTCTCAAACAGAATAACCGTCGTCCTTCTATAATTCAGACATTGAATAATACCATTCATTACCTTTTTTCATTATGTATTTTTAAGATCCATATGATTTGCTACTAAAGTACAGTATGCAATGCAGCATGGTGTATTGTATTTATTGTAATACTAGCTTCTGCCCGCGACTCCGTCCGCGTGGAAATCGTTTATATCGCAGCTCCATACAAACTTCAACCCCCCATTTCATTCCTTTAGGGGGTGATTTCCAGGATGAAAACTATCCTATGTCCTTCCCCGGGATTCAAACTATCTCCATACCAAATTTCATCGCAATCGGTTCAGCGGTTTAAGCGTGAAGAAGTAACAGACAGACAGACAGACAGACAGACACACTTTCGCATTTATAATCTTAGTATGGATAGTATGGATGTTCTATGATCAAACAAAACCTTTTGCTACTAGAGCTGTCAGTTAGAGTTGAATAGATATTTGTGATTATGGTACATTTGAAAATGGAACAGTCACATGTTAATAAAGACTTATTTTTAAATCTATATAAAGCTACCCAAACCGCGGTCATTGTAAAGGCAGGTAAAAAGTATTACATTTTGAATCATAAGTTGCAAGGACCACATACATAAAAAAAAAACTTGGTGAATTTTCTTGGAAAATTATTAATATGCTCATACTAAGTATATCTTATTTTTAATAATCATATGTCGTTTTAGAGAAATCATTGCGAAAATGTACCTAGATTCTGAGTTCCATACTTCCATAAGAAAAGTAGGTTTTACGGCGCTAACACACTTTATTCCATTTTGTTATTGCAAGGATGAGAGAAAGTGTAGCTACTTCTCTCTTGTGGCAAGTTGAAAACCGAATTATTCCGTTTCTTCACAATTATATTCTAAATGAAAGTTTTTGCCATAAAGCATGATTAACGATATTTTATTCGTAAACTGGCCCATGAAAGTTATATAATTTTTTTCATGGAATTATGAATTTTATTGTGTACCTGTATGTAAAATATGGTAAACTAGCTTTTGCCCGCGACTCCGTCCGCGTGGAACTCGTTTATATCGTAACTCCATACAAACTTTCATCCCCCACTTCATCCCCTTGGGGGATGATTTCCGGGATAAAAACTATCCTATGTCCTTCCCCGGGATACAAACTATCTTCATACCAAATTTCATCTCAATCGGTTCAGCGGTTTAAGCGTGAAGAGGTAACAGACAGACAGACAGACAGACACACTTTCGCATTTATAATATTAGTATGAATTTAAAAATATTCTAAGTACACAAAAAACTTAATTTATGTTTTCAATTTACTCGGCGAGGAGGATGAGAGTGATGAGACTATGGAACACTTATTGTGTGAATGTCATGCCCTTGCTGGACCTGGCTTACTTTGGTAACGGCTATCCACACCAAAGGAATTCAAGGTGCTTCCGCTGAGCTGCATCATCTGCTATGTGGAAATGATGGAGCGAGCTTGGCAGTAGGCATAAAGGAGAGGGCAAATGCACAAAAGATCCCACTTGGTCGAAGTGCATCCGAAAGGGCCCTCATCTAGATAAGATAAGATAAGATACTTGGATTGAGTTATTTTATTACTGAAGGTTATAACTGTAAAAACTACGTCTTTTTCAAAGCAGCATAACTTGGAAACTAAAACAGGTTAATAATTTGCTGTTTTTATAACATATATTTTTCCTTTCGAACCTGACCACTTTTTTTATTTTCCATAGCTTTTACTGTAGAGCTCAGATATATTTTTTTTCTTAAAAACTACATAGAACTTTTATGCTCCTACATAGATGAGCAAAATTCATCTTTTCCAAGAAAATTCATTGTGCTTTCCTTTTTATGCTAGTGCAGTGTCCCTTCCTTTATTCAGTTTTGATAACAAGAAACAATTGCAATACCTAATTTTGTCATTAATAAAATTTTATGCGAGCCCTATTCCTAGGCGGGAGCTGGGTCACGGTTCAAATCGAGTGAAACGGAGAATTGCTGTTTGATTTTTTCCCCTTAATTTGAAACTTGAGATAGGATTGCTGCCTTATATTGTTTTATTAAGGTTTAAATTTTATTCACACTTATAGAGTGTGTAAGTGTATGTACAAGTATGTTAGATAGTTTGTTCGGGTTAAATTATATTTTTACCAACTTCCCAAGGTTCTATACATATAGCTAAAACTTGGTACACTTCAGTAATTGAGTATGACAATGCAATATTAAAGCTGGTATAAATAGTGATGGAGATGCCATATTTATTTATTTTATTTGGCTGCCTATAATTAAAAGCTTTTACCAGTTTTCATATTTGACAGAAACTTTTTACAGTACATGCAAATATGTGGTTGGTCCCATGGGAAAGGTTGTTCAGTATGATCATCTTATTCGCTTTTTGTCATTCCGGATCATGACCCCGTTAACATCCTGTAGTGTAGTATACTTAAATAATCGCCATATGTTATGTATTGTAGAAATATCGGCCCTACATAGTATTCCAGTGAATTATTTATAATGCCCATTTGTTTTTTTTGGCTGCAAAACTTTTCACGAGGACAAGTTCCGGTGATTGGTGGCCTCAACGATGTGCCAATGCCAATACCTTCCACATCCAGAACATCTGAACCTGTCGCACATACTGGTTCAGCATGTGGTAAGGTGTTGCTTTGGAAATGAATCATAATTATTCCGATCATCCCACCACCATCCACATCAACATCTTTTTCTACTGTATGGATGATGTGCTTCTTCAACCATCTTTATCTTTATTTCACTGCTCAGTTATATCTACTATTTTACCTTAAGCGTAAATAACCTCATTTTTTACATTACTATTGGTCATTATCAAATAGCAGATGAGGGTATAAATTTCTTCAAGAGATCTTAGACCATATCTTCGTTTAAAATTCCGTTGAAATCGGGTGAGCCGTTTAATCGTGATTGAGTAACAAACATCCAAACATCAAAACATTCGCATTTATAATATTAGTAGGATATATAGATGATCTACGGCTACGGTAACCCAGTGGTTCAGGCATGCGGCTGTCAAACGGCGGTCGTGGGTTCGAATTCCGGCTCGTACCAATGAGTTCGGAACTTAGGTACGGAATATAATTTAATATTTATCGTTAGCTTTTCGGTGAGGGAAATAAATCGTGCGGAAACCTGCATACATCTGCTAAGAAATTCAAAGGTGTATGTGAAGTCCCTAAACCGCACTGGCCAGCGTGGGGACTACTGCCCGTACCCTCTCATCCATGAGAGGAGGTCTGTGCCCAGCAGTGGGACGTATATAGAGGATGATTTATTTTATTATAGATGAAGACCCCCCATAAAAGTTTGTTAATATATTTGCCATGTACAGACAGCGATCAGTTACGATTTTATTATATGTATGTATTGATGATCTCCCAAATGTCATATTATCCAAACAGGCAGAGGCACACATAAAATAGTGTATTGAATAAGAAATATCGAATATTCCCATACCATGAGTTAGGACTGCCAATGAATTATTTATAATTGGCTGTTTTTTTATATCAGGAGGGCAAAGGCTTTCACGAGGACAAGTTCCAGTGATTAGTGGCCTCAACGACGAGGCAATACCTTCCACATCCAGACCGTCTGAACCTGTAGCACATACTGGTTCAGCATGTGGTAATGTGTTGTTTTGGAAATGAATCACAATCATTTGAATCATTCTCCAGGAAACGAGACCTTAAACCATCTTGTGATAAAGTTCTTTTTCGACTTTATAGCTTTATATATATTAGTGCACCAAGTTACCTCTTCCCAGAGAATGAGACATTTGTACTTTATGTTATGACTTCTCAAAACCTATTTCACTAGGCCTACAGGACAGAGGCCCTACCGCGAAATGAAAACGAATTTCGTTCGTGTATCAGCCTCTCTGCTGCACTTGCTGGTTCGAGCGACAGAGAGGGAGATACTCGAACGAAGTTCGTTTTCACTTCGCGGTAGCCCCTCAGAATACCACCAAGAAAAAAGTTGTTGATTACCTAGGCGTTATTCAGAATTGAAACATTTTCATTTTCTTAGCACTATAAGGAAAAATGCGTTCAATATTAATTTGTCGAATATAATTTTTGACAAAAACTTTTTTTTTATGTAATGCTTCAAATTGGTCACAAATTCGAATATTTTGACCAACGTATTTACAGTCCGCGCCACATAAGGCACATAAATTTGCGTCTCGAAAGGTGTGCGACTTGAGGCTAATAGTCCAGGCAATAAACTGACAACTTGTATGGAAAAAATTACAATTTTGGAAATAATTTATAATAGCTTATTTTTTATGTATAACGGATATATTATCAATTAAATAGTTACCCAGCGACAAAATCCGACAAAATTTCAGACATCGAAAAAATGATAAGTTAACTGGCTTCTAAAAAGTCAGTAAAAATATTAATAAATGTTTTTGTCTTTATTTTGGTTCATTTACATTTGCTCTATAATATTCAAGATAAATCGTACAAAAAAAAGATAATGCATGCTTCATTTAAATCTACATAATTACTTCCGGGTGGAAAGTTTGTCGGATTCTTGACTAAATCATCTTAGAATAACATTTTCAAATGAAATCAACAAAAAAAACGCTATTATAAATTAATGTAAGTATTTCAAAACCGTATTTTGCCTGGAGTATAACTTCACACTCTTTACAGACGCAAACTTCGGTGGCTCGTATTGTAATTCGATGTACCTAGTTTCAACAAAAAGTGTTAGTAACTCATGTTCGAGTAGGAGGTCTTATTACTCAGGGCTGTTATTCGCTACGCGCTAATGCGGCTCACCCCGCCCGTCACGAAACAAGACCTCTGCCAACGCTCAGTTACTTGGTTATGGTTACTTAACTACGCATCGCGGTGTCAAGATAATATATGTGGGTGAGCTTCAGATTTGACGAAGTTGGGCGAACTTCCGCCCGTTCATATTCATTAACTACTTTGTTACACTGTGAAACTGTACTTTACTTTTGCTCCGAAATTTGCTCAAATCAGATCTCTGGAATCTACATAGTTCGATGAGTATTACAATGTGAAACAGATGACCCGTGCTTAACTGTCGTTCTGCAATAACATTGCATGGCATTATAATATCGTCTTGGTGTAAATTTGAAGCATTACCCAAGGATTGAAAACTTGTACCTACTCATAAATTTTACTCCAATGTCAGTAATTTCGGTCCATACAATTTTGCATAGGTTGAAATTGTAGTTTTTAAGAAAGTTCTAAGTGTAAACAAAAAAGGTTTCGGTCAAAAAAAACATTTTGGTGTAAGCATTTATTGACAACTACTTTTCTGTATACCGTCATTTACTACTCGTTGAGACGATTCTAACGAGCCCTGACTCAACGGGGTTACGTCTGTTGACTCCTGAATTCCCATGGCCGGCCACCTTCTGTCTCCATCATCAGATCAGCTCGATGGTAACATAATATTGAATTGTCATCCAAACTAAGTATACTTAAACCCAAAATTTCAGCTCAATCGGTTAAAGATATCTGCTTAAAAATTGAGGTGCAAGGTTCCACCCGAACAAACATGTTACATAGGTACATTGAAAGTTAAATAAAAGCTATTGAATAGTATATTACGTACCTAGGGCGGTGAATTCGTGAATGGCCCAGATACAATACAATACAATACAATACAATACAAATACTCTTTATTGCACACCTCACACAAACAAAGCAGTTAAAAAGAGAAACAAGGATCGCAGGTGTTTGTGGCTCGAACCGAAGGTGAGGGCCATAAATATGCGATCTGGGGCTTTACGAATTACCGCCCGTGGTGAGTAAACAATTTTACGTCTTCACCTGGCCACAATGCAAGTTTTACCGTACGCGCAGCGTGCGGTATAACTCGGACTATGGCCAGGGGTGACGTAATAGTACATTGTTTACCGAGGGGCGTAAGTGGAATATTGCGAACAAGAGTCTATCAGAAGTCCGACGCCGAAGGCGGAGGGCTTTTGATGACTCGAGTTTGCAATATTTTTACGCCCGTGTTACAATGTTTTTCATCACATTTGCGAGAAAACAAATACATTTTAGATGAAATGAATACAAAGCGTAATAAAAACTGCAACATGTCAGTCGTCCATTTTGTTGAATTTGACGTGAGGCGCGTATGGCAAAGACCCTTCGGTATACAGCCACGATTTGAAAACACTTAGACACTAATTAACAACATATTAAATCTGTAAATAATTCAGTTAAACATCTTTAAGTAGTTTTTTTAAGTTTAAATTTATTTATAAATACGTTTTCAGACATCGTATTTGATATAAAACCTCTTTGCTTTGTAACTGCCGCAAGAGTGACAGATACAATTTAAGAAAAAAACCATTACGCCCGTGGGCGTAACACAGGCTATTACAGCTCTGCATGTCTGCGCATTATGAAGCCCTTTTCGAGCAAGTGTGATGAAAAAATATTTATCTACTATTTAAAAATATAGTTGGGTATCCAGCTTAATATTTGTCTAGGTATAGCAATAGGTTAAGTAGAAGGCTATGAAACTAAATATACAATCGCAGCATAGCGTTTTTTAAGTATTTGTACGACGAAACAAGCATACGGCCTGCCTGGTAGTAAGTAGTCTCCGTCACCTGTGGACGCTCCGGACACTACGGAGACAAGAGAAATCACAACCGCGCTGCCGACCCTTTATTGATTTAAGAATTCGTCGTGGGAAAAGAATATATCGAAAATGTATATTAAAATTTCTACTACGCTCCTGAATGGAAGCGATTTCACATTCGGTCGCCGAAAGATAAAAGTTATAAGTTTCTATCCAAAATGTAATTTTGGTGATGTTTTATTGCCGAAAATACTTTTTAGGGTTCCTTACCCAAAGGGTAAAACGGGACCCTTTTACTAAGACACCGCTGTCCGTCCGTCTGTCACCAGGCTGTATCTCATGAAACGTGATAGTTAAGACAGTTGAAAATTTCACTGATGATGTATTTCTGTTGTCGCTATAACAACAAATACTAAAAAACAGAATAAAATAAATATTTACCCTTAAATACTCCCATACAACAAACGTGATTTTTTTAGACAATGGTACAGAACCCTTCGTGCGCAAGACCGACTCGCACTTGGCCGGTTTTTTCATCTATGTTATATTTTGCAGCCGTAGACAGGGGATGCCAGTCGACCGATGAAACTGCTTTAGACTCTTGCTGGAATACAAATATAACTACTGACATAAGTTCTCAGCACATCGAGGTCCTCATCCTGCTTGAAAACCGAGGAGACACCAGGAGGAGGTATATATAATATTTAACTATTTTTTTAATTGCGTATCTTCTTCTTAATTTAAGAGTTATCCTCTTGTCGGTGGAGTAATTGCGTATACTTAAGGAAATAAGTACTTTGTGTTATATATGTATTTAAACTCAAAACTAAAATAGTAGTCTTGTCTAGAATCTAAAACCATTCTGCCTTCTACCGATTTTGTATAACTGCGCGCAGCCCCGCACTACACGTTGTAAGTAGGTATAGAAAAATAAGGAATTTATGTTTCGGTCGTGGAACACTACATTTTGGTACATGTTTAGTTATTATACGATTTATTTTATTGAAACATAATTTTATTTTATACATACAATGTTCAATTCTAACAAGCCTTAATACGATGATAATTGATGATTTAATATGTGTGTCCTGTGTGTTTGTGAATAAATATATCTTTCTTTCTTTCTTTCTTTCTTTCTATGATGGTTTTGCTGGTTTGTAATTTAAACATCATTGTGAAAATTTGATGGGTCAATATCCATAACGGTTTACGTTATGAATTTAATCATTAACGGCCGTATTCATAAACGTCCTACAAGCCTGATTTAACTAAAATGGCGTTAAAATTCGTTTGTCCTTATCTGTCACTTTGACATTTGTATTCGTAAGAAAGGGACAAAGCACATTTTATTTAGCAGAGGCACTTTAAGTTTTATGAATAAGGGGGTTAGAAACTACCCAATATGGGTGTAGACTCGAAAATTATTATTACTCCAAAAGAGAGAAGGCAAAAAATATGCCTAGTGACGAAAATCCCATTCTTATATCTACGAACCGTTTTAATATTGCTTGTTAGAGAGAGAAAACACAAACAGTGTGTGACGTCACAATATGCGAGTCTGCCGCAGAGCGAGCCGCGCGCGCGGCGGGCCGCGTCGGCGGCGGCGCCGAACACGATGGGGAACGGCACGTTGCCGTCTATTAGTGACGTCACAAACTACAAGAGTCATCGTTTCATATGAAGTTGCGTTTTGCGAAAAAGGGACAGAAGGGGTATGTTCTGTCCCTTTTTCGCAAAACGCAACTTCATATGAAACGATGACTCTTGTAGTTTGTGACGTCTTAAAACTTAGGACATAACTTAGGATATAACTTCGTGATCTTTTAACCTCTTGCGTTGATTTTTTCTCCATTTGACTACATTTTTAATCCTTTTTCGAGAAAATATGACATTATTGATTATTTAATTTAGTGTCTACACCCCTATTATAAGCAACATCGCTGGACACTGTAAAACAAATGAAATATTATGTTTTCCAGGCAGACAATGTCAGCTCGTCGCTCGCTCGCACAGCATCGCACTTCATCCTGGACACACAACTGGCTAATTCTCTCAACACGTCGAGGTCGCTGCGAAAACCGAGAATACGCCATTCAACAACATCCATTTTGATTGAAGCCAACACCACTAACTAACTAGCCATAGTTGGCGCTTTCCTTATAATGCACGATGTAATTCACGGAATATTACGTTTTTTTGAAGTGAAAACTTCTTTAGCGGCGCTGAGCACTTTTTGGATGGGAAAAAATTGTTAAATACGCGACAGAGTTTTGTGACGTCAGATGTGAAGGAGGTCACTTTTTGCTGCTAGCCGATTCGACTTCATTCAAAACTGAACGCTATTTGTAAGAATATAAAGCCGTTAAACACTTTTTGCAATAGCATATTCTGCAAATAAATTTGTAATTTTAACCAACGCGTCCTTCACCGTTTTGCTATTGAGAAAATTCGAATAGTTCGAATTTGGGCGTTATTCCTAAATAGATAAAGCTTAGAAAAATATTTACCAACGGCAAAAACAAATTGATATTGTGGTCGCCACCGCCGTCTGCTGTTCTTGCAAATTCGAATAGTTCGAATTTAGACGTTATTCCTAAAGAGATAAAGCTTTGAAAATTATTTGGCAATGGCAAAAACAAATTGGTATCGTGTTTGCCGTCGCCCGTCGGCGCGCCGACGGGTGAGCCGGCGGCCCGTCGCACCCAACGCGCCCGCGGCCCGTCCGCCTAAATAATTGATAATTGTTTATAAATTTGCCTCAAATTCATTTGTAGGTTGACACCGTAAGATGTCACGTGACCTGATCGAAAAACTGTTACAATGTTATTGAGCACTATTGAGTTTGTGCAACCCGGTCTTTTTTTTGTTGAATTTTGTCCGTGATGGTATATTATTAAGGTTTTTTTATTTTTATTGATGTCTAACCATGAATGTAAATTACTAAAACTAAAACTACTGTAAATTAAATACTAAACTACTCGTCTCACTTACCTCTGTCTCACACAAAAGGCACACGAAACGGCACGCCCAACTCATCCCCACGTTATGACTTTATTAAACTAGAATAAATGGGGCGCATCCTAGCAGATTGAATCATGATATCTTTGTTCTTATCTGTTATAGGTTGACGCGAGAGTACCTTTCCCTTTATAATGTTCTATGCCATCGAAGCTGCTTTAGCGTTTACTGTTGTTTTTTTAGAGAACCAATGAGTGTCGTATTCAACCCCAGTAAGTTACAAATATTAAAGTATAGGCCCCTGGAAAAAGCCACCGCTAACAAAATGACTTTGGTCCCTAAGGCCTGAATCACACGGGCGCGGCCTGCGGTGGGGGTCAATAGTAAATATGACAGCTAGACAAGTTTACTATTGAACCAGGCCAGGCCCCGCCAGTCTGTGAGACGCCTCACAATTTATTTTTTCGAGTAAATTAGATTTTAAATCCTTACTAATATTATAAATGCGAAAGTGTGTGTGTGTCTTTGTTTGTCCTTCTTTCACGTCGCAACGGAGCTTCGTATTAATGTGATTTTTTGAATGAAGATAGTTTAGAGGCTGGAGAGTGACATAGGCTACTTTCTCTAGCGCGAAAACAAGTACAGTCAGAATCATATAGCTAGTAGCAGCCAAAAAACCCAAATACTAATACACTTCAGGCACAGATTAAAGAATACAAGTACAGATACCCAATCCCATAGAGCAAAAGCGTACCGTCCTAATGTAGGCAATTCTGTATACAATTTTAGTCCCGTAGCTACACCAGTAGATGCAGTATCCGAGCTACCACGGCTATGACGCTGTCAGCCTTTAGTAATACATTGAGATATCACCAGATGGCGTTGACTTCCCGGGCAACAAATAGAGTATTTTTGATTTTTTCGATATAAAAGTAGTATTTTAGAGACAATATTACACATCACACAAAAATATACATAACCAAATGCTTAGAGCCTGTGGTTCCATAGAACTTTCGCGACCCGTGATGGCGCCATCTAGGGACAGTACCCAATAATACGTAGCAAGCTTGAAAGCTGACTCGTATAGTACGAGTTACATGGATTTAGTATCAATTTTATTGCATTTACTAAACTTATAAAATATACCTTTATTGTATGTGCGAAAGTATGTTTGTGATATAATTAAGGTACGTTGAATTTATTAAGGTGTAAAAATCATTCTATCTTCACGATTACTGGTTCAAATGTTTCGCTCGGTACCTGTGTCGCCATCTATGAGTTATTTTTAGTATCAATTATACGTTGTTCTACTTGGGAGGCCATGCTTCAGGTAATAAAGACGTGTTGCGATATATTTGAATATTTGTCAACTTTGGGTGCTTCTAACTATATGATGCTGACTGTACCTACCTCTACCTTACCCCACTACTTGCTTTGTAGGTATGTGGTATTTATTGTGTTGGTGGTGAGGTGAGTGAGGTCACCAGAGCTCCTGCCCGAGGATAGTGTGTTGGGATTAAGAGTGTTATTGAATAAGTATTTAGTTTTTAAGTTATGTTGTGCGTCCTCTTTAGCATACCAAGTTGTACAATATCTAAATTGCTATGTAACATGTACAATTATGTAAATAAATAAAAGAGTGAGGGACTCTCATTTGTCTCTAAAACTCAATGAATCCTCTACTCGATTAAGTGTCGGCAACGCGTTTATTTCTTCTGGAGTCGCAATGAATCGCCCATAGGCTACGGTGTTTGCTTACCATCATGCAGACCGCATGATTATTTGCCACCTTTGTAGTGTAAACAAAATATTATTTTGTATCGCAACAGCACCACCGTCTCGAAGGTGGCCCTTAAAATACCTGGCGGGGCATATAAAGCTAATTACAATAGTGAATATAATGTAACATTATTTTATCTGTATTTATAATTTGATGAATGAATATCCTAGATAATTGTAATGGTACGTAGCAACATTTCAAATATCAACACAAGCCAATTCGAAATAATGTATACTGTATGCCTACTGACGTGGCTAAAAAGTAAATAGCTACGTTTATTTTGTTAGTAATATTGAATACATCCATAAACATGCTCCTGTGGCCCGTTTCACGAAGCTACAAGTTACAATTTTACAAGTCTAAACTAGCAACATTGGTTGAAAAAGTCACTACAAGCGTTTCTCGAAACTACTTTTCTACAAATTGTAAAACTCAAGTTACAATTGTAAATTTTGAACCACAGACATTTTTTATTATTTTATTGTTTGAAATTGCTTAAATCGTACTAACGTTTCTCCAAGATTTTGTTAAATTGTCAACTTGTATTGGTCACATTGTAAAAAAAACTACCTAGCTTCCGAGCTAAGTAAACTTGTAAATTGTTCTGTTCTGTTCTGTTCTGTAAATACATTTTATTCGAGCAAAATGTGGCATTCGTGGGACTCTACTGGTGACGAAGATAATGATGCGGCTTCTAGTAGCTTCCGCCAGCGGTTACCAACAATTTTCCGGACCAGAATGAGTACTGGGTTCCGAACCTCTGTTTATGAATTCAACGAAGGTTTTTTTTTGCAAAATTATTCAAGTTTTCACTTCTACCGGCACTCCCGGAGTGCAACCCGGTCTTTTTTTTTGCTTTCTATACCTTACGGTGTGTACAGTCGCCATCAGATATATCGTAGCGAGCGGCCAAAGTGATCATAAATATCTGAACACGTCTCTATTGCCGAGGCATTAGACGTGTTCAGATATTTGTGAGGGACCTTGGCCGCTACGATATATCTGATGGCGACTGTACTTATATCTAGTACTATCAAGTACTATTTTATAATAATAGAGAAATGGCAGTCTCGGGTTATGTTTATGTTCCTGCGAACATAAATAAACTACACAATAATAGTTTTCTTCTTTTGAAAACGTTATAATTATAAAAGTCATGTACATAGAAAATAATAAACAAACGTCAAAAACATGTCAAAACATCAACAAGTTTTTTTTTTAAATATGGACGTGACAGAGACTTGTTAAATCGAGATGTCATTTACTTGTAATCGAGAATATCGTACAATTTTATTATTCTACCATGGAAGGCCACCATCGAGAAACACTTGTACTTGTAAATTGTAACTTTATGTTCCTGTTACTTGTTCGATTGTAGTTTGTAACTTGTAGCTTCGTGAAACGGGCCACTGACATTATATTAGTAAAATATAAAACCGTGTATTGTCAATTGTGTATTCGCCAGTTTTATTGGCATGGCAAATTATACTTGTATATGTTTTTGTTTTCAGAACCGTGCCAGGGCACGAGGTCTGTTAAAGATTTCAAGCAATGATATATAACCCAAAGGTAGTAGTCGTTCCGGGGATAACGCTCTACTACACACAAAATTACAAATAAACATACTCTTTATTATGTTAGTGTAGATAAGGTGAAGAACAAAAACGTGGTAATCTTAACCCAGTAATATTCATAAAAGTAATTGTTTCTTTAACTGAATTTGCGAAACAAGCTAGTCAAGGAGCGTTGCAAAAAACGAACTGACAAGTTTTACTTAATATTTGTACAATTTAAGACAAATTGCTAGTCAAATTATACCTACATTTCTACAAATTGCAAATGTTTGTCATTGGCTTCATTTTTGTGAGTAATTTTAGATTGTAACATTTACAAAGCGAAGCTCAGGGGCCCGTTTCACAATGCTACAAGTTACAAATTACAAGCGGAGGTCTCTTTTCAATACCTTTTGATAGAAAGAGACTTCCGCTTGTAACTTGGAAGCAGTAAGTAAGTAAACATTTATTTGTGATACCTACACAGGTTGCATAATAGATGATAAAAGTAGTTATGTATGAACTTAAGTGGCAAAAGTCTGCTCGCATTCAACAAAAAAAACTCATCTCCCATATTTGAAAACATAACAAGATTGTAAATTAAGATAGGCTCAACTTAATTTGGAGACATTTGTGAATATTATATATAAAACAATACATATTACAACCTTTATTACTTCTCATAAATTTAGTTTGATTACAGAACTACCTGTCCCCATAAATATTTCCGTTTTCGGCGCGGAGTTTTTTCCCGCCGAAAATCAAATATTTAAAAATCATGAGCCACGAACGAACCGGGTGCTATATGTATATATATTGGCTTATGCATATGTATATGGTGAAATTAGTAATACGGCAAGCAAACTAGATGGCAGCACTAGTTGTGACAGTTGACGGCTTGAAGTTGCCGATCTATCTCAGTATATTACACTCTTATCTATGGTCGGTACTGAGGCGAGTGAGTGCTCCACCACAGCGCCACGCGACCCAGCGGCCCGCCTCCCGCGCCGCGTCATAAGCGATGCGGTATTCCCGTTGTTGATCATTAGAACTTGGAACCAGAACTATTTACAACAGCTTAGTGACACGACACTCGGTACTTGCACAATTACAACTCGTGGGATGCCGTTCAATGAGAGCAATTAGTGACGTTTTGAATGTCTTCAGTTTCTTTACAAGTTTTGCAATGCTCTGGCAATGAGTCAAGACGACTAATTATAAAATTGACCATGTCAACGGTTTCACTAGAAGGCGTTGTATAGGAGAGGTCTGAATTCCATATAATCTTGTATGGGGCTTATCTTATACCTCGCTTATACAACGCCATCTAGTGAAAATGTTCACAAAATTAGTAACATTATATAATTTACTAGCTTCTGCCCGCGACTCTAGGATGATTTCCGGGATAAAAACTATCCTGTCCTTCCCCGGGCGGGACTCACACTATCTCTGAACCAAATTTCATCTCAATCGGTTCAGCGGCTTAAGCGTGAAGAGGTAACAGACGGGTAGACAGACATACTTTCGCATTTATAATAATACTATGGATTATTCGTTCATACAAGTTGTGCACGTTGCAATCTCTTGGGGTCTTACCCTACCATATCTTCGATAGATTTATTTTGTATGACTATTGCGTTTTCATTAGCAACAGATAAAAAATACGAAAATATTCGGAAACTATCAATCTTTCATTTAAGTTTGCTATTTTAATATATATTTATACTCGTCGACCTTAATGTTTAAATTAAGACTTCTTACACCAAACTTAAATCGCATACTTTTTACTATGGAGCTCCCAACTCAACATTTCATGACTGGTGAGACAATGAATTTGACCAATCACGTGGCGCCTTTACTGAACTATAATGTATTTGACCAATAGGACGCCGTCATGAGAAAGTCAAAAGGTAATAGACATCAACGCACAAAAAAGAAAAAGCCGTTGGCTGCACTTCGTTTCAGCAGGGCCTAGAATTTCAATAGACACCAAGTTTGTTTAATTAGTTCAGTTGACTCGTAGAAAAAGTATTGTATACAATAGTTGTGTAATTAGCTTTTTAAGTCTCGTACCTTAATTAGGCCACTCAGCAAGCTTCGTGGCCTAAACGTGGTACTCGACTGAAAAAACATACATTATATAACGATTGCATAAAATACTATTAATTTCGTAAAAACTAACAATAATGACGTTTAACGATATGATACAGATATTTAAAATAAACCATCTTCGTCTGTAGTCTGTAGCCCCGACAGGATTCGAACCTGCGACCTTTCTATTAACGCTAGACTGCTCTACCAATTGAGCTACGAGGACAGTGACGTAAGTTGTATGTATACACACGAACACACACGAGGCTACAGACGAAGATGGTTTATTTTTCCATTATATTCTTTCTCTGTATCATATTCATATCGTTTAATAAATTATCGGGGTAACTTCCTCGTTAAAAATAACACAAAAAACTAAATATTTAATTAAATAATTTGTTTCGTTATAAAGGAATAATGACGTTGTTTGATGGTGATGTTGTCACAAACAAGTAATCCCTACAAATTCCATACCATTTCCATACTAACGGAGCGTATTTAGCTGATTTGACTTTTGTCAAATACCGTATTGTATTGTACAGTTGTTCTTACCACACCAATCCATCTATTTGGTCGTTCGATATGCGGTAAGACACAGGGTGGTTGGATTGTCTGGGCGTTTTTTTTTTTTTTTTTTTTTTTTTAATAGCTTAAATTGTGTCCCACTGCTGGGCAAAAGCCTCCCCTTTTTTCCGCCTTTTTTCTGGGCGTTATGACATGGAAATACTGTTGTGACGGTTAAAATGTTGTCTATAAAGACGCGACATTAGTTAGTATGAGAAAGCAATTATACATACCTTTAAATTTAACTGTAGCTGCGTCTGTGTCAGTTGTGACAAAATTTTATCGTTTATAGTGTGCTTTACACCACTCACAAGTTGATCACGATCAGAGCGCAAGCACGTTTATGGCGCGAAAGAACGCGCGTGATATCTGAAAACGCACCCCACTCCTAGCGGTTCGCAGTCCTTTTGGGTAATACCTTGGAAGGAACTATTATGGGTTCAAATCCTGGTAAGGGCAAAATTTGTGTGATGAGCATGAATATTTGTTTCCGAGTCATGGAAGTTTTTTATGTATTTAAGTATTTATATCTATTAAATATATCGTCGTCTAGTACCCATAACACAAGCCTTTATTGAGCTTACTATGGGACTAGGTCGATTTGTGTAAGATTGTCCCCTAATATTTATTTATTTATTTATTATTTATTTATGAATAATCCCTGCTAGCTAGGGACAAAACAAGAACTAGTATTAGCAGTACCAATGGGGCTCGTCCTAGTGGATAGAAAGATCTTTTTTTTAATGCAGTTGCTCAAAAAGTGCTACTTTACATGTTTAGCGTGCGGAAAGTTGGTTTACGCGAACTAGTGCTTTTCACTTTTCCCACTCAATAATTGTACAAATTGTACCATTAATTATTGTCAATAAAAAAATAATAAGATAGAACTGTATTTAAAAAATGGTTTTGGAACATCTTCATTATTTTTAAACTGTATTACAATGATATAAAAGTTTCCAATTCCTTACTTGTTGTTCTTCTTATTTTTTCGCAACTGTATTAAAAAACGTCGTTCGATACACGTGTGGAAATGTCATTCTTCACTCGTTCCGAGTCTTGCCACGAGCCGCAGGTGACGTAATGACATACTTTCCGCACTAGCATCGAAATGTACTATTATGACTAGAAATAAAAAATAGTATCGAGTTTTTGTTTTATTAGATGTTTAGCGGTAAATCTACGAGGAGGCTACAGCTTTCTTGGGGGTGGGTAGTCCCTCCTTGAAGCCGTTGCGGAAACGCCTCCTGACGATCTTGAGGTGACGCATGCGGCCGGTGCCAGTGGTCTTCCTGCGCTTAGCCTTCACCGACCAGTGGTCTGAAATAAAATAATAATAATAATAATCATTTAACACGTTCGCAACCAAGAACCCGCCTGATAGGCACTCGTAATGTTTGCGCAGATGCCGGCTCAGCCCGCTAGGCGGGCAGTAGTATGAACCTACACGCCTAACGAGTTCTGTCGGTTTCTGGTGTACTGTTCCATTTTCAGTCCGGTTGCGAAAGTGTTAAGACGCTGTCAACACCAAAATGCCCTTGAGGATTTTGGATAGCGCGCACACTGTCTATTTGTATCGAAGTAAACGAGAACGAGTGTTACTGGGCGGCCCGGTTTTTGACGATAATAGTACATAAATATTGAAATAAAAAAAAGGGTGGATTATTTGTGAAATATGACTCGCTAGCGGTTTAGGTATGAATATGTTGACTTCATGTCTTTAATTGCAGACCCATACGTCAAAATATCTTTGCAATTATTTTCTATCGAGCCGATTTCGTCAAATTATGTATCGAGCCCGTCTACGGTATTTGAAATATGGTGAATATTAACATATATTTTATTTGATGTGCTAGAACAAATAGTTTTTCTTAAAAAACTGCTTAAATAACATCAATTTCACCAAATTAGGTCTTGTCAGCCTCTTAAATTCGTTTTTTTTTTCCGGAGCGGGAGTCCGCTGGATGCGGGTAGCGCAGGACCGGTCACATTGGGGGAGGCCTATGTCCAGCAGTGGACGTCTTTCGACTGACATGATGAGGACGTCCATTTTAAAGTTAATACTGCCTGCCTAGCTGGTATGATCGCGTTAATGTAGGACATAAAGCATTCATCCCTTTTGGGAATGCAATATCGATCTCGCAAGATCTCGTCCATATTATACGAGTTACGCCGTGGAATCGACGGATGGTTCCATCGGAAGACCAGAGCTGGCCACCAGGCCAGCACAACGCTGAGATGGAACCGTTTTGTGGCAATGTTGTCTTTTCTTTTGTATGTTGATTAATTAGTTGCATGTATGTCTTGTCATGAATAATGTTATTCTATTTTTTTTCACATTGAAAAATTATTGATTTATATACATATGCCAAATTACAGTTTTCTAGTAGTAAGGGTTAAAGAGCTAAGCCGCAGACGGACAATGGCGAAACTATAAGGGTTCCGTTTTAGCCATTTTGGCTACGGAACCCTAAAAAAACCCGATGGGTAAATAAATAAAATTCTAAAAATAGTATTTGTAAATTTTAAATTAAAAAATAAAATTAAAAATGTAATGCTCAGAGAATTTCGTTAGCAGTACTGCTTAATACAAAATTAATTTAATAGTATTTGTGTTGTATTTTGAATAATGCATACAGTTTTTATTTTTATTTCACATGTTGATAATGGTAATCATTGAACAGAATGCAAAATTTACCACTATCTTATCTTATCTAGATGAGGGCCCTTTCGGATGCACTTCGACCCAGTGGGAAAATTTACCACTAGCTTTTTGGTGAAGGAAAACATAGTGAGGAAACCGGTCTAATCCCAATAAGGTCTAGTTTTCCCTCAGCCTTGAAAGGTCAGATGGCAGTCGCTTTCGTAAAACTAGTGCCTATGACAAATTTTGGGATTACGTGTTAAAGCAGACCCCAGGCTCCTTTGGGGCACAACCGGGAATGACGCTATAAGGATGATGACACACTGTTCTTTGCAAAACGCCCAATGCATTTGCTTAAGTAATTAACATGGATGTTACATAGTTACACCCAAATTAATTAAAAAATAGATGAGATATAAAAAAAGATGAGATAGCTAATATACATCTAAGTCTACTGACATTTTAACAGCTTGTAACAGTATTCCCACGCTGGCCCAGTGCGGATTGGGGACTCCTCAGACATCTTTGAATATCTTATCAAATCTATGCAGGTTTCCTCGCGATGTTTTCCTTCACCGAAAAGCTGGTGACTATCAATTATTATTCTGTACATAAGTTCAGAAAAACTACTTGGTACAAGCCAGTATTTCATTTATCACAGAAAAAGTTTCATGATCTTGCTCACACAAGAACATCTACCTAATGAAGATATTTCACTCCAATGTATTACTGCATATCTCAACAGGGGAGAAAAACCCTGGAGTTACTTAATAGGGAAGAGGCAGCCTCAGGGGCCATTGCCAAAGAAAAACCTTTCCACAGCCCAAATAAACAAACATCTCATGTCAAAACGAAAACTTTTCTCACTTGATTTGTAAACTTATCTTGGGTCGGGTGAAGAGAACAAAAAGATGCTTCATTAGAATCATTGGACATCATGTCTGAACTTCATAGTAATTGATAAGTTATTAGCAATTATTTGTACGTTTCTTTCAGTTTCTTTACCTACATTATACAAGGAATAGATTCAGTTTCAACCCATTCCTCAATCAGTGTAGGATGTCCATTTAGGTTAATTGGTCAATTTTATCAAAATTACTTATTTACCCCGACAACATGTTGGCTTTATTAAATATGTTCTGATTATTGAAGAAATAAAAGTGCAACAATGCAATTGCAGTTATCAAGCGCAGAAGCCACACGAGTAACCTATTGTAATGAGATGAGGGAAACTTACAGGATCGAAGCTTCGCGGCCGGGTAGCCACACTGGGCGCATTTTGACTTCTGGATGTGGTACGAGGACCTGCCACATCTCCGGCAGAGAGTGTGGGTCTTATTCCGGCGCTTTCCGAAACTTGACGTACCTTTCGTCTGAAATAAACATTGAAGGTTAGATAGTAAACACCGACACTCATCTAGCAACTATACCGTAGTTTCGGTTTAGACGTAAATAAGGACACATTATACACAATAATATACATATTTGGTGCATATAAAACAACGATTATAACGGATTACAAATTAAACAAAATAGAATACACACCATCTTGCCGACTTTGACAAGAAAAGAATCTAAACGTCAAAATTGACAATCACTTGGCGCAGGGCAAGCAATGTTGCCAGGAAATGTTAGCTACGTTCAAGTAGACGTTCAAGACTTCAAGTTGAGCAAGGAAGAGGCTAAAGCTTGAAACAAATTATCGGACGCGGCACACTGCCGGTATCTAGATAATGAACATACACTGAATTGTGCAAACTATCGGACGTAAGCCATGAACGTAACCTTGAGCGTTCGGACGTCTGACAGGCATCTGGCGCGCTAGATCCCGTTCGACTGTGCACATTTATCAGTCGCGGACGTCAGTTGCGTCCGCCGGACGCGTCCGACGGACGCGGCACACAGTCGGTATCTAGATAATGAATATACACTGAATTGTGCAAACTATCGGACGTAAGCCGTGGACGTAACCTTGAGCGTTCGGACGTCCGACAGGCATCTGGCGCGCTAGATCCCGTTCGACTGTGCACATTTATCAGTCGCGGACGTCAGTCGCGTCCGCCGGACGCGTCCAATAATTTGTTTCAAGCCTCATGGGGCATATACATTACATGATTAGTCAGCCCCAATTCATCAGAATCTGACTAATTGCTATCGTGTGGATGCATGTTGCGCTGCAATCCAACCGTCAAACGAGTTTTCCTTACTAATTGCATGAAAATCACAATTTGGACCATGGAATTTGCATGATCTGCCAAGTGTTTTTTTTTTCTCACAAATTTCATTCAAACAAATTTAAATGAAAATTAAAAAATATATACAAAAGAATATTGTTTTAATATTTTACAACAAAAAAATACAATATTACAGAATATTGTATTTTTTTTAAACCGGTGTTTTGCAACTACAATTTCATTCAGTGTGGCCAGTTAACAGTAAGAAAGCGAAAATTGCCGCATTCAAACGGTCCTGCGAAGCGGACTGCAAGATTGTTACTTACCGATGAGATAGGGCGAGACAGCACGTCTATCATGAGTCGGCCGCGACATACTCTCGGTTTTTGTGTGCTGCACGGCTATCACGCGACGGTGCGCGAGCTCTCTCGATTTTTCTCGCACTATCCGTCTCTCTCTTATTAGAACACATAGAACAAGAGATATGTCGCGGCCGTCCCATGATAGACGTGCTGTCTTGCCCTATCTCATCGGTTAGTAACAATCTTGCAGTCTGCTTCGCAGGACCGTTTGAATGCGGCAATTTTCGCTTTCTTACTGTTAACTGGCCACACTGAATGAAATTGTAGTTGCAGTTGTTACGTCTGTACGACACACCCAATTCTGACTTCGACATGTTGTCCTGACAAATAGGGGTAAAATCACTTAATCTGTATACCCCAACATTTACCGCACCGGAACGTATGAAAAAACGGCGTGATTTCGGCCCCAGCACGTCTAGCATGGGACGGCCGCGACATACTCTCGATTTTTATCGCACTATACCTCTTGTTCTAAGTGTTCTAATAAGAGAAAGACGGATAGTGCGAGAAAAATCGAGAGAGCTCGCACGCCGTCGCGCGCTAGCCGTGCTGTCTGGATAGGTACCGGATGTCACTCCATACAAATTTGTTTGACCTTAGTCGGCCGCTCGCCGAGGTCGGTCGTCTGGCATAGGCTAAAAGGCGCATCCAAATGTCCGAGCACGGCGGACAACATGAGCGGTACGAAGTCATATAGCGTGAAAGGGAACAAAATGCTCGTTCGTAGGGATGCGCCTAATTGACTACTGCCATACGTAAAAAAAAATTGTCAGATTGTCATGGTATTCGCATGCACGTCACTGTCAAGTGTCATAATTGTCACATTTTGTTTTCACTCATTCACTCATTCTCTGTTTGTGCATTTGTTTTCAATTCAATGCATCATGATCATGAATGCATATCACAAGAACAATCTATGAAAATACGAAAATTGGTCTTCTATAGATAATATTATCACAACTAGAGTATCAGCTCATATTATCACAGCTTGATTCGATACCTGCAACCTAATGTAATGGAGTGTGTCCTGCGCCAAAAGACGGAAGACGAGGACATCACACCTTCGGTGACCACAGTGTTCACGAAGGAACGAAAAACTGAGAAACGATGCGGTGTGAGAGACCAGGTTTCTCCGCCCTCCCTGTACAATGTCCGTGTAAAAGATGAACCGGTCGATCTAGATATGCCATTAGACGTTATTGTTGACGTAGAAGGTCAGTAGCTAATTTAAATCTCTAGGGAAATTATTACATTTGTGTTCATCGACTTTTCTTGTAAGTGTAGGCAGGGGCGGCCTTAAGGTGGCGGTTCGCGCCGCGACCGAGAAAGGAAACCGAGACCGGAGACCGCGACAAGACAAAGAACTCTCGTGTCTCTGTCTCGCTCGCGAACTGTCGCTTATATGTTGCCTACCGTCAAGTGACGGTCGCGGTCTTCTGTCTCGGTCGCTTGTACATCTTTGCGAGGCCATCGGGATAAATCTTTGCGCAGCTCTTCTACCTAATATTAAAAAAATATATATTTTTGTTACGCGAGTGCGCGAGGCCCCAGGCGGTTGCGCTGCTCGTCATCCCCAAAGGCCACCCCTGAGTGTAGGATAGATTAACAGTAATTAAAACACCATTTTGTGAATAAAACCATGTACTTAATTTTTTTTTTGTTATAGTAACATGCCTAACAGAGAGAGCTATTAAGGACGAATTAGTGGCTTGTGAAGAAACTGGTGCCACAGGTGATAATCATATTGTTACCAGTCACAGTGATCAATTGGAAGTATGCATCATCAAAGAATCCTGCTCTAGTCCATCTGTTGATGGATCTATTGTTGATGATGAAGACCCACATGAATGCAAAATCTGCCAGAAAATATTTAAAAGTAAATCAAGTCTTACAAGTCACATACTTATCCATGATATGGACGAAACTAGTATAAGGAAGAAAACAAACAACAAGTTTCATGATGAAGAAATTATAATTTGTAAGATATGTGGACAACAGTTTCCAAGCTTATCCACTTATTTAAAACATAGACAAAATCATTTACTTGAGAGGCCTTTCACTTGTGAGATTTGTGAGAAAGAATTCAAATCCAAATATTTACTGTCCAACCATGAACGGATCCATACCGGAGAAAAGCCCTATGCATGCGATGCTTGTGACAAGCGGTTTTCAGAACAAGTTAATTTAAACCGACATAAGAGAACTCACTCAGGAGCCAAACCTCACCAATGTGATTTTTGTCAGAAGAATTTCTCTTTAAAACATAATTTAACACTCCACATGCGTTCACATACTAAGGAAAGACCTTTTGAATGCGAAATTTGCACAATGCGGTTCCCGCATACATCAGATTTGAAGAGACACCAAAGAAGCCACACCGGGGAGAAACGTTTCTCCTGTGACATATGCAAAAAAAGTTTTTCCAGAAAGTATTATTTACCATATCACATGCAATCCCACAACAACCACAGACCTGTCTCCTGTGAAATTTGTGAAAAAAAGTTTATGAGTATATATGATTGCAAGAAACATTTGAAAGTTCATATGGCTAAGAAATCTTTCAAATGCCACATATGTAATGATAGTTTCACAAATAAATTACTTTTAAGCAAACATTTACAACAGAAGCATCCATGATCCTGTAAGCCGACAACTTTGAGCTATTTGGATAAGGTATTCTGCTGAAGATTAATTCAAAACAAAGTTTAAAAATCAAAATTTAATAGAGTTTAACTTTGATAATGTTAAGAAAAAAATACTATTGAAGAACTATGATACTATAATGTTAAAACTATTAAGTAAATTAAACTTCATCATGCAGGTATATGTTTTTAATTTAAAACTGTCATAAATACCAGAATTTAAGTTTATCAACTTAAGAATTTAGTGTTTGTGACAGGGTTGAGTTTCGTAGGAACAAAAAATACTACTTCTCTGGTGGATCCCGAGGAGAGGGACCCTATCAGAACCTGGAAAAATTGTTTCTCCAACGATACAAGTCCTTTGCCAAAGTTTGCCAAAGTAATGCAAATCAAAACTTGATCAGTAGTCATAATGCCAGTCTAAAGGCGTGTTCGCTGCGCCAAAAAACTAAAAAAACCCCTTTTGTAAACTTTATTAATTTATTTCTTATTAAATACAGCAACTATCCTTACAGGTAACCCTAATACAATAGTGCCTTAACCTAAAATTATAAATAATCCTTATTACTACATAACTAAATAATTTAAGTTAATAAATATGTAATGGGGTATACAGATTATGTGATTTTAATCCCCAATTTGTCAGTACAAAAAAAAAAGTTACATTTTCCTTGTATTTGGAAATTATTATAATTAATTGAATAACTTGTTCCATTAAACTTCTCATCTTTCTTTGAAATTATCTTACTTTTCACTTTATCGAATTTCTTTCTACGGATTGTGCATATTGCATCATGGTCTCGGTACTGTATATCTTATTTCATTTCATTTCATTTATTTATTCATGAGCAACATACATCGCATTTGAAATTAACATTTACACATTGGAATTTCATAGTCATATAAATAGCAATTTACTACAATATTAAAATTAATTCTTTTACATTTCAAATGTACTAAGAAATAATGTCATTGCGTTATCTAGGAGTATAGGGAATTTAAAAAAGAGATACAAATTATTAAATGTCAAGTCACATTAGAAAATAAATAATGTTAATAATAATGTCAACAGTTCTAGATAATTACCATTTCTATTCCTTAAATTCCTCTATTGAATAAAAACACCTTTTTAGTAAAAATTTTTAGTAAAAAAGTCTTCAACATAGTTTTAAACACATTTACATTTAAAATTTCCTTTAATTTAACGGGTAATCTATTGAAGAGTCCTATAGCCTGATAACCAGCAGAGTTCTTAACAATTTTCATTTTGGTTACAATCAAACAACCGCCGTTCCCTGTCTTCTGGGGTTTCTATTTCAAAGATAGACTTTATGAGTATAAGTAGTTTTTACAAGACATTGTCTGTGGGATTCTAGCGATGGCTCTAATGGCCCGTTTTTGTGCGACAAAAGCCGTGTGTATATTGTATTTATAACTGTTTCCCCAAAACTTAATGCTATACCGTAGTTTGGATTTAACTAATGCGTGGTATACCATTCTGAGTTGGGGCAGTTTTATCTCCTCTCTCAGACTTCTGAGCGCATAGCAAGCGGAACTTACAGAGTTAGCTATAGATTGTACTTCGTTCTTCCAATTTATGTTACAGTCGATATGTACTCCTAAAAATTTCACTGTTTCTACTTGATTTATCGGTGTACCATTTGAAGAAACTCGTAACACGTCTTTATTTTTGGCAGTAGATTTAAAAAGTATAACATTAGTTTTACTGCAGTTTAGTTGCAGATTATTTACACTAAACCACGTGTGAAAATTTATGAGGGCCTCGTTAACTCTGTTGTTAAGTAACGGTGTGCTGTCTGCAGATATAATGGTGTTGGTGTCTGCAAAGAGAACCAACCGTGTATTTGTAAACGCAGCCTCCATGTAAGCTAGTAAATTTAATTATATGTCGTCGCGTATATTAACTGCTGTCGGAGTCTTTTGCTCCCAATAATATAGGCTATGCGTCTTTTGCACACTCTTTTCAATATGGCATAATAGGTCGCACCTTCCGTATTTTAATATTATAATACCTTTGTACCATAACCAGAACATTTAATATTTGCTTGCTTGCAGAAGGCGAAATATAAGATAATTATAAACAATTTAACTCTCTAACTTTGAACTGTATTCTTCTACATTACTTATCTTTCAACTTTTATTATTTTGTAATTATTATACAATTAGACTTTTCTAAGTTATCACCTTATCAGATGGCCAGTCCAATAATTAGCTAATGTATAATTGTCAACAAAGGAATGTCTGTAATATTGCGATATTTAAATTTACTCGGGTTTATTAAATTAATTTAGTGACACTAAATTTACACGTAATTTACCTATAATATATGAACGAAGTAGTTCTTACTTAGCTACTTTTCTAATTTACGTTAAAAAAAAATATATTACGATTATTTAAAAGTATACGATACGATTTCGACGTCTTCGTTATTTCGTCTCGTCTCTCGTCCTCGAAGCTGGCTGGCTGGCTGGCTGGCTGGCTGGCTGGCGGCTGCAGTGTGCTCCTCCGGCACGGCTGCTGCGTCGGTCGCTGATGCGGGCCGGGAAAGCCCTGGACTCCCTCGAACTTGGGCCGGGATAACCCTGGACACCTCTTCCGTCTTTTTGTATGTTGCGTGCGTGGCTCGTGGATTGAATTTTATCGGGCCTCCTCTTCGTGGTGATTGCTCCATGGTTACCGTAATGGAGCGTTGAGCGGTCTCTGGGTCTGGTGGTACGCTACTGCTAGCGATGTTTTTGACTGATGAGCCCGTACCGGGTAGCTGTGGTGGAGCTGCTACCCTAATTTGGAGATTCTGGAACAGCTTGATAGGGCCCACTAGTGTAATGTCGGCGCTTATTACGGTGATCTGAGTCTTGTCGCCGGTCATCTTGTCGTTCTGGCCACAGATTACTAATATGTAGCTAGCTAAGGAGCTACCGCGAAACGAAAACGAACTTCGTTCGTGTATTTCCCTCTCGATCGCTCGAACTAGCAAGTGCGACAGAGACGGAAATACACGAACGAAGTTCGTTTTCGTTTCGCGGTAGCCCCTCGCCCGTCTAGTACACTAATCGGCCATATATTTACGTTCCGCCGTATAACCTTATGTATGTGTCAATTTTTACGTTATTTAGCTACCACACTAATGACGTGACGTATATTTATGCCCTTGCCTTAGAGTATATACCTACAGAGGCGACGTAAGTGTCGCCACAATGAGGGACGGCAACAAAGTAGATGATTCCCGTGGGGTGGCCATGTAACTAAAAATTACCCCATCGCTTCCATATGTTTATTTTAAATAATGCGCTTTTATTGTAAGTAGTTTTTACTGAAGCTTTACACACATTCACTGCCTAGCAGGCGCTCTGTTCGCAACCACTAGTAATATTCAGCTTAATATAATATGATTCTAGTAACAGAACATGACATGTAGGTAATTAATAGTCCTTGTGCAAGCGGCTTACCTGGTAGTTTCTTATCAGCACAGTTATGACAGGAAGCCCACGAGCTGTGTTGCGGCGAGGTAGACTATCCGTCTCTTTCTAATCGTTCTAACTAGAAAGAGACGGACAGTCTACCTCGCCGCGACACAGCTCGCGGGGCGTCCTGTGATAGCCGTGCTGATCTACTTAATTATTATAAAGCCTGAATCACACTGGCGCGGCCTGCGGTGGCGGTTCATAGTAAACTTGACAGTTAGTGTCAAATTTACTATTGACCGCCACCGCAGGCCGCGCCTGTCTGTGAGAGGCTTAAAGTCTCTCACAGACTGGCGCGGCCTGGCCGCGGCGATCAATGGTAAACTTGTCATTAGCTGTAAAATTTACTATTGACCGTGATGCAGGCTTAAGGCGGGAAAAATAATGACACTAAATACCGAAATGAGACACAACCATATTAAAAAACATTTACTATTCAAATATTCAAATTATTACAGATTAATGATAAAGAGCTCTGCTCGGGTAAACATATGCTGAGAACGATTTTTCCCAGATATGAGACCTAGCTAGATCCATTTTTTTAATGAGGCACAGCGTGGGAGGCCCCCTACAAGGTTGACTGATGACCTGGCAAACGTCGCGGGAGCCCGCTGGATGCGGATGGCGCAGGACCGGTCATTTCGGCTGATATGATGATGAGATAGATTTTTTGCCCCCATAAACCCCTATACTGCAAATGCCATCAAAATCGTAAGAACTGTTTTCGAGAATGCGATCACAAATATATATATGTAGCCTTAACCCAAATACTACGCGCACGCGCATCCTCATTTAGTGGAAACCTACAAAAAAAAACATATTATTTTACATAAAATTTTTCAAGCATAGGGCTTATAGAAAATTATGATTCATTCTAAACCGTCGATCGTCTTTACTTATTACTAGCTGTCCACGCATCTCCTCTCCACCCGCGTAGTAGAAAGAACACAAGCGGAGGCGCAGATGCAGGATTAAATAAAGCCGGAGAAAGAATTTTTGAAATCGGATGAACAGTCCGAGATTACAAGCTACATAAAAGCTTATCTTTATTATGAGTACAGAGTAAATATACGTATATAAGAATAGATCCCATCCATTATATACGAATGTTATGTAATAACAAGTACGAGAATTTTGTTAGAGTATAAATTACCCGAGAAATCGGGTATTTTTAAGTTGTATTGGCTGGTATCCCTAAAATGATTGCAAAGAAGCTAAATCGAGAAGACATTCTAACACCTCTCGCAGCTTACCATAAACAACCTACGTAATTTGGGCGGATAATTTGTCAAGAAATATTTTCTAGTACAATGTAAACAATGATGTTATTTCTATTGTAATCGTCAAATTTTACAAGATTTTGAGCGTAATGTAATTTTACCATGCTATTTTTACGTATTGCGTATACAGAAAAGTGAAAGATGTTCTACTTACGTGTGAAAGGTTATATTTTCATCATATTGTTCCGACCGGCTTTTACAGCCAAGCACGCAACAATTAACCATTTTCTTGGCACAGACAGAACACGAGATACCTTATCGTGCGTAAATTACTTTTAGGACACTATTTTATTCACAATAATATTAAATATTTCGGATTCGTATGCAGCCACGCGCGAGCATTGACAGCATTGTATGCCACAACTGTTGTGCCAAATAGAAAAAAAGTGGAACTATGACAAGGATAACGAATGATATATCTCTGTCTGTCACACTTATCGAGATTTGTATGCTACCAGCTCGCTCGCACGTGGTATTATTATTACCATAGCCTGTCCTTAGTAATTATAGGTTCATGGCCCTTGCATAAAATATATGTACCCAAAAAACTGTGGTGTTGCCAATGTGTAAAACTGTAATTCTACCAAGTATTACATTCATTTCATTCGTTTAATTATAGTCTATGGATAAAAGCCTGTGTTTTCTGTCTCTTTCCGTCTTATAGCTGTGTCTCTAGATTATTGTGAAAGCAAGTGTATTTACTTTTCTCCTTGCGCGAGGTTTGACTGAATACTGATGAATGCAGAGCAAATGTAAATTTTTGATGAGTCCATTTATCATAATATTTGCCCTGACTGTCATCTCTATAAACATAGAGGGCTTCTCGGAAGACAAAGCACAACTCCTCTCCGAAATGTGCCGCGAGACGCATTGCGATATTTTATGCATACAGGAAACCCACCGTGACACAGGCCATTGTCGGCCGCATATACCCGGACTAACACTCGCTGCTGAAATTCCCCACGCAAAACACGGCAGCGCAATCTTCACAAGACCTGAAACCCGGATCACTTCCTCTTCTTGTGTCCTGAGGGAAACGATGGAGCTGATAACCATAGACATCGGTCAGTGTACAATCACGTCTGTATACAAGCCGCCCCCACAGACTTTCCTGCCTTGGGTCGCAACCCCACCCGACGACCACCGGCCGAAAATTATCATTGGCGATTTTAACAGTCACAGTGTCACGTGGGGATATCGAGATTCCAACCTAGATGGAGAAAGAGTGGAGGCATGGGCAGAAGCAAACGGGCTGTCACTCCTACATAACCCCAAATTACCGCCCTCCTTCAACAGCGGACGGTGGAAACGTGGCTACAATCCCGATTTAATATTTACTAGCGAAGAGATACGCTCTCAGTGTGTAAAAACAGTCTGCGGACCGATACCGAGAACGCAACACAGACCTCTAATGTGCCGGATCCAAGCGGTCGTGCAGCCCGTCAACGTCCCTTTCCGTCGTCGATTTAACTTTCAAAAGGCCGATTGGAATGATTTCTCAAACCGCATCGATAAGGACCTGGACGGACTGTTACCAATGGCTTCGGAATACGACAAATTCATAAAGATCATCCGAACCGTGTCGTGCCAATGTATACCAAGAGGATGTCGCACACACCATATTCCGGGACTCAATTCTACCTCAGCGGATCTCCTTAAGACCTACGAATCACTGTACTGCAATGACCCCTTCTCAGAGGAGACTATTTCGACCGGGGAAGAACTGATGCGGGAAATAGCGGCCAACCGAAGGGAAAAATGGTGCGAAGCTGTGACAAATACCGATATGACCCATAACAGCAAGAAAGCATGGTCAAACTTGCGCAAGCTCACAGGCGACCCACCTCCACCAACGAACCCAGGTCAGGTCTCAGCTAACCAGGTAGCAACGCAGCTTCTGCTCAATGGCAAATCTACTAGCCGTATGCCCAAACTGACACCAGCAACAGCTAACCAACAGGACTGCACTGATCTCAGTAAGCCCTTTACTCACCAAGAACTTGAGATTGCCATGAAATCCCTAAAAAATGGTAAAGCTGCCGGCATTGATGATCTGACAGTGGAACAAATCAAGCATCTTGGGCCGAAAGCCAGGAACTGGCTCCTGGAATTATATAATGCCTGTCTGTCGTCGCTCAAAATACCAAAAGCATGGCGTAAGTCTAAAGTAATCGCACTTCTCAAGCCTGGAAAGGACCCCTCAGAGGCGAAGAGCTACCGTCCCATATCCCTTTTGTGCCACACCTATAAGCTTCTAGAGCGACTGCTCCTGAACCGGCTCGTCCCGATCGTTGAACCACAGCTAATCCCAGAACAAGCGGGTTTCCGCCCGGGAAAGTCCTGCACGAGTCAAACGCTAAAGCTAACACAGCATATAGAGGACGGGTTCGAGCTCGGCATGATAACAGGCGTAGTCTTCGTGGATTTAACAGCTGCATATGACACAGTGAATATACAGCGGTTGCTGTCTAAGGTTGGCGGTATGACTGGAGACGCTGGGTTCATGAACATCCTCCGCGAGCTTCTCCACAACCGCAGATTCCAGGTCCACCTGCAAACGGAAAAAAGCCGCTGGCGCCCACAGAAAAATGGTCTCCCGCAAGGTAGTGTGCTTGCCCCGATGTTGTTTAACATATACACCAACGATCAGCCAGCCCTGCACAAAACTCATCGGTTCGCGTACGCAGATGACCTAGCACTAGCGGCCCAAAGTAACAACTTCGAGGATACTGAGAGATCACTATCAAATGCCTTGGAGGGCCTCGCGAGATACTATAAGATGAACTGCCTGAAACCGAATCCCTTAAAAACTCAGACGTGCGCATTCCACCTACGAAACCGAGATGCAAACAGGCAGCTCAATGTTACCTGGAATGACGCTGCTATTGAACACTGTCCGTACCCGAGATATCTTGGAGTAACCCTTGATAGAACGCTGTCCTTTAAGAACCATTGTTTAAAAGCACATCAAAAGGTTGGCTCGCGTAATAGTCTGCTGAGGAAACTCACATCAACCCAGTGGGGCGCTTCCGCACACACACTCCGCACCACTGGCCTGGCGCTCTGCTATTCGGCGGGCGAATACGCGTGCCCGGTATGGCACCGCTCCGCCCACGCAGGACACGTTACCTCAGCACTCAACGACACCTGCCGTATAATAACCGGATGCCTCAAACCCACTCCGCTTAATAAGCTATACCCTCTGGCAGGAATTGCGCCGCCGGAGGCCCGCAGAGAGGTGTCGTGCAGCGTCGAAAAACTGAAGCAGGAACAAGACCCAAGGCACCCTCTCCACGGCCATAAATTGCCACCGTCCCGCCTAAAGAGTCGCAGAAGCTTTATGCGGTGCACCGCTGCTATCGAGAGTCCGCAGTCTCAGAAACGGCTCGCACACTGGCGAAATACTCGAGCCCCCCCTGAAGATTATGTTCGCCCCGCTGAGCAACTTCCCGCTGGGCATAATCAGCCATGGCCGATCTGGAAATCCTTAAATAGATTGCGTTCCCAGGTCGGTCGCAGTAAGGACAACTTGATGAAGTGGGGCGCCCTAAGTAGCTCAGACGCCCAGTGCCCATGTGGGATGGTTCCCCAAACGATGGAGCACATGTTGTCTTGCCCAGCGTGCCCGCACGCCTGCTCCAAGCAAGACCTTCGAGACGCAACAGACAGGGCGATAAGCGTCGCCACCTTCTGGTCCCGCACAGTCTGAAACCATCGACACGAGAAGAAGAAGATAATATTTGTAATGCCGGTCTCGTATCGGTCTTCACAGTCACCAAAAACGATGTCTACACAGCAATGCTTCTGTAATAGACGCAAAGGCCTATGACGATGATGATAAATAATAGTAAATCACCTTGTAAGTCCCGGTGCGAAACCTTGTCCAATATACGTAAGCGAGGGTCGTCGTGATATCCGGTAATATCGAAGTCCAATGATCAAACGAAATGTCGTAAAAAACTAAATCAATCCGAGCATGTAGATAGACAAAGCAGCAAACGAATTTAGTTTTGAAACTGAACCGTATGTATTGTGAACTTGTGACAGAAGATGTTTTCATAGTGTTAAATTTTACCGGGGGTCTCGAGCGACCTACATAAATTTACGCCCGTCATCGGTTTATACCAGCAATTTTATATGTCTAAATCAAGAGCATATTAGCACTTGACGTTTAAATTTTCGTTTTATGTGCAAGACGTATGAATGGTTACATTTTACGTAGCTGACGGTCTACCATATTAGCCCATGACGTTAAATTTTTTTACGTCTGTCTTGGACGTAAAACATGACGATAGAAGCTGTCAAAGTGCTAGTGTACTAGTTCTGGCTGGCGCAGTGGAGCTGAGGGGCTACCGCGAAGTGAAAACGAACTTCGTTCGAATCTCCTTCTCTGTCGCTCGAACTGGCAAGTGCAACAGAGAGGGAGATACACGAACGAAATTCGTTTTCGTTTTGCGGTAACCCCTCAGTGTATATTCATTATCTAGATACCGGCTGTGTGCCGGACGCGTCCGATAATTTGTTTCAAGCTTAATGTGTCTACACGAGCGTGAACCATTTGCTATGGTATTTCAAGAAAAACGTGACAATCATTATTAAATATGTAGTTTTGACATATAAATAGTTTAGAAAATATTATGTTATTGTGTATAATGAATGACGATCCTTTTCGGGAGATAGAATAATATAATATTTTGTATTTAACAGTCAACTGACTCATTAAGTCTTTATTATTAAAATTGACGAACATGGTAGAAATTCTTGTAATCTTGACATTTATGCAAATTTATATTGTAATTTTTATCATGTAATAAATAAATCTAATCTAATCAAGGTTATCTCGCCACACTCCTCAAGCAGCGCAACATGCCTCCAGACGATAGAGTCTGGCAAACGAGTCGTGTCCCTGGAAAATGGCGGTAAATTATAAAAATACGCATGCTGGTAACACGAATGTATGGCGGATTAATAGGTATACTTATGACTGACAGTTTATTTGATAGGTAAAATTGTTGCCATATAAAGAATTTGGTAAAAATGCTGTGGACACGACTCGCTAGCCAGACTCTATCATTAGTTAGCTTCTGATAAATTGGGCCTGACAAATCATGACATGTATAGACCCCATAACAAAACATGTTCAAGTATTATAAACATGTGTGTGTTTAAAAACACATACACATGTTTTCCTTCAAGGATTCTACAGATTACGTGATTTTACCACAATTTTGTCAGTACAACACGTCGAAGTCATAATTGGGTGTGGTGTGGCGTACAGCACGTCTAGCATGGGACGGCCGCGACATACTCTCGATTTGTATCGCACTGTACCTCTTGTTCTAAGTGTTCTAATGAAATGAAATGAAATGAAATTGTTTATTTCGGACATCGGGTATCCATAAGTACATTACAAATTACAATTATAAGTTAGTAGGTAAAAAATAATAATAATAATAATAATAATTTTAATCTAAGTTAATAAAAAATGAAGTGCTCATTGGACCTCACATGCATACTCATCCAATGAGTGACAGTAGGACTGTCCATCCTTTCTGCAACCACCTTCAGGAGAGTGTTGGTACTGCCCCGCACGCGGCTCCACAGGGACGCCACACGCTTGCGCAGCACGGCTTGGAAGCCGTCAGTATTCCTTTCGGCGAACATCCCTGATGCGCTGCATCGCCAGTGCAGGCCCAACATCCCCCTGAAGGCGTTGTTGTATTGGACACGCAGAGCACTGAAGGTCTTCTTGGTGTAGTTGCTCCACAGGTTACACGTGTACAAATTCTGGCAGTATGTTTTAAACAACGTTATTTTAACCTCAGGTGTACAGCGTGTAAACCTACGTGACAACATATTACCTCTAACCGCCAGCGCTCTGCGTTCCCTTTCTAAATCTACGTCATCTTTGAGGCTGTCTGTGACCCAGTGACCCAAGTACTTAAATTTGGTTACCACCCGGAGAGGAGAACCGTTGAGACTTATGGGTGGAATCGCGTATGTTTTAGTACCAGATTTAAATACTAGAATCTCGCTCTTTTTAACATTGTATTTCAGTCCATGAGCCACAACAAAATTCTCACAAACGGCTAACATTTGCTTGAGTGCATTGACTGAGGGACTCAGCAGCACCATATCATCGGCGTAGCTGATGTTATTAATATAACAGCCATCTACCGAACAACCCACGCCAGAACTGCTGAGTTCCTCAATCAACCCATTCACATATAGATTAAACAGTGTGGGCGAAGTCAACCCCCCCTGCCTCACACCACATTCCAGCCTGTAAGGATCTGAGTACCCCCCAGCCCATCGAACGACATTGGTTTGGTTACCATACCAGTACTCAAACATTTTAATTACTTCAGTCGGTAGACCTCCACAATCTCCAAGTTTGTTCCATAACACATTGTAAGATACAAGGTCGAATGCCTTCGACAAGTCCAAGAAACAAGCAAATACCGGTGTATTCCGATCCGTGTAATACTTAACAGTGTGCTTAAGACATAGTATGGCTGATTCGGTTGATAACCCAGGTCGGAAACCGAACTGGGCGTCATGCAGGGTTATATGTTTATTTAGATACGTATTAAGCACACTGTCCAGTATCTTTGCCAGAATAGTGGCTAGAGAGATGGGCCTATAGTTGGACCTGTCGGAGGCATCGCCTGTTTTATTTTTTATAATAGGTACCACAATGGTCTTCATGAGGTCATCTGGTAAATAGTTGTGACGAATGCAAAATGTAAAGAACATAGCAAGAACTCTTGGGAGATGAGCGCCGGCATATTGCAGATGCTCAATGCTGAGCCCGTCGTGTCCGGGTGATTTCCCTCTCGTCATTTGTCGAATAACCTTTGAAATTTCCGCTGGTGTTATTCTGATTGGGCCACCACCTACACGACTCTCAGCCTCGAGCACCGGCTGCCGCCCCTCCACTCCCAGAGGTTCCACTTTGAAATGGTTCTTGAAGACGTTGGCGATATCACTAGGGTCACTAACACCATCAACACTTACCGGAAGGCTCACCCTAGGACCTACTACCTACCTACTGGTCGATTTCCAAAACTGTACAAAATTTTTAGACCGGTGGTGGGAAGCAATTATGTCCATCTTAATTTGGTCCTTATTATTTTGACAGTACTTAAGTTTAGCTTTAAAATCCTTCCTAGACCGGCACATTTCCACATACAGTCGGCCCGACTTGGGTTTGCCATAGATGCACCATTCCTGAAAGCAAGACCTTGCCCTCTGGTGAGCCCCCTTTACGTGTTTATTCCACCCCATGATATAGCCACCCGCCCTGCGATGTTTTTTCTCACAACTAGCCATAGAAGCCTCTTTCAGTATTGTAATAATGGAACAGTGCATATTATCTATGATTTTTCTGTGGTCAGTATTACTACATAAATTATCACAACAGTGCTCTAATTCAACAGGAAAATCAATATCCCTTAATTTACTATTACATATATTTAAATATTCACTTATCTGTGACTGTTCCCTTTCTCCCCATATTATGCCTTCCAAAAGGTTATTGTTACTTACAGCGCCGTCTTGGAATTTATTTTTAGGCACATTTATGCTTAAATTACATACTATTTCTATAGGTAGGTGATCAGACCAATATACATCACAATATATCTTGGCGGCTATAACTGTTTGTCTAGCCGCTTGAGAAGTTACACAGTGGTCGAGCCATCGCGTACATCCGTGACTATCGCTAACGTAGGTATACGAGTCAGCCGGCAAAAGCTCAGAGTCCACTATACATAAATCTTGTTCGCAACAAAAACTGTCCAATTCCTTATAAAAAGACGTACCAGGGTGCGCATTAAAATCGCCTAGCATATAAATCAGATCCACTTGTTCGTTCTCTATGATCGCACAAATTTCACCTAAACATTCCGTGAACTCGATAAGGTTCTCACGTTCGTTATTTGGCATGTATACCGAGAAGATTATCATAGATCGATCAGTCATAGACACTTTAATTGCTATAAGCCTAACACTTTTGCACTCTATCGTAGAAACACTTGGAAACCGGCCCTTGCGCCACAGGAGCGCAACACCTCCGTGGGGGCGTCCACGCAAGACTCCCGACGATAAGTCCACAGCCGTATTGCCACAGTACCCGAACCTGGCGTCAGTAGTGCCCAGTAGCGGTATATCGTGCTGCAGTAACCACGTTTCTTGAAGTGCAACAATATCAGCTGATTCGCACAGCGACCTTACACATTCTTTAGATCTGGTGAATCCTTTACAATTAAAAGATAAAAACTTACAGTTACTTGTCGATTGTATGTTATCCATTTTGTTGTTCAGTATTTCTATTCTTCAACGGGGTTCTCGAAAAGTTCACAAAACGCCTAAACAGTATACCTTCTGGCCAGAAGTTTTCATTTAAAAAGACGTTTTGCATACTTTTAGGCACTAATACCTTGTAAGCGTCATAGCCCCGGTCAGTTTTCAAGTTGATTTTTTTCAAAGACACATTTATTTGTGTCTTACTGTACACATGCGTATTGATATCATTTTCAGTGGTAGACTTGTTGACATTGTATATAAACAACGGTATTCTGCTATCAGCCGCTTTAAAATTTCCACTTAATTCAGTAGCTGCGGTTCCCATTTTTCCAACAATTCTGTTCCTTAATCTTTTTCTCTCAACATCCTGCCACTCCTCGGTAGGTTTATCTATTTTCCACTGCCCAGGCTCCTTAAGTTTGTCTGCAAAAGATAACTGCACCTTGTCAGCGCACATTCGTGTATATGATTGCGCAGTGCTTACGTCCGCAGGTGACATAGTTTGTTTTGCACGCGCTGTAGATGGTTGCGGTACTTGAGTGCACATTTGCGGTTTTGATTGCACAGCGCTCGGGTCTGTATGTAACATCACTGATTTTGCGCGCGCACTAGCATTGTGCGACATAGGTGATTTTGCTTGCTTGACGGCTTCGGTATTAGTCATCGATGCTACAGCTGTTAACGCTTGATTGAACATACGCGGTGTTGAATTCCCATCAGAGTTGTTTACGCCGATTTGTCCGTTGCCGTGATTCAAGTTTGAAACAGAAATTTGTCGATATGAGTTCACCGGTGGTTCGAGTACCTGTTCGGGGCTATTCAGTGATGAGTTACTATTGTTGAGGCTGGACCCCGAGATATGTTTCAAACCCATTGGACCACTGTCATAACCGCACTTATTCTGTAGGTAGTTTCCTCTTCGTGTATTTACATTATTGTAATCGTTACGGTGCAAGATCGACGAGTATTTTAACTCATCTACATCTTTCTGTAACACATTAAAGGTATCCAATGTGACGTAAGTCGCTTGTATTGTCGTCAAACTTTCTTTTAACAACAAGATGTCTTTGAGGAGACGCGTCACATCAACGTGATCGAATGTGATCGGAGGCAATTTTTGGAGATCTCGAGCCACAAACGTAGGAACACAGTCAGGATTGGTCTGCTTAAAAAGTGAGATTATATCGTCAATATCTCTTCGAGTTTTTTTGTCGCCTTTACGCATCTTAATCCGTTTATCCGTAGGGATGGACTCGTAAAGTAGTTTCTTTGCAGAAAGTATATCTTCTGGTGTAAACGACGTCTCACATATTCGGCTTAGACTATCCTCGTCCATTACATCCAGCTTATTTTTCACGAAAGCCAAAACTTCACTGATCACTAGATTACATCCAGTACATTTCACAATATTCGAAACCATTGTCACAATGCTTAGTGACGCAAGTTACGCCGCAGTCTAAACACACATGCGACACTAACGATGCGCGCGCGCAGACTGATCACTAATAAGAGAGAGATGGATAGTGCGAGAAAAGTCGAGAGCTCGCGCGCCGTCGCGTGCTAGCCGTGCAGATCCTCCCATATGTTCACGCAATTTCTCATTACAACTCATTTGACAGTTGGTCATGGGGTATCCACATTATGTGATTTTACCCTAATTTGTCAGTACAACATGTCGAAGTCAGAATTGGGTGTAGCGTACAGTTCATTCAGTATGGCCAGTTAACAGTAAGAAAGCGAAAATTGCCGCATTCAAACGGTCCTGCGAAGCGGACTGCAAGATTGTTACTAACCGATGAAATAGGGCAAGACAGCACGTCTATCATGGGACGGCCACGACATACTCTCGATTTTTCTCGCACTACACCTCTTGTTCTAAGTGTTCTAATAAGAGAGATACGGATAGTGCGAGAAAAATCGAGAGAGCTCGCGCGCCGTCGCGTGATAGCCGTGCGGATACAAAAATCGAGAGTATGTCACGGCCGTCTCATGATAGACGTGCTGTCTCGCCCTATCTCATCGGTTAGTAACAATCTTGCAGCCCGCTTCGCAGGGCCGTATGAATGCGGCAATTTTCGCTTTCTTACTATTAACTGGCCACACTGAATTAAATTGTAGTTGCAAACACCGGTTTAATTTTTTTTACAAAATTACAGTGTAAAAATTTTACTCTTAAAAAATTTACAATTAAAAAATAAATACTAAAGAATATTGTTTTAATATTTTACAGTAAAATATTAAAACAATATTCTTTAGTATTTATTTTTTAATTTTCGTTTAAATTATTTGAATGAAATTTGCGGAAAAAAAACGTTTGGTAGATCATACCAATTCCATGGTCCAAATTGTGATTTTCATGCAATTAGTCGCACAACTCGTTTGACGGTTGGATCAGCAGCGCAACATGCATCCATGCATGGATACACCCCATAATACCTTAAGGTGTGTACAGATTATGCGCGACAGCCGCGCGAGCCAGTGTTCGCGTGAACGGCAAATGTTCGATGGAATTTAGGTAGACCGCGGCGGCTGCGCGAGGCAAGCGATCCAGCGGGCCTAGCACAACTAGCGACAAGAGTGAGAAAGGAGACGCTCAGTCGCGCGGGAAGCGACTAAGCAGCAAGTTATGCTAGACGTACAGCTCGATAGCGCGCCACTTATTTACGTTCGTCGCAACACAACCGTCCAAACTGCGCGCGCACCAGTGAATGGGGTATCCACATGTCATGATTTGTCAGCCCCAATTCATCAGAATCTGACTAATTGCTATCGTGTGGATGCATGTTGCGCTGCTGATCCAACCGTCAAACGAGTTGTCCGACTAATTACATGAAAATCACAATTTGGACCATGGAATTTGGATGATCTGCCAACTGTTTTTGACTTCGACATGTTGTACTGACAAATTGGGGTAAAATCACATAATGTGGAAACCCCATTAGTTAGTCTAGTAATCTGTGACTGAACTGAATTATTGGACGGACATCAATATCAAAGCAAAGAGTACTATCTACTATATATATATACATCAATATCCTGTGCCGTGGAAATAAAACTGTTTGCAATAAATTTGATCTGCTAGTGGATTTTTTAAAAGAATTCATTGTTATAACGCATAACTAACACAGGTGTGTATACATGGTATTTCCATTTTGTTTTGTATTATCGTTCCCTCGTGGTTCCCTCTCATCCGTGAAAGGCCTGTGCCCAGCAGTGGGACGTATATAGGTTGATTTATTATTGTTATTACAAGCTTTTATTTTGCACTATCTTTAACAAGTGGTCGTCGCCAATATATCAATTACTGTCATATACTTTTACGCTCGATTTGTTTATCCTCAATATTTTTTGCTTCATGTCGTTATTGACTAATTTACTTTTTGAAATGACTCCATGAATTCATTTTATATTCGAGATAAGATGATGCGCATAGTTTAAAATTCTAGATATCAATTGATAATGGAGCTGCTTGATCTCATGAAGAACTTGACTATTAAACATCCAGAAAAAGACAGCCACCAGTTGCTCTTCAGATCCATTGCTGCAGATATTGATGATGTGCCCACAGAAGTAGTTCTTGCAGAGTACACTGATAAAACATTGCTTATAATATCTCAGTTCCAAAAAATTGGCAGCATGTTAACAGTGCAGAAAGATTCTGTGCATAATCCTCTTGGGACTAGTGATGTTTATACAACAAAACTTGTTTTTGGTGCCACAGGGGAGGTGCATCAAGCAGCAGCAAGGTATCTGGCAGAGGCCATCAAAATAACTAAGACACTGAACATCTTCATTGACCTGAAAGCATATGATGTTGAGACCATAAAGGCCTGTGCGGATATAGTAAAGGACCTCAAGAGGGAACAGGGCAATTAGAATGTCCATTACAAGCATTAAGAGATTTAAACCTGTCCACAAGTATTATGGCCAACTGGTCCTTGGTCCGCCGGGTGCAGGCAAGACAACATATTGCAGCCAAATGTCCCAGTTGTTACGGAAGCTCGGAAGAAAAGTGGTGATTGTCAACTTAGATCCTGCTAATGAACTAATGTCTTATGAGCCAGACATTGACATTAGAAAACTTATTGTCTTGGAAGAAGTAATGGATCAGTACAAACTGGGACCTAACGGAGCACTACTGTATTGTATGGAGTTCTTAGAGCAAAACATAGAATGGCTGCTCAATCAAATTGAAGGAGATAATTCAACTAATTTCATATTTGATTTACCAGGACAAGTAGAACTGTATTGCCACCATCAAAGTTTAGCAAACATTTTTACGAGGCTATCTGAACAGAGCAATCTTCAGTTATGTGTTGTACACCTGGTTGATTCCCATCATTGTTCTGATGCGGGCAAGTTTATCTCTGCATTAATGTTGTCATTAAGTGCCATGTTAAAAATAGGACTACCCCATATTAATTTACTGACAAAGATCGATCTTCTCAAGAAACACATGGATAAATTGCCATTTGGGATAGACTTCTACACTGAAGTATTGGATCTGAATTATTTGGTTGATTGTTTAGATACTGATGCATTTACTAAAAAGTATAAAAAATTAAATGAAGCTTTAGTTTCCATAATTGAAGATTACAGTTTAGTTTCATTTCAACTTGTGGACATGTTAAAAGAGGACAGCTTGATTAAAGTTAAACATTCAGTTGATAAGGCAAATGGACATGTGTTCCAAGCAGAAGAGGGCAGGCACATTAACAGTATGTTAGCTTGTGCTATGGGTGTGGGTGAGAAACCAGATTTGGAATAACTATGTAATAAAATATTGACTCCCAAAAGAGCATTTTAATACCTACTTTTGTTACTACTACTAGGTAGCCACAGTGATACAGTCAGTAGCAAATTAGCTAAGTGGGCTAAAGACTCAAAAAAAAAAGAGCTCTCATTGCCTTTTAATACAAATATGTGGACATTTTAACCTCTTTGTAATTTGTATGCTTCTGCTGCTGACTGTCCCTCGCGTTCAGCACGCAACAAGGGTACAGTAAATCTAATAATCCCATTTGATTGATCGTACGCTTTTAATACAGATATGTGGACATTTTAACCTCTTTGTAATTTGTATGCTTCTGCTGCTGACTGTCCCTCGCGTTCAGCACGGAACAAGGGTACAGTAAATCTAATAATCCCATTTGATTGATCGTATTGGATCGTTGGCCGTCCACCAGCTCGATGGGTGGGACGATATTAGGAAGATCGCGGGTCCTTTCTGGATAAGATTAGCTCAGGATAGGAACAGTTGGCGTAGGTACTCGAAGAGAGGCCTATGCTCAGCAGCGGGCGATTACTGGATTTACTGGCTGAAAATATGATGATTGGAACAGTAGCTTTCTATAAGCGAGCGGTGCCGATGCGGACCGATAATTTCAAACGAGCAATAAGACATCGTCGGGTGACAACCAAAACGAACTAATTACACGCAAGAACAGGTAAAGGAAAATTCAACGTTGTCAATAATTTAATCCAGTTGATATTTCTTTGCATTTAATGAGTTTTGGTCAGCGAACGAAAACACCATAGAAGTCTAAGTAGCGCCGCAAAATGGCCCCACAGAATGGGTGCCATTGCTATTATGCGGGGATATGGGGGCGGGGTGTCAAAACAATGCCAGGCAGCCGTTTAGTTCGAACATGTGCATACTGGGTTTTAGGCACATGTTAGGGTAGGTTTTTTCAAGGAGCTCGCACTCTGTTTTTTTCGTTCGCTGGTTTTGGTTGTCGACGAAAGTATGGTTATATCGCTTACGGGATAACTTATAATTCGAGTTCTTGTGCGGCATCGCCGGTGGACACGCTGTCGCGAAGCCACTTCTGGTCACTCTCATGGCCGCGAAATAGTACCTATAGCACTCTAGCTTAGGTATCTGTATTAGCATATATGCAACTATGAACCTACACATACAGCTTCCGGAATCCTTTATATATCTGACATATGAGCTGCCGCCTTATGCGTACCAGCTCCATCTGAGATGTGGGGACCTTCGTCCCCGAGAATGTCCTCCACCTCCCCTTACAGACATCCCTTACCACACGACTGATACTGTACCAATTCACACACTATATTGTTCCAGTTATAATTACCCGGGTGCACCCTTGATTGATGACGACATGGTCTGAGGCTGAAACTACCGAACCTGAGACCCTTGTTGTTACACTTGTTACTAATCCTTTCACACTAAAGAACTCCACGACTAAGAACTGTGTTATCGCATGTACGTGACATGTAGGAAAACCTTATTCATATACATAATATACCGTCACGCCTCCCAAATAGAATAAGACATGTGGACGCACATAAAAACATCACATCATGAACAATCATCGTCCGAGCTGTGTAAACACGTGAACCCACGTGTAAATGAACCAAATCGTTACAATGTCATAGGATGCATTGAAAGTGATTATGGAAAGAGCTCACCCTGGTTTTCCTCCAAATCTAACACTACAAATCTGCACTTAACTGTTCGTACGCAACATAGCCGTTAAGAACTGTGACAACTCGCCTACCCTTCAACATTGTTATAAAAAGATTGTGGGTGTTGCTACATGAAATAAATCGGCTGTTTGAGACATGATTATTAACATCAATGTAAATACTATCGTGAATCATGACTATTCACGACACACGCACCGATATTGAACGAGCGAGCGAAGCGAACGAAGTTCTCCCTTTCAGCTCGTGTATTGACGGACACTTACCACATTCGACCAAACAGGAATTAGAACTTATCTTAGAATAAACTACGACTAAAAAACGACGTAAACTTTATTCTTGTTTGATCGAATTGACACAAAGCCAACCAGTAGATAGCCACTGCGGCGGTTAGTGGAGGTATAACTATATATTCTTTCCATTATACTGAGGTAAAAAATCAAAAGGAATGGTCTAATGGAGATCAGAGAAAGGAGTCATGTAATTACTGTGGAGTTATTTCAAGGGAAACTACAGATCCATACAGTTTGTGAGGCACCAGACCTATTCTCAGCGCCTCACAAACTGTATGGATCTGTAGTTTCCCTTGAAATAACTCCAGACTAATCACAGTAATTAGTGTAGTCACCATCATTCATATCGGTCACACTAAATCACGCAAAATATGTGACACGTCCTGTTCGGTGCAACGCAGCTAACACGTGATTTAGCCTCGTGCGTCCTGTCAGCAAAAGACGCATTGAGCAAAAATGTATATTAGCCTCTTACTGTACTTTTCGTCTCTATAGCGACCGGGTGCATTCGAACATTAACATTTTTAATACGTCTCTCCGGATTTTAATTATATTATATTATTTTAAATTAGGTAATTTTAATGGCCAATGCTAACTCATTTGGTGGTAAAAACCGCAGTACAATTTTTTTAGGCCTCTTATTAGCTGAAATACGCAAGTATTTACGTGAAATAAGCAAAAAAAAAATGGGGTTGCTGGGGAGATGCTCTACGGCAACCCCAAATTCAGTTAATTGTACTCGCGATCTGTTGAGGTACAATTTTTTTTAACTAGGTACAATTTGAGTACATATTTGGTACATCAGCGTTACGTATTAATAAATCACAAAACAGACAGTGGGGTTGCCAGGGAGCATGACATGGAAAATCCTCACCAGAACTACTTTGTTACTTTCAGATGACATCCAAAAACAGACAAGATTTGTTTGGAATGCTTACCAAAGTCGAATTAGAGCTAGACAACATGCTTGACGGAGGAGAGAACGTCATCAAAGTCCACCTGCTACACCAGTACAATGACGTCAAAGATGCTGCTCAAATAGTTATCAATTATATAGCCAATGTCGAGGGCACCACGGTTACTGAAATTCATAAACGGTTAAACCTTAGCGAATGAATAAAACTATTTTATAATGATGGAACGTTTTATTTGAAGACAAATACAACTGTTTACAATTTAAATTCATCCAATATTTTTTGTGTCCAAACTAAATTAGTAATGAACGTTTTATAAACAATTCTCTTTGTTAGGTTACATTCTAAGTTATAAGTGTTTTCAAAAAAGCCACAGTTCCACTTTTGCTACAGTTCAGTTACGAAAATGTTATGAATTACCACAAGTATTCTAATATATTTTGATTACAATTATGTTGACAATACTAAGTGACTATCGTCGGCAAACAAGTTTATAAAGTAGTAAATGTTATTATATTGTTGGATAATCTAAAACTATAGTGAATAATGGATTTAAAAAGAGAAAAATAAAGTCTACTTCTTTGAATCACCACTAATGAACTATTACACTTTAAAATATGTATGTGACGACAAAGTATATTTTATTTAAAGAGCACGAAAACGGTTTATAACTTGAAAGGCACGAGGAACGTCGGTCGCTCGTATTATATCCACTCGTTAAGTAAGCGGTCGAATAGCTCTGCCTGTTCGTTATGAAACCGTTAAATGTTATTTTAATCCTCTATAACATGCTTTATGCTGTACACATAATTCTTAAAGAAATGAAAATACATTGAAGTTAAAATTCTAAACGCTACACATTCGTGTTGAATAAGCAAGCAATAATATATGTTTAAATATATAATATGTTGGTCGCGCAGGCGACGAGCGAGTGCGCGAGCGCCGCGGGCCGCGCGGGGCCCGCGGCCGAAGTCAGATGCATTATAGTTACATTACTTTGTTTGGCAATTACTTAGAACAGCGCAGTGGCTACTTATACGTGTGCTCTGCACTCGAGTTCTGTTCACGTTTCAATTGATAAAATCAATTATATGTATTGTTGCAACATATTTTGTCTTCTGGCCAGGGTAAAAGCGTTCCAAAAATTGTAAAGTCTTCATTTGGTTCCATTCTCGACTGGCGCGAACTGTCTCTTGAATGTTCGGGAGTAGACTCAATGGAATGTGTTGAATACGTCGCGACAGTGTGCGGCCAACCGAGTATCTTAGCAAGACTGTCTCAAATATCCTTGTTAGTCATTCCAGCTACATTAAGTATAACATTATAACAAATTTACAAAAATACATATCAAGTGAAGAACATTCGCAACATTGAGATCCCAAAAATGCGTATAAATATATCACTAACAATCTAAAATTTCCTAATGAAATAATACCCTATAGGATGAGGAAAGGTCAATGTCCGAACGTTCTTTCAGTTTCATTTAAACGTCTATTATAAGACTTAAGTCTATGAGTTTCAGACTCGTTTCAGGCAATCCCACTGATCCTCGAGCACCAACCTTCATTCAATAAATGCAATTTCTATTCAAAAAATTTCAACCCTTCCATTATTATGCTATTAGCAATCGTCACCAGCCGTGTTCGATCGGCAATAAAGCATAATAACGACACGACTCCGCGTATTAAACAACAACCAACCAACCATCCAACAATGCCTAAATAACATATCATGAAATACCAAAAACAAGTCTGAAAATGACCGGTTTAGTCCATGTTATCAAATTGGAAACCAACTGGATCCTGGGTCTTGAAACAGGAATCAAGTTTCACTTTTGCACGCAACAACTGCTTCAGTTAAGATACAAGAGTTTACATTTTTAATTAGATAGGGTATGCAAGCCACATGAGAGCGCACCAGAGAGTAGAACAACAACACTCCAGTCATATTGCTAATCGATGATATCAAGTCCAGATAACACAATCGCTGTGGCCGAAATCGGTCATGACAGCATCATCATTTTACCTGACGGATAACATTCGACTAAACCAAGCCAAAAAAATAAAAATAATAATTTGGTAAATTGTAAATATTACTATATGTAAATAAATAATGCTGACTCAGTACTTTATATGCTTAAACTCAAAACATATTATTTACTAAGTCATCTCACTTTTAATTAAACGTGACTTAACAATGAACATGTTAATTTAATATATATTTTCTAATTATCACTTGTCAATTAACGGGTGCTTTCGAGGTTTGTCTATCTCGCATAGATATTAATACTACCTCTTTTAACAAAACCTATTCCCCTTGGGCACTTTGGTATTTGCTCTGTCCGGCGAGCGCTTATTGTATCACATCAATGTTTCATTACAGTAGCATATCACAAAATATCCAAAGAGGCACTCTTCGTCTTATTAGGGTTTTGGGAGGCGTTAGCCTCCACAATGTCTCTTGTTATTAATATTATAATTAATTGTACACATCATAGTGACAATCAACGCAATATAAAATCAGTCTCTTATTGGGAAGTCTTTTAGATCTTCAGGCACGTATACTCGAGTCGAGGCGCTAGGCCGCGCTCAGCTCAGATCATAACAACACCGCTACAAACAGGTGTTATTTATCTGATTCACAATTTATTATGCATCCACGTGCACATTACAACAACGATATTTAGACGTAAATTGTTAATTCCCAAAATGTCCCGGATGTTATTTTTATTGATAATAATGATAAGAAACGTATGATAGTAGAATGCACAAATGCCATATCGTCAATAGTGGGATATCGCGATTTTTGTGAATACTACTAACATACGTTTATGTACGAATTATATTACTGGAAAGCTTTCCCCTACAAATTAACGCAAATGCTACCACTAAAAAACAACAATGAAAGATGCGGCCTGAGCTCGCGTGTTGCAACTGATCACTTCCACTGCCGCAACGGCAAGGACAGATAAGCTGAACATTAAAACAAGCCCACTAAAACTACGTCGATAAATAGCTAACAAAATAAAACTGACTCTACCTCCGGTACAGTTTCAATGAGGGTTAAAAAATATCTACTTTTTATTACTAATTAGACACGGGGGCGTCACCTTGACCAATATGTTCTTTGTCCGAATTATGGGCGAGCTCCATCTAGAATATACCAACTGGCTGAGTAAAATGATTAAAACGTCGTAAAAAAAAAGGAATAGAGGAAAGCTTTGTTGAAAATCCTGTTTTAGATGGTAGGTGGCGGTCGTAAGTATCTATTCAGCAGTCACCTTGTTCTTGTCGAGCGGGCCATTGGCTTCCAATGTCTGTCCTACGTCAGTCTTCGGGTTGGAATTCTTCTTTTTACCTTTTCCAACATTTTTCTTGGCATTTTTCGCAGTCTTCGTTCGCAATGGTTGTGCTCCTGGAAGGTTTTATATGATTTATAAACGTTTACTTGATTGATAGTCGTGTTATTATTGAGATGCAACCGACCTTCGGTGTCGTTGTCGGGGGCGGACTCGTGGCTGCTGGCTTCTTCGGCCTGGGGTCCCATGTCCTCGGGACGCACGGTTTTACTGTAAAATTAATAAGTATCAATTTGTACTCAAGTCATACGTGTTGCGAGATTAAAGGGTTGTTTACACATTGATTACTCAAATATTGCAAGTCCTCAGAAAAGGTACTCGCAACAAAATTAAACACGCTTTATACCATGAACTCTCATGAACACTAATCAAAGTGCATACACAGCCTGCATGCCTTTAGGGATTGCAAACCGGACTGATTTTGAATCCGGCCGGATCCGGCCGGATTTTGGCCGTAATCCGGCGGATCCGGCCGGATTACACTGACTGGTTTTAAATAATTAAATGTCACGTGTTTAATATTTTTTTATCATAATTTGAGAAACGACGGATATTTTATCCTAATGGATTATTAAAACTGCAGTTTTAAGTTTCAATTATTTTTAATAATCACAATCTGAGTAAGCCTGGGAAATATTATGTTATTTATAATCAGTCATCAATTGAGATATTTTCTTAAATATCTACTGAAGGAGTAACAAAAAATAAATCTAAGGTTATCTTTACCAACTTAACATAAAATTAACATTTTTAAGTAATCACATATCACAAATATCACAAACAAATAGTATTTCAAAAATTTCCAAACTATAAACTTTTCTTTAAATTGTAAACCATATAACCAGTCTTCTTTTAGTTGTCTGTAGTAATATAATTTTAAATTATTTATTATAGTTGAGTCATATAGAGTATAGTCACTCTCACTCACAAACAAAAACATAATTCTAATAAATTATAATCCAATCAGCTTTGTTGTTTTTGTAAAAATGAACAAAAATAACATACACATTCACAGAAAACATTTCCCTGTCTTCTTTAGTAGTATAATAACCTAAATTTAAAGAAACAACACAACACAATGCATTCAGTACTTACGGTGCACGAAAAATCCAACACTACAACACATCCTTTGCCGGCAGAAGACTAGCGTCGACTAATAAAAGTTATATTAACTGTTTACGGCCGGGAAGGCGAGGCGGTAAGAACGGCAACGTCGCATGACTCGCATCGCGCGCGTCAAGCCAAGCGACGTTTGAATATCGACGGAAACATTCAATCTTAGCAGTGCTTTAAGCTAATATTTTGTGTTTTAGCTGGGTGATTGACTTTACCGGATCCGGTTCCGGATCCGGTAGCCACAAAAAAGCGCCGGATCCGGCCGGAATTCCGGTCCGGCCGGACCGGATTGCAATCCCTACATGCCTTATGCCGTATGAGATGGTGGTTATGGACAAAATGATGGTATGGTTTGGTAGAAGTCAAGTTTTTTAAATTGTTGTTTCACTCGAATAAACATTGGAACATGGACAGGGGCCTAATTCTCGTACGTTATTAGACTGATAATATTAGTCCATGAGTTAATACTTTTTACAAGTTTACAAGTTTGCGTTTCTCGAAGCTACACTTGTAAATTATTAGTTACTAGTCACCAACGAATAAATATTAGCTAATAATAACAAGAGTAAATACAGTTTTGTTTCACAAAAGAGTCCGCTAATAATTATACTTGTAAATTACACGCGTAAAGCTATTAAGATCAAAAGGCTTGTAAAAAATATTAGCCAAATTTATTAGGAGCATAATTTGCGAAAATGTGGTCAGATTCCGAGTTCGGACGACGAAATTATAATTATTCGTCGCCGAAGAGTTTTCCTACCGAGGAATAACTACGAAATACTTCAAGGGGCCATTGAATTTAACGAAAGGTTCCGCTTGTCTAGTGTGAAACTGGAAGAACTGATTTTAGTCACTGGGCCTGAGTTAGAACGACTTACGGAAAGAAATGAAGCTTTGTCGTCGAAATTAATGATTCTTGTAATTGTAGGTCCATTTTTATTTTAATATTATTTTTCAGAGTTAAAACAGCCCGCAATTAGCGCAAAAGTGCACGTCAAACGACAGCAACAATACGCAGGAAGTTTTTTTTAAATTGGCCAAATGGCAAAGTGTGGTGCTGGATTAGGCCAAACTACACCAATAATATTATTAGTCCGCTACTGTTAGTTACTAGTCTAGTAAAATTATATGAGAAACAGGAAATATTAGTAGTTGTAAGGTTTACACTAGTAACTAATAAACTCCTAAACTAATAGGTACGAGAAATAGAGTCCTGGAATAATGATAATATAGACCAATCATAATTCGATAACCCGTTTTTATTATTTTATCGGATATTAATATTAAGTATCAAATATTAATTAGATATAATTAGTAAACAATCCGCGATAGTAACCGTATTTGATAAAAAACATAAGATATCGTACACTACCTATCTTTGTCCTAAAAGCAAAATAGGTAACCAAATAAATACCTTAATAGTATAATTTTGAGGTGCATTCGATTAAAAGTAAAATTCAAATGAAACCAAATTTGCATGTTTTTTTTCCATAGTTTTCATCTGATCTCAATAGCAAGATAGGCCTAAATGGTAACTATGATACGTGTATCTGTTTATGTTATATTGTTAACATTTTAAAAGTTTTTATAATAATGTATGTCAGTAGTTGAAAAACGTAACTGTGAAACTTTGTTTATTAATAGCTTTTTGTGTACTACATAATCTATAACCATGTTTTCATCAACATAAAACATTTTGATGTCACACTCAGGGACCGGAACCGCTTACCCTTACACGGGTTTTTAAGCGGGTTTTCTTAACGCTTGTTTTGAGAAACCATATCATTCCGGTTAAGCTTATTAAGGGTTAATTGCATGAACGGTTAAGCCGATCGTTTGAGTTAATTCAAGTTAACTCGAATCCCAATCAAAACCCTGTTTAAGGGTTTTAGCGGTAAGCGGTTCCGGACTGAGCGTAAACTAAATGTATCTTAATCGACATAGTTATTCAGTTCATTTTGGCTTGAAATGGCCGCGCCGTTCATTTGAATTAATTCAAATTAACTCGAAACCCTATCAAAACCCTTTCCATGGTTTTTAACTTATAGAGCATTAAGCGTAATCGATATTGGTCCTAAGCGTTATACAGATACGATTCAATTTTTAAATGAGGATCGCCGAATCGAGCTAGCCACCTGCCGCGCCTCACTGCGCAGGCGGCGGTATTGCTGTCAAAGCTTTTAAAAAGGCGCCGCTACTATTTTTGCGTCACACAAATTTACTACAAGCTGCCTTAGGAAGAGATGCCATAATCGCCTGAACATATTGCACCTGTTTCGGCAATTTGTTTGTTTACCTATGAAGTTCGTTACTTTCATTGCGAATAGCAAACTGATGCACATAGTAATCGTGTCTCGACCGTCTCGTCTTGATGCGAAAAAAGTAACTTTGACCTTGACCTTTGTTACAGCGACACACTCGCGCCAACTAAACCTTGTGCCGGCTGTACACACTGGGCCAACGTTGGCGCGGAGCAGAATTACTATGCGTTAGAGGAAGAAGGCTTTATTTCGTTCTCATGCGTTTGCATAGCTGCATCCTGCTCACGCGCCAACGTTGGCCCAATGTGTACAGCCGGCAGACATTTATTAAGTTGGTCTTGTTGGTTTGGGTGGGGGTGGTTGGATATATGCCCACTTATGCGTGAGAGTTTTTGTAATTCATTATATTGACTACCGCAGTATTCTTTTTCATATTTAACCATATGGCCGGCAGAAGCCCGGTTACACGACTCTAATATAAAGCGGCCAAGTGCGTGTCTGACCACGCACAACGAAGGGTTTCGTGCCTATTAAAAAGGTCGTATCGTTACTGAAATCAAATGGCACTTACGTCCTTTTCTTTAACGAAAGCAGTTTTTTAGAAATATCTCGATAACCTTTGAACCGATCTTGTTCAAAACAATCTTCGCTGAAAGAATTTAATAAGCCCTACATCCATGATTTTTTTCATATTTTTAAAATACACGGTTCAAAAATTAGAGGGGGACGACGACACAATTGTAGTGACTTTCGAGGCGATTATCTCCGACTCTATTCACTTAATCAAAAAAATTGCTGAGAAACCTTATATTTATTTTGAAAGGCCTATCGATTGATGTGCCACACGTGGGCTTGTAATGAAAAAAAAAATTTTGACCTTCAGTTTAATGTATGGAGTGGACCCCTAAATTTTTTGGAATTTAATTACAAAACTGTATATATTCTACTGTTTTATCGGCGTGATTGATTTATATACCTATGCCGAATCACGGCTTTCTAGTATTAAGGGCCACTGAGCTAAGCCTAAGCCGCAGACAGACGGACAAATGGACAGACGGACATGGCGAAAATATAAGGGTTCCTTGTTGACTACGGAACCCTTAAAAAATTGTGAACTGTTATTATTAAAAAAAAATGCACTATTACGTAAAGCAACATTGATAACTCACAAATCCAGAGCAACTACATTTGAAATTAATAAATCTACTTAGTTTATTATTATTTGACAAACTATATTCATATTAAACACATCACATCACCATACTCGTACCTTCAAGTTCAGTCGCAGTCGGATAAAAAAAAATGACAACTCTAGCACAGTCTGGTTTTTGGCTTGTATGCTGGCTCAGATTATTTTTGCGACTTTGCCCACTAAAAATTAAACCTACTACGTATTATGTTTTAAATCACTTCTAATACTTCTAATAGAATAAAACTAATGTGCCAAATTTATGGCCGATTATAGTCTTTAGTTACGAGACGTATCAATAGGTTCGATAATCCTAAAGTATAAAAAAGCGGCCAAGTGCGTGTCGGACCACGCACAACGAAGGGTTCCGTGCCTATTAAAAAGGTCGTATCGTTACTGAAATCTTATGGCATCTTACGTCCTTTTCTTTAAGGAAGGCAGTTTTTTAGAAATACCTCGAAAACGATATGATACAGAGACAGAATATAATGGAAAAATAAACCATCTTCGTCTGTAGCCCCCGACAGGATTCGAACCTGCGACCTTTCTATTAACGCTAGACTGCCGCGGTGTCGGGGGCTACAGACGAAGATGGTTTATTTTTCCATTATATTCTGTCTCTGTATCATATCGTTTATAAAATGATCGGGGTAACTTCCTCGTTAAAAATAACACGAAACAAAAATATTTAATTAAATAATTTGTTTCGTGAAAAGGGTACCTCGAAAACCTTTGTACCGATCTTGTTCAAAACAATTTTCTCTGAAAGAATTGAATAAGCCCATGTCCATGATTTTTTTCATATTTTCAAATTTTGAAAGGCCTATCGATGGATGTGCCACACGTGGGCTTGCAATAAAAGAAAATGATTTTCAGTTTTATGTATGGACTGCACCCCTAACAATTTTTTTTTTACACATTTCATTAAAAAACTTTGTAGCCGCTAACAAAATACACGTATCATCAAATTTTTATTCAAATACACCTTATAGTATTCGAGTAAAATGCCTGTCACATACGGACGGACAGACAGATAGACAGACAGACATGACGTATCCATAAGGGTTCCGTTTTTTGCCATTTGGCTACGGAACCCTAAAAAACATACAAACGAGGACAATGTTTTTTTTGGCCTGTTTAATGATTTCTGATATATTACCAGATTAAAAAAAAAAGGTTTTGCCTAGTGGCAATGTAGGCATGTCTCACGGTTTTAACTATTTCATTTACCTACTAATTTGAATTCTCCGCTCTAAACCGTACCGTTCTTACCCCACCCAACATACCTACCTTATGTAAAATTATTGGAATTGTAAAAGGCCTCTACAAAAATATCCAAGATGTGTTTATTTTTAATACTACGACGGTGGCAAACAAGCATACGGCCTGTCTGATGGTACGAAAACACCGTAGCCTATGGACGCTGGCGACTTCACAAGAATCACAATCAGGTTGCCGGCCCTTTATTGATATTTAGGGTTCCGTAGCCAAATGGCAAAAAACGGAACCCTTATGGATTCGTCATGTCTGTCGGTCTGTCTGTCCGTCCGTATGTCACAGGCATTTTACTCGAATAGGGCTTATTATATTCTTACAGCGAAAATTGTTTTGAACAAGGTCGGTTAAAATGTTTGTGAGATATATCTAAAAAACTGCCTTCCTTAAAGAAAAGGACGTAAGTACCCTAAGATTTCAGTAACGATACGAACTTTTTAATAGGCACGGAACCCTCGTTGTGCGTGGCCCGACACGCACTTGGCCGCTTTTTTACTCGCTCGTCACCGATCCCAGGAAGGGGTAAATAAGTGTGCCAGCGTCATACCAATAAGTAAGCGGTTAAATTAAGCCAATAAAAACCCTTTCATAACCCCTACAAAAACCCTTAAAAACCCCTTCAAATAACCCTATCAAAACCCTAACCCAAAACCCTGAGGTTATTTAGGCTTAACTCTGTTGAAGGGCTTAACCCGTATATAAGTTAAGCTGAGGATACGGTAACCCAAACAAGCGATTAATCCTCGAACGGCTTAAGCCTTTCGAACGGATTAAGCCAAAGAACGGGTTTTCCGGTCCCTGGTCACACTTAAGATGATACATTAATTTTGCCCCCCCCCCCCCAACATTACCGGCGTGCGTTGCGTCGACGCAACGCACAATTTTGTATGAGAACGTTCACAAGACGCCGGTAATGTGGGGGGGCCCTTAGCTGAGGCCTTTATCAGGTTCAAGAATTCTCAATCAGTATATCTGTTTCGCTGACGTAGGCGGGACCGCGGATAAGCCTGTGCGAGGAAGCACGCACACAAACATGAAACACTGCCATTTAAATTTCGAACACAGTATTATGACAATCATGCAAAAAAGTGTGGACTTGTCATTGCATATATCCGTCTCTGTTCCGCGATGGTCAGACCGTAGTCGACTAGTTAGTTAGTTATCCTGGGCTCTTTTCCGCAAATCGACATCCAGTGTGCCTATTTTGCGTGAATTTGTGGGGTAGCGCTACTCTAACCACCCCAGCTCCTCCAGAAAGTTGGTGAGTGCCTTTGTGTTTATGATTGCGTCTCGTAGTGTGTCTGGAGACCCTAGGTGCTTTTTCCTGTATTCTTCTACCTTCTGCTTGCAGTCCAGTAGAATATGTTTGGTCGTTTCTTCCGCCTCCATGCACGCTCTGCACATGGGGCTGTCTGTGATACCCATGTTGTAGAGGTGTCTGTTCAAGGTATTGTGTCCTGTTATTATTCCTGCTATCTTGCGTAGTTGGTTTCTATGTGTCCTCAGTAGTGCTGATGTGAGTTTGTTGTCGCGTTTTGACAGAATCTCTTTGGTCTGTCTGCATGTGTCTATCTCCTCCCAGTATCTTTGGTGTAAGTCTTTGGTGTATATATTCATATTATTTATTCAGTATTGGTTATACATTGTCATTGTATAGGTCAAGTTGATTGTATATGTAGCTTTGTGGCAGGGGTAAGATTGGTTCTGGTCCGTATGCCGTTGTTTCTGAGCCTTTTCTGGCCAGTTCGTCCGCTGCATCGTTTCCTCTTGAACCACTGTGCCCCTTGATCCATTGTATGGTAATGTTGTTTTTATCTGCGCACACCTCTGTTAGGTTTTGGTGGCATTCGTATATCAAGCTAGATGTGATGTTGTCACTGTTCAGTGCTTGTAGTACCGATTTACTGTCTGAGAGTATCCATATGTTTGTGTTCTGAACTTGTCGTCTCTTTATGGCATTGCAGGCTTCAATTATCCCTACGCATTCAGCATGGAATTCCGTGTTTTGTTGACCCAGTGGTTTGGATATGTGTATGTTTAAGTCCTCCGAGAACACTCCACATCCCGTTCCCGTATTTGTTTTCGAGCCATCTGTGAAGATTCTTAGGTCTGTTTGGTTTAGTCCCTCTCTTGAGTCTTCTGTTAGTGCTATGCCGTAGTCTTTCCTGAAGACTGCAGTTCTTGGTATTTTGTCGATTGTAGCCTCCATGATAGGGAGGCTTGTGATCAGTCTGTTATGGATCTTCGTGTGTGGTGTGTTTAGTTTCGTCCATAGGTTGAGGCTTTTTAGGCGTATTGCCGTCGCAGCCGCTTCCTTTTGTATGTGCATGTAAAGGTAGGAGTCCTAGCATTATTTCTAGTGCTGCTGTTGGGGTTGTTCTCATACAACCTGTAGCCGCTACACATGCTAGTCTTTGCGTTTTCTGGATTTTGGTAATTGCACTCGTGGTTTGGGTGCGGGGCCACCATACTATGGCACCATAGCTTATCATTGGTACTATCACCATTTTGTATAGCCACAGTATGATGTGGGGAGCCAGGCCCCATCTCTTCCCCACCATCCTTCTGCATTGCCAGAAGGCTACTGTTGCTTTGTTTAGTCCCGTAGTCGACTATTAAATGATGACTTTTTTCAGGACACAATGTCAAACTTGGCTGCCACAAATAAGTAGTTGAATATTGACGACAAATATATGGCGTTTCATGGCATAGTCAGTAATCGTTTGCTTTCTATTATCACTCTGAGCAAACTTGGTCTGGGCCAATAATTGGAAGCCTATTTTGTACGAGCTGATATGCACGGCCCAATAATAGGAGTCCCTGTGGCTTCGGACCATCGGGCTGTACATTATCTGTGCGGACTAATAATCTCCAGCGAGTCAACGTCATCCCGCCTGGTCTAAGGGACACAAGTGAACCCTAACCTAACCAATCTAAGGCAGAGTTAGCTTATGACACAAGCCATTCTTATCCGCTCTGATAATGCACGAATCAATAATGCGCGTCCAAGATAGTAGACGCGGATTATTCAGCTCAGCAAATTGGTCCGGGGCAATAATTGGAAGCCACCTTTGTCAGGGCTGATAATGCACGACCGGATAATCCGAGTCCACAAAAAGTTAGAGTTGAGACAAGATTATCGGGCCGTGCATTATTGGCTCCCCCGTCCGCCACTACGCCACCTACCATGGGCTGTCCGCCACGATGGCGACGCCGAACGTGATGGCGTTGTCCGTCGCTAGCTCTGTCGCCACGGCGTGTAGTGTAGTGTAGTGTAGTAATAAGGTATTGTAGACATAGGTACCCGTTGACGGTGAGCGTGAGCGGCTTGGCGGGCTCGTCGTGGTCGCGGCGGCGGCGCGGGCGCGGCGCGGCGGGGGCGGTGCCGGGCACGCCCCGGCCGCGGCCGCCGCGCCCGCGCCACGCGCGCCCGCCGCGCGCGCCGTACGCGTTGCGCACCGGCGGCGTGTAGCCCACGTAGTGCGCCGCCTGCTTAACACAAACAACACACTTAGTGTTATACCAGTGCTACCTAGCTGCACCGTGGGAACTTAGAACTATACCTACACCTTGAGCGCCGCTAGCGGCGATTCAGCCGGTCGGTTGGCACACGCGCTCACGGCTTACAATAAAAATTGTGACAAATTATAAAAAAAAAAACACTTCGTCGAGAATAGGGGCACACACTAAATAAAATAATCAATAATTTCATATTTTCTCGAAAAAGGATAAAAAATGTAGTCAAATGGAGAAAAAGTCAACGCAAAATGTTAAATAATCACGGAATTATAAGTGTCCAAAGTTTTAAGAAGGGGTATGTTCTGTCGCTTTTTCGCACAACGCAACTTCATATGAAACGATGACGCTGGAAGAATGTGACGTCACAGAAGACGGCAACGTGCCGCGTCTCGTCGTGGTCGGCGCCGCCGTCGACGCGGCCCCCGGCAGCATCCTATAATGTGACGTCACACACCGTTTGCGTTTTCTCTCTCTAACAAGCAATATTAAAACGGTTGTAGCTTCGTAATTCTTTGAGATATCTGAATGGGATTTTCGTCACTAGGCATATTTTTTTACCTTCTTTCCTTTGGAGTAATAATATTTTTCGAGTCTACACCCATATTGTTTCCGTTCGAATACTTACTGAAATTATGATGATTCAGAATTTTCACCACTTAAATTTACTAACCGAACATTTAAAGTAGTAAACAAAAATCATTCAACACTGCATCAAGGTAAAGCAAATTGTAGACACATCATAATTAAAAAGATTTATTAAGATTTCTAAGCGGGCGTCAACCCTAGCGCCGATTGGCCGGTATGAGCGGGTAACGACCCGCGCCTTCAAGGTCGCTCCATTGTAAAATTTTGTATGCATACAAAATTTGACGGTAGATATTGGCTTTTTTATTTGGACTCTATCGCATATTTACAACCCTCGCCTGCGGCTCGGGTCACAAATACCTGCGATTTCGGCCTTTCTTTATTTTACAGCCCTTGGTAAGTAATGTACTATTATGTCACACCTGGCTATAATGCTAGTTATACCGCACGCTGCGCGTACGGTAAAACTCGCATTGTGGCCAGATGAAGACGTAAAATTGTGTACTCACCACGGGCGGTATTTTGTAAAGCCCCAGATCGCATATTTATGGCCCTCACCTTCGGTTCGGGCCTCAAACACCTGCGATCTGGGCCATTCACGAATTCACCGCCCTAGGTACGTAATGAATTAATTATTTCTCATGCTCTAAAAGTTAGTCTTTATGCTGTGCGTAGGCGACACAAAGTCGCTTTTTATGCTCTAGAGCCTAAAGTAAAATCTTCGTCGAAGACCAAGGCAATCGGTCCAACAGCCACACGAGCAACTTTAACTTCATATAACAAACCCTTTATTTATTTATTTTCGTTAGTATTCTAAAACCAAGGCAAGGATACCAACAGCCAAAGTACACAATAAAACTTCATGAAAAATATTTTCATTTAATTTCCTCGCAATCAAAGTGAAAAGTAGAGTGTACAATTCGTCCATAAAACCCATTTTACACTCGATTCTATATACATCCTCGCTCGCAAGCTCGCTCTCGCGTAAAGTGGTGCGTTTTATGCACTTGTTGTACAATCTACTATTGTAGTTACACGATTGTTAGGCTCTCGATGCCGCCCGAGCCAGCCCAGCCCACCCACCACGCCCGCCACCAGCGGCAGCGGCGGCAGCGCCCACTCCACCTCCAGCCCCTCGAGGCTGGCCTTGTGTATGTAGCCTGTCACCGACCTGCGGGTACCGCTGCCGCTGCGGGTACTCGGCGCCCCACTGGCCGATGACGACGCCGGCTATCTCCAGGCGCGCGCCGCGCGGCCGCCCGCGCCAGCCCAGCCCGCCCACCACGCCCGCCACCAGCGGCAGCGGCGGCAGCGCCCACTCCACCTCCAGGCCCTCGAGGCTGGCCTTGTGTATGTAGCCTGTCACCGACCTGCGGGTACCGCTGCCGCTGCGGGTACTCGGCGCCCCACTGGCCGACGACGACGCCGGCTATCTCCAGGCGCGCGCCGCGCGGCCGCCCGCGCCAGCCCAGCCCGCCCACCACGCCCGCCACAAGCGGCAGCGCCCACTCCACCTCCAGGCCCTCGAGGCTGCCCTTGTGTATGTAGCCTGTCACCGACCTGCGGGTACCGCTGCCGCTGCGGGTACTCGGCGCCCCACTGGCCGACGACGACGCCGGCTATCTCCAGGCGCGCGCCGCGCGGCCGCCCGCGCCAGCCCAGCCCGCCCACCACGCCCGCCACCAGCGGCAGCGGCGGCAGCGCCCATTCCACCTCCAGGCCCTCGAGGATGGCCTTTCGCATGCGCTCCACCTGCAACAAACACCACACGTTAGCGTGAGAATCCTATAACTTAAGTGGTCAATAAGTTTCTGACAAAAATTTCTTTTTTGATACAAGTTTTTAGTACCGACCGTACTTTTCAGTATACCGTCATCAAGAGACGATTCTAACGAGCCCAAACTTAACGGGGTTAGGTCGGTTAAGTCCTACGGAGCCAGGGCACGGGCGCTAACAGACACACACAGTACCTTGACCACAGTGTCGAGATGGTTGTCGCAGAGCTGCGCGAGGTGCTTGCAGTGCGAGGCGCGGTGCAGGTTGCGCTGCAGCAGCTTGCCGTCGAAGTACAGCCAGGGCGCGGCCACGAGCCAGGGCACGGGCGCTAACAGACACACACAGTACCTTGACCACAGTGTCGAGATGGTTGTCGCAGAGCTGCGCGAGGTGCTTGCAGTGCGAGGCGCGGTGCAGGTTGCGCTGCAGCAGCTTGCCGTCGAAGTACAGCCAGGGCGCGGCCACGAGCCAGGGCACGGGCGCGCCGCACGCGTCGTTGGCCATCAGCGCCACCTCCGCGCCCGCCATCACCAGCGCGCCGAGCTGCACGCCGCGCGAGCTGATGCCGTTCACCTGAGAACAAGTCTTGCCTGGAAACTTGGGAAACAAATCCTGCATAGAGACTGTCTACACGGTATAACTACATACAGTCTGCAAGTCGGGGCTGCGCGGGCCATCGATGGGGTAGCGGGGAAGCAGGAGGTGAGGAAATTTAGGGCAAACTCATATAAAAAGTGCCGCCATCTTAATTTTTTTTTAAATACGGTCCGATTTCGTTCAAAGTCGATATCTGAGGGCCCTCTTAATACGAGCCGAAGCCGAGGTTGGATGTTTAAAGTGTCCGCCATCTTGTTTTTTGAAGTGAAAACTTCTTTAGCGGCGCTGAGCACTTTTTGGGATGGGGAAAAATTATGAAATACGCGACAGAGTTTTGTGACGTCAGATGTGAAGGACACTTTGTGCTGCTAGCCAATTCAACTTCATTCAAAACTGAACGCTATTCGTAAGAGTATAAAGCCGTTAAACACTTTTTGCAATAGCATATTCTGCAAATAAATTTGTAACGCGTCCTTCACCGTTTTGCTATTGAGAAAATTCGAATATCCCTTCAACTATTGTATTTACACCTTAGGGAGGCTCGTAGCGACATCTACCGCGAAGTTATTACAACTTCTGAAACGGCACCAACAGCACAAACACCTAAGGTGTAAATACAATAGTGGAAGGGATTGAAAGATTCGTCGCCATTAGCGGACCCACGGTAGCTCAATTGGCAGAGCAATGGACGGATTCCAAAGGTTGTGGGTTCAAATCCCGCTCGTGGCGAATAATTTTTCAATTTTCCACTGATCGAAATTTGAAATTTCGTTAGCGGACGTTTCTGCTTAATAAAACATTTAATGTTAAAAATGGGGTAGCGCATTGTTACTAACGATTCTCAATGTAACTTGAGACGTTGGTGCCGTTTCAGAAGTTGTAATAACTTCGCGGTAGATGTCGCTACGAGCCTCCCTAAGGTGTAAATACAATAGTGGAAGGGATTGAAATATTCGTCGCCATTAGCGGACCCACGGTAGCTCAATTGGCAGAGCAATGGACGGATTCCAAAGGTTGTGGGTTCAGATCCCGCTCGTGGCGAATAATTTTTCAATTTTCCACTATGCTCGAAAAAAAAAAAAAAAATAGGCACTTATGTTTAGTATTTAGTTTACCCTATCGGTTTTAGACCTAAACCTATCAGATCACACTGAAAACAACACAATATCTATATGAACAAAAAATCATGTTTTCAATTTACGTCATATTTTGGTGGGCTGAATTTCCTTACAAAAATGTTGTTACTTACTTCGTTTATACTGAATACTGATTCAAAATAGGAAACTACTAGCTTCCGCCCGCGACTTCGTCTGCGTGGACCCGGGATAGAAACTATCCTATATTTTAATCCAGGCTATAAACTATCTTCGTGCGAAATTTCATCCAAATCGGTTAAGCCGTTTAAGCGTGATTGAGTAACAAACATCCAAACATCTAAACTTTCGTATTTATAATATTAGTAGGATTGTATAAATCGAGCTTAAATATAATTGGCACGCTTGTTCTTCATCACATACAGACAATTTCAAGCGGTTGCCTGACAATATTTTCAAATTAGATGCCCCGAGCAGTGCGTGTTATGCTTGGCTTGAATCAGCGACAGTCGTGCAAAGAGTTGTTTGTGGAACACAGGATTATGACACACTACTCCCACTACCTCTACGAGATCATTATGTTCACGCGGAGGCATCTAGCTGAGTTTAAGCGAGTGGAAGTTATGGGCAAGTGTCTCCGCAGCACGGGAAAACTTCGGACGGTGCCGCGTCGCACAGTTCTGCACGAAAGAAATCCGCGTATCATTGGACCAACGTATTATGAGCACCTGCCCGATGAGATAAAGACCGAGTGCTGCGACGGAACATTTAAACGCAAACTTAAAAACCACTTATTGAAGAAGTCATTATACTCCGTAAAAGAATTCATAGAAATTAAGAAATAGACTAGTAATATAATTGTGAATTTGCTAATCTTATTTTTTGACATATTAGTTTTTATTATTTATTAGTAGGTATTAAGAGTTGACATTACTAAATCTTTTAAGGTTATTGATATGTACCACTTGTACTGCAATTGGTATTATTCATAATTATTTTTTACGACATGATTTATTTTTTATTTTTATTATATTAAGGCTATTGCAATGAATAGTACCTACCTGTATCTAGGTATGACCGTATTAATATTTTTCATTATTATTTATTTAATCTTAAATTGACATGTTTTCCATTGTGTATAATATAATCAAATAGTAAATTGCGTATTTTTGTAAACGATCGCTATATGAAAACTAATATAAGATAACCTGTACTTATGTGAAATTTATATAATGAGATTAAATAAACTAAACTAAACTAAACCATTTTACACTTTTGTGGTAATTTCCTCAAGATGCCTCACCTTAAGAATTGCGACCTGTAGAGGAAAACATCCGGACATACAAAAGCAAATTGCTCGAGTCAAAACATACGAGTAGACCTTCGCTGACGCTTCGGTCAATAATAATCTCAGAAAATAGAGTTAAAAACGTTTAGGTTTATAATTAATTACAAGCACACAAAATAATTCGACGCCGCTATTACAAGGTCATCTCATATTGCCGATTGCGTTCCCGATTCGCGAACGCACTAAAATGGCGGCAACCCTAGCATGTCTTATCGCACTCACACAAGCATGGTACGCGTTCACCTACACGAGCTTAGACTGTGTGCGTAGGAACGCATTTGTTTCATACATTTGATCGCCAGTGTCCGAGGTGTGGCTACGAGGACGACATGGTGTTGCTGACCCCTTGCATCAATGCGTTGAGGAAGCTGCTGGCCATATGCGAGAGTTATGCTGCTGCCCAGGGCCTCAAGTACAACGCGACGAAAAGTGAGCTATTGTTGTTCAAGGCGGGCAATAAAACCTACGATATTATCCCGCTAGTGGTACTTGACGGCACATGGCACTGGGTAGTGGAGACGCTATGCGACGATCTCCACATTGAGAGAGAGCGCCGAGCATTGGCGGTCCGGGGTAATATAGTAGTTTCCGTAGTTTCGCGCGGTGTGGTGAGGGTGTCAAGGTTACTTTATTTAAAGCATTTTGTCACTCTTTCTAGTCGTGTGCGCTGTGGGTTGGGTATACGCAGCGGGCCGTCAATGCTATAAGAGTGCAGTACAATAATGCGTTCAGGATATTGATGGGTCTGCCCCGCTATTGCAGTGCGTCCGGCATGTTCGCGGCGGCGGGCGTGCCGGGATTCCACGCAATAATGCGCAGCACCACCAACAGCATCCTGAAATCGCTTGTGGAACGGGTGGACTGCCCGATAATGCGGTATTGGGACGAGGCGCATGCTCCGGTGCGGCCCCCTCACGCCGATTTTAGTTAGCTTTTAAGTTACCTGTTAATAACACTAGTTCTTAAGTAAATATATTGTTACTAACAAATTATGGATTATGAAGTCCGAAATAAATGATTTTGAATTTGTATTTGAAAATCGATATCTGAGGGCCCTAGGGGCCTCTTAATACGAATCCGAGGTTAGATTTTCAAAAAGTAGCCGCCATCTTGAAACTCTTTAAATACAGACCGATTTTGTTCAAAATAGATATCTGAGGGTCCGAGGAGTCTCCTATATGAATCCGAGCTTGGATTGTAAATAAGTTACCGCCACGATTCTCACACACTATTTATACTAAACGGGACTTAGTGCAAGGCCTGAGTGGACGCCCCGCTCAGAGCGGGGCGTGCAGCGTCCATATAAAACAAATGCAATTTATATGGACGCTCGACGCCCCGCTCTGAGCGGGGCGTCCACTCAGGCCTTGCACTTAGTCTATTTTTTTATCACGCTGCTGATATTCAGTGCTCGACATCACGAAAACAAATGAACGAATGAGACTCTGTCATAATATTTTTTAATCATCATACCATGGATATTTTAAAATAAGTACTAAATAGTAGGTATACTAAGTAAATAAAAAAAAATAAGGACTTATGTGTGCCCACGTTTTGGCGAGTTCAAGCTTTATTTTTTCTTTCTTTCTTTCTTCTATACGTTATTTCACTTCAGACCCGAGTTTCGCCAATTGTTATAAACATCTTTATTTTTAGTGGATTGCCATTTTCGATGTAATAAAATAAAATAAATAAATATTAAGGGACAATCTTACACAAATCGACCTAGTCCCATAGTAAGCTCATTAAGGCTTGTGTTATGGGTACTAGACGACGACGATAGATATAAATACTTAAATACATAGAAAACTTCCATGACTCAGAAACAAATATTGTTGCTCATCCTCATCACACAAATATTTGCCCTTACCGGGATTCGAACCCAGGACCTTCAGCTTCGTAGGCAGCGTCACTACCCACTAGGCTAACCGGATGTCAAAATTCAACTTTTTGCTTTAGGTACTTACCAGGTCTGGAGTGAACCAAACTGGATAAAATCTACTAGCCTTCCTTGAACGAGGCCGTTTCGGTATACACCAGTCCAAAAGTCCATATAATAATTTACAGGGTGTATCAAAAATGGGGTGTGAACCGATTAAGGGCATGTTTACATTGAAATGTTTATTTTTGTTTACATTACAGTCTTTGTTTTGTTGAGATTGCTTGTGTATGACATTAAAAACGTACAAACAAGCTGTCACCTGCGTGTCATAAAAACATACACAAAACATTGTTTACAGTACATATGGTGCTACTTTCCAGCACTAGTGCGGAAAGAGCACTTTCCGTGCATATGTCGAAACTTTAAACAGCCATACAGTAAAACGTTGTACGATACACGTGCGAATAGGTAATTCGCAACTCGTGTCGATTTAAAACACTCCCTTCGGTCGTGTTTTAATTTATTACCACTCGTTGCGAATTTCCTATTTTCGGCACTTGTATCGCAAATAACTTTTTCATAACACAGCTGTGCGCGCGCAGCGGTTGAAAATGAAATAAACCCTTGAGAGTTCTCGGGTTGAGAGCATGCAAAGGGCGTTCACAAGATTACCTAGCATGACTCCTGGCTTTTCACACGGAAATACCTATATCAGTCGTCTTGCTAAGTTTAACATGGACAGCTTGCGAGATCGGCGGCGAATATTAGATTTTTGTTTCCTGCACTGCTTGTTAGAAAGAGTCTCGTTAACTGTTCCTCGTAATTACCCTCGGCGCCCTACACCTAAACCTTTCGCTGTACCGATCACCAGGACAAACCTTGGATTGCAGTCTCCCATGGTAAGAATTTGCTCGAGTTTTAACGACTTTGTCAGCCAAAATAAATCCATCGACATCTTCCACGACCGCCTACCTAAGTCTAAATCGACATTATTGCCAAAAGCAAAATAATTGTGTGACCGTTATTAATTCTATAGATATTTACATATAAATTCTGTTATTATTAGTTTAGTTGTTTAGTTCATATTTTGTATTGTATAAGTTATATTATAACTTTTATTGATCTCACTGCAACATGCATAGCCAATGTTATGTACTTCCGTAATTGTTGTATATATCAGAAATAAATACCTCCTAATATACTGGCTTTAAGTGAAATGTAATATTTATGATGTGGCTGTTACATGATGTGACACTTAATAAATAAATAAATAAACCCTCCCACCCTTCACCCTCGCGGGGGAATGTTGTCATACACAAGCAATGTCAACAAATACGTAGACTGTAAATATTAATATAAACAAAAATAATAAAAAAACAAACATGCATATTTGGAATCGCAATGCGCTACCGAATATGCCCTTGCTCGGATCACATCCTATTTTTGATACACCCTGTATACAAGATGTTTACGGCATTTTTACATGCTCTAAAAGTTCCAAACAAACTGGTACGAATGGCAGCGTAAAAAAACACAAGTAGCCAAGCTCATGGTAAAATGAGTAACATTACGTTATGACACGACTGAACAGATAATAGTAGTGTGGGTTTGTATGGTTCTACCCTGGCGAATGTAGGTTCCTTGCAAGTTTGACCAACTCTTTAATTTGTCACTTACCGTCATCTCTTGCAAGTGAAGGGCATTCATGAGATCGTTTGAGAAAGCTGTGGCGAGGAACGCATCCAACTCCTGGCGTCGTAGGATTTGGATTTGCGACGTCATTACGAATCTGTAACAAAACAAGGGTTTAGAGTTACTGTATACTTTAGCAGTAAGTGGATATTATTTGTTTATTTAACCTTTATTGCACAAAACACAGAAATGTACAAATGGCGGGCACAATGATAAATACTGCTAATACATAATACGTTTATTATGTAGTAGTACACATACTGAAATAATTGTGTACTTTCCTCATGTTCAAAGGACACCCCCGCACATCTAGTATAGAAAAAGTTTTTCTTTTTTTTTGTGAAAATTGATCTAGAATTGATTTCCATTGTAGTGTATGGGAAAAATTAAAGTGCTCAGATTCGAATGAAAAAATAATAATAATATAAAAATAGCTGAACAACGTTTTCAAAGAAAATACCGAAAAAAGTTTTTGCTTCCCAAGCAAAGCCACTTTGAATAAAATGCAATACTTTATTTATCAAAATACGTAATTTTGTGGTCATGGGATCTCCCTCGAGCCTTCTTTAATATCGTTGTTGAAGTGTCAATGTCTTTGCAGACCTTTATAATAAATTGTCATTTCCAAAAATATATGTGTATGTCCCATATTAATAAATTACGTAGCAAATATAGATACTGTAGAAATATAGTCATCAAACCTCATCTTAACGTGTCTATATCGCTCGTGTCATGTGTCGTTCAAACTGTGTAAAAACCTGACTCGTCCCGTTTGTTATTGTGACAGTTTTCTCCTAAAATAAACTAGGATATCTACTAATATAAATTGCTGGTTCCTTCAATTACACATACATTACACGGTATTTCTCTGTATCACGGGAACTGCTTACCTGAGCACGGCGGCCAGAATGAGCAGATGTTGCGGCACGTAGGACGTGTTGAGCATCAGCGGCGTGTCGGAGCGCATGCAGGACAGGAACGCTCGCATGCGGCGGCACTTATCGTCCTGTGCGGTTCTGCGAATTTAGTTAACTGTAAATTCTAAAGCCTTTAACAATAATATGCTTAACACTTTCGCGTTCGGACTAAAAACGGAACAATACACCAGAAACCGACAGAACTCGCTAGGTGTGTAGGTTCATACTACTGCCCGCCTAGCGGGCTGAGCCGGCATCTGAGCAAACATTACGAGTGCCTATCAGGCGGGTTCTTGGTTGCGAACGTGTTAAAAAAACATATTAGAGCGAGCTGCATCGTGTCGCCACAATGTTTTTCATCACATTTGCGAGGAAACAAATATATTGGAAACAAAAAATATACTAATAGCAATTAAAAATAGGACGTACGGCGGGCTCCACAACGAAACAATCGGTTGCCTCGTGGATACCGCACCTACGCGTCATTGGTCTGAATATTTATAAACACTATCAATGCCAGAACCCCGCTAGATGAGCGCTCAACTCGTAGGTGATGTCCCCTACATCGAATTATTCGCAGAAATTCTATTTGGGCAGTACATTTTTTTTAATTTATTTATTAAAAAAAAAACAACAACAGTAAGTATACATTTCCTATTACGCCAAACTGAGGGCAGTTTGTCGGCGAATGTGCGTTCTTTTCTAATATTTAAACATTGTTGTGTTATACCTACCTACTTACTAAATAATTTCCTTTAATATCACTAAACTTAGTGTACCATCGACGACACACTCAACCGACTATGTTTGTGGACCTTTTCATAGGAGCTATTGCAAAAAACGTTTTTCAACGAAATCTCAAGTCTTTAAAGAGTCCACAGTAAGCTCGGCCGAATTTCACCTTGCCATACAAACGTAGTTACGCTCTCATTTTAAAACTACGTGTTGGATTGTGACGAAACTTTGCACATACAATGACATGAGGTATATCTATGCCTGTAATTAGTTTATATGGTTCCAGTTTATAAAACAAACGAAACAGCAAAAACAAGTTTTGTATGAAAAACTTAAATTCGCTGTATTTTTTTTTACTATGGTATCTGAAGCTACATAAACTAATTACAGACCTAGATATACCTCATGTCATTGTATATGCAGTTTCGTTACAATCCAACACGTAGTTTTAAAGTGAGAGCGTAACTACGTTTGTATGGAGAATCGAGGTTACTGCGGAGTCTAAAGTAGGATAAAGCTCACCCGAACCAAAGCCTTTGCACAGTGGGCACGGGCCAGTCCAGCAGCACGCCCGGGACCATCTCGGGGCTCTTGCCCGGGTTGACGCGCGAGTAGATCCACTCCGCCACCTGCACGGTGCACGCGCGCTCCGCCGCCAAGGAGGTGCCTTCCTCTGAAAACGACACTCACTTTACATCATTACATTAGTATATACTGTAATGCTGTGTAATTTCGTTTAAACCAAATAAATAAAATAAATAAATAAAATCTGAGTGCTCTTTAATAGGGAAGATGCAATATTTTCAATTTTGCTTTTATTTGAAAGAATCGCATGTAGAATAGACCACGAAAGTATTTAACAATTAAAATACTATAATTTATAGTCAAAAAATCAACTGACAATATAAACCTTCGCGCCTAAACGCATCTACAGTTCCAGTGACGTCACTCGTGTGTGTCAATCGCCATATTTGTTTGTCTGTGGTTCGTCCCTAGAGTTGCCTAAGTTTTGACTTTTGACAGGAGTGACGTCACCAGACGCTGATTGTTGGATTAAAACGCGTTCCGTTTCTCATTACTTCAAATCGTAATTATTGTTTGAAATTAGTATTAACTAAAATAAAAACGTTTCAGTAGCTATTTTTTATGTTTTTTCAACATTTTGGTACAAAATAATGGTAAATATTATATAGCTGCATCTTACCTATTGTCTTTAGCACATAATATAAGAAAGTAATGCTTCACTAAACGACTTACAGCCAGAGTTCTGTGACGCAAAGTATTGACAGGTGTATACCACTAAAAGTTTTTATGAACTGACAAGTGACAGTTGTAGGTCAACTTTGTCAGGATCATTGCCGCCATTGCACACCGAATGTGGCACACCAACATAACAATTTCAAGTTTACAAAAATAGTGTAAAAAGTTAAATAATTGAAAAATGAACGCTTCCTTACTTTTCGAGATTTAGATAATTTTAATACAGCAAAAACGTAGATTTGATCGGTCAACAACCCTATGTTACGCGATCGTACTCTAGTATTGTTTATGGCTATAATTTGACAGTTAACATCCTCACTATGGCAGTGGACCTTCTGTCCTTAGTATTGATTGGTAAATTAGAAGTTGAATAAAATAAACACTTCACACAAAATTAAAACCCTATCCAACGTTTGAGGTTAACTCTATTAGAAGTTAACACTTTCGATGTGTTTACCATAACTATAGGCCCTATAGTATAGTATAAAAAAAAAAAAAAAAAGCTATTGGCTGACATGCCATTTTACACTGTGGACGAAGTGTTGACAAAAATGTCGAAACCGTAATGCGCTATGTTTAAGTTACCTAATAGAAACTCGTAAAATGTATATAATGTAATAATAATGTTTTAAATTAAGGATTTATTAATGGAACATAATTTGTTGACGTGTAAATTATATTTACCAATAAATAACTGAACTGAACTGAACCGATAGGGTAACCCTATCCGCAAGGAAATCAAATTGCTAGGGTTACCAAATCGATAGCTTAAGCATAAAAAGGGGTTTTCCGGTCCTTGTTTGAGTCCCTTTTTAGGGTTCCGTACCCAAAGGGTAAAAAACGGGAACGTATTACTAAGACTCCGCTGTCCGTCTGTCACTAGAGTGTATCTCATGAACTGTGAGATTTTCACAGATGATGTATTTCTGTTGCCGCTACAACAACAAATACTAAAAAACAGAATAAAATAAATATTTAAGAGGGCTCTCATTCAACAAACGTGATTTTTTTGCCGTTTTTATAGATGGTACGGAACCCTTCGTGCGCGAATCCGACTCGCACTTGGCCGGTTTTTTATTTATCCGTCAGTCTAGCGTGTCGAGTTGGTTCTTAGCTGAGCATGGTGTTTTAAGTTGTTATTATTTTTAATAGTGTAGCAGTAAACTTAACCAGTGTACCTTTAGCCTTCTGCGCCATGAAGCGATGGTGATGCATGTTGTACAAAATGGCGTAGACGTTCTGGCGCACGGGGCGGAAGAAGTGGTGAATGGATGGTATCTCGCGGTGGTTATCGTCTTCCATGAGCACTGGCAATGCCACCTGGTCACAGATTATATAAGTTACTAAAATGTCCCTTATGGTGCTTAAATTCTGGGTTTTAAACTAGGACTTTCTTCTTATAGGGAAGCAAAGGCTTCATACTATACACATTGGCTTTGTAACTGAAATTAGAGCTTGAAGTACGTACAAAAACATAAGAAACATTTGAAATTGCTCATTTCATTATGACCTTTATTGTCATAATCAATGGATTCAAAATAAAGCACGATTAAATAACAACGCCCGTAACAAAATGTCGTCTAACCTAACAGTGCGTGAGGATAGAAAGCATATGCTTGTGATGGGAACTTGTATCCCCGAGTGTACACAAGTCTCGATGCGTGACATTGACGAGCAAATCTGACCGGTGTGTGAGGATGGCGAGCATATGCTTGTGATAGTGATGGGGACTTGTATCCCCGAGAATACACTAGTCTCGACGCGTGACATTGGACGAGCAAGTCTGACCGGTGTGTGAGGATGGCGAGCATATGCTTGTGATGGTGATGGGGACTTGTATCCCCGAGTATACACTAGTCTCGACGCGTGACATTGACGAGCAAGTCTGACCGGTGTGTGAGGATGGCGAGCATATGCTTGTGATGGTGATGGGGACTTGTATCCCCGAGTATACGCTAGTCTCGATGCGTGACATTGGACGAGCAAGTCTGACCGGTGTGTAAGGATGGCGAGCATATGCTTGTGATGGTGATGGGGACTTGTATCCCCGAGTATACACTAGTCTCGACGCGTGACATTGACGAGCAAGTCTGACCGGTGTGTGAGGATGGCGAGCATATGCTTGTGATGGTGATGGGGACTTGTATCCCCGAGTATACGCTAGTCTCGATGCGTGACATTGGACGAGCAAGTCTGGCCGGTGTGTAAGGATGGCGAGCATATGCTTGTGATAGTGATGGGGACTTGTATCCCCGAGTATACACTAGTCTCGACGCGTGACATTGGACGAGCAAGTCTGACCGGTGTGTGAGGATGGCGAGCATATGCTTGTGATGGTGATGGGGACTTGTATCCCCGAGTATACACTAGTCTCGACGCGTGACATTGACGAGCAAGTCTGACCGGTGTGTGAGGATGGCGAGCATATGCTTGTGATGGTGATGGGGACTTGTATCCCCGAGTATACGCTAGTCTCGATGCGTGACATTGGACGAGCAAGTCTGACCGGTGTGTAAGGATGGCGAGCATATGCTTGTGATGGTGATGGGGACTTGTATCCCCGAGTATACACTAGTCTCGACGCGTGACATTGACGAGCAAGTCTGACCGGTGTGTGAGGATGGCGAGCATATGCTTGTGATAGTGATGGGGACTTGTATCCCCGAGTATACACTAGTCTCGACGCGTGACATTGGACGAGCAAGTCTGACCGGTGTGTGAGGATGGCGAGCATATGCTTGTGATGGTGATGGGGACTTGTATCCCCGAGTATACACTAGTCTCGACGCGTGACATTGGACGAGCAAGTCTGACCGGTGTGTTAGGATGGCGAGCATATGCTTGTGATGGTGATGGGGACTTGTATCCCCGAGTATACGCTAGTCTCGACGCGTGACATTCACGAGCAAGTCTGACCGGTGTGTGAGGATGGCGAGCATATGCTTGTGATGGTGATGGGGACTTGCATCCCCGAGTATACACTAGTCTCGACGCGTGACATTGACGAGCAAGTCTGACCGGTGTGTGAGGATGGCGAGCATATGCTTGTGATGGTGATGGGGACTTGTATCCCCGAGTATACGCTAGTCTCGACGCGTGACATTGACGAGCAAGTCTGACCGGTGTATGAGGATGGCGAGCATATGCTTGTGATGGTGATGGGGACTTGTATCCCCGAGTATACGCTAGTCTCGACGCGTGACATTGACGAGCAAGTCTGACCGGTGTGTGAGGATGGCGAGCATATGCTTGTGATGGTGATGGGGACTTGCATCCCCGAGTATACACTAGTCTCGACGCGTGACATTGGACGAGCAAGTCTGACCGGTGTGTAAGGATGGCGAGCATATGCTTGTGATGGTGATGGGGACTTGTATCCCCGAGTATACACTAGTCTCGACGCGTGACATTGACGAGCAAGTCTGACCGGTGTGTAAGGATGGCGAGCATATGCTTGTGATGGTGATGGGGACTTGGATCCCCGAGTACACACTAGTCACGACGCGAGACATTGGACGAGCAAGTCTGACCGGTGTGTGAGGATGGCGAGCATCTACATGTGATGGTGATGGGGACTTGTATCCCCGAGTATACACTAGTCTCGACGCGTGATATTGGACGAGCAAGTCTGACCGGTGTGTGAGGATGGCGAGCATATGCTTGTGATGGTGATGGGGACTTGTATCCCCGAGTATACACTAGTCTCGACGCGTGACATTGTGCGGGCAAGTCTGACCTGGCGGTGTGTGAGGATGGCGAGCATGTGCGGGTGCATGAGCCCGCGCGCGTGGCGCTCGGCGCATGTGCGGAGCACCTCGGCCGGCGCCGGCGGACAGTTGTCCGCGCTCGCAGACTTCGTCTGCCGGCTCTGGAATGCATATAATATTTAGAGTTTGACAGAGTTTGGCGGGCGGTTCATACATTTGAGCGACTTTAATGTATGGGCAGCCTCTCGTCGCCCCGCTGCAGTCCGCGACCTTATAGCGAAAATAAGTTTGATAAATGTTAAACGCATTCATGCGTCTCCTCTTTTGTATAAGTACATTCGACATAGAAAAGGAAAGGCGTCTTGGTTTAACAATCATCATCCTCCTAGCGTTGTTCCCGGTTGTGCCCTAAAGGACCCCGGGTGCCCCGCTTTGGCACCTAAAACTAAAAGTGTTCTACGATAAATACCTTTTTTGTGGAAACATGCCATTTTAACCACAATTTATTTTGTCCCACCCAACAGTGATGACGCCGATTTTGCACAAAAATACTGCGCCTGATTTCATCAGAAAGTGCCTGCAAGTGTCTTGGCAATGGAACTTTATTAGGATAGTGAACATTGCATGGGTGAAGGTGGCTATATGTAATCTGAAGGGAGAATGTAATCTATATTTTAATATCAAACTCATCCCTTTAAAGCGAGCTTACCGTTGTAGAAAACTGTCTCTTATAATGTAACATGAATTAAGCCTTACCATACTGAAATATGATCTTACCTTACTCAGTAGAAGCAGTGAATAGGAATGGTTAACTTAGAAAAAAAAATACATGAATTCAGATCTTGGTTGAGTTTGACGGCCAAGCAAGGAACAATGACGGAGACAAAAGCACACTGGGTACATTTATGTTGATCTCTGTGATATACGACACAATAACGCTCTTCCACTAGCGAGGCGGGACGGAGAATTTCATACCATTGTTGAGAGGGAAGTATACCATTGGAATACTACGTACTCGTCCATACAAAAAGAGAAAACGTTTTTCCACTTCTAAATATTTTCCAATTTCAATGATTTTTTAGTACGTTATTGACACAATGAAAGACCAAGTTTAAAAGTTTCCTTTTTTTCAAAATTTGCAATAAATTTAATATTATAGGCACCTAATTTTTTTTTTTCTTAAAGCGACACCTATAAACCTAGATATTATTATGCTGAAGCGATCGACATCAAAATCAATGTGATTTGTTAACATTTTGACATTTAGTGGAAAAAGTTTTCTCTCTAAATGGAAATTTCATATAATAATTACCTATTCTCAGTCGCGGGCTGCCAGCTCTTCCCTCTCAAATAGTCATGTTTATCGTCGATTGTATGCAATCGCAATTAAATCGCCTCGCTTGTGGAAAAGCAGCTTTAGACATCCAGTAACACAGCATCCACATTTGTTTAGCGTTGCTAGATGCAGTTACGCGTTCATGCTTCCCACTAAAAAGACGATGATGGTCAATAGTCACACCTCTTTGGCTGGAGCTTGCATTTCTTGTTTATCAACGGGTTTGGATGCCTCTTTCTTCTGTTCCGCATCGCCTCCCTCAAGAGACAAGGACGCCATCGCTTGTCCCATCTCCGATGCCCGCTCATCCGCACTAAAGTCCGCATTCATTGAAGAGTTTGCTGTAGCCAATTTGTAATCGTCCAAGCCTTTTTGCTGTAATTTAGTGTTTTAAAAATTTTGTAAGTGCTCAGAGTATGAAAGGGAACTTATACATAAAAATAAAATAAATTTCAACAGAAACTAACGAAACTACGATACACATACATAAATAAGTAAGGAACCAAAAATTACTCTGCACTTGAATTTTGAATTTTCATGCAATATTTTGTGTGAATTTATAATTTGGTATGCCAATGTGGTTGATGGATATGAAAAGGCGTGGATGATCGTAGCAACGGGAGGTGTGGAAGAATCATTGAAGTAAACCTCGTGTTCGGAAGACTCGGTCGCTAGTTTGGAAGTGTCCAGGTCGGTGGAGGATGATTGTGGACTGTCGGGTTTTTGATTCCTCTTGTTACTTTTCGGGCGGCGGCCTGAGAATGAAATAAATATTGCGTTTTAAATCATTTAGAATTATATTTTCATTATGAGACCAGCCCAAATCGGCTTCAAAGAAGCCATGGCACTCTTATATGAAATTTTAGGTTCCAAAGCTAATTTTATCCATATAAAACAATGTTGAAAAAACTATACAGATGTTGTGCATAATTGTTTGCCATCGTATTATCTCGGAAATATTCGTATTTGTCATGCTACTTCAGTCAACCTCTGTACTTTTTGTACCGAAACTGACTGAAATAGCAAGACACGCTCGTACGTTTCCGTGAAAATAGGATGGAAAATAATTATGCACGACATACATAACTGTTCCTTTCTCGTTTACGGGACAAAAATACAACAATAAAAAAAACCCAATTTTCTAATGTTATTCCCGAACATTTTTAAATCAATAATCAGTGTATTTATTCAAGAAATAAGAATCAGCCCATCGACACCTCATAGTATTATAAATCATGAACGTACTTTGTACCAACGTTGAGGCATAGAAATAATCTTATCGAATTAAAATGACTGCTGATGCATTTTGGTAGCAAATACCATACTTGCTAATCAAACATAGACGTATTATACTTTTCTTTAGGTTGGTATGATTGATTAATGTCAGATTATTAGTCGTGAATGTGGTTTGCCGCGTATTTGTCATTTATTGTGTTTTATTTAGAATTACCTTAGATGTAATTTAAATGGGGGGCAAATCTTTGAGAAAATGTGAAGTTTGTGGTATCAGGCGTGTGAGACGGTTAACTTCTGACGTATTTTTGGCCAGATTTCCACTTGAACCGGACGTCGGTAAACTGATGTTTTTATGTGATATTTTCAATCATTCTTGACTAAAGCTTTAAAAGTTACTAAATTAATTAGTCCGAAGTAGATTTAGTCATTGATTGTACAAATATTATATAAGTAAAGTACTTCTTGTCTAAAATACAAACAGGTAACCTAAAACACGAATAGTGTGCGAACAACTTATCGATAAACCTCTTATTTCAGATGTCGATTATGGGTAAAACTAACAAGAAATGAGCATTTGGCGTATTTACCTATACAAAGGCTGAATGAAAACAAGTTCATTTGTGGAAATCATTTTCCACCCAGTGGCTTTAATAAAAAGGGATACAGATTACAAAGGAATGCCATACCACTTTTGAATCTTAATGCGCCACTATGGGACGAAATGTTAATACGGTGAAAATGAGAAATAAAAATATTTTATAGCTTAGTTTTATTTTATTAATACCAGTAATACTCAAGTTTACTGGTATAGTACAGCAGCACGTATCGCACATTTATCGATATCGATAAACGTAGGTATTGGAAGTGTCAAGCCCTAGCGTTCTTTTTTATATGTTGGTAGGTTTTGGCACGTATTGGTGGGTTGGCACAAAGTACGTTCATAATTCGGTACAAGGCTTCTTTGAGAGTGCCGACTCTTAAATAAAACGTAGTGATTAAGTACTCTGTGATAAGAATCATTACATGAAAATATCCGCAACGCGCTTCGTCAAGTGCGTAATAAAACTCATCTCCCTAGGCACTTATCTAACAAGGATATAATCCGCAACAGCCTTCAACAATACGTACTAAACTGGTATTCACGAACTGGAAATAGCATTTTAACTTACCAGTGGCAGTTCTGTACTTGAGGAAGCCATCTTTAGTCCCATTAAGGTAATACTGCACGGCTTGTTTGAGTTTGGCGGCTCGCAGGTCGTTGAGGTCACCGAAAATTTCGATACACGCACTGTCCACGTCAGATGAAGGCAGGTCGCGCACAAATTGGCCAACGGCTTTTATCAATGCTTCCGGTGGTACTTGCTGCTGCAAACGAAAATATTTGTATAATACATCAGGGGCTCACTCCGTGCCCAGGGGGTATGTTAGCGTTGGTACGGCACGCACGCGTTCTATCGCAGCGCGTTTCATAGAAAGGGATGGCCACGTTTAAGAGGCTCCCATACGCCAATGACCTTCGATCTGAATCCCTTAGTTTTCTAATGTTTTTTGTAGCTTATTATATTAACAACAACGGCTTTAAGCAATATAGTATCCCATATTTACTTCAAACTTCATTGTTTTCGAGATATTTGGCATCAAAGTTGAACAATTTTAGGCCAAAAAACTGGTTTTCTGGCCATAACTTTTGTGTTAATTGGTTTAAAATTAAAACCCTCTGCCAGTTTTTAGAGACGTCATAGACGAACCCAAATTTGTAGATTTCGTATATGTTAGATCTTTCACGTCAATAGAGATGCGAAATAAGTGTTTTTTTAGACAATGTTTAAAAAAATCATACAAAATTAAGTATTAATTTGTTTCAAAATCCGGTCTGTCAAAATGGAGATAAAAGATTGAAGAACCGATAGCCGTTTGATTTATGATTCTATCTGTAGTGCAAAAGTAGTAGATACGATTCAAAACTTGTCAAAAATCGATGAAAACCTTGGGTAGCCCCTTAAGGTCACAGCTTAACGCAGGTTAGGCGAAGATGGCAGCGGTCAGTCTTTGGATGGGTTTGAGTGGTTAGTATAAACGAGCGCTTCCGTGCTTTAGAAGACACGCTAAGCAGTTGATCCCGGCTGCTGTTTTTGACAGTAGTTGTTAAGCCGAGTTAGAGGCCTTCGGGCACCCGAAAAACTTCTAACAGTCGAGTTGCCCACTCACTCGACAAAGGGGGGACACCTGTTACTCGCGTCCGCAGGAGCTACCTACCACAACCCTGCACGTGTCCCCTGGGTGGTACTATAGAGTGACAAACTTTAAAAAGGCCAAAATAATGTATACCATACGATTAAATAAATAAGGTCAGCTCATTAGAGCCACCCGGCACCCGACCCGCACCGCCTCGCCTCGAGCGGTTAGTATTCTTTGTATGGATTTGTACGTGCAGGCGCTCACCACACCAACTACGTAGTAAGTACAGTTCCGAAGCGAGGCGGTGCGGGTCGGGTGCCGAGTGGCTCTAATGAGCTGACCTTTAGGCTCGTTCGGCATACCTAGACAAGGGATTTGTTAACAGAGAACCTTCTGTACGTAGTACTATTTTTAGTTTTATTCTGTGACTAAATTTTGATTCTATTTAGTATCGCATTTAGAAGGATAACACATGGCGCCACGTTCAGCGTGATTTTGAAAACTTATGTAGGGTCAAGGGTATTGGCGTTACATTGCATGTTCAGATATCTTTGAGCACCCTCGACCCACTATATTGTCCACTATTCAATACAATCATGTTCCGATGCGGTTAGCTCCGATATATCTGCACGGCTATCACAAGACAGCCCGCGAGCCGTTTCACGGCGACATAGGCTATCTGTCTCTTTCTAACCGTTCTAATTAGAAAAAGACAGATAGTCTATTTCGCTGCGACGCAGCTCGCGGGCGGTCCTGGTGGCGACTGTACTTACAAAACACTGCAGTTGATCGCGCGATCTTTACACACTGCAGCATTCGAAGGCGAGTTATAATCAAAATGTAAGTAGAAAGCTGTGAAATTTACTACCGCGGAACACCGCTGAGAGCATTACCGCGTGTTATCGTTTATGTGTATCTGTTTAGTATCTATTTATATTGATATACACTTGTGAACAATAAAAAAATGATATAAGTAAATAAACACAACAACAAACTTACACAAATCGACCTAGTCCCAAACTAAGCAAAGCTTGTACTATGGGTACTAGACGACTATATACATACTTATATAGATAAATAAATACTTAAATACATAGAAAACCTCCATGACTCAGGATGAAATATTCATGCTCATCACACTAATAAATGCCCTTACCGGGATTCGAACCCGGGACCTCCGGCTTCGTAGGCAGGGTCACTACCAACTAGACTACAGAGGTCGTCAAATAAAACTATCTATCTATCCATGTAAGCCCTTTAACCTGAAGTCCACATTTGATATTGAATATACTCTATTTAATATTGTGTTTGCGTAACTTATTTTTTCCCTTTTTATATTGGAATATATTATACTAGCTGATGCCCGCGGCTTCGCCCGCGTGGTTATAGGAAAATGTAACATATTGAAATTTCCCGTGGGAATTAGATGTTTTCCCGCTGGAAAAAGTAGCCTATGTCACTCTCCAGCTTCTAAACTATCTCCATACAAAAAATCACGTCAATACGACGCTCCGTTGCGACGTGAAAGAAGGACAAACATACAAACAAACAAACACACACACACACTTTCGCATTTATAATATTAAGTAAGGATTCTTTTTTATATGCCTCTTGTACATTATCGGCCGTATTCATTAACGTTCTACAAGTCTATTTTAACTAAAATGGCGTTAAAATTCGTTCGCCCTTATCTGTTACATTGACATTTGTGTTCGTCAGAAAGGGACAAAGCACATTTTATTTAGCGGAGGCATTTTAAGTTTTATATAATTTTTTAGGTAGTTTCATTTTAGGTATGTCTCTAAGTTCAGTATGCCTCCTCTAACCGTTCCATTGCTGTCTATCATTCCATTTGCGACTTGTCTCCAGTGCGGACCAGCTATCAGTTTCAGCTAATACTCACATCTCTTATATTCCCTTCCCCTACTCCCCTTACCGTCTAGTAAGCACTGTAACAATTGAATACTAATAAAACCGTTTATCACACACATAAATCATAACACATACCTTCTTCTGAGTAATTCCTAATCGCTTATAGAAATCTGTCAGGCTATGCTCAGAGAGAATGGTGCCACCAAGAAGGGCGGCCAGCAAGCAGAGGCGGTCCTGCGGCACTTCCAGCAGTTGCGGCAACTCGTGGATCTTGTACTCCTTTGTTTCCAAAGAAGACTGAGAACAAAACAACAGTACATTACTACAGAGGCCGGGAAGTAAGGGGTTGCCGGCCGAGTACATATAGACGGCCGAACGTAGCGAGGTCGGATAGTTATGAGGCTGGCAAGTATTATGAACGTCTTCCTGCCGATATCCGAAATGAATCATCTGATCAGACCTTCAAACGTCGACTGAGAAACTTTTTGTTAGATAAGGCATTATACTCTGTTAGTGAATTTATGGACATGTAACCTGCATTTATTATTAAATTAGCGGCTGTATCCTAGGCACATAGACTGACGATCCATTATCGGGGACAATCTAGTAATTTCTTTCTAATTTTGTTTAATTATTTGTTGACTTTGTATTGTACTTAAATTGTAATCTAGACTGACGATCCATTAATGGGGACAATACAGTACTTAATTAATTGTATTTAGCTATATTTATTTGCGGACTTTGAATTGTATTAAATTGTTATTGATTATAATTACATTTGTTTTGACGATCGTAATACGGATTCATATAAATTGACATGTATAATTTATCATGTAATGTTGTATTATGAAATAAATAAATCTAATCTAATCTAATCAAGCCCTCTTCACGCCGAAGTATGTATAGTGCTTTTCTCAAACATATATACATAAACATAAACTCCAAGAAATCAAACTTTAATTTTCATGGCTGAACGCCGTGATCCTGTGCCACAAATTGTGGAATGGAAATTAAAATTGGCCTCCAATTTTGTATGAAATGCCATTACGGGTCTCTTGTCTCGCTGCGCCCGAAACGTGACACTTCGAAGCCCATTATGAAGAACACAATATCAATATTTCATGTTTGAGAAAATTATATTGTAAGTATAATGTACGTTTACAATGCAAGTGCATTTCCTATGCCACCCTGCCCTGCCCACCTATCTAGCCTGGCCACCCAAAAGCCGATTCCCTAGCTGATCCATGGGTTAGGGGCTCAAGTCCCCCCCAAAAACTGCTAAGTCCTTCTGCCACTAAATCATGATCTGCAGACGCAAATAAATCTAGGCCAAATGGATGTTAGGCGAGACCAATAAGATGGTCTGACACCATCAAGAAGGCGGCAGGCGGCAGTGTACAAATTGCGGTCCACACGGCCTATGACAGCACCCAGGGAACGATGAAGAAGATTTCATTGAAATAAAATGATTTATTTTGCCATTGTAATACAGCTGAAAATGTCTTTGACATTGATTGTACCGTATTTCCCGTTAGTTAAAATGTTATTGCCATGTTTTCGTACGGTTGGCTTAAGGATGTAAGTTATTAGATGTTTGTCTGCTTACGACGCTGTGCTGTGCGTCGATAAAAGCTTATTATAAACATGCATAAGAGACCAACATTACATTTCAATTATAACATAGAAACTCCATTCAAAGAATAAGAATAAAGTCAAGATTAGGGATGTCACGAATGTCAGTTCTATTACATTCGCGAATGCGAATGTACGAATGCGAATATTAAGGAAGTACACTAAAAACCCAACGTACATAATCAATCACTTTTTAATAATTTTATTTAACAATCACAAGCATAAAAAGCAATCACAAGTCCCAAGTAAAAGTGCATTGTATTGGTTAAAATTAATCAAGTGATGCGAATATTGATGCGAATATTTAAAATGATACGAATCATTCGCAATGCGAATGCGAACATTCGTAACATCCCTAGTCAAGATCTTAATGAAGGATTGAAGAAAATATTTATAAGTCTATTAAGCTAAGGTCTATCAAAATTGATGTATATCCAAAATCATTAAAATATTTACTCTGTATGTGAGCTTCAGCTGTGACGAGCTGAAGTATCTGGGCGGCTGGAAGACCAAGTACTCCCCGGAGCAACCTACTAGGCCAGCATAAGTTTTCTCCCGGCAAAGACCAACTACCTCCTGACAATGGTCATCTGAGGATACCATCTGTAAACCAAACAAAACTTAGTCACAGCAAATACAAAGAAAAGAAGTTAATGAAATAAATGATTTTTATTCTGCAAGTAGGCAGTAATGGCACTTTTACAAGTCAAAATTCTACCAGCGTTAAGCGCGAAATTATGGGTATTTCTGCAAATATGGTGCTGTAACTGTATAAACATTAAGATGCAGTGTACATGGACAAAAACCGCAAACTGAGTTGTTGCTAGACAGAAAGACTTACAATAGGTATATTCAGGTATCTTAGGGCAGTCCGAAGGCAAGAATGTAGACCCATGGGTGGTACCCACCAGACTTTGGGTGGGGGCGTGCCTTTTGTGACAATATGACGCAATACCTGAAAACATTCAAAATGTGTTTGAATCTGAACAAAAATGTACCTAATAAATAAATTACTAGGATAATGAATGGATACATCGGAAAATGGAAATCTCTTAGGGGCTCCCGTCAAAAATCAACGAAATTTAGTAGTTTTCATTGCGACGCTCGTCCTCGGTTTATTGAAGCTAGCTTTCCAGGTGCAGATATGGGAAAGTTTGATTCCTGTTTAACATTTTTGATATTGAATAACTTGAAAAATGTAATAATGAATGAATTATCCATTTTTAAAGAGAGGTCTGTAAAAATACAAAACCCGACACTTCATCCTCATTTTAACTTTTATACACCCGTAACTCATACCTACTCATACATACTGAGCTTACCTATAATTTTGATATGCGTTTTTATAAGCTTACTAATTAAAACATAAGTTATGGCCAGAAAACCAGTTTTTGGCCTAAAATTGTTCAACTTTGATGCCAAATATCTCGAAAACAATGAACTTTGGAGTAAATATGGGATACTATATTGCTTAAAGCCGTTGTTGTTAATATAATAAGCTGCAAAAAACATTAGAAAACTAAAGGATTCAGATCGAAGGTCATTGGCGTATGGGAGCCCCTTAATAAGTCATTTTCATATTTTGAAATTGTTAGGTTAGTTAGTTCCTAATAAAGCTAGTCAATTTTCAGGTCAATTTAAATGAACTTTATGATAATACATGATATAAACATTACACTTTCAAGATAATCAATAATTGTTGAACTAGCCAAAGCTAAATAATGATGGTTGCATTATTATTATGGACTCCAATGTCATAATAGTTTTTTTTTTAAGAATAAGAATAAGGACCTGTGTGGCGTCGGGTTAGAATTTCACCACCCCCTATCTTCCCGTGGGTGTCGTAAAAGTCGACTAAGGCACCAGGGTTGAAGTGTGTTGTGGGTGATGGGCTAGCAACCTATCACTTCAATATCATATTTTGTCATCTTTTATACCCACATTTATGCTAAAAGTGGCGCTGGAACATACGTTTCATGTGCTCTGCCTACCCCTTTTGGGAATAAAGGCGTGAAAAGCATATGTATGTATGTATGTAAGAATAAGGACACTCGCCTATTCTTACAAGAAATCAATTGTAATTAGAATTAAACTTTCTTTGATTACCACAATTACTTATTAAATAAAATTCCTTGAATGGACATAACATAATATATAATATTGGATGTCAGGGTGCATTTATTGCATATGATAATCCATTAAAATTATTTCATTAATAAGAACCATATCAGCATAAATCCATCATCACAAGCTATACATATAGGGTGTGTAATGTTTCTTATAAAAACAAATTGCATATTTTCATTTTGCATAACAACGAATTGCATAATTTCAGATTGAATAAGTGGTTAAATTGCATAAAAACAAAATGAATACAAACTATTTGCATAATTTCATCGATTATAATCATTTGGACAGTGACAGGACTCCGCCTTAGCTCCGGCGCTGCGGGGAGAGCAGCCCTTCCGCCTTCGCGTGACAAAGCACGGTCACCCGTGCTCCGCTCCGCAGCTTCGGCAGGCGACCAGCCTAAGCCACTCCGCTTTGCACGGCGGCTCCCGCGCTTTGTCACAGCGGGCGAGGGCTGCTCCCCCTCCGTGCCTCCGGCTTTTTATATACACTCTAGGGGTAGGGCAGACACGTGGATATTGGGGTGCTCCGATTCGGTATTGATTAGATTAGATTAGATTTATTTATTACACAATAAAAATTACAATATAAATTTGCATAAATGTCAAGATTACAAGAATTTCTACCATGTTCGTCAATTTTAATAATAAAGACTTAATGAGTCAGTTGACTGTTAAATATTATATTATTCTATCTCCCGAAAAGGATCGTCATTCATTATACACAATAACATAATATTTTCTAAACTATTTATATGTCAAAACTACATATTTAATAATGATTGTTACCTGTGTCTGTTTTTCTAGGATGTGATAGCAATCACTTACTTTAATAATTATACTAAATGTATGTTATGCAAAAAGAAATTAGTACACATAAACGTTATAGCAAATGTGGTGGTGATAAATGAGTGTTATGTTATTTAAATGTTATGACCAATAATAATATCCATTTTGGTATTATGATAATAGTTTGTTATGATTTCCGTACGTATGCTACTTGAAATTATGCATTTTGTTTTTATGGCGAATGAACAGCACCCATACACATATTACTAAACTAGATTTTAAAGCCTAGATAGAGAGTGGTCTGGAGTTCTGAGTTTTCTGTCTCGGTGGCAAAATAACTCTAGAACGCGACATTCCCCTTTGACCACCATGGTCTTACTGCCTCCAGTGTGCGTTTATCATAAGGACTCACTACATTTGTAAGAACAGACACTAACACTTCTGTGTTCTCTATATGTTCAACTCAGAACTCCATACCGCTCTCTGTCTACACGAGCTCTTATTGGAACATAGACTAACAGAATTGACTCTCTGTCTGTACGTTGACTGTGTCTGAATCCAGTGCTGCGGAGCCATGGGTGGAGCTGGGTGAGCACCGTTGAAGCAGACGCAGAGGGCCACCTGGTGTTCCGCAAGGGCCTGGGCCAATGTAGTTAGGAATTGGACGCAACGGGCCCATTGCCCACCACACGCCCAATCTATATTCCAATTAAAATAAAAATATTTTTAGAGCTGTTAAATTAGTTTGTTTTAAACCTGACATCTGGATTAGTGTTACATTTTGTATCACACATATTTTGTGCAGTAATATAAAAGTATCAAAATAAAAGTAAACAAAAGCAGATGGTAAAAAAAAATATCTGACAGCCTTACACAATAATACTGAAACTCGTGTAGTGATGTGAGCTGAGCATAATTACTATTCATGTAATGTATCACACATATTTTGCTAGAAACCATAAGCAACGTACCTACTTTGTTTTGGTAGGACAGTTTAGTTTACGTGAAATGCCATACACAACAACAATGATAATGATGATGATCTTGTGTTTCTATTATCCCTGATCAGGGAGATAGGGCTCGCAGAAGAATAATAACAGAAAATAAGTGAAGTGAAAGACTTGCCTGAGAAATATCCTCCATAGAGCCGGTCCAGACAGCCCTCGGCGTCAAGCACTAGTCGGAAACCGCCGGCATGATTTCGTGCAATCCGGAACAAATCTATACCCACTCCTTCATTCTCTAAGTAAGTCTGTAGATCCTGTATGCCCATGATTCTCGGTAATATCAGAACTACTCAGTAGTTATTACACGAACGAACACTAACGCACGGCAAATTGCACCTGAAAAAGATCATCGATTTGATTGAAGTGAAAAATAAATGTATAGCCGGAAGGGAAAACGAGCCGTCATGTACTTATGTACGGCATAGAATAAATAATAAACACAACGCAACACGAAAAAATTGGCCCGGAGAGCAATATTTTGTTACCGTAAACTGAAGCCGGCACGTTATCTTCCTAAAATTAGCAAACATGGGTAGTATTTTTCTGAACTCTTATAGAGTAATTAGTATAGTATGTACTCACGTAGCAAGGAGAGTACAATAATAATACAGCACACTATTATCAATAAAGCGAACAATTGCCACAAACCTTGATTAGAAAACCATGCCAGCAGTGAAGGATAACCGCAAGTTGAAAACGGAAGCCATTTGTAATTATCTAAAATTGAAGTGTTTTAGGAGCTAGCTATAGACACCATAAAGATTGTCAAATCCGTAGCGCCTACCGCGAAACGAAAACGAACTTCGATTGTGAATCTCCGTCTCTGTCGCAATTGTTAGTTTGAGCGACAGAGAAGGAGATACACGAACAAAGTTCGTTTTCGTTTCGCGGTAGTCCCGAGAGCACTAGTATAGTAGTGGCAGTCGAGCGAACATGTTCGTTCCGAACTACGACCTCTTGGTGTGGTCCGGGCCATGTTCGATCGTGTGTAGGGGGTTTCACTACTACTCTGGCAACATTGAAGAAATGAAGACGTCATTTCGCGTGTGGATGTATTGTGATGTGATTGTGATTTTGCTGCTGTCTCTATGTATATGTGTAGAAGCAAATCTAAATTGGGCGTTGTAGGCTCTTGTGATATTCCTTCCTACTCCTCGGTAAAAATATAAAACTTAAAAATGTGTTATTTGGAAATACGTAATTTACAATTACGCAGTCAGTTGTAGTGTAGGGCACTCGAGTTTGCAATATAACAATGATTTAAAGTGTTACTTTTACATAGCATATTACTTTTTCATTATATACGTTGAATTGATTTTATGCTAGCTGAACGGTGTTTACAATATAAAAGTTATGCCGGAGCAAAGCAATGATTATCGCGTTGTAGTTTTTGGTGCGGGTGGCGTGGGGAAAAGTTCGCTGGTAGTACGTTTTGTAAAAGGAACATTTAGAGAGTCATATATACCGACAATCGAGGACACATATAGACAAGTAAGACAAGTTTTCTTAAAATAGAACATAATTATCTGCATAATCGATCATTTTAATTCTTATGCTTTGTATTTAGTGCCAATTGTGTAGTTATTGTATTTTAGTTATTGCCAAACTGTGTTTCTGTTTTGTTATTGTCGTGTATATTTTCTCAATGTTATATTTGGCTAGATTTATATATTTTTTCCTATCAACAATTATCAATGATGCAGCTGTGTAGAGCACAGCAGCATTTTTTTTATAGTACTGTATTCACCACAATCAAACCTACCCATTTTTAGGACCCCACTTTCACTATGAAGATGGTACTTTTGAATTTCATGATAAGTCCATTCAGTATATAAGCTGAGTGCCACTTACCAAACTTTTACTAGTAAATTTAGATAAGGGTCAGTAAATTTATTTTAGCTTGTTACCATGGTGATGTCTCTAGGGTCACGCATTTGAAATTATGTGTTAACATTTAGGTATGGTGTATAAATTGCCAAACATGTTATTTTTCAATTATAGAACTATTTTTATAGAATATTTCCAAAGCAATATAGATTTGGCGTCCTAATCCTGACAATTTAATTTAATTTTGTATAGATATATGTAAATGTAATGTATATTTTGTTTAATGTTGTAGTTTTTAATTGCAATAAATGTGTTTGTTTATTTTTATCTTATTATTTGCCATTTCACTAGTAGATCTTCCAATTCATATATTCAGGTGAGTTAATTTTTTTAATGTTATTTTGTAGATTTGTACCTCATTTTAACACACTTTTGAATATTTATATATAAGGTCATTTCGCTGGTTACGTGACCACCTGAAGGAGAAGGTTTTTTCTATTGAAGATAACATCAATTCTACACACCCTATTGAGACAATTACTTGTACAGTCAGCGTCATATAGTTAGTAGCAGCCAGAGTAGCCAAATATTTCGTAACACACCCTTATTCTTACAGTAATAAAGACGTGTACCGAAATATTTGGCTACCTTGGCTGCTACTAACTATATGACGCTGACTGTACATGCATTTTTTTGTTGTTTTAGAATAGAAATCCGTGGGGATTCCCCTTACAAGAAGAATTCAGTTCGGATTATGCAAAGTTGAGCGAATTCGAGTGTGATTGGTTCTTATACTGGTGATAATTATCCGATAAGACAAAACATGTATCTGTAAAAATAATTATAATGATTACCAATAATGTGTTAATTTAATATGTATTTGCATGTATTACTATATACTTATTGCAAATAAAATAATTTTGATTTGATTTGATTTGATCGGATAATTATCGGATACTTATCTAGAGGCGTAATTATCTTAATAATTTCGAACCCTGCTTTCTTAAATAGGGAAGATGCAATATTTTCATTTTTGCTTTCATTTGAAAGAATCGCATGTAGAATAGACCACGCAAGTATTAAAAAATCAAGATACTATAATAATTTATAGTCAAAAATTCCTGTTACAAAATGACAATTTAAACTTTCGCGCCTAAACGGTGACGTCACCAGACTGATTGTTGGATTAAAACACGTTCCGTTTCACATTACTTCAAATCGTAATTATTGTTTGAAATTAGTATAAACTAAAGTAAAAACGTTTCCGTAGCTATTATTTTATGTTTCTTCAACAATTTGGTCACAAAATAATGGTAAATATTATAGCTGCATCTCTTATAACGGCTATGTACACAGCAGCGACGCCGTGACTTTTTTTTTGTCCTGTACGTCTAGCACAACTTGCTGCTCAGACGCCTCTCGCGCGACTGAGCGTCTCCTATCTCACTCGCACTGTGCAAATTAGAATAAGATGGGTAGATCTTTCTCGACTCGCGTCGCGGCGCGGCGTCAGTTGTGCTAGCCCCGCTGTTTGGCCTGCGAGTGCGGCCAGTAACAGATAGAGTTAGGTATGACCCGCTCCGGGGGCCTCAAGGGCCTCCCGGAGGGACGACGCCGTGACCTGTTGCCCTCGATCGTTAGAGTTGAAATAAACTAATATTAGGCCATCGTACACAAATCGAATTTTATACATATAATTAAAATATAAAACACGTCCAAGACTCGGAAACAAATATTCATGCACATCACACAAATATTTGCCCTTACCGGGATTCGCACCCAGGTCCTTCAGCTTCATAGGCAGCGTCACCACTAGGCCAACCAGCCGACCAAATACGGTAGCAAAGACAGAAAATTGAGTTTCCAAAAATTTTCAGGTGATAAGCAGTAACAAGACAATATGCACGCTGCAAATTACGGACACGACGGGCTCGCATCAGTTCCCAGCGATGCAGAGATTGTCTATCAGCAAGGTATACCCATTGTTTTAAATACTTCACTTAGCGACCCAAATTGGATCTTGGCCTCTAAGGCCTCATTTACATTCAGCTGAAGTGAGCAGGGAAGTGGGCAGGGCGGGTATAAATTGCGGTATTACACCCGTCCTGCCCACTTCCCTGCTCACTTTGGCTGAATGTAAAGCGAGCATAAGGCACTGGCATTTTCTCGCCCAAGAAACGGACAAAAGAGAATCGCTCCCATGTAAATAAAAGAGAGAGATATATATTTATAGTCCATCGCTGGCTGTTCACACTGTCGGCGAGGACTCTCTCTTCACTAGTCGATCGCAGTGATAAAAGCTATCAGCGATAAAACTCGCTCAGCGGTACTCGGCGATTTCAGAGCGATCATTCTACCGTACAACTGAGCGAGTGGTGCGAGTAATCGCCTGTCGCACTCGAACACTCGCTTATAGCCGAGCGACAAAACAATCGAAACTACACACTCGCTTCTCGCCGCTCGCCCACTCGTTTCTAGTTCTACTCGTTTATCGCTGGTCGCTATATATTTATAGTCCATCGCTGGCTGTTCACACTGTCGGCGAGGACTCTCTCTTCACTAATAGTCGATCGCAGTGATAAAAGCTATCAGCGATAAAACTCGCTCAGCGGAACTCGGCGATTTCAGAGCGATCATTCTACCGTACAACTGAGCGAGTGGTGCGAGTAATCGCCTGTCGCACTCGAACACTCGCTTATAGCCGAGCGACAAAACAATCGAAACTACACACTCGCTTCTCGCCGCTCGCCCACTCGTTTCTAGTTCTACTCGTTTATCGCTGGTCGCTATATATTTATAGTCCATCGCTGGCTGTTCACACTGTCGGCGAGGACTCTCTCTTCACTAATAGTCGATCGCAGTGATAAAAGCTATCAGCGATAAAACTCGCTCAGCGGAACTCGGCGATTTCAGAGCGATCATTCTACCGTACAACTGAGCGAGTGGTGCGAGTAATCGCCTGTCGCACTCGAACACTCGCTTATAGCCGAGCGACAAAACAATCGAAACTACACACTCGCTTCTCGCCGCTCGCCCACTCGTTTCTAGTTCTACTCGTTTATCGCTGGTCGCTGGTGGTGGGACCAGTGCCTAAGACACGCCACTTTGCTCTGTCCTGGGTAGCTTGTCGCCAGTCATGATCGGCAGTTTGAAGCTGGCACAGGTCCTTCTGGACTTCGTCTATGCAGCGATACCTTGGCCGGCTTACTGGACGTCGACCATTTAGGCGCTCCAGGGACGGTACAGGTACTTTTGGCGGCACTATTCTCGTTCTTGCACGTAGCACCGATGGCCTTTGGGGCGGAAAGGTTCTCGAGTGGCGACCACAAGGTGGACTGATGACCAGGTAAAGGTCGCGGGAGTCCGCTGGATGCGGGTGGCGCAGCAGGCCCGGTCATTGTGGGAATCTTTGGGGGAGGCCAATGTCCAGCAGTGGACGACTCTCGGCTGATATGCTGATGATGATGATCCTTTCCTATTCTCTCGACGTAACCAAGCCAGCGTGTTTTAAATGGAAAAAAAAACTAAGCAACACTCACCGGGCTTGGCGCTATCGCGCATAATCTGACAAGCAAAAGTTAATTGACCATCATAATACGGGCGTACACTCAAAATGTATTATTGCTCCAAACGAAAGAAACCAAAAAATATGCCTAGTGACAAAAATCCCATACAGATATCTCAAAGAATTACGAGGCTATAACCGTTTTAATATTACTTGTTAGAGAGAAAAAACGCTCGCAGTTCGTGACTTCACGATCAGCGAGCATCATAGTACTCATAGTAAATGGCAATCGTTTCATATGAAGGTGCGTTTTGCGGAAAAGGGACAGAATATAGCCCCTCAAAACTTTGGACACGTATAAATGAGTGATTATGTAACCTATTGAGTTGTTTTTATCTAGCAAATTCAGCATTGTTGATTATTTTATCTAGTGTCTACACCCCTATTCTTGCAGGGCCACGCATTCATACTAGTCTACTCCGAGAGCAGTAGGCAATCCCTCGAGGAGCTGAAGCCAATATGGCAAACGATAAAGGAGATAAAAGGCGCAGACTTGCCGAGCATCCCCGTGATGTTGGCGGCCAACAAGTGCGACGAGAGCCCCGAGATCAGGGAGGTGTCCGCCAGCGAGGGGCAGATGCAGGCGCAAATGTGGGGCGTGTCCTTCATGGAGACCTCGGCTAAGACTAATCATAACGTCACACAGCTTTTCCAGGTTAGTGCGGCGCGGTAATCTAGACTGGTATTCAAAACACTTTCAACTTGGTTGATGCAAACTATCGGCGCTAAGGCCGCGGAGTGGACCCATACATTGAAGTCGCTCGAATGTATTCAACTGCCGCTCGTCGCCCCACTGCCCGCTGGTGTCCAGTTCGCGGCCTTTTGACGACCGCTTTAGCCTAGTTGGTAGTGACCCTGCCTACGAAGCTAGAGGTCCTGTCTTCGAATCCCGTTAAGGGTATTTATTTGTGTGATGAACACGAATATTTCTTCCTGAGTCATGGATGTTTCCTATGTACACAACGAGGCCATACTTAGCGGTCGTCGCAGCAAAGAAATGAATCTATCTGCCTGTAAATAAAAGGTCGAGCTCGCGTCGGCTATGCGCTTTTGACGTTCAAAAGGCCAAAATACCAATCACTAAAGTATTTGTTTTTCCTGACTTAAGTCGATTGAACTCTACCATGCATATGTGTGACCCCACATAATTGTCCACTGGGACACAGTTTTTGTTAGTTTAAAAAAAAACTTTCATGTCTAATTACAGGAATTACTGAACATGGAAAAGAATAGGAACGTATCGCTTCAACTAGATGGCAAAGGGAAGAAGAAAAAAGACAAAGTAGTGAAAGAGGGCGGCGAAGCGTCGGCAAGTGGGAGGGAGAAGTGTTGCGTGATGTAGGCCTGGTGACCTATCAGTTAGAGTAGACCCATTACCTTATACCTAATCATTTATTCAGTCACATTAACTCTAGTCATATAATTCATTCATATCTCGGATGAGTTCGCACGACCTAGCATAATTATTGTAACACATGAAAATAATACAATTATAAGTACTATTATTATGCCTTTAAAATAATTATTAATAATAAAATATTGTGATTAAACTCGACAGTCATCAGAATGTTTTGCTAATAATTGAAAGAATATTTACACTAGTTGACTTGTTCGATAATGACTGACGTAAATCATTGAAGAGATGCGTGAATATTCCGTATTGATAGTGTGAAAATACAACGAAATGAAGTCTCTAGGACGCGCTGTTAAACGTTTTTGTATGCTGATTAAATATTTGTGAATCCGATAATGTATGTTTGCATTGCAATACATTATTCGATGTTGAAATATTATTGTGCAAGGATATTTACGACTATGTAATTGGTTTCTCTATTTATTCTAACTACCTTTTTTCCTACGCTACTTTTCTGAAACTAGGTACTTTTCAAAGAAGCTATGTCGTTTGTTTCGCTAATGCCTATATTTTTAGCCCACCATTTAATCATGTGTTTACTAAATCCACGATGTATACACGCCAACATCATGCGCTAGAACCTCTGTCGCCTTGAACGGTTTGATTACGATCATATTTACATTTATATTAGACCAAAAAGGCAGTAGTTCCTAATGAAGTAGAAAATTCGTATTGGAATACTTCCTGTGCCAAATTTTAGTCCTGTCATAGCAGAAATTAGCATTTGTACTCTGGATACATTTAATAATAGGTGCAATTACGGAATGTTTCAATAAATATGTAGATCCGTTTCAAAAGATCATGGCAGGCCATTTTTTGTCAAATTTGAATATACGTATTTGTAAAGTGTAAAGAAATAGTGGAAGTAACGAACCAAACTGGGAATAAGTATTGATTACACCGTCATGCATGAGTGTGAGCTGAAAATATTTGAGCGTCTCCTAGTAAATAAATTACTAATAAATTACTACGCTGCAGCGAACGAAAAAACCATAGAATGCGAGATGCTTACGAATTCCTACCAAACACGTGCCTAAAACCTGGTAAGTATGCGCATGTTCGAGCTAAACGGCTGCCTGGCATCGTTGTGACACCCCGCCCCCATAATGTCAATGGCACCCATTCTGTGGGGCCCATTTTGCAGCGCTACTTAGACTTCTATGTTTTTTTCGTTCGCTGCTACGCTGGTATTTAAGTCACTTCAAAGTACCTTCTATACCTTCTTGTCACTACCATGTCTGTACTTGAACTTTTTATACATAGTGTAAGGGAACTATAATGAGGTATAATATTTAAGTAGCCTTTACCTTGAAGTGTAGCCGTCGCTAGTTTGTAATGCACCTTATTTAGAATCACAAAGACATATCCAATCCAATTTTTTAAATATTATCTACTTATTACACCATTATAAGTATTATAACACCTGTGTATATTATATTATATTTAATGTAACGGAGTGGCTGGGGAAATAAATAATATTCGAAATAGACCTTAGTAATGAAGCCTTTGCACGTATTTGTGCCCGAATCTTCAACGAATTGTATGTATCTTATATTTTCATGCTAGGTATATTGTGTTCATTGCATGGTAAGTAGTACAAGTAGACTGGAATAAAGTACACATTGACTGTACTCAGGCCAGGCCATGATTACATAATTAATATTGGATATGAAGTTATATATGAAAATTAGAAAAAAGGCTGTTGGGATGTTTTGGAATAGGTACATTTCAACCTCGGGCTCAACCACTAGTAATGCACGCGGATGTTCTGTGCTTTAATATTAGTTGTTACGTTTGTATTACAAGTTATTGTGACCCTCTGTTTCAATTCTCAGAAATTCCTATCCATTTATTTTGGTTTGAACTCTGGAGCATCGATAATAATCTTTTAATTTAATGCATTACACGGCATTAAAATAAAAATATTATATAGGTACTATCGACAACACAGGTAACTGACCACCCGTGCACTTTATGTGCATTGTAATAAAGGTTCTATATAAACACAGGATGGTCAGTTAACAGTGTTGGCGTTTGTACCTATCATAGATTAAATTTAAATAACAATGTTAGATTCTTGTTGCATTGTTGTACGACGCCTAAATAGCGATTGAGAAAATATTATTTGGGTCAATTATTTTTTTCTTGTACGATCACGTCTCCTAGGTCACTTTTATGGGGTGTCAAAGATTAGTTTTCGTAATTACTTTAAAACTAATTTGATGGGTATCTCTAAAGTATTTTAGGGATTCCTTTATTTGTCTACTAAGAAAAAAATCCCAGTTGTCTCCTCGCTTACGGGACAGAACAGCAACAAGAAAAAGTTGATCGACCCAAGTAAGTACTTCACTATTATAACTAAGAACTTCGCCAAAATTCTAAGGGTCAGCGTCAACGTTAAATGTGTTAATACCAGAAATTATTACGTTACTTGTGTTTATGCACGTTAGTTGTACACTAATCACTTCATTTATGCACGGCATAATTTAATATAACAAGTTGCATTAATAGTAAAAGTTGTTAAATGCTGTATTGTTATATTCGGACCAATGTTGTTTGATGTTAATTGCTGTAAGTTAAAAGTAATTGATTTCATCTGGTGTCTAAACTTTTGTTAAGATATATTTGTTAGTATATATATTGTATACACTGTCTCTGTCTCTGTTTTACTGTATCTATACCGGCTTTTGCAATTTTCATATGAACATATTTACTTATTATGCTATTTTTCTATGAATTTTCTTGCCAATACGTATTCAAAAATAATGTACCTATAGGTTTTAGTACCATGGAGTACTCATCAAAACATCTAAAATGTGCTTACTAAGTATTTCCTTATTTCCAGTTTCTACGTGAAGTAGTAAAAAAACCTTCAAGTTTTGTTACAAATAACAACGAAAATAGTAAGCTCATTATTTTACGAAAATTAAAATAATTCACTAGTAACAATAGCAAATTCCGGTAATTTTTTGCAAGTGATTTTCAGCTCAATAGTTAAAGCACTTCTAATCACAAATGTACTAGATGCTCCTTTACGCTAAAATGGTGCAGAATATTGAATGGCAATAATATTATAGTAGTTGCTAGGGATTTCGTCTAAGTCGGAAACCCGAATGAAGGGGTATGTACCTACCTAATATAATGAAACTGATCACTCTCAAAGCTTAAATAAATATTGAGGGGACAATCTCACACAAATTGACCTAGTCCCAAACTAAGCATAGCTTGTACTATGTCGTCGACGACATACCTACTTACGAGAAATAAATACTTACTTAAATACATAGAAAATATCCATGACTCAAGAACAAATATTCGTGCTTATCACACAAATAAATGCCCTTACCAGGATTCGAACCTGCTGGGACCTCCGCTTCGTAGGCATCACCAATTAAGGGGGTGCATTGGAAATTATCGCGTGCTTTGAAACGCCGTTCTGACTAGATTAAGAAACAATAAGGTCTGATTTTCAGATATATAATTCTTGACTATATGATTGTGTATCTGATTTAATCGACAAGTATATCATTCACTGAAATTTCCTCGATCGAAAAAAAAACCAAAGTTGGGTCTTTATTGTACATTTTTTACTCAGCGTACTCAAACAATACATTATTTTACGACACAATCAAGTTAATACTATAGTATTTTATCTCATCTAAAACCTCACTTAATGAAATATAAATAAAACTTCAGTAAGTTAGGTATTTATCGAAATTTGTCCAAAAAAGCCATTCCCAAAGAGTGTTGCATCTCATTTTCTCGTGCGCGGAAGGCATAAGCGTGTCTCTGGCAAGGGGGCGTGATCGACTCGAATTAAGGCATCCCCTTAAGCCGGCGGTCGTCAAACAATGTGGTAGGTAGTATCTAACAACGTGAATAAGTAATTATGCTATTCCTTAAATTTCAATCTCTTTATAACATTTAAGAACAATGTCTAAAAAGTAACTACATATCTGAGTAAAATTATATTTTTTTAGATATCCTATTTCAGAACGCTCGAAGTATTTAAATTATTTAGGTACCTAAATCAAGGAAGTGATTGAACGTACTTAACTGAAGGCGTACCATAAGTATATCTAGTCCATACGCTCTAGATGTAGTTTAGATGTAGTAATCGCCTCATTAAGTACATTATCTACGAACAAGCTTCGCTAGTTACAAGAGTTTTGCAACAATTGGGCTTTACACGACTACTGCGAGTGGAGTGATCCGATTGTAGGTACATATTAAGTATATATACCTAATATAAATACCTATTGTTTTGTTAAAACGTTATATTTATTGTGGGGTGGCGAATGTTTGTTGACCAAACCGATGTAGATTGTAAGTACTTAACATAATTGGGACAGAAACTTGCTTTACTTGCCTCGTACGAGTGAATCTTTACTTTTCATGATGCTTGAAATATTACCAATTCCAATTCTTATATTTTTCATCAATCTTGTGACACTTCTCACTAAGGCATACAGAAAATAAAACTGAAATTCTAATACTGTTTTGTTATTTTATTTATCACCACACGCCGATGCAAATTGTAATGATAATAAAGTACCTATGATAAATGATTGAATCAGGCGTTGAAATAAATAAATGAAATAAATGGAAGTATTTTATTCTCCAAGTACTTAGGCCGTAGGTAATGGCACTTTTACAAGTCAAAATTCTACCAGCGTTTCTGAACAGTCTGAGACCACTGTTAAGAAGAAACGCCGAAACAAACTCAACAGTCAGTCATTTTTTGCCAAAAAAAGCTTATTAGGTACAATGATAGTTCTTAAGCTACTTAAAATAAGTCAAACTGAATATGTCGCGGGCAGAAGCTAGTTTATTATAAAAATGGATACATTGACCCGAAAAAGACTTGTATACTTTACGAACACGAAACTTTTTGGTTGCTATTTTTTTTTTCTCGTGTATTAAAATTATGGCTATCAGAATTTTTACAAATTGAATCTATGTTCTTAATGACATACTTAAACAATATTTTCATAAATGTATCAGGACGCTACTGTTAAAATGCTAATTTCTTTAAAGTCTCTCCTTTTAAAAAGTTTATTTGCGGGAGTCCATGATATGTACGAGAACATGTTCCTTGGCTGTACACATTGTACACGTGAGCAGGATGCAGCTATATAAACGAAAGAGATCGAATTATAGCCCTCTCCCTCTAACGCATAGCTGCCTTCTGCTCACGCGCCATCGTTGGCCCAGTTAAAAAACGTGCTCATTTGCTCAGTGGACGTGGCGCCAGCAACATCTGCCAGCATGTCTTGATGATGCCTCGTAGAGGCGAAACACGTGTCGAGGTTTTGTCATTATTTGCATGTGAGGGCGGAGGTGAGCGTATTAACCGCATGCAAATAACAAGCAAATAGTTGCACCTCATCTTCGCTGATAGAACAGCACGTTTTTTTTGCGGAATAGCAAAGGAATATTGCTGTCGAGTTCTCCAATATCTATACAGACAACCTTTCAAAAATATCTATACATGTGTGTTATATCAGTAACAATACGTCTCTGTAAAGATATTTTTGAAAGGTTGTCTGTGTAGATATTGGAGAACTCGACTGTACCTACAATAATATCGAGGAAAATATGTGCTGTTAAAATGTCAGTTTCACATACGATGATTAGCAGTTTATTTACTCAGTTGAGAAAACCAGTGATAGTAAATAGACGAGCAAGAGTGAATAGGCACTATCTAGGTACAGTCAGCGTCATATAGTTAGCAGTAGCCAAGGTAGCCAAATATTTCGGTACACGTCTTTATTACTGTAAGAATAAGGGTGTGTTTCGAAATAGTTGGCTACTCTGGCTGCTACTACCTATATGACGCTGACTGTACAGTACAGTCCGTGATCGGGTCTATATTTCTGTCTCGCTTGCTCTCATACGTTCTTATAACAAAATACACGATTTCACCCGAACCCGAATGCTATTCTAAGTACTCATCGACTGTATGCACGTAACACCCTCGACCTCAACATCACTTACCATCAGGTGATATGGTAGTCAATTGCTATGCGTGCATATGATAATAATAAAAAAAACTTTCAGATAAAGATAATAGATTTGGGCAAAATAAGAATATACCAAGTTCTTGACTAGGATATTTATTAAAATATAAAAATAGTTACAACACCCTATTTTGCAAATTATAACTATGTCTAAACTAGTGTAGGTAGGGCTGATTATGACCACCGCAATCTTTAATTTGATCAAAATTTACATAATTCATTGATTTCACACTTATGACGGCCACAGACTTATTTTACAGCCGTTGCGGGTCGCCTGTGCCGCAATTCTCAATAAGCGAAGTTTTCACTTACTGTTACAACCACAAAAAAACGACTCCTTTTTTCGGTTGTGATATAAGTAGATTACACAAAAAAGAATTGGATTTGACCAAAAATATATGTTTTATGCGCGTGTACGTTTGTGTTATCTACAATATACAAGTATATAATTTCCGTGTATTTTGAACAATTGCAATAAAACCTACACTAAATCATTAATTAAAACAAAACTCACCTAGCCATTTCTTAAATTCCACTGGTAGAAAGCCATCATAAAAAAACAGTAAAAAAAATCCTTAAAAAATATCACAGTGTTAGTATTTAGCAACATAATATCAACATTCAGTGGAATTGTATTCCGAAGTATCTTTTATTAATAATTCAGTTTTAGCATCTCAAAAGGCATCTCCACTGCCATCCATTTTCGTTTGTCGATTGTTTCTTTTTCTAACACCAGCATCTATTGAAGTCTCGAAATCGTTATTACGAGTTAAATCTTGCAAACGGCCAGTGCTGGCGGACCTTTTCAATGAATTACTTGGTATGGTTGTTCCATTTGTAATATGAAGAGGCCTCGTAGGTTGTGTTACAGGAATATGCGCAGAGCTGGTGTTATTTATCTGAACACTTGTTAGAGCCTTCGTGCAAACATCTAGTATTCTGTCTAGAGTAGCGACACTTATCCTATCTCCATCTATGCTAGGCTGATTACCACTTATGTTACTCCAACTTGTACTATTACGTTTTTGATTTACGCCTACGCTAAATAAACCACATAATAAACTCAGTTTAAATGGAATGTTAAGTATATAAGTAAATACTATCATGACCAGAAGGACAACTAATATTACAGTAAAAGATACAGTTAACACGCCGCGCATTAGCAGATCCAGGGGAAACCACAGTCCATCTGAAAAAGAAATAGCATATAATTGTACTGGCGTTACATTCTTTAAATTTACCATAAATTAAATTAGTGAGTAAAACATTTTTCAAAACATTTAAGTTCTTACTTCTACAGACGAGCGTATTTTGTAAATGCTTCCTTTTTCATTCAAGACTACGACGTAACTATTCGTATTTATTCAAAAACTTATAACGTACTAAAATAATATTTTCTTAAATAAACATTTCGGTGGAAACTGAGCGCGCGGCGTTGATTTAAACGTCTTTTAAAAAAATATAAATTTTCGGCAACGTAGGTCCTAATAGTTATGATTTTTTTTTATGGGTTAACATAAAGTTACAGTTGGCTATAATATTATTTTTGGGACAAAATATAAGTACAATTTGCGGTAAAAAAATATAATGTAATCCTGTTTTTGCACCAAAAAAATTAAGAGATCTGAACATATTTTATATATTTTTTTAAATGAATCTTAGATTTTCAATCATGTCACTGTCAGCCCCTCGTACAAGATATGGTGAATTGAATTGTAATCATTAATGTACCAAATGATTCGTGTTTACTGCAAAATTGACAACCGAAACGACACCTCACTGCAAAATTTGAAAAAGACCCAAGAAAACTCATTTATTTTAGGTTTAGAAACAGAAAAAAAATAACTTTGTTAGCCCCTAGTTTAAGAAATGGTTATTTAAGTACGTTATCAGTTTTTTAATAAATACTAATAGTTACGTCGTAATCTTGATTATTATCTTATTTTCTGTAAACGACTGTTTGTTTCTTCCTTAAATAAATAAATAAATTGAATGTAAAAGAAAGCATTTTGCAAAATTACCTGTAAGACTCTTAATAGAAAAAAAGATTTAAAGAAAGGGAAAGATTTAAAAAAAAAATACAATTAAATGTTCAGTTAATACTAAATTAAATAACGAGATCTTATATTATATTTTTTTCTGGTAGGAAATTATCTTATATTTACATGGAATAAACTACATGTACACTAAACCAATGACCATACAGATGTTCAACTTAATTCAGTACTTAACTAAATATGAATATTGTGGTGGGTGTCTTGAAGGACATAATTTCCAACAATATAATTTATCTTATCCACTCTTTTAATGTCATATGTTTTATATTTACTTATTATTGACACAAAAATATATATTAGAAAGTTATCTTAATAAAATAAAAAAAATCTGTCCTATTGAATTCTTACCTGTTATTCCATGTATTATAGTCTGCACTGTAGCACTTATAGTAATCATGGGCTCAGATATAATTGTAGTAAACATTCTCACACCAATTTTCAACGGGTTCATATATTTTAAGAATTTTGTAGGGTCAGCGGGTGGCACATCACATGTAGATGACCAGAAGTACCATCTACACTTATTGATGGCTGCTACGTAACGGTCAAACTCCTGTTGCTCTGCCTCCTGGAATACAAACAAGGTTGTAGCATAAAGTAATTATCAACATGACAATGTCTCCTAGGTCACTCTCGAAAAGTATGTTTTTAAATGGTAAGGTTAAGAAGACTAACAAAAAATCAAATTATTCTTTTATGGATTATCTCATAAGAATAGCAATTAGTAACATTGATAATTAATTAGGAATATTCTGGAAAACTGCACATTAATGTGATGTAAAAAAAAAATCTCAAAATAAAACTGGAGGTAACTTACTTTGTATGAAACAAATACTTCATATAAATAAAGTGCAACAAAGAGAATAATCTTGAAATGTCTATGTGACATATGGTTCCACAGCCACATCATGGCACCAGCTGCAGCCAATATTCCAAATGCCATAGTGATTTCCATCTGAAACATTTTTGAGTAAGTACCTATACCATCAAAACCTATATGAACTGAAAATTTAGTTGCATACTAAGTTCTGAAATACTATGGACTATGGACAGCTTGTGTAGCCAAGCCAGCCAAGACCACCCTTAGTGCAGCGGTGTAAGTATACCATCTGAGGCCTGTGACTAATCCATCAGATGGGGCCCCCGCTAACAATACATGTTAGGTTCCTCCTAAGGCTAGGAGCCTGTGGATTTTGCCCACTCTGCCACCCTATTGTTATGGTCACTGCCTTAGTGATAATGGCAACAGTCAATTCATAATGTACCATCACCAACACCACAGTTAACTGACCATCCCTGCATTTTATGTGCATTGTAATAGGGGTCATGAATGGTCATTTCACTATGTTTTTAACCGACTTCAAAAAAAAGGAGGAGGTTCTCAATTCGGTTGTTTTTTTATTTTATTTTATTTTTTATTTTTTTCAATGTTTGTTACCTCAGAACTCCGTCATTGATGAGCCGATTCGAAAATTTTCGTCCAAATCGGTTGAACTGTTAAAGCCCATTGATAATATTAGTATGATCAGTTAAAGAATATTGTTGTGGAATGCACATGAGCTAATAATACCATTAACAATAAGTAAAATTCCAAGAAAGTTACCTTGTATTCCACCAAATAAATCTGAATGTAATCATTCCACGCCATGGCCATCCTCTCTGAAACACTTGGCTTGTAAATAGCATTTTCCACATATCCCACCGAGCGACGGAATATTTCCTCTGACAGAGCCACATTAGGGTTGAGGTACTCATTCAAAGTGGCCCATTGACTCTCGTCAAACCTCATTTGAACTGATACATCTACTGAGCTGTCTTCATTTTTCTGCAAAATATAAAATTAGTTTTAGTACGGCAATAAAAGCTTTGACCCTGAGGCCTAGCAACTAATCAAGTAATGTAAACAAAGATGCAAACGCACGCAAATACGATGCCTTCATGCAGTGCAACACCAAATCCAATTTAAAGGTAAGTATTTTTTTTTAAAGTAAAACATTTGAGAACTGTTCGCAATATGGTTTTGTACAACACATGCTCTCTGAACAAAGTTAACTTACTTTAAGCTGGCCGCCTTTTAATATAATTGCTAACATGCGTTTAAAAAACCAGTCCCTCATGCCTGTGTTTGCAGTTTGTGTACTGCTAGCAAGAGGCAAGGACATCCTCAGATCAGGTGTAATATCACTCTCCTTTTCTGGAAGTATTGCGTCATTTTTGATGTGCCACGGATCCGGACCCTCTTGATGCGCGCTTTCGAGCGGGTAACAGCACATATATAGTGTTATTAACAAAGTTATCTTCATTTTTAACAAGAAAACACATTCGATAGTGTTGAATTATTTTTTGAAATGACGTTTGTTTAGTTTACTGACATTGCTGACATTTGTTCGTTTAGTTAGAGTGGGGATATCCGGGAGATAGAAAAGGGAATCAAGACATCGTTTGAGCAGCATTAAAAAGGACGACGTTTTATTGATAACCATCTTTGGAAAGATATCAATTTTGAAAGTAAATTATCATTGAATGTTTCTTTAAGGAACACAACGCCATTGAACATATTTAAATTCCATAATCACGCGGTTTATCATACTGCTCAAACGGTAACATTTTGACGTTGTCAATACGTGAATGACAAAGTCCAGAGTTGTTATTGTCAAAGAGGCCGAAAGAGCCGGGGGCCAGGACTGTGTAGAATTAGTATATTAATGAGGGCATTTTATTTGTTTACTCTCAAAACGAATACATTTTTGCCATCGTCCCACTGCAGTTAAAAATGTCGTCGATTGATTTTGATCCATCAATAAAACTGTGCTTGAAGCACTTACACTCCTGCGCATCTGACTCGACAGAGCAGCTACGATTAACCCTCGACGAAACAATCCGCCAGACGTACGGCAGCGCTAAAACTTTAGCCAACACGTTGCCCAAAAAGTACCTGACCGAGGAGAAGTTGGAATCGCCGCGGATGGCGAAGCATAAGAGCGAGAAATCGAGTTTGAAGACTGTGCCCATACCGCAGCAGAGCCCGCAACAACTACAGATTCCGGAGAGGGAGAATGACGATGGATCCGTGATGGATGGGGAGCTGGCGTTTGACTTGCTGGAGGAGGACCTCACGTGCGCCGTGTGTCGGCAGATAGCTGTGCAGGCTGGGAACAGGCTGGTGGAGTGTGAAGCTTGCCACGCTTTGTACCATCAGGTAATCTTCCAACTCTGCATTTTATGGACCTGTTTTGTCAATACTTTTTGCATATTTAAGATGAGGGTAATCTAACATGTTATAGAAATGCATGCTATAGCATTCAAATCTATTAATGTTTAATTTAGTCTAACACTTGCATTGTCACCTTCTGTGTATTGTGATAACATAATGGACTAATTTTGTTGTATGTTTATTATCATACTAATATTACAAATGCGAAAGTTTGGATGTTTAGGTGTTAGGATGTTTGTTACCCAATCATGTTTAGCAGCTCAACTGATTTGGATGAAATTTAGCATGAAGATAGTTTATAGCCTGGATTAAAATATACGATAGTTTTTATCCTGCGTCCATGCAGATGAAGTCGCGGGTGGAAGCTAGTATTCAATAAATAAACAGATGTATTCCATTTAAAAGTAATAAAAACCACTTCAATTTCACTGCAGAAATCTCAGGTTGCCATTAAAAGTGCCTGTCTTAAGATTGTAATATATCTCCATAATTACTTTTTAACTTTTCCAGGATTGCCACAAGCCGGTGATCAGCGACAATGATGTCAGTGCTAGCTGGCAGTGCACCTCATGCCTCGCTTCCCAAGGCTTTGTCACCAGCTACACCAAGATATCATCCACACCCAAATCTCCTACCCACATCTCAGGGTCAACCACACCAGTCAAGATCTCTTCTGGTAGCTCTTCATCTAAAGTGGTTACTCCGAACATAAATGTTATCTCGGCTGACAAAAGACTGCAGATCATGAAGAAGAAAGCGGCAAAACAACATGAAAAGAAGAAGCATAAGTAGAATGTCACAATCTTTTTTATTCTCATTGTCAAACTGGCTGAATTTAGCAAACAGCTCAAACAAATGCAATATAGCTTGATTTGACTGATTTTCATTTCATATTCGTCTGCACAGTCAGTAGCGGCGTTAGGGTAGGACGCGGTGGGACAGCCCATGGCGCCGAACGTAAAGGGGCACCGGGCCAGGGATCGGAAACTGGTATTTTTTGTATGAGAACGAAAACGTTATTTTTTCGTTCTTTGTTAATTATTTCATTTCTAATTGGGCAATCTAATAATACGCAGTCGTAACCTCAAAACACAACTGAGCTGAACTGAGAAGTATAAAATAGTTCAAGATATGTGGTTATTTCGAGGTTTTTGCAAAAAACCGGTTCCGATCCCTGCACCGAGCGGCTACTAGTGAAAAAAATCTTTTATATAATAAATATACCATATCAATCATTTATTTTCCATTAGCAAGTTGAAATTCAATCTTATGTCAACGTAATAAACTTTCTCACTGACTTTAGCAGGGTAAAACTTTCCTCACTTTGTCTGTATAAATTTAAGTCATTATTAAATAAAGAATCCATATTGGCTAGTCAATTATAGTTTCGCCATGTCTGTCTGGCCATCCGTCTGTCCGTCCGTCCGTCTTATCTCAATTAATTACTACTAGAAGACTGTAATTCGGCATATAAATCAATTACGCCGAGAAAACAGTAGAATAAATCCTTGAAATATTTTTTTTTTTGGGGTACCTCCCCTACACCTAAGTGGGGATGTAATTTTTTTTTCTCGTTAATTCCATAGTGTACTTTTAGGGGCATCGTTGGATAGCTTGTTCAAATATATTATGGGTTTCATTAAACTATTTTTCAATTTAGTCATGTGTGGGGGACACCCCTGTCGGCTTAATGGCTACTACTGGGGATGTGAAAAAAATCGTAGCAGTAGTATATATAATGAATTTAAAAGGAAAACTATCACGGCTAAGTAGGCATAACTAGTTACCGAGTAATAGCCGACCAACTTAAAATGTACTTATCATCAATTCCACTCCACCAAATTTATGTTTTCGGGGTGTAAATACACGAGTTATAATATAAAATACCGGAATCACTACACGCGTGCCTATATAATTGAGGAGTTCCCTCAATTCCTCATAGATCCCATCATCCAACTGAATTTTTGAAAAAAATGGGACCCACCTGGAAGCATATACTTACAAACAATAAAAAAATTACGAATCGGCTCATCAATGACGGAGTTCTGAGGTAACAAACATTGAAAAAAAAAGAAAAAGAAAAAAAAATAGAACCGAATTGAGAACCTTCTCCTTTTTTTTAAGTCGGTTAAAAATAATGTGACACGTTAAACCCTCGCGCTTTGTACAAATATTTGAATTGTAGTTTTTCACGGATCTAACGCGATATTTATTAGCCTTTATTTCTGACAAATAAACATGTATCGCGTTAGACCCGTGAAATACAATAATTTAAATATAAAATAACGATATTCCTAAAATATCGGGCTTTAATAATAATTGCGTGTAATATAATAATCATACATAATATACTGAAAAAGTTCATCAAATGTGCTGAGAAAATTAAAATGACGATAATTTAAACCGATATGGTGCATGTAGCTTCTCTGATTTACTGTCACGAAGCCTTCGATGACATCGAAAGCGGCCAACTTCACAACTTTTACTGATTACAGCACGTCTATCATGGGACGGCCGCGACATACTCTCGAGTTTTCTCGCACTATCCCTCCGCCTCTTGTTCTAAGTGTTCTAATAAGAGAGAGACGGATAGTGCGAGAAAAATCGAGAGAGCTCGCGCGCCGTCGCGTGATAGCCGTGCTGACAGCCGTTTTCCTCAGACATTGTCTGGTTGCCAAAGCATAGGCCTCCCACAGTCCTTCATCTGACTATATCAAGAGCTTCTCTTCTGCACATGGCTCCGGCTATGTCTTTGAGTGGGGTAAAATCGTCACAACTATTATATAGTAAAGGCGAAATATGAGTAAGGCCTATATTATGTACAGTCGGCATCATATAGTTAAAAGTAGCCAAATATATATAATCGTAACACATACTTACTCCTACAGTGTTGCGATATATACAGGGTGAAATAGTATTCACCGTTCAAATTTTGGGAGGTGATTCGGTGGGTCATCTCGATCCAAATTGTATAATAAATTAATAAGTTGTATCCAAATCGCGAAAAAAAAACCAGGTGTTCCAGACAAACGGCGTGAGCTAAGCCGCCAAAATGTATGCTACTTCGGCTTCTACCAACTATATGATGCTGACTGTACCTGTGTATCTATGTATTTTATTTTTCTCAAACATGCAATGTAATATTGACGTTGCGTTCTTCATAATGGGCTTCGAAGTGTCACGTTTCGGGCGCAGCGAGACAAGAGACCCGTAATGATATTTCATACAAAATTGGAGGCCTAGGCCTGCAAGATGGTCTTTTTTAATTTCCATTCCACAATTTGTGGCACAGGATCACGGCGTTCAGCCATGAAAATTAAAGTTTGATTTCTTGGAGTTTTTTTAATTTATTTCATTGCATGTTTGAGAAAAGCACTATACATACCTCGGCGTGAAAAGGGGTTGCCAGCCTCATAACTTTCCGACTTCGCTACGCTCGGCCGTCTATATGTACTCGGCCGGCAACCCCTTACTTCCCGGCCTCTGTAGTAGATATGAGCGCCGCGCCGCCGCCCGCCGACCAAAATCCCACGCCGCCGCCGCCGACGCAGCACCATCGGCGAGCCGATTTCTGTTTCGCGCGCGTTTCAGCTATCGTAGCTTATTTATTTTACGTCACTCCGAGCGGTAAGTGAGATTTACCGCCCACGGGCGCAGCGGCAAATCTCCCTTCACACCCAGGAGATGACGTAAAATTGTGTACGCACCACGGGCGGTAATTCGTAAAGCCACAGATCGCATATTTATGGCCCTCACCTTCGGTTCGGGCCACAAACACCTGCGATCTGGGGCATTCACGAATTCACCGCCCTAGGTACGTAATGTACTATTACACACTCAGTAGCGAGCCTCATGTGTTTAAGGGTAAGGTCGGCATCTTTTTTAAATGAATAACCCTTTAATTGTCAAATGCGAAGTTCTTAGTTGCGCAAATTGATATGACCATGGAAATGATTCGAGCTATGAAAATGACTCAGCGCTGACGCTTGTTCGTGTGATGCATTAGCTTAGCTGACTATAGAACGTTCAATGTGCCCCGCTCCCACTGCCACTTAAGTTTTGCGATTCGGAGGGCTTATCGGTTACCTTGCTTCTGCTGCAGAGAAACTCCCAGCATTGCCCTTTGGGTGACTTTCAGCCTTGTTATGAGGCCGTAAGCAAGCAAGTAAGTAATATTGGCCGAAAAGATGTGCCGTAGCTTCCCGAACACTGCCCAGGCGAGTCTGATTCCACGATTGACCTCTTTCTTGAAGTTGCTCCTCTCGAGTCTGGGAGTTGGTACTACATGCATGGGCATTTGATATAATCTTCGTCTTATCCATGTTCATCCTTAGACGAACTCGCTCGGTGGCTTTACTGAGGTCATCGAGCATCGTACTTAAGTAATCCATGGTATTAGCCAAGACTACTTTATCTTAAGCAAACCGAAGGTGAGCGATGCATGCACTCGCCGTTGATGTTGATGCCTAGCCTTCTCCAATCCAAGGTCTTGAAAACATCTTTCAATGCAGTGGTGAACAGTTTTGGAGAAACAACATCTCCTTGCCTGACTCCCGCTGCAGCGGAATAGGTTTTGAGTTCCGGTCCTGAAGTCTGACTGACATCTACTTGACACCGCTTGAGAGACTAGTACAGCCTAGACTTCGATCGAATCGAAGGAACACTAAGCATAGGGGCAGGTTATACTCCTGTCATCTGTATGACCTAACGGAAAGTATGGATGTGCTCGAAAACAGCTTATAGACATGGCTCAGATAGGTTTAAAATATCCGAAATATCGCTGCTTTGTGTAGATTTTATTAAATTTACGTAAATTAAAGGTTTTTACAAGGTCACGCCGCCGACGCCGCCGCCGGTCAATTTTTACCGGCGCGCCGCCGCCGGCGATATGCCTATCGGCGCTCAAATCTACTCTGTAGTAACGGTACTATTAATATTTTATTATGATCCTGGTCCTTATTTGGGGATTTTCCTCTACGTCATTTCAGGATGCATGAACCTTTACAATGTTGCTTGAATTAAAAAAGAACCTTTAAGTAAACATTTATTTACATCCGTAAAAGCGTATACAAATATTTTTTCAAACTCCACATACCTAATAAACTATTCAACAAAAATCAAACCGATGTTCGATAGTCCGTGAGCCGGCAAAGTTAGTCTTTTGTTAGTCTAGGGGCTGGGTAGGTTCTTAATGACCTCGGCAGGGATCACGCCGTTAGGTCCCTGGTCGTAATGGACGCGGTATCCGTTTTCGTCGGCGACGTAGTTGGCCGTGTAGGTGACGCCGTCGGCACCAACCCACTCGAAGGTGCCTCGCACCGCGACATAGCCTTCGTTGTCCTTGCCGTTGCCCGGGTGGTATTCGCCTACCGCCTCCGCGCGGTTGCCGTCATTTGTTTCGTATCTGTAGCATAGCATAATGTGAGTGGAGAAAATGTTGGTGGAGTGCTCCCGAGCTTTGGAACATAGAAAACATCCATGACTCGGGAACAAATATTCGTGTTCATCACACAAATAAATGCCCTTACCGGGATTGGAACCCACGACCTCTTGTTTCGTAGGCAGGGTTACTACCACAGATATAGATATACACTAGATAACTTAAACACCTCAATCTGTATGAAAACCGACCGTGTCACTTTTTTCTACCTACTTTGACGTCACACGGGCGAATTAGTGATCTGTATTCCCCGTTGTCCGCGGAAAATCGATTCTGCAATAAGATATTTTCTTAATATTCACGGACAACCGGCTACCACAACAGACGCGCGCGGAATGTAAGTCGGAGTGCCAACTCAGAGTCCGAATTCTGACACGCGAAGTACATGCATTTGCGTGATCTATGTATATCTGTGGTTACTACCAACTACGACTATTAGGCTAAAGCGGTCGTCTTTGTGATTATTATCCCCTGGTTTACTTTTTGCTCCATTTAACAATCCTAATCCTTTTTCGGGAAAATTTATCGCTATTGGTTATTTTATTTCGTGTCTACTAACCTAACCTAACCTACACCCTGCACCCCTATTAAGAAAGCTTATCGACCGACACTATGCAGGCCAGTTTAATTTGCCCTCTGTATAATACTACGGTAGAATACTAGAGACGTTATCTTATCATGAGGTAGGGCACAGCGAAATGTCATCCCGCTCGAATTTGGAGCAGCCCAACTGGGGAAGTACCTCCGCCTTGCAGAAGACCACAGCCATAATAACACTACTACTTGCTCTGTAGTAGTGTTGTGTTCCTGGAGGTGAGCAAGGTCGCCAGAGCTCCCGAGGATGCGTTGTGTTGAGAGCGAGGGAATTTGTTCCCTCAGCTGTCAACACGGCGAATCCTCAAACATATCAAGGGTCGGCAACGCCCATGTTACTCCTTTGGGGTTGCATGCGTCTATAGGCTGCGGTGTCCGCTTACCATCAGGCGGGCCGTATGCTTGTTTGCCACCGACGTTGTATAAAAAAAAAAACATACACGACTAGAAAATTGTAAATATAGGGATGGCCTATTCGAAAAAGACTTACGCGTATTTGAAGTTGCCATCGCCGCCTTGTTCGCTCTCGAATTTCAGGATCTGGGCCTCCCGGGAGCTGGAGACGGGAGGAGCGGCGGCGGCTGCGGCGACCAGGCAGAGTACCAAGATCTGGATTTCAAAAAAAAATACGTAAGTATAACGTTAATAAGTTTCTGTCAAATAAAATCATTTTTGGTACAAGCTTTTATTGCCGAATGTACTTTTCTGTATATACCATCAACAACTACTCATTGAGACGATTCTAACGAGCCCAAACTCGTTACGTCGGTTAAGTACTGAATTCCCATGGCCACCTTCTGTCTCCATCATCAGATCAGCTCGATGGTACCATAATATTGAATTGTCATCCAAACTATTCTTATACCCAACATTTCAGCTCTACCCGCCGTCACCGGGAAGTGGGTCCAATTAACTTGCAAGATTTGTCCCATACTAACATTGATACGTATCTACTAACTGGGCAAGTTAAATTTAAAAGATTGTAAAATAGGTGGATTTCTATCTTTGTTTTCACACGGGTGAATGGACTAAATTTATAAAAGAGTAGGTACCCGGGAATCTGTACATGAGACTGGCGACAATAGGCATGATGCCTCATGTTCAAATTGATAACATAGTTAATGGATAGTAAACCATCAAATTGTCGTAATAAAGTATAAATTATAAAATATAATTAAAATCATAAAAAGTTATGTTATGAACCTTGAAAGTTTAGAAAAAAAAAAATTTTTTATTGTCCAAGAGTAAATTAAAAGCTACCAATAGAATCCTTACGCTTTTCTAGAAACAAAATTGTATGACAACTATGTACTTAAACGCAGTATTTCGCGACCGAAACAACAATTTACCTGATTTTCCATACTATACGATTAGTAGGTACAAATATACAAATGTGACGTCACAATTGTATAGACACACAGTATGAAGCGTTTCGCGCTGCCGCCAGTGAGGTCAATCTTTATCTAATTTTTTTAGGTATTTATGTTCTTTAATTGTGGTTGCTCCCATACAAACATTTGTTCCTGTCCGAAAACTGGTTCGAATGACGTCACAAAAAAATCTTAGTCATCATCCCTATTAGCACAACAATAGACAAAAACGAAAATCGAAGTCAGGTATTGCTAGTGGGCACTGAAAACGGTCCAAGGCAGGGCAGGCGGGTAGGATAGGCAACCCTACTAATATTATAAATTCGAAAGGTTGGATGTTACAGGTCGACACACGTAAAAAGAGCTCTGCGCGCCATATTAAATGTATGGCCGCCAGAGGTCTTTTTACATGTGTCGAAGTTACCATTTTGCACGAAGATAGTTTATAGCCTGGATTGAAATATATGATAGTTTTGGTATTGGTAAGTAAATTGCAGAAGGCACTCACCAATTTCATTTTGATTTCGGAGAAGTAGGTAGCTGGCTGGTTGAACGAAGATGATAAAGTGATTTATTTTGACCGATCCTGCCTTTTTATATTTTATCAAGCCTATTTAGCACGGAATTATTCAACTTATCGTTATTCATAGAGCATTAATTAAATATTTGGATGAAACTATAAAGACGAAAGGTCAACCGTTTATTACATACCTACAGCTACGGTTACCAATTATAATCATATTTAAATATGATATCTTTTCGCGATGATTGTTAAAAAATCGGTTAAGAGCGAGTGTTCCGAGGGTTCCGTGCAAACTTAAGTCTATGAAGGATTTTTGAAAAAAAAAAAAAGAATATTATTAATATTTATTTTCAATACACTTGGGCTTAAAATATACAGCATTTGTTGTCGTTCTAGAGATATTTAAATGTGACAGACAAGCAGAGTCGCACCATAAGGCTGAATATCCAACAGAGATGTGCAATGCTGTGTTTTCATAATTTTCATATACATATTTGACACCTAGTATAATGTGAGATAAGAATCAGAATCAAACATTTATTCGTGGCACACTAATACAAGACAAAAACAAAAAAAAAGTAAAGCTTTGCCGAGTCACGAAATGTGCCCAACAGGGGTGTAGACTCGAAAATTATTATTAAGTACTCCAAAAGAAAGAAGGCAAAAAAATATGCCTAGTGACGAAAATCCCATTCAGATATCTCAAAGAATTACGAAGCTACGACCGTTTTAATATTGCTTGTTAGAGAGAGAAAACGCAAACGGTGCGGTGTGTGACGTCACATTACACGATGCTGCCGGGAGGCCGCGTCGACCGCGGCGCCGACCACGATGCGCGCGGCACGTTGCCGTCTTCTGTGACGTCCCATTCTTCCAGCGTCATCGTTTCATATGAAGTTGCGTTTTGCGAAAAAGCGACAGAACATACCCCTTCTTAAATCTTTGGACACTTACAACTTCGTGATTATTTAACCTTTTGCGTTGTTTTTTTCTCCATTTTCCATTTGACTACATTATTTATAATTTTTCGAGAAAATATCACATTATTGATTATTTTATTTAGTGTCTACTCCCCTATTCAGCATGATGCTGGCTTTGCAGCCCAGCGTTATGGGTTGCAAATATATGAAACCACTAGCTTCTGCCCGCGCCTCCGTAAGCGTGGAACTCGTTTATATCGTAGCTCTATACAAATTTTCACCCCCCATTCACCCATTAGGGAATGATTTCCGGGATAAAAACTATCATACGTTTTATAGTACTATACTAAAAAAAATCATCTAAATCGGTTCAGCGGTTTAAGCGTCAAGAGGTAACAGACAGACAGACAGACACACTTATATCATATCTTCGCATGATCTCTGGTGGATTTTCACCCGACTAAGGGTTTATTTTATGCGTTTTTGGTTGGCACGGCCGGAACCCTAAAAACGATCAACATATCTAAAGTATTTGAAATATAATAAAGGTCACCAAAGTCCGGGTCATTTGGGTCATCAAAGCCGACATAGGCACTTAACCTGTTAAGTGCAGTTTGCTTCATTGGCATCGAAGTATGATGCACGTAATTACCAAGTTTAAAGTTAACCCAACCCAACTACCTGAAAGTGACTGAAAACGATTAGTTACAAGCTTTTATTTCATAAAATCTTGCAAGTTAAATTTGACCCACTTCCCGGTGACCGAAAGAGCTGAAATTTTGGGTATGAGTATAGTTTGGATGACAATTCAATATTATGGTACCATCGAGCTGATCTGATGATGGAGACAGAAGGTGGCCATGGGAATTCAGTACTTAACCGACGTAACCCCGTTGAGTTTGGGCTCGATAGAATCGTCTTAATGAATAGTTGTTGATGGTATACAGAAAAGTACAGTCGGCAATAAAAGCTTGTACCAAAAATTTTTTTTTTGGCAGAAACTTGTTTTAATAATAATATATAAGTTCATACATACGTATTTAGTTTGCTGATGTAAGTATACTACCTAGATATGTAATATTATAAAGGGGTGAAGTTTTATGAGAGTGTGTAAGGTTGTAGGTTGGAAGTTTGTCTGTAGGTAGGTGGTAGGTAATCTCCGAAACTACTCATCCGAATTCAATAATTCTTTCACCATTATATGGAACTAGCTTCTGCCCGCGACTCCGTCCGCGTGGAACTCGTTTGTATGGAGCACAAACTTTCACCCTCCTTAAAAATGATCCTATGTTCTTCCCCGGGACTCAAACCATCTCTATACCAAATTTCATCTAAATCCGTTCAGCGATTTAAGCGTGAATTGGTAACAGACAGACAGACAGACGGACGGACGGACGCCGGAGCCGCGCGGGCAGCTAATACTCAATAAATGGGTAAAGTACTATAAATACGTACAGTCAGCGTCATTTAGTTAGTAGCAGCCAGAGTAGCCAAATATTTCGTAACACACCCTTATTCTTACAGTAATAAAGACGTGTACCGAAATATTTGGCTACCTTGGCTGCTACTACCTACTGACAAAACATTATTTTGTAAACACTGACTTACCTACCTACTAATTCGTTAGGTACCGCGGACACCCCGCGGTGTTAGGTTTGACTACCTGCCCCATGCAACCATTTTTGGTAACAATTGATAACAGTGTGTGCACACTTTGGAGTAACATTTTTGGTCACAATTTGGTCGCGGTTCCGTCGCGTCGACCAAAAGTGGGGAAGATTTGACACATTATGATGATTTACCACACAAAGTCCACACCGTGTGTCGTGATTGCGTCTACTTATAATGAGAGTTTCATTCACACATTAATTTGATTTCGTTCTTTTGATTAGCATGTCTTGCTTGACTCTTGACATTCTGACTTCTGTTTTCTTTTAATAATAACGGTACAAAACCCGTAAACATAACCTAACCTAACCTAACAGCGGGGTGTTAGGTTTGCCTACCGGTCGGCCTCGAATGCCGAGGTTAGGTCGGATTGGTCGGAGGCCCCGATATTTTCAAGACATGTTCGGGTTATAAAATAATAAAAATAAATAAATATTAGGGGACAATCTTACACAAATCGACCAAGTCCCAAACTAAGCAAAGCTTGTGCTATGGGTACTAGACGATGTTAAACATACTTATATAGATAAATAAATACTTAAATACATAGAAAACATCCATGACTCAGGAACAAATATTTGTGCTCGTCACACAAATAAATGCCCTTACCGGGATTCAAACCCAGGACCTCTTGCTAGGCAGGGTCACTACCGACTAGGCTAAAGCGGTTATAGTTTAAACGAAGTTCATTTCACGATATAATTATACCTAGATAGCTTGATTTGAAGCTTTCTAGGTAGGTATATAAAATTTACATCTTTATTCGGAGATCGAGGTTTGCTCGGCGTTATTTGTATTTTTCCAGAGAAATAAATGTTTCGCTTTCGTTAATCTTTAAATTCTCCTGTATTGCAAATCTGTCAATCTCAAATTGTGAGAGCCATTTTCGAAAACCCATTTACAAACAAACAAATAAGTATAATAAAGGTATATAATCCACGTTGATTTTTAATCCGTGATCAGAAGTCTAAAATATTAATAACCTGCCAAAACAGATTAGGACAATGGATGAGGTCTCGTGCAATTACATGGCTGTTCAGTTAATTTAATTTAATGATAATGTTAACACTAATCTAATATCCACTGAACGGTCTGCTTCACAGATGGATGAAGAAGAAAATCAACAAAGCTAGCGGGAGCGGGTATATTTATACCCAAACTGCGTAAAAGAGTATCTATCCCACTGGGGAGGTATGTCAGCGTTTTTCAAGTAGAAGTGTGCGCGATAATGAGTTGTGCACAGATAATAAAGGAGGCAACACAGCAGACGGAAGGGTTGTGATCTATATGGACAGTCAGGTAGCATTGAAGGCACTAGGAAAGGCAACGTTAACATGGGTACCTATATTTATACCCAAACTGCGTAAAAGAGTATCTATCCCACTGGAGAGGTATGTCAGCGTTTTTCAAGTAGAAGTGTGCGCGATAATGAGTTGCGCACAGATAATAAAGAAGACAACACAGCAGACGGAAGGGTTGTGATCTATATGGACAGTCAGGTAGCATTGAAGGCACTAGGAAAGGCAACGTTAACATGGGTATATTTATACCCAAACTGCGTAAAAGAGTATCTATCCCACTGGGGAGGTATGTCAGCGTTTTTCAAGTAGAACGGTGCGCGATAATGAGTTGTGCACAGATAATAAAGGAGACAACACACCAGACGGAAGGGTTGTGATCTATATGGACAGTCAGGTAGCATTGAAGGCACTAGGTAAGGCAACGTTAACATGGGTATATTTATACCCAAACTGCGTAAAAGAGTATCTATCCCACTGGGGAGGTATGTCAGCGTTTTTCAAGTAGAAGTGTGCGCGATAATGAGTTGTGCACAGATAATAAAGGAGACAACACAGCAGACGGAAGGGTTGTGATCTATATGGACAGTCAGGTAGCATTGAAGGCACTAGGAAAGGCAACGTTAACATCCGCCTTAGTAAGATAATGTAAAGAGGAGCTCAACAAGATAGGCGTACACCCAGACCCCGTATCGTGGTCGGCCTTATCACGCGATAAGTGATAAGATAGGAACGTCGTCTCGTTCTATCGCACGGTGTCCGCCAGTGACGGACGCTCTATCCTGTCACTTATCGTGTGATAAGGCCGTCTATGCTACGGGGTCAGGTGTCATGGGTGCGGGGACATCAGGGGATAGCGGGTAACGAGAGTGCTGATAAACTGGCTAGGGAGGGAGCGGGTAGGGAATTTATAGGCCCAGAACCGGTCCTTCCTTTCTCGGCTCAAGTCACAAAGGGGGTCATAGAAAGGCTAAAAGAACAAGACGGGGAGAGAGAATGGAGGGAAGCATCTGGATGCAGACAGACAAACATGATCAGAAGACCCAGGTATCTGCTGAAACTGAGTAAGAGCGAAAGGTAGGTTAAAGATGTCCTTCTGTTCTGCAGGAAAACGAGAAGAATGGAAGAGTTTGATGTGGACACGCCGCCGGGACAGTAACCTGAGGCTCCAACCCTAGGGAATGGGGCTGAATGAATGCGACAAGTGATCGACTGCCCGCCTGTTACCGGCCGGGGGTCCCTTCAGAACATCAACATTAACAATATCCACGGAATGTATGGCCACCCTATATTTCTTGAAGTTAAATCTTTCAGGCAACCGCTGTTACAATTCAGTCGGAATGTTTTCATACGCGTTTTCTATTTACGCCCCAGTCCAAGCTGGCTCTGTTCGGGTAGCACATGGCCGGTTCCACAACACTTATAGAGCTCAAATACCGCGAGCCATCCGGTTGCCTCTTGGACACTGCAACTACGCGTCATTGCTCTGAATATTCATCATCATATCAGCCGAAAGACGTCCACTGCTGGACATAGGCCTCCCCGAAAGAGTGCCAAGTGACCGGTCCTGCGCCACCCGCATCCAGCGGACTCCAGCAACCTTTACCAGGTCATCAGTCCACCTTGTGGGGGGCCTACCCACACCGCGCCTTCCGGTACGTGGTCGCCACTCGAGAACCTTTCCGCCCCAACGGCCATCGGTTCTACGTGCTATGTGTGCTCTGAATATTAGTTTCATAAATTAAAAGTAGGTACATCGAGTTTTATTCAGAAAAAAAAAAAGGTTTGTACTGTAACTACGAGTTAATCGTGTTAGGCATCATTTACTGAATTGGAAAAATTGGTTCCTAACCACGACTTAAAAAACACCTTGATAAAAAGAAAATATTTGGGGACAATCTTCCACAAATCGACCTAGTCCCAAACTAAGCAAAGCTAGTACTATGGGTACTAGACGACGATATACATTTATATAGATAAATAGATACTTAAATACATACAATGTATATACCTCCGTACTATAAAACGCAAATGTTGCTCAACCATTCGGTATTCCAGAAATAAATCTAAACTACATTTTCCCACCGTCGATGCTTTCAGCGAAAAGCTAACGAGAAAAGAAAATACAGATGGGTAATGTTTTTTTTATTTACACTATATCACATCTCGTTTACGATGAAACTTAAGAGGGGGCGCTCCGCGAAATCGGGGTTCTTAGATTGAATATTTACCTATGACAAACTAAAGCGAATGCCAGGAAAAAGAACATACCAAAACTACATCATATTTGCAATTGAATCGTCTGAACAAAACCATACAAAACCAAAATTGCCTCGATAGAAAAGAACCGCCAAAACATGTCTTATTTTTACTCAATTTCAATAGTGTGAGGTTCCTGTGCATATAAATTAAGTAAAAGTTGAGTGTATAATAGCTTTTCACATTACCTAATGAAAGTACTAGCGGGGTATTTTTATGTAGTCCCTTTTCAGACTTATTGAGGTGAAACGTATTTGGCGTATAGGCCTTTTTTATTTAGCGCGATACCCTTTCTCCCGTCGCGTGTTTCGTGCGGTTCTGTATATCTTTTGTTGCCGTTCGCGGGCGGAGTCAGTCGTAATCGCTCCGCTGAGACGAGAGGACTACGTTCTGTGCTCTCACGACAGCACGATGAACATAATTATTTCAATAATATTGTGACCCAGTATATTCGTCCAGTGAATGAACGTATCATTACATTCCAGTAGATATTTTGCTACATTTTGAAATAATATATTTAAAAGTCGACCTTAACATTATATATCTTAAAGTTCAAAATACAACTATAAGATTACGCAGCGATCGGCGGGTGACCGGCTTCTTAGAATAATTTGTGCAGTACATGCAAAACTAGACGAACATTTTTCTGTCGATCGTGTAATTTACTTTATGGAAGATTATCACTATCACTAGTATAAAACAAAGTCGCTTCCCGCTGTCTGTCCCTATGTATGCTTAGATCTTTAAGACTACGCAACGGATTTTGATGCGGTTTTTTTTAATAGATAGAGTGATTCAAGAAGAAGGTTTATATGTATAATATAGTATCCGTGCGAAGCCGGAGCGGATCGCTAGTTGAGAATAAATCCGGTTATGTTCAAAATCGATGTCTGAGAGGTCTAAATACGAATTCATAGTCAGAAATATTTCAATAAGTGGTCGCATTATTTAAAATTTTTGAAACATTCGTTGTAAATTAATATGCGCGTTTTTTTAAAGAACAACATACATTGGCAGGCTTCTCGAGGGTGAAGATGCTAGAAATGATGTCCATTTTGAATTCCAAGATGGCGGACATTGCTTTTCGAATTTAAACTTTCATGAGACGTGTTGAAACAGTACTAATAATTACACGGTTCAACTCACGTATTAAATGTCACTACGGGCGACATGTTTCGAACTCTTCGGGAATTCTTCTTAAGGATGAGTGTTTTCGCGGCGGTGTCGCTTGAATCTTGTCGTGATTCAAGCGACACCGCCGCGAAAACACTCATCCTGAAGAAGAACTTCCGAAGAGTTCGGAACATGTCCGTAGTGACATTATTGACATTGTTTTTCTGTAAAATCATCACGGGTGTCGCTTTTAGGGTTATCGAGAGTGCAGATTCCAACAATTATTGCCTGCGAACTTGGACATTTTGATATTAAAAAAGTGAACATAATTATGCACTTTTTCTTTAATATGTTCAAAATTGATAACTAAAGGGCCAAAGCGTCTCCATTGTCTCCAAGTACGAATCCGAGATCAGAATTGAAAAATTTGGCCGCCACTCAGTAGTGGCCTGAAAATCTGACTTTCATAGACATGATCGAAGTTTTCATAATATATTATAGTTTTTTTATAATGCTACCAATAAATTCACGGTTAAATTCACGTATTAAACGACACGACAGGCGACATGTTTTGAACACTTCGGGAGTTCTTCTTCAGGATGAGTGTTTTCGATGTTTGTTTTGAAGAAGAACTCCCGAAAAGTTCGAAACATGTCGCCTGTTGTGACATTTAATGCGTGAATTTAACCGTGGATTTATTACTAGTATTTTAGACATGTCTCACAAAAGTTTAAATTCGATTATAGCTTTTTTTTGCTTTAGGCTTTTACTAGCCATTATTATGCTAGCTCACAACCCTTACGTGATTTAGTAAAAAAACGGAAGGCCATATTTCAGTTATAGCTCCGGTGGTTTTTTAAGCAACAAAATGTAGGTAGTGGTATTCCTTGGGTAATTAAAGTAATTTGTACTCTATAAAGTGACTGTTATCGCGGCGGTGTCGCTTGAATCTTGTCGTGATTCAAGCGACACCGCCGCGAAAACACTCAATCCTGAATAAGAACTCCCGAAGAGTTCGAAACATGTCGTCCGTAGTGACGTTTAATACGTGGGTGAACCGTGTAATTATTGTAATTTTTTTTTAAAGTCATCACGGGTGACGCTTTTAGATTCCAACAATAGGGGCGTAGACACTAAATAAAATAATGTGATATTTTCTCGAAGAAGGATAAAAAAAATTGTCAAATGGAGAAAAAATCAACGCAAAAGGTTAAATAATCACGAAGTTATAAGTGTCCAAAGTTTTAAGAAGGAATGTGTTCTGTCCCTTTTTCGCAAAACGCAACTTCATATGAAACGATGACGCTGGAAGAATGTGACGTCACAGAAGACGGCAACGTGCCGCGCGCATCGTGGTCGGCGACGCCGTCGACGCGGCCTGCCGGCAGCATCCTGTAATGTGACGTCACACACCGTTTGCGTTTTCTCTCTCTAACAAGCAATATTAAAACGGTTGTAGCTTCGTAATTCTTTGAGATATCTGAATGGGATTTTCATCACTATGCATATTTTTTTGCCTTCTTTATTTTGGAGTAATAATAATTTTCGAGTCTTCACCCGAATTATTGCCTGCGAAGTTGGACATTTTTATATTAAAAAAAGTGAACACAGTTTTGCAGTTTTTCTTTAATACGAGTATGTTCAAAATTGATAACTAAAGGGCCAAAGCGTCTCCATTGTCTCCAAGTACGAATCCGAGATCAGACCCCGTATCATGGTCGGCCTTATCACTCGATAAGTGACAAGATAGGGGCATCGTCTCGTTCTATCAAACGGTGTCAGCCAGTGACGGACGCTCTATCCTGTCACTTATCGCGTGATAAGGCCGACCATGACACGGGGTCAGAATTGAAAAATTTGGCCGCCCTACTCAGTGGCCTGAAAATCTGGCTTTCATAAACATGATCGAAGTTTTCATAATAAATTACAGTTTTTTTTTATGCTACTAATAAATTCACGTATTAAATGACGCGACAGGCGACATGGTTCGAACTCTTCGGGAGTTCTTCTTCAGGATTAGTGTTTTCGATGTTTGTTTTGAAGAAGAACTCCCGAAGAGTTCGAAACATGTCGCCTGCCGTGACATTTACGTTAATTTTTTAACCGTGGATTTATTAGTAGTATTTTAGATATGTCTTACAAAAGTTTAAATTCGATTATAGCTGTTTTTTTGCTTTAGCCTTTTACGAGACATTATTATGCTAAATTACAACCCTTACGTGATTTAGTAAAAAAACGGAAGGTCATATTTCAGTTATAGCTCTCGAACCTGACTTAGCTACTAGCGAAAATTATATCTTCAAATATAGGGACTTACAGATTTTGTCTTTCTTTCCACTTATTATAATTATCTATAGGTATTCATCATGTTTCATCTGACTGTCGGGGCATATACTATGCGAGAAGGAGCGGGGCAGCAATAGACGCATCAGCGCGGCAGGTGCGGGGCGCGCGGGTGATTTCTGATTTTTCCCTGGCGATACGCCCCCTCTTAACCTAAACGCAACAGAGCTTTCCCTACTACGTGCGTCCAATCTCGAAAATACGGCGTTCCTATTGGTCGTTTCCCGACTGGGCGGAACGGGATGCTGTAACATCACGTGAGTATGAAACCTCGCATTTGTTACCCGGGATTAAGGTTCAAGTTCGTTTGATACAGTTTGGACACAAGAGAGATAAATTGCTACGCCTCCTGTGTCGTCTTTTTTTAGGAAACACTTTTAGTGAGCTCTTGTGACGATATTAGTTTCTGGGCGGAGTGCCGTGGGCGCGGGTTTCAGTTCACTTGTTCAGTTGTAATAAAATATTTGCAACAATATTAGTGTCAGTATTCAATTCATTATTTTCATAAACAATTGTTAACGTAATCCTATTGATTTGTGAAACATAATTGGTTTAATATTAGGTAGTGATCTCGTGTTAGCTTGCATTCATTTGACGGTAAGAAATTTTGATGAACTTTGTATTGAAATACAAATTGCGTTTTCTTTATGTTGCGGGATTGCTTCAAAATTGTACGAGCGAGCGCAGCGCATGAAGTTCTATGGTTCAGATTGGGCCGAAATTCGTTCCTATTTCCGGATGTGCCGCTGTTCTACTCTACCACGGAGGAAAACAGTTCTTCTTCTCTTAGAAAGAGATTTATAGTGCGAGAAAAATCGAGAGAGCTCGCGCGCCATCTTGTGATAGCCGTGCTGGTCGCATTTCTTAACCGATTCACGTGAAATTCTGTAAACAGGTGAATTCCTCAGTTTTAGAAATTTCAGTTTTTCAAAAAAATACCCTCGCGAATAAAAGACCCTCGCGATTTCTATCGCGTGTTTAGGTGAGTATGAAGAGTCCTGATGATGATTATTTTAGGCAATGGATTAAGGGACCAACGTAACCGAAAGAAAATAAAGGGACCAGCTATATTAACGTTTTCATTCCTTTGCATGACGTATAAGTAGTGAAATTGCGCTTTGCGCTCCATAACTGACGAATCCCAAGCCTTTATATCCAACTAGCGACCCGCCCCGGCTTCGCACGGGTACTATATTATACCTACATATAAACCTTCCTCTTGAGTCACTCTATCTATTAAAAAAAACCGTATTAAAATTCGTTGCGCAGTTTTAAAGATCTAAGCATACATAGGGACAGACAGCGGGAAGCGACTTTGTTTTTATATTATGTAGTGATTAATAAAATATATTGAACTAGGGATGTTAAGCGGCGGGCGGGCGAGGGTGCCGAAGTGCGCGCGATGTCGCAACCACGGACTCATCTCTAGCCTTCGAGGACACAAGAAGGCGTGCCGCTACCGCACCTGCCAGTGCCCGAAGTGTGGTCTCATTAAGGAGCGGCAGCGCATCATGGCGGCTCAGGTAACGTACCTACTGTTACTTATCCGAACATTCTGCGAACAATCAGGGTGGAGCGAGATGGTCTTTGCCTCATTCGCTTTACATGATTTTTTTTCCGCCTTTTTGTCATTTTGGGCCCCTTGACACCTGGCCCCGTATCATGGTCGGCCTTATCACGCGATAAGTGACAAGATAGAGCGTTCGTCTCGTTCTATTGAACGGTCTCAGCCAGTGACGGACGCTCTATCTTGTCACTTATCGTGTGATAAGGCCGCTCATGCTACGGGGGCCTGGGCTGTTATTCGCTACGCGCTAATACCGCTCACCCCGTCACGAAACTAGACCTCTCCCTCCGCTTAGTTTTTACGCATCGCGGTGTCAGGATATATTTATGGTTGAGCGTTGAGGTGAGCTTAGAACAAGTTACGGGGGACTGGGCTGTTATTCGCTACGCGCTAATGCGGCTCACCCCGCCGGTCACCCGTCACGAAACTAGACCTCTCCCTCCGCTTAGTTTTTACGCATCGCGGTGTCAGGATATATTTATGGTTGAGCGTTGAGGTGAGCTTAGAACAAGTTACGGGGGACTGGGCTGTTATTCGCTACGCGCTAATGCGGCTCACCCCGCCGGTCACCCGTCACGAAACTAGACCTCTCCCTCCGCTTAGTTTTTACGCATCGCGGTGTCAGGATATATTTATGGTTGAGCGTTGAGGTGAGCTTAGAACAAGTTACGGGGGACTGGGCTGTTATTCGCTACGCGCTAATGCGGCTCACCCCGCCGGTCACCCGTCACGAAACTAGACCTCTCCCTCCGCTTAGTTTTTACGCATCGCGGTGTCAGGATATATTTATGGTTGAGCGTTGAGGTGAGCTTAGAACAAGTTACGGGGGACTGGGCTGTTATTCGCTACGCGCTAATGCGGCTCACCCCGCCGGTCACCCGTCACGAAACTAGACCTCTACCTACGCTTAATACTACGCATCGCGGTGTCAAGATATATTTGTGGGTGAGCGCTGAGGTGAGCTTAAAACAAGTTACGGATAAGGGGGTTGGAGCCTAGAGCGGCCGCTTCCTCCGCTCTACCATACCCTGATTAGGCGTGCCGCTACTACGTACATCTGCTAGTGGCCGAAGCGCGGTCTCATCTCTTAAGAAGTAACAGCTGATCATGGCGGCTCAGGTAACGTGGCGAAGTGGTTCATCTTCCGCTTAAACAGACACGAGGCGTGCTGCTACCGCACCTGCCAGTACGTCTCATTAAGGAGCGGCAGCGGATCGTGACGTGTTTTTGAGTGCCGAGCAAGCGAAAGCTTCTAGAATTGGATCACGATACCACCGAGGGACTTAAAGGCACGAGATGCTAATAAAGGCTCTCGTGACGACATTTGAAGCTTTTCATCTCAGCAGTAAGAACATAATTTTATTACTTATTAGGTACTTTCTCAATTTATTTTACAGTCCTTTCTCAGGAAGTATAAAAAGAACTCCTCTGGTGTGAAAATATTGCCTTTTTCACTGGTTACTCTCATTATTTTATACCAAAATTATTCAACAAGATAAAATAAAACCGGCCAACTGCGTGTCCGGCCACGCGCAGTGTAGGGTTCCGTAGTTGCCTGCCTGTCTTTGTTTTGTTTGTTACTTTGACACGCGCGTGCCAATAAAACGGTGCGGTTGCGTCGGCCGAATTTGTACGAAAGTGGGCCTTTCCACGTACACATTAAGTTGGTCGACTATCACTTGGTAACTAGTAATGCCTACTTAGCCGTGATAGTTTTCCTTTTAAATTCATTATATGTACTACTACAGGGGATGGGGACACTTTAACTCTCACATAAGTTTGGGCTTTAAAGCCCAATATCACACAAATGGACCACTGAGTTGAAAAATGGTTTTTAAAAGCCCATATTTTTTTTGAATAGAATATCCAACGACACCCTACACTATGGGTCAAACGAGAAAAAAAAAACCACTTTACGTGAAGGAGGTAACCCAAAAAAAAAAATTATTCAAGAAAATGTTTTACCATTTTGTTTTCGTGATTGATTTATATACCCATCCCAAATGACAGCTTTACTATTAGAAAGCTGTGTTCACTGAGCGAGTAAGCCGCAGACGGACAGAAGGACATGGCCAAACTACATGTATGGGTTCCTTGTTGACTACGGAACCTTAAAAAAGTCTGACTCGGGCACCGAGGGTTCCGTACAAACTTTCATACAACATACCCTTCTTTCCCCACCCATCAATTTTGGAAAAATCTTAGCTACGCATAGCATAAGTTACCGTCATGAATACAGCGCAATTTTAGGTGTAGGTATTTCGTTACTAACTTGCGAGACCAAGGAATTCGGTATTTTTTTTTTCTATTTCCTAGTTACATAAATCGAAAACTATTGAATGTAAAAAATAAATAGGTAAGTACCTTTTTAGGGTTCCGTAGTCAACAAGGAACCCCTATAGTTTCGCCATGTCTGTCTGGCCATCCGTCCGTCCGTCCGTCTTCAGCTTAGCTCAGTAGGTAAGCATTACTACTAGAAAACTGTAATTCGGCATGGGTAGGTACTTATATAAATCAATCACGCAAAACAGAAGAATAAAATCTAGAAAAATATTTTTTTGGATCTCCCCTGGCCCTGGCACCCCTACACCTAAAGTGGGGATGTCATTTTTTCTCGTTAAACCCATAGTGTGGGGTATCGTTGGATAGCTTGTTCAAAAATATTATGGGTTTTTTAAAACGACTTTTCAAATTGGTGATTCGTTTGCGAGATATTGGGCTTTAAAGCCCAAATATTTGTTCGAGTCATCGTGGCACTAGTACATATAATACATTTAAAAGGAAAACTATCACGGCTAAGTAGACATTACTAGTTACCGAGTAATAGTAGTAACTTTCGTACAAATTCGGCCGACGCAACCGCACCATTTACTTGGCGCGTGCGTGTCGATGTAATAAATAGAATAGAATAGAATAGAATAGAATAATAATTTATTGCCAGAAACAAGTAGAGACATATACAAACAGTGACAAAAACAGAATAATAAAATGCTAAAAAATAAAAGTACAGCTCAATTATTTTGGGGCAATAGGTCCCAGACTCAGCATGTGCTGAACAACATGAGTTCAGTGCTGGTTTTCAGCCTGGGCCTTATTGGGGCTCGGTCGGTAGCAGAACCTAAGCGTCGGAGTTGGACGCTGTGCTTTCAAAATACAAATGGCAAAAAAGAATAATACAAAAGTTAAAATAAGAGCGTGTGTGCGTGCGTTGTTGCTTGTGCGTATATTAGTATGTGTACCAGCGTGCGTGCGTTGTTGTGTGTGTGTGTGTGTGTGCGCGAATGTGTGAGTGCGTACATGTGTGCGAGAGCAAAAAAATTAAAATGAATAAAACATTAAAATAAAACAAAAATTAAAAAATGCGGTCAATGTGTGGCGGTATCGCAAGTTCAGTGCATCGTCTTAAGGTCTTTACCCGCGAGTCAGTCACCCATTTTAGTTTCTCAAACAAGTAGCGAGGCCTCTGGAACTCCATTATTTTTCGCACTGCGCAGGCCAGGTGCAGTTGCCTTCTATTCTCCATGTTTAGAGTTGTGTTTTGATTTAAAAATACAGACAGGCAACTACGGAACCCTACACTGCGCGTGGCCCGACACGCACTTGGCCGGTTTTTACCTTTTTGGTATGGAACCCTACAAACGCGCGATCACAAAAATAAGAGGTTGTTATTTTTTGTTAACACTATAATTAATTAATTACATATTATATTGAGTAACCTTCATAGGATTGGTCCCTACTCAATACTCATACATATAGCCCTTTTTTGTGGGTTTCATATTTCATAATGAACTCTCTTTGTCTATTCCAGTTAGGTACAAACTTTTGTCGTAACGAAATGAAAGTGACAGAGTTATTTATGAACAGAGATAATCAATTTAAAATATTTCTAATTCGTAATGGACGCCGCACTTCACGGCACCCAAAATATAAAAAATAGGTAGGTACATTATCTTATGGTGAGAGCAAAATTATGGCAATAAGCCTTTTTGCTAACTGTTTTCTAGCAGCAAATTCCTGCTGAGGTGAAAATTATATTACCTACCTACTTACTTAAACTAGCCACAGCTCTAAAAAACGTTATTGGTACATTCAAAATTCAAATCTGAAGCGCAAATTACACATGCAAGAAATTGCATGCAAGTTTAACTACATCGCGGGGTTTGATAGATAAAACGCAGTATACTCGTAAATACCACGGTAACCCGCAATGTAATGAAACTTTTATGCAATATCTTGCATGTGTAAATTGCGCTTTAGGATGCGACTGGTAAAGTTACATATTAGGTAGATACCTACCTGCTGACATCAATGCACAATGTCTTTTACCCTTCCGCCGCATGTTTACGGAAACATTATAAAAGGTATCGATATCCGGTGCAAGAATACCTCGTCCAATTCAAAAATAACACCGAATTTGAAGGCGTTAATGCGTTAATGTAGTGAAATCGAGAACAGCTAATGCGGTGTCAGTTTATTTGGACAAGTGGCATATGTTTACTGCGGGCGGGACGGGGATATCGATCTTTCCCCATATCGGTTTAACACTTGACTTGCAACCAAATCAACACATGCATTTATAAGATTAAAAATGTACTGTTTGGGATGCTAGTATTAAAAAAATAATCATACGGGTTTTGGTTAGACAAAAATAAAGTCGCATGGCGGGTTAAATGAATTAGTGCATTATCTCGTCTTCCAATGATTTAATAATTCAATTCATTTCATTTATTTCAGATAAAATATGTTAGTAAAAAATAATAATACACTAAGCCTTACTTACTATATTAGAACATCATTCATACTCGAAACTCCATAAATTATAATAAATAATGATTATTAGACAGGTACATAGACAGAAACCTAGTCGGAGTTAACTTTCGCATTTAAGCGCGCGGTTGTTTGCAGTAATCGCAGCGTTAGATAGACGCATGCTATTAAACGCACAGTGTGTCGAAGTACCTACCTTTTTAGGGTTCCGTACCAAAAAGGTCAAAAAGGAACCCTTATGGTGACCCTGTCCGCCTGTCCGTCGGTCCGTCTGTCACAACGTTAAATATCTCAGGAATTACTTATGCTATCAATTTGAAATTTGGAACAATGGTAAAGAAAGCTTAGACACTGCACACGTGTAGTCATGGTTTTTTTAATATTCATTTTTATTTTCTGTGAAAATGACGAATATGAGGAGGGTTAAAAATTCAAAGTCTGGTCAATAGACCATGTGGGGTATCATATGAAAGGGCTTCACTGCACTTTCTAAAACCGTTTTTATTCTTTTTCTACATTCCTTAAATTTTGATGTATGAAGGAAAATATCGAAAAAATACCTACCATTCCCCCTTATCTGCGAAGTTTAATTGCGCCAAAATTATTAAATTATTACATAAAATTAAGAGTTACATAAATATTACCTACAGGAAAAATAAAACGATTGTAATATAATTACCTGTTTTATGTAATTTTATGTCCTTAAATTCCTATGAGATTATTCTTAGTCCCTTCTTTCAAATAAAATGTTATCGAAATCGGTACACGACGTGTCAAAAAAATATCACTGAAAAACAAACATACTAGGTTGCAAGTTATTAGTATCAAAATGCAGATAGCGCTGTGCAATGGTAACTTCTACTATGAGCTATCATAGTTCAAGAATGAATGGGGTCGTGCCGTCACGGGCATAGTGTATGGACGTTTGTACGGAACCCTCGGTGCGCGAGCCAGACTCGCACTTGACCGGTTTTCTGTCAAAGTACCGACGCACAACAGTATTAAACGCAATACCTACTTGAATACTGTGATATAAAATGATGCATCGCATCGCATCCAACGCACTGCGTTTATCACATAAAACAACCGCACGCTTTACTACTTAGCAGGGATGCCGCGGATGCGTTTTTTTTTGACATCCGCGGATGCGGATTTTGGGGTGAAACAATCAAAAAAGTAAATAAACAACGTAAATTTTATGATATCACGCAATCATCAAACACGTTGAGACTAAAATTACAATTGTAGCGAACAAATCAAAAACGCGTCTGCTCTTGGTCACAGAAACGACAAGAAGTTTTTTTTCATCACACTTGCTCGAAAAGGGCTTCATAATGCGCAGACATACAGAGCTGTAATAGCCTGTGTTACGCCCACGGGCGTAATGGTTTTTTTCTTAAATTGTATCTGTCACTCTTGCGGCAGTTACAAAGCAAAGAGGTTTTATATCAAATACGATGTCTTAAAACGTATTTATGAATAATTTTAAACTTAAAAAACTACTTAAAGATGTTTAACTGAATTATTTACAGATTTAATATGTTGTTATTTAGTGTCTATGTAAAATGTTTTTAAGTGTTTTCAAATCGTGGCTGTATACCGAAGGGTCTGTGCCATACGCGCCTCACGTCAAATTCAACAAAATGGACGACTGACATGTTGCAGTTTTTATTACGATTTGTATTCATTTCATCTAAAATGTATTTGTTTTCTCGCAAATGTGATGAAAAACATTGTGTATAACACGGGCGTAAAAATATTGCAAACTCGTGTCATCAAAAGCCCTCCGCCTTCGGCGTCGGGCTTCTGATAGACTCTTGTTCGCAATATTCCACTTACGCCCCTCGGTAAACAATGTACTATTTTCACTCATGGCGAAAATATCTAAAACCCGCGCGGCAAGCGCCGCGTTGGCTCCTTTCTTGTCGTGAATTACACTACATCGGCATCCGCAAATACTACGCATCGATTTTGGCGGATGCGGATGAGGATGCAAATGTCTGCAACATCCCTGCTACTCAGTATATGTATTTCACAGTTGCGTACAACCAGACTCCAACATCCATCGACCTGCCGCTCCCGAAACGCGATAGTGCACCGCATACGGTATTCCAGAGCCGTCCAGTTATTTGATTAGCGCGGATCGAGTTCGTGTTTGCGCCGGCCGGCGGGCTCCCGGGGCCACAAGCAAACATTTATGTTTGTCATTGATTTTCCGCTAAATTAATTTATCAACGAGCTGGGATTCTAATCGAATTTCATTGACGGGGATTGAAATATCCAATGTTACGTCCATCGATTATTTTTCTTGGCTTATGCCTTGGCGTGTTTCCTTTATTCTATACCTACTATTTTGTTTATACATGTTATTAACTAATATTCTATTTAATTCTATCAATTTATTGATAAAATATCTACAAGTATTTTACATCATCATCATCATCATTTATTTAAGAGCTTTGCTCTTGTCGGTGGAGTAATTTCCATTCTGTTCTATTCTCTGACTTTTCCTTCAACTCTCTATATGATTCAACTTCAATGTTTTCCTTTAGCTGCTCTATGTAAGCTCTTCGTGGTCTTCGTCTTTTTCTTCTTCCTTCTTTCTTTCCCTCTATTATAACTTGAATGAAGTCATCGTGATGAAGAAGATGTCCTATAATTTTTCCTCTTCTGTTTTCAATAACTTTGAATAAACTTCTTTTTTCACTGACTATACGCAAAACCTCTTCATTAGTGTTTTTCTCCGTCCAACTGATCTTTTCTAATCTCCGCCAACACCACATCTCAGTCTTATAGTAGATTGTTAACCGAGGGTTGAATGCCACCCACTTCTGACGAGATATTTTGGCGCTCGAACGAAGTGAGAGCGCCAATAGTTCGAGGCTGAAATGGGTGGCTTTCCCCGAATTATACACTCTACTTTTCATTTCGCATACGAGGAAATGGATTGCAACCCCAAAACTTAAATATTTTCTAAATCAGTCAGATACCCATTTTAAAAGTGTTTGTGTATGGACCATTTGGGCGGGAACTGTTGACAAATGTTAGTGTGTGGACCATTTCCTGGAAGCGTGTCTGAAGTGGTTATATCGAAAAAAAAATGTAATTGTTGTTTGGATGTAATTTTATATTATTAATTGTATTTATATATACTATATAGTACTAAAGAATGAAAATCATAATAATTATCAACAAGCTTCAAAAATCAACACAATTTTATGGAAGTGTGGCAGTATAGGTTTTTGCCATTGTTTTTTTCATGACTTTAGGACGCTGTTCTGAAGCGGGTACATTGAACAAATAGCAATAATAGTCATACAATAATTAATTTATTAAAATTATTTAAAACAATAACGCATGATTGTCAACAAGTTTCAAAATTAGTACAATTTTCTGCAACTGTGGCTGTATAGGTATCTGCCATTGTTTTTTTAATTTTTATTACTTTTCAGCCCTAGGGGCGACATGCCTCACTTTCAACTCGCTGTTTAGCTAAACAATTACCTACTTTCAGAGTATGAGAGATGAAAAAATATGTGTAGGTTGGAAAAATATGGAATGTCACACTATTTTTCAACGCTCAACATCAACCAATCATCAACGCGTCAGAAATCAGTTTTGTTTTCAATTTACCTATTAAACGATTTATCAGTCTAATATATATTTTTTGTTAATTGATACGGTATTGTACACTTTTCGACCAATTGTGTAATGACGTCTAAAAACTATATTCTCCCGTCGGCGGAATGCAACTGCTAATTTTTATACAAGGTTACTGTACCGGCTGCCAGCAGCGGGTTTTTTATTTTCTCTTTGATTTTATCAGAAGCAGTCCCCGCGAAAGATACGGGGCGGGCGACTGAATCCGCGATTACTGTATAGTAAATAATTTCTAATGGAGGATCAGGATCCTGTCGGGGGCTACAGAGGAAGATGGTTTATTTTTCCATTATATTCTTTCTCTGTATCATATCGCATAAAATGATCGGGGTAACTTCCTCGTTAAAAATAACACGAAAACAAAATATTTAATTAAAAATAATTTGTTTCGTGATAAGGGTATTTGGAATAAGTGACCACCAAAAACATTACATGTAAAGTGATGCCAAGACTCCATAGCTCATACAGCTTTCAGCGTGAAAAGGATATCAGATCGCAATTAGCGCCAAGCTTCCTACTCCACACGGCGTAACTACCACTACCAGCCACGCTCTGCAAATTCTACATCTTGGCTAAAAAGTCCTGAATAACGTATTTTATTATTTATAACAAGGAGTCCCTATATACATTTTCAGACCCCTAGCATCAAAATTTGTGGAAGTCTCATACAAAGTTCCATCCCCTACTTTAAGAGGTTGGGGGGTAGAAGTTCCAATTTTTTGAATTATTTTGTTGATGGTGTACTAGCTTACATACCAAATTTCAGCTTTCTAGGACTTCAGGAAGTACCCTAGAGATTTTGATGATCAACATCAGTCAGTGAGTCAGTGACGAAATCGGCGTTTTTTAGATATCAATAAAATCTTAAGTATAAGAGCTATGTTACTGAAACTTTATATGTTTAATAAGTCCACTATTGACATCATATCCCGAGAATTTTATTTATCTGGTATAATCCAAACCCAAGTCCCGAGGGTTCAAAAAAACGACGAACCGCTTCGAGAAAAGGTAGGTAGTGCCCTTGCGTTGCGCTTCGCTTGGCTCGTCTTGGCGGGGGCACTGCCGTGCCCCCAGATTCTGTGATTTCTGTGTATGAATTATGAGTGATGGTTGTAATGGATGATGGGTGAAATGAAGAATGAACTGTGTGCCATTGAACTAGCGGGGTGTCGCGTGGACATTGCCCACATGTTAAATGTTTAATGGGAATACTGTAAAATTGAAAAATTATTCGCCACGAGCGGAATTTGAACCCACAACCTCTGGAATCTGTCCATCGCTCTGCCAATTGAGCTACCGTGGGTCCGCTAATGGCGACGAATCTTTCAATTTTCCACTGATCGAAATTTGAAATTTCGTTAGCGGACGTTTCTGCTTAATAAAACATTTAATGTACCTTAGGTCTCTTGCTGCCAACACATTGCAATCTCAGGATCCCCATGCTGGATTGCAGTCGCGCTGTTACAAAATAAGATGGGTGAATTTATGAAATACGAATAGCTTGCCCGCGACTCCGTCCGCATGGAGTAATGTTGATCTAAAGATGACCTTTGGCACAGCAGTCAATGCCGATTTTGAGGTAACATCATGTAATGAGTCATAATAGTTTTTACAGTACATATGGTGCTACTTTCCCGCACTAGTGCGGAAAAGAGCACTTTTCGTGCATATGTCGAAACTTTAAAGAGCCATATGTACAGTAAAACGTTGTACGATACACGTGCGAATAGGTATTTCGCAACTCGTGTCGATTTAAAACACTCCCTTCGGTCGTGTTTTAATTTATCACCACTCGTTGCGAATTTCCTAGTATCGGCACTTGTATCGTAAATAACTATTGCATTGTTGTTTTTAAAAGATATTTTTGTGTTTTTTTTTCCTTTCAGTGTTTTTAAAATAAAAAAAACTACTTGTGTCACCCCAGAAGAGTAAAAAATACACGTGAACTTACTTTAAAGAAAAAAAAATATATCAAAACCACCTGGAAATAATTGCTCACAAGCTCAATAGTCTACCGTTTATTTTTTTGCTCCTGTTCCAGGCCACCCCCTGTATAGTAACTCCATAAAAATGTTAACCCCTCATTTCAATCCCTTATAAAAACTATCCGATGTCCTTTCCCCGGGACTACAACGATCTCTATAGGTACCTTTCTTGTAAATCGGTGCAGCGGTTTAAGCGTCAATAGGTAACAGACAGACGGACATACACATACACTTTCGTATTTGTAATATTCCTAGCTATTGCCCGCGACTTTGTCCGCGTCGAAGTCGTTTATATCGTGCTTCCATACAAACTTGCACCCCCAAGTTTGCCCTTTAGGGGCTGATTTCCGGCTTAAAAACTATCCTGTGTCCTTCCTCATAGCAAACTATTTCAGCTAAATCGGTTCAGCAGTTTAAGCGTCAAGAGGTAACAGACAAACAGAGAGACACGCACTTTCACATTTATAATATTAAGTATTCCTAATATTCTTTGTCCCACAGGTGGCCTTGAAAAGGCAGCAGGCCGCAGAGGACAAGATAGCACTGCACTTGGCCTCTGTAGAGAGCGGGACGGCGCTAGCGGCGCTACCTCCAGGCCGCATATACGGGATGAGGGTGACGGGGCCCTGTCCGAGCCATGACGAGCCAGATTCCGCGGCTGATGACCACACCGTAAGGACACATTTCAACTCTAGCAGCAAAGAGCATAAGACTTGAATGAATATTAAACTAGACCGATTTCGATGGGCCACCCAGAACAAACAAGTTATGAAAGAGTTTCGAGTGAGATACAGTGTGTGGCCTGTAACAGGGGCAAATATTTAAAAGGACGCTTCCTTAGCTTAGAGCATCTGTAGTTAGTAACCCCTTGTGTCCAATTTTTTATCTATTTTTTTAATTCGGAGAAATGTTGATCTAAAGTTATGACCTTCCTTCATGTAATGCATCTTGGCACCACGAGACCATGGCAAAGCAGTCATAGTTTTTGCATTTTCATGATTTATGATTATTTTTCGTTATTTTTTAGTGTTTTGAAAATAAAAAAAACTACTTATGTCACCCCAGAAGAGTAAAAAATACACGTGAACTTACTTTATAGAAAAAAAAAGAAAAAAACTTTTTTTTTTTCAATTAAAACAGGAGCAAAAAATGAAACGGTACATTATTGAGTTTGTGAGCAATTATTTCCAGCACGTCTATCATGCGACGGCCGCGACATACTCTCGATTTTTCTCGCACTATCCGTCTCTTTCTTATTAGAACACTTAGAACAAAAGGTATAGTGCGAGAAAAATCGAGAGTATGTCGCGGCCGTCTCATGATAGACGTGCTGGAAATAATTGCTCACAAGCTCAATAATCTACCGTTTCATTTTTTGCTCCTGTTCCAGGCCACACCCTGTAGGTATACTCGTAACTATAGGCTTGCCTAAAAATTATTATTTAGGCAAGCCGGTGGGAATCGGCTTGAATGGGCGCTCCGCCACTGCTTTCTAGTCTCCCCTAACCTAACCTTGTGCGTTGTGCATATGTCACCTTTTTATTGTTTGTTTACTGGACTTCACTAGACAGTTCAGTGATGTCGCTTCGTTCAAGATGTAACCTTTGATATAATTTACTGGTTTATCCGTAGCCTATACACATCGACAGCGAGACGAGTGACTCGCTACCAGACTGCTGCGTCGCTTCTCCCGATTCTGGCGGCAACACATCAACCTCTCCGAGACCACGGTGAGTTCAGACTTCAGATTAGGTGATACTTACTGTCATGTTTAATGGAATCATTTTGTTTATTTGTACGGTAGCAGTTATTACACATGAGATGGACATGCTTCTCCAAAATTTAAGTTTGTTGGTGGAGTGTATGGGTTTCCGCTTTTGCTGCGATATTTTTGCCAACATTAGCGAGGCGACGTCACATTTTTTATTATAAAAGCATTTTATATATCTGAAGTCTTACTTATTCTGGAATACTAATTGCCACCAATAGTGCTCTATTTTACTAGTTTATCATTCTTCCTAGACTCTTGTTTATAATCTAGAACCATTGACTGTTCTGTCTCTCCAAGACTGTTGTTGATAATCTAGAACTATTGAAAGCTCGCTTCTTAATCCAACCTTTTATCTAGTGTTAGTGCAAGTGAAGACGCTGAAGCAGAGACTTCAGTGAGCACAGCCGGGCTAGAAATGCTGAGCAAGCTATTCCCGGGCAAGAAGCGCTCCGTGCTAGAACTAGTACTGCGACGGTGCAACCATGATCTCCTGCGCGCCGTCGAACATTGCCATGTACAAAACGTAAGTACTTAGTCTGGTTATTTTGGAAAGTTTGACGGCTGATTCGATCTTTTCGAAACGAATATTGAGGTTTTGAATGCTGCTCCGTTCTCGGAATAGGAAAAAGTGACCGTCATTTGAGTTTTTTTAGTTATTTACACGATCAACTGTTTTCAAAGTCCATGTCTGTTTGATCCGATCGAGGGGTCTCCAAATTACGGATCTGTTATTGGTAATGGGAAATGTGGCCACTTTGACGTTTCACCTTTGGGTCTCTCAGGGTATACTCGTATAAATAAAACAACTATTGGATGCTTATTGGCTCAGGCGCACAGACGTGACCTCGCTCACCAACAGCTAGCCGGCGACTGCCCAGTGCTGTCGGTTCGCCACAACACAGCTGCTACCCTCGCGAATATATTTGTGGTGGCAATACGCCACACCAACTACTTTGTTTTATTTAGTTAATTTTTAGCTGTTTCTAGTGCTTGTATCTCACAGGACCATTTCTCCAGGCCCAGAACGATAAAACGTTGCTGGCCAGCGCTGGAGCCAGTACCAGCTACCAGAGCCCCGTGTCGAGCTCCGAGGAGGCGCGATGGTCGGCGTTTCGGCCCGTGGGGCAGCGGCCGATGCTGCCGGCTTTGGTGATGGGCAGAGTTTGTGGTTCCGACTGGCTGGTGCCCCTGCCAGCGCTGCCGGCGCTTTCGGGGCCGCTGCTGCTGCCGTTCCAACACCAGTCGCCGGTTTGCAACCCCTGCGCGCCCGACTGTAGGCAATGTAATCGACATTAACTCGTATCGTATCGTATCGTTCTGGACTTCTGGATAATTGCCACTTGCTAGTATGAAACTCCAGGAGGGGCCCGCGTTCGATGCTTGATTGACATTAAATCATAATCATCAAGCACCAACGTGCAAATCCTGCGCACCCGATTATCACCATTGAAATCGACATTAAAGTCCAGCAACAGTACTTAATTTGAACCCACAACCTTTGGAATCCGTCCATGGACGGATTCCATAGGTTGTGGGTTCAAAGTGTTCAAACGCCGCTCGTGGCGAATATTTTTTCCATTTTCCACTGATCAAAATTTAGAATTTGGGTTAGCGGACGTTTCTGCTTAATAAACATTAACAGTACTTAAATCGTAGAGTCTGACACTAAATCATGTAAGTAATTCGTTATACTTAGAGTTAGTTTACGATTTGTTTATCGAACGTAAGTTGTACTCATGTCATGTAGTGCTTAGTGATTATTTTACCTAGCCAAAGAAAGTTGCCAAATATTTGTTACTATAATTAAGGCGTTAGAATAAGTTCCTACCTATCTGTATTTAATGTTATTTTTATTTTTTTATGTATACGTATACATTTTAAAGTTAATTAAACGTATTAGATGTTACATCTTACATGCAGTTGTATTTTTTCACATCTCTTAATTTATAAGTCTGTACCTAATTAAGTATGAACCCTTTTTTAAGCATGATTATAATTAATTAATTTTCATACAACATTAGGGACATTCTTAATCATCAGCGAATACTTTAGGGTAATTAAAGTAGCAGGTGAACCACGTAATATTTTCGTTAATATTATAACCTTCTTCCTGAACTCGAATGGATACCTATAATAGTACCTATAATTAGAATATCTCCGTAGTTTTATGGACCTTCGTACCGGATAATTGCTTTATGACTCCAGCCACCATCATCATTCCCAAACACTACTGGAAATACTGGAATAAACCAAATATGCAGTTAAGCCTGCCGAATCGTATTATGTTAAGTACATTTGCAGTGTAAACAGCTATAAATACAAGTTAGTAGTGCAAACGCAGCCCCCTATCGCCGGCGGGCGCGCGGACAGTAACAAATCCGTGACAACAATCCAAATGAAGACAAAATACAGATGCCCTTTCTTTCAAACATTCCTGCTTGACTATAGGAAAACACGTTTATTACTATTAAAAAAAATCGGGCGACTCTTTTACTGAGTCACTATGGCCGAGCGGTAAGCCACGCGACCTCAATCCTGAGGTCGTGGGTTTGAACCTCGGCTCGTACAGTCGAGTTCTAAAACATGTGCACGGACAAAGTGATCAAAAATATGTAAACACGACGTTATTTTCAGGGCCATAAGATTGCTAAGATAAAATTTAACCTTTGGGAACGTATATACTTATAAACTCCACTGTAACATTTGGATTTTTTCAAAAACTTATGTACGACATAAGTTTCATTTTTAACAGTGGCTCTTCGGTGAAGGAAAACATCGTAAGGAAACCGGTCTAATCCCAATATGGTCTAGTTTTCCCTCTGGGTTGGAAGTTCAGATGGCAGTCGCTTTCGTAAAACTACTACCTATGCCAAATCTTAGTTGTCAAAGCGGACGCCGCGCCGGGCTTCTTTAGGGCACAACCGGGAAGAATGAATGTTATGATGTGCGAATCTAATATCTTATTATAACTTGCACAATATATGTACTCGTATAATGGGTCGTGGGCTAAATATATTAACAGTGATAAATCCAGTCATCAGTCAAAAAAATACAGTACTGCGTACTATAACAGTCAGATGTGTCCATTCAATGAATAACCAGTCCATGTGACAGCCACATGCATATATTCTAGAAATTTCTGTAGATTGTTCGGTATGGCGATCGGATTCCCTTGCTAATAACGCAATTAACCACGAGTTTAGAGCTCGAAATAATAGTATAGGTATGTTTAAGACGCTGTCAACACCAAAATGCCCTTGAGGATTTGGGATAGCGACTGTCTATTTGTATCGGAGTAAACGAGAGCGAGTGTCACTGGGCGGCCCGGTTTTTGAAGATTAGTACATACATACTGAAATAAAACAAAGTGCGAATTATTTGCGAAATGTGACTCGTTAGCGGATTAGGTATGAATATGTTGACTTCATGTTTTTAATTGCAGACCCATACGTCAAAAAACTAAAGACAGAACCGTTTAAGATCATTTTAAGACCAATCTTTGCAATTCTTTTCCATCGAGCCGATTTCGTCCAATTATGTATCGAGCTCGTCCACGGTCTTTGAAACATGGTTAATATTAACATATATTTTTGTTTATGTGCTAGAACAAATAGTTTTTCTTAAAACTGCTTAAAAACATGAATTTCATCAAAATTAGGTCTCGTCAGCCTCTTAATCTTACTGGGGTACATACTGTGTTGGTTATTAATACCTTGAACCGAACCACTAACTACCTATGGTGGTTGTGTTTTCGATTCTTCCTCGTTTTCGGGCTGAACTGAAAATTCGGCGAAACATTCATTCGATGAAACGTTTGTCGGTAAAAGAAGGGTAAACCATTACAGAGAAGTAGTAAATTATTGTTAATATATTTACTTTTTATATCAAACGATACACATAATGACTGCTTAGTCATTCATGTCCGTTTTTTATGAAAGTTTAAACAAAGATCAATGTCTATCGACATTTGCATACAATTTACATAATGCGCTCATATACGTACCCATCGTTACAATGTCTGGACTTGTTTGAAGTCAAGAAAGAGAATCGGATATATCATAATTTAACTATTACCTCAGTAAAATGTTGTTCTTTTGTTTGGCTTTTATTTTGTTGATGGTAATTTGTGACGCTCACTATTTTATTCGAGTGTACTTTACCGTGATAGGTAACAGAGTGTTTAACAGCAAAATTAATATTAAAGACACCGCTACTGCTTATGGTAAGTATTTTTCTGCCTAATAAGTTGAGTCGAGGAATATTTTGCCTCATTCACTTTCAGTTTCGATTTAACATGGGGTTAAAGTAAAGGTAGATTTAACTATTTAAGTTAAATCTACCTAACCTGTAATTTGTGATCCCCATTTTTCTTCGAGTAAGGTGACAGAGGTTCGCAATAAGCTTACCAGTGCCGTGATAACTTTAAAGTTACTTCTCGGATGATAGACCCAGGTATAATACCTACATTTTGTATTTTTTTTTTATTTATTTATTTATTAGTTAAGTACCTAAAGCACTTTACAATGACTTAAAATTAAATACAAAGTCCCACAAAACTGTTTGCACAGTTTGACTGTGGGATCCATGAGTCTATATAATTTGAGGTAGTCTTAATGATAATGAGTCTATATAAAGTGGTAAAGTCCTAATCAGTCTATATAATTAGTAAAGTCTTAAGAAGTAAGAACAGCTTTAAATGATGTTGTATAAAGTGGATAGGTAACTAGATATAAGATATTAGGTATTTAAGTACTTAAATACTGTCGATTAAGTAGTTTTATGCTGTTCTGATAGCTTAGTTGGCAAAAGCGACAGGCCGCGTATGCCTAATTAATAATGTTGTAGGTTCAAATCCTGCACGGAGCGCTAAACTAAAACAATAATCCCCTTCATATGAAATTTCGAACTATCACTACTTTACCTATCATCACTTTCATCACAGATTATTTAGTCTTGTGTGCAAGGACTTTTTTATTTGCTTCATGCATGGTCAGGTTCTCAATCAAACCTAACCTAAAGGTATCCTTTTATTTGTCCTTTCATTCTTCAAGGCTTTTGTACCCTGCACGACTGTGCCATCGGCTTCAGCGGTATGCGCCTGGACAGGTTAGTGCGCGACCTGGATTTTGCCCGCTACCTATTCTACGATCGCACCGGCATCTTCCAGCGGAGTCAACAGCTGCGGATCAAGTCGCTGCAAGGATGCACACTCACGCTCACCTCGGAGCCGATACCGTTGTTTAAAATGTATAGAATAGACACGAAGGTTAGTCCATTGGGTAATATAATGATGACCACTACTTACTACTTACTGCGTTGGCTTAGTAACCAAAAATGTATCTTGGTTGGCCTTCGAGAGTATGCCATTTTCCTCGGTTCTGCGCTAACTCATGCCAATGATAAGATGATTTAAAATTTTGGTGATCAACAAATGTTTCTCCGAGCATTATGCTCAACAAAGACACGTCCTTTAGAATAATACACAATACCTAAGTCTGTCAATCTGTGTTAATTAATAAGTAAGTAACAATTTAAACTCCGCCCCGCTGCCGACGGCATCCGCCCTAACATAACATGGGAGGTATTTTTGATAAATATACCTGCGACATATAAACAATTAAACACCCATTTTATAACTGAAAATGAATAAAGATAACTCATTATAGCGGGGAGAAGGTATTTAATTTACTCCATTTCGTCTTACGATAGGCGAATACCTAGAAACCAAGATGTCTGTATTCTCAAAGGTGAAACGAAAATATCGTTCAATTGTTCGTTCATCTTTTGTTTCAGCTCGTGTACTGGGACAACCGTTCTCTTTTTTTCGAACACGAAGTCATCTCTGGCGGTAAAGTGCGTTCGTTCCTAGTGTCACGCCAGCACGCTATCGGGGAGCGCGGGGACTCCGCCACGGCGCTGCTCGAGGGCCTAGCGGGCGCCGAGCAGCGGCCAACTTGCCCTGACTACATTCAGTGCTGGTTGAAGAGTATGGAGATAACTAGTAGAAAATTAAGATGTTGAATAATTTTGTTGTTCAGCCCTGTGATATAGTTTTTAACTGGTACAGGTATCACCGCCCAATACAAATAAGTACAACAGTTTGTGTCTATATTTTAAACGCTTCTTTACATGTTAAGTACTTGTGTTTCAATAAATGATTTTTATTATTATTTATTTGCTGTTTTCTTTGTCACCATTTTACCGTTTTAGCGTTTTGCGGCTTAGCTTAGTGACCCTTACTAAGTATTAGAGCTGTAATTCGGCATGGGTACGGTCGAGGTCATAAATACGTTTACACTTTTGCACCTCATTGCCTTGTAATAAGGTGCAAAAGTGTAAACATATTTATGACCTCGACTGTACCTATATAGAAAAATCAATCACGTCGACATTTTTTTTTATTAAAGTGGGGATGTATTTTGTTTTTTTTATTGGGGTATAGTTGGATTATGGGTTTCTGAAAACCATTTTTTAACATAGTGATCCGTTAGCGTGATATTTTGGATTGAAGTCTGTCCCCCTCTCCCAAATGGAAACGGGGTACGTAAAAAAAACCATGGCAGTAAGTATTATATGTATGTACCTACTTACTACATATAATTAATTTTAAAGGAAAACTAAGACGGATAAGTTGACATATAGCTAGGTAATCAGTATATTAATAGTTGACCAACTTAAAACTGTAAGTACTTGGAAAAGCCAGCTTTCGTTTAAATTTGGACGACGCAACCACCAAGTTAAGTTGGCGCGCGCGTGTCGATATAACAAAGACAGACAGGCAACTACGGAAACCTTATTTTTTTCACGCTGAGGTAATGCGTTTACGAATCCCCCCGGGCTAGGGCTGGCCCATTGTGGGGGGTATGTGGGACTCACCCTTCTGTAAGGGAAGGTAATACCCACTAAACCCTCTGCGGCGTTAATCCTCCACGCGGCCCTGTAGGGGAGCATCATAGAACTACGAAACCCTACACTGCACGTGGCCCGACACGCTTTTGGCCGGTTTATTTATCTTGCTATTGTTTCATTACATAAGTATAGATTGATAATTACCTGTAGATAGGGGCTCCTTAGTCCTTATACTAGACTTTAATGAACTTCGGAATTAACATAACGCTTTTGATACCTAATAGGTACACTCAATCAAGAAGGTTATTAAAGTTAGCTCATAAGTTAATTGAATCACATTCCTGGTCCATTACAATGCGTCTGAAATTAACTTAATTAGGTGTATTGTAAATCGTAATGACCGCCAGAATTTTGCATGCGCAATTTATGCAATAAACAGATATCGAATAAAAATGTTGAATCTCAATCAAAACCAAGTCAGTTCATAGCGTCCCGTTGCTTCGAAACTGCGCCTAACTTCACAGAGTTAACCGGTTCAACGATCTTGCCACCACTTCATTGTTGTTGCGACCACAACTCTGCCATCCAGAACTTAAACGTCGTATGTCCGCTTATACTTAAAGAAGAAGCAGTTAAATGATCATTACTAGACCTTATTACAATCAGTTAAGGTCTAATGGTTGCTCAGGTTTCTCTGTCATCATTTACATAGTTACCGCGTTGTTCTTCTGCATTCCACTACAATTTACCGGTGTTCACATACCACTCCAGTCTCTGTTACAAAACGAACGTCGCGACCCGATCAACAATAACTTTTTACATTCACTCAAAATGTTGTGCGTGATAACAGTTCTCATATTACTGGCGTATATGTTCTGGGATGTGAACTACTTCCTCCGGACCGCCTTTACCATAGGAATTGGAAGACTTTTCCAAAAGAAATGCGGCGTCAACGACACCACTACCATTTACGGTAAGTTTCCTTTATTAATTATGCGCATTACAATTAATTTAGCTTACTCTAACCTTGTCGCTATATTACTTGGGACTTTAGTACAGTCGAGTTCATAAATATATGTACACTTTTTTACCTAATCGAACGCGTTTGCATACTAATTGTTAGCGGCCGCATTCGAGTTGGTAAAAAAGTGTACATATATTGGAGAACTCGACTGTACCATTACTTATTAGCTTTCAATACAGGGAACTACAAATATCTATAATAGATTTCAGACCCACCTAGGTATATTTATATACAAACTTTCGGTACTAGAGGAGCACTAAGCAAGTAAGTCTCACTACTTACTTAAATTATAATTATACATGCAATTATAAACTCCTCACAGTTAAACCTAACATAACCTAAAAGATTCGATAATAATTTAAAAACCGACGCCGTGTCAGTCTTTTTTTTTTGTCCGACCTGCTTTTATAAGTTGGGCTCCGAAGGGGCCCTCAACTAATTGCCTATGTCTAAGCACGGCCCAACTGGCCTGTGCATGCGCGGCGTAACGCCAACGCTTAAACTAACCTATACTATATACTACGTACATACAAAATATAAAAACAAGGAGTGTCAAAGTCATGCATCAATAAATCTACTTAGTTACAAATCACTAACTTCTGTTCATTGTCAATCAGATCCACACAAAACTCATCGACAATACCTACCTAGAGACATACTGTTTATACTAATGCAATAGGAATACTAAATACCTCTACCTATGTATTTGCATCGATAATTACTTACCATGATTTGCTTTAGTACAGTAGACTGTATTGTCTTTGCATATTAGGAACTGTGTATATTGTTGTTATTGTATGCTTGAATAGGGTTATCATAATCATAACTAGTTGCTCTGTGGGTACCTATGTGGTGTTATGTCCCTGGTGGTGACACCACCAGAGCTCCCGACGATGCTCTGTGTTGAGAGTGAGGGAACTTCATTGGTCTCTAGCTTTCAACACAACGAATCCTCAAATCAATAAAGAGAAGGCCACGTGCTTGTGACTCTCCTGGGGCTTCAACCACGCAAAGGCTACGGTATCTGTTTACCATCAGGCAGGTCGTATTCGTGTTGGCCACCGTCAAGAACAACCAATCTAAAACATAGCGCTCTAACTGAGGAATTTTGTCACCATACTAAGGAATATTCGCAAAGTAACCTAAATTGATTGAAATCAAACGAAGCAAGACAAACGCAACTCTGTACCAAATTAGAATAGTAAGGTCAGTTCGGGTATGTGCGCCACAGGGGAAAGTGCGCCCCCGGGGTAAGTGCTGATATTGATTTAAATGACTGAATGATGAATGAGGCACACTTTCCCCGGTGGCGCACATACCCGAACTGACCCTATACATTCCACTGAAGAGGAAGATGCTTTTTAATAGGCCTTTGAGCGGCTAGAGGACATAGATAGTGAGTAGTGCTTTACGTAATGGTATTACGATTCACCCCACCAGAGCTGTTATTCACGCACTCATCTGCCTCACGTCACTCGTCACGCCTTACGTAACTAGACCTCTACCTACGTTTATTTACTGCGAATCGCGGCGTCAAGATATATTTGCGGGTAGGTAGAGAATAGCGGGGTAGAAGACCACCGTCAGACTTTATTCAAGGAACATTGGTTGGTTGAATGAAATCCGACGATGTGACTAGGTAGTGCTGAACACCCAACCACAAGACAAGACCACCGTCGAACTTAATTCATGGAACTAACCAAATGAAAAATACACAATCCTGTTCCAGGTTTCTGCACCACACAAGACGTGGACATCTTCCTCCGCCACATGAACAACGCGCGCTATGTGCGAGAGCTGGACTTCGCACGCTTCCACTTCTACGACCGTACGGGCATCTACGAAAACATTACCAAAGCTAAAGGACACGCGTTGCAGGGCGCCTCCAGTATCCGGTACAGAAGGACCATCCCGATCTTCACTGCCTATAAGGTGGAAACTAGGGTAAGCAATATGGCATCATTGCATCTATCCCTAAATAGTGCTGTACCTACTAACCGCACTAATATATACGCAAAGAGACGAGTAAGTACTGGAACTCTATAGCAGGCGCTTCCACTTCTACTACCGTACGGGCATCTATAGATACGAAAACATCACCAAAGCTAAAGGACACGCGTTGCAAGCCGCCTCCGGTACAGAAGGACCATTCTACTGCGAATAAGGTGGAAATTAGGGTAACTAATGGCGTTTTTGCATCTATACCTAGTGGGCGGCATTTTTACATACATGAAGACAAACCTTCCTTCGGCACATGAACAGCTAGGGTAAGAACTCCGGCACATGACCACCTAGGGCAGCTAGTGGAAACCAGGGTAAGTTACGGCATTTTTGTTGCAAAAACAGGCTGGCAGTGGCACCCGTAAAGAGTGGTTCGTTCGCCACGTTAATTTGTCTCTTCCTATAATAGGCATGATGCCTCATGTTCAAATTGATAACGTAGTGATGCTAAATGGATCGTAAACCACCAAATTGTCGTAATAAACTATACATTATAATATACAATTAAAATCATAAAAAGATATGAACCTTGAATGTTTAGAAAAAATATGCATTTTTTTTTATTGTCCAAGAGTAAATTAAAAGCTACCAATAGAATCCTTACGCCATTCTAGAAATAAAATTGTATGACAACTATGTACTTAAACGCAGTATTTCGCGACCGAAACAACAATTTACCTGATTTTCCATACTACGATTAGTACAAATGTACAAATGTGACGTCATGCTTGTATAGACACACAGTATGAAGCGTTTTGCGCTGCCGCCAGCGAGGTCAATCTTTGTCTCAAATTTTTGGGTATTTATGTTCTTTAATTGTAGTTGCTCCCATACAAACATTTGGTCCTCTCCAAAAACTGGTTCGAATGACGTCACAAAAAAATCTTAGTCATCATCCCTATTATATAATTTGTAGAAGAATATTGATTGAAAACTCAATGTTTTGCTCTCTCAAATTAAAACTAGCGTAGCAAAAGTGGTTTAATTTTTTTCGTGGTTCTAATAGGCGTAGGTATACTTTCTTTCTTACAGACGTATCTTGGACTGGGCGAAAAAATTACAAAAAAACAAACTGCTTGCACGAATTTATCACCTTGAAAACAATTGTAGCTGCATTTGTGCGCACACTGTACGGCGTGTTAAAGATGAAATGATAATTTTTACAGTTGGCGTACTGGGACGATAAGACTATGTTCATCGAGCAAAAGTTCATCACCCTGAACGACGGCTTCGTACGGGCCATCGTGCTGTCTCGGCAGAACCTCCTCGATGTCACCTCCGACACCCTCTTCAAGGGCATCCCTGGCGCTGAACAGAAACCTACCTGCCCAGAGGAAATTACACACTGGCTCCAGTCCATGGAGATCTCGAGCGCGCGACTTAGGAAGAAGGATTAACTTAGGGAAAGGGTTTGTTTAATACATTTTGTAAAGTTTCTTGTTTTAATGAGGGCGTCGTTGATGTACAGGTTTTGAAGCGACAGAACTACATCGATGCCATAGCCGTAACGCTTCAAAGGCATCTCTGGTGTTGAAAAGAAACCTACCTGCCCCGAAGTGATCACGCGCTTTTGTGATTTCGAGCGCTCGGCTGAGGAAGGATTAATTTAGGTCATGGGTTATTTAATAAATTTTATAAAATTTCTTGAAAACATGTTTTATTGTAAAACTATCTATATGTGATGTGATGTACCTACCTGCTCTGAAGCGACAGAACCTCTGATGTTGTAGCCGAAACCGATGCTGAACAATTACCGATTTGCCCCGAACAGCTCATGCGCTGCCATTTACTGATGAACTTTTGCTAGATTACATACATAGGCGAAGGGTTTATTTTTTATTCAACATAGTATGATGTGTAGGTATCGTTTCTTAAAAACGTATAATTATGCGGATCGTACGGGATGTATAGTTTAAATTATTTGAACTGAGCTCATGAATGGCCATTGTAGAGTACCTACTGAGCTCATGAATAGCCTTTGTTTGCCTTTTTTCCTATGTAAAAAAATGTTACCGCCACGTTAAATGTTCATTGAATAATGATTTCTATCTACTTATCCAATAGATTCCAAATTAGCTACGAGATAAAATACCACACACAGCGCCTTGTACCTGGCTCGCTGGGAGTAGGTTTTTTTTATCTTTTAGTCCATTTTGAATCTATTGAATAAGACGGGATCCTCTTCATTGGCATAATTTTTTTTAGACTAATATAGTTTCGCATAATTGATTTGGCATAATTTCTATTGGCATAATAATACTGTCGCATAATAATACTTTGGCCTACTACTTTGTTTGGCATACTACGCTAATAGCATAATTTCAGTTGAACTAATCTGTATTGGCCGAATACATATTACGCATACTATTGTTTGGGCTAATAATTATTTGGTAAATCTGTCATTATCCATAATTTCTTATCCATAATTTCAGTTTTCTAAATGACTAAAACTCAATTTCGTTGTTACAATGCATTTACACTTTTCGTGGACGCGGATTATTGGGTCGTGCATTATCAGGGCGGATAAAAATGGCTTGTCATAAGCGAACTCTGTCTTAGGTCGGTTAGGTTAGGGTTCACTTGTGTTCCTCAGACCAGAAAAAGACACCCCGCGCAGCGGGGTGGCGTCGACTCGCTGGAGATTATTAGTCCGCACAGATGACCGTCCCAATGTACATGGATTATCAGGCTGTACATTATTGGGCCGTGCATTATGCTTTCATTGCTTTGTGTAATGCATGATTTTATTTTTTAGGACACAATTTTTATGCGTTTTGTAATGATGCCAAGTAATTATTATGTCTTTTTGTATTTATGCTATCTGATGTTAGTCTTTGTGATGATTATGCTATTTTCGTTTATTCTTTTTAATTTTATGCCTAAAAATTTATGCCATAACATGATTAGGCTTAACGCTAATTCGGCTATAAAAAATTATGCGTTATTATATTATTCCAAATGATTTTATGCGATCCAATAGAGAACCGAATAAGACGATAGAGTTCATTATACAATGAACATTTCATCATGGCATTTCATTTCATGTGACGCTAACCTTTTTCTTGCAAAAAATGGCACGCGTCCGACCACACAATCGTATTGTTAGACTTAGTTCAGAAAATCTCAACTATACCTACATACGATACGATAATCATTAATAACACACTAGCTCCAGTCCATCTCGTGCGCGTGGCTGAAAGGTTTATTTTATACAGTTTAAGGCGCCGTAGCCGTAGGTTCATGGTCTTCTCTCCCCCTCTCACTGAGCATAAGCGTGAGCGAGATGGAAGTGCGTGCTCGGAAGCGCGGATATCTTGTTTTTTAATTTTAATTTTTTGGCCGTTTAAATAAATAAAAATATATAAGTTCGTAAATCGAAGTTTGAATGCATGTTTATTATCTTTATCGGAAGTACAGTCAGCAGCAGAAGTAGCTACGCAAAATAACACCCTCAAAATGATCTAGACAGTACCTAAGGACTGGCATCCTCTTGACATTAGAGTCGTGTGTAGGTCATTTAGAGCACTTGATCCGCATAGCAACTTTTGCCGCTGACTGTACCAACGCTAACAATAAGTATTTTTTAATCAATCCCTCCCATTCAATAATAAACCGTTTCCAATACCGGCGCGCCTGACAAACTTCCCACCAAAACACATCCCATCGCGACCGCTTTCGAAACACCTCAAAGTGTTTTAGTTCAAACTTTGTTATTTTAAAATAACTAAAACAAAATAAATACACCTAATTAAAAAGCCAGCCGGCACCACAAATGGTGAAAAGTACAAAATAACAGAAGGTATCGCATTTCACCGCCACACCACTCCGGCGACGCGGGTTGGATTACTGTTTACACAACCTGCACATCATGAGCACGGATTTAGGGATCTAGAACAACACTCAAACAAACCAAACTAGCCTTTAAGGCCTCGCTACTAAGGGTGATGATGGTGAATCAAAGCTAACATCGCGAGGTGAAGCCCCTTACTGACAAAATAGTGATGAATTTCGTTATAAATTTGAAAACAGCGTAAATGCGTGAATGAGACAAGCAATAAAGGATTCAGTAGCAGTAATAATAAAGTTTTAATTTACACTAGTTTATAAATGTCGAAGTAGTGTCGGGAATGAAAAATCGCTAGTCTAATGTTGTGTGTAAACATTGGGTTTGGGTAAATTAACTTTATCATTAGTGTATCAGGTGCCATCAGCTCACTGAAATAATGAAAATAGGTCCCTTCGATTTATTATGAGGGGGGACTATTACCTTAGTACGTACTTACACCAAGAATTTCTAGTGTCATGGTGGCAATTGTAGTTATAAACATGGTGACAGATATTTCTAATTATATTCCTATTTAGGTACCGCTCTATTACGTAGTACAACCATTGGTTTTGGTACCATGCCACAGAAACAAAATATATGTTTGTTAGACTTACGTATACCTACAGAACTTTTAATGTTTAACGCGCTAACGGAACGAGCTTAATTAAACAAAAGAGCAACGATCATCATAGTTACGTTGCTCTTTTGTTTAATTAAGGCGCCGTAGGTTCAGCGAAGTTAAGCGAACAGAGATTTTGAAACAATATAATGCGTCTGTTTATAATAATATGGTTTCAAAAAAATACGAATAGTAATCTTGAGGCTTTTCTGCAGGGAAATCAGTGCTTCGAAACATGATTAAGCAAATTTCGCTCGATAGAAAAAAATCACGAACATAGGTCTAAAACACACAAAAATACACTTAAAATATTTTTAGCAAATTATGCACAAAAGCTATAAATATTAAAATTGCTTCTAAAAATCGGCAATATCATGTTTGAAGGAAATCAGTGTTTACATTTTTATTTATATAAACGGCCAAAAAATTAAAATTAAAAAACATGATAGCCGCGCTTCCGAGCACGCACTTCCATCTCGCTCACGCTTATGCTCAGTGAGAGGGAGAGAAGACCATGAACCTACGGCGCCTTAAGCTCGTTCCGTTAGCGCGTCATCGATGTGGCACGGCACGTGCCGGGTGAATCGTCTGCTCCGAGGTGTGCGAGAGCAGAGTTACGCCAAAGCGGCAAGTGGGGCAGGGCTGACTATGCCAATCATGCATGGTATCCACCCTCTCTCTATCAAGTCGCGACAGAAAGTGACACATTATTTATCTTCTTCCTGTCACCTACCCGATAACAACAACCATCACAGCTTCGCTGCTGAGTTAGGAACAGAAGCAGTTTAATAATTATTATATGGCATTCCTCACGCACACACGCTGGATGCGGGTGGCGCAGGACCTATCACTTTGGCACGGTTTGGGGGAGGCCTATGTCTGGACATTGCAGCATATCAGCCGTAAGACGTCTTTCGGCTTTCGAGGAAAGGTTTTCGAGTGGCGCAGCGTGGATAAAACCCAAGGGCGTAGCTATAGGATTTTGCTAACAAGGGGGCAAGCGTAGACAAATATAAATAAATAAATAAATATTAGGGGACAATCTTACACAAATCGACCTAGTCCCATAGTAAGCCCATTAAGGCTTGTGTTATGGGTACTAGACGACGATATATATAATAGATATAAATACTTAAATACATAGAAAACTTCCATGACTCAGAAACAAATATTTATGCTCATCACACAAATATTTGCCCTTACCGGGATTCGAACCCAGGACCTTCAGCTTCGTAGGCAGCGTCACTACCCACTAGGCTAACCGGTCGTCAAACAAACACACTCAACACAAACGTCAAACGTCGTAGACAAACTAAGAATATATCTAAGGTAAATGGGAGATCTGCCTCTTCTACGGAGGGCTGCCCGTACCTCGCTACGCCTTTGATAAAACCAGTACAAGGTGGGCTGATGATCTGGTAAGGGTCGCGGGAGTCCGCTGGATGCGGGTGGCGCAGAACCGGTCATTAGAGAGCGCTCTTTGGAGGATGCCCTATGTCCAGCAGTGGACGTCTTTCGGCTGATATGATGATGATTCCTCTCGCACTAAAAAAAAAAAAAAAAAAAAATCTCTCGCACTAACGTACCGATTAATAAGGGTTATGCCTAACTATGAATTCGGGTCATTAGTTAACAGCCGTTTTACAGCTCGCTCCACGCTGGTAACAAATTCACTGTTTACAAAATCAGGTGGTCGACGGGCGTTCTTTGATGTCTATGCCTTCGTCGCCACAACTATCATGTCGATTAAAAAGTTTCGGGCGCAATGCCTGTGAACTTGTGAAGTAGCTCGAGTCTTCGTGCCCATTATTATTAGTTCGTCTGCGGCACCCGGTGGCGACCACACACGTGATGTGTGGACGGACGGACGGATCTTGATACTGTTCATAATTTTCTTCCATTTCTAGTATTGTATTCTTGACTGGACTTTAAGTTAAAGTGTATTTTTTAACGTCCCCAAAGGGTAAACATGGGACCCTATTACTAAGGCTCCGCTGTCCGTCCGTCTGTCACCAGGCTGTATCTCATGAACCGTGATGGTTAGACAGTTGAAATTTTCACAGATGATGTATTTCTGTTGCCGCTATAACAACAAATACTAAAAAACAGAATAAAATAAATATTTAAGAGGGCTCCCATACAACAAACGTTATTTTATTGCCGTTTCTATAGATAATGGTACGGAACCCTTCGTGCGCGAGTCCGACTCGCACTGCCGGTTTTTTATTAATAGTTAAATTTGGCTTTAGTAGCTAATCTCTATACTTATAGGTAACCTACCTATATGCGACACAACATGAAAATGGCCAACAAATTAGTTACGATCATAGGTTTCAGGTTCGTTATACATTTTTGGAGAGAGTTCAGTCTAGCTATAGCTAAGTATAGATAAATTAACGAGAGCATGGAATTGCATATGTAGTAGTATTGTATGTTTACAGGCATTCTATATTTGAATTTACTATTTTCTCGGACTACCACTACAAATGCAATTCCATGTTCTCGATAATTCATCTATACCTAAGTAGTATTGGATTTAAATTATCTTTTGCGTAGATAAAATAAATATTCAAATGAAAATATTTTTTTCCGGGCCTATGAATATTTCAAGCCAATATTTCTTTGTGTAACGATCAAGTTTGTTTAGGACTCGTCTTATTATCAGTGGCGCTAACCGCCTGAGTCTTGTCGCAAAACCAAAACAAAATATCCATTAGCTTTAGTGGGCCGCTCCGGGTCAATGTATTTTTATTTTATTCAATGTAGATAATTGTTACTATATTTGTAACTACTTGTACTGTGCTCGCGCCAACGTTCGCGTGGGATTTAATAATAATTGCGATGGTTTAAAATTTCTATTAAAAAAAAAGACAATGTTATCTATTTATGTTGTGTATTTATTGTTGTTGTGTTGTGTATGTTTCGACGACCGGTTAGCCTAGTGGGTAGTGACGCTGCCTACGAAGCTGAAGGTCCTGGGTTCGAATCCCGGTAAGGGCAAATATTTGTATGATGAACATGAATATTTGTTTCTGAGTCATGGAAGTTTTCTATGTATTTAAGTATTTCTATCTATTAAATATATCGTCGTCTAGTACCCATAACACAAGCCTTACTGAGCTTACTATGGGACTAGGTCGATTTGTGTAAGATTGTCCCCTAATATTTAATTATTTATTTATTTATTTATGTCGGTAGAGTAACTACTTATTCTGATGTGACTAGAAGTTGTCGTGACTGATTTACTCACCTTATCATGTGTATCCCTCTGGGTGGCCCGGCCCATAAGGCCCCCAAAGAGGTTTATCCAGAACCATATCTGTACTGTAACTGGCCGCTCTGCCGGCCAAAAAGGGCAAAAAAAAACTATAGTAATAGTGCATTACGTTCTAGGTACTCACCTAGGGCGGTAAACCAGATAATGTCTCAGGGCGCAGCAGCGATAATATTAAATATGCGATCGGAAACTGTCCTTACCGCCCGTGGTGAGTATAAAAATGTACATCTCTCCCTCGCTAGGGACGCCAACGAAAGCCAAGTTTGGAAGAACCCTACATCCGAAAAAAGCATGTTAAAACTCAACGGTCGGAGTAATTGAACACTATTACATTTTAGACAATATTTCAAATTTAAAATCTTTAATTAAAAGCAAAAAATTAATAAATGTAAAATAAAACAATTAGCTTCAATTATAATGTACACAATTTATAAACCTACTAAACTTAGTTATAAGTAAAACATAAAATATGTAACTAACAATATGTGGATCCTGGTTAACTAATTAAGAACTTTATTATTATTATTATTAATTATGGTTGATGGTTTCGGTGTGTGGAATGTGTGGGCGATGTAGGAACTATTACTAGGTTACGCCTAATGCAACTGCTTGATAGCTTGAGAAGTTGAGACACCTGATATAAGTAGGTACCTAAATGGTAAACATTACGTAGATTGGAAAGTAATTTCTAGATACTGTCCTCGTGCAGTAATTTACAGTGAACTTGAACAAAATACGGAACAAATGCTAAAGTAAGCCAATTTGTAGATAGTAATTGAACAAATTGGTTCTCATAAATTTCCTTTGATCACATAATGTAAACGTTGTAAGGACTAAATAGCTGTAATTGACAGTAATTCAAAAAGTTATAGGCACTGCTAAGTGTAGACTAGTTGCCAGCGTGACTCCGCCCGCGTATAACAGTCAGTACCCAGGTGGAGTTGCATGTTAAAATAACAGTACCCAGGTGGAGTTGCATGTTAAAATAACAGTACCCAGGTGGAGTTGCATGTTAAAATAACAGTACCCAGGTGGAGTTGCATGTTAAAATAACAGTACCCAGGTGGAGTTGCATGTTAAAATAATAGTACCCAGGTGGAGTTGCATGTTAAAATAACAGTAGGTACCCAGGTGGAGTTGCATGTTAAAATAAAGGCTATATTAATCCTGTAGGTTAATTTACAGGCGAAATAGTTCCAGACATTACCTCCTACATACTTACAATAACCTTCCAATTTTATAGACTTTTCCTCTTTATGAGTACTATCAGATAATTTTAATTAGATAGTATAGAACAATTATGTATCAGAATCATACTCATAATCATTTATCTGTAAAACTAATTTACATGTCGAGAGAAATTATACTCACTATATTAATTAATTATAGAAATTACATTGTTAAAATACATTATTAAAATAACATTAATCTGACACTCCCATTTGGCAAGTATCTTGTGGCAGTAAGTCCGCCATTTGCACGTATTGGTTTTGTGTAATAAGTTTTAAATAAATGTTTACGAAATGACCATTTTATATTAGAAGACTCCACAAAGATAAGTAGTAAACGGCTTTTGAATAACGTTGAACACATAATGAAGGGGATCAATTACCTAATAGCCATTAGAAATTACCGACATCTAAATAAGTAAATGAACAATTAGGGGCGGTGGACCGACCTGAAAATTTCTGTTGGGTTCCTTTACAAGCTTACCTATATGTACTACTCGTATGTAAATTAGTCAAAATACGAAAAATGCCACAGCAAAATTTGTTTTTGTGTAGGTACACGTAGTTTTTTTGAATGAGTACAATATCCGCACATTTCCTATTTGGTGTCCTCCAATTTTATTCCATCGAGTGACAACACATATGAGATTTTCGTATCTCAGTGGGATACCTACTCCAAAATTGTTAGGTGCACATTAATATAATGTATTTACAGAATCTCAACCTTTCGACCTACCCACTTTTATACAATAATGACAAAAAAATATAATCTGGCTATTTATGAAACAAACTAGTTAGTGGGAAAGTAAAAAAATATCCATTTTTTAACTGCATTTCCGACGACGATTACTGCATTTCACTTTAGAGGTACTTGTTGAACCTTGACATTTTATCATTATTACTATTCAATAGTTTGGTCAATATTATGCTACGTACTTGATGGTTAAGCTCGTAAATGTGTCGTGGAATGTTTACCGGTAATTGCGATAAGTATAACATACGACTACTATTTATGAGTATGACAAGTGCATTCAACAAAGACGTCTGCAACATCGAAACAGCCACAAGACCGTATGCGTGTAAATTGTATTAATTATTAAGCAGGATGATACTACCACCAAGTATATTACTTCCCATGGAAATGTTACTCAACATATTAATAGACAAGTATTTGAAGACATCTTTCTGCTTAACATTTGTCACGCAGGCAGAAATCATGGTCAACCTACACCCAAACATGACTTTTATGAGTATACAGCCCAGTGGTTCTGATCTCGTGGAACAAGTCTTGATTGCATCGGAAAAAGCTTGTTCTGATTACATTATTCAAATGAACGAACCTGAAAACTTTATGAAAGCCTTTGAAAAGGTTAATCACTTAGGGAACGTAAGGAGAAGCGACAGGAAACTCATATTCTTGCCGCTACAAAACGAATTTTACAATACAAGTGTACTAACAGATATTCTGTCGTTAAAGGAAACTAGTTATGTTGCTAATATCTTGTTAATAACTCCTATTACGCAAAGCTCAGACGACTGTAAGGCTTATGATATGATAACTCATACATTTGCCGGTTCCGATGAACACCTACAGAAGCCCTTATACTTGGATCGTTGGGATTCTTGTACCGGCCAGTTCGAGAGAGGGGCGAATTTGTTCCCTCATGACATGTCGAATTTACGTGGCAAGACGGTCAAAGTTGCAGCATTCACGTACAAACCCTACGTTTTATTAGATCTTGATCCATCTGTGACCCCATTAGGCCGCGATGGCATGGACGTAAGATTTATAGAGGAATTTTGCAGGTAAATAAAAGACGTTTTAGTAGGGCGTCAATCGTCAAGTAATGAGTTTCGAATTTGTTTTTCTTTAAAGTGCTAAGTATGGAGCTACTTATGTCTGTTTCAGGTGGATAAATTGTACCGTAGAAATTGTAAGGCAAGTCGACGGATACATGTGGGGGGAGATTTATGAGAACAACACAGGTATAGGCCTCGTCGGAACACTGATAGAAGATAGAGCCGAAATTGGAATTAGTAAGATTTTCTTATCTACTTTCATTAAATCATTCTAAATTTTGGCAACGAACACATTTCCAGTTCATATAACTATGTATTTACAAAAAGGTATACATTTTTCGTTGTCTGCCTAACTTAACAAGAAAGAAACAGAGAACAGAGTTTTGCGAGCTTCTGATTCAACATTATGGTATGCGAGTCTCAGAAACCTAAAAAAAAAAAAAGAGAGTTCAGAGTTCGGCTCGAGCCCGACCGACGTTTGGTAATTGAGTTTTCCATGCGGCAATCGGCGATAAGCCCCTCAAAATCGTGTGGGAAACCGAATGGCAATAATTGAAATGCAATAGTACCTAGATTGTACAACAAGTTCATAAAACGCACCATTTTACGCGAGACGTTTATTATCGTTATAAAATCTAGTGTAAAATGGGTTTTATGGACGAATTGTACACTCTACTTTTCACTTCGATTGCGAGGAAATGAAATGAAAATCTTTTTTCATGAAGTTTTATTGTGTACTTTGGCTGTTGGTATCCTTGCCTTGGTCTTAGAATACTAAGGAAACATAAAAAAAATCATAAAAAAAGCTTGTTCTATGAAGTTAAAGTTGCTCGTTGCTCGTGTGGCTGTTGGACCGATTGCCTTGGTCTTCGACGAAGATTTTACTTTAGGCTCTAGAGCATAAAAAGCGACTTTATGTTGCCTACGCACAGCATAAAGACGAACTTTTAGAGCATGAGAAATGAAAAACATATTAACACATTTCAATTTTCTTGGACGTCCAAGCAAATTACTTCCATCACACGTCCGTGCCCCGTGTGTCACTATAGCCGACCAGGTATAAAAAAATACGCACTCGGATTATTACAATATACTACAAGGTGATTTTTAAGTCGTGATCTGAAGTGCCAGGGGGTGATGGGGAGGGTCACACTGAGCAACTTTTACTATGCAAACAAGCATGCAAGCAATACTTTTACGAGCAACCTAACCTAACATAACCTAACCTAACCATGAAATCGCGAAAAAAAAACACCAAATTAAGAGTTAATTGATAGCTAATTGATCGCTTACTATCCTAAATGTATGGAACAACTATAATTATAGTGATTTGAGTGCGCACCTGGTCGGCTATAGTGACCCATGTACGGGGCATGGACTTGTGGAGATAGTTCGTCGTGACCCATGAAGCACTGGACTGTGAACGTGTTAATATGTCAAACGCTTTATTTAGTCGCGTCCAATGTTCCGGTGTCAGCCCGGACACGGCACGGGTACGGGACGGTGTAGTGTAAACGATCCTGCAGAAGATCATCATCAATACATAATCATTTAAATTTAATTTCAGCATCACTCTATTCTTGGTACGAAGAATACAGAGCGTTAGACTTTTCAGCTCCAATTATAAGAACTGCTGTCACTTGTATTACCCCAGCACCTAGGCAAGTATAATTAATATGCCAGAGACATTTGAAATGTATAGTACCGAGTGATATGTAGTTTGCGGTTAAAATTACTTTTGTAAGCACTGGCTCCAGAGGAGTAATCACGTAACGTTCCGAACGCGCGTTAGGAACTTAACTGTAGTTTTTCCATATACAAAGTGACATTTAGAATTTTAGATCTACCTGACGCGCGTACAATGCGTTACGTGATCGACCTGAGGGGCTAAATCGTATATTCTTTCTCCTCTGAAAACGAACTAACCGTTCTTCTAAGGCCGCAGTCTGGACGCTATTAGCGGACAGCGAGCTGATGAGGGGCAGTTCATACATTTCGTCGAGTTCAATACATGTATATATGAATGCCGGCACTCGTAGCCCCGCTGCCTGCTGAAGTTCAGACTGCGGCCTAAGAAACAATAAAAAATAAGCAATCCTCGTTACAAAAGTGTGACTCCTACTTGAATAGCTTTTTATTTTTTAGGGTTTTGTCAAGCTGGGATTTGCCGTTGGTGCCATTCTCGTGGCTGATGTGGATTTGCTTGATAGTCACCTTCTTCTTTGCCTCATTTGCGCTATTTTTAGCGCAGCGGTCTGCCGAGAATATTTTCTTCTCCACGTTTGGGACTATGATCGGTCAAGTTAGTAGAGAAATGTTTGCAAGAAGTCTTATACTGCTAAACCAGTCTATTTGCATATATGAACACAGTCACTGCTAAAAATCGCTACGCTTCTCCCGCTTAGTAGCGGAAAGCGCCTGCGGTGTACGCGGCCGCTAGTGTTAAGGTACCTATGAATCCGCAGGTAATGGGAAACCATAATCACAAGCAGCTTTCGTAGCTATAGCACTGCAAGCGCGAAGTAAGTAGAAACAAGGAAAGGTAATCGGTAATTTATATTATTTCCATATATTTTCATAGATCAGTATTTCCATGTGTTGAGACGGTTGGGTCGCGGGCTTGTCTGCGAACCGATTGTTTTGCTCAACAAAGGCTAAGTATACGAGGTATTTTTTAATTGCTCTCTAGACTCCAGAGGACAAAGGAAACTCTTGGCGCATCCGCAGCATCACTGGCTGGATGCTGGTGACGGGCCTAGTCTTAGACAACGCCTACAGCGGCGGCCTAGCTTCCAGCTTCACGGTCCCCAAGTACGAAGCATCCATAGACACGGTGCGGGATTTGGTGGACAGGAAAATGGAGTGGGGCGCTCCTTCGGATGCCTGGTTATATTCTATGATCCTGTCGGAAGAGGTAGGTACTTAGCAACTGTTTTGATTTGATTTAAAGGTGGTAGTGAGTGGCTCACGGTAGCGCAGCCTACCTACGAATGCAGACACATTGTTCGATACGCGGGTAGCGTAGCGTGTGGCGCTGTGGGAGCATCGATATACAATGCATTTTATATAAATCCGAAAAGAATAAAATAAAACATAGCAAAGCGTTGTGTTTCGGCGGGTTAATTTATGGAAATAGCAGCATTATTTACAGTACAACGTTTCGTGCCCGTTGCGTGTCCGGCCCGACGCCGCACCGGAACGTCCAGAACATGCCCTGATTATTTTCTAGCAAACTTAGCACAAAGTTTCGTGCCCGTTGCGTGTCCGGCCCGACACCGCACCGGAACGTGCCCTGATTATTTTCTAGCAAACTTTGCGCAAGATTGGGAAATGTCTTACCTATGCCGGACATAAAAGTATTACCCGTAGGAGTAAAGTATACGAGTATCTTGCTACGAATGCAGCTCCAGGACGAATGAAAGTATAATATGTATTAATCTATTTACTCAGCTTGAGCTATCTATTTAACATGGAAGTACAAGAAGTCACTCTTAAAAATAATTCCACACTCATTGTACCTGTGTTATTTTTTCAGCCTGTAGTCAAAAGTTTAATAAGCCAATTTAAGACTTATCCACCGGAAACTTTGACGCAGAAGAGTTTCACACGGAGTTTAGCGTTTAGCATTGAACGCCTTCCTGCAGGTAACTAAGTCCCTCCGTATATACATATGTATATCTGTATAGTTATACACGGGTAACCATAGGATATAAATTTGTTGGCAATGAGTTCATTGCCACCAAATTTATTTTTGTTGACATAAGGGTAGATAATGATTACTCTCAGGTTCAGCTACGGGGTAGGTAGGTAGAAGACTACTCTACCTCAGGTACGAGTATCCTCTATACATAGACGTTCAAGTTCATTACCATGTATCTATCAGAAGATACCTCTCTATGGAGGTTTTAATCATAAAGTGAAGCTTGACTGACTGCCGTGCCCCCAGATTAGGTTTATCAGAAATCAGAAATTTATTGGTAAAACACATTATTTTACATGTCAGGCAGGATATAAAGTAATAGTCATTTTCATTATAATAATAGTTAACATAACACAACATTTCTTAAAATTAGTTCATTAACATTGTAAAAGTCAGTCTAATTAAGGGGTTATAATAGTTTATTATTTAATTGTAGCACAAAATGCGCGCCACCAATGAGACTTTTATATGTTTCCTGCCTGACTTGATAGGATCCTTCGCAATTGGCGAATACATAACTAAGGAAGCGGCGATGGACCTCGAGATCATGCTGGAGGACATGTACTACGAACAGTGCGTGGTGATGACCAGGAAGAGCTCTCCATACACCGCCAAGCTTAGCGAGCTGGTTGGCCGGCTTCACCAGTCCGGACTCCTGCTTTCCTGGGAGACACAGGTTAGAGACCTGTATATCTCTGTCTCAGGCAAAGTTTAATTTTAGAGGTCGTCCTCCCGACTTACTTGCAGCACCTAAAGCGCGCACTGTGGCGTACAGGCAATCACCACTGGTTCGCGCTTTGCACTACATCAACGCACTTCTCAGGTCGGCTCCTGACTGCGATGTTTTTGCCAGTAGTTGGAGGCTAATTTATGAGAAATGCAAAAACCTTTGTGAGGCAGTGGATGACCGTCCGTCCTCTAATAAGATTGTTTTTATGTGTACTTTCTGTCCTAAATTTCGCTGTGCGTTAGTACCTACTGTAATGCTGTGTAATTTCTTTTGAACCAATAAATAAATATCCATATTGTCCGTGTATGATAATCGATATTAACGATTTTCATTTTCATCGCTAAGAACTCTTGTTCTGAAACCTGAAAGCGACAAGGGGTCCACTGTCCAGCAACCTTTACATGTCAACCCAGCAATGTACACCGAATTGTCATTGACAGGTGGCATGTGTAAAATTGGTCTACTAGGGGCGGAAAAGCTGCCTACATTATAGTCCGACCGCTTCACTCAGTCCTCGCCTAGGCGGCTTGCGGGCGCCGGGCTTCACCTCCCGCAAGGCGCCCCTCCCCCGTTATACGGGCCCACCGCACGCCGCGCCGGCGAGGAGGGAGTGAAGCGATCGGACTATAGTAACATTTTGACAAAACTGCTGAGAGCTCACTTTGGTATAATTTGACGCCTAGAATTATAACAGCTCGTGTTTCGCTTCCTCTAAATATATTTTATTAGAAACAAATAAAATAATAATAAAGTTACACTATGTTCCAGATCGCCTTAAAATATTTAGATTTCAAAGTACAACTGGAAGTCAGATTATCAAGAGCAAAGAAAGAAATAGACGGGGTAGAGCCGTTAAACATGAAGCAACTTTTGGTGTGTATTTAAGTATATTTTCAAGTTACTGATTGTTGCATTCTAATTTGTATATTAGTCTGCATCTTCTGCCTTTTTACCGACTGCCGAACGAGAGGAGGCATGTACGTATGTATGTATGTATGTGACCTTATTCTTTGGCACGCCCTGCAGCCTAAACCGTTTGACGGATTTCGACTTATGAGGTATCGTTGGATTCCTCTTAATCGTGGGAGTGACATAGGCTATAAAATTTTAAAAAAGGAGTTGGGTTTTTTTTGAAAACTCTTTTAATTTCACTTGTTACCATACTGCCTCAAAAAAGGTTTTTTCGAGCGTATGTACGTCATGTTATCACGAGGTGTCGTTGGACTCGTTGGATTCCTTTTTATTGTGGGAGCGACATAAGCTACTATATGCGTAAAAAAACAGTTTGGGTTTCTTGGAAAATCTTTTAATTTAATTTGTTAAATATCAATCGAAGGGAAAAAATAGAAAATAACAGAGAAAGTATCTTGACACCGTTTCTAGTTAATTGACAAGATTAATATGTTTTAAAATATTCAGTACCTACTTTAGCACTTTCATTGCCGGGAACCCGCCTAGCCTACGCCGTAGTCGCTTTCCGCTACATACGAGGAAAACCACAGGGTCGGCTACGAGCGTAGCGATTCTTGCCAGTGAATGTTTTAAGGTGGGTTTGCTTAATAGAAAATATTCCTAAACTTGGTTTTCAGGGTATCTACATCCTTTACTTCGGGGGGTTGGTTATATCGCTTATCGTTTTCATTGCGGAACTGCTCATTCAACGCGGTAAAGCTTTAATAGTCATGTAAGAATAATAATATGATATTAAATGAATAAAGTGAACAATAATGTGAGTGTTATTTTACCCTTTTCCAATCAATGGGCAATCTTTATTATACAAATAATGAATGAGTAAACGTAGGAAATATAGAGACCTCGCAGAGAGTACAACCCCCTTTTTGACCCTTAGGCGTCGAGACCCTCGGTCCGTGGGGTCCCAGTGCGCATAAGTTATATGCGGAAATCGCAAAACGTCTGGTTGGTGTAACTGGTGAACAAAGCTCGCGCAACGCATCAGCATTGCAATATGAACCGGACACTGGTTCAGTATTATGCTGAGGTGTCAGACACCTAAAGAATGCTTTTGTGTTGTTTGCACTGTGACTGTGAAGAATGACGAAGGCGGCAAACTGCTTTGTGAAGAGATGCGAGATGAACCAATCACTTTTGAGTGAAGCTTAGCATACTTCGTTCTTTAGTTTCTTCGTAAGTCAGTGCTAAGTTCTATTTCCGATACCTATCGCTAATTGGGTAAAGCCGTTCTTTCTTGTTCCTGATTAAGCAGTTAAAATAGTCTACATTTTAATCAATTCCAGTGTGTTACGAATATTAGTAATACATTTATATGGCTAATTGGCGTAACACACTGGAAGAGATTAAAATGTAGACGATTTAAACTGCTTAATCAGGAACAAGAAATAACGGCCTTACCCAATTAAGGTACGTCTTAGTGCCCGTCACTGACCCAATACTTTATACTTGACACCTACAATCTTATGTCAAAACAATAGAGGTGAACAATAGGTGTCAAATATTAGGTAAGGTGAGTCGGGGCAAGAGTAACATTGGGGGAAGAGGATCAAAAGCTTCTCCAGCTAATTCTTTTGAATTGAGCGCCTTTTTGTACCGTCGGTAAAACAGACAGGCGCCTAGTCTGTTTTACCGGTACAAAAAGGCGCTCTCAGAACTTGCGCCGCGCGTCGCCGTCTTAATGTGTTTTTGTGTTATGTTATAAGTTTTGTATTTTGCCATGTATGTTAGTCTGTAAGGTATTTGTAAATATGGGCCTTGTTGCCTGACTCAAATAAATAAATAAAATAAATTAGGACGTTTACCTTAATTGACGCGTTCTGTTTATTGCTCTTTCTATCCACAAAGAGAATGCCGACAGGTATGACAGACAGACATGTAGGCAGGGCAGTGAAGAAAAAGACCGGTTGGTCGGCCTAGATATCGTTGGAAGGACGAGGTAGAGAGAGACCTTCGCGCCTTGCTTGCAGAAAACTGGGATGAGATCGCACAGGATAGTGTGCGCGCTGCGCCAACTGATGTCGGAGGCTAGAAGCTCCGCTTCGGGTCGCTGAGCCATCGGCGTTAGTACGTAAGTGTTTTCTATCAACGGACTTCCAAATGAAGAATCATAATTAAGGTAGAACATTGCTATACTTACGAATAACTTTGCGTCTGCCAAGAAGTACGGCACGGTGCCCGGCATGGGGAATGTGAGGTAACTATGGTACTAGCACCCTGGCTGAACTAAGCACATAAATATTAGTTTTAGGGTTCCATACTAAGAAATATAAGTGAAGGTTCAAATTAAAATGTATAGATAGGCAACTAGCTTATAGATTCAGATTCAGATTCATTTACTCACAATATAAAAATGGATCATCATCATCATCATCATATCAGCCGAAAGACGTCCACTGCTGGACATAGGCCTCCCCCAAAGAGTGCCAAAACGACCGGTCCTGCGCCACCCGCATCCAGCGGACTCCCGCAACCTCTACCAGGTCATCAGTCCACCTTGTCGGGGGCCTACCCACGCCGCGCCTACGGCCATCGGAAAAATGGACTACAACGTAATAAACCATTTAACAAACAAATAAATGTTTCTTTTGTCGCCGAGAAATAACCAACCAATAGAATTAACAATGGAACTACGCTACGTACCGTCAACGTCAAAGAGATACTTAAGTATGCTACGCCGTAGGGTACGTGTGCACCGCCGTAGCGCGTAGGAGCATTTTTCCGTTTTGTAGCGGAAATCACACGTACAAGCATGACTCATATGCGAGTGATTGGCGTTGAATGGCTGCTACGGACTACGGCGTAACGCTACTAGCGTAGCGAGACGGTGGATTAGTTAACACATTCACTGCCAAGAATCGCTTCGCTGTACATACAATGCCGCGGTTTTCCCAGTATAGCGGCAAGCTACTACGGCCGTTAAGCTGATTTTCCACCGGAGCATTCGTATGGCAAATTATCAATTCTCTCTTCGCGCATTTTCGGTGGAAGTAAGTACCATACAAATTTCAATTCTCGCCTCGCCTCGCTTCGTCTCGCCCCTCCGGTGGAAAATCAGCTTTAGGCGGGCAGAGTGGAAGTGTTAAACGTAAGACATTCACGGGCCTCGATTTTGTAACGATACGCTGCGCGCGTAGACGATAGTCCGACCATCCAGTCGTAGCTCAAGAAAAAAAAATAAAAAACTAAAGCTGGCAACACGAAATGTATGACAGCGTAAATAAGGCCTCTCACAGACTGGAGCGGCCTGCGGTGGCGGTAAATAGTAAATTTGACAGCTAGCGAGAAGTATGATGCAGGCTTTAATAGGTACCTATAATTATAACTGACAGCTTATTCTATGATGTATGTTACCATATACAGAATTTGAAAATAATGATTTTGTCACGACGCAGAGCTGTCCATAAGCTGATTCGTTAAAATAATAGGAATAGAATCCATCGACTCGCACTTACCCAACTTTTTACATCAACGAGTAAATAATAACTAGTTAGGTTCTGATCGCAACGTAATAATGTATTAATATTAAACCAGTCAAATTATTACAATCAACATTTAAATACTTAATCCAAAAGAACGACTGAAATAAGGCCATTATTCACTGCTTCAAATAAATGTAATTTCCTTTGATGGTCCAGTCTAGCTAGTGTAAACATTGCGAGTACCGAATGGCTATAATTTTCTGAGCACATAGCATAATAACATAATGAAATAGTCCTATACGTCGTCGTTAAAAATACGTTTACCGGCAGGTGAGTCGTCATTGGAGTCCGAATTGGGTTCCTTAACGACATATAATCTCCTTTTTATACTCGTCGACTTTAATGTTTGAGTTACGACTTCGTACACGAAACTAAAATCACACACTTTTTTACACTGGAGGTCTCAACTCAACATTTTACAACTGTTTAGACAACTAAAATAAATTCGAACAATCACGTGGCGCCTTTACTGAAGTATAATGAATTTGACCAATAGGACGTCCTCTTAAGTACAGCAATAGTATTTTACAATGCATGTGCTCGAAAAGAGCGTTTTGCAAGTACTAAAATCGTGCGGAAAGTGCCACTTTTTCGCACTAGTGCTTTTTACTTTTCAATTTTTTTTTAATTTTCTAGGCCGTCGTCAGCCCGACACAAAGAGTTTTTATTACTCGAGAAAAGTTTTACAAATATTTCAATTACACGTTTTCTTTCATATAAAAGGTACATTTATAAATACTAATAACGTGTAAAATGATTTATTAATGTTTATGAATTTTGAATTTGGTCAATAAATAAATTAATTTGTATTATTCACTTAATGTGTTTGGCTGAACGCATATCTTTCTTATGCCTTTTACAATACGACAGTATGGCGGCTTGCACAATGCGCAATGCGCATATGTATCTAAAAGCCCGCCATTGTTGTTTATTGTGAGTTTTGTGTAGTTATTTTATGTAAATATGTTAAAAAGGTCGAGTGAAAGTGAGTCATCAATAATAATAATCGTTTATTGCGTTTCAATAGTGTCAGTATGTTTCTTAGAACTACGACGGTACAGCGTCTTTTTGTTGTTTAATATAATATTGAGTTACTCAAAATTAATTGTGTTCTAAAACCACAATACAATGGTTTTAACTTTTAAGTGAATAAGCTTGACAGCAAAAGATGTGAAGAAGTTGTTACATGCAATTCCAGATAATAAGTAGGTACCTGACAATCTACCTGGGTTCTTCTATTTTAACCTACGAGTAGATCTATTTTAAACCAAGATTTCAACATTTAATATATTTCCTCACACAAGGCATAGTAAAATGTTGTATGATACACGCGCGTAAAGATGATTTCCGACTCGTGTCGAATTATACATTCGCTCGCTTCACTCGCTCATGTATAAAAATGACACTCGTCGGAAATCACCTACTTTCCACACTTGTAGCATAAATAACTATTTCACAATCGTGTTATACCTAATAGAGAGCTTTTTAGTCGAGTACCGTGTTTAGGCCACGAAGCTTGCTGAGTGGCCTAAATAGGTACGAGATTAAAAAGCTTGATTATGACACTATTGTGAACAATACTTTTTGTACGAGTTCATTAAAATTAATAATTTAAGTCATTAATACGAGTATATAAGAAAACTAAATATCGTAAGTAGGTACTATATTGTCTAGTTCGACTATTGTAAAGGCTCTTTGACCAATGGATGACAGTAGTCATTTTATTAGGCGGGGAGATTCAATAAATTAACAGTATGATGATAGGGGGACAAAAAACGATGACGTAATATATGGACAAGCCCTAATGTACTTATCCTAATTTCCTTAGTTTATTAAAGCCAAGTTATCTGGTAAAGACCAGGCGTACAATTTTTTGTGCAGATTTCAAAATTTACTGAATGTCAAAAATCTCGTAGCTCTAATACACTAAAGCGTAGGTACTCTGCGTTTCAGGAGGACGTCGAGTAAATATTAAATTTATTTATATAACGTAAAACGTATCTCTGCAGAGGATTTCAGGATATATATAAAGCACTTCTATAGTTACTTATTAATTAAGTATACTTTTCACTTCCTGGCTAAAGTAAGTTTAGTGTGGTTTGTTAATTCTATCAGTTTCACAGCAGTCGGCAGGAAATCGACATCTACGGACATATGTAATATGTAAAGTTAGCGTCATATAGTTAGTAGTAGCAGCCAAGGTAGCCAAATATTTCGGTATGCGTCTTTATTACTGTAAGAATAAGGGTGTGTTACGAAATATTTGGCTACTCTGGCTGCTACTAACTATATGACGCTGACTGTACGAAAAAGGAAAGAAAAGTTTTAACTGGCTACATCGCGTCTGATTGCATTCGCTTTGTACAGTCAGCGTCAAAGATGTATACAACCTTGTTCACCTTATAACAGTGAAATATGATGCAAAACAGCAAGCATATCTCTGACGTCGACCGTACTGCTGACCCTTAATGTTTTTATTATGCCGTGCCGTTTCAGTTGGTTTATTTCATTAGATATTCCTCGGTGTTTGAGCTCGTAGGCAAACATGTGTTGTGGGTTGTGTACATGGCTTCGTCCACTAGTTTTTTATTAATATCGAATATCCCATCACAGCTACCCACTAAGTCTGTATCACAAGTGTCAGTGCATTCAAGAAAGACACTGCCACATAACTAAGTAGTCAAAATGATAATACCACCAAATATATTACTTCCGATTGAAATATTGCTAAATACTCTAGTAAACGAGTATTTGCAGACATCCTTTTGCTTAACGTTTGTTACGGAGAGAGAATTAATGGTTAATTTGCCAGCAAGCATGAGCTCTATGCGAATCCAACCCAATAATTCGTACCTTGTGGAACAAATTCTGGATGCATCAGAAATGGGCTGTTCCGATTACGTAGTTCAAATGACTGAACCAGAAAACTTCATGGTAGCTTTCGAAAAAATTAACCACTTAGGTGAAATAAGGAGGAGCGACCGAAAAGTCATATTCTTGCCGTTACAAGACGAATTTAACAATACAAGTGCCCTTATAGATATTTTGTCGCTAAACGAAACTGGTTTTGTTCCTAATATTGTATTGATAGTACCTACTGGGCAAAACTCAGACGATTGTGCGACTTATGATATGATAACTCATAGGTTTGTCGGACCCGATGAAGAGGTACGAAAGCCTTTGTACCTGGACCGTTGGGATTCTTGTTCCAGCCGGTTTGAGAGGGGGGCGAATTTGTTCCCTCATGACATGGCGAATTTAAATGGCAAGACGGTGAAAGTTGCAGCATTTACGTATAAACCATACGTATTATTAGATCTTGATCCGTCATTAAATCAGCTAGGCCGTGATGGCGTGGAGATGAGAATCATCGACGAATTCTGCAGGTAACACGAGGATTCGTTCCATTTAAATTTTATTAATGAAGCGGTATCAAAAGATCTACACTGTATAAAAGTAGACGTAGGTAGGTATTCTATCTTGAAATCGTCAATTGGGAAAAAGATAAGTAATTATGCATCCTAATTACATTCTTTAACTTGTAATGTATGGTAAATGTTTGTTCGGGTGGAATCTTGCAACTCAATTTTGAAGCATATATCATCAAATGATTGAGCTGAAATTTCGGGTTTGGATAAAAATTCAATATTATGGGTACCATCAAGATGATCTGATGATGGAGACCGAAGGTGGCCATGGGAATTCTGGACTTAACAGACGTAACCCCGTTGCGTTTTCTCGTTAGAATCGTCTCAACGAGTAGTTGATGACGGTATACAGAAAAGTACATAACCTACAGTTGGCAATTATAATAATAAATACTCTTTATTGCACAACGACAAGAGAGAAACATCTTACAAAACATTTGCTCAATATATAAAGGTATTAACAACAGGCGGTCGTTATCGCTTAAAAAAAGCAGGCAATAAAAGCTTGTACCTACCAAAAATATATAGACAGAAACTTATTAGTGTTTAGGTAGGTATGTCATATTCGAGCACGTGCCACAGTTTTAACAATAGGTGACTGGCTGAACCTGGACTGGTAACCTGACATTATGGTTAGAGGCTAAAATAATAAATTAATTTTAGGTGGGTAAATTGTACGGTGGAACTAGTAAGAGACGATGAACATGAGTGGGGTGAGATCTTCGAGAACAACACGGGCGTCGGCGTTCTTGGCAACGTGGTAATGGATCGAGCCGATATTGCAATCAGTAAGTTAATCTTACCTACTTAGCCACCACAAATAGTTCAAAAAACTCCATGCAACGACTCGTTGTCCAGGGATGGGTAGAGGGTAAGCGATCACGCGGTCGTTCTCCTACGCGTTGGACGGATTCAATGAAAGCTGCGACACAATACACCAGTGACGCTGAAGACAAGTGGCGCAGTATCGCGAGGGCTGCTTTATCCATACATCATCATGAAACTCTGTCAAGAGTGAACGTACTAAAACGCTTGACGTGCGTGGCCATAAAATGTGGGAAAATGCAACCATTTCCGAGCATATTTGAGAATAAAATATTTTACTTTATATAGGTACCTAGTTAATAGTTACTTACGTAAGTTCCCTTAACTTCCAGCGGCGCTCTACTTGTGGTACGAAGAATACAGGGTGTTGGATTTTTCAGCGCCAATTATTAGAACTGCCATCACTTGCATTGCACCTGCGCCTAGGCAAGTATATAAATAAAAAGTGTTAGAGAAACATAAAATAAAAAATAGACCGGGTTGCACTCCGGGAGTGCCGGCAGAAGTGGAAACTCAATAACATTGTAACAGTTTTTCGATCAGGTCACGTGACATCTTACGGTGTCACCCTAAAAATGAATTTGACGCAAATTTATAAACAATTATCAATTATTTAGGCGGACGGGCCGCCGGCTCGCCCGTCGGCGCGCCGACGGGCGGCGGCAAACACAATACCAATTTGTTTTTGCCATTGCCAATTTTTTTTCAAAGCTTTATCTCTTTAGGAATAACGTCTAAATTCGAACTATTCGAATTTGCAAGAACAGCAGACGGCAGTGGCGACCAAAATATCAATTTGTTTTTGCCGTTAGTAAATATTTCTCTAAGCTTTATCTCTTTAGGAATAACGCCCAAATTCGAACTATTCGAACTTTCTCAATAGCAAAACGGTGAAGGACGCGTACCGTTGGTATTATTACAAATTTCTTTGCAGAATATGCTATTGCAAAAAGTGTTTAACGGCTTTATACTCTTACGAATAGCGTTCAGTTTAGAATGAAGTCGAATCGGCTAGCAGCAAAAAGTGACCTCCTTCACATCTGACGTCACAAAACTCTGTCGCGTATTTAACAATTTTTCCCCATCCCAAAAAGTACTCAGCGCCGCTAAAGAAGTTTTCACTTCAAAAAGTATTAACCATTGGCACTTAAAATTAACATGCTGTATCTAAACTTTCACGATTCTCACACATTATTTATACTATCCGTTCCCGTATCCGTTGAAATCAGAAAACATCGTAATTTCAACCGGGACGACGGTTTTAAGATTTCATCTTCGTGGAATCCTATCATAAGTAAATGCCAGCGTCTAAAAATATCGGTATATCACCGGATATTATTAGTGTTGTGTGTCGGCCGGGTGACAACCCTAGTGTACAAGTGGTTAATAAAGACCAAATGCGGGTAGTTCGGAAAACCCGCGCAGCAAGAAGATGTTGATACGCGCTCAAGCCAATTGTCCCGTGACCATGGATGTTGCAACACGTCCGAAACGTCGGGAGACCTCAGTGAGGTAAATAAAATAAGTTAATTATACGCGATTAAGTCCCGTTTAGTATAAATAATGCTGTATCTATCAAAGTAAATATCTAAACTTGACAAAAAAAGCGTGCGTTCAAGCCTCGGCTGCGCTGTATAGAGCGCGAAAAATCGTTCTAGATAGGTGATTAAAAATGTCTGCATTTAAAGATAAACTGTCATGTTTAGGGCTGAACGCAGCGACCGAAAAAACATAGAGCGTCGCAAAATGACCCCACAGAATGGGTGCCATTGGCATTATACGGGACCGGGGCGGGGTGTCAAAACGATGCCAGCGGCGCTACCACGAACTTCGAAAGTCGAAATTCGTAATACATGCATCCCTGTCACTCGATTAAGGGAGTGCGATAGAGATGGAAATACCCGAACTTCGACTTTCGAAGTTCGTGGTAGCGCCGCAGGTAGCCGTTTAGTTCGAACATGCGCATACCGGATTTTAGGCACGTGTTTGGGTAGAAATTTGAAAGGAGCTCGCATTTTATGTTTTGTTTCGTTCGCTGGCTGAATGTACGACTTCCTATTAACATAGTTGTTTATTTCCAGGATTATAACAAGCTGGTATTTGCCATTGGTGCCATTCTCGTGGACGATGTGGCTGTGCATATTATTCGCCTTCTTCTACGCATCAGTTGCTCTCTTTATAGCCCAACGGTCCACGGATCATATTTTCTTGACAACGTTTGGGATGATGATCACTCAAGTTGGTATAATTTTGTTTGGAAGAACTGGCTTGTTTGCTTGTAATAAATAAATATTTGGGGACAATCTTACACAAATTGAACTAGCCGCACTGAAAGCGTAATAAGTTGTGTGTTATGGGTACTAGGCGACGATATATTTAATACCAACTAGGCTACCCGGTCGTTAATATTACGCACCTATATTCACTCGCTGCTGGTCTTTGGAGCACGGCTGTAGGAAACGGGCCGCCGGAGGTGAAAACACACAGTTTCTAGTTATTTACAGTATTTACACGACGCATAAGAGAAGCACAAAATATAAACACACCAAACACACTATTTACAAAACACACGAGAAAGCACAGAATATTTGAAGTTTTACTATTTACTGACACATAACAAACTGACAACCATGACACAACATAGCAACAAGCACGAGAGAAATGGCAGTATGGCCTCTGGTCCTTAGCCTGTAGTGATGGACGAAAAAAAATAAACGAGAGAAAAGTCAATACTAAAAAAACAAAAGACGCGCTTTCAGCGGCCGCCAGCCAGCCTGCCAGCGGAGGTTGGAATGTCGTCTACAACGGCTGCACGTGCTTACGACGGGTGTACTACCTACCTACCCATTATGCCCATTTTATCAATTGAATTGGATTATATCGACTAGACTCATTATTTGGTAATTAACTAGTCTAACATTATGACAAGGTTATATAAATCCACGACAACTTATTGGCCTTAATGCACTCTTATGAGCAGAATACATGGATTTCTACACTAATGTTGCATTTTACCCCAGACACAGCCCACGCTGAAATAACGTGATGCGTTGAAAGGGGTCAAAAAGTCGCTGAAAAACTTCACGTGATTTGACGACGAGGAATGAGTATATTACAGTACCCGAAAAGTGACTAACATACCCAAAGTTAACTCATTCAATGGACCCGATTCTACGTGCACATGGCTTAACTAGCCTAAAACTATATTGTCTAATTTTTAGACATAATTTAGGCGGTAGATTAAAAACGACATAATATTTAGAATAGCATTTAGGCAGCTAAGTAAGTTGTATAGACCGCCTAAAATAAGAAACGTCAGATTCAAATTAGCGCTGTAATTTGATTATGACAGCTGCTCATAGAATAGCAAAGTGTTTTAGCGACACCTAAATAAAATTAGGAAGTTTAGAGGCCACTGTAGAATCGGGTCCATTGCTAACCTACGCTCGTAGCGCTACGCCGTAGCACGTAGCAGCTTAATCCTCATATGTAGCGAAACCGTAGCCCGCTGATACACGTGTGTCGTGATTAGCGCTGAATGGGTTACGCGAGTTAGGGTGGTATTCAACTTGTCCAAGATCTTTGTCCAATGTGCATGGCGTCTCACTCACTCTTTAAGCATAATAGGGATGATGACTAAGATTTTTTTGTGACATCATTCGAACCAGTTTTTGGAGAGAAACAAATGACTTCACTGGCGGCAGAGCAAAACGCTTCATACTGTGTGTCCATACAAGTATGACGTCACATGTTTATACATTTGTACTATTCGTAGTATGGAAAATCAGGTAAATGTTGTTTCGGTCGCGAAATACTGCGTTTAAGTACATAGTTGTCGTACAATTTTGTTTCTAGAAAAGCGTAAGGATTATAGCTTAGCTAGCTACCGCTTTTAATTTACTCTTGGACAAAAAAAATGCATATTTTTTCTAAACTTTCAAGGTTCATATCTTTTTATGATTTTAATTATATTTTATAATTTATACTTTATTACGATAATTTGATGGTTTTCTATCCATTTAGCATCATTACGTTATCAATTTGAACATGAGGCATCATGCCTATTTTTATTCGTGTGGCATAATATTTCGCCTTTAAAGTTTGTCACTCTTTAGCACCACCCAGGGGACACGCATTTGATATCACCTTTAGATAGTGGTTGCACCTCCTTACGATTACTGACCGATCAACGTTAAATATGGCGCCGGCATGCAGCTGTCATTCCATAGAAACTTGTCACAACTTGTCACTCCATACATTCCGTTTTGAACGAACAGCGCTTACGATTGAGACGGTTTGGTAGACAGTGGTTGCAGCCAATGTTTTTGGACCATACAGTTTATAATCGCCCATTAGCAAATATTAGGTCTAGTGTTAATGATGCCATGAAAACTTTGTGTTCCTGAATTATATGGCAATGGGGTAAACAAGTAACAAAACATGTTAGCTGATAACAAAAACTCGTCCTCATTTAATTCACTTTGAAAAGTAATTATAAAACCATTAGTTACTTTCATGCACAATTCTCCTTTTTGGAACACGTATTCATTTTGTTTCTATCTAGGAAACCTGAAAAAAAACCTTCCACATTAAACCTGCATCACACTGGCGCGCGCGGCCTGCGGTGGCGGTCAATAGTAAACTTGTCATTAGCTGTCAAAATTACTATTGACCGCCACGGCAGGCCTCGCCAGTGTGATTCAGGCCTTACGTTGAAAAACACGTTTATTTATTTGAATGTATTTAATTTTTTTCCTTAGTATACGTTCTCAGTAATCCGTGTCCACGTAGGTATCTTTCTCTCTCTCTCTTACCGCATGGATTTAAAATAGACAGTTATATTGGACGTGGATTATCAGACCGCACATTAACCGGACCTCTCGTAGCGACAGTTTTTTCTTGTTTCTAGACTCGCGAGGACACGAACTCCTGGCGCATACGCAGCATCACTGGCTGGTTGCTGGTGACGGGCCTGATCATAGACAACGCGTACGGCGGCGGTCTAGCCTCCAGCTTTACGGTCCCCAAGTACGAAGCATCCATAGACACGGTTCAGGATTTAGTGGAGCGGAAAATGGAGTGGGGCGCCACACACGATGCTTGGATATTTTCTATTATCCTTTCTGAAGAGGTATCAGTTGTTTAGATATGGTTTTATGATAAAGAGATGGTGAATGATATGATAATATTCCGTCTTTATCGCACTTACATATGTAGGTACCAACAACAGCGGTTACAGTTATAATTAATGAATATGTAACTATCTGATAAACTTACTGCAGGGCCGTACTTACGAGTCGGTACTATACCGGTTGCATCTTTTCAGCCGCTTATTAAGAGTTTACTGAGCCAGTTTAAGACTTATCCTGCGGAAACTTTGAAGCAAAAGAGCTTTTCACGGAGTATGGCGTTCTCCATTGAACACCTTCCTGCAGGTAATTAACTATTCTGAATGCTACTCATACTTAATCACTATGTAAATACATAGACAGAGATTATAAAATTAAAAATGTGGTAAAATGGGGTACTAAAGGGGTTCAGGGGGCAGATGGGACGCGAATATTTTCAGTTGCTACTTTTATTTCCTGGCTCGGGTTGGTCTATAAGTATACCTACTTTTAGACATATTTCCTTATCTTGCGGCAACACGGAGTAGCCAAATTCATCATCATCATCCTCCTAGTGTTATTCCCGGTTGTGCCCCTAAAGAAGCCTGTATCTCCTTCGCATTTGCTTATTCAAGCGACAAAGAGAGAGATACACGAATTCTTTTTCGTTTTGCTGTTGCCGCTCTGATTGCACAATCCGCTTCTGATTTTTCGATTTCTGATTTTTCCCTGGCGATACGCCCCCTCTTAAGCGTGCGGCGGGGCGGCGTGCGGCGTCCGTGAAGGTAAACCATATTATGCAAACGCCGCCTCGCACCAGACCGTAAGTACCCTAATTTTAGAATTTTTGTAAACGACACAGGTTATTTTGCAATTGGCGAGTACATTACCAAGGAAGCGGCGATGGATCTCGAGATAATGTTGGACAAAGTGTACTACGAACATTGCGTGGTCATGTTCAGGAAGAGTTCTCCATACACAGCCAAGCTCAGCGAGCTGGTGGGCCGCCTCCACCAATCTGGACTCATGCTCTCCTGGGAGACACAGGTCAGGCTAGAGTATATGGACGTTTGGTTCAGAATCTCTTAAACCTTTACGTATTTGCCATTCGCACACGTATTGTCTTCGCATACGCACATTGTTCAGCTCAGCTCAGTTCAGCCCTGTCACAGACCTCAGATACCTACCGAATTGCAATTTAGATTATGATTTAATGCAGATAACTACGTTGGTGGCAAACAAGCATACTGGATGGTAAGCAGACACCGCAACCTATTGACGCTTGCGACTCCAGAAAAGTCACAAGTGCGTTGCCGGCCCTTTATTGATTTGAAGATTCGTTGTTGTTGACAGCTAGAGACACACTTAGGTCACTCTCAACAAATTGCATCGCCATCACCTTACTCACCGCCTGGACACAACACCTACCAACAGAGCAAGTTGTGGTGTTTTATGGCTGCGTTCTTCTGTAAAGTGGAGCTGGAGGGTGCTGGTGCGTACCTACAGCCAGAGCGTCTTTAGCCCATGTAGTGCCCGTGTGCAAACATTACTCTAGCGCCCCCTAGTAAGCGCGCGGTCAAAATGGAATGGTTACAAAGTACCTACGGCTCGGCGCCCCCTAGGCCCTAGGACCGCTGCGCCCGTGTGCAACGCACACCCTGCACCATAGGTAAAGACGCCTCTGCCTACAGCGTGTGCGTGCAGCAGCTAATAAGGAGCTGCAGCTATCCTATTCTTGGCTTAGGTGCTTTCATTTGAACCCTCGATTTTTAACTAACAACGCTGGACGAATTGACTACAACACGACTCTCGTCGTCTCCATGGGTCCTAAGAAAGACGTGATCTGGTTTACTTACGAACGAACTGCTTCCAACTAAAATATGTATTACAGGTTGCGTTAAAGTATTTGGATTTCAAAGTTCAATTGGAAGTGAGATTGTCTAGAGGAAGAAAGGACTTGGAAGAAATTGAACCGTTGAGCTTAAAAAAGCTTCTGGTGCGTAGGTATTTCATTCAGCTTTAGGAACACATTTTTATTGCATATAATGCTACCATTTCAATTGGTGCCATTTCATTTTAAGACAGGCTTTCACTTTAACAGATGTCCTATGGCTTTTATAAACGCGTGCTAATTTTTGACGAAATTCAGTGCCTTTAACAATATTTGTATTTTTATATTTTTCAGGGTATCTACATATTTTACTTCGGAGGTCTGGCTATATCGCTGCTCGTATTTCTTGGAGAATTACTCGCTCATTGCGGAAAGGCATCGATAGTGATATAAGAAAAATACTTCGAAGCTTACCTACCAATACCTAGTTGATTTATAACTTTTATAATTATGTAGGTATAGGTATCCAATGCATGCATGTTGTAGCGACCCTCGGACCGTGGGGAACAAGCGCGCACCGAATCTTCAATGGATTGACCAGCACGGCTATCACAAGACGGTACGCGAGCTCTCGATTTTTCTCGCACTATACGTCTCTTTCTAAGTTTTCTAATAAGAGAGAGACGAATAGTGCGAGAAAAATCGAGAGAGCCAGCGCCGTCTTGTGATAGCCGTGCAGAAGGCTGGCTTTTACCTAGCCCAGAGGATCAGCATTGCCATTCAACGTGGCAATTAATGAATGAATGAATGAAATCGTTTATTCACAATTAACATTTGGTGACTAAGATCTTAAATTACGAGTAGGTACAAGCATTGTTTGCATGCTGCCAGCCTTCTGGGCACACTACCGCCTGGCAGCGACATGGTGCAATTTTTTACCTTTATAGTTTTATTTGTTTTGTCTTCTTTTATCTTCTCATGTTGTATAAAGATGATTATTTACCAAAACTTTATAGTAAATCTAAATTTCTCACCCGCCTGTATGTTGATTTGGGGACTTACCTACTTATCTCACAAACAAGGTATAATTTCAAATTACTGTCGAATAAGGAAGTAATAACGAACGGTATGTTATTTAAACCCATTACTAAGTATATAGAGAAATAGTACAATAACATGGGTGCATTAGGTATTTTTATTTATGTTGTTGCATTTCACGAAGGAAAGGAGACGCGTTCGTTCGTCGAATCCAAGCATGCAAGGATAAAACCTGAATCACACATAACATTAACATTTTTATTAATCAGAAATTACAATTTATAAATAAAGCTCGATAAGGCATTATAAAGAGCTTCATTATGTAACTTGATTGCATATAATCAAAAAAAGGGTTCGTGTGCCTATTCAAAATTAAAAAGGTTGTATCGTTACTGAAATCTTATGGCACTTACGTCCTTTTCTTTAAGGAAGGCAGTTTTTTTTAAGTATCTCAAAAACCTTAAAACCGATCTTGTTAAAAACAATTTTCGCTGAGAGAATTTAATAAGCCTTATGAGCATGATTTTTTTCATATTTTTAAAATACACGGTTCAAAAATTAGAGGGGGGGCGGACACAATTTTAGTGACTTTCGAGGAGATTATCTCCGACTCTATTCACTTAATCAAAAAAATTGTTCAGTAACCTTATATTTATTTTGAAAGGCCTATCGCTTGATGTGCCACATGTGGGCTTGCAATAAAAAAAAAAATTTTGAAGTTTTGTATGGGGTGCACCCCTAAAAATTTTTTTTTGTAAGTACTTTAATTACAAAACTATGTAGCGGCTAACAAAATAGACCCATCCTCAAAATTTTATTCAAAAACTCCTTATAGTTTTCGAGTAAAATGCCTGTGACATACGGACGGACAGACAGACAGACAGACATGACGAATCTATAAGGGTTCCGTTTTTTGCCATTTGGCTACGGAACCCCAAAAATCAGCCAAGTGCGTGTCGGGCCACGCGCAGTGTTCCGTAGTTGCCTGTCTGTCTTAGTTTCATCGACACGCACGCGCCAACAACATTTGTACGAGAGAGCCTTTCTAAGTAGGTACCTAATGTACCTACCTATATTAATAAATAATTACCTACTAAATAAATAAATAAAAATAAATATTTTAAGTTGGTCGACAATTACTCGGTAACTAGTTATGCCTACTTAGCCGTTAAAGTTTTCCTTTTAAATTCATTATATTATGTACTCCATGATCTTTTTCACATACCCAGTAGTAGACATTTAGTCGGCAGGGGGGGTGGACACGTGAGTCGGACAAAAATTAGGGCTTTAAAGCCCAATATCTCGCAAACGCACAACTGAGTTGAAAAATAGTTATGAGAAAACAATTTTTTTTTTGAACAAGCTATCCAACGATCATTCGACATTAAAGGTTTAAAATATACATAAAATATAGGATACAAAATGTACATCTCCATCTCACATGTAGGGGAGGTACCCTAAATATATTTTTTAGGATTTTATTCTACTGTTTTGTCGATGTCATTGGTTTATATACCCATGCCGAATCACAGTTTTCTGGTTGTAAGCGTTACTGAGCTAAGCCGACGACGGACAGACGGACGGACGGACATAGTGAAACTATAAGGGTTCCTTGTTGACTACGGAACCCTAAAAACAGTCCCCGAAGGTGAGTCGCATTTAGGCTACACAACGTAGTGGTTATATTCTCTTTGGGCTACACAAGCAAAAATTATATAATACCGCGGTTTTTATAATATCTTGAATAGCTCCACAATGACAGCTAGCGTGTGATTGGTTGATCCATCCAGCCGTCACGTACGTCACTTTCGTTGACGTCACTTCCCCGTAGTTCGACCAACTTCACTCACTTCAATTCATTAATTCCAGTCAGTCAGTTGAGTCAGTCTGTTTTGTGACCGCTCGTAGTAGGGCGTCAATTTCTGTGAGTTTGTACGTAGGCGGGAAATCGATCGATACTGAGATATTACCCGACGCTTTGCGAATAACATGTTGTAATACAAATTAAAAGTAATACAGGCTAAATTAATCGTTCAACGTCAACAATGGCAAAGATTGTATTGCTTTGTTTTGCTGTATTTCTAACTGCGAATGCTGAATTCACTTGGCGACATCATAATAATGAGGAGTTGCCGTTGATTTTGGAGGAAGTTCACCAAAAATGTCCAAACATATCAAGAATTTACGCTCTAACTGAGCCGTCTGTTCAAAATATACCTCTTTACGTGATTGAATTTTCGGACAAACCAGGAATCCATCAGCCTTGTAAGTATTGAATTATTGGGTAGTTGAGATTTCAAGTTTCACCTTTGTCATTTTTCTAATGATATTGTATTTACGTATGTTTTGTGTAGATAAGCCTGAAGTGAAGTATATCGGGAACATCCACGGGAATGAGGTGTTGGGTCGCGAGTTGTTGCTAGGGCTGGCGCATTATTTGTGCGACCAGTACCTGGCCCGCGACCGCCGCATTAGGGCGCTCATCCATAACACTCGCATCCACCTGATGCCCTCAATGAACCCTGATGGGTGGCAGCTGTCTACAGAGACCGTAAATATTAAAATATTTAGTAATTTAATTACTATCTTTTAATCATTGAAGGTAGTTAAAAAATTCTAAGAGATTAACCTTTCATCTGTGTTTGTTTAGAATCCTACCCACATTTTAGTCACCTTTTTGCAGTTATTTAAGACAATTTATTTTCTCTAATAAGACCGAGGCTTGAACCGTATTTTGATAACCTCATCACAGATGAAAGGTTAAAAAAAATTGCTTGTAGCTTTCCAGATACATACTTAATGCCATAAAGCATCCCGTTTCAATCACCACATGTAGTTAAAGCAGATAAAATTATTTGGGTGATTAAATTCTTCAACAAGTATTCAATTAAAAAAATAATAATAATAAGAGATGACAGTTGTTTAAAAGTTATTTAAAGTTATAAAACTATATTAATCAAAAACTTTTTGTAAGTACACTGTTATGTAAATTATTTTTTGTAGGGCACCAAAGATTACCTACTTGGTCGCTACAACAACCACACAGTGGATTTGAACCGGAACTTCCCGGATCTAGATGCCATAACATTTGAGTATGAGCGACAGGGCATCAACCATAACAACCACCTCCTGCGGGATGTGACACGCCTTGCTGCTCCGGTGAGTTATAGCTTGAACTGGCGGGCCTCTTTTTTCAAATAGATATTTCTCTTCATTTCGAATATCTGAATCGACAACAAAATTCTATATAATGATTGAACCTGCTGACAATATTTCACGAGAATCGGTTGAGAAACTCAACCAGTAGTGAAGAACAGCCATCCGGACATACAAACAAAATTTGGCCCAAGCTGAAATGGATAACTTTGTTCCCTTGACTTAACATATGGATTAAATATATTTTTAAAGTATGGTAGGTACAGAAGATTTTATAATATTACTGAAATAAAAGTTTTATGGATTCATACAAAGGTTTCTGCACCACCATAAATAAATATGGGTACATACATACATACATACATAAAAGCCTTTATTCCCAAAAGGTAGGCAGAGCACATGAAACTTATGTTCCAGCACCACTTTTAGCATAAATGTGGGTATAAAAGATTGACAAAATGTGATATTGCAGTGATAGGCTGCTAGCGCATCGCCCACAACACATTTCAAGCCTTAGTCGACTTTTACGACCCCCACGGGAAGAAAGGGGGTGCTGAAATTCTAACCTGACACCACACGGCCAAACAAACATGTCTAAAAATGGGTAAAATCGTACAAATCCAGTCCCACAGTAAGTTAAATAACGTTTATGTTATGGGTACTAGACAGTGATATACATACCTAAGTATATTCTAATAAAATCATACAAATACAGCTTCAAGCGTTTACGTACATTGTATTGTTCTAATATATATTGCAGTGCATGATAAGATAACAGGATATATTAAATTATTGATTTTTTCCGCTCAGCAAATTGCATACTAACTGATTATTGAGTATATGGGTGAATGATAACAACACATTGGCAATGCGCCGGATACAAGTGGGCTGTTAACGGCGGGGAACACAATAGTGGTCTTGGCTGATTTACGTTGATTTGAAGTATTTTTATAAAACAAGATGCTTATATACCTGCATAATATTTCCGTATGGATAAATCACTTGAAATGGTTTCTGGTTTTTACCTATTTCAGAAAAGGAATAAGTTAATAATTCACCCCTGTGACCGTTTTGAGAGGCCATGAGTGTGCACCTCATGGTAGACTCATTTTTAACTAGTTAGGGATCACGGAATGATTCGGCTCGCCACTGCAATAGGCGGCGAAGAAAGTAGTTCCCCAGGCACCTGCTCTGGGGACGGTAGTTAGCACCTGGGAGATAGCTACTGATGAATTTAGTTCAGTTAAGGGTAGCGTTGGTCACGGGTAGGGCGAAAGTAAAATTTACACTTGATCTAGCATATTACTAGCTGTTGATATTTATAAGAGAACCGATATGGCCATAGCTTGGCCTCTGGTTTCAAGTAGGTACTTAGTAGGTACACTAGCCAGTTTTCCCGCGAAAGACTGTTAAAGTCAAAGGTTATTTCTTCTTCAATTTAGGCATTGCGTGCACCTATGAATTTTGATAAACTACCACCGGTTATAGGTTATAGGTGTACGCGGGCTTGGTTTCCGCAACTCGACGTCATAATAGCGCCTATTTTGCGTATGGGTTATTGGCACTACTGTTATTCGTGCCAACCCAGTTCCACCAGGAAGCCTAGCAAACCCTTTACGTTGCCGACGGCCTCCGGTAGCGACCCCGGTGTTCCGAGGTGTTTTTGAAACTACCACCGGTTCGGAAAGAACCTCTGGCACGAGAAGAACCGACGTGAAAAACTCGGCAAAGTTTAATTTTTATAATACACCAGCTTCCGCCCGCGACTTCGTCTGCGTGGACCTGGGGCTAAAAACTATCTTCGAGCAAAATTTCATCCAAATCTGTTAAGCCGTTAAGCGTGATTGAGTAACAAGCATCCAAATATCTAAACTTTCACATTATAATGTTAGTAGGACAGGATTATACCTACAATATATGTATCAGTAGTTTCAGTATCAGTCATTATTTGTACTAAACGGGACTTAATGGCGTACCTATAATTAACTTATTTATTTACCCCGTTTAGTAAAAATAATGTGTGAGAATCGTGAAAGTTTAAATCAATATATTCAGTATCAATGTTAGCAGGTTTTCCCCACGATCCCACGAAGTAGGGTAGCATAACGAAGACGGCGATTTGTTGTAGCTGGAGCCCGAAACGCGCGCAGTGATGCGCTGGATCATGTCGGTGCCTTTCGTTCTGAGCGCCGCCATGCACGGCGGGGACCTGGTCGCCAACTATCCTTACGACGAGAGCCGCAGCGGCGCGCCCGTGTCCGAGTACTCGGCGAGCCCCGATGACGAGACGTTCAGGTGCGTTGCCTGGAACCTTCAATTGACAGGACAGGTACCCTTACGACGGGAGCCGCAGCGGCGCGCCCGTGTCCGAGTACTCGGCGAGCCCCGATGACGAGACGTTCAGGTGCGTTGCCTGGAGCCTTCATTTGACAGGACAGGTACCCTTACGACGAGAGCCGCAGCGGCGCGCCCGTGTCCGAGTAGGTACTCGGCGAGCCCCGATGACGAGACGTTCAGGTGCGTTGCCTGGAGCCTTCAATTGACAGGACAGGTACCCTTACGACGGGAGCCGCAGCGGCGCGCCCGTGTCCGAGTACTCGGCGAGCCCCGATGACGAGACGTTCAGGTGCGTTGCCTGGAGCCTTCAATTGACAGGACAGGTACCCTTACGACGGGAGCCGCAGCGGCGCGCCCGTGTCCGAGTACTCGGCGAGCCCCGACGACGAGACGTTCAGGTGCGTTGCCTGTAGCCTTCATTTGACATGACAGGATATCCGTCGGAAATCGCGTTTTCACACCTGCTATTATCTTTTCTATCTATGTGAGGGCCCTTTGGGATACACTTCGACCCAGTGGGATCATTTGTGCATTTGCCCTATGCGTACTCCCAAGCTGATGATGCAGCTCAGCGGAAGTAGGTTGAATTCCTTTGGTTGGATAGCCGTTACCAAAGTAATTCATACTTTGTCAGGCATGGGCACCTGCTATTAAGAAAAGAGTAATTGTTGCCCTAAAATGGGGGATCAAAGTTGTACTTTTCTTCCTTTCTCCCCATTTGCGGGCAACAATGTTTTTTTTCCTTATGTTGTGAAAAGCAGTATGTGCCACTCGGTAGTAAAATAATTTCCGTCTTGGATGTCAGCAGTTGCATCCCTCGTTTTGCTCAAGATTGTACATACTGTAGAGAGCCGCTACGCTCAAGATTCTATTGTTAGCTGTTTCGCTTCACTTATGAAGTTATGATTCTATAATTGAATCTTTAACTTCACTCATAATACCCTCCTCGCCGTAAATACTTATATCATTTTGCCCCCTAGATCCACTATTATTGTTTCATGTCATTATTCTCAATTTGAATGACAGACATGAAAGTCGACGATGAAAGAGCCACAGAGACGTGTCACATTTTGAATGTCAAATCGTGCCTCTATTTATGAATACTGTACTACCGGTTAGTCTAGTGGGTAGGTAGTAGCGCTGCCACGAAGCTTACGGTCCTGGGTTCGAATCCGCACTAAGGGCAAATATTTCTGTGACGAGCATGAATGTTCCTGAGTCTTGGATGTTTTCTATGGATTACCTATTAAATATATCGTCGCCTAGCAAGTTGAAATTTGGTATACAGGGGTTTACCGAGGCAGAAATCGATCTAGCTGGGTCTCACGAGCTGAGCTCGGTCGCCCAGGGACTAATGTTAATGTATGATATGTATATGCGCCAGTGATGACACCACCCCTGTTGCGTAGGGAGTTGGCGTTGGCGTACGCCTCAGCGCACGCCGACATGGCGTCGCCGCGGCGCGCGGGCTGCCACGCCACGAGCGCCGACGACTCCGCCACGTACAACTTCGGCAGCCAGGGCGGCGTCACCAACGGCGCGGCCTGGTATAGCTTGAAAGGAGGTAGGTACTTACGTTACGTTAAGACTATTAAATTTAATTGTTACAATAGGCTATTATATATATGGGGCTATTACTATTATATATCTCCGATTGAAATTCACGGGGCAAACCCCGGTCATTTGGAAGGCGTGCGTGATATAGATCCAACACGTAGAGACGAAGTTTAATGTAATACTACTATTATATATATTATTCTACAATTAGTTTTATGTATTTTAAAATGTTCGTATAGATCCAACTTTTTTTATTTCCCCAAAATAATATCGCCTTATGCAAAGAAATAATGCTTAGGAACGATATATGTTCGCGCATTATCGTAACGTCATAAGAGCACGTCAAATGTGCATACTTACTGACTGCATGGCCTTTAGTAAAGTCCTGTTATACTGACGTCACTCAGGAGAAAAAAATGGCGGTCGGTTTCGGCCACGTGACTACGATTTTAATTTGGAAATTTAAAATACAGCTTATGTTTTATAACAAAATAGTGTTATATTCCTAGTAAAAACTATATAAAAAACTGAACTAATTTAATTTTGATTGATTTAAAATACCCCATTGTATTCTCACGAACGCGGGTGAGTTATGATTGTGTACGTTACTTACATATTTTATCTGTGTGCATGAGCGCGGGAAAGTAATGGGGTATACAGATTATGTGATTTTACCCCAATTTGTCAATACAACATGTTGAAGTCGTAATTGGGTGTAGCGTACAGACGTAACAATATGACCACATGTGCATGCAATTTCTCAGTACAAGGTTTGGCAGTTGGATCAGCAGCGCAACATGCGTCCAGACGATAACAATTAGTCAGCTTCTGACAAATCATGACATGTATACACCCCATAAGGGACTGTCACATGTACACACACTCATTGCTCACCTGCGTTCAGTAGGTGAAACGGAAAAATTTAAGGCAAGCCACATAAGGTAGCCCTATATTTTTATAAATCTTGATTCCATGGTACATATAATGCTCTATGCGACTATACATAGGAAGAGATTACGAGACATCACCCGAAGAGACTGTTTTGAATTGTAAATCCATAAGCATCCCGTAGGATTCTTTACAGGAGAGACCCATTTGCGCTGTCTAGACTAAGTACGGTCAAGGTCATGAATTGTCGACCCATTTAAATGTCAACTAAATTTGGTTTATTAATAGTTAAACTTTGAAGTGTCCAGTATAAAGTGAGCTCTAAATAGCTCTTCAATTGAAGCCCGTGACCTTACCATGATTATTAACTTTGAATTTGAATGGTACGTTTGGCGTTAAGTCATAACTTACGCGGATTATTGTAATACCCATTTGCAAGGTTTCCTTATCACTTGTAACAAGAAACAAAGAGCTCTCGTCAAGTTACATTCACTCGTAGCGAAGGATTTTTCTCAGAGCAATTTCGTCCTTACCAGGAAACATTGGCTCCAGCATAATAGATTGCTTCACATGGCTACTGACATTTACGAGCCTCGTTAACCATGAGATGTAAACTGGTTTAGCTGCTTATAGAAATGCTAATTCGACTTATTGTCTGTCAGTTGTTTTGCAAACACTTTTTTATCAAAATCTTGTGTGACATTGGAGTGTTCAAGGCCAAGCGAAGCCCCCTTGACATTGTTATTGTTACCGGATTTTCAGTTTGAAAATGGAATAATCTCGAACCGTCTTTTGAAATTAGCATATCTATTAAATGAATGGAAAGTCCGACGCTGTAGGTAATTAAAATGTGAATGAAATTTCAGGCATGCAGGATTTCAATTACTTGGCAACGAACGCCTTTGAAGTGACTTTAGAGTTGGGCTGCGATAAGTACCCAAGGGCAGACCAATTAGAGTCTGAATGGGAGAGGAACAGGGAAGCTATGCTGGCGTACATGTGGAAGGCACATACTGGCGTCAAGGGGATAGTGTCTGATGACTCCGGGTTCATACAGAACGCGGTCATCTCCGTCGTCAACATCACAGGTCCGGTGCCGAGGCCTATACGACATGACGTTACTAGTGGTGAGTTTTCATTATGTATTTTGATAGCGACGGTTCTCTTATGTTTTAATACCTATAGATTAGGTCGAAGTTAACCTTTTGACAGCCTGCAAAACAAAACTGCCTACCTGAAGCCAGTGATAAATTAGAAGTTACGAGCGAGTATGAAAATTATCGTTGTCCGTGGCCGTCGTGGCGTCAATGGCACGACTTTTAGTTTGGCTGTCAGAGGGTTAAAGAGATGTATACGCTTTTCATCTTATTACGATGGAATAAGGTACAAAGTGTAAACATAACTTCGATGTCAACTGTAGGGGTAAGGACCAAATTCTTGGCCAGCTTAACTCACTCAATTAATTTTCCGTTGTGACACGAAAAAAAATCATACAATTCTATGGTTAATTTTTGTGTCACAACGGAACTTTTCACTTCTTCAGTTTGTATGGCTAACTACTGACTAACCAGGCTAACTACTGGCCATGAATTCGGTCCTTAGGCGAATGCTACACGCTCGATAGGGTCAACACGCCTGTTTGCCGTCCACCGCCTTTTTTCGGTCACATGCTAGTCTGTTTTTAAACTACTGCGTGAAATAAGTCTATTATCGCATTCACAAACACAAATTTAAACCTGTGCGAACTTGAACGTCTCAGGAACACGCACACATAGACAAATATGCCCTACAAGCAAATAATAACTAGCAAAAAAAACATCAGTCTGTGCCCCGCAATTGAGCAGTGAACACGTGTTGGTTTTTGTCAAAAAAATAGTGGCAAGCTACGTCTTACGCGGTAAGTATCTCATGTCAAATTGTATTTTTTTTGTAGTCTTATTGTTCGGTGCATGTGCATCGAACACGTGACCGGCCGCTCGCGCTCTACTTTGGCGATGCGGTCGTTTCCTAAAGTTAGTGCGTTTTATGACACCGTCGCGATCGCATTCTAACATTTTTATAACATTTAATTAACCTTAACATTTTACTTATTTTACTAACATTGTAGAAGTGTAATATATAACAATTGAAGTTTAAACTCTATCCTTTCATTCTACCAAACAAACACCTACTTGCACCCCAACATTTGGTCCTTCGAACAAAGTACTTCGCGCGTTGGTACTGAGACCATTGGGACACGTATCGCGAGTGAAGTGCAGGAACTAGTAGAACATTTGGGCAGTGCAGGTAGCAGTAACAGCCTGGTGCAGAACTACAGCTGTAAACATTCAGCAACGGAGTACATTCAGTAGCGAGGTGACGTCAAGTACAGGAAACATTCAAGTAAGATCTTTCCATATTTAAACTATTAACATCGGCAGTATGCTGGACGTAGGAAATCAGTTCCTTATAGCCGAAGAAATCAGGTCCAGTTTGACCAATTTCAAGAAAGATGGGTCAGAAAGGAAAAGCAATGAGGAGTATTTGAGACGAAAGTTAAACAAATTAGAAGAATTATGGACAGAATTTCAATTTAACCACGAACGGCTGTCAATGGAGATAAGCCCTCAAGATGCCTACTTCACAGGTAAACATTACGAAGCAGCGAAGGAGACATACAATCGATTAAAGACATTGATTAACGACGAATTTCGTAAGATCAAAGGAAATCCGAGTGCCCAGACAAGAAGTGAAAACAAGGGAGATAAACCTCGGCCAGCGGAGGAATCAGGCTCAAGGAGCCAATTGCTAGATTCACAGAGCAGAGCTCAGAACAAGACAGCGGATGGGCATACACCGGAGCAACAGTATGATCATGAGGTTTATAAGAATCATGGGGTATACAGTAGAATGGATGACGCGTTGCGCAGGCAGGAGGCGAACTTTAGAGCGTTTCAAAGAACAATTGCTAACATTGACTTAGAAACCTTATGTGCCAAGTGGGAGTATGAAAACGCTCTAAAAACATTGAACACGAGGTGGTCAGCCATTGACGCACTACATTTGGAGATCGATAGTGAGTTGAACGGAGAAAACTTAGCATACGAAGAAAGTTTCGCTTCTTTCGAGCGAAAATATAACAGTTTAAACAAAGCTATTAACAGTAAGATGTGGTCAGTATCGCACAGGGAGAAAACAACGCCCATGCTAGAGCTACCAATGTTCAGTGGAAACTACAACCAGTGGGTCTCGTTTAAGGACTTATTTGTAGAGGCTATACATACAAATCCAACATTATCGAACGCGCAGAAAATGCAGTTCCTAAAGGCTAAAATTAGAGGCGAAGCAGAGAGACTCATCCAACATTTACCAATAACTTCCGACAATTACAGGACTTGTTGGGAAATACTAAATCATCGTTACGATAACAAGAGAATGATATTTACTTCCCATATGAACATTTTATTCGGACTTCAAAACATTCAACAAAACTCGATGGTACAGATTAAGAGGCTGCATGATGTGTCTATGGAAACTTTCAACGCCATAAAAAACTTGGGTATAGATACAGCAACGTGGGATCCAATTTTGGTCCATATCTTGTGTCAAAAACTGGATTCGGAAACATACACAGACTATTTGGAGTCACTTAGAAATACCAAGGATATGCCGATATTACAAGAGCTTTTAGATTTTCTAGAAGGCAAGTTCACGACCCTGGAAACATCGGCTCGTCGCCGACAAGACGGACAACAAAAATTGAGTCCACAACAGTCAACGACTTCTCAACAACATTCTTCAACTTACAGAAAACCGTTAAATACCTTTAACAATTATAGAACCAACGGAAACTACGCATCTATTGCGAAAACATTCCAAGGGTCGGGTTTCAAGTGCCCATTGTGTAAAGGCGATCACGGAATTTATAATTGCAAGTTTTTTCTGCAAATGCCGAACGATAGAAAATTGAATACAGTAAATAGGTTAGCGCTATGCGTGAATTGCTTATTCTCGCATAATGGCAAAACATGTAATTCTGCTAAAAAGTGTCGCAATTGTCAAGCGGCCCATAACACAATTCTACATGACGCGTTGAATAAGTCAACGACCAACTCAGCTATGACGTCACAGAGCAAAGAGCGCACTAGTAACATGTCGCACGTAGCGCAAACTCGAGATAAACATTCTGAAATTCTACTAGCCACAGCCCAACTGAAAGTATTGGGCGCTGACGGATCATATTACAATCTGAGGGCCCTAGTAGACCAGGGATCCCAAATATCATTAATATCAGAACAGGCTGCTCAAACACTAAAGATTAAGAGGGAGAAATGTAGGGGAATGATCTTTGGAATAGGGCAACGAGAAAACAATTGCAAGGGAAAAATTCATATTACATGCAAATCAAACTATAATGATTACACCTTTAATGCGGAAGTAGTAATTATGAATAACCTTATAAAAAATCTTCCCAACAAAACATTTAGCAAGCCCTCATGGTCCAACATTCAGAACATTGACTTGGCAGACCCGGAGTTCTACATAAGCCGACCAGTAGATCTACTTTTGGGAGCCGACGTCTTCCCTAACATTATTATGCACGGGATTATAAGAAGTGAAGATACTTCAACACCTATGGCGCAACAAACACAACTTGGTTGGATGCTGTGTGGTAGTGCAGAAACATACCATTGCAACGTAGTAATAGACAACCTTGAAGATATACAACATTTCTGGGAGATGAAAGATATAACAGAAGAAGAAGATTTATCAACAGAGGAGATACAATGTCTGAAATATTTTCATGAGACGACTATTCGAAAACAAGACGGAAGGTATGAGGTGCGACTACCAATGAAGCCTAATTTTGAGACGAATCTCGGATCATCTAAACACAAAGCTTTAGCCCAATTTCGTAATTTGGAACGAACATTTGAGAAACAGCCAAAGTTAGCATCCGACTATAAAACATTCATGAAGGAATACGCAGAGTTACAACATATGACACCGTCAAAGGGTAACAAGACACTTGAATGCTACTTAGCTCATCACGGTATCGAAAAAGCTGAATCATCAACAACACGGTATCGTGTAGTATACAATGCGTCAGCAAAAACGACCACAGGTCATTCACTTAATGACCTCATGTATAAAGGTCCAAACTTACAGCAGGACTTACAATCTTTATTACTGAAATGGAGACAATACCAATTCGTCTTTACTGCGGACATAGAGAAAATGTACAGACAAATCTTGATACATGAAGACGACGCATCATTACAAAGGATATTCTGGCGAGATTCCCCTGAACAGCCCCTCCAATCATTCGATCTAAAAACCGTCACGTACGGCACAAAAGCGGCACCGTTTTTAGCAATGATGACGTTGAGGAAACTAGCTGCAGATGAACGAGAAAACTTCACAGAAGCTTCAAAGGTTCTGGAACATTCTTTCTACATGGATGACTTAGTCCACGGAGCGTACTCCATAGAACAGGCAAAACAGATGATTAAAAGCCTCGACCTCTTATTGAAAGCTGGAGGATTCAATTTGCGTAAATGGTCAGCTAACACTTTGGAGTTATTGGAAGATGTAACAGGCAAACAACATGATGTTATTTTTAATCATAAATCAGATGTGGTCCCCAAAACCCTAGGTATATGTTGGAATCCAATCAAAGACACGTACACATTCAGATATGAAACGACGAAGCGTAACAAACTGACAAAGAGAACCCTTCTGTCTGAAATTTCGAAAGTGTTTGATCCATTAGGATGGGTAGCGCCGGTAGTCACAAAATTAAAATTATTATTCCAAAACGTTTGGAAATTGGGTGTACAGTGGGACGAGGAAGTTCCAGCAGATGTTAACAAAGAGTGGACCAAGGCTCAGGCTGAACTGAGTACACTAAACGAATATGAAATCCCGCGATGGCTTAATAGCCGCGAACATGACGTCATCGAGCTCCATGGATTCTGCGATTCCTCACTAGCCGCCTTTGCATGTGTTATATATGCACGTAACAAACATCAAAATACAGTAGTACTGGTTGCGGCTAAAACAAAGTTGGTACCCATAAAAACTAAAATTACTCTTCCAAAACTTGAATTGAGCGGCTCTCTTCTATTGGCTAATCTTATGAAGAAAGTTAAACGAGCCTTGGAACATCATGAGATACACACCTATGGTTGGACCGACTCAAAAGTGGTTTTAGGGTGACTTCAAGGCGAACCGAGTCGTTGGAAGCCCTTCGTCGCAAACAGAGTAAAACAGATAACCGAAGTCATGCCCGCAGAACAATGGCATTACGTAGGAACAAGTGAGAATCCAGCCGATGCAGCGAGCCGGGGCTTGTATGCCTCACAACTGCTAAGCGAACAGTCCTTGTGGAAACACGGACCTACCTGGCTACCTACATTTCAGGCTGAAAACATTGATAAAGAAACATTCATAACAGACCAAGAGAAAAAAGTATTACAGTCAAACGTCATACAACATTCGAATACGGGTCCTAACATTATCGAACAACTATTGCATAAATACAGCTCATGCGATAAAATAATACATATCTTAGCATGGATACAAAGAGCGTTGACTCCTAAACATAAACACCGCCCGAGCTATCTCACATTACAAGAATTACGTAAAGCTAAACTGACGATAATTAAACATGTACAGCAAAATGACTTTAGCGACGAACTAGAACACTTGCGCAAGCACAAATGCGTACAAACACAAAGTAAACTAAAAGAATTACGGCCTTTTATTGATCAGCAACATATCTTACGAGTACGAGGGCGCCTTAACCAAGCGTTAATAAACGAAGAAATGAAACATCCAAAAATAATACCCAAGGATTCTCGTCTCGCAATCCTACTGATTGATCAAGCACACAAGTTAACATTGCATGGAGGCGCTACAGTAACTTTGGCAGCCCTGCGCCAGGAATACTGGATTACCGGTGGATACAACACTGTGAAAAGAGAATTAAGAAAATGTGTTACATGCCGGAAACAAGGCAAGGGCCGTGGAGCAAGAACCTTTAAAGGGTACATAGCCATTTTTATCTGTATGGTGACTAAAGCTGTACACCTAGAATTGGTTACAGATATGACCAGTGCGGCGTTCTTGGCAGCACTCAGAAGAATGGCGGCTAGAAAAGGCGCCCCAGGTCACATTTACAGCGACAATGGTTCGTGTTTTATTGGAGGGAACAGGAAATTGCAAGAAGAATACCAACATCTACAACACACCACTGACAATAACTTTTTGGCGGAAGTTACCGGAATGAACATTGAATGGCATTTCAATGCACCATCTTGGCCAAGTGCAGGAGGCATTTGGGAACGGGCTGTTAGAAGCCTAAAATATCATTTAAAACGTGTTGTAGGGGAACAAAAATTAACATTCGAAGAATACTCCACCATCCTGTCTCAAATAGAAGCCTGCCTAAACTCTCGTCCGTTGTGTGCGTTAAAGGAAGACATTGATAATCTCGATTTCTTAACTCCAGCGCACTTTTTGTCTCCGGGAAGACCAGGTGTAACAGTCATTGACACAGCAGAAGACGCACGCACCAGATGGCATCTAAGTCAAAAGTTGTTCCAAGACATTTGGAAAAAATGGAAAACAGAATATTTAACTCAGTTAACATCAAGAACAAAGTGGCAAGTACCCCAAAAGAATGTAGAAGTTGGAAACATGGTGATTATCCATGAAGATAATCTTCCACCCGGAAAATGGGCTATGGGTCGAGTAATTGACGTCCACCCCGGCAAAGACGGCTACGTGCGCGTTGTAACATTAAAAACAAAAAATGGCACACTGAAAAGACCCGTAGTGAAGCTATCCGTTCTTCCCATCGACAAAGAACCAGAGAAGCTATTAGATCAAGAAAAAGAGAAGACACAGCGATTTACACGCAAACAGAAACCTTATGTTTTATCCCTTGTTCTGATGTTTATCTACTTCATGACAATATTAACTACAGGAACTTGCATGAAAACAACACCACTAAATAAACACCAAGCGCTTTACTTTGATAAAATGGCTACGATGCAGATTATCAGAGACCAGTGGAAAATAATAGCCTACTACAACTTGGATCCCTACTGGGATGGTTCAATAGCCTTCAAAAAATATTATCAACATTTAGACAACATGTGTACACATATACAACAAGTGACGCATTGCGAAATCATCATGTTACAGTTACGTCACGGTTACGATGAGTTGGAATACAATAACAGAGTTTTGCTGAAACAACAATTACGACGAGCCCGAAGGAGGCGCGGTCTCATTAACGGCGTAGGGAACATTGCAAACAGCCTATTCGGAGTATTGGATAGTCATTTCGCCGAACAGTACGAACGAGACATTGGTCTAGTACGAGAGAACACGCAACATTTAGCCCAGTTATGGAAAAACCAAACCTCTGTCATAGAGGCAGAATACAATCTGCTACAAAGAACGGAAGATACCATAGAGAAACAACACAAGATTATAAACAACCACTTATCACGTTTAGAAATGAATTCATTGACAATATCAAAGCGCGTCAATGAGATTGATTTCACAGCAGAATTTACTTTAATAGCAATGGCCGCAAATAACATACTGACCCATCTAAAAAGTATTCAAATTACACTACTGGATACAATTACTGATATTCATAATGGACACATCAACATTAACGTGATAAGCCCGCAACAACTTCAAAAGGAATTAAGTACGATATCCGGGCAGTTGGATAAAGAACTTACGCTGCCGATCGATAACATTCAACTTGACTTACCGAATATTTACCATTTACTGCGGATCAAATGTGTCATGACAAAACGATACCTCCTTCTAGAAGTACGGATCCCACTGATTAGTAGAGATAACTACGATCTATATAAAATTCAGGCAATTCCCCAACAAGTCGGCAAAAACATGCATCTCGTAATCCCCATAGAGAGTCATGTTGCAATTAATCTTAAGAAAGACGCTTACTTTCCCGTGACATCAAGCGAGTTAGAACACTGCATGTCACGTGACTCCATAACATATATATGCCAACTGAACACTCCTATCTACAAAATGAAAAGTGACCTTGATTTTTGCGTGAAAGAAATCAACGCCGTATATCAGTGTAAAACTAACATTATCGCATGCCAGAACAGGTGGATAAGTTTGTCAAAAATGAACCAATACTTATATTTTTGCTGTGATAACTGTCACCTACGAACGTTGTGCAAGGCTCAAGTTACAGCACATCAGCTGACTGGAGCGAACATTATAAACATTCCTGAAGAATGTCTCGTAAAAATGGATAATTTAACTGTATACACCCACAAAACGAAAGAGAGCACCCTCACCATAACACCCAAAATTGAAATTCCGGATATAGCCCCAATAAATAACGTGATAAATATAACAATGCAAAAAATTGCTGTGGAAAGCAAAACAGATGACACAAACACGCTTTTAAGGGAAAGTATTGAACAGAAAATTAGGATTATGAAAGAAGAACAACCCCTAGCAGATGGGGTGTCTGTCCACGATATTCATCATTACGTGCTCATCTACATTATGTTGATAGCGGGAGCCATTATAGCGCTTATCTTCATTTGGCGAAAAATGAGTCACAAGTCAGAGCCCACAGCATCGTCTTCGACCCGTTCAGCGGCGGCGGACGGCCGCGGCCGGGAGGACGGTCCCGAGCCCCCCGCCCGCAACACCCGTATGCAAGCTAGTGAAAGTGCGCGAGTGCAAATAAACGAAAGTGATATAAACACCAACACGGTTCGGTATAAAGATAGGGGCACAACCCCAGTATTAAGAAAAATCGCGTTTAGTGACGACTCTATGTGATCGTTATCCTTGCTTTATAGGACTTTAAGTTTAATACAATTTTATGATTCATTTTGTCCCATTACGTATATACAACTCCTAAATTTGTTTACATTAATCTGTAGAGATTATTAACTTTTATTCTTGTATCTTTTGCCCTCGGCAAGATGTTCGGTGCATGTGCATCGAACACGTGACCGGCCGCTCGCGCCCTACTTTGGCGATGCGGTCGTTTCCTAAAGTTAGTGCGTTTTATGACACCGTCGCGATCGCATTCTAACATTTTTATAACATTTAATTAACCTTAACATTTTACTTATTTTACTAACATTGTAGAAGTGTAATATATAACAATTGAAGTTTAAACTCTATCCTTTCATTCTACCAAACAAACACCTACTTGCACCCCAACACTTATGTTTTGTAGATGTTGTGCATAAAGTAAAGGACTCATAAAATAGTTTATTTGTCTACAAAAATGCATTTTAAGTATAAAAATCGAGTGGACGGATAACTGGACTTATATTTTATAACAAATCCTTTTTGCGTCCGGTCGGACGAAAATAGGCTTGGTTAAGCTAATAAGGTTCCTTCTACATTTTTTGTTTAATATGAATAACATGAAAGGAAAATAATGAATTTGAACTGTATTGAATTCATAGAATGTCCTTTCCCATTTTCGTCCGCGTTATGTCGTATGTATAGATAGCTACAGCTGGGTAAAATGTCATGTGTACGAAAACCGGGATGTTGTTAACAGTGTAACAGTTTTCGACCAGTCCATACAATGACACGTGGACGGAAACTGGACATACTATGAACACCAGCCACAGTTTTCGTCCATTCCATACAATTATGATAGGTCGAAAACTATTCCTGTAATTCAGAAAACTACCGAATAGCCGTCCACTGCTGTTTTAAACGAAATTACGTTGCTTTTTTTAGATGAGTTCTTCACAACCAAAAACAAAACGAAAACAAACCCCAGCTTATTCAGAAGAAGCCTTAAAAAAAGCACTAGCTGAAATACGATTAAAAGAAAAATCAATAAGGCAAATCTGTACAGAATATGGAATACCGAAAAGTACGGTTATGGATAGAATAAAAGGCCGTACAACAGACGAAATAAAAAAACGAGGACCAGACCCCGTTTTAGGACAAGAAGGGGAAAAGAAAGTAGTTGAATGGTTGATAAACATCTCGAAATGCGGATTCCCTGTAAAAAAAAAAGAACTTTTGGACACTATACAAAAAATAATAACAGACGGTGAAATCAAAAACAATTTCAAAGACAATCGCCCTGGAGACAAATGGTTTCAAAAAATTTTACAACGTAACCCAGAAGTGTCGCTTAAAAACGCTGAAAGTATAAACAAAGCTCGAGCTCTAGTCACGGAGGAAGCCATCAAATTATGGTTCAAGGGACTCAAAACATTTCTAAATGATATTGGCCAACAAGATATCTTAAAAGATCCAAAGAGAATTTTTAATGGCGACGAGACTGGCTTTGCACTTTGTCCAAAAACTGGGAAGGTGATGGGTCCACGCGGTTTTAAAAATCTTTACCAAGTTAAACCTGGAAACGAAAAAGAGAATATCACCGTCCTTGTGACATTTAACGCAGCTGGAGATATGTGCCCACCGTGCGTGGTATTTCCTTACGTGAGACCACCAAAGGCCGTCGTCGATAGTATGCCCCCAGATTGGTGCTTAGGGAAATCAGAATCCGGATGGATGCGAGGTGACGTTTTTTTTGAATATGTCACCAACGATTTTAACAATTGGATCAAAAATAATAATATACCAAAACCAATCCTGTTACTAGTTGATGGACATAAGTCACACATGTCTTTAATGCTCAGTACTATATGCGAGGAAATGGAGATAATTCTGTACGCACTGCCACCTAATACGACGCACATTTTACAACCAGCCGATGTGAGCGTGTTTGCACCATTAAAATCATACTGGAAAAGCACTGTGAGAGATTTTTTAAGCAAAAGCGAAAACTCGGCTGTCACAAAAATAAATTTTTGCCCATTGCTGAGTGACACAATATCAAACCCCAATATGCGACACAATATAATTCATGGCTTTAGACGCTGCGGGCTCTATCCATTCGACGAAAACAGTCCAGACTATACCAAATGTGTCCGAAATACCTTAGAGGACTTAGACTCCGCCAGGAAACAACCGCTAAATACTGACATAACACATTCTGACATTGCAATCACAAAAAAAGTTATAAAGAAATTGAAACCGGCTCTGAAACAAAAAAAAATTGATACACGAATTATTCTGAAGGAATTAAATGTATTAAAGAAATCGTTACCATCTGAAAAGGGAGAAAATGCAGAATTATCCATTGAGACTGAGTCTGAAAACAATGAAAGTTCTTTCATAGATTTTTCGAAAGAAAACAACACAGGACAAAACAGTTCGATAAATGTCGAACATGAACTGAATGCAAATCAAGAAATAGCTTTCAGTTTATCTAATGGGAGTCAACAAAATAAGGAAAACGATTCTTGGCCTTCTGCAGTGATAGAAACGATATCTGCTCAAATACATGATACGTCTCGTGAAGCAACCACGCCCCAAGATTCCTTATCAACTTTACACCTGCTGCCTGGGAGTTTTTCTCGACGTAGGATCCATTGTCTCTTTGGATGATATCCTTATACTGCCAAGTCCCGATGTAATAATATCAGAATCTCAAACACCTGATAATCCAGAACCTGTTATTGGAACATTGACTATGTTTGGCACTCCACTCGCAGAAAGCAGCGGAAGAAATGTCTCAAGTGACGCGTTTCAAAACCACTTAGTTTTACCGGATATTGTTGACCCTGTAAGAAAATTTAAACAGAAAACTCCTGCGGCGATCTCTTCTAGTGCGTGGCGAAAATATTACGAAGATAAGGAGCGAGTTCAGAATGAAAAGAAAGAGGCAGTATTAAAAAGAAAATTAGAAAGACTGGAAAAACAAGAGACAGCTAAACGATTAAAGGAGAGTGCAAAAACAAGAAAAACTAGACCGAAAATAAAGACTAAAAAGTATATAAAACCAGGACTAAAAAATGCCGAAAATCATCCACCTGCAACTGCAAATAAAATAAAGTGTGCGGAATGTGATGAGACACTTATCTCAGACGTCGAAGATGATGAAGAAAAGAACCTCGGCTGCGACAAATGTGTTAGGTGGTATCATCTAAGATGCACACATTTCACTGGAGTCCTATATCTTGATGTTCAAAATGAAACATTTATATGTGACGTATGCAAAAAAAAAGATTTATCAAGGGATAACCCCAAATACTGATTCTTTTATTAGATTGAGATAAGAGATATGAGACATTTTGCTATTTATTATGTTCCAATTTGATTATTTTTATACTTATTTGTTACATAGTTTGTGTCTTTTGAGATCTCTATAATATGTTCAAGGATAACAATAACAAAGATATATTTATATTTTTAGTTTACGTCTTACTTTTAAGCCGTTTATTCTCTGAAGTAAGTGAACATTCTAAGACTGACCAATAATTTTTAGTCTGAGAGTTCTGAGACTGAATAAAATTTCAGAGTAAGATTATGATAAAAAGTTAACATTTGTGCAATCATTTACGAAAATAGGTTGTTTTAAGTTTAACTTGCTGACAATTATATATTAATTAATATTTTTAACGTTGATTTTTAAAAAAGTGAAAAAAAGACATGTTTACTATATATGCATATGCAAAAAAAATGCTTGTACTGATTACCACGACTGATTATTGTTGCTAAATAAATAAAGGTTGATTTGAAACTGTTTTTTGATTGTATGCACTTGTATTTTTCTGTAATTATGGGTTTTAAAAAGTGGGCGAAAACTGGACATGAGCTGGACGGAAACTAGATTTTGTGGGCGAAAACTGGGGAAATCGCTATATTGCTAGTTTTATATTTATTAAAAAATAATGTTTAACTTAACTGTAATTAGCTAAACACTACATTAAAATAGACTATATATGACATTCATAATAGTAAACATTGGTATCATTAAGTCACTGTAACATTTTTTTTTTACCTGTTAAACTAGACAACTTCACTAATTGGACGATAACCGGCGTATTGACCCTATGAATCGTAATATTTAACGCGATAATAAGGCAATATTTATCTAGTAATATTTTGATATACTACACATACGATACGAATCGCGTCAGTACGACGGTAAATTTCATTGAGTACACTCGTACGTTTCGTTGCTGACAGAATGAATACTGACGCGATAAATATCGATTAGAGACTATAGACGCTCGATATTTATCGACGATACTGCATACAGATCGTGGATTTTTGGATTTCTAGAAATACAGCGATCCGTATCACGATACGTGATATACTTATACTACACACTCGATAAACATCGTGATCCTAGATTACGATCCAAATATCGCGATTCATATCGAGCGTGTAGCATTCGCCTTACTACAGACAGGGGTATTAATATAAGAACATACATATCTGTACACGCCTTTATGACATTGACAATAGAGTCTATGTAGATATTTATGTCCTTATGTTTGTACGTAAATTAATTTCCCTGACCGTACAGCACTGTACGTATTGATTTGATAGCTAATGACTTATAACTTTAACACGTGTATCTGTGTGTCTGTCTGTGGCGTCGTAGCTCCCAAAGGGATTTGATGCTTTGTTGAAAATCGAAAGTCTTGTTTGTAGAGATGGTTCTTAGCTATGTTAGCTATGTCGTACATAATGTTATATATTGTAGTAATTTACTAATTCCACAGTGCCTTAGATTTACTGTTATGCTGTATGTATTTTGTTGGAAATAAATAAATAAATAAATGTTTGTAGTGACGGGGACCTTTTAAATTTTGATTGGTGTAGCTGGGTAAGGCCGTAAAAATTAAAGGTATTTTTTTGGACCGTAACACAAAAGCAGACTATGGTTAAAGAAAAACATTTATTTTGACGGACTTACCCAGCTATGTTGTAAGTTTAATATATAACTAGCTTCGGCCCGCGACTTCGTCTGCGTGGACACGGGATAAAAACTATCCTATATTGTAATCAAGGTTATAAACTATCTTCGTGCAAAATTTCATCCAAATCGGTTGAGCCGTTTAAGCGTGATTGAGTATCCTATACAACAAATTTAAATAGCTGTTAATAACTCTGTCTACTAAACTAGGTGAGTTGACAATAGCGGAGGCTAATCGACAATGTTACGTAATCTCGCGTAAGCTATTGTCTTGTCATCCCGCCTCGCTAATTGAGGAGATGGTTCCCTCGCTAACTCAATTAACTGGCAACTGAGTGCTTCCTACGTTTACGTCGGCCGTGTAGAAGCCGTAGAGACGGAGAAAGTATTACTTAATGAAGTTTTAATTTAAAATAATTGTCAATAATTTTGTTGAAGAATTAACTTGGCGTACAAGTTAGCCGACGTAAAAAAGCTCTGGCCCTAGTATAAGTTTAACCGAAACAAAACTTTACGATCGCGTTTGCGTTTCACCCTCAATTTGTATGGGATTTGACAGCTAAACGCGAACGCGGTCGTTACGTTTTGTTTCGGTAAAACTTATACTAGAGCCTCTGTTCTATATCAAATGTATGGCTGCAGGGTCGCAATGACTTGTCAATAAAATGAAAATACTTGAAACGTTGTCTTTGAAATAATATTCGATTAAATGTTTGTCGGCAATTCAATGGTGAACTATAAATATTACTGATTACCAGGCATAGGACTTTTCGTAGCATACCGTGGTTCTAAAATCTTTGGAGTCGCCATGTGTAAAAAATTCGAAGTCAAAGTCAAAGTCAAAAAGTATGACGTCTTATTAACTACTAGCTTCTGCCCGCGACTCCGTCCGCGTGGAAATAGTTTATATTGCAGCTCCATACAAACTTCAAGCCCCATTTCATCCCCTTAGGGGGTGATTTCCAGGATGAAAACTATCCTATGTCCTTCCCCGGGATTCAACCTATCTCCATACCAAATTTCATCGCAATCGGTTCAGCGGTTTAAGCGTGAAGAGGTAACAGACAGACAGACAGACAGACACACTTTCGCATTTATAATATTAGTATGGATAAAGATTTATACATACTGTCACATTGTTACTGAGTGCATTTTAATCGAATGTAGTTAATGTTATCACAAACCTGTATAATAATACTAATTACTAATCACATGTGATGCTACAATATTATTTATCTAGTTATACATTCTCTTTAATGCCCATGTATAGTGAGTAGTGCAAATTAAATCGCAATTTAAAATATTGACATAATCAGTTGACACTTTTGATACAAGACCGTCAAATTGGTTTTTGATTTTATCTAAAATGAATAATATTCCTCCTTCCGAGATTAAATACTGGATAGAGCCATTTAAGGAATTAAAATATAATGAAGAAAAATATAGTATTAATTGTTCCTTATATAGAAGCATGATATGTTTCAAAAATTCATAAGCCTTTAATATAAATTCGTACTTTGAAGTTCACTTCGAAAATTTCACATTCGGCGACTCCATGGATTTTAGAACCACGGTATGCTACCAAATGTCCTAAGCCTACTGATTACTTACTAACAGTAGGGAAAACAGTTTTTGTTGTGTATGTCGACATGGGATGGGTCAGAAAATACTTTTCTTTCTCTTTCGTATACAATCCTAACATAGATAAGCCAGACGACTTTAAGGTTGCGATTAAATACGAGGTAAGTACTTATGTTTCTAAAAAACGTATACAAAGTGTCCCAAAACTCAACGATAAGCCGGCACCAGAGGATGGAGCTGCTTATGATTAGTCGAGAAAAAATAAGGAAAAAAATATATCTCAATTATTTTAGAAATTACAGAAAAAAAATGAAATTCATCGAAAATCGACATCCCTAATGGTATTTTTAACGACCATGTCTACAAATATTCAAATATTACTGCTTTTTTTTTTGTTTTTGGAAACTTAAGTAGCCCTGCTATCTAACACAGTTCTTAAAAATACCAAAATACATGTAGTTTTTACACAAAAAATAATCAAAATTCATTTTGTCCCTACAATTTTGAAAGATTTTTTCTTACAGTCCACTTTCAATCATCATGGTGTAAATAAATAGTATCGACACCACTATGGCAATTATTTTCAAAAGTTGACGCAACTAACCATGATTCCAAAATGGTATAATACTTTGGGAAACCTAGTCACAACAAAAAACAACGAATTTTTAAACAAGAACCGACATTTTTCACGACGGATAAAACGATCATTTCTAAGGCGATGTCATGTCTGGAGATTGAGAAACAGGCCCCTAATGAAATATAAATAAAACTTTACTAAGTTAGGTATTTATTGAAATTTGTCCAAGCCATTCCCGAAGAGTGTTGCATCTCTTTTTTTCGTGCGCGGAAGGCATACGCGTGTCTCTGTGAAGGGGGCGTGTTCGACTCGAATCAAGCCATCCCCTTAACCACCACCCTTAACCGCGACCTGCCGCAGGTGCTTTCGGCGACTACTACCGGCTGCTGACCCCGGGCCACTACGAGATCACCGCGAGCCAGCCTGGGTACTTCTCCGTGTCGCGCGTGGCCACCGTGTCGCGAGACCAGACCCAAGCCCACATCCTCAACTTCAAGCTGGAGGTAAGTTGATGCGGAACATGACTACTACCTATACTGTATAACTTGGCGGAGCGAGTAGATATGCTCTACGGCGCTATAGCCTGGTGCTGAGGTAGGGCACAGCGAAATGTCATCCCGCTCGAATGTGGAGTAGCCCAACTGGGGAAGTACCTCCGCCTTGCAGAAGATCACAGCCATAATAACACTACTACTTGCTCTGTAGTAGTGTTGTGTTCCTGGAGGTGAGCAAGGTCGCCAGAGCTCCCGAGGATGCGTTGTGTTAAGAGCGAGGGAATTTGTTCCTTCAGCTGTCAACACGGCGAATCCTCAAACATATCAAGGGTCGGCAACGCCCATGTTACCTTTGGAGTTGCATGCGTCTATAGGTTGCGGTGTCCGCTTACCATCAGGCGGGCCGTACGCTTGTTTGCCGCCGTCGTTGTGTACAAAAAAAGCCTCTTCGGAGACCGGCTTGTTCGGGAGACTGGAAGTTTGCAATAAAATAAAATATAAATGAAATTAATATGTGAATGCAAGTACTTGAAAACATACTCAGGTAGCTTTTGAATATTTGCCATTATATCTAATGCCTCATTTACATTCAGCCGAAGTGAGCAGGGAAGTGGACAGGACGAGCGTAAAATGCGGTATTACGCCCGTCCTGCCCACTTCCCTGCCCAGTTCCCTGCTCACGTCGGCTGAATGTAAATCAGGCATAAATGGTTTGATATCTGGCCGCATTTGGATGGAATCGCAGTTAATCACTGAATTGATAACAGCGATCGTCATTTACGCAAGAATACCCACGCAACGCCTTAGCATGTGACGTGTGACATGGCGTGTGCGTCATAGTCATAGGACACCTTAGCCACCCTGTATTTATAATGTAGGTACCTACCCCGTTTATGTCAATATCATTTCAATATTCACAGTTATTTTTTATTAATTGATTGAATCAGGCGTTACTTTGCGTTAGTCCGTGACAAGTTACGCGAGCAATGTTCATTTGCTATTCAGCTAAAATACATGCAGGTCTATTAGCGCTTATAAGACGCACTGCAAAAATACTATCGTGCTATTTGCGTGTTTTTGAAATTATTCTGTTGATTGATAAATGACAAAATATCTCGGTTATTGCTTTTCTTACAACTTTTTACCTATCTTATAATAAAACTGAAAGGGTAAGATATTCCCCGTACTTCTATTACATAAATATAGCTATTGGTGCGCGATTGGTTACTGTGCGTAATGTACGCTAAGTTTCAGTTTGGCTATAGATTTATTTGTGTTAGTTTATTTCTATAAGTGAGAACCTGTAATTGGCTATATGGTTTTATTATTTTGTCTATAAATATGTTGCGCTGTTGGTTTTCCATGTATCAATAAATAAATAAATAAGAAATTCATCAAACCAAGGATCAATTGAATCAAGAAACTGTTATTTACTGTGCCAAACCAAATGTGGTCCAACGGAACACTGTTTTACCATTTTGTTTTAATGAACTTGTGTTTACTGTCATTGTTTACCTAAATGATCATTTAATTTCAACCCTGGTTTTGTGTATTGGATCCGAAACGGATCTAAAAGGACCGTGGTCACAAGTAATAATAGTACATTGTTTAACGAGGGGCGTAAGTTGAATATTGCGAACAAGAGTGTATCAGAAGCCCGACGCCGAAGGCGGAGGGCTTTTGATGACTCGAGTTTGCAATATTCTTACGCCCGTGTTATACACAATGTTTTTCATCACATTTGCGAGGAAACAAATACATTTTAGATGAAATTAATACAAATCGTGATAAAAACGTCAACATGTCAGTCGTCCATTTTGTTGAATATGACGTGAGGCACGTATGGCAAAGACCCTTCGGTATACAGCCACGATTTGAAAACACTTAAAAATATTTTACATAGACACTAAATAACTACATATTAAATCTGTAAATAATTCAGTTAAACATGTTTAAGTAGTTTAAATGTATTTATAAATACGTTTTCAGACATCGTATTTAATATAAAACCTCTTTGCTTTGTAACTGCCGCATGAGTGACAGATACAATTTAAGAAAAAAACCATTACGCCCGTGGGCGTAACACAGGCTATTACAGCTCTGTATGTCTGCGCATTATGAAGCCCTTTTCGAGCAAGTGTGATGAAAATAAATAAATATTAGGGGACAATCTTACACAAATTGATCTAGTCCCATAGTAAGCTCAATAAGGCCGGGGCCGCACTGGTTAAGGCGATTGGCGACGCGACGGCGATTTCAGTACAACTTGGGCGACTTGAGGCGACTTGATATATGAAGATCGCCGTCGCGTCGCTAATCGCTCTACCAGTGCGGCCCCGGCCTAAGGCTTGTGTTATGGGTACTAGACGACGATATATTTAATAGATATAAATACTTAAATACATAGAAAACATCCATGACTCGGAAACAAATATTCATGCTCATCATCATCTCATTTGTGATGAGGATTGCAAAACAATTTCACATCGGAGTGGCTAAAATTCTCTTTAGCGCATTTGTAAGGAGCAAGTTACAATACGGCGCTGTTGTTTGGGATCCGTACGAGAGCAAATACTCTCTCATGATTGAGAAAGTACAACGCAAATTTGCTCGCTGGCTGTACAAAAAAGCCTACGGTTACTACCCGTACCTCTATCCCTCCATCTTTGTCTCGGGCATGGTCGGGCTAGACACGCTGGCGCTGAGAAGGAAGCTATTGCTATTAGTCCACTATCTGTCAGTTGTCCATCACCGAGTGGATAGTGCAGAGGTGTTGGCTCGGATCGGGTTGGTGGTTCCGACGCGGATACCCACGGACGTGGACGGGGCGGTGGCGCCGCGCCGCCGGCCGGGCCTGCTGCAGCGGCCGTCCGCTCGCACGCGATTCGCGAGCCATGCGCCTACCGCCCGTGCCATAACATGGCTGCATCTAATTGCTCACTCAGTACGAAGACGCTGACATGTTCGCTGATCGTTTGACATACTTGTGCAATATTGCTAGGATATTTTTGAATTGGCATTTAATTAATGGAATGACATTATAATTACGATTTGTGACATTTTTACCTGTGAATGTTTATATTTCTTGTTATTTTAGCGTGTAAGTGATTTGGTGTCCACACTGTAAACTTGCATTGTATTAATTAAATAAATAAATAAATAAAATAAATAAATCACACAAATATTTGCCCTTACCGGGATTCGAACCCAGGACCTTCAGCTTCGTAGGCAGCGTCACTACCCACTAGACTAACCGGTCGTCAAATACAATAATAAACTGACTTTACGAAAACAAATAAATACTTACATTTTTGTGGGTTGCAACTTATTCGATCATAGTCTTATTAAGGCTCTCTTAACTAATACAACTTTACTAGTGGCTCTCTCTAGTTTGAGTCTGTCTTCTTTGAAACTTTTTTCATTTTATTTCCTAAAACTTTATCGACTATTAAAACCCTTATAATTACCGAACCTGCTAGCAAAATTTCACGAGAATCGGTTGACGAATGCGTCCTCTAGAGAACAGCCGGACATCCGCCGTACGCCGGACAGCCGGACATCCGCCGTACGCCGGACAGCCGGACATCCGCCGTACGCCGGACAGCCGGACATCCGCCGTACGCCGGACAGCCGGACATCCGCCGTACGCCGGACAGCCGGACATCCGCCGTGCGCCGGACAGCCGGACATCCACCGTGCGCCGGATAGCCGTACGAAAGCATTTTGCAAGTTGAAACGGAGAACTTAGTGCGCTTCGCTCGCTGGTTGAATTACGAATAGTACGTTTGTTAGTTATGTTTTGTTAAACATGTTGTATTCATACGTATGCTGCGCGTTGTTTGAAAACATGGCTCGTGCCTCATAACTTTCGAACTTAATCACAACATAACATTTATACGATTTCAATCCTGCGATCAAGTCGAAGCCGCTCCAGTTCATCCGGATTTAATATAAATCTCTCCATCGGCCATTTTTAAATCGCGTTATCAAATTTATGTGTAAGTATCTAAGTATGTGTGGTACAGTCATGTGTAAAAATATACATACCTACAACATATACTCGTAAATGTGTCCCATCGCTCTTGTCAGCGGATTAAGGTTTTTGGTACATATTTATGACAGGAATAAATCGATACATATTTTTGCACTTGTCTGTTCCTATAAAAATTGGTATATTGAAAAAAAAAAGGAAATCCACAACTTTATTTGCAATAATCTCATGTGGCATATTTTTTACATTCCATTGACATTTATTATTCATAATAATCTATTTCTATAATGTTGTATTATATAGTCTCAACTGCCATAATTATTTTTATGCCATAAAACTAGTATTAGTGGAGTTACTTTAAATAATACTCGAAGTACGACTAGTTGTTTATTCGTCCAAGTTTCACAAGAGAAAGAGAGCTATTTTAACGCTCCCGCTACTTTTATAACAATCGTGAACGAACAGTTTACTAAACGAATGATTGAATGATGTCACGAGCGTCTTGTTTACGTTATGGCAACACAGGTAATAATACTGTGTCACACCTTCAGGCCAATTTAATCATGGCAACACCGACGCCAAGTGTCATCATTCATAAACATTTGAAGTTCATTCCAAATAATTGAATTACAATTTGCTTATAACTAACACTCGGCTTATCCTGACAGCGGATTACGCCCTCGTAATTCCCGAAAAGAAACATTATCTTAACAAAATTAAGTTAGTTCAACAGGCTTATCACGTATCGCATCGCACGCACGACGGTAGATCTAAATTTCACATTTTATATGGAAAATAAATCCAGTTGAATTCTCTTAACGCACGTTCGAAATGTTTCGTGATTACCCCTCAGGTACACAACATCAAATTCATCATAAAACAATTGGGGGTATTGTACTCAACTTACTTGAAAATATTAATTAATTAGTGTAGACCTTAAATAATCACAATAATTTATACCTGATGGTAAATACAGCTACAGTGTTAAGAATTAGAACGTTAAATTAATCTTATCCAATTATGCGAATAATGTGATGACGAATAATTACCACATACTAAACTAAGTGTTAGTGAAATATGATGCAATAATGACGAAAGTGAAACATTGTGATGTGAAAATGTATTGGTAGCCCGGCCTTTCCTGACCGAACTTACGACCTCGTAGTTTAGTAGTTGTGATTCTTACGTAATCATTACAGGACACACTCAGTTAATGTTTACGTAATGGGACACACCCGAATGGGATATAACCAATGGATAACTGAGAATCTGGCTCAGTTTATGCCATTAGATATACAAATATGTTCTACCAACGGACACACCAAGAAGGTAGGTTATGTGATAATTACATATATATATATATATATAGATTAGTTATGCAGTAGTTGTAATTCTTACGTAATCATTACAGGACACACTCAGTTAATGTTTACGTAATGGGACACACCCGAATAGGATATAACCAATGGATAACTGAGAATCTGGCTCAGTTTATGCCATTAGATATACAGTAATTGTAATTCTTACGTAATCATTACAGGACACACTCAGTTAATGTTTACGTAATGGGACACACCCGAATAGGATATAACCAATGGATAACTGAGAATCTGGCTCAGTTTATGCCATTAGATATACAGTAATTGTAATTCTTACGTAATCATTACAGGACACACTCAGTTAATGTTTACGTAATGGGACACACCCGAATAGGATATAACCAATGGATAACTGAGAATCTGGCTCAGTTTATGCCATTAGATATACAGTAATTGTAATTCTTACGTAATCATTACAGGACACACTCAGTTAATGTTTACGTAATGGGACACACCCGAATGGGATATAACCAATGGATAACTGAGAATCTGGCTCAGTTTATGCCATTAGTTATACAAATATGTTCTACCAACGGACACACCAAGAAGGTAGGTTATGTGATAATTACATGTAGGTATTTATGTGATTGCAATTGTACTCTTATTAAATGTATAGTCATTATTGCGACATATTTACATTAAGTATCATGATTAATTTTTGATTATCTTATTTACAGATCTATATCGACGTTTCTTATTGTACAACGACTTCGAAAGGATTACAAGAAATGATCATACTATCCGATACTTTTGTATTTGGGGAAGACGTGCTAGCACGTATACATATATTGAAGTATGTACATAATAAATATGTAGAAATAAACATGCAGTTTTATTATTAAAAAAAATATATATATACAATAAGAATTCGATTTTCAATAAAATTGTTTGTTGTTATTTTTATAATGATGTTTGACGACCGCTTTAGCCTAGTTGGTAGTGACCTGCCTACGAAGCAAGAGGTCCCGGGTTCGAATCCCGGTAAGGGCATTTATTTGTGTGATGAGCATGAATATTTGTTTCTGAGTCATGGATGTTTTCTATGTATTTAAGTATCTATTACTTTATATATATGTGTATGTTTATCATCGTCTAGTACCCATAGTACAAGCTTTGCTTAGTTTGGGACTGGGTCGATTTGTTAGATTGTCCGCAAATATTTATTATTTATTTATAATCAATGTGACCAACTGTACGTAATTATTGAAGAGTTCGTCTTCATCATCGCTCATAGAATGTACAACAAACTTCTTAATGTTGTCTGCCGTAATGACGTTGTTGTACTTTCTACCACGCTTGTTTAAAGAGGTTAGGTACTCTATAGCGATCGTTATCATAAACTTTATAATGATATATGGACCAGCATACTTATCAACAAGTTTGCCACTTGTAAGTCCTTTCTTTATTATTTTACGATGTACTTGTACAAAATCTCATATCTAGTTAATACTAAGTAATCTATTGCTATTGTACCTAGCCTTACTTTTACGAGATGGTTCTACAGTATGATTTTGGGCTTGACCTCGTAGTTCAGGTAAATTTATTCGCTTGTTGTTTGTCAGGTAAGTGAATTTCAAATCTATTAGGTTTAGACCCGTAGACCGATTCAAAGGGACTCTTTTGTATACTAGAATGAATTGAGGTGTTAATGCCCCTTTCGACTTGTGGTACGTTTCACCCGTGTAAGCTGCAAGATAGTTCGATTGAAGCGTTCTACCTGCACATTTACCCTAGGGCATGCTACTGCATTAAGAATGTGACGTATCTGTTTTGTAGTATAATAATTTTCAAATTCATGACTAGGAAAAGCCTTACCGCGGTATATAATTATAGGTGGTGGACATACAAATGCTCTAGATAAGAGATTGATTGTTGATATGACAAGTGCCGTGCACGTGTTTGCCACTGCTTGCGACCAGGTAAACTTGGTGAACCCATACACAATGACTAAGTAAGTAGCTATTTTTATTTTCATACGATCAAAATGGTATAGATGCCATGTATGACATGGCACGTTACCCTTATTAATAGGATTTAAATATCCACGTTGTTTACCTGGCGGCTTTTTTGCACATTGGCAAGATATACACGCTCTAACGTACTTAGTGACAAACTTGCGTAACTTTTTAAACCAGTATTCGCGTTGGATTAGTTCTATAACTTTATTTTCATTTAGGTGTCCATTATCATCGTTTTTTTTTTTTTTGTCACCCTCCTACGAATCAGCTTCATATCACATCATATCGGGTTGTTAGAAGAAGAAACCGTGGGAATTACGGCTTGTTTAAGGCTGTAACATTCGTCTCTAACGTGACCTACTTTGCTACAATGAGAACACTTTTCATACATTCTGCCATTTTCGGCCTTGTTTCCTAATTTACTACACGTACCACATCGAAGATTATCCCTACACTCTGACGAGGTATGACCTCTGCGAACACACGTAGAACATTTGGGCCTGTTATCATTACTCAGATCTACATTTTTGGTGGGAGGTGGAGAGTCAACATCTGAATCAGTTCATTAACTTAACAAGCTACGCGTATCTCTGCAACCTAAACCACGAGCTCCTGCCTTTAACAATGGGTCACCTAAAGTAAAGATTATGACGTCACATATCATATCATCGCTAAGTTCGCATAATTTATCCAGCGACATTTTTTTTTTATGTTAAAAGTCTATTACCCGCTCATCCTTGCGCTTGGAGACGGTCACGAAGTCATGCAGCTTGTCAGCGAGACCCCGTCCAGCTGGGAAGTACTCTATCAGCCTTTTCTTCCAATCCACCCAAGAAATGTTGACGTTTTGTTGATGCCCGAACCACAGGAGTGCGTGCGTTGCCTTCCAAACTCGCAGTTATATGATAGATAAGGGTCTTCTCGTTCCAGCCGTCGAGATTTGCGAGTGACTCCAAGCGATGCAACCATATGTGAACAGAAAAAGTGTTGGAATTACCATCAAATTTAGGGACGTTATCGGGTTTTCCGATAAATCTAACATTATTTCCGAAATCTTAAACTGATGGTCGATTTTCACTGGAATTGGAAGTATTGTTTGTAATGTCATTTGGTTGGGATACCAAAATAGGCATGCTCGGTGCTACTATATATATAGATTGAACTCCAGCACTAATTTCAGAGTGTTGCGGCGGTGAAAGAGTAGCTTAAGTGGTTTGTGCCACTGTGTTGTTTGGAGTTGCACATGGTTGGTACGTGGCAATTTCGGTACTAGGTATACTAATAACAGGTGGATGGTTAAAAGTGACATCTGTAGACATAGTCCAGTCAATGAACTGACAACTTATATGGGAAAAAATCTATTTTGGAATTAATTTATAATAGCTTATCTTTTCTGTGTAACGGATATATTATCAATTAAATTGTTACCCAGCGACAGAATCCGACAAAATTTCAGACATCAAAAAATTATAAATTAACTAGCTTCTAAAAAGTCTGAAAAAATATGAATAAATATTTTTTCTTTATTTTGGTTACATTTGCTTTATAATATTCAAGTTAAATCATACAAAAAAAAGATAATGCATGCTTCATTTAAATCTACATAATTACTTCCGGGTGGAGTTTGTCGGATTCTTGAATACAGCATCTTATAACATTATTAAATTAAATCAACAAAAAAAACGTTATTATAAATTAATGTTTTTCAAAACCGTATTTTGCCTGGAGTAACATACCTGCAGTTACATAATTATATGGGGTGCTCCTTCCTTATTCGAGAATTTGTTGTAGCATATTCTCCATCCGATCCAAACGTTCTTTGTTGTTGAGACCACGTGGCTTGCGAGGCCTCTTGGGCTCCGCTGCCGCATTTTCTTCCACATCTTCTTCACTTTCAAGGGTTTGTCGTTGTCCGGTCTTAAGTCGTTCAGATCGACCACTCATTTTAGGATACGAAGCGGTATTAGCGCGTGAAAATTACTATAACGACCACTTCTGAATTATTAGTGGAGTTACTTTAAATAATACTCGAAGTACGACTAGTTGTTTATTCGTCCAAGTTTCACAAGAGAAAGAGAGCTATTTTAACGCTCCCGCTACTTTTATAACAATCGTGAACGAACAGTTTACTAAACGAATGATTGAATGATGTCACGAGCGTCTTGTTTACGTTATGGCAACACAGGTAATAATACTGTGTCACACCTTCAGGCCAATTTAATCATGGCAACACCGACGCCAAGTGTCATCATTCATAAACATTTGAAGTTCATTCCAAATAATTGAATTACAATTTGCTTATAACTAACACTAGTTTTACCTAATGATGACTGCCATAATTAACTACGGCTATAAAAAAAAAAAAGTTGGGCTCTGGCGCCTCGCCGGCCGCTGCCGCGGCACACTCGCTTCGCTCGCTCGGCGCGCATTTATTTCTGTTTTTGCACACCAGATTTGTAGACTTTCATTATTATGATTTTTGAGTTTTATGATAATAGTAGATTACTGCAGAGGCCGTGAAGTAAGGGATTGCTGGACGAGATTGGGGTAGACGAGTACAACGAGTCCAGCAATCCCTGTTCCGGCCGAGGATTGTATAGTGCTTTTCTCAAACGATGTGAGGAAATATTAAAATTAAAATAAATACTAGGTAATCAATTAAATAATAGGTAATTTGCGCCTTTTTTATTTTTTCAACATGCCATTTGAACAAGCCGTTCGAGCACCATGTTTAACCGCACATAAAGTATAGTACCATAGATTTTTTTTATTTTTTTTATGAAGCAAGTACGCTTCAGTGTCTAGTGGTGGTTGGCAGTATGTAAATTTTCCTTTGTCAGTTTAATATTAGTAAGCAAATTTAATAAGTTAGAGTAGCGGACAATAATGGTTTTACTTAGGGTTTTCATACATTACTTCTTGGCGTAAGGCCAAGAAGTAATGTAGGGAGCCATAAACAAGAAACTTCACGTCTTCATTTCGTGATATTAACGCGTACATTTCCGAGCATGTTTGAGAAAACCATATTATTGCATTTGAAGTAATGAGAAATGTTGATTATGCCAGTCTTGCTATCATGGCATGTAATATTTATGGCCTATTATGATATGTCAACTAAAATTATGGCATTTTCCGTCCAGGCAAGTGAATGAGAAATGAAATGATTGCAAGTAAAATTGAAAACTTTTACGTTGGTTGAGACTATGCATAATTTGGCAAGTTGTTTTTCTCTTGTTGACTTGAAATTTCTAGTCTTATCTAACTTGAAAAGTATTATAGTTCGTTGTATCATCAAAATCATCAACTATATATTTCTATAGACCCGTGATATAGGGAGGGAAGGATATATATATCCTTAGGGATAGCTATAAATCGGGTGAGGTGGAAGTGATTCATAACTATCTTAGTAGCTATATTTACCGAAGATTTTTCGGAACAGGAGTCGAACTAGTAAATTGTACAAAAAGTGCATAAGACGAACATTTTCTCAGCCGGATTGCAAGCGAGGCCAAGGGTTGACATTTGAACCGAGAATAAACAGGATTTATATAGGCGTCATACTCTTCTTTTTTCAATTGCGGATACCAAACTGAAAGTTAGTTTAGGTGAAATGATTTTATCGCCTTAAGTTAAAATATACAACTCTTCCAAATGAAATAATAAACTCATCAAGTGATGCAGTATTTAGCAAAAAACTAAAAAACTTACTCATTGACCTAGCATGTTATAGCGTAGACCAATTTCTATCAAGGAAAAATGAACTCTAGTATATGAGATAATAATAATTACATACTTATTTAATAAATGTTAACAATTTGACTTGTCAAACGTACCTTACACTTAAACCAATAAAATTATCTGAATCTGAGTTCCCCAACTGTATCATTTTTCCGATTAGCATTTGGGCAAAAAGCAGTTTTTCTCTGAAACAATGGGATTTCAGGATTATTATAAAACAAACCTAACCTAACCTACACGATAAGCATTTAAAAAGAACCAAAAACTTTGCGGTCTTCGAGAAAACTGGCTTTTTGCCGAAATGAAAATTCGGAGAAACGATATATAGGTAGTTGGGAAATGGAATTTAGTGATTGCGATAAGATAACCCTTAAGTTAGGTATTGTTATCGTTTACTTTAACAAGCGGTATTTTTAATAAGCCTGTATTTAACTGAGTTCATTTGAATTATGGTCCTTGAAAATTTTACCATTTATCAGCCACCTACTTACTGATTGAGCTGAGATTCGGTATACTATTGTAAGTTCAGTGATACTAATAATTACACGGTTCAACTTGCGTATTAAATGTCACTTCGGGCGACATGTTTCGAACTATTCGAGATTTCTTCTTCAGGGTGAGTGATTTAGTGTTGGGTAGGACATGAAATTAAAATGAGTTTGTATGAGCACCTCATTTCAAAAAATGAGATGGTACAATGTTCTAATTCAAATGAGGTGTACCATCTAATCATTAACATCTATCGGCAGTAAAAACAAGGTTTTTTTCAAGTGTAGTGTACAATAGACTACCAATTACTTTCATGTTCAATATTCTTACTTACCTTCCTCCACTACATACATTGTATTGTAGATGGGGGAAAGTTAGGCGCGGGTGGCGAGTCCGGGGCTCGAGGGGCGAGGCTTTGAGGTTTGAAGGATACATGAAGCGCGAGGTGATGACCGAGCGAGTGAGGAACGAGGCGGTGCCTCGTGAGGAATGAATTAGTACATTTTTCAAGCGTGAAGTGATGCGGCAATTTAATGAAACAGACAAATGAGGTGCCTCACGAGCAAACCCCGGATGACGGGAGCAAAAATGCGTTGACAGCTTTATAGTGCGAGGACACACATTTTATATCATATAAATCGATGTCGATAAAAAGCACGATGTACCTACTGGACTACCGCTATGATATGCAGAAGTATTAATTATTATTGAATGTAAGTAACTGTAACACATTATAGGTCTGTAAGTTATGTGAAAAGTATCTATTTATAACTGTCATTCACTTTATCTATTTTACGAACATTCCCGTGAGTATGATATAATTATAGTACCAATGTAATTAGTTGACTAAAATGGTATCTATACTTACCTGATGTACCTAATATTGTGTAACAACCTGACATGTAAGATAATAAGTTTGATCTATAAATTTCTGTTTCAATAATTTGTTCGTATGGATGTCGATAGAATAGTCGATATTTAACTAAGCACTAGTGACAAGTGCATTTGTGCTCCCGTGCATTTGTGGTCCGGGGTTTGCTCACGAGTGAGTAACCCAACACTAGAGTGATTCAACCGACACCGCCGCGAAAACAAGCATCCTGAAGAACTCTCGAAGTGTATGTGAAAATACGTGGGTTGATTAGCATTATTTCACCAAGTCTCACGAAAGTTTAAATTTGAGTTCAGTGATAATTCAACATTATGGCACCACCAATCTGATCTGATGATGGAGACATGTGGCTCCTGAACCACAAGACTAACCTGTCGTGGTTGGGCTCATTGGAACCTCAAAGAGTAGTTGATGACATGACGGTGCCAAATCACTTCATTAGTATAAAACAAACTCGCTACCCGCTGTCTGTCCCTAATGTCCCTATGTATGCTTAGATCTTTAAAACTTCGCAACGGATTTGGATGCGGTTTTTTTAAATAGATAGTGTGATTCAAGAGGAAGGTTTATATGTATAATAGTACCCGTGCGAAGCCGGGGCGGGTCGCTACTCAGCAATAAAAGCTAGTACAGTTAGCATCATGTAGTTAGTAGCAGCCAAAGTATCCAAATATATAGTAACACATCCATACTCATACGGTAATGCGATATATTTGGCTACTGTTAACTATATGATTCTGACTGCACCAAAAGCAACATTGTACATTTTTTTTGATTAGTATTAGTATTATGTAACGCGCAGTCCTGTAGCGCATTATATGTGGATCCACATAAGCCAGCGTCGTCTCGCCTTCTGTGGATCGACACTGAGTGCACTCCAATTTCGCATTTAATCTTGGTTTTAATATAGCATAAGTGTAAATGTTAAAATGTACTCACTGTTATTTGTGGAATAAAGTTTTTCTATTCTAAACGATATTTTTTTACCACGGTGCAATAAACGAATATGATTATGATATTATAATTATAATAAATATAATGGAAAAATAAAATATCATCGTCTGAAACCCAGGGCAAGACTCGAACTTGCGACCTCTGTATTGCCAAAGTCAAAGTCAAAGTATTTATTTGCTAAACATAGGTTATGTAGATGTTATAAAATGCAGCTTGGTATCACTATGTCTTACCCGAAGGTGTAACAAAATATAGAATGAATAGGCTTAAATTAATATGATAGCACAGTGCCGGTACAGTCCTCTAGCCTCTGAGCTACCCAGACAGAGACTGACGTAGCGTATTTGCCATCACATTCGCCGTCGCTACTAGTAGCGACCGCTGTATTTCCTTGAAATGCTTATAGCTTATAGCCATTGGGTCACTCTAACTGTTTCTGTTCTAATCAATATAGTATGACAAGAGATTATTCGTCTTTTTCCAGCCCACGACGAGCTGGTTCGACGACGAGATGGGGCCGTACCCCCGCGGGCTGCGCGAGGGCCAGCCGCGGATCTACAAGCGCTCGCTCTTCGAGAAGGTCGTCAACACCATGCTGAAACCCACTAAGACTGGCGAACATTAAACGAAACTGCTCCGCAACCACGAGACGAAGATCGAAATTCGGACATCTTTATCGCACTCGCTTGCAAGTTGTACCAACGACAAGGATGGGGACATTCGCTGCAATATGGTCCAATTTCTAAAATCAACAGGTAACGTCTAAATGCCCGGTGCTCTAAGTGAGGGAGAGGAGTGCAATCATTTCATAAGAGCGAGAAGTTTATCCCGTCCCCCAGTTAGTGCACTACATTTAGTCAGGTCTAGAGGCCGCTTAAATGTCTTGTTTCAGAAACGTAAAGAGATCATAAAGGGCATGCATGTTGGCAATAGAAACGTTCATAATCAGCGGTTATCCCTCGTTACGTAAAAATAACACAACAGTATCGACTTTATCGACTAGTGACGCCCCTATTGACGGGAAAAAACAGCGCATATTTATATCAGTAGGTACGGTACAGTCAGCGTCATATCGTTAGTAGCAGCCAGAGTAACCAAATACAGCCTTATTCTTACAGTAATAAAGCCGTGTACCGAAATATTTGGCTACCTTGGCTGCTACTGCACAACAGCTGACTGTACAGTAGCATTGCACGAAGGCGAGTGGGTGCGTTTTAAAGTCTAATTTCGTAAAAGCCAGTCAGAAAAATGTAAGAAGTATTATAGGACTTCGGACTTAGGGTGAACGTTTGCTATACGATATTTCACCTTAAGTTTACTGTGCGAACTTCGATCTTCAAGGCTTCGTGGTACCCCAGGAACTCACGCGTGCGACAAGGACGGGATTATGGCACCGCCGTTTAAAGGAAACGGCGAAAAGCACGAGGTTGGTATATTCTTATGCGATTTCCTTTAGACGGCATTTAACCATTGGTATGCCGCGGCTGCTGGAGTTACAATATGGTTGTGTGCCGACGCGGATCCGCGTTCTCTATTCTCGACGCTATTCGTTTGAGCGCGGATCCGTGTTCCGGCAGTATAACGGGATTCCATGGATCCACGCTATTTAACCTAGAAAAACGAATCAAATCTCGGGGATCGTTTGAGCGCGGATCCGCGTTCCGGCAGTATAACGGGATTCCGTGGATCCACATTACGGCATACCAAAGGTTAAATATGAATAAATTAATAGTTTTCTGTTTGTTAGCGAGTAGAGTTCTGATTATAACACAGTACAGTCAAAGAAAAAATCCAGACTGAAAACAGCAGTTTCACTAGAATACATCTCAATCCAGGGTTTCTTCGTCGCATCTTGATGACGGTTCATGACTACTACTACTCGCTTTCCCCTTTCTTGCCTCAGTCAAGGCATTCAGGTCGATGGCTTTAAATATAATTTCAGTCATTATAGCGATACGAGTTTTCTTTTATAAGTGCTTTCACTATAACTACACTGCTGTGTAGTCACCTCGTTTTTGTCGCATCGCGTATCTCTGGTCATGTTAAATCTGATGCTGCTCGCAATATACAAACACATTTTAAAATAACATGTATATTTTACACCGTAAATCAGTTTCAATCAGTACTCATTTAACCCTTTTCGGCAGTTAACTTGCGTACCAGTGGCGTGGCGTCCACATAACTCGATTATTGATATGGTGATGATTTATATTTGAGCCGAGAGTAATGTCTCGTCTCTGACAGCTCTTCAAGTAATAGCGGCATGACTCAACACCCTAAATGTTGACTTTTATAACTGACTAAATTAATGTCCTATCGATTTGTCACTCATGTATCGAATATTGTTAATGTGAATAAACTATAAATGCCCTTGCATACAATATTTGACAGCTGCCATCCCAGTACAATTTATGTCATCATATGTCATCATTGACGTTTATTGTACCTGGATGACGGCTGTCAAATATCGGCTGTTAAAAAAATCCAATTATAATTGATTATTTTGAATGTATGCCCGATTAAATGTAAGTCATAGTCAGCCGAATTTTACTCTCGGTTGTATGTATTACAACCCGCCTCGCCACTTCTACGTAATAACCATGACTATAAAGTTAGTAACGCCGACAGGCAATACGAGGGTTATTTCACTATAAAAAAATAAATTTAGACCACAATATTTAATGGAAAATAAGTAAGCAGATATTTTGTAATACAATTAAAGTTTTGGACAGTTAGATAAATAAAGTGCCATAGATTATTTTTTAAATATACATGTCCTCGTGATGTCACAAATATTAAGAGCCTATATTTATGATTTTAGATGTTTATTGTTGCATGTTACCATTAATTAATATTTTCTAGTCGTCAGTAAAAAATTAACTTATATGTATAAAGCTCTTTCGTTAGGTTAGTGGATGGTTAACCCTTTAATCACTGCTGTCGGCTGATTTGACTATCTCTACACATTTCTAAGGCCTAATGTAACATTGTCTTATTTCTTAAAATTAAACTGCCAACCGATATAAGGCTTGTATAGTTACAAGTCTTTACAGTCTTTTGAGCTGTCCTTTTAGAGACTTTAATACATAATCAGCACCGATAAAATCTCGTGGAATAAAACCATTGAAACTCATTTAATCGACAGTGGTTAAGAGGTTACCCAATTAGGAGTATTCTGTTGAAATTAATGAGATTTGTATAATTATTATTTTTATAAAGTATTGGCAGCTAAACTTTTCTACTTTTTCTATTAATTTATAATCCTTTACTTTTTATATCTATTCTATGATCATTGTGAACCGTTTGTACCTTCCTAGTTATATTTGTACTCGAATCATTCCTCCCCACCCGACCACTTTTACCTTCCTTATAATCATTATTATCTTAATGTAATGTGTAAACTGGTAGGTTATATTAATGTAAAATACACAACAGTGTTTGACACTAGTTAATAAAATATAAGATTTTGTGTGAGAATGTTCATTTTATTCATTTTATATTAAACCTCCATTCAGGTATAACAATGATACAGTGTCCTAAACCTGGTTCCACAGAGCGGCAAATGGTTTCACATAGTGGACCTAGAGCTTTGTTTTAGAATTAAAACCCGGCATTACTATTTTAGCTAAAAAAGGGCGATCAAAATAATGTTTCATTTGTAAATGCTAGCATGTCGTGTGCAGGTACATACTATGACAGAGAAATGGTATAAGTTACTATAAGTATTTTGCAGTAACCACAAAATTTATGGGCGAAAACACTAGGTAAATTACGTAATCAAACAACTAGATAGTATTAGAGATTTTATTGTCACACGCTTCTTGATTTAAGACAAACACACAGCACACTTTAAACGAGATTCAATAATTATTCATCAAGTTTCCATTTACTCGGGAAGACGGGATTGAGCACAATGTTGTCTAACGAATCTTTTCCGAATTTTGTAACTCGCAATTATCAGAATTGTACCCCATCCAGTGACATCGATATTTCATATAATTTCGCGAAATACCTCGACGCTTTTTATTTTATAAGTCGACTAAAATGGTCAATTGTTATTGTATAGTTTACGTTGATAAATGTTGTCTACTTTTTAATTATACAGTAGCTAGCATATAACAATTTCTAACGTTTATTGGAAGTCACAAGTTACAAAATGAAGAAAAGACATCGCAACAAATCTCACTCACTCTTAACTAGCTACATATTTTAGGACAGGCACATCACACCTTACTCTAGGCTTCTGAGGAATTAATGCTAACTATTAGTGTACATTAACAGTATAATTCACAGTGTATGATGTGGTACAGTTTGGACACGCGCCTACTCCTGTAGGCGCGCGCCTCATCTTAAACTACAATTAAATCTAATAATTACAATTATTAACTATACTGGTGTATTCTCAATCTATGTATAACCTTAACCTAAGTACAACCATACAATTATTTTTTACTTCAATAACATTATCAGATAGTTTTGGACGGATTCGTTGTTTCGTATATAATTTCATTTTAAATTCGAATTATCGTCATAATGTACCAAAATATCTTTAGGTACATGGAAACAAAATGGCACAAGATAAATTCATTTGAAGTACCTACATGTTCCTCTAGCTTAGGTAACGCAATAGACTAACGTCTACATACTGTTATGTTAACATTTGTGAATATTAATGAAAGCACCACTCGTATTTTAACCTACGTCTTGTTATTAATGATATCTTCACGTCGGAAAATTAGAAGTCATTATTATTTTATAAATTTATCTAAAAATTAGGCAATGATTCCCTGAATCCAATTGCGGATTTTGTATTTTCAGTTTTTCGTCAATTCACTACGTTTCACTGTAGATTTCCGTAAATCTGTAAACAAAATAAAATAAGGTAAGTAAGTATTACAAAAGACAATGTCAGTGCCATAATTGGGTGGATCAACTTTAATGGTACCTACTCCCTGTTTTACGACTTCTCTCACAAAATATTAAAGATTAGGTATATAATAGTTATTTACGATACAAGTGCCGAAAATAGGAAATTCGCAACGAGTGGTGAAAAATTAAAACACGACCGAAGGGAGTGTTTTAAATCGACACGAGTTGCGAATTACCTATTTGCACGTGTATCGTACGTTTTACTGTACATAGGCTCTTTAAAGTTTCGACATATGTACGGAAAGTGCTCTTTCCGCACTAGTGCCGTTATTAAATCAGAAGATTGGACCAAGTTTTAGGTATCATAATTATATATTAAATATTATTGATACAATAATATAATAACTAACGCAGTAGACGTCGTTGTCCCGGGTTTTTCCAGGAATGTAAAAGTTTACATATGTGATCCGTAAACTTGGACGTCTAGTTTTAATATGAATCATCCTTTGTTACCATTAAGTGAAGGTAAGTTTTAATATGGCTTTAGAAAAGGAATAGGTAATACCCAAGTACCTTAGTTTATGAAAATGCATTGAAAACCCGAGTGAAGTAGTACTGGTTACCTTTTAATGCCTATTCCGATGCACGCCGGAGTGCCGGCTGCCGGGCCGAGACTGCACTATCGCGTAGTGGTCGCTGTTGTCAGAGACCGACCTAGAAAAATATATCAATATTAGGGCTATATGGTCAGTTCGGGGATGTTCGCCAGGGGGGAAAGTGCGCCTCATTCATCATTCAGTCATTTAAATCAATATAAATTCGCTGAAATCCATGCAATTAACTTGTTTTAGTTTGTTGCGTGAATGTTAGATGTCGTTATTTGTGAAATATCTGTAGATCTCGATATGTTTGATGAAAGGCGCACTTACCCCGGGGGCGCACTTGCCCCCCCTGACTTTAGTAACATCCTAATAGCGGCAGTCTCGCAGTAGCGTGCGTGTCCTCTAGCCGGGTTGACCATCAGCCTAGCTAGCACGATAGGTTTTATCGTCACGTTTTACGGTGAAATGTACTGAAACGCCATGTAAAACATGTCGATAAAACCTATCGTGGTAAACTTAACACGTTAGTGGATTTGGCGCAGATGCTATAGCATTAGAGTCATCTTTTGTTTTATTTGGTCTATGACATGCACTGTCACTTACTGTCCGCGAGCGTGTTAACAATCCAGAAGTTTAATTAAGTACACTCTTGCGGAAAGCGGTAAAGCACGCTTACGTAGGCATCTTTATTGGTATTTGGTTAGTTCGGAAAAGGATGCCATGGCGTAACCTCGGCAAGAGCGAAAGCTAGCATTAAGCTGGACTGAATTTTCAGTGGTGATTTGAATGTATGTAAGCCTAGGGTAAGTGCACCAGTGAATGAACGCTTAAGGATTTTTTTGATTTCAAAAAATGTTTTATGTAAGATAGCTATACTTAATATCGGCCATGACTGTTTGTATAGATCAAACAAGTATTCTAGTTTGGTTAAATTACTTTGCTTTTGCAATAGTTTTCCATAATTTTAAGTTATATGACCTTTTAGGTAGAAAAATGGGAAATCACCGGTGAATGAACACGGTTTTCTAGTAAATGAACAACTAAAACCAGTGAATGAACTACTGTTATAGTTGTTGTTTATTGGGTTAAATCGTTGTTTATCGATTTTGTTTGGCTTTATATCGATATACCAACAGACGGAATAGCGTTATTGGTTTACTTTTTCTACAACAATTAATAAACTGTAACAAATGAACGTTCATTAACTGGTTCCGAAAAAAATAGTAAAACCAATAAATGAACCAAGTAATTATCGGTTGATGTTCATTCACTGGATATCTGTAAACCAGTGAATGAACTAACTTCATGTTCGAAAATGAGGTTTGTTCGAACACTGGGCCAACGATAGACAAGCCATTACTGGTTATGTTAATAGAAAGTAAATCTTATTAAAATCACTAGAACATAAGATATTGCGAAAACATTAAAACAGTCGTGGCCAGTGAATGAACACTGCAGTTCATTCACTGGATTTGGGCGGTTTTGAATTCTAGTTATAGAACACCGACTAAAAAATGAGAATCTACACTTGAATAACGTAAAACGATGTTTTAGTAGCACAATTTCACTGTTATGATTTCCTAAAACCAAACACCATAAGTCACAAGTTTATAAAACTAGTACAATGGCACATCAAATAAACGGTGACATACTTGTCCCCTTATTACCGGCTCATACAAAACATCCACGCCCGTAGCCCGCGAACTTTAAGCTTCTCTCATTTAGTAATTGTTGCGACTGAGTTGATATGAATGTTACAAACCCCTTACAGTGAATGCTTCTAATCGAGAAAAAAATACCTGGTATGCTAGAAATATACAGAACTCTTAATTTAAGCAAATAAGCAGCGTTTCGTTCATTCACTGGATTCGTTCATTCGCTGGAGCACTTACTTATTTCTTTTTAGTTTAGTTTTAGCCGGTGGTTAAGCTAGTTAACAGTTTAGCGCCAGATTATTAGGCACGCGATGATTATGAATAAGTTGTTTGTAAGTAGTATAACAACTACAAGAAATATACAGATTTAGAGGTGCTCTAGTAGGTATTAAATGAGTTCGGTTGGAGTACTACCCAAGGGTTTCAGGCGCCGTCTCAAATTAGCAGATATGTCTATTTATTTATTTATGTTTTCTTTATTATCTCTTATAATGTGTGAGTTTGATAACATAATATCAGAAAATCCGAAGAAACACTAATTCTAGTTTTATCCCGGTTTTCATTTTTCACGTAATTTTTTTGTAACTTTGGCCGTACCTATCGATCTCTTTGTAATCGGCCGTACCTGGTGGTCGCGGGAGTCCGCTAAATGCGGGTGGTCATTTTGGCACTCTTTGGGGGAGGCCTATGACCAGCGGTGGACGTTTTTCAGCTGATATGATGATGAATTGACGTGTAAGTCACGAATTCGAGCGATAGCATCCGCGGTATCAGTGTGCCATATGTGGGAGCTACATGCCGCGCTCTCGCTGCTTTGCTTACACGTATGGCATACCGATATCGCTGTTTCTGTCTGTTGTTCGAAGTTGACTGTATCGTAATATCCAGGGATAGGAACCTCCTCTTACATATGTTCGCTTGACAGCAGCGTGAACGTCAAATAATGCAAGTAGGTCCGTATTAAGAGCCTCCACCATTTCATTCACGTTTCCGGAATAGAGTTCATATCCTGAATGAATACTTATCTCCTCTACTATATCTTTAAGGGGCCTGTATGACAAAAGTATGCGAGTGTTTTTTTGTTTTTAGATGTTTTGTTTAGTTTTGGTTTAAAGATTTGGTGTTTATCTTATTAATATCGACTATTCTCTCAGTGCCACACCATCTAGTCCGAATGCTGGCTTCACTGAAAATCAGCGTCACGGAATGTGTCCTCTGACTAGCTCCGTGACATTAAGCTGAGTGCAAGCCCTTTACTGCAAATTACTAAAAATAATGTGTATTAAGATAAGTTTTGTTACACTTATATTTATCTATATTTTGCGCTAATAAATGATTTTGTTTCTTTCTTTCTTAATATTGTGTGTAGGTAAGCCACAGACCATATATCCTAAAGACCCCGCTTAGCCTAATTTTTACTTACAAACAAAGCTGCCATACTTGCGGGGCGCGGGGGACGTCTAATGCGCTGTGATTGGTGCATTCAAGGCCGCGCGCGAAAGTGATTGGTCCGGTGTCTCAAATATAGAGTGAATTCACCGTATGTGTGGCAGAGGGGGTCGCCCGACTAAGCGACGTCTAGGTACTGGTCTGTGAGGTAAGCAGCATGGTGATGTGATGGATGTTACCTCGCGGAGTGTATGGTGGACGAGGGGTACCTGCTCCCGTACTGGCTGCCGTGCCAGCTGCGGTACGGGTCGTAGTCCTCCACCACCGACGGGTCCTTCTCGATCACCTGCCGACAAATTGTCAAGTTACATAACAGCTCTGATGAGGTAGCGCTTGGGTAGGGCACAGCGAAATGTCATCCCGCTCGAATACGGGTGTAGACTCGAAAATTATTATTACTCTAAAAGAAAGAAGACAAAAAAATATGCCTAGTGACGAAAATTCCATTCAGATATCTCAAAGAATTACGGAGCTACAACCGTTTTAATATTGCTTGTTAGAGAGAGAAAACGCAAACGGTGGGTGACGTCACAATACAGGAGGCGTGCTGTCGGGGTCCGCGTCGACGGCGGCGCTGACCACGACGAGACGCGGCACTTTGCCGTCTTCTGTGAGGTCACATTCTTCCAGCGTCGTCGTTTCATATGAAGTTGCGTTTTGCGAAAAAGGGACATAACATATACCCCTTCTTAAAACTTTAGACACTTATAACTTCGTGATTGTTTAACCTTTTGCGTTGATTTTTTTCTCCATTTGACTACATTTTTTATCCTTTTTCGAGAAAATATGACATTATTGATTATTTTATTTAGTGTCTACGTGCCTATTTCGAGCAGCCCAACTGGGGAAGTACCTCCGCCTTGCAGAAGACCACAGCCATAATTACACTACCTACTACTTGCTCTGTAATAGTGTTGTGTTCCTGGAGGTGAGCAAGGAAGGTCGCCCGAGGCCCCTAGGATGCGTTGTGTTGAGAGCGAGAGAATTTGTACCTTCAGCTGTCAACACGGCGAATCCTCAAACATATCAAGGGTCGGCAACGCCCATGTTACTCCTTTACACGTAGTTGAAACCAGCAACATAACCGGGAATCTACGGCTTACTACCGTTCTTGTTTCTCGATAGCTGGATAGTTAAGACTGATGGCTGATATACAGAGCTACGATCCGTTCCTTCTGATAATTATAGTGCTCTTCAAAATACCGGTATCATAAACCCCGACATACCAGTTATGACATTAAATTAATAGGGGTGTAGACTCAAAATTTATTATTACTCCAAAAGAAAGAATGCAAAAAAATATGCCACGATCCCCGAGCGTCATACATAGTAAATGACAATCGTTTCATATGAAAGTGCGTTTTGCGGAAAAGGGACAATATACTTAAACTTTGAACACTTGTAAATTTGTGAGTATTTAATCCCCTGCTTTACTTTTTTCTCCATTTGACACAATTGGATTTTGAATTCTACATTATTGGTTATTAACCCCCGACGCAAAGAGAGGGGTGTTATAAAGTTTAACGTGTCTGTCTGTGTGTCTGTGTGTGTGGTATGGTATCTGTCTGTGGTATCGTAGCTCCCAAACGGATGAACCGATTTTCGTTTAGTTATTTTCGTGTCATAATTATATACTGTTGGAGTAGAAGATGGCGGGCGGCAATGACGTCACGTCCCCTGCCTTTATAAGCGATCAACATGGCGCGCTCGGGTTACTTTTCACTCGAGCGCCGGCGTGGTAACAGCTGTAGTGCTTTGGTCACGTGATTTTGTGAGCTATCTTTTACTATTTTATAGTGTCGTGTGATTAATTGATTATTCCGTGCCTTTAATGATGGTGCCCAAGTGTTAATCGCGTCAGTACTTTGTTCCTTAGATTTCAAGTAAAATTTTGGTCTGTGAAATAAATTTGTTGTTGTTAAAGCTGTGTTTTTCTTATAAAATTTTGATCTTAATTGCCAAAATCAGAAGTGGGATAGGCCTTAGCCCGAAACGGCTTTGCTATCACACGGAAGATTCGGAAAGAACAAAGTACTGGCGGATTTTATTTTCTTTCAATTATAATTTTTGGTTGTGTGTGACGGTATTTTTATAATGACGGGCCACGCGGATAGATCGCGTAGCAAATCACGTCATCACCGTCACAAACATAGGTCACGCGCGCGTACCCCGTCTCGCACAAAGAGATCGTTGCAAGATACATTGAACACCATTCTAACGCGGCTAGATACCCTCGAAAACAATAATAATGAACGTAGGGCTACTGATGTTGTGCCCGATAACTCTGGTACCACGCCGAGCAGCTCTCTTGCGATTAACCAGGGGTTGATCGCGCCGTCCATGCCGATGAGTAATGTAAACAACGTGACTGGTCACGTGGGCGCTGCTTCCGATAACTCAGTAATTGAAAACAACTCGGCTGGAGCCGGCGCGGTCAACCGGCTGGTTCCACTAACACCGCCGTCTAACGGCATCACCCGCGTAAACGATGTAGGACCGGAACCTGCTCAAACTAACATAGACCATCACGATCGCTACCCCGTCTTGCTTTCTTCCACGCAAATATTGGTCGACGCGATAAAATCAATAAATCCAGCGCGGGCTCATAATTACTACGTGTCTAACTTTGACCCGTCAATACACGATATCGACGTATGGTGCCAAGAGGTAGACCGCGCTAGATTGGCAAACGGGTGGACCGATCACGAGTGTCTTTCCCGCGTTGGCGGCTGCCTCAAAGGTGACGCCAAAACATGGTTAAACGAGTGGGTCAGTGCTGATCGGACGTGGGCAAATTTCGTTCGCGAATTTAAACCGTTGTGCCCTCGCAAACTGGACTACGCCAATATATTGTTCGAAACTATGAATACTACGTCCGATAAGTACGCCACATATGCCGAAAATGCTCGACGTACCTTATTACGTCTGAGAGTGGTCAAGGGGCTTAGTGAAGACTTAATGACACAAATTACTATTCGCGGAATAACTGACGCACAGGTTAGAGCTGCCGCCTCTCTCCAGAACCTCGCCTCTGATAGTTTGGTTTCATTTCTGTCAATTTATGCCAAGCCTACCCGCAGCAAGTCTGACATGATTTCAACTAATTCTAGAAAACGCTCTCATCCAATACGAGACAACAATTTAAAGTGTTTCTCCTGCGGACAGGCCGGGCATAAGAGTTACCATTGTCCCAAAAAAACAAAACCGGGTTTAGTTGATAAAAAATCGTCCGAAAAGAAAAACATCGCTTGCACTTTTTGTCACAAGCCAGGTCACACGGAGGACATGTGTTTCGCTAAAGATAGGTCCCAAAACAATAAGACAAAAAAAGCCAACCTTTGTAAGCAGGAACTAGCGGATGCCGGCACGAATAAGGACTTAATCACGGCTGTCATTCAGGGCATTCCGGTAGACGTGTTGATTGACAGTGGAGCCCTCGACATTTCGTTAATATCTGACGATGTTATCAAATACTTTTCATGCGATAGGAAGCCGAAGCTTTCCATTTTAAAAGGAGTTAGTGAGAAGGAAATAGTTGCGAACTGGTATGTCACTTTGACTATTGAATTCCCCAATATTTCCCTGGAAGCTGACTTTGTAATTGTCCCTTCAGGATGCATGAATACCCCTATTATAATTGGCACCGACGTCCTTAATCGTGACGGTATCACATATGTGCGTACTAAAGACAAACAGTATCTCACTAGGTCAAACCCGCAACCCGCTTTAATATGCAATGTCGGAACAGCTGGCGAATCACTGACCGTGAACACACCCCTTCAGGGAAAGCAAAGGGACGCATTGATGAACGTCATTGGTGACTTTGCCGATAACTTTATTTCAGGCACTGCCACTACCACCGTCACTACTGGTAAAATGAAAATAAATCTAACTGATGATACGCCAGTTGTTTACCGACCATACAAGCTCGCTTACCAAGAAAAGCTCAAGGTAAGGGAGATTGTACAAGACCTCTTAGACAAAAATATAATTCGAGAGTCCCAGTCGGAGTATGCGAGTCCTATTATCCTCGTAAAAAAAAAAGATGGGTCTGATAGGATGTGCGTGGATTTCAGGGCCGTCAACCAACTTACCGTTAAGGATAGGTACCCACTTCCCTTAATTGATGACCATATCGACCGTTTGGGCAGTAGCAAGTTCTTCTCAAGCCTCGACATGGCGACGGGCTTCCATCAAATACAAATTGATGACGACTCGATACACAAGACGGGATTCGTCACGCCGGAGGGACATTATGAGTACCTCAAAATGCCCTATGGTTTGACGAACTCACCGATTGTGTACCAACGAATCATCAATAACACACTACGCAGCTTCATTGATAGTGGCGATGTCTTAGTGTATGTCGACGACGTCCTTATAATGAGTAACAGCGTCGAAGATGGCATCATGTTGTTGCGTAGTGTTGGAAACACTTACAGCCGCAGGGTTCTCTATAAATCTGTCCAAATGCTCATTCCTCACTACAGAAGTAGAATATCTAGGTAGGGTCATCAGTCAAGGTCAGGTTAGACCGAGTCCAAGGAAAATAGAGGCATTAGTAAATTCGCCGATTCCTACTAATGTGAAGCAAGTAAGACAGTTTTTGGGGCTCGCAGGGTACTTTAGGAGATATATTGAAGGGTACTCCACAAAGACTGCTTGATAACTCACTTAACCAGGAAAAGGGTAAAGTTTCATTGGGGTGCAGAGCAAGAAATAGTGCGCCAGGAACTATTTCCCTATTAACATCCGAACCTGTGTTGTCCATTTTCGACCCTAATTTGCCAACGGAGGTGCATACCGACGCTAGCAGCGCTGGCTACGGTGCTGTACTGCTGCAGGCACATGGGGAAGATAGAAAAAGGGTTGTCGCCTATTATAGCAAAGTCACGCAAGGCGCGGAAAGTAGGTATCACTCCTACGAATTGGAGACTCTGGCGGTAGTGAAGGCGCTGCAATACTTCCGCCATTATCTTGTAGGCCTCCAATTCAAAGTAGTGACTGATTGCAACGCACTTAAGTCCACCGAGCGAAAAAAAGATTTACTCCCACGTGTCGCTCGTTGGTGGGTGTACTTACAAGACTTTACGTTCACAATCGAATATCGTAAAGGCACGAATATGTCCCACGCTGATTACCTCAGCCGTAACCCCATCGCCGCGGTACACAATATACAACGGCCGCGAAATTGGGCGCAAATTGCCCAAGCAGCCGATGAAGAAACACAGGGTCTTTTACAAAGGCTACGCGAAGGGCAGTTAGACTCCAGGCGATACGTAGATAAAAATGATCTTTTGTACTACAAGTACAACCCGATAGGCGAAGAAAGCAGGTTGTTATGTTTTATTCCGAAGGGCCATAGACTCAGTTTGTTGCGCATTTTTCATGATGAACATGAACACATCTGTGCCGAGAAGTCGTTAGACCTAATTTTAAAGCACTTTTGGTTCCCCGGTCTTCGGCAATTCGTGGCCAAATACGTAGCTCACTGTTTAGTGTGCATCTCCAAAAAACGCGTCCCTAGAGCCTCGAACCAAAACATTACGTCGTGGGAAAAGTCCGAGGTTCCGTTTCACACGGTTCACATAGACGCCCTGGGCCCCTTACCTGAGTCTAATGGCTTCAAGTTCGTACTTATTTTAGTTGACTCCTTCACTAAGTACACCTTACTATACCCGATATACCGACAAGATGTAAGTGAGCTTAAGCGAGCCTTTACACATGCGATCTCGTTATTTGGCGTCCCTACTTTACTAGTAACGGACCGTGGGCGAATGTTTGAGTCGTCAGCGTTCGTTGAGTGGATTACTGAGTTGGGCAGCGACATACACTACATCACGCCCGAAATGCACCATTCGAATGGCCAGGTCGAGCGCTATGTACGCACCATCCTTAATATGATTAGGATCGAGGTAGGCCACCGAAACGCTTTGTGGTCTGAAACGCTGTGGAAAATGCAGTTAGTACTTAACATCACGAAACAAAAGACCACTCAGGCATCTGCACTTAATCTCCTCATTGGTACCAACGCAACTACTCCCGTGATACGCGCTCTAGTTCTCGATGTGGCGTTAGAAGACTCGCGACCGAACAGGGAAGCTTGGCGTGAGATCTGTCGGACTAGAGCCAGTGAGCGCTTGAGAAGGAATCAGGCCGATCAGGACTCCTATGTCAATAGGAATAGGCGCGCTCCTAGAGAGTTTGCCCTCAATGATCTCGTCTTCGTTATAAAATACTCGCAATCGACGGGAAAACTGGACTCGGGAATGAGAGGACCTTATAAAGTCATTAAGGTCCTCCCCCATGGTCGCTATGAGCTCAGGCTCCTCGGTGGGTCGTATGGAAAAACGACGCAAGCGGCCGCCCAGTATATGGTGCCATGGCGAGGAGAGTGGTGCCCAGAGACCTGCGCCACCTTCTTTGAGAGTGAGTAGGTGATCACCTCGTTTTTACAGTAATAGAGTTGTAACCCAGTTCGCTACAGTATCTCTACCCCAGATCGATAAACCCACCTTGACCATATCTTGTACTTATACCTAACAATCTCTTTATTTTTCCGTAAATAGTTTCAACATGTTAAATGACCGACCGACCGACATATTAAGTACATGATTAGTAACCTTCTACTATTTACTAGCGTGCGGGCTGCAAACCTATTGCTGATTAACGTGCCGCGTCACTCAGGGCACACACTGGTGTTGCTCTCGATGCTGTGAGTTTTCACTACTTCTGGCCAAAGTAGTGATGCAGAATAAACATTCAGGTGATGCCTGATAGTTTGTTAAGAGACGTGCGATTCAGCGATGCCTCCGTCTTGCTCAAACAGGCGATTCAGCGATGCCTCTGTTTGCCACCTAGACATGCGATTCAGCGATGCCTCTGTCTGCGGGTGTATGTGTGAATGATTTCGAAGGGGGTCAAATGAGACGTCTCGCATAGGGTGTTAAGAGCATGAGTGAAGATGAATGATCTGTGATAAGTAAATAATTACTCGAACTAGTGGAAGTGGTGACTGAAAGCTTCAGAATGGAAGTACGCTATACGAACCACACATTTCAGTTGAACGTTTGGCTTAAGTCATTTCCGTTCCAGGTGGTGACCTCGAAAATTTAGAGGTTGATGCCCCATTGGCTGGGCCCTCAAACAGAAGTGACGTCGAGGCCGACGTCTCGTCAGGAGAAGCCGTGTTGGAGTAGAAGATGGCGGGCGGCAATGACGTCACGTCCCCTGCCTTTATAAGCGATCAACATGGCGCGCTCGGGTTACTTTTCACTCGAGCGCCGGCGTGGTAACAGCTGTAGTGCTTTGGTCACGTGATTTTGTGAGCTATCTTTTACTATTTTATAGTGTCGTGTGATTAATTGATTATTCCGTGCCTTTAATGATGGTGCCCAAGTGTTAATCGCGTCAGTACTTTGTTCCTTAGATTTCAAGTAAAATTTTGGTCTGTGAAATAAATTTGTTGTTGTTAAAGCTGTGTTTTTCTTATAAAATTTTGATCTTAATTGCCAAAAATACATACATTCATTTACGCCTTTATCCCTAAAAGGCACATGCTGCCTACCGAGTACATGAAACTCAACACACACACAAGTATCACTTTCAGCATAAATGTGGCTATAAAAGATCGACAACATGTGACATCGTAGTGACAGGTTGCTAGCTCATCGCCCACAACACACTTCAACCCTGTTCCCTTAGTCGACTCTTACGACACCCACAGGAAGAAACTGGTGCTATTCTAACCCGACACCACACACATAATTATATAATATAGATAATTTTATCCCGAGTGTTCTTCACCATGTTTCATGAAAATCTGTTCAGCCCTTTTTTAGATATCGGACTTTGATATCAAAATGTCGGGGGTTCCTCAACTTTTCTAAGTTGTAATTATTTTATTTGGTGTCTACACCCCTATTGTACCGGAATTACAGGTGTTACCGTCCCCAATTATTTTCGAGCGCCGTATATATCTACTCACGTCAGTCCTGGCGCAGGAGCAGGTCATAGCGGTGCAGAGGAAGCAGTTGATGAGCAGCATCACCAGGAACATGACTCCCAGCGCGATGGCCAGGTACAGCAGCCACGGCGGGTGGATGCCGCCCTCCGAACAGGTGAGGGCTGCTACTGTGGACAGCACAGTGTCAAACTATGATCTTTATTGTCTATGGTAGTCAGAGGCGTCTCTACTTAGCCCATGTAGCGCCCGCGTGCAAACATTACTCTAGCGCCCCCTTGTACAGTCAGCATCATATAGTTAGTAGCAGCCAAAGTAGCCAAATATATCGGAACACGTCTTTATTACTATAGGAGTAAGGAAGTGTTACGATATATTTGACTACTTTGGCTGCTACTATGTGATGCTGACTGTACGCGCGCGGTCAAAATGGTATGGTAGCGGGCGGCGCTCGGCGCCCCCTTGGACTGCTGCGCCCGTGTGCGACGCACACCCTGCGCCATAGCTAAAGACGCCTCTGATGGTAGTCACCCACATAGAGATAATCTATCGCTGTCTAGCTCGAACGAAAAAACCATAGTAGTCTATTAGCGCCACAGAATGGGTGTCATTGCCATTATGCGGGGTTGGGGGCGGGGTGTCAAACGATGCCAGGCAGCCGTTTAGTTCGAACATGCGCATACGGGTTTTAGGCGCGGTGTTTAGAAATTTGCAAGGAGCTCGCATTCCATGGTTTTTTCATTCGCTAGTCTAGCCGTTCTAAATACGCAGATATTCAGATGTACTCTACGAGTAATGATTGCACGGATAAATACATACATAATGGTGCTCTCTGTATTCGTTTCGGGGCACATGATTTCATTGGCCCGTTTTAAGAAGCTACAAGTCACAGCTCTAACTTGGCAACACTGGTCAAATGGCCAATGAATATCCATTGACCTAAGCACGACTTCCAATACACTCACTTATGTTATAAAACACATTTTCTTTTCAGGTTTGCATAAAAAAATCGGAAGTTGCTTTTTCGTGTTTACACAGTAAGTACCGGAGTTGAATGCCAGTACCTATACGCAGTTGAATGCCGGTACGCAGTTGAATGCCGGTACGCAGTTGAATGCCAGTACGCAGTTGAATGCCACGAGCGATCCTGCGACGCTCCCTTTACAAGGTGGAGCAGGATGCCGTTGGTGGTTTTAGATAGTCCATAGTTTCGGTTAGTCGATCATACCCGTCCTGGCAGTGACAAGATAGAGCGTCTGTCACTGGCTGACACCGTTCGATAGAACGAGACTGACGCTCTATCGTGTCACTTATCACACGATAAGTGACAAGATAGAGCGTCCGTCACTGGCTGACACCGTTCGATAGAACGAGACGAAGCTCTTATCTCGTCATTTATCGCGTGATAAGGCCGACCATGATACGGGGCCAGGACGGGATGCGTAAACGCACTTCCCCGACGTTTAAAATAAATAAAAATAAAACCGGCCAAGGGAGAAAAGGGCGTAAAACTATGCACATACCTGCCTACCACAACCGTACCCCCCTTACTTATATTGTCGTACCTGCGCTGTCGTTGGGGTCCAGCACGAACACCCCGGTGGAGGCGGTGACGGTGCTCTCCTCCTCGCCGACCACGCCCACTCCGTCGTCCACCGCGCAGTCCTGCACCGGGCAACTACCTGGAATACACGGGTAACCAAACTTTATTCAAGTGAAAACTTCTTTAGCGGCGCTGTGCACTTTTTGTGATAGGGAAAAATTGTTAAACTCGCCACAGATTTCGTAAGGTGAGATTTGAGGGGGGGGGCTGTGACTGTTTTATTTGACCTCTTTCTAGTTGCGAGACATATCGGTTGTTACCGTTATTATTTGAATCGATTTCGCTGAGAGACTCTTTAATGTTAAATAATTGTAATAGTTCTGAAGTGTTACATTAATGTAATATTAATTGACATGTTTGTGTACGATAAATGAATATTGTATTTTACCACATAAATGATAGTACTTTTATAATGATAATTAAAGCAATTCGTGCAAAATTATTCCCTAACCATTCCAAAAAATCAAAAACGTTAATATTAAATTTTTCACTTATTAAAATATACGGGTAGTTTTTATCCCGGACCCACGCAGACGAAGTCGCGGGCGGAAGCTAGTAAAACCATATAGCCATTAAAATAACACAAGTACTTCATCATCATCATATCAGCCGAAAGACGTCCACTGTTGGACATAGGCCTCCCCCAAAGAATGCCACAATGACCGTCATTTAATGGAGATTAAGAAACTATAATACCTAAGTCATATTTCATCTCTATGATGACAATATACTTAAACTTAAAGAAGAAAAGTTTAGGATCCTATAATAATATCTCCGAACCATCGCTCTGTTAATGTGAGCTTCGAAGTAATTCGATGGGTGGAGTTATAATTAACGCTACGCAGGTCCAGAAGGTCAATCTGGTGTAAATAACTCGTAAATACGTAATTTGGGCCGATGACCTGCTGACCTTTAATTATCAAGTGACACAGGAAAAACGCTCAAGTACCTATGCACAGCATGAAAGGTCGAAGGGCATCATACTTGTACCTACCCGCAGGGTAATTAGTTACGCAAGTTATCGAATCAGGATATGTCATGTGTGTGTGGTATACATAACATAATTAATTGTAATTTTTTGAAGGCGAAAATGGCAGGTGATACCTACTTCCCAACACGCGCTCGAAAAAATTAAGTATGCAATACAATAACTCTGCTGATGCAATTAGGCAGGTAAGTACTAAACACAAATTAACTGATAAAGTGATGCCCCGTATCATGGTCGGCCTTATCACACGATAAGTGACAGGATAGAGCGTCCGTCACTGGCTGACACCGTTCGATAGAACGAGACGACGCTCCTATCTTGTCACTTATCGCGTGATAAGGCCGACCATGATACGGGGTCTGGACTGATGTCGTACGGCGTATTTTAACGCGCTGAACATTGGTTTTACCTAGTAATCTGAACCAAACTGAAAAGATAGCATAAAAATATACGAATATTTGTTTCCGAGTCATGGATATTACTATGTATTTAAGTTTTTATTTATCTATATAAGTATGTTTATCGTAGTGTAGTAGATACCCATAGTACAAGCTTTGCTTAGTTTGGGACTAGGTCGATTTGTGTAAGATTACCCACTAATAAAAAAAAAAATTGTAGATAAGTATGTAACGTGATCCGGCCGTTACCTTTGCAGATGGAGATGTCGCACTGGAAGTTGATCTGCGAGGAGTCTGGGAAGCGGAACATGGCCGGGATGAAGAGCTCCGCCGCGCCGCTCTCGGACCGCACTATCACCGACTGCTGCTTTATGGGACACCTGGAATCCATACAAAGTACGGGTGTACACTCGAAAATTATTATTACTCCTAAAGAAAGAAGGCAATAAAATATGCCTAGTGACGAAAATCCCATTCAGATATCTCAAAGAATTACGAAGCTACAACCGTTTTAATATTGCTTGTTAGAGAGAAAAAGCGCTCGCAGTTAGTGACGTCACTAACTACGAGCGTCGTCGTTTCATATGAAGTTGCGTTTTTCGAAAAAGGGACAGAACATACCCCTTCTTAAAACTTTGGACACTTATAAATTCGTGATTATTTAATCTCTTGCGTTGCTTATTTCTCCATTTTACTACATTTTTAATCCTTTTTCGAGAAAATACGACATTATTGATTATTTAATTTAGTGTCTACACCCCTATTATTGAAAAGTGAATTATAAAATAATAGTTATTTAAAATAGAAAATCGGCAACGAGTGGTGATAGATTAAAACACGACCGAAGGGAGTGTTTTAAAACCAACACGAGTTGCGAATTACCTATTCCCACGTGTATCGTACAACGTTTTACTGTACATATGGCTCTTTAAAGTTTAGACATATGCACGGAAAATGCTTTTTCCGCACTAGTGCGGGAAAGTAGCACCGTATCTACTGAAAATATATATATGATCGTATTTTCCGTAGTATAGACTGATTCAAATATTACCTATGTAGGCAGGCAAGGGTTTTACTTGCGAGATTAAACATCAATATTATACTTAATGATTGTGATTTGTGTAACACTAAACTCAATAATGTGCTCATTTAGATATTGTATCCTTGTATTTCGTTATGGCACGGTCGGCTCACTCCGGCCCCGGCCGGTATGTTAGCGCTGCTACGGCACGCACGCGTTCTATCGCAGCGGGTTGCATGCGATAGAAAGGGATGGCCACGTTTAGGCTCGTTCGGCATATCTAAACAGGGGATTTGTTAACAGAAACCCTTCAGACCCCGTATCATGGCATCACGTGATTATCACGCGATAAGCGACAAGATAGAAGCGTCGTCTCGTTCTATCGAACAGTGTCAGCCAGTGACGGGGCGGACGCTCTATCCTGTCACTTTTCGTGTGATAAGGCCGACCATGTTATGGGGTCTGTACGTAATACTATTATTTATTCTGTGGTTATGTAAGTAAGTACCTACCTATCTTATCAGTCGAATGTTTGATTTTGTTGGATTGTGATATTACTTATCCAGTTTAAAGGGATGCCTTAATTTGAGTCGGAGACGCCCCCTAGACAGAGACACGCTGAAGCCTTCTGCGCACGAGGAAAAGAGATGTAACACTCTTCGGGAATGGCTTTTTTGGACCAATTTCGATAAATACCTAACTTAGTGTAGTTTTATTTAAATTTCATAAAGTGAGATTTTAGATGAGATAAAATACTATAGTATTAACTTGATTGTGTCGTAAAATAATGTATCGTTTGAGTAGGCTGAGTAAAAAAAGGAAAATACAGACCCAACTTTGGACTTTTTTTCTATCGAGGAAATTTTAAGCAATCGTGTATCGATAAAATCAGATAAACAATCATATAGTCAAGAATCATACATATATCTGAAAATCAGACCTTATTGTTTCTAGTCAGAACGGCGTTTCAAAGCACGCGATAATTTCCAATGCACCGCCTTAAACATCCAATGGAATTACATTAGGTAAGTTTATGTGAATAGTGTGCTCACCCTCGTTTATCCAGCAAGTCTACGGTGTTGTTCTTCATGTTGAACGCGAAGCAACTCTTCATCTTAATGCCATGGGCACCTGGAATTTGAAAATATTGTAATTTTTACCAAACTTGTTAATTGTTAGATTGGATTCTTTATTTCATGATACAAATTACATTACTGCATACATGTAAAAAAAAATGTTTTTTTATCGCTATCGTCAAAAATTAAGAAAAATAAAGATACAATAATAAGACAATGTCAACAAATATGAGTAGGTACACAATAACGGAAATAGAAAAAATATATCAACCACTAGGTTTCATCAGGCGTAGGGGGTAAGGGTTACTAGGTTGCTGACTACCTTATCTTATGTTAATTACCCAATACCTGCTCTAGATAAGCCTTTTACCGCTTTTTTTTAAATATCAATACAACTTCTCTTATAAGTACCCATATTCTTTGAAATACAAAAAAAAATGTTCTTATAGCATAGCGCGTGTACGTAGCTCAAACGAATGTTTACTAGACCAATATAATTAATTGAAGTAATCCATTATTCGTTATGCTATAATTAAAGTTCTATACTATATATGCTTTGGTCCATCGAATTCTCATTTAAATGTGTTCCACACGCTCGTTTACACTTACAAGTTACAACCGTGCCAGCACAAGTTCCTGAAGCAAACTAAAATGCGAATGCGAAGCAAAAGTGATGAACCAATTAAAGCTCCAAATAGCCTGACCCCGTATCATGGTCGGCCTTATCACGCCATAAGTGACAAGATAGAGCGTCCGTCTCGTTCTATAGAACGATGTCAGCCATGACGGACGCTCTATCTTGTCACTTATCGTGTGTTATGGCCGTCAATGCTATGGGGTCTGAGCAAGATAGTCGCGCTATATATGTATGAAAAAAAAAACAACAATATTATTTACAGCTTTTTTTACATCATAAAGGTATGGTAATCGGACTAAGTATTCTTGAATAATCCACCTACATTTAATAACGCGATAGTGAAAAATAATGAAAGGTTAAATCTACTTATATCAATTCCGTGTAAATCAGGCGAAAATGTAAACTTTCTTTACTTTATAATTTACTACTTCCATTTAAGTTCTTTAGGATACGCGTATAATCCACTTATATTTTTAATGAAAAAACTATATTATCTCAAGGTCGTAAATATTTCATTAAACTGCAGTCATTTCCTGAAGCATCTATTTTTGGATTCAGGTTATCAGTCAGTCTCAAAATTTGTATATTCAAACATGTTTTCATCATAAAAATACTGATACCATTTTGCTTGCGAGTTCATTTTTTTTTCTAACTTCCAGTCCATAGATTTAGTGATTTCAATAATCAAAGCTTTTAAATTATCATATAAAGCCCGTGACCAAATAATTAGCCTCATATTGGATTATTTCCAATAGTCATTTTTCAATTAGGTATATTTACCGTCAGGTTTGCTCATCTCCGCTCGAAGCGTGTAGGGCAAATTGAAGGCGGCATTCATAACCTTTTTGCCATTTTCGTTCAGCATTCGTAGGGACACGAGTGAGGTTTCGTTTCTGAAAATAAATTGACTTTGTCATGCGTGAAAAGGGGCGCGAATCGATTTTCTAAATGTGACATGATCCCAGCCTTTAGGGATGCTCCCTCATGTCTCTGTATTTCAAAATGAGAAATACTGAGACATAAATTTCGACCAAAGTAAAAAAAAAACATGAAAAAAAATCCCGCTCGGGCGAATATTTTAATAAATTTCCACTTTGATCGAATTTTAGAATTTCGTTAGCGAATGTTTCTGCTTAGTAAACATTTACTGACAAGCCAAGGTAATATGTGATTTGAGGTCCGTGCGCGCTAAATCAGGGAGTCAATATAAGACGTAGGTATGTCAACACATTGCATGCATTGTTAAAATATTCATACAACTGTGATGGATGAGACCTAATATTATTATTATTTCTTTCTTTGACATGTAAAATTACATATTTACCAATAAATGATTGTATTCTATTGTATTGTATGTGCGTAGCGTAACGCATTGATATGAAATTGGAATACTTAATTAATGTCTCAGATTGACCTCTGATATAGCGCACTACGTACTATGGCGTAGCAATTTAACTACAAAAAATGTTTACCTACTTATTACGTTTATGGAGATATAAATTTCACACAGAGAAGAGACAAAAACCCGCTCATGAATTATCTTTTCCATACGACGCGGGAAACCGCGTTATAAGCTCGTTAAAAGCTTTAAAAAGTTTGTTTCAAAAGTACAGGCACCCCGTTTTCCTTACGCGAGTAAAAGTTACATTTACACGCAACAGGTGTTTAAACTTAAAGTTCAAGAACGTTGTACAAGGACTTTTGTCGTGTTATAATTGCGGTGACAGTTTAATTCTTGCTTGAATGTTGTTATAATTCTTCCAGTGTTCATTTAAGAGAGCAAAGGTGTTCATAATTCGAGATTTCTCTACCCAAAATAGAAACAGAGGTAAGGCAATCCGCAATTTCATCTTGCTCAAACGTTTTGACCAAGCAAAACTGGAGGACAGCCTTCACCTTACAGAAGATCGCAGCCATGCAAATCTCACCTTGTGGTATTGGTAGAGCTCTCAAGCATGTGTTATGTTGAAAGTGAGTCTTGATTTGCGCATAACTAACTAACTAACTTCAAATAAGTAAGTATGCCCACAGGCTACGGTGTCCACTGGTTTGAGAGTTCACTTCAGACCGTGCCCTGGTTTGCTACCGCCGTAGTACCTACCTATATAAAATTATTGTAGGTACCTTAGCTGTAGATTACTATTTTCTGTTTTGAACTGTTCTGTACTGTGTTTGACCCTGGTCAATAACCCTACCGATTCAAAAGAGCATGTAATTCAGAATGTCATACCTCGCGTTCCTGAAGCCCGCCTTGCCGCACGTGATGACGTAGAACTTGTCGTCGGCGAGCTCCAGCGTGCGGTGCACTCGCACCGCGAACGGCAGAGACCGCTCGTCTGTGCGCTGGAACATCATAATGACAGTATTACTACTGCTGAAGACATGCAATTTAATGTTAGTTCTTTCTGAAAGGGCTTACGAAGTTGTAGCTGTCACACGTTAAACCCCACGTCGCGCACTTTTCGTTTCAACGGAGCTAGTGCTGTTCAAGCATTCACGGTGTACGTGCCTAGCACGCAAAGGTCCCTTTTCTTTCTTATTATGCTGCTGCAAATGTTTTTTCAACACATGTGCTTGTAACGTACGTACCTCTTATTATGTCGCTTTTAGGCTCATAATCCTAGGTATTAAACACGCGTGTTTTATAAGTTTATAACATTACGACACTTGTGTGTTATGGTTATATCCCGATATGTGAGTAAAACGCTGTTCCCATCATTAAGTAAAGAAAGTAGCTTGGCAGGCCTATAAAATTTTCATCTTCTGAAAAGGATATTTCCCTCGCAAATGTGTTGAAAACGTCGTATGAAGCGCGTGAGCTTTGATAATTAGATACATTCTCGGCTCTCTTATCACGCTCACCTGCGGGTCGCGTGAACCTCACTTGTATCACAATGTGCTATTTCACACCTTTAATGCTACTTTTCTGTTCAATTCAAGCTACTTTTTTAATTTATTCATTAGCATGTAGCATTTACGCAATGAGCCAATTGACCACAGATCTTAATAAAATAATCGATTGTAATTTCATCGTAATCGATTATATTATTACGACGCCAACCGTAGTTTGGCGACCCCTGGTCCAGATATAATAAACAGTACTTACATTATTCCAGAATACTCCGCAGTAGTCTGGCGAGCCCTGCGCCGCCATCAGGCTGACGTCGAAGGTCATGGACTCGGAGCCATTACCTTGCGCCATGCATGCTGGCGTCCTGGAAAATAAAACACCAGTCTCAGTACATAAGATACCATTCTGGAATGCGATACTGACGTGTGTGTTAACCCGTAAGAAGGTTAACGCCTTTGGAAATGAATGTCGTTACGAGCTTGATAAAAAGCGAGATGAGCTCAAGGCTCCACCATCACCTGTCAGATCATCCATCAATCCATTACTACAATAAGTCGGTGTGTGTGGTGTTAACTTGCCCATATATTTATAAGGAAGATCGGGGACGCCAGCCACTTGTGAGCGCATAATATGATATAGATAATAATAGATACAGACCTACCTAGTCTAGAACTTCCAAAATGTGTGATGGGTCCCATGACTCATCAATGTCTGGGATAGGTAGGTACTTATCGAGATTTAATAGTAATAACTACCTACTTATATGTGAAAAAGACAGAAGTGATGACTACCATGGATGTCATTCACAACGTGCCTTTTACCGGTGTGAGCATCGGCGGAGAAGCGTTATCTGAAGTGGATAAGTTTAAGTACCTTGGTAGCACAATAACATCCAAGTGCGACCTGGAGTCGGAGATTAATGGCCGAATTGGTGCTGCAGCTGCGGCTTACGGCAAGCTGCGACCCAAGGTTTACCGGTCCCACGACCTTAAACTTGCCACAAAAGTTAACGTCTACATGGCTGTTGTGCTGCCTAATCTCTTATACTCTTCCGAAACGTGGGTGCTCTACCGTAAACACATCCGCATACTCGATAGATTCCACCTCAAATGTCTCCGAGACATCATGAACATCAAGTGGATGGACCGTGTCAGGAATACAAATGTCCTGAGGCGCGCAAATGTCGGAGGCATTGAGGTGTATCTGATGAGGCGGCAGCTGCGGTGGTGTGGACACGTGTCGCGTATGTCGGACGACAGAGTGGCGAAGCGCATTTTCTTTTCAGAACTCCAAAATGGTAAGCGTAAATGTGGTGGCCAATACCTTCGCTATAAGGATGTTCTGAAAATACACATGAAGAAATGCAACTTAGAGCCCTCTGAGTGGGAGGAGAAGGCAGCACGGCGGCCCGAATGGCGACGTCTAATCCATCAACAAGTAAATGCCTTCGAAATTGAGCGTCGTAACGAGCTCGATAAAAAGCGAGACGAGCTGAAGGCTCGCCTACCGGCATCCATCCAGTACAACTTCGTGGGCGGGGTATTAACCTGTCCAATTTGCGCTCGTACCTTTGAAAAAAAGATAGGATATGCAAGCCACATGAGAGCGCACCAGAGAGTAGAACAACAAAACTCAAGTCATATTGCTAATCGATGATATCAAGTCCAGATCACACAGTCGCTGTGGCCGAAATCGGTCATGACATTAATAATAATAATATATACGTTTAATTCTATCATGGCGAGGCTGACATATCGATTGTACAAGCCTATATAAACTTTCTACAAGCCCATTTTAAATAAAATGGCGCTAAAATTCGTATGTCTAACTGTCACGACATTTGTGTTCGTATAAGAAAGGGACAAACCGCAACAGCGCATTTTATATAGCATAGGCATTTTAAGTTTTAGGATACTAATTAGCCATGCGTGATAGCCATGTTATGACAAGGTTGTGAACTTGTGACACTGTTAAATTTCCCAAAATAGGAATTCCTAATCCACGATCCATCATGAACATGTGCAAGTTATAGTAAGCCAAATAAACATGAAAACGGTCAAGAACATCCAGGTTTTGTAGCCACTGGTTTGTGCGGTCTCTGTCTCTCATATCATATCCAATATAACTTGTTCGTTTCTAAACCATGATCTGCGGTTAGTTTTCTTCCTAAATTTCTGTTCTATGAGCTGATCTATATTTTTGAGTTTCTTACCGATTTTCTACTGAGTTTATACCAATATTTCCATTTCAAAATTAATGCCCCCCACCAGCAGTATTGCAAGCGTTCACAGGCTACGGTAACCGCTTACTATCAGGCGGGCCGTGCGCTATTTTGCCACAGACGTGGCATACAAACATATTGGTAGGTATTCATAAGTCCTTCAAGTTAAAAACTACCTGCATATTGTAATATATAATTTGTCACACCTAGGATATTGCGTTCCTTTTCTTTCTTTTTGTTGGCCCGATATTATTCCTAATGTTGGCCAACCTATAACGCGTTGTTACATTCTCGTCGTATCTGTGCGCACCTGCCTTTGTCCGGTGTGTTTAGTCTGTGGTTCGGTGTTGCCAGGTTGTTAATTCCGATTACCCTGACCGCTGAAGGAGCGGGCATAAATAGCTTTCGTTACTAATAAACTCGACAATGCGACAGCCAAGGAGGTTTGTGTTATTTTCGTTTCAGCTGTCCAAGCCCTCGTGTGAGGAACGATACATTTTTGTCACACTTAGACTCGGCGATCATTGGCGTTCGCTCGGACGCCCGGGGAGTTGCGATTGGAAGGCTGGCAACCCGAGATTTAAGAAAAAAAAAGAAGTAAAAGAGAACGCGTGGCAAGACGCCTCGCTTATTAAAGTTAAATTGTAATTCTTCCTCTCTAACCAGCCCGATTGACGTACCGGCATACTAATTGGACCGCGTGGGCCGCATCGGGCCCCCCGAGTTGTTGGGAGCCGATTGCTCCAGCGAGCTGTTTTCTCGATAACCGTAAGTGTTCTCAAGTGTCGTGAATAGCCTTGTGAGATCGTGTCCTTGTTGGAAATATTATAGCGTGATTTCGTTACAAACTTGCAGTTTGGCGCGACGGAAAGGCGTCACAGACGGACCCGAGGGCTAGTTACGCCCCGGAGTCGACATTCGTCAATATTTGACCACCAGGCGGGACGATTTTCCTCCAAAAGGTGAGTTTCATATAACCTTAGGCGTTGCTACGCACGTTGGTGCTTCGATAATCGTCCGTATCCGTCATCGTGGCGTGTTACAATCATGAAATGTGGTACCGGCGACAGTGATAACCCCCTTTATAGTAGCTTACTGATTCCCAATCACTTTACTAGACAATGAGTACCGTTTCACTGAACTATCGCGAAGCCCGGGCCTAACCTGGACTGGATTCCATGCTCGCTCCGTCCCGGACAGTCATGCTCCCCACAGCCTGTAGTGTAACCCGTATTATCATACTGGCCAATTCCAGGAGGTGTTTGGTCGGGGCCACTTCGTAGCCAGGCCGCCTAGATCAACCGAGCTAGCGCCCTGCGTCCGAGGGACATTGAGGAGCACCGCCCGGAGACCAGCTAAGCTTAATTCCTACACTTGTAAACTAGCGCAATCGACCAAAACGTCATCAACAACCCTACCCTAATTTAAGTTTGGTATTAAGACACCTATATTATAACCTCCGTTAACTTTCTTTAAATATATAAATATTTACCACAGGACTAGAGTTTCCTTTTTATTCTACCAAACGAAAACTACTAATTACATGGCGCCCGACGGGTTGATGACGTTTTGACTAGGTTTCCTCTTATTTGAAATGAAGGACATAGTCTGGTTGCTTGCGCTATAACTTCCATTGTTTGACACTATTTAATTATAATTATATTCATCTTAGCATTCAAGTCTTAGCCCTAACTATCAAAGTAAAAACTGATTTGCATGACACAAAGTGCACCTTGTGAATTCATGAGCAACTATCGAATATTAATGATTGTAACGTCTGTTTTGCCATAACAAGGATAGGGTTCTAGTGAATAACACACCTGAATAAGTATTTCCAGGCAGTGGCATATTATTGCATAACATATGTCTCACACTACTTTGTGTTAAAGCCCTTTTAGTGTGTCATAGCATTGAGCTGGTTGGAGAGGAATTACTGAGTTTTTATTTATTTTAGTGGTACTTACATACTTCTGCTTTTTAATGTACTTTGCACTGGTTGCATGCCTGTTTTTATTGTTTACATTGTTTTAAGAGTAACCAATATTACTGTGTCACAAAGTAAGGCAGTGACACGAACTTGCTGACGCATTCCTGTGATTGGTCGATCACGCTAGTGTATCTAAAGACACGTATAAGTTTCATCACGCGTTCACTACACCCGGGACGGTTCGGAGATTAAATTGCTAATTGCATTCAAATTAAACCTTTATGATTTTATTGCTTTATCAACAATTTAAACCACAAACATAAATCCAACTTCGCAAGCACTATAACTGGGGCGATTCGGAAATTTATTCACATGCTGCATTCAAATTGCACAATTAAATACGACTAATTTTCTACAAAGGAAAAACACGTCGTTTTGACATTGCTATTTAATATTTAATATAGCAAGGGTGGTTCAGAGGTAAATTGTCTTGTCGCATTCAAATTGCAACTCCGGTTTCGCGCTCGGGCTGATTGGTGGTCATCAGCTTGACGTTAGATTGTACCATTGCATTGAAAAATTAGTAGCACGCGAAGATGTCTTCAAGTACAGCGTTAGAGGAGCGCCCAATAGCCTTCAATCTACTAAAGAAGGATGAGCTCGAGTACGAAGTCAGGGTGCGCCAGGGGGTGCCACTACCTACAGTAATGGAACTTCGGAGCCAACTGCGGAAGCTGAACCAGGAAACCCCCACGGATGAGGTCGCGGACTACGAGGGAGATGTCGCCGACGAGCTGGATGCAATCTCGTCGAAGATGGACGACCTGCGCAGGCTGCTACAAGAGTCGACACAACCTCGCACCTCGCTAAAGGTACTCAATCGCGTACAAGCGGCTGCACACCACCTATACCATCGCCTGACTCGACTCTCACCTTCAGAGTCAGAAATGACCAGGCATTACGAGCTAAGCGAACAGCTAGACAAGTTGCTGGTGCGATTGGATAATATATTGCTCACTTTTAAAAGTGCACTGACAAAGAGCATCGCTCAGGATGTCATTCCTGCCGCTATTCCTACGTGTGCAGCGCCACATAACAATAATGCAGTACAGAAATTAAATATTAAATATGACGGCAAGACCTGCGTTAAGGCCTACCTACACAAACTGGAGCAAGTGCGTGTCTCCCGGGAGATTTCCGACTCGACTCTGTTCCGCTCGGCGTGCGAGCTCTTCACCGACGAGGCATCCTCATGGTTCGATGGCATTTGTGATCAGGTGCAGTGCTGGACGGACCTCAAGAGTGTGATGCTCCACGATTACTTGCCGGTGGACTACAACGAGCGCCTACTTTGCGAAATAAGGGCGAGGACGCAAGGATTTGACGAATCTATAGTCAATTATGTTAGTGTAATGCTCAATTACTACTCACGCCTAGAGACTCCCCTACCTGAAGCGGAAAAGTTAAGCATTTTATTGCAAAATATTAGACCGTTTTATTCAAAACAATTAGCTTTATTTGCTATAAACTCAATCACTGACCTTAAAGACCGTTGTCGCCAGCTGGAGGCAGCAACTCAACGTGCAAAACGCTTCGCTGAGCCTAATAGAGACTTGTCCAAGTCTCTTGCTCAAGACTTAGTGTATAAACCTAATTCTACAAAACCGGTATCGGCGGTGGGTTTGTACCGACTTGACTTTTGTGTACGGTGCCGAGTAGAGGGACATTCGTTGAAGGCATGTAAGGCGGCACCCAAACTAGTCTGTTATCGCTGTGGCGAGAATAACGTAACAGCACGAACGTGTCCCAAATGCAGTCCTGTACCAAGTACTTCAAAAAACGAGTGATACCGAATCAGAGTATGGCTGATCCGGTTTCAATAAAAACCAATAAAGTATATAACAGTAGAATATTCATACCAACACCTAAAATTAATAAACAAAGATTTTCAATACACAAAACCCATACATTTTTACCCGATACTGACAACAACAACAACCGTCACTTTACTCCGATTACAATACCTCACAGCCTCACATCCCCTACTAACGTCCCCGCTGATACCCTGCATCCTGTCCCCATTCCAACTAACAAAGATAACACCCTCTCTTCCCCGCTTACTAACGCTTTACTCCATACAACTAATTCCACGTACTTCCCCGCCCCCGCTGATACCCTGCATCCCGTCCCCATTCCAACTAACACAGATAAAACCCTCTCTTCCCCGCTTATTAACGCTTTACGCCATACTGCTCACAAGTGCAACGCCCCTCCCCTGCCTGTTTGCTCATCCCCGCCCTCCCTTCCCCTTATAAACACAATCACTACTGTGTATAATAACCGAACATACTCAAATGAAGAAACCTTAAATAAACCAGTTTACCCGGATAATCGGTTCACCGAAAATTGCCAAATTGCGAATGTTTATACAGAATCACCAACGATACTTCCCGCTACCATTATTTACCCAATTAACGAAGTTAACCCAAATAACCGGTTCACCGAAAATTACCAAAATGGATATTCTTGTTCAGAATCAAGTATAGTACCTCCCGCTACCACTATTTACCCAATTAACGAAGTTAACCCAAATAACCGGTTCACCGAAAATTACCAAAATGGATATTCTTGTTCAGAATCAAGTATAGTACCTCCCGCTACCACTATTTACCCAATTAACGAAGTTAACCCAAATAACCGGTTCACCGAAAATTACCAAATAGCAAATCCTTATTCGGAATCAACTACATTACCATCCACAACTACTATTTACCCAATTAACGCAGTTTACCCAAATAACCGGTTCACCGAAAATTACCAAAGTGGAAATTTTTGTTCAGAATCAAGTACAGTACCTCCCGCTACCATTATTTACCCAATTAACGAAGTCAACCCAAATAACCGGTTCACCGAAAATTACCAAATAGCAAATCCTTATTCAGAATCAACTACATTACCATCCACAACTACTACTTACCCAATTAACGCAGTTTACCCAAATAATCGGTTCACCGAAAATAACCAAAGTGGAAATTCTTGTTCAGAATCAAGTATAGTACTTCCCGCTACCACTACTCACCCAATTAACGCAGTTTACCCAAATAACCGGTTCACCGAAAATTACCCAAGCGCAAATTCCGGTTCAATATCAACTGCTTCCCCATCAGTAACAACCGGTTACCCGACTGACCCGTTTAACGCAATCCACGAGAGTTGTGCGCCATGCCTGGATCCGGTAACCACCGACGATGCTGCTGCCTTGCTTGCCTTTAGCGACCCAGTGACTAACAATAAAGCGCCCGTCCCAACAGAATGCCCTCATGAGTTACAAGTCCCACAGGCATTACTTAGTACTATGAGCAGGCATAACTCATCATGCCAACGTAGTGCAGCAGGCCCATTACCACCAAATTTTGATTGGGAAGAGTGGCGGTCCTGGCTGGCGACGATTAGTTCATTTTTCGAAAGTGGCAGAGCTGCTACAAAATTAAACAGTTATATAGATGGCTCAGACTTGCGTCCTTACCTTACCGTACAAATTTACAGTCTTTCTTATACGGGCCTTTTGGATTCCGGATCGGAATTATCTATTATTGGTGGCGATACTTGGAAACATTTTGAAGAGCAGGTTACCCTTCAGGAATCACACGACTTGAGCCGTATAGTAACGGCAAACGGCTCCTCATCCCCCATCATGGGCCATATATTCTTACCAGTCACAGTCGACGGAAAGACTGCAATAGTAAAATTCTACGTAATCCCGGAGATACCAACTAAGCTATTATTTGGTATAAATTTTTGGAAAGCATTTAATATTGGCCGGGATGTGCTGTCTTTGTTGCCAAATGATTGCTCTTTGTCTGATGAAGAACACATAAATACCGTTACGTCGGAAGTTAGGTTTATACAAGGCTTTGAGTCTCTGTCGTCGGAGGAACAACGCCAAGCGGAGAGTATATTAAAGGAATTCGAATCCATATCCTCTGAGCGCAAGGGCTTGGGGCGGACCCATCTCCTTACTCATACTATTGATACTGGCGACGCGAGACCAATCAAGCAGCGCCATTACATGCTATCACCGTCAAGGCTCGCCGAGCTGAACAGGCAGTTGGATGAAATGCTCGAGCAGAATGTGGTGGAACCGAGTGGCAGCCCATGGAACAACCCCGTAACCATGGCACAGAAATCTGACGGAACCCTCCGATTCTGCCTGGACAGCAGGAAGCTGAACGAGATTTCAAAGCACGATGCTTATCCGCTGCCACTGATTAACCAGATTCTGGGTCAACTCGGGAACGCCAAGTTTTTGTCGTCCTTGGATTTGAAATCAGCCTTCTGGCAGATTGGACTAGACTCACAGGCGTCTAGGGAGAAGACTGCTTTTACGGTGCCGGGCCGCGGTTTGTTCCATTTTAAGGTAATGTGTTTCGGTCTAACGTCGGCTCCAGCGACGCAACAACGTCTGATGGACATCCTGTTCGGCCCAGAGTACAACGGCCGTATTTTTATCTACCTAGACGATATTATTATTGTTTCGGAGTCGTTTACTGAGCATTTGGCCCTACTGCGTACGGTGTTCGAGCGACTACGTTACGCTAACCTGACTATTAACTTACCTAAATGTAAATTCTTCCGCAGACAACTCAAGTACTTGGGTTTCGTTGTGGATGAATATGGTTTGCGGACAGATCCCGACAAAGTGAAGGCAATTATTGACTTCCCTGTTCCCACATGTCGAAAGGACGTGAAACGTTTTCTTGGCACCGCATCTTACTACCGCCGTTTTATTAAGAACTTCAGCAACATAGCAGGGCCTCTCAACCAGCTAACGTCGACTCGGAAAGGCGCACCATCCTTTCGTTGGTCTCCGGAAGCGGATGGGGCTTTCAGCGAGCTCAAGGTCGCCCTAACAACTGCGCCGGTCCTCGCCTGTCCCGACTTCTCCAAACCGTTCGCTGTACATTGTGATGCCTCAGATTTTGGTATTGGTGGGACCCTAACCCAAGTGTTTGAGGGTGATGAGCACCCTTTGGCGTATTACAGTCGATCTCTCTCGCCACAGGAAAGGAACTACTCAGCCACGGAGCGGGAAGCCCTAGCTGTGGTTAACGTTGTCGAACATTTCAGACCGTATCTAGAAGGAGATCGCCAATTTAAGATAATAACGGACCATTCCAGCCTTAAATGGTTCCTCAACCTTAAGAACCCTACAGGGCGCCTCGAGAGATGGGGTTGCCGACTGTCACCTTACAACTTTGTGGTGGAGCACCGTCGAGGCTCGGAGAATATCGTACCGGACGCCTTGTCGAGAGCCGTCCCAGTATACTTGATCGATACAAGCGTCATTAATGATACCTGGTACTTACAACTGTTTAAGAGGTGTGAGTCTAGACCGGGATCCGTTCCCAATTTTCAAATAATGAACGGGCGCTTGTACCGCTACACTAAATCAAACAACGCGCTGTCATCGGACTTCGAATGGAAAGAAGTTATCCCTCAAGACTTCCGCTTAGAGGTCATGATGAATAACCATTCGGTTCCAACCGCTGCGCATTTGGGCACAGCAAAGACGTACAAAAGGCTAAAATTGCGCTACTTTTGGCCAGGTATGTATCAGGACGTCGTCCGGTACGTAGCAAACTGCTCTGCGTGTGCCGCACATAAGCATAGTCAGCTTCCCACCCCAGGCTTTATGGGAAGCGCGAAGGTTTGTTGTCGCCCTTTCCAATGCCTGAGCTTGGATCTTGTTGGACCTTTACCCCCCTCGCGGAAGTTGAACACTTACTTGCTGGTGGTAGTGTGCTGTTTCACCAAGTATTGTATGCTGTTTCCCATGCGACGCGCCACTGGAGCAGTCATTTCCCAAAGGCTAGAGGACCACGTATTCATGATCCACGGAATACCTCAAACCATTATTGCAGATAACGCTTCGTATTTCACTGGCGGCGACGTTCAAAGGTTGTTCGCGAATTATAACATACCACAGCTGCATTACACGCCTGTGTATTGCCCACAGGTCAACACAGTGGAGCGCTACAACAGGACCCTCGTAACAGCCATTTCCACGTTCATTGAGTCAGACCACCGCATGTGGGATTCCAACATTTCGCGTATTCAGTTTGCAGTGAATACTTCGGTGAACGATTCTACTTCTTACACCCCGTTCCTATTAGTACACGGACGGGAGGCGGTTCCCGATGGTACAATCTATGGTGAACCAGAGGAGGTCGACGAAATTGTTTTTTCATCTAGACGTGATTACCTGAATAAAATCAATACCTTAAGAGATGTCTATCCCACCGTGAGAGAGCTGTTACAGAAATCTCACGATCGCAACATCAAGTACTACAACGATAAGCGCCGTGACATCGAATTCGAAGTTGGAGACGAAGTTTGGAAACGTACCTTTAAACAAAGTAAGGCCAGCAAGTATTTTGCGGCCAAATTGGCTCCCAAGTATGAGAAGTGCCGCGTCATACGAAAAGTGTCCCGTTTAGTGTACGAATTGGAAGATGAAAACGGTAAACGGCTGGGGAAGTGGCATATCAAGGACTGCAAACCGGTGTCTTCGAACGCTGTCTGACGACGTCAGCTGACCCTCACCGCTTCAGCTGCGCCTGCGTGATGGGTCTCCTTTTTTTTTTCTTTTTTTTTTCCCTTTTTTTTTTCCTCTTCTCTCCCCTTTCCCTTAACTGGGACTCGGCAATGTACCAAGTCGCCGTGAAGTAAGTGTGGTCTTATTTCCACAAGACTGATTGACATGTGCTGTCGATTACATATAGTTAGTTGTGGCCATTGCTACCGTTTTGTTGTGTGTCTCTCTCTCTGTAGTGCCGCAGGCCTAGACGCAATCGTTTCCAGCGTCGGCCACGCGGATTCTGTTGATGCCAAGGTGCTGCAGACCTTGTGATTCCGGGCCGGGAATACTTGGATTTCGTCTAGTTTTAATTCTTGTTTGATTTAGGGTTAGTCCTGACCGAGTGCTGATTTGCAGCTCGAGGGCGAGCCGGAATTTTACTCTTTCAGTTATCTTTCCTCGTAAAATTCTCCTGGTTAAGGGGGTGTAATATATAATTTGTCACACCTAGGATATTGCGTTCCTTTTCTTTCTTTTTGTTGGCCCGATATTATTCCTAATGTTGGCCAACCTATAACGCGTTGTTACATTCTCGTCGTATCTGTGCGCACCTGCCTTTGTCCGGTGTGTTTAGTCTGTGGTTCGGTGTTGCCAGGTTGTTAATTCCGATTACCCTGACCGCTGAAGGAGCGGGCATAAATAGCTTTCGTTACTAATAAACTCGACAATGCGACAGCCAAGGAGGTTTGTGTTATTTTCGTTTCAGCTGTCCAAGCCCTCGTGTGAGGAACGATACATTTTTGTCACACTTAGACTCGGCGATCATTGGCGTTCGCTCGGACGCCCGGGGAGTTGCGATTGGAAGGCTGGCAACCCGAGATTTAAGAAAAAAAAAGAAGTAAAAGAGAACGCGTGGCAAGACGCCTCGCTTATTAAAGTTAAATTGTAATTCTTCCTCTCTAACCAGCCCGATTGACGTACCGGCATACTAATTGGACCGCGTGGGCCGCATCGGGCCCCCCGAGTTGTTGGGAGCCGATTGCTCCAGCGAGCTGTTTTCTCGATAACCGTAAGTGTTCTCAAGTGTCGTGAATAGCCTTGTGAGATCGTGTCCTTGTTGGAAATATTATAGCGTGATTTCGTTACAAACTTGCAGTTTGGCGCGACGGAAAGGCGTCACAGACGGACCCGAGGGCTAGTTACGCCCCGGAGTCGACATTCGTCAATATTTGACCACCAGGCGGGACGATTTTCCTCCAAAAGGTGAGTTTCATATAACCTTAGGCGTTGCTACGCACGTTGGTGCTTCGATAATCGTCCGTATCCGTCATCGTGGCGTGTTACAATCATGAAATGTGGTACCGGCGACAGTGATAACCCCCTTTATAGTAGCTTACTGATTCCCAATCACTTTACTAGACAATGAGTACCGTTTCACTGAACTATCGCGAAGCCCGGGCCTAACCTGGACTGGATTCCATGCTCGCTCCGTCCCGGACAGTCATGCTCCCCACAGCCTGTAGTGTAACCCGTATTATCATACTGGCCAATTCCAGGAGGTGTTTGGTCGGGGCCACTTCGTAGCCAGGCCGCCTAGATCAACCGAGCTAGCGCCCTGCGTCCGAGGGACATTGAGGAGCACCGCCCGGAGACCAGCTAAGCTTAATTCCTACACTTGTAAACTAGCGCAATCGACCAAAACGTCATCAACAACCCTACCCTAATTTAAGTTTGGTATTAAGACACCTATATTATAACCTCCGTTAACTTTCTTTAAATATATAAATATTTACCACAGGACTAGAGTTTCCTTTTTATTCTACCAAACGAAAACTACTAATTACAATATGTACATACCTGAATTCCCTCGCATGCGCAACTCCGTAGAAGGGCTGGTTGAAATTAATCTTGACGGACATGACGCCTGTTTTGCATGTCGCCGTCACCACGGGAGCGAACTCACCGCTCCCTTCGGTGCTCTGAAACAAAAGGGGTTTCAGTTAGAGATGATTTTCTTGAGCCTAATTAAAATATAAATCTCCTGATACTTTGTTTCTCAACTTGAAGCTTTGTCGAGAACTGTAGCTCGTTTATTAAAAAATAATGACAATCGTACTTGTGATAAAAAAGAGGAAGACCCATTTTGATGAATTCGTGTAACTACGAGCAATTAACGATAGATGATGGGCCCCAGGGCGGGAAAACAAAGAATGTCTCTAATCGCAGGTATTTGTCGCCCGAGCCGAAGGCAAATACGATCGGAGTGAATCTTGATAACCACCCGTGATATGTAAAAAAGAAACGTCTTCCCCCGGTCAAGATGTGTGATTTCATTGAAACGAAGAGTAATGGCCACTTTAAGGCCAGGCTAAACGTACTCGTAAATTAACACCTCTACCAAATCTGAGTTACCACAGAGTTCATAAGTCTTCAAAATAACGCATCATGCACCTAAGGAATAAATCTTTCCTTTCACATAGGGAACACTCGTGTACCCTGATAACCTGCTATTGACTTGACAGGCATGCTCTAAATTTATGACGCTCACTGGATCGCAATTGCATCAATTTGTCATCCGTCCATGCGCTGCAAGTCATAGAACGCATACAAGGATTTCCTGCTCTTCGTGTTGCGTCCACCTTCCTTCTATGGGCGCTGCACACGATTGTATGCATAGATTGTTTTTGTGTTCGCCTTGTGCGTGTGCGTAATTAGGCAAATTGATGAATGTCTAGCCGACAAACTGTTGGGTAGGGATCTATATTAAACTCAATAACCTTAAATCATCGACCAGAACGCTATTAAATAGAACACGTTATTACCTACTTAGTATTTTATTTGTTCCGCGAAGAGGAGTACAGGATGTTCCACGGCTAAGAAGGGAAAGTAACTTTAATTGAGATATTTCGCTCTAAGGAGAATTTATATATTTTTTATAAATAAGTAATACTGTACTAAAAGATTTTAAATAATGAGTTCGTCACCCAGGACCCGAACGAAACAACTGTAGAAAACAATAAGCGCCCGTAGGATCCGGTGAATTTAAAATGACTTAATGGCCTTAGAGAGCGGAATTACACTGTATGAGCATTAAATAGAGTATAAAAATAAATAATAACCTTAAAGTCGTTAACTAACCTTACTGTGCTCTTTAATTACTGACACAGATAGCGAAAAATGAATATGTTATTTACTTATGTTTGCAACTGTTGTATACTTAGTTTAACTCTTGCAAGCTTTGTATAACTTGCACTGTCCATTGCTGCACTTGTCGGTATCTGATTGAGCTGAAATTTGGCAAACTTATTCTCTGTGTTAACCTCATTATGGTACCACCATGCTGATCTGATGATGGAAACAGACTGTAGTCATAGCAACCCCTAATCTATATAATTTACTTTAAAAACAAAGTTTTAACCGACTTCAATTTAGTACTCCGCCTAGCCACGAGAACATATTTTACACATTTATTTTCCAATTTACCACATGAACTGATTTCCGAGATCAAATGCGTTGATTATTAGAGAAAAAAACCCAATCGCTGTATGTGGCCTGATAATATTTGAGGACTTCCGTCGACTCGACAAGGATCACTTTTGTCACTTCATTAGTTGCTATTTCAACGGAATCTTATCAGAATCTGTGACGTACTTTTGTACTTTTAAGTACATAATTGAGGAATTCCATAAGTCATCTGTGGTCTTCATCATCAATTCCACTCCACCAAAATACACGAGATATAATAGAAAATACCAAAATCACTACACGCGTGCCTAATATAATTGAGGAGTTCCCTCAATTCCTCAAGGATCACATCATCCAACTGATTTCTTTTTTTAATGGGATCCACCTATACTTACAAACAAAAAAAAAAAATTACGAATCGGCTCATCAATGACGGAGTTCTGAGCTTCTGAGGTAACAAACATTTAAAAAAAAAATACAACTGAATTGAGAACCTCCTCTTTTTTTTGAAGTCGGTTAAAAAGAGAAATCCGTTGTGTTTACGGTTATTCGAACCTTTTACACGAGTAGTGGATGACTGTCCAAAAAAGAGTACAGTTTCTTCATGAGTGCAAGTGTGATAGTTTTCGATACTACGATGTTACAATGATCTCGATATGGTCATAGGTTTTATAATAGTAGTTTATGCAACTGATACATAATCAGAGGCCTTAAAATACGAGTGTGGTTTTATGAAACGAGCGCCAGCGAGTTTCATAATAGGATCACACGAGTGTTTTAAGGCTAAATTATGTACAGTTGCATACACTACTTTATCTACACACATATCATAAGTACTCTAAGATGGGTTCAGAAGCCGTAGGAAAATGACCTGCATTGCTACTATAGTGCTACCTGTAAAATATATTTGTTGCAATCGTGGCTACATTTACGATATCCGGCGGAGTGTTCATTCGTTCTCGGAGTCACTACTACTCATATTTTCAACTGAAATGTGAATTATAAACAACTTTTCACAATTCTACTTTCGTAACAGCAAAAACCAACAATGAAATGACAACAATAATGGCGGCAATTCGATCCTACGTCAAGACGAATGTTTTTTTAAATCATAGACAAACGAATGAAGTCCCTATTCTCATGTCACTCTTGATCAAATGTCGTGCGGTTTATGTTAAAAAACATACTGAATTGACGTTTCGCATCGATGACTGTTTTAATATCTATGGATACTAGAATAGAGACCCACTTGAGTTTTGACAGCTGTTCGAAATTTAAACTCATAACCTTACAAAAATCTGTACTGTAATAACATTACAGTACAGATTTTACCTACTACCACAGACAAGAAAGTTCTCATAGTAAAATTGGTTGTAATAATGCTGGTAATTTCCTACGGTTTCTGAACGCATTTTAGAGCACTAATGATATGTGCGTAGATAAATACATTTAATACACGTAGGGTAAGGACCAAATTCTTGGCCAGTAGTTAGCGTGATTAATTGGTAATAGTTAAAAAGTTCCGTTGTGACACGAAAATTAACCATAGAATTGTATGGCTAATTTTCGTGCCACAACGGAACTTTTTAACTACTACCATTTAACTAGGCTAACTACTGCCCAAGAATTTGGTCCTCACCACACGTCCCATTGCTGAGCACAAGGGTTCCAAAGATCAGTGTAGTATAAACTCGAAGGGACTATAGGCACACTGACATAGAGCAAATCAAGGAATTCACATACATTTTGATATACGTATATGTGTAGAATTCTGTACCTAAGTACTCTGTTACCATCTTAGATGTTTATTACGCTGCCTACGTCGCTACCTGAAGCATTAAGCGATGATTTTCGATCACTTTGTGCAAATCATGCACAAGGAAAACCTAGTGTTTAATTGACTAGAATGCATAATAGAACATATAATATGACTTGTTGTGTTATGTGTCGAGGGAGCCACAACACACAGTTAGTTATATCACATAACGTAAATCTCGACAAAACAAATAGCTATTGTTTGCTCAGTGGACGGCACCAGATGTAACTAGATCCAGAATATAAAAACATGCCTTATCCGGTTATAATATGGCACTCCTCGCCTGGTTATCCTAGAGGCCATGTCAGACCAGTTCAGTTTATGTATTGTATAGCATTGTAAATTAAATAGGGTTTGGCCGGATCTATGTAATACCCATCAATTACGCACGACACGAAGAAGTTGGTGTTTTAAGGCGAAGATTATCTTGTAAATACTGTACCGAGACTCCATTAAGAAGGACTAAATTACCTAGTATTAGGCAGATTCCTTGGAAATTATTTTCAATATTTACCGACAGTCTACAGCGTGTCTTAGTTTTACTGTTGCTGGATTTAGCACACATTCCGATTCCGATTCCGTGAATTAAATTGAATTCAAACTAAACTGAATAGAAAGCAATGTTGTTAAATGTGTAATAATATAAACCTGTGTTGGATGAAGTTGAACCAACTTTTAGCACTGTGCTAGTACAGGTCCTATATATACAAGGAAGCGCGGACGAGGTAGTTGTACCGTGCTAAAACTTCCAAGTTTGGCGAGATGGCATAAATCGATTGTTCGACGGCAGAGCGTGATATGAATGGATTAGCTTTGCCTCCGGGGCAGCCCACGCAAGAGTCGCTGCAGCTGCCAGTTGAGACTTATTCTCGATCCATCTTGCTGTACGGCTGAGAGTTGCTTACTGACAGAACGGGATTATATTACCCGTCATACAATCCTAACAGGAGATTTATTTGACGCTTTTATTGCGTGATAAAAGTCAAGACGCATCCTCCTCGTTTTGTTAAGACGTGTCAGGAAGAGATCAATATATAACTGGTCTGGAATTATCATTATTTTCGCGCTATAAATGCAACCATTATAGACCCTCAAATAGCTGCATTTCATCCACACTTTTGACACTTAGCTATATATGCACACTTAGGCATGTACATATATGCCTTCGTACTTAATGGTTATTGTCAAAAGCATGCTGGCATGTATTCCGTCCGAGCGATGAGCGGTAAACCTTTGAAAGTGTTTGACAAACCATCAATGTATTGCTCTTAGCAGTTTTGCCCTTAAAGTACAATGGACTACAAAGAGATTTTTATTCAGTTGTACAGTTGTGTAGCAAGATGGACCGTGAATAAGGCCCTTTACTCTAACTAATATTTACTCCAGGAAACGGCGCGGCCTGACGCGGGTCGCGCCCTCGGGCGACGCACGCGCGCGATCTACACGATCTGCCTGATAGCCACAACATTACTCTAAAGTTCAATTTATATCCAAGGAATTGATGGCCATTCTTTTACGGTAACCCTTAAAGGTTACTTCCCGGACTCGGGAGATACACCTAGCGCTCTCTCGCTCTTACATTGTGACCAATAATTTTGTCTGCAGGTGATCGTTCCAAACGATAAAATCAGTTAGGTAGGTACCTGACGTTATTTATTTATAATTTAAAAGGAAATTAGTTTATTCTTTAAAAAAAATGTAATAAGTACCCTTATTGATACCTGGGCCACTATGCGCCTTATTATCCATGTGACTAACAACATTAATGTTCGATGCTTCTACTTCTTCTTCTTGTTGGTGGTGTAGCTATAGGTTATCATTCATATATCATTCAATCTAAAATTCAATTAACACTACACTATTTAGGTAGACTTTCAACCAAGCCATCTTCCCGTTAGCATTGGTTCAATGAGAAACCCTTAGTTGTAAAAGCCTTTACAAAATGATACCTACTTATGTAAAACAAACACCAACGAACGATCATTAGTATTTAACTATAATATTATAACGCTTGTTTTTTATAGCGCACCTTTTTTCGGGGGCAAAAACACCTGCAAGGGACAACATTATTTTATGATAAACTCTCAACTCTGCTCCGGTATTCGTTTCTTTTCATTAGAGGCAGCTATGCGCTCTTCACAACCACATCTCGCCTCGCTTCCCCACCCTCCGCTAGTATATCTTGACCCCAAAAATCGTAACAACTGCGTTATCGGAGATGAGACGTACACTGGCTATCTTTCCTCAGTCGAGTTGTTGGTTAGAGCTGTGAATATGCCCAGGATGTGGAGTCTAAGAGGAAAAGTTATGAATACCGTCTCCGGGAGATAATGCTCTTCCCGGCCGGCACGAGAATGATTGCCGTTGTTATGATTATGAATCTCACGACCTGTCTTATTCGTTTATCGCTCTGAAACGGCGGATAAAGTGTATATATCTAGTCGGGGTAATAAATATCGAATATGCTTGCATGGCGTAATTTCGTGTGAGAAAGTACCGTAATTTATTGTTTCCCAGTTTTCTTAATGGTTTAATAATAATTCTCAAGACCGTCGATTTTGCAGGTATAAAACGTTGTTTAAAATCAAGGTATACCTATTAGGTAAGTTAAAAAAGGAAAAATCTTTAAAACACCAGCAGAAAAGAGAAAATATTAATTAATACAGCTGAAAAGTATTGGCTTCAGGAAAAGTGCTAGTTATGAAAAACTTATCGTTACGAAATTTGCTTAAATTCTTTATATGCTACCTACTGATAAATAAACGTAAAATTAAACTTTACTTTATCTCATCCCCGACTATAAAACCACACGCTAGTGAGTAACGCATCATTGTCAGAAAACTGACAGACACTGACAGGCATACTGCTTTAGTGCTTTCGCCATAATTATTTCAATATATCAGAAATGATTGACTATATATTATACACACGTTTATTTGCTTGTGTAAATGGTATTCTTAAAGGTCAAAGTATAATTCTCATGGTAAGGAAAAAGCTCTACACAGTCCTAACACCAGAAGCTTACTTAGAAGGATACATTAAAATTTTATCTTTTAGAGTTGTATGTGGCGAGTGATACAACATTATTACCGTGAGCAAATAGATTCATTACCTTTTTAGCATTCACATTTTTCTTTTTACGAGTTTAGGAGCGGCGCAAGGTTAATGACATTTACATTGAAATTTAAATCGTGTATAAATGTAATATTGTCATTTTAAATTAGTTACATCAAGTGTCATATCAAACAATGAATAGAAAATTGACAAAATAGCAACCGAAACCTCAAACTTTGATGTAAAACGTCGTTCTCAGTAATTGCCCTGAAGGACGGAAACGTCTGACAGCGACGTCGAATGCTGCGATCCATTATTGGACGAAGATAACGAATTACCATGAAATCACGTTACAGTATATTTCTGTTATTGTTATACAAATAAGTGGTGTACGGAGAACGACTATTAGTTCCGCCGGCGACACAAACACGAATCTTATCTTTTGATCTCGAGTTCAATCAGCGCGGCAAGTTGTCACTTAGAACATTATTTAGTTGACGACGGAAAAGAGAACTATAGGTACTTACTTCAAACCATAATTAGATTCCAAAAAAATAACCATAAGATTGCCATTAAAATTTTTAGGTTATTTTTTTGGAATCTAATTATGGTTTCAAGTATAAGAAAACAAGTGCGAGTAGATATTCGTCGTAAACACGAGTAATTATCATGTTACACAGGGTAAGGAAAAACATATTCATTGGAAGATTTTAAATGTGTAGATATCGGGTTGTACCTTGTTTTACCGAGAATTGTTCCATCGAATGTATGTTTCGCAGAATTTTTATTTAATAAAAAACTTTTTTTTCAGAATTAGTAAACTTTTCAGGAATACTATAAAACAAACCTAACCTAACCTAATGGGTGCTACAGAATTACCTCTTAGCTGTAGCTAAAAAGTTAACGGTTTCCGAAATACAGAAATTCGATGAAACGAAAATTCGGCGAAACGATGCATTCGGTGAAACGTTTGTCGGTGAAATAAGGGGACACCGTAGATATCGTGATTAACCAAATCGCAATTAGGTATCCAAGATATCGCAATTACGGAGTCCTATTGCCATTTTGTTGACTGGGTCCATGTTATAGCCAGTATTGGGTAAATTAAGTTCATTGCAGGTAAGATCAGCTCTTAAGACCAGACAAAAATAAAATAAAAACTGGTACTTACCTATCTATTTATAACCCTACGTTGGCTGTGGCTTACCCATTGACTCGAAGATAAGCTATTGATGAGCATGTATATCAACATTCTTCATTCATAAAGTTTGTTTTGAAATAAGTTTGTATAATGTTGAATATTCGAGACTCAGTATTGTCGAGTACCGAGAAGGCTCGGTCGTGGCAGGAACGTAACGTTGGCAATTGTCAAAGAGGCCACGGGAGGTCAACGGACGACCACCGAGGCTCAGGTCAAGCCGAAAGATGGAGCAGATACAATACAGGAATACATATTTAGGTTGGGTAGGTTGGATGCTGATCTATACGATAAAGAACTGCATATATAAAATTGTAGGTAGTGTCATTTCGCTGGTTACGCGACCACCTTCGGTTAGCGACCACATGAAGGAGAAGGTTTTTTCTATTGAAGATAACATCAATTCTACACACCCTATTGAGACAATTACTTGTACATGCATTTTTTTGTTGTTTTAGAATAGAAATCAACTAAAAAACCGAGAAAATATCCTTTCAGTTCACCAACTCAGCTTAAGTGGTCGCCCACCGGCCCATTAAATTAGGTGGTCGCTAACCGGCGAAATGACCCTATAAGGTAATGCTTTCGAGGACATTTGCAGTATTGATTTATTTCGCTATGGTTGGAATGCGGGTTATGTAGCGATTCATTCTATAGATTGTAACTCGCGTTTTGTGCGTAAACGTTCCTACAGTAATATAGGTACGTATACTATCATTGTAGATAATTACTCCACGTTGTTTTTATTGCAGTCCCCTATTCTAGCCAAGGATTTATACTATTCATAACATAACTTTACTAAATCTCCAGCATTACAAATCTTGAAATTAGTCGTAGGCAGCCCGGCCGCCGCAGAACCTGTTGTGACAGTAACAATAGCCGAGCCGAAATGTTGAAGGCCGCTCCGCTCTGGAAGTCTGTACGCACGATTGATATCGTTAATTTCTTAATCGCAATAAGAAGTAGAGTATTAACATGAGGAGCTTTACTTAGTTAGCTCATTTTGTGTATCTGATTCTTGACTAGTACCGCCTTTGTTTTCAATACCGTTTCCTTAGTTTAAATAGAGGTTTACCTATTTTATAACAGCGATCCTAATCGCACGACAGATGTTTTCTAAAGTTATATATGTGTATTACGGCAGATTTCTGTTCTCACAGCTATCTTCAACCGATTCGAATTGAGCATTGCACAGCATATTACCGGCATAGTAATGTAATGATATAACACGAGCGGCAAACGCTTGCGCAACTCCGGGGTGCCGTTTACGCTGCGCCGCTATTGACTTTAACGGTTCTTCTACGATACATTCAAAATTCGAATCGCAAACTCAAAATAAAAAGAGTTTACAAAGTGCCAACATAACCGAATTCACCGGATGTACAGAAAACGGTGACCGTGTTTGGTTAAAGCACTTTCAAACCAGAAACATGTGATTAATATAATATGGTAAGTGCATAGACAAAAAGCGGTATCTTATATATTGAACCGTTTGTTCCAATTGAGGGATTTCGGTATTAAGCGTTAACGCATGACTTGAATTACCTTTTCAAGTTGGGAATGGAAGACAGTTATTTGCAAGCGTTATTGAAGATCGAAAGACTGGTGTATTTCCGCTATGAACAGTTGGGTGGCAGTGCCCAAACGTTTTTGACACGTTTCTATTGAAGGCGGCAGAGGGGGCGTTAGAGCGTATCGACATTTTTGAACATTGTACAGATATAGTGAATAAAAAACCTTTTCCCACAGGCCAGCTTAAATTAAGTCTTATACCAATGTCATAAAATATATGACAACGAAAAACTTTTCACACTTTATCTGTATTCTGCTCCGGTATAATTGAGTTTGAGGTGTGGGCTCAAATACAGTTAATGCTTCTTACAATAATTTAATAAAGCTTTAACAGTTTTCTAAACAAAATAGGCATTCAAATTGAACCGCAACGTTGGTTACATTTAGATCATGATAGGTATTAATACTTATATTCAGAGCAATGACGCGTAATTCAATGTCGGAGAGGCAACCGGATGGCTCGCGGTATTTGAGCTCCCAAAGTGATGTGGCACCGCCCTGTGCTACCCGAAATGAGCCAAATGTGACTGGTTCGGAAATTGGAGGGGGTAATAAAAAAAAAAATTATCGCGAGGCAACCGGATGAAACGCGGTAGCCTGAAAGAGTGTACGCTATTTATCTAATGATTTTTTTATGCCATCCCTCCTAGTGCAACCGGAGTCGAGTAAGCAAGCGAAGAAAAAAAAATAAAAATTGGCAGGCAACCGCTTGAAAATTGAAATACTTGTTCTTCCTATACAGACCCTTCAAGCGGTTGCCTACCAATTTTTTTTTTTTTCTTCGCTTGCTTACTCGGCTCCGTACATCACTTTAGGAGCTCAAATACCGCGAGCCATCCGGTTGCCTTTCCAACATTGAATTACGCGTCATTGCTTTAACTATTATAGGCAAGGCCCGCAGTTCGTTTTCTAATAAGTAGTGTGAATTTTAGGGGTCAATGTAGAAGCTTTTGGCTTTGGCTTTGTGTTAAAAGCCATTAGCTTAGCCTCTCTTTGTAGGAACTCTATGTTATAAAGCCGAGGTGTTATTGGGTCGTAACGGCGTGTTAGGCATTTAATGGTCCGGTGAAACCCTGCATAGCAACATTTGCATACTTGAACGCGGAACTAATTTGCAAATCCCTTTGTTAAAGCCTGCGGAATCAAAATTCTGAAGTCTCGAAATAAATTAAGTGGAAATAATCTATTTTAATGCTGGTTCGAATTGCTTTTCCGGGGTTTTGAGTTCGTAAATCGGAGAGGTTGTTTTTCTTTTTCAGACTGAAGACTGCAACGGTCGATGGAAGTGATGATGATGAATTTTACATTTTAAATCTGAGAACATAGCTAAGTAACTTCTTAAATAAACACCTATTCCGGAAAAAGCAAAATGTCTTCCTAAGTGCTTCGAAACGCTCTTGGTACATAAATGACGATAATAAACAAGTGTTAAATGTGTCTTCGCAGTCTAAGCTCTCAGATTGTGGACTTTTAATGGGAAATGACGGTCAATTAAGACACCACACATACTCTTTTATAGCATTTTCATGGCTATTCAACGATATGGTCATCCAGGGAAATAAAAGCTTCATTAGAGCTAGCGTAATGAAGCTATATCTTTATAAAAAAACATTACTGAAACTTTAGTTTTTCGTTCGTGTTCCGTAAATGCAGGTGCATGATTACCGTTGTGCTATTGGTCTTGAGTGTGTTTGATTAAATTAAATACCAGTAATTTATATTGACGAAGATACTCTCCAAAGTGTAATTTAAAGCTCTAATAGATTTGTCCATGCCTGCGGTTGCTATATTTATAAATATTTAATCGTACGTAGCGGAAGCACTCACACATTTCCATCAATTGTCCGGGTTAAGTCAGCAACGTATGAAAGCCGCTGGTAGATTTTAATTAGGTGGTCTTTCAGTGGTTGCCATCCGATTGTTTGCTTTGAAATAAAAATGAAATAGTTGATTCTGATATTTCTGATTGTTGCCGATGACAGTGACTGAGTTAGAAGCCTTCGGACGAACAGACAAGTGGGTACCAATTCTTAATCCTTTTCTTGGCAAGTAACAAAAAAAATGTGAGTTCGTCTCGTTTGCGCCTTGTAGAGCCAAAAAAAATGTCTATTACAAAAATACAAAAAGAACATCAAAATTTGTTTATCTTATAATATACAATGTCAAGAAAAGGGTTTGTGTTTTCCATAAATATAACTTCATCTTTTCTCAGTAAGTAGTTTTAAAGTTCAACTTTGAAAATTGCAATGGTAGGTGTTACATAAATCCGAATGCGAGTTAATTTTGCGGCGACCATTGCGTTTTGATGTAACTGGGCGCGCGACCGGTTCCGACGGCCCCAATATCTTCGTTGCGGCAGTGGGCGACCACCGGCTTTGATTCACAACGCTTGTCGACAGGTAACCCTGACGCGGACCACTGTAAGTGCGACCTCTGATTACGTGTAGTCGTTTAGAATCTCGCCGTCAGGATATATTAGACGTCTTTGGGAAGGTGAGTCAAAACAGGCTCTGAATCGCATAGCAGTATGTGATGTGGGACTCGTGACGCAATAAACCGATTATACAGAAGAACTTGTTGGACATATTCAATAATCAACTGCTTATTTTGGCGTGGGATTGTTTCCGTAACAGGATCGATATTAATAGTCGGTTATTTTTGGACTTAATTCGTTTCGTAAACATGTGAAGTGCCTACCCATATTATCCATAAGATCCTGATAACGTGCCTTTTGCCCGCAGATCTATATCTATATCTGCGCTTTTGCCTTTGTATAGTTATGACATGGGAACATAAGGTAAGAACATAACCTACGAGTACATATTGTTATGTATATTATTATAACATTCACACATACCGGCCAGGCATTCATCAGGGACGGCATATGGTTTTTTATACAACTAAAAATTAAGCTCCAAGTATATGCCCATAAGTTTTGGAAACACGAACATGAGAGACATCTTTAATATAGGCACCTAACTACATTGATTGTCGGTATATTTAATCTTTATAGATTTGGGAATAGCTGTGAAATTTACTCGCCGAACTGTGTTACTTCTGATTATAAGTGACACAGTTTGTCTACTATTTTCTCGTCATAAATATGATCGTTAGGAAGAGGATCCCTTTAATGCCCAAAAAAACGCGTGCTAGTAACCAGATAGCTGACATTGGCAGGCCAATTTTTATTAATGACAAAATAATGTCAACATTAACGCGATAATGCGACGAACAACCAAAACTCAGTAGGTCGCCAGCGTTCTTGAAGTGTGCTAACGAAAAAGTAACAACTTTGTATTTGTCCGTTTCGATCACATAATGTTTCCCACGGAAATAGCGAGGTATTGTTAGAGTTGAATCCCAGATTGCGTATAGGAAGTGGTCAATGATGGGTTCGTATCCACAAACCACCGGGCAACTTGTGTTAGGCCAACCAGTGTAAGTCTTCCTCAAACTTGAAGCATACTTGTACGCTTGGTTGTTACGAATCTTGGGGTCAAGGGACGAGTGGTGAGTAAATCGAGACGGGTTGTGAAACTTGTGAATTGCATAGAGTGACGGAACATTAGCGACGTAGGTGGTGCTCGGAAATGTGCACATAATGACAGTGCTGGGTACAATACGTCTTCCAGGAGACTGTAAGTGGCATTTGAGCAACAAATCTTCATCCTGCATGCACTACCTATGTACCAACAGCCCAATAGGTACCTACATTATCGAAGGATGTATAAAATAAATAAATAAATACTAGAGGACATTCTTACACAAATCGTACTAGCCTCATAATAAGCTCTGGATTAAGGCTTGGTTTCTGAGTATTAGACGAGTTAAATAATAATAATTAATAAGTAATAATAATAATCGTTTATTCATGCCATAAACCTAAATTTAATTACACACTTCTGCCAAACCGCACTGCGGTTTGTTGGCTGACGAGACTCCAATTTCTTCTACAGTAGGTACATAATATTTGTAAATACTTCAATACATAGAAAACATCCATTTCTCAGAAACAAATATAAATGCTCGTCGCACAAATATTCGCCCTTACCGGGATTTGAACCCAGAACCATTAAGCTTCGTAGGCAGGCAGTACCGCCGCGTAGTCAATGTCGCGAACCAAACCATTTTATAAGAATTATACCAAATGTTATGCGCAAAACAATGCACTTGTCAATTGACTATCTACATTCCAAAAGGGTAATAAAACTCATTTGCGTACTTACGTTTTTTGATGACCAATGACTAAAATGAATAAAGCTCTTTAACTCCTAAACAACGATCTTGAATGAGTTATTTTTGTCATGTGATCCTGTCTATGTTTTCTGTAAAGGATCCACAAGCCTTTTGTAACATATGATGGCGGCCGAAGACAATAAGTCACAGACACGCCCGCAAATCAGATAACCGACGTCCAAAACACCTTTCAAATGGTATGACGTGAATAAGTTACATTGTAAAAGCATTGTTAAATGTCTAGCGTGTGTTGAGCAAGTCTCTATTTGTGTAAGACATAAGTTGAGTAGCGACGGTTGATTAACACACTGCCAGGAACCCGCTTGGCGGGCGCCTACGCCGTAATCGCTTTCCGCTACATGCGAGGAAAACTCACGGGATCGCCTACGAGCGTAGCGCGTAGCGATTCTTGGCAGTTAATGTTTAAGAATAGTATTGTAGTTTGTGCCAGATTTCCTGCTTGGATTTCTTACTCGGCGTTTAAATTTTGGGCCAACCTCGGCAAGCCTGCGGCAAGGACACTGTTAGCGGCAGATTGAAATGTACGAGTATATAGATCCTCCATCTAATGCCTATCTGCTTTCCGCACGCTTGTATACCGCCGCATTAAAGATTGCGAAACGTTTTGGATAGGATTCCTATGAGGTTCTACAGTCGCCATCAGATATATTGGAGCGCCCAAGGTGCTCACAAATGATGATGGCGACTGTAGGTGGGTTGTATGCCTGTGTCGGCTGTGCCGGGGTATTACCTTTGAGGCGAAGCTTCCGCGAGGGTGTTATCGCGATCGCGCCTCGCGGGCGCAATCAGAGCGTTGCGTCCATCGCGCATGCGTAACCAAAGACGCTATCAATTACACATCGAAAATGCCCTGTTGTTTTGCATTAATGTTTTGAATTGTACGCGTGACCTGATAGGGCTCCTGTCGCAGTAAATATCCTCATTTGTAACCATGACTTGTGTTTATATAAACCCAGACCCATGTATGTATATCGTATTTAACCAGACAATTTGTGCAGTTGTCTGGTACATATATAGTACTAGCTGATGCCCGCGGCTTCGCCCGCGTGGTTTCAGGAAAATGTAACATATTGAATTTTCCCGTGGGAATTAGATGTTTTCGCGCTGGAAAAAGTAGCATATGTCACTCTCCAGTCTCTAAACTATCTCCATACAACAAATCACATTAATACGACGCTCCGTTGCGACGTGAAAGAAGGAAAAACAAACACACACACACACTTTCGCATTTATAATATTAGTAAGGATATAGGTATCTTAATAAGGTAGACGTCCCACTCTTAGATACACCTGTATTGCAATTAGAGACACACGCCCTATCTGTCACTTATGACTTTATATTGAGATGCCAATTATTGGGGCGGTGTCGGATACCGGGACATCTACTTCATGCGGATCCGGTCAATGACTAGTTCCAGCACTTAGTTCTGACTAGTTCGTAACGCATGAGTTTAGCTATTTTTGACACCACGCTTGTAAAAATCTCCAACTACTTATGTTACAATACGTGTAATATGATCTTAAAAATAAGCAACCACATTATCCATACCTTGAAAGATAATCTCAACAATTTCGTTTAACAAATCACATTCACATCCGCAAAATGTCACTTGCATCAACCTTCAAGTTGGTAATTAAGTAAATGTTTAATTAGTAAAGGAAAAACTGATTTGCCTATAATTTGGTTGGAACGAAGTGGTAACTTGTAAAGTAAAGAGGAAGATGCGACCTCGCCGGCGCCGGAGGCCGCGCCTCGCATGCTAGTAGATACTGCAATGGTTGCCGGGTATATTAAAATGACAGTTTACTACCATTTACGCGCTATAACATACAAAAGAGCCCTATATACCTTAATCCATCTCTTCTTCTTATTCAATAGCTAAGCTCTTGTGGGTGTAGCTCAAAGTAGGCCTCTATCTACTCCGGTCCCAGGCAACCTCTTTGACATCTCGATACGACCTACCATCAACTCTCTTTTAGAGTTGCTCTATGTAGTTTATTCTAGGTCCTCCTGTTCCTCACTTCCCCTCTACCTTTCCCCAACCCAACCTAAGGCTGATAATTAGATAAATAAATATGGTAAGTACAATCAGCAAGATATAAATATATCTAACAAGGTAGTCGCCTTTTTGTCAGTGATAATGGAATCCTGTAAATATATTATAGTCGTCTGTTTTGTACAAATATTAGACAACTAGCTTCTGCCCGCGACTCCGTCTGCGTGGAACTCGTTTATATCGCAGCTCCATACAAACTTTTACCCCCCCATTTCACCCCCTTAGGAGATGATTACGGGGATAAAAACTATCCTATGTTACTCTCCATCCCTTCAACTATCTCCACTTAAAAAAACACGTCAATTCGTCGCTCCGTTTTGCCGTGAAAGACGGACAAACAAACAAACAAACACATACACTTTCGCATTTATAATATTAGTATGGAGTATGGATTTTATTGAGTGTACCAAATTATGGCAAGTTGGGATTTTAGTGCTTTTCACGAAGCCTAATGGTAGGGGAGGTTAGGAGATATAAATGTTCCCTCGGCACAGTACTACTCGGTCTACGTACTAAGGGCCCCCCCACATTACAATTACAAATTTGATCTAAATCGGATCAGTGGTTTAAGCGTGAAGAGGTAAGACGGACAGACACACTTTCGCATTTATACTAGGTATCAGTACCTATGGATTGACTTTACTAATAACTGCGAACTGCGTTCTGTTCACAGTTCTGTTATACAACTCTTTATACCATTTATATTTAAAGCAGTTACAACTGACCTATTTAGGCAGGTACCTACTAGAACGCTTTGCATTAACATTTTCGAGCCATAACTTATGTCCTAAGAATTTCCGTTTCCTTTATACGTTCTACTAATAGACTTAAATTAGCGGAGATTTGCGTGTGCGTATAAATGTATTCCATCCTACTAATATAATATTATAAATGCGAAAGTTTGGATGTTTAGATGTTTGGATGTTTGTTACTCAATCACGCTTAAACGGCTCAGCCGATTTGAATGAAATTTTGCACGAAGATAGTTTGTAGACTGGATTAAAACATGGGATAGTTTTTATGCCGGGTCCACGCAGACGAAGTCGCGGGCGGAAGCTAGTACTAAATAGTGTACAAAGGTAAAGTATTTGAGCTGTAAGATGTACGTTTTAGACCGTGGGCCCACTCCCAATACACCTACATCACATGACAACATGATAAAATGCATGGCAGCAGGTCGCAAAAGTTGTGCTAAGCAAGAAAAAAAATATGATTTTTTATTGGCCGAACGAAAGTTTGAAAATCCTTCACTTCCGGTAAAAAAATGTATGGGTAGGCATATTTACGTCATGTGACAACAGTACGGGACATGTGGCATAACTTAGCCAGTCTGACAGATGTACCGATACAAATTTTGACCGAAAAAGAAGGATTTCAAACTTTCGGACAGTAATTTTTTTTCTTGCTCAGCACAACTTTCTCGACCTGCTGCCATGCATTTTATCATGTTTTCACGTGACGTAGATGTATTGGGAATGGGCTCACGGTCTATTAAGGGGTAATCTCCGGTACAATCCATCCGATTTCGTTTTTTGTTTGCCGGTCGGATACCTATGTAGGATGGAATTTTAGGATTACCATAAGCTATATTCGCGACTTCGCCCGGGTTCTGGTTTCCTATTTGCTTTCTTATTGCGCAGACGGAGCATCTAGCAGCATATAAAGTCAACTAGAATACATGTCAATATCTTGGTGTGTTTTATTTATTGCATAACGGTTAGTTACACGAAGTTTGTCGTAGACGTCATAGTTTTAATACCTTCAATACTACGCAGTTGCGGACATTATGGTACTTCGTACCTTGAACACAACATAAGTATGCATCGCTCAACTCGTTCCATGTTTTTCATTTGTCATCGAGTTATGTGACGTCATGCGCGACGTAGTACAGAGCGTCTGTCACACAACGTGATAATAATTTTATGACCCTATGCAGTAATTTTGAATTCGTTGTGAGTTAACTGTGTTTGGAATGACGAACATAGCTGGTACACTCTGGTACAGCTACGTAATACCTCAAAACGATATTTTAGAGCATGTTAAAATAATGAAAGGGGTTAATGATTAGTCAGGGGGTAAGTAGCTACAGTCACCAGTGTTAATATGTGAAAGCTCTAGAAATAGAGACGAGTCAGATATTTTGAGTTTCTTATCTTATAATATTGTAGGTATAGGTCAGTCTCTGTAGTGACATCTGAGTTCATCCGTACCTATAGTAGGTTTCTTATATTAATTTATTGTATCTACGAGTATGTAGTTACTTTGACGACCGGTTAGTCTAGTGGGTAGTGACGCTGCCTACGAAGCTGAAGGTCCTGGGTTCGAGTCCCGGTAAGGGCAATTATTTGTGTGATGGGCATGATTATTTGTTTCTGAGTCGTGGATGTTTTGTATGTATTTAAGTATTTCTATCTATTAAATATATCGTCGTCTAGTACCTATAACACAAGCCTTATTGAACTTACTATGGTACTAGGTCGATTTGTGTAAGATTGTCCCATAATATTTATTATTATTTATTATGTAGGTAAATCCTTACTCGGGTATAGCAAATAAATAAATATTAGGGGAAAATCTTACACAAACCGAACTAACCCATAGTAAGCGCAATAAGACTTGTGTTATGGGTACTAGACGACGATATATTTAATAGATATAATTAAATACTAAAATACATAGAAAACATCCAATACTCAGAAACAAATAATCATGCCCATCACACAAATAATTGCCCTTACCGGGACTCAAACCCAGGAACTTCAGCTTCGTAGGCAGTCTCACTACGCACTATAGGCTAACCGGTCGGCGAATAAATTTAATTATCATCAATGTTTTTCCTGCTAACTGTTGTATTACTCTTAGTTGGGTTTTCATTTGATCGGTTGTCATGATTAACGCTATCATAAACGAGTCTTCTAAAACATTTTTTGTGTAACAATTTACTAATTAACAAAAAACTAATCGTGTGACACAATGTCAAGCAGCAAGTCATGTTTTGGCAATATGATTGAAGTCAAATACGAGCGTCAGTTCTTGTATTTAATTTATGTGTGAGACGTGTCGCGGCACATCAGGGTCACACACGGAAAAAATCAAGACACCATGTTTACAAGCGTACGAGTAACTCCATAAAAGTCGCGAAGCAATGATATTTGTAAACGGTAGTTTGTCTTTATCGTCAAAATGAGATTCACATACCAAATTACACGTAAATTCTTTCACTAATGTCGAATTCGACCATCTTCCTCCTAGCGTTATTCCCGGTTGTGCCCTAAGGAGCCCGGGGTCCGCTTTGACACCTAATCCCAAAGCCACAATTTTCGTTTGGCCAAATTGACACTTAAAGCGGGTTATTTTGTCAAATATTTTGAAAATATGCATTATTCACTCATTGAAGTAATGCCAGAGGTTCCTATTTCATAGCGAACATGTCTTATCATTAGGTACCTCCACAATGAACGAAAAACCTTTTCATACGAAAATAAGAACCGACCACGTGCCAATCTTCATTTTCAACATAAAAGGTGTTAGGTATGAGCCCCGGCGCGGTGTGGGCAGGGCAGACTTGAATTACTTTGCGTCATACTTTAAGGCTGCGTATTTACTTAGTGACTCAATTCTTTGACTCACCATATGTTTCCATGAATGAACTATTTGTCATATTACTACAATACCTAGTTCCGCGGCTACACCTTGAATATTATTTTATCTTTTTGTTTTTATTCCCCGTGTGGTGTCGGATTAGAATTTCACCACCCCCTTTCTTCCCGTGCGTGTCGTAAAAGTCGACTAAGGGTCAGGTTGAAGTGTGTTGTGGGCGATGGGCTGGCAACCACTGCGATATCACATTCTGTCGATCTTTTATACCCACATTTATGCTAAAAGTGGCAATGGAGCATAAGTGCATGCAAGTGCTCTGCCTACCCCTTTTGGGAATAAAAACGTGAATCTATGTATGTATGTTTTTATCCGCATCTGTTGACTTACATTAGCGCTACAATAATGACAACAAAGGTTTACGATTAACGGCACTTCGTTATCATAAAACTGCGAGTTTTATAGAATTACGAATTCTTACGACTTGGAAAACTTGTTTCCGTTGTACAATTGTTGGGTTATGTAAGATTGTGTATGTAGTGATAATGATCATAATTAAACTATTGTGGTTGTTTTATAGTTTTGTGTTGACTAAAGAGCAGAATGTGTTCATAGGATAAAACCTGAACAACTCTGATGAAAAAAGAATCTTGCATTCTGTCAAAGGGCTTCGTGACGGTTCGGTTTTCTTGGAACTATCGAAGTTATAATAAATTATAAGTGCCTACTCAGAAATTTACTAGATATTACGGCAAATAATTTTAGTCTCCAATATAGTTTTAGCTTGTACCTACCAGATTTTGTAGTAGAGTTGTTTTTTTAAACATAAACAAAGGTACGGTTTTATAATAATGCGTTATCTCAGACAAGAAAAGTAATCCTCCTATGTCCTATATCAGGAATAGAAAGGTCGGAAAATCAGTTTTGCGTACCTGCGACTGCGACCCATAACCGTCTAGCAAGTATATGACTTTATGCCAGATTGTATGCAATGTGATATTGATCCTTCGAAATGTTAGAAGTTGTAACCTCTGAATAAAAGTCGGCATTCGGCAGCGCGTGGGATGCGTAGGCGCAGGCGCTCAGCCTTGCTGGCCCGTATTGGCATTGGCGTCAAGTCAGCCTTATACGCGGTTTAGGGGCAGGGCTACTTCGTTGCAAATATATTTCAAGCATTTGTTTTAATTGCCAAGGCGGGAAAATCTAATTTGTCTGCCCAGACCACAAACCAGTTATGTGTAGGTATAGATACCTAACCATTTCTTACAAATGATTAACGTTAAGTGACACAGAATGTCAGATGATTCTTAGCATGATTACCAAGAATTCTAATTTTCCTCTACCTTATGATATAATATATATGAAAATCAGACCTTAATGTTTCTTAATCTAGTCAGAACGGCGTTTCAAAGCACGCGATAATTTCCAATGCACCGCCTTAAGTAGATTTTGTATGACGATGCGCCCTGCGGATTATAATACCTAACTTAGGTGTACCCCCATCTACATAGTCGCGGTATGGATTTCGTACGTAAGTACCTATATCATTTTAATTTAGTTTCTCCGAGGACAAACAAACTACAGTCCCTGGCGACCGAGCTCTGCTCGGCTGAAAATACAGAGAAAACTAATTTTCCCAGACTAAATTTCCTCAGCTAGATCGATTTTTCGCCCCCTTTCGAGAACGTGGTTACAAATATATATATATATATATATATATATACAAATATTGCTCGTTTAATAGTATAGGATAGGATACATAGTTTAAGGCTGATTAAAGTTTTGATTCCAATGTTTAAGTGATTTATACTGCCAACGCTTTCTCGTTTGTCAAGCCTGTCCCTTGATCCTCTAGTATTGAATATTGCAAAGCCCCAGGTCTCAAAGGACGAATATTAAACAATGCGACGTGGAGGCGTATACATTATGTAGGGATATTTATTCAGGCGGAGCAGATCAGCCTTCCTAGCTTATTAACATACGAACAGCAAGCATCTGTGAAAATAAAACTACAGCATCGCATTACCTATTCATAGTCGTGGTATCATAATAAGATCAAATGAAAATAAGCGGGCCATCCGAACAATAATGTTTTCATATCTGACCATCTCAATGTACACAGTACAAATATATCGCTGGCAAAATTTGATTCATACACAATGTTATTTTAACACAACATCGGAATATGTAAAGCATAGGTATATTGACATTTACAGAAACGCATAAAAATAACTTCTTTAGACATTCGTTATTGGAACAAGGCCGTATCGGCGATTATGGTATGAAGTCATTCTGGTGATTATAAAAAATTGTAGTTACGCTAAACGGTCTGGTAAATATGGAGAACTTTCTCTAATTTGATTTTCAGTGTTAATTTATTCCCATCCTAACTAGTTACTTCTGGATCTCCTTCACCTACTTTGGTAAATAGATTCTTATTAGACAATAAACCAACAACAAGGATAATTCGATATCAGACGACAGATAAAATAACTGTTGTTGTTCCTTGTTCGCAATAAAAGATTGGCGCGTAAAAACTTTGGCGCTTTATGATGTACTTCCATATAATTTGAAGACTTTGTAACATTAATGTTAGATACTTTTAGTACTCGATTAACGACATATTCTGACAACCATATTACATTCTGACTGACAACATCGAGCTAGTTTAACAACACAATAAACCAAAGATATCCCGTATAAAGCCATCAGTAATGCAACGTAAAGTTCAAAAATCCTGCACGGCACTGACACAGAGCGGACAGTGTTGATAATGAGGTATTGCCTCAGTCAAGGACTGGAATGTCAAGTGAAACAATGGTGAATACCTGAGAGCGCGCGACCAGCAGGACGCTGGCGAGGACACAGGCTCCGAACAGCCACATGTTGATTGTTGACACTTGACAGCTTGTCACTAGCACTGGCGCGGCATCGGCATGGCGTACGGTCGCGCTGCGGGTCTGGGCGCCACTGCGCGCCGCGCTCGACGCCAGAGAACAACAAACTTTACTTTCTGTGAGAGGCCGCGTTTACATGGGAGACCTTGCGGATGGTGGTTTTGGATACGGATAAAATATATAGATGCTCAATTTATGGACTCGTTTTACCATTGGGATAATAACTAGTTCTGGGGTTAGTCGAATACAGTTGTTACATTACGTACAAGCAACATACTTAATTGACCATTTAGTAGACTTTGTCCCGTTGCACTAAAGGTTTACAATTGATCAGTTCACTGTATCGTACCTAGACAGATGATTCGTACCCGTATTTACTTTATAACTTAAAAATATGATACAAAACGTGTGCCGCGGAACGACACCGACTCGTTTGCTTCTTCACAAATTAGGCTCTACCATACCAACAACCATATCGAACGCTTCGGAAATATTTCACCCAAAGATTCCACACTCAACTCATTGAAGAATTTAGATCGAATATACACAATACGAATTCATGTGGGTTATGTGGATAAATAACCAACTGTCAGTAGTATCTAAAACAAGTTAATGTTAGAAAGTCCTAATCATGATTGATGTTCAGAACTATTCGAACGGAACTACTATTTCATTTCATTGAAATACGTATCCGCATATGCACCTTATTACTTAGGTCAAGCACCGAAGTCCTTAGATGTAGAGCACAAAGGCAGTAAGGGTCCTTAGCACGCGAAGACGAATTTTACTATAATGACGTCGGCATAAATAAAAATGTCGCCCCAAGTCACGTTCTTTGCCTTCTTTTGCGAGGGAGGCCATTTGCATGAACTGGCTTTTCTCCTAAACTTTGTTAAAATTTATGCAGGAAAGTCTAATAAAATGGCTAAAAGAGAGCCATATGCATGGTAAAGGTTCAGGAGAAATGAGTTACCGTTTCATTACGTTGGTTGGCCCGGTTACATAATACTAAGTAGACATTTCAACAGTAAAAGACTTGAGCGAATTATCAAGTGTAATAAAGTGTTCCAGTTAAGGTGTCAAACTTTGGCAACTTACTTGAGAAACTAGAAGTGCACCGGTAACTACAGTCATCATCATCATCATCAAATCAGCCCAAAGACCTCCACTGCTGGACATAGGCCTCCCCCAGTGCCATAGTCACCGGTCCTGCGCCACCCGCATCCAGCGGACTCCCGCGACCTTTACCAGGTCATCAGTCCACCTTGTGGGGCCTACCCATGCCGCGCCTTCTGGTACGTGGTCGCCACTCGAGATCCTTTCCGCCCCAACGGCCATCGGTAACTACAGTACGTTTGCGTTATTGTCTGTCATATAACCTGTAATACGAGCGTTTATCAATACTACGAAATGCTCTATTCGTCTGGTAAGCTGCTAAAGTAGATTCCAAAGAAGCTCGAGACAAACGCTACATAGTCTGGCCCGAATAACTATTTTCCTAATTTTAAGTGTATTATAATAAGTTTTATCTACGCAAATATCATGAGTGCTAAACGATATGATACAGATCATCGGGGACGATGATCGGGGTAACTTCCTCGTTAAAATAACACGAAACAAAAAATATTTAATTAAATAATTTGTTTCGTGAAAAAGGTATCATGAGTGCTCTAAAATGCGTTCAGAAACCGTAGGAAATGCATTATTACAATATTTTAACGTTATTATAGTATCGATTTTTGTAAGGTTATGAGTTTATGAGGTTAAATTTGGAACAGCTGTCAAAACTCAAGTGGGTCTCTATTCTAGTATCCATAGATAGTAAGCAGTTTGTATGTAATGTTGTGGTTGTGTTTTTCAAATAAATCATTCGTTCATTCATTCATTAAAACAGTTATCGATACGAAACGTCAATTTAGTATTCAGTATGTTGTGTATGTAAACCGCACGACATTTGATCTCGAGTGACATGAGAATAGGGACTTCATTCGTTTGTCTAAGGTTTAATAAAAAAACATTATTCTTGACGGAGGATCGAATTGCCGCCATTACTGTTGTCATTTGTTTGTTGGTTTTTTGCCGTTACGAAAGAAGAATTGTGAAAAGTTGTTTGTAATTTACATTTTAGTGAACAGTCGCCGGATATCGTAAATGCAGCCACGATTGCAACAAATAACTTGTTGTAAGCTTCTGAACCCATCTTAGAGTACTTATGATATGTGCACATAGTTAGGCCTAAAAATACTCGTGTGATCCTATTATGAAACTCGCTGACGCTCGTTTCATAAAACCACACTCACATTTTGATGCCTCTCATTATGTATGGTTGCAAAAATCATAAGAATTTAAAGAAAATGAGTTATTATCAAAAACGCTGCCATTACACTCGTGCCACATTTCTTTTCCCTACCGTCCCTACGACAAAATGCTAACGAATACATTAAAAAAATTAAATAACATACTCCCATACATACATTTATTACGCCTTTATATCGCAGTGATAGGTTGCTAGCCCATCGCCTGCAACACACTTCAACCGTTCTCCCTTAGTCGACTTTTACGACACCCACGAAAAGAAAGGGGGTTGGTGAAATTAAAATAACCGTCGTTATAATATAATATTTATAATATAATATACCTCCAGTGTGCACGCGCGCTGCACGCAACGCTGCGCCCGCGCAGCGGTTACGACACACGCACACGCGCGCACACAAACACACACACACACACACACCTGCCCGCAGGTATCGCCAGACCCATCTGATTATCCTGTTCTACCTTTTTTCCTACTTTAGAGTCAGCCTTGAGCGACATGGCAGACTTCGCGGGTTTTTTGGCCTTTTAAAAAACTGGCGCTTTCGTTTATTTGGAAAGGAGCAAAGTAGGTATTTAGTGTTCTGTACCAAACTCGGTCCCAACGGAACACTCATGCATCACTCGGTGTGTATCTGTCTGTCTCAAAATGTTATTTTTATTTTTGCGGACTCATTTAAAGCATGTAAGTACTTATAATAAAGTATATCAAAGCCGGAGAAACCATTAATTCTCTGATAGTTTTTATCGTCGCTTTAGTTGCAACCGCTACGCTACGCTTACAGTAATCAATATTACTAAAATGTAGAGATGGGCCAACTATGGGTTTGGCCGACTAGCCGACTAGTCGGCCGCCTAGAAGGCCGACTAGTCAGTCGGCTAGGCCGATCGTGGACTTCGGCTACGTTCGGATGCAATCGGGAAACTTCGTTTCGCTTTGCCGTCGCGCTGTCTGCATGCTTTCAAAGTACCAAATGTGATATTAAATCTGTATTTGAGTCAAATATAAAACGAATGGTAAAAAAATGGCAGTTTACTTATTTTATGTCTCGTTTTCCTGTGGTCCATATCCATAAAGTGCCGACTAATAGGCACATTTTGCCGACTAGTCGCCGACTAGTCGCCGACTACAAATAAGGCCGGATAGTCATCTTTCCCGACTAGTCGGTACAACTCTACTAAAATCTTATAAGTATACTTGTGATTATTTGAGTTAGCCGAATTGCATCAAAGTAGTCCGTTCAAAAAACAACTCTACCGTCCTAGGAAGAAGATTCCAATTACAATATCAGTTTTATAAAAACTCGGCCACATTAAATAATCTAAACAATACACAAGGATTTTTGGGTGTTTTTTACTTAAAAAAATAAGGAACTAAACGTACCTTTTTAAGGAAAAGAATTGGCAAGAATAAGGTAAAAATTCTCATGAAATATTAAACAGTCTCAGTTGAATTATGGCAAAATTGTAGTTTACCATAATTGATATCTGTTCATAATCATAATCTATTATCTAGCAATAGTTACAACCCCGCAGCAACCAGAATAAACCCTACTCCACACACTACGATTACTTCCAAACAAAATAAAGTTTAAATGGGGTTTGTCCAGGCTAATGTGCTTGCTATAAAGCGAGCTATTAAATAGGTTTTACTTAGACTTTACAGCCGTTGGTTTACTTTCGCAGGCGGCTGGGAGGTTTTCGTATTGCACTAGATTTCAACGCGTGCGGTTCATGTGGTTAAGCTGCTTTTAAGTCTATCTATAGCCATCATTGGAATGAATGTACTGAATATATCTGAAGATAAACATTTTGCATCGGATTATTGTAGGGATTAGATAAATGACTTGTGATTCAAAATGGCCCCTTTTGACATGGTAATAAAGATGTAGGAACCTACTTACATCTTTCTGATGGCATTTAGTAAAATACCAATTGACGCTCAACTGTACTGATTGGAGGATGACTGAACTAGATACCAGACTTTAAGTTACCGAAGGATAGCTATTGTTACAATATATGTTATTAGTGTCATTACTGCTTCACTCTTGGAAGTTTTCGCGAGCTTTCAAGCAAATGAAAATAAGTAAAATACACTTTTCAAATAAATTTATAATAAGAAACTAGACTCAATTTAGGCAGAAGATGTAATTTAATCTTTCCGAACAAGATTTTCAAGCGCAAAGTTGTCAAAGGTAGAAACAAGTTTTCCAAACTTCGATAAGCGTGCCATGAAAAATCTCCATCTGTCGGCGAGTTGTGTGAAACTGTGAGCGACGCGTTATATACGGAGAGGTCGCGGGGGCGCTGCCGTCGCTCTGTTGCCGCCCAAATCAATATCCCGACGTGCGCCGTCCCGCCGATTTTCCCTTCAGTATTTCAGAAGGCACCCTCCTTGTTGCCCATTTCTCGTGTCCACTACCGCGCTGCCAGTGCCCGTAAGCGAATTCCAACAGATAATCGGACTTGACCCAATTACTCGTAGGTGAGTCCACTATTCATTATTCTTATTTATTATTAGAGGAGGTTCATTGGGCGCCGGTTTGGTATACATTTGACTATTACGTTCATTCATAAAGTCGGCGTACGAAGCTGGGAAAGAATACGTGTGAAAGGCGATAATAGGGGTGAATTAGATCGAAACGTGACTTTTAATACTTGGAATCTTTTTGGAAACCCTATGTTATGGCTTGTAAACCGTGTCGACTTCATCCTACGAGTATATTAGATGTTGTATTATATAACTTGTAACTATGTGCTGAAAAGTTTACCGGTGTATTACGTAGGTTTCTCTTGAAATGTAGGTACTTACTGTATTTTAGATTAAACAAGTTATTACTAAGATACCATGAAAATGATTAGGTTACTCACTTTTGCTTTCGTATTATATCTACTCATCTTGCCACAAAAATAGTACCACTTGAAGTACGCCGAGACGATGGCCATTTGTAAGAGAATAAATATTCTAATTGCCGCATTGTATACTTATTCTAATAACTCAATTATGAATCGGTTAGATGACGAGTAAGACATTGCTGCGCTTATTAATTATTGTACTAGAATCAACTTCTAAGAAAATTAATGCCATGATTAATTGATACATACCTACTCATTTTCAAGCTTGTTTCTAGTTTGTTGGTTGTTCTATCAGCATTGAAGAGGCATCAAAAAGGATAGCCACTGGATAATTATTATTCATGTAATGTCTTATTTTGCATATGTAGGCATACCTAGTGAATAGGAAGGGTATAATTTTATGTGTTCGCTTGCAGTCTTCAGTTGAATCTTCTAGAATTGCAGTTTATTGATTGTTGTTGCATCCAAATGAAGTTTTATCAAGAAGAATAGGCATTTATACGTGACAATGACAAAATGTGACAATATTATGTGTTCATTTAAACCGTATGGATTTTTTTACGCTGTACACAACAACGAAATCGGGTAAATTTTGTATAAAAATTGTTCCCGTTTTGATTGCAAATGCTTCCAAGGGACAGGGGGGGGGAAGGGGGTCTTAGAGGACACAGTGAGTTATTGGTACATTTACGCCCGATTTCAAAAAAGTAATTCCAGTAATAGTTTGATAATTCCAACTTTGATAGGTATGCGTGGCTGAGCATTCGTAGTTATGTAGCGTCGGTACCGGGCTTCATATAAACAAAAATCCGTGGAACGCTGTCAGAACTAGCGTTTAATCCTCTTCGAGTTTTTATTACTTCGGGCATGTGAGCGTTACTTTACTGAATTGGCTGTTACGTTTAAGTACGTTGGCTGCATAAAACGGCAAATACACTGCGACTTGTTTTAAATTCTAGGTCACTATTTGCATTAAAAGATGGCCGAGATGACTTTAATTGCTATTCATTGTAGGTTTTCATTCAGTGACCAATTTCGCTCGTAGTCTTGTTTTAAAGCCTGATGGTATGCAGTTACCGTAGCCTATGGAACCTTCCAACTCCAGGGAATTCGCATGCCCGTTGCCGATCGCTGAAAAACCGCACATCGAAGTGCCTCTTGAAAACTTGGGCAGGGGACTCTTTCCATTGCCGGAGCATTCGCGGTGCGAAGTTATTATTAAGCTTTTTACTTTACCTCTACCTTTTAACTGTGTTTGTAATTAAATATTTAAAGTTGTAATGAGAACCATTTCCCGGTGTTGTCTGCAAGGTAGTTTTGCCCAATATGATTAATGGAACGCAGTCTAAGAGACCGGTATTCTTTTATTAACACATCTTAATCTTAGCGGCTTTCCCGCCAAGCTGCGTCAGATTGGAAACGAGTAAAACGGAAAATCCTATCCTGTTCCCATGAACGGAAAATCCTATCTTGTTAATGGAGCACGGCTATCACAAGACGGCGAGCGAGCTCTCTCGTACTATCCGTCTCTCTCTTATTAGAAAACTTAGAAAGAGACGGATAGTGCGAGATAGCTGGCGCGCCGTCTTGTGCTAACTGCGCTGATGTCGTATTTATAATTTAGGGATTTTCCCCAACACAGCCTTAATAATATTAGGAATACTTAAATCAGTGGTATACCTACCTGGTTACCTTCATAGTGATGCGATTATGATTGTATGGTTTATTTGTATTTCAAGGTGGTTCGATTTCCATACAAAACATTATTTGACATTCACAGGCTAACGGCGTGATATTTTAAGAAACCTATGTCAAGTAACTTTCACAAATTGGCTTTCAATTTGCGCGAAATTCGCCCTTTCCTTGAATAAACTTGTATAAACTAGAATAATTTGAGAAAAACGCTTTTCCCAAAGTATGACGTCACAAACTAATATCTCAAATTATTCTAGTTCTTAAAATATCACGCCGTTAGCCTGCGAATCTCAAATAACGTTTTGTATGGAAATCGAACCACCTTATTGCACGCACACGTTTAAAGTTACTTTTACAAACGCACCCGTTGTATGATTCATCCTCACTTCATGTACCTACGTCAGGAAAGTAGGTACTGGCGACTGTTCGATAATTAAAACCGGCCAAGTGCATGTCGGGGCACGCACAGTGTAGGGTTCCGTAGTTGCCTGTCTGTCTTAGTTACATCGACGTGCGGTGCGGTTACACACATGACTCGAACAAAAATGAAGGCTCTAAAGCCCATTATCTCGTAAGCTAATCACTGATTTGAAAAATGGTCTTAGAAAACCCATAATATTTCTGAATGAGCTATCCGTCGATACCCCACACCATGGGTTTAACGAGAAAAAAATACATCCCCGCTTTAGGTGTAGGGGAAGTACCCTTGGTCGACTATACTATTCAAATTCATTATATTATGTACTACTACCACGAATTTTTTCACATCCCCAGTAGTAGCCATTTATCCGGCAGGGGGGGGGGGGGGGACACATGACTCGAACAAAAATTAGGGCTTTAAAGCCCAATATCTCGCCAACTAATCCATACTAATATTATAAATGCGAAAGTGTGTCTGTCTGTCTGTCTGTCTGTCTGTTACCTCTTCACGCTTAAACCGCTGAACCGATTGCGATGAAATTTGGTATGGAGATAGTTTGAATCCCGGGGAAGGACATAGGATAGTTTTCATCCTGGAAATCACCCTCTGAGGGGATGAAATGGGGGGTTGAAGTTTGTATGGAGCTGCGATATAAACTATTTCCACGCGGACGGAGTCGCGGGCAGAAGCTAGTATATAATAGTTTTACAAAATCCACAAAATTTTCCAACGATATCCCACACCATGGGTTTAACGAAAAAAAAATACATCCCCGCTTTAGATGTAGGGGGTTTAGAGTAAAACAATATTTTTTTCAAGATGTTATTGTAGTGTTTTGTCGGCGTGATTTATTTATATACCCATGCCGAATCACAGTTTTCTAGTAGTAATGGTTACTGAGCTAAGCCGAAGACGGAGGGACGGACAGACGGACATGGTGAAACTATAAGGGTTCATTGTTGATTACGGAACCCTAAAAAAGGTGGAAGTAATATATACAACGAGTTAGGCGAACGAAGTCGCGGTTAAAAGCTACTATAAACTAAGTGTATTGTCACCCGGCCGCTCATTGCAATTCAACATTGACGTTGATGAGCAGAATAGTACTCGATTTGCAATGCAATTATGATCGCAGGTGCTGGTGCGATTTCATTATCCTATTAGTAGTGTCGAGTTTAAGTCAATTATCTCGCGCCTGCCATCGGCAGCGGCCGCATCTAGCTAAACATATTTATTATATTATCTATATTACGTATTAAAGCTAGAATGTCTCCAGAATGCTCTTCAGGTTTGCTTTAAAAAAATATATATGCTTAGCTTCCGCCCGCGACTTCGTCTGCATGGACCCGGGATAAAAACTATTTTATATTTTAATCCAGGCTATGATGCAAAATTTCATCCAAACCTGTTTAAGCGTGATTGAGTAACTGACATCCAAACTTTCGTATTTATAATATTAGTAGGATAAAAACTTGTAAATCGTGGCTTTTTCCTCCTCTTCGTTGCGTTATAACCCTGAAGGAGCTCGGGATCCGGTAATGTCTGGCCACTGGCTTTTATCCAAAACAAAGGAAATCTTTACTACTTAGTAAATAATGTCTCTAGGCTCACATAAAGATTGTTACAAGCTAATTAATACTAATTAGCTAATGTTATGTGCAGTCACGCAGCGGTCGCCAAAATTAGGTCAAAGACCCGAGTTGTCCCGTTGGTGGGCGTTTGGCGAACTTTGGCATTCGAAGACCTTATCTTGCCGCATAGATAGGTAGTAGCCGCGCCGCTCATATGTTTTCAGATTTTAAAAAGGTAGCCTAAATTGCTTTTTAGTTTAGCAAGTGAAGTAGGTAAGTAAGTAAGTTTCTAAGAGTTGCGGTAATTTCAAACTGGCAGCAGCGACTCACGACGTCAGTTTTATTTTTAATGCGGGGCAATTATATGAAAAAAATATCTCAAATCTAGGTATATACAAAGGTGCTTCCAAATTATATGCCAATACTTTAAGAGATGTTAACTTACATGAACATAATTTACTTTAAATAGGATTTAAGAAACTTTTTAGGTATATGAAACTTTTGTTTTATTTTCCGAGCTAAATAATTAAATTAAAATTCTGCGCAAACATAATCATTCTGTGCATTTATTTAACTGACACTGACTTTCTCACTTTCTGTCAAGTGAGCGTCCTTGGTTGTCATCGAAAATTGATTAAGATTGATGGGAAAAATGTTAGTATGCGTGACTTATTGAAAATTATGAAATGCGTAACTAGCTTTTCATAATTTTCAATAAGTACCAATCTTAACATCTCATTAACAGGGTGTTATTACGAGGCACAGTTGTTTTTCCTAATTTTCTCCAAAAACTAACGTAAACTTTAAATTAGATTTATACTTAAGTATACTTCTTAGGACGAGTATTATCAGCTCTGAAAGTATTGGCATCTAATTTGGAAGCACTTTGTATGCATTTATTATGCTTATAATTGCTACTTTATCGCATTGAGGAACTGTTATGACGTATTTTTTTTTATCCATGCTAATATTATAAAGAGGAAAAGCGTGTGAGATTGTAGCTTTGCAAGTTTGTAAGATTCTTTCAACTGCACGTAGGAGTTTCTGGATGGTTATGCCCCGAAGGAACAAAATCGTCTTTATCATGCACTTTTGTTGAATACCCCTTTTTATGAAAGATGCTTCAAACTTGTTCCCGGAATCTCGACATGCACTCGGGAATACGCGGATTGTACAAAACACATACAGAAGGCATGTAAGTGGTTCATGAATACGCCATACCGGTATTTAGCGTTCCTCACTGGGATCGATGGGATCCCCTTCATTGGCATATTTTTATTTAGACTAATATAGTTTCGCATAATTGATTTGGCATAATTTTTATTGGCATAATAATACTGTCGCATATTAATACTTTGGCCTACTACTTTGTTTGGCATACTACGCTAATAGCATAATTTCAGTTGAACTAATCTGTATTGGCCGAATACATATTACGCATACTATTGTTTGGGCTAATAATTATTTGGTATATCTGTTTTGAAGCATAATTTCTGTTTTCTAAATACATTACATAGCATGCATTTACACTTTTCGTCGACGCGGATTATTGGGTCGTGCATTATCAGGGCGGATAAAAATGGCTTGTCATAAGCGAACTCTGTCTTAGGTCGGTTAGGTTAGGGTTCACTTGTGTTCCTCAGACCAGAAATAGACACCCCGCGCAGCGGGGTGGCGTCGACTCCCTGGAGATTATTAGTCCGCACAGATGACCGTCCCAATGTACATGGATTATCAGGCTGTACATTATTGGGCCGTGCATTATGCTTTCATTGCTTTGTGTACTTATGCGTTTTGTAATGATGCCAAGTAATTATTATGTCTTTTTGTATTTATGCTATCTGATGTTAGTCTTTGTGATGATTATGCTATTTTCGTTTATTATTTTTAATTTTATGCCTAAAAATTTATGCCATAACATGATTAGGCTTAACGCTAATTCGGCTATAAAAAATTATGCGTTATTATATTATTCCAAATGATTTTATGCGATCCAATAGAGAACCGGGATCGATCCTGGCTCTTGGTGCGATTCACAATAGATCTTGGGTCACCTCAACACTCGTCCCCAATACATCTTAATCCTGAGCTTTATAACGACTATGCGCAATCTATAATCAGACCCCGTATCATGGTCGGCCTTATCACGCGATAAGTGACAAGATAGAGCGTCCATCACTGGCTGACACCGTTCGATGGAACGAGACGGACGTTCTATCTTGTCACTTATAGCGTGATAAGGCCGACCATGATACGGGGCCAGACTTACATTGGTTTGTGTGGAGCAAGTATTAAGCGTGTTGAATACCGCCCTGGCGGGGACGTCATCGTCACTGTCCTGGCTCGCGGCCAGGAGATTGTGACTGTGAGTCTGCGTAATGTGATTGCTGAATAGTGAATAATGCTTAGGTATTTGACAATGCCACGTGCAATGCAGGAGCATTGTTTGGAAGAGTGAGGTTATTTACAGAAAATATCTAACGAGGTCCTAATCCTAATGGATGCCAAAACTGAGTTATATTGGAGTCCATATATCCGAAACATTGAAGTGCACTCGACTCTTTTATCCCTTTCAGACCCGGCCAATACAATTGTGCGGGTTGATTACATTTAATTGTCAAATCAAAATCATATGTCAATATACTTCATTTTGCGTTAGCAGGGTGTTGTTTTACGGGTCTGAAAGGGTTATATGGAAATATAAAAGAGTCACGTTCACTTCAATATCACATTCGTGCGTATTCGTATAAAGTGGAGACACTCTTTCTTTTTTTAAACTATTTGCACTTTTAAGTTTCCACTGATATGTACAAGTATTTCTTAATGAAACGTACTTTATTAAACTCATCTTCACATTGTTAAATATTACCTATTACTTCGAATCTACTAGGTACTATTATTATGTTATGAGAAGACGTGTTCTTTTAGTTAGCGATATATATAGTATATCTCTCTATCTTCACAATATTTACTTAAATCACTATTGATGCATTTCTATCCGAACGCCCTATCTGGCGCAAGTCTATAATAAGTAAGCACTTTCAATCAGGATATGCGGGCTGAGGGAAGGATTGCTTCATTTATTTTTCCACGCTCACTACATCTCCCAAAGGGCACGAATTCCACTTTCTTCTTTAATATCGACACGCACTTCTATGTATTTCAATATATTTTTTAAAGTAAGTACTTGCTTTGAAAATAAGGCGTGGTTCAGGAAAACTGGGCGAAAAAAACATTAACATAATAATTGCACGTTATTAGTTCAAGATTCGTTTTACACAAGGCTTGTAACGATTTATGGAAAAGACACCGTCATCAGGGTCAACGTGTATTCCCTCCTGGAAATGAGCAGCCCAAAACTGGGCGCACCAACAACGTGACCTAGAAAACTTTTAACAGGTTCTAAAATTAAAAACGTAAAAGGTTTTGGCAGTAGTCGGCGTGCCGCGTCGCGGGGCGTATAAATCCGGGCTCTGTTTAAATTTCAAGGGAAAGTACGACCGACGAAACTGAAGCCAATCGCCCAGTAATGGGTTACAGCCCCCCCGGGAGGCTGTGTAACGAGCAGAATAATTGTGCGTCGACTGCCTCAGCCCTGGCGCGGGGCCAGCGCTCCGCCGCTGCCCTCAAACAACGTTTTTGTAAGCCAGCTCAGTAAAACCTGCTTACAAACCCCCAAGAAACCCTCGACACGTTACCTACATACTCGCTGTCCGCGCCGCCCCTTGAAAGCCGATATTACGACGAAAAACGGGGGTTTTCTGAACAAAACATCTTGATAATACGATACCCACGTAATAGTGTGTTGCAGGTTGGCATACAATAAACTAAATTTAGTGAAAAGTTTGTCCAAGAAGTGAGCTCACTATATGATGCAAGGAGACGGAACTATTATAATCTGGGACAGTCCCGTATACTATCACATAAGTATGCATATAAAACAGGGAAGAGGACCAAAGCGCAGATTTATTCCAATGCTTGGCATCTAACAATGTTACTTTAACGTATTTTTCATGCAAATTTCCTGACATTTGCTTCAGGATTTCGATATACTATATAATAAACATAAATTAATAAATTAAATTAATCAATGAATAAATAAAAATCAATAATATAGGTCATTTATTTCCTGTCTGGCACTCGACCTCTTTCGGCTTATATGACGATGATTTTCTAAAGTAGGTAAATTCAAAGAAAAGTAAGTAAAATCTACAAAAAGGCCCTCGAGGCATTGTACCAAGATTGCTGGCGATGGCGGTATTTTCCTCGCTGAATTGCAATGTTGATACGTTGCGACAAAACGCCGGCCAGCTCTTCGGTCACCAGTTACTTTACATGAGCCATTTACACCCCGGCCGGCCCGGGTGACCGAAATACTTTAGCCATCGATTTCTGTGATATGTGGTAAAATAAAAAAAAAGTTACGAATTATCCGTTGAAAACTGCTGGGATTCCGAAATATTGATTTATTTTATAAAATTCACGCGTTGTAAAGTCTCCCTGTAAACCATTCAACAGTCATACCTCACTCGCCGTCAATTGTCTTACTGCAGCTCGACTTCAGAGATTTTTTATTCAGGACCACTCAAAATAATTGAATTAATATTTTCTAAGAATAATAAAATCAAAATGATATAGGTAATTGGAGCTATGTTGATTTAAAATTATGTGCTCATAATACCGTCAGGAATCGATGGTTAATGTTGCGCGGGTCAATCGGGCCCACGGTGTATATGTATCCTACTAATATCATAAATGCGAAAGCTCGGATGTTTGTTCCCCAATCACGGAAAAACTGCTAAATGGATTTAGATAAAACTTGGCATGGAGATTATATCTTAGATTAAAACAAAAAAATACTTTTTATCCCGAAAATCAACTCCCAAAGTTTAGAGAGACCATAGTAAATATAATGTTTTTAAACACCGGCAATAAAAAAAATAAAAAAGAGACTACGCGGGCGGAGTCGCGGACATAAGCTAGATGTTCAAGTATATCAAAATAAATAAAGCTAGATATAATGGATGGAGCGATTCCATAGATAAAACTGAGTCTATAATGCAAACGTGCGTCATAAAATTATATGGACTATAAAGAAAATTTACGGTATTTCTTATGATATCGTGAAAAGGGCAATGAGATTGTAAATTAAATTTATGGATTGTTTAAGAGAGGTTTGTTTTTCAGCAGAGGGGGTAAAACCGTTAATTGATAGTGATGATACCCACTTGGATGTCTTGCATTACTTTTCCTCAGACATATTTTATTTGGACGCATGTCTACGACCTACGACGTATATATATTTATATTGTCGTAGTGTTATAGCGTAATTTCCTCGCTAAGACGTAGAAGTATTAGGTAAGGTAGAAGAGTAGAGCGGGTCACCAGACGGCGCGTTTTCGTTTACGATACGACGGCACGAAGACGCTCGTGAAATCTAATAAATGTTAATAGAACTACCACAGTTTAACTCGAAGAGTTATTACAAAGTCTAGCGATTCTTAAAGTGTTAGGTTTAAGATATAGCAGTTGGTTTGAACCGTAGATAAATGATTCCACAGATGGAGTCCCGGCGAATCCCAGAAAGGGATGGAGGTAAATTAACATGACTAAATACATCCTTGCATTTTCATGTCCGTACTTTAGAGTCGTGTTATATACGCGAAGTCAGTTTCAGTTGAATTTTTCACGATCACGTAACGCATTGTACGCGCGTCAGGTAAATATCGAATAAATATCATATTTCGTACGGGAAAATGACTGTCGAGTGACATGCGTTCGAAATTTTACGTGATCATGATCACCCCTCTGGTGACAAACAAAAAAAACCTACACGCGATTCCTGTCCCTCATACAGGAAATATGACATTGCATTTCGTTCCCATTTGTGTTTATTATCTATGGTTACTTTGTATGTGTATGTGAAGCCCTCTATAGGTACTTATTCTTCGTCTATGGTGTGACCGTAATGTTTGCTTCGCTTGCCAGGTATCCCACCCTGCCCGACTCCAGCGAACTGCATCTGCCACCACGCAGTTGTCGCTATTAGTCACCCTTCCCAGAAGATTTCCCTAGGTAAGTCAAGTAAATATTATTTTCCTCCACTATTTTTTCATGCTCTTTTGACCGGCAACGATGTTCTTTATACTAAATAATAACATTCTTCCGTTTCTGTATCTGTAAAGTTTATTCTACTGGCTGTATACTTTATCCGCCTTCGCAGTAACAAGGTTGATTTTTCTAGGTAAAGAAAACATAAGAAATGTTTTTTTTATAATTTTTGCGGATTCAAATAAAGTGAATTATTTTTGGTAACTCCAGAAAAAGATGTTTCGATTTCTCAGTAGTAAATTGCTACTTCCCTGTAACGTGTTATGAAATTACCGCTGATCATTTTCAATGCTTTTCAGTTCAATTTTAATCATTATGGTTTTAAATCAGGGTATCAGTTGTTATACCTACTTTTAACTACACTATGTATGTTTTTTATTTTTATTCATCTGTGTCAATTTATTTAGGTACCTATAGCTTCCTCTCTAACTTAACCAGTATGATATTTGTATGTTAATAGGCAAAGCACGTTTAACATATGTTGGATACCTACTGGTGTCCTTATCAATATCGTGTTCATCATGTATTCCGCACTAGATGACATAAAATGGTGTTTTTAAAATTATTTTCGTGTCGTCATAATATATGTATATATCAACATATTGAAATTTTGACGCAACTTGCAATGCATTCAAATTGTGCCTGTAGCGATTTGTCTCGGGGGCTGAAGAAATTATGTCATAATGAAGTAGAGCTCTATGCGTGTAGTAGTAAGGATTAATCTTGGAGAAAATAAAGCAATAACAAGTGTAATTTGTGGGGAACAAAATAATAGTGATATTACTCACCCCGCCGCAACGCGACACCGTCGCCACCATTATCGTTTACTTTACACGATGTTACATTTAACTGAGGTTATTCGGTTCATCTCCTTCACAGCCCCATCACATTTCATTGTGTTTTGCACACCTGTAAGTTCGACGCGCGTGGAACACAGTCAGTGAAACCTATTTCTAAAATAAAATATTATAAACTCGATTACAAGAAAAGGCGAATCGGAGAACATGTACACTTGCCTATTACGTCTGAAAAGATTACAAACGTAAAATACTACGAGAGAATAAATCAATAAGTAACTGAAAAAACAAAAGACGCACGCCGACAGCGGGGGCCGCACCAAAGAGTAAATAAGTATATTGAGCCGCACCAGCCAACCTGGCAGTGCGCGTGCAGCGCGGAGGTTGGTGAATGCGGCGGCCTACACGGGGGTTTTGCTCCAGGCAAAATACGGTTTTAAAACATTTATTTATAATAGCGTTTTTTTTGTTGATTTCATTTGAAAATGTTATTCTAAGATGATTTAGTCAAGAATCCGACAAACTTTCCACCCGGAAGTAATTATGTAGATTTAAATGAAGCATGCATTATCTTTTTTTGTACGATTTATCTTGAATATTATAGAGCAAATGTAAATGAACCAAAATAAAGACGAAAACATTTATTAATATTTTTACTGACTTTTTAGAAGCGAGTTAACTTATCATTTTTTCGAAGTCTGAAATTTTGTCGGATTTTGTCGCTGGGTAACTATTTAATTGATAATATATCCGTTATACTTAAAAAGTAAGCTATTATAAATTATTTCCAAAATTGACATTTTTTTCCATACAAGTTGTCAGTTCATTGCCTGGACTATTTACGGTTTACCTGACTAAGGGTGGATTGCACCAAATCGTCTACGATCGTAAGCGGTGTTCGTTTAAATATGAATGTATGGAAAGTTTGACAAGTTTGTATGGAATCACAGCTGCCGGCGTCGTTGGGCAACGTTATTTAACGTTATGATCGGCCTGTGCAACCCACACTAAATGTCATCATCAATTTAAGCCTCTTGCCGATGCAGCTTGATGCAGTTGTTTCAACCTTTGTCGGTCCCAGGCCAGCTGTATCTGTTGAGGTGAAACCTCTTTCACTGCGATGTAAAACCTAGAGCGGTATCTTTTAAGAAGTAGGTTTTGTTTATGTCTGTCAAGTAGCTTGTCTAAACTAAAAGAGATGTCAGGAGAATATACGATGATTTTATCTTGTTAAAGAAACGTATATTATTTAGTGCCCCGTATGAATGATTGGTTTATTACCACACATTTATTCAACACTGCCCACTCGGCTCGTATGGTGAATACATACCACTTTAATAGTTTCTTTACTTGGTTCATTCCTCGGTCTTTTCGTTTATTTTCCCTGGTATACTTATATGATGTCTTCTGATGAGATTGTAGGGTCGTCGTATCAGGTGGCCGATCATCTTTCCCTTTCTCTTTGTAAATCCCTCTATTTTTTGGCCTTGTTGTTGTATTTCCTTTTAATTGTTCTTCTATTTGACAAAATGTACACATTATGTATATAGGACTGAAATCAAATAAACTATAATCAGTAGGTGTAAGCTCTTTGCGCGCGCTCATTTGGTATGTTACGTCTGGTTACGTTTTGAATGCGTGGAAGCGTGCGCCTTTAATTTCAATCAAGTACAGTCAGATATACTTTCTGAAATAATATGTAGGAGTTTTTATATTATGTAGATCGTTTGTCTGAGATCTTCCCGTGGTTCCATTAGTTTGCTATTTGCGCGAGGCTGCTTGTACCCGTTTGAATAGAACTGTAAAATATGTATATATACCCGTTAGAACACTTGTTAACGTTGTGATTAAATACAATAAATATAGTACTTTGTCTCCTTGTGTGTCCGTGACCGTGTGTATTGTCCGTGAATCAATAAAATCTAAGTTTAAATATAGTTTAAAAAGTACATCATGGAATTCTTGGATGCTCGACAAAAGGTGCATTCATCCTTTATGGATCGGATCGTCCATGTCATGAGTCAACCTTTATATTAAGTACTATAATAATAGATTATTTATTAAGTGCCTAAGTATTATTTTGAGACTGTCCGAGTCGGCAGTCAAACTAAACAATAATTGATTAGACCGCTTGAAGCACTGGTAGACATGATGCCGATGGCCTCTTTGTACCATCACACCTCTCGCCGTGAGCAGGGCGTGCATCCTTACACCGGGGAACTTAAATAGTCGCGCTCGGTATGATTTAAAATAAATTTCCTCCCGTTCCGGGTCTGGAATGGACTCCTCTCCTTGCCGAAGTTTTCCCTAGGGTATGGGGTTATTCAAACAAGACTCGTGTACAGATTTTAAGAGGTTGCAGGCACGGTGATAGATTACCGTCACGGGTGTACACTTGCTTGGCACCGACAGAGGGGTTCCCATTTCCTGGCGCATTCTTCATTACATATTTAGGCGTCAATAATATGTTAAAATGTTTGCACCTTATTGCTTTGTAATAAAGCGAAATGTATAGTACCTATCTATATTTCTTAACGTGAACTGTACAGTGTTAGACGATACATTAGTTGCAACGAAAGTCAACATCAATCATGCAAGCGTTGGGCGGGGACCCCGCGGTGATTCGTAGCAACATGACGGCAATTTTGCGCCAATAATTAACCTGGGGTTAGTTGGCTAAGCTCGATTCAGCTGTCGTGTCGGGCATTCATGTATTCAAGCTTTCTTAACGTACATACAAACAATTACTCGTAATTTTACAAGTTTTTTCAGTATCCGAGTGAGCTGAAACTCAGTGCAAATTATGTACTTACTCGTTAATTTCGTGACAATGTAATATTAAACTACAGAGCTGAAAAGTTTGCTTGGATTTAAGGTTTTACGATCCTCACACATTATTATTACGTGGTTTTACTTAAGTTGACTCGTTCCTAAGATGTTGTGACACTTCCTAAACGTCGGGAAACCTTAAAGTGGTGAATAAATAAGTTAATTATACACGCGATTAAGTTCTCTTTCGTAGAAAAAACTCCTAAACCAACAAGAAAATAACCCTTGTAACGAGCAGGTAAGCATTTAAAAAAAATGTGTACCCAATTAGCATGAGTTGTTAAATAAAAATTAACTCAGTGTCAGATTTGTGACGAAAATTAAGACCTACCCTACCCTACCCTATATACTAATTATGTGAAAATTAACTCGTTTCACATTTAAATAACATGCATTATGCATATCATTTATACATTGAAAATAAAAAGTTAATATTTATACATACCTACTGAATACCTACTTAATTGTCGTCACAAAATTTATAATGAGATATTTTTTATTTAGCAACTCACGGGGTGGTATATACATTATGTTTGAAATGCCCAGGTACCAAAAACGATTTATTTTGACTTGAAATGTGTTGTCATACCGATAAAGGATACGCAACTAATTGAATAAAGTCCTCTCGAGCCATATATTTTCCTGATTCTTTTCATTCAAGTATGTAAATCACTAAAGTGCCAGTGCTTGACACTGGCCCAATACTGGACACTTTCAATCTTAACACTTTCACTGCCCGGCAACCACCTAGCGGGCGCCTACGCCGTAGCCGCTTTCCGCTACTTAGCGAGAAAACCACTGGATCGGCTACGAGCGTAGTGCGTAGCGATACCTGGGGCCGTAGACAAGGTTACAATCGAATAGCGCTAACGCCAATAGAAAATTAAAAAAAAGACCGGGTTGCACTCCGGGAGTGCCGGCAGAAGTGAAAACTCAATAACATTGTAACAGTTTTTCGATCAGGTCACGTGACATCTTACGGTTTCACCCTAAAAATGAATTTGACGCAAATTTATAAACAATTATCAATTATTTAGGCGGACGGCCCGCGGCGCGGGTGCGACGGGCCCAACGCGCCGCCGCGGCGCAACGGTGCCGGGGTCCGGCGCGCCGACGGCCGGCGGCAAACACAATACCAATCTGTTTTTGCCATTGCCAAATATTTTTCAAAGCTTTATCTCTTTAGGAATAACGTCTAAATTCGAACTATTCGAATTTGCAAGAACAGCAGATGGCGGTGCACGGTGGCGACCAAAATATCTATTTGTTTTTGCCGTTGTTAAATATTTTTCTAAGCTATTTTTTTAGCAAAACGGTGAAGGATGCGTTGGTATTATTACAAATTTATTTGCAGAATATGCTATTGCAAAAAGTGTTTAACGGCTTTATACTCTTACGAGTAGCGTTCAGTTTTGAATGAAGTTGAATCGGCTAGCAGCAAAAAGTGACCTCCTTCACATCTGACGTCACAAAACTCTGTCGCGTATTTAACAATTTTTCCCCATCCCAAAAAGTGCTCAGCGCCGCTAAAAAAGTTTTCACTTCAATAAATTGTATGGAAATTACAGATGCCGACGAAACACTTTTCGTTAACATCTGTCATTCCCCTACATTTTATTAGTTTTCTATTGGCGTTAGCGCTTGTCGATTGTAACCTTGTCTAGGCCCCCTGGATGTGTTAATCGATAGCAATTAAGCTGATTTTCCACCATCGTGGCGAGGCGAAAATTGTATGGCACTATTTCCACCGAAGAAGTGCGAGGAGAGGATTGAAAATTTGCCATACAAAATTCTCGCCTCGCCTCGTCTCCTGTCGCCTTGCCGGTGGGAAATCACCTTCCGGCTTGTCAAACATTGGGACTAACTCTTTTCTATTTTGTTTGTAACAGGGACGGCAAAATAGAGCGTGCGGGGTGTCCGGGGATCTGTGGCCCGCAGGCCGCGACCACAGCCACACTGTCTTTCTCAAGCTTCCGCACCTCCTTCACCTCCAATGTTAATTTCTTGAAACGAAGGTATGTACCTTGAGGTAGCGACCACGGCGCCGGCAATTGACTGATATAATCCTAGCTTTTGCCCGCAACTGGGTCTGAGTGGAACTCGTTTATATCGTACCTCCATACAAACTTCCGCCCCCCATATTACCCCTTAGGGGATGATTTCCGGGATAAAAACTATCCTACGTCTTTCTCCTAGATTCAAACTATCTTCTATTCAAATTTCATCTAAATCGGTTCAGTAGTTTAAGCGTGAAGGTAACAGGCAGACAAACAGAATACTTTCGAATTTATAAAATTAGTATGGAAGTATGGATACTATGGATAGAGTGTGCTCTTATCCGCTTATGCTGGCCATACACCATGCTTCCTATCGTCCAATCGGCATGACGCTACCGATTGGATCAGTTAGAACTGACCGTGTGTGGGAGTGGATTGGCATGAGTCATGCCAACAGTTATACTTGACGGCACAATCGAATTTCGATTCTTTTGGCTTGATCATGGCTATTGGATCATGTCGATTGGACCATGTAAGGCGGTCGGCGATCGTCAGTTCAGTCAGGTCGGCGATACTCAGTTTCTTCATTCATTCGCAAATAATTACAATATTTTTTTTTGGTGTAATCTTCAATTCTTTTACTAAATTTGTATGATTAAACTGTTTTCTTTTCATTAACCACTGTTTGGTGCAAGAACTGCTCGATCTTTTCTTTTTTTTTGTTTTATTTTCACGAGTAAAATTCCCAAAACGGCTAAAACATCCTCGTCTGTCACCGGTGACGCCATGGCTTCAACTGAACGTCGCTGCCGATTGGACATTTTAAACTGATCGTGTGTGGCGTATATAGATGAACTGCACATTAGATCAAGCCTGCAGCGTCATGCCGATTGGACGATAGAAAGTATGGTGTATGGCCACCATTAGAATAAGTTACCGCATGTAAACCTACTCTAGTGGGAGTACCTTTGCATAGTCTGTGGCGGGCGATTGTAAGACGCCCAGAAAAATGTTAGCCTATAGTCTATACCTACGACGTAGTAATAGTCAGTACACGTAAACGAAAGCGAAATTACAAGGCGAAAATTGGTCGGTTCAGCCTAATGGGTGCGAAGCTGGCTGATGGTACTGGGTTCAAATCCCGGTAAGGGCAAATACTTGTGTGAGCAATGATATAATATAAAAAAGAGGTAGATATAAGGCAGGTTATCAGCGCTCCAAAAGTGACACTAAAACTGAGCGAGCTACTTGCCTCAGTTTCGCGTCGTCAATAGAAACGTATAAACGTGTCTCAGCTGTCAGATTTGGTGACCATTTTTAAACACGGTATTTCGTATAAACAACTTATCTACCTCTTTTTAGGGTTCCGTACCCAAAGGGTAAAAACGGGACCCTATTACTAAGACTTCGCTGTCCGTCTGTCTGTCTGTCACCAGGCTGTATCTCAAGAAACGCGATAGCTAGACAGTTGAAATTTTCACAGATGATGTATTTCTGTTGCCGCTATAACAACAAATACTAAAAATAAAATAAAATAAATAATTAAGGGGGGCTCCCATGCAACAAACGCGTTTTTTTTTTTTTGCTGTTTTTATAGATAATGGTACGGAACCCTTCGTGCGCGAGTCCGACTCGCACTTGGCCGGTTTTTTATATTACATCATTGGTGATGAGCATGAGTATTTGTTAATGACTCGTGGATGTTTCCTGTGTACAGTCGAGTTCTCCAATATCTACACAGACAACCTTTCAAAAATATCTAAAAAGACTTTATTGTTACTGACATAAGACACATATTGTGTAGATATTTTTATAACTAAGTATTAAATATATCGTTCATCTAGTATCTTACCAATACCCATAACTGAAGCCTTATTGAGCCTTCTACTTAATAGTTAGTTGAAGTTATTCTTTCTGGAACGTCATTTGTTAATATGATTTTTGCCAAAGTCGGAAATAAGCTGATCCACGATTTGGTATTAGTATTACTTTCATTTTAGTGTGAAATGTGTACTGCTGAATGAATAAAAAAACGATATTCGTTTGTCATTGGAATGTGCTTTACATGGCTATAGATATTTTTAACCATGCTAGCATGTACTGTTTTTGGTTTTACCCAAAATGGCACTTCTATTGTTTTTATTTATTTTTACCATAGGTTTGTCAACATTAATTTTATAGGTGTTTACTCGATGTTTAGAAAAAAATATACAAAATTTGTAATGAGTCGTCGTGTTGAGTCTCGTCACAAAGTCAACTAGTAAATGGGTCATTGTTAGTAAAGAAAACAAAAATCGTTTTTTCTGTGGTCATTAGTTATTGGCTTATGTTTATATATTATAATATGTTTTTATAGCATATAATTATAGATGAGGCGACGCCGTTTATGCGGATTCAGAGCTCAACCAAAAATTAGGCTTCAACCCCCTAACTATAACCCTTATAGGCCTTAACACTCACTGCCAGGAACCCGCCTAGCGGTCGCATCCGCCGTAGTCGCTTTCTACATTCGAGAAAAACCACGGGATCGGCTACGAGCGTAGCGCGTAGCGATTCTTGGCAGTGAATGTGTTAACTTTGGCAATGTCCACAGACGAGACGCGTACCTAAATCTGACAATGACCCAAATCATAGCATGCTGCGGAACCGGAAAAAGTGCTACAATAGGGTAAACCTATCTATTGTCCGCACCCCTTCAATGATGGTCACACTTAACCTTATGATTATGACAAAGGTTATAGGGATGACTTTCCTATAAAAACTGGGTGCCAATGACTGGTACTTTGAGTGCCGATCAATAAGTGTTTTACCCTACATTTTTATTAAAATATTGAACAAGTTTTACTTGATTTGAATGAATTTACGTGTTTTAAATGTACCTTTACCGATTAAACATCGATTTGTACTGAACGTGACATATTCCAAAATAAAATACAACATATACATTTCGTGTATGTATATCAATCATATAAATACTACACGGAAGATTCTTGCTTGGAAAAGATAAAAACACCTTTGAAAAATCCGGATTCATGTACATTCGGGGTTTAAAAAGGACATTTAAAACAGCGTAAAAAGGCCAAACCGCTTCACCGCGCTTCCACTCCCCTCGACCCCACCCCGCCACCCGCTACCCTCAACCCCGCCACCCCTCTGCCACATGTGCGCCACCGCTCATCAGCTCAAATTTTATTTACCCACGCGCTGGTCACACGAACGTTGTTATTTGTTATCTCTAATTACCTACGTGGTACAGATTTAGCGAAGCACAGGTGATTGTATCACGGCATTAGATAGTCACTGTCGGTCCATAATAACACGAATGTGTAGTTAGTTCTGATCACCACGCAAGGCTAGTCATACACAGACTGAGAAAATAAAATATTGTTCCTAAAACTAGACCTGCTAAATGTGTGGCACAGAAATACTATGATGGTATGGTCGCTATGTTGTTTCTATTTATGGAGAGACGTATGTGACGGATGCGATATTTTATCCATGTTATTGATTAGTAATTTATTGAGTCGAGACCATCATACGTGTACTCCATTGTTTTCTAACAGTGACCCATTAATGTTTTAATTACTACGAGTAGGTACAGGATTGGCAGCTAAATAGGCAGGTGTCCTGTACCGAAGACGTTAAAAACCACTTTAGAGCACTTTATTATAAATACTTCAATTCAATGTAGTGCTCCGGTCCATTCTTTTTGGCTTCCAAATGTTGATTACATCAGTAACAGAGAACATTGCAACTTAACTCTGTGTATGACCCTAGTATCACTTGAACAAGTAACAACGCAGCGTCCATCCGTGCATGGTCATTCGATGTTGTTCGGTGTCATGAGAAGTGGCTACATGGTGTCGGTTTCCCCCCTGCGGTGGCCGATAGCTCAGCGGAGGCGTTGCGCAGATTCAGCTCGGGGGACCTGCAGTCTGAGTGCGATGAGGGCGAGGTGGACCCCTACACGGGGCGCCCGGCCACCACCAGCCAGCCCAAGCCGCAGAACCAGAGGCCGACTTCACAGGGTAAGTCACTATGCACTCTTCATGTAGTGCTTCTATTTTCTGTCTCGTTTTTGGTGTCGCATTTATGACTCGGCGGCGGCAGCGCCAGCGGCAGCGGTGCGCTAAGAGTGGGAGCAAGTTATTATTTCGCTTATGTGCGAAGCATTTTAGAATACGCAAGTAATATATGGTCGCCGCAATACGCAATTTATAAAACTCGTATTGAGAAATTACAAAAAAAGTTTTTACGATACCTTAATTTTCGAACTAGAAATACAAATACGGACTATAATACAAGTTGTCAACGACATAATATGATGCAATTAGAAGATAGAAGAGTCATGCTTGACATGGGCCTGTTATTTGATATTATTAGGGGTAATATGGACTGCCCAAACCTTGTGGCTGAAATCAAATACTTTACACCTAAAACAAACACAAGGCACCCTCGTTTTTTCAGTGTGCCCCACAGTCGCACTAACTATTGCAAGAATTCCGTGATGCATAGAGTAGTGAAAACATACAATGGTACTTTCAGTACTATAGATCCGTTTGTGCATACATAAGAATAAAAAATCATTTAAAAATGCAATTGCAAGTAAAATAAAGAGGCAATAATAACCACCACCACACCCACATACTCACACACACACACACACAACACACACACATTATGTAAAGGTTAGTTAGTTATAAGTTAAGCATCTCCGTTAATATTTCTGTATAATCTAGGGAGACCTGTTATTGGCTAAACAGTTGTATCTTAATTGTAAGAATATCATCATATGTTAAAGCTGTTGGTTTTCTAATAAAATATAGTAAAAAATATAATAAAATATAATATAATAATAATAATAAGAGATCGGAGTGTGGCCTCTCGTTCCCGTGCATGGAGCATCGCTGCCGCTGTCGCTGGAAGTCGTGGTCGAGCCTATACTGTCAGGTGCAAGAGCGAGAGTGATAGCGATAGACAGTCTAGGGACATTCGGAAAATAGAAGCACTGTATTTATAAAACTTAAATTATGAATGAACAAGATGTTACTAACTCCAGTGGTATTGGAAAAGAAAAGGAGTTGTAACGAACTATTTTTGTCTGTAGGTCATAAAGTCATATTATGGTCTTAGTAATATATGTGTGACTGTGAGTCTGTGACTTTTACAAGAGACTATTTGATTCTAGCTTCCGCCCGCGACTTCGTCTTCGTCTTCGTAAACTATCTTCGTGCAAAATTTCATACAAATCGGTTAAGCCGTTTAAGCGTGATTGAGTAACAAACATCCAACAACAACATACAACTTTCGCATTAGCATTATCCTAAAAAAGATTTCGTATTTTTTATTACTATTCCATATAAAAATATATGGCTTTCCAAAAGCATCTTTATTGGAAATTAGAAATTTTTGCAACGATGTGTACCTGCAGTCAAGGAATTTAATTTCCAACCTTTTTCCTACCCACATTACAACTCATTAATGTATGAAATTAATCTCGTTATTGAGGTTGATAGGTAGATTATCCTATAGCCACCGAACAAGCGATAAATAATTCAACGAAACGACAGGTGAAATGAAAATGTAAAGCGGAAAACTGTGGCGCTCATCCTCTACTAAATAAATTAAAATCATTAAATGTCAACAATCGAAATTCGGGAAGCTTTTCAGTTAATGAAATGTGAAAATGGATTCCCCACGAATTGTAGCTTTTCATTCATAAAGTGCACAAAAGAATTGTCCCCTCGGTTTAAATTCCCGGCAACCTCAATGTGCGTGTGCGTTTGATAAGGTTAGAAAAAGTGAAGATCCAAAGGATTTTGTAATTTTAAATCAGACTGTCGTAAATGTAATATGTCTTATGACTGATGAAATATATTCATCGCGAATATTTGAAATGCCTATGTCCTAAAAGTCACTTCAAAAAATACGAAGTAAACACAAATATTGACTTGGGCGTAATGATTGCCCTTTGAAGCTTATTTGCTTGAGTATTTAAATATTCTTTAGGTCTATCTAGTAAGGGTAGTCGGTAAATTAATTTGAGTGAAAGTTTTCTCGAAAGTAACTTTTAAATTGTATTCTAGAGATAAAACAATTCAGGGCTAAAATATTCCATTTCCCGAGAAAATGAATGCAAAGTGCTTCACAGTTCTCCCACTCTTATACAATTGGTCCAAAACAGATTCCCGACTATTTCCTTCCAACCCGGGAGCGACGGCATGGGACGGCGGAGGAAATCTGATTTGGGAGCTTAGCTATACATTGTCGAGTCCTATCCGACCTTAATATACTAGATTAACCGGATCCTTGGGCTGACTCGGTTTATGAAACTATACATTGGGTCGCTGAGCGTTTGTTTAGGGCTAGTTTATCCACAAACAGAGATATGTTACCGAATTTAGCGTTTGCTTTAACGTCATAACACTCGTAGTTCGGATAATTGCAAGTTTTCTTTCAGGTGTGTTCTTTTACTACATTTTTTACGAGTGAAAATTACCTTAGTCTGACATAATTGTATACGTAGATTGTTAGGTAGGTAACCTAATAAATATTACTTGCTGTTCTATTGAATGCTCGTTCATGTGAGTTCTGTTACGTTTAAGTTATAATTATAAGTTATATATTAAGATCTTTATCTGTATCTCTCTCTGGGTGCCCTGAAAACCAGCGCCTTTGGCATGTATTGCTAGTGGCCTATGCTGAGTGGCATCCATTTTGGTGAATTCCAATTGTAACATACACATGTAACATGATATCACACCAAATAAATATATTTATTTCTTCTTTCTTTCACAACGTCTATAAACGTTGCGACATAAGGCTTAACAACCACTTAATTGAGGTGTCGCACGTGAACGTGTATTAGTGAGTTTAATCAATTTGCTCAGGCAGTTCCACGCAGTGCAAACTGAAACTGTAGTAATTCTCCGCCTGGCATGTTATGTGAGCAAAGGCGTTTAAATTCACAAATTCAGGATCTCGAATAAACTAACTCGGGACCAAAATTAATCTTTCCACGCTGAATTCGTCGTGCCTGCAATTGAACATTTTGTAAGTTTGATTCGATTATGCGTGGGAAAACCTTATTAACGTGACTTGTACATAACTCCCTTATTCATAAATCTCACTAAACCTTTGTCAACTACAATGTGTTGTGCCCCTTTCGCGCACACACAAGTATCAAGGTGTGTATGAAAGATAAAGACAAACGTGTTTTCTACTTACCGTACTTCGTTTATCGTTTTGTAATATAATATTAATCAATTATTTATTAAGTTTTTTTTCATTTGTAAAAATACACACACATAAAACTAAGTACTAAATACAAAAACAAGAAAATATAAACTTAGTCAATAAAGGAAAACAATAAAAAGATTATAAATAAAAAACTTGGCCCAGATCGGCGCCAGACGGTAGGGCGCCCCGGAGGCTGGCGGCATTGCCACGTTGTATAGCAATGCTCATACGTCGGGCTAGGTAAGAGCCAGCCTTCTGGTCACCAGAAGCATCGACGAGGCGCTTAGAAAACGATTTAAAACGTTTTAAAGCGCTGGTGCCCCATGGCCATCCTAAGAATTCAAATAAGAGCTTCCAAAGCTGCCTCCCACCCCTTCTTCACCTGTGTCTCAGATAATATCATCGAGCACTAAAAATATATTATTTGAAGCCATATTACGCCAATTGATTCGTGATTGCGTGAAAGAAAAAGGCGAACTTGAAGCCACGCCATTGAAAAAAAGTCGACTTTTCTTATGAATTTTCCGTTGCTTTTGTGCAATTTATCATGTAAGTACTTTCATGACCTTTCAAGTTTTTAAAAGTATTTACGAACAAACCGACCAACGTTTAATTAGGCGCCAGCAGCTCTCATTCCATAGAAACTTGTCAAACTTGCTATTACATTCAGATTTTAACGAACACCGCTCACGATTAGAGACGGTTTGTTGCAAACCACCCTAAGAGGTCCTACAGAGTTGTATGTATACAACAAAATATTGCAATAATAATGTTCTTAACTATTATTGCAATATTGGTAATAACACAGGCAATCTTAAACAGGAGTTAACTATGTTGTTTCATAATGCTAACGACATTCAGTGTACAGTCACAGATTAAAGAATACAAGTACAGATACCCAATCTCATAGAGCAAAAGCGTACCGTCCTAATGTAGGCAATTCTGTATACAATTTTAGTCCCGTAGCTACACCAGTAGATGCAGTATACGAGCTACCACGGCTATGACGCTGTCAGCCTTTAGTAATACATTGAGATATCACCAGATGGCGTTGACTTCCCGGGCAACAAATAGAGTATTTTTGATTTTTTCGATATAAAAGTAGTATTTTAGAGACAATATTACACATCACACAAAAATATACATAACCAAATGCTTAGAGCCTGTGGTTCCATAGATCTTTCGCGACCCGTGATGGCGCCATCTAGTGACAGTACCCAATAATACGTAGCAAGCTTGAAAGCTGACTCGTATAGTACGAGTTACATGGATTTAGTATCAATTTTATTGCATTTACTAAACTTATAAAATATACCTTTATTGTATGTGCGGAAGTATGTTTGTGATATAATTAAGGTACGTTGAATTTATTAAGGTGTAAAAATCATTCTATCTTCACGATTACTGGTTCAAATGTTTCGCTCGGTACCTGTGTCGCCATCTATGAGTTCTTTTTAGTATCAATTATACGTTGTTCTAGTTGGGAGGCCATGGTACAGTCGACGTGAAAGAGACTTACAATTTTCGCCTAGTTACAAAGGCTCAAGGTGCAATAGAATAAACATAATGGTTGACGTTGACTGTAAATTATTACGCACCATTGCTCTGGTGTCTTTAGGTTTCATCATCATCATCATATCGGCCGAAAGACGTCCACTGCTGGACATAGGCCTCCCCCAAAGAGTGCCAAAGTAACCGGTCCTGCGCCACCCGCATCCAGCGGCCTTAGGCGGTTTTTAGGTTTATGAACGCATATTATAGTGTTTTGTGATACTGATGATATAAGGTTGTTTACCCGCACTTCTAATCAATGTTTGCTCTTAGCGACCGGCGGGAGCATCAGCAGCACGGGCAGCGGCAGTGGGACCGGCAGCGTCGCCGCCGGACCTTCGGGGCCATCGGGCCCGCCGCCGGCGCCCAGCTCCGGCGGCGACCTGTCGCTCAACCTGCGCGGGGGCTCGCGCGGCACCTCCGCGCCCTCGTCGCCCGCCAAGTCGCGCGAGTCGCTGCTGCAGCGCGTGCAGTCGCTCACGGGCGCTGCGAGGGACCAGGGCGCTAACTTGTTAGGTGAGATATTTAGCATCATTATGAGCTGTCACAGCGCGGGCCCCTAGGGACACGATACTTTTCAGCGCATGTTTACCTCGTCTGGTAGGTTAAGCAAGGGCCTGTTGTTTTAGTAAGTAGGTACTAGCGACCCGCCCTGGCTTCGCACGGGTACTATATTATACATATAAACCTTCCTCTTGAATCACACTATCTATTGAAAAAAAACCGCATCAAAATCCGTTGCGTAGTTTTAAAGATCTAAGCATACATAGTGACAGACAGCGGGAAACGACTTTGTTTTATACTACGTAGTGATTTATGTTCCACAATCGACCCTAAAGAAAATCACTCCTAGAAAGACATCAGCTTTCGCTACCCCGTCTTGCCTACTATTGCCTACCTGCCTGCCTAGAGTGCCTAGGTACCGTACATTACTGAAAAAGAAAGTCTTAAATTATATTTATGCGCGGAAAATACTTAGCTAAGGGTATACCTAGTATTTTTTTATAGTAGCGTTCTTATAAGTAATAACCTACTAGATCTTGTTTTCTTTCTTTTGTGGAAACTTGTAACGAAGATTAGGTACAGTCAGCATCATATAGTTGGTAGCAGCCAAAGTAGCCAAATATATCGTAACACACCCTTACTCCTATAGTAATAAAGACGTGTTGCAATTTATGGCTGCTACCAACTATATGATACTGACTGTACTTACTCTTGTTTAAGTCTGAAGGTTTACCTACTCTTATATTCAGAATACTTAATTCTACTTAAAAGCCGTTACGTGTGTTTCTACCTACCTCATTTAGTGTAATTGTGGTATTTCCTTATTTTTTTAGATAACTGGCAAAATTTCGCTCTTAATGAGATTTCTCCGCGGTATTTCCTACGAAACCGGGACTTTAGTAAGATTCACCTAATAATTAATTAAGTACTTCATTAAAATTACGACAGTTGTTTACGTTTAGAGGGGTGAACACGTAAATTTTCGAACAAGCGACAATTCAACTGTCATTTTCGCATAAAAATATTAGATCATAATTAATTAGATCTACCTTACGCAAGTAAACTGCGTTACGTAATCGACCAGCTGAAATACCACTGAAATATGAACAAACGATATTGATGGAACACAACTTACCTAATATAGATTGAACACCTACTAGGTATATACCAAGTGGCTTAACTGCTAATTACGGTTTAAGGAATAGTTTATAGTATTTTATGCAACTGTTGTATAAGTAAGGGTCTTAAAACGCGAGTGGCGTGAGTTGCGATGCGAGCCTTGGCAAGAATCGCAATTAAAGACGCCACGAGCGTTTTAAGACCAAGTTATACACCGTTGCATACAATACTTTTTCTACGACTAATTCTTGACTTTTCAGGCAGTAGTTTTCCCGTTACTTCTAAACTACTCACGCAATTTCTTCAGCGATGCAGCTATTTTCTTCTTCGTCCATTTTAAAAGGAACGTACACAGTTTTCTTCACTTCACAAACACGAATAAAATCTTAATAAGTTATAAATAACAAATAGTTATTATATTTCGCCTTTTCATTTTGAATTGGAACTTTGGTGGGAAATTAGAAATATGACACATTGACACCTCTTGTTTATGGTCTGTTTGTTTTTAATTTCCTTGAACTTGCCATCCGAACCAAACTGAATCCGGATTCGAACCGAATCGGATCGGTTTATATTTATAAATAATACCAATAATTGGTAAAATATGCATACACATAATACATGATCATTTATTTTTATTTTAGTAAATAATTTATGTTCTACGAATGTTTGATAGTAAAACTTTTTATTTCGAAAAATTTGCTTATGAAGTTGGTACCACTGGAATATGGCGGCCGATTGAAAAAAAGTTAGATGATTTGACATCGTGGTAAATAGTGCTTTTATGAAAAATGTATGAACCATAAAAGTACACTAAACAGTGCGTTTATGGGCCATAGAGCATAGAGTTTTTCGACGACTTATTATCGGTGTCATTGTATTTGAGCTAGAGCCTATATACGGTACAGGAGTAGAAAAACTGTTTAAAATACATCTTAAAGTCGAATTGCTTTTGTTTTAGCGCGACCAGTCAGGCTGTTTGTACCAAAAAGGTCCCACTTTAGTTTCAGTCAGCTGGCTCCGCTTTAATCAAACTTCGTAAATAATAATCAATTTCTAAACACCTCTGTAAAGGAGTTAAAGCAGTGAACATAACTATAATATCGTAATCCAGCGTAATCTAATAATAGACAACCGTACCCTGGCCCCAAGGTAAGTAAGTCAGTGGTCTGCCACGTTTCGACTCTATTACTATTGAATAAAGGTTCAAAACTGGCCACTTTCTTGGCTTATTGTACGAACAGTAACACGCTACACACCACAAGTATACCTTATCTTGTTTGAATAAGGTTAAGAATAGCCATATACCTAACTGTGTTGTCGATGGTACAGAGGGTGTATTAAATGGGGTAATCATTTCTCATTAAGGCAGGCAAGATCATTTATTTGTAAATTAAAGGAGTGTGGTTTAACTTGTAAAGGTACCTTCATCGTTGAATAAAACGGATTTAAACAAATGTTTACTTTTGTGTTTGTAGCATACTCACGTGAATATATTTTCCTCACTGCCGGAATCCGGCAGTTTCCGTGATCCGTCCGGCCAGTACACCTATGAATGTGTTATTTTCTTGATTTTTTGAAAGTACTCGAAACAAAAGTGTATGCGTTCGCGTGCGCCTATTTAGATTTTTTCCCAGGCTGGGTGATAAAAATATTAACATTTGACAAAAAAATCAGTGGCAACAGAAACCAAGGCAATGTTGCCAGTAACGTTGACGGCAGTTGGCAAAAATGTGTCGCAACAACCCTAAGGCCTGAAACACACTGGCGCGGCCTGCGGTGGCGGTCAATAGTAAATTCGACAACTAATTACAAGTTAACTACTGACCGCCGCGGCCAGGCCGCGCTAGTATGTGAGAGGCTTAAGCCTCACCGCAGGCCGCGCCAGTGAGTTGCAGCCTTTATCCTATATTTTTCGACGTACATGTGCAGATACTCAAAGCAAATGTATATGCAGTAGTCAGTGAAATATGAATGGAATTTACTATTCATGAATTTTAAATTGGTTTTGGGCGGAATAACATATGTAACAGGGTGCAGAATTCAAGTTGGTATGAAGAGATTTTTGTCAATGCCTGAGCGTTTTGATGTGTTTTTAATCCCCAACGCTAACAGATCGTTTTATGAAATTAATATGTGTTTGCTCAGAACATATTTAATGTTCTGTGTGTGTATATGTTGCTTATCATTCATGGCATCGTAAGTCCCAAAATGTCGAACCGTTCATTCATTTACTTAACCCACTTAGCGTAAATCACGGCACACAACGTATTAGAGGGCTACAGGCAATTTATGCTACCATGATTTGAGGTTACTCTGATTCGGGGGCGACTTTGATAAAATAGGGTTTTCTCCGAAATCATTGTTTTAACTTGAGGGCGAATTGTGGCAGTATACATATATATTAGTGTTCTATCTTGCTGTTTACTCAATTAAATCTTCTCAATTTCAAATAGTTCTGCTTTTATACTACATTGTATAAATGATCAAATGAGCCCCATTTTGTCCTAAAGTAACCCTGGCTTTCCAAGACGATAAGCTGCTACCGAAAACGGCGTAGCAGTACTATCGTAGCTTAGCAATGAATGAGTTAAACGTTGATTTAGTTTTTATAAAAGACTAGCGACCCGCCCCGGCTTCGCACGGGTTCTATATTTATACATATAAACCTTCCTCTTGAATCACACTATCTATTTAAAAAAACCGCATCAAAATCCGTTGCGTAGTTTTAAAGATCTAAGCATACATAGGGACAGACAGCGGGAAGCGACTTTGTTTTATACTAGTAGTGATAGTGATAACTTAGTCGAATGCTTTCTTCTCTCAATCTATGATAAAATTATCAACCAACTGCTGCAAAAGAATGACCACAATTAATTCGAATGCACCTTTTCATATATTTTCTATATATATATATATATATATATATATATATATATATTTGGCACTTGTTTGACAGTTATTAAATCTGTAAATGGTAGATTCGTGTTAATTGTGATTCTAATTGAACATGTTTGCGTACAGGCAGCGTGACGTCGGTGGCGTCAGTGGGCCGCGGCTACAACCGGGATCGCTGCGTAACCCTGCTGGTCGTTGATGACCAGAATACCGACTGGACCAAGTACTTCCGCGGCAAGCGGCTGCCCGGCGAGTGGGACATCCGAGTCGAGCAAGCCGAGTTCAGGGTAACAATTCACATTACAGTAACAAACCTTGACGACCGGTTAGGCTAGTGGGTCTTGGAAGGTCCAGGGGGGCTAGCACAACTGACGCCGCGCCGCGACGCGAGTCGAGAAAGATCTACCCTCCTCTTTCTAATTTGCACGGTGCGAGTGAGAAAGGAGACGCCCAGTCGCGCGGGAAGCGACTTTTCAGCACGTTGTGCTAGACGTACTGGGTTCGAATCCCGGTAAGGGCAAATATTTATGTGATGAGCATGAATTTAAGTAGTCTAGTATTGGGGCTTCTAAACGGGCAACAATTTTGCGGCAATGAGTCGCCGGCAAGTATTTGCATCTTGCTCTAGCGTACAAAGTCAGCGTAAGACAACAATAGTTGCCGGCCAGAAATTGCAGTGCCCACTAAATATATCGTCGCCTAGTACCCATAACACAAGCCTTATTGAGCTTACTATGGCACTAAGTAGTTCGATTTGTGTATAGAACCTTCATATGAGAAAATAACACATTTTGCTGCTAGCTGTTTCGCGGCGCTACGCTCGTACAGTACGATTACTGTTAGTTAACCACTGACAGATAGTTTGCCTTCATTTGATTTTCAACTATAATGTCATACAAATAAAGCAATTTTCAGAATACTGTTACCCACTTCTACCGATTTAGAAATAACTACTTAATTTGTATGAGGTTAAAGTTGAACATTAAATGAAGGCAAACTATCTGTCAGTGGTAAACCCCAAATAATTCTACTGTAGCCAGTAACATGCTAAAAACCGTTGGTAAAGGAAAGTGCCTACGAGCAAAGCACCTATCGACAGGGTTATTTTTTTTATACTACGACGGTGACAAACATACGGTACGCTTTATGGTAGCAAATACTGTAGCCAATATGGTAGGAAAAAAAGGTTTGGAAGCTTGTTGCGTCACCAGAAAAATCACAAGCGCGTTGCCGACCCTTTATTCAGTGGAGAACTAGTGATGACAGAGACAAATGCAGGTTTCTCGGTCTCAACACAGCGCGTCCTGGCACTCACAATGTTACTGATACTCGAGGTGGATTATCCATATAGGCAAACTAGGCATGCGCAGGGGCACAGGCTTCGAAAGGGGCGCGAAATTTTTGTCGTTATAATTTTCAATCTATGGCCGCTGGAGTGGCGCCGAAGAGGTGCTCGCCTAGGGCACTCTCGAAGTTTAATGCACCTCTGCGCGGAACACCTCCATTTGCAAGCTTTTTGTTGGTATAATTTGTAACCGAGTTTAATTTCTAATATACCTATACCTGTTGCATAGCGATTGTTTCGTGGGTTAACTACCTACCTGATGGTCGTATTAATTAATTAGTCAATATAAATTTACCTACTTTAATTAGCTCGGTAAGGGTAGTTCATTCTAAAAACTATTAGCTATACCAATAGACAATGCCAACTTCAATTTCCACATGGATCTAAATCATTCACTGGAGGTAACCAAAATGACTAGCACAAACCATATCATCTTTAAAAATCGTGATATCCTGTATTATAAGCAATATTTGTACACATATACATATATTTGCAGTCGCGTTCTCAGAAACGGCTTTAACGATTTCGATGAAATTTGGAATTTTAAGGTGGCGAGAAATCGATCTAGCTATAGGTGTCGTGTCTGGGGAAATTAGTGTTCTCCGTATTTTTTCAGTCATCAGGTTATCACACTTATCACCCGAGCAGAGCTCGGTCGCCCACGGACTGAGAATTAATTTACAATCACTTCATTACCTTTTCTACGAACAACATATGAAATAGGTAGTATTCAGTGTATAATATCAGATTCAAAGGTATTCCACTAAAGCGTTGATAACTACGAGTATTTAAGCATCATTAAATATTGTAAAACACGATCAAACTATTACCTAACGATAATTCGCGTGAAACTATAAACCATAATGGAAAAGTATCGTTCCGTAAAATTATAGAGGCGGTTTATGCGACATAACTTTCAATCGCGCCGACAAAATGGAATCAATTATTTATTCAGATTAACACACAGCGTGTGGAGCGAACTATCAAAGAACCTTATAACTTAGGTTACATCTAGGTTGCAGGTACTACCTGGATACTACTAGTTCTACCTTGCACCTAGATTTATTACCTATTAGGTACTAATTAATTTGGTACTCTCTGCCTACTACTACTACTTACAACAATTCTAAAATTATGTCGTATTTTTACACAAATGTCGGATTGTAATCTTTACTGGACAGGGCCGGAACTATCTAAAGTTGTAGTTATGATTATGAGGGACATTTACGAGCGGAAATTCACAGCTAAATATACAGCTAATTTATTTATATTTTTATTTAATTTTCTCCATTGTAAGGTATTCCAACTGATGTCAGTACTTATGTAAGTACCGACGTATATTTATAAGAAAACTAAAAAAATATAAAATCAGTGGCAATCAAGTAAAAATCAATCGTTTTCGATAACAAGTCCTAGGTAAATAATCACACCGTTTTATGAAACTACATTAAGTTCACCTAGGTGGGCGCCCAGACTTTTCGTATCGTCAATGGAATGATATATTCCAACCCATATGAAACCCAAACATATTTCTAGATCAGACAGAATAAAATCAGTCTATTTTCGATGTGACATGCAAACTGTGTTCCACAGGAGCTGTCGGTGACGGCTAACTCCGAAGGGTCCAACGTGTCGATGGCTGTGTATCGCGGGGGCACCAAAGTAATGCGATGCTTCAAGTAAGTTTAAATGCCTACCCACTTTGTATTTTTCGCGATCGAAATTGTTAACTCGCATATTACTCCAGGCAAAATACTCGTACGGTTTTGAAAAACATTAATTTATAATAGCTTTTTTTTTGTTGATTTCATTTGAAAATGTTATTCTAAGATGATTTTAGTCAAGTATCCGACAAACTTTCCACCCGGAAGTAATTATGTCGATTTAAATGAAGCATGCATTATCTTTTTTTGTACGATTTATCCTGAATATTATAGAGCAAATGTAAATGAACCAAAATAAAGACAAAAACATTTATTCATATTTTTATGTCGATTTAAATACGAAATACGAAAAACTAAATTCCGATAGTCGGAATCACGAATTTCATAATACCGAATTTCATAATTCCGAATGTTTTAAAACTCCTAATATAAGTATTCCGATTGTTCATAAATCCGATTTTTATAAATCCCAAATTTCAAAAGGTCTAACGGTTACAATTCCGATTATCATAATTCCGAATTTCAATTCCCCGAATAATAAGAAGTCCGACTTAATAATAATCCAAAATATCGAAAATACGAATTCCGATTATTAAAATACCGATTTTCAATAATCCGAATATCAATACACCGACCAATTATAAATCCGACTAAACAAAAATACGAAAAATCTGAATTACGAATTCTTTTTACTAATAACTATTAAATTAATTATTAAAACAACCCCCAACGTTTAAGATCCCTACCGCAGCTAACAAACACGAATTAAGTACCTACCTAAGATAACAAAGTATGCGGTGAAAGTATTACTGGAGGTGTGAGGTGTAGCAGACTAACCAGAAAATTCATAGTAGTTGTATACATATTTTTGGAATGTTGGGTGTATAGATATTTTAAGAATATTATAAAAAAAATTGAATTTTGGGGGTATAAAGGCAGACTTAATGCAATAATGCGAGGGACGCACGCCAATTATTTTAACCTAAATCCTAACCTAAACCTAACCTAACCGCCAGCGTGTCGACGTCACCCCGCTTCGCGGGGTGCCTATTTCCGCTCTAAGGGACACAAGCTAACCCTAACCTAACCTACAAATGATACCGTTGTTACGACTATTTGTTGTTTGTTTACTGCGTGGGGCTTCGCCCTCCGAGCCCCCCATTACCAGCTGCCCTAACCTAAGCTACTATATTATAATCCTGAAACGAAAATATACTATATGTTATGATTGTTATACGTTATGTATGTTATAAGAAATTATATTTTGTTAAATCTCACGAAGTTCATTATTCCGAATATCAGTTTTCCGAATTAGCAATGAAATTTCGGAAAATTGATAATCGGAATACTGTTTTTCGGGGCAATGAAATTTCGCGCTTTTGATTGTTCGGAGTTATAAAAATCGGAAAAACAAACTATCGAGATTTTGTAATTCGGTGAATTAAAATTCGTGTTTTTTGGTAATCGAAATTATAAGTCTTAGGAATTATGAAATTCGGAGTTCTGAAAATCGGAATTAGGAAATTCGGAATAAAATATTTCGGAGTATTTGGGTGTTCCCCGATTTAAATGAAGCATGCATTATCTTTTTTTGTACGATTTATCCTGAATATTATAGAGCAAATGTAAATGAACCAAAATAAAGACAAAAACATTTATTAATATTTTTACTGACTTTTTAGAAGGCAGTTAACTTATAATTTTTTCGATGTCTGAAATTTTGTCGGATTTTGTCGCTGGGTAACTATTTAATTGATAATATATCCGTTATACATAAAAAATAAGCTATTATAAAAAAATTCCAAAATTGACATTTTTTCCATACAAGTTGTCAGTTCATTGCCTGGACTATATGTTCCCCATCATCTTCTCATCTTAGGGTGGGTTGCACCGAACCCGTAGACATATGAATGTATCGAAAGTGTGACAAGTTTCTTTCTATGGAATGACAGCTGGCGGAGCCATAATTTAACGTTGATCGGCCTGTAATCGTAACCGCGTGTTCACACTGCGTCCGTTTCCGTGTCCGGGAGGCATCCCTCTTTTTCTCGCTTACGATGTTTCGCCCGAGTGCGAAAGAGACGGATGCCTCCCGGACACGGAAACGGACGCAGTGTGAACACGCGGTAACTTGGTACAACCCGCACTGGGTGTTATGTCTTTTGGAAAGAGCTCAAGGCCATTTACCATAGTCAGACGACCCTAGTTTTTGCAGCTTTCCGTATCATCTGACCTCAAAACCCAGAGGGGAAAATAAACCTTATTGAGATTACGCCTTTTGTCAAGCAGTCAACTTGCCTGCCAAAGGCGGCCAACTTGGCTTAGTTATTACTATTATAAGCACCTAGATCAAATAGCTTGTTGTGTCTTTCAATGTTACTCAAAGTGATCGGTATAACGTAGCCCCTAATCCATTCCCAGGCCGGCAGTTGAAAAATTACAATCGAATGCCAGCCTTATTAATTGTCATTAGGATAGGAACATGTATGATAGCCGACAGGAAGTATTTGGTCGATATTCAGGGTCGATTTAACACCTCGGCCTGGAAAAAGCATGCATTTTTTTAAAAATCGGTCGTCCATCACCTGGATTGACGTCGTAGAATAGACCACGAAGCCAGGTCCAGGAGGACTTGCACGGGACCGGGACAAGTGACGTACTTGGGAGGGGACTTTGCTCAGCAGTGGGTGATTGACTCACTTTGACTAAAGTCAAGTCTCCTGGATGGGGCAGAGAGATTCCACAATGCGTCGCCAACTCCATCGGTCTTGAGCTCCACGCGTCATATCGCTCCAGGTCTTCTTTACCGCTTTCGCCTCTGCAACGATCGTCCGCCGCCAGGTCAGCTTAAGAAGGCCACGTTTGCGCTTGCTTTGGAGATTCCAGTCCAAGGCTTGCATATGATGAAGGGTGTGGCGAAGTGGGCGATTACAGGCTGATAATGATGATGTTGATGATATTTATGTGTTTGTGGCAGGCCCGAGTTCGTGCTGGTGAGGCAGAACGTGCGGGACGCCGGCGTCGACAACCGCGCACTGCTCCTCGGCCTCAAGTTCGGAGGCGTGCCCTCCATCAACAGCCTCAACTCCATCTACCACTTCCAGGCGAGTAGTAGTACATACCTAGACAATTCATAAGTTTATTCAAATTATTCGTTTTAATGAATATTTTTAGGAACATTACATTTACATCAACCTTTTTTTAATGATCTATTTTAGCAGCTATTTTAGCTCGCGTTTTTGGCCACAGGAGGCTCTCCTCTTATACGTACCTAGTATCTTCTTGCTCCATGGTCTCACCTGCTAGAGGTTATAGTTTGTTTTTTTCATATTGCAACAGAACTTGTTGGCATATGTTTTGTATCGTAAAACTTTTCGAAATTTTCATATACGCTGTTATATAAAAACTAGCACGTCGAAATTCTGTATTAAAGTTGACTAAACGCCACTTCCAATGGATTTGTCATTCAATGCCAAAGCGTAAGGAAAACAAAATAAATGATTTATTCTGTAAATAGGCCTATATACTTTGCCTGTAACTTTTACATCACTTAAGCTCCCCATTTCCTAGAAAAAACCTGTATAAACTAGAATAATTTGAGAATAATCGTTTTCCCAACGTATCACGTGACAAATTAATTTCTCAAATTATTCTAGTTTATAGAAGTTTATTCTAGAAAAGGGGCAATTTCGCGCAAATGGAAAGCCAATTTATGAAAATGTTACATAAGTTTCTTAGAATATCACGACGTTAATCTGCGAATGTCAAAAAACGTTTTGTAAGGTCGGTGAACCACCTTAAAACAATTTATCTAAAAACAAATGAAAACCGCACCGACTACATCAGGCCGATATAACATAACGCTGATACACACAGCCAAATCCCCACATTCTGGAAGCTATTAAGACAACCGTTTTGGGAGTTTTATTTTTTAGCCTGTAGATAACCCTTAGCCTCATGGCGGAATGTGAATCTGTTTGTTTATCGAATGAGCGAGCGAAGCGAACAGTTTTCAGCTTCAGCTTGGCCGAAAACTCGTTCGTACGGATGGATGTCACGCTGTCCCGCTGTTTTCATCTACAAGACAGGTCGCATTTCTCAACCGATTCTGGTAAAATTTTGAGAGCAGGTTCTTTTATTACATTCCGAAAAAATAATCCTTTAATAAAAGACACCCTCGCGAGTTCCATAGTTCACAGAGTCAATAGTTCAACTTCAAGTGAAAGAATAGGAAGTTTAGGGAGATAGGGTCATTTCGCCGGTTAGCGACCACCTAATTTCATGTGCCGGTGGGCGACCACTTAAGCTGAGTTGGTGAACTAAAAGGATATTTTCTCGGTTTTTTAGTATATTTCTATTCTAAAACAACAAAAAAATGCATGTACAACTAATTGTCTCAATAGGGTGTGTAGAATTGATGTTATCTTCAATAGAAAAAACCTTCTCCTTCAGGTGGTCGCTAACCGAAGGTGGTCGCGTAACCAGCGAAATGACCCTACATACTCAATTATCTCAACAAAACTAGATGTTGTATGTCAAGGAAAGGAATTCCTTGCTTTGTTTAGATTCGGAATGCGTTTGATGGTAACTTCAGTCTGAACTTTTATATCGAGTCCGTGCACACAATCTGCCCTAATCGATGATTTTCGCTAATTCAATTTGTTTTGTGTTCGAAATTTTTGAGTTACGTGTTTGATAGATTGCGTGGTTCAAAGAAACTAAATTAGACTGACTCCTAAAAAACTGCTACTTACCTCCAATTGCTCGCCAACTGAAACAAATGACCTATCCAATCTTGAAACTCCTAAGATGCATTGCTTACCCATCAAGATGTTCTATAGCTTTAATTTACCTTTCTGTGTACATAAATGTTTTTTTGTAAGTAGACTTTTCCCTTTTTATTCCGCAGCTTCTACATAGAGTAATAGCATGAAATATTTGTACTTACGCAAATAGTCCGAATTATTTTAGTACGTCACTTATTTTTCTTCCCTGTAGAAAAAACAAGTAAAATACTAAAAGTCTGTATTGTCACCAGGACCGTCCATGGGTGTTCGGGCACCTGCTGCAATTGCAGCGCCGTCTGGGCCGCGAGAACTTCCCGCTCATCGAGCAGACCTACTACCACAACCACACCGATATGGTAAGACCGCTTTTGTACATAACTGCCGCCCTTCACTGATGTTCATGCTCAGTTCAATCGAGCTTTTTTATAAGTAAGTATTATAGCCTATGTCACTCCTACGATTAAGAGGAAACCAATGACATATCATATGTCGAAATCCGTCGAACGGTTTAGGTTGCAGGGCGTGTCAAAGAATAAGCCATTCACGCAAACATAAAAGGTCTTTTTTACGCCGAGGAAGGTATGTCACCGACGTCACCGTTGAGTTTGGTTGAGCGACAAAACCTAAGTCGAGGTCGAGGACGGTATTTAAAAGTTTTCAATACCGTTAACCACAAAATAAGTTAGTCGATTCACCTTTTTAGTGACACAACTAACTTTTTAAATTTCGTATATTGTTCTACTCCGTATCTACTAGGTACTAGGCTTAATTTGGATGAAATAATAAGATGCTACTATCTTTAAAATTGTATGTTGCCCGAGTGCTGCTCTGGGGGCCTAGAAAAGGTTACAATCGACAAGCGCTAACGCTAACTAATAAAATGTATGGGAATGACAGATGTTAACGAAAAGTGTTTCGTCGGCATCTGTCATACCCATACATTTTATTCGTTAGCGTTAGCGTTAGCGCTTGTCGATTGTAACCTTGTCTACGGCCCCTGTAGTGTTAGGAGCGCATCAATTGTGTTCGAAAGTAAAGTCACTCAAATGATTAATCATAATCATAACACACATAGGTATGAGCATTTTAAGGAGAATAAAGCGTATGTAGAAATAAATTCCAGCTTAACCTTTTATACTTCCAGCTTACTTTGTTGATCACTCTTTACTACTCACAAAGTTAAACTTCTTTGGTATCAGGGGATTAGCAAATGACTGGTTGAAAAGTTATCTCAGAAACAGAAGCCAATGTACCGACATCACAAAAATTGTAGAAGTTTCTGGCAAACTAACAAAAAAAGTTTACCGATCTAAGCTAAGACAAAATAGTTTCGGAGTGCCCCAAGGAAGTATTCTGGGGCCCTCGTTGTTTTTGCTTTATGTAAATGATCTCCCTTCCGCCACATTATCTAAATGCTTTCTTTTTGCTGACGACACTACTATTGTAGTAAAGGGTAATGATCAGAATACTTACCAAAGTGATATTAACAATGCACTAAATGATGTTAGTACATGGGCTAGTGGCAATAATCTCTTGATAAACTTGTCGAAAACTAAATATATGCAATTCCGATCATATAACTCAAGACAGAATATCCTTAGTGTAACTTACAATAGCAACTGCATAGAGGAAACCGATCAATTTAAATTCTTAGGTTTGATTCTAGATGAACACTTAAATTGGAAAGCACACATTGCTTCCATTTGCACTAGATTGGATCGCTTTGTATTTGCTCTTAGAAAACTAAGGAAGACTGTCTCCATTGAAGCTGCAATTACTGCCTATTATGGTCATGTAGCATCTATTCTTAATTATGGACTATTACTGTGGGGAAATTCTGTAGATATTGACCGAGTTTTTAAGCTACAAAAAAAATGCGTTCGGGCAATAACAAATACTTGGTACTTAGCTAGTTGTAGGCCTATTTTCAAGAAACTGAACATGTTACCGTTGGCATGTATGTACATACGTAAAGTCTGTTTATTTGTTAAAATGAACCCCAATTATTTTGTAACTCGGTCAAGTACTACTGCTAAGAAAATACGAACACAGTACAAAAATATGTTATATAAACCAGCCTGTCACACAGATATTTATAAGAAAAATGCCTACAATAAGAGTATAGAGATATACAATCAGCTCCCAGACGATTTAAAAACAGTAGAAGGCACGCAATTCAAAACTAAATTAACAAAATGGCTTTTGACTCACTGTTTCTATAGTGTAAATGAATATCTGATTTTTAATGTATAATAATATTTGCTGAATCTTAATTTGACATTTATAATTCGACATTTTTATATAATATGAAATCATTCATTAGCTATTAAGGTGATCTCTTGGATGTAATTTAATGTAATTTAATTTAGTAATTTAATTTAATTTAATATGATTTGATATGATTTAATTAAGAGCTGACTATTCTTTTTCGATTTAAGTGACTCATTTGTCTCCTGTTAAAAGGCATACCGCCACTCCGAAATTTGCATGTCGAATGTTCGACTGAATACTGAGACGCATTTATGTAGCACTTAAGATCCTTGTGAACGTATTCTAGCAAATAAACTATTCTATTCTATTCTATTCTATTCTATCTTTTAATTAAGATAATATGCCTACTGTTAAATTTCATACCATGCTTACGGGGTTGTTGCAATTAAAAACGCTTCAGGCGTTTTATGTTTTTAAACAAAAAAACGAAATTATTTTATTGAAAATTCTTTGTTTAAAACCTAACAATATCACTATGATTTGTTAATTTACAATCATTAGCTTACAAATAAATAATATCTTTAAAGTAATCTTAGACCTACACTAACTCTCGTTTTGAAAAACAAAACAACTGAGGCGTTCACTTAAAGAGAAAGAATGAGATGGATTAAAGGAATTTACAAAGTACTTAAGCTTCCCTCCTTAATTTGCACTGAGTAATCTCTTACATAGGTATTTCGTGATTTGAGATTACAATATTCATTCGAATGTATATAAGCGACTACTTTGGGGACTTAGTAGATACTAGGTAATGACTTATTCCCACAAATATTAGTAGGGTATAAATTGAACTAATTTAATCCCTTTGACGATTCAACGTTTAAGTTGACAGCATGCGGGCTCAGTGTATATCGTTAGTAGTAAACATAGGTAGGTACACAGTAGCTATAATTTAATCTCTCTCGTTAAAATAGCTGCTTGTAGGTATAAAAATATTAGTGGGTAATTAAATAATCTTATCGTACAGTAGGCAACAATATAGCAGTGTAACATTTGTTTTCCATGACTTGTATTAACGGTAGGTTAACATCAATCCCTGAATCAAGTCATGGTGCCGTTGAAATGTTGCTTCTGAAGGCATCTCGTGAGAGCTGGGGCCCTGGAACGCAAAGAAAAACAATTTATTGATTGACGATCAGTCTGGTGGTCTGGAAACATCATATTTACGACTCGGCCGCGAAATGAAGCGATATGAATGATGGAACGAGTCTTTGAGGGTTTAGGCGAGAATTATTATTGACACACTATATGACCCGCAAACACGCGCGAGACATTTATTATCTGTGGACACACTTACTATTTTTAAGTATAAAAAATGTTCGGGTTTCAAAGGAGCGCGTGACACTTGGCAAAAATCCGTGAAGAATATTTCGTGACGTGATAAAATCAGCATTACTTATTCATGGAGATATATTATGCAGCGTCGTCGGACACGGAGAAAGTAAAGCTTGCTGATTTATGCCGTCCAGGGGAATATTTGTGTGCCTACCAACATACACGTAAGTAGGTATATTAGTCCTTTTCATACTTTATGTTAACTTAATTTTGACTGAAAGTGGACATGTAAAAGAACGAAAGAGCTATCAAATTTCAAGTTATTACAAATTGCCCCAGGAGCGTCAATTCAATGAATTGTTGTTGAGAGTCAAATCAAAACCTACCGACCACGAAACTCTTTTCTAAAGCTTTTCTTAAGAGGAACTCTCGAGGTGTAAGCCATTCCGAATTCCCGAGCCAATGAAATGGTAATATGAAATATAAGGTGGCCTTAGCTTAAGTCGTAAAGAAGGAATTACCAAAAGATAGTGTAAATCATATACAGAGTGTTTTTTTTTAATGGGACAGTATGGGGAAATCCGAATCTAAAGGAGATAGAGGAAAAGTGTCCAAGGAGACATTAGGTGTTTTTTTATGTAAACAAATTTGGCTCATTAAAATTTTTGGTCAAGCGTGAGTTGTTCTTAAAAAATTACAAAGTTGGTCAATTTTTTTTTTGACGCGGGTCGGCTCTCTTTCATGTAAGGATTATTTCATTGTATGGAAAGAAAAAAATCTGAACAGCAGAAGTTGGTCAAATTTAATGAAAACTAATCTTCATACAGTTGGTTTATTTTATTACTTGAGTAAATGTTCGATGTGGCCGCCGTCTTGTCTTATGCAGGTACGAGCACGCTTCAAGACACTTCTAGTTGCATTTAACAGAGACTTATGGTGAATTGTGTTTAAAGTGTTGTAAACAGCATCTTTTAATTCTTGTACGGAGTTGTATCGGGATTCATAAATTCGACCCTTAAGGTAACCATAAGAAAAACGCCATGATGAATAAAATTACAAGCATGAACTGATTGGAAACAAAATCACAGCTGCAGAAATAACTTACGTTCCAAATTTGAATTCTTTTTTTTATAATTTCAAGACTATCGCGTGCCATGATGTTTACGAAGATTAAAAAAAATGTTCTTCTCTTGAATCATCTGGAGCTCTTATCGATTATCGAAATTTAAAAATGGAATAATTTTAAATATTTTTTTACACTAGGCACTTGCAACAATATTAAAAGGCGAATACTGCAATTGTATGAAGATTAGTTTTCATTAAATTTGACCAACTTCTGCTGTTCAGATTTTTTTCTTTCCATACAATGAAATAATCCTTACATGAAACAGAGCCGACCCGCCTCAAAAAAAAAATTGACCAACTTTATAATTTTTTAAGAACAACTCACGCTTGACCAAAAATTTTAATGAGCCAAATTTGTTTACATAAAAAAACACCTAATGTCTCCTTGGACACTTTTCCTCTATCTCCTTTAGATTCGGATTTCCCCATACTGTCCCATTTAAAAAAAACACTCTGTATAGTTCACATCAAGATTTCGGAAACGAGGCATTACTCTTTTTTCTCAATGTAACAATTTATTAAAGGTACAATTTGTTTCTGTCAAAAAAGTCTGAGTGAACCAAACCTACTTAGTACATATCTGTTTTAATGTGTGTACAACTTAATGCATTGTGTTACATAGGGTCCGATTCTGTGTGTAACATCAATAGGCACCCTAAGAAATAAACGTCACACAGTAATTGGACATGGGAAGGACATTGGCTCGGTGGCACCAAAATAGCTTCGAGCATGGTGTCCTATTGCACTTGCGGTTACCATATAATTTATTATTTATTTATTATTAACAATATATTTACACGGCATTACAGACAAGCCAATACACCGAGAAATTAAACATTACAAAATAATAGTATACTCGTACAAAAACATATTCATTACAGACAACATCTAGGTGACATTAAATACAAGTACTGGACAGCCTATCATCCATCGACTCACAAAACCTTAGACATTCACGGCACACAGTCGCCCATCTCCACGCAAACAAATCACATTCAGGTGCCGATGTCAAAAGCGCATTGAGCAGAGTGAGCGCGCGAGGGAGCGGCGAATGTCTATGCGATACCGTGCGCGCCGCCGGCACTGCCAGCAGTGGGCGCGCTCGCGGTCTCAAACTGACTCTGGGCACATCCGGAACATACAGCCGCAAGACTCGAGCCACAAGCTGCGGGCAGTCGGACTCGCCACGCAGTATGCGACAAGCGGTGGTCAGCAATTTTTTGTTGCGCCTTGCCTCTAGAGAATTGTATCCGAGGCATCCGAGTAAATATTTCGTTGGATAGAGAAATGGATAATATCCAAATCTTTTTTTAAAGATGAATCTCAAGAATGCCTTTTGGATCTTCTCTAGAAGTAAGGCGTAGGTGGACTCGTAGGGGTGCCAGATGATTGACGAGGCCTCAAGCTTACTTCTGACCAAAGCGCTGTAAACCATCCTTATGGCTCCAATATCCCAAAAGTCCTTGACACTGCGGATCACAAAGCCTAGTCTCCTAAAAGAACTATCGGCAAGTGTACGCATGTGCTCGTGGAAGGTGAGGCGCTCGTCAAAGACCACACCGAGATCTTTTACAGAAAAGACCCTGGCAATAACCTCAGTGCCGAGGGTGTACTGCTCAAGTCGAGGGGCAGCGGAACGACTAAACGTGAACACAGAACACTTCGATTTATTAAAAAGCAGCTTATTGGCTATGCTCCAGTTATTTACTGCGTTAATATCCTCTTGAAGAGAAACGCAATCTGCTCTACTCTTTACTCCATAGACAAGCTTCAAATCGTCAGCGTACAACAAACATTGTGCATTCTTAACCACAGGTTCCAGGTCATTGATCATAAGCCCAAATAAGAGCGGGCCAAGTATCGAACCCTGACTGACCCCAGATCTGGTATGATACGGAGCCGACACGAAACACCCATGTCGAACGTACTGCTGACGATCGCGCAAATAACTAGCAAAGAAAGCAAGCAACCCCAGTGAAAAGCCTAGGTCATTTAACTTTCTCATAAGTACGTCGTTATCCACGCGATCGAAAGCTTTTTTGAAATCGAAGTACAGAACATCGACCTGGGTGCCTCTATCAAGATGCTCAGAGATAGTGGCCGTCAGGGTTAACAGGTTGGAGTCGACGGAGCGATTCGCTCTAAAGCCATGCTGAGAGTCGCACAAATACGGTTTCAATTGTGTGGCTAATATTGTATGCACCATCGACTCGAATAATTTTGCCAATGTAGGAAGTACAGCTATAGGTCTATAGTTTTCAACATTGGCGGTGTCACTGGTCTTAGGAATAGGCCTCACTCTTGTTATCTTCCACAGCCTCATAATAAATAATAGTACCCTCTTACGGGCAGAAGGTATCCTGTCTAACTAAACCGATGTTTGACAGCTTAAGAACTCAAATCATGGCATCCCGCTCTAACGCATAGCTCACGTTCTTTCGTCTAGTTAGGGTCACGTTTGCGAGTCATCGCTGTATTGTAGCACAATATCACTGTCAACCGCGGTCGGATGAAATGTCACCTCGGACTCCTCGGAGGTCAAAACGGTTGTGACAGGCCATGTAGTAGGTATCACTGGCAGAGTCGCGGAAGTGTGCGGAAGTCAAATGGCAGCGCGTATAGAACACCGTGGGGTTTTAGACGGACGACAGACATCCTGGCTTCCCAGCAAGGCGGGACGCGTAAAAGCATTTCCCCACGGAAAAAAAGGGCATTGAGTATCAGGCTCAGCGGCACTAGAATAGACCGAGCCGTGGTCTTAGCGCACTTGCCCTTGCCAAGTAGTAGAAAATTAAATGAAAGAGTATGTTTTAAATTACCTAGTCCAATGGCACTGCCGCTGCCGGTCGTGCAGGCAAATGCCGTGTCGCTCGTAGCACTCGTCGTGGCGCGTGAAGCAGCTGTTGGGTGAACCCGACCGCCCAAAGGGCTTCACCTGGAACGACACACCAACATTACACTTACTGGTATACTAAATAGTCAGACAACAAGGTCTACAAGGAACTGAAACATCTTGTTACATATCTTTTGAGCCCCTGAAACTTCATCATCATATCAGCCGAAAGACGTCCACTGCTGGACATAGGCCTCTCCCAAAGAGTGCCACAATGAGCAGCCCTACGCCACCCACATCCAGCGGACTCTCTTGAAGCTTGATGCTGTAATATTAAACTAAAGCTGCTACCTACCGACTTCTACATTGGCGTTTTATCGTATTTCTAACTATCCAAATTGTGAAATAGCGTCATCATATGAAATTATGTAGCGACTACTGACCTAACTTGACTATTCTTGCAAAGTACGAGTATTTTATGGTCGTATGGTCTTTAAGTGCCGTAATAACGTAGATATATTATGGGACCTTTGATCTAATCATGTAATCATAACCCTTAGATTTCTGTTATTCATTCCTTCTTAATTTGATTTATACATGTCTCGTTGTCACACTTTAAAAGCGTAACTAACACACAATACATATCCATCAATTATTATGGTGGATTTCGACCGATGATGCTCAGACGATTTTTGTTTTCGCCAATTGTATGTCTCGCCTAGGCAGGAGAGAAGGTTAGTGGTAATTTTCCCATACAAACGTTCTCGACTGTTTCCTCCCAGGGGGTACCGTATATTAATGACCTTTTTAAATAAGATTAATATAAGTAATCAATATCTGAGTCGGTCTGTTTGCTTTATTTGATATTCTTATTCCTATTTTTATAAGTTCTAGGTTGCTTCGAACAATGCTTAGAACCCAATCAAATTTCTGTAGTGACATTAAATACGTGAGTTGAACCGTGTAATTGTTAGTATTAATGCTTAGAACTTTCAATTTAAATAGGCCGCAAACATAAGCCTATTATACAAATCCGTCAACAAATAGCGCAAAAAATAAAAAATGGACCGACGTCGCATTTCATATTTTTCCAGTGTATCCCCTTGAACTAATAGAAATACACAATGACGATGACAGTCTACTGGAGAGCAAAAGTGAGCGGTAGCTTAAAGAAAACAATGCTTTAGTGTTTTTAGCGTTTTCCCAATCCAATAATGTATTCTTGTCTGACTAAATCCTTATCTCTCTCGACCGGACCGCCCGGCTCCTGTCAGACCTATTTTATTCAAATGAGTTAGGACACTGTATCGGTCGCTTCCCGCCGTTTCGCTTTTGTTTTGTGCCAATATATACATTCACATTTATTTCTTAGGAAATTAAAACTTACAAACTGGGCTCAAATTTGTTTTGTACACTTTGCAGTTATTATGAACCGAACGGAAAATATGAGATTGGTGACTTCTCTATTTAAAGTACCTAAACTTAAAGCTCTACAGGGGTCGGCAACCTTTTAGCAGCCAAGGGCCACATTGCAGAAAACAAAATTGACGCGGGTCGAACTTGTTAATAATTTGTGACTATCAGGCAAAAGATGCAGACAGTCAGCATCATATATTTAGTAGCAGCCAAAGTACCCAAATATATCGAAACACATCTTTACTTCTACAGTAATAAAGACGTGTTACGATATTTTTGGTTACTTTATCTGCTACCATGATGCTGATTGAACATAGGTACAAAATAGCAGAGAGGCTCGCCCCCTCGTGTTGCCGACCGCTGCTCTACAGCATATTACTCGCTGTACATAGATACATAACTGACAATAGGGATGCGGACTTAGATTTTTTTATGATGTCATTCGAACCAGTTTTTGGAGAGGAACAAATGTTTGTATGGGAGCAACTACAATTAAAGAACATAAATACCCATACATTTGAGACAAAGACTGACGTCGCTGGCGGCAGCGCAAAACGCTTCATACTGATAGACACCCACGTATGACGTCACTTGTACAAAGTAGTTGTATCGTTTTATGGAAAATCCGGTAAATTGTTGTTCCGGTCGCGAAATACTGTAATACCAACTGTATTTTTAGGAAGGTGAAACCTAGCGCCAAAAAAGGCTCTAAGACTAGTTCGAAACTGCGATTACACTGAAGGTCAAAAAAGCCAGTAGGTTTTACCAGTAAAAGTTAGCACCCATAAAAAAAAATGGAACTTCACCTAACCATGAGCAGGGTCCTCCCGTAAATTAAAGCGTGACGTAGAGCTTATTTATAATCCATTTACATGAACTTGGGTTGCGTTGGGTAGCTTTGCGGCTGAAGGCTTCTCGTACAAACAACGTCAAACTTAAGGCTGTGCATTGGAAATTATCGCTTGCTTTGAAACGGCGTTCTGACTAGATTAAGAAACAATAAGGTCTGATTTTCAGATATATGTTCTTGACTATATGATTGTAGATCTGATTTTATGGATACACGATTGCTTAAAATTTCCTCGATAGAAAAAAAATCCAAAGTTGGGTCTGTATTTTCCTTTTTTTACTCAGCCTACTTAAACGATACATTATTTTAAGACACAATTAAGTTAATAGTATAGTATTTTATCGCATCTAAAATCTCATTTTATGAAATTTAAATAAAACGTCTCTAAGTTAGGTATTTATCGAAATTTGTCCAAAAAAGCCATTCTCGAAGGGTGTTACATCTCTTTTCCTCGTGCGCGGAAGGCATCAGCGTGTCTCTGTCTAGGGGGCGTGTTCGACTCAAATCAAGGCATCGCCTTAACTTGACCTTTAGTACCTTATCTTGTTACTATAGGTTTTATGAGGGGTCGCTTAACTGTGTCGTTGATGACACAAATACTGTCATCGGAGTAGGTATACTTTCAGCTAAACAGTGCAGGTCTAGAATACAGAACTACCGTGTCTCGACTGTCAATTTAATTAAATACGAGTAAATACGATTGTATTGTCATAATTGTAGGCACTTAGTTTCTACCGATTAAATTGAATGCGAAAGGTCAATACCACTTGTTATCCCATTTTTCAATCGCTATTTCAAAATAGCATTTCATCGTTTTTGACAGTTTTTGAGTGAGAGTCGAGCGCTCAAAAGTCAAAAGTCGCCCTCCAGTATCCCCCGGAACTAGCCAGAAATAAAACACGAGAAAGGCTTCCTGTGAGTTCATTTTGAGATCCCGGAATCCGCACGAGAGCAAGCATGGCGGCCACTGCGGTGTCCTTAGTGGATAGAAATACCACGTGACTCATTCTCTGATGGCTGGGTAGAGTGGCTAAGACTCACCTTGCAAGTGCAGCCCTGCTTATAGAGCTGACGGAACCCTTTCCGTTGTCGCGGGGTCACCTCGCGCCACTTGTTTACGTAGTCGCACAGATTGACGTGCGCCTGCAGATGTACCACGTGTCCTAGAATTGAGAAGAATATAATTAAACCTCAGTCGGTATATCCTTAACTTTCTGGACCAGGAGGGTCTTTTAATTTGTCCCTTCTAATCCCTCTGTGTGCTCTCGCTATTGTAATGGATAGCAACTAAATAAGCTTACTGCGAAGGAGACAAAATTACGGGCGACTATAAAACGTACAATAACAAACATATTGCAAACCTGCTAATATACGGCTACTGTAATGAATTACCAACACGTCTTGTATCTATGTCAAGGTATGTTATTATGCAAGTTCTAGGTACGTCTCAACTTAGCCACATTGGATTAATCTTTTAAAGTCCTATAAGTGCTAGTCTGCAAAAAGTAATCAAAATCTTCGCTCAAACAAGAAAGTTAAGCATTTTAACTTTCTGTAACTTTATCTTGTAAGTATTCTGTTCACATAAACTGTGATATTGTGTTTGGCAGGGGTTTACCAATAATATCTTCTTTCAGTAATAATACGTAAATAAATAACGCCTATCCAAGTTTCTTAAGCCTTATTAACACCCGCGGCTAACTTTTGTATTAAAGTTTGTATACTAGGTATGAACAAATGTGTTTAACTTTATAACTTTTATGAGGTAGTACATACGCGTTTAATAAAAAAATATAAACGGTAACACTTGGTGCTTTAATTAATTTTTACGTTATAATACATATATTTGAATTGAAATTCTTCGATTGCATGCCATAAACCCTAAGTATTCTTACCTGTTATGACATAGGTTTCTCTAGGCTTTAGCGTAATTCCGCACAGCCCGTCCTGTATAGGTGTCAGTATTCGCCCGGACTTCAGCGCAAGTTGCGCCTTCTGCGTCGACTAGAAAAAAAGATCGGTTAACCATTAATCCCTATACTTATCATTAAACCCATTTAATCATCGAATGGCCACCGAAGGGGCTAAATAAAGTGCAAATAAAACTCACTTTGAACACGTTTCGAATCTTCATTTTGTAGGTGTCGTAAAAGGAGTTCCCTTTGAACATCTTTTGTACCCTGCCGACGATCACTGGAAATAAAGACGCCAGATTATATCGATCACATCAAACTCTCAAAAGTTCTGCAATACATTATTTTATTCACGTTCCAAGTTTACTTGAAATTTACTTGAAATTTCAACTTTATTTCGGTTTTTCGCTAATGCAGGTAGCCATAACTTAATTCCATCGTGTTAAAACGAGCGCAGATTTAACTCGATCGGGTAATAAGGTTGTCGTACGCAACTGCTTAAAAAAAAGTAGAGTAATGTTTATATTGAAATTCTGAGAATACATTTTTACTATATTTAGCGCGAGAATACGCACCGAAGTCGCTATTACAGTAGTCTGTCTGCGGATGGTCCAGCATGCAGGTGCAGCCGGCCACGGACCGCCAGCTCGACAGCGCCAGCGCCAGGAACACCCACCGCGTCAGCATGGCTCGGCTCGGCCTGGGAACAAACGAAATCCGATCTTAAGGATTTGTCGAGGGTTGAAGGGAGCGACCACACCGCTGCTCAAAATACGGAACGCAACGAAAACGCAGCAAAATGTATGAAGAAGACGTCACGCCATCGACAAGTCAAAGCGTATACGTAGCGTGACGCCCCGGTGTGGTCGCTCCCTTAATCTTTGGTTGGGATTACCAACGAACAAAGTATTATGGATGTTTTGGACTGTTGTTGATGTGGTCCGGTAGGAATTAGTTTATTTTCGAACAGGCATGAATTCAAGGTGGTGGTGTGTATAAATTTACGAATAAACATAATACATTACAAATTATAATTGTCGGATGAACATACCTACATCACTAATCATAATTGAACGTTTCACGCTCTAAGTAATCCAATTAGGTGCGCATCACTCTTCACTCAGTGCAAGTGTCACCGAATGAAAAGCGTAAAAGGCAACCAGTGATCCAAGTCGCGAGCGTTTGTGAATCCCGGAAATTGGACGAATGAGCAATTCGAGGATTGACGGAGCACAATATGACAGAACGAGCGCCGGTGCCGAAAATACAACACTAATAGCGGCGCGTCTGTCTCACAGCCAGCCATGTCGCAATCGCAACAACGCGGCTCGGATTCCAGAAAGCCACCAATTTGCGACCATTCCATATTTCAAAAGTCAAAAAGACCGCACATCATTTTAAAGCTCTTATTAGCCTAGTGGAAGAGCTAAATTCTGCAATTTGGGTCTAATTTTGTCATTAAGAGATGGCAAACTCGGCTCTTATCTCTGCTTTGAAATATATATTAAGTAGACTTATTAAATAAATGCTACTTTTAACGAAGTTTACAAACACACTAACTAACAAGTCAATTGTTTATAACCGATCACTTTGTATTTCGATGGCATTCGAAAGCAAATAGCTGTCCCTTAATCTAATACCTTAATTACACTTTGAATTTATTAATTATGTCGGTTAGACCGAAGCCATCAATTTACACTATAAAGGGGACAACTCCCTGGTTACGGATGGAAAATTTATTGGCCTAACTACCTCCGGGGCACCATGAGATGAGGTTGGTGACCTAGTTTGCTGGCTAACATTGTTAAGTTCGTACGTACTACTCGTATTAGTACTTACATTGTGTATTGTAAATATGCGGATAAGACTATAACTTTTATAACTTGGCTTTTATTATTCCTTTTTCCTTTTTAATGAGATGAGCACGTCATAACTCAGTCAGTATACTTTGTTGCAAGGTTTCAAGTAAAAATAAGTGTTGATATATTTTCGTTGCGGTAAGCTTATCGTATGATACATTACTATGAAGCCTGACATTGTAAACCACATAGTAAATACTTAAGTGCTATTAACATTTAATTTTAATGTTCATTTAGCTTTGTTGTCTTGAGCAACTAGGTACCCGTCTTGGCTTCGTAGTACAGTATTTTTCGTTATAGTGTTTTCCGAGCGGCTTATGTGTGATGCCTCAAGGATTTACATATTGGTGTCAACCACCTTTAGAATAACAAAATAATATTTACTTATGTGGACAACATATTTAAGGTAATGTACATATGTTCTGCAAACTTCATAATTTTCAGGTACCTATAGTCCTTATTTTTGCGTAGGTATGTGTAACAGATCTATTTGAGATATTTGACTTCCTCAAGTTGGCTAACATATTTTAGTGATTAGGTTCTAACTCTAAATTGATCCAGTAGATTTGAATTTAACGCGAACAGGCAGAACTTTTGTTGGCAATTGGTTTATACATATTATAATTGAAGAGATTTATCTGGGTCTGAAAATAAAGATAGCAAACAACTTTTTTTTTTTTTCTTTTTTTTTTAATACATATTTATTTATTAAGCTAACTACAAAGTAACATATAAAACAAAAGCCCTGCAAGACTGTTTAGTACAGTTTGTCTGCAGGAAGACTTTTATAACAAGTGCAATTTTACAATAAATACCTAGGTTAGTTCGACACTTTTACTAATAATGTATGTACCTAGATTAGTTTCATTAGGCCGAACAAAGGTAATCCATACGAGTACATTACCTCTATCCTTCCTTTTATCAACATATGACTTCAAAGCGAAATTACAAATACGTGTTATATTTAACGTAATAGTGAATAGACTCATTCTTTCAAAGTTTTTTAATCCGCTTTACCTGAATAATCTCACGAGTCATTGGTCTGCACACGGCGTCGTGTGGCGTCGGTGGTTAACACAAAAGTGTTAATCCAACAACCTCTAAAGTTCACTAAACATGTTCGCTCTTTTATTATAATTTGATTAACGACGGTCATCAGTCATTCACTCCCCGTTATTCATAACAAACGGACAAATATTGAACTAGCTTAAATAACAAAGCATGTTCGACGTGTATCGAACTGAGGATCGTATTGTGAAGGTTAAGCGTCTATAGAGGGCTTCATAGGTCAATGATTTTCAATTGTAATTAAGAAAGTCTTTCTCTCGATAATGGTGTGGCCAGGAGAACAATGAGGCGGCCATTAGAGCGGGCGCGTGGGTCGACTCGTCGGTGCAGTACGGAAATGCACTGACTGCGGGCTGCACTCTAGCGTCGATCAACGTCATAATAACTCGTTTCTTGGCGAAAATTTCAATTTAACCATGAGGAACTAGTTCAGGGGGGCGATTTTAGACTTTCGAGCGCTCGACTCTTTTGAGTCGTATTGTCCAAACTAACCTTGAAAATGTAATGCAAGATACGTTTACACTTTTGTACTTAATTCCTTCACTAAAAGCGATAAATTTACACATAATTTTAATGTCTACTGTACTAGGTGTTAAAAAACAACCGACTACCTAGTAAAGTGAGTACCTAGGCTTCGAATCTCGATAACGAATTTATTACATTTAACTACGTAAGTCCAGTAAAGTAAAAAAACACGATCGATTAAATTGAGAACATTTTGTCAGCCAGTGTGTTTGTATACTCTACTCATGAACCTAGAACATGACATTTATTTATAACTTTACATAATATTATTTTATAACTTTAAAAGCACGCGTGCACTTAACGAATTGATAAGTGTTCTTAAGGTTAATTTAGTTGGTTCTTAACTTATAGTAGTGCCCTTTAAAAGTACTACCTAGTTAAAAACTAAGATCGGTAAGTATCTCGAACGTCGTGGAAGCATGTATGTACTCGTACTTGCATGCCTTTTATGGGTAGGCTAGGTCGTAATATATATCTCGACATGATCTCGGCCAATAAAATAAGGGGCTGAGGGGCATTTTATTGGTCGAATTGCACTAAAGAGTAATTATGTGAAATCAGCGTGAAGTTAGCGGTAATAAAATGCTTAATTAAACATGCTCTTAAGTAACTTCATCCCTGTTTATTGGACATGACGGCTTTTCTCGCTATTTTTGGAATAAATACACTAAAATATTTATAGTAAACTAGCTTCTGTCCGCGTGGAACTCGTTTACTCGTTTATACAAAGATTCACCTCCCATTGTACCCCCTTAGGGGATGATTTCCGGGATAAAATCTATCCTATGTCCTTCCCCGGGACTCAAATTATCTCTATAAAACTCAATATTATCAAATCAAATCATTTATTTCGAGTAACATAAGACTCATAAAACTTTTTTTTTATAGAACTATCACAAATCCTCTAAATTGAATGTTAGGTTACTATACTTTAAACATCGAGGGATGTAATACATAGTTCTAAAATGATGCGTTTCGAAGCTATCTTCAAAAGACGCAATTACCCCATTGACGCATTTACCCCGGTTGAATTTACCAAATTGCATCTTAATCGGTTCAGCGGTTTAAGCGTGAAGAGGCAACAGACAGACAGACAGACATACACACTTTCGCATTTACAATATTAACTATGGATTGGTTCAAATGCCACAATCACAACAATGCCACATCAAATCAGATAATTTTAATATTATGTAGGTATAGGTAGGTAATATTTGTATACAGTAAATAATACATAATGTGAATTGGCATTTCATATAATGATTACTATGTTAACACATAACATAATTCATCATCATATATTTAAGAGCTTGGCTCTTGTCGGTGGAGTAATTTCCAATTCTGTTCTATTCTCTGCCTTTTCCTTCAACTCTCTATAAGATTCAACTTCAATGTTTTCCTTTAGCTGCTCCATGTAAGCTCTTCGTGGTCTTCCTCTTTTTCTTCTTCCTTCTATCTTTCCCTCTATTATAACTTTAATGAAGTCATCGTGACGAAGTAGATGTCCACACATATACACACACACACACACACAATAATAACATAATTATGACCCTGTAAATTAAAATTGAATTGTGTTACTGAGTACGAATATAAAATACCAACAACCCTCATTTTTTCCCGACATCGCAGAGAGGATACAATTCCTGAGCTGGGCGTGCTCTCGCGTTCTCTACCATTTAATAATTATTTACTTTTTTGTTCGCCGTTTGTTTTGTTCACTAACATGGAGGCAGCGTGAGCATGAACGTGAGCGTGAGCTTATGTTACAAATAAGGATATTTCAAACTCACCGTCAGTCAGTCAGGTAGAAACCACAGCGCACTCCTCACCGCATCGTTCGTTCGAGTACTTCTCTGTAAGACTGACGTGCCTTTTGTATCTTCGGTTCTATGGAATATTTATGGAATGTTCCGGTGCATTCGCGATCAAAAATCACAATGAAGCTTTATCGGTGCATTCCTTGATCGCTGCGATGCAGCAACAATGCATCGTTTGTCAGGGTTCGCAGGAACTTGAGTCGAATGTTGACATTATGTGCTTAGTGCTGACGTCTAGCTGGGTGCGGTGACGCGCGTCAAGCGCTTATTGGATAATGATGGATTATACTCACGACAGCTCTGCTTGCTCCCAGTCACTTATAGGCTCTGTTTATTCCGACTTCAAGCATTCGTTTATTTTACTTATGACATCTGACCGCATGTTTGCAACAATGTGTGCGAATGAAAGGACTTTTTGCCAACTAAACTTTGATTTCAATTCTTAAAAGGATCGCTTTTATTGTCGGCAGCGGCGACTGCGGCCAACATAATTGGAACACGTGCCGGAACCTCAAATGACAACTCGGTATGAGCCAAGTAAATAACTGTATTCCACACTGACAGTTAAGCTGCGAACGCTTTTATTCCCCCGGAAGCTGTTGAACCTTATCTCTATGATCCATAAAATTGTGATACGGCCATAAACGAACATGTACGGCAAGAAAAATATGGTAAAAGCATTTTAAAGCTTTTTTAAAGCACTAAGAGAACTCGTATTACGATACGATTCCCTTTTAAACCGTAATGTAATTGGATTAACTCCGTTCACGAGGATATTGGCGTGATAACGATTATTCGTCCAAGGCGCCACCATATTTGCTTTAGTTGTAGTTATATTAAAACACAGAGTCTATAGGTCGGCTATCGATTACGACGGGAATCTAGGCAAACCATTTTGTTATGTAGATGATGTTCTTGAGTAGCTGCGTAAACATTGCACACAACATAGTGAGCCATCAATCGCCCCTCGTTATTGATCTCTAGCGCTAACGATCCTCGACTTCGTCACCGACACAAAAACAGACACAATATAAATCCATCGACCAATCCCTTACCTGTCTCGTGACACCTCGATTATTATGGTAAGCATATCAATCAATCTCCCCACTAAATATCATTTATCACATCGAAGCATTGAAACATCGAGTCAAAACACAAATAATATAATGAGTAATAATGACATAACCTGCATCAGGCATAATTTGCTAAAAATAAGAGTCTTACTCGCGTTGCCGTAAAAAAGAGGCTTGAGTCTTACCGTGGTCTTGTCTTACCCGTGCCCGTGAAGTACCTATCTAATTAGCGCGTGGGTTCTTCAGAACAAAAAGTCTGATGAAATTATTTACTCAATCATATTGAAGACTCATTCGGATTATTATTCTTCGTTCCTTAATACATGTAAACTGTGATAAAAGAAAGTTCGTTTTATGTTTCAGTGCGGTAAGTACTTTTATTTGAGCTGAACTGTAGTAGAAACTTTTTCCCGACTGCACGTCAGCAAAACCAGACACATAAAACCAATTGTATCGATAAAAAAATGGTATTTGAATAAGAACTAACTGAACTGAACCTTAGAAAATAAGTTACTGTCAAAAAAAACATTTTTGATACAAGCTTTTATTGCCGACTGTACTTTTCTGTATACCGTCATCAACTACTCATTGAGCCGATTCTAACGAGTCTAAACTCAACGGGGCTATGTCGGTTAAGTACTGAATTACCATGGCCACCTTTTGTCTCCATCATCAGATCAGGTGGATGGTACAATAATATTGAATTGTTATCCAAACTATACCTTTAGTCAAAATTTCAGCTCAATCTGTTGAAGATATCTGCTTCAAAATTCAGTTGCAAGATTCCAACCGGACAAACATACCTACATTGAAAGTTAATTAAAAGCTTGTAAAAATGTGTATTAAAATAGTAGCGAATTTACTAACAATATTAAACTTCATAAATTACTAATAAATACTACATAATATATGTTAACTCATTGACTAACATAAATTATGATGTGACAGATGAGTGAAATTTCCATTCGACAAGCATATTCAATTTGACGACATTAGCGATAACTATCTATTTATCTGAGTAGCTATCTCGTTTTGAACCAATTTCGTTTTAGATTGAAATATTCTTTGAATGAAAGATTTAATATAGATTTTCAACGTTGACATTGTTGACATCATCATCAACATTGAAGGATCAAATTAATTTGAGTTTCAGAGAAACGATCGTAAAAAAGTAGCTCTCTCGTTTAGAACCAATTTCGTTTTAGATTGAAATATTCTTTGAATGAAAGATTTAATATAGATTTTCAACGTTGACATTGTTGACATCATCATCAACATTGAAGGATCAAATTAATTTGAGTTTCAGAGAAACGATCGTAAAATGCCGAGTTCTCTTGAACTATTTAGTGTGTATGCTGTGTGATTGCTTGTTTGTTCAAGTGGGAATCCCGGTCTTAGTCAGAATAAACCATTATGATTTACCATTGTCCATTATATGTAACTCGACTTGTTAAGGGCACTACTGTGCCCCAGATTTATCCTGGGGAATTGTTACAGTAACGTATAAGTAAGTAGGTAACTTTATTACCGTACTGATATAACAAGGATAACCTTGTGCTTAATGCCAACGGATATAATATAAGTATTCGGATTATTATTATGCTATGTTTGTACACGGACGGAAGTGGTTTTAAAATATAATCAGATTCAGAATGCAAAAAGTCAAAAAGCTGTAAAAAAAGTGCGTATGCTGACAGGCGCTGGCGCCGGTGGCGTCACGTTTATCCTCGAGATGAAAGATACACGCAAAAATGCATCCTGATGAAACGTTAATGACAATAAAATTATGCGGTAAATCTCGGGAACGCATTACTTACAGCCGATGATAAACTCCTGCCAAGAGCTTAAATGCAGCGAAACGGCGAGAAAGTGAAATAAAATAAACGTTATTTAATAACAGGAGAGGCAGATGAGTGTTTTCGGCGTGTGAAATTAACAGCCTGAAATCATTATTTAAGCTGAACAATAATAAATGATAGCTCATGTGTTTTCAATCGATACTTACCAAGTACCTAGGTAATATTACAATGCGGAAGTAAGTCTGCCTGTCGGTCTCTTTTCACGCTTACACCGATTGTAGTATAATGAACTTTGTATCCCAAACTTGAAACATACATTGCCAAATGCTGAGTAATACATAGATGTCACCAGCCAACTCGAGACTAGTAACGCAGAGGTAACAGTTTATTGACCCCTTACATAACAAAAGAACGTAATATTTGCATCGAACTCACACGAGCCCTTACTTAGCAAACATCTCATTTCGCGCTGAGAAAATGAAAGCCTTAAGGCTGACAATATGTGAATTATGAAACCTGAGTCACGCATGAGGTAGGTAGGTATAAAAGTTGGGCTGAGAGTAAACAACGATATATTTATGCGTTAACACCAAATTTTTGAAGTCGTAATTCATGTAGACAAATTGTTTCTGCTTAACGCTTTCCTGGCTACCTTCATCCATACATATATAACAAAATAAACAAATTATGTGACATCAAGAACGCATCCCTTCCAGAAGCCAAGCGTAAATTATTTGTTTGGTTAACCAGTCTTAATTACGTTGAAACTGAACAAGTTATCAAAAATGTTGTGTAAGTAGATCTAGATTTTTAGTTGCACGCACAAACAACACAAACACAGACACTCTCACACACACGCACACACACAGTCACAAACTAACACACATTTCTATTTGTTTTGTTAATATAATTAGAGAATACCTACCCGAACAAATGTATACAGTTAATGTTTTTCAAACGGTCACCACGACACAGGCTGAGCCTAGTGTGGGACCATGGGTTAATTTATTTAGTGTTCTGTTCCTTTTAAATTAACGATTTTTTTTTTTTTTTTTTTTTTAATTGGGGCTTACTTTTATGCTTGGTTTTGGCCAAAATGTATGGCTTAGACCTATTTATTCGTATAGGTACATTAGATTGAATCTGTTTTAATCAGCCTACGAAAAAACCATAGAAGTCTATGTAGCGCCGCAAAAAGGCAACACAGAATGGGTGCCATTGTCATTATGCGGGGTTGGGGGGGGGGGGGGGTCAAAACGATGCCAGGCAGCCGTTTAGTTCGAACATGCGCATACGGGTTTAGGCACGTGTTTGGCTAAAAAATTCTACGGTGCTCGAATTCTATGGTTTTTTCGTTCGCTGGTTTTAATGGTGATTGTACATTTGCTTTAAATAATTCGTATTGCATAAAGTGCTTCTCAGTCGATTATAATTTTATAATATAGCAAAACCATCTAAAAATAAATCATTGCTTCTCTTAAATGCAATAAACCTTAAGTCTACATCTCAGTGTCTTGTACATACGTCTAAATTGTGAGGCATTCTTGTATTTGCAACAGCCAGCAAAAGTTCGCAACCGACTGTAACTGGAAACGAAGTTACTTCTTAATTCACGAAGTCGCCGGCTGCTACGCAGGTACACTTCCCATATAAATGTTGTAAATTAAAACCTTCTTGTTTACAATTTAGTTTCTCTCTGGCCCAACGCAATTTCCTTTCTTCATTAACACCTACACTGTAAACAAAATCTCGAGTTGTTGGTACACAGACTGTACTAGCTTTTCTTTGCAAGTAAAATGTGATAAACGAGTGATTGGCAGACTATGTCTCTTGTACAGTCGCCATCAGATATATCGGAGCGACCAAAGTGCTCACAATCATCGGAACACGTCTCTAATGCCTCGACAATAGAGGCGTGTTCCGATATTTGTGAGCACCTTGGCCGCTCCGAAATATCTGATGGCGACTGTACCTACCCAATCGTACCTATTAACCTACTATTCCACTTGGATATGAAATTCATCATCATCATATCAGCCGAAAGACGTCCACTGCTGAACATAGGCCTCCCCAAAAGAGTGCCACAATGACTGATCCTGCGCCACCCGCATCCAGCGGACTCCCGCGGCCTTTACCAGGTCTACCTTGTGCGGGCCTACCCACGCTGTGCCTTCCGGTACGTGGTGGCCACTCGAGAACCTTTCCGCCCCAACGACCGTCGGTTCTACGTGCAAAGATATTAAGATATTAAGTGATGTGAAATAGCGTCGCTTAAATCCTTTTTCGCTTAAGTTGTCGCTATTTGTTCTGTAACTACGATTAGATGGTTCCCCTCAGTTTGTTTAACAGTAAGTGGCTGGTTGTTACGTTCATAGGCTTTTATTGTCCATAACTCATTTACAAATTAACTACCGGTTGACATTCCTTACATCATAGCGGTTATTGATTTTATTTATTGCAGATATTATTTTAATGGTTTTAATGAATTATGCCGTAAGAACAAGAGCTGGTTGGTTCAGTACCTATAGGCAGTAAATTATGTTAATGTTATGTTTGTGGAAAAACTAGCGCCTTTTCTTTAATCTTCTGTGTACACTAATTTAATTATATTGGATAGGTCCGTACAATAACATACCTAAGACGCGCGCTTCTCGTAAATTCTACAACATATTTGAACTTCCGCACGCTTTGAATTTACTTACACGGAAGTCATGGAACGTTTTAGTCTGATTATGTACATGAAAAAACTAGTTTAAATAATATTCGTTTAATGCTTACCACGTTTGACAGCCGTATTAAATTGAATTAGTTTTCCTTTTTGTTTGCGTGTCGCTACATTTTCAAGCTGATTATCACAAGGTCAAATTGTATGAATATCGAGTTATTAGCATGAAGATTATGCATATCTTATTCCTGCCAACTACGGAAATGTGTATAACCCACCAGTACAATCACGATTAAACGATTTTCGATTGTTTTATTTCGACTAACTCTTATATTATTGTGAAGTGAGCTTAGAAAAACTACCTTATTTTATCCTGGACATGCAAGGTTCTAATAACATGAAAGGGGATGGTTATTTAAGAAATAATGATAGTAAACAGTAAATTTCAATGCGTAATGACAGTTGTCATGCCATGTCCCTAGTAGCATTTTGCGTTGGCCAACCTTAGCTAACGGTTGGGAAAAAGTTGGGAAATCGTTAGTAGTAATCTAACGAATTGCCAACAATGGCCCTAATGCTATTTATGGTTCATTTTCCAACTGCAAAACCATACAAACATCTAACATAGGCCCTACCACAGTTATCAGTTGGGTTACCAACAAATAATCCATACGAACAAACGACGTAGGCCCTACTACCGTTTTTGGTTAGATTTCCTACAAAAAATCCATACGAACAGCCAACATAGGCCCTACTGTGGTTTTGGTCGGATTTCCAACAGAAAATCCCATACGAGCAGCCAACATAGGCCCTACTGCAGTTTTGCGCAGCGTTCCCAACAAAAAAACCATACGACCATACAACATAGGCCCTACCGCCGACTTAGTTGGCTTCCCTACCAAAAAATCCCTACGAGCAGCCAACATAGGCCCTACTGCGGTTTTGTACGGCGTTATGAACAAAAAATCCATACGATCATGCAACATAGGCCCTACCGCGGTTTTGGTCGGATTTCCAACCGAAAATCCCATACGAGCAGCCAACATAGGCCCTACTGCAGTTTTGCGCAGCGTTCCCAACAAAAAATCCATACGACTATACAACGTAGGCCCTACCGCCGACTGAGTTGGCTTTCCAACTGAAAATCCCATACGAGCAGCCAACATAGGCCCTACTGCAGTTTTGCGCAGCGTTCCCAACAAAAAAACCATACGACCATACATCATAGGCCCTACCGCCGACTGAGTTGGCTTTCCTACCAAAAAATCCCTACTAGCAGCCAACATAGGCCCTACTGAGGTTTTGTACGGCGTTCCGAACAAAAAATCCATACGATCATGTAACATACAACCTACCGCGGTTTTGGTCGGATTTCCAACAGAAAATCCCATACGAGCAGCCAACATAGGCCCTACCGCCGACTTAGTTGGCTTTCCTACCAAAAAATTGGGATTTAGCGCTATCTCGTGTCGAGTAGAGGCATTGCTCATCTGTCACGGGCCTGGACATAGGCTAAACAAGTACTTTTTACTCTATTCATCACCAGAGAGCACAAAGCATTAGTACTATTGCATATTGAAAACAGCATAGGGCCAACAGTGGGCCACATATGAATCCAATGGCAGCGGGAGGAGAGGGGAATTCGGAAACAAAGTGCGGTGCGGGGGGCGGTGGACATGAGCACGCGCGGCGCGCGAATTCGATCGGCCATTTTGTTATCGATCTCCATCGTGAATAGTGCGTGTAAACGTATAAGTATATACTTAGTGGTTATATTTTCTTTTGAGTGCGTGCGTGCATGGTATAAAGTATTACTTGTTTTTGAAAGGGTTGCATATTTACTTAGCAAATATATATAAAAAATAGTGTGCAAGTTAATACTTACATGTTATATTCACTAATCAAATAACAATATATCGTGTTTATTAAGCAATCCTTTCAAAATCACGTTCAGTATGATCAAAGTGGTGGAATTTAATGATTCTGATGGTGACGGCGTGGTCTTACCCTAGTAGCATTTTCGTTGGCATTTCGTTGGGCCAACTCGGTGATCAATGGCCCAACGTGGGGCCAACTTAAAATGCTACTAGGGTAGTGTAATACTTATGTAACAGAAGAGTGGATCACGCCTCGCAAGAAGGAGTGCCTTTGGCCTCCTCATAAAATCGTCAGTGCAGTACCTATGCCTCACAACTAAAATATTACCGGACGAGAATTGACATGTGTATCCCATTAAACGCATATTGTACGAGACAGGTGAGTTAATATTAGTTAATTTAATTTTTAAATCACAAGGTCAATTTAGTTTTGTAACGTCGTGTGTTCATTTTGATTTAATATCTGTTTAAAACTGATGCTGGCAAAAGTTTCGAGCTGCCATTTCTCTATAAGTACATAGGTAATAATAAATAGTTTTAGCTATTTGTCGTTTTTATGAAAAGGTTAGTTTTAGCTATTTCATCACAGTACTCTTTGTCTGTGTCATTTAAATGTGTGTTCATCTCTCTTCTAACAGATGGCTGCGTCCTTGTCAATTGGCTGACGAAACTGGCCAGTGAGGACGCCACATTAAAGTTGCTGAATAATCCAGCGTCTAATTAACTTATTTGGACTTTGCGCGATGAGCGGACCATTGGATTTTTGACACCTGAACCCACTGAAATGACGGAGTGCAACTGCTCGGAATCGGAGGTCAAAATATGTTAGTCCAGTCATGACGTTGACAATTTTGGGCTAGTATGATGCCTTTTATAAAGAATGTGTCCCTTTCTCACTTACATACTTACTAGAAAGTGATGAATGCTTTAAGGCCGGTCAAAAAGCATCGTGCAGGCCTTTAAATAGCGCTATTTTCGTATAGCGCTATCATTTATAACGTTATTATTCCTAAAACCGCTATACTCAAAAACGATATTTGACGCGCTGTATAGCGATATCCATTATAACGTTATAAATCTAAACCATTAATATAAAACCGATACTTTTTTAACCGATATAATAATGTTATAACGTTATAGGCTACGCCTTTCTCGCATTCAGTATAGCCTACTCGTGCAATGTAAGCGATGTGATTACGTAACGTAGGTTGTTTGTTTGAGTGCACGACGTCACAGTAAAATAGAGAATTTTTCGATTTGCTCGGCTTGTCGGCGCAGGTTGTAGCCTGATACGAATATCCTGACTAATAATTTTCAAATCAGATTGTCTTTAGCTACTCTGTGCCTCATTAATCGGAAATGCATCATCCCATAAAAAAACATGCCATGTAAAAAAGAGGTCAAGTCTCGAAACTTTTCCACCGTAAAAAGTTGTGAGATATTTCGTAGAGCCAAGTCTCAGGCATTCTTTTATCTTTATTTGCTTGCTAAATAAAATTCTGTAACTTGGCAATCACACAACTTTCCTGCATTAATGGATTTCTGCATACCTAAAGCTATGTAGTATTGTGTGATTGCCAAGTCATAAAATTTTATTTAGCAAGCAAATAAAGATAAAAGAATGCCTGAGACTTGGCTCTACGAAATATCTCACAACTTTTTACGGTGGAAGAGTTTCGAGTCTTGGCTTCTTTTTTACATGGAATGTTTTTGCTTGCTAAATAAAATTCTGCAATGTGGCAATCACACAACTTAACTGTATTTATAGATTTTTGCATACTTACCTAAAATTATGTAGTATTGTGTGATTGCCAAGTCACAAAATTTTATTTAGCAAGCAAATAAAGATTAATAAGAATGCCTGAAACTTGGCTCTACGAAATATCTCACAACTTTTTACGGTGGAAGAGTTTCGAGACTAGGCCTCTTTTTTTACATGGAGTGTTTTTTATGGAATCTCACTTCTTTTTGTAGGTTAATGTGTTATCCATACATACAAACTATGAATGCAGGCCCCATTCTTGCTTTTGAATTTTCCCATTCACTGCAAATGTAACTTTGTAATCCTATATATTTGTATAGGATTACAAAGTAATGTATACAGTTGGTGTATCTAGAAATCTGGGTTGAAATAGCATTTTTTTATAGTTTTCCCTTTATGTGGTCATTAAACCCTAACTCTGTACCAAATTTCAGCTCTGAGTTTATGGGAAGTACTAGTTCTATTTTGATGATCATGAGTGAGTGAGTGTCATAAATGCGAAACTTTGCTTTCGCTTAACTTCGGAACTAAATGACCTACAGACTTGAAATTTTGGATTTTAAGTATGTGATTATAGCTTACTGGATGACGAAAATTTCTGCATTCTGGTCTTATCCAGAGGTTCTCAAATAGGGGCCTGAAAATGTGGCGAAATGGTTCCAGTAAAGGATGGTACGGCAGTGTTTGCTTCGCGCTCGACTTGGCGGGGGAACTGCCGTGCCCCCAGATATTAATGGCATTGTTATAACATGGTAAATTATTAATAATTTAAATGCCTGCATCAAATGTTTCTGCTTAGCCCGTTGGTTGACTGGTAGAGAATGCCTTATGGCATTAAGTCCACCATATATATATTTTTTTGTATTGTGTCACAAAGTTTAAATAAATTAAACCGGTCTCATGGCACCAGCACGCACATTACGGAGCTAAGATGCTTAAAATGAGGTGGAGAGAATGAGAAAATTGATTTATCTATATATGTAAAAGAAGACTTCCTGACTAATTCATCAACGCACAGCCGAAACTACAGGGACTAAACCGAAACTACTGGGACTAAAAAGAAGGGACAAGATGGAATTTTTGGAAATCCCATCCCTAAGGGGGTTAAATAGGGGTGCAAAGTTTGTATGAGGGAAACTTTTTTTTTTAACTAGAGACTTGAAACTTTGTAGGAAGATTACTTATTAAAATGCATAAAAAGTTCTTGCAGCGTTTTAGAAAATTCCGCTCCTAAGGGGGTTAAGTAGGGGACAGGGGTGCAATGTTTATATGGGGGAAACATTATTTTTTGAACTAGAGAAAAATTGTAGAAAGATTACTTATTAGAATAATAAAAACGTAATAATAAAAACGTACTTTCTGTGTTTTAGAAAATTTCATCCCTAAGGCGGTTAAATAGAGGTGCAAAGTTTGTATGGAGGGAACTTTATTTTTTGAGCTAGAAACTTCAAACTTTGTAGAAAGATTACTAAATACAATACAAAAAAGGACTGTCAGCGTTTTAGAAAATTCCACACCTAAGGGGGTTAAATAGGGGTGAAAGGTTTGTATGAGAAACACTTTTTTTGAGCTTGAGATTTGAAACGTTGTAGAAAGATTACTTATTAGAATAGAAAAACAGTTAGTACTTTTAACGTGTTAGAAAATTCCATCCCTAAGGGGGTTAAAAAGGTACTTATGCAAGATTAGGATGAGAAACATTTTTTTTTAGCTAGAGATCGGCAACTTTGTGGTACGATTACTTATTAGAAAAAAAAAATCCTTTCATCGTCTTGGAAAAATACCACCCCTAAGGGGGTTAAAAGTGTTAAAACGGTATTCAAGGTTTATATAGAGAGCAAGAAAATATAGTAAGATATTTCTAATGTCAGTCTTAGTCTGTATGTTAAAAGACAACAAAACTGATTTCAGTTTCTTTTTTATTCATCCCCTATAGGCGTTAATGGGGCTTCAGAGTTTATATGGAGGGAAAAGTAATTTTTTAAGTAAGATTTTTTAATTTTGGTCTTAAAATAGAGAGAGCAGATTAGTAGATTTTTTATTCATCACCTAAGAGTGTTTAAAGGGGATTCGAAGGCCGTATAGGGTCAAGACAATTTTAAAGTAAAACATTAGTGTAACTACGATTTTAGACGGTTTGTTTAAAACTAAAAAATACATTTTAATGTTTTTGAAATTCATCCCCCAAGAGGGTTTCTAGGGGGTTCAAAGTTTATACGAAGAGCAAGATATTTTTAAAATAATAGATTTATTACTTAGGTTATGGACCGTTTGTTTAATGATTAGAAAACGATTTCAGCGTTTTTTTTATTCATCCCCTAAGAGAGTTAAAAGGTTTGAAGGTTGTATAGAGAGCAAGACCTTTTTTAAAGTAAGACTTACAGATTTGAACAGTTACCAGAAATGTAGGATAGGTTAGGTTAGAACTGCGATGCTCCCAGAATCGAATAGATTTAATCAATATTGGGTACTTATTATTATAACAGTAATGTAGCTTAGTAGACATATAAAAATATATTTTTCTTTAATACTGTATGAAAACGTCTGTTGATGATTCTTAAGATATTTATGTTGGTAAAAACGAAGTTTTCAATTTAGATTTATCAATTTAAACTAACGAACTCATCGCACTGTTACCTTTTACGTAGGTCTAATCCCTGAACGGATTTAGATGAAATTTCCCGTACAGATAATTTGAGACCCTTGGAAGGATATAGGATAGTTTTTGTATATCTTTAAGATGGTAGAAGTGTGTTTGGGACAGCGATAAATAGCTTGCACCGAACATAATTTAATAGCAATATTTTTTCTAAGACAAGTTCCACGCGAACGAAGTCGCTGGCAACAGCTAGTTATTTATATAAATATTTAGTGACTAAGGATTAATTAGAAAAGGAGGATGAATCGTAAGAAAAGGAGGATCGATACATATTTATGTGTACCAACCGTCCTTGGTCTCCCCTATCTATCGCGAGCCTATCTAGACAGATTATGGCGAAGAACCGCAATCGAAAATTCACATATACTTAGGTTTCATAATCACATTTTATTTAACTTGTCGTTTTCGGAATGGCTCTAAATCAAAAATAAAATAAAATGTCGGAAACTAAAAGTATATTTTAATTTTATTACGATTAATGAACAAAAGCACATACCAACATACCTATGCATAATTTTTTGCTCACGGCAACACCGTCGGTCGTAGGGCTTGTTTGGAATATAAGGTCCTAATACTGGGAGTCTGCGATTTAGTGCCGAGACAAACAATTAACATAAAAAATATTGACCCTCTTACATATTGTAATAGTGTATACCTAGGGGCTATTAAGATTGGCACTCTTTCTTTTTATTTATGAGCAAGTCCACGAATCTGTGGACAGCGTTGCTTTTCCTGCGTCCCATTTTTATTCTGCCATTTATCGTCGCAACCAACCAAATATTCACAATTCACAACCAATTTGCAAATGATCGAGGCAAACAAGCATTAATAAGATTTAGAAGCTAGAACAACATAACGGCAACGTCGCACGTCGCGCTACGGCCCACGTGGTGGCATGTTGGCATTGGCACAGAGCGGCAACGGCGCAGCCGTAGCGCGCGGCTCGCATTTTAAAACGATATTATAACGTTATTATATATCGTTCTGTTATTCATTCTGTTACGGTATTTATATCGTTATGGAGAATATTGATTTTGTTATAACGTAATTTTTGAACACTAACGGAATATACCGTTATAATTCCGGTTCATTTTATAACGTTTTAAAGGCCTGGCATCGTGCTACAGGGCCAGCATTCAAATACAATTAATTATAATAGAAACATATCGATTATAAATCGAGGTTGTCTTTTTTTCCTTACAATAAAATTATAAACGTATTATGTGAAGTTTTATTTTACGGTCTAGCTGTACAAAATGATGGTAACGCAAGTAAATGTGAAGTCTCAGAAGGCATTTAAATCTCCGTTAATAGTTAATGTGCAGTTACGTTTGTAAATTCGGTTATTTAAAGACGTTTACTTTGTATGTTACAGATGTTTATTCTCACGAAGGCGGTTTGTGAGTATTATGCACATGCACATTGTTGTGTGCTCGGCCAATATACAATCTCTCTCGAGATTACGCACCTAGAAACCATGGACATGTGCACTAAATAGGTACCACCCCACAACAAATCTACGATCCCTACCGACCACGAGCGACGCCGGGGCGCATATTGTAAGTGCCAAAGGAAATTGAAGCTTCTCTGCTTCAGTTAAATTCCACTACTCGCGCGCGCAGGTGGCAAGCTGCGTAAATTCCGTGCAAATATGGAATTTAACTACAGCAGAGAAGTTTCAATTTCCTTTGGCACTCACAATGTGCGCCCCGGCGTCACCCGGTCAGTGGAGATCGTGCATAAGTAAGACCAACCCGCCTTCGTGAGATAAACAACTGTACCTAACCCTACTAACTGCCAACGGCTATTCTACAGTTGGTACAGAGTGCTTTTATTTTGTAGGCCCTTCTTACGCAATGTTGCTTTAGGTCCAACAGTCGGAAACTGTGGCTGGCCCAACATAGTTCTCGTAGTAGTGTTGCTGTAGGCCCTACTTTGCAAATGTAAATTGGCCCTACAACCGGAAACGGTGGTTGGCCCAACATAGTCATCATAGTAGGCCCAATGTTGGGAGACATCGTTGGCTTTACCGAAAACAGGTGTTTCACTCGCAACGGTTGACCAACCATTCGGTGATCAATGGCCCTACGAAATGCCAACTTAAAATGCTACTAGGGGTAGTCGTCAGGGAGGAGTCGTGATTAACGAGACCACTATTTATTAACGGCAGGGGTGTTTTTCCTGGTTATGAATGAATGAATGAAAACATTTATTTCACAACAAGTTCCATATCGGTTAGTAACATTTTGACTTAACCTATTGTTAGATTACAATACTTTATGCTGTGTGTTTATGTTATTATTATTATTAAGTATTTATTTATTTCAGGCATTGCCCATATCACATCACAAACATACAACATAATACAGTATAACTTAATCAATATCAGTTATCCATTAATTAAGAATAAAATAAAAACAATAAAAACATGTCAGATAATAATGAAATTAAAATAAATAAATAAATAAATAAATATTAGGGAACAATCTTACACAAATCGACCTAGTCCCATAGTAAGCTCATTAAGGCTTGTGTTATGGGTACTAGACGACGATATATATAATAGATATAAATACTTAAATACATAGAAAACTTCCATGACTCAGAAACAAATATTCATGCTCATCACACAAATATTTGCCCTTACCGGGATTCGAACCCAGGACCTTCAGCTTTGTAGGCAGCGTCACTACCCACTAGGCTAACTGGTCGGCCGGCCGGTTATTAATAATAAATAAAACATTGAAATTTAGTTAATTAATTGATAGATAGATAGATAATGTTATGCTGGCTCTATTATCGTGTAAAAAGTATCATAGTACACATTAAATTTTTTATGCAAAAGAGACGCATTTGTGATTAACTATTTACTCTTAGAAAGTAACTATACTGTGAGATTTCAATTATAATATAAAACACGACAGAAATTATATTACTCGTAAGAGAAATTAAATTAAGTTTTCAATTGGCTCTACATTGATTCGTCGGCTTTTACCTGAGTCACAAGGATGATGCTGAATATTATATATTTTAGTATTTATGAATTGCAGGCAGGTACGGCTAAATAATGTAAACAAGTGCCGAATTTAACAATGTTGACCGTCCAAATCATGTTCATGGTTCCGAAACTTGGCAGCCAAATTCTGCTTATAACGTTGATGCAACTTTGGAAATATCGATTGCACTACCGCAGCTCCACATTTCTGTTTACCGGTGGGTTTAAATATAAACCTTGCCGCACAAGACGTAGAGTGTAGTTTACAATGGCACAAATAGGTGAGATTAGAGTTTATGGAAGTAAACGGTGGATGTTATGAGTGTTGGTCCGGGTCCAAATCACGTAGAGTTGCGAGCCGCAGAGCGAGCCCGAGGAACGAAATGCAAGTTGCAATGATTTGCGAACATTCCACACAATGCTATTTTACGAAGGTCGGGGCTGTTACGAGATTTATGGCGACGGCTTCCGACACCTGTCGTAACTTTCGTATGTGTAAATAAAAAATACACCTTGCCGCGAGTAACTAAATGCACAAGGTGTATTCCATCACTGCAACAATGTTTATTTAATGGTATATGCAGCACCTGCTCATATAAGAATAATCTTATATTTATATCATGCAATATTCGTAGATTTACGAGACTTATTAAAACTTTCAGCTACAAAGCTTTACAAACATTAATAAAGACTTTACAAAAGTGCGTGTACGAATAATGAAATAAAAAGTAGAGAGCTTTTTGCCTTCAAGTACCTACCTAAACAAAAACCCTTCCATTAATTGTAAATGTAGTTGCAACTTGCAAATACAGACACACTGATTACCTACAATTACTAATAGGCGTAACATAAATATTAGGTACTAAATAATTTGTCATACTCCATTCAATTTGTCATAGGCATTCAAGTATTAACTCATTTCATTAATAATTTCGACTCCCACCGCAAAAGGTGACCAACTCAAACAGTCTAATTGTACGGCATTTGTTTTGCTGTAACCGCACACTAATTACTTAGAAGCACAAACAACCTGTGGCTTTATAAATACTATTATTTGGCTTGCGGTGAGTCAACGCGGTGAGTTCCGCGGGGCGTCGGGGAACTGGTGACCGCTGACCCGGCCCTAACAGCGGATTACAAGCGAACCTAACCGCCCACGTGTAGGTAGACAATAACCGCGGTCGGTGCTGTTAAGCTATTCACAACCTGTCTTATTTCACCCCACTATTCGCTTCTACATATCTTGATCCTGAGATTCGCAACAACAATGCGTAATTGGAGGTCAGAGTCAAGAGTACATTAAACGTCAGACATGCGCTAGTTCGCGTCGGGCGAGCTGATGGTGGTTGGCAACTTCAAGACAGATTATTATTTGTCTTGAAGTTCTCTATTGAGTGACCGGATCGCCTATCATTCAATCCATTACATTCATTCTTAAATTCTCTAAAACCAACCATGTAATTTACCGTGTGTTTGTGCATTGCACATAATACATCTTCTCATACTTATTCACTTTTGGCGCCATCGGCAGCCTTTTAATTAATCAGATTCCACAAGAAACAGCGCCTACAACCACAGCCTCACTGTTCAGGTTGTGAATACTTTCACAGAGCTGGTATAATACTAACAATTACACGGTTCAACTCACGTATTACACCAACAAACACGTATTAACATGTCTCACGAAAGTTTAAATTCGATTAGAGCTGGTATACCTACGCATCGCTTACCAACAGCCTGCCTGATGCGATCCGGTAGAAGTCCGACCTCCGATAGCTCGTAGTTGTTACGAATGTCGAAGTCAAACTTCACGAACAGCGGAGTCAAGACCGGTTGTGGATAGCAGCAATGATATGCTAACTATTTACAACCTGAATCGACTAACCTCACTCAACCCTAGAATAACTTGACACTGACATTGGCAACAATTACGAGCTTCATGGTCAGACTTACAATAAGACTGAGACGAGTATTCGACGTGTTGTGAACACCACTCCAGCCCATGGCGCCAAGCCCCTATTCATGATAGACGATGCGCTTTAACCCCGGTAACAACGCCTGTATAATAGATACACTAATCACACTAAGCTCTATAGCTTATCTAGTCGGCCTCCTTTCTGTGACAAATAATTGCATTCAAAGGTAAGTACTTACATATTTATTTGACTAAGCGAGAGCAATGTAAACTGATATTAAACTGGAATGCGAAAAGTAAGCCTCTGATCGGCCCTATGATAAGCCGTATTTCATAAAACTTTGCATTGCTAAAAGCCTGCCAGCAAACTGATTTAAGCTTCTAGGGAAGTAGCACTTTGTCTAAAGAGTCAATAATGTGGGATTTTTTGTAGTCATGATGGCTTCACTTAAAGTTATCCTATTGTTAATTGTTATTATATATAATACTATTCTAATTTATCTTTTCTTAAAATTTATTGTAATCAGAATCACGCGGGGGTCAAAATCAGGAACAAAAAACTAGAGACAATACAGTTACCGTTTAGGTACAGTAAGCAATTAAGCATCGTATACTTAGTTAGTTGCAGCCAGAGTAGCCAAATATATCGTAATACGCCCTTATTCTTACAGTAATAAAGACGTGTGCCGAAATATTTGGCTACTTTGGCTGCTACTAACTATATGATGCTGACTGTACATATTAATTATGTTCCGGTCGTATTCATAAGTCGCAAAGGCGCTTTACAAACCCGCATGGATCCAGTATCCGATCCAAAATCAGGCTTTATAACATTGGATGTGTCCACATGAACGATTGAACCCTAATAATAATAATGTTCTTGACCCGGAATGTTACTTTCTCAACGTAAAACGTAACGTAACGTATGAGATCTTATGTACACAGTTTTGACAATAAATGATATCTATCTATCTATCTATCTAAAATAACTAGAACCAACGTCGTATCAGAGGATATTGTCTATTTCACCGACGTGCGGCTTGGCCGCGTCGGTAAATAGTAAACTTGTCACTAGCTGTCAAATTTACTATTGAATGCCACCGCAGGCCGAGCCAGTGTATTGCAGGCCTAAATCTTCATTTTATATCTTAGACGCAGTCAGCCTTTCACAATCATTATATCGAGCGAAAAACATCGACAGAGCCCGGCCGGCCGGCGCGGCACGGCGATAAGGCCCTATCGGCGTGGATCGGACCATTACATCGATTTATGTGACGAGATCCCCAACTAGCAACACGTAATAAATCTCTCAAGCAATTTTCTTGAAACACAATGCCTGGATTCGAAGTAAATACATCAAACATTTTTATTACGACTCCTATAGCTTTGTTAAATTAATTTGTTTTGTTGTGTCGTGTTATTGAAGTGTTTACTTTCACTGGCAGAGAATAATGAATGAGTGGGATGGAGCGTAGTGGAATTTCTAGTGCAAGGACCTCGGAAACTGGTATTAGGTAATCTAAATGGTTTAGGTTACATTATATAGCCATTCTTATTTACAAAAAAATGGTCAAACAGGAATAGAGTTTCACGATTAGCTCACATACATTTATATCAGAAGAAGCGCAGATTACGAAAGTGAATCAGAAGGCAATCAAGGGGTTTGGTTTTTGCTCAGCAGCAGTAGATCACCCTTATAGGCTAGGAAAAAATCCCAGATGATTAGGTATGTCTTTATCTTATTCCGCATTAGTTGACTACCGATGAGTGACGGCGACAGCGTTGTGTTTGGCAACTGGTTTAGCATAGTGGGTAGTGACTCCGCCCGCGAAGTTGACTGTTCTGGGTTCAAATCCCGGTATGGCCAAATATTCGCCGATACCGGGTAAAAACCCTTCATGAGCTCGATTTGTGTTAGATTATCCCCTAATAAGTACCTATTTATTTATTTAACATTTATTTTTGAGGTAATCCATTGAGGATGAGAATTTGTTTCCGAGTCTTGTATATTTTCCATGTGTTTAAGTATTTATATTTGTTCATTTATTTAATAAATAAAGTCTTCTTGTACCCATAAGTCCCACAAGACAGCCTTAATGAGTTTACTATTACAATTTATGCAGGAAAATAAAGCCTGGTAAAGCTTACCGAAAAATAAAGAAACATTATCTAACCACTAACAACCTTTAATTTCCTACAATCAACGGAAATAATTAGATACGATGAATTAAATTGCGTAAATCCAGGCTTCTAGTATACGCTCTGGATTAAAAGGATTCCACTGAAATCCCGAATGCCGGCGAAAACAACTCGAACGAATCAAACCTTGATTTATTGCCTAAAGATAAAAGTCATACCTACTTTCTTTCGTTTCTTTCGATAACTCAGGATTTTATGAAAGCGTTAGAAGTAACATTTGAGGTGCTCAAATATCTGATAACATTGCTTATATCTTGGACTCTCAGCTTTTTGTCGTTCCGGAATGATTGGCCGCCAAGGAAAAATATTTATTTTGCAAACAGCTTTTCCTTATCTTATTCTCGCAAATTGCCAAGTCTAGGTATTCTTTAGGCAATTCAATTTTCTTCGCTGAGTTAGTCAGATCGTCTACCAAAAAAGACTTAATGACAGATGTAGCTTAACTCGAAAATTTTAATTAAATCGTAAAATATTAATTTGAAATTCTTTTAAATTTGAGCGACCCGCACTGAACGCAAATTTGAGCGAACTGCATCAGTTCATAATAAAACAAATAGTATATTTACTAATTTCACTGGATGTTGGATAAATATGTACAGGTTTAGTTTAGACCGTTTTTTAGCTAAATATTGTAAGTCAATTACGTCTGATTAATCATATTTCATATATGTCATATTTCATATATGTCATATTTTATATATGTCATATTTCATATATGAGTGACTGGAAACTGGAGCTAAACTATTGATTTTACAATGCATTGTATGCTTGAGGAAATAAATATTTATCTCTGACAAATAACTTAGTATCCCCCGCTGCGGTAACTGCAACTTATTGTTATTAATAATAGTCACAACACAAGTCACGTACTAAAAATAGGTGTGATTTCATTAAAAGTCACAAGGTGTGTTACAACAGTCGTCCTTGGTGCTCTTTAAAGTGCATCGATGCACCCGGACCGGCGACTGACAATGCTGACGAGACCGATACATAGAATATCTATAGTTCCTTGTGACCCATAAACAGTATATCTACCACAGGCTGCATGTGACTCGCGTTTACGTTAGTCGCTAGCGACTGCGTAAAATATTTGTATGCACACACAGCTACGGTAGCCTAGCGGGTCAGGCATGCGGCTGTCAAACGGTGGTCGTGGGTTCGAATCTCGGCTCGTACCAATGAGTTTTTCGGAACTTATGTACCTACGGAATATTAATTTGATATTTACCGTTAGCTTTTCGGTGAAGGAAAAACATCGTGAGGAAACCTGCATACATCCACGAAGAAATTCAAAGGTGTGTGTGAAGTCCCCAACCCGCAGTGGGCAAGCGTGGAGACCACTGCCCGTTCCCTCTCATCCATGATCCAAGCCTGTGCCCAGCAGTGGGACGTATATAGGCTGATTTATTATTATTATTATTATTTTTGATCCACACACAGCCCCTGGCGGTCACTTAAAGAACTATAAAACGGATTACACGCCACGACTTACTCAGATATCTTTACTTCGGAGACGATCTTACAAGCGCAATGCTTTACAGTGGCCCAATACTTGAAACTTTCAATTTTAAATCATTACAATAGAGGTGAAGAAGAGGTGTCTACTATTAGGCATTAAGGTGTCAAACGTCGGTGCGTTTACCTTACGTAAATGTATGGCACCTGACTTCCATTCATAATGAATATAACATGAAGCATCAATTGAATGAGTTACTTTATAAAACGAAAAAAAATAATTTATAAAATCAATTTAGAAATGCTTAAGTTTTGAGTTAAGTAACAACATTTTTTTTTTTTTAAACCGGTTGAAAAATTGAAAATATTTTTTTTTATATTTATGAGCGTATATAATCGTTATAATTTTTTCAAAAATTGCATTCCTTTTTCGTTTCGTTATTTGAGTTTTCTTCAGCCATGTCGAGGATTGCAAGGACGTCGCATATGGATGCTCCACGTTACAGAGACCCACACAAGAGACAACAAAGACACGAGTATAAATACCTGAAGTTATAATTTCCCAACTTAACCCAATTATAATTTCGTGTCACTCCACGTATATCTTTCGTCACCGTCGTGTAAGTACATGCGCAAGAGTGCCCGATTAAGGGCGAAAATCCACCAGAGGTCTACGAGGTTGCGAGGCGGCGAGCGAGGAAAAAATCAACCAATAGGAAATATAGGAATGTATAATTTTCCTATCCTCGCTTCCCACCGCAGTGATGGTTGGGCGGAGCGAATTTTTTTTTTCATTTAAAATGCTTGAAAGCGATGTTTTGAGCGAGGAATGTGTGCGAGTAATGTATGAGAAGGACGTGAGGAAAGAACACAATCATGGGGTATGCGTTAGGCAACGCTAATTTGTACACATTTCAAAGCCTCGCACATCTCATCTGCACACATTTCACAGCTTCGCTACGCACCCTCGCTCCGCTTCGCTACCTCGCACAGCCCCGGTGGATTGTCACCCTAACCGCCCCGTGCGGATTTGCCGGCGAAAGCGCTGCGCCGGCGCCGCCGCCTCCGTTAATCTCGCTGCACTAAAGACTCAAGGTCAACTTTCGCGACTGTCCGTGCACTTTGCGATATTTACTGCTACCGCATGTGCAGGGCCTCTATTTTGCAACTATTTAATTCACCCATCTGATTATCTGCGATTCACTGTCATTGTCATCACAAATGGAAAATCGTCAACACGAAATGACATCTTTAAATTGGACCTAAAGTAATATACTTAACACCAAAAGTGAATTTGGTTAATATATAAATGTGTCTATAATTTTTTATAACCAATTTTTTTCTTGTTCAAAATGAATCTAGCCCAAAATGAATTTTGCGCAGTATGAAATAGGTTCATACTTATTCAAATACGAGCAAAGTGAATGTTGTCTAATTTAAAAAAATATCAAAATTGTATGTGAAAATCGACCATTATGTACAAAATGTATTATTTCTTTGACCAAGTTAATCAAGTATGTCAATTTTACTTTTAGAACCTAATTATACATTTTGAGCATTATTCAGGCTGGACATTTTCCATGTTGAGGATTTTCAAATTGTCATTATTCAGAATCGATCAATCATTTCGAGTTGTCAATTTTCCATTTGTGTTGAATGACAGTAAATCTCGGAAAGTTACGTTCGATTGTGTCGAGATCGAACAAACGCGCTTCGAATAGATTTCGATTGTCGCAAATTCGATCCGTCAAATTTGTAACTCATGCTGCCGTTGCAGGAAAGGAATCAATACGATTCTCATATCATTTTAGTAAGTTGTAAACGCGTTCCGAATTGACCCATACGAGATGTTAATTACACCTTAGCCGCTATTAGTTTTCTAATACCAAGATTAACGTGAAGTTTATGATGAACCTTTACTGCTAGGTAATGATAAAAGTTGACGGTTATCTATGTTAAATAACTAAGTATCGAGAAAGTTGTGTTTCTAACAAATAAATAAACGCCAATTATAATTGACAGCCAAAATCGTTCCAAACTTGTTGTCAACGCAGGCCTATTAATTGTATTCGGGTAAGAAACTCAATAAAACAATGTTATCATGAAAACTTCAAATATTTTTCCTGAAAGTCGAAGAAACTTACTTGTGAAAACAACTGGCTCGTTAGAATAATCCCGGACACTTCTCACAATTAAAACGGAATATTTATTTGCACTTTCCTCAACCCACAGTCACGATTTCTGTATTAATTAATGGTTAATGTATTAATTGAGCGCACAACCATGCCTTAGATTGTTTCAGGAGTGAATGAAATATTAATGTGGTGTCGGGAGCTTTTATTACGCAGCGATTGCGGATTAGGCTGATCAGGGATCACGTATGAGTAATTATTAATATTAGAAATATCGGCCAGTACGGCTATCACAAAACGGCGCGCGAGCTCCCTCGATTTTTCTCGCACTATCCGTCGCTCTCTTATTAGAAAACTTAGAAAGACAAGTATAGTGCGAGAAAAATCGAGAGAGCTCGCGCGCCTTCTTGGGTTAGCCGTGCAGTCCACGACATTGCGCGAATTGCGGCGTTGCAAGCGTTTTATTCATCTGTTCATTGCGCGGTCGAGACGCGCAACCCACTGTGGTTAGTTGGGATCACACGCAATGAATTAGAAAAACCGCTGCCGCTGCCGCGCGCCGCCGCGCGATTTTGGCTGGGCCGCCAGAGTGGTTCAGTAAAGATGTCGATGAATTAGTAAAGAATTGTTATTTCCTCCGGCTTGGTCAAATACTACATTCTTTGGAACTGAGACATTCTTTGTTTTATTGCCCTAGTAGAGTAATGTACCTTTATTATATTATTACAACTAGCTTCTGCCCGCGACTCCGTCCGCGTGTAAATCGTTTATATCGTAGCTCCATACAAACTTTAACCCCCCATTTCATCCCCTTAGGGGGTGATTTCCGGGATGAAAACTATCCTATGTCCTTCCTTGGGATTCAAACTATCGCCATACCAAATTTCATCGCAATCGGTTCAGTGGTTTAAGCGTGAAGAGGTAACAGACAGACAGACAGACAGACAGACACACTTTCACATTTATAATATTAGTATGGATTATTACAATTATTACCTAGTACAAGGCTTGATCATGGTTGTACCCAGCATTTTTTAAGGGGTGGGGCAGTAGATATTTTTTTAAAGTACGCAATGAATATTTAATTTTGGCAAAAAAACCTTAGTGGAGGGCTGGCGGGTCAGAGAGATTCCATAATAGTATAAACATAAACCTAAATCTGGTATGACATCAGCAGATTTTAATTGGGTACTTTTAAGATGTATGATGACTATCATGCAAGTTAGAGTAGTAAAAGTTAATTATATGATTTAGGTCATCAAATTGCGTAGCGTTCCTGGGTTTTATCTCGCGATAAGGAGCGTCTGCGTCACTCGGCGCTCTCCTACTGTCTTATTCACCAAGCTTACCACGAATTCGACTGAGAAGAACCAGTGTTAAGAGGCTGAAAAGACCTAATTTGGTGAAATTAATGTTATTTAAGCAGTTTTTTAAGAAAAACTATTTGTTCTAGCACATTAAATAAAATATATATGTTAATATTCACCATAATTTCAAAGACCGTGGACGGGCTCGATACATAATTGGACGAAATCGGCTCGATAGAAAATAATTGCAAAGATTGGTCTTAAAATCACATTAAACGGTTCTATGTCTTTATTTTTTTGACGTATGGGTCTGCAATTAAAAACATGAAGTCAACATATTCATACCTAAACTGCTAGCGAGTCATATTTCACAAATAATCCACCCTTTTTTTTATTTCAATATGTATGTATTGTATGTACTATTATCTTCAAAAACGTCTTAACTCTGTTGTCAAATATGCGAAATCGCTACGGATTTGGGGGTCAAGATATACTATGGTTGAGTGGTGGGGTCAGTCAAAACAGCTTATGAATTACTTATCTGAATGGAACGGCGCGCACGCATGATTCATTGCTATATTTTTAGTGCGCTGAGGCATGCGTGCAATTTACTACGAACTATTATGATTCCCAACGCTGCTATGTAACTTATTATTTTTATAGTAAACTCGTCATTCACGCCTACGTAGTACATTTCAAGCATTCTTCGAGTAATTAAGTCATCCGACAGTCAGATTAAGTAATTTACTCCTGGATTGATGACGGTTATGAAATGTAAACATTGTAAATTTTATCGGGTGTTTACAGTTTCTATCAGCTGCTGAAGCGATAAAAATGTGTTATTCAATGGATTTGTATATACCAAGAATCTGTAGTCATATCACTATATGTAAACTCATCATAGTCATAACATAACCTTGCTATGAGAAGTTTCAACAGCCTAATTACTACGATCTCTTGAATAAAAATAACTAGCTTGTGTTCCTGATTTTGATTTTTTTAAACAAATACGTTGAGTGGAATCTATTAAATCTACCGGTCTATTGTAAATCTATAGCGATTAACGTCCCTTCAAATAATAGTAGCTAGTGCTGAATTACGGTGTTCCCAGACGCATCGATCAATATGTATAGGGGATCAATAAATCAGCATCCGTCAGCTCACGAGTGGACCGCCTCGATTATTTCGCGCCGGTGACTCAACATTAATGCTCTGCCTAAAGGCTAAAGGCTTTACGCATAAATTGTATAATTGCAGCCTCGTAGACAATGTAGGAACAAGCGGCGGAAAGAATTCATGAATAATACATGAAAAAGTGATGCCACCAGCGGCGGTCTTATTGTGTAAACGCCCGCTATAGCTGACGGCAGCGCAGCCCTTCAGCCATCAGATGTGAGCAGAGCTATAACCACGAAAATCGAATCTCGAAATTGGTATGTCTCCGTCTCTATCGCACTTATTGTTTATGGTACTCGAGCGACAGGAACAAAGATATACGAACTTCGAGATTCGATTTTCGTGGCAGCGCCGCAGTTTGCATGTATAGCACGTTCGGCTCTGAGCCTATTGCGTTACCAAATTTAGGATCAACCTGCCATAAGTGAGGACATACAGGACTTTTATTAAGTACGTGCATCTATTACTTACAGGCGCACACAACAATAATATGATAACAGTGATAACACATGTGCGAAAAATGGACATGCGAGTGTCACATTAGTTAATTAATTGTAAAACGAAATTTAATGAATGACTATTAGTACAAATAAGCCCCAAGCATTGTAGCAATTGTTGCTTCATAATAAAATTAATGCAATACCGTAAAACGGGGTGAGTAGGGTCAAAACTGACATTCGAACGTCGATATCATTTTATTTTTACATACGCAAACTGAATGGTCTATATAATAAGTGTTCCAGACGTTTTCATTTTAGTTTTTATTTTATTTTGGGTAGTTTCATAACTTTATTTATTTATTTAAACTTTATTGCACAAAAGAAAACTTATCGTACAAAAGGCGGACTTAATGCCATATGGCATTCTAGCCTTCTTCTTTCTAACTTTGACGATAAACAGGAAATCCCACCTCACCCCGTAGTCTCTCATAATTGGGGTGAGATGGGTTTTCATACAAAGTTGATTTTGGAAGATTGTTGGATCGTTTTTTTATTATTATGAGTATTACTATAGCTTTATTTTAAATTGGAACACATTATTTTTGTAGCAGTAGCCTTAAAATCCCATCTCACCCCCCCCTTTCATCCCTTCTCACCACATTCATAACTCTCCCCGCGATCTCTACTCACCCCATTTTACGGTAGCTATGAAGATTTCATAAACGCGATGGAACATCGAATGCTATACCAGAATTGTATTTTTATAAATTGTGATATTTCAGGGTGAGCCAGTGTTCCTATTAGGGGCAGCCGCTCCTTTGTTCATAGTCAATGATATATTGCCAGGAGTAGCTGTGCTACATTTTATTTATATTATTTTTTAGCTGTTGAAGATTTCCGATGCTTTTTACCTTATTTGGATGTTGATCCAGACAGATACTCGTACTGCGGCGAGTGTTGCGTTCTATAACTGAAATAAAATAAAAAATGTGTTAAAAATAAGACAGGTGGTGATTGTCAAATATATTCAATAAAAAAAGTGAAAAAACATAGAACTATGAAATTTGGCAAGTAATATCGTCTTATACCACAAGTACAGGAAAAAAAACTTAAATCTTTTTTTTAGTTAGCAAATAATAAAATATATGTCACTTCCACGAAACTTAGCTTAATTTAAGATTAAGCCACTTGCGCATTTGGCAATGCGTAGGCACGGTATCTGTATCTATGCGGTCAGCTTATCAGCTGCCAGCCACAACTGTTAGTCAACTCAGTACCGATTCTTTACTGCGCTTTAAATGTATTATGCTTAAATGAGTGCTTCCTGATTGGCGCGGAATACGCGGAAGCGGGAGGATATGAATGCAGTACTGCATGCGTACCGCCCTGCTTCCGTGCAGTACTAGTACACTACTGCGTAAATGTAATATAATACTGACAGTACTCGTATATAGCAAAGTGTGGAAATTTGGGCGACATGTGTTAGCTCTTGGTATAGTAACCGCGGAAAAGTGGCCTTTACTATTGGTGGCTAAGCAGCTTAAGAATACACGACAACGTTGCTAACTAAATTAAGTATACTTTTCCCACGACATCTTGTCTTTAAAAAATATAGTACCTAAGTACCACTCTAAATGTAAACAAACAATTCCGACCAAATAAATAAAAGCAACCCGATACAAAAACAAAAAAAAACCTATCATAATAACATGCAATACAATTCAATACAAATACTTTTTATTGCACGCCTTAAAACACAGCACAGTAAAATGAAACAATATTTTTTGCCTCTCCGTTTCACTGAAATTTATCACGAGAACCTTCGTGAAGCCAACCAACCCTTTGTGGATTGAGGATAATATCGTGTCGTAAAAAACCGTCTTGAGCTGAAAACTAGCGGGTAGTCCAATAAAGTGGTGCTGAAATGTTGCCCGACCACGTTGAGTCGGTAACACTACGCTAGGTTTCATCAAAACGATTTATAATCCAAAGGCCATTTACATGGTGCAACAATACGTATGCGATTTTCATTACAATGCGGCTGCTGCGCTGCCTCCCAAAATACGACTAATTTAATAAAACCCTGCAATGTAATAAAACTCGCTTGCGAGTTGTTGCACCATATAAATGGCCCTTTTGTACAACTATACCACAGGCTGGCATCGGACACGTACCGAATCAGTTATTGCCCCGTTCAAATGTAAGTTATCCTTAACCATTTAAGGGGATGCCCTGATTTGAGGCGAACACGCCCCTAGACAGAGACACGCTGATGCCTTCCGCGCACGAGGCAAAGAGATGTAACACTCTTCGGAAATGGCTTTTTTGGACAAATTTCGATAAAAACCTATAACTTAGAGAAGTTTTATTTAAATTTCATAAAGTGAGATTTTAGATGAGATAAAATACTATAGTATTAACTTGATTGTGTCGTATCGTAACATAATGTATCGTTTGAGTAGGCTGAGTAAAAAAAAGAAAATACAGACCCAACTTTGGATTTTTTTTCTATCGAGGAAATTTTAAGCAATCATGTATCAAGTCAAGAATCATATAATATATCTGAAAATCCGACCTTATTGTTTCTTAATCTAGTCAGAACGGCGTTTCAAAGCACGCGATAATTTCCATTTTTCAGCCAAGCCCAGTAGGTATCTGAATCAGCAAATCTGTGGCTAATACCAGTAGGTATCTGTATGAGCTGAAATTTCGAATACTTACGTTAGTTTGGTGACAAGTCAATATTATGGTAATTGCCAATCTGATAATTGTGACCGGAGGAGGCAATTTAGCTAAAATAGGGTTGATGTACGTTTATGAGTAGGTAAGGGCATTTAAATAGAATAACTGACGTGTTATCAAATGTGTTTATAAATATTAAGTAGCCTATTGGTTCCTTGGGGACAAGGCTATAATTGTATAAAATAAATACTTTTCTCACCAGTTGACTAAGTTTCGTGGAACGGCCCGCGATAACCTGTAACCTCCGTTAGCCAAATGGAATATCCAATTATTCAATAAATAATGATTATTATTAGCCAATTATTTTAACAAATAATTCCTCGAGGGAGTGATTTCCCGCAGATTGCAGCGACGGGGACTGCGATCAATCACTTGCGATATAAAACGGCCTTCTGTCTGGGCTCTGGGCTTATTCGTGGCTAAGTCGGCCCTTTTAATCTCGCTATACTTGGATTGGTATCTTTTATACTCGTTTATTCACACACACATTAGCTGCCCGAGAGGCCCTATGTATAAAATATATAATACAAAGAGCGCAAGAAAAGTCGCGGGAAAAATAAAATATAGCCTAAGTTTATGTCGAAGGTCAATTCTATACGATCGTAAAAAAATCGGTTGAGTAGTTCCGGAGAATATGTAGTAGGGGGTTTAATACAAACTAAGAAAGCTATAAACTACATTTTCCAGAAATATTAACTCTTTATTATCAACCGACTTCAAAAAAGGAAGAGGAGGTTCTCAATTCGTCGGAATCTTTTTATGTATGTTCCCCGATTACTCAAAATAGCCAGAAACGATTCGGTTTTTTTTATACAGTTGCTCAAAAAGTGCTACTTTACGTAGCTGATTAGCGTGCGGAAAGTTGGTTTGACTAGTGCTTTTCACTTTTTCCACTAAATAATTGTAAAAATTGTAATATGTCAATAAAAAATAAATATAGAACTGTATTAAAAAAAAAATGTTTTGTACATTTTCATTATTTTTTAACTGTATTACAATGATGTTACAGAATTAATAATATAAAAGTTTCGAATTCCTTACTTGTTGTTTTTCTTATTTTTTCGCAACTGTATTAAAAAACGTCGTTCGATGCACGTGCGGAAATGTCATTCTTCACTCGTCCCGACTCTTGCCACTCGCCTACGGCTCGTGGTAAGATATCTCGGTACTCGTGACGTAATGACATACTTTCCGCACTAGAATCAAAATGCACTATTTTTGTTAGAAACGGTATCCTTCCCATGTGACCCTACGCTTATCAGGTTAGGGTCTGATGATAGGATCCTGGGGAAATCGAGGGAATTCTTAAAAAAATATAGGCTTAAGTACTTGAAGCGATTAGGGTACTGATTTGAAGTCGGTTAAAACTTTGTAGTACCTTTATGACTACATAACGCAGCATCGCGTTTAGCAATGTGGATGAGGTTTATGATAAATATTGATAACTGTGTACCTATAGTATATCGAAACTCCACTCTATTGTTAGACATAATTGCAGCTGACTGTACCTAATACATGACGGCAAAACTCATACTTTTTTTGTGCATTATATTAACAGTTGCATATAATACTACACGGACAAAATAAGATAAATGTGATATGATATGATATGGTGTGATATGTGATGTGATGTGTGTTGTGTGTGTGTGTGTGTGATGTGTGTGATATTATATCCTCAACCGTCACGGGCAAACGAGTGAGCAGATATTTTTTGCTTTTTTGATTTTTTTTAATTCGGCTCTACATTGCTTCAAATATTAATTGATTATCATAATCACTTTAAGTGCCAAATATTATCTACTTTTATTACACTTTAAATATGAAGAGTTTAAAATGCTGCTTGTAAAGTACGTCGATTCATAATTACTTTTTATTTCAGATGTAGGTATAATGATTTAGTTGTTACAGCTTGGCAAAAAAGTCAAAAAACGGAACTATGTTTTTTCGACACTGGTAACTTCGTTAAACTTGTCATATGCTAATAGACGGATTGCCAATTTTGGTCATGCTTACAATGTACATTTTAGAGGTTATGTTTACATAAAACCAACTGGGTACTTGCGATATATTTTATGAGTTTTAAGTGTTTTCATTAAAAGTTAATAGTAACCTAAGTAGAAGTTTGGAGGAGGAAGAAACTGTAGGCATAATGTACTATTTAATATATATTTTCAACAAAACTGTACTTAAATTTCTAGCATTCTGTCTATATAAACATTATTAGAGGTAATGTTTGTGAGTTTGTTTGTCTATCGAAATATGTATTTGATTGTATTTTAAAATAACTTTACCTGCGATCAAAATCGATAAAAATTTGGAATAGGTGTTGATTAAAAAAATATTTCTCCTCATGAACACATGCGTATGACTACGAAGGATTCGTTAGGCAAAAAAAAATATCCTACCATATAAAAAACATGTGATATTCGTGTTTTTCCGAAAAAAGTGGGCAAAGTAGGCATGTTTCACGGCACCTAAGATATAATGTCCAAGTAAAAAGTAAAGGATAAGGATACAGTGATAAAGCACTTTACTTTTAGTCTTGAAGCCATTATCATAAGGTTGAATTTCACCTAGTCTTTGGAAAATATTCTATTCTTTACATCTGTTACATAGCTTGACAAGGTTCATTTTACAGTATTTTAGCTAAAATTGGTAAATAGGTTTGTTCAACGTCTTACTTGATGAGTTTAATTAGAATTGCATGTGTCTTATTTCCCAGAGAAGAAATGCGTTTATTCCCATCAGTCCACCCACATTCCCATGCAACCAAAATCGAAAAAAAATAAAAAAATGTATACCTATTGTATTTAATAATTGAATGTGTAGGTACTTGTCTTATTTTTTGTAACTATTCCGATTATAAATGGTGATATGATGACATCATAAATCTTAATGTAATAACGATCATCCATATATTAATATTAATGTTGCGATATGCAAATCCGGTCCGAGTTGCAATTATTGAGACTGCTAATAGTATAAATATTTTTTTATTCAAGGTGGGTCGAACAAATAAAAAATAAAAGCCCTCTACTAGTTAGCAATGGAACTCATCGCTATTTTTGGTTGTACAGGATCGCATTTGTGTTCTGCCCATCAAAGGCAGCAAAAACAAAACTACATCAATTTATTACAATGAATTGGTTTCACTGAATTATTAACTAACTAGTAGGATAAACTGGATAAAAATCTACAGTCAAGTGTAAACATATGGGTGCATACAACTTACTCATAAATATGTCCCATAGCTCTTATGTCAGCGGGTTAAGGTTGTGGTACATATTTATGAGAGCATTAAATCGATACATTTTTTTGCACTTGACTGTACAACGAAGTTATATTTGCAGCCAATAAACATACACCTATTTTTATATTGTTATTGTTTATAATGATTGTGAAACGCTATTAATAATATACGACGCAAGAATTCCCTCTTATTGATACATGTTTGTATATCGAGCCTATTAACGTTTTTTATTGTCGTTGAAGGCCCGGTCAAACCGAATGAAGGCGGCAATAATAAAGGCAGATAAATCAAGTTAAAGTCGAGAGCGGCATCTAATGAAATCAGGGAGGCCCAGTGAAGCGATAGAAACTAATTATCGAATAACTGCCGAAATATAACGAGATTCATTTATAAGTTTGGAGGATATAAATAATAATAATTAAAGACTAGGTAATAATTAACATGGTCTATTAGTTTCGCGTCGCGCGCGCCCGATATGATTTATGTGATGTGGATATACGCTGCGCGACTCAAAGTTTTGTTTGTGACAGATAATTTGTATCTATGCTAATAAAGAAGTTTTATTATATTTACAAAAATTGAGATGACATTTTATAACTTTTAAAACGGGTACGTCACTGTGGACCAATTTATTTATTATACTTAGCTGCTTAATTAAACGTTACCATCAAATAATGTCCCGCCAATATTTGCCATTTACGACATGATAATTCCCTACTATGTATGAGATATTTTAAATGTTATATTATGTTTATTAATTGCGACTTCGGGTTTCTAAATCAGTAAATGACTGCGACGTCACCTGTATAAGTAGTTTGAAACACTGAGGACTCGTTGTTACATACTTATTTAATTTAATAAAAAAGTGGTTTTAACTTGAGATAATGGTCATCCTACTTTTCAATTGAAACCCTCTTTGGAATCAGACTGTCTTTGCGGGTAACTTATTACAACTACTTGAAAGCAAAGATTGATTGTGTATTGGGTGACCATAATCTCAGATCATTCGAGTTCGTTTTGTTTTTTTGCTGTAAAAACGAAACATGTCATTTTGTAAGTTATAACAAGGTTATAACTATAAGCAAGTATGACACTCTGTCACCAATTTTTCAGAATAATTGATCCTTAAGTAAAAAAAAATATCGATACTGCCGTAAAAACAACTAAGTTTAGGCTATGACGAGTGAGTGATGGAAACGATATTGCAACGCTCGCGCGCATAAAGCCAGGTGAGGGAAATAAAAATTGGCCTTCGCCATTTATTTACGTCTGGGGTGGGGTTACCGTTTATTGTGCGCTGTACGCGAATGAAATATGCTAATAACGTTATTTTATTGGGGTACGGGAATGTTCAATGATTTTGCAAACCCCGCACGATTTTTTGCTCACACTGAGCCAAAGGGCAATTCTGCCCAGCAACACGTATATATTGGAGGCTAATCAATTCGGAATGCTGACCCACGCGATCAAACACAAGTCCTATTAAGCACATTTCTTGTTTAATAAATTACGGAGTTGTATCGATTAGTTTCCCGGCTATCCCCATGGGCGCTTGAGAAATAAAGAAGCTCGGCCTTCGCAATTCATTTATGTTTCTGAAAGTGACTGCTCGCCTGGCGGTGACGAGGACGACCTCACCTGTTTTCAAAGAGGCAATTTAAAGACGTATTACCCTTTGTTCCCGGGACCCTGCCGAGAGGTACTTACGGCAGCGTTTATTGCGGATCTAATGTGCTTGCAGTGAAATGGCAGATTGTTTCGCTTTAAACTCCCGCCCAAATATAAAATTGAAATTTAAAACTTGATTAGCTTTTGGGTGTTCCCGTAAATTAGAACTTGAGAAAGTTACTGCCCGGAGTTTCTCCTGCTGGCGTCACGGACGCTTAATCGCGTCCAGTACATACAAATTTGAATCTTAGGAGCTTGAAATAAGGGTCAAGATGTGTACATATTATTAGACGTGGCTGTATATTTCAACACGTAGACCGTCGAGTTCCGTGCTAAACACACGAAGCGCTACTTTTGACACGGGTGCAGTTAGCGGCCCTTCATATGGAGATGCAAGGCGGGCCTCGCAACTATAGCAACACTTTACACGATTTGGACGACATTCTCTAAACAAGTTGCTAGTTTGTTTGAGGTCTTTGTTAAAGCGACTTAACAACAGAACGTTTGAGTTATGAATAAAATGGACTGAATTGTATTCACTGGTGAATTTAGTTCTAGAGTAAGCTTAGCATAATAACAATTCGCAGGAGAAATCCAGTGCATACATATACTGCCTAGTGTGAAATAGTGTCAGTAGCTACACTGAATGCGTAAGAGAAAATGAGAAAGTAAACAAAATAACTATATCTTAAAATGCTTAAATTGTTGAAACGTCTTATGAGAAAGTCTGTTTAGTATGCTCTTGACAAGCTGAGAACTTCTTTGAAATCTCGCGTTTTCCGTAGTTTCCCGTAATAAATTTGGCATTATTTGTGGCTTGGCGTACGTTAAACTGCATACAAATGCACCTTTAATTCACATAACGTCGGTGCCACATATGCCGGGTCGCGCGTAATAGACGCGGCCTCGACCTGCATCTGACAACAATAAATCATTTATTGAGAACATTCAGTATTTTCAGAGGTGAACACATAACTAATTTGATAAAGATGAGATATGGCGCACTTTGGGGGACGCCTATGTCCACCAGTGGACGTCTTCTATGCAACAAAAAAAGAAAACAATAAAAAGGTGACTTATAAATAAGTTTCTGTCAAAAAAATCATTTTTGGTACAAGCTTTTATTGCCGGCTGTACTTTACTGTATACCATCATCAACTACTCACTGAGCCGATTCTAACGAGCCCATACTCAACGGGGTTACAACGGTTAAGTACTGAATTCCCATGGCCACCTTCTGTCTCCATCGTCAGCTCGATGGTACCATAATATTGAATTGTCATCCGAACTATACTTATACCCAATATTTAAGCTCATTCGGTCACCGGGATGTGAGTCAATTGAACTTGCAAGATTTAATTACAGACGTCTCGGTGTCCGTAATTAAATCTCAGAAGAAACTAAATAAAATCTTGTACATATAAACGAAATGTTTAAGTATTCAATTAGAATAGAATAGAATATAATTTATTTGCATAGAATAAGTAACGAATTAGGTAACGTAAAAGTACCAATGTTGTTTGACGGCGGCGTAATGCCGAATAGTTAGTTGACAGCAATGGTTATGAATTAAGATTAGGAATGTCAAGTATTGGACCAATGTCAAAGACTGATACGTTTACCTTAATTAACATTACTGGTAACGTAGTAATTTCGAATTCCGATTATTCTTTAATATGTAAGGTTTTAATTTTATTGCACCGGCAATTTTATCCGCATTGACATTCCTAGCTACGGAATGTTCTCTAATAGTAATTAAAACAGCGCGGAATTTTTCACACTTTTCGTCGTCGCAGATTTTCCGTGCAAAATGGGAAATAAAGCATTCCTTATGTTTGATGAATGCGGCAAATGTTTCACAACATTTCGCAGAAACAACATCACCTATATACTGAGTTAGTGAGTCAACTGTATGTAATGGGCGTTAAAAGTTAAAACAGAGGATTAACTGTAGTTTATTAATTCAATTATTTATTAGTTCGTCATACTTATCTTACAAAGATACTGTTTCCTCATTGACATCAGCTATACAAAAAACGCCTCTTAATATCAGATTAGTGTTAACGAGAAAGAGTACGACGAAGCGTCAACGTTTTATACAAAAACTACACGTCTGTATAGTTGACTGCTGAAGGACGTCGTCTTGTCATGTTGAACTGATTTATTGTTTGTGCATTCGTACATTGAGCCAGACACATTAGTCCATATGTCTGCGACTGGTTATTAATAATAATAACTCATGAAAAAAATCACAGAGCAAAGCGAAATACTACATAGTTATAATTTGTGCTCGTCTACTATGTAGTCGTGAAGTTCAGTTCAGGTTAATAAACCTCTCGCGTTCGGCCTGCATATTTTATCATCTGGATTCTCCGACATAATGTTCTGACCCTGTTTTTCAACCTTCGTTCCGGTAGCTCGCGGCTGCAGCCATGCCTTCTAAAGTGTAAACATGCCCCACCCACTTCAATGTGCTCTAAGCGATGTCAATATACGGCGTAATCATAACAAAGTGACCGGCGCGGATAAACCAGCCAAGTAATTAATGACTTTTAGTACAAATGGCGCGTTTCATTAACGTAATGGTAAGCGATTTGCCACATGGTCGTGCGGGACTTGGACGCTGATACAATAATAGGATTATTTTAATGATAACGCATTTCAATTTGTTGGATCATTGCGTCCGCTGCGCGTGCACAGGCACATAGCGGCATTAGCCCAGTTCCTTCTGCTTCATTTGTTCATTACAGTTATCGGGTTACAAGACATGTCGTAATATTCATCAGTATTCCTAGCAAACGGTTGTTTAAAATTTTCCGATTGGAGGTCGTACATTTGCCCACCGTCATGTGCATTCCATATTGACATTGAGTTTTATCGTAGCTAGGTTATGTAATATAACTATAATGTACTGTTCTGTGTCTTAGGACTATGCTTTGCCCTCAACTGCGTGTTTTTGTTTGAGTAGGTACCTCAACAAATTATAACTTTATATGAGCATTCAGAATTATGTCATAATGTTACGAGTAAAGTTTTCCTCAATTTTATTTTCTGAGAGCGGAGAAGGCGGTATTGTCAAGAGCCTGTCCTCGAATACGAAGTGTTTGAACGCTTGCCAGTTTGCTTCTCTCGATGGCAGTTTTATTGAGTTTTCAATCGGTCAATGCAGGATCGCATCCTCAGGGTCAGACGCGGAACATGTATTAGTCAATCCATATCAATTCAGAAGTTCTAACCGATGGCGTCAGCTACAAAATAATTTGTTAATCATGAAAACGGATTTCGATCTTTAAGCGCAAAGATTAAATGGCAAACATTGGCTGGTATAATTAGATGAATTACCTCTTCTATCGGGTCCGATCGTCCTGATTGGCCGCGCACTGATCTCGTTATCGCGTTATCTATGCACCGGCGCGATGACACACTGCCCGCGCATACCCATCTTATCGCTCAAACAACGCCAAGGTCAACAAACAAACGACATAGATCTAAGATTTACACCACGGAATTCCTGTTGCATTCCTTAATGCTCTTGCTGCATCGATAACATTCACGATTACGCTATTTTTTTAACTACGTATAACTTGGTATTTGCAAAAAACGCAAAGTAAGCGACATGTTTTTTTTTAAATATCATAATGCCAGCTGGTAAGCAGAAAACCGTATCATGGACGGTTGCAGCTCCAGGGGAGTCACAAGCGCGTTGCTGACCCTTTATTGATTTCAGGATTCGTTCTGTCGACAGGTAGATCGATCTATACAAAAATTACGATATACAAATGCAGACACCTTACTTTCAATAAAGCGCTTCCCCGCGCAACCTGGGTAAGGTTGAAACATAACACCATTTCGTTTCTGTGGCCAAGACCAGACGCGCCTTTTATTTGGCCGCTATTATTGTAATTTAGTCTCAACGTGTTTGATGATTGCCTGATATCAAAAAATGGACGCTTTTTTTAATTTTTTTAGTGAGTGACTCCAAAATCCGCATCCGCGGATGTGTGCCCCCAAATATGCGCATCCGCCTCCGCATCCGCGGATGTCAAAAAAATCGCATCCGCGGCATCCCTGATACAGGGCAAGGAGTGGTGTTATGTTATTATGAATGTGGCACTCTGTAAGCCGTAGGTACCCAGCCCAGTTGATTTACTCCAAATAAGAGGGGGATGAAAGACGTCGTTGCGCCATCTAAACCGTACTTTTAATTAAATATTCACCGATCCCCGTCTACTGTAATCATAACATTCTTGATCAGGCTTTCTATCGGATAGTGGGTAAATTGAGATGGAACTCAATTATTGTTGTAGGCTAGTTAGTGAATTGGCCCACATTTCTAATCACTGTGATTACTGCAGCATGCGGCCGCTCATGCTTGTAAACAAGAAGTTGAAGCTGATGAATCTACCACATAATTTGTGTATGAAAAAAATGTATTTTACGTCTAGAGCGTATATTAATATACGCTCTAGACGTAAAATACATAATACTTGCAGTTTAATGCAATTTTAGAGAAGTAACAGTCATAATATAACGATCATATTAAATTTATCGCTTTAATACCTATTATGTGGGCTGTTAATAAACTTAAATCATAAAAGATTCACTTGTTCAGTAAGTGGGATTCCACATTGAATAAGCCATAAAATTGTCGCTTCCGAGTCCGACAATCGTTGAATTACAGCAAGTTATTTCTTGGGTGGGAGCGCCGCTCTGCCGCGTCTTTAAAACGCAAGTAGGCGTGTTACCTCTCAATATTTATGTGTTCAAGTGTTTGGAAATAAACCACACACTGTAGGACAACTGCGTCGCTTTTCAAGGTACAAAAAGGTATAAATGAAGCAGAGTTTTGTACTACACCGGGTTTTGTATTCACGTTTACCTCAGCAAATGTGTCGCAACAGCACTTTGCGTCGTATCATAAACGATAACCAATAATTGGCCGTATTTTTATAATTTATGCTCTCCGGTTTTCATATATGTACCAAGGACTGAATTAAAATTACCTGTTTGCATTCTTCATGTTCGTTAATCCTATTTATCGTGTCAGGGGGATATTAATTTGCTGGAGTGACAGATGTTTTATCTTTCGCCCGGTATGCACTTAGCATGCGAGAAGGTGCTTGCGGGTATGTAGGTTATTTTTGCGATGTAGACTGAAGGCAGAATATGTGCAACAAGTGTGCTGCAATAACGATCAATTTGTTAAAAACTTGTTTGTTATTTTTGCAAAGGAGGCGAAATGTAACACTTACGTTGATGCATTTTAGGAATTTTGCGTAAAGTATGTTAAACACACAGTTTTCGAGGGCAAAGTATCAACAACACGTCTACGTTTGCAAATTAATTGTTTATCATGTGTCTGTTTACATGTACATTTGAGCTCAAAATATTCCAAGAATTTCAATATTAAATATTTACTTGCGTAATATTCTTGCAATAGATTGTCATGATTAAATATTTATAAAAGAAATGAGTGATAACAAAAATATGATAAAAAATATCATATTTGGTGTAGGTAATAATGTACCTATCCTACTGAGATACAAAAAAAGTACATAATTTCAAGTATTGATGATAGTTTTCATTTACTTAAGAATCTAAATTATTAGTAAAGCCATGAACGCAATGCTCCAATACTCATTTTCAAGCTGTCTTTAATCAACATAAATAAATGTATATAATTTAGGTATAACCCGTACAACCTACCAATCTTATGAAGAATTTCCACCGAATAGCAAAAATAATGCGTACAGCATAAGCGAGAGAAAAAAATAGTCATAATGCTTGTTAATCTGAACGAATCAAGGGTCACACAAATTTAGATTGCTGGGAAAACCCCTCGACGATTAAACGTTCCCGTTTCTTCTGCCCGTCAATTGATCTTGTTAACAAGAATGCGGGAATCAAGCCTTTAAAACATTAGCCCATTGTTGCAACGTTGCATTCATCCCGCATTCGAGATTAATTGAAACTTCACAGTTAATCGTTTTAGAAAGTTTTGGATGCACGCCAACAGCTGTTCTGCATCAAATACTTGTACGGAGTTTTGGTCCGACATACGGCCAAGGTCATCCTTAAAGCCAAGTCGACTCGTAACTTAATCTTCTACAACCGATATACTTTTAATTTATAATTGAGTTGATGTTATTGATATCCGATACATACAATTCATACGAAGAATTAGATTACGTCATGGTTATAAATATAAGGACGGTAGGAGTTACATGCGAAACAACTAATTCAATAGACCGCGTAAATCGGTGTATCGATTCAAATTGCGCTACAAAACGTTCACAGCTAGAATCTGGATTGTCTTAGCCAGAGCGGAATTCCTCATTCGGTCTTAAATTAATAAATAACCATTTGATGATGATAATAAACTTGATGAACACGCGATCGATTGCTTTGAACTGGTTTAGAAATTTTCTCCCGGAACAATCTCCCGTCTTTCCGAGGGAGTGTTTGGCCGTGCTACGAACTTGTTCTATTGTATACTCAGAAATGAGTATTTTGTCTCACAGCAGACAAAATAATCATTTCTAGTTACTAGTGTTGTCAGCAGAAGACCGGTCGTAGTGGAATTCCTTGGAAAGGCCTTGATCTAGACGAAGGCCTTTCCAACTGCAACTGCTAGCAGTATAATATGTCTTTTGGCAAAAAGTACTACGAAGTAGTCCATTGAATATATGTTTCGAAATATATTGTTCCATTTATATTCTAATGTACGACACTATGTAGAAAGCATTCCGGCTACAGCAGTAGTAAAAGTTCTCACTGCCGCCAGTTTATGATCTCGTAAATGATCGATGGCATAGAATCGGGCTGTCTCTCTAGCGTATTTCGCGTAATGTTAGATAATAAATCTCCCGCAGCGATAACTTTGGCTATTATCCAATGGTTATTATTACTTAACAATTAATATTATCTAAAGTACTCCGAAACGATGCATAGCTGCAGTATAAATGCATCTGTTCAAGCGCTAAACACATGTAGTAATGTTTCGAAAATTGAATCGGGTCATTAATCTTGTAACAATTCTAGTTTGTAAATGCATTTCTCTCGTGTTTCACTTTCATCTATAAATAGAAAATGTTACGATAGCCGGTAACAATGTAGTACCTAGGTACCTAATTATGTTGTATTTGTGAAAATTGTGAACCAATAAAACAGTGAAGCTTGAGCTTGTACCATCACTTCACAGTTTGCACTATAATTAGCATGTTATGAGGTAAGTCGATGAAAACGATTTTTAACTGGAACTTAGTCGGAAGAGTAACCTTGGCCGACTTTAAACCTGGATCGTGTTATTCGCCACTGCGCCCGCGGCGCGCAGGATGTTTACATAGAAAATAATTTTGAATAGGAGTGGAAACTAGGTGATTACCTACTGACGTTTGATGCTCTCGTAAACCGCGCCCGATTTCGTAAAAACAAGCGGCGCCTTCAACAATATACAATGTGTATTGCTTATACTTGATCAAACGAAATGCGCGGATACTAGACAAAAAAATATCGATAAAAAAATAAAAATAAAAATTATAGGCTAACTATTTAAAAAATTAAGGCGTTTTAAAAAATTTTCTGATGAATATTTCCGAGTTTGGTTTTTAATTCATATCTTTGCGTCTAAACGGTGTAGTTTCTCAAAAGTAGTCTTGTTTTAAAGCTACAAAATGCAGCTAATCGAACAACCAAAAAATAATAACAATATCAAACATAAACCTACAAAAAAAAAGGTAATTAGTAGAAATTTGTGAAAAAGAACAGTATTTTTTTTAAATTAGTGTCTGTAACTTTAAAACTAGCAGTTTGAGGTAGACTTTTTTGCACGTTTTTGGCTTTTTTTTTTTTTTTTTGGTAGGCTTTTTTATTTTTTTTTTATTTTTTTTATCGATATTTTTTTGTCTAGTATCCGCACATTTCGTTTGATCAAGTATAAGCAATACACATTGTATACACGGGAACTTTCCTTGTGCAAACAACGCCAACGATGTAATGCGGCGTTCATCGTAATGTTTCTTGCAATATGATTGGCCTTGACAACGGCAATGAATATGGCGCTAATAAAGTAAATATCTAACGACACAACAAGCGGATTCAAGTGGTTACGTCAGACGAGCTCCCGTCAATGGAGCGAAATGCAAGCATGTGTCCGGCCGCGATCGCCCGCCGACGCCGCCGTCTACTTCAAGTTAGAATTATCATCATCTAACCTGCTAACGGCAATGATGTTCTTTAAATTCACTTGATGTTGCACTAAACACTTAAATACGTGCACGAGGATGTTCACATTGTAGACATTTTATATCAGTCTACGATAGTCACGTTAAAACAAAAATTAAACTTATCTACATACCTACCACCTGCATTATTATGTCGTCCTTCTCGACATCGTCATCGGGCGGTTATTTCGGGCGTCGCAAACATTACGATCACCTCTGCATGGACTGCGGGGTCGCTTAGCGTGGCTAACCTAGGTATGCACTAGTGCATGTGCAGCGCTCTACTAAACCGCACTTGCTAACTAAGGAGGACACTATAGTCCCGACCCGACCGCCTTATACTGGCGTTGTGAGATATTTAGCATAGGTACTCAAGTAGGTATAGCGGAAAGCAGACGGTATAATGTTACGAATCAATCAAGAAATACATGGTTTAGATGTAATATAAAACCGCAAAATACAGTTAATATTAACCGTTGGATGATTGATCTCAAAGATTCCTGTTGGGTTCTTTCTCTTCTAAATAATGTGAAGACCCTTTGTTGATACCAGAATTGAGACATGAAATTTTGATTACCAATAATTACGGTGTCTGCGAGGGTAACAAAAAAGTTATTTGTGTTCGCGGGGTAATTGACGAAATATATTGCTTATACTCCAAATATACGTTTCGGTACTCAGGGCAATTACTGAGATTAAAGATTACGAGACTTCATACCAATCTTTCTGATTTACTCTTTGTGCTTCGAGTACATAATATTCTTGTGAACACTATAAGTGCATAATGTACATATCTATAGATGTGACAGAATTAAGATTGACCCGCCACGAATAAAATTGCTAACTGTTACTCTGCAGCGACATCATCCGCTGCTTTAGATATTTTCTAGGAACGTGTTTATTGTCAAGATAAGCCAAAGTCGGCTCTTCAACTTCGATAAGACATTATAGAGCGAGTAGATTTCTTTATTAACCCTACTCAAAGGTCGAATTCTGAATCGAGAATTAACTACACCAACTCTATTGGACAGTAAGTAATAAAAAATCCCGTTTGTTATTATAAAGCCTGTTGTTTAGCGTTGCGTTTTATTACCTCGAACTGAATTTATTGCGATTACAACACGACTGTCGCAGATGGATTCCGCGATGTTTTCATTCGTTTCTTACATCTTGTATTCGTTCATAATTTACTCGTTCCATTAATGTTTCATTAGTTGAACGAATTTTGTCTGTGATGACATAGTAAAAATAACATGGTTATGAATTTGTACTAAGTAAAAAACTTTGAAAAATGCATGGAAGCGTTGGCGCCTGAACGCCGCGAGTCGACGGCGCGCCGCGCGCGTCTTGGAACTCTTGGATGCTGGCAGCTTGCAACTAGTACTGATGGTATCGTTAACAATCCTAGTTATATTTGGATGCGACACTTCGTAGACCAATCAACAAGGCATTATCAACGGTAGGAAGTATAAATAATCCTGGGGAAAATAGGTCACATAACTATTAAATGGCGAAACCGAAATGAAATTAAACGTAAATTCATACTAATGTTTAAATGCGAAAGTCTGTCTTACTGTCTGTCTGTCTTCCTGTCTGTCTGTCTGTTACCTCTTCACGCTTAAACCGCTGAACCGATTGCGATGACATTTGTTCTGCCCTAATCCCGGGGAAGGACATAGGATAGTTTTCATCGCGGATCATCCCCTAAGGAGGTGAAATGGGGGGTGAAAGTTCGTGAGGAACTACGATATAAACGAGTTCCACGCGGACGGAGTCGCGGGCGGAAGATAGTAGTACATAAACAATTAAAAAAATCCCGATCAATACCCGAGTAGGTATTGTGCATTTTTTAATTCAATTACTATCTGTTAATGGCGGAACCGTGTCGGTACCGAAAATTAACATAATTAGTGTTCATCTTTAAGCACACATTAAAGAGCTTAAACATCGTATTTACGAGTATACCGATATAGGTGTAGGTAACTATATCAATACAAAAACAGCGATCAATACAAACCGTAATCGCTACAAAAATCTTTATTGTTTACCTATCCAGATTGCATTTAGAGCAGAAGTAACCGCATCCAGAAGCTGATTTAGGGGAGGGCGTTCTACTTCTGCACCGGCGTAATTCTGGGTTTTCCAGAAGCGTTCTTCATTTAACAGAATGACATCCGTCAACTTGAAATTCTGGATTCAACGATGATTTTATATGTAAATATCATGTGGTGTCGGGTTAGAATTTCACCACCCTGTTCGTGGTCGATTAAGGAAGCAGGGTTGAAGTGTATTGTGGGCGATGGGCTAGCAACCTGTCACAACGATATCACATTTTGTCGATCTTTTATACCCACATTCATGCTAAAAGTGGCGCTGGAACATAAGTTTCATGTGCTCTGCCTACCCCTTTTGGGAATAAAAGCGTGAATATGTAGAATTACAGGTGATCCTAATTGTGAGTGCATCGGGGATGGAGTGAGCTTAAGGCATCTCGTATTACCGTTAGCGACGGAGCGGCGCCGACCACTAAGTAGGTACTACTAGATAGTCGTGCACCGTGATATGATGCTATCTTGCATATAATGTCGCATATAATCCGATCCTCGGCAGACGAAAGGCTTCAGGTTACGGCGGAGTAATCAGTGCACGTCCTCTCACTTGACTTGACAATTACGACTTGTTCGTTAAGTTAGCGTTCCACTGAAACTGTTCTACTAGTTATACGTCACATCGAACAATTTAACTAAAGATTTAGTGGCAATTTCTTCAAATTCTGGAGAAGTAGAAAAAAACTGTAGGTCCACAGTTCACGCTAACTAAACACACTCAGCGCCTAAAATGACACGCACATGCGTCAGAGCGCTACGGCCGCTTTTCGCTACATATGGACAGTACGCTGCTACGGACTACGGCATAGCGCGTAGCGTGGCTGTGAATCTGTTAAATAGTCCCCTCTAGGAAAAATACAAACAACCCCAAAGACAACAAGAGAACATCCCAAAGATACATCTCGATATAGGTACATTTTACATAAAATACGATAAATTTTACATAATACGGACCCACTGTATCATACATTTATGTACGTATTCGATTCTTAACCACGATACTCAGCCATCCCTATTTCTCAAAATCTGTGTCTAAGATTGCTCTCCTGAATAAGTAGATGTTAATTTTACTACTGCACATTTAAATATAACATTACTAGCTTCTGCCCGCGACTCCGTCCGCGTGGAACTCGTTTATATCGCACCTCCATACAAAATTTTACCCCCCCATTTCACCCCCTTAGGGGATGATAACGGGGATAAAAACTATCCTATGTTACTCTCCATCCCTTCAACTATCTCCACTTAAAAGATCACGTCAATTCGTCGCTCCGTTTTGCCGTGAAATACGGACAAACAAATAAACACACACATACACTTTCGCATTTATAATATTAGTATGGATTATGTCGATGATTATCTGCTTATCCATAATAACAGAGCTATCAGAATAGCAACGTAGCGAAATTTGATGTCCAGTCACTCCAGCAAAGTTAGTATCCAATAAAAGATATCTAAATCGAAGATCAAATATTGATAGAGCCATTTATCAACTGTTGGAGGTGTAAAATATAATATGAACGTTACGAAGAAGTAGTAGAGCGATAAAGTATTTGAGACGGATATTGGATTACCTATCCGTGATTGTGCACTTAAATCAAAATATCTTATGGAACGAGTATATGGTTACACACCTATACATTTAATAAGTCTTGTACAGGTGACGTCAAAGATATATGTATATTTTTCGCCTTATAAATAAAGAAAGAAAGAAAGAAAGAAAGAAGACATTTATTCACTACACAAAAGACACACAGAGACAAAGGGAGTAGAGATACAATACAATTGACACTTAATGTGTGTGTCTTCCCGGCAGTGAATCGGTCGATGTCTCAGCATTATGCCGAGGTGTCAGACAGACACCTACAGCGCTGATTTTCAGACAGCACCGTACGTGACCCACGGAACGCAACACAACATACTGCCGCTGCAAACGTATACACATAATAAATAAATAATTAATATAATAAATTTGTTAAATATGTAGCACAAACACAATGGGACGAGAGACGCAATGTGAAAAACGCGAAACGGTTGGGACGTTTAAAAAAAAAAATAGAAGAAAAATTTCTTAAAGTGCTGGATGGGTTAGGGTTGGGATTTTTGGAGCGTCAACAAATAGCCCTTAAGCTGGCGCCTAAAGGTATACCTGCTAGACGCTCCTTGGATAGGTGGGTGGAGATCATTCCAACACTTGGACGCCGCGAACCTAAAACTACCTCGAAACGCCGCGGTCCGATGCTTTGGCACCAGAATCATCGCCTTACACCTACGCGCACTCTTGGGCCATACGAGTCTACTCAGCAAATATGCTGGGACCCCAGATCGCACTATGCCAAAGAGAAGAGTGAAGAGGTGAAGCGTGCAGGCATGTTCAGCAGACCAGCCGCGTTCAAGTATGGAGTGATATGGGAGCGGGGTGGGACTTTCATAAGGTAAAAAAATGTAAACATATCTGTGATGCCGACCGTAACCACAGAATAGATAATAGTACAAGTGTTGTGCACTTAAATCAATATATCTTATGGAACGAGTATAATATGGTTACACCCATACATTTAATAAGTCTTGTACAGTTGACGTCAAATATATATTTATGTATATTTCTCGCCTTATAAATAAGGTAAAAAAATGTAAACATATCTGTGATGCGGACCGTAACTAAATAAGCGGTTATTTCTTTACCATATTAAGGTGTACTTTTTTGGAAACCGTCTTGTGTGGCTCGCATGTTCCAAAACCATCCTCACTTCAATATTATTATGGGCGGGTGAGGCGTCCCTCATAATAACAAGGATTCCTCGAACTTCGATATCACGAAATAGGGTTGCGTGATGCAATCTTCACAAACAACGAAACCTGATACTCATATACTATGCAATCTCATTCCAGATTCTTGAACCATCTTAGCTTGTTGTTTGCTACTATTTATTTTCGTGTAATTTACATAATAGTCCTTAATAAGCTAAGTTAGTGACAAGGTCAGTTAGCACATAAAATTTTATTCAAATCAAAAAAACATGCCTCTGACGATATCACACCCAATGTCACTATATTAGCAACCCATATGGAATCGTCTTTAAAACTTTGGGCGCTTAAGTCATATACATACATATGTTGGTACGAACATCGTTAATAACGCCATAACTGCCAACCAATTTAAGGGGCTTTTTTTGTTTGGGCTGTAATTTGGTGGCGCCTCACGTACTAATATTATAAATCCCGGCGCGTGGGTGGACACCTTTGTCGGTATTCGGATAACGATGGCCGCCGTTATCGTGGGAAATTTCTACGTAACATCGCGATAGCGTTACCTTTGAACTTGTGTATGTGTTATTATCCAACTTTGCCGTAAATTGTTGAGGTAGACAGTTATTTGATGATACGGACAGCATTTTCTGTTGTGGTATTCTATACTATGTACTGGTTGTGAGTTTGTAGCTTTTTAAGTAAAAGGTAATCTCCGGAAATACAGATCTGATTTCCAAAAATCTCTCACGAGTTTATGTATATACCTTTGGACATATTTATTCCGCGGCTTATTTAGGCTATATTTTAATCCACGGGTTTGCGTGTGTTTCTTGTAATACCGCGCTGGAGCCGCGCGGGCAGGTAACAAGCTCCTGAAGATTGGAAGGAGTTTCCCGGTGAAAATCGATGACAACTGACAACTGAGTATCTATCTGAAAATGATAGTATTTGTCAAACTGCAGAGTATGTACATTTTAAAATAACAATAATGGGAAAACGCAACCACTTTCTATTAGTAAAACACCCCCACTATCATATTTTATAACAAGTTTTCAAACTTTTACCCAAAGTCCTAAGTGTTTTCCTAACTTAATAATCCCCGACTGAACTGCAAAAGAAAGTTAAAAATATATACGCAGTTCGAAGAAAACTCAGTTTGAAATTACTTTAGACCAAATTCTTTGTGCTAGACACGTAGGCACATATAAGAAATTATTTTAGACGTCAATATTAGGTTTCGCAATGACAAGCCTGTGCTAGATGCTAAAATGGTGCGCGTCCCAGTTCCGAAGCCACATAATATGCGTGTAGTAATAAACACCAGTTAGTACGAGTTGTAAAGTAACAAGTGGCTGATAGTCACCGATAAACGTCATCTAATAATTGCATTCTAGACTGGAGAACGAAATAGGCGAAGTAGGAGAACACGACTAGCTTTCTTTGTAAACAACATCGGTGAAATAGGTACGATTAAAGTTCGTGTAGGTGTGTTCACTGGAAATGAAACTGGCGATGAAAGGCGACCACTTTTGTCACCTGCACTGAATAGATGGACTCATTGTTTTGATTCCCGGGTGCGGTAACGAGAGCTCTCGGTATTCACAATGCTGACCGTTACCCGCTTGATACCAGCCAGTGTAACTCAAGACTCCCATTACGCGTAATTGTGTCAATTTCGGGATCAAGATATACAAGGGGTAAGAGGTGACGAGTCGAGATTGTGTATGAATAGCGTGGCTGCGGTGGTGCGCATGCGGCTTGTGTTGTGGTACCGACATCGACATGGCGCGGGATCAGAGTCCGTTCTTCGATATTTCCTCTACCGTACACAACACACTGATTATATTACTTCGCCCTATCTAAGGAATGGACATTCAAAACCCGTCGCTTAATTTAACACTTGGACCGACCGTTTGGCGTTTCCGGCTCTCTTTTATTCGATTCCCCGTGTTTACGACTCGGAACGCGATCAATACCGAACGGCCCGAAGCTTTGAATTAAGATAACGGTTTTATTAGCTTCTAATTCAATTCGTAGAGTATGCCTTATCTGTTCCACACGAATTTTCCTATTAGAGACCGCGTTTCTCAATGTTGGTTTGCTGGGTCATTCCCAAGCATTGCATTTTACCGTTTTAATTAAAATCTGTAAAAAATATAGCATGAATTCTGAATTCGCCAAATTGATCCCACTTGCCTACTGGGAACAGGTTCGTCCTATAGCGTTAGTTTCGAGTACACTAACAGTCATCCATACAATTAGACGGCAACTCTATTGCTATAGAAATAACGTAATTTCGAAAGCTGTCGCGTAGTCCACATTATATTGTATACCGCATGACTTGAAAAGTGTCAGTAACGGGGGATGGTAAGCATATATTTTGGCACGTTATTATACTGAGAATCGCCCTGCTACGTTTGCTAGGTGTACTAAAAAACTCGGAATCCACGCTGTGGATTGTGGGGGTTTTTCTGAAGCGTCTATGGCTGAACTTGCGAATGCCGGCAGGTACCAAGCACTGGGTCAGCCACGAGCGTGCAGCATTCCAGCTACTCGTACTAGACAATACTGAGACAATTAATAGTACTCCTTGACTGTTATTGTTTTAACATCCACAATTGTATGCCCCGTTATCTATTCCGTTAGATTAGATATATGAAGCGATAGTGTCTTCCTGGAATATTACTGCGAGTTGGTGCAATTGCGCGCTTGATCAATTACGGAGTAATAGGTATTTAGTGGTCTATTTCATGGTTTCCGCCTACTCGAGCCATTTGCTGATTTAGGTTTATACTTACTTAATTGTATGAAAAAGATTATTCGTTGAGGTTAACGAAATATTATTTAAACAAGATTATTTTGGACGAGAATATGCTCTCTTTAAAATATTGTTGTTTTTGTACATTTAATTACCTACCTATAGGTACAGTCAGACGAAAACCTAGAATATCTCGGCTCCGGCTTTAATCTGATGCTAGATAGACTAAGATAAGCGGTTTTCCAAGTGCAACTCGTATAGGAATAGTAACTGCACGCCAACTAACAACAGTGGTAGAGTCAATGTTAAAATGTTTGACTGTGTTAGTAATCAAGACATTTCCGCAGGTAAATCTATCTCCCTGTTCAAAACACTACTCGTACTTATATAACCTACATTCGTCGCCAGTTGCATTCAAAACCGCAGCAACATTGTTCCCAAGAATTACAATTTCAATTGTTCGCCCCCAGGTTAAATCATAACAATGTATTATGTAGTTATCGTCACAAAGCACTAGCAATAGGCGACCGTTGTTGATGTTGATGCCTATCTGCTTTCGTGATTACCCTCTTCCGCGGGCCGGGTCGGGGGTCGAGGTTTGACACTAGACCTTCGTTTTAACTTTCTACCCGTAATGTCCCACGATTTATCAACTTCATCATTTTCATATTTCAATGGTACAGACAAACTGCAATAGGAAGGATTGTTTTTAGCCTACTCTCTATTCGACAAAGATTTAGTATTTATCATATGGTAAATATATATATATATATATATATATATAGCGTCGAACGGAACGATAGACTTTCTCGCAAGAGGAGGATAGTTTAGCGTTGGTGCTTACAATTTTCCAAATGAACCTTGTTAATATTCCTGATCGTTTCCAAGATAGAGTTCATCAAACTATTGTGCAAAAATCTGCATATTACAACTCTAACGGAGAATAAGGTCAATGCCATCACTGGCAAACAATCTTTTAAGGGATGTCACTGGGAAATCGAATTTTGCTTGAACGCTGAATAACATACAGTATAATAATGCATTTAGAATGTTGTTGGGGCTGCCACGTTGGTGTAGCGCATCCCGTATGTTCGCTGAAGCCCGCACGGATGGCTTCCAAGCAATAATGCGGAAAAAAATCGCTTCGATGCTGAACAGGCTCAGGGGTAGTACCAACAGCATTCTGGATGTAATTGCTGAACGCTATGACTGCCCAATTTTAATGCACTGGGTTGGTCAAATTAGGGCATTTGCTCCTTTTAGATATAAATAATTATTGTGTTATACTAATATAAGTTTTTAAGTCGTACTAACAATCTATGGATGTAACTATAATTATATCCGAAATAAAGATTTAATAATAATAATAATAATAAGTAAAAGTGAAATTATCGAGAAGCAGTCTTGGTAAACATTAACAGTTACAAAGATGAATTAAGGTGGGCGCTACCATTAAAATGTATTATTATTATTTGTTTGCAGTATTTGTGTAGGTAATCATTAGATACTATTCGATTCTACTGCCCTTATATGACCATACATTTTCTTTGAGTTTCATGCAAAACATCCACCTGTATAATACTTTATTCCAATACATACATAGCCATTATTATCAAAATAGATTAAGTTTTACCAATGACTGTGGAAAAGTTTACTTTTCCTTAATCCTAAAATAACTCAGTTCGGCAAGCGCAACCCTTTTCCAATTTCCTATCCCTGCGAAAACCTATTACCGAAGTACAGGGATGTATCCCTTCCTCTCGACCGAAGGTTTTGACAAAGTTATTTTAGAAGAGAGAAAAAAACAGGCTAGCCTTTCCAGTACCTAATTTTGTAGAAAAAACATAATATGAATTAGGTAGAATTAATTAATAGTAGAATTAATTAATAGTAGAATTAGTAGTAGTAATTAGTAGTAGAATTGAGCTGGGTCCTCCATTTCGTGACAAAACTTAGTGTGTTATTTAATTTTTATTTGTTTTGTTTATTTTTTTCACACGAATAAAACTCTTCTCATTCTCAGATGTCCTTCACTTTTCAAGAACTGAATGTTATCCGATTTTCATTAACACATTAGATTATTTATAAATCTGTTTTCTTCTATTATTCAGATTAACCCCATGAATATTACGTTACTATTTCCACTCATACGAAAACACGCCAGTGCAAAAAGATCAAAACTGTTACGTATTCCACAAATGCATGTATTTCGTGCTCGCAATGGTGTCAGTAAAACGTGTGTTTGCGTCCAGAACACGACACGTAGTTACAATCATTATATCTCTCGCGAGGACGCCCTGAAAATAAGACGTGATGTCTTGGCCGTCAACAACCCGTACAAATTGGCCATTATGCAATAAAATGATCTGATTAATCAATAGAGCAGAGTGGGTCCACACGCGTACTGCTAACGACACACATCCTCCGCACCGCAAGCATCCTGGCTTCAGCACCCTGATACTGTTAACAGTTCAATCTTCTACAAATAACCACACTAATCTATAAATAGAGAGCTTCCCACGCTTATTAATTCATTGTAATCTAACATGTATGTATACATGGATCAGTATCCTGCGAGTATGTTTATTGTTCGAGGCAGCGTAACTGACTCCGAGCTCCGAGAATCGTTGCGGGTAAACAATTATCTGAAGGAACTGTACTAAAGTTGTGAGCGTAAGCATGGTGTAAGTCAATTTGGCGCTGAAACCGCGCCTTAATTATAAAGCGACCCCGCAATTTCACTTAATAAGTCAAAATTAAATTTGATTATGATTACCATGGATCCTGAGAAGCCTCGACACCACTCTGATTGAAATCTCCTCGTATTACTTAAGTAATTAATATTTCGATAACAATCAGTTTCGAAGCTTATCGCGAGTTTTATTACAGTCGCGTCTCGTGAAAGGTAGAGCTGGGTCGTTTCGACTTTTCCGTGAAACGAAACGTAACCGTTTTTTTCTCTCACAAAACTGTTTTGAAAAACAGTTTCAAAAATAACTAGTTTCTCCGTGCGTTGGCGCCGTCGCCGGTCGCCAAACGAAGTGAAACGAAAAAACGGATGAAACAGGTTACAGTGTTCGAGTTACGTTTTCACGTTTTGCATTGCAACCGTTGCGTGTGACCGTTCGATCGTTTTTATAAAAACAGTTTGTGTTTCTAGCTACAAACTGTTATTCCGTTATTGTACGAGAAACCGTTTTTGAAAACGCTTATGGGAAAAAACGCCCAGCTCTAGTGAAAGGTGAAATCCTTTTTCGGCACTGAAAAATCTCGCCGGACTTCGTTATTTAATGATACAAATAGCACAAGATCTATGTAGATAAAGGCGCCTCGTTAAAATTACTTTACATTGGTGTTTTGTTTAAGAAATATAAATAATATTGGAAGAAACAATTATAAAGAGTGTATATTGTGATGGACGCTATGAAGACGTTTTATTTAGGTACCTGCCTGCCTCCTGTAACTGCGAGTTAGCAACAATATTGACTAGCAAACACTACAAGCAACGTGAGAACGCTAACCAAATGCTAACTATGTTTACAAAATGTGTCACGTATGCCTCTCAAGCCATATTTAATATCGTCGTAAATTTACAAACTTAGCAAATCTCAATTCTAAAGGAATCAGTCTTATGCGCATTTATGGATACACAACAGAATTTGGTTTTCCTGTTAGGAACCGCGTGCCAACTTTCGCCGCATAAACATTGTGTAATTACTAATTGTGTGTAGGTACTGTATTTATATATAGGTGTTAGTTCATTATCAATTGTGCAAGTGTCTGAGTCAGAGAAGTGCACCTTACTTCATTCAACATATTAGGTAGGTATAAGAGATATATTATGTAAAGGATGATATAGGTACTGATATAATAGAATTACCGTATGGTCTTACGACTATATTTATCCGCTATTTCATTATTTAAATTAGAAAACAACGCAGCCGAAAGCAGTGTAAACATAAAAATAAACAAATGCACCTGCGCAGGTATTTCAGCCGCGGTTCCACGGTCATCCAAGGTGACGTCACTAGCACCGCAAAACTGTATCACTAGTTCATCAAACCTCTCCAAAGTCCGATTGTTTGAGTAATTAATTCGTTTTATCGTGTGCTCCCGCGCATGCCGGCTTCGAGCCTCGTTCGACAAGCGCTCCTCGTAGCGGACAATCAAAGACTGAACGTTTGGTTGGGCCGGACCAGTTATTATGCGCCCACCGGGGCATCAATATACACTAACACGTGGGTATCGCTGATATCACAACGACGCACACGCAGTGGCTTATCGCTGCATCGCCGGTAAAAGCTCGTGATTCATCACAATTAGATTTCGCGTCGTGACATCATCAAGGTACCTATGCAGCTAATGTCAATATCTAGGAAGCTACCTATGTAGAGCTGTCAGCCTGTCAGGTCAGAAGGGCGATTGGTAAGTTATGTATGAGCTTTCCTTCGGTCGATAAGCTTAATTGCCATGTTTCGAATTTTATTTGTTTCAGCTTAGGTAATATATACTGCTCGAAACAAAACGAGCGTCACTTACATTTTTCTATATTATTGTTAATTTTGCACATATAATTATTGATAAGTGGCTAATTAATGATGCCCCGCCTCCTGAATCCAACCTGTTTCATGCTGATTTTTAAGTCTAATAAATACATATTACTGTTTAATATGATGTTCACGTTGTGTTCATGTCAACGACCAGTTCTTTTGAGTAGTATAGTTTGAGTTGGTAGCCGAGGTAAAAAAGGAAAATAAAGACCCTACTTCAGAATTTTTCTGTAACGACATTTTATTAAGTCAGTAAGTAGTTATTTTGGCTTCTGGCAAACAGTAAAAGACAATCAAGAAAATATATTTAAAAAAATATTAATTTTGTTTCCTAGCTCACGCAGTAGCCTTTTTAGCCTTTGACTGACTTTGTGCTTTGAAACGCCGTTCTGACTAGATTAAGAAACAATCAGGTCTGAATTTCAGATATATGATTCTTGACTACATATATGATTGTTTATCTGGTTTAATCGATACATGATTGCCTAAAATTTCCTCTATAGAAAAAAAAAACCAAAGTAGGGTCTTTATTTTCCTTTTTTTACTCAGCAGCAAACTATACATTATTTTACGTCAGAATCAAGTTAATATTATAGTATTTTATCTCATCTAAAATCTCACTTAATGAAATATAAATAAAACTTCAGTAAGTTTTACGAATTTCCGCCCGTGGTGAGTACACAATTTTACGTCTTCACCTGGCCACAATGCGAGTTTTACCGTACGCGCAGCGTGCGGTATAACTCGCATTATGGCCAGGTGTGACGTAAAATTAATTATTTCAAGTCCCTAAACCTTATGTAATTTGAATATTTCCAACCATCCCAACCAGCCATTCCAACCAGGTATTTATCGAAATTTGTTTATCCACTACAAACACGTCCCTGACGTTTTGATGCTCGTGTGGTTTGAATCAAACGTTAAAATCCAAATATTAGTATTTCCTGTCTACATAGTTTCGAAGAAAACCACTTACTTAGAACCTTAGTGGGTCTACCTTTACGCACTTCCGAAGACTTGTTCATCACAAAATTGTTTGCGTTCATCCTTAAGGCGACAGTTTCCCCAAAATGTTGTCTTGCTCGCTCTCTAATGTTAGTTACGATGATTTTTGTAGCCGCACAAAAAAAACGAATGATTATTTCGGAATATTAAAAGTTCAGATTTTAGGAAAAAAAAAAAGACCAATATTTTTTCGACACAACCGTGACAATACTAACTGTAGTTTGTAGCAAATTTTAAGTTGAAGATAGCCAAGATTTATTTGACGAAAGATTTAATGTACCACAAGAAAATCAAAAGTGCAGAGTAATGAAATGTCAATTGATAACATTTTCTCTCTTTTTATATAGAATACTCCCGTGAGAATCAGACATTAAAATATAATGAAAACGGGTCACTCACGTATGTAAGGTCGAAAATCGCTCGACATGTTTCGAACCCATACTAAACGCGCCGGCAACGCATGTGCTTATGACTAGGAACCGCGAATCGGTTCGAAAAATGTCGAGCGATTTTCGACCTTAAATACGTGCGTGACACGTTTCTTTCTGTTCTTTCTTTCAGATTTATTCACCAGCTCATTCAAAAACGCTTTTTAGCGTTTCCAAAACGATCACCTGGCGTAGCTTCACCCCTTAACTTCACATTATTAAATACTCTTTGCAAGTTCAAGGAGACGGCCACGTGCTTAGATACTCCTATAGAATTGCACGCGTATAATATCCATTTACCATCAACCGGGCACTTGTTTGCCACCATCATGGTTTAAAATACGAGTTATCCAACAACTTTATTATTGTTATCATTCGTCACCATAAATGGTTCTGACTAAAATCTGAAAATGTGTTACGTCAACACATCACCAGAGGACATTATTTGATATCTCGTTCAACATAAGTACCCACTAAAAAGGTCAAGAATGACACACTGGACATGTTTTATCACCGAAAGGCGCTTACTTATACGAGTAAAGTACATCCAATCGTGATTCGAAAGCCCAGGAGCTGTAAGTATTATACGCACAATATATTCTGTATCCACTCTTCACAGAGCTACCATTTTTAAAATTCGAATTCAACTTCAATCCGCTGAATTGAATTCGAATTTTAAAATCGGTAGCTTACAATGCTAAAAAAAAAGAACAAATTATTATAATTGGCAAGTTTACTTATAGACAACATTTTAGGGCTGTATGAAGTCGACAGCTCTATTTGCCAGTGTCCCCTTATTTCACCGACAAACGTTTCACCGAATTTTCGTTACTCAGAAACCGTTAACTTTTTAGGCACGGCTAAAAGGTCATTCTGTAGAACCCATTAGGTTAGGTTAGGTTTGTTTTATATACATTACTGAAAAGTTTACTGGTTCTGAAAAAAATGCTTTTCGATGAAATGAAAATTCTGCGAAACATGCATTCGATGGAACAATCGTCGGTAAAAAAGGTACAACCCTATTTGCCAGAAGCAAGTGACTGGCTAGAGGACAAAATATTATATTCAAGTTTCAACACATGTCGCCAGCGACGTTGGGCGAAGTGGAGCAACGTCGCAGAACATCGCGCGACATCTCGCACGATACGTGGAACTATGATAACTCGTGTTACGGGATGTTTGTCAACGTTGCGCCACTTCGCCCGGCGTATCACGGGACATTTGTCCCTAGCGAATGCCTTGCTTAATAAAGATATATTTCAAATGGTCCCCTTGTTTCGATTACTTGATCGAGTTTAGTCTGTGTTCTCTGTGATGTTAAGTAATATTTATTGTCATTGATGCAACGTTAAAAGATATAATGGTTGATAATCAATGGTCGTAGTTCAATTCCATGAATGAAGGGGGATTAAATATCACTCATTATTTGAATACGTGTTAGTTTCTGTTATTTCCGTTAGTCATATTACAATCTAATGCTAATCTTGCAGTATTCATTCGGTAAATATTTGAGATATTACTTAAGTATCACAGCACATATTGCATTTTAGACTTTCTCGCATCGCATGCACCGTTTAATCGCAGTGCTGTACTTAGATGTCTCTTATCAAAGTGGGTCGAGCCTCGCATGGCAAACTGTTGCGATAGCTCCTTCTAGACCTTCAACGCGCGGTGGTACAGTCAAAATCATATACATAGTTTGTAGCATCCAAAGCACCAAATACTTCGTGACACATCGTTATTCCCATAGACATAAAGATGTGTTACGAATGATTTGGAGCTTTGTATGTTACACACTATATGACACTGCCTGTACATGCAAACTATGTAAACTCACGCTTATTCCCGAAAGGGGCAACTAGGCAGAGGATTTCATTTACATTGCTTCTTCGAGCAACTGAAGGGAAGGTTTAAAGATGGCGCAAATGTGAAATTGGAGAGAATGATGATTTATTAGCTGTAGCATATGCGTATGGCGATGCCTGGTTAGCCAATAAGGTTACACATGTTGTGCGAAATAAATATTATGAATTCAGCCAATGTTCAGTTTATTTGACATACCAAAAATACTCACTGAATCATCTTCAGTCAATTAATTTAATATAAGCTGCACATGGTTTTCATTATATTAGACGAGCATTATATAATATATTTTGGAACTATATTGATAGTGATAGTGAATAGTGAAGTGGCAGCCTCAGGGTCGGAACTACATAAATATACTTATTATAACTCTTTGGTCGGAACTATATTGAGTTGAACAGGGATGAGTGACAGCTGACACTATGTCATTATCATAGACTTGAAAACTATAGAGACCTAAAGTTTATGGTATTTCAATATGGGGTTTACACACAGGAAATTCAACAAGATTGCTAACCTATCTTGGGAAACTAACTGGAAGAAATGGGGTGGTGTTATTTTAACCCAACAACACACAGGGAATTTTTGTATACCTACATACAATACATACCTGTGTACTTTCACGCCTTAATTCCCGAAAGGGGTAGGCAGAGCACATGAAACTTATGGTCCAGTGCCATAATTGTGGGTACTTATAAATAAAGGATGGATAAAATGTAATATCCCAGTAATAGGTTGCTAGCCCATCGCCCACAACACACTCCAACCCTGTTCCCTTAGTCGACCCAACACCACAAGGGGAAGTTTTGTATTTCCAAGAATAACTCCAATATTGACAATAAGCATCCATTGTTAGGATAGCTAATAAAGTTTTAGTATATTACTTCTGCTTACAATAGTTGCAAAACTTTAAACAGACCAAATATAACATTAGTTCCGCGTTGACCTGTGCATAACAATGAATGTTTTGTAAATGGTTAAACCTTTTGGATTATTATAACAAATACAAATGAGTCAAAAGATTCCGGATCGGCCGCTGTAATCTCTATATTTATTATTGGTCATATTCTTCATTACGGAAGGTCTTTTACCTGAAAGCTACTGCGGTTAGAATAGTACAACCCCCTTTCTCCCCTCCTTTTACCCTCCCGAGGGTGTCGTAAAAGTCGACTACGGGATGGGCTAGCCTAGCAACTTGACACTGCAATGTTATATTTTCGCCGTATTTAAAGGTACAATTGGCTAAGAACTTGAAAAATTCTTTCACGGTCCCACTCTAACCAGTTTTCTGAGTGGATCAAATGCTTGTAAAAAAAGAGGGCCAAAGGCGAACTCTCGCTGGTGACAGCTGAAACGGCTCATACACATAATTTACATAGTATGGTGACGTCACAGCATTATCTTCGTACTAACCATGGTATAACAACACAGGTACTCTCTTCCGAGACTCGCAAACCACGTGACTGACACAAGCCTACGTCATCAAACGGCATTTAACAGCATGATGACGTTGAGGATGGCTTGTGTCAGTCACGTGGTTCGCGAGTCTCGGAAGAGAGTACCTGTGTTGTTATACCATGGTACTAACCGTTGTATGGCAAATCACGTAAATTGCTATTTTGGTCGTGAAATACTGCGAAGGACATAGTTGTAATTCAATAATAATTTTATTAAAGAGTTTGCTCACAGCACTATTGATGATTGCCTATCCTCAGCTTACAACATCCTATGAAGTCACGACATAGATTATCCTTGAACGGCTCATTAACACGTCGTTAATAGGGGAGGGGGGGGGGCTAAGGTTCTAATAGATTACGAATTGCAACCGTAGCACATACGTACCTAGTTCTGCGTTTTTCCTATGATTATTCAACCGAAGAAGAATTTTATATATGTACCTACCTGCCGACCAACTCAAACCCTTTATTTTTCTTATTTTTTTATAATAATAATAATACCTCACTTATAATAAATCTCTAAATTAAAAAAAGAATCAGCCAGTATCAAACTAAGCATTGTTGTGTCCCGCGTGATCTCAGCTTCCCATGAACGGGAAAACATGTAACTTTTTTTATAAGTACACTATTAGTCTAGCTTCCGTATATAATAGTTTTTATCCGACTGCGACGGTTAATTAATGTTCGGAAACATTTTACCTCCTTAACTTATTCATTTCTTCTGCTTGAAATCGTAGCCGCCATATCTGTCAACTGTCAGTGACGTCAAAATGGCAAGGCCGCCATAACTACCCGACAGTAATAATTTCGATCCGGTGTTGTGATAGACCTTCGCAATACGCATATTAAATTCTAAAGCATAAAAAAATAATCGATTCTGATATGGAAACTTATAACTATGCGCTAAATTCGTATTGAGGCGTAATTTCAATAAATGTATCAACAAATTTCAACAAAGTAACGTCAAACGTCAAAAGTCAGACTCTCTTCCTTTTTTTTTATTGGCATGGCATAGCGCTGGTCTCGCGTTCAGCCATAAAGTCTATTTGAGTTTCTGCAAGATTACACGCTGAGTATTTGTCACGATACTGCAAGGCGATCACAAGACGGCGCGCGAGCTCTCTCGATTTTTCTCGCATTATATATTATGTATCTTTCTAAGTTGTCTAATAAGAGAGAGACGGACAGTTCGAGAAAAGTCGAGAGAGCTTGCGCGCCGGCTTGTGATAGCCGTGCTGGTTTGTCAGTATTTATATTTATCAGCAATAACCAGTATGTATTAAATCAGAGCAGAACGGGTTTTTTATAAACATTAATTATCAAGCGCGTCAGTATTAAGGCGGTATTATAACTTCGTACTTCGCGCCTTCAGTTGACATTCTGCCAATATAGAGAGACAGAAATTGACCAACATACAGGAAAATACTTTTACCATGATGCCTGCAACACAAATTTCATTAAGTTGGCAATGGCGGGAACATACACAATATTTGGCAGAATGTGATAGTGCGATCTGAAACATTGTAATATGAATAAAATAGACATATTCATTTAATATTTTTAATAATTACTTTAATAGAATAGAAAGGGTCTCGGACTCGCGTTATGGTTGTAGAACTTACCTAGTGGTTAGGTATAGTTTGGAAAATATAAATTGGCCGTCTGTTGTCTTATTAAAAAGAGATTTCTTGCTCCGCGTAAATATTTACCGGTCAATGGGTACTCGAAAAGATTCTCTATTATTAATTCCTAAACACATCTTTACTAAGAGTCGGAGTGACTCAAGATCATTTCGGTCATCACGTTTTTTATTTATTTAATATAAAACAGTGTTAAAAATATTTAGAAAAGGAGATCTATACTAAACTTTTACCCTCTTATTAATAAAACTTAAAATACCTCTGTTAAATAAAACGAGTTTTGTCCCTTTGTTACTAATTTAAATAACAGAGTGACAGATAAAGACAACCGAATTTTAACGGCATTTCAGCTAAAATAGGTTTATTCAACTTTACTTGATAGGCTAAATTAGAACTGCATGTGTCCTATGTCCAAGAGAAGAAATGCGTTAACTCCCACCTCATTACCATGCAAACGAAGTCGCAGGTACAGCTATGTAGTAAAGAATAAAATAGACACCTCAAGTTTTTATAATTTTCTATTCTTGCTTCTTGGCCAGTGGCATGTTAAATTAAGTGACACCCATAGAATGGCAAGAGTAACATAAATAATGAAGTATTTGGTTGAATAACCCAATCAATTTGTAGGTTAGAGTTCACCAAAACAAAGGCGAACTCACATTAAAGCTTTAGTCGTCAGTTAAGTCATCTATATAACGCTTTTCGAGTTACAACACCCTTAGTCAAGAATACGAGTATTGTGCAGGCTTTGCCTTCATAACGGTGTTGTTCAACACTTCTAGTATCTTGTGTTACTACACTCTTGACGAACTCTGTTATAAAGCCCCTGCCTGCCCTTATAGTGGATATAACACCTTAAGCTTTATATGACACTCCACGGCAACAACTAAAAATCAATAAGAGTTAACGAGAGTCAGCGAACACTCTTGTAAAGATTTAAGTCTTACAAACAGGATAAAGCTAACATCTTAAGTATACTTGTTTTGATTAACACTCTTATAACTCTAAAACCTGTTTAACATCATTCAAATAAGGTCTAGTAACACTTTTGGAGTTATTATTTTTTCTTAACTTCTCTATAACACTACTAGTTCCAACTGAGATAATTTTAACTCACTTATATAGGTGAAGGTTATAATAAAACCATTAGCTGACACTAAAATGTTAGTTGGGTAATTTATTGTATGTATTATTTTGTGACCCTATTTCATCAGTTTCTTTTGCTGTTGACTGTACCCCTTCTCGGAACATAACAAGCTATAATTTGAGAAATAAGAAGGATCAATTTTTGTATTAGAAACTCAGTTCATAGACCCGTTATGCATCATCGGGTTGGTCGATGAGCTAACTGTTGGTCAAACAAGGACTTTTTACTCGTTAGCTGCATACCACAAAAAATAGTTCAACCACAACTATTGATTCATAGTAATTGTTACTTATTTGTTTTCCTCTCGGTATTAGGCCTATTCATCATTCCTGTCATTAAAATACTTTTTTAATCAACAAGGTAAACCGCGAAACCTGCCTCCTCTAAATATAATGACACAATTAATTACTTAGTACCTACTTTCAGCCGTTCCCTTAATTCAATCTAATGTTAAAGCAAGAACTATTCCGGATAATCGGTAGCTATATTTTAAAAATGGCTAAATTGAACATAGGTATACATCACAAGTATATACAAGTAGAACATACATAGATTAAATACAGAGAACGTCACAGCCTACGGATGGCCTCCTTACATCGAGTAAAACGTGCAATTATATCGTTACGCGAACGTCTACTTTGTCATCACAGGCGCTATAATAGCTTATGATTGCAATAAATAAGAGATAAATCGACTTTGAATGCACAAACGTTCAACGCATTTGTGTATCAAGTACCAATCGCGGCGCATATAGATAACATCAAAGGCGGCCGTAGAGATAAATGACAATTACCTCGTCCTTTAACTACAATAAATACTCCATTGAGACACTATGATATTATTTCTCGCCTGCTTATAATCGTTAAGAGCTATTGTCAGCAACTTGTAGGGCTATTTGAATTGAATGCCTCCACAATTCTGAGACGTTATCGACTAGATCGATCTGATGATAACAGTGGCTAAAGAGCAAATCATGTGTTCTATGGCAACGGCGCCAATACCTAAGTCTTGACGCCACTGGAGGTTATTTTGTGTTCAAAGAACTCGATCCCAATAGTGAGTACTAACCGCAACGCAAATATAACTTCCTGAAAAAATACCTACTACGATTAAGCCTCCAGGAAAAGAAACGCAAAAACCAGGCATGACTCGGTGGACTGCGACATATTCGAAAAAAAAATGCGGTTTTGACCGGACAAGAATGCTTAATCACTTATACTACATAAATACATAAGACGACACACCATCTTTGGTAATATACACGCTGAGTTTGCTTTGGCCAGAGTGAGTATGCGTCATCCGAAGACGCGGGAAGTGTACCTTGCGGAGCAAAACACTTGATGCGGTGCCGCCCACGACGGACGCCTCCAGCGAGACGAATATGCGCTTGAGCACGAGGCCCATTTGTTTCGACACATCGAAAATCTTTATGATATTAATATGATGCTGTCATTCTGACACGGTAGAATCGGCGCGCGTTTAAGCGAGCGCACTCAAAGCATTGATATCGAGTTGAAATGCAAAATTTCGAGTGAAAATTAACTCTAAGAGCGTATTCACAAAGTTTACCGGCAACTTGCCTGAGACGAGCCAGTATAAGTCTCATGTCCGATTAGACATGGTTCTTATGAATGTCGAAATCTGCTTTGAGTTGAGGTAATAAATATATATATATATTATATTTTTATACATATTGATATTAGTGGGTTTATATATTATACCATATAAATTTATTTTATATAAAAGGCAATGGTTAGTAACACTGATCTAAGTGATCTTAGCGATTTTGTTTCCGCTTCGTCTGACAGTAATGGTAGTTTTCATAGTCTCCCACCTTCTCTTCACGACTTACTTGACCAACAACTTTCTGAGGTACCCAAAAATGTTAATATGATCCATATCAACGCGCAAAGCATCCCCGCCCATTATAATGATTTTTTATTAACTTTCGAGCAGAGTAAAATCGATGCAATTCTGGTTTCAGAGTCCTGGTTCCAACCTTGCTTGCCGTCCACCTCATATTCTGTGCCTGGTTTCTGCCTTGTTCGGAACGACCGGTCGACTAGGATTGGTGGTGGTGTTGCGATATATCTCCGTTCTCACATTCCGTATTCCATCTTAGACATGTCAGCTCAATGATCTTCTTCAGACTCTGCAGAGTATTTATTTCTCGAGTTGAGTTTAGCTCACTCTAAAATTCTTCTTGCTGTTTTTTATTCACCCTCCCTGAACGTTAATTATATAGATTCTTTTAAAAAGCTTCTTGAAGATCTCATGCCCTCGTACAGTCACCATATTATCATGGGTGATTTTAATACTGGCTTGATTAAAAATGACTTTCGCTCTAATGCCCTAAAAGCACTTGTTGAAGCTTGCAACTTATCAATTTTGCCCTCTGATCCCACACATTATTTCTCAAATTGCGCCCCACCACTTCTTGATCTCACCCTTGTTTCTTCAACTGAACATGTGGCTAAATATTATCAATACTCTGCGGATGCTTTTTCTTATCATCATCTATTGTTCTTATCCTATAAAATTCACCCCTAAAGGCTAAGCCCAAAATTCTTCTTCAGCGCAATTTTAGTCGATAGAATGTAGATAAGCTTCGCGAGGATGCTATGAGTGTAGACTGGGATGCAATTTTCAAAGTGCAAACTGTAGATGAGAAAGTATCTCTTTTTAATGCCGCCTTGTCTCATCTGTACGATGTCGTTCAGTTCCCAATGATGTCGACTTTTACAAGCTTAACCAGCATTTCTCTTCTACCGCTTTTAGTGGGTCAGTTAAGACTGATACTCTTAACTTTGTTTCGAGTATCCCATCCTCCTGACTTTCCTCTTTTCTCTCTTACTCATTTCGCTGTCAGTGATGTTAAGAAGAACGTATTAGCTATTTCCTCCAATGCCGTTGGTGTAAGATGCGACAGCGTTAGCCGTAAGATGATCCATCCTCTCCTTGATCTCCGTGCTCCTGTCATTACGCATATCTTTAATTGTTCCATTTCACCTGGTATCTAAAAAAACCAATCCTTCCGCTTACTCTGATTATAGACCAATTTTAATTCTCCCTTTCTTGTCTAAAGTCCTGGAACGCCTTGTTCATAAGCAGCTCAGATCCGTTTTGAATAGATCTAACCTTATGCTCCCGATCTGGTCATAGTACGGTTACCACTCTCGTGAAGATAACCGATAATATCCGTGCAGGCATGGACAACAAGAAAGTCACTGTGTTATCGTTATTAGATTTTAGCAACGCTTTTAACACTGTCAACTTTCAAATTTTGATTAGTATATTGCGTTCTCTTAACATATCTCCTGCGGCGATTGATTGGTTTCATAGTTATTTACTTGGTCGCCGGCAGCGTATAAAGGTGGATTCTTTCCGTTCTTCGTGGTGCAACACGCTAGCTGGCGTCCCGCAGGGTGGCGTGTTGTCTCCTCTTCTTTTATACATTTTCATTAATTCCATTGCAAGTAACATTTTCTCATCTTATCACCTTTATGCCGACGATCTTCAAATTTACTCTCAAGGGACTGTTGCTGATTTACCTCAGGTTATTAATACTATGAACAAGGACTTGAACAGTATTTCGATCTGGAGTGAACGTTTTGGTCTGAAGGTTAACCCTGGTAAGACGCAGGTCATAATCGTGGGCAGTCCAAAGCTCATTCCTAGGGTAGATTTTTCTAACTTGCCGGCTGTAATGTTTAACAGAGTCCAGATTCCGTTTGCCCACCAGGTCAGGAACCTTGGTATTATAATTGATCGCACGTTGTCTTGGGTACCTCAGGTGAGCGAGGTCAGCAGGAGGATGTTTGCTTCAATGAGTTCCCTTCGTCGACTTCGTAACTTTTTGCCATTCGCCACTAAAATTGCGGTAGCTCAATCTCTCCTTCTCCCCATTTTAGACTATGCTGATATTTGCTATCTGGACCTTACTGAGGACCAGCTGAATAAGATTGAGCGCTTCCAAAATCTTTCTATTAGATTCATATTTGGCTTGCGCAAGTATGACCACGTTTCATCCTTTCGTTCTCAGCTCAAGTGGCTTCCTATTCGTCTCCGTAGGGATTCTCACATTTTATCTTTGCTTTACAGTATACTTTTTGTTCCCTCTACTCCTCCGTATCTCAAAGAGCGTTTTAATCACCTCACTTCCATCAGATCTTCACATAATCATCTTCTCGCTCCACCGCCTTCATCCACCAAGTTCTATAACAAATCATTCACCTTTCAGGCTGTCCGGCTGTGGAATACTTTGCCGTTGCATATAAAGTGTGCAAAATCACAACAAATTTTTAAAAATCTGTTGAAACAATATTACCTGTCGCTGCCTTAAGTTGCCTTGTTGTCCTGTAATATATGTTAAATATCGAATACAATGTCACACCTTCTTGTACGCTACCTAAAAAGTAATGTCTCTTGTCTATGATCTGTGGTATTGCAGAAACCACTTTTGTTTTCTCGGTTTTCTTGATTTCTTTTATTAAAGCTTTACAAAGCTAGAAACCACGTTTCAATTATTAGTTTATCAGGTTATGGGCCCAGATTGCCGTTAAAAAGTCAAAATCTACAAAAGTGAACGTAAAAACTGTGAAGTGTACCGGACATAACCTATAAGGAAAAATGTCGTACCGGGTCGAATTTTAGTGATCGTTTTGTGTTCAATCGTAAACTGTTTTGCGTTTATTAGTGAAATATCCCGTGTTTGAAACATGACGTCAAGTAATGGACTGGCATTAATAGAAAAATTAACGGGCCGAGACAATTACGCGACTTGGCGTTTTGCCGTTAAAACATATCTTCAGCATGAAGAGTTATGGGACTGTATTGAATATGAAGGGCCAGCGAAAGCCCCAGACGCAAAAAAGGACACAAAGGCAAGATCAAAAATAATATTACTAGTGGATCCTATTATTTACGTTCACGTACAAGAAGCCGCTACCGCCAAGGAAGTATGGATGAATCTTTCTCGCGCTTTTGATGACTCCGGGCTAACACGCCGAGTTGGTCTGCTGCGTGACCTGTGCAATACCACACTGGCTGCATGTTTGAATGTGGAAGAATATGTAAGCAAGATCATGACCACAGCGCATAAACTAAGGAATATTGGTTTTAGTGTGGATGATGAGTGGCTCGGGACCCTGCTGCTCTCTGGTCTGCCGGAAACATACAAGCCGATGATTATGGCTATAGAAAGCTCGGGTATGAAGATAAGTTCTGACTCTGTGAAAGCTAAAATATTGCAAGATGTAAAGCAAACCGATAGCGAGTCAACTGCATTTGCAACAGGTCAGAGGTTTCATAATAAAAGCTTTTCAAAAGGTCCACGCTGCTTTAGCTGCAATAAATATGGACACAAGAGTGCAGAGTGTAGGAACAAAAAGCAACAGAAAGGCAAGCCGCAAGACAAGTCTCACTCGCACTATACTGCTGTGTTTGTTGCCTCCACCAGTACCTGTGATGCTTTTTACGTGGACTCGGGTGCGTCAGTTCATATGACTAAGCATAGAGACATGCTCCGAGACATATCAACGCCATTTGTAAGAAATATTAAAACAGCGGATGACAAAATCTTGCCTGTGGAAAGCTCCGGACAATTAAGCTTAAATGTTTACAATGAAGAAGGCAAAGAAAATGAGATTTTGTTCAAGAACGTCCTATATGTGCCAGGATTAGCAACAAACCTGCTCTCAGTAAGTCAAATAATAAAGAATGGTGGCCAAGTAAAATTTGACAAGTCCGGCTGTACTATTACAAACAGCAAAAATGTAATAGTAGCAACTGCAAGCTTGATAAACAACATGTATAAACTGAATATGCCTGGAGGCTTTGCATGCATGTCCGATGTAGTCGAGCAAGACAATTACCTGTGGCACCAAAGAATGGCACATCTGAATTTTGAGAGCTTACAGAAGATGACAGAAAATGCAGAAGGAGTAACCTTAGTCAAAGAGAAGAAAAACTATCAATGTTTAACATGTTGTGAAGGTAAACAGACACGCCTACCCTTCAAATGTCAAGAATCTAAAAGTGATGGTCCTCTACAGCTAATCCATTCTGATGTCTGCGGACCAATGGAAACAACATCTTTGGGAAGTGCCAGGTATTTTCTGACATTTTTAGATAACTTTACGAAGAAGATATTTGTGTACACTCTTCATAACAAGTCTGAAACATTTGAGAAGTTCAAAAAATTTAAAAGTCTAGTTGAGAATCAGTTGAACTGTCATATTCGAATCCTGAGAAGCGATAATGGTCTCGAGTTTGTAAACCAAAACTTCTCAGACTTCTTGAAAGGTGCCGGTATAATACATCAGACCACTACACCTTATTCCCCTCAACAGAACGGAAAAGCAGAGAGAATGAACCGTACCCTAGTGGAGCGTGCCAAATGTATGCTTCTGAACGCTAAGCTGCCAACCCTCTATTGGGCCGAAGCGATTCATACAGCTGCCTATGTAATTAACCGTTCACCGACAAAGTCTCTGTCCTACAAAACACCAGAAGAGATGTGGTCTGGTCGCAAACCAAATGTCAGCAACCTGAGAACGTTTGGTTGTGATGCTATGGTTCACCTGCCTAAGGAAAAACGGAAGAAGTGGGACAGTAAAGCTCAAAAAATGACTTTCATAGGATACTGTGAGAATACAAAGGGGTACCGATTCATCATACCCAATTCAAGAAAGGTGGTTAAAAGCAGAGATGCTATATTTCTTGAATCTACAGTAAAAAGAGATTATGTCATTTTGGAGCTCACTGAGGAGTCCTCACACACATCTGAGCAATCAGCTGATATGTCAGACGATAGTGAAGATACACTAACTGACGGATCTTATAAATCAGTAACTGAGATGAGCACTCAGTCCGACACTGACTATGTTCCTGATGAGAGTATTCAGGCTGCACCTGAAAGAAAAATGGATTTAAGACCTAGAAATAAAGAGGGAAGAACTTGCCATACTAAAGGAGAAAATACTTACCTGTGCAGTGCTGAAGAACAATCTCTAAATGAAGTTCCTGAAACGTACAAACAAGCATTAACTTCAAATGAAGCTGAAAAATGGAAGACATCAATTGAAGAGGAACTTGCCGCGCACGACAAGAATGGTACGTGGACATTGGTCGAAAAGCCTCCCAACGCCAAAGTGATTGGAAATAAATGGGTGTTCCGAATCAAGGAGGAGCCAACGGGTCTGCGATACAAATCCCGACTGTGTGCGAAGGGCTATGCACAGACAAAAGGTATCGACTATCAATAAACTTTTGCTCCAACGGTAAGGTACGACTCCATTCGTTTGTTGTTCTCTGAAGCAGTCCAACACAAGCTGAAAATTATACAACTTGATATCAAAACCGCATTTCTTTATGGAGAACTGGAGGAAGACATATACATGGCCGTACCTGAGTGCATCACCTGTGGACCGAACATGGTATGTAAGCTAAATAAATCTTTATACGGCCTGAAACAGGCTCCCAGGTGCTGGAACACAAAGTTTGACTCAGTCTTAAAGAAGTTTGGCCTAGTTAACAGTAAAGCCGACCAATGTGTGTATGTTGGGCAAGTTAACGGAACCAAATGTGTTCTATGTTTGTATGTTGATGATGGACTGATTTTTTCGAAAAGTAAATCTGTATTGACAGAAATAATAAATGAATTACAAAAGTCATTTGAAGTGAAAACATGCCCACTCAGTAATTATGTTGGTATGGAGATTGAAATATCTGAAAAGTATATTTTTGTGCATCAAAAGAAATATACTGAACGATTGTTAAATAAATTCAACATGTCTAATGCCAATCCCAACAGTGTTCCTGTCGACCCACATGTGAAATTGGAAAAGGGGAGCAAGGATGAGCCGGACAAGAACATCCCTTACCGTGAGGCAGTTGGTTCGCTGATGCACCTAGCCACAGTAAGCCGTCCAGATATAATGTTCGGAGTCAGTCTGGTGAGTCGTTTTTTAAATTGCTTTAATGAACACCACTGGAATGCTGTAAAGAAAATCCTGAAATATCTGAAAGAAACCATAGACCAAGGCCTATGCTACTTGTCATCACCTGAACCTTGTGAGATAATTGGCTATAGCGATTCTGATTTTGCCAATGACCCCGATACAAGACGTTCAGTCACGGGCTATGTCTTTATTAAGAATGGGGCAGCAGTCACTTGGTCTAGTCAGCGACAGCAGACAGTTGCCTTGTCTACAACGGAGGCTGAATTTATTGCGGCCTGTGCAGCTACCAAGGAAGCTATATGGGTGAAGCAATTATTAAATGATATAAGTGAGTACGAACAAAAATCCGTGTGCTTACATATTGACAACCAGAGTGCAATAAGTGTGATTAAAAATGTCAATTTTCACAAGAGGTGCAAGCACATAGACACCAAATATCATTTCATTAAAGAAAAATATCACTCGAAAGTGATAGATTTAAAATATGTTTGCAGTAATATGCAATGTGCAGACATTTTCACCAAACCTCTGAGTAAAATGCAATTTTGTGCTTTGAAGGAAAAATTAGGGATGTTATCTCCTTCAAACTTAGTTTGACTGTTTAAATACTACTACCAGTATTTTATATTGTAATAACTTGCTGTGTTCAAGTAGTATTAGATGTTTTTTTTGTGTAATGGTTGCTTTTGTGTTTTGCTTATAAGAAGGCTTGAATTTAGCGAGAGTGTTAAATATCGAATACAATGTCACACCTTCTTGTACGCTACCTAAAAAGTAATGTCTCTTGTCTATGATCTGTGGTATTGCAGAAACCACTTTTGTTTTCTCGGTTTTCTTGATTTCTTTTATTAAAGCTTTACAAAGCTAGAAACCACGTTTCAATTATTAGTTTATCAATATATTTATATAATAGTATTATAGTTTGTATGTACAATGTATGTTTTTATACTATACTTATTTATGAAAGTGTGTATTTAATGTGTAGTTAATCTTTTCTTGATTTATTCCTGCACTACCTGTTTATAACTCTTCTTGAAAATTTCCTGCTACCCAAAAGTTGTCTGGAAGAGATCGCTCTAAAACGATAAGACCGCCTGTTGTTACCTTTATTTATTGATTATACTTATGTAACATGTTTTTCTTATGTTGTGGTGCAATAAATAATATTATTATTATTATAAACTGTGAATCGCATAGCAGGGATATGGACACCGTCAGTGAGCTGTCATGGCTAAAAGATAACAAGGAGTAACAATATCCTTTATCTCTAACCTAATTTTCACTATTTCTTGAGGTAGGTAAACAATACTAGACGGATTAATTTCCACACAGTGCAATGTTGCATCATTCTCTCTTTTCCGAGTACTTTAACTATCGCCTAATACTTACACTACCTATGTTAACAGCATAACTAATTAGTTACACTTTACATATATACATTACTAAAAACTTGTTCTGACTTAGTATTATAAATCAGACCACCAACCAGTAATATAAAAAAACCTTTCCTAAATTAACAGTAGAGCTTACAGTAGATATAACAAAGCATCGTATTGTACTTACGCAGCTTACAGTCGTACGTCTAAACGATTTGATGTCTTCACAAGAAAAAAACAATTATTTACTGCTTATTGTTTAGTTCCCTGTGCGCTCAATCAAATGTTACAACTAGCTTATGCAATATCATTTCATAAACACGACCCAATTCACTCTGTGCAGAAGGTAGTTTGATTAACCGACCTGATTTTATAAAATATAAAACTATTTATCGTCGCTTTCCTCGTTTCCGATTCGCCTGGTTAGCATAAACTTCAACACAACGATACAATGACGAGACGAGGCGTTATTATGAATCGTTATTTTATTGTTTGTCAATAGTACGGTTTTAGAGAATGATTTTAGCTATTGAAACCGTGCCAAGTTACTTTGCCATCACCTGCCTGACTGATGAACGTAATCGCATTTCACGGGAAATAGTGGGTGATTTGATTACTAAAACTGGTTTAGTCACAAGTATGAATCATTGAAACGAGCGTTACCCGATTAAACCTTGCCGAGTGCCATCATCATCGCAAGAAATATTAGTAACGGTGTCTGTAGCAAAGATTTAGCCATTTATACTCACAACAATAGTTCTGAGAATTGTTTCTATTGTTTTTTTAAGGCAACCAGACTGACACATGAAATATTAGTTGCCCAAAAAACCCCAAAAGGCATAAAGCCAATATTTGTCACGTTCATCTCAGTCATCTTGTTCCAAGACAATGGTGATTGTAAACACGGGTACCTATCAATGACCAAGACTGTGTTTTACCCTAGATTACATTCAACTAATAACTACTGCTATACATATACCTACGCTGCCTACGAAGCTGAAGGTCCTGGGTTCGAATCCCGGTAAGGGCAAATATTTGTGTGATGAGCATGAATATTTGTTTCTGAGTCATGGATGTATTCTATGTATTTAAGTATTAATATCTATTAAATATATCGTCGTCTAGTACCCATAACACAAGCCTTATTGAGCTTACTATGGGACTAGGTCGATTTGTGTAAGATTGTCCCCTGATATATATATACAGGGAGGAACATTTCCTTGGACTAAGCTGAAAGGACAGTGTTATATAAGTGACGTACAAACGATCTATTATAAATGTTAAGCTGGATTTAAAAGAAAAAAAAAAACATAAAAATCGAAATATTTTATCTTAGTGACAACCCTAATACTATACGTAGTTATTATTTTCATTTGAAATTGACACATGTCACAAGTCACAAGAATCTTGCTGACTTCATTGAATCTGCTGGATAGGGTTGAAACATACAGTTTTTTTCACCAAAGTTTAACAAGTTGTATCTCGGTAACCGTTAGAAATATTAATATGGTTACTAGGTGAGAAGTAAAGCACTAAACCTGATCTATATCCCATTTGCTTAAAAGTCCATCGATCTGTTCCACCCAGTATATATATATATATATATATATATATATATACCGCTAATTGTAACATAAACAAGGTTTCGTTTGTTGTTGTTGACATGTAAGCATGTTAAAAGTATCCGGATTTATCGACACCGCGCCAATTAGATGCAGTTCAAAACGAACACGAAATATCGAGTTTTATTATGTGATTAAGATCTTAAAGGTCAAAAATACTAAACTATGTTTGAGTTTTCAGTAACCTAAGTGGCTTACTTAACTCACATGATGGGAGCGCAAAACCATAATCATTGAGCCTCTTGCAATACGGTAACGGGCTTACGTAGTAGCTTCCTCTGGTATAACGTCACATTGATTTGTTTCGAACCAATGCGTTTAATAATTGTTTAATATTCAAGACGTCTATTTAATTAAATTTCTCTCCCTAGACTGTGAAACGAGGGCGCTTTCCCGCCCGATAGATTATAATATAACGTGTGCATTTACTACTACATAAACTATACTACATTATTTATAGGTACAGCCAGCAGCATAAGTAACTACCAGGTAGATGTGCTCAAAATGATCATAACAAGCGTATTTCCTTAGGCCCCTAGCACACGGCGTATTTTAAACTCGCAGACGACGCGCGTTTCCCTACTACCATCGGCTGGGTAGTAGGGAAACGCGCGTCGTCTGCGCGTTTAAAATACGCCGTGTGCTAGGGGGCCTTAGAATTAGGGCGTGAAGATAATTAAGAGTCCTTACGCCCACATAAGCAGAAGCGGGAGCGTGTTTTGCAAAATGCTTCCTTTTTCATTCAAGATTACGACGTAACTATTAGTATTTATTCAAAAACTGATAACGTAATTAAATAATCATTTCTTAACCTCTTAATAATTTTTAAAAAAGAAATTTCGGCGCGCGGCATCTGTGCAGCGTGATTTATACGTCTTTTAAAAAAATATACATTTACGGCATCGTAGGTCCTATAGTTATGATTATTTTTTTATGGGTTAACATAAAGTTATAATTTGCTATTATATTATTTTTAGGGCAAAATAAAAGTACAATTTTCGGTAAAAAAATATAATGTAATCCTGTTTTCACCAAAAAAATTAAGAAAACTCGGAAGGTATTTTATCAACTTTTTAAAATGAATCTTTGATTTTCAATCATGTCAGCCCCTCGTAAAAGATTTGGTGATTTGAATTGTAATTATTCATGTACCTAATGATTCTTGTTTACTGCAAAATTGAGAACCGAAACGACACTTCTCACTGCAAAATTTGAAAAAGACTCCCAAGAAAACTCATTTATTTTAGGTTTAAAAACAGAAAATGAAAATTTGAACCATGGAGTTTAAGAAATAATGATTTAAGTAAGTTATCAGTTTTTGAATAAATACTAATAGTTACGTCGTAATCTTGAATGAAAAAACAAGCATTTTGTAAAATACGCTCGTTTTAGGCGTAAGGACCCTTAAGACCTCTTTTTACGCGTTGTTTTTTGTTGCTGGTGACAGTATTTTTTATTATATCAATCATTTATTGATGTTAATGAAGTACAGTAAAATAATACCAATACGGGTGCAGACTCGAAATGTATAATATCTCCTAAATAAAGAAGGCAAAAAAATATGCCTAATGATGAAAATCCCATTCAAATATCTCAAAGAATTACGAAGCAAACCAAATTAAAACAACCGTTTTAATATTGCTTGTTAGAGAGAGAAAACGTCACGATCTGCGAGCGTCATAGTAAATGACAATCGTTTCATATGATGGTGCGTTTTGTGAAAAAGTGACAGAATATACCTACCCCACTTTTCAAAGTTTGGACACTTATAACTTTCTGATTATTTAATCCCCTGCTTAACTTTTTTCTCCATTTGACAATATTTTTAATCCTTTTTCGGGAAAATTCAACATTATTGGTTATTGTATTTGATGCCTACATCCCGTATTAGCTTAAGCCTAGTCAAAAAGTCTCACAGGAGTCGTCCCTGGCTGAGAGGTAACGTATCACACTAGCCGCGGGTAACCACGTTGCATGGCGACGGACAACCTTTGCACCAGGTACGACCCCGCGCGGGCGTAATTTTTTTGATTATATTGATTTCGTAGATCAATCAAATAACTTTCACGTGGGTAACACATTCCCCTGTTCTCATAAAGTTTGTATTGGAAAGAGAAGTTAGCTTATATATTTACATTTGTTCTAAAAGCAGGAAAACGGTGAAGGTGGATCTAAAACTTTGAATAGAGTTTGAGTTGGGGATCATTTTCTCATTTCTCTGTCGCAGTATCGTAATACGGTGACAAGAGGGCGGCTGGTACCTATACCTATTAAAAGTTATAGTCATGGAATGAAAACGTTGATCACATATAGACTTTAATTCTAGTGAAATTAATTCAAAAAAATGCAAACCGTTTCAGAAAGAAAAAATCGTTTCAAAGGAAGAACAACACAAGTGCGCATTTATGTTGTTTGTGTTAAATTTGCACTATAGCATCTAAGAAAAAACAACACAAGTACTCACATATGCTTCTATTACTATGTGATCTAGGAACTTAAAAAAACACAAAAGGGTACTTGTGGTTTATTTAATTGCTCAAAGTTTTAATATTGATAAAAATCACTAACTATTAAGATGTAGCATATGTTTCATTTTAAGTATTTTTATTTTAGTAATTTGAAAATATGGTTTATCTTCTTATGATAAAACATATAGGCACACATCCAAGACAAACATTTAAAAACATGGGCGGTTACTTAGTGTTTTTTTGTCTATGAACACGAAGTTATGACTTTTCTACTTCGAACAAGAAGTAAACTTAACAAAATGACATGAACTTATGCTTGTCTAAATCCTGGTTTATTAGAGATATCCAAACCCGTATGAGATAGAAAAATCACATTTTTTTCCCCGAGTTCGAGACTGTTAAAAACTCAATTTGACAAAAAATTACACTTATGGTTTTTCTCCTTGAGGGGGCAGTATAGGTAACTGAACTTAAGTAAGGCCTGTCTTTATACGTAGTTGTGCCGCCTAATACATTTAATTTTGAACCATGCAGCAGCCAGTAGTAGGTAGGCACATTTAATTTTGAACCATGTAATTTCGCTAATTTAATATTTTTTTGAAATGGGAATCCAATTTGCTCTCTAATTGTGATAGTGGACGGTAAAACCCTTCGGGCACCATGAATTAGGGCATTAGAGTGCGTTGCTCGCAGAGCTTATTTTCTACCAATATACACTAATTTGTGAAAATCTTTCCCACATTTTCATGTACACCAATAATTAAGATTTGCATCGGCCCCATTAAATTAACTGCAGGGTGCAAATAACGTAAGAGCAGTAAGTATAAGTCTCGCGCCGCTCATGGTTTACAAAACAGTGAATGATTAACTTTAGCACTATTTTACACTATTCTCCATATAAATAAACTGTTTCCTTGCGCTCCGGACTGGTTATTATTCAAACCACCTCGTAAGTAATTAAACTGAGGAAGTGCTCTGAACTAATATTTCTCGCAGTACTTACCTATGGTCTAAACATATTAGTACGTACGGTTATTTAGTTGGGTGCTGGAGCTGGCATATTGCACCTTATTTAATACTCGATAAGATTTAAGTAATATGGTTTCAAACATAATACGTGGAGTAAGACTAGAGGGTACAGTCAGCCAAGGAGTACGGTGCATTATAGACTGCTTATACCTATGTTTTTCGCGGCAGCTACTGTACCTACCTACGTAACCTGATAAAGTGGGGGATTTCCTATGGGGCCACATCAAATAACATGTTAAAAGTCAACAATACGTTTTAAGTGAAATATGTTAAAACGAAAATTATTCTTCTTTAAAAATTCTTAATAATAAAAATATATAACCCTCCTCTCCTTCGCCAGTTCGGTAATAACTTTTGAAGTCTTTTACTTATAACTTTATAACAAAGACTTGACATTTGAATCCATATAGAGGTCGTCTTTTGTCAGATATAACTTAATTGTGAGCTCTGATAAATCGGTCGCAAGTCTCGGTAAAAGGGACCGAGAACAATTAGAGTAATATCCTATGTCACTTTCGTGCTATCTCACTGATTCGGCGATAAAGTGAGAATAACGATGTTTCCTTTGTTCCAGGCGTCGGCTCCGAGGTTCCCGGTGGTGATTAAGATAGGGCACGCGCACAGCGGCGTGGCCAAGGTGAAAGTGGATACCGTGACCGACTTTCAGGTAACTACATCCAATATCTTCTATACTATGGACATGCACTTAAGTGACTTGTGTGAACTCGACTCTTGTTGTTCTTATAGTCGGGAAGTGTGCGTTGGCAACCTTTTCATACGTTAATATTATTATTATTAGGAGCCTATAGTCTCCCACTGCTGGGCAAAGGCCTCCCCCCCTCCGTTTCCAGGCATCCCGATCCCGAGTAGTCTCTGGCCAATCCTTTAAATAGGAGTCTATCTCGTCCCGCCATCGCCGGCGAGGTCTGCCGCGTCTCCGTTTTGAGTTGTCGGGCTGCCATTCAGTAGCGGTCTTGGCCCACAGCTCACTTGGCATGCGGCAGACATGACCAGCCCATTAATTTTACACCTAATATGCTGCGCTCCATGGCCCGCTGGCAAACCCCGAGTTTGGACTTCTGAGATAACGTCAAAGACCAAGTCTGTGCACCGTAGGTAAGACTCGGTAGTATGCACATGTCCATGAGTCTCCGCTTAAGTGAAATAGGGAGATCACCCTTCATGAGATGTTTCATGGACCAATAAGTCCTCCAAGCGTTTTCAGTCCGTCTTTCGACTTCCTTCTCCTGTCGCGATTGGAAGGAAACGATTTGGCCCAAATAAAAGTACTCCTGGACATATGCTATCGATTCTCCAATAATCTCAATACTACGTGCGGTGCTATTGGTCAAAAGCTTTCATACGTATGTTAGTATAAAAACATATAAACCACAAACCCATATTTTACTTGTGTCATTGCCGGTACTTATCAAAAATGGCATTACAAAAACTGTTCTAAGCAAATAAAGTGAATACTACGAAATCTATGTATAGGTACTTCGAGGGCTTAGTAGTAGTAGTAGTAGATTCTTAGTAGGTATGTGAAAGACGCTGTCAACACCAAAATACCCTTGAGGATTTTGGATAGCGCGCACACTGTCTATTTGTATCGGAGTAAACGAGATCGAGTGTTACTGGGCGGCCCGGTTTTTGAAGATAATATTACATAAATAATGAAATAAAAAAGAAGGGTGGATTATTTGTGAAATATGACTCGTTGGCGGTTTAGGTATGAATATGTTGACTTCATGTTTTTAATTGCAGACCCATACGTCAAAACAATAAAGACATAGAACTGTTTAATGTGATTTTAAGACCAATCTTTGCAATTATTTTCTATCGAGCCGATTTCGTCCAATTGTGTATCGAGCCCGTCCACGGTCTTTGAAATATGGTGAATATTAACATATATTTTATTTGATGTGCTAGAACAAATAGTTTTTCTTAAAAAACTGCTTAAATAACATCAATTTCACCTAATTAGGTCTTGTCAGCCTCTTACATTAATCGAGCAAGCCTTAAAGTAAGCTAAGTCTTGTATTATTTATAGGTGTAAGAAGACGGTTATGGCACGGTATATTTATTCAATATAAATACTTTAATACATAGAAAACATACATGTTACGGTAGGCTAGTAGTTCAGGCATGCGGCTGTCAAGCGGCGGTCGTGGGTTCCACCCGGCTCGTACCAATGAGTTTTTCGGAAGTTATGTACGGAATATTTACAAAACATCGTGAGGAAACCGGTCTAATCCCAATAAGGTCTAGTTTTCCCTCTGGTTTGTAAGGTCAGATGGCAGTCGCTTTCGTAAAACTAGTGCCTAAATCGGGATTAGGTGTCAACGCGGACCCCGGGCTCCTTTAGGGCACAACCGGGAATAACGCTAGGAGAATCAGACATATATTTGGCAGAGTCATTACCCAGTATCCACTGGATTAAACCGGTCGTACAATAGTATTATTTGAATCAAGGAAATAGTTTTGAAATTTATGGGTCATTTAGTGCTGCTAGTCCATGTGGAAAGTTCCATAATTCAAACTTTCTGGCGGTTAGAGTCTACAAGGTACACTTAATGTTCTCACGTAATACTAGTGTTAACTACCCGCAAACTTTCTTCGAAGCCAGTGTTCGATTTAATTAGTGACTGTTTTTCTGTGGCTATACTGGGAGTTTATCTGCATGATCGCACCAAAATCGAGGCTATCCGCAGCAAGACTATGGTGACCGACATCCCTCCGAAATGCTTAACTGAAGTGGCAGTGGGCCTGTTGGGGCGGAAAGATTCTCGAGTGGCGACCACGTACCGGAAGGCGCAGCGTGGGTAGACCAGCCACAAGGTGGACTGATGACCTAGTAAAGGTCGCGGGAGTTCGCTGGATGCGGGTGGTGCAAGACCGATCAATTTGTCACTCATTAGGGGAGGCCTATGTCCAGCAGCTTTCGGCTGATATGCTGATGATGATCATGATGTGTGTGGATGTTTGCTAAGGTTATCAAACATATCTAAACAATATTCGCATTGTGGAATGCCGTAGTTAGGTACCTATCGATTATTTTTGACTGATGTCAGCCCGATTATTCAGTTGCAAATGTACCGTGTTGAACATTTGAGCAAGATTAATTTGAAATGTCTTCAAGATTTATCTTATCCTTGATTGAGTAGGTAGCGTTACATCCGGGGATCGGGAATGTCTTTTATAGAAATTAAAATTATTGACTTTGATGGCGTTTTGACTTTGTAAATATTTATATACAAAGGTTTTCTTTAATGCATGAAATAATAATTCAAAAGCTTTTACAACTGTAGATCTTAAACCTATTTATGGAAACAATGGAATATTATGCTTTTTAAATTAAGTTTTTGCTATAATTTGTGATACATATTGGAAACTATAGGTCTGATTTGTACTTAACTAACAAGTAATAATATACTTTTGTATGACCGTTTGTTTCATAATAAATAAATAAAAAAAATATGCTTGGCTTTTATTTATTTTTTGTATTGAATGTATTTATTTTGAGGTAAGTATTTGAAAGCCCCTGAACAGTTTACACTATTTACGTTAAAGTAAACTAACTGTTAGGTTTGATATATAGGATCCTTATAATGATAACAGTTTTCTTATGCCATCCTCTGATATTAATAAAATTTATAAATGCGAAATTTTGGATGTTTGTTACTCAATCACGCTTGAACAGCTCAACCGATTTGGATGAAATTTTGCACGAAAATAGTTTAAAGCCTGGATTAAAATAGAGGATAGTATTTATCCCAGGTACCTATATGCAGACAAAGTCGCGGGCGGAAGCTAGTTTATCATCATTAAAGCGAGGCGACTTAGTATACGTATTTGTATGTTTTAATGAGTTCCATTTTGATCATGGCAATGTTTTTCATGTTCCAGGACATAGCCGGAGTTGTGGCAATGGTCGGCACTTATTGCACCGTCGAGCCGTACATCGACGCGAAATACGACATTCATATACAGAAAATAGGCACCAACTACAAGGCCTTCATGTAAGTTCATGTTTGCTCTCTGCTACCAACAACGTCAGTATACCAGCGAACGAATTAACCGTAGAAGTCTAAGCCCTTGTACGCACTAAGCGGCTAGCCGCGTGCGGCTTGCCGTGCGGTTGGACAAAACATCCCCATATGGAGCTTCATGGAAACCGCAAACGCAAAACCTCTACGCACTAAGAGCCTTATCACACTTGCGATTTGCGAGCGTGTTTTCTATACAATTATCAGTCGCGGCGAACACGCTGCGTGATCGCCTTCATACAAAATACGCTTGGAAATCGCAAGTGTGATAAGGCTCTAAGCGGTTGGCCGCAACCGCACCGCAAGTGCGTATGGGGCCTGAGTAACGCCGCAAGATGGCCCCACGTAATGGATGCCATTGGAATTATGTAGGGATGGGGGGGGGGTCAGCCGTTTAGTTCGAGCATGCATACCGGGTTTTAGGCACGTGTTTGGGTAGACATTTGTAAGGAGTCGCATTCTATGGTTTTTTCGTTCGCTGGTTAGTACTATGTAAAGCAAACCCGGATCATCATTGAAACGTAACGATCAGGAACAGTTAAACCTAAGGCAAAGGGGCGTCCATTAATTACGTGAGGCGTTCAAGGGGTGGCGGGGTCGATCCAGAACTCATCTAATCTAACTTTGGCGAGAGGAGGAGGGGGGGTTCGGCAAATATCACGTATTTTTTCCCCCAACCCCCAACAGTGTAAAATTGCGAGAAATATGATATAATAATTTTAATTTAAGTAAAACATGTATCTTCACAAAAATATGGCCAAATCATACACAGAATCAGTATTCAGAAGTGTTATAAAACAAACCTAACCTAACGGGTTGTACCTACACCTTTTAGACCTTTTAGATGTACCAAAAAAGTTTACGGTTTTTGAGTAACAGAAAATCGATGAAACGAAAATTCGGCGAAACCATGCATTCGGTGAAACAAGGGGACACCGTTTTCAGATAATTGACACCTCCATGCGTGACAGCTAGGTGTCCAATATTTGAAAACAGCGGGCGTAGCATGGTTGTAATATTATCAGTATTATCACTTATCGTTATCTTTAAGAGGGGGCGTATCGCCAGGAAAAAATCAGAAATCACCCGCGCGCCCCGTACCTGCCGCGCTGATGCGTCTATTGCTGCCCCGCTCCTTCTCGCATAATATATGCAACGACAGTCAGATGAAACATGATGAATACCTATAGATAATTATAATAAGTGGAAAGAAAGACAAAATCTGTAAGTACCTATATTTGAAGATATAATTTTCGCTAGTAGCTAAGTCAGTTTCGAGAGCTATAACTGAAATGACCTTCCGTTTTTTTACTAAATCACGTAAGGGTTGTAATTTAGCATAATAATGTCTCGTAAAAGGCTAAAGCAAAAAAACAGCTATAATCGAATTTAAACTTTTGTGAGACATATCTAAAATACTACTAATAAATCCACGGTTAAAAAATTAACGTAAATGTCACGGCAGGCGACATGTTTCGAACTCTTCGGGAGTTCTTCTTCAAAACAAACATCGAAAACACTAATCCCGAAGAAGAACTCCCGAAGAGTTCGAAACATGTCGCCTGTCGCGTCATTTAATACGTGAATTTATTAGTAGCATTAAAAAAAAACTGTAATTTATTATGAAAACTTCGATCATGTTTATGAAAGCCAGATTTTCAGGCCACTGTGTGGCGGCCAAATTTTTCAATTCTGACCCCGTGTCATGGTCGGCCTTATCAGGCGATAAGTGACAGGATAGAGCGTCCGTCACTGGCTGACACCGTTTGATAGACCGAGACGATGCCCCTATCTTGTCACTTATCGAGTGATAAGGCCGACCATGATACGGGGTCTGATCTCGGATTCGTACTTGGAGACAATGGAGACGCTTTGGCCCTTTAGTTATCAATTTTGAACATACTCGTATTAAAGAAAAACTGCAAAATTGTGTTCACTTTTTTTAATATAAAAATGTCCAACTTCGCAGGCAATAATTCGGGTGCAGACTCGAAAATTATTATTACTCCAAAAGAAAGAAGGCAAAAAAATATGCATAGTGATGAAAATCCCATTCAGATACCTCAAAGAATTACGAAGCTACAACCGTTTTAATATTGCTTGTTAGAGAGAGAAAACGCAAACGGTGTGTGACGTCACATTACAGGATGCTGCCGGCAGGCCGCGTCGACGGCGTCGCCGACCACGATGCGCGCGGCACGTTGCCGTCTTCTGTAACGTCACATTCTTCCAGCGTCATCATTTCATATGAAGTTGCGTTTTGCGAAAAAGGGACAGAACAGATCCCTTCTTAAAACTTTGGACACTTATAACTTCGTGATTATTTAACCTTTTGCGTTGATTTTTTCTCCATTTGACAATTTTTTTTATCCTTCTTCGAGAAAATATCACATTATTTTATTTAGTGTCTACGCCCCTATTGTTGGAATCTAAAAGCGTCACCCGTGATGACTTTAAAGAAAAAAAATGACAATAATTACACGGTTCACCCACGTATTAAACGTCACTACGGGCGACATGTTTCGAACTGTTCGGGAGTTCTTATTCAGGATTGAGTGTTTTCGCGGCGGTGTCGCTTGAATCACGACAAGATTCAAGCGACACCGCCGCGAAAACACTCACTTTATAGAGTACAAATTACTTTAATTACCCAAGGAATACCACTACCTACATTTTGTTGCTTAAAAAACCACCGGAGCTATAACTGAAATATGGCCTTCCGTTTTTTTACTAAATCACGTAAGGGTTGTGAGCTAGCATAATAATGGCTAGTAAAAGCCTAAAGCAAAAAAAAAAGCTATAATCGAATTTAAACTTTTCTGAGACATGTCTAAAATACTACTAATAAATTCACGGTTAAATTCACGCATTAAATGTCACAACAGGCGACATGTTTCGAACTTTTCGGGAGTTCTTCTTCAAAACAAACATCGAAAACACTCATCCTGAAGAAGAACTCCCGAAGTGTTCAAAACATGTCGCCTGTCGTGTCGTTTAATACGTGAATTTAACCGTGAATTTATTAGAAGCATTAAAAAAAAACTATAATTATACATATTATGAAAACTTCGATCATGTCTATGAAAGTCAGATTTTCAGGCCACTACTGTGTGGCGGCCAAATTTTTCAATTCTGATCTCGGATTCGTACTTGGAGACAATGGAGACGCTTTGGCCCTTTAGTTATCAATTTTGAACATATTAAAGAAAGTGCATAATTATGTTCACTTTTTTAATATCAAAATGTCCAAGTTCGCAGGCAATAATTGTTGGAATCTGCACTCTCGATAACCCTAAAAGCGACACCCGTGATGACTTTAAAGAAAAACAATGTCAATAATGTCACTACGGGCGACATGTTCCGAACTCTTCGGAAGTTCTTCTTCAGGATGAGTGTTTTCGCGGCGGTGTCGCTTGAATCACGACAAGATTCAAGCGACACCGCCGCGAAAACACTCATCCTTAAGAAGAATTCCCGAAGAGTTCGAAACATGTCGCCCGTAGTGACATTTAATACGTGAGTTGAACCGTGTAATTATTAGTACTGTTTCAACACGTCTCACGAAAGTTTAAATTCGAAAAGCAATGTCCGCCATCTTGGAATTCAAAATGGACATCATTTCTAGAATCTTCACCCTCGAGAAGCCTGCCAATGTACGTTGTTCTTTAAAAAAACGCGCATATTAATTTACAACGAATGTTTCAAAAATTTTAAATAATGCGACCACTTTTTGAAATATTTCTGACTATGAATTCGTATTTAGACCTCTCAGACATCGATTTTGAACATAACCGGATTTATTCTCAACTAGCGATCCGCTCCGGCTTCGCACGGATACTATATTATACATATAAACCTTCTTCTTGAATCACTCTATCTATTAAAAAAAACCGCATCAAAATCCGTTGCGTAGTTTTAAAGATCTAAGCATACATAGGGACAGACAGCGGGAAGCGACTTTGTTTTATACTATGTAGTGATAGCAGTGATAGTGATAATCTTTCATAAAGTAAATACACGATCGACAGAAAAATGTTCGTCTAGTTTTGCATGTACTGCACAAATTATTCTAAGAAGCCGGTCACCCGCCGATCGCTGCGTAATCTTATAGTTGTATTTTGAACTTTAAGATCTATATGTTAAGGTCGACTTTTAAATATATTATTTCAAAATGTAGCAAAATATCAACTGGAATGTAATGATACGTTCATTCACTGGACGAATATACTGGGTCACAATATTATTGAAATAATTATGTTCATCGTGCTGTCGTGAGAGCACAGAACGTAGTCCTCTCGTCTCAGCGGAGCGATTACGACTGACTCCGCCCGCGAACGGCAACAAAAGATATACAGAACCGCACGAAACACGCGACGGGAGAAGGGTATCGCGCTAAATAAAAAAGGCCTATACGCCAAATACGTTTCACCTCAATAAGTCTGAAAAGGGACTACATAAAAATACCCCGCTAGTACTTTCATTAGGTAATGTGAAAAGCTATTATACACTCAACTTTTACTTAATTTATATGCACGGGAACCTCACACTATTGAAATTGAGTAAAAATAAGACATGTTTTAGAAAAGAATTTCTATCGAGGCAATTTTGGTTTTGTATGGTTTTGTTCAGGCAATTCAATTGCAAATATGATGTAGTTTTGGTATGTTCTTTTTCCTGGCATTCGCTTTAGTTTGTCATAGGTAAATATTCAATCTAAGAACCCCGATTTCGCGGAGCGCCCCCTCTTAAGACACCCGTCACTCTCGCACTCGCATACTCACTGTCAGAACATGACGGACTTCATATCCACATATAAGTGATAAAATCACCTTCGCACATCTCTGGTCGATATTCGCCTAAAATATACCTTTAAAATTATGAACCAGAAAGCAAACGATTCCTTAAAGGCTAAACCTTTTAAATCGTATCTCATGAAACATTTAAGTACACTGTAAAACGATCCAAATAATCTCGTAAGCACAATACAAATATACAAATTGCGACCATTTCTCTGACATAAAACGGTGGGTGGTAAAATAATAATAACGCAGCATTTTACGCCTACGGGAAATATATAAAGGTGTTCCGCGCCGAACGTTGGGATCGCGTTTACTAGGCGTTTTTATTGCGAACCTGTGTTTAGATTTGGTGTTTTATGTAAATTACTTGCGAGCTCGAGGTCGATCGGAATTCAATATTGATTAATAAGTCCAACCTGAATTAAGCTAAACACGATTGTAGTATACTTGAGCTTATTTGAGTTGGCCGAACAGCATCAAAGTAGTCTATTCAAAAAGCAACTCACCGTCCACGATAGAAGTATCCAACTCCAATGAAATTTGTATAAAAAGTCGGCCGGCCGCATTTAATAATTTCAACCATAGCAGTACATAATTCCATGAATAGTGGCTATGACAACCAGACTTCCTACTAAGCTTGTGTAGTTAGGTCGTGTAACGCGGTTTGGAGTTCCTACAATAGTTAGATTGCCAATAGCTTGATTGCTTTTTCTAGTTGTATTGTTTAATTTTATAGTATTTCAATATATTATGAAGTATAGTATAGTACCTTCCTATTTGTTAATTTTATAGAGTTCATAATGTTTTTCAAATTGCCACAGTTTACAATTTTTTATTTAACACGGGCACTTAAATAATTATTTCGCGTGTTCTTTCAGTACGATTCAGAAAGTTTACAGGAAAGTTGAAAGTTTGTTTGGTTTCCAACTAAAATCAAAGAGGATTGTTTTCACATTTGGTATTCCTAAGCACCCTATTTTAAAGTGACGGCCATTCTCCTATTTGTGTCTGGATCGAATTACCACGACTCCATATAAAATGTTCACTAAAGGTCGTGGTAGTAAGAGACAACCACAATACCGGATAATTGGCCTCAAATATTGCGGTGACGATTCCTTACTATAAATAATAAATAATGTAATATCTGCTAATAATAATAATAATAGCGCAATACCACCTCTCGACACCCCTGAGCTGTTCACGCCGGGGTATTGCTTCTGGACCCTGCGGCGCTACCACGAACTTCGAAACTCGAGGTTCGTAATACATGCATCCCTATCACTCGAGTAAGGGAGTGCGATAGAGACGGAAATATCCGAACTTCGACTTTCGAAGTTCGTGGTAGCGCCGCTGGCCGTCTTTTGTACGGCACTTTCAGCCTTCATCTCATGAGTGAGTGGCTAGTTACCGCCTACCTCGATAAGATTGTAAATTACAAAGTTATGGCAGGTGTCCGGACCTCTGTGCAATAACCCAAATTTATTTCCCACCGAAATCTCATCACCATATACTCAGTTCTCTATAGGATCTATTGCACCCACAATAGCCCCAACGCCTGTTGGAACCAGTTCATGGGTATCTTATCTACCAATGTACCCGTGAATGGGTTCTAGCAGCACGGCTATCATGCGCGCGAGCTCTCTCGATTTTTCTCGCACTATCCGTCTCTTGATTATTAGAACACTAAGAACAAGAGGTATACTGCGAGAAACATCGAGAGTATGTCGCGGCCGTCGCATGATAGACGTGCTGGGGGCTAGCACAACTGACGCCCCGCAGCGACGCGAGTCGAAGAATGATCTACCCTCCTCTTTCGAATTTGCACGGTGCAAGTGAGACAGGGGACGCTCAGTAGCGCGCGAAGCGACTTGTCGGCAAGTTGTGCTAGAGTACTGGCGTCTTATATGCATGACATTAAACTTCGTCTCCAAAACGCCTCTACGTGTTGGATCTATATCCTCACGCACGGCTTTCAAATAACCGGGCTTTGACCCATGGGTTTCAATCGGAGGTATTAATATTTCTACTATATAGCAAAGAAGAAAAGTCTGTGAGATTGTAGCTTTGTAAGTTTATATGTAAGGAGTAATCTCCGGAACTACACATCCGATTTTTTTTTCCTGCGTATTTATGGACTTTCTGGATGGAGATAATGGCTATATATTATCCCATGGTTACGCCTGCGTTCTTTGCACTGTAAGAGCGAAGCCGCGCGGACAGGTATAGTTGTCATGTAAACTGTGTTATCGATTTATATTGTGTTTATTTCTAGGCGCAAATCTATATCGGGCAACTGGAAGACCAACCAAGGATCGGCCATACTGGAGGCTATCGGCATGAACGATCGGTACAAGATGTGGATCGATGAGGTAACTTATAAATACTATCTCACTCCATCTTTAAACTCGCATTCATCAACAGATTTCGATCTTGATTGATATGCTACTGAAGATGGTTACAGTAAATAAAATAGAGTAAGTATATTCTCAGGGCACGCAACATAAATATACCTAATACTTACATAGAATATAATTGCTTTTTGCGTGTCACATTACAGGTTAGAGATCATGGAAACGATATAATACAGCGAAGTACACATGTGACGCCTTGCGACGATTGCAAACATTAGGCCTGAATTGAATACTAGAGCCATTAGAGAACCATAAAAGTACATCAAACCTACTTGTATAAGGATAACATTTTCAGAAGAATCGAGTATTTTGGTTTCATTGTGATTAAAATGTACCTACCTTCAATAATCTTCCTTCAATTAAGTATCAGCTTATCTAAATGGTATCTGGCTGTTTGACCACTTGCTGTAATTGCGGCAACGTAACAACAATGGGGCAGTGGGAAGCGTCAACTGTCATGCGAGTATTACTAAAAGATATTGCTAATTGTTGATATCTTTCTGCACCTCTTGAGGCCCTTTAAATTTTACGAGTCTCAACTGTCATCACTTAGGCGCTTGGCCAAAGGCGACTGGCCAGTTGACCTGTGTTACTCTCGACCGACTATAGTCCGACAACTTCACCACAGATCAAAGAACACAGTTCTCGCCGGCGCGGTGTGCGGGGGGTATAACGGGGGCGCGCACGGCTTGCGAGCGCAACGCCCGCTCCCGGTCGGACAGTTTAAAAAAAAAATCACACTTAGGTACTTTTTTGGAGATTCCTCCACTCTGTCCTGTACGCACGGACGCCGGTCGGACTTTAGTAATATTGTATCTTCGTGATGCGTCACTGGTGTTTTCAAATCTTGTACGTTCGGCCTATATGAACAATACGAACCAGCATCAGCAGACCCAGCAGTCACACATTGGACCCGATTCTACGTGCACATGGCTTAACTAGCCTAAAACTAAATTGTCTAATATTTAGACATAATTTAGGCGGCAGATTAAAAACGACATATTTAGAATAGCATTTAGGCAGCTAAGTAAGTTGTATAGACCGCCTAAAATAAGAAACGTCAGATTCAAATTAGCGCTGTCATTTGATTATGACAGCTGCTCATAGAATAGCAAAGTGTTTTAGCGACACCTAAATAAAATTAGGAAGTTTAGAGGCCACTGTAGAATCGGGTCCTCTGACTTCACAATCCACTGACGGCTTTTATCATTTACCAGTTTTTGTCTTTTGCCAAATAGAAGGACCAACGGCTCATTGTTATGGCAAACTTTGTTGATGGTCTAATATATTCATCAGTAACTTCTATTGTACACCCAGTTGTTCTGATATATGTATACCATCCCTAACTCTGCCCGTCAACTTGATGTGTACATCAGTTTATTTTATCAGAGAAGTCATAGTATTATCAGTACTATCACTTCTCTCATCACCATCATAATCATCCTCCTCAGATATGCCGCTTTTCAATCGAGCAGCTACGTAATCCGAATATCCTATTAATATTTTATATTTTAATTAGACGTTTTAATTGAAAAACCTTCAGTCCTGACAGTCCTGACACCCACAAAACAAGAAACGGAATACAAATGAAACGTGTCACAAAATAGTCCCAACTCGGCATCAGCTTAGTCAATACACCAAGATTAATCATGTATCCAGGTGAGCGAGACCTTCGGCGGCCTGGAGGTGTGCGCGCTCGAGCTGGTGGTTGGCAAGGACGGGCGCGAGCACATCATCGAGCTCAACGACTCCGCCACCTCCTTCATGGGCGACTCACAGGAGGAGGACCGCCGCCACCTCGCCGACCTCGTCTTCCAGCGCATGCAGGTTTGTAGCAGTGTGAGATGAGTAGGTCAACCACCCCGTCACCTCCTTCGTGGGCGACTCGCAGGAGGAGGACCGCCGCCACCTCGCCGACCTCGTCTTCCAGCGCATGCAGGTTTGTAGCAGTGTGAGATGAGTAGGTCAACCACCCCGTCACCTCCTTCGTGGGCGACTCGCAGGAGGAGGACCGCCGCCACCTCGCCGACCTCGTCTTCCAGCGCATGCAGGTTTGTAGCAGTGTGAGATGAGTAGGTCAACCACCCCGTCACCTCCTTCGTGGGCGACTCGCAGGAGGAGGACCGCCGCCACCTCGCCGACCTCGTCTTCCAGCGCATGCAGGTTTGTAGCAGTGTGAGATGAGTAGGTCAACCACCCCGTCACCTCCTTCGTGGGCGACTCGCAGGAGGAGGACCGCCGCCACCTCGCCGACCTCGTCTTCCAGCGCATGCAGGTTTGTATCAGTGTGAGATGAGTAGGTCAACCACCCCGTCACCTCCTTCGTGGGCGACTCGCAGGAGGAGGACCGCCGCCACCTCGCCGACCTCGTCTTCTAGCGCACGCAGGTGTGTAGCAGTTTGAGATGAGTAGGTCATCGACCCCGCCACCTCCTTCATGGGCGACTCGCAGGAGGAGGACCGCCACCACCTCGCTGACCTCTTCTTCCAGCGCATGCAGGTGTGTAGCAGTGTGAGATGAGTAGGTCAACCACCCCGTCACCTCCTTCATGGGCGACTCGCAGGAGGAGGACCGCCGCCACCTCGCCGACCTCGTCTTCTAGCGCATGCAGGTGTGTAGCAGTGTGAGATGAGTAGGTCAACCACCCCGTCACCTCCTTCATGGGCGACTTGCAGGAGGAGGACCGCCGCCACCTCGCCGACCTCGTCTTCCAGTGCATGCAGGTGTGTAGCAGTGTGTGTAGTGGGGTGCAGCATAGCGATCTCATGGTTGACGGCAAAATTAAGTAGAAACCACTGGCTGTCTTGTCCAACTAATAGTGACTGTCAGTGATGGATGGTATCGTTAAATGGCCGATCCATTCAACTGGCTAAGAAATTTGTCAGGGGGACTGGCCTCATAATCATGTTACACTATTAGCGCTGTACCCACTCCTCTAGCTGGGCTACTTACCAGCATAGCATATATTGGGACGCGTTTTCTGGCGAAAGGATATTTTGTACAAGTGGTCACGAATGGGCTCAGGAGCGCTAAATTACGTCGCGTTGCGTTTTACAGTGTATTCCAATCACTACATAGTATAAAACAAAGTCGCTTCCCGCTGTCTGTTCCTGTGTATGCTTAGATCTTTAAAACTACGCAACGGATTTTGATGTGTTGTTTTTAATAAGTAGAGTGATTCAAGAGGAAGGTTTATATGTATAATATAGTACCCGCGCGAAGCCGGGGCGGGTCGCTAGTCGGTATTTAAATGAACACACCGTTTGTGAATTTCCAGTCTGTATGCCGGCCGGGCATCGCCAAGACGACGCGCAGCTCGGTGTCGGGCAGCTCGGCGCCGTCGCCGGAGGAGCGCGCGGCGCCTCTGCCGGGCGCCGGGCCGCCGGGCGCGCCGCCGCCCGCGCTCGCCGCCGCCGCCAGCATCGACCGCCCGCTGCCGCCCATCCCCGCCGAGCCCAGGCAGCCGCCGCCGCCGCCGCTCACGCGCCGCGACTCGCAAGGTATGCGACACTAACCCGGCCACAAGTCGGCACAGTGCATGGCCGCGCCTCTTTGCGTGCTGTGCAAAGCTGCGGGCAAATCGGTGTATCACGGCTGGGCTCAAAATTATGTTCCGCACCACGCCCGAGAAGGAATAAGAGCGATGGCCACCGGGTCTCCTCGCAGCGTTGCACCAAACCGTCAGTAATCGTTGTTCGTTAAAATCTGAATATATTAATAGTTTTTAGAGATGGGCCGACTATGGGCTTGGCCGACTAATCGGCTTGGCCGATCGTGGAGTTCGGCTAAGATCGGGTGCAATCGGGAAACTTCGTTTCGCTATGTCGTCGCACTGTCTGCATGCGTTCAATCAAAGTACCAAATGTGATAATAAATCTGTATTTGAGTAAAATATAAAACGAATGGTAAAAAATGGCAGTTTACTTATTCTATGTCTCGTTTTCCTGTGATCCATAAAGTGCTGACTGATCGGCACATTTAGCCGACTAGTCGGCGACTAGGGTTCTCTATTGGATCGCATAAAATCATTTGGAATAATATAATAACGCATAATTTTTTAAAGCCGAATTAGCGTTAAGCCTAATCATGTTATGGCATAAATTTTTAGGCATAAAATTAAAAAGAATAAACGAAAATAGCATAATCATCACAAAGACTAACATCAGATAGCATAAATACAAAAAGACATAATAATTACTTGGCATCATTACAAAACGCATAAAAATTGTGTCCTAAAAAATAAAATCATGCATTACACAAAGCAATGAAAGCATAATGCACGGCCCAATAATGTACAGCCTGATAATCCATGTACATTGGGACGGTCATCTATGCGGACTAATAATCTCCAGCGAGTCGACGCCACCCCGCTGCGCGGGGTGTCTATTTCTGGTCTGAGGAACACAAGTGAACCCTAACCTAACCGACCTAAGACAGAGTTCGCTTATGACAAGCCATTTTTATCCGCCCTGATAATGCACGACCCAATAATCCGCGTCCACGAAAAGTGTAAATGCATGCTAACAACGAAACTGTGTTTTATTTATTTAGAAAACAGAAATTATGCTTCAAAACAGATATGATAAATAATTATTAGCCCATACAATAGTATGCATAATGAGTATTAGTCGAATACAAATTAGTCCAAGTAAAATTATTCTAAAACCATAGTATGCCAAACAAAGTAAAGGTTGAACACTCCAAAACTTGGGCATTTATTTATACGTATAATTTAATTTTTCCATATTATATAAACTTTTTAGTAATATATTTATAAACTCCATAGTATGATGAATAAAAAATATTATGACAGCATGTCACTTCGATCATTCGTTTTCACGATGGCGAGCCTTGAACTTCAGCAGCGTGAAACGATTTTGCTCAAACACGCAGAAAATCCCCTTCTAAGCTACAGAGGACTAGCAAAGTTATTGAAATACCCGCAATCCACTGTTTGTTCTGTTTTAAAAAAGTTCCGAGAACGATTGACTATAGATCGGAAGTCAGGTTCTGGCGGAAAACAAGGCGTAAGACATAAAAAAAAGAAGCCAAGGTTTTACAGCTTTTTAAGACAAATCCGAAGATCTCATCACGCGATGTCGCCAAAAAAGTGCAAATGTCACAATCTTTTGTGCAAAAAGTAAAGAAGAGAGCTGGATTAAGGTCTTACAAAGCTCAAGCTGCACCAGACCGCAATGCTCAGCAAAATTTGACGGCCAAACGAAGGGCAAGAAAGCTATACGACAATTTCTTAACAAAATTTAAATGCATCGTGTTGGACGACGAAACGTATATAAAAGCTGACTTCAAACAGATACCAGGCCAGGAGTTTTATACTAGTACGAGTCGCAAAGACGCTCCTGAGGACTGTAAGTTAAAAAAGAGGTCCAAGTTTCCAAAGAAGTACTTGCTCTGGCAAGCTATTTGCAGCTGCGGTAAAAAAAGTCGATCATTTATCACTACGGGCACTGTAAACAGCGAAATTTACAAGAAAGAATGTTTGGAGAAGCGACTATTACCCTTTCTGAAAAATCATACTTCGCAAGTTCCATTGTTTTGGCCCGATTTAGCAAGCTGCCACTATGCCAAAGCTGTGTTAGACTGGTACAAACAGAATGGTGTTGCTGTGGTACCTAAAAACAGCAATCCTCCTAATTGCCCTGAACTTAGGCCTGTCGAGCAATATTGGTCCATAATGAAAGGGATATTAAAAAAGAAGGGCGGGCAAATCAATTCTGTGGCTGATTTGCAAAAAACATGGAGTTGGGCTGGTAAAAAGTACCCTAACAATGCCGTGCAAGCATTGATGAGCAGCATTCGACGCAATGTGAGGGCAATGGCGTATTCAAGCCATAATTAAATACACATTTGTATGATCATAGATGTATGATAGTCATGTAAGCTAATCTAATAAAAAGTTTTTTCAATATTGTACTTGATTATGTTTTATTGACTACTTTATATGCCCACGTTTTGGGGTGTTCAACCTTTAGTAGGCCAAAGTATTATTATGCGACAGTATTATTATGCCAATAGAAATTATGCCAAATCAATTATGCAAAACTATATTAGTCTAAAAAAAATTATGCCAATGAAGGGGATCCCGGCGACTAGTCGGTACATCTCTAATCGTTTTACATTTTTCTATGGAATGACCCCTGCTGGCGCCATATGTAACGTTGATTGATAGGCCTGTATTCGTAAATTGGTGCAACCCGCCCTAAGAGCTACACACGATACCGCAGAATTGATACAAGTAAACTATAGCTTAGTGTCGCGCTACAATTTGCGAGTTCGTATCGCTTCAAAATCCGCCGTGTGTAACCGCTCTAACACAGTTTTCCGCGCCAGATGAGCGGGAAATTAATGTGCGGTTACATGGTTAGATTGGTGCAGGCTAATATTCGACAACTAAATTTCTTTCAATGCGATTATTTTGCGCAATGAGTTGTTAACATTAGCTCCTATTGCCAATCTAGTTCGACCAGCAAGTCTACCAGGCAATTAGACACGAGTTTGTTTGCCTTATTGAAAAAGATACATTATGTGACCAAAGCGCCAGCACCAGGATTCAAGATCTTTACGCGCTACTCCAGATTGTTTGAATGCACCTGCGACTGTGCTTGCAAAGTGACTGCTCACCTAATAAATACAACAACGTCGCCCCCAACACAGTCCCTTTTTAACCCCCGACGCAAAGAGAGGGGTGTTAGTTTAACGTGTCTGTGTATCTGTGTATCTGCCTGTGGTATCATAGCTCCCAAAAGGATGGACCGATAAGAATACGAATTTTTTTGTGGCATAGATAATTTTATCCCGAGTGTTCCTAGTCATGTTTCATGTAAATCTGTTAAGCCGTCTTTGAGATATTGGACTTTGAAATGAAAATGTCGGAGGTTTTTCAACTTTTCTAAGCTGTAGTTTTCAGTTATAAAAGCTCGACATCAAACTCATGCGTTTGTTTGTTGTTGCCCCAGCATCCCAGTCGTCGACGGTGTCGTCAGCGTCGGCCGCGCCTGGCGCGGTGGCGGGCGCGGGCGCGGGCGCGGGGGCGGGCGCGGGGGCGGGTGCGGGGGCGGGCGCGGCGGGCTCGGCCGGCGGCCGCGGCGGGTTCGCGCGCCAGGGCTCGCTCAGCGCCACGCTCACCGAGGACGCCGAGGACACCATGAAGAACTTGCGGAAGACCTTCGCCGGCATCTTCGGGGACATGTAAAGCTAACCGCCGTTCGGACAATACGCGCCCGGGCCGCTGGTCCGGCCCGGCGACGACATACGAATTGCGGCGCGACAAGCGTTTTATCTGTTCATTGCGCGGTCGGGAAGCGCAACGCGCTGTGGTTAGTTGGGATCACGCGCAATGAATTAGAAAAACCGCTGCCGCGCAATGTTGTGGTCGAGCCAGCTGAGCGATTTATGACCAACCAGTGAGCAGCCTCGTAGCGGTGGCTCGATGAAAACGACCGTCATATCTGGTGCGCGTTTATTGACCGATTGAGGTAACGTTGTTATTTGCATAATTTTCGTACCTTTATTACAAACTTTACATATACATTGTTACAAAGTATAGATGAAACCGGTTCTGGTATTTTTTATTATGAATACTCATATCGTTTGCATCGGAGGGGGAGTTTAGCCCTACAGGTCGGACCTCCTTCCGAGGGAACGACCGTTGAAACCGAAGCTATAGAATAGTGTTAACGTAATATAACTATAGATTTTGTACAATAAGTTTATTATAAAATAATGAAAATACGAATCAACTGAGCTGCATTGTGATCGAACCCGTTCGGTACGCGCCGCGCAATCGCGCGCGTCGTTAGTAGTGTCTGTCTCCGGCCTTCCTTCGCGCCCGCCGCCCGCCCGACGTCAGTGAAAAACGCTTCAATAGTTTACCCCATTCTTAAAAGGAAACACAACGGCCGTTTTTCCATAGAAACGTAGTCCCCTGTTTTCTCCCTGGATAATGGATAATTCCATGAATCTATTGACTAGTATCAAAAGGTAGCCGATGACACCTATGGTTCTCTATTGGATCGCATAAAATCATTTGGAATAATATAATAACGCATAATTTTTTATAGCCGAATTAGCGTTAAGCCTAATCATGTTATGGCACAAATTTTTAGGCATAAAAATAAAAATAATAAACGAAAATAGCATAATCATCACAAAGACTAACATCAGATAGCATAAATACAAAAAGACATAATAATTACTTGGCATCATTACAAAACGCATAAGTACACAAAGCAATGAAAGCATAATGCACGGCCCAATAATGTACAGCCTGATAATCCATGTACATTGGGACGGTCATCTGTGCGGACTAATAATCTCCAGCGAGTCGACGCCACCCCGCTGCGCGGGGTGTCTATTTCTGGTCTGAGGAACACAAGTGAACCCTAACCTAACCGACCTAAGACAGAGTTCGCTTATGACAAGCCATTTTTATCCGCCCTGATAATGCACGACCCAATAATCCGCGTCCACGAAAAGTGTAAATGCATGCTATGTAATGTATTTAGAAAACAGAAATTATGCTTCAAAACAGATATACCAAATAATTATTAGCCCAAACAATAGTATGCGTAATATGTATTCGGCCAATACAGATTAGTTCAACTGAAATTATGCTATTAGCGTAGTATGCCAAACAAAGTAGTAGGTCAAAGTATTATTATGCGACAGTATTATTATGCCAATAGAAATTATGCCAAATCAATTATGCGAAACTATATTAGTCTAAAAAAAATTATGCCAATGAAGGGGATCCCGTGCCCCAAATGTAGACGCGAATGTCGATCCCGGATTGGCTTATATAGTCACGAGAGACGTTGTCCTTCACGTACAGACGCTGCTTAAATCATCTTTCAGGATGTATAAGGACTTAACATGTTCCTATGTTTTCCTTTTTTTCATAAATGTACATATTCTTAAAAGAGATATTAACCTTGAAAAACCTAAAAAAAAACAGTTTTTCCGCTGTGTTCAAACATCCAAAAAATAAGTAATTTACTTTAAAAATAAAGTTTTAACCGACTTCAATTTAGTACTCCGCCAAGCCACGAGAACAATTCCACATTTATTTTCCAATTTACCACATGAACTCATTTCCGAGAGCGCGTTGATTATTAGAGAAAAAAACCCAATCGCTGTATGTGGCCCTTATAATAATATTTGAGGACTTCCGTCGATTCCATGCACAAGGATCACCTTTGGTACTTCATTAGCTGCTATTTCAACGGAATCTTATCAGAATCTGTGACGTACTATTGTAATTTTAAGTATATAATTGAGGAATTCCATAAGTCATCTGTGGTCTTCATCCTCAATTCCACTCCACCAAATTTATGATTTCACGAGATATAATAGAATATATCAAAATCACTACACGCGTGCCTAATATAATTGAGGAGTTCCCTGAATTCCTCATGGATCCCATCATACAACTGAAATTAAAAAAACCGGCCAAGTGCGAGTCGGACTCGCGCACGAAGGGTTCCGTACCATTATATATAATAATAAGTTACAATAGAATTTGTACGAAACTATTACTTCTTGAAGTACATTTTATAAGTTGGTCGACTATTACTCGTAAACGTGTAAAGCCTACTTAGCTGTGATAGTTTTCCTTTTAACTTCGTTATATGTACTACTACCATGAATTTTTTCACATATCCCAAAACAACCATTTAGCTAGCAGGGGGTGGGGACACTGGAGTTTAACAAAAATTAGCACTTTAAGGCTTAATATTTCACAAACGGATCGTTTAATCGAAAAATTGTTTTCACAAACCCCCAATATTTTTAAAAGACCTATCCAACGACACCCCACACTATGGGGTAGACGACAATAAAAAAAAACATCCCCACTTTACATGTAGGGGAGGTACCCTAAAAAAAATGTTTTTCAAGATTTTATTTTACCACTTTGTCGGCATGACTAATATGTATATTCATGCCAAGTTACAGCTTTCTAGTACCAAGAGCCTCTGAGCTAAGCTGCGGACGGACGGACGGACGGACGGACATAGCGAAACTATAAGGGTTCCGTTTTTGCCATTCTGGCTCCGGAACCCTAAAAATGGGACCCACCTGGAAGCATATATGTATTTACAAACAAAGTACTTTTTTTGAAGTAGGTTAAAAAAAGGAAAACAGGAACACGGCCAAAGCCTTTCTTTGATTTTTAATAAAAAAAATAGTTAAAAAGATCAACTTTTGGAGAAGAAATCGGGGGACTCTTGCTCTTAAAGCTCACTCCTCTTAAAGCGACGCTCTACTTTTGCAGGAAGATCTAATACACGTCAGATTTCATTCCAAAGCCCTCCCTCCCTCCGAAGATGAAAAATCTGATTTGTGTCGAGTTAATGTAATGACAAATCAGATAGTATTTTCTTCCCTGGCGCGGCCGTCGGCGGGCGCACGCACCTTCGTAGCAGGACGCAAACGACGCTAACTTCGCATATAGTACTATATCATTGACGACAAATAAAATGTTTGGCAATAAGTAGAATTGAACCGTTTAAGGATTTGATATGTAATTAATTTTCATGACTTCCCTTTAGCGTTAACTGATCAACTTATAATCGCTTATAATAACCGAGTGGAACCAGGATTGGAAGGATAAGTAAACGATTGCTATGTCAGAAGTATTTGGTTTGTGCAAAAGTTGTCATCAAACGAGTTTAATTCCCTTGTGTGGTCCTTTTAGATCTAAATTGTTGGGATATGAGCAATGCTATTTAAGACAATATTGTTAAATGCAAGAATTAATCCACATTTTATATAACTTAATACTAGTTGTATCTCATAGTTTTAAGAATATCTTGTTGATGCGTATATGTGATCATTATTTCCGTGCTTCAAAAGATTATTGTTATTTGAAAATTACGGAACTGGTTACTCCGGAAACTACCTGATCAGCTACCAAACCGCACATGTTATTATTTAAATCACATTTCATACATTCCATAGAGCTATTTTATTTATTAAATATTTTAATTAATCTATTTAATTATTAATTTATTGTGGTTTTTGGAGGGTTGTATTTGAACGAAGTGTGATGATGTGTCATATCAAGAACGAATGAGGCTCAGATCTGGGACGAACCAGGACGAATGGATTCAAAATCCTTTGCACTCTTGCCACGACTGCTTGCGAGTTAAAAATTTCATAAATCTCTATATAATTGTATCAACCATGTATTGCCTATCTATCCTTTAGCTAAAGTAGAATTTTGAAATATGTAGCTTTACGCGACGGTATATAATCGGATCTGTATGAGCAGCCATCTCCGTGTCTCCCAACACCATTAGTCGACCATTTGTTACTGTAGATTTTACAACGAAAATAGCTATACGTATACATTACATGTAAGTTACAAAATGTACCTATCGGTTGCAGATAGATATGGCGGCTTTTGTTCATTTAGTGCTCAAAGTTTTCATTCACATTTGTTGCTGGGGCCTTTGTACCGCGTCATACCAAAGTAGAGTTACTCGTACTGTACCTCCAGTAGGTATGAGTAGTATTTTTAGTGTAATTTTTATATGCACTCGTAGCTAGTTGGACACAAAAATTGTTTAGCCGTAACCACCATGTAACTACGTGTAAGTATGATATAAAATGCGCAATTAGATACCTTATTATAAACAATTTTATTACATAAAATTGATACAGTAAAATATGAATCGATGAGTTAATTATTTTAATAGTACAGTTATCAGATAATGTATTTATTGTATATTGTACTGCAGCGACTTAAATTAGTTTTATTTTTAAAATGTTTAATGTTATTAGTTTATTAGATATCGATATATAAATAAACACTAATATAAATGCTGTTGTTGTTGTTGCTAACAAGTTATACGATGTGTACTCATTCAGACGGGCGGTCGCAGGCGGCGGCCACGACAAGAGCGGTAGCACAAGGTTCCATGTTGGAATATTTCTATCTCTATCATCATAGAGATGGCGATATTCGTTCTTACTTGTTCTTCGCATAATTTTGAATACAAAATTATACCTAATTGCCGGGTGCACACTGAAGAATTACTTCAAAATTTGTATTTACTCCCAGGTTCGTCAGATATTATCAGCTTTGTGTGCTAAATGATCAGTAGGTATAGCTACGGTAGCCTAGCGGTTCAAGCACGCGGCTGTCAAGCGGCGGTCGTGTGTTCGAATCCCGGCTCGTACCAATGAGTTTTTCGGAACTTATGTATTAACGGAATATTCACCGTTTGCTTTTCGGTGAAGGAAAACATCGTGAGGACACCGGTCTAATCCCAATAAGGCCTGGTTTTCCCCCTAGGTTGGAAGGTCTGATGGCAGTCGCTTTCGTGCCTATGCCAAATCTTGGGATTAGGTGTCAAAGCACACCCGGGAATAACGCTAGGAGGATGATAATGTGTGATAACTGATCAGTATTGCAGCTTTTGTAATTTGTCGTGGCAGTCTTCTGCTTAGGGAGAGAAAGGGACATGGAATGTCACACCTATAAATAACCTATCAACCTTTATGGAGCCGAGAACTATCTCGTGAGTCGTGAACCAGCGTGCGCTCCGCCTCGGCCCAGCAAGGCTATGCGACATCCGTGTCTCTAGAAAGTATTAATACCTATAATGGAATGCATGTTAATCTATATAATATAATAAATACCTCTTTTGGTAAGTCAGTACCGAATAGTTGTTTTAATTGTACACCATCCCTTTATATTAAATTTAAAAGACTTAATGATAGTAAACCCATTTATTAATATAAATTTTGCTTAATACTTTTCATATAAAATCTTTATCAAAGTATATTGACTCTCACAAAAAGGCACCAAAATTCTAACAACGATATTTTTATAATTACACAAGAACATATTAATATAAAGGAAGCAATGATTATGCCTAATTAAAAATAAATGCGTCAAAACAAGTGCGGGGCTGTTTAAATCAAATACTCCGCGGGGATGAGTCCAACAATAAGGTAGTTTCCTCACCAGAGATAAACTACGTTCCCATACAAGTTGCACATATCTTAAAACTCTCGCACTTAAACATTTAACTATTGCGCGAAACATTGGAATGGAAGTTATAGGTATGTAGCTTAGCTAAGTCGATGTGTATGAGAAAATATAAGCTTACCAGCTTTAGCTCTTTATATCTAGAACAAAACTCGCGATTACACAAAAATGTTGATTTGTCGTGGGTTTTCTCTAAGAGGCGCTACACGTACGAAATCGGCGGACTGCATGCAGGCCGCCGCGTGATTTCGGCCCGTGTGGATACGGCTCGGCGGCCGGCCAAGTCGAGGTCACTCCGTACTAGATTTTCTGTAATCTTGCTTGGCCGTCCGCCGATTTCGTAGGCGTACCGTCTCCTTATCTCGTGCTAGCCGTACCTACCTAGTACCTACTGTTGGAAACGCAGCTTAAACCGATGACTCAGGATTTGGCTAACACAAGATCTTTAAGTGACAAGGTAGAGCGTCCGTCACTGTCACTGGCTGTCACCGTTCGATAGAACGAGACAGACGCTCTATATTGTCACTTATTGCGTAATACGGCTGACCATGATACAGGGCCGGAGTAGCCAAATATTTCGTAACACACCCTTATTCTTACAGTAATTAAAGACGTGTACCGAAATGATTGGCTACCTTGGCTGCTACTAACCATATGACGCTGACTGTACATGATAAATACATATTATTTGTAGCTTGGAGGGTCCATGCCGGTGTTCAAGCTGTAGTTGCGGTACATGCCGGCCGCGGAGAGCCGGTTCGTGAACGTCTGCCCCGCGGGGAAGAACACGGAGGGCACGGAGTGGATACCTGCAATCATATGTGTCAGTAGAACCACTAAATATAGCTGTGTGGTTCCAGTGTGTCGCTTCCAATAGTTCCGATACAAATCACAATTCAATAAAAAAAAAACCGTGTTGCACTCCGGGAGTGCCGGCAGAAGTGAAAACTCAATAACATTGTAACAGTTTTTCGATCAGGTCACGTGACATCTTACGGTGTCACCCTAAAAATGAATTTGACGCAAATTTATAAACAATTATTAATTATTTAGGCGGACGGGCCGCGGGCGCGTTGGGTGCGACGGGCCCAACGCGCCGCCGCGGCGCAACGGTGCCGGGGTCCGGCGCGCCGGCGGGCGGCGGCAAACACAATACCAATTTGTTTTTGCCATTGCCAAATATTTTTCAAAGCTTTATCTCTTTAGGAATAACGTCTAAATTCGAACTATTCGAATTTGCAAGAACAGCAGATGGCGTTGCACGGTGGCGACCAAAATATTAATTTGTTTTTGCCGTTGATAAATATTTTTCTAAGCTTTATCTCTTTAGGAATAACGCCCAAATTCGAACTATTCGAATTTTCTCAATAGCAAAACGGTGAAGGACGCGTTGGTATTATTACAAATTTATTTGCAGAATATGCTATTGCAAAAAGTGTTTAACGGCTTTATACTCTTACGAATAGCGTTCAGTTTTGAATGAAGTCGAATCGGCTAGCAGCAAAAAGTGACCTCCTTCACATCTGACGTCACAAAACTCTGTCGCGTATTTAACAAATGTTCCCCATCCCAAAAAGTGCTCAGCGCCGCTAAAGAAGTATTCACTTAAAAAAAAAGTAAGATGTTTCTCTCTTCTCGTGGTGAAATAATAGTACATTACTACAGAGGCCGGGAAGTAAGGTGTTGCCGGCCGAGCGTAGCGAGGTCGGATAGTTACGAGGCTGTCAACCCCTTTTCACGCCGAGGTATGTATAGTGCTTTTTCTCAAACATGCAATGAAATAAATTAAAAAAAAACTCCAAGAAATCAAACTTTAATTTTCATGGCTGTACACGCCGTGTCCCTGTGCCACAAATTGTGGAATGGAAATTAAAAAGGACCATCTTGCCGGCCTAGGCGTCCAATTTTGTATCAAATGCCATTACGGGTCTCTCGTCTGGCTGCGCCCGAAACGTGACACTTCGAAGCCCATTATGAAGAACACAACGTCAATATTTCATTGCATGTTTGAGAAAAGAGTATTATCCTCTTTATTTTAATTTCGTCTTAGACTAGGTTTTTACAATAATTATATCTAAAAAGTAAAATATAAAACTATACAAACAAAACGTAAAATCATTATAAAAACCTAACCTAGGGTACCGCCGCTTAAGCTACCGGCGGTCAGGGCGAAGAGACAGGAACCTCCTGACTATCCGCGCAGTATCCAGGAGTACCGCCTTCTGTATCTGACCCTTGATCCAACCAAACCTAGACCCTTGATCCAGCCATCTAGCGAGTCTCTTGAGGCTCTTCGCTATGAAACCGTTCGCCGAAACGACTATCGGGACGTTATTATTAGTATTATTATTATCACGCTCATTTCCGCGCGTCGAACTATCCAGGGCAGGATATATTAAAATGTGATTTGACGTGAAGGAAATTATGGAGGCTTTCTATGTACCTATATAAGTATTTATCTATCTTTATAAGTATATGTCGTCGCCTAGTACCCATAGTACATACAAGCTTTGCTTAGTTTGGGACTAGGTCGATTTGCGTAAGATTATTCCCCTAATATGTGTTTATTGAGAGGTCAAATTTTACAAAATAGAAGAAAAACCACACACCTGCTGCCGTCCTTCTAATTTAAATTGAGTTTCGTTGGCAAAGTCATTGACGGTAAAGTCAACGTATATGATATTTGTTTTATTATAGGGGAGAGTGGGGGAATTGGGAACACTTAACTTCCACGCTTGAAAATAATAGAAAGGAATTCACAAACACAATCAACTTTTATTTAAACTTAAACTTTGTTTATCTATCTATCCATTTCTCATACAAGACATTTCCAAATCAACGTTTTATTAAAAAATATGATCAAAAAAATAAAAAATTGCCGTTCCTATTTACCCGAACCCCTATGGGGTAATTGAAACCACCGCACGGGGAAAATAGGAACGGAATGGGGTAATTAGGAATGGCACGTTTATCAGTCGTTACAATAAACAATTTAACTATTATTATTTAGTATGGCACATATCACACACATAACCTTTACTAGTCTCGCCAGCAGTACATTTTTCATGTGCCCAGAGCTTGCAAATGGCGCACACGATCCAATCTTCTGTTGGTGGAGATTCATATTTTTCGTTAATAATACTCTTCGTGGCTTTCAGTTCCCTTGCCTCTTACTTTCTTAATTCTTGGCTTCTTTTGTGCTGTTTTTAAGCTGGTCTGTTTTTTAATTGGAGATTTTCTTTTTTTAGAGCTGGTTAAATATTGTTGTTTTTGGTACCGAGTATTGCACTGCAGCTTTGCCCAACGTGAGTTTTTTAGTTTTTTACTTCAACTGCACGATGAAGATTTTCAATTTCGTATTTTGTTTCAGTTTTTCTTATGTAAATACGAGGCATCTAAACCAATTTAATAAAGTTGAGCTATTTTATACGATTAACCAGCAGCATGTAGGGGTAATTAAGAACGCGACGGGTAATTGGGAACGGTCCCAAATACCCGCCCCACACCGTTCTCAATTACCCGCAGTAGTAAATTTAAAACAAAATGGCCGCCATCTCTAACAGCATTTTTTGTGAACTACAAACCACGAAGAGTTTGAAAGCAGATAGCATGTGCACGATACTATTAAATTAAGATATTATTGAACTCAAAAATATGATATTTACATACATTAGAATACACGGCCAAAGTTACATCAAAAATGCAAAAAAAAATGTTCGATTCACCGTGACGTCGCACGCGCAGCCTTGCGCTCCCACATTCACTCGCGCACCGAGGGGGTCTAGAAGCGTCCGTAGGACAGGTGCGGGACAGGGTCGTGCGGGGGGAAGTCCTACTTATCTAACTGTTCCCAATTACCCGCCGTTCTCAATTCCCCCACTCTCCCCTACTAGCGACCCGCCCCGGCTTCGCACGGGTACTATATTACACATATAAACCTTCCTCTTGAATCACTATCTATTTAAAAAAACCGCAATAAAATCCGTTGCGTAGTTTTAAAGATGTAAGCATACATAGGGACAGACAGCGGGAAGCGACTTTGTTTTATACGTAGTGATTTAACAAAAGCCCTGCAAAGCTGTTTTTTAATACAGTTTCTCTGCAGGAAGACTTTTAAAACAAAAGTAATGTTACATTATAAATACTTCGGTTAGTTCGACACTTTACTATCTATAATGTATAAAATAAGTCTAAGTATCTTTTTATTTAAACCTGTTGGAGTGTCCGACTGCTGATCTAAAATATATATATATATATATATATATATATATTCTTTTAAAAATACGTACATTAGGTTCGAGTTGGATGGCTGTTGAGAATGTATGTATGGCAGGCGTTTTTTTAAAGTTGTATACAATATATGTAGGTACGAGATGTATAGGTTCCTATACCTACTTTCACAATAAAAAAGGTAGGTAGGACTTTTAAGTTGTCTGATGTTTTTCCGAAGACTTTACCAGAAATGAGACCTAGCTACTCTGTAAACTGCAGACCCCGTATCATGGTCGGCCTTATCACGCGATAAGTGACAAGATAGAGCGTCCGTTACTGGCTGACACCGTTCGATGGAACGAGACCGACGCTCTATCTTGTCACTTATCGCGGCCGACCATGCGGGGCCTGAATTGTAAATCTCATTAAAATCGTTATTCCGGTTTTTGAAAACCCATTTATTTGTTCCTCGTTTAAGTTTAATAGTCCTATAGTAGGTAGTTAGATGAGATAAATATGAAGAGGTAGGTATCCATAATATCTACCATAGCGAATGGATTTACCTACTAAAGATCAGACTACGGTAAATAAAATGTAGGTACCATCATGGACATAAATGAAAGAAAGGAATATTGAGTAAGCAGTCTATATTTAAATCAACCTTTAAAAACGTAACATTTTCAAACCATGTAAACCCTACATTGCGTAATATAACAAGGTAATAAAACTCTAACAATTCTAATGCAATCTTCACAGAACTACTATTCAAATGCAAACTATTCAGAGAATTAGGTAATTCATAAAATAGGTGCCTACATATGAGTCCTAACTTCACAAAAATAAAAACAAAACTTAACTGGAACAAAACGCTTACAAACGAACTTAAAAAGAAAAAAAGCACTTAAAAACAAATTATAATCTTAAAAGTGATAACTTAAACTCGAAAATGCTATTCAAAAAGCACCTTAAAGTTCGTATTAAGATCATTATTATCGTTTTTCCAAATACAACCGTAACCCAGGTTCATAAAGAGTATAATGAAAAGTATAAAGCGTTACAATAAGGGGGGGTTTCACCAAGTTACGTTTACAGGCCGATCAAAGTTCAATATGGCGCCGTCAGCTCATTCCATCGAAACTTGTCAAACTTTACATATTATATTCAAATATTAACGAACACTGCTTACGATTACAGACAACTTTGGTGCAACCCACCCTTAGGCCGGGGCCGCACTGGTAGAGCGATTAGCGACGCGACGGCGATCTTCATACATCAAGTCGCCTCAAGTCGCCCAAGTTGTACTGAAATCGCCGTCGCGTCGCCAATCGCCTTAACCAGTGCGGCCCCGGCCGTGTTGATTTGGAAACAAACGATATTGTCTTTACAGCCGCCATAACTTGTCTTGAGGCACCACAGCTGTCACTTGAGGTAAACTTGGTAAACCTCAAATTGCAATTTCACGGGTGTTAAAGCACATTTAATAATGTTCGGGGTCACGGCCGGTGTTGAGGGAGTAGTTGCGATACATTCCGAATTGCATTAGATTGTTTGTGAACGCCTGGCTCTTCGGGTGATACACCGACGGCACTGAGTGGATGCCTATGGAAAATATAAATAAGGTTACGTTAAATGTCAGTGGCCCAAACGGGTCCAGTAATATTGACAACTTTGCAAGATTTTACACAAATTTTGAAATTATGACCATAATCTAGCACAGGCGTAATGTCGAGTGATACGGCAGCTCGCGCGGCATTACGCCTGCGGTAAGTGCGTGTAAATCCGGCCTTGTGTTGCGGGTGTGAACGTGACAATAAAATACCAACCATCGAGCTGATATTTAGCAAGGGAGAGAGGCCAAGCGCGCACTATGATATTTTATTAGTGTCGCATATATGCCATATGCGCGCACTGACATATAAACACATACGTTGCATTCTTGCGACGCGATTATCGCACGACAAAAAGTCGTAGTGCGTGAGCAGCCTAAGTAGGTAAGAAACGAGGAAATCTTTTAGGAAGTCTTCGTCAAAAGCATTCTAGGTTCTTAAATAAGAAGCTATTTCGTGTTAGTTTTTAGAAAGTTTCATATATAAAATAATAAGAAAAATACTATACTTATTGCGTAAATTATTCTTGCGGGATTTCTTTGTTCAAAATTCACAGGTGTTTATTTTTGTACAGCTTTTAATTAATGTTAAGAACGTCACGCAGTGCAGAATTGTAAAGTCCAACACATAAGCAGCTTAATTATGTTCACAAAACACGGAAAGTAGGACTCCCATCATAACCACGAAGCATGATACGATTCAGGAGTCAAAACCTACTCGTATGTGTCGTAAGCTCCGTCAAAAATTCAATTTACCTTCTAAATGATCCCAATCAGTTTATCAAGTCAGCTAACATCTGACGAGGTACGGTATCGTAATATTGGTAGTTGATCATATGGGCGAATCTTCGTTTACATAAGTAATTTCCATTTCCCAAACTACAAAACCTCAAACTTTCCACGACTTAAAACAAATCAAGGCTAGCTAGGCTAGGCTCTAGGCGATGTTTTTTTATAAGAATCGGAAATTTTCGCCAAGTTTCTTTTATTATAATCCGAAAATATGTAGGTCTCGGTTTCAGAAAAATGGGCAAAATCAAATATTTGAAAAAAATGCTTTGCCTAAAATTAGTAGACCCATGACGTTGCATCCATACTAATATTATTAATGCGAAAGTGTGTCTCTCTGTCTGTCTGTCTGTTACCTCTTCACGCTTAAACCGCTGAACCGATTTGGATGAATTTTGGTATAGAGATAATTTGAGTCCCGGGGCGTTCCCCTATCTTATGTCCGTATATAATATATAGGATGGTGTTTACCCTTAAAATCATCCCCTATGGGGGTGAAATAGGGGATGAAAGTTTGTATGAAGCTACGATATAAACGAGTTCCACGCCGACGAAGTCGCGGGCGGAAGCTAATAGTAGCAATATAAATGTCCACTAACCTGGGGCATACCATCCGTATTCGCTGGCACTAGTGCGGTAGAACGGGTGCTGCTTACTCACTTGAGAACCGTAGCCATTGAACCAATCTGAAATATTACCACTCAGAGATAACGTTAAGATTTAACGCAAGCTAGCAGGCAGGCAGGGTAGGCTCTAGTTTGCAAGGTGGTCACCTAGCTAGCCTGCTAGGTATCCTTCACCTGTTATTTGCTTATATCAATCCCATCGATTTAGAAAAAATACATATATGCTGCTGAGCATAGGCCTCTCTTCGAGTACGCCACCCGTCCCTATCCTGAGCTAATCTTATCCAGAAGTGACCCGCAATCTTCCTAATGTCGTCCACCCATCGAGCTGGTGGACGGCCGACGCCTTTTTGGTCTACCTACATCATTCTGCCTGGCAAGGTGTCCTGCCCAACTCCACTTGAGTTTGGTAATGGTATCTCCAACATCGCGCACCTGAGTGCGACGTCGGATCTCAACATTCCTCACTCGGTCTTGTAGGTTAATACCGAGCATGGCGCGCTCCATGGCTCTCTGTGCTACTCGTATTTTGTGCACAGCCTCACTTGTTAGCGTCCATGTTTTGGCACGTAAGTCACGGTGGGCAGGACACATTGGTTAAAGAGGCGAGTCTTCAGGCATTGTGGAACTTCGGTGGACTTGAGGATGTCGTCCAGTTTATTAAATGCCGTCCAACCCAGCTGTATTCTCCTGGAGATCTCTTTCTGTTGATGCTCTTTGACAAAAGGATAGAATATGTCTAAGATATACATATTGGTCGACCGACTCCAGCCTGTCGTTTCCTACCGTTATGGTTGAATTCAAATTTACCTAGTTAGTAGTATCCTGAGACCTACTCGTAATGAATGAAGCATGGTAAAGATCATGGATCATGCTTTGGAGATCATCCAGGGTTTCGGCAAACAAAAAAATATCCTCAGCGAACCTCAAGTGCGACAAGAAGACACCATTGATGTTTATACCAGCTCTGTCCCATGCAACCGTTTTTCGTCTTCTAAAACGGCCGTAAAAAGCTTGGGTGAAATGGTATCACCTTGTCGCATGCCCGTCTGGACAGATATTAGGTCACTCAGGTTGTGGAGCCTAACTTGCATGGTTACCGAGCTGTTCAGCTCCCGAAGCACATCTACGAAGCGAGCATCGATTTAGCAGCGATGGAGAGAGTCAAACACGGCCCAGGTACAGTTTTATTATCTGCCGTTACAAAGCCGGCAAAAATATTTGACACGTCTTAATGGCCCTAGAAATAGAGTCGTGTCAGATATGTATACGCGCTTTGTTGTGGCAGTTATTGCTGGTGACTGTACCTATACTGGCTGTGAGCCGTACTATACCTATTGAGGTGTATCGGAAAACCCGCATATCGCAGGAAACGCTTCCTGTTACAGCAAAGATCAACGACACCTTAATCGAGATAAGACGCGTTCTGCGCTATACATGGTGCTCCAAATTAATGACGAAGTTTCTGGTACAGTCAATGTTTAAGCATAGATATTAAGCTGGTTTCCTAAAATGCTGTTATTACATTACTTCTAACTATAGGTCGGGGTGTAGGTACTAAACGTAAGTATGTAAAAAAGGACATGGATTTTTTTATCAAAAGTGCCAATATCTAACATTTTTTTCGCAACGAAAGCACAGAATAAGTAATAGTACAAGTACGAAAGACTGCTGTCAGAACAGAACTCCGTAGATCAATTTGCCCTTCGGGCATCTGAAGCAACCTAACGAACCTAACCTAGTACATACCTAATGTTTCGCGAACGCGAAAGGTCCAATATTTCAGCCATTCTTGATTTGAGAGAAAAGTTTTTTAAATAAATCATGCTTCTTTTGGCGTATTCTACACGATAGAACCATATATAATATGTTAATATGTGTCAGTGATTTTTATTTTAGTCCTGCGTACACGGCCTGCGTACCCTTTGCTACAACCCTTATCCAACTTTGTAAAGATATGAGTCATGGTTGCGTTGCATTACTTGGTACAAACATAATAAGTGATATGTAAAAGTTTCCAGGGCTAGTGTAATTAAATAAACAATTTAAATACACTTACGTGGATATTCGAATCGCTTTGGTAAATTGCAAGTAACAAAGAAGTCCGATGTCTTTGGCTCAGGTTTCTGAATTTCTTGTTGAAGGCTGGCTTTGTCGACGCACGTCGCTGAACAAAACCCCGGCGCCAGCTTGTCGTGTCCCCCTTGCTGTTCACTCATTGTAAAATAGCAGAAAATTAACAAAATAAGCAAAATACAACCCCTTGATAGAAAAACTGATCTTAATAATCAAACAAAATTGTTGTCATAGCAACCGCTTTTGTGGGTGTCATAATACCAGAAGTTTACATATCACTTTCATGGAGGTTGCTAAATATATATTTTTATTACTTACCTACAGCGGAAATACCGACTTTTGCAGTTTTATCGGAATCAGTGTGGAATCCGTATAACGACAATAAATATGCGCGCTCGGCGGAAGATCGGTTGCAGTTGCCCTAACACAACTATAAATGAATATATTTTTATTTACAGGTTTATTACTAATTGGACTACTTGTAGAAAGGAATGTTATTAATGAACCAAAAGTAGTAGTAACTAGTAAAGTAGTTCTCTAGTCATTTGCAATCTGTGTTTAAGTTATTGGACTTAGAAGATGGAATATGGGTTATTTTGACTTCAGATGGTGCCTTACTAATTAATACCCTCGTTCTGCCCAGAGGCGAATGAACAATGCAATGCTAATTATTCGACGATGCGCTTCAATGAGTATCCATTTCAAATTAGAGCTCCATATCGCTGGAATGAAGTTAGCAAAACTAGTATTTTTATCTAAGTTCAAGTACTTGAAGTGTATAAAGTTCAACGCATACTTCGACTGGGGTGACTGATAGATTTCAGATTTTTTCGCTAGAATTATTTTAAGTAGGTCCAAGTAGTAAATACCTACTTACTTAAAACACATGATAGCCATCTAAAACTTTCGCGAGTCCATCAACATTTCTTTTTCTCGATGTGGAAATGCTTTAGGCATAGGTACTCATTATTAGGCTTACGCATTAGGTTAGGAAAAGGGGGTTATGTGGGACTCGCTTAGTACATAGCGTACCCACCACACCGGCGTTTTCCCGCTTTGCCGTGAGGGACGCCGTGGGATCGCGAACATTCTACCACGACGCCCCCCAGCAGAGTCCATCTACTTACCTAGGATTGAAATTTGAAACGCACCTCTTGAAGTACTCACCGTAAACAAACTAATTAATTCGGTTTAATAATACACGATAGTCGAGCTTCTCCCAACATTCCAACACCGGATGTAAAAGTGCTCGTGCAGATTAAAATCCTCAATTTTATTGATTATGTGGAATTAAAAAGAATACTTCACAGTCCGGTGGCCTTTAACTCATTGGGCATTCATTCGGCTGAATATATTAGTCGTTATCAGCGGTATCAGGACTTCTGACTACAAACGAGTGGGTGCCTATCGCGCCTCCCTCCACCGCGTTGCCAATCGATCTTACTCGCTCCACCAACTAAGTGCACTTTTAATTTAAACATCAATAAACCGTGATTTCATTGTAAACAACCTTAAAAGTCAGATGTTTCATAGAGCTCAAATTTCTATTATTCTTGGATTAACAGTGACAGTTTCATTCAAAGTTTATTTGTCATAACAACAGCCAATGCGTTGATATTTGTAAACAAATCATAATCAGTGTTTTCTTAAAAACTTAGAGGAATCTAGTCTCCAAAATGAGGACCATAAGTGTACAGCAACCAATAAATTTGAAAGTGGTGAAAATTGAGTTGGACTTCACACCCTTCGATTTGGAGCCGCCTGAACGAGAGAAGCCAAAACAAATTATTGTACCCAAGATCAATTATAGCCGAAGGCCTTCTGTAGTGCCGCCTCCTCCGCCAATCACAAATTATTCGCAACAGGTACGTATTTGACTTGCTATAGATCTAGGTACCCTTATGTGGCCTTCAGTTTATGTTTGTATTTGTACAGTAATCATCAAATGGTGCGGATTACTTTTCCCGACGGAACTCACTTTTCTTTGTGCCTTTTAAACAATGCGATTGGCTTTCATTGTTAAGTGGCAAACAAGGCGATTATCTTTTATTGTTAAGTGTAACCGCTAATTGATACTGTAAAATGTACTTAGTTTTTCAACCAAAAGGCGGCTTTATACCTAGATGAGGAAAGGAGGTCCAAATTAAAAAATACTACTTAGCAAGCTTCCAAATTTAAAAATACCTACTGACCATTATTTATCTAAACAATAGTGGCTATATATAGTCAGTAAAGTATTTGTTAAACAGGCCTTTTAATTTCGAAGGGTTTGTGACACGTCGCTATTTTGGCTAAACAATTGCTTTGTTGGACATGGCATGATTTGTTTTTTTTTTTTAATTCATTGATACAAAGGGGCTTTTTGATGGTTCTAAGATAATGTCCGTTCTAGAAAGAGAATCCGCACAATATTTTTACTCCTCTGGAAGCTAAAAAAATTCGGAATATGCACCCTGATGCCTTGATATTAAAGTCGTATTTAGATATTTGTGAGCAGCTTGTTCGCTTGACGCCGCACCGCCTTAATTCACTGGCATTATCTTTCCAAACATGGGCTTTAATTAAACGAGCTAATAACGAAAATGAACGAGAGTTTCGTATTTTACGGCCACTAGGGGTTGTTTTGCAGGGTAACTGTTCTGGCCGATTTCCAAGTGAAGGTTAGACGAGGTCTCCGCGTAAGACTAAGTGGCGTCAGCCCCGAGGTCATCCTTTGTTGTCGCACCCAATAAGAGTCCTGAGGATTACTGATTAGCTTTACTGCTTTGGGAATCTGATCTCACGAACTATGTCGTTCACATAGGAATAATAATGGAAACTGAAACACTTAGGTAGTTTTTACAAGCTTTTGTTTACATTTTTGGCAGAAACGTATAACAATTTGAATAAACTAGAATAATTTTGGAAATTAGTTTGCAACTTGATAGTTTGGGAAAACTATTTTTCTCAAATTATTCTAGTTTATTCGAGTTTATTCTAGCCTGCGAATGTCAAAAGACGTTTTGTATAGAAATCGAACCACCTTAAGTATCCCTTATTTGTAAAATTGTAACAATAGCGAGAGGGGTTCTAATAAGTTGACGTATAGTTTGTAACAGCTATAATTTGTAACTTAAGTTTGTCATCAGGAGTATTTCCAAGAATCTGGAAAATGGCTATGGTCACACCAATTCACAAAGCAGGAAGTAAACAGGACCCTACTAACTATCGGCCGATATCTCTTCTCAGCGCTTTCTCGAAAATCTTGGAAAAGGTCGTCAGTAAGCGTCTGGTTGGTTTTCTAGAATCACATAATCTACTTTATAGGGGTCAGTTCGGTTTCAGGAGAGGTAGGTCCACGGAGGACGCGGTCTCTCTCCTGACAAGATCAGTCGCATCTTCTCTCGACATAGGGCAAGCCTGCGTCGGGGTTTTCTTGGATTTGGCAAAAGCCTTTGACACCGTGTGTTAACGACGGCCTAACACTAACATCTACGATAGCTATAAAGGAAGGAAAACAAAGAAAAATGCGAGTTTGAAATCAACAGTCTATTCACAATATTTTACACGTTTACGCGGCGGATCTTCGGTAGTGTCTAACGCTCACGCCGCTTAAGCGCCGCGAAGTTGTTCTAGAACAATGGCGACCGCGGATCAGCCAATCAGCGCTCGCCGCTCGCGCGCCAAGATATTACGTTCGGGAACTGTGTTATGTCGTGGCTGGCTGTCGTCCACACTCCCCCCGTCGACATGCTGCGTCGACTCTGATTCGACTGGCAAGACAGCCAGTCTCGTTGTTGGACGTCGGAACACGCCGCCTTTCGTGCGCACCTCTGCGCTACGGACGCCGCCGTCTGGTCCCTTGTATACTTGTTCGACCACGCCACGCGGCCAGACGTTACGTGGTAAGTTGGGGTCAACGACTACGACCAAGTCGCCGACAGCCAGAAGTCGCTCGCCCGCTGCTGAGGATCGACGCGGGGCGAGTGAAGGTAAGTATTCCCGCACCCAGCGGCGCCAGAAATGGTCAGCAAGGGCCTGGCTGACTCGCCAGGTTTTTCGGTCGGCCTCACCACTAGGACCAGTTATAGGGGTTCCCGTGGGGCCGCCCAAAAGAAAGTGGTTAGGCGTAAGGGCCTCAGGATCTCTGGGATCGACTGAGACGTGGGTCAAGGGCCGGGCGTTAACGCAAGCCTCAGCCTCAGCTAGCAGAGTCACAAGTACCTCTTCTTTCGGCGCCCGTGTGTGAAGTGTTGCCTGTAGCGCGGCCTTGACCGAACGCACGATCCGCTCCCAGGCACCTCCCTGGTTCGGCGCCCCGGGCGGGATGAAGCGCCAGTCGATCTGCCGTTGAAGTCCATATTCCTGCAGGGCTGGCAACCACTCTTCATAGGCTGCGCGCAACTCTGCTGTAGCGCCTCGGAAGTTGGTCGCATTATCCGACCAGATCATGCGAGGCCAGCCTCGTCGCGCGGCCATGCGACGAAGCGACATGATGGCGGAGTCAGTGCTTAGCGAATGCACCAACTCTAGGTGAACTGCTCGGGTCGTCAGACAGGTGTAAAGAGCCACCCATCTCTTCTCATGGCGCCGTCCAATGGTGACTGTAACGTGACCAAAATAGTCTAAGCCTGTGTTCGTAAATGCTCTAAAATATGGTTCAATTCGGGCTATTGGAAGGTTTCCCATTGGTGGCACACGTGGACTGGCTCGGCGAATACGACACAACTGACATTGAATTGCCACCGACCGCACCGTCGGCCTTAGGCGTAGGATCCAAAACTGTTGCCTCAGGTCATTGACAACACGTTCGTTGTTTGCGTGTGCAGCATTTTTATGAGCTTTTAAAATCAAAAGTTTACATAACCAGTTTCGTCCGTGCAGAATGGTGGGTCTCTTGTTGATGGGTGCCGGCGTGGCGTCGATCCGCCCTCGCATGCGCAGCACGCCATCTGTGCCAATTTCGGGATCCAAATCGAAGAGCACGCTTTTCTTACTCAGCGGCTCGCCACGGCTCAGGCTCCGCAATTCGTCGGCGAAGTCTTCCCGCTGAGCTCTCTGTAATAATAAACATTCTGCACCAAGTATGTGTTTCACTTGCAATTGTACTTTAGATTTCGTTTTCATTATCTCGATAAATTGAAGTATACGTGATGTGGCTCCAACAAGTCTATCATAATTAGAAAAACGATTGACATCAGGCAATGGTACGGCAACCTCACGGGTCGCGAAACATTGCTTTATTTCAATGTCTTGTGGATCTGGTTCGGGCTCGTTTATTACTTCTGATGGCCACTCCGATGCCGGTAGCCATAAGAAACACGGTCCTTTAAACCATCTATGATTTGCATCAAACTCACGCGCACTATCGGCGCGTGTGGCGTCATCTGCGGGGTTTTCTCGTGTCGGGACCCATCGCCATTGTTCAGGTTCTGTAAGCTCGGCGATCTCGCCTAGGCGGTGGGCAACATACGTACTGTACCGGCGTGCGTTATCTCGTACCCAATGTAACACCGTCCTACTGTCACTCCAAAGTGTCACATCTGCAATCTCGTATCTATGTTGTCCTAGTATTGTGTTTTTCAGTCGCGCACCGATCAACGCAGATTGCAGTTCCATGCGTGGTATCGACAGAGGGCGCGTCGGTCCCACTTTTGCTTTCGCTGCCACGAGATTAACGTAGACCGTTCCCGCATGCTCTATTCTCCAATAAGCGACAGTCGCGTATGCTTGAGAGCTTGCGTCTACAAAAATATGCAAAGTTCGTCTCACCGAGTTCGTAGGTCCATAGTAGCGGGGCAGGCGAAGTCGGCCGATATGCTCGAGTGCTCGTAGCCATGTCTGGAATTCTCGGCATTCGGTCTCTGGTAGCAGATCGTCCCAGCCGAGGCGTAAGCTCCATAAGCGTTGAAGTTGTATTTTTACTGAAATCGAGAAATATGAAATTAAGCCCAACGGATCATATATCGACATTACAGCGCTCAATGTCTCTCTCTTCGTAGGGTTCCTTTCAAAAGCTTTTACCTCGGCAGGTACTCTGATCAGTTTAGTATTAAATCCGAGTTGATCGGTGTCTGCGTCCCACATGAGCCCTAATATCTTTTGATTTTTGTCGCCTAGTTGAGCAGGTGTAACAGCTCGCAGCTCCTGCGGAATTCGTTCAATGAGTCGCTGTGAGTTACTTGCCCATCCTCTTAATTGGAATCCTGCCTCCTTCTGGCAGGCGGAGACCTGCTCTGCGCAGACGACGGCTTCTGCTTCGGTAGAGTAACTTGCCACGAAGTCATCCATATAATGGTTCTTTATAATATCTTCTGTGGCTCTCGGGTAACGCTGTTCGTGATCAATGGCATTTTTATTTCTTACCATGTGTGCTAAAAATGAAGAACTGGCCGCCCCAAAGATCATAGACTTCATTACATAAGTGTCAGGGGCGCCGGTTCTGCGGGTCCCTCGCCACAGGAACATCTGCGAGGCGCGGTCTTCCTCGCGAATCTGCACTCTCAGGAACATTTCTTGCACGTCAGAGGTCAACGCGAAGGCTCCTTCCCTGAAGCGAAACAATATTTCGAGTAGCGACTGAAGCAAATCAGGTCCTTCTAAAATAAAATTGTTTAGGCATTTTCCTTGACTAACTGCAGCAGCATCGAAAACTAACCGTATGCGGTTTGGTTTATTTAAATTCGTGACAGCAAAATGAGGTAAAAACCAGGCACGTGAATCAAGTTTAGGTTCATTTATCTTCTGAGCATAGCCTTTCATTAACAGATTATCAATTTGAGATGCATAATCAGCGGCAAATTTCGGATCTTTGTCCATCTTTCGTTCGATATTACGTAGTCTATTTAGAGCCATTCCATAGCTCGGCGGCAGTTGTAGGTTTTCGTCCTTCCATAGCTGGCCCACCTCATACTTGGGCCCGCTTACCTTGCGTACCGTATCATTAAATAATTTTACTGCTCGCTCCTCCAGCGGGCGTGCCTTTTCAATCGTTCTCACGCCCAGCGAGTCTATGTGAAAATATCTTTCAAGTAACATATTCAACTCACCGTCTTTATTAGATTCTCGAATGTGCAGCACTTGATCGGTTCGTTTCTGTATATGTGGTGCGCATCCGTATATCGACCAACCCAACTCGGTCCTGACTGCCGCCGGCTCGCTCCTAAGCCCGACCCGGGCCTCGAGTGGTAACATCATGTGCCAGTTGTCCGCACCTAACAATACTCGTGGTACTGCGGTGTCGTAAGTAGCTGAGTATAGGTCTTTCAGGTGTGCGTATCGTTCTACGGTCACTGTTTTGGAGTATAACAGGAGTAGAAAATTAAATACGGTTTCTGGAATTCAAGTAACGTGTAATGTCTGACTTTGACACATACCGAAGGAAAAATACAAACGCCTTACATTCTAGCATAGCAATATTGCGCATGGAGCAACATGTGATACAATTTTTAACATGCCCCCGGGGTTGAAAGCATGCCTTTCAAGCAGACTCGTTGACCACAGGGAGAGGACAAATTTTGCTGAAAGCTCGTCGGACAACTCCTGTTGCCGTCTTCACATCAGCCACCCGAGATATGCCATCTGATCCTGGGTGAATGGCGACGATGCGTCCTAGTCTCCACTTCAACGGAGGGAGATTGTCTTCCTTCAGGACAACGAGAGTGTTCACCTTGAGGGAGTCGTGATTCAGCCTCCACTTGACTCGCTGTTGTAGTTCCGGGACGTACTCTTTGCACCACCGAGCCCAAAAGTGCTGACGAAGCTGCTCGATTCGGTGGAATCGAGAAAGGTGTTGGTAGGTGTGATCCTGCAGATCCTGGACTGGCAGCGACGTGAATGAGCGACCAATGAGAAAATGCCCAGGAGTAAGCGGTGAGAGATCGTCCGGATGCGACGACAGAGGTGTAAGCGGGCGGGAGTTCAGCAGTGCTTCGATTTCGATGAGTGTTGTGTTAAGCTCTTCATAAGTTAAGTTACAATTTCCCAACACTCGTTGTAAATGATACTTGGTTGACTTGACACCCGCCTCCCAAAGACGACCGAAGTGCGGTGCATATGCAGGAAGGAAATGAAAATGAGTTTTTTCGCTAGCTAACTTTTCGGCCAGCGAGTTGCAGTTTGCCTTTAAAAATTTACCGATTTCGTTAGACGCTCCAACGAATGCGGTGCCGTTGTCGGAGAAAACGTTATCTGGCTGTCCCCTTCGAGACATGAAGCGAGACAGTGATGACAAGTAAGTTTTACTAGTTAAATCTCCTACCAATTCTAAATGTATAGCCTTAGTTGTGAAGCATATAAAAATGGCAACATATACTTTCACCAAAGTACAACCACGACCTTGGCGACTGGCTGCCATAAGTGGACCTGCGTAGTCCACGCCCACATTCCTAAACGCGTGACCCCCCGGTGACAACCGCGAACTAGGCAGGTTACCCATCAATGGAGCGATCACTTCGGCTTTCATGATCTTGCATCGCACGCATTGATGGTAACAAGCCTTTGCCAAATTACGACCTCCTACCGGCCAGTAGGATTCTTTAATGGTTGCCAACAAGAGTTGGGGTGGTGCATGCAGTAGCCTTTTATGTTCAAAACTAAATAACAATTTTGTGAAACGATGAGTGGACTGTAAAATAATAGGGTGTCTTTTTTCATAAGAAAATTCAGAATTGGAAAGGCGGCCCCCAACTCGCATTAAATTGTCTTTATCTAAGAATGGGTTGAATTTTAAAAGCTTACTCTTTTTTTGCAAAGTTTGTTTGTTTAATAATAAATTATATTCAGGGAATGATTCGCGTTGACTGGTTCTAGTAATGAGCATTAATGAATTATTTAATTCGTCATGACTCAGAGAAGTCGACGTTATTTGTTTGCGGCATCTGTTAATAAAACGCAAAGCGTATGCCAGAGCACGATTAAGCCGTGAGAAATTTGAAAATCGATCGAAATCTATAAATGGCTCATTATTTATATTAACGTGCAGTGATACGTCAACGCGAGTTTCCGGCAGTGCGCTAAATGATTTAGAGCTTGGGGTCAGTGGCCACTGAGAAACATCTCGTTGTAAAAAGCTGGGACCCGACCACCACAAGTCTAACGTGCTCATAACGCTTGCATGCACTCCACGCGAAATCAAATCCGCTGGGTTTTGATCCGTTGGAACATGTCTCCAAATACAACTGCCGGTAATCTCTAAAATATCAGACACTCGATTTCTCACAAAAGGTTGTAACCTATTTGGCATCATCTTCAGCCAACCTAAAACTATCGTGGAATCGGTCCAAAATGTCGTACTCCTAACCTGGGCTCGAAGTGAGGCCATAACTTTTTCATAAAGGTGTGCACCGACCAGTGCGCCACAAAGCTCGAGCCGAGGTATAGTCGTAGGTTTAATTGGCGCTACCCGACTTTTGGCTATTAATAATCTAACTAAAGTGTGGTTCTCCTTGTCCACACTCCGAACGTACACACAGGACCCGTACGCTCGTTCGGATGCATCCGTAAAGATGTGTAAATCCATCGTCTGATGAGAATTGCATATGACATGCCGAGGAACTCGGATGTCATTAAGTGCCGGCAAGCTAGTCAATATTTCCAACCACTGTTTGGAGATGTCTGGTGACAGCTGTTCATCCCAGGACAACTTGTGCAGCCATAACCGCTGCAACAGCATCTTCATGGTGATTACACATGGAGACAGAAGTCCTAATGGGTCAAAGATCTGAGCGATCACTGACAACATATTGCGCTTGGTGTTTTCTTTGGAAACTAAGGTTCCAATTGGAAAACATAGCTCATCAGACTCAGAATGCCAGCCTAAGCCTAACGTTTTGCTGGGCTCATTATCACCTATGTTTAAATCCACTGTAGACTGAGAGGGTCCACCTAGAAGACGAGGCTCATTTGATTTCCACTTGCGCAAGTTCATTCCCGCGGAGGCAAGTGCTGCAGTCACTTTATGGCGAATCTCTTCCACCTCAGAAACCTCATCTCCGCCAGTCAGCAGATCGTCAACATAAAAATCGTGTATGATGATCTTTTTAATCGTCTCATCATCACACTCCAGACCTATTTGCTGAAGACATCTCGTGGCGAGGAAAGGAGCACTGGCGGTCCCATATGAGACAGTATTCAGCTGATGCACCAGTAGTGACTCTGACTCAGAGTTACGCCAAACAATTTGCTGCAGGTGTCGATCATCAGGGTGAACCAAGATCTGTCGGTACATTTTCTCCACGTCCGAAGAAATAATGTACCTGTGCTGCCTGAACCTGAGTAGAATGGATAGGAGGTCATCCTGAACGGTAGGTCCAACCATCTGGATGTCATTCAGACTTACACCTGACGTAGACGGACTGCTAGCATGAAACACGACCCGCAATTTTGTCGTGGAACTGCCTTCGCGCAAGACTCCGTGATGAGGAATGAAGAATCCCTTCTTCTCCTCGGTGACCTGCCTGCCCTCCGACATGTGGCCTAAGGCTTCGTATTCTGCCATAAAGTCAGTATACAAGCCTTTGAACGAAGGCTTAGTCTTAATCCTACGCTCTAATGACAGCATACAATGTTTTGCGCGTTGAAAAGAGTCACCTAATACGCTTTCACTTTGTTTTAAAGGAAGCCTCACACAAAACTGACCGTCTCCTAAGCGCGTGGTATTTTTAACAAAATGTTCCTCGCACAGTTTCTCCTCAGGTGAATAATGAGACGACTTATGGCTAACCTCCTCAAGTTGCCAAAACCGCGTTAATTGGGTTTGGATGTCTTCCTTAAACTCTGAGTCATTATTACCTGTATGCGAGAACACGGAACTAAAACAACATTTAATGGTAGTGGACGGTACATGGCCGTTATTTATCGGACCTGAAACTAACCAGCCAAACCGCGTTTCACAGAGCACCGGTTGCCCACTACCTAGTTTGATGACCTTTGACCCTATGACGTCCCAAAATACATCAGCTCCCAATATTAAATCTACAGGTGCAGGTTTGTAAAAGTTAGGATCGGCCAAACTAATATCACACGGGATATTTAAGTTCGTCAAGTTTATTTGACGACACGGGACGTTATCAGTGATGGACGGTAAAACGAAACAAGTTACGTTCATTGAAAATATGTCGTCCAATGATTTAATAGGTACTCGACACATTTGTCCTACTTTTGATGTCGAGTTATTGATACCTTGTATAGATTTGTTGACGCAATGTGTTGGTAAGTTTAATTTCTCACAGAGACTCTGCGTCATCAGGCAAGAGGTACTTCCACTGTCAAAAATTGCGCGAGCGACATGTTCGCGATTATTGCCATCGTACACCTTTACCAATGCAGTTGAGAGTAAGACATCTTGACCTTGACGCGAGTCTGATCCTACTTGCGCAGATAACGTTGACATCGTAGCGGGTGAAAAATCATGCGAACTATTCCCCATACTATAAAAAACCGTCGCAGGCGGCGCGGATGCTAATTGATTACCGGGAGGAATCGATTTATTTAATTTAGTCGCATTATCCTCCTCGCCGCGACCGGACGCGCTGTCACCGCTAGGCCTTGTTCTGGAATCGGTCACGTGAACTAAAGTGTTATGCTTACGCTTACATAACTTGCATCCCGGCTTCTTACAATGATTAGCGTAATGCCCGCTTCGCAAACAATTGTAGCATACCTTTAAACTCGGTAACAACTCTAAACGCGCAGTGTTACTAAGCGAGAGAAATTGTAAACAACTGCTTAGATTGTGTTCGCCGCTGCATTTAGGGCAGTTAATGACCTTGTTTTGCTTAACATCTTGCATGGACACCATTGTTTTTAATTTCTGAGTGCTTTTGTTTGACGAGCTAACTCGACTGGCAGTGTTATTAGTGGACAGTTCCAACGTTTCTAACAAGTCAGAACGGTTTCGCATGAACGTTAAAAACACGTCGAGAGTAATTGGCTTATCTTTGTCTAAGCGACCTTTGTACTCTTCCCATTCTCGATACGACTTAATGTCTAATTTTTGTGATACAATATAAATAAGTAACGTATCCCAGTGCTTAGTGGGTTCGCCAAGTGATTCTAAGGCGAGCAGGTTTTTGTTCAATTGGTCGATCATACGTTTTAACGCAAATGAAGACTCTCTGGTGATAGCTTCGATATTAAAGATTGCTGAAACGTGATTTTGTAGCAATAAACGTTTATTATCGTAACGATCACACAACAGTTTCCACGCAGATTCGTAATTTTTAGAAGAGAATTCGACCTTGGGTATACATTGTGCTCTGAGTCCTAAGTCACGTACCGTTCTCATTGTGATCTCGTGTACGGACCCTGCGACGAGGCGGGGCTCGAGCATGCGAGTATTCAATTTCCTTATCCGAAATATCTAATAAAAATTCAGCCATTAAAACAAGCTCACTGTTCGAATGTTTTAGCTTTTCTTCAGCATACTGACACCATTGGGATCTTATATGTGGGGATAATCGTTCAGTAATTTCCCGCATTAAAAATGGATTGTCAGCATAAGACCGTTGATCTACATTCATGAGAGTCGATACTATATTCATGATTTTATGGCAAAATTATTCAAGTCATTGGCAGTTGGCCCCAAATTTGGCATGCGTCTTAACTCTTCTAATGCGCGGTCAATAACTAAATCGGTACGGCCAAAGTTCTTTTTCAGAACCCTCATAACAAGTTCAGGGTTCGCCGATGAGGCTAACATATGCATGACGCAGTTTCTTGCATCGCCTTTTAAACATTGTCTGAGCCTAGCCAGGTTCTCCCATGCACTGAATTTATATTTCAGAGTTGACTCAGAATAAGCCGAATAAAAGTTCAACCACTCACCGGGTTCTCCGTTGAATATTGGTAAATCATAAACCTGACTAGGCGGCGATGGCTTGTTCTGTAGCGTCATCCACTGCGACATTAACTGCCCGAAATCCTGCGGCGGCGCGATGACCGCTGACGGCTCCCGACGAGTCGCACGTTCGTCCTCCCATCGCGGCGTCGACGTCACCCCGCGCGGCCTGCGCGGGGCGTCCTCGTGCACGGGCGCCGGCCCGCGCACATGGCGTTCCGTTGGTGACTGGCTCCGGTGCGGCGCAGGCGCACGCGGCATCCCGCTGAAAGGTCTGCGGGGTGGGGTCGGTGTTCGTTCTCTGCGGTACCCGTGTTGTGATTCGTCAACCCAATCTTCAACCCCTTTCTTCGAAATGATCGACCCGGCTCTCGATCCTTCAAGGTCGATACGTTCAATAGTCGCCGCTAACTCTTCCTGTACGAGCTCTTTTTCTAACTCTAGCTCGAGTCGTTTTATTTCTATTAGCTTACGTTTAGCCTCATGTTCTGCTTCCCGTCGCCGAGCCTCCGTGCTCGAAGCGTGCGACGACATAGATCTAGCTGACGTCGATTTATGTCTCTCAGGTTCGTAGAGCACTGGCGCTTTGCGGGGAAAATCGTCGATAGTAAACGCCACACCACCACGCTTAGGTATTATTGACGGGTCACCCACCGTGTCACGAGGCGTACGCTGTTCTTGATTTGTACTTAACTGTGTGTTAAGCTTTTCACGCCACTCACGTACACGTATGTCCGTCGCCGTCAATTCTGTGGTCTGTTGCCGGGGTGCTTCAGCGGCCGGGACGGGCTCATTTGTCACGGGCGCCGGTTGTACTCCTCCCGCGGCAATATGGCCTTGAGCGCGATCCAGCTCAAACTGTCTAGCCTCCGCTTCTTCTCTATTAGATCGTGTCACTACCATTGTCTTGTCCATTGAGTTGAGTTCATACAATCGATACCGCACTGAGTCTTTATAGTCAAATCACACGCACTTTTCCTGCGTAGTTAGTCTCTCGCGCACTCTAGATGCACTAAAACTATTATCCGGTTCGAAGGACCAGCAAATGTTAACGACGGCCTAACACTAACATCTACGATAGCTATAAAGGAAGGAAAACAAAGAAAAATGCGAGTTTGAAATCAACAGTCTATTCACAATATTTTACACGTTTACGCGGCGGATCTTCGGTAGTGTCTAACGCTCACGCCGCTTAAGCGCCGCGAAGTTGTTCTAGAACAATGGCGACCGCGGATCAGCCAATCAGCGCTCGCCGCTCGCGCGCCAAGATATTACGTTCGGGAACTGTGTTATGTCGTGGCTGGCTGTCGTCCACACCGTGTCTCATTCCATCCTCCTACAGAAAATGGAGAACGTTGGCGTTAGGGGCTTTGCACTGGACTAGTTCCGCAGCTACTTACATGAGAGAACGCAAGTAGTAAAAGTAGCAGAATGTGTCAGTACTACAAAATCGGTGCCTTTTGGCGTACCTCAAGGTAGCATCCTCGGACCTACGCTATTCTTAATTTATTTAAATTATATTTGCGAACTGGATTTAAACAAGGCTGAGATAATATGCTATGCCGACGACACTGCCTTAATCTTCAGGGGTAGTTCATGGGGTAGCCTGCTTGCTGAAGTCGAAAAAGTATGGCAGTGGTTGCAAAGTGGCTAAACCAAAATTTACTCACTCTCAACTCGGACAAAACGAAATTCGTATGCTTTCACAAGACGCAGCCGTCTTCTGCTCCTACAGATAATTTACCCATACAAGTGCACACGTGTAACTTTGAGAGTTTCGAAGGACCTAGGCAATGCTACTGCAAGACCATAACGAGAGTCGTGGTGACTCTCGTTATGGTCACTCTCATTAAATACCTAGGAATTGCACTGGACGAAAGACTGACCTTCGGTAACCACATATCAGCCATATCGGGAAGAGTTAGGAAGTTAATCATGTTGATGAAACGACTGAGAGAGGTTGCGGAAATTGAACTTTTGCGGTCAATCTACTTGGCAATATGCCAATCGGTCATATCATACTGCATAACGATATGGGGATCAGCTGGTACAGTCAGCGTCATATAGTTAGAAGCAGCCAAGGTAGCCAAATATTTCAGTACACGTCTTTATCGAATAAGGGTGTGTTACGAAATATTTGGCTACTCTGGCTGCTACTAACTATATGACGCTGACTGTACCACAGTCCTAATCACGCTAGAAAGAGCAATACTAAAAGTAATGTTTAAAAAGCCACATCAGTTTCCAACCACACTCCTATATAAAGAAGCTGAGGTATTAAGTGTCCGCAAGCTCTATATTTTAGTAACCGTTTGCAAGATTCATAAACAAGTCCTATTATCTGACGACTACGAAAACATGCTAGAAGAAAGAATCTTCGCAATACCAGTGGCAAGAGTGCGTTCGGTCTTTGCTCGTCGGTTCGCAGATGTTGCGCATCCTCGTTTGTATAACGTGGCAGTTAAAGCCTGTGACATTAAACTTCTAATCATCCGACAGACTAAATTTAAAATCAGAGAATGGTTGAACGGCTTGGAATACAGAGAAACTGAAAACATACTACGAGTAATCTACTGAACATCCCTGCATACGAGGGTCAAACTGAAAGTTCTTAGAAAATCAAAAACTGAGCAATCAAGCAACTTATTACTTTTATTATATCTTTTCAAAATAGCCTCCCTTCACATCAATACATCGCTGCATTCGATAGAACCACTGAGAAAAGCACTTTGCCCACTCGTCCTTAGGGGTCTCTTCGACGGCCTTTTGAAACGCAGCCACTGGCCACTGCTTCGTCGGCGTCCATAAAACGTTTTCCTCGAAGTTTTTCTTTAATTTTTGGGAATAAATAAAAATCACAAGGTGCAAGGTCGGGGCTATAAGGTGGGTGACCCAGTAATTCCACGTTTGCCGTCGCCAAATAGTCGATCGTTTGCTTGGCGGTGTGCGATGAGGCGTTGTCGTGGTGAAGCAGGATCCTACTGCGAGGCCGTTTTTCTCGAACTTTTTCCAAGACAAGTGGTAAACAATTGTTAGTGTATCACTTCGCAGTAACTGTTTTTTGATCCTCTAAAATAATTGTTGCGTAATGACCAGTCCTTCCGAAGAACGAGGCCACCATCTTTTTTCCCACACTTCGACCTCTCTTCACTTTAGTAGGCAACTCCTCGGAAGGAAACACCCACTCAGCAGACTGTCTTTTAGTTTCAGGATCATAACAGTAAATCCAGCTTTCGTCACCCGTAACTACGTCGAACACAGCATTTGAGTCACCTCCGTTGAATCTTTGACCCATTTCACGGCACCAATCAACACGACGGACTTTTTGGGCTTCTGTCAAATTATGAGGTATCCACCGGGCACAAAGCTTCCTCACCGCTAAATGTTCATGGAGGATTTTGTGGACTTGACTCATACCAATGGCTAAACTTGTACGAATCTGCTGATAGGTTACTCTTTTGTCAGTCTCTATCATACGCCGCACAACACTGATGTTATCTTCAGTAGTCGCCGTAGAAGGCCGGCCCTCACGCAGATCATCAGTGAGATTAGTGCGGCCACGTTTAAATTCATTAAACCAGTTGTAAATAGTAGCACGAGATGGGGCTTCATCGTGAAAGGCCAATCGAAGTCTATCATAACTTTCTTGTTGACTTAAATTACATCGAAAGTCGTAAAAAATCATTGCTCGAAAATTTTCTCGCGTTAAATTCATGCTCACGTAGTACACACAATTTTCAATTTGCCGCCAAATCGTAAAACAAATGACAATCGAGTGGAATTCGTACACAAAAATATTAAGAAAGAGTTCCATTTTCAAATTTTGAACTTATTTTTTTATTATATTTATTACAAGTGGCCAGTTCTAAAGACTTTCAGTGTCGCCCTCGTACGCATACATATACACTCACACTCACCACACACACACACACATACTAACACACACATATTCTGAAATAGCTTAACTTTTATACTCCAAATATTATATAATGCAATACCTTTTTATGCAAGACAATCTACCTAAATGCAATGTTGTTTTATCGAATATATTAATAACTGTGTGTGTGTGCTGCTAATGTTAAATTATCTTTAATGTATTTAAAAATAATAATAATGATGCACTCTCGTGATTTTATAATGTGGTGTCACAGGACAGGCTTAGCCTAGTGTGAACCACTTCTTTTTTTTGTATGGCCATAATATGTGAACGTATCTACTCTGAAATAATTTTTTACTTACTTTTACTTTACTTTTTAATGTAACTTTGTCAAGATAGTGTTATCCATACTATACTATACTATATATACTATAATATTATAAATGCGAAAGTGTGTCTGTCTGTCTGTCTGTTACCTCTTCACGTTTAAACCACTGAGCACATTTAGAAAAAAATTGGTATAGAGATACTTTGAGTTCCGGGGCAGGACACAGGATAAGTAGTTTTTATCCCGGACATAATAAGAGTCGCGGGCAAAAGCTAGTTTGTTCATAAAAAGTTTACAGGCGCCGAACGAAAACCAACATCTAAATAAAATTACATTCACTATTGTATTCTCCAATATAATGTCCATGAATAAACCTTCCAAACTAAACAAAACATAATATTTATTCAACAGCTTTCATTCTACAAATTGGAACTCCGTGAACCTCTGTTGCTCGATGCCTTTACTACAGATCCTAGGATTTCCATCACATCTAAACAAGGTCCTTTAATACTCAGGACAAGCTATGGTCATAATAATACCCCTTCCGAGCGAGATGGTATCATACAAATCTCAATAAGTAATAATAATAATAAATACTCTTTATTGCACCACTACAAGAGAGAAACATCTTACAAAAACATTTGCTTAATAAATAATGGTAACAACAGGCGGTCTTATCGCTTTAAAGCGATCTCTTCCAGACAACCTTTGTACAGCAGGAAACACTTAAACTAGAATTTTAAACAGGTAGTGCAGGAATTCATCAAGAAGAGCATACTAACACATCAATCTTTCAAATATTACTAAACAGGACACACCTAAGAAATGAATAAATACGCAGACATATACAGAGTGTTTTTTTTTAATGGGACAGTATGGGGAAATCCGAATCTAAAGGATATAGAGGAAAAGTGTCCAAGGAGACATTAGGTGTTTTTTTATGTAAACAAATTTGGCTCATTAAAATTTTTGGTCAAGCGTGAGTTGTTCTTAAAAAATAATAAATTTGGTCATTTTTTTTTTGACGCGGGTCGGCTCTGTTTCATGTAAGGATTATTTCATTGTATGGAAAGAAAAAAATCTGAACAGCAGAAGTTGGTCAAATTTAATGAAAACTAATCTTCATACAGTTGGTTTATTACTTGAGTAAATGTTCGATGTGGCCGCCGTCTTGTCTTATGCAGGTACGAGCACGCTTAACTTTATAAAGTTGGTCAATTTTTTTTTTGACGCGGGTCGGCGTCAAAAAAAAAATTGACCAACTTTATAATTTTTTAAGAACAACTCACGCTTGACCAAAAATTTTAATGAGCCAACTTTGTTTACATAAAAAAACACCTAATGTCTCCTTGGACACTTTTCCTCTATCTCCTTTAGATTCGGATTTCCCCATACTGTCCCATTTAAAAAAAACACTCTGTATACAACCATACATACATAAATACATACAATATACATACATACAATACATAAAAGGCAACTTAAGGGAGAGACAGGTAATATTGTTTCAACAGATTTTTGAAAATAGGAAGAGATTATGCACACCTTATATGCAACGGCAAAGCATTCCACAACCGAACAGCCCGAAAGGTAATTGAGCTGTTATAAAATTTGGTAGATGAAGGTGGTGGGGCGAGAAGATGGTTTTGGGAAGATCTGATGGAAGTGAGACGAAAAAAATAAGTGTGACAGGGAAATATCATTCTTTGTCCTTGTCATAGTTCCACTTTTTCTTATTTGCCGGAACTGATCTAGTATGAGGTTGCGGCTGCATAGGAGCCTTTCCGTCCCTCATTGTGGCACCACGTATGGTTTGTCCGGAGTTAGTATAGGTCCATGTACTGATGTGCCGACGGAAAGTTTCCTATATTGCGAAATGTTTCTGCAATTTAACATAGGAAAATTTCGGAAATTTTCTTCATTATTGTATGGGAATTGAAACTTTCCACTTCCAACATCGAAATTTCCTTAAGGCGCCGTAGGTTCATGGTCTTCTCTCCCTCTCACTGAGCATAAGCGTGAGCGAGATGGAAGTGCGTGCTCGGAAGCGCGGATGTCATGTTTTTTAATTTTCATTTTTTGGCCGTTTAAATAAATAAAAATGTAAACACTGATTTCCCTCAAACATGATATTGCCAATTTTAAGAAGCAATTTTAATATTTATAGGTTTTGTGCATAATTTGTTACGAATATTTTAAGTGTATTTTTGTGTGTTTTAGACCTATGTTCGTGATTTTTTTTCTATCGAGCGAAATTTGCTTAATCATGTTTCGAAGCACTGATTTCCCTGCAGAAAAGCCTCAAGATTACTATTCGTATTTGTTTGAAACCATATTATTATAAACAGACGCATTATATTGTTTCAAAAACTCTGTTCGCTTAACTTCGCTGAACCTACGGCGCCTTAATTCCTTGTGAAACTTTCTAGAAATATCCGAGAACTTTTCCAACTTTTTGGAAACTCCGCAATTTGCACATCTCTAGGTCCATGCGTTCAAAGTAGTCTCAACGATCATGTGAAATGTAATAGAAGTCCATATCCATCTCTGTCACTCGAATATTATAAATGCGATAGCGACGGAGATATCCGAGCTTCTAAACAAAACTGTTAAAAAACTTTAGCTATACTTCATTGTTTAGAAACGGGAGGTGAAGGATATGGTGCAGGACTTGTTGGACGACTTGTACGCCGACCAGCGCGACTGGGGCACCAGCAGCGCCATCGAGTACTGCCATGCGTAAGTCAAGGCCATTCCCAATGTTTTGATGTAAGACCCGTCGCACACTGTGCCACTAGTGGCCGACACGTGCTATTTTAACCGACTTCAAAAAAAAGGAGGTTCTTAATTCGGTTGTATTATTTTTTATAGGTAACATTATTTTTATTTTGAATGTTTGTTACCTCAGAACTCCGTCATGTATGAGCCAATAAGTACATTTTTTTTTCGTTTGTATGTATGCTTCCAGGTTGGTTCCCTTTTTTTTTTAATACAGTTGGATGATGGGATATGAGGAAATGAGGGAACTCCTCAATTATATAGGCACGCGTGTAGTGATTTCCGTATTTTCTATTATACGAGTAACTCGTGTATTTACCCGGAAATCATTTTGGTGAAGTGGAATTGATGATGAAGACCACGTCAGACGACTTATGGAATTCCTCAATTATGTACTTAAAACTTTAAAAGTACGTCACAAATTCTGATATGATTCCGTTGAAATAGCAACTAATGAAATGCCAAAGGTCATCCTTGAGGAATCGACGGAAGTCCTCAAATATTATCGGCCCCCGTTACAGCGATTCGGTTTTTTCCTTAATAATCAACGCAAGCTCTCAGAAATCAGTTCATGTGGTAAATTGGAAAAGAAATGTGGAAATTTTCACGTGGCTTTGCGGAGTACCTACTAAACTGAAGTCGGTTAAAACTTTGTTTTTAAAGTAGTATAGCACCGGCGCACACTTAGGGTTACCAGATACAAATTTCAAAAGTCCTGACAAAATTCCTGATTTTTGGCCAAAATTCCTGACACGAGCTTGAAGCGCTCGATTTTTAAATTGTTTAATTTGTCATTATGTTAATTGATTTATGTTTATATCGTAAAAAGATAATTACCTACGATTATTAATAAGTTACAGTGTATAAAATGTTATTGTTTCATTTATTTGCCAATAATTCCTGACATTTCCCTTTTCCGGCCGCATTCCTGACATATGTCTACAATTCCTGACATCAGGCCCCTATTTCACCAACTCGACAATTGTCACCTGACAACGACAACAAAGCAACCATCTTAAATTCTAGAAAATACAATGTATGGCGAATTGTCAGTGTCAGGTGACAATTGTCAAGTTGGTGAAACAGGGGCCGGTCACCCTACGCACACTGGGCGTTTAGTGGCCGCGTCCTATTAGGCGACCTAGCCACACGCTGCGGTAGTGGCTCGGGCTCGCTATTTTTGTAATGGCACTGTCTAGGTGGCGGCCACTATACAGGGTGGCTCATTCAGAGCGGTCAGTATGGGAAAGTCTGAAGCTATAAGATATACGAAGATCTGTTCTTAGGAACCATGTCATCGATTTTAGTAACAAGAAAAACTGCATTCATACATTTTAAAAAAACTTGTATTCAGCTCGGGAATCGAACCCGGTCTTTATGAAAAAAAAAACGAACACTATTTCTATTTAGATATTGATTGTGTAGGTCTTAAGCAGTAAATGTTTAAATGGAACATGATGTCTAAAATGAATAAAAGGCATTGTTTTCACATACTTTAATTTATTTTAGTAGGTGTTGTGACCACCGTTTTTTTTCAATACAATATTCAACACGTATAGGTAACGATCTTACTATTGCTTGTTTTGTACACTTCATCCTTAACATAACCCCACAAGAAATAGTCTAGAGGCGTTAAATCGGGCGACCTCGAGGGCCATTTGATAGGGCCGTTCGTACCAATCCATTTCTGGGAAAAGTGCTCAGTTAAAAAGTCTCTAGCTATGCGACCCCTGTGAGCCGGTGCTCCTTCCTGTTGAAAATAAAGTTGTTCTCTTACTTCTGCTGACATTTCTCCTAGGGCCTCTAAAAGATCTTCTAAGATTGCAAGGTACTCTATCCAAATGTCCATCATAAATTTTAAACATGAGTACCTTATTATAAAGTACTCAGCAGTTAAATGAGAATCTAAATTGACGGCGTCCTTCGTGCATTCTTAAGGGATTTTCTCGACTCCAATAGTGATGATTTTTACGATTGTACATTCCGTTGTTTGAAAATTGCGTTTCATCAGAAAATATTACGCACTTAAAATTAATAAAAGGCATAGCATGGCAAGCGAGCTGAGTACAAGTTTTTTTAAAATGTATGAATGCAGTTTTTCTTGTTACTAAAATCGATGACATGGTTCCTAAGGACAGATCTTCGTATATCTTATAGTTTCAGACTTTCCCATACTGACCGCTCTGAATGAGCCACCCTGTATAGTGGCTGTAATGTCCGGGCGCTCAAAAACTTCTAATGTCTATACAATGGCGCATGCTGCGGTAGCCTAGTGGATTGGGGAGTGATGGGTTCGAATCCCGGCATTTACCAATGAATACAAATACAAAATACAAATACAAATAGTTTATTTCTCAAAACATACTTAATCGATTACAATAATACTGACCCCCACACTAGGCATTTCCTGTCCCGTGGGGGAGATATGTACTACAGTTGACGAACAACATTTAACGGCTACTGGCACCAGTAAAAATTTACTTAAACTAATAATTTGAAGTAGATACAATGATATAAGCTGTGGGCTTATTTTAAAAACAAATATATATCTTGATCTATATATCTCTATGAAACCTATTCTAAGAAAAAAGTGTGTGTGTGTGTGTGTGTGTGTGTGTGTGTGTGTGTGTGTGTGTGCGCGTGAGAGTGTGTGTGTGTGTATGTATGTATATCAGTACTGTATCTTTACAAAGTTTTCTGTGTCTACAAAAGATAAATGCATCCTGTGCTTTGTCAGCAGCTTCTTTACCTCGATGACGGAGTGTTCTTGAAATTTGTATAGCCTGACTAGGCGGTTGTAAATTCTTGGGTATATAAAAACAGCGAAGCGACGAGCAAATGAAGTTTTAGCAGCGGTGACAGGAATTTTGAATGTACGGCTTTTTAGTAAAGTTTTGTAGTCGGGAGAGTTTAGAACTGTTTTGTGTACATGTGCTGCCACCCTAATTATGTATAGTTTCCGGACGCTGAGCACCTTTGCGTCACGGTACAATTCGTTAGTAGGGTATCTAAATGGTTTCCACAGAGCTACCTTCAGGACCGCTCTTTGCGCTCTTTCTAATTTCAAAAGAGTGGCGGTGACTATTCCTCCCCAGGCAAGAATACAATAGTTTATTATCGATTGCCCAAGAGCTAAATAAATAGTTTTTAATGTACTATGATGGGCTGACTCACGAAGCATTTTCATAGTGTGTATCAGTTTTCGTACACGACCAGAGACAACAGCCACATGCTGTCTGAAACTTAACTTTTCATCCATGACAATTCCAAGGTACTTGATTGTACTGGCTCTTGTCATGTTGTCACACAGGCAATTCCGGAATGAGGTTTCAGTGCAGTTACGACTATGAACTTTAAGAGTCCGCCCGAGTCTCGGAGCCGAAGCGGAAGTCTTATGGAAACAGACGCGTCTAGTTTTTGTAGTGTTAAGAGTTAAGAGATTCTGCCTCAGCCACCGAGACACCAGCGCAATACCATGTTCAACATGGTCATATGCATTATCCCAGGATTGCCCATGGAAAACTATAGCTGTGTCATCGGCGTAACACAAGACTTCGGCATTCTGTAGTGGGATAAATGTTATGTCATTTATATATAATAGAAAGAGTGTAGGGCCTAGAATGCTGCCTTGTGGCACGCCAAAAGACACAGCTCTCATGTCACTGAGATGATCACCAATTTTAACGCATTGGCTTCTATCCGTCAGATAGCTGGTGAGCCATCTGAGCGTTGTGCCTCTAATGCCATAAGATTCTAGTTTTTTCAGCAGAATAGGGATGGAGACTGTGTCGAAGGCCTTCGCTAAATCCAGAAACACTCCGACACAGGCCCGCCCCTCATCCAAATGAGTTGTAATCGTTTTTGTAAGTAGAGTCACTGCATCTTCTGTTGATATCCCCTTACGGAAGCCAAACTGACGTTTCGTCAGAAGAGAGTTGGATTCGAGATAGTTCACCAGTCTTTTATTAACGATGCGTTCCAGAAGCTTTGAGAGGGATCCCAGTAGAGAAATCGGCCGATAATTACTGGGTTCATTTTTTGCATTGCCTTTGTGGATCGGAACAACACCTGCGACTTTCCAGGCTTTAGGGAAAACACCGCTCACAATGCTTTTATTGAAGATCGCAGCAAGAGGTTCTGCTATTACAGAACCGGTTGCTTTCAGAATCTTATTATTTATGTTGTCAAGGCCTGGTGAACGATCTGGATCAATTTCATGGATGAGGCGGAGTACTTCATGTTTATCTGTAGGATAAATGAAAATAGACTTTGATGTGTTTGGGATTATGTTCACCTTTGCAGCAAGAGATTCTTGTGTTTCGTTTTCCTGAGCAAGTATTGTGTTGGCAAGGTTTTGACCAACTGAGGAAAAGTATTCATTACACGCGTTTAAGGAATCTCTCTCAGTATTTCTTATTTTTGTCAATGCTTGTGCTGTTGGTGCTATGGGATTACGATGCGTTATTTTATTGATTGTTTGCCACAGTTTTTTGGGGGATTTTTGGTGAGTGGTAAGTTCTTTTTTCTCTTGTTCAGCTTTGAGATGATGATGATATATGATGGTAGTAGAGATATGATGATATGATGATAATGAGTTTCTATATTTGTGTCCTGTCGTGAATCGTACTTTTAGCATAGTACTCATAATTCATTTAAAGTCCTACCTAACTATGCCTAAATTGGCCTAATTTCTAAACTTCAAAACAGATTTTTTTTTTTTTTTTATTCTAACGCGTTATTTATTTACTTAGGTAGCTTTATTTCTGACATTTCGGATTTCATTGTCGTCCCAGCAAGTTGTCTACGGAAATATGGGTGTAAAATATTTCACTAGGTACCTACCCTCCAAAATAAGTTCTAATCAAGTCAGAAAACAACACTATTATCTAACACTAACACTTATTTGAACGCGTAAAGTAAGCCAAGAACCTTTTTCATCCTTAACATACAAATGGAGTCGTAAAATGTTAGTCCACTTTCTTGGCCGACTGTACCTAATCCCTTCCGAATACACAGGCCGAACTCAATGTTGGACATATTCTTATAGGTACATCATCTTAATCATGCTAGCGTTATTCCCGCTTTGACATATTCTTATACCTACATCATCATAATCATGCTAGCGTTATTCCCGCTTTGACATATTCTTATGCATCATCATAATCATGCTAGCGTTATTCCCGCTTTGACATATTCTTATACCTACATCATCATAATCATGCTAGCGTTATTCCCGCTTTGACATATTCTTATGCATCATCATCATACGTCGGGGTTTTCGGAGCGGGAATGATTTGAGAAAGAGTAGAGATAAACAGATATGTTAGTCTAAGAAAATATCTTATTATGCCTAATGAATAACTACCTCTCTGTGAGTTGTATACAATCTGTGACAAAGTTTTATTTTAATTTCCGTAAAAGTCTTATAACTTATAAGGTAACAATTAAAATAACTTTAATTAATTACCTGCTGTAAATTGAATAGTTGACACGATTTTCAGAATAAACTTAATATTTTTTCTATATTTGGGACAGTTAATCTACGGCGTCTTGCTGTAAATATCCATTTCAAGGAGCTAAATGATCTTTCCACGTCGACAGTTGTAATATATATATAATATATTTAAATAGTTATAATATATTTAAATTTTTTGTAGGAATCAATTGATGCACGAGAAGTTTGAGATTGAAGTTCTATTTCTTTGCCTTGTACCAACTCATTTATAATTTTTAGTGTGCTATAGCCAGAATTCTTCTTTAACACCAACTTCAGTTTATCATAAATCTGTTTTCATTTTACGCTCATGTTTAATTTGGAAACATCTCTATAGGTTTCATGAACTATTTTTAAACTATCGCTGATGGACAGCTTCGCATCCTGTAGTTTTTTAATAGCATTTGGGATAGTCATCAAATGATTTGCTATGAAATTTAAGTCGCTTTTTATATTTGCATTTCCAAACGCTCTTTTTCTCTTCCCGAACCTCTATCTCTGGATTATTTTCTATCCACGAACGCATAAAATCGTAACGAGTTTTTTTTCTCGGAGGCATATTTGTGTTGACTGATTATTTACAGTTTTTTAAAATACAATTGCATATAAGTTTATCTACTAGACAAGCAAGGGTAACGGTTGACAATAGGTGTCTAATACAATGTCAATCTTGACGCTCGATATCTATGAAGCATTTTCTTATAAATGAATAGACTTAACTGAAGAGGTTGATAATGAATGACCAATATAAAATATGTACCTATATGTATGATTAATCTTTATTTATTTTTCAATCAATCATTCATTCGGTAGAAACCTACTATAGGGTACGATCTGTTTTTAAGTAAATACCTACTCTTTGGCTAATGTCAAACGTTCCCGCTCCGAAAACCCCGATGTATGATCATCATAATCATGCTAGCGTTATTCCCGATTTGACATATTCTTATACTTCATCATAATAACGCTAGCGTTATTCCCGCTTTGACATATTCTTATACATCATCATAATCATGCTAGCGTTTTTCCCGCTTTGACATATTCTTATGCATCATCATAATCATGCTAGCGTTATTCCCGCTTTGACATATTCTTATACCTGCGACGTGCAAATATACATTTCTTTTAATCCCGATAGTACTTTGGCGGCCGTTGAGGAAATGAATGAGGATTTGAGCCGGGTAGCACAGTGGTCAAAACAAAATGGTCTTGTTTTAAATCCCCTTAAATCAAAGTTTTTGGTGTTGGGCACGAAGCAGCGCGTTGCACGAATTATGTCTCACAACCCACGTTTATCTATAAATGATATGGATTTAACATGCGTCCCGGAAGCCAGGAATCTTGGTATCAGTATGGATAGCTCGCTTCACTTCGAGGGACATGTTCTTGAAACGGTTCGCAACTGCTTTTACCGACTTAAAGTCCTTTACAGAGTTCGAAACCATCTGAATGTAGATACACGCATAAAACTCTGCGATGCCTTGATTTTATCGAAATTCAATTACGCCGACACTGTTTATGGGAAATGTTTGTTGTCCCGGTCTAAACAAATGGTGCAGCGATTACAGAACGCGTGTGCAAGGTTTTGCTTTCCCATTCCCAGGCGTGCCCATGTGACCCCCTTCTTAAATAAAGGGAAACTTCTCAAGATGGAGGCCCGTAGGACTTTGCATCTCGCCACACTTTTATTTGGGGTAATTCACTACAGAGAGCCTTCGTACCTGTTCCAGAAGCTTCAGTTCACGATTCCTAAACCCAGACGGATTCTCCGGCTTGTCTGTCCCCGACACGGAAGTGCAGCTTTTCGTGGTAGTTTTAGCTATTCTGCCACGAAATGCTGGAACAATATCCCTCCTCCTATTAAAGAATCTTCATCGCTATTCATTTTCAAAAAGCGCCTTAAAAACTTTCTACTTGACCGTCAGATTAATCCATCTTAGCATTTCCGTGTCCCGGCTTAGATATGGAACTTCTGGTTCTTATTTTAATAATTAAAATAAATAAATGGATTTTAATGCGAACATTTTTATATTTAAGTTAATATTAATATGTCCCGGGTTTTACCCGACTGCCGAAGGAGAGGAGGGTTATATTTTTATATTTTTCGAGCGTATGTATGTATGTGTGAATGTTGTATTCTCTGGCAGCCTAAACCGTTTGACGGATTTTGACCTATGTGGTGTCGTTGGTTTCCTCTTAATTGTAGGAGTGAAATAGGCTAAACTATTTGTAAAAAGCAGTTGGGTTTTTCGAAATATCTTTTGTTTCCACTTGTCTGTAACGTATTACGACGGAAGTGCAGTCCTGTGACGTGCAACTCAAGGATCCACATAATATCAGCGTCGAGTCATCTTCTGTGGCTCGACATTGTGCTGAGTGGACTCCTTTTTCGCATTTCACGAAATGTCAAAATGTATAAGTACTTAAAAATATTGTTGTATTCTGTATTTTTGCGAAATAAACTTATTTTCTTCTTTCTTCTATACCTACATCATCATAATCATGCTAGCGTTATTCCCGCTTTGACATATTCTTATGCATCATCATAATTGTTCGGGCCGACCGTCTGCCCGCCCCCTTAAACTCCTCACGTGTGTACGCCTCTTTTGAGTCTGTGGTTTTGACAGTGACACTTTGTCAAGGCGGAAAGAAAAAAGATAACCTCGGTTTTAAAGACACACGAGGTCCGAGTGTTTTTTGGATAATTTGGAAACGCATTTTCCTTGTTTTGTGTAATATCGCTCGCTTTGAAGACACACGGGTGTCCGAGTGTTTTGTGTGGATATTTCGGTGACATCGGAAGAGTTGGTGATTTGACGCCGCGGATTGTTGGCGATACTGCCCCGGAACATCACGGCTGCTTCTTCAGCCCGGAGACCTTCTTGATTGAACTTGACTTGACCTGACAGTTGACTGAACCTTGACAGATACCAACCGGAGTTGAAGCGAACATCGCGCCTCCCGGAATCAGGTGAGTTGAACAAGTTTTGTAGCCAATCCACTGGCTTATATGACCCGCGAAACGCGTGGCAGTTCACTCCACTCGCACTAGGCGAGGAGTTGAACAATTTTTGGTAGCCAGAGCGTGGTTACTCACAAAGAAAAAACGCGAATTTTGATAGTTTTTTCCTTTTGGGTAAAAATTTTGAGGTTATTTGTTAAAACCAAATTTAGCTACAACTATTTAAAACCTCTATTTTGTGGCACTGCAAGTGTTTTGTACTGTAGATTTCACGAAATTATTGTACTTGCAGTGCAAATTAGTGAGATTACAACCTCCGGAAGGTGATTTTGAGTGTTTGGTACAATTTAATTTGGAGAATAGTTGAAGGCAAATTAAAGCCACATATTTGATTGATTGTAATTTGGAAAGCCTTTCATAGCTTGTTGTTTGGTAATAAGGCATTTGTTTTATTCAGTTTGCTATAAGCGGCCAAGGTTGCTAAAAATATAAGCTAAAATATAAGGTTACCATAAATATTAGTTGTAAGCTAGATTATTGTACAAGTGATGTAACTAGCCAATTATAGATTATAATTTGAGCTTCCACTGCGTTTTGAGAATCTATATTGGTTGTTATTGTAAGGCATTTCTGTAATTGAGTTGATATTTGGTTTTGATTCACTAGGGTGACCAAGAGATTGGAATTTCCACATTAATTAAATTAATTTTAATTTTCTCTGGTATTGTTGGAAATTAATTTAAAATGGGATCTACACCTAAGGCTAAGATCCAGTCTGCACTGCGTTGGTTTTCATCTGCAGCAGCTTTGGTTGACAGAAATGACCGGGAGGAGGCTTTGTTGGCCCGGTACGAGGAGGTGTCAGACCGTCTTAAGGCTGTGGAGTTCCAGGTTGAACTCTACCTAGCGGAGCCCGGCCGGACGACCCCGGAGACCGAGCAGGTGGAGCGGGACTTTGAGCAATGTATGGATTTTGGCGACAGGATTGTCGAGAGGGCTTCTAAGATACTGCGGGTTCGGAATGGTGCGGCCCGGGACGTTCCGAAACACGCAGTTATCTATAACCCAGGGTTGGCAGCGCGCTTGCCAGCCATACAGATGCCGGTCTTCCGAGGAGACCTGGACGAGTGGACCAGCTTCATCGACCTCTTTGATAGCTTGGTGCATGCCCGGACGGACCTGCCAGCGGCGTTGAAGTTGGCGCAGCTGATGTCTGCTCTCGTCGGGGAGCCGCGCGACTTGATCGCGCATTTGTCGGTCACCGACGACAATTATGAAATCGCGCGCACGTTGCTGAGGGACCGATACCAGAACGTGCGGCGACTTGCGGATACTCTTATGACTAAGATCTGGAATATCCCTCGGATCGCTCAGGCTTCAGACATCCGGCTGAAAATGCTGAATCCTGTTTTGACAGCGACCAAAGGGTTAGAGAACCTTGGTTTGCCGGTGGACCAGTGGTCCTACATACTGTTGAATTTTTTGTTGAACCGGCTGCCGGCTGATGTACGGGCCAGGTTTGAGCACCGGTATGGTGGTGAAAGTGCTCAGCATCTGCCGACCTTCACCAATCTTATCGACCAATTGGAACTTGAGTGTCGACGGGCCGACACCTCGGATCTACCTCCACCCCCGAGGCCTCCTGGGGCCCAGCGGGCCCAGGGGAGAGTTGCACCTCAAAGGGGAGGGTGGGGCAAATCGGCCCCACAACCAGCGGGTCCTCACCAATATAATATCAGTGCATTGGACCCTGAAGTCTGCCTATGCTGCAAGAACCCTGGCCATCGGGTGCCAGCGTGTCCGAAGTTTCTTGCGCAGCGGGTTGTGGGACGCCGCAACATTGCTAAGCAGCGGCAATGGTGCTTTGTTTGCTTGGGCCCACATTTTGTGCGAGATTGTGCCCACCCGCGGGCGTGCAGGTCCTGTGGTGGGAAGCACCACCCCATTTTATGCATGAACCGCAGTGGGGATACACCTCCCCCCCCCCTGCGCAGGGGTCATGCTCCCCTGTTCGGAGTCAGCAGCGGGCTGACCAGGGGCCCATGGCCTACCAGTGGGGACGTCTGGCAACACCCCCCTCCCCCCCCCCTCCAAAACTACGCGACTACTTCGCACGCACCCGTGCCCCAACGGGGGGTCCTTACGGGCGGGTGCCCGCAAACGCCTCCACCCCGGCAGGCGCCACGGATGTCGCCGCCGCTTGTGGAGCGACCCCGCTTGGCGTCGGGACCTCCGGTGTACGGCCGGAGTAGGACATACCAGGGGCCGCAGGCGGCACGCATGGCGCGACGGCAGTACCAGCCGGAGTGGGACCCGCTCGAGCGGTACGAGCGGCCCGCCCATGCGGAACAGGATGCAACGCGTTATCCCTGCTAGGGATACGCCGCCCACGCACCAGCAACCGCCACGCCCTTGGAGACCGTGTTATTGCCCACGGCTTCGGTTTGTGTTTGGGGCCCTGGCGGAGGATCAGCCTGCGTGCGCTCTCTCCTTGACACGGGAGCGCAAGGCTGCATGGTATCCAGTAGGTTGGTGCGACAGTTGGGCTTGGTTGTGAAACCCCACCCGGAAAGTATACGTGGGGTAGGCAATGTGACAGTGTCAAACCTGGTAGGGCAGACCTTACTCACCTTTGGACCGGGTCCCACTTCACGCGCGAGGATTAATGCTCCCGCGTTAGTATTGGATGAAGTGGTGGGGAGACTCCCCCAGGTGAAGCTGCCTCCAGAGGTTCGGAGTTTGACAGCTGGATTAGTTCTGGCGGATGCTGGATTTGACAGACCTGGTCCGATTGACGTGTTGCTGGGTGCAGACGTTCTTGGGCGGGTGCTGTTGAGCGGCAACCGTACCTTACAGCCTGGCGGACTGGTTACACTGGAAACGGTGTTTGGCTATGCTGTAATGGGTTTGGTTTTAGCGGCTCCACCGCCTCCTACTGAGGAGGGCTGTCTGGTTGGAACTGCTCTTTCAGAAGCCGTGCAACGGTTCTGGGAGATTGAGGAACCACCTACCGCGTCGCGTATGAGCCCCGAGCAGGAAGAGTGCGAACGGTTTTACCAAAATAATACTGGGCGCCTCTGCTCTGGTCGGTTCATAACACGACTTCCTCTGCTCATCCACCGACCTCCTCTTGGAGCGTCACGTGAGATGGCTGAGAAGCGGCTGGTTTCGATGGAACGCCGAATGAGAAGAGATGCGCTCTTCCGGCAGAAGTATGTGGACTTCATGAGGGAGTACGAGGGTTTGGGACACATGTCGGTGGCTCGGACGGACTGGAGTACAGTGGAGCACTGCTTCCTGCCGCACCACGCGGTCCTAAAATCCCCGGAGTCCAAGATTCGTGTGGTCTTTGATGGGTCCGCGTCCACCTCGACTGGGGTGTCATTGAACCAGTGTTTGCATGCAGGTCCTAAGCTGCACAAGGATATCACGGATATCCTCACAAATTTTAGGAAACATCAGGTGGTGTTCGTCGCCGACATCCGGATGATGTTTCGGCAGACAGTGATCCATCCTGATGATCGTCGGTATCAGCTGATCTTGTGGCGTGAGAGCCCTGATGAACCGATGTTGGTGTACGAGCTGAATACGAATACATACGGCTTGAAGAGCAGTCCGTACATTTCAATTCGAACTTTGTTAGAATTGGCATCTCGAGAGAGACTGAGGTTCCCTCGAGCGTCCGCCATTTTGGAACGGGACTTATTTGTCGATGACGTGTGCACCGGGGCAAACAGTGTCGAAGAGGCTTTGGTTTTGCGGGATGAGCTGGTGGAACTCTTGCGGACGGGTGGATATGAATTGCGCAAATGGATGTCCAACTCACCGGCCGTGGTGGCCGGCCTCCCCGAGGATCACCAGCAGGATCCGCACCTGTTCGAAAATGTTGAGAGCCCGCACATGTTATCAGTCCTAGGCGTGCAATATCGACCAGTCCAAGATGTGTTCACCTATCGGGTGGAACTGGATTCCCCGAGGGTCTGGACGAAGCGGCTTGTGCTGTCCACGGTGGCCAGGACGTACGATCCGAATGGATGGATCGCGCCGGTCATCTTCACGGCGAAGGCATTTATGCAGCGCCTGTGGATGGTCCAACTGGGTTGGGATGATCCACTATCCGGAAATTTGTTGAGCGATTGGGAGGTTTTCTTCTCCACGCTCCCGGAGATAAATCAGGTCGAACTGCCGCGTAAGCTGTTGCCGGCAGGGAAATGCCGAGTAACCCTACACGGGTTTTGCGACGCCTCCGAGCGAGGGTATGCAGCTGCCGTTTACTTGCGGACGGTCAGCTCCGCCGGAGCGGTCGATTTGCACTTGGTAATGGCGAAGAGCAAGGTGGCTCCCCTTCGCACGCGTTTGACAATCCCAAAAATGGAATTATCTGGAGCGGCTCTTCTTGTACGCCTACTGAACCACGTGGCCTCTACCTTGAAGGACACCGTGAACCTTGAGGAGAGTGTCTACGCATGGACTGATAGCCAAATTGTATTGTGTTGGCTGCAGTCGTCATTCCATACTTTGGAGGTCTTTGTGGCCAACCGGGTCTCGCAAATCCAGAATTCGGAGACTGCCTTGGTTTGGAGACACGTGCCAGGTGAACTGAACCCAGCGGACGTGGCGTCCAGGGGTTGCACGGCACCTGAGCTTGTTGCCCACTCACTGTGGTGGAGACCAGATTGGTTGTTGGAACCGGAGACACTCTGGCCTGCCAGTTGTGTGATTGGGACCCCATCCTCTGGCTTGGGTGTCCACCTTGTCGAGACCGCTCCAGTGTCAGACACTGCTTGGTTGCTAGAACGGTATAGCTCTCTCGACAAGCTTGTTGGAGTGACCGCCTGGGTCAAGCGATTTATACACAATTGTCGCCACCCTGACAACCGGTCACGCGTTAGAGTTCTCGCCACAGAAGAGCGGAATGCCGCCCTACATCATTGGATTAGGGTTGTGCAGGAAGAACACTTTGGGGACGTATTGAAGCCCCTGCGGCAGGGACGTCCTAAGCTACCGAAGGCGATAGCACGCCTCAACCCGTTCATTGACGAGTCGGGTACACTCCGGGTTGGAGGACGGCTCCGCAACGCTAGCTTGCCGTACTCGGTGCGCCACCCCATTTTGCTGCCTAAGAAGGGGCATCTGGTGGAATTGTTGGTGATTGACCGCCACATAAAGAACTCGCATGCCAGCTGCAATGCACTCTTGGGCATTTTGCAGCGAGACTTTTGGATATTGAACAGCCGACGGGTTATTCGGAGCATCGTGTTTCGGTGCTTGCCTTGCTTTCGGCTCAAGGCAGCCACGATGCAGCCCCAGATGGGGGACCTTCCTCCTGATCGGGTCAACGAGGCTAGGACATTCTCTAGGGTGGGGACCGATTTTGCGGGACCTTTTTTTAGTGAAAACGTCGCGACTTCGAAATGCGAAGGTTGTAAAAGCGTATTTGTGCGTTTTCGTATGCCTGTCGACCAAGGCTGCTCATCTTGAACTTGTTGGTGATCTTACGACGGAGGCTTTTATTGCGGCATTGGATAGATTTGTATCCCGTAGGGGACTCCCATCTCTGATCCGGTCAGATTGTGGAACCAATTACAAGGGTGCCGACCGTTATTTACAAGATGTTGTAAAATTTTTATTTGAAAATAAGATTGATATTGGAACAGACCTCTCCCGTCGGGGTATCACCTGGACGTTCGATCCGCCAGGCTGCCCCCACTGGGGTGGAATCTGGGAGGCTTGCGTGAAGCAAGCAAAAGCCCATATGTATCGGGTAGTCGGTCAAACTGTATTGACTTTTGAGGAACTCGCGACGTTGTTTTGTAGAATTGAGGCCGTCCTCAATTCCCGTCCGTTGTGTCCGCTCAGCTCCGACCCAAATGACCTGGAAGCGCTCTCTCCAGGCCATTTCTTGATTGGTCAGCCACTTGCAGCGTTGCCGGAGCACCCCCTCTGGGACGTACCCTCCAGTCGTTTGTCGCGCTACCAGATGCTGCAACAAATGGCTCAGAACTTTTGGACCAGATGGTCATTAGAGTATTTGCATGTTTTGCAGCAGCGCCTCAAGTGGACTGACAAAACCAGTCCCCCCAGAGTTGGAGACCTTGTGCTAGTTAAGGATGCTAACCTTCCGCCACTGCGATGGCGCCGGGGGCGCATCGTTAATTTGTTTCCCGGTAAAGACGGGACCCCTCGGTTTGCCGAGGTCATGGTTGGGGACTCGGTTCTGAAGCGAGCGGTAGCAACCCTATCGCGACTTCCCCTAGTATAGCGGACCGGCTTAGAGGCCGTTCCGAGGCGGGTGATTGTTCGGGCCGACCGTCTGCCCGCCCCCTTAAACTCCTCACGTGTGTACGCCTCTTTTGAGTCTGTGGTTTTGACAGTGACACTTTGTCAAGGCGGAAAGAAAAAAGATAACCTCGGTTTTAAAGACACACGAGGTCCGAGTGTTTTTTGGATAATTTGGAAACGCATTTTCCTTGTTTTGTGTAATATCGCTCGCTTTGAAGACACACGGGTGTCCGAGTGTTTTGTGTGGATATTTCGGTGACATCGGAAGAGTTGGTGATTTGACGCCGCGGATTGTTGGCGATACTGCCCCGGAACATCACGGCTGCTTCTTCAGCCCGGAGACCTTCTTGATTGAACTTGACTTGACCTGACAGTTGACTGAACCTTGACAGATACCAACCGGAGTTGAAGCGAACATCGCGCCTCCCGGAATCAGGTGAGTTGAACAAGTTTTGTAGCCAATCCACTGGCTTATATGACCCGCGAAACGCGTGGCAGTTCACTCCACTCGCACTAGGCGAGGAGTTGAACAATAATCATGCTAGCGTTATTCCCGATTTGACATATTCTTATACTTCATCATAATAACGCTAGCGTTATTCCCGCTTTGACATATTCTTATACATCATCATAATCATGCTAGCGTTTTTCCCGCTTTGACATATTCTTATACCTACATCATCATAATCATGCTAGCGTTATTCCCGCTTTGACATATTCTTATACGTACATCATCATAATCATGCTAGCGTTATTCCCGCTTTGACATATTCTTATACCTACATCATCATAATCATGCTAGCGTTATTCCCGCTTTGACATATTCTTATACTTCATCATAATAACGCTAGCGTTATTCCCGCTTTGACATATTCTTATACATCATCATAATCATGCTAGCGTTTTTCCCGCTTTGACATATTCTTATACCTACATCATCATAATCATGCTAGCGTTATTCCCGCTTTGACATATTCTTATACCTACATCATCATAATCATGCTAGCGTTATTCCCGCTTTGACATATTCTTATACCCCTACTTCATCATAATCATGCTAGCGTTATTCCCGCTTTGACATATTCTTATGCATCATCATAATCATGCTAGCGTTATTCCCGCTTTGACATATTCTTATGCATCATCATAATCATGCTAGCGTTATTCCCGCTTTGACATATTCTTATACCTACATCATCATAATCATGCTAGCGTTATTCCCGCTTTGACATATTCTTATACCCCTACTTCATCATAATCATGCTAGCGTTATTCCCGCTTTGACATATTCTTATGCATCATCATAATCATGCTAGCGTTATTCCCGCTTTGACATCTAATCCCCAGGTTTGACGTAGGCACATTAGGCAGTAGTTTTACGAAAGCGACTGCCATCATAGACCTTATTGGGTTGACCAGTGGGGTTTTCGAAATATCTTTTGATTTCACTTGTTCTGTAAAGGCCTCCACACATCGAACGCGGGTCGTGCGCGGCGCGGGTCGGGCGGTATATCTACCTCTTTCGCACAGTAGCGCGGCGTCTCTATCGCACAGTAGCGCGGGCCCGGGGCACTGTGTGATAGAGATAGTGAGTGAGATATTGAATGAGTTGGTTGTGACGTGTACGTATTACGATGGAAGTGCAGTCCTGTGACGTGCAACTCAAGGATCCATATCATATCAGCGTCGAGTGACATCTCCTGTGGCTCGACATTGTGCTGATCGGACCCCTTTTTCGCATTTCACGAGGTGTCAAAATGTATGTACTTGTGTATTCTTTATTTGCGAAATAAACTTATTTTCTTTTTTTCTTTCTATTGGGATCAGACCGGTTTCCTCGCGATGTTTTCCTTAACCGAAAAGCTGACGGTAAATATTTCGTAGGTAAGTACATTAAGTTTCTAAAAACTCATTGGTACGAGCCGGGATTCAAACCTACGACCGCCGCTTGTCAGCCGCATGCCTGAACCACTAAGGCTACCGTATTTTCTTTTTTATACATATGTCTAGAAAATAAGGTAAGAGGAGTAACTTGGTTAAAGCATTTAGTTATTTAAAAGTATACGTGATTATAAGGAATCGCTTGTAAGGACACACAAATTCCCTAATCCCTTAATAAAATCGCAAAGACAAATCAATGTACAACTCGCCTATAATTCGTGCCTGGCAACGGAACCATAAAACGGCATTAATCCGAAACCCATTTGAGCGATAAAAAGCTTATTTCCCGATGGACGCGTGGGTATTCTATCTACACTAACTAACTATCCTACTGTATGTTTAGCTGAGATTACGCAGTAGTATAGTATAACCAGTTTCACTGGTTAGGATGACACGATAGTAATGTGTATATGATAAGGCAACTACACCATTGCTTATACCTACCTACTTGAAATCAGCTAAGCACGGGTTTTGCCTTGGTTAACCACAATGGCGAACTAAATTCGACCGTTGAAAAACCGCAAACAAATCAAAGCGAGAGAGCGAAAGTGAGGTTTAAAATGTAGTCGTACCTGACTATCCATACTAATATTATAAATGCGAAAATGTGTCTGTCTGTCTGTCTGTCTGTCTGTCTGTTACCTCTTCACGCTTAAACCGCTGAACCGATTGCGATGAAATTTGGTATGGAGATAGTTTGAATCTCGGGGAAGGACATAGGATAGTTTTCATCCTGGAAATCACCCCCTAAGGGGATGAAATGGGGGGTTGAAGTTTGTATGGAGCTGCGATATAAACGATTTCCACGCGGACGGAGTCGCGGGCAGAAGCCAGTCTCTTATAATTTTGACTATACTCGTATTATATTTAATGGGGAGCGGTGTGATCGTCAAAATATAATAACATAATAAGGATGATGACTAAGATTTTTTTTATGACGTCATTCGAACCAGTTTTTGGAGAGGAACAAAAATGTTTGTATAGGAGCAACTACAATTAAAGAACATAAATACCCAAAAATTTGAGACAAAGATTGACGTCGCTGGCGGCAGCGCAAAACGCTTCATACTGATAGACACAAGTATGACGTCACAATTGTAGAAAGTAGTTGTAGGTATCGTTGTATGGAAAATCCGGTAAATTGTTGTTTCGGGCACATAGTTGTCATACAATTTTGTTTCTATAAAAGCGTAAGGATTCTATTGACAGCTTTAAATTTACACAATAAAAAAAATTCATGATTTTTCTAAACTTTCAAGGTTCATATCTTTTTATGATTTTAATTATATTTTATAATTTATATACTTTATTACAATAATTTGATGGTTTACTATCCATTTAGCATCACTACATTATCAATTTGAACATGAGGCATCATGCCTATTGCATACGAAATTCGCGGGAGTCCGCTGGATGCGGGTGGTGCAGGACCGGTCATTGTGGCACTCTTTGGGGGAGGTCTATGTCCAGCACTGGACGTCTTTCGGCTGATATGATGATGATACAAAATGATGATATTTATTTTATGCATCTCTATATTATGACAACAGTTGTTTCATAAAACATAATGATGATTATGTTTTATACAATTATGTGAAGTGTTTTTATATATTAAATAAATAAATAAATAAATCAATATTAAGGGACAATCTTACACAAATCGACCTAGTCCCACAGTAAGCTCAGTAAGGCTTGTGTTATGGGTACTAGACGACGATATATATAATAGATATAAATACTTAAATACATGGAAAAACTTCCATGACTCAGAAACAAATATTCATGCTCATCACCAGGGAGCGTACATTTCATGCCGGTTTCGTCATAATGACGTATTCATATAAACACACAGGATGATTCAAAAAACGAAGTGACACGACTTAGTAACCGTAAACGTAGTTAGTAACTAATATTTTATTTTATTTTTAATTACTTATAGGCCACAACAACGTATCTATCGATGCTATCATGAAATTGGTCAAGTCCATGTTAAAATCAAACTGTGTTTCTTTATGTTCCTCATGTTCTTTGTGTTTTATTGTTTGCAAATGTAATTTGATGTTGCTTGCTTTTGTTGGCAAACTTTGCTGACAGCAGGAACAATAAATTTGTTTATTATCTATAACTAAACATGAATTCATTTGGCACAATAATTGTATAGCCTCCATGGCGACCTAGGCCACTAGCAAAGCATTAAGTTTCCTGATCTTATTAAATTTAACTGAAATGTTGTTTCCGCATGTCTCCTATTTGTGACAAAGAGTAAACTTTGATGTGACAATGTCAGATAAAGTTCTTTCAATGTCCGTCTCAAGGGTCAATATATTAGATCTACTTAAACGGAAGAGGTTGATTAGATAACAGTGATTAATCATTGATTAATCACATATTCCATTATTGGGTACGGATAAATAAACGTTCGTTATGCCGTTGCCCTTTTCAAACTTTTTCCATCCTGTATGTAGCTTGACGTCATACGCCTGTCATCGGCATGAAATGTACGCTCCCTGCTCATCACACAAATATTTGCCCTTACCGGGATTCGAACCCAGGACCTTCAGCTTCGTAGGCAGCGTCACTACCCACTAGGCTAACCGGTCGTCAAAAGCAATATAGCAATGCAATATGGTTTGTTATTATGCAACTTAATCACTTGCGTAAGTTAAAATGATGATATTTTTATTTATGGGAAATGAAATGATAGACATTGTTTTTAATATAAATCGTTACACAACCTACCTAATTTAGTGAATACAATAATATGACTATAGTTCAGGGCTAGGCTGGTGGTGGTTTAACCCGTTCAAATTAGGGTGGAAAGTACGTTCCGTGCCACATCAGCAATAAAAACCGGTTCGAAACAAGGATTTTCCGTACATAAATTCATGTTTAGTGTAGTTATAAAATAAACGATATTATTAATAATATTGCGGACAATTTTACACAAATCGACCTAGTCCCTAAATATGCCAAGCTTGTACTATGGGTACTAGACGACGATAAACATAAAGATAAATAAATCCTTAAATACATAGAAAACATCCATGACTCGTGAACAAAAAATCTTGCTCGTCACACAACTAAATGCCCTTACCGGGATTCGAACCCAAGATCTTTGCTTAGTACCTAATAGTAAGCATGGTTACTGTTACTAACAACTAGGCTAACTATGGCTGGCGTTGCGGACGTACAACTCTTATTCGTAGAAGATACGTAGTATCGACAACACAGCTTAGTGACCATCCGTGCACTTTATATGCATTGTAATAAGGTTCTACATAAATACAGGGTGGTCAGTTAACTGTGTTGGCGTTTGTACTAGCATTGTTTCCTGACGATCCACATACAGCAGTAATCAGTAATCAGTAATCAGTAATTTATTTTGTGAAACATAGGTATTATACATTCTAGATCTTTAATTAGGTTGAGAGTCCTCTATGTTCTGCCTTGCGGCGTACAAAAATAAAATAAAATAGGAAATCAATTACGATAATAAATGGTTCGTTACATCATAGCACATGTGTTCTTATATTAAATACCTACCTATATATATCAAACAGAATTCAAATATTTATATCATCAACTAATAGTAAGTACATGTTATACAGAATTAAGAATAAGGAATGTCAAAATTAAAGAAATACAAAAACAATAATAATAATTAAAGTTCAAAATGTCAGGAAAATTATATCTTAAACACGACCGTAAAAGTGAAATTATATAAACATGCAATCAGACTTTGTCATTAAAGAAGTCATCTAGCGTGTAATAAGCTCTTTCGACCAGTTTTTTTTTCAGGTTCTTCTTAAATATGTGAAGATCTTGACATTTAAGAGCATCTGGTAAAAAGTTATAAATTTTCGTTGCCATTCCCAATATACTTTTTCTTAGTAATGCAGTTTTGCCAGGGACCACATTTATATTATATTTATGCCGAATCGGTCTTCCGCTTGCGCAGGAGCTTTTTAGTGGAAATAGATCCGGATTTGATTTAATAAAGACTGACACTTCAAAGATGTATAGGCTTGTTAAAGTCAGTATGCCTAGTGTTTTAAAATGGGGTTTACATTATTCAATTCGCAAAATAATTACTTGCCTAATTTCTTATTTTAGATCAACTTCCGCCGCATCCCTGGCTTCATCGCAGTCGATATGCAACGACCACGACGATTCGTTCGAGCGGAGCTTCTTGGAGGGATTAGGTATGCATCGCTACTTAATTAGCAGCCCGAAGAGATTTGGTGTTATCAGGCACTTGTCCCACCGCCGGCGAGTAGCGAATACTCCGATACAAATCCGATCAAGAGTACTCCGATCCGATACAGAGTACTCGCTACTCGCCGGCGGTGAGACAAGTGCCTATCATTATATTATTTATAATCATCATCATCAACATATCAGCCGAAGGACGTCCACATAGGCTTACCCCAAAGAGTGCCACAATGAACGGTCCTGCGTCACCCGAGTCCAGCGGGCTCCCGCGACCTTTACCCGGTCATCAGTCCACCTTGTGGGCTGCCCCTTCCGGTACGTGGTCGCCATTGCTACTCGAGATTATTTAAAATTCCCTCGTCTTATATGTGAAACCTACCTGAGACCGTAAGTTATCACCTAAAACTTTGGTGGCGCATATTAGCTGATCTCGCCCTACAGGGGATTTTTCCTTGATAGTTACAATTACAATACCTACCTGCTTCGACCAACGGAGTTATAGAAGCAGAACAAGCACCTCGCAAGAGTCATCTCATCTTAATCAATTCAAGGTCAATGACTCACATAATGCATGCCTCTACGAACGATTTCCGTCACGAAGCGGAAAATGCCGGTGTAGCAAGCGTAGCGTAGGCTGGTAGGGCAGTTGTAAAAATCTTTTGATGAATTTCGTTACGGCGCATTGGTCCATATTATCAAATTAAAATATACTTAAATAGCTCCTGCCGGCGACTCCGTCCGCGTGGAATTCGCTTATATCATATGTCGATACAAACTTTCACCCCCATTTGACCCCCTTAGGGAATGATTTCCGAGATAAAAACTATCCTATGTCCTTCCCGGGATTCAAACTTACTCCATACTAAATTACATCTCAATCGATTCAGCGGTTTAAGCGTGAAGAGGTAAGACAGACAGACAGACACACTTTCACATTTATAATATTACTAGCATCTGCCCGCGACTCCGTCCGCGTGGAACTCGTTTATATCGTAGCGCCATACAAACTTTCATCTCCTCCGGGGATGGTTTCCGGGATAAAAACTATCCTATGACCTTCTCCGGGATCCAAACTATCTTCATACCAAATTTCATCTCAATCGGTTCAGCGGTTTAAGCGTGAAGAGGTAACAGACAGACAGACACACTTTCAAATTTATAATATTAGTATGATGATTAAGTATAGTATTAGTATAATATGGATGTATTTGAGCGAGCAACGTGCTGAAAATGAAATGATTACGTGATATAAATCAAACAGTAGAGTAAGGAAAATTATTGATCAATGCTTTTTTTACAGATGTCGAAGATGTCCGGAAACAGGCAATCGAGTGGGAAGTCAGGCTGCGAGTGACAGGCGAGCGGTTGGCGCGCTGTGTGCGCGTTCGGGACCGTCAGCGCCGCCAGCAGAAGAGGCTGTGCGCCGCATTTACCGTGCTGCTGCGGCACATCAGTAAGTTGCCGTGCTGGTACATCACATAAGTAACTATAACAAACATGATACCGATATATGAAAGAGAAGCACACGGCCGAGTGGGAAGTCAGGCTGCCGTCCGCAGGCGCCTTCACAGAAGAGGATGTGTGGTGGTCCTTCATCGTGCTGCTGCGACACGTAAGAAACTATACATAAGACAAGCAGGCAATCGAGTGGGAAGTCAGGCTGCGAGTGGCAGATGCCATCAGCAGGAAGCAGGCTGTACGCCGCCTTCACTGGAAACCTGCATGTACACTTGGAAGGACATCCGGTTGGAACGGACCAAAATCATTTTCGGTCCACTTCGGCACGTAGTGGGAGGGCCGACGTGATTTGTAGCTTAATTTCATGGCAATGGTGTTTTCAGACTGTATATCACAAGATTGCAGTCGTTAAAATCCATTAATTAAATTAATGATGGTTAGTACATTTTAACACCTACCTACAACTTTTTCCACAGTGCTAGCAGCTAGTATGAATGGAGACTGATATTTCTAAGACTACCAGCGAGCCTTACACAAAAGATCCATAAAACCAATTTCCGTGAGAACTAAACCTTGCGCATTTTCCAACCTAGGTTTTATTCGCCAAGTATGGACTGTAGGGGTGTACCTAGTACCTACACGATAAGAAACTTCGTTCCGAAAAAAACATATTTCATATTTCACTGGACAATGCGTCGCAAATAATCAATACTTCTTGCAATTATGTTGTTTCCGTACCTAAATAGCCTGCCGCACAGCGTACGCTGATGACATGGAGCTATCAAACCAGTCTTACTTTCATGCAATTCGAGTCGCATTTATGTAGACAGTCTTAGAATAGAAGCTACCACTACAAAATTCATTCATGAAGGTTTAAAATAACATTACGCACTTCAAAACAGACTGAGATCGGCGCCTCGCGTCTAACACGACCCGACACTGACGTACACAGGCAGTTTGCGAAATCGATACACAACGCACACAACCACGCTGCTTCAAGCCTTCAGGGCGCATGCCCGTGGCGGGTACCACGAATCTCCCCGTTCGCATCCTTGTAGTGAGAACAGGGTAGTCAAGTGCATTCAAGTCCTGCGATATGGCCGTTTTACGCGATGTCGTGGTACAGGGCCAGCGGTCCCGTCGCTTTATTTCGCGACTTTCCCAGTAAACATCGCATCAGCTGGTCGAATACGCAGTCTCAAATGCTTTCGAGATATGGCAGATAATTGTCAGTTCTCAACTCGGTTGTTGGTGGTGATTGTTGATAATGTCGGGAATGGTGTGGTTGGGTTGACGATGGTCGCCGCAGCGACACTGCAGTCAGGTTGGGTCACTGACTTGGTGGTGTAGTAAGGATATGCGTGTGTTCAATGAGTTCCTTAGCCAGGACAGATGAGTGCCATCCTCAACTCTCTCCGGAACTTGGCTGCCTCGTCCAGGGCCGGCACAGGTATATTTTTAAATTAAATTATAGGTGAATAACCTTCCTCTTTGAAGCCATTTAAGTTTTTTATTCACGGCCAACTTTAATTATCGTAATCTTTAGAGCTACTCACCTTTTGTTTGATCATTGCAGGTTTAAAATTCAATTCAATTTAATAATTTGAGGTTATTTTCATCAGTTCTGCAGAAGTGTCTTTTGATCACAATTCGCGGGCAGCGGGATTTATTTAAAATTCCTAATGAGAAAGATCTTTGCAAATTTTATTTGAGTGGCATACAAATTTTTAATTTTGAAGAACAACCTATTTTACTGACACACGCTACATGCTCTAATCTTTTGTACAAAAAAAATAAGACTATTCTTGAAGCTACTTACGTATAGGTACTTTATTATTGTCTAGAAGTACTTACCTTATAGGGACTTATATTTTCGTAAAACAGTTAAAGTACTCTTCTTGACATTGACAATAAAATACAATATGACACAAAAAAAATCGGGCTTCCGGTATATCTAACGTTATAAATCCTACTGTCGGCACTCTTCCAGTTATTTGACAATAGCAATCTTATTCCATAGCAATAAAGGTGGCAATCCTATAAAATCTAAGTGCTTAATATACTCGCGAGGCCATTAGACAAGTTACCAATATCTTAAGCCTCAATCTAAATCGGCATTATTGCACAAAAAAATATATATCTTCATTAAAAATTAAGCCAGACAGCCAGACAGCGACATTCGAAAACAATAGAAACATCTAGGTAAGTTGTGGGCAACCGCCACAGTAGCACAAGGCATTAACTAATGCGCCGCTGAGCATTTATAGCACTTTTTATTCAGAACGGTAGCCGAGACGGGATGGCCTGCTTTGTGCCAGTCTAACAGGCTGTTTGCATAAATTTTGACGCTGTTGACGAGGTTGACGTCGACGTCTGCTTATTTTTCGCTGGGCATAATCTTATAAAACGACACCTTCAATTCATTTCAGATGTTTTAAGCTTTTGTCGATAACTTGGTCAGACTAAAATATAATAAGAAAGAGAAGAAATTTTGCACAAAGATAGTTTAAAACCTGGATTAAAATACTAGGATAGACTTCGTCTGCGTGCACTTGAGCACGCAGACGAAGTCTCGGCCGAAAGAAGAAAAACAGCTCCCACAGAAAGTTGATAACATGCCTATATGTACAAAACACAAATTTAAATAAATATTCGCTATTATCCACATTCTAAATAGGATATCTAGGGATATTATAAATATATTTAAAGAAAATGGACGACTTAAGTACCTACGCGTATTTCATCATTATTATCACTCACGCTCATATTATTTGCATATATCAGTCGTAAACCCAGATCTCTGTAAATACTGTCATCGCTCAGGATCCTCAAAACGCGCCGCTGTGTTACGTCCCGCTGTCATGCGTAGAAAATTAAACATTAGTCATATAACAAATGGCTAAAATACACATTACAAAGTCGTCTCGCCCTGTCTACAATGTTTACATAAACCACAAGTCGGGCTTTTACCCAGAAGATTCCAGATCATGTCAACATCCAAGTATTACGATCAAGAGAATACACAGTTCTGTAAAGAAACTGATCAATAAGTAGATCAAATTAATCGGGGATGTTGCAGATCTTGTTAATCAACTTTTACACATTTCCAATTGCAATATACTGCCCTCATAAGCCAAATAGCGGTATCTCAAAATGTAATGTCATTGGAACTTTGGAACACGCAATTTAAAATCTACGTCTAATGACATAACTTACAATGGCATTTCATTTTGAGATACCGCTATTTGGCTTATGAGGGCAGTATAGTATAACACACCTCACAATGCATATACAGTATACCTTACTCACTACCAGGTGCTCAACAAAGCATACCTACAAAACAAGACCGTTGGGTTGAAGTGTGTTGTGGGCGATGGGCTAGCAACCTATCACTGCAATATCACATTTTGTCGATCTTTTATACCGATACCCACATTTATGCTAAAAGTGGCGCTGGAACATACGTTTCATGTGCTCTGCCTACCCCTTTTGGGAATAAAGGCGTGAATGTATGTATGTAAGTACCTAGTTGAGATTTACAGGTGCTGTCTTCTGTAAGGTGGAGTGCAGTCTTCCCGAGTTAGGGTGCTCCGAATATGAGAGACCGAAAATTCTGCTGTGCACTACCGCTCTAAAATCATAATATATCATTATCAATTTATCATAGTGTAAGCTACGGTAGCCTAGCGGTTCGGCCATGCGGCTGTCAAACGGCGGTCGTGGATTCCCGGCTCGTACTAATGAGTTTTCCGGAACTTATTGTATGGAATATCATCTGGTATTTACCGGTAGCTTTTCGGTGAAGGAAAAACATCGTGAGTAAACCTGCATACATCCACGAAGAAATTCAAAGGATGTATGTGAAGTGTCCAACCCGCAGTGGGCCAGCGTGGGGACTAGGTACTGCACGTTCACTGTCATCCATGAGAGGACTGTGCCCAGCAGTGGGACGTATATAGGCTGATTTATATTTAATTATATATCATAGTGTTATGCGTGGCTACATATATTGCTTATTCATATTATTTTTGTAGGAAAAACGTTTATGAACATGTGTCTGAAGTCACGCAGACACAATCATTATCACATTATGACGTAGCAAAGGAGTTTTTAATGTTTATGTACTCGTAGTTAAAGGTGTCCATACCCATTGTTTATTTATTTATTTATTCCATAAACGGCGAATCCTCAAACATATCAAGGGTCAGCAACGCCCATGTTACTCCTTTGGAGTTGCATGCATCTATAGGCAGCGGTGTCCGCTTACCATCAGGTGGGCCGTACGCTTGTTTGCCGCAGTCGTTGTATAAAATAAATAAAAATATGTAATACCACTGCATTACAGTAGCTCGTACCACAAAGCACTCTGACACAAAAAAAGTAATACACAAAATAAACAAATAATTACACAGAAGAAGGTCGTGCATCGATCTTCTCGCAGAACGTCAAACATTCATCACACACATCCATCTGCTAGCGCAAATATATCACAGTTTAGTGCTGATTAAAGCAACGATTTTACAAAGCGCAAAGCTTGAAAAAGCGGGGACTTTCTGCGAGACTTCCCATTTACCTGGTCATGTACTCTCTCGCGCCCGTGCATAAACAACGCCGCCATCTGAATTTGTTGACCGTGCATAGGGTTTCATAATCGACCGATATATTTCTGTACAGCGGGCGAAACCAGCGCCCGGTTCGGCTTGGCGCCGTCCGGCAGCGACGGCCCCGGCGAGGGCGGCTACGCGGAGTGGCTGCACGCCATGCGCCTGGTGGCGCGGCTGCCGGCTGGCGTGCCGCAGCATTTTCGCAAGAAGGTAACCCTGGCTACAGATAGTTCAGCTGGTCAAATCATCTCGTCTTTACACGCGGTTGTGTTGTAGCGTGCGGCTTGCCTGTGTGTGTGTGCTTTGCGTACGTAACGAGGACTGCGCCGGTTCGAATACAACTTTCTCTTCAATTTTTCCTTTTATTTCAATTAATAATTTTGTTAGCAGCGTTACTGCTTAATACAATATTCATTAAGTATGGGGTGGCGCATCGTTATTGACGATTTCTCAATATGATTTGAAACGTTGGTGCCGTTAAGAAGCCTAAGTCTTCTGGTAGATGTCGCTACACGCCTCCCAGGCATTGTAAGAACCGAAGGAACTTATTGAAAGATTTAGTGGTCGAGACAGATTGTTCCGATAGCTCAGTTGGTTAGTAGCGACGGGCCATGGCCTGTGGTCGCCGGCTCGAATCGGGCTCGGAGCATTAAACTTTTATTTTTTTCTTTCATTTAAATAGTTTTTTTTTCTTCAGTCACGAAATTTTTTTTCGTATTTTCGTATTTTTCGGTCATCTGAAGCTACTTAACGAACCTAACCTACCTAGTGTTTTGCGACAAGTTTCCAAAAAGGAAGAAGAATTTTTTGTACGTAACTATTTTCGTAGCATGAAAAAAAGACCGGGTTGCACTCCGGGAGTGCCGGCAGAAGTGAAAACTCAATAACATTGTAACAGTTTTTTGATCAGGTCACGTGACATCTTACGGTGTCACCCTAAAAATGAATTTTGATTGAATGTTCGGTGCCAAGAACAGCGGACGGCGGCGGCGAACAAAATACCAATTTGTTTTTGCCATTGCCAGATATTTTCCAAAACTTTATCTCTAGGAATAACGTCATTCGAATTTGCAAGAACAGCTGACGGCGGCGGCGAACAAAATACCAATTGGTTTTTGCCGTTGCTTAATATTTTTAAAAGCTTTATCTCTTTAGGAATAACGTCCAAATTCGAACTATTCGAATTTGCTCAATAGCAAAACGGTGAAGGACGCGTGGACAAAATTACAAATTCGTTGCAGAATATGCTAATACAAAAAGTGTTTAACGGCGTTATACTCTTACGAATAGCGTTCAGTTTTGAATGAAGACGAATCGGCTAGCAGCAAAAAGTGACCTCCTTCACATCTGACGTCACAAAAATCTGTCGCGTATTTAGCAATTTTTCTCCATCCCAAAAAGTGCTCAGCGCCGCTAAAGAAGTTTTCACTTCAAAAATATTCTTCACACGTAACTGGTTATGGTTACGTGGCATTGGTTTCGTAGGCGGCCGTAGGGAAAACAACCGCATTAAAATCTGTCCGTTCGTTTAGGAGCTATACGATGCCGCAGACACGTGAAACTTAAAACACCCCTTTATTTGCGTCGGGTTTTAAAAATAGTATAAGTCATTTGAGTTCGTAGACTGAAGACTCAAATTGAATGTCTTTCATGCATACACTAGGCAACTCTTTATTGATACGAAATTATAGGAAACTCACAAATAGCAATTGTTTAGTTATGTTATGTAGTTATGTTATGGATCTCCAAGAGCGATTTGTGTCACTTTATTGGAGTAAGGGAACGGGCTCCAAGAACTACTCCCAAATTAAGGCCAATGCATACCTATAATGAATACCCAATTCAGAAGTCTTAAGGTTAAACGATTTGGTCTGAATATGTTAACCGGCATGGGTTAAAACCGTGATACATTGCAGCTTCCATTTAAATAACGTAATGATTTATGCAACACGTGCCAGAATGCCGACCCTCATTTTGCTACGATGCCAAATGAGGGTTTCTCAGTGTTCAGATGTGAAAATCTATCAACCATGTTTGATTTGTGCATTTATTTATCCAGCTGCTGACAAAAAGACCGATCCCCACAGCGCCGACAGCTGGTGAAAACCATTCTGGAAAGCCTTCATTGAAACCCACTGTGAATAGTTTAAAAGCCATGCGCCCTAGACTCTTGGCTTGTCAAGTGTTTGCTTTCACCATTACATTGACTCATCCAATCCCATTACGTTCAAGCATTACTTCATCTGATAAAAAGCTAATACTAAAAATACATCTAATGTAGGTGTTCATGCATATAATAAAAAAAGAGATAAGGATTCAAAGAAATATTCAAATTGCGCTTACGTAATGGCTCAGATTACGTTATCAGAGTTTCGTATTGGATTTACATTAGGGATTTACAGATCACAAAGTTTGCGCATCAGTGCCCCGCGCTGAGGAATCTGCTCTTTTTATAGACTTGAAGGCTTTATGCCGCTCTAAACAGTACAAATAAGAATTTATTTTATGGACAGTTGGAAACATTTATATTCTTTATTGTGAAAGGTAATTCAAATAAGTTTCGAGCATAATAGCCCGATATATATCTATGGCCCCAAATTATGAATAATTGTTACAAACGAGACGACTATAACTTATTAAGAACTAGCTTCTGCCCGCGACGCCGTCCGCGTGGAACATGTTTATATCGTTGCTCCATACAAACTTTCATCCTCTATTTCTCCCCCTCTGGGGATGATTTCCGGGATACAAACTATCTCCATACCAAATTTTATCTCAATCGGTTCATCGGGTTAAGCGTGGTGAGGTAACAGACAGGCAGACAGACACAGACCGACAAGACTATCGCATTTATAATATTAGTAAGTATTGATATAAAGGCTGCTTTTAACGAGTCAATTGTCAAGACGTAGTCGAGAACATAGCGTTCTTTGTACAAAACCCCTATATTCATAAAGCTTACTTAACCTCTGTTAAGTAACTAAAATGGGTTCTGTCCCTTTCCCAATTGCCATTTGGGCACATAATATATAAATCCATAAGAATTTTAATGGCATTTTAGCTAAAATATGTTTGATGAACGTTTATGAATTAAGGCAAGCGGATGCCTAAATCTAAACTTCCTTCCTCCAAATGGAATGTTTTCACTCAGCGCGCCTGACAAAATAAAAAAGTGGGTGGGTGGGTTGGGTTTTTTGGTGCGGTAAGTAAACCTACACGTAACCCGATTAAATTTGTACATTGAATGCCGTACAGCTACTTAGGGAAGCTACTTTCCTTTGAGGTAACATAAATCGATTACATTAAGTAAGAAAATATACTTAAAGAAATCGTTCTCGAAAGAAAATGAGGTACGAAACACGAAAAGGTCAAAAAGTCGGTAGGTATTCAATCAATCAACGCAGGCTTTTGACGTTCGACATCTGCCACATCTTGGATTGGTACGTAACGAAGGCACAGTCTAGGAATCAAATTGTATGCTACGTTTCGACTTTATTTCAATGCTGTTAAGGTCTAAAAGCAACGAACCAGTTCATGCGTACTTAGGTATTCTTTATTCGACGAAATCAAAATACAGACATCAAGAAATGTTAACGTTTTGCTTTCCCTGGTCAGGTTTGACGCTTTATTTAGAATTTATGGAATACAAATGTTTTGTAAAACCTCGTGCGTCACAAAACTTGACGGAGGCTGTTTATTTATAAACTAAGGCAAGATTTCATGTAATCCCTCGCTGTAAATAATGAATGTTATTTTGGGCGATTATTTTGGTCTGAGAAGAATGGGAAATGAAATGAAAAATTAAACGAATTCATTTGCTGAGTACCTACCTACAGGTTACATACATATCGGTGATATGAAATGAGGGAGATAGGCGATCTATTTTATTAATCATATTTTACTAACGAATTATGGAAACACTTCCGAAATAAATGATTTGATTTGATTTGATTTATCCTATAGGTACTATTAAACGAGCATTATTTGATCACGTACCTACTCGGAAATGGCTCTAACGATTTCGATGAAATTTGGAATATAGGGGTTTACTCATGTCTGTCTGTCTCATGTCTGGGAAAATTCGTTTTCTCCGTATTTTCACCCGGGCAGAGCTCGGTCGCCCTGGGACTGACTTATTTATAACTTTATAAGTGCACGAAAAGACAAGAAGAGCCACTGTAGCCAAGTGGTAAGGCACGTGACATTCAATCTGCAGGTCGTGGGTTCGAACCCCGGGTCGTGCAGTCAGCATCATATAGTTAGTAGCAGCCAAAGTAGCCAAATATATCGTAACACGTCTTTATTACTGTAGAAGTAAAGATGTATTTCGATATATTTTGGTACTTTGGCTGCTACTAACTATATGATGCTGACTGTACCACTGGGTATTACCTACCACCTATTACGAAATGTGGCTTTTCGGTGAAGGAAAACCTCATGAGGAATCCGCTCTAATCCCAATAAGGTCTAGGTTTCCATCTGGGTTAGAAGGTTAGATGGTAGTCGCTTTCGTAAAAACTAGTGACTATGCCAAATCTTGGGATCGGGTGCCCAAGCGGAACCCGGGCTCGTTTAGGACACCACCGGGAATAACGCCAGGAGGATGATATGTAAGTGCACAAATATCATGGTAGAATAGACATTCATCGCAATGATCGAACATACTCGTCCAGCTAGCATGCTGGTGTTTATGTCGTCCATACGCATCCGTCCCTTTATTAGAAAGTATCTAAGTGCGAGTGGGGTGAATGCTTCATATCAGCCTTAAGCGCGATCACGCTCTATGCGCCCAGCTAGCACGATAGATCACATTTTACGGCGTTTTTTAATTTAAAACGTGACGATAAAACCTATCGTGCTAGGGCCTCTGATCACGTTTTAGCGTCCTATGTGTAGGGAAATGTAAGTAGACAAAACCAATAGTAATAGCAATGGATCGCAGATATGCCTGCTACTTCGTTCAGTCCTGAGGTTCAATCTGCGCTTTTCGCATTTTATTTTGATGTTAATGTGTCCTCTTGTTCGCTTAAAAGAGCATATGGAAATCTGGTTGAGCACATGCTGCATGAATAACACAAGACCGTGAGCGAACTGTCTCACGCGCAAGATATCTTCTCTCGCATCTCTTGCTGATGATATAATTTAGAAAGAGACGGGTAATCTATATCACGCGTGGTCTTGAGGTAGCCGTGAGGGTGTGATAATCACTGAAGTTACAATCATTGGATAATGCAGACATTTACATCCGCATTCGCAAAAATGGATGCGTAGTTTTTTGCGGATGCGGATGTAGTGTAAGGCGAGATAAGAACGAGGTGTATTCCACGTGCGTGCTAGGTGCTATGTACATGAGTCAAAAAAATCTTTATTTCGTTTTCGTAATCTTCCGATTCACCGCATTCACTCTTGACAAAAAAGACGCCGCGTTCATTCTATTTTATTCGCAAAGATTAAAAGTCAGTCGCAACGTGTTGGATTACTGCACGATATCAAATGGACGTGGTTTATTTATGTTTTTGGGCGATTGACCCCAAAGTCCGCATCCGCATCCACGGATGTGAGCCTCAAAAGATCCTCATCCGCATCCGCCGATGTTTAAAAAATCGCATCCGCAACATCCCTGCTTATACCCTTTTCACGAAACAAATTATTTAAATATTTTTGTTTCGTGTTATTTTTAACGATCCTGTCGGGGGCTACAGACGAAGATGGTTTATTTTTCCATTATATTCTGTCTCTGTATCATATCGTTTATCCCTGCTTATGATGCATGTGTGTGCAGCTATGGATGACCCTGGCCGACCGTCACCTGACCGCTCGGAGCATAGACTGGCCCGTGGCGGAGCGCGCGTGTTTCCGCGGCACGGCGCAGCCCGATGACACCGAGCTTGGAGCGCAGATCATCAAGGTAACATCTAAGTAATCTAACGAAACCAAAGGGACGGGGGGGGACTAGGGGGCTCAAGCCAATCCCCCAAAAAGCAGCTGAGTCCCTACTGAAACCGAGGCTCAGCTGGGTCAATTGGTAGTCCACAGATCTGCTGAATACTCAATTATGTTGCTGTTTGTGGAGTCCGGACTGTTCATGCTTGCAAGGGCATAGTACCTAATTAACTACTTAAATACTAGTGTTATTATTATTATTATCGTATTGACGAGAGACATCATTCTGATCTTGATACGTTTTATTGTTATTGACCCTGTACATCTCTGACAATATAACATAAACACAATACAACATAAACATATAACAATAATGTTCCTTTTTTGTTTTGACGCCTAGAGACCGTATACATCTCTTAGAATAATTATTAATTGTATTTGGACGCTCAGAGACCTTATACATCTCTGGAATACTGAATAATAGCATTAACTTCTGTTAATGCTGATACAGATCTTATATCGAATGTAATGGTCATATTTTGCAATTTTGTTTTGTTTACATTAACTTAGTGACATTTAGTTTGTAAACCTTTTATATATAATTTTAAATTATTATTGTGTAAGATTACTATTTTATTGTAAATTACCGTTTGACATGTAAAAGTGCCCTTGTGGCCTATTTGCAGAATAAATAATTGATTTGATTTGATTTGATTTGATTACTCACCCTTATGGTGTATTTGTAGTCACGAAATTAAATTTGAGACCCACTTAAGGTTGACAATCCTGTCATATTAGAACCCAATGCGAAATGGGTCATACATTTAAAATCGCGACCTTACCAAAGATGTGCGAGGTATCTATCTGGTGAGCGAGGATGGACAGACTTCCTGTATCAAAACGACGTCAGAGTAACGCATCGCAAACCCATCTAAATTTTAGAAAACCATTTGCGAGGGGAACAAAATTGGCACGCTAATCTATTTAATGTGGACTTGAATATGTTGGTAGCCACTCCACGATACATTTCGCTAAAATTCGTTTAAGGCTGCTCCGATACATCAACTCTTTGCTAACGTCACATCAAATTAAGTTACCAAACGCCGGCAGTAAATAAAACGATAAAGACTCTCGTAAACCGTTTATTTGCCAAGAAATTACTATTTGCCGGGAAAGTGCACTATAGAACGTTTACGGTTTATCAACATCATTATATTTAAATACGGTTGTGGTTGCAAGGGCGGAGTAATAAAATAAACTTCAATTTGCTTTATAGGATTTACATCGGACGGGCTGCTCTCTTTTCTGTGGCACGGAAGGCCGCGAGAATCAAGCCATGCTACGTCGGGTCCTGTTGGCATATGCTAGGTAACTACGTTTTATTCTCATTATTGTACGTTTTTCATTGGAGAGGTTTTGCAAAGGTACGTGATGTGATTGTGTTTTGTTTACAGATGGAACAAAGACGTTGGATACTGCCAAGGGTTCAATATGTTAGCAGCTATAATTCTGGAAGTTATGGATAAATCGGAATCCGAATCTTTGAAGGTTCGTTACTCTTTTATTAAACTTTGAAACATAATGAAGGAGTTTCCTCCTATTTCGCCGAAAAAATATCTAGGTATAGGGAAAAAAATCAATGAAATTTTAATTAAAATAATTAATTGAATAGGCAAATAGAGTAGATTTTGTTTTGATTAAAAACTCACAAAACAATCAATGAAAATATAATGAATTATTTTAATAGCCAGAGAAAAAAAGTATCACTGCTCCAATTTAGAATGGTACCTTTAAAGAAGAGGGGTATTTTAAAAGGCATTTGGGCGACTACAGGTTATAATTACGATTAAAAAAATTAAACCAACTACCTTCGTAGTATCCGTTGAATTTTTTTATGCGCAGAGTGCTGATCCGTCAGACTAGGTACCCAGTTTCACCTCTATGTTCAATTGGATTAAAGGTGATGATATACTTGGTGGAGGCCGTACTTCCCGAGGGTTATTTCGCCGACGACCTGAGAGGGCTGTCAGCAGACATGGCGGCTTTCAGGGACTTGCTGAGACTGCGGCTGCCCCGGCTAGCCAATCATATGGACCACTTGCAAAGGATATCTGACGGTATAGTATTACAAATGATATCTAAATAATAATCTCCTACGACAAGCGACGAAAAAGTACGTCAGCCATTGTGTAACGATCACAAATAAGTACAGTAAGTATAGATGTTAACTTCAATTTATTTTTAAACGCAGAACTTCCAATATTCATATGTGAAATCATCTACAGAGAAATGAAACCCTCCCAGTCAACCAAAACAACTCTCCCCTCTTTGAATTTGAAACTTATATTTCCTATATCAAATGGTCACGTCACCTATTTCCCTACAAACTTGATAATAATAAAGCTTTTTTGACGTTTCATAAAAGTTGATGGTTGACTATCAGACAACATTTTATTTCGATGGCGTAAGTATGTCTGGGATTTCCTCTGTCTCTCTTTCCTTCGATCTTACGCTCCAGGACGTTTGAAAAGTATCTATCGTTTCCGATCATTTTGCCTCTTCTATTTTGTATTGTTATTAAAAAGCAATTTAAGTACCCATAATTTCATAGTTTTTAGGGTTCCGTACCCAAAGGGTACCCTATTACTACCCTACGGTAGGGTACGGGACCCCAGAAGCGATTTTAAGACTCTGCTGTCCGTCCGTCTGTCTGTCTGTCCGTCTGTCACCAGGCTGTATATCATGAACCGTGATAGTTCGACAGTTGAATTTTTTACAGATGATGTATATCTGTTGCCGCTATAACAACAAATACTAAAAAACAGAATAAAATAAATATTTAAAGCGGCTCCCATACAACAAAGGTGATTGTTTTGCCGTTTTTATAGATAATGGTACGGAAACCATCGTGCGCGAGTCTGACTCGCACTTGGCCGTTTTTTTTAATGCACTTACTTGGAACATGCTCTAGGTGGTGGCGTAGAGCCCCCTTTGCCTGATGTCTTCACAATGCAGTGGTTCCTCACCCTGTACGCCACATGGCTGCCCCGCGAGTCCCTCATAAGAATATGGGACCTCATCCTATTGGATGGAAATGAAATTCTGCTGCTCACCGCCCTGGCCATATGGGATATGCTTCAGGAGTAAGTATTTATTAATTAAATGATCACTTACAAAAGGTTTAGTCATAGTTTGTTACATTTAATTTATTTGTGTCTGGAAGGTCGAAGGATTTATCGACATTAGTCTTAATAATTATAATAAATCAGCCTATTTACCTCCCACTGCCGGGGCACAGGCCTCCTCTCATGGATGAGAGGGAAAACTCTTTTTAATTATAAGCGCTATCCTACTAATATTATAAATGCGAAAGTTTGGATGTTTGTTACTCAAACACGCTTAAACGGCTCAACCCATTTGAATGAAAGTTTGCACGAAGATAGTTAAAAAAAATATATATATATATATATATATATATACAGGGTGATTCAGGAGACGTGAGCAGGATCAACCCTACACATACAGTTAATGTTAATGGATCGTTTACCATCGTAATTAAATTAAACGCCCACAGTTTTTTTTTACATTTTGTGTAAAAGTTTCATTCACAATAAATCAAGGTCACCCTACACAACTAAAAAAAAATTAAGGTTAATCTTACCAATGCTGGTACGACTGCGTAGCTTATAAACTATTGAATCCGTAGGGTTGATCCTGCTCATGTCTCCTGAATCACCCTGTATATATAAAATAAAAATAAATAATGTTAAATATTTAATGTTATTTTAATTATGGATTAAAATATTAGTTTTTATCCCGGGTTACGCAGACGAAGTCGCGGGCGGAAGCTAGTCGTGAAATAAAACACGTACCTATGCCACTGACTGCTCAAAAGGATACTTATTGGCGTCCTGCAGATATATTAGTTTTGAGACGATAGGACCGGACTGACTACTCATTTTGTATCGTAGTAGATACATGCTCAAAATCAATATATTATTGCGAATAAGAACGTTGTATCTGATAATATTGACCCGTGAATCGTGAAGAAATTTTGATGCTGCCTCAAAAATCCCGCAAGCTCGTTAGTCTCATGGTTAACAAACTACTTTTGTTCAGACGCATCCTATCAGCCCGCTCCGCCGACGAGTTCTACAGCTGCATGGGTGGCGGCGCAGGCGCCGTCTGGGAGGCGGGCGAGTCCCTTGTGGCGAGGGTCGTCGCCTTCGGCTCGGTGCCGGAACTCCCGCGGCTGCGCAGCCTGCACAGATACAGGGTGACGCCGCCCGCCCCGCCTACTGCTCCCGTGTGCCAGCCACCTCTACACTCTGCGGTAAGCATTTTAAGAGACTAATGATGAAACCGAGCATTTTGTTCTATTCGAAACGTCAACGGTCTGTAGCAGTGTCTATGCTACTTGACTAATTCCGGTGAACTTGCTAACTAAAGACGCTTGTGGTCCAGCTTTTCGGGGTTGTTGGGAATATTTTTTGTTGCATATCAGGCTGACAGCACTCCCACGGAGATATATAACATATATTCATGAAAGTGACATGAAGAGATAAGCGATAACATCCTATTATAAGATATTGAAAAGATCACTAACCTGAAATTTGATCCCATCAACAATTCAGAATTAAAGTTGTAAAGATTTCAGGTTTATAAATGTGTCTAATCCTAATTATTTATTTAGATGCAATCAATGACGAAGAGGGGACTACGCCTGTTTTATTCCGAAGACGAAGGTGACTCGAGTGATGACGGGAATAGGATGGCGTTAGCCACGGTAATGCCCTAGTTCCTATTGATATTATTTTCTACACAATTGACAACATTTCATATTTTTGAGCCCTAAATTTTATTGGTTCTGTGTATTTGGTTTAAAAAGACAAATACGCTGATAGTTTATTTATATCTCTAGGGTTCGTATTTAATTTGTTATTATTTTTTCAATATTTACTTATTCTAAAAGGGCGTAACTCCAATTCTACGCAGGAATAGCCACGATCGAAAAAAAAAGTGATCTGACATTGACTTGACAATGACATCTGACTTTGCCATTGTCACTGGAGTAGGTATGTGGTGTGTTGTTTGTTTAAATTGTACTATTTGTTAAAAAGAAACGATTTTATTGACGAATTTGGCTGTGATAAGGGATACCGATACTGCATTATATAAATACGACACCTTGCATTCACACGGATCTTTGGAATTACTTCTTTCCCTACTGCTCGACACCACTCCGCTTTATTTTTATACGGTACATGGAAGAAATGTTTGTCCGGTTTCTTCAAAGAGTCATTGTTACAACTTGGCACGAAACAATACTTGGTGTACTTAGGAGGAGTATACACCTCGTCGATCCATGCGGGTTTCCATAATATAGAATCTTTTAATTTTATTTTACTTCCTTAGGTTACAGTCGTTAACATCGAGAGTAAGCAATCTACGTCAATGTCAAATTCATATTTGTGACAGCAGACCTTTTTTTTTCTGTAACATAAGATAAGGCACAGGCTATCCATTAACTATGTCGTAGAATGGGTAAAATTAGACCATATTTTCAATTGTTTTTTAACTATTTTATTAAGCTATATAATTTTTTTATAAATACAGTATAGTCTTCAGGGGGCAATATGCTTTTGAATCATATATTCATTTTAAAGTGTTTATAAAATGAAATGTTGTCAATTAAGGTACGATACCAAGTGGTTCAGGCATGCGGCGCTCGTGGGTGATGATGATTGAGTTTCTCGGTATGTACGGAACATTAACCGTTAGCTTTTCGGTGAAGGACCCGTGAGGAAACCGGTCTAATCCCAAAAAGGTCTAGTTTTCCCTCTGGGTTGAAAGGTCAGATGGCAATCGCTTTCGTAAAACTAGTGCCTATATGCACGCAATAATGCTAGGAGGATGATATCGAGGGCTTCATGCTAAAGGGGCGTATAAGCAATAATAGGGTTCTTGCTTATACGCCCCTTTAGCATGAAGCCCTCAATATGATGATGAATATGCAATATATTTTTTCCTGGACCAGGGGGGCTAGCACAACTGACGCCGCGCCGCGACGCGAGTCGAGAAACATCTACCCTCCTCTTTCTAATTTGCATGGTGCAAGTGAGACAGGAGACGCACAGTCACGCGAGAAGCGACTTGTCAGCAAGTTGTGCTAGACGTTCTGGTAAAGGTCGCGGGAGTCCGCTGGATGCGGGTGGTGCAGGACCTGTCATTGTGGCACTCTTTGGGGGAGGCCTATGTCCAGCAGTGGACGTCTTTCGGCTGATATGATGATGATGATGATGATGATTTGATTTGAATTTTTTTTTTTTATTTCACTGAATTGTTTTAGGTAATTCCAAGAAGAGAAGACCGTTTGGGTGCTGGCGACAGGCTGTCGCTGGATATCGGTGCTCTAAAACGGCAGTATGCGAGGTTGAGGGAGCGACAGAGACAGGCGCACGTTATCCTAGCAGCGGCTTGTGCCAGACATGCTGCAGGTACCTCAATCAATAGGGGTGTAGACACTCAATAGAATAATCAATAATGCTGTATTTTCTCGAAAAAGGATTAAAAATGGAGAAAAAAGCAACGCAATAGGTTAAATTAAATAATCACAACGTTCTGTCCCTGTTCCGCAAAACGCACCTTCATATGAAACGATTGTCATTTATTATGTCGCGATCCCCCGGCGTTTTCTCTGTCTCTTACATACACACATATATTCACGCCTTTATTCCCAAAGGGGGTAGGCAGAGCACATGAAACTTATACTCCAGCGCCACTTTTAGCATAAATGTGGGTATAAAAGATCGACAAAATGTGATATTGCAGCATTTTACCTCAAGCCTGCTCCCTTAGTCGACTTTTACGACACCCAGGGGGTGGTGAAATTCTAACCCAACACCACACGTGCAACATTAAAACGGTTGGTCAGCTTCGTAATTTTGGGATAAATGGGATTTTCGTCATCAGGCATATTTTTTTGCCTTCTTTAATAATCTTTTGAAGAATACATTTTGAGCCTACACCCCTATAACCATAATCCAATAATCGTGATTTCCGTATGTTGTTACCATTTACATTATTTGATTACAGTCGGAGTACCAACGTCACCTACATCGCTTACAGTCAATAATCTTCTCTTGGGAAAAAGTGCAATTGTAAGCTCACGGGGCAGAAGACTCGGCCCGCCGCCCGGTGCCGTGCCTCCATCGCGGACAGCGCACGCTTCGAGGGAAAAGTCTTCCTCACGAGCCCGTTCCAACGAAACCATTAGTTGGAATGAAGAAAAAAGTCGCAAATCAATCAGCAGGCGTAATTCTGTAAAATGGAAAGATATTAAAAAAGATAAGACTGGAGAGAAAACTAGAAAGGCATCTATTGACTTCGATGAAGCTGGTGATGGTATCATTGTTTCCGAGCGAGAAGCAGATGAGATGATTGCTTCGTTGAGATCACGGAGCTGTAGCGAGAGTTCGTCTTATTCATCACACTCGTCCAGCACTGACACTAGTCTGTGCGATGAGAACGAACGTGGGAGCGATTCGGAACCGGAAATACAAGACGACAATAAAGTAAAGGTCAAATCTAGTTCAAAAGAGTCAAAACACGCATCGTCATCGATTTCGAAAGTTAAGGTTTTATCTCACACATCTTTAAAAGAATCTAAGATGTCTCCTAGTTGCTTTTCCAAAGATACAAAGTATGCTCGATCCCCTAATATTAAAGAATCACAAACGCGAGAACCCTGTGCACTTAAAAAAGACGCTTTTCACCTTTCACCTGTAGTCAAGGAATCAAAAGTTTCGCCATGTGCATTTATTGAAAACGCAGATTACCTTCACTCGCCTATTTCAAAAGAATCTGGAACTTCTCCCATCAGTACTGCGATAGACACAAATTATAACCTTTCACCTATCATAAGAGACACTAAAATTACTCCACCTGAAGGACAAAACCAGATAACGCCATCAGAAATGCCTATTAAAAATATTTCTGATTACTTAGATTCTGCCGCGGGCGAACCATTAAGGAGTTACATTGACGGTTTCGATAGCAAACGTAATGATGATAATTTGTTGACTTTCACTGAAATAGACACCTATAAACGAATAAGTCCTTTTAAAAGTAAATCTCCGTATTCAGATCACGGTTCTGAGAAAGGAGAAGTCCTAATGAGACTGAAGTCTGAAGAATATTCCAAAAGTACTGAATCAGTTCGATCCTCAAAGCCGTCTAAGAATCTCACGGACCTCAGTCCTATTGATTTGTCTCCCTGTAATTTTGAAGCCGGCTATAAATCTCCGTATACTTACGACTTTGAAAGTAATTTTAAGCGACCCTCTACTTCTAAACTAGATATAAGTTCTAGGCCGCCAGATATTATTGATAGTTTGACAATGTATCCCAATTTTGTGCCTGACATAGATTTGTCTGAGAAAAATGTATCGGACATTGATAGCCCCCCGAGGAGCCCCGGCGCTGAGAGCATAGTGGTGAGCGAAGACGAGCCTCCCATACCACTGAGAATAGATAAATATTTTGAACACAGCCCTGAGTTTTTTGGAGCTCGTGTTACGGATCCCAATAATTCTGAAATACCAAATCGCAGAGCAGCTAAGAGGTTATCACGAGTACCAAAGAAACCTGACTCTTTGACTCTACAAAGTAACCACAATGATAAAATTCCGCAAAGCGAAATGGAAAGGGCATCATCACTGCCGCAAAGCCACAGTTTTACAAACAATCCCAGCATTAGTCCAGATATAATTGATCAGCACAAAATAAATACCCCCGTGAAACCATACGAAGAGAAAACTAAAAGTATTAAACCAGATAGCTTAGTGAAAACTCCTGAAACCAAAACATTCTCTCCAAAAGACTACGTCCTCAGATCCGGCCGTAAAAACAGTGAAAGAGCGCTGCAAATTATTCAAGAGAATTCAAAAATACTAAGCAGGATTCTAACGAAACAAAATATGTCTGATGTTCATACTAAAGCATATGAAACTAAAAGTTCAGAAAATTTGGTTGACGTTATTAAACCTTTTTCGAGCTCTTTAATTAATAAACCAGTAGAATCACATTTTACTGATTGCTCTTTCCTGAAGGAGTCAACATCAGATTCTTTAATTGTTCATAGAAAAAAAAACGTTGACAATGAAGCTAACGAAAAAAATGATTTCGTTAGAATTAGACCAATTTCTATAGATGATCCATTTTCATTAGAAATACGTGAGGGAATTTCGCGTAATGCAGAATTTACATTGAAATGTATAAAGTCGCCTAGCAGTGAATGTTTAGGAAATAGAACTGACCGTTATGGTTGGGAAAACAAAGGTTTTCTAGCAAAATGTGATTTTAAAAATCTTTTGACTAAACCTGATAAAAATGAGTTCGATTACATAAATACTAGAAAAAGTCCAGAATCGACAATACTCCTAGATGTATCAAGTAACGAGCCTAAACGTACTTCGATTTCTGAGTGGGCTCAAAATTCTGGCCCTGGAGAATCAAAAGCTTCTATAACATTACCCTCATCGTCAGATATAAAAGATACATCAACGTACGAACGTCGATTTATGACTGACGACTATAACTACCCGCTTTCTAGTAAATACAACGACTTTGTTCTATCTAAAGCCAGCGATATTTGCAGCAAAACGGTAGGGCAAGGTCCAAAAATTTGCGATAGTTTAACAAAGACTGACAGCCAAGTTAGTGAGTTCGCTAATGTAGTAACTTCCTCCATTAGCTTCACCTACGAACCTTCAGCGGAAGACGATTCTCCTACTGGAGCAAAAAGTAATTCGAGCGATACGTTGTGTCAAATTACTTCGCTGGACCAGGTTTCTACACCCATTTCACCAAAAATCTTTCCAAATAGGGAAACTCCGACACATCCCAAGGAGTACTTGGAAAAGAGTGACAAGTTTAAATTGGAATCGGATGACACTTGCAGCGCCATAACTTCTCTGATTGAGACGGATACTTTGTCTTCGTTGTCTTACCCCAGAAGTCCGTCTACTGGCTCGTACCATCCGTTCCCCACTCGCCCAGCGATGCGAATGCCCAAAGAGCTCGGAGTCAGACTGGGCATGTATCCTAAGGATACTGTTAATTCACCCCCAAAATAGTTAAAAAAAAATAGTGTTGATACAATAGTTGTTATGACTAAAGAAAACGAACTATGTCGGTCAATTGTCATTCGTTGACTTGTACTGATATTTGAGAACAATTTTGTGTTTTGAATGGTTTTCTGTTTAGATTATGTACAATTGCTATGTTTGTAATGCATCAAAAAGGTATCTATTTAGATTAATGTTTGGTTTGATAATTAATAGAGTATACATAGATTTATTAATAATTTATAACTTAAAGATGGATTAGGATGTTTTTGGATGCCAGCGCGTGATGTTTTGGATCGGGCTCTTCAAACTAATGCACGTAGTTAGTACCTAGCTCCTCTGATCTGCCAGGTCAGGAACTGATTATTTGCCGGTATAAATAAGAGCACACAACCAACACAATTGATATAATATAAGAATGGCTTCGCTTGTTACCAATAAGCGTCATGAATCTGTTATATAATATGAACTTAGAATATAGCAATTAAGCTGTTCACCTATTTGAGCTAGAAACAAAACAAACTCGTTGCCTTGAATATTTTTTAAAGTTACGTATAATAAAATAATAATCCTTTGCAATATGTCATATTTGTATGATAATAAGATAGATAGATTACTTGTTTGAAGTCAATGGAATTTATGGCAATTAAAACTGTTTATACCGCTATAGAGTGAGGTCCTGTCATTGAAGAATAAGAGAAGTTTTGTTGTTAGAGGAAAATATTTATTCTACAGCAATATTGACAAAATATACATATTATTATGCGACCGCTTGTCGTTTGTTTTAATTTAACACCCGACCAAACCAGGTAGGTCGATGTAATGCATAAGTTTTCCTCCGCCTCAATTGTCGGCTTGACTTGGCTAACTAACCACCAGTCATGGGGTCAGAAGTCGTCGAGCACAGGTGGGCAGGTGCAGACGAGGTGCTTGTCTCCATACATGTCGTCGATGCGGCCCACTGTCGGCCAGATCTTTGTCTCGCCTTTCACGAACGGCTGAATAATAAAACAATTCAAGCAGGTGAGTTAGGTCCAGGTTATTTGGAATTTTCGGTTTCATTTTCGGTCGAGCGTAATGTCATCATGTAAGTAACCATTTGGTAGGTTCACACGTTCAAAACTTCAACTAGTGCAACTACCTAAAGTACCTAACACGATTAAACAAAGTTCGCTCGATAGAAAATGGAAGTGAAAACTCTGCAAATCTGAATGCGCGTAATTCACCTTATCATATATTATTGAATTGATACTAATTACTACACATCGCACAACTCGTAGTATTTAATACAAAACAGTGATGTGCTTTGAGAGTATGTTCAATTCTGCGAAAAACATCTTGGAATCATTCGGCGCTGAAGAATAAGTAGTTGGCTTGCGACTATTAGCATTTCATAGATATTGGCCATTTTGAATGTTTGAAAACATTGGAGAGCAAGAGTTAGCTTAAGTTATATTGAGAGCAATGACGCGTAGTTGTGTATCCAAGAGCCAACCGGATGGCTCGCGGTATTTGAGCTCCCGAAGTGATGTGGACCCGCCCTGTGCAACCCGAACTGAGCCAACTTGGACTGGGGCGTCATTGCTTTAATATTATGGTTTTAACTATTTCATTACTCACCGCGGGGAAAGCAGCTTGAGCTCTGCTGTAAGGCCTGTTCCAGTCTTCAGATATCACAGCTTCTTGTGTGTGAGGTGCCATCTATAAAAAAATACTTTAAGATTAAAATTATCAAACATCTCGAGACATAAAAAGATCCTGGAAAGACGTCTGATTGCCTCATTCATAGGCCATCGTCTCGTCTCTCCCGCAGGATATTGAATACATCAATCTAATAATATCTACCTATTGCATCGTGAAGGGTGCAGTCTGTGTGTATCCCACCACAGACTTTATTTTTGCATACACCGATATGAAATTTCGGCATAGGTATCGCTTATTATTTCTTATTTATTAATTCTACGCGGCTCGTCTAATATTTCAGCGAGAATATTGCGAATTGACTAAGGACTGATACAGGAATTCGTAAAAAATGTAGCAAGAAATAGGGGCCATTGACCTGGTAGCTTGAACTTCGGCTCTCCTCACGCTCAAGGGTGAGCTTCAGCGTAAAACATAAGGTGAGCTTCTATTAAGCTTTGTCAAGGTATTACAAACCTTCAACGGATTTAGTCTTATGTCTATGACTCCGTCCTCTATATCCTTGATTTCCTTCCTGATCGTTATGAGCGCTTCGCAGAACCGGTCAAGTTCCTGCAGATCTTCGGATTCAGTTGGCTCTATCATGAGAGTTCCGGGGACTGGCCATGACATGGTAGGAGCATGGAATCCTGGAACACGTGAGGTTTATATTTTAACAATTTACACCCAATTTGAACTAAGTACACTCTTAATCTATGTTTAACTAAATTGTATGGCCTATTCCTCGAATAAACTTCGTTGATCGAATCCAGTGGAGGTTATATTCAATTTGATGAGGTGCAGTCATCTCTTGTTATGGCAGCATTTATCTGCCATAACAGGGCGCGCCAAGGTTTAGGAAAAGAGTCTAAGTCAGATATTTTATGCGCGCTTTGCTGTCGCAGATATTGATGCTGCGGACGTGGCATGGTTGATATTGTATCACTAATCGTTGTGGATAAGACATCCGTCGCTCTCGCACTTGCATACTTGTATCAGAACGTGACGAATGTCGATAAGACATCCACAACACTGTTAACATTAACTGACCATTCATAACCTTATTGCAACGAAATAAATAATGTTGTGCGTGATGAATGTCTGAAGTTCTGCGATAAGATTGATGTGCGTCGCTCCTCTGCTATTTATTACGAGTAGAACTGTTCTTATTAATATTGTTTAGTATTTCTAATTTAAATTATGTTGTAAATATTCTTCTATAGTCTCACAGTTGTTTAGTTATTTCTGTTATGCTATGTAACTAGTTTAAATAAATGATGTGATATATTTTTAGAATCGGCTTAGTAAGCCCTTTCATTAGATACCACGCACGATAGGTTTCAGAACATTTTTTTTTCCCATATTAAAAAAAGTTGATCCTAGTGATATTTTTTGAAAAAAATATGTGGTATAGTGGTAAATGGTTTATTAAATATTTAATATTGGTAGTTGTCGCCGCATATTAAAAAACCTTTTTTTTTCTTAAATATAAAATTTCATGGTATTTTTTTTTATAAAAAGTTCTCCATTATCTACATATAATATATACAAATTTCAAAATAATCGGTCTACTACTTTAGTAGATATTAAATAAAAACGATTTTCCTTTTTTTTTTATTATCTCAAAAATCACGACGATTTTGGGGCTGATATTTGGTGAAATTACAACGTATATAAAGATAATTATCCGAGCAAAAGGAAAACCATTTTCTCGTCAAAGGCAGTTTCGCCATCCAAACACGGCTTCTAACGGAGTTTCAATAAAACGAGCCGCGTGATACTCGTAGTACCCGATTACCTACCGCAAGTAGCTCAACCAATGAAAGTGTTAAATTACTCGACTCAAAATGTTCAGGTTCTGCAATGAGCATGTGTCACCGCCAGAGTTGCAAGCGTCCTTGGGCTAATGTTACCGCGGTACTCTTTTTTACCACCAACGTGGTATCAAAACATTGACTGCCAAGTAATTCGCCTAGCGGGCGCCTAATATACGTTAGGCGCTTTCCGCTACTTAGCAGGAAAATCACAAGACCTTGTAATGAATATGTAGCCATTCTTCCATTTAAATTTAAATTTAAATCAAACATTTCACAAAGCAAAGCATGAATTCAGTTTCAAACTAATATCCTTACCAAAGTCCATGAGTCGTTTCGCGATGTCTCCAGGCTCTATGTTAGCGGTTTTCTTCAAGTCCCGCACGTCTATGATGAACTCGTGCGCCACCAGGCCCCGCTCGCCCTTGTACAGGGTTTTGTAATGGCCCTCGAGGCGGCGGGACATGTAGTTTGCGTTCAGAATGGCCACTTGCGTGGCTCGCCTCAATCCCTTTGGACCCATCATCTGGAACGTGGGTCATAATTAGAACTTGGAATCACGAAAGTTCGAGGTCAAGTTGCGAGTTCTTACGACTTCGAGTGTCGAGTACCTACTAGAACTCGTAATTGGACAGGCTGTCGCCTGTGTTTTCATATTCATATTCATTTATTTGTTGCAACCATTCTACCGAGTGAAGGGATATTTATACTGATATTGAAAGTTCCGCTTTCCGACTACTACCTTGGTGAATTCCGCGGTTGTCGTGTAGACTTGGAATCTAGTAATAAAGTTATTTAATAATTATCCTGAGCCCCATCGCACAAAAACTTACTACTCATAAACAATTATGTATATTTTCGTTTGAATAAAACACAAAATAGTGGAATAAATGTAAATTTGTTGGAACGCGTGTGCTCATGACTTGGGAACCGCGAATCGGTTCGAGTCCCGGGTTCGAATCCCGGTAAGGGTATTTACTTGTGTGATGAGCACGAATACTTGTTCCTGAGTCATCTATGTATTTAAGTACCTATTTATCTAATTAAGTACTTGTATATCGTCGTCTAGTACCCATAGTACAAGCTTTAGTTTGGGATTAGGTCAATATGTGTAAGATTGTCCCCAAAAAAATATAAATATTAAAAAAAAAAAAACGTCAGTGACCCGTTTTCAATATATTTTAATGAGTCTGATTCTCACAGAAGTTTTTATAACTACAACTTTGAAAAGTTGAAAAACCCCCGATATTTTCATTTCAAAGTCCAATATCTCAAAAACGGCTGAACAGATTTTCATGAAACATGGCTAAGAATAAGAACACTCAGGATCACATCAGCTTTCGAATAAAAAAACCGCTTTCAAATCGGTCCATCCACACAGATACACAGACACGTTAAACTTATAACACCCCCCTCTTTGCGTCGGGGGTTAAAATTAGTTGCAGTTTACATACCTTGATATATGCCCACGAAATTGGAAGGATAGCTGACGAGCCAAAAGGTGCAGCGCTCACTGATCCAAAACTGTGTGCCGCATCACCCAAGTCTGCTAGGGGGTCCACAACTGGATGTGAAGGCAAGAACGGCGCTAGATGAGCTTTCCTGCAAATCGAAAATCTTTGTAACTTTCATGCCTGACAATATCGCTACTATTTGTCTATTAGTATGAGGTAGATAGATACTAGTCGGAAGTTTCCGGGAATTTTACGAGGAACAGCAATACTATACCTACAACTACGTAAAACTGTTTTTGCAGACTTGCCGCGCCCGTGTTCATAGAGATATTGACTAGTGAGTAGGTACCTTGCTGCGTTTCTTCTCGCTAGATGCCATAGGTAGGTACTACTTTTCGAACGCTAGTAGACTTCTTGACGCGAATCTATGAGAATAAACTGACAACCCTATTGTCACCTACAGTAGGTACAGATACAGTGTGTATTATGCAATCATCATCATCATCATCATATCAGCCGAAAGACGTCCAATGCTGGACATAGGCCTCCCCCAAAGAGTGCGAAAGTGACCGGTCCTGCGCCACCCGCATCCAGCGGACTCCAGCAACCTTTACCAGGTCATCAGTCCATCAGTCCAGTCTTATGCAATAGAGAGAAATAATAATTTGCTATCAAATAACATCATCGTGTATACTAACTATACATGGATTATTTACTCACACTCCAATAGGGCCCATGCCCGGGCCGCCGCCGCCGTGAGGAATACAGAAGGTTTTGTGCAGATTGAGATGGGACACATCGCTGCCGTAGTCTCCAGGCCGGCACAGACCAACCTGCCGTTAGATGAAAATTATCACTGTGTTCATGGCATTGGTACAATTTAGAGGATGCAACTTGTTAGATAATGGCAGTATCTTTTGATTGAGTTGACTCAAATGTTTGAGAAACTCACAGCTTCAAAAAATTGCATACTTGAGTATTTGATATTAATTTCAACTTGATACCTTGATTTTTCTCAGAGAGACGAGTTGCTGAGAAAAATGGTCTTGACAGACAGACGGGTAACAAAGTGGTACTATTAAGGGTTCCTCCTTTATTTTCGTGGCACGGAGCCGTACAAAATTATGATGTTTACAAAAATCGCCCCGAACAAGATTCACGCACAACATCTTACCATTCTTCTAGCAATTACTAACCTGAGCCAACATGAATATGTTGGCTCCGTCCAAGTACACTTGTGCACCAGCGCACACATATCCGCAGCTTGCTCCTCGAACACACCGAACGTGCTCGGATACGTCAAAATCAGGTAGGATAGCTGCTGGCTGTGTGCCATCACCATGCTAGTAGTTATCTAATATCTAACCTGAGCATTCATGTTGGCTCCGTCCATGTACACTTGTGCACCAGCGCACACACATCCGCAGCTTGCTCCTCGAACACACCGAACGTGCTCGGATACGTCAAAATCAGGTAGGATAGCTGCTGGCTGTGTGCCATCACCATGCTAGTAGTTATCTAATAACTAACCTGAGCATTCATGTTGGCTCCATCCAAGTACACTTGTCCGCCGTGCTTGTGCACCAGCGCACACACATCCGCAGCTTGCTCTTCGAACACACCGAACGTGCTCGGGTATGTTAACATCAGACAGGATAGCTTCTTGCTGTGTTCTTCCACCTGACAATCATAACCTGCAGTCTTAGAAAAGTTGAAAATCCCCCGACATGTTCATTTCAAAGTCTAATACCTCAAAAACGGCTGAACAGATTTTTATAAAACATGCTAAGAACACTCGGGATCACATCAGCTTTCGTATAAAAAAAACCGCATTCAAATCAGTCCATCCGTTTGTCAGCTACGATACCACAGACAGATACACAGATACACGATACACAGACACGTTAAACTTGTAACACCCCTCTCTTTGCGTCGGGGGTTAAAAAGAAGGATAAGATTGGACAATGAATATATCTACCAACACTATGAGTTCTAACATACCCCTCACCATTCGTAACTCCATCTACTAACAATGAATATGGCAAAAGAGTCTGGACAAACGCATTGCCACGCGCTTTAAATAGACTTCCATATGATTTGATACCAAAAAAGCCTGAGTCTGATAAACTTATAGTAAAAATATATAAGAAAATGTTAATAGATAACTCATACTCTTGAACAAATCTCTTTCTTATCTTATTGTATGGTAAAGGTGCCGTCTGATTCTAAAATTCGATAAGGCAATTTAAAATCTTAAAATAATAAGATTAAAGCCTGATCGCTAGAAATGTAGCATAGTTTTCTAAAGAAATAAACAGTTCAAATTTTTTTTTTTTTTTTTCTACTACCTTTTGTCACTTCAGAGATGTCTGGTCAAGAAGCCAACTTTGGAGGTAGGACTAGGTACCTGATTCTATACAAAAACGCGAGCATATAAACGTCCTTAATAAGGCGCGAGGGTACAGGCTGAAGACTCCAAGTCCCCAAAGACACATAACTCAATCACAGTGTTTGAAAAGACCTACATTATGTCCAATTTGGACCGACAATGACATGGTGGAGTATCAGGATTGATACGAATGTCACGCCACTTTATCCATATGAAGTTTAGATATTTTGGAACTAGTGATACTAATACCCGCGCCCCAAGCCTCTTTTCGTACTAGTTTATATCTTCGTAAACTGAACGACCTACCTGCACTTAGGTGGATGTCACACTGCGACGCATCTCCGGACGGAGGTGCTTTTCTCGTTGTATGCAAGTACCTCAGTTTGTATATAAATTCCGTGTGGTACGACACACTGCAACGCACCTCCGTCCGGCGAAATTTGTATTTGTTCAAATCCCGCTCGCGACGAATAATTTTAAAATTTTCCACTTTGATCTTTTTTTGTCAGATGTTACAGTTCACCCGTTATGATTTAAGGTCAAACTTGTAAGACCCCTTTTATACGTCGAGGATTGAATGACCCTTACACGAAATAAGAAATTTTAAATATACCACACACTTGGATTGCGGTCGCGGGTTCAATCCGAAGCTCCCCCGAATCATTTTAAATTTTCCACTTTGATCTTACTTTGTCCTTAAGATGCTCCATGTCGATATCCCCAGAAGGCTTGACGCGGATAGCGCAAACCAGCATGCCGGCCATGTGCGCAGACGCGGGGTTAGTGCCGTGGGCGCTGACGGGGATGAGGCAGATGTTGCGGCCCGCGTCGCCGCGGAACTCGTGGTAGCGCTTTATGGTGCGCAGGCCCGCGTATTCGCCTTGGGCGCCACTGAGACAAAAGGTACGGTGACGATACGAACGCTAAACAAAAAGATATATGCATGCGTCTATAGGCTGCGGTGTCCGCTTACCATCAGGCGGGCCGTACGCTTGTTTGCCTCCGTCGTTGTATATACCTACATATTTATACAATACTAGCTGCCCGGCCCAGCCTTGCACGGATTACCCGTTTTCCCGTAGGAATGAAGCATTTTCCCGCGGTAAAAAGTAGCCTATGTTCATCAAGGATAATGTCGGCTTCTAATGGTAAAAGAATTTTTCAAATCGGTGCAGTAGTTTCGGAGCCTATTCATACAAACAAATAAACAAACAAACAATCAAATCTTTCCTCTTAATGATATTAGTGTAGATGTAGCCAATGCAATACAAATACTCTTTATTATTGTACACCTGACACAAACAAAGCAGTCGGATAGAGAAACAATACAATAACATGTAGGTAGAGGTAGACAACAGGGGGTCTTATCGCTGAAGAGTGATCTCTTCCAGACAAACTTTGGGTATTGGAGAAAGAGATAAAACTAGATTATGCAGTAGGTGGTGCAATATTATAATTAGCCAAAAATCAAAATACACGTACTAAAATAGCTCTATATATAAACATACATACACAGTCATACACATATCACAAATAAAAATATATAATACATAAACGGTCAGCCAGAAAAATATTAATAGTAAGACAATTAGGGTTAGGGGAGGGAGAAATAATGTTCTTTAAGAAGAGATTTGAAGTTGCCGATAGATTTTGCTTCTTATGTCAAGAGGGATAGAGTTCCACATCTTCGCGAGAACAAGGGATTCTAGATGTATCTGAGTTACAGGGTGTAACAGAAGTAAGGTTTTCATTGATATAGCGCTGTGAGTAGAAATAAATTAGTCGAAAATATTTTTCATGTCAAAAAAGAGTTTTCAGCTGTTTCGACCAGAAGTCGTTTGTAGTCTCAGAAGAAGAGGCTCCTGAAATGCTTTGCAACCGGCTTAAAGGAGCCAGAAATGCCGTGAATGGAATAGTCTCTGAGGATGTAACCTACAGTAGGGCCTCGTTAATCCGGAGAGGCAAAAACAAGACCCTTTCCGGATTATCGAGGCGTCCGGATTACGGAAACAAAAGACTGACCACGCATTGGCTCATGGCAGCCCGCACCTACCCCCGCGAAGCCCATTATTGCCCGGCCGGATTACAACGATCACCGAACAACCGGGAGTCCGGATTAACGAGGCCCTTTCTCTCACCTGTTCGGTTGAAAAGAAACGCGGTCGTAACCAGTAATCGCGCACAAGTCGTTGGCCAGCTCGTCAAATAACGTGTGGTAGCCCTGGCACTGGTCTAGCGGCGCGAACGGATGGATATCGGTGAAGTGTTTGAAGGAGCATGGCATCATCTCCGTCGTGGAATTAAGCTTCATGGTGCAGGAACCCTGAAAACAGTGTTAAATGGGTAAGCCGCCAAACCGAATAGGGAGGGATGCTTTTAACCAAGATGGTTAATTGAGCTGAATATTTAAAATCATTTCTAAACTAACTTTGAATTAATCGTCTATTGGTGAAAGCAAATTTTGATGTTTCTAAAAAGTGCAGCAGCGGAGCGCATAATATACGATTCCCACCGAACGGGCCAGGCCGGGTCGCGTGCGAGAGCCGACCGCGTTTTGATATAGTGCAGTAGGCAAAAGCCGGACGGAGCCGGTCAGACGCGACGACAGCCGAGTACCGCCGTCCACGTGCGAGCGGAGGGGACCGGCTGCACATAAATTCAAATATGAAATGTAACGTCTGTAGGTAATAAAGCTTCAAATTCCTTTGGCAACTTGTAGAATGCGCTCTGGCGCGCTCCGGCCCGGCCCGTTCGGTGAGAATCGTACAGAAGTGAATTACTATTATTATTATTATTTCTATGGAAATACATGTATTCTTAGGGTTCGGCCACGACTTTGACCGGCAGCGGCAGCGGTGCGCAATACGTGGGAGCGAGACGCCGCGCTCCAATATCTCGCTCTCTCGTATGGTCTACCACTACCGCTGAACCATCCGCTCATAGAGGCCGAGCCGTTAAAGCGATGCCTTGATTTGAATCGAACACGCCCCCTAGACAGAGACACGCTGCGCTGATGCCTTCCGCGCACGAGGTAAAGAGTTGTAACACTCTACGGGAATGGCTTTTTTGGACAAATTTCGATAAATACCTAACTTAGAGACGTTTTATTTAAATTTCATAAAGTAAGATTTTAGATGAGATAAAATATTATAGTATTAACTTGATTGTGTCGTAAAATAATGTATCGTTTGAGTAGGCTGAGTAAAAAAAGGAAAATACAGACCCAACTTTGGTTTTTTTTTCTATCGAGCAAATTTTAAGCAATCATGTATCGATAAAATCAGATAAACAATCATATAGTCAAGAATCATATATCTGAAAATCAGACCTTATTGTTTCTTAATCTAGTCAGAACGGCGTTTCAAAGCACGCGATAATTTCCAATGCACCGCCTTAAGGAAAGCAAATCCTAGCAGTTGTGACAGCTCAGCGACAGCAATCAGTCGGCATGTATGTCACCATGTATGTGCAAAACAATGTCTTACCAAGGGTATCATAGAGTGGACCAGCGATATGTCCTTATTCTCCAGTCGCTTCATGTACCTCATCAGCTTAGTTTCCGAGTGGTGCATGTTGAAGACTGGGTGGGTTAGGTACGGAGACGTCCGTCTGAATGGACCCTTTAGTACGCTGCGAGATTTCACGGCTTCCTCATCTTTCGTTACCTGTAGGTAATGGCGATAAACTTTAGTATGCAATGTTATCTAGCAGGGTTAGTTTTTGAACGTGACAACATCATAGAGATTAAATTTGTGCAAAAAAAAAAAAAGATGACTGATGTATTAAGATTGAGTTCTAAATGTATTAAATGAGGCGTTCGTTTCGATGTTTAGTTACTCGCTAGGGCAAGCAAGTAGTGGCGTCACTCCTGTCAAATCTGACGTATTCTGCATCGCGCTATCGAAGTTTCTTAAAGACATTGGCAAAGTGCCTAAGTAGCAAAAAGCCACAAAATACGGGAAAAAAAAGACCGGGTTGCACTCCGGGAGTGCCGGCAGAAGTGAAAACTCAATAACATTGTAACAGTTTTTCGATCAGGTCACGTGACGAATCTTACGGTGTCACCCTAAAAATTAATTTGACGCAAATGTATAAACAATTATCAATTATTTAGGCGGACGGGGCGTTGGGTGCGACGGGGGCCGCCGGCTCGGCGCGCCGACGGGGTGGCGGCAAACACAATACCAATTTGTTTTTGCCGTCCGTCCGTACACTACTACTTCATTTATGTCTATACTGCAATGTTTCTGTGAATTTATCTCATGCGACGCAAGAACAAAAGTAGCCATGCCACAGTCTTGATGAAATGACTTATTATCTTCTCTAGCTTACGTCAGCAACTTTTTGGCAGTCGAATATCCACAGCAGATCGTCCACATCCTGCATCGTAGTGGTCTCATCCAACGCCACCCCAACAGCTTCGTCATCGAAGTACCGAAGGTTGATCTGCTTTTGTTGAGCCCGCTCTTTGATGTCGCTAGCGTCGTGGGTAGAATGGGGAACGACATGCAACGTGTCGAAGTATACGTCGTTGGATTGTTTGTGACCGCGTTGTCTGATACCTGAAAATGTTTCAGTCAATGATAGTTATGTTCAAGATCATCATTTACACGCTCCACTTTAAGGCGGAGTCGCCTCGTCGACTAGAGGGTTCTATGTCAATCACACACACACAGCGCCCTTTTGATCAGGAGAACAAGATAAACGGTGCGAAGACGGTTGTTATAGATCTTTTAACTAATAATTAGTCATGTTCATTATTTGTAGTTTTCTGTATACATCCGTAACATCTGTTTTAACCTAGTGGCCGAAATTGAACGAAGAGATTTTCTTAGTATTCAGACGGTGACAAACAAGCTTACGGCCTGCCTGATGGCAAGTAGACACCGTAGCTATATGGACACTTGCAACTCCAAACGAATCAAAAGCGCATTGCTGAAACCCACCCACCCTTAATAAATTTGAGGATTCGTTGTCATGAGTTTTCCTCACTATCAACACAACGCATCACTTAGTGCTCTACATATAGACCGGGGCGGCTTTACCTATAGTGCAGGGGGTGTTTTGCACCCGGGAGCACGGTCCTAGGGGGCGCCGAGCGGCACTCCCAGGGCGCCACTTGCCTCGACTCGGGCGCTAGCGCGCGCTACGGGAGGGGGGGCTAGAGGGCGCTACGGTAATGATTGCACCCGGGCGTGACATGGGCTAAGAGACGCCTCTGTCTATTGAATCGTAGTTTGTCCACCTAGCTATAAAAATTACACTACAGTTCTGTGCTTACAATCTTACCATGATCAAGGACTAGGGTAGCATTGTGGACTCGAATGGCAATATCCCTCAACCCTTGAGGGCCGTGGTACACGGCGAACATCGCAGACATGTTCGCCAGGAGCGCCTGGGCTGTGCAGATATTCGACGTTGCCTTGTCTCGTCGGATATGCTGCTCTCTGGTCTGAAGTGCTAACCTGGATGATTTGAAAACATTTGTAATTAGATAAGGCTACATACACATTGCAAAGTGGACTGATGACCTGGTAAAGGTTGCTGGAGTCCGCTGGATGCGGGTGGCGCAGGACCGGTCACTTTGGCACTCTTTGGGGGAGGCCTATGTCCAGCATTGGACGCCTTTCGGCTGATATGATGATGATGATGATGATGACATGCAAATTGTGTGCTACTCCGGAGATAAGTATCTGCTGGCGAAGTAAACGTGCACAGATTCTGTGAATCGAATGGTAATCCGGAAAACACCCGGTTGGATCTTCCCAACCCACCCTTAGTAGGTGCCTACAGTAAGCCAAGAGTTTACAGTACCAACATAATTTCAAAACTAATAATACCTTCCTATTTATTTGAAGTTTCCGTTTTACGGATTTTTTTTAAAAGAGAACTCAAATTAAATAATTCGAAGACTTCCATGATTAAGTAGTTACGGAGCTTAAATCATAAGCGTAAAGCGTTTGGCTTCGATAGCCATACGTAGTAATAATGTTACCTATAAGCGTCTCTTCCAGCGGCGTCTCTCGTCACGCCCACCATACGGCCAGGCATCAGGCGCACCAGCGGGTGTTCGGCCGCGAAGAACCCAGCGTGAGGACCGCCGTAGCCAAGCGGGACCCCCAATCGCTGGGAAGTGCCCACGGCAAGGGCTGCCCCGCATTCAGCTGGAGGCCTCAGTAGAGCCATGGCTAGGAGGTCGGTTGCTACCACGACTAATGTCTGAAAGGTTAGTAATCATGAAGGATCAGTTAGGGCTTGCCAATGGACGGTAAGACCGATAACCAACACTATATACTCCTAACATTGCAATGAATTCTGAGTTCTAAGCATTTTTTTTACTTTTAGCACATCTATAAAGATAAGAACTTAGAGCAGACAGTCTACTTTTATGGTGCCGCTTACCGCAGCTGTGTGCATCGGATGAACAGTATTCCCCGTCTGGCTTTAGAGTGACACATTTTTCGGCCTGCTCATAATCTCCCTTTTTTTAAGTGACAACTTACTCCATGTTCGTGAGCAGCAGCAGCTAATCCAGAATAATCATAGACCAAGCCCCGAGTATCAGGGCATTGGAGGAGCACAGCGGAGATGTCTCTTTGAGCGTAGTCCGCCTGCCGCACGTCTGGCACGACCAGCACCTCCAACCCCAGCGCGTCCAAACGCGTTTCCACGACCGCTAACGTTTGAGGGTGCACGCGCTCTGATACTACGAATTTGTTCCGTTTGTTGTGTCTAGAAATTAGAAAGTGAAGTTAACTATGAAGATATAGTTAAGGCTGACGCTTCCTCCTACAGCAACCTTACATGGTAAAAAACAGCACAAAGACACAGCCGAGAAAAACATCTAAAATATGACCGAGCCACAGAAGACTTAAGAGCCTCAAATTAAAGTTCAAATATCACTCATACGAGCTGTCTCCATGAGAGTGAGTGGCACCAGAAGAAACATCAAAGCCTTCGATTGCAAAGACGGAGCAGGAATTCTAAACTAAGCAAGATTTTACAACCAACCCCCCCCCCACCCCTCCGCCCCATCTTTTCTTTTTGTCATTGCCGTCGTCACCCCATGTTTGTACATTTTCTTTATGAATAAATATACATATATATTGATAGACTCGAAAGCGATACAGCGATGAAATGAATTAGAGCCGTCTAAAGATGTATTGACTATGTAGCCATGTATAGCTCATCATCCTCCTAACGTGTTCCCGGTTGTACCTTAAAGCGAGACGGACAGACAAATTTACGGACAGGCAACTACTACGGAACCCTGCACTGCGCGTCGTGGCCCGACACGCACTTGGCCGATTTGTTTGTTTTGTTTTGACGCTTAGAGACCGTACACATCTCTAAGAACATTAGAATAATTATCAAATCTCTGGAATACTGAATTAATATCATTTATATAGACCTTATATCCAGTGTAATGGTCATGATAGAAATTTTGTTTTGTTTTCATTTACTTAGACATTTAGTTTGTTGACCGTTTATATTTGTCCTTAATCTGCAAATTTTGAATGATTATTGTGTAAGATTATTATTATTTTATTGTAAATTAGCGTTTGACACGAAAAAGTGCCCTTGTGGCCTATTTGCAGAATAAATAATTGATTTTGATTTTTAGTTTTTAAAGATTTTGCCTAGTTCCATTTCAGCACAGGAAAACATGTTGATCTCTCGCACCTCGGCTGTCGCCATTATTCCGCCGTACTAGTAAGTAGGTACTATGCCACCAGTAAGCGGCGGCTGCCATCTGACCTTACCACCCATGGGGAAAATAGACCTTGTTGGGAGTAGATCCGTTTCCTCAGGATGTTTTCCTTCATCGAAAAGCTACTGGCACATATCAAATGATATTCGCAGGTAAGTACATAAGTTTTTGAAGTGAAAACTTCTTTAGCGGCGCTGAGCACTTTTTGGGATGGAGAAAAATTGCTAAATACGCGACAGATTTTTGTGACGTCAGATGTGAAGGAGGTCACTTTTTGCTGCTAGCCGATTCGATTTTATTCAAAACTGAACGCTAATCGTAAGTGTATAAAGCCGTTAAACACTTTTTGCAATAGCATATTCTGCAAATGAATTTGTAATTTTGTCCAGGCGTCCTTCACCGTTTTGCTATTGAGCAAATTCGAATAGTTCGAATTTGGACGTTATTCCTAAAGAGATAAAGCTTTGAAAAATATTTGGCAACGGCAAAAACAAATTGGTATTTTGTTCGCCGCCGCCGTCCGCTGTTCTTGCAAATTCGAATAGTTCGAATTTGGACGTTATTCCTGAAGAGATAAAGCTTTGAAAAATATTTGGCAACGGCAAAAACAAATTGGTATTTTGTTCGCCGCCGCCGTCCGCTGTTTTTGTAAGCCAAGTACATGCAATAAGTAAATCCTTGATCTTCGGAGTTTTTACACAGTAAAGGATGATACACCAGTTAGTAAACTAGTAATTAAAGACGTAATTAGAGTAGTTAAATATTTCTATGTGCTATTCACCAATATGTGAATATGTGCTAATCAGCCAATTCGTATATTTACACTTTTATACAACTTAGTATGTTTTGTATCGATGGTAATTGTACAAAATTCTTACGTAAGTATAGGAAACTAAAATATGTACTCGATCCAAATGGTTGTTGTGATGTCTATTAAAATTGTTGATTATATACCCTGGTTTTTATAGTAGGTACCTATTGTTTATAAATTTGCGCCAAATTCATTTTTAGGGTGCAGCTAGGGTGCAAGCCAGTGGTACGACCCGGGGTTCGGATCAGCGACTCACTTATTGAGAGTGTTAGTTCTAGTGGGTTTTTGTATTATTAGAAGCTGCAACAGACCTACTTACCTGTGGCAAAGAGATAGAGCTTCTGCGGCAGCCGTGCCTTCGTCTAGTAGAGATGCGTTGGCGACATCCAAACCGGTGAGGTCGCTAACCATCGTCTGGTAGTTAAGGAGGCTCTCCAATCTTCCTTGAGCCACTTCGGGTTGGTAGGGAGTGTACTGCGTGGTCCTAAAAGGTCAGTATTAAGTTGAATACTAGACAAATGCAGAAATGATAATTCCCCAAACTAGGATTTATCTGTAATATGCGAACTTGATCTACTTCTTCTTAGTCGAATCCTCATGAGTCATGACCAATGACTCGTCAAGTGGACCGCATGGGAAAGACTGCATTTTGCAGCCCTTTTAATTGCATTATTCCAGCGCACTGGAATCCTTAATCTAGCGCGTTTGCCTTCCACAGAACCAAGAATTATTTGTTTCTCTAGATCATGCCTAGATGAACGCATGATCTGACCAAAGAAACAAAGAGTCCTTCTCTGGCAGATGTCCGAGAATCGTCTGGTGGTGAAAATATCTACTAGACAAAATTCAATCGAGTTCTTACCATCCAGGGTTTTCGAACAGGTTCCTCATAATAGTATGCGGCACACAGCAATTGTGGTATCCCATGCCGATGTAAGAGCGCCATATTTGATTGTCTTCAGCTATTTTGCGCACCCTTTTAATAAGGTCGTATTCACCTGAAACATTTGCCACTGTTAGGGCTTACAAACGGTTGCTGGCGAAGAACAAATATGTACACTTAGAGCCTTATCACACTTGCGATTTGCGAGCGTGTTTTCTATACAATTATCAGTCGCGGCGAATACGCTGCGTGATCGCCTTCATACAAAATACGCTTGGAAATCGCAAGTGTGATAAGGCTCTTATCTAGGTACATAAATGAGGATGTCAATTGTATTAGGTATGTGTAGGCTGGGGTGTGTACTGTATGACAGCGAGCTTTTGCACGACTATGGCGTTTCCCGCCCCCGCTACCGCCGGCATAGTCGCCTGACAGCTCGCGCATCGTGTCGCGTATATATCGCCCGTGCGTAAACGGGTCCTTATTATACTCACTCATAGGATCAGTGATGTCCATAAGGCCTTGTAATTGGATTTGCTTAGGTACTGCATCATCTGTCAGCTGGTCCAAGCTCTGGAACATGTCATTACATAATAAAAACCGGCCAAGTGCGTGTCGGGCCACGCGCAGTGTAGGGTTCCGTAGTTGTCTGTCCGTCTTAGTTACATCCACGTGCGGTGCGGTTGCGTCGGTCGAATTTGTACGAAAAATGTGGAATACGTGTGTACGCTAACTACTTATGCCTTCTTGTCCGTGATGGTTTTCCTTTTAAATTCATTATTGTGTAGGTACTATTGCCAGGAATTTCTTCACATCCCCAGTAGTAGCCATTTAGACAGCAGGGGGGACTCAAACATGACCCGAACAAAAATTAGGGCTTTAAAGCCCAATATCTCACAAAACTAATCACTGAATTGAAAAATGATTTTAAGAAACCCAAAATCAATAAAAAAAACCGGCCAAGAGCGTGTCGGGCAACGCTCAGTGTAGGGTTCCGTAGTTTTTCGTCTAGAAGTTATTTTGTAATTTCTTTCAAAAACTATTCAATCTATCAAGTTCAAAATAATTTTCCTAGATTTTTTTTATAAAGTTGTACTTATGAGTTTTTTTCATATTTTTAAAACTCATGGTTCAAAAGTTAGAGGGGGGGGACACATTTTTTTAACATCGCTCCAGAAGTAAAAAAAATGTGTCCCCCCCCTCTAACTTTTGAACCATTATTTTTAAAAAAATATGAAAAAAATCTCATAAGTAGAACTTTATAAAAAAAATCTAGGAAAATTATTTTGAACTTGATAGATTGAATAGTTTTTGAAAGAAATTACAAAATAACTATTCAATCTATCAAGTTCAAAATAATTTTCCTAGTTTTTTTTTATAAAGTTCTACTTATGAGATTTTTTTCATATTTTTAAAACTCATGGTTCAAAAGTTAGAGGGGGGGGACACATTTTTTTTACTTCTGGAGCGATTATCTCCGATAATATTAACATTATCAAAAAATGATTTTAGCAAACCCCTATTCATTTTTAAATACCTATCCAACAGTATATCACACGTTAGGGTTTAAATGAAAAAAAAAACACCCCATGTTACGTATAGGGGACCCTAATAAAAATAAAAAAAACACTTTTTATTTTACTACTTTGTCGGCGTGATTGATATACATAATTAGTACCAAATTTCAGCTTTCTAGTGCTAACGGTTACTGAGATTATCCGCGGACGGACAGACAAAGCGAAACTATAAGGGTTCCTACTGTTCCTAGTCGACTACGGAACCCTAAAAAACCAAGATTTTATTCTAGGTACTGTTGTTATGTTGGCGTGATTGATTTATATATACCCATGCCAAATTACGTTTTTTTAGTTGTAAGGGTTACTGAGCTAAGCCGAGGACGGAGGACGGACATGGCGAAACTATAAGGGTTCCTTGTTGACTACGGAACCCTAAAAATCGCATCAGTGTACTCACCACGCACACAGATAGGAAAACAGTTAGTAAGAAGTAAGAATATTCTATGCCAAAGCAAACGAAAACTACTAATAGCCCATCTGGAAGTATTTATTTTAAATAGGCGATTAACAGATTCAGATTAATATATTGGTAAAATGATTGCCAAGACTCCCTAAGCTCATATAGCTTTCAATGTTAAAAAGATATAAAATCGCAAGTAGCGCCAAGCTTCCTGCTCCACACAGTCTAACTCTACCACCCCCGCTCTACAAATTCTACATCTTGGCTTGGGAATTGGCTTGGGTTGTAGGGTAAAAGTAGAACATTTTTTTTTATTATTATTAGCTATGTAATCTGCGGACCAATTTTTATCTGTGTACAGATGACACCTACTTAATTGTTTTGATGGTCACCAGTGTTTGAGTGACTAAATCGGTGTACCTACTTATTTTAAATCAAATCAAAAAAAAAAAACAAAAAAATCAAAATTGTTTATTTACACAGTGACATAGATTTAAACAAAACATGGATTCTGTGACATACTGGTTACGGAACACTGTCATTATAGCTTAACAATAATAAGATTGCCCGTGACACCTGCACTAGGCTATGCCTGTCTCGCAGGATGACACTTTACATTTGATTACCCGTTATTTAATTACGAGGCGCTAAAGAATTTTTCGTTACATGTTTAAAACAAATACCTGAAGTACTCGACAAAAAATATTAGTAATTGTATGTATCCTATGTATTAACTTAACTTAATGGAGGTATATACGTGTGTGTTAAGTTGTGCATTTAAGTACGAGTGATTATGTGTAGGTACGTGATCGCGAGTGTGAGTGCAAGTGTATGTGCGTATGCGTGCGCGCGCGCGCGTGTGTCTGTGTATGTGTGTGTGTGTTTATGTGTGCGTGTTCGTGTCTATTGTTGTGATACTGTTTCTTCTGTTTCTCTATAATTCAAGGTGCTTAGCCAAGCTTTGACTTTATGTTTAACTTCTCTAGTTGTACAAAATTTGATATCACAGCTATTATTGACTTTCTTATATAAGGATAAGTGCCTGTATAACCCGAATCGTTTAGCAAAATGTGATTTTAGTATTGGTAAAGGGATGATAAAGGTGCGCTTTTTCAGTAGTTGATTATAATTTGGCATATTAAGGACGTGATTTTGAGCTATGATAGCACTTCGGAGGACAAACAGCTGACGTACGGTAAGAACTTCACTCTCTTTGTATAGGTTGTAGGTTGAGAACCTTCTTGGTTTTGATAGCATTACCTTCAGTAACGAGCGTTGCGATCTCTCTAGGAGTATTATGTGTGTGCTGGCCGCACCTCCCCATACGGAAATGCAGTAGGTCACGACAGATTGAGCCAGGGCAATGTATGTTGACTTGAGGAGTGGTTTATCCATAACATCCCGCAATTTTTTAAAAATATATATCAATTTCCTGACCCGATTGGCTGTAATTCGTATATGCTCTGTAAAAGTGAGTTTTTCGTCTAGAACAACACCTAAGTACTTTACAGAGGAAACTCTTTCTATGCCTTTACAACCGCATTCATCCAAGTTCCCACTGCATGAATGAGCTTTTAACACGCCGTTGTGAAATGGGGCGGAAGCAGTAGTTTTATGGAAGCATAAATACTTAGTTTTGTCAGCATTTAAGGTTAGTAGATTGTTTTGAAGCCATTGTGACACCAGTGCTAGACCGCTTTCGGCGGAGGCCCTAACTGCATCCCATGAAGCTCCGTGAAACAAGATTGCCGTGTCATCAGCGTAGCAAACTATGTCCGCATTTGTGATTACCATAGAAGCCAAATCGTTGATATAAATCGTAAACAATGTTGGTCCAAGTATACTGCCCTGAGGCACACCAAAAGTAATGTTTCTGAGATCACTGACTTGTTCGTTAACCTTAATACACTGTGTGCGACCCGACAAGTAGCTACACATCCAGCTCAACGGCGTTCCTCGTATCCCCGACATCTCCAATTTCTTAATAAGTATTGGGATTGACACTGTGTCAAAGGCCTTGGCAAGGTCGAGGAACACTCCGACACAGGCCCTACCTTGATCTAGATGTTCAGCAACCTTATTCGTCAATTGAGTGATTGCACCTTCGGTAGATTTCCCGCTCCTAAATCCAAATTGTTTGTCAGAGAGTATGTTATTTTTCTCTAAGAAGTTTACTACCCGCTTGTTAACAACCCTCTCCAGGATCTTTGACAGTGATCCCAGTAGCGAAATTGGCCTATAGTTACAAAAGCCGTCCGCTTTTGTAGACCGGAAATAAAAAATTGAATCAATAAAATCTAAAGTATAAAAGCTATTAGACGTACGAAACTTTATGGGATTAAAGAGGTTGCTAAGGTGACCATATCCTGCGAATATGAATGAGCTTGCTAGTATTATCCAGACTGATTTTGTGAGGGTTTGAAAATCTGACGAAATGTTTTGAGAAAATAATTTAAGGGAGTGCCCTTTGGCTTGCTGTCTTGGTTGGGGGCTAATACCGAGCAGCTGGAGCTCTATTCGGTACCTGCGATTTAATAACAGCTTGTGAGATAACAGTCACGTAGTTACTTTTGACAAAAGTGACGATGTAACTGGATTAGTTTTTATAAGCTATTGAGTTCTGGTACTTCTGGAGCGTAGGTATCACTGATGCATGCCCCCATATTTGTAATGCATAAACTCATCATTAGCTAATGAAGTAGACTGTATATCGTACACTTAGAGACGTCACTAGCTGTCTTTATAATGTGCTGAATGGATCTCAACACTTGATGGATATATGAACCTACTAGCTTCTGCCCGCGACTCCGTCCGCGTGGAACTCGTTTATATCGTAGCTCCATACAAACTTCAACCGCCCATTTCATCCCCTTAGGGGGTGATTTCCAGGATGAAAACTATCCTATGTCCTTCCCCGGGATTCAAACTATCTCCATACCAAATTTCATCGCAATCGGTTCAGCGGTTTAAGCGTGAAGAGGTAACAGACAGACAGACAGACAGACAGACAGACAGACAGACACACTTTCGCATTTATAATATTAGTATGGATACTAATGCTAGAATTTGCTAACAGCTGTACTTATAGAAAAAAAATGTGTCGCGCAGTTCATGAAGTTACACAGAACATACATTATTAGCGATGATGAAAATTGGGCTGTAAGCAGTAGCAGTAACATTCAACTAAACTAAATAATTCAAACCTTGTATCCTAGAAGATCCAGCATGGTCACAATATCCTGGTCCCTAGGTCCGATATGCCTGCTTGGAAAATCTACCGTTTCAGGGAAAAGAATATCTGCTTTAGCATCTTGAGTAGTCAGGCACCGAACTCTTCCTGAACATAATGATTTTAAACTATTCCTACTAAACACACCACGATTCAGTAATCTATACATTTCTAAATAATTTAATTCACAGTTAAAAAGTATAAAACATTCTGTACGTCTTACGAAAGCGACAGTGGCATTCTGATTCCGATAGAGAGGTCAAAGCGCCTGATAAGATGAACCAATATGCAAACATCATTAAATAATGCGTTGTTATTTAATCATCCCTAACTTAACAACAAACACGTGTTTTTTATCAGTTACTTGGTAATATAGTCGGCGGAATATTTGCATTTGTCGCCGATATACTCGTAGAATTACCTACTGGACAGGTTTAAACTTTAACTATGCCGTGTAGGTTGTGCTTTCATTTAAGTTGATAATTCGTTTAAATTAAATCTCATTACATCTGGTTAGGTACCTACAGTATTAGTACCTATCTTAAAAACTAATCTCTTTCTGTGCTGGAAAATCTTTGAAACGTCCTTTATCAATTCTATAATTGGTAGACGTATCTGCACTGCAGTCAGAGAAACGTGACACAATTTATGTATTCGAGTCGGGCAACGATATCCCATATTACAAATACCTTACAGACTAAAATACATATCAATAAGTATAAACTTATTTTAAGACTACAGGCGACTATTATGTGTTGTATTGATTTGACAGAAACGCTTACTGCTACGTGTTATACAATTTCGTGGTAACCGAACACGAAAACGCGCACTTGACTCCCTTCGGCCAAAATTCTTCCTTACTGAAATTAAGCATAAAAATTTGTATGCAGGGGATTCGAGTGTCGACTGTACCTACTTATATGTATACAGGGTGTTAACGGGGTCATGATCCGGAATGACAAAAAGCGAATAAGATGATCATACTGAACAACCTTTCCCATGGGACCAACCACGAAATCGCAAAAAAAAACCAGGTATTCCATACATAACTCTCAATTAAATCGCAGTTAACTCACAGTTAACTCTTAATTGGCTCTTTTTTTTTGCGATTTCGTGGTTGGTCCCATGGGAAAGGTTGTTCAGTATGATCATCTTATTCGCTTTTTGTCATTCCGGATCATGACCCCGTTAACACCCTGTATATTGTAATTAGCCAGGGCGAGTGGGTCCAAACATCTGTTTTGCTTTCGTCTAGTGACTAGTCTCTAGTCTGTTGGAAGGGCAAGGTAGGTATTTGGTAGGTAAAATATTTCAATTTCTGAAATTAACTTTTTTAAACGACAGACTACACCTGCTTCGGCGCGACACTTGGTATTGACAGTCGATATTAATGCGAACGTATTTAGGCCATATTTGTACAAATATTATATATGCAAAAGTAAGCAGTATGTCTGTCTCTCTGTCTGTTACGCTCAAACCACTGAAGCGCGACGAAATCGCGTGCAAAAGCCAGTTAGACCCGCCATACACGGACTGCTCTAAGCAGTCGAGACCCGCCATAGACGGGCTGCTTAGAGCAGTCGAGGCCTCAAGCGACTGCTCTCATGCGGTGGGTCTCGACTGCTCTAAGCAGTCCGTGTATGGCCCGCGTTAGGGCTCATCCATTACTTACACCGAGGGAGGGGGTCTACAAAGTGTGACATGTTGTGACAGAGGCGGAGGGAGGAGTCCCAAATTTCGTGACGCCATGTACCTACAACATATTCACAAAATCTAAAATATTTTTTTGAACTTCAATTGGTAACAAAAATTATTTGTATTTTCTACATACAAGTATTTGTTTGCATGGGTAAGTACTTTCGTACTTACCACTATATCGCGCCAGCCGGTTATCGTTGTAAATGTCTGACGATTTTAAGGCGCCGCCGTAGGTTCAGCGAAGTTAAGCGAACAGAGTTTTTGAAACAATATAATGCGTCTATTTATAAAAATACGAATAGTAATCTTGAGGCTTTTCTGCAGCGAGATCAGTGATTCGAAACATGATTCAGCAATTTCCGCTCTATAGAAAAAAATCACGAACATAGGTCTAAAATACACTTAAAATATTCGTATCAAATTATGCACAAAAGCCAAAAATATTAAAATTGCTTCTAAAAATCGGCAATATCATGCTAGAGAGAACTCAGTGATTACTTTTTTATTAATTTAAACGGCTAAGAAATTAAAAATAAAAAACATGATATCCGCGCTTCCGAGCACGCACTTCCATCTCGCTCACGCTTATGTTCAGTGAGAGGGAGAGCAGACCATGAACCTACGGCGCCTTAACTAACTACGTGTTTGGGACAAAAAAGAGTATTTGTTTGGGTACTTTCGTTCACTGCAAATGTGATACTATTTTCCTGACTGAGTTCTATCTAATGAATCTTCTCAAACAGCGAATTTACTTGTAAAGCTATAAAATTACATTTACAACGTCCTAACTAATGCCTCGACAATAGAGACGTGTTCAGATATTTATCAGCACTTTAGCCGCTCCGATAGATCTGACGGCGACTGTACCACTATGTCGCACTAGCTGGCCGGTTATCTTTGTTAATGTCTAACGATTTTAACTACCTACATGTTTGGGAAAAAAACTGTCACTTGAGTCTTAACTTATAGTATTTAATTTCACGGTTACTAAGTACGGTCACGGACTTTAATTGTTGAGCCATTTAGAGCTCACTTTATACTGGACACTTCAAAGTTTGACTATTAAAATACCAAAATTAGTTGACACCTAAATGGCTCAACAATTAAAGTCCTTGACTGTACCTACATGCTAATAAATATATTGAAGAAAAATAAACATTTCCTACCAAACAGTTAGTAGTGGGTCCAGACTCCATGGACTCAAGAAGACTAAGTTTGTAAATTATATACTCTTTGGGGTTCCGTAGTCAACAAGGAACCCTTATAGTTTCGCCACGTCGTCCGTCTGTCCGTCTGTGGCTTAGCTCAGTAACACTTACTACTAGAAAGCTGTAATTCGGCATGGGTATATAATATAAATCAATCACACCAACCAAACTAAGTAGGTATAGAATAAAATCTTGAAAAAATAAGACCGGGTTGCACTCCGGGAGTACCGGCAGAAGTGAAAACTCAATAACATTGTAACAGTTTTTCGATCAGGTCACGTGACATCTTACGGTGTCACCCTAAAAATGAATTTGACGCAAATTTATAAACAACTAGCTGCTGCCCGCGACTCCGTCCGCGTGGAAATCGTTTATATCGTAGCTCCATACAACTTTAACCCCCCATTTTATCCCCTTAGGGGGTGATTTCCGGGATGAAAACTATTCTATGTCCTTCCCCGGGATTCAAACTATCTCCATACCACATTTCATCGCAATCGGTTCAGCGGTTTAAGCGTGAAGAGGTAACAGACAGACAGACAGACAGACAGACAGACAGACACACTTTCGCATTTATAATATTAGTATGGAAGTATGGATTAGTATGGATTATCAATTATTTAGGCGGACGGCCCGCGGGCGCGTTGGGTGCGACGGGCCGCCGGCTCGCCCGTCGGCGCGCCGACGGGCGGCGACAAACACAATACCAATTTGTTTTTGCCATTGTCAAATATTTTTCAAAGCTTTATCTCTTTAGGAATAACGTCTAAATTCGAACTATTTATATTTGCAAGAACAGCAGACGGCGGTGGCGACCAAAATATCAATTTGTTTTTGCCGTCGGTAAATATTTTTCTAAGCATTATCTCTTTTCGAATTCGATTCGAATTTTCTCAATAGCAATTAAAACGGTGAAGTGCGAGTTGGTATAATTACAAATTTATTTGCAGAATATGCTATTGCAAAAAGTGTTTAACGGCTTTATACTCTTACGAATAGCGTTCAGTTTTGAATAAAGTCGAATCGGCTAGCAGCAAAAAGTGACCTCCTCCAAATCTGACGTCACAAAACTCTGTCGCGTATTTAACAATTTTTCCCCATCCCAAAAAGTGCTCAGCGCCGCTAAAGAAGTTTTCACTTCAAAAAACTTTTAGGGTACTTCCCCTACACGCCAATTGGGGATGTAATTTTTTTCTCTTTATAGCCATAGGATTGGGTGTCGTTGGATAGCTTGTTTAAAAATATTTTGGGTTTTTAAAACCATTATTCAACTCAGTGATCCGTTTGCGTGATATTGGGCTTTAGCCCCAATTTTTGTTTGAGTCAAATGCCTAAATTTGAAATTGCTAAATATGTGACGTCACCCCAGGGGGGGAGGGGGTCGCCAAAATTGACTACGTGTGACAAGGACCGGTAAGGGTCAAAGTCATGATTGTCATGAAATTCGTGTGACTTAATTAATGTATGAGCCCTTAGCTATACATTTTTGGGTAAACTACCCATGTAGTCTAAAAGGTAGTCCTAAATATATTTTAGCGGCTTTGTAGCGATTGTTCGAATACGAATGCCAATGCCAAGTATTGACGGTGACGTCCTATGACGTAATTTTATTTGGGAAGCCCCTTATCTTCTTACGTTCCGTTTCTAAAAATGTCAAGATGCGTTATCAAGATAATTTCTGAACTTTTAAATATTTTTGGAACTAACTTGTATAAATCGCTTTTGATTACATATATATTTTTTTGAATACAGGACGTAGTGATCAATTTTCCATTTTAGTGTCTGAGATTTGTATATATTCAACAGTAATGTGAAGAACGGAATGTATGAATGTATCTTATTTCTGTCGTTGACATTGACAGTCGGGTCGGGAGTGAGTAATTGAGTATCTATTAAATTAACGATACGTAACTTAGTGTTTGATTAATTAAACTTTATCTCGCAAATAATTAAGTAATTAACGAAATTTGCTTACTAAAATGTTCAATAGGACTGCCCATAAGCCTATATATCTGGATTAACAATGGTGCGCATCGAAGTTCACCCTCTTTTCGGCACCAAAGATACAATGGTATCACCAGATTACACGAGGCTTAAGGATTTGATTACTCTAAAGGTCAGCATGAGCGAATCGCACAGCCAAATACTGCAGGCTATGAAAGGTTTGTACCAGAACGACATCAACTCAGCCAGGAGATACGAGCAAATAGGCACAATTGGCCAACTTTTGAAGATCTTGGAAGTGAGGGATGTACTATCTGAAGAGAATATTTTGCCCCTACAAGTGTTGGCTCAAAGACTTCCTGATAATATGGAGATAATGAACATAATCAGCGGTTATGAGACATCTCGTGTGCCTAAGCAGAACATAAATCATTATGGTAAGTGATTCATTATATAGATTAATATAGTATTAGATTTTCTGCATTCCTGCATTATCTCAATGAAAAGGGTTCACGAATGGTAATAGCGCAATGGCAATAAAAATATTATTTGTTATTCACCAAAAAAGAGGCACCTAACTTTAATATTTCTGGCTCGAATTGTGTTGGTACTTACCCATATTCTGGTTGTATAAGCAACCAGAATTTAATTTAGATTTTTAACATTTTCCAGGATTACTTTTTTTGCCTAATTTGCACAAATTTAATAATTCTGTGTAGGTAATAGGGAATATGCATGTGATTTAGAAATGGACAAAAAAAATCACGTGTAATCTATATTGCTTAATAAATATACACACATGATTATTTTTTCAAATTATCATGTTTCTATTGATAAAATAAATTGTTTAAAAGTACTATTTTTCATATTCCCTCGCAAATTTCCAAAACGCAACGCTATTGGCGGAGCGAAACGTGACGTCACCGTGCAGGTCGTTAGTATGATTATTGAAAGTTATTCGCATTGTTTGGCCGCTGTTTATGATAAATAATCAGTGTTTTTTGGTAATTATTAAGTGAAAAAAGACTCGCCACAATGACTGAAGGCGGTTTTGTCAAGGCACAGTCGGATAATCTGCCTAAAATTGATGTGTTCATGATGACTAAATTTAATACATACTTCGCAAATATTTGTGACTTTACGTCGGCTGAACTAAGAGGAGTAAAAGCTGCAAGGTAAATAAGTTACAGATATTCAATAAATTTTCATATTCCTTGTTTTTATACTCGTGAGATTGGTCAATTAAATAATTATAACCTATTTTGGCGATTCAAATAGCTAGACTTTTAAACTACTTCAAATAGGTGTCTTTGTTAAATAAGTGGAATAAAATACTAGTAGATATTTATCCATACTATATACTATTTTACTATACTATAACTTTATATATTATATATACTAACTTCTGCCCGCGACTCCGTCCGCGTGGAACTCATTTATATCGTAGCTCCATACAAACTTTCACCCCCACTTCATCCCTTTGGGGGATATGGGGGGAGCTACGATATAAACGAGTTCCACGCGGACGGAGTCGCGGGCAGAAGCTAGTTGTATTATATATTTTATATATACTTACTTAATAATAAATTATAAATGCGAAAGTGTGTCTGTCTGTCTGTTGTTACCTCTTCACGCTTAAACTGCTGAACCGATTTGGATGAAATTTGGTATAGAGATAGTATAAACGAGTTCCACGCAGACGGAGTCGCGGGCAGAAGCTAGTATTATATAATCAAAGATATGTAGGTACCTATTAGGAATGTTAAATGTTGAGAACATCTTTATGAACTTTAACAAACTAGGTTGTTTTCGTCAAGGCTTATAAATAAAACAAATTTGTGTAGGTCACTCAGTAGAAAGGATTAAATTCTTTTAACTTTCTTCGATCAACAGTGCAAACAAAGAAACTTAGCTAAAACGTTTCTTGATCAAAATCAACACTCGTAGTCAGCTGTAGATCAACAAAAATCATAATATTTTTAACATTAATAACTAAAAAAATTGGGAATCAGAATAGTTTTATGAATAAGTATATAATACAATTTTGAGGTTAGGTTATTGTTTACCTATATTGTTCGCGAGTCGTAATAAAAAAGATTTTAGGTACATACATATTTAATACTCACGTCGAAATGATCTTCACAACAATATAAACTACTCAAGCACGATACATTATCTCTCCTCATCGCCTTACACCACTTTATCCTTATATTTGCACCTTTGGGCATATGAAAATATTTGCAGTTTTAATGTGATTTTCACACATAGGGACAATACAATATTTATAATAAGCTTTTGTGTGCTCTTCCATTACAATAAGTTGATCTTATAAGCTTTAATCACTCACATTTATTAAAAGTGTGAATCAAACACTTTGTTGTTAATTTGTTTAAGAACCGCCGTGCACTAAGCTGCACGGTGACGTCACAAATGAGCGCGCCAAAATGGTGGCGTTTTGATCGTCCGAAAATGATAGTAATTTTAATTAATTTTTTTTAGCTTATTTAATAATATTGTGAAAGTGTTATATTTTTTTCCGGTTATATAATTACTTATAGAATAGATAAAAAAAATAAAAAAATGTCATGAATATTCCCTATTATCACCAAATTTTATCTTATTGTACCAAAGAGATATTGCAAATTAGGAAAATATTTCAAATTAAAATATGATTTTTAATCAATGCTTGTTCCATTCCTGATTTGGTACTAAGACTAACAGTTTTTTTTCTTCACATTAAAGCAGTGGAACATATACAACAGAGTGCACCACATAATAAGCCACCACCAAAAGATAATGCCGGGGAATACAGTAGATTCTCTGACGGCCTGTGTGATGAAATAAGGGAAAGGATCATTGAAGCTGTTGTTGAAGAAATAGGCCAATACTGGCGCAATCTAGCCAGATACTTGGGTGTTGCGGAGTGGAAGATAGATGAAATACAATGCAGTGGAAAAAAAGTAGAAGAAAAAGCAATAGAAATAATGGAGATTTATAAGAAAAAAGCTGACCGTAAAAAATGGTTTTTTGATCTCTTGGACGCATTAGAAAAATCTCGTAGACGGGAATTGTGTGATAAATTGAAAAATATAGCTACAATGAACATATAATTTGCTAATTTTATAGGCGTCCACAGTGGCTCTGTGTAAGGCAGTCTCGCTACTCACAGCAAGCTGCCACCGAACCAAACGGTAACATATGATTAACATGGCCTGCCACCACTCCGGCCTCAGCCATTTGCTCAAATTTCTATGCGTCTCACACCAAGTTAGATCGTGTCGAACTATACGCAACACGCCTGGATTTCACGTACATACAATGCGAGGCAAGCACACTGAGGTGCCTTTAAGCGCAGTCAAAAGACCAGTTTATGGGCGGCTCACCGCACGCTGTTCGCGCACAGTGCGTTATGTACTTGTATGTACGAATTTGAGGAAGAGGAAATATTCCAACCGCATATGTCTCAAATTCGTACATATGTTTTACTTTCTGAATTTTTTTGCATAATTTAGCTGATTGAGGTATACCATCGCCAAACCAGTTAACTGACCATGTGTTCACTTTATGTGCATTGAAGGTTCAAATAAATACAGGATGGTCAGTTAACTGTGTTGCCGTTTGTACATCCCTAGTATAATTTATAAATAAATATTAATCTATAAGTTTGGGCTTCAGATTAGTAAGTTTATGAGAATTAGTATAGGTAACATTAATAAGTCTCTTTTTATAAAATTTGTTTATTTTTGTTAAACCTTAACTTAACAACCATAGTTCATAAGGCACCAGTTGTACTCTTAGTAATACTTAACCGCTGTATATTTATAACTTACAATATATGTGTATATAGGAATGTTTCATAATAAATGAGTAAAACGTTCATGACCTATGTCATGAGTATAAAAATATGTTTACTTATTTATACCTAATATGGCAAGTATAAAATCAGATAACATTCATTCGAGTTTGTTTTAATTTACAAATAAACATCTTATAAGAGTTATAAGGCACTTGTTGTGTACAGTTTTTGATTTCCAACGTTAATTTTTTTATTGCCGAACACAGATAGGCACGTAAAGCTTAAAAATAACAATATGCAGTGGAATTCTGGAACGAGATCAACAGATACATTTCGCGATGATTCAGTGTTTCAGGTTTTAAAAAAATGGGGCTTGATTCCTTGGGTAATAAACACATTTTTTCTGTACAATTTACATACAAAGTGGATAAAATATATAAGCGCGATATTACTCTACCTTGTAATTATTCCTTCTACTCAAACAAGAAAACACTTTCTATGTTCAATCTTCTACACTGCCTCGTAAAATACGCTAAAGCCGGGTATTCATTAGGCAACATTTGTTAATGAACTGTTTATGAATTTGATCATCATGTTTCGCAACAAGTTTACGTAAACACTGTTTCTGAAACTTGGCAGTCCACACTAGTCGGTTGTTTCTAGGATGTCGCCCGAGGAGGTAGTGATGCTATGTGCTGCTTATATAAGAATTGGCAAGAGCACGACAAAAAAAAAAAAGGTGGTGGATTAGACATTACCTCTTGAATAGAACTTAAGTATTTGATGACCTTAGCCACTATTTCCATGTTAATAAACTCGCGCAACACACGTCCACACCTGTTAGATTTACTTATAAACTAGATGTTTCGTCTTGCTCTCCACTTGAAGTGGGGAACACGGCAACATGTTTAATAAGAGATGATGAAACAGAAACATTGTTTATAAACTGTTTGTAAGCAGTGTTTATTAACAAATGTTGCCTAATGAATCCCCGGCTTAACGGTAACACTGCGAAAAATGGCTTGTTTACGTCATCAGGCTCTAATATCGGGTGGTTTTGAAGCGGATCCAAGATATTGGTTCGAACAATGATGTAATATAAAAAAGAGGTAGAAAAGTTGTCTATATGAAATTCTGTGTTTAAAAATGGCTACCAAATCTGACAGCTGAGACTCGATTATATTGACGACGCGAAAATGAGGCGAGTTGGTGCAATTTTAGTTTGCCACTTTTGAATCTACCTTTTTTTTTAATTACATCGTTGGGCTCGAAGATCAGATTTCGGTAAGGAGTCAGATAGTAGACGGTGATTAATGTTGCGCAGCCCACGTGTACGCGTTCTGGAACAGCCGGAGCCAAGGCGAGGCCTGGCCGGCGGTGGGTGTGGGTGTGGGTGTGGCGGCGGCCTGCCAGCGCAGCACGCAGCGCTCCGGGTGCGGCATGAGCGCCGCGTGGCGCCCGTCGCGGGACCGCACGCCCGCGATACCCACTGGAATCATACGTCCACGTCACACCAGACCATAGGGTGCCAATTACCGCCCGCTATGCGTGCGGTTTTTAGGAACCCTAACACCCCGTTCACACTGCGTCCGTTTCCGTGTCCGAGAGGCATCCGTCTCTTTCGCACTCGGGCGAAACATCGCAAGCGAGAAAAAGAGGGATGCCTCCCGGACACGGACGCAGTGTGAACGGGGTGTAAGGGTAAAATCGGGACCCTATTACTAAGGCTCCGCTGTCCGTCTGTCACCAGGCTGTATCTCATGACCCGTGATAGTAGACAGTTGAAATTATCACAGATGATGTATTTATTTCTGTTGCCGCTAAAACAACAAATAAATATATATATATATATATATTCAACTGGGCTCCCATACAACAAACGTGTTTTTTTGCCGTTTATATAGATAATGGTACGGAACACTACGTGCGCGAGTCCGACTCGCACTTGGCCGATTTTTAGTTCTCTCTTGACCAGTAAGTGGGTTCACTTATTTATCCTTGGCCTTATACTCAATCAAACGTTACAGTAAAACAAATAATCTCTCTGGATATTTTAGGGGTGTAAAGAGCAACATACAACAAAAAAAAGCGGCCAAGTGCGTGTCGGACCACGCACAACGAATGCTTCCGTGCCTATTAAAAAGGTCGATCGTTACTGATATCTTATGGCACTTACGTCCTTTTCTTGAAGGAAGGCAGTTTCTTAGAAATATCTCAAAAACCTTTGAACCGATCTTGTTCAAAACTATTTTCGCTGAAACAATTTAATAAGCCCTCTATGTCCATGATCTTTTTCATATTTTTAAAATACACGGTTCAAAAATTAGAGGGGGGGGGGGGCAATTTTAGAGACTTTCGGGGCGATTATCTCCGACTCTATACACTTAATCAAAAAAAATGCTGAGAACCCTTATATTTATTTTGAAAGGCCTATCGATTGATGTGCCACACGTGGGCTTGCAATGAAAAAAAAAATGACTTTCTGTTTTATGTATGAAGTAAACCGCAAAAAAAAATTTTTTTAGTAATTTAATTACAATACTATTAGCCGCTAACAAAATACACCTATCCTCAAAAATGTATTCAAATACACCATATAGTTTTCGAGTAAAATGCCTGTGACATACGGACGGACAGACATGACAAATCCATAAGGGTTCCGTTTTTTGCCATTTGGCTACGGAACCCTAAAAAAGTATCTAAGTGTGTACCTCGTACATCATTGTCCACATGTAGGCCACCCCATAGTGAGTCAGTCCGTCTCCAGGGCTGAGTCAGTGGCCGGAAACTCCGGAAAGCCAATCTCGTCACACACCCGCACGGCTATCACGAGACGGCTCGCGAGCACTTGATTTTTCTCGAACTATCCGTCTCTTTCTTATTAGAACACTTAGAAAGAGAAGTATAGTGCGAGAAAAATCGAGAGAGCTCGCTCGCCGTCTCGTGATAGCCGTGCAGCAACGTGGAAAACAACAACTATCTACTTTATTGCAGTTAGTAGGTATACTAATACCTACAAGGACTTCTGTCAGGTACTATTGGGGATCTCTCAATGAGCAGTCCATCATCGTCAACATACTGCATGGCGATCTGGCGCTAGTTCCTCGGCGCCGCAAGAGCAGTCTTTGGCGGCGAAGCGACCTTCTCCGTGGGCCACACATAAAAGTGACTACGTAAGTGTATACTCACAAGGACTTCCATTCGGGTTCATCGGGTATCTCTCAGTGGGCAGTCCATCGTCGTCGACGTACTGCATGGCGATCTGGCGTTGGCTCTTCAGCGCTACAAGAGCGGAGTCCGTGGCGGTGAAACGACCTTCTCCGTGGGCCCCACACAAAAGTGACTACGTAAATGAAAATCTATACTCACAAGGACTTCCATTCGGGTTCATCGGGTATCTCTCAGTGGGCAGTCCATCGTCGTCGACGTACTGCATGGCGATCTGGCGTTGGCTCTTCAGCGCTACAAGAGCGGAGTCCGTGGCGGTGAAACGACCTTCTCCGTGGGCCCCACACAAAAGTGACTACGTAAATGAAAATGTATACTCACAAGGACTTCCATTCGGGTTCATCGGGTATCTCTCAGTGAGCAGTCCATCGTCGTCGACGTACTGCATGGCGATCTGGCGTTGGCTCTTCAGCGCTACAAGAGCGGAGTCCGTGGCGGTGAAACGACCTTCTCCGTGGGCCCCACACAAAAGTGACTACGTAAATGAAAATCTATACTCACAAGGACTTCCATTCGGGTTCATCGGGTATCTCTCAGTGGGCAGTCCATCGTCGTCCACGTACTGCATGGCGATCTGGCTTTGGCTCTTCAGCGCTGCAAGAGCGGAGTCCGTGGCGGTGAAGCGACCCTCTCCGTGCGCGACCCACACGCCGAGCACGCTGCCGGCCATGCCGCGGAACCACACGTCCGACTCGTTGCCGGGAGCTATCTTCACCGCGCTCCAGCGGCATTCGAATCTGGGACAAACGTTTTAATGTAGACGTGAATTATGTGCTAGAGAGCTAGTGCGAGCGGTAAGGCACAAGCAACTTTCAAGCTGGGGGTCGTGGGATCGATCCTTGGCACGTAACACTGGGTTTTAACACTTCAAAAATGGAACAATTCACCAGAAAGCGACAGAATTCGCTAGGCGTGTAAGTTCATACTACTGCCCGCTTAGCGGATTCAGCCGGCATCGCAAACATTACGAGTGCCCGCTAGGTGGGTTCTTGGTTGCGAACGTGTTAAAAAACTTATTAGCTTTAGCAGTAAAAAAAAACCGTGATTCCTCACGCCGACCGACCCAACACTATTATTCATGCCGAAATAAGTAAAATATTTTGCGGCGCTACTCATTAGAGTTCGTGTGTAGATCATTTTGAGCACTAGAACTGCTTAGCAACTTCTGCTGCTGAATGTACTATTGTTTATTATGGGCCCTTAGTTCGCACTTACCTCTCAGATTTATTGTGGTCCAAGAATATCTGTGTCTTGTTCTGCGGCTTAGTTTCGGGGTCGATCCAGCCCAGCATGGCCATCAGCTGGCATCCATTGCACACGCCCAGCGAGAACGTGTCGCTGCGGCCCTTGAAGTGCGCGAACTGCGAGCTCAGCGACAACGAGAACAGGATGCCGGCCGCCCAGCCCTTGGCTGACCCGAGGGTGTCTGTTCAAAGATACATTGTTTATATAGTTGAGATTTTCTGAACTGGACTGATCTTCTTATCTTCAGAACAATAGCATTCAAGTCTAACAATACGACTGTGTGGTCGGACGCGTGCCATTTCTTGCAAGAAAAAGGTTAGCGCCACATAAAATATTCATTGTATAATGAACTCTATCGTCTTATTCAATAGATTGGACTAATACATTAAAAATAAACCCGCTCCCAGCGAGCGACAAGGCGCTGTGTGTGGTATTTTATCTCGTTAATCTCGCTAATTTGGAATCTATTGAAAAAGAAGATAAGAGTTAATTATTCCATGAACATTTTACGTGGCGGTAACATTTTTTTTGCAAAATTCGCACGCGCCGACCACAAACAAAGGCTATTCATGAGCTCAGTACAATGGCCATTCATGAGTTCTGTTCAAATAATCTAAAATATAAAAACAACTTAGAAAAGACTGTGAAACTAGTCTATAACACGATACAGAGAGGGCGCTAGTCTTAGCGGGAATATAATTGAAAAATGTACAACTTCCGTCACTGTCCTCGTAGCTCAGTTGGTAGAGCAGTCTAGCGTTAATAGAAAGGTCGCAGGTTCGAATCCTGTCGGGGGCTACAGACGAAGGTGGTTTATTTTTCCATTATATTCTTTCTCTGTATCATTCCGTTTATAAAAATGATCGGGGTAACTTCCTCGTTAAAAATAACACGAAAACAATAGTACATTGCAGCGGCCGGGAAGTAGCAATTCGTGGATGAGTTGATTTTGTCGGACGAAGCAAAGCTGAATCCGACAATAGAGACGAATCCACGAATTGCCGTTCCCGCCAAGGCAGATATAGTGCTTTTCTCCAAAAATGTGAGGAAATCAAATAATATTTTCAATAATCTTAAAATAGCGAGTACCTATGTCAAAAACCTATCAAGTTCCCGCCCAACTTATTTTTTTAAAGTATGTACACGGCATGATTCATAGTGCCAGTTTCAATTGGCATACATAAAAAAAAAATACTTATTAGAATCGGTCACAATTTTAAATGTTTTATGCAATTCAAATTATTAAAGATTAAACGGGATTGCAATTGAAATGCATTTCAGTTCGTTGTGAGTCTTATTTCGATAAATATTTTCATTTCTTCATTAAAACTATTTGAGAAATTTTTAAAAACGTCACTTCGATCACTTTCAAAAGTAGGTACGCGTTTTGTCTTTGACCATTAAAAAAAAGAAAACTCGAGTAAACTTTAAGCAGGCTAGAAAACTTTAAGCAGGCTACAAACGGGCGTAATTTGTCACAGCAACTTGCAAAGTTAGAAAGAGACAGCCATACACTACTAACCAGTAACTATAGCAAGTTGTTGTGACAAATTGCAAGGTCTTTAAACGTACGAGCACTTGGCTGTTTGTAGTGGTTTGTCTTAGTCAAAGTATATAGTTAAAAGGTAAAAAAGTATACAGTAAAGGAATTTCATACAATTTCCTGGCCGCTAAAACTGTACTGTAATGACTTTTAAGTTTTTAAATTTGCGCTCGTCAGTAACGAGGAACTTCACGTACTACTTTTGCTACAGTAAGGCGCACCTTTCCGAGCATATTGGAGAAAAAAGATTTAATTAAATAATTTGTTTCGTGATGAGCGTATAACTTAGAAAAGCTTAAAAACCCCCGTCATTTTCATTTCAAAGTCCAATATCTCAACAACGGCTGAACAGATTTACATGAAACATGGCGAAGAACACTCGGGATAAAATTATCTATGACACAAAAAAAAACCGCATTCAAATCGGTCCATCCGTTCGGGAGCTACGATACCACAGACAGATACACAGACAGACACGTTAAACTTATAACACCCCTCTTTGCGTCGGGGGTTAAAAAATAAAAAGAGTAATAATATGTCATTACAACCATCAGTGTTGACTATGAGTCCAATTTTTATTTTTTACTTATGTCTGGCCTGTTTCTTGTCTTCGGCTAAATTCGGCTCTCGCGCATCTCCGAAGTGAGTACGCGTGATTGCACTAGGAAAGAGAGAACGCGTGCGAGTGGGATGCTATGATTTTAATTTCAGTACCAGCCAGAATTTTCTTTAAAGGGGGGTAGCCGAAGAACATCTTCGGTGCAAGGGAGGAAGTCTTTAGTCCAGGAACACACCAACAGGACGCTTACCAGAGATTCCTGCTCGGGTAGCTGCCGCCTTCTGCCCGTACAGTAGTACCACAAATATAAGTTACATCGGCAATCTTTGTCCACGCCGATGAGTGCTGACAAGTACCGAATGAAATCGAACGATATTTCAATAAAGACCTTGTTGCACTATATGTAAGGTACAATATGCAATGACAGGTGAACTCGTGCTTTCCCGCTCATGGCGCCAGACAAAATGGCGGGCGCCGAAGCTGCCGGTGTCGCGCGCAAAATTTCGGCCAATGGGCGTTGAAGATTTTACCCGCGCAAACGCGTTGCCTTATGATTGGTTAAAATGTTTTCAAAAAATGCTTTCTGCGCAGGTACATCGTTGTAACTTATATTTGTAATACTACTGAACCTGACTGTGCAATTGGTAGCCTCCACTATAAATAAATAAATAAATATTAAGGGACAATCTTACACAAATCGACCTAGTCCTACAGTAAGCTCAGTAAGGCTTGTGTTATGGGCTATATTACTAGACGACGATATATATAATAGATATAAATACTTAAATACATAGAAAAACTTCCATGACTCAGAAACAAATATTCATGCTCATCACACAAATATTTGCCCTTACCGAGATTCGAACCCAGGACCTTCAGCTTCGTAGGCAGCGTCACTACCCACTAGGCTAACCGGTCGTCAAGAGAGGTACTGATTCTCACCAGCATAGCTGAACCCGCCCGGGAACACGAGTCCCTGGAACACGTCGAGCGTGATCTTCCCGCCCTGCAGGTCGCTCATGGTCACGTCGAACACGTCGAAGTTGGCCATCAGGAGGGACGCGATCATCTCGCGGTCTCCGTTCGTGCCTGAAATGTATTCGAACGTTAATTTCTAAAAACGTAGTCAAGTCAAATTGCGATAACTCAGTCGGTTAGAGCGACTGACAGAATGTCGCTGGTTTGAATTCGGCATGGAGCCATATTTATTTTTTCCGTTGAATTAGAATTTTTTGGTTGGTACACACAATTATTTTATTCCATCGTGTGGATGTGGAATCTGGTGTTTACCTTCTTCACGAAGAACTGCTACTTTGATGGACTTGGACTTGATGACGGCGGTCGAGGGATCGTAAGTCACGTTATAGGTGACTCCCTTACGCTGTTCGAGACCTGAAATATAGGTATATAAATAGGTACATTGAAATTATTCTAGCAGTAAATTACACAACGATGACGCACTTAAATGGCTAGTCGTAAATTCTATTGCAATCATGTTAATGTCTACAAATGATCATATAGTAGTATTTTATGCAATCGTTATATAATGTATGCTTTCTCAGTCGAGTACCACGTTTAGGCCACGAAGCTTGCTGAGTGGCATAATTAAGGTACGAGACTTAAAAAGCTAATTGTATAACTATTGTATACAATACTTTTTCTACGAGTCACCTGAACTAATTAAACAAACTTGGTATGTATTGAAATTCTAGGCCCTGCTGAAACGAAGAGCAACCAACGGCTTTTTCTTTTTTGTGCGTTGATGTCTATTACCTTTTAAATGACGGCGTCCCATTGGTCAAATACATTATAGTTCAGTAAAGGCGCGTGATTGTTCAATTTCATTTTAGTTGTCTCAAAAGTTATGAAATGTTGAGATTCCCATCTCAAGCTCCATAGTAAAAAGTATGTGATTTAAGTTTGGTGTACGAAGTCTTAATTCAAACATTAAGGTCGACGAGTATAAAAAGCGACTTTATAATCTACTTGTCCAATATCTTTGTCCGATGCATGATTTGATCAAATATATGAGAAACTAGTACGTCAAAGAAAATGTATAAAAGATTGTATAGAAAAAAATGGACAATTGGAATTAACCACCCAGGTAAAGGGAGTCCGCTGGATGCGGGCGCAGGACCGGTCACTTTGGAGGCCTATGTCCAGCAGTGGACGTCTTTCGGCTGATATGATGAAGGATGAATGACTCAAAGAACTTTTAGCGTCTACCGATGAATGAGTATTGAGAAAACAGAACGGGTAGACGTTGCATAGAACGCCTGTTCAAAATGTACCCGTTTTCGCGACTTACCCTCCCATTCCTGTCTGACACACTCAGAGTTGGCCTGGAGACATTCGAGCTGGAAGCTAGTCTCTTCCCACATTCTAAATACGTCGATTAGCCGGGTCTTCAACACTGCTACACCGTTCACTTTCACGGAGACCTAAAAACAAGTTATGTTAAAAAAAAATTGAAGTGAAAACTTCTTTAGCGGCGCCGAGCACTTTTTGGGATGGGGAAAAATTGTTAAGGGGCTACCCGAGGTTTTCATCGATTTTTGACAAGTTTTGAATCGTATCTACTACTTTTGCACTACAGATAGAATCATAAATCAAACGGCTATCGGTTCTTCAATCTTTTATCTCCATTTTGACAGACCGGATTTTGAAACAAATTAATACTTAATTTTGTATGATTTTTTTAAACATTGTCTAAAAAAACACTTATTTTGCATCTCTATTGACGTGAAAGATCTAACATATACGAAATCTACAAATTTGGGTTCGTCTATGACGTCTCTAAAAACTGGCAGAGGGTTTTAATTTTAAACCAATTAACACAAAAGTTATGGCCAGAAAACCAGTTTTTTGGCCTAAAATTGTTCAACTTTGATGCCAAATATCTCGAAAACAATGAAGTTTGAAGTAAATATGGGATACTATATTGCTTAAAGCCGTTGTTGTTAATATAATAAGCTACAAAAAACATTAGAAAACTAAGGGATTCAGATCGAAGGTCATTGGCGTATGGGAGCCTCTTAAATACCTACGCGACAGATGTTTGTGACGTCAGATGTGAAGGTCTCAAACTTTTATATTTTGCTGCTAGCCGATTCGACTTCATTCAAAACTGAACGCTATTGGTAAGAGTATAAAGCCGTTAAACACTTTTTGCAATAGCATATTCTGCAAATAAATTTGTAATTTTGTCCAAGCGTCCTTCACCGTGGAATTGTCATTGTCAGGTGATATCTGCCAACAAACCACTCTGTGGTTTGGCAGAAGAATATAAATGTATTTAGTTGTAAGCAAGTCCGTGAATAAACGTTTATTTATTTATTGTCAAGGTGGTGTAATAGGGCCCTGCTGTTCTCTCTGTAATACAACGACTCCTCAAAACAATAAAGGGTCGGCAACGCGTTTGTCATTTGTCTGGTGTCACTAACGTTCACGGATATCTGCTTACCATGAAGGATTGTAATTTTAAAGGGGTTTAACAAAGGCTGTGTTTTCTAAAGATTAAAATCCCATTGAAATACTCAAGTATATTTTTAACACGTTCACAGTCCAGTGCCCCGTACATGGATCACTATAGCCGATCAGGTACGCACTCAAATGACTATAATTATAGTTGTTCCATACATTTAGGATAGTTAGCGATCAATTATGCTATCAATTAACTCTTAATTTGGTGGTTTTTTTTCGCGATTTCATGGTTGGCCCTAAAAGTTGCTCAGTGTGACCCTCCCCATCACCCCCTGGCACTTCAGATCACGACTTAAAAATCACCTTGTATATTGTAATAATCCGAGTGCGTAGCGTCGTTTCCTAGTTAGTCCAGTCATTATATCCAAAAAACCGACCCTACCCGTGAATAATTAGTTCTTGGATTTGTTTATCGTAGGTCCCTCGGGGGGGTCATTGGGAGAGTAATTTAAAAAGGTAGACTGAATCAGGCTCCTGCGTATATTCGAAAAACGGATTTTCTTGAATAACTCGGCCATTTTTGATTTTACAGTAAGACCGTGAGGACAAAAACTGTAGGACATTTGATTCTCTACAAGTTTGGTCCTCACAATTTTTCTTCTAGGATCGATATTTTGGAAATTAAATTTGAAAAAAAGTGACAAGTTCAAAATATTTTCATCATCTAGTTTATTTTCAACTTTACGGCATAAATGAAAAGGACTAAACTTGTAGAGAATCAAATTCTGAACAATTTTGGTCCCACCTTTTTCCCCCAAAATCGATCCTAGAAGAAAAATTGTGAGGACCAAACTTGTAGAGCATCAAATTTCCTACAGTTTTTGTCCTCACGGTTTTACTGTAAAATCAAAAATGGCCGAGTTATTCAAGAAAAACTCTTTTTCGAATACGCAGGAGCCTGATTCAGTCTACTTTTTGAATTTACACTTCCAGTGACCCCCCCAAGGGACCTACGAAAAAAAAATCCAAGAACTAATTATTCACGGGTCAAAATCTATAATGACTGAACTAGTGACCCAAACGTGGAGCACGGACGTGTGATGGAAGTAATTTGCTTGGACGTCCAAGAAAATTGAAACATTTTGTATGGGGACTGTGAAAGTGAATAGCAGTTCGGATATATAAGTTTTGGATCTCTTCACACAAACCTCAGACTGCATGCCGTATTTGCCGGTACCGCCGATTATCTGCGCCTTCACCCCACTATCATTATACGCCGCAAGCACGTATTGCACATTTCCGGGCGCCACCTCAACAACGATTCCAAGCTCCTCGTTGAAAAGTGCTTCAATGGCGGACACGCTCGAGGCCAGTTGAAGGTCTATGTTGAGACCTCGGAGACCGCCGATGCCCATCTCTAGGACTGTGGTGATGAAGCCACCTTCGCTGATGTCGTGACCAGATAGGAGCTTCTTTTCTGTGAAAAAAATAATATCGTTGAGTGAGTTTTTTATTAACACTTTCGCAACCGGACTAAAAATGGAACAATTCACCAGAAACCTGTGGTGCCTCATGTTCAAATTGATAACGTAGTGATGCTAAATGGATAGTAAATCATCAAATTATCGTAATAAAGTATAAATTATAAAATATAATTAAAATCATAAAAAGATCTTGAAAGTTTAGAAATTGCATTTTTTTTTATTGTCACAGAGTAAATTTAAAGCTACCGATAGAATCCTTACGCTTTTCTAGAAACAAAACTGTATGACAACTATGTACTTAAACGCAGTATTTCGCGACCGAAACAACAATTTACCTGATTTTCCATACAACGATTAGTACAAATGTACAAATGTGACGTCATACTTGTGTGTCTATCAGTATGAAGCGTTTTGCGCTGCCGCCAGCGAGGTCAATCGTTGTCTCAAATTTTTGGGTATTTATGTTCTTTAATTGTAGTTGCTCCCATACAAACATTTGTTCCTCTCCAAAAACTGGTTCGAATGACATCATAAAAAAATCTTATTCATCATCCCTATTCGCTAGACGTGTAAGTTCATGCTACTCTACCCGCCTAGCGGGCTCAGCCGGCATCTGAGCAAACATTACGAGTGCCCGCTAGGCGGGTTCTTGGTAGCGAACGTGTTAATTGATGACAGCCATTCGTCACATACAACATAGCGAAATTAAATCTAAGAAAACTGCTATATGTAGTAGTCGACGGCATGGCAGTATAAGTAAATACGTTGCTTTCGACGTGATAGGTGTGATATTCAGAGAATGACGCGTAGTTGAGTATCCAAGAGGCAACCGGATGGATCGCGGTGTTTGAGCTCCCGAAGAGTTGTGGAACCGCCCTGTGCAACCCAAATTAAGCCAACTTTGACTGGGACGGAAATGTATGACACATTTTTTTTTGTTGCGTGGCAGCCGTTTGAAACAGCGGTTGCCTGAAAGTGTGTATGCTCTTTATAAATATAATTAAATGCTGGTCTAAATAGAATACCTGGCGACATTTTCTTTTTCGTCATCCCAGTAATTGGTTCCGATAGCTTAGTTCGTAGTGACTGGTAAAAAAAACAAATCTTGCTAGGTGCATGTTTTTCCCTTTAATTTGAAATTCATTAAAGTGTTCTTTCTTTTGATATACATACCAATATCAAATGGGTCATTGTCAGTCAGTAAAACAAAAATCGTCTTTTCGGTGGGCAATAGTTAAGGGCTTATGTTTATATATAATGTTTTTATCGCATAGAATTATAGAATAGGCGACGCCGTTTATGCGGATTCAGAGTTCAACCAAAAATTAGGCTTTAAAGCCCTTAACTTTGGCAATGTCCACTGAAAAGACGCGCACCTAAATCTGACAATTACCCAAATGTGAGTCACCTACGAATTTCAAAATTGAACTTCGAGGCTGTAATAAATAGTTCATTACATTTCTTACCAAGGGCTGTAAAAGAAAGAAAGGCCGAAATCGCAGATAATTGTGACCCGAGCCGAAGGCGAGGGTTGTAAATATGCGATAGAGGGCTTTCTTTTTTACTGCCATACACAATTTCACGCATTCACCTGGCCATAATCCGAGAGTTTTACCGCAAACTCACATTATGGCCAGGTGTGACGTAATAGTACATTGTTTAACGAGGGGCGTAAGTCGAATATTGCGAACAAGAGTTTATCAGAAGGTTTTTGATGACTCGAGTTTGCAATATTCTTACGCCCGTGTTATAAACAATATTTTTCATCACATTTGCGAGGAAACAAATACATTTTAGATGAAATTAATACAAATGGTAATAAAAACTGCAACATGTCAGTCGTCCATTTTGTTGAATTTGACGTGCGGCGCGTATGGCAAAGACCCTTCGGTATACAGCCACGATTTGAAAACACTTAAAAACATTTTACATAGACACTAAATAACTACATATTAAATCTGTAAATAATTCAGTTAAACATGTTTAAGTAGTTCTTTAAGTTTAAATTTATTTATAAATACGTTTTCAGACATCGTATTTGATTTAAAACGCCTTTGCTTTGTAACTGCCGCATGAGTGACAGATATAATTTAAGAAAAAAACCATTACGCCCGTGGGCGTAACACAGGCTATTACAGCTCTGTATGTCTGCGCATTATGAACCCATTTTCGAGCAAATGTGATGAAAAAAAAAACGATTGAGTTACCTTTCAATAGTTTCTGCGTGACCTTGAACAGTGACTTCAGAACTGCCGGCTCGTCTAGATCGGGCGGGGTGTCGCCGAGCTGCTTGTAGCATTGTGCGAGAGCAGAACCTCCCAACCTAAACATGGTTATTTTACTATGAATCACATGTACAACACCCTTTATAAAAACATAAAAAAAAACGGCCAAGTGCGAGTCGGACTCGCGCACGAAGGGTTCTGTACCATTATCTATAAAAACAGCAAAAAAAAATGCGTTTGTTGTATGGGAGCCCCGCTTAAATATTTATTTATTTTATTTTGTTTTTAGTATTTGTTGTTATAACGGCAACCGAAATACATCATCTGTGAAAATTTCAACTGTCTAGCTATCGCGGTTCCTGAGATACAGCCTGGCGACATACAAAACGGCAAAAAAAAACACGTTTGTTGTATGGGAGCCCCACTTAAATATTTATTTTATTTTGTTTTTAGTATTTGTTGTCATAGCGGCAACAGAAATACATAATCTGTGAAAATTTCAACTGTCTAGCTATCACGGTTATTGAGATACAGCCTGGTGACAGACGGACGGACGGCCAGCGAAGTCTTAGTTATAGGGTCCCGTTTTTACCCTTTAGGTACGGAACCCTAAAAATGCACGCTAGCGGAGCTGACCAGTAATCCAAAGATACCGAGATCGATTCCCAGTTTGCTCCGCTAGTTTTCTTTGTGATTCGATCTGTATCAATGGGACTCTGTATTTATTTTCCCAATTAAATAACGCAAGTAACAGTCTTGCCTCGCCGAAGGAATAGCAACGTTACTACGAGCCAATAGTTAAAGGCTGATGAGTGATGACCCTTTCGTAGTGGAAATCTTTGGAAGAAGAAAAAGCAACATAAAACACCAACTGAGCAAACCTATCTCGTTTGCTCAGTTGGTGTATTACGTACTTTTCCATCAAATTCAATTCAATCAAAATTACGCTTTTCAATGCCAATGACGGATATATCCGCATTAGATAACCGTCGTGAGAATGCCAGCAGGAAAATCTATATTTTTCATGAGACATTGGAGAGAGATTCGCCGTGTTGCTGACAGCTGAAGGAACAAACTCCCTCGCTCTCAACACAACGCATCCTCGGGAGCTCTGGCGACCTTGCTCACCTCCAGGAACACAACACTACTACAGAGCAAGTAGTAGTGTTATTATGGCTGTGGTATTCTGCAAGGCGGAGGTACTTCCCCAGTTGGGCTGCTCCACATTCGAGCGGGATGACATTTCGCTGGGCCCTACATCACCAAGCCACCAAGGTTAGCGTATCGTTTAACACAGCGTGTTTATCATTGACCCTATAATGTATTACCTGTATTTCCCGGCAGATACCGGCACATGGAGCAGTACGGCGTTCTCCGTCGTCAGCGCCGGCTCTATCTTGACGGTGATGTCCGGGCACGGGGCGTATGTCGACACCACCAAAGTTCCCGGCGAACGAACTAAGACGAGAAAAAACTTGCTGGTTACAGTCACTATTTATCAAATCAAATCAAATATTTTTTATTCATAACACAACACAATAAAACACACAGTATTACAAGACAAAGACAAAAGAAGAAGTAAATCTGTGCAGTGTCACGAAATGGGCCCAACTCAGCATGATGCTGGCTTTGCAGCCAGCGCTGGTCTTCCGTTGGGTACATCCAGTGATTTATTGTATTACAATAAATTCAAGATGGTGGAGTAGTTTCGTTGCTGAGCTTTTTACACAAAGAAATAGTGCCCAAGCACCTTACATTATCTAGTCACGTGTGGCGTTCCACAAGGCTCGACACTGGCTCTTGTTAGACGGAGCGTTGATCCTCACTTTGGAACCTAAATAGTCGTGCACAGTGTACTTCCAGAAGAATTTCCAGCTAAGGAATGCCACATGTGACGACCGCTTTAGCCTAGTTGGTAGTGACCCTGCCTAGGAAGCAAGAGGTCCTGGGTTCGAATCCCGGTAAGGGCATTTATTTGTGTGATGAGCACGATTATTTGTTCCTGAGTCATGGATGTTTTCTATGTATTTAAGTATTTATTTATCTATATAAGTATGTTTAACGTCGTCTAGTACCCATAGTAGAAGCTTTGCTTAGTTTGTGACTAGGTCGATTTGTGTAAGATTGTCCCCTAATATTTATTTATTTATTCATTTTTCTATCTACCGTCGGATTCAAGTTAAAAGTCCTCTAGAGCCCTCAAATATAGATTTAGAATACAATTGAAATGGTAATTAAAAGAATGACCTAACGCTAATTTTAACCTTTCCTTTTTGAAGTCGGTTTCATAAAATAAACTTGACACCCCTTCAGAATAGTTAGCGCTAACTCAATGAGTGTCCGCTAAATTTCTTCGCCTCCCGCTTCCCCGCTACTAGTCCTAGTTGTTATGAACAAAATGCTGCACTTTATGGTGAAAGCAAGCCGCTTGCCACAGTGGTAGTAAGGACCACAGAACAAGTAAATGTAAGGACCAAACTGAGTGATTAGACCGGCAGCAACAGAAGTTTCACCCCTTAGGAAACGAGATGGCGTCACTTCTTTAAAAAATATTTCAAAAAATTCTACAAGTTTCGAGTGAACCAATTTCAATGAATGTTTATAATTTGGGACTCGGTTTTTCAACGAGATCAACTTCTTTAAAAATATTTAAAAAAATCTACAAGGTAAACGAATGAACCAATTTCAATGGTTTTATTCATTGAAATTGGTTCATTCGTTTAGCTTTAGATTGTAGAATTTTTTGAAATATTTTTTAAAGAAGTATCTCGTTGAAAAACTGAGTCCAAAAATTATACACTGCTTCATACAAATACAAATCGTTTATTCGCAGTAATACGGTTACATTATAGTGGATTCAAGTAATTCAAGTAATTTATTTCTTTCATGTTGATACGAGTACATAAAGGTGGTAAGTGTTACAATATGGACGTATCAAACATGAGCCCTGCAAGGGCATCGCAAATGAAGTATTTAAAATAAATACTAACTTAAAAACTAACAAAGCTTCAAGTTATATAATACTAGCTTCTGCCCGCGACTCCGTCCGCGTGGAACTCGTTTATATCGTAGCTCCATACAAACTTTCACCCCCCAATACAGGGAAGTGGGGGGTTAGAAACAGACAAAAAGTAGCCTATGTCACTCCCCATCCCTTCAACTATCTGCACTTAAAAAATCACGTCAATTCGTCGCTCCGTTTTGCCGTGAAAGACGGACAAACAAACAAACACACACACTTTCGCATTTATAATATTAGTAAGGACATACAAACATACATATAATCACGCCTCTTTCCCAGAGGGGTAGGCAGAGATCACGGATTTCCATTTGCTACGATCCTGACAAACCTCTTTCGCTTCACTCACATTCATAACATTTCTCATACATGCTCGTCGGTTTAGGGTACTTTTGACCTGGCCTTTTAGTAAGATTTCTCCAATTTGATCGGAGAACGTTCGCCTAGGTCTTCCCCTTCCAACTTGCCCTCCCACTTTTTTTATATACACTCTTCACTCTCACTCCTCACTCCTCACTTCGTTAATCTTCTTTCATCCATCCTCTCTACATGCCCAAACCACCTTAACATACCCTTCTCAATTTTCGTGACTATATCTCCATCCATTCCACACTTATCTCTTATAACACTGTTTCTGACTCTGTCACTCAATTTCACTCCACACATACTTCTCAACGCTCTCATTTCTACTAAGTTATATAATAGCTATAACAAAATCTATTTGCACAGAATTGTAGTTAATGCTTGTTGGTGTAATGTAGTGGTGATATCATCAGTTTATTTAGGTATTATTATGAAGATTTTGCGTAAGAACTTTCTTTGTTAATCTCCCGCGACCTGCGCGCACATGGACAGCGAGTCCTTGCCGCCGTCCACTAGTGGCTGTAATGTGCTCGCTCGCTAACCTGTATCTCCCGCGACCTGCGCGCACATGGACAGCGAGTCCTTGCCGCCGTCCACTAGTGGCTGTAATGTGCTCGCTCGCTAACCTGTATCTCCCGCGACCTGCGCGCACATGGACAGCGAGTCCTTGCCGCCGTCCACTAGTGGCTGTAATGTGCTCGCTCGCTAACCTGTATCTCCCGCGACCTGCGCGCACATGGACAGCGAGTCCTTGCCGCCGTCCACTAGTGGCTGTAATGTGCTCGCTCGCTAACCTGTATCTCCCGCGACCTGCGCGCACATGGACAGCGAGTCCTTGCCACCGTCCACGGCCACGCCGAGCGCCCGCATGGCGCCGCACACGGCCTCGCACGCGACCACCAGCGCCGCGCCGGCGCCGCCCGTCTTGCCCGACCACATCCAGTTGCCGGAGCACTTCACGTCTTCCAGGCACGAGATGCCCGCGAACACCTTGGGGAATAGGCCAATTAGAACAAATGAAGATCGGAAACTGTTTGATACTCTGTCTTAGCAACATCTTTATTGCGATCCCCCATTCATAAACTTAAAATTATCATCATCATCATCGTATCAGCCGTAATGACATACTTTCCGCACTAGTGAGGTGTACGGCGCAACATTGTAATAATAACCTTGAGTAATGCAAGTGTTTCATGCACGTGCACTATCCTATTGTTCGATCCTATTTCATAGGACCTCGGAACCTGATACTATGTCTCACATTACTAAATCCAATTAACAGTAAAACATCATTGTTAGAGTATGCCTATATAAACCCATGTATTCCCTAATAAAGCGTTCATTCTATTCCCGACGTTCGTCTATTATTTAACTCCAACATCACTCCAATACATGGCGACCTTGCCAGGCATCGAAATGTACTATTGTTGAACGTTTACGAATAGCCATTAGACTAGTAAGTCTCATAATACAATGTCTCATAGAAGAACGTCAAACAATATGAACGAACGTCAAGCCGTAGCGCCGCAAACAGAAGAGCGGACGGGAGTGGAAGAATTAAAATGAGTCCACTCGCTGTATCATGGCATACTAAACTAGACTCATTCATTACGCTAACATTATATTTGTCATATATTGTTACGACGGCGGGGTCAACGACAATTTCGTTGCCATGGTGACACGCCGTCAAGGTATTCAAAATTCACCGTGTTGTCATAAGTCACCAGTGGCCTAGCGGTACGCACTGCAACTTTAGAGTCGATGTACCCGGGTTCAAGACCAGCGACCGACATGCACTTTTTGGATGTTCTAACTAAATTCTTAGTGAAAACATTTTCAAAACGCCGAGTAGCATGGAATGATTTAGAAAAAGTAAGCGAATAGAACATTTGATGCTTACGGAAATGTATAGATAAATGTATGGGCTTGGATTATTCGAGAAACGTGAACAAAGGACGATTATCTGGAAAAGCCCATGCTACTCAAAACAAATAAGTATAGTACTTGTTCGCTACTAGACCGGGCTTGCAAGACTCTACTCGGTTGATGCCAGGGCTGGGCCCGACGAGTTCCTGACCCGAATAGAGGCCTGGACTAGAACGACCGGTATAACCCCGCTAAGCTATAGCTTCCAAGAAGCGTGGCATACCGAAGGAAGATGCGCCAGGTATCGGTCCGGTACAAAACAAAACGTACTTTTACCTTGATGGAAGCTTCATCCGCCGTTGTACAGGGCGGCTTCGATATGTGTATCTGAATGTATGAGTATTAGTGTGTGTGTCGAGGCCGTCGCGTGTCCTGGTGAACACTTCCTGGCTCCTTGATGATAGCCCACCACATAGGCGCACCAAACTACCGTCACTAAATTTATCACTTCAGGCTCCAAACACTGGCAGGCAAAAACAAAACTCCTCGATATGAGCGCCTGGCCTCAATTATGAACTGATTCCAATTAACATAAATCAGATGTCCCGAATTCTTTCTCAAAAATCAAATACAAATCAAAGAATGGGTTGTTCAATCCAACAAGGTCAAATTCTAGGTTATACTACCAAAATGACAGACGTCAAACGTCAAATAGTGACGTGTCTTTTTCTTCTCCGATTATCAACTGAGTGATACCCGCGGTAAAAGACTGGTACCGAACAATCCCCCGCTCCAGGCAGAGGAGCTCTGTCTGCTAATAAATGGGCAGGCGAGCTAAGCTCGCTACAGCTCGCTTCAAAACCGAATCTCCGACCATAACCTCCGCAACCCTGGGGACCCCGTCAGACCCATACAACAAATTTACAATGCGTCCACGACGCCAATACAAAGGTAATAAGTTAGATTCCTTAACTAGTACAAGATCTCCAACGTGAGGAGGATCAGTTTTGTCAGTCCACTTAACGCGCTGCTGCAAGATGTGCAAATATTCTAGCGACCAACGATGCCAGAAGCTTTGGGTCATCTGCTGTAGCAACTCAAACCGACTTAAGCGTGATGATTTTACCTCCCTGAAGGGGTACTCCGGCAGCGCGGTAAGGGGCTGGCCAATCAAAAAATGACCAGGAGTCAATGCTTCCAGGTCATTTGGGTCCGACGAGACAGGGCAGAGAGGGCGCGAGTTGAGGACAGCCTCAATTTTACAAAATACCGTAGCAAGTTCCTCGAACGTTAAAATCGTTTCACCAATAACTCGGCGGAGATGCGTTTTTGTAACTTTTACAACAGCCTCAAAAATACCACCCCAATGTGGGCAAACAGGGGGATCAAATTGCCACTTAATGCCCATTCGAGACATTGCAAATCTTAAATTATCCTTATCACTATTCAAATAATTACAAATTTCATTCAAGTAACGGTCAGTGCCTTTATAATTGGTGCCGTTATCAGAGCGGATCAGAGATGGCAGTCCCCGGCGGGATACAAATCTACCTAGCGTCGCAAGAAACGCTTCCGTGCTGAGGGCACTTACCAGTTCCAAGTGAACTGCCTTGGAGGCCAGACAGACAAACACACACAAGTACGCTTTGACAGATCGAGCGTTGCGAAGCTGCGAGGTCTTTACCAAAAAGGGGCCGGCAAAGTCCGTGCCCACACAAGCAAATGGTCGACTCTCCGAGACTCTGTCGGAGGGCAGATCCCCCATCATGGGCTGCGTGGGGGTGGCCGTCAAACGATAGCACGGCATACATCTGAAGATAATGCCGCGAATAGTGCGTCTGGCAGACAAAATCCAAAATTCACGCTGCAAAATGGCTACAAGGGCATTGCAGCCTGCGTGAGCGTTAGCAACGTGTCGATCAGACACCAACAAACTGACCAAAGTCCCCCCTTTGGGGAGCAACAAAGGATGGCGAGCTCCATAGGGCAAGTTCGAGTTTCGAAGTCGTCCGCCGACTCGAAGCAAACCCGATGCGTCTAGAAATGGATTCAGACAAGCGATCGAACCCTTAATTCTCGATCCTCCTTTAAGCGCGTCAATAATCGGTTCGAAGTGCTCCACTTGCACCACACGAACCCAAAATAGCAGGGCCTCTTGGCGTTCCAAGGGGCGACAAGGCCAATTCCGTGGTCAATGCCCTCTGAGCTGGGTTCCGTGCGTGGAGCAAGAAACGTCGGATCCGCGCGGTAACCCCAATCAATTTCGACAGAGAGCTGTACCTCTCCAACAGAGGATTCAAGTCGTAGACAGGTTGCGTTTCCATAACGCCCACACGTAAACCTGGCAACGCCTCTGGAGAAGAGAACCGATTCAGGGGCCAAGATGCCGCAGGATGCGACAACCAATCTGGTCCCCACCACAGGGAATGGTTTACAAGTACCGGAGCCTCGCAGCCTCGCGAAGCGCAGTCAGCGGGGTTCAGTTCCCCTGGAACATGTCGCCAAATCAGCGGGGTCGCTGAACTCTGGATCTGTGAAATCCGATTCGCAACAAAAACCTCTAAATTATGCACGGAGGTGCGAAGCCAACAAAGAACGATCTCACTATCAGTCCACGCAAAAACATCTGAAATCTCCACGGTACGACCCAAAGTATCACAAACATGATTGAGGAGCCTCGTAAGGAGGGCTGCTCCCGACAATTCCAACTTAGGAATAGTTAACCTAGTCCTGATAGGAGCCACCTTACTCTTGGCCATTATCAAATGTAGTCCCACATGACCGGATAGGCTGATAGTCCGCAAGAATACCACGGCCGCGTACCCTCGTTCAGACGCGTCACAAAACCCGTGGAGGCTAACTTTACACTTGCCGGATGGCAGAAAGAGTCTGGGCAAGGAAATCCGGTTCACGTCCGGAAGTGAGTAAACAATCGAACACCATTCGGTTAGCAAGTCTCCCTGAAGAGGTTCGTCCCACGTAACTTCCGCAATCCACAGCTTCTGCAAAAAACACTTAGCCAGAAAAATGACAGGTGTGATCCATCCATTAGGATCGAAGGTCCGAGCAACAGTCGACAAGACCGAACGCTTCGTCCAGGTCTTAGGGGGGTCCAATTTAACCCGATAAGTGAAGACATCCTGGACGGGCTGGTACTGTATGCCAAGGACCGCAATCAAGTTAGGGTTGTCCGCATCTTCGAACAAGAGAGGATCCTGCTGATGTTCCACCGGAAGATCTCGCAACAAATCAGGGCAATTTGACAACCACTTACGCAGTTCGTACCCACCTGACTTCAGGATCGCAATCAACTCATCCCGTAAAATCAAAGCCTCCGTAGCAGTGAAAGCCCCAGTGCAAACATCATCAACATATACTGAATCTTCCAAGATGGCCGCTGCACGGGGGTAGTTCAATCGCTCCCGATGAGCCAACTCCAACAAGTCCGGATGGCAATATACGGACTGGAGGTAAGACCGTACGTGGTAGTGTTCAACTCGTACACTCGCATAGGATCACAAGGTCGCAAAATCATCTGATAACGCCGGTCATCTCGGTGAACAACCGATTGGCGGAACATCATTCGGATGTCAGCCACAAAAACAATTTGATGACGGCGGAAGTTGGTGAGGATATCCGAAATGTCCCGGTGCAGTTTGGGACCGGAGTGCAAACACTGGTTCAAGGAAACCCCATTTGACGTAGGGGCCGAACCGTCAAAAACCACCCGAATTTTGCCCCCAGGCGTCTTCAAAACCGCATGGTGGGGCAAAAAATAGTGCTCGAGCGAACGCCAATCAATAGTCGAGCGTGACATATGTCCCAAAGCCTCATACTCGCGCATAAACTCAATGTACTTAGCACGGAGATCTGAATCCCTCTTCATTCGGCGCTCCATGGACAACAACCTTTTTTCCGCTAGGGCATGAGACTGACCGAGAGGGGGGCGTGCAGCCCTAAAAGGCAACCGAGTAACAAAGCGACCATCAGCGAGGCGACCCGTATTATTCTGATACGACAATTCGCATTCTTGTTCCGCTGGATCGACTCTGGGAGCCTTGGGGGGCTCCTCGACCTCCCAGAAACGCTGGACGGCGTCCGAGAGCGAGAGCCCTACGGTAACAATTTCATTTTCAACCCGTGGGACCAAGCCCCTCAACACGGGTCCAAAAAAGGTGTAACCAAAAATGGTTTTCAAAGCCATTAAACCGCAGGGTTGTAAAACCCGCTTGTCCCCGGACAAGATCAAACCTAAAACATCAACACCCAAGAGCAGGTCTATAGGTCCTGGAACAAACCATTGGGGGTCAGCGGGGGTCAACTCTGACGTCAATTTCACCGCGGTAGGGGAGATAACCACCTGCGGGTTGCTGCCCAAAATATCGTTCAACACAACCGCTTTGGCCACAATGGTTGGCCCACAATTGACAGTTGAAAAACAAATATTAATTTCCCCCATGGAACCCTGCACCTGAAGGCCACCTATTCCGTGGATGACGGAGGGGCGGGGTCTACATGGGAGGCCCAATCTCTCCACCAAATAAGACGACGCAAGACAGCCCTGGGCACCCGAATCCAAAAGGGCACGAACTAACAAGGACTTCCCCGTCGGGCCCCAGACCCTGACACAAACAGTTGGCAAGAGTACTGTTTCAGGGTGGGCGGCTGTGGTGGAGGAGCGGGCGGCAGCTACCTATTGGGGGCGACCCTCATCGGGCCACCAACAACCCTCATAGGCGCCGTCCTGTTGGGCTGGCACCGCCCAATTGGACCGCACCAGGTACTGGTCCGCCGGAACCTCAGGGCAGCGACCCGGGCGCGCCCAGGTCAACGCGTAGTACTCGGAGCGGCGTCCAACTTGGGGCGGGCGGCGTTCCAACCGCGGTCGTTCGCACAACGGTGGTGAGAAGCTCCGAGGCGGGGAGCTGCGCTGAGCAGCAGCGAACCTGGCCTGTGGACGAGGAGATGGGGGAGGGGTACCCCCGCCCGTGGACGGCGAGCCCCGACGAGACTCCCTTTGGGGGTAATGGGGAAGCGGGCCCCCGCCCGTGGGGGAACGTCCCGCACCATCCAACCGATTACCACCATTTTGGTTGGCGCACAACACCAGGTGGTGTTTCCCCTGGCACTGCGGGCACGGTTCAGGCCGTGGGCAATCCCGCTGCAAATGCTGCCCCAAACAGGAGTAGCACCACCGGCGATCATTCGCGATACCGCGCCGATCCTTCACCCTCTTGTCAGGAACCTGGGGCATGCTGCAACCAAATGGCCATCATCCGTGCAATACACGCACCTTGGGGGCGCGTGGGCCGTCGCGTATCGGAGGGGCGGGCGGCGTGGCTCTACCACCCCTGGCTTAGGGGGGCGAGCAGCCACACGCCGCTGTTCCCGTGGAGGTCCCGCCGAGGGTCCCGAGGGGCCTTCAATCCCGGCGTTGTCCACCAACCGACACTCCTCCTCCAGAAAGGAGACAAGGTCCGCAAAACGTGGCAATTGTGTGGCACTGCCCCCACCGTGCTTGTACTCAAAACGGAGCTTCAAGTCCGTGGGCAACCGTGACAAAACTATATGCAAGAGCATGAACGACCATTCATCCACCGGCAGGCCAAGCCGTCGTAAAGCATTCAAGGCCACCATCACGGGATTCACCAAATCCCTCCGCAACGTGGCAACCCCATAAATGTGAGGAAGCGCCAAAATTTGTGCCACATGGGTGTCTGCCAAACGCCTAATGTTGGCATATCGTTTCTCCAAAAGCTCCTGGGCTGTGGGGTAATTTTGGTCGGTGACCGCAAGATGTGAGACTAACTCCAGTGCCTCTCCATTCAAGGTGGAGAAAAGATATGCCAACTTTTGGCTCGGTGCCAAGTCCGTCCTGGCGTCCACCAGACTTGAAAACAAGTCGTGGTAGGCGGTCCAACATTTTAAGTCCCCGTCAAAATGGGGCAAATCCAGGGTTGGCAAACGTCCTAGGAGAGCCAGGGGTGGCGGTGATCGCGTCTCCGCCGTCAAAGGACCCCGCTGCACCTTGCGCGCAGCCTGAACCAGCTCATCATGCAAGTCATAAAATTGTGTGATGTCTGCCTCCACCGAATCATCAATCTTTTCGTCCAACGCCAAAAGCGCTGCATAAGCACTCTGAACTACCGCACTTCGGTCCGGTAGCTCAGCCGATCGCTTCAGCAAAGCGTCGGTCCGGTCGGGTCTACTTATCAAATGCACCGCAGAGGACAGCCATCTCAGCTCCGCCCTAATCTTGGCTGTCCACTTTGCCATGGCTGTAGCCAGCAACAACAAACACTCACAAACAAACGCAAGTCCAATCGACTTCTAATTAAAATGTTCAACAATGCAAAACAAAAACAATATAAACTAAAATTATTTGACACAAGGAACCACAAAATGTTACTTGTTGAACCCTAAATCAAGTAATATTTATAATGAGAATTAATTTATTTTAACAAGTATAATTTATTTTCAAATCGCAACACATTGGTCAATACAGAACCCTTCTGGACAATATTCACTTCTCAGGGAACCCCAAAATATTCCAAACCTGTATGTTCCCAACGCACAAAACAATTAATCCAAATAATTTTAGTCAATGCAAATTATTTTTAATTACCAATTTATATGGCTTGCCAAGGAACCCCTCAGAATATTACTTATTCTCTGAGTGAACTCTAATTTATAACTGCTAAACTAAGCCAAACAAACAATGTCAAACAACCAGGGGCAAACTTCAAATAATTATAATCCCAATCAATACTGATATATATCAAATGGGTCTCCAATCAATACCCATATATTCACACCGAGCAATCCTGAGATATAGTTCAAATTATTATCTAAACAAGCAATATCAATTTCCTATGTGTTTAGTATATACCTAAGAATTGAATTTGAGATTGCTATCTAGTTTCAACAAGGGAATGTTAATCTATAAAAATGCCAAGTTAAAATGTTCAGTGACCAAGAAATTCACCAAATAATATCAAATCAACTATCAAAACAATTAGCAATGTGTGCTATTATATCACTACAAACCAATTCAGTAATATTTTGCTATTTTAAATACAGTAGTTCCATCAACGGTTAACCTCAAAAACGTTTTTTCCACAAATATCAAAATAATACTGTGAACCAGTCAAAGATACCTATTGACACAGCCAGAGGCGTTTCAAAGAACCACGCCCTTGCTACCAAATATGTTCGCTACTAGACCGGGCTTGCAAGACTCTACTCGGTTGATGCCAGGGCTGGGCCCGACGAGTTCCTGACCCGAATAGAGGCCTGGACTAGAACGACCGGTATAACCCCGCTAAGCTATAGCTTCCAAGAAGCGTGGCATACCGAAGATGCGCCAGGTATCGGTCCGGTACAAAACAAAACGTGCTTTTACCTTGATGGAAGCTTCATCCGCCGTTGTGCAGGGCGGCTTCGATATGTGTATCTGAATGTATGAGTATTAGTGTGTGTGTCGAGGCCGTCGCGTGTCCTGGTGAACACTTCCTGGCTCCTTGATGATAGCCCACCACATAGGCGCACCAAACTACCGTCACTAAATTTATCACTTCAGGCTCCAAACACTGGCAGGCAAAAACAAAACTCCTCGATATGAGCGCCTGGCCTCAATTATGAACTGATTCCAATTAACATAAATCAAATGTCCCGAATTCTTTCTCAAAAATCAAATACAAATCAAAGAATGGGTTGTTCAATCCAACAAGGTCAAATTCTAGGTTATACTACCAAAATGACAGACGTCAAACGTCAAATAGTGACGTGTCTTTTTCTTCTCCGATTATCAACTGAGTGATACCCGCGGTAAAAGACTGGTACCGAACAGTACTTAAATGAGCGTCGGAAAGAAGATTGAAATTACGGTCTAGAACCTTCGGAGAGGGGTACATAAAGGCACCACATTCGCGGTACAAGTCAGTTATCAAAGTAGAGTCTTCGGAGTGGACTCAGTGGACTTTGTCGTGTAAGTCACGTAATAAAGCTACTGTCGTGTTAATAAGGTGTATTAACTCTATCCTGCACCCCCACGCTCGTAACAATATTTTCCTTTTAGCACCTTTCAGCCTTGCGCTGACGTCAAAACTATGTACTCACCAAGTTCTTACTTGACGAGCGACAGTCTTGCCACAGCTGCCGGGTCCAACAGCCCCTTGATGTTCTGCATGCCGATGGAGGTGGCAGAGCCGACCATCTCTCCGTAAGACAGTGCGATGATCGTGTAGCGGGCCCGATCACTGCTACGTGGCTATTAGACTTTCCACCTGATGATACACTCACCAAGTTAGTAAGAGCCTCGCCTAGCGACAGTCTCGCCCAAGCTGCCAGGTCCAACAGCCCCTTGATGTTCTGCGTGCCGAAAGAGGTGGCAGAGACGACGAGCTCTCCGTAAGACAGTGCGATGATCGTGTAGCGGGTCCAATCACTGCTACGTGGCTATTAGACTTTCCACCTGATGATACACTCACCAAGTTAGTAAGAGCCTCGCCTAGCGACAGTCTCGCGCCAGCTGCTGGGTCCAACAGCCCCTTGATGTTCTGCGTGCCGATGGAGGTGGCAGAGCCGACGAGCTCTCCGTACGAGAGTGCGATGATCGCGCAGTCGGCCAGGGGCGTGTGCAGCGGACCCACGCACTGCTGCTGGGCCACTAGACCCGTGACGCAGCGGTCCACCTGACGACATAGTCATGTTACAAATACGGGTGTAGACTCGAAAATTATTATCACTCCAAAAGAAACAAGGCAAAACAATATGCCTAGTGACGAAAATCCCATTCAGATATCTCAAAGAATTACGAAGCTACAACCGTTTTAATATTGCTTGTTAGAGAGAGAAAACGCTCGCAGTTAGTGACGTCATAATCTGCGAGCGTCATATTAAATGTCAAGTTGCGTTTTGCGGAAAAGGGACAGAACATGCCTTTTCTTAAAACTTTGGACATTTATAACTTTGTAATTATTTAACCTCTTGCGTTTCTTTATTCCAGGGTTCGAAATGATCAAGACAATTACGCTTCTTGATAATTATCGGATAATTATCACTAGTATAACCAATGACACTCGAGTTCGCTGAACTTTGCATAGTTCGAACTGAATTCTTCTTGTAAGGGGAATCCCCACGGCGCGTCACGTCACGTTGACACTTCGTGCGTTCGGATAGTCGCAAGTGCGGAAATACACGTTCGAATACTTCGAATACAGTTCACTTTCACGAGCGCATTTTTTTGTTATTATCAATCGAAAATTATCACGATAATTGTCATGATAATTATCATTGAAAATTATCCTTTCGAACCCTGCTTTATTCTTCATTTGACTACATTTTTAATCCGTTTTTCGAGAAAATACGACATTATTGGTTATTTTATTTAGTGTCTACACCCCTATTGGGTTTATCATATCCGGAGGTTATACGGTTGGGTCTACGTGTATAATATAATAGAATCATCGTCCTCCTAGCGTTATTCCCGGTTGTGCCCTAAAGGAGCCCGGGGTCGTGTTTGACACCTAATCCCAAGATTTGGCATAGGCACTATGTTTACGAAAGTGACTGCCATCTGACCTTCCAAGCCAGAGAGAAAACTAGACCTTATCGGGATTAGACCGGTTTCCTCACGATGTGGTTCCATCACCGTAAACCGTTAAATATTCCTTACATAAGTTGCGAAAAAGTCATTGGTACGAGCCGGGATTCGAACACACGACCGCCGCTTGACAGCCGCATGCCCGTACCACTAGACTATATACAAATAGAAATAACTTTATTGCCCAAACACGATACAAAACAGCAATACAGACAAAGGATAGGTAGATATTAAAACTAATTTCACTACTAACTCTAGTTACATGAGACACTTAATATCTACGTTAAAGTTGGGAGAACATTTACTGTTATCATGTTGGCCATGGGTACCAACCTCAGCGTATGCTGGGCTATTATTATTGCCCAGCGCTGGTTTTCAGTTTGGCCCCTTATCTTATAAGGGTTGTAATGAATTCATGAATGCGTATGCGCTGTGCTAATTTGACGTTGTAGGTACAAAACTAAACTAAAATACAAATTATACGTTAAATTGGGTGAAAACACATAGTGATATAATGGAATAGAATAATTTATTGAAAACATATTTTACAGACATGACTATGCAGCATGCAATCCTCGAACTCTTACAACGCAACTAGAATAACGCTAAGATACGAGGAAAGTTTAGTTGCGTGAAAAAAGAATATATCTAAAACATTAGTCTCTTTGTACCAAGTTAGATATAGATTAAGAATTTGTCTCAGTGCATGCGAGTTCAAACTCGCATTAAAAGTAAGGTAAAGCTCATGCCCTTGCCAGACAAATAATGAATTACTTTGGTAACGGCTATCCGCAACCAAAGGAATTCAAGGTGCTTCCGCTGAGCTGCATCATACGCTTTGTGGGAAAGATGGAGCGAGCTTGGGAGTAGGCATAAAGGAGAGGGCAAATGCACAAAAGATCCCACTGGGTCGAAGTGCATCCGAAAGGGCCCTCATCTATATAAGATAAGGTAAAGCTCAAGGTCTCGGTATTTACATTTAGACAGAAGAACTCAGCATCAGACACAAAACTCATGTTCCGCAGTAAGCTCGGCAGAATTTCACCTTCCCATACAAACGTAGTTACGCTCTCATATTAAAACTACGTGTTGGATTGTGACGAAACTTTGCACATACAATGACATGAGGTACATCTATGTCCGTAATTAGTTTATATGGTTCCAGTTTATAAAACAAACAAAATACAGCAAAAACAAGTTTTGTACGAAAAACTTAAATTCGTTGTATTTTTTTACTATGGTATCTGAAGCTACATAAACTAATTACAGACATAGATATACCACATGTCATTGTATATGCAAAGTTTCGTTACAATCCAACACGTAGTTTTAAAATGAGAGCGTAACTACGTTTGTATGGAGAATCGAGCTTACTGCGGAGTCTAAGATCCATATCACAAAAGAGTCTAATAAGCAATTCTAACCTTATTGGTGAGGTATCTCTTGCTGGCCACATTGACGAGTCTCAGGACTCTATCTAGAGCACTCTTGACAGTCACGTCCCCTGGCAACGAGAGCGGGAGCTTAGTTCTCTTGTCCTGTTTAAAGTCGAAGGTCTTTCTGGGCATATTCCCTGTAACAAAAACAACATTATGATGTGGGTTTTATTAGCAGCAGCAAAGAGTTTATTTTAGAATGTTTGCATCTAAGTAGTGAGTGAGAGTGTAGCCGCTGAACACGAGGAATTTCGTGCATTTAGCTGTTTACATATCTAAACCACTCGCGCGATTTTATTACATACATAGATTCACGCCTTCATTCCCAAAAGGGATAGGCAGAGCACATGAAACTAATGTTCCATGCCACTTTTAGAATAAATGTCGGTATAAAAGATCGCAAAACGTTATGTCGCAGTGATAGGTTGCCCACAACCCTGTTTCTTTAGTTCGACTCTTACGACACCCACGGTAAAAAAGGGGGCACGATTTTATAATGCACGGTTAATGGCGTTGTGCGTAGCGACGGCAATATTTATAACTGCATGCAAGCGACAGAGACAGGGTACGAAATGCGAAATAATTGGTGTTGGCAACCGCACTTTAAAAGTGATATAATATGATGCTATTGATATTGTTGGCTAAATAAAAAAAGACCGGGTTGCACTCCGGGAGTGCCGGCGGAAGTGAAAACTCAATAACATTGTAACAGTTTTTCGATCAGGTCACGTGACATCTTACGGTGTCACCCTAAAAATGAATTTGACGCAAATTTATAAAAAAATATCAATTATTTAGGCGGACGGGCCGTGGGTGCGTTGGGCGCGACGAGCGGCGGCAAACACAATACCAATTTACCCTTTTCACGAAACAAATTATTTAATTGAATATTTTTGTTTCGTGTTATTTTTAACGAGGAAGTTACCCCGATCATTTTATAAACGATATGATACAGAGAAAGAATATAATGGAAAAATAAACCATCTTCGTCTGTAGCCCCCGACAGGATTCGAACCTGCGACCTTTCTATTAACGCTAGACTGCTCTACCAACTGAGCTACGAGGACAGTGACGCAAGTTGTAAATTTTTCCACTATATTCCCGCTAAGACTAGCGCCCTCTCTGTATCGAGTTATAGACTTGTTTCACAGTCTTGGCACCACTCTAATGGGCGAGCTGTGCGCTCGCTCCATTCTAATCGAACCACATCAGGTAGTTTCGGACTTAGCGAGAGAGATGGCGCCTCGTTAAAAAATAACACGAAACAAAAATATTCAATTAAATAATTTGTTTCGTGAAAAGGGTATAATGTACACCAGCGCCATCTCTCTCGCTAAGTCCGAAACTACCTGATGTGGTTCGATTAGAATGGAGCGAGCGCACAGCTCGCCCATTAGAGTGGTGCCAAGACTGTGAAACAAGTCTATAACTCGATACAGAGAGGGCGCTAGTCTTAGCGGGAATATAGTGGAAAAATTTACAACTTGCGTCACTGTCCTCGTAGCTCAGTTGGTAGAGCAGTCTAGCGTTAATAGAAAGGTCGCAGGTTCGAATCCTGTCGGGGGCTACAGACGAAGATGGTTTATTTTTCCATTATATTCTTTTTCTGTATCATATCGTTTACAATACCAATTTGTTTTTGCCATTGCCAAATATTTTTCAAAGCTTTATCTCTTTAGGAATAACGTCCAAATTCGAACTATTCGAATTTGCAAGAACAGCAGACGGCGGTGGCGACCAAAATATCAATTTGTTTTTGCCGTTGGTAAATATTTTTCTAAGCTTTATCTCTTTAGGAATAACGCCCAAATTCGAACTATTCGAATTTTCTCAATTTTAGCTCAATCGCAAAACGGTGAAGGACGCGTTGGTTAAAATTATAAATTTATTTGCAGAATATGCTATTGCAAAAAGTGTTTAACGGCTTTATACTCTTACGAATAGCGTTCAGTTTTGAATGAAGTCGAATCGGCTAGCAGCAAAAAGTGACCTCCTTCACATCTGACGTCACAAAACTCTGTCGCGTATTTAACAATTTTCCCCATCCCAAAAAGTGCTCAGCGCCGCTAAAGAAGTTTTCACTTCAAAAATAAAAATACCTAAAACAGCTTCCAAATGTAGATCGTACGGCAGTTTCGCTTGGATTTCAGGTTTCAATCTCTCTTCCCTGTCAAGGTATTGGTCGCTGTATGGTCCTTCCACAAGGCTCATGTAGCCATCACTAGTCACTTCGCCTACGAATGATACGGGGCACCGCTCGCGCTCGCAGATTTCTGAAACAAATGGAAATTTAGTAATTATGTTCAATATTGAGCAGGATACTCTTTATGGGTTTTGATGTTTGATTATTTATGGAAGTGTTACGCAATATAATCACCAGGCGTATGTTGCACTTGCACTTGATATACGAAGGATAAAACCTACAACGACCCACGACATTTAAATTGGCAAAAAATGACTTATATTCAGTTTTATTATTAATGCTTATGCGACGTGCATCCCTCAAATGTGACCTGGTAAAGGTTGCTGGAGTCCGCTGGATGCGGGTGGCGCAGGACCGGTCACTTTGGCACTCTTTGGGGGAGGCCTATGTCCAGCAGTGGACGTCTTTCGGCTGATATGATGATGATGATGATTAATGCTTGTCTGCCACGAGATAAAAGTAAAATTATAGACTTAAATGGCTGGATCGCCCGATAATAATATGAATCTTCGGTATGTTGAAATGTGGATCCATATTCAAATTATTGATGACGTTATCTATAACGTTGTTGACTAAATAAAAAATAAAAATAAAATAAAAAATATGTCCAGGCATACTAAAGGTTAACACATTCGCAACCAAGAACCCGCCTGGTAGGCACTCGTAATGTTTGCTCAGATGCCGGCTGAGCCCGCTAGGCGGGCAGTATTGCAGTAGTATGAACCTACACGCTGTAGAAACACTAAACTAGCCTCCTTTAAGGAAAATACCATTTAATAAGTTAACGGAAAGACTGGCCATAAATAAAATACTTGTGATCGTCTAGTTCAAGAAGTAAGAATGGACCCTCTACTTTGTGTTAAAACCTCGTCGTAGAACGCATCGTATAAAATAATAATGTCAAATTATGTTCCAAATGAAACCGCAACAAACGCTACAAATAAACGTGAATAAATAACATTCGTAATAAATAAAACGAATGTAGATAAGGTTTCAAAATAAACCAAACACGAATGTAGTTTATTCGACGCATTGAAAAATGCGTTAAAATAAAATAAACGTCAAAAATCATACGTAAATAAATATATGGTCAAAGGCCGCAAAAAAGGAATTAAACCACGTGAAAGGTAAATTTACAGGAATCGTAAACATTACTGTAAAATGATAATCCGTCGATATTTTTTATCGCCCGCATTCTTAATTTAGAGTTGTATTTACAATAGTTAGTAGATATCTTTAATCTACTCTCATACTAGAAGTAGTACAAACATAATATTACCATTTATATTAAATCTGGCCCTAATGGCCCCTAACCTCCTCTTTGATTAAACGTCTCAGCGGACCCATTGATTTGCAGAAAAGAACTAACTAATCATATAATTTAGGACACCTTGGAAATGACTACCACAGCAATTAGCACGCAGAACCATACATCCAGCTAATCTCCCGTAGCGACGATCTAATGGTTACTAACCAAACATAAACACTTAACCCTTAAATTATATAGGTACATTACTATATATACTTCATGTGAACACTGACTCTATAATTATTAATTGCAGATACACACTATTCATATTTATAAAAACAAATCAAACACTTATCGTTTTACACTCACAGTATTGTCAATTGTCTTTAATTACGTGCCTACACTAAATTCACTTATTCGTCTATAAAATGTCTTAAATGTCTATTAAACATATCACAATAAAACTTAAGTAATGGAACACTATTTTCAGGCAAATAAAATGCGGAACGCGCGTTGAATAACAAAAAAACAATTGATAATGAATTATAAAGGAATCCGAATGGGATAATTTCAACCTTTTGTGACGAGGCCAAATCCCCAACTATACAACTATTTTGAACACAGAAATCTTACATGGATTCTTGTGCAATATTAAAAAGGTGTAATTATTGTACATGTATGCCATATTAACATACGTTTTTTTGGTTTACAATAATAAATAATCCCACTATAGGTTAGTCCAAAGACATGTGTGTGTGTGTGTGTGCATAGTATTGCAACCGATATAGGGTCTTCCGGATCCCCAAGCCCATGAATTGTTTTTGCTATCGTCACTACTTGCATTGCATTTCGAGAAGTCCCACCACTTGAACACATGAAGTAGTAATAACTTAGACAAAATACGAGACCAGCTCTTTAAATACAAAAATTAAAACCAATAAATTAGTGGTTTATTACCCCAGTGTTGGCATAACTTCGATTTCAAGGAACGCTTGACGTGAGAACGCTTTTATAGAATTTGTCTGAACTAGGTACCTATTTTTACAAGCTTTTATTTAACTTGCCCTGTTAGTATGTATGTATGTATGGGACAAATTTTGCGAGTTAAATTGGACCCACTTCCCGGTGACCGATTGAGCTGAAATGTTGGGTATAAGTATAGATTGGATGACAATTCAATATTATGGTACCATCGAGCTGATCTGATGATGGAGACAGAAGGTGGCCATGGGAATTCAGTACTTAACCGACGTAACTCCGTTGAGTTTGGGCTCGTTAGAATCGTCTCAATGATTAGTTGATGATGGTATACAGGAAAGTACAGTCGGCGATAAAAGCTTGTACCAAAAATGTTTTTTTTTGACAGTACCTTATTTTAAAGATAATCATCGAGTAATGTAACCTTGCAGTTACAACGCCTAGCGAGTTCTGTTGGTTTCTGGTGTATTGTTCCATTTTTAGTCTGGTTGCGAAAGTGTTAACCGTTCTCCAAGACAGGATTTTTCTATCTAAGCAATACTAGTACAAGCTATTATGTACCGGGGAAACAAACCTTCCAAAACAGTTCTGTTCTCCTTAGAACAAAGCAAAGCGTCGTTCTCCTGGTACTCTGCGCCCCACAGCTCGAGTGTGGTGATGGTCGGGTCTCCCAGCTGGAACTCTTCGGTGAACACAACAGCGCCCTCTGGTTCGACTAACTCTTTTAGGACGTTGCCGTTACCACCGGCCCCTTGGTCGTGGATTGCTGTTGAAAAAACATATTTTAAATAGAAATCAAATATAACCGAAAAATGAAAATAAATAAAATGAAATGAAAATGTCTACACTCATTTTTAGTTGCAAGATTAAGATTCCTTTTTTGTTAACACAATTATCATAATATTAATGAACCTCCAGGTCTGTAGCATTATGTCTGTTGGTACTCTATGTGTACCCCTTATATATTTGATTAAGCGACTGTTTGTGTTTCTAAATATAAAAATATAAAAAAAATATATATATATATATATAGCCAAAAGCAAAGAAACGTAAACTCTGCATAGAAATAACACAACCATTTTCGCGCCATCTATGAGCTCAATCATAAAATCTAATAATAGATGGCGCTAATGCGTGCAGGGCACTGTGTGCTTTTCGACCCAAAAAAATTACATTATCTTTCTATAAGACTAATCTATTGCTTGTATCATTACAAATGCGAGACAAGATGTCCCCTGTGCCGCTTTTCAATATTTTATCAAATAAGGTTTTTTAAAGTTTGTGTGACCTTTTCACGAATGGAAGGACGAAAGGAAAATTAATTCCTATAAAAAAACTCTCAAGCTCGAAAGGTTGGGTTGGGATGTATAAATTAAACTATAGGTCAACCAAGTATATTATACTTTTATATTTGCTACTTAATCCAATTACCCGATTCACTAAACCTGAAACAGAACTTCGACTAATCTTATTATAACAACTCGGTTGTTCAATTGACACCTAAAATTAGTTACCTACTTACATTCGACAGGGTTGATTTCGGCTTCAAGGCATCCCCTCACGACTCTGTTGAGACGATTACCCATTTCAGGGTCACCTGGCGAATGCAAAATACATAATTAAATATGATATCAGCACTTGGCTGACGATTAAAATTCAAGTCTATTGGTTCACCAATAGTCTCGTTTTAGTGCGCGAGGTCAAAAGTTAACCGACTTAAGCTAGCGACTTAACACTAACAACGTAACGTAAGTCTGTTGCTAGGAAATGGATCACACTCTTAAGAGTTTAACAAGGTTTGATTAGTTTCTAAAATTATTCACAGCAGGCTGAAGGATCCAGTGATAGTTGCTAAAAGTTTATGTCGAAAATTTTATTGATCACCGACTGCACTTTTTTCGCAGCCATCAACTACTCATTGAAAGACTTAAGAGTTTAACAATGGCTGATTAGGTTGAAATTATTTACAGCAGGCTGAAGGATCCAGTGATAAAGTTGCTATAAGTTTCTGTCGAAAATTTCATTGACGACGAATGCACTTTTTTCTCAGCCATCACACCACACGACGATCACATGACTCACCTCTCTGCACGGCGCCGAAGTCGAGCGCGTGGTCGCGCGCGCCGTCGCCCTGCACGGCCACCGACGAGGCCGCGCCGCCGCCCACGCCGATGCGGTACACCGGCCCGCCGATCTTCGCCAGCAGCATGCCTGCACAATGCCACAGACTAATACAGACCCGCAGTATAAAGCACGACGCTAATCTGAGTTAGAATGAAACGAATAGTACGGTATTTTGAGTCTATTAACGACTTCTACTGCCCACCACAGTGTTAAAATAGTACACAATACTGCCGAGACGTCAACGTCAAGTTGACACTACATAATTACGTGTTGTAATTATTTTAAAGTTTATATTCATCGACATTTTATCGGCGTGAATTTTATGTAGGCGAGGCGTTTGGTAAGTTTGAGAGACAGAGACTGGAAATACAGATGTAAGTGAGCTGGAGGTTTATTTTGCTACTTCCGTATACCTGCCACATTAACGTTTGTATTGTTTATTTCAATAGATAACTGAAACTATATAGATTATTATTATAGTTGTTGAATACTACTTAATTACATTTTAATATTTATTTAATGTCCGAATCAAGTAGGTGCCTAAACCTCACGTACGAGTAGGTATAGTTGTGTCTCAGAAACAAGAGTTACGAGGGGCGGCTGAAAAGTAATCTCCTTGGTTAAAAAAATATGCGAAAATGATACTGGCTGAAATGCATTCTTGTTCTTTGGTTATTATTTTTTTGAATTATTTGACGTTCATTTGTTTTTTCCGTTCCATTTTTCTACAATTCTCGAATGTTTGCGACATATCGGTTGAAAAAATGAATATCGCTAAAATTGAACATCGTGCAGTGATTAAATTTCTAACAAAAGAAGGAAATACTCCCTCACAGATCCGAGAACGTATGATGTGTGTGTTCGGTAGTTCGTGCCCTTCCGAATTTACTATAAAGTTTTGGTCTAAACAATTTAAACTCGGTCGTGAGAGCTTGGAAGATGACGCTCGTAGTGGAAGGCCGGTTTCTGCCGTTACAAACGAAAATGTAGCCAAAGTTAAAAAAATAATTTTAGAAGACCGACGAGTGAAGCAGTGGAAGATTGCTAGAGATGTGGGCATCAGTAAAGAAAGAGTCAATGAGATAATTCATGTGCATCTGAATATGTCCAAGGTGATTGCACGTTGGGTCCCCAGAATGTTAACGGCGTTTGACAAGGACCGACGTGTCAAATGTTGTGAGGAGTTTTTGGAAATGAGTCGAGGTAATGAGGAAGAAATTGTTTCTAAAATGGTGACGTGTGATGAGACCTGGATTCGACAGTGGGACCCCGAAAGCAAACAAGAGTCTTTGCAGTGGAAATTCAAGGATGAGAAGCCTCCTCGGAAGTTTAAGGTCAGGCCGTCGGCAGGCAAACTTATGGCTACCGTATTTTGGGATACAGAAGGAATTTTAGTAATAGATTATTTACCAAAAAAAAGGACAATGAATGCTGAATATTATTCCAGCTTACTGCATCAGTTACGAGACGCGATAAAAGAAAAGAGGAGGGGTAAACTTAGCAAAGGGATCCTGATTTTACACGATAATGCACCTGTGCATACCGCCCGCACAACAATGCTTACCATGAAGGAATTAGGGTTCGATGCCGTTAACCATCCACCTTACAGTCCAGACCTAGCCCCATGCGACTATTTTTTATTTAGACACCTCAAAAAAGATCTCCGAGGAAGACGATTTCTGACCGATGACGAAATGAAGGCTGCAGTTAGTGACTTTTTTGACGAGAAACCGAAAGATTTTTTTTTTCATGGGTTAATGTCAATATTTGACAAATGTAATAAGTGTATTTCACTAGCAGGGGACTATATTGAAAAATAAAAAAAATACATACATGACAGTCTTTTGTTTCATACTTAGGTAGATTTCTTTTCAGCCGTCCCTCGTATGTAGTTAAGTTAAGGGTTAATGGTTTTTGTTTTTAGTGTGGTAAATACCGTAAATTAAATTTTGTTTAGTATGGAGATACAATTCATTTAGGAATCGCGCACATGACGAATATATGAACAGTTAATATCGATGTCGACAACTTGGTAAATAAAATTTCTTTCGCTGCACTAAGTGTCGAGCGAGCGAGAGAGCGAGAAAGCGGAGACAATGACGTATGAAGACCTGGCAGATAACATAGTTCTATCCCTTTCTTACTAGTAAGAAGTTAACTTAAAAGTAAGGAGAGATCGGGTATTTCAATTTATTAGAGCCTATCTGCCTTTTTCTTTAATCTGTGGCACAGTGCACAAGACCTTCCGTGCACTTTATGTGCATTGTTTCTATATAAATACAGGTGGTCAGTTAACCGTGTTGGCGTTTGTACAGCTAATAATTTACTTTGAAAACAAAGTTTTAACCGACTTCAATTTAGTACTCCGCCAAGCCACGAAAATATTTCCACATTTCTTTTCCAATTTACCACATGAACTGATTTCCAATAGCAAATGCGTTGATTATTATAGAAAAAAACCGAATCGCTGTATGTTGGCTGATAATATTTGAGGACTTCCGTCGATTCCACAAGGATCACCTTTGGCACTTCATTAGTTGCTATTTCAACGGAATCTTATCAGAGTCTGTGATATACTTTTGTACTTTTAAGTACATAATTGAGGAATTTTAGAAGTCATCTGTGGTCTTCCTTCATCATCAATTCCACTCCACCAAATTTATGATTTCCGATTAAATACACGAGTTATAATAGAAAATACCACACACTACTAATAACCCACACAATGCACAACACACAATAGTACACGCGTGCCTAATATAATTGAGGAGTTCCCTCAATTCCTCATGGATCCCATCATCCAACTGAATTTTTGAAAAAAATGGGACCCACCAGGATACTTACAAACAAAAAAAAAAATATTCGAATCGGCTCATCAATGACGGAGTTCTGAGGTAAGAAACATTGAAAAAAAAAAAATACAACCGAATTGAGAACCTCCTCCTTTATTTGAAGTCGGTTAAAAATACAACCGAATTGAGAACTTCCTCCTTTTTTTTGAAGTCGGTTAAAAATGACTCGGATCGCAGATATTTGCAAGCCAGCAAATATTCCACACGCGTAGCGGACGGTAATGCCACTTTATGGACAGGTGTGACGTAATAGTACATTACTTACCTGGGGAGTAAAACAAAATCTCAAATCGCAGGTATTTGATGCCCGAGCGAAATAAGGCTTTCTTTATTGCCACAAACTTAACACATTACAGAGAAGAGATAAACTTAACACTAATTAAATTGTATCACCATCAGAAAGAAACAATACATGCATTTGAAATTGGTTAAGTCGCTGTTGCGTTTATCTTCTAGCCTGATACCCCAGGGGAAAAAAACGGTTAGTTTGTTAGGTGAACTGCGACCCTACAGCGCGCGAGCCGAGCAAGCGAAGCGAGCGTGACGCGGTAGCGTCCGGCGAAGCGCCATAACCGAACATTATATTTTTTTCCTAGTTGAATATAAAATAATTGCCGCTAATTCCTCTGGGTGATCGGGGTCAGGTGATTAACGTGGACAGCGTGGTTAAGTCTGGCAATGTCCCAATCTCAGCATATGCTGGGTTAAGTTAATACCTAGCGCCGGTTTTCAAACCGGTCCCTTGGAAGAGGGCCGGACGCAGCGTTTCTCGCATACAGTTCTTTAGTTAAGTATAGCATAAATAAATAAAAGTCCGTACGACAGTAAGTCAGGTAAGACGGTGTAAAGATTTAATAAAAAGTAGAAAATAAATAAAACCCGTGGTCAGTACAACGTCCGCCTTTGTTCCTGCCATTTGTAAAGTGGCCGCCAATAGAATTTGCTAGCTCTATGTAAACAAACCGCCATAGTGAAAGACAATTTCAATATGGCGGTTTGTTTACATAGTTAGCAATTTTACGTATCTCTCTGGCACGGAAGTGCAATTTTCCACACACGTACGTAGCTATGTAAACCTAAACCGTAATGACAGGGAACTGGCGGTAAGTCTTTGCACCGAGTATCGGCTCTGATAGCTTAGTGGTCGAGAGCAACTGGTTCGAGTCCATGTCCAGCTCGCGGCAATGACATTGAACGCTGCCTTTTAATACTTTTCCCTTTAATTTGAAATCTATTAAATTCTGACTAGTGTTGGGTAGGACATGAAATGAAAATGCGTTTGTATGAGCACCTCATTTTCATAAATGGTACAATGTCCTACTTCAAATAAGGTGAGGTACCATCTAATAATTAACATCTATCGGCAGTAAAAACAAGGTTTTTTTTAAGTGTAGTGTACAATACCAATTTAAAAACTTTCATGTTCAATATTCTTACTTACCTTCCGCCACTACATACAATACTGTATTGTAGATGGGGGAAAGTTAGCCGCGAGTGGCGAGTCCGGAGCTCGAGGGCGAGGCTTTGAGGTTTGAAGGATACATGAAGCGCGAGGCGATGACCGAGCGAGTGAGGAACGAGGCGAGGCCTCGTGAGGAATGAATTAGTACATTTTTCTAGCGTGAAGTAATGCGACAATTTAATGAAATGAGTATGACAAATGTGGTGCCTGACACACGAGTGAGTAACCCAACATTAATTCTGACGGTGATGAGGTATCAGTAAAGTTTACCTTTCTCCGGCTTATTTTTCTTTATCATGGAATGCGGCATGTATCCAATGCCGCCGCTGAACATAATCGGCTTCACGAACTCTTCCCTGAGGTTGTCGCCGTTCTTCAGACCGTACGACTGAACAAAGCCTAAAAAAAAACATATAATGATAATAATAAATGCTCTTTATTGCACCACGACAAGAGAGAAACATCTTACAAAAAAATTGTTTAATAAATAATGGTAACAACAGGTGGTCTTATCGCTTTAAAGCGATCTCTTCCAGACAACCTTTGTATAGCAGGAAACATTTAAACTAGAATTTTAAACAGGTAGTGGGGAATTCATCAAGAAGAGGATACTCACACATTAAATAAAAAAAATAAAAAAAAAAAAAAAATATTATGCGACAATCTTACACAAATCGACCTAGTCCCATAGTAAGCTCAATAAGGCTTGTGTTATGGGTACTAGACGACGATATATTTAATAGATAGAAATACTTAAATACATAGAAAACATCCATGACTCAGAAACAAATATTTATGCTCATCACACAAATATTTGTCCTTACCGGGATTCGAACCCAGGACCTTCAGCTTCGTAGGCAGCGTCACTACCCACTAGACTAACCGGTCGTCTAACATACACATACATTAATCTTTCAAATATTACTAAACAGGACTACATACATTTTTAAATAAAGGAAAAATTTAAAAATTTAATGCTCCGAGCCGGATTTGAACCGGCAACCACAGGCATTCAGTCGCTACTAACCAACTGAGCACCACTACATAGTATAAAACAATGTCTCTTCCCGCTGTCTGTCCCTATGTATGCTTAGATCTTTAAAACTACGCAACGGATTGTGATGTGTTTTTTTTTAATAGATAGTGTGATTCAAGAGGAAGGTTTATATGAAGAATTTATCACCACTCTTTGAGAATTTCCTATTTTCGGCACTTTTATCGTAAATAACTATACCAACGGCAAAAACAAATTGATATTTTGTTCACCGCCGCCGTCCGCTGTTCTTGCAAATTCGAATAGTTCGAATTTGGACGTTATTCCTAAAGAGATAAAGCTTTGAAAAATATTTGGCAATGGCAAAAACAAATTGGTATTTTGTTCGCCGCCGGCCCGTCCGCCTAAATAATTAATAATTGTTTATAAATTTGCGCCAAATTCATTTTTAGGGTGACACCGTAAGATGTCACGTGACCTGATCGAAAAACTGTTACAATGTTATTGAGGTTTCACTTCTGCCGGCACTCCCGGAGTGCAACCCGGTCTTTTTTTTTTGTTACTCTTGATTTTACACATGTGCGAGCTGTGGTCACCTATAAGTGGCTAAGCATCTTACTTGGATTTTTTGTATTTAAGCCAAATGTATTGTTCAGATGTGTTATCTGTTGGTGGTCCTTAAATAAATAACTAAATAATTTCAAAACACAGTTTCGTTGTCACCATGCAGGTAGGTTAGGGTAGGTTACGTTAGATTAGGTTAGGTTATGTTAGCACGATACGCAGGATAGGAGGTCCGCCTTTGTTCCTGCCATTTGTAAAGTGGCCGCCAATAGAATTTGCTAACTCTATGTAAACAAACCGCCATAGTGAAAGACAATTTCAATATGGCGGTTTGTTTACATAGTTAGCAAATTCTATTGACGGCCACTTACTTTACATGGCTATTTTTTAGGACAATACTTTTATGCCTGTTGTAATGATGCCAAGTAACTATTATGACTTTTTTTATTTATGCTTTCTGATGCTAGTCTTTGTGACGATTATGCTTTCTATGTTTATGCTTTTTAATTGTATGCCTTAAGATGATTAGGCTTAACTCTAATTCGACTAAAAAAATATGCGTAACACTATTATTACAAATCATTTAATGCGATCCAACAGTGAACCTACCAATAACCGGCGAACGAAAAACCATAGAGGTCTAAGTAGCGCCGCAAAATGGCCCCACAGAATGGGTGCCATTGCCATTATGCAGGGATGAGGGCGGGATGTCAAAACGATGCCAGGCTGCCTTTTAGTTTGAAGATGCGTATAACGGTTTTGGGCACGTGTTTGGGAAGAAAATCAGATAAACAATCATAAAGTCAAGAATCATATATCTGAAAATCAGATATTGTTTCTTAATCTAGTCAGAACGGCGTTTCAAAGGACGTGATAATTTCCAATGCACCCCCTTAAATTAAATGTGAAACATCCGAGAACAGCAATGGCCTTACCAGTAATAACCGGCTCCCCGAATTTGTTTCCATAGTCCGAAGCGCCGTTGCTAGCCTCGATGATGATTTGCAGCGGGCTGGCGAAGTTGCTCGGGTATTCCCAGTTTTTTTCCTCCCACGGTAACTCATAACCTGAAATATATTCGGCAATTAACATTTTGTAATGTAGCAAGGAAGATTTCTAAATGTTTCTTATTACCATCTTCCTGGGTCGTCACACAGATTTTAGGTTCGCGTCTTTGAGTGGCCATTGTCAAAGTTAAAGGGCTACAAAGCCAAATTTTTGGTGGGACTTTTAATCCGTATAAACGGCGTCTTGTCTTATTCATTACTGTGCGATAAAAACACTATTTATATGCAAGTAAGCTCTTAACTTTTGACCACAGGAAAGACGAATTTTGTTTTAACCCTTTAACGGGCATTATGTTTCTCATACAGGCCATTATACACCTAGCAATATGTCACAACCACCTATAGACGCAGCTGATCATCTATGATTCACTTTTGAAGACGGTTGTTGTTACAAATTGATAGGAGTATAGAACGCTTAAAACAATTTGGTCAGCGAAATGTGGATTAAGTTATTTAGAAAATAAAATTGTAATTAATTGCATGAAAAACAACGGGTATAACGTTGTCAAAATTCGATTGAAATCAAAAACATAATTCTGTTGCACACGGGGAGGCTAGGCTAGCTACGATTTTAAACCTTATTGCAATAGCATAAGACTCCCTTCTTCCGACCCCCTGCACATCTCTGAAGTGACTCTCGTTCCAAACGAGGCTACGACACAAACACAAATGAGTCTCCACTGTGAATACGGGTGTAGACTCTAAATTATTATTACTCCAAAAGAAAGAAAGCAAAAAAATATGCTTAGTGACGAAAATCCCATTCGGATATCTCAAAGAATTACGAAGCTACAACCGTTTTAATATTGCTTGTTAGAGAGAGAAAACGCAAACAGTGTGTGACGTCACATTACAGGATGCTCTCGGGGGGCCGCGTCGACGGCGACGCCGAACACGATGGGCACGGCACATTGCCGTCTTCTAGTGACGTCACAACCTTGCGTTTTGCGAAATACCCCTTCTTCAAACTTTGGACACTTATAATTTCGTGATTATTTAACCTTTTGCGTTGTTTTTTTCTCAATTTGACTACATTTTTAATCCTTTTTCGAGAAAATATGACATTATTGACTATTTTATTTAGTGTCTACACCCCTATTATGCCAATAATAAATCAAAGGTACTATACCAGGTATGTGCAAATTCCCGACGCTGTAACCAACAGTACCAGCGACAGTGTGACCCCCCCTGCCGACCCCCTGCACGTCTCTAATGCGACCCCCCGTGCCAGTAGTGGCCCCACTAAATGGGGCCACAGCTGTGGGCATATTGTGGGTCTCAGCCGTGAAGATAATGTCGGATTCGGTCACTTCTTGGACCACTTGAGATGGTGCTCGTACGTTCTTCGGCTTTAGCTTTGTGTGTTTGAATCCTTTGATGGCACTAAAAATAACAAGTCATTGTCACATATGATAACTGATCAGAGGCCCCTAGCATGATAGGTTTTATCGCTACGTTTTACGTGACGTTAAGACTTTACTAGCTAGGCAGGTATGATCATGTCGTGCAGAAAGAAGATAGTCATGTCACTAGTACAGGTCGACACACGTAAAAAGAGCTCTGCGCGCCATATTAAATGTATGGCCGCCAGGTGGAGGTGTGAATGTCGAGGGTTGTGAGAGGTAGACCAACAAAGAGGTGGATGGTCTGCGTAAGAGACGATCGGAATAGAAAGCAAGCGAGTAGAGATAGAGAGGTATGGCAGAAAAAGATGCGCCGACCCTAAGTCAGGGTTCGAAAGGATAATTATCAATGATAATTATCGATAAAATATACATTAACATACTTAAGTCCAAATATTACAATTATTACATGACTACTATAAGCCAGTCAGTTTAGTCAAGCCCGTTCGTTATAGCTCCCGGTGCAAAAGTGCCCATAACGCTCACGCTCATTATCGATTGATAATTTTAAAAAATGCGCTCGTGAAAGCGTACATGTATTTCCGCACTTGCGACTATCCGAACGCACGAAGTGTCAACGTGACGTGCCGCGCCGTGGGGATTCCCCTTACAAGAAGAATTCAGTTCGGATCGGATTATGCAAAGTTGAGCGAACTCGAGTGTCATTGGTTCTTATACTGGTGATAATCAGAGGTCGGAATTTTCGTGGCACTTTTGAGCTGTCATAGGGACTTCTCGTTTATCGACTTCAGATTATACATATGTATATCGATAAATACAGAATACAATATATGTAAAATATGATTCGTTGATTACGAGTGATGGGTAAACAACATGCAGTCTTATCGTGATTGGGCGATCTCATTTCTAGGAAATTATAAATAGAAGTTAAAATAATAATATTTTATAGTAGAACATGAAATTAATAAATGTTAAAACATTGAACTGAACTGATTCAATTTAAAATTGTTAACTTTTCATTGTTTTCATTACAAATCTCTATTTAACAATTTCAGCCACCCAAAAGTTATCTAAATAGATCGCTCTTTAGCGGTAAGACTGCCTGTTGTTTACCTCTACTTTTAATCTAATTTCATATGTTGTGTTCTATAATTTATCGATATAATTATGAATATCGGTAGTCGATAAACGAGAAGCCCCTAATGACAGCTCAAAAGTGCCACGAAAATTCCGACCTCTGGCGATAATTATCGGATGCTCTTGATAATTTCGAACCCTGCCCTAAGAAAGGGCGAATGATCAGAGTAGTAAATTAGGGTGGGTTAAAGTCAGGATGGATGGGAAGTTTGACAGTTCTCTGTGGAATGACAACGCTACATTTAACGTTGATCAGCATGTCGTCGTAAGTAGCCACCCACCATTACACATTTACATAGCAGTTTAGGTGGCGTTGTTTATGTTACAGTGAAAAATTTGAATACGGCAATGAGCTGAAGTCAAAGGGATTACGCAAACACAGAGCAAACTATACTTTAATGCTGCTAAATAAAGTATAAAATAGCATTCCCTAAAATCAAATAAGTAGTAATTAAATGAGTAAAACGTGACTTTAAATTAAATATCTTACCTGCTGTTATCTCCAAACTTGATGACATTGTTATTGTTTGACGTAGCTTGAGTGGAAGCGACCATATCTATTAATGACTCGTTGATCTCTTTGCCATCCAATATGATTTTGCCCTTGAAAGAATATTCGCAATATTAACCAACTATTTAATATAAATATTCCAGAACAAATATTGCATACAATAGTGCAAATTAAATGTTAAGCTTTTACTCCAGCAAAACAGTTTTAACAATTTTGTATGAAATGCCATTACGGGTCTCTCGTCTCGCTGCGCTCGAAACGTGACACTTCGAAGCCCATTATGAAGAACACAACGTCAATATTTCATTGCATGTTTGAGAAAAGAATATTTGTATTGTATTGTAAACCTATCGTATAATTCAACAAGCAATATATGGCATGTTTCCAGTGGTATAGTTTGTTGAATTAATTTACTTCATCAATTGAATCATTCATGTGGTATTATTACCTTGAAAAACCAATGACGAGAGTGCTCGCTGTTGCTCTGAGCTAAATCAAATAACTCCACACTTGTCGGGTCGCGCTTCAGTTTATTCACAAACAGGTCTGTATAAAAGTCCATGTCCCATGAATCAAAGGCTAGACCTGTAAAAAAACACTAGTGTCAATAAGCCTCAAAATGGCACAGCTTATGGGTCCTTACGCCTAAAACGAGCGTATTTTGCAAAATGCTTGCTTTTTCATTCAAGATTACGACGTAACTATTAGTATTTATTCAAAAACTGATAACGTCGTAACTGGTAACGTACTTAAATAATTATCTCTTACACTAGAGGCTAACATGGTTCAAATTTTCATTTTCTGTTTCTAAACCTAAAATAAATGAGTTTTCTTGGGAGTCTTTTTCAAATTTTGTCGTTTCGGTTCTCAATTTTACAGTAAACAAGAATCATTAGGTACATGAATGATTACAATTCACATCACCAGATCTTTTACGAGGGGCTGACATGATTGAAAATCAAAGATTCTTTTGAAAAAGTTGATAAAACACCTTCCGAGTTTTCTTAATTTTTTTGGTGAAAACAGGATTACATTATTTTTTTTTACCGCAAATTGTACTTTTATTTTGCCCTAAAAATAATATGACAGCAAATTATAACTTTATGTTAACCCATAAAAAAATAATCATAACTATAGGACCTACGATGCCGTAAATGTATATTTTTTTTAAAAACTTATAAATCACGCTGCACAGATGCCACGCGCCGAAATTTATTTTTAAAAAAATATTAAGAGGTTAAGAAATGATTATTTAATTACGTTATCAGTTTTTGAATAAATACTAATAGTTACGTCGTAATCTTGAATGAAAAAGGAAGCATTTTGCAAAACACGCTCCCGCTCCTGCTTATGTGGGAGTAAGGACTCTTAAGCTGTCTATCACTGAGATAAAGCATTTTCGGATTATTCACTACACTTTGCTTAGTAAACTATGTCAACATATAGTATCGAGGTCTCAAATCTTCAGCTATTTTTGTGGAGAAAACCTATGATAGAGGTACCCAGCCAGTAGCGGTGTTAGGGTAGGGCGCGGTGGGGCGACCGGCCAGGGCGCCGGACACAAAGGGGCTCCGGCGCCCCTTTATGTCCTCTCGCTCATTGAGTTAGGGGGCACCTTAGAAATCTCGCCCAGGGCGCTGGTAGTGCTAAAACCGGCACTGTACCCAGCCATTGAGGAATGTCCGGCATCGGGTTTTATGGCTCTAAAACCCAATGGCGGACACTGTAACTTGACTACCATCTGCGCTCCCATGCCGAGAACTCTATTTAATCACAATCATGATTTATAGCACCATGGTAAAATACAAGTTGTTACAGTATATATCCATGTTGCGGGTCCAGTGGTCTACAATAAGTTACAATCATCTATAACTGCGGCTGTGAGCATCCCAGTACTTAAAATTAAATTGAAAAAGTGGCTTTGTGAGCAATGTTTCTATAGCTTTAAGGTATTAATTGAATTTAAATAATTAATAAATAATGTTAGTACTATGTAACACGAAATTTGTACCTTATGTTAATTATGGTATTGTATATGAATATGAATAAATTTTGACTTACAATGTGTTATTACCAATAAACTAGGTCTATGTCTATAAAAGCCTCTCACAGACCCTGTAGCATTTTTTTTAAACATTAAATATATTATATAAGTACTACAATAATTGTAGTACAATTACACAATTATTAGACCCACTATAATATTATACTTTGACTGCAACGAAATGCATACATGTGCATAGTAATATATAATAAACTACCTGATGACCTAAAATTCTTAAGCCAAAATAGCTTTAAGAACAAATTGACAACATGGCTTCTGCCTGGCATGGGGTGTAAAAAAAAAATTGGATTTGTGACATGTTGTTTGATATGATGTTTGTCTAATTATTATTTTAATTTTCTCTCCACCTCCTACTTATTGTAAATGACATTTTTTATTTAATTATTATTTGACATTGTTATTCTTAAATACCCTTATCACGAAACAAATTATTTTTTAATTAAATATTTTTGTTTTGTGCCAAGGCTGTGAAACAAGTCTATAACACGATACAGAGGGCGCTAGTCTTAGCGGGAATGTAATGCAAAAATACACAGCGTAAGTCACTGTCCTCGTAGCTCAGTTGGTAGAGCAGTCTAGCGTTAATAGAAAGGTCGCAGGTTCGAATCCTGTCGGGAGCTACAGACGAAGATGGTTTATTTTTCCATTATATTCTTTCTCTGTATCATATCGATTATTGTTATTCTTGTTTGCATTTGATATTATTATAATTTTGACTTGTTAATACTAATTTTTATGATTATTATTTGGAATTTAACACTCCTCAAAAAAAAATGTTTTGCACGCCTGCACGCAGGCTGAATGCACTGGCCTACAATGTTGTAATTTTTAAGAACTATGTAACTGCATTCCGAGCAAAATAAATATCTTTGAATCTTTGAAAGATACTACATTTATTTTTTACATTCTATCCAGAACTAATTGCTATCATCAAAAAGAAAAGATCTTTCATACGGAGGCACTGGAGACTCGCTATATATGGCTCGTCCCAGGATACTTCACTTGCGACCCCTATGTCCTTTTACGCGACCCTTAGTTGGCTTTTACAAAAGGCGCGGGACCGTATCCGTTATAACCCGGTTACAATATCTGTGGACTCTGGTACGGTGCGCAAGGCGCGCGGGGCGAGCGCGGGTAGGTAAAAGAGAAGGGGGAGGCTTCACATTCCAGCGCGGTCCACAGATATTGTAACCGAGTTGTACCTATTCTACCAGCTTGAAAAGATTCTCAGTGAGTTAAGGGCTGTGAAAGAAAAAATATGATACTTTACCCAGTTTTTGGTTCACCCCTTCCATAGCTGGCCGGCCTTCATTCAGAAGAGGCACAACGAACCACGGTTCCAAATCCTTAGGCAGGCCCTCATTGAAACTGTGCCTCGGGAGATTCTCTGACGTGTAAATGCATTGCGTCATCCTGTCATGCAAGACTGCTGCCAAATCTTCAAATTGCTTCTTAAAGACATTCTTGGTCTTTTTGAAGGTGACGAGGTGTCTAGTGGACACTTCGAGGCGAACGACATCACGCAGACCGACGCTTTCGCAGATCTGTACCGAGTTACTTGAGTCTGCTGTTGAGAAATTGAACCTAACAAAAAGAAGATACTTTGATTAAAACTTTCACGATTCTCACACATTATTTATACTAAACGGGACTTAATCGCGTATAATTAACTTATTTATTTACCGCACTGAGGTCTCCCGACGTTTCGGATGTGTTGCAACATCCAAACTTGGATGGGTTGTCCCGTGACCATGGATGTTGCAACACATCCGAAACGTCGGGAGACCTTAGTGAGTTAAATAAATAAGTTAATTATACGCGATTAAGTCCCGTTTAGTATAAATAATGTAAGAAGATACTTATCTTTTAGTTTGCAGTGACAGTTTACAATATGAGATACGATTAATACATCCTTGTTGTGTAATATAATTGATATCGTGTTATAGGCTTGTAACACCGGATCACTGATTTGAAGAGAGTCGAGAATCTCACTCTAACGTAATTCTGCGTCCTCTCTAGGAACGTGTGATAAGTGATAATTCTGTAAGTCTCACTGACCACGACACAACAGCTCCGTCCTCACGCAAGGGGTAGGCAGTGATCACAGATTTTCCATTCCTAATTAGGCTAGGCTAAACTAATGTGAAATACAATAATAAGTACATTACTACAGAGGCCGGGAAGTAAGGGGTTGCCGGCCAAGCACATATAGACGGATAGTTATGAGGCTGGCAACCCTTTTCACTCCGAGGTATGTATGTATAGTGGTTTTCTCAAACATGCAATGAAATAAATAAATAAAACTCCAAGAAATAAAACTTTAATTTTCATGGCTGAACGCCGTGATGCTGTGCCACAATATGTGGAATGGAAATTAAAAAAGACCATCTTGCAGGCCTAGGCCTCCAATTTTGTATGAAATGCCATTAGAGGTCTCTCGTCCCGCTGCGCCCGAAATGTGACACTTCGAAGCCCATTATGAAGAACACAACGTCAATATTTCATTGCATGTTTGAGAAATGTTAATATAAAGAAGTGACAAATTAATAATTACCTTGGCCCAATTTCAATAACAATCTGGTTATCTTTCACATTAGTGTATACAGTATTATTCCTTAAAGATTGAGGCTGCAGCGGGGAACTCAGCAGCCATTGCAGAATCTTTATCTGATTAATGTTCAGGTATTCACAACCTTCGGCCAGTTCCACATGGTAACACAATTCAGTAGATAATTCTATTACATCCAGGTCAATGACTCTTAATTTTTCAAGTATCTCTTTCGTCTTATGCAGACTAAACGCTTCACAGGAAAAAAACCTTATTATAGTCATGATGAACTGTATATTTCAGTGGAGTCGTACACTACTGGCCGCGAAATTGATGTCACGGACGCGTATATAAACTGATATCTTACATCAATGGCAAAGTTCAACACAGCATGGAGTTATCTGTAACGAATATAGACAAACAGCTTATGCAATAAGAATGCGTAGATGACAACAATGAGATGAGCACATATTTTTCGTGATTTACTTATGAGCACATTGACCCCAAAGGTCGTGTGGAAAATTTACTACGTATAGTCCTGGCAATGAACTGACAACTTGTATGGAAAAAATGTCAATTTTGGAAATAATTTATAATACGTTATTTTTTATGTATAACGGATATATTATCAATTAAATAGTTACCCAGCTACAAAATCCGACAAAAATTCAGACATCGAAAAAATGATAAGTTAACTGGCTTCTAAAAAGTCAGTAAAAATATTAATAAATGTTTTTGTCTTTATTTTGGTTCATTTGCATTTGCTCTAAGTATAATATTCAAGATAAATCGTACAAAAAAAGATAATGCATGCTTCATTTAAATCTACATAATTACTTCCGGGTAGAAAGTTTGTCGGATTCTTGACTAAATCATCTAAGAATAACATTTTCAAATGAAATCAACTAAAAAAACGCTATTATAAATTAATGTTTTTCAAAACAGTATTTTGCCTGGAGTAGTATATCGGTGACGCTGTGTCTGATTTAAATGCAACTGCCAGACCACATTCAATCATTTCAATCTATGTATAGACTCCTCTCTATATCATGTACCCTATTGTAGATTAAATGGCTTGACACATTTTTTCACTTATGTTGTGCTCTGGGATAAAAGACCTTTAAGTATAGTGCAGAAAAGTCACTTTAATTTGTTGGGGTCAAATCCGGCAAGCCAAAGTTGACCAACTCCCCGAAGCGAAACAACCAAGTTAACTTGTGCACACTTGTGTAAGTTGACAAACTAAAAAGATTAAAATACAATACTGCTATTCTGTCTCGCTGCTCTGTCTTATCCAGCAGCTTGCCCAGAGTGTAAACGACTCTTCAAAAGAACTTTGACGCTTATGATATTTTTCGAGCTAACAACTTATCATGCTGTAGGTAACAAATTTCATTTTTTTCCCTGCCATGTGACAGGTATCACATTAATAGGGAATATGCATGGGACTTCCATTTTGAATAAATTGCTCTCAATCGATGCGGATATACGTACGGTCACGGACTTTAATTGTTGAGCCATTTAGAGCTCACTTTATACTGGACAATTCATAGCTTAACTATCAAAAACCAAAATGAGTTGACACCTAAATGGCTCAACAATTAAAGTCCTTGACCGTACCTACGTAGAAATATCATACAACCGAAATATTTAAATAAAAAGCGGCCAAGTGCGTGTCGGACCACGCACAACGAGGGTTCCGTCCCTATTAAAAAGGTCGTATCGTTACTGAAATCTTATGGCACTTACGTTTTTTTCTTTAAGGAACGCAGTTTTTTAGAAATATCTCAAAAACGTTTGAACAGATCTTGTGCAAAACAATTTTTGCTGAAAGAATTTAATAAGCCCTATGAGCCTGATTTTTTTCATATTTTTAACATACACGGTTCAAAAGTTAGAGGGACACAATTTTAGTGACTTTCGAGGCGATTATCTCCGACTCTATTCACTTAATCAAAAAAATTGCTGAGAAACCTTATATTTATTTTGAAAGGCCTATCGATTTATGTGCCACATGTGGGCTTGCAATGAAAAAAAAATATAGACTTTCAGTTTTATGTATGGAGCGAACCCCTAAACAATTTTTTTTTAGTAATTTAATTACAAAACTGAAGAGGTTAACAAAATACACCTATCCTCAAAATTTTATTCAAATACACCTTATAGTTTGCGAGTAAAATGCCTGTGACATACAGACGGACAGACAGACAGACAGACAGACATGACGAATGTATAAGGGTTCCGTTTTTTGCCATTTGGCTACGGAACCCAATTGCTATTGCTTGGCTATTGTATTAGTTTAACCTAAAAAAATATTCATATCAATACCCTTAATCACGAAAGCAGCAGAGCAGAAGAGGAGAGCAGTCTAGCGTTAATAGAAAGGTTGCAGGTTCGAATCCTGTCGGGGGCTAGACGAAGATGGTTTATGTTTCCATTATATTCTTTCTCTGTATCATATTGTTTAGTTTCCTGGTAAATTTAACGACCTCTGTAGCCAAGTTGGTAGTGACCCTGCCTATGTGCCAGAGGTCCCGGGTTCGAATACCGGTAAGGGCATTTATTTGTGTAATGAGCATGAATATTTTGTTCCTGAGTCATGGATGTTTTCTATGTATTTGAGTACCTATTGATTTATCCATGAAAGTACGTATATGGTCGTACTAACCCATACTACAAGCTTTGCTTAGTTTAGCTCCTTTAGTTTACCTCCTCTAAATTTAAATATTTACTTTATAGATTCTTACTGGTCAAATGTTATTATAATTTAGAGGATTATCTTAATGATACTACTATCCTAATTTAAATCTATTTTAAGTCTGTGTCTTGGTATTAGTGATATGACAATGACATGTATATTTCATATTTTTTAAATTCGACATGTAAAACTGGCAATTTGTTCGTCAAAAGGCACATAATGGTTTTGTGACTAACATTGAATTGTAAACGTTGACATCTTAGAATCATATTTTATTATAATTAGCATATTTTCTGACTTTGACTTTTTTTAGCAATTATTTACTTGTATTAGAATATTCGTTAATTAGATTTGAAACTAGTCATTGTTACTACCTTTATTTAAGACTGTAAACAATTATAATTTAATGCATGCCACTTCTACTACTGAGTGACTGCATGAAAATTCGTATGCCTCCGGGTACGACATAGTGAAACAACACCGCTTTTACCACTATCTGCAATATTATGTCATGTATATTGTATACCTATGATCGACGAATAAAGTATTTGTATTTGTATTTATTTGTATTTGACTAGGTTGATTTGTGTAAGTTTGTCCCCAAATATTTATTTATTTAAACGGGCACATAATTATAACATAAACAATATTCTAGTAAGTTACAAAATATGCCCAACACAAATCATCACAATTATCACAAATATTACAATTGAAAAAAAAAGAAAATTCCAAATTATCCAATGTTCAAGTTGATTAGTTAGTAATGGAAAAGTATATCACTGTAGCGTGGTCCTACACCACGACGTTCGCCGCAGCATAAATTGTTGATTGTTATTGAAAAGTTACTTCATCTATGCCATCAATAATACTTATTTGTAAATTTAGATACATTAAAAGTTTTACAACAGAGAGTGAATAATAAAAATAACACTTACAAACATATCCAGATTAACAGTGTTAACCTGTTTTTATTTGACGATAAATGATTTTCTACGACGGTCAACTCGCGCGCCGCTAGTGACAAAGTATTTGGAAATTTGGAATGGATATGGACATGGACACTGACAATGACATTGACAGCAATGCAATGCACAGATTACTAATATGTAGCTAGCTAATGCAATGACAGCTTGATACATAATTTCGGTGCTGCATCCAAAAATCCGAATGAGCCTAAAGAAGACGCTACACGAGCGAAATCGGCAGGACTGCCAAGCAAGATCACAGATAATCTAGTATGGACTGACCTTCATTTGCATGGCGGGCCGAATCACGTGGCGGCCTGCATGCAGTCCTGCTGATATCGGCTCGTGTAGCGTCTCCTATACAGACATCCAAAGAGAATATAACCACTACGTTCTAAGAGACGGGACTTCGAACTAAGTTTTGGATGACAGTGACATGACATTTTCATTTGATTTTGACATGATAACTCAATTGATGTTTAGCTTTTTTCCATACCAAATTAAAAATTCCAATACGGAAGTAAGTCGTACCAACATAATGGCACGAAAGGGATTAGGGATGTAGTAATTACACTATCGATGTCGATAATATTAGTACGCAACGTTATCGATATCGATAAATGATGATGTTCAGGTCCACTGCATGAAGTTTAACTTATTGTACTACTAGTAGTAGGAGATCTTAGGGCCCGTTTTCTAAGGGGACCTTGCATTTTTAAGACAAAGGAAACCGCTTGGAACAGGTGTTCCTGGGGGTGATCTGAGCTGATTTAGCCCGGTTGCCACGAGGTTCCCCCCAGCAGGTGGGCAGGGGGGGGGGGGGGGGAAGTGCCTCCGGCGCGCCTCACTCTAAGTTTTATATCTGTATACATCTAGCAACTATATCAAGTTTGGTGTCTTTTTCGTATAATTACAAAACACATACAAATTATGAATGCAGGACAGTCGCATTCTTTCTTTTTTGTCCCATTCACTGCAAATGTAACTTGGTAATCCTATTTATATTTTGATGGGATTACAAAGTTATTTATGCAGTTGGTGTATCTAGAAAACTGGACCGAAATTGCAAAATATTTTAGTATTTCCCTGATTTATACACTAAACACTAGTGTAGAATACAGTTTTAAAGTGAATGCGTGCTTAAACTAATTTCCTACGCATTAAACTAAATACCGACTTCAAGACGGCCCACGGTGCTACACAAAATATTTTTTTTTATTACAATAAAATTATAAGGCATAAATGGCTGACAAGTTTATTATTTTATATAGTAGGATAACTGGGCTATTCACAGATATTTTTTTTCTAGAGCTAATCCTAATAGTTTTAATTCTGTAGAGGATTTTCGAAAAAAAAATGGTAAAGATTTTTTTTGAATTTTGAATTTTTCGGTGTTTTTGTATGGGTGAGTGAAAATTTAGTCACAAAAATGAATTCTTCATCCTCGAATTATACGAAAAAGACACCAAACTTGATATAGTTGCTAGATGTATGCAGATATAAAGCTTAGACTTCCCCCCCCCCCCCCCCCCCTCCATAAAAATTATTTAGGAGTAGTTAGGTAGATTTGTTTACAAAATTTCACCAATTCGTCCACCTACTTGTCTCTTTTTCGTTCGCAAGCAGTCCCAATGCATAATTCTTCTTGTTATAAGACAGCTCCCGCTTGTATTATCCAAGTGCCGTTGATTTTCAAAAGTAAATCAATGTTTACGCTCGATATTTCGTTATTTTCGTTATGGGTATCTACTTACATTATAGGTTAAACAAACTTGTATGTAGGAAGATACCTAAAGTTCTTGGTATCTATTATGCTGGCTTTAAACTGGTTGATGACGAGAATCTTATACATATTATGTTTATACATTTGAAAATAACTGAGTACGTATTTTAAATGTATTCGTCAAAACCATTGGTTGTTTGTCACACATGTTTTCTCCTGCAAAGACTACAATATATTCTCCTGAAGCAAAGACTACAATATACATACTGAGATAGACAGGCAACTCAGCCAAATTGAGAAGGCATTTTATGCTTGCGTACAAGCGCCATCTGTGCTGTGGCGGATAAAACTTTTCAAACGCTAAAAAAAAAGAAGGAACTTCTCAATTCGGTCGTATTTTATTAATCAGTATTTTAAATGTTTGTAATAACTGTTGTGAAATGAAACGTAAAAATGAGGAATACACAGATTTATTTAAGTTATTAACAATACATTAGTAACTTCATGCATGGAAAGGAGCATATTATTAATATAAAGCAAGAAACATTAAAACGACACGCTCATACAAAACCAAGGTCACTCGGTACTACATTTTCCTAGATATTTCTCAACAGACCGCCGCGCTCGGTCGACTAGCGGTGTCTATAGCCCTTCCAGGTCCTCCAGTAATATAACCGTTTTACATAACAATAAAACGATTATTATATGCCGAGAGAAAACACAGCGTCGCATTATGAAGAAGAAGCAATGTGTCAACTCACCTGTTGTCAGATTAATACTTACGATTCCTGAACGGATCTTTGGTTTCTGAACGAGTTTTGTCTGTCAACGTCACCGCTAGGCGGGAAGCTGGTCCCGACCTGTCATTGATGTCTTCACCAGGAAGAACCTTCCTGCGACGCTGTGTTTTCTCTCGGCATATAATAATCGTTTTATTGTTATGTAAAACGGTTATATTATATGCCTGTCGGAAAACACAGCGTCGCATTATGAAGACGTGTTTGTTATCTGCTGGTGACTAAAAAAATACACACGCAATGATGATATAAATCAAACAGCATGTAATGCAATAGAATAATTATAATGAAAGCTATTAATCATCATAAAAAAAAAAAAAAACAAAACATAAACAGTCTCGCTGCACTGTATTCATATAAATTCCAATATATTATTGGTTTTATGTATTGAGAAGATGTCATAAAATGTTTTTAAAATAATATATATCTCAATGTTTACATTGTTTCCACTGCGCCCGTGTTGGTTATTTTTCTGAACTCTAATACATATGCCTTCACATTCATGCCTCTTCAGCTCCCATCCTGATTGACGATGAGAGCCTTTGTCAGTTTTTGAACCGAAGCTAGGCCAGATATGAATTATTTCTCCGTAGTCCTTGTAATGATCTTCTGCGATCTTCAAGAGAGTCAAATCATGAATTCTACGACCTGAAGCTAAAAGAAGTATGACTGAAGCCCGGCGTGCTGCTTCAAAGAGTGTGTCTTCTGCAGGAGTGTTACACAGCCAATCTAAGACCAGCCTGCAATCCCAAATTGGACACTTCTGTGGAGGAGGTTTCACATTCTGAATTGCCCTCAGAGTGTTTTTAATTAAAAAATTAGAGAACACCTCCGTCTGGCCACAATAAGTGGATATGGCTGACTTCTGAAGCAGCATAGTATTATAGGAAAGGCCTTCCTCTAAATACGTACTGGCCAAAAACTGTGCAACCTCTTCTGCCTTGGGTGCTCTGCTGTCAATCCGATTGTCAGTACACCACTTCCTCCAACGTCTTATAGCAGGTAGGTATGTAGTAATAGTAGATGGTCTCCATCCCTTCTTTAATAAGCTTTTCTCTTCTTTTGACCAAGACGCTATTTTCTGACACCACCCCCAACTTTCCAGATCTGTAGGGCTAGTTTTTCCACCATGAGTGGTGGCCGGCCTGTGGTCAGATCTACCAGTACTTTCCGTAAGTTCTGGATTTGGTAGGGTTCGTCCCTCGCTCGTGACTGGAGATCCGCTCTCCAAAATGGCTGAGTCCAATCCGGAGCCACTAACAGATAACTGCCTCGGACCCGGTTTAAGTGGGTCAATACTCGTGGGATCAAATTCGGGGGAGGGAAGAGCCATGCCAGGTTGTAGTCCCAGTCCCGACTGAATGCGTCGATGAAGACTGCTCCACGATCTGCTGGGTCGATACTGGCGTATTCTGGGACTATAGCCGACCTTTCGGACGCGAAGAGGTCGAACTCGGGTTCTCCCCACAGCCTGAATACCTCCGAGGTAGCTGCGGGAAGTAGGTGCCACTCCGGCAGTGGTTGTTTCCGAGACAACCGGTCTGCTATTGTATTGAATCTGCCCGGCAGATACTGAGCTGACAGAGTTATATTCCATAGATCCACTACTGATAGAAGTTGGAATGTGAGGCTCAGTAGACCTATCGATTTGGTCCCCCCCTCTTTTCGAATGTAGGCGATCAGAGTCCGGTTGTCTGACTGCAACAGCACATGTGAGTTTCTCAGGGTCCGCCCCTGAGCCTTTATTGCAGACAACACTGCATACATCTCCTTTTTGTTGCTGTGCCAACACCTTTGACGACGATTCCAGGTACCTGCTAGTGTCAACTGATCCAAGTGCGCCCCCCACCCTATGTCTGACGCGTCTGTCGACAAGAAGTGATCTACAGGGGGTAGGCGCATTGGTACCGTGGCTTCTTTTATGGCTCCGAGCCACCATTCCATAGCTTTCAAAGCCAAAGGGGGAATCTCTCGTACCTGGTGTGTGTCTCTCCTGAACTGGCGAGAGAATATTTGCAGGTGGCGACAATGTAGTCTTCCTCTTGGAACTACGTAACAGGCGAAGTTGAGAAGCCCCAGGAGGCGTTGCAGCTGCCGAAGCTTGCTTGCTCTCTGAGACCTCATGAGCTCTAGAAGATGAGCGATTGTTCCTTCCTTTTTTCCCGTCAGACTCATTTGATTCAATGAGGTGTTCCAACAAATTCCCAGGTACTCTACTGTCTGAGCGGGAATTAGTACAGACTTCTGGAAGTTGACCTGCCAGCCAAGCGACCCCAGGAGCTCCACAGCCTCCGCGGCTTGAAGGGACAATAAAGTCCGGTCCTGATGGGCCAAAAGGAAGTCGTCTAGGTAGACTAGAACTCGACAACCTTTTCTGCGTAGGGTCTCCGCAACCCAGCAGGTAATGCCTGCGAAAAGGCGAGGTGCTGATGACAGGCCAAGAGGGAGACAGGTCATCTGTAGGATCTCTCCCAGGTAGCTGACACATAGAAATGGTTGGTGCGACTGAGCTACCGGAACATGGAGGTAAGCCTGTGAAATGTCTATTTTTACAAGCCAATCCGCTGGCTGCAGGAAGTCCGGTACAGACGAATGTGAAATCAGGTGAAAATGCTTGGTCAGCACAAACCTGTTCAGTCCTCGGAGATCGAATATTGGTCTTACCCCACCATCTCCCTTCCTCACCAGGAACATTTTTGAGAGGAAACATGGAGCAACCTGGTTGGGTCTTACCTTTAACACTCTTGACTTTTTTAATTTTTCTATCTCCTCTGACATGTGTCTGGAAGGTTTGGTGGCAAATCTTTGGATTATAGCTTGGGATGGATAAATCAGTGGGGGCTTCTTTACGAAGGGGATGCGCGAGGCCGTCACAGCTCTCAGAATGAATTTGTTGGCCCCTAACTCCCTCCATTTCTCTTGAAACCTTGCCAGGCACCCCCCGCTGAACACTGTCATATAGTCACTTTTCCCTAGGGAATTGGGTTTGCTGCTGAGAGCGAAAGTTGGACCTCTTTCCTTTACCCTTTCCTTTATCAACACTGTTCTTGCGAAAAAACTTTTTTGGCTTTTTACTGTAAGGGCCCTCCTGATGCTGCCCTGTCTCGGCAAATGACATCTTTCTCTTGTGCGATGGTTTTTTAATTTGCACTGCAGGTACATTGAGCCAAGCAGCCGGACCCCCAAGTGACTGAACTATCTGAGACAACTTCTGCTGATCAAAGAGATGCTCTTCCGAAGGAGGAATATTCCTGATTGCTTGTTGCACATTCTTATCCGTCATCTCCTGAAGGATCCGTTCCCTTCTTGTCTCAATACATTCACTTCTCTTACCACATATAACCTTCAGACACTCTTCAATATTCTTCCCATAACTAGATCCATCACTGAATCCCTCCATTAATTTTTTGAATAATGCGTCAGGGTTTAAGTCCTCCGGAGACCTGAATACCCAATCTATAACATCTTGGAGATTCTTTCGTACCAGTTCTCTTTGCTCCAACACCGCGTTGGATAGTCCTGCCATTACCTTCTCTGTCCCTAATAGGAAGTCTTTATCCTTTGTAAACCGGCAGAGCTCTTCATTAACTTTTAAATCCGTAAAAGCTGGTGCTGCAGTAAAATTAAGCAACGCCTTAGAGTACCTAACCTCCTTCCAAGAGGGCAGACCGAATTGTTGCAATTCCTTAATAGTCTGCACCCTCTCTGGTACAGCAGTCTTAATGAGTTTATTTTTGTCAACATCGGACTGTAGCTTTCCGAGAACAATGGTTTTTGCACTAGGGTTCGTCAAAAATGCATTAGAAGACGACGCCACCGGCTGCACAGGCGGCGGCGCAAGGGGCTGTACTAGTGGAGGTTGTGTAAAATACGAGCTGCTTACTTGCTGAATTTATTGTGACAGGATTCCTACTTGGTTGACCAAGGCAAGGATGCGCGGGTCTGCATCACCTACAGCCCTGGGCTTCCTTTTATGGGACGGTCTCTCCGACTCCGAGTCGGAAGACGAGTCTGACGAAGATGATGCAGGAGAAGCGTCAGACCCGGCGCTTCCCTGCTGATTCATCACATGATCTGGTTCCGCACCACTCATTCTCACCTAAAAACCTCACTTTTAAGATGAAAAAACACACAAATTTCACTTATTTATGTTTCGACAACTGTTATGGCGGCGAAAAAACACACGCAATGACAGGTCGGGACCAGCTTCCCGCCTAGCGGTGACGTTGACAGACAAAACTCGTTCAGAAACCAAAGATCCGTTCAGGAATCGTAAGTATTAATCTGACAACAGGTGAGTTGACACATTGCTTCTTCTTCATAATGCGACGCTGTGTTTTCCGACAGGCATATAATAGATAAATGCACAAATCACAAACAAACTTCGTTAAATATTAAAATTTTAATTGGATTTATTGACGCAAATTATGTCAACATATTTCACGCAAAACGACATTATACTTATGTCAAGCAGACACAATGTTGTGTTACCATTATACAATATACTGTTCTCCTTGACGTGATATGATCTATTTGCCACCTCCTTCCTTGCCAACCTCTAATTTTACTCCTGCCTGCCATGTCATTGTCATTCAATATTTCTCCGTGTATTATTTCAAATAATGTACAATTTTATGTTTATTAAAACCTGAATACTACAGGTTTTCTCATTATTTAACTCCTCATATTCATTTACGTAGCACGTATCAATCTCCCTACATCAAATAAAATATTTGAATGTAACAACACTGATATTTTAGTTCGCTACAGCAACAGCTACCTAGAAATTTGGCGAGTAGGTGGCATCACCGTTTTCAATCAAAATCTGGATTTGCAATAGGTTCTAAGTTTCCATAGCATGTCCTGAAGTTACAATATCCATGGTAACCATCCAAATGCCACAATGACAGAATGACAGAAAGCGAAAGAACGGGAGTAAGAGATAGCACGTGACCGCCATAGTAGAAGCACAGATGAAATCTTGTCACTTGTTCTGACACTTGTCAGATTTGATGCTTTTTTTTTTTTTTTTTTTTTTTCCCTTACCTATCTTTCCAAGTTGGGCCCCGAAGGGGCCCTTAACTAATTACCTATAGCTAAATACAAATAAACGTGCAAATCATGCAGTCCTGGACACAGATTTGATGCTGAATTTGAGCAAATGGATGTCATTCTTCTTTTTGTTCCTAGTTGCGTGACACTGCAGACATACCTAGACAACGGATGTGTGGATACAACATACTAAAGCTGGAAACAAATTATCGGACGTGGCTGACGGACGCGGCTCACAGCCGCGACTTAAAGGTATCTAGATAATTAATATCAACTTAATGTGCAAACTATCGGACGTAAGCCGAGGACGTAACCTTGTGCTGACCTTGAGCGTTCGGACGACAGAAATCTGGCGCGCTGGATGTTTTTGTCAGCCGAAAACGTCCGCGGACGGTATGCACGGGGTGCGGGTCGCGTCAATGCGCCAGAAGGATTATTTGAGTCTTTATTTATGATTATTTTATTTATGTCATGGACCCAAACACTTCTTTCTATTTTCTTTCTGGGTGGACAACATAAAGCAGCCGCCGCTAATTCGAGAAAATCGTCCAAAGTTTCACTACTCGACATGTTTCTTCGTCTACAATTCTTTGTGGAATAACGTTGTTGCGCGTCCGCAAGCCACGTCCCGTTCGACTGTACACATTTATCAGTCGCGGCCGTCAGCCGCGTCCGTCAGCCGCGTCCGATAATTTGTTTCCAGCTTGCTACTAGTCCCCCGCGGCTATGAAGTCAATCCTGAGACATGCCTCTAGGGTTGTTACACGTTCGATCATTGTATCGATAAAATTCGAGTCAAGTGTGAGTTAAGTCGAATGCAGTTCTCTACTAACTGTAATAAAAAAATATTTATCAGATGTATATGAAGGAAAGTGAAATAAAAGATCTAGGTAGAGATAATATTTTAAATTCTTTACTTTATTATGTATCACTTTCCGAAGCACCATCACCATCATCACTACACATCGGTAACTTGTGGCATTTAGGTAGCAATCCATACTAATCCATATCCATACTTCCATATCCATATCCATACTATTATTATAAATGCGAAAGTGTGTGTGTTTGTTTGTTTGTTTGTCCGTCTTTCACGGCAAAACGGAACGACGAATTTACGTGATTTTTTAAGTGGAGATAGTTGAAGGGATGGAGAGTGACATATGCTACTTTTTGTCTCTTTCTAACCCCCTACTTCCCTAAAATGGGGGGTGAAAGTTTGTATGGAGCTACGATATAAACGAGTTCCACGCGGACGGAGTCGCGGGCAGAAGCTAGTTAGAAATAAAAGTTTATTTAAATCACTCAAAACCTAACCTAACCTACTTCGTCATATGTCAAGATCATGTAGGTAATATTATTTTATTATTTTATCTGGTTTTGAGTGATTTAAATAAACTCGTATTTCTAATTGCTACCTAAATGCCACGAGTTACCGATGTGTACATCACTACTGGAATCGTTTGTATGAATGAATGAATGAACCTGTTTAATCCATATTGATTAGTAAATATTATCTTATAATATAATGTTAATTATTTAACAAAACAAGTTTACATCAATTTAATATTTTAAAATTCAAGTCAAAAACAATATAATCCATTCAAAATTAATAGATAGTTATAAACATGTCAGAAAGATAAATCAATTAATATGGAATATGAATAAATATTAAAATGCAATAATTAAATTTAACATTGTCAAATATAGAATAAAAACTTTTACTAATTACAAAAATACACGAATTTTAAAATTTAAAGATATATATCTTTTTCATTTCATTTTGTTTCATTTTGTTGGCTGGGGTCTTAAGTGGAGTTTAATTAGCAATTTTGAAAGTGGACAGTCCAACCTATTCGCCAATGCGTTAAGGATGCTGTTAGTGCTGTCCCGCGCTCTGCTCGCCAGTGAGGCGACGCGCTTGCGCACTATGGCGTGGAAGCCATCCGTACGCGCCTCCGCAAACATGCCCGACGCACTGCAGTAGCGCGGCAGCTTTAGCAGCATCCTGAACGCATTGTTATATTGTACACGTAGGGTGTTGGGGATCCGCTGCGTACAGTTGAACCACAGGTTGCACGTGTATAGCGATTGACAGAAGGCTTTAAACAAAGTAATCTTAACTTCTGCAGTACATCGTGCAAACCTGCGCGCCAATATGTTACAACGGACCGCCAACGACCCTCGGTGACCCAATGGCCCAGGTACTTAAACTTCGGTACTCGATTTAGGTTCGTTCGTCCAAGCGTAACTGGCGGCACGGCATCGACCCGGCTGCCGCGCGGGTTGAACACTAATACTTCGCTCTTTTTTGAGTTGTACCTGAGCCCATGAGACTCCGCGTACTTCACACACATGCCGACTAGCTTCCAGAGCGCATCGATCGAGGGACTCCGGAATTAATAACTAACTCAAAGTCTTTATCTAAAATACTGTCCACTTTAATGTCTCTGTTGCAATCGTCCTATATTTTGGCTTTAGTTTTATTCACTACCATTTTCCAGTTATTTTTGGTTACGTGATTGCACGGTCCGCCGTTTTGAGCTTCTCGTTCAAAATAGTCACGAACACGTATGATGAGCTCACGAGACTGACTGTTAAGAACGAATTTCTTCGATCTTTCGGCATTTTAACAAGTCCAAATAGTAAGCATTTCAAATTCCAAGTTAACAAGCCCTTGCTTCAATCTGCCCCTTGGTCAATGGGTGAGATGGGGGATGGCAATAGGTATTAATAGCCAAAAACATGCACAAGTTTAGCAAAAAATCAAATTATCAACATTTGGAAGCGATCAAGGCAATACTTCAAATTGTTTTATCATACCTATTGACGTTTCATTGAATTTATTGACAGGAAATATGGTAAATAAAAAAGGAGGAGGATTATCGCTATCTTAGCGAGAGTCGCGTCTATTTGATTTTATAATAGTTTAATTCGTTATTCGTAGTTAATTTATACACTTACTGACTCTGTTAAAGGCCCTCGAGGCTGCCATTTCTCTTTTATAATATAATATACATAAAAAATAACTGCATTCAAATTCAAAAGTTTTCTCTAGGTAAAAAGAGTTCCATTCTTAGAGGTTAGTAATAAAGAAACAAAGGCATTTATTTATTAATATTTATAATTAACTGAAGGAGAATATAACTAATTTTACGATTAAGTAATACGTTTTATTTACATTAATGCACATCATCATAAATCATAAACAATATTTTTGGCTATACGAACGAACTTCTTAACGTGTATCGATATAATTGTCTGTGATATTATTGCCACTAACTATTCTGTCACACGTAATAAGTAAATATGTATTTTTTTCCTCTGGTTGACATTGTCATTATTCAGAAACTTCATAGTTGCGCCATGTGTCAGGATTGACTTCGTAGCCGCGGGGGACTTTTTAATTTTCTAACATTTCTTCTCAAGTGGGGCCCCGAAGGGGCCCTCAACTAATTGCCTCTAACAACATTGTGGTATGAAACACACAAAATATAAAAAAAAAACATTAACACAAAGAACCTAATACAAACATGCAAACATAAAAGGACACCTAAAATTACAAAAATATACCCATTATTATTGTATATAATTTATAAAATTAACAATCAAAACATGCCGCACTTTTCGTGCGGTGATAAATAAACCAACAACGCGCACGGCAGCACTCAGGCCACGCCCCTCGCCCCGCCCCGGCCGCCCGTCATTGCGACAGCACGAGGCGAAAAGCGAGCCGCAGGCGAGTCGGCATATAGCCGCCCGACTTATACATGCAATCAGAAGTATACAAACTTAAACCTAGCGTGCAAACCATGCAGTAAACCTAAATACAACAATCAAATGTACAAAAACCTACAATTTTAACGTGCAAAAATATATACAAACAGAAAAGCAAACATGCACATATGCAAAATGAAACGGATTTATATAAGAAAAACACAAACATGCAGAAATAAAGACAACCAATAAATAACAAGTATATACAGGAATGTATACAGTCACATAAGATAAACAAAAACATTAAAAACCTCATACCAAAATATAAATAAAAGCGAAGGGTTATACCTGTAAGTCCTTGTTTATAAATTGGCATGCTGTGTTTACCTGTAAGTGGTTATACATTAAGCATAAGACACTTAACTATGAACTATTTGTAAGTATCAGTGTAATAACTGTTGGTGAACCTTTAAATAAATAAATAAATAGAGGGCGTCATGTCATCGTAGCATTCCGGATATGTAGACTGTGTAGACTAGCCTTATGGAGTAGAGAATAGATCGTTGAGGTTGACGTTCATCGAACCGCACCGGGGGACGCCATTTTGTTTCAAAGATGGCGTACGTTCGTGCGCATTGCACGCGATCGTAGTAATTGTCTAGCTTGTGATATTGCTAAGAAAATGACGATAATAAAGTGTTAACCGTGAGCTGCAATTAGCCTGCAACGCGGGTTGTACGGAAGAAGTGTTCAAAGGATACATTACTTGGTCTTGGTCCCTAGCGTCCTCACGCTACTCGGCCTGGCCACTCTTTTGACTTTATTGATTTTAAATAAACTATGCTGATGTATACGGTAAGATAATTCACTTTTCGTAATGTTTGAATTGATGTATGTAATTAGTCGTGTGTTCACATATATGTAATATTCGTGGCCGATGGTTTTAACCTATACACAAGCGTAATAATTGTACGCCGGCATCGTCGACCGAATGAACCGAACCGAAGGAAGCCTCACTCCCTAGATGGGTATCCCAGTGCTGTTTAGGCTGCAATTCATCTTTAATGCTGTAATCACTAGAAATGAAAATGATATACTACAAATATCTTCCTGATCTTTATCATTGCGGTCTCACAAAAACATTATTTTTTTGTCTTTTTCAAAATTGCCTTGTATTACTCTTTGTACGCTGTAATAATCAGCAGTCAAGGTTGGTGGTAAGTAAATACAAGTATTAACATTAACTAATAAAATAACCATTTGCTGTAAAAGTACTGTGATTAATTTTGACATCAGTTAATTTATTTTATACATCACAATTTTCCATAGACACCAACTTGTTTTGTTTTGAGCTAATCCTTGAGAATTGGCTGGTAAAAAATGTGGGCGCAACATTGTGATAGACAGGGCTCGGATTTTTCATCGCACGATAAGACGAAAGAAAACTATGGAGTCGATATCAACATTAAAACTTTACTCATATTCATACTCATACTCATTCATTTAATTAATACCAAAAGTTTATTATATTGTAAATACAAATGTTAACCGCCACACCATGTTTATTACATTATAAGCTAAATAATAAAATGTTCACGAAATAATTAAGTTAATTAATATATGCACTAATTGAAAACTTAAATAAATGACACGTCTAAAGCCGTCAATGATTGAAACATGAGGCAATTAAATAAAGCGGCCAGTACCCACCGTTAAGTCTATCGCAACAATATGGTCTGGATAACTAGGTATGCAACTAAGTTGAAATTTGACACCATGATAAATATATAATAATTACGGGACTAGGAAAATGAGTGAGTATGAATATGAGTAAAGTTGTAATGTTAATATCGACTCCATAGTTTTCTTTCGTCTTACCGTGCGATGTAAAATCCGAGCCCTGGTGATAGATAAGGAATGGATTGCTGAGCTTGCTGGCCATAATTTTGTTAGATAGGTAAAAGTACATTGACATACAGAAGAAAACTACTCTTGAGCATCTTATTAAATCTGGTACTTTGCTTGTTAAGCTTGATTAAGTTAATTGGTTTGTCACCTGTGTCCCACAATTTAATTATTATGTTAGTACATATCTGTTTAGTAACAAGGAGAAATGTTTATCTCGGACTTTATGTAGATGTGCCAAACTTACTGAAATATTTACTGAACAAGTTACAAGAATGTGATTTTGTATAATTTGTTTGTCTAAAACTGATTATTATGGTTTTTTTAAGACACCAAGTTGAACCGAATTATTCGGCCGAATGTTTGTATTTAGTGAAACCTGTACCCTTAAAAAAACAACATCCAGATCGAAAATTGCTTCCTTTTTTTTAAGTCAGTTAAAAAGTTCTTAGCCATTGTTAATATATTGATTGCTGTAAAGTCTAGCTGCCTTTGTTAGTCAAACAACTTAAACCTTATGTCTCCTGGAGTCCATATTTAAAACAGTGATTTCTATAGGATCAAATATTAATTTATAAACTCTGTAGTGACCAAAACTGTCTGCTGTGACAGCTGCTCAAGAATCTCCACATTAAAGAAAAGTTAAAAAATTACATTAATAGGGAAGATTACTACATGCTCATCCATACTAAAAGAGAATGTTTTTCCATTTCTAAATATTTTCTAATCTCAATGATTTTTTAGTACGTTATTGAACTTATTGACACTGAAAGACAGTTTATAGGTTTTCCTTTTTTCAAAATTTTCAATAAATTCAAACTTCTAGGCACCTCTAAAACGGATTTTTTTATAAATGCAGAGCCTATTTAAACCTATAATATATTATGCTGAAGTGATCAAAATCAAAGGGATTTGTTACGTTAGTGGAAACCGTTTTCTCCTGAAATGGTACGAAAAAGTACCAATTGCTAGCTGCTACAAACCTATTCTTCCCGTTTAAACGAATATATTTTGTTATAGGGAACGAGTACCGAGCAAGATACGCGCTTCAGCGACAAGGAGAAGAAGCTGATGAAGCAAATGAAGTTCGGTGATTGTTTGACCCAACAGGTAATTAAAAAATGAAAAAAAAAATGATTTATTTCAGACCTTGGTCCATATATTGTTAGTAGTACATTTAAAAAACTTATACGCTATGTTAGTTAGTACGTACACGATTGTTTGTTGTCAGGATTACTTGACGTAAGTCAAAGTAGTCCTGACCATCTGAATCCAATGCCACATAATTGGGCAGTTAAATCTTTCAGCAATCACCTTCAGAATGCCGTTCTGAGTTTCCCTGACGCGACCCATCAGCGACGCGATTAAATTTACCATACCATTATGATGCAATGTACCATAGTACAATTTTGCTTAATCTGTGACCAGGTTAATTGTGTACAAACAAACAAACAAAAAAATTTGATCTCTTACTTCCATGTCTGGCATGTCATTTCTGCTTGAAGTTATGGCTCAGTATTTGTAGCACAATGTTTCTGCTCAGTCGCTTCGCGCGCGACTGAGTGTCTTCTGTCTCCCTCGCACCGTAGATCAATCAAATTAGGGAAAGCTGGACATAATTATCTAATTATGTCCAGGTTTCCCTAATTTGATTGATCTACGAAAATTACAGTTATCTAACTGTAATTTTCTTTTTCTAGAGTTATAGAATGCAGTAATTATAACTCTCTAAGTGCAGTTCATAGAAGTACAGCAGATATGTACCCGTACAATATAAGCATAAGCTAGAAAAACCTTCTGCTAAACTAGCACTTACCTCCAAAAACTGCTATTGTTTATTGTATTAAAAAATACACCTGAGACTTACTTTGTAATAGTTAAGTATGTTTTAATTTAATTTCGTATCATATGTATTTAATTTATTTGTTTTATTCTGATGTATTTGCTAATATGGACAAGTCCATATTCTGTCTGGATTAAATTATTTTCATTAATTTCATTTCATTCATAACAGTAAACAAAATTCAAAATGGCGGTCACCAGACGCCATATTCTAAAAAAGAAAAAAAGTCGATGATTTATGTCATGATGGGTATCATTATTAGGTTTCTTAATCAGTTTTTAGATAAAATAATGGTTTAGGATTTATAACGATTTAGAGTTGGCTAAACAACAAATTTATGGAGAGCTCTTATCTCGGTAATTATTTAACCTACAGAGCTGGTTCTGGTCTCAAACTGTTGCAATTTTAGAGTTCTAAACATGTAGATTTTTATAAAAAAACTGCGTAGTTTAGGATTAATTCTGATTCTGATTTATATGGACAATACCAAAAAAAAGTGCGAAAATTTCGTGGTCTTTCGAAGCTGCAAACTTGGATATACGGTAGTGTAGTGGTCCTAACAACATAATACAAAAGTGACCACTAGCCGTTAGCTTGCCATTTTAGCGATTTTTCTGATCATATATGACTGGCCTATTATACTCACCTCTAGAGTCAAACCACAACTAATAAGCACGCGCAGCGCCGTGCTTTCGCTTTTTTCAGGCAATTATTAAGTCAAAATCATAGAAATAATGTCAGAAACTTAATTTATTTTGATAATCTTTATTATACGTTTCCTTATAACAGAAAATAAACGTAACCGATTTTTCAAAAGGTTTCTTGTGTTTTGGGTAATAACCGGTTTGCATTCCCTACACACTACAGATTGTCAACGGAGCCTTGTAAGTGTAAATGAGTCTGCAACACTGACTTTTGACACTCCATGAAAATTTAATCATCAGCCATAATACGTCCACGGCCGAATGTAGGTCCCTTTCGCCTAAAGGTCTAGGCTATCACAAGACGGCGCGCGAGCACTCTCGAGCTCCCCGTGTTAAAAAAATGAATTCCATAAAAGCGGTGTCCTTTTTTGAGCCAACGTGTAGGATGCGCAAACGTTCCCCCACAACGTCATTTAATGCTGCAGGAGTTTGCTGTCTACATGAAAATCTATCAAATTTATTTAATCGTATGGCGATCTGTAGAATAGGCGAATATCAACGTGATATTTTTATAGGAGCGCCTATTTCGCCGAAAGTGTTGTCGCTCATTTAGCACCAGCCAGGGGACACGTGCAGGGTTGTGGTGGGTAAATCCTGCGGACGTAAGCAACAGATAGTTGTCCCCCTAATCTATCAAATTGTCACATGACATGAAGAAATTTATTTTCTTGTTCAGGTGGACATGTCCAAGGTGAAACTGGACGTCCTGAAGCCATGGATCACTCAGAAGATCACCGAAATCCTGAAGATGGAAGACGACGTGGTCATCGACTACGTCAACAACCAGCTGGAGGAAAAGGTGGCTAATACATTCCGATTCATATTATATTTTGTAACAAAATGTAATCATTGCAGTTTCTTTTCTTGGCCGGTGACTATAATTATAACCGATTGGAAATTGAGCCTTGTTTTTAAAGAAACTGCAATTGAAGTATGGTGTTATATGTATATTGATTGCGTATGGATATTTTTATGGTTCCCTCCGGTTAGCGCTGCGCCTGCGCCGCCGCCCGCCGCCGCCGCGCCGCCGCCTCCGCGTTCGGAGGCCACTTAGCGTACTCAATCGGTATTTACGGGGAAATTAAATACTTAACAATGCTAACTCACAGTAAGAGCAACGTGAACATTCCCTTAGTGAGACATACATTTGGATAACTTGCGAAAGTCGTTAAGAGCACGAACTGACTCGGGGTAGGGAAGGCCCGTTTAGGCTTTGCGTTCAGCATAATGTGGTTGTGTTCGCAACACCCTTGCAGATGCGCGAGCCCTGCCTCCGCCGCGCCGCCGCCGCAGCCCGCCGCCGCGCCGCCGCCGCCCGCCGCCGCCGCCGCCGCCGCCATCACTAATCACTATTACTTCACAGTTCACATGTACACGGCATTCACTTCCCTACTAGAGTCATTTCTGAGATACCCTTCATAACTTGTTTTACGATCTCTGTGGCGCTCTTAACGACTTTTATACTATTTTTTATTTTTGTCCACCATAACTAGAAAACTGTCTAAAGAAAAAACTACAGTAAAGTAAAATAATCGTGTTAGGATGTTAAAACCTTACAGTCTGAATTGCGGCTAATTATGTATTTTTTTCTTTCCCGATCCGTTCCGGCTCCCTAGTTCCCTTGTCCTAAAAAGATGCAGATTAACCTGACCGGTTTTCTGAACGGGAAAAACGCTCGGCTGTTTATGGGTGAACTGTGGGAGTTACTGCTCAGCGCTCAGGCCAGTGAGAACGGGATACCGGAGTCCTTCACCCAGCAGAAGAAAGAAGAGATTAAAAAGAGAATGGTATGTGTTCTTTATAAACTGTTCATAAATATTAAAAATGAACTTGAGATAATTTGTTACTAAAACTATAGTGTATTGTGGAATGATTGAGCTGCCAAATAATCAAGTCCATGATTTTTTACGTCAAAAACCAACGACTCCTTGAGTCACAGAATACATATCATGATTTGTTTTTCTATACAAACTTTATTGTAGCAAATTATTTTAAATTTTCTAAATAAAGTAACTGAATTGTCCCTTTAAGAAATGCCCATTAAACTGGCTATGTGTCTTACCTAATCATTTGTTTATCAATCCTGCGAACTCCGACGACGCAAACTCATGTAGTTCGCCTGTGTACCTTAATCGTATATATCATGTTTATGTTTTATGTACAATAAAGTGTTTACATACATACTAATGTAAAAAAGTCCGAAGCAAACACTGGCCGATTTCTGTCTACTCCGCTCCTCCGATCAAGCCTTAGTTATATTGTATGTTATGAATGATGTATTTGTTGGCAGGAAGAACAGCAGAAGGACAAGGAGAAGGATCGCCGGCGGACGCGGTCGCGGTCGCGGGAGCGGCGCCGCTCGCGCGACCGTCGCCGCTCGAGGTCCAGATCCCGCGACCGGTCCAACGATAGGAAGTAAGTCTCTTCATTGCTCCAGCCGAACGGCCTGGCCACGATTCTAATTCATTGCGTGTGATCCCAACTAACCACACCACATGCAGTGCGTTGCGCGTGTCGACCGCGCAATGAACAGATAAAATGCTTGCCGGGCCGTTAGGTCTTGCTACAACGTGGAGCGAGAGGGAGCGAGATGCCGCACTCTGGTCTCACGATTGCACCGGTACCGCAATAGCGCTTGCTGTTGCCGATCTGTATTGCTACGTCCCTTATGCTTCAAGTACTCGTCAAGTTTTCTCTTCGAACACGCGCTGAAATTGAAACAGCGCTCGCATTTCAGAGATCCAGAGATTCGCGTGTTTCCTGTGGACATTATCAAAGTTAAGGGCTACGAAGCCTAATCTTTGTTTGGACTCTTAATCCGCATAAACGGCGTCTCCTCTTCTATATTACTATTCGATAAAAACATTATTTATATGCACGTGAGCTCTTAATTATTGACCACAGGAGAAACGAATTTCGTGTTTTACCCACACACAGTGTATAAAACAAAATTCGTCTCTCCTGTGGTCAATAATTAAGAGCTCACGTGCATATAAATAATGTTTTTAACGAATAGTAATATAGAAGAGGAGACTGGACTGGAGGACGACCAATGCTTTATGCTATACTTTATGCTTGCTCCACACAAATTTAATCTGCACGGAGTTTTATATATCGAGGAATGCAAATTTACACTGTAATAAATTACATCATCTGTTACCTACGGAATACAACATTATGAAACTCGAACTCCAGCGCGGTTCCATATGTAAAGCGTCTAAATATATCTAACGGCGCAGCGAGTTAACATTTAGGTGAGGGCTCATAGGCTCTTTGCATCATATTTTTAAGTTACTATACAGAAACCCTTCGACATGTCATTAGCTACGTTACGCACTAAATTGCGCCTTTAAAATGTCCTACAAATCGTATGAAATATCCTACAACTCGGGTTTTTTTTTCTAGGCATCGCAACGGAGGCAGCCCGAAGCGGTCAAGGAGGCGCAGCCGAGACAAGAGCAGCCAGCCGAAGACGTCGCATGTTGATGAGGTTAAGATTCCGGAACCTAAAGGTTGGTGGCGCAGCTCTGTGAGATTCTAGTAACAACAATAGCTAGCTCCAAACTGGGCGAACGAACACACTGATAGCGTTTTAGGCGAAAGCCCCATTATAAATCGGACCTTTAGAAACATCTGCTTCAGCGGTCGGCAACCTTTTACAAACCAAGGGCCACATAGTACAGTCGAGGTCATAAATATGTTTACACTTTTGCACCTTATTACAAGGCAATAAGGTGCAAAAGTGTAAACGTATTTATGACCTCGACCGTACCATCGCCAACACAGTTAACTGACCATCTGTGCACTTTATGTGCATTATGATAAGGTTCAATATAAATACAGGCAATTTCGAGATTCTGAATTCAACTAGCTTTACATACAAAACAGCTAGTGAGGCTGGCCTGTTGCCGGCCGCTGATCTACATCATGCAAAAATGAAATGCACTTTTTTAGCAGAGCGATTATGGAACTGTAATTCTCGGTGCCCTACTGCAAAGTGCATTTGATTTTTCACCTTATTTTTTTGGATTAAAATTAAAAATTGTAATATGTCTGGTCTTTTTTCAATTAAACATCTATTCTATGTTAGAAAACGGCAAGTCTCCAGAGAAGAAAGAAGATGCTGCCAAGGAGGAGGAGAACCACAACTCGACCAGCGATACCATCAACGAGGACATCAAGGACCCCGCGGTCCAGGAGGTGAAGGCTGCGGAAGAAGGACGCAAATCGAGGTCGGCGTCGCCGGACAAGTAAGTTACCTCTAGCTTTTATTAATGAGTTTAAAAAGAAACATTTTTATTAGTCCGCTTCAACGGGTTTGTAATATAGGGTACGGGCGGTTTTACCTCAGTTAGACACTTACATATCCCTTTCGGAATCCGGCCAATACGCCGGAATGCGCGAATGTGCGGGTTGGTAATGATAACATTTAACTGGTCCTCTCCCGCTGACCCATATATGGGTCACAGGTCTTATCTCCTGGACTCCCGCTGACCCACATATGGGTCACTTTTTTCAAAATAATTTGGACTCAATTATTATTATTTATCAAAATTCTAATTTTAACAACAACATGGAAACGTCCGGAACTGGAACACCTTTGACCTTTGAAGGTCACGGGATAGGAAGGGTTTGTCAAATAAAAACATGTGTCAATGTACTTCATTTTACATTAACAGGGCCTTGTTTTTCGGGTATGAAAGGGATATAAGAGTATATAACTGTTTGGCGTAGACGGGTTTTTAACTTGAACACGAACGCAACAGCGCGGCGGGTGCTCGCTTGTATTACTGTAATTGAACAAAACAGCCCGGCACATGCTGTTTGCCCAGTAAAACCACGCAAAAATGACTCGCGACGCGTCACGAGACGAGAAAAATCACCCTTCTAACCTCACCGCTTCTAATTAACACCGTCCGAGAGGAACGAGACTCGCTGAATCGGGGCGACACGTCAGTTAGGCATTTTGAAGCAAGGAATATGAAGTATTACATATGAGCCACTATCTAATACCTCAAGGGTTTGGTTGTTGAGATGCGGGCTAGTGCAACTCCTGGTTTATATGCGTGTTAAGGCTAATGTTGTCCTTTCCTTACTCTTGAACATTTTGTTTTGCGTAGGCCCGCAGACAAGTCTACAGAGGAGAAGAAGGAAGACAAAGTTCACCGCTCATCCAGCGACAGACGTTCTTCGTCCGCTTCGTCACGTAAGTACTCTTTGGTAGTTGTAAAAAGTTGCCCTACAGTCTTTAAAAACCCATCAGACATCACTGCTAGTAATAAACTAAGAGAATATGGGTGTAGACTGTAGATTCAAAATTAATTATTACTTCAAAAGAAAGAAGGCAAAAAAAAATCCCTAATGACGAAAATCCTATTGTAATATCTCAAAAGAATACGAAGCTACAACCATTTTAATGTTGCTTGCTGGAGAGAGAAAACGCTAGCAGATCGTGACGTCACGATCCCCGAGCGTCAGCGAATGACAATCGTTTCATATGAAGGTCCGTTTTGCGGAAAAGGGACAGAGTATCCGCTCTTAAAACTTTGGACACTGATAACTTTGTGATTATTTATTGTCTTGTGTTACTTTCATTTGGCTACATTTTTAGTCCTTTTTCGAGAAAATACAACATTATTGATTATTTTATTGACACCCATTTTGATTGAAAGTGAATAGATTAAAATAGCATGTCTTTACAATGCTATTATTTCAGGTGGAAGTGCTAAGAAGAGGTCATCTCACAAGAAGCGCCAGTACCGCTCGAACCGCGATTCCTCCACCAGCGTCAGTCCTAGAAGGAGCTCCCGCAGAGAGAGGCAAGTTACTGTTAGAGATCTCAGATGCTCTTGAAACTTCTCTTTTTGAAAACTTGTTTCCACTGATTGAAAGATCCACATGAGATTCGCTTAATTGTTTGCCCGCAATCGTTTAACAAATACCCAAAAAGTTTAAGGAAGATATCGTCCTCCGCATGTAGCCTATCATCTGGCCTCTTCTTTTAGTAGTCTAATCTAACATGCATCTTTTCTTTCGTAACATCCTCAACCACTATTAATTAGTGTTCCTCTTCATTGATGTTAATGAAGAATTATTATTTTTAACAACAGAAGCAAGTCAAAGGACCGTCGCCGCAGCAGTCGGAGGTTGTCAGTGGATCGACGCGAAAGAGAACGCGAACGCGAGCGCGAGCGCGAAAGAGACCGCGAGAGGGAACGACGACGACGTGAAAGAGAGAGGAGGGATAGGCAAGCATTCAAACTTGTATACAACAGTCGTAGTTACTGCGCCAGTAGAATTACATACGGTAGAACCTATATAATATCGGCTCGACACGAAGAGGGCACATTCAACCTAATCAGGCAATATCCGAAACTAGGTATTAACTTTGGTCATATTTAACATGTTCACAGTCCACATTTAGTGAGAATTCTATGTCTATGTAATAGAGCGACAATTGTGGCCCTCTGACTGCGTTTATTTATAATATTGTTATGGTCACTGTTTTAACTCGCATAATTTGCATTCTAAGCTCTCGGGTTGGATGATTTAAATTGTCATATACTTAAAGTAAGATTTCTAAATTTGTATCAAACATATTAAGAATTCTGCTTTTAAAGGTCACGTGAACGTCGACGATCGCTAGAACGACGCAGGCGTACGCGCTCTCGCTCTCGACGACGTTCAAGGGACAGGTAACATGTTTTACAGGCATTTACGTTGCGCTTCTCTCATTTATATCTGTCGTTTCTGTTTCTTGCATGATTAAGGTTAACAAATCATATCAACTCGGCATCGTGTCAACCCAACTTTTGATACTGGCTACGGTGTGTTGCCAAAGCAAACATATGCCAAAGTATTTTTTTGTTTGGTGTGCTAGCAACGTGTCATTTTGGTTCTATAAATTGTATTTGGATGTCAGTTGACATACGCAACGACGTTAACTTTACGGGGCCGGGTTGATAACTTTAGTTTTTACCTTTTATATCTTGCCCGCATTTATGTCTTACATTCATTTGCTGATGACGACTCATTGCTATAATTTATATTGTGGTTTCGTGTGGTTCTAGCTAGTAAAATAGTTAAAACTTAGAGTGTCATCCTCGATAAGTCAAAACTGCCGAGTAATTACTTTTAACAAAGCTAACTACTCACGATCATAGCAAATAACATCAGTCTGTATGTAGTATAGGGGAGACTTTAAAACGCATATATAATGCAGATCCCGCGACCGCGACCGCGACCGCTCTCGCCGCCGCTCCCGCTCCCGCCGCCGCTCGCGCTCGCACCGCCGCTCGGGCCGCGGCTCGCGCGAGCGCCGCTCCCGGGAGCGCCGCTCCAAGGAGCGCAGGTCACCGAGGCGCGAAACCAGGGAGAGATCCAAGTATTATATCTTTTTTTGTTTTAACTTTTGTAAACTGCAAGTCAGGTGCTTGAAGCGGTGTCATTCTCAACAACTTGCAGAATTTTGAAGGGATGAATTTCGTTGAAGCGCCTGCGGCTACCTAGGCCTAGAGCTTTACCGTTTTTTTGAAAAAAAAACCGTACAAATCCCCATTAATTTATTAAAATTCGGGCTGCAAATTGTTTGAGACTGGTTCAAAACCTTGAATAATCTCTACCACGATTTGTAATATATTTCTCATCTGGGTCTTAACACAAGTGGTTGGTTTGTTCTTTCAGAGACAGGAAATCCAGGGATCGTCTGCTCAAGGATAGAAGATCCAGGGACAGGAAGTCGCGCGAAAGGAGATCGAGCGACATCATCAAGGAGCGCTTGGAGAAGTCAGTTTCCATTCCAAGAAAAGGTAAAATGTGATGGTTTTGATCATTGTGCTTGTTGATGTATTCTAAGACTGTTTACTGATGGACTTTGTATTTTTCAGAAAATCTTTCAGAGAAGCTGATGAAGAAGTCCATAGAGCGTATTCCCGCTCCTCGAGAACGCTCCAAGGAAAGAGTTATATCAAGTTCTAGCAGAGAGTCTTCTGTGGCTAATAACAAATCTGCAACGCAAAATGATTCTCAAGTTAAACCACCTCACTCGTCGGATGAAGAAGACAGGGAGGACTTTATTTCAATACCAACTTTGCGTGAGTATTCTAGGAGTCTTTCAAGAACCCCATCACCTTTCCTAAGGAAACATGAAATAGAAGCAACTAAAAAATCTGAACGATCCGGGGATGACGCGTCTGGCAAAGAACAAGTCGAGGAAGAATCAAAGCCTCAAGATCCTAAGAAAGGCAAAAGAAAAGGGCACCAATCTGAATCTGAAAGTGAAAGCAGTGAAGAAGTGTCAAAATCCAAGAACAAGGCCAAACTTAAGCGTAAAGAAAAAGTCTCAAGTTCTAAGAGATCTAAAAGATCCAAAAAGGATAGTTCTTCCAGTGATAGTGATTCTGAAGAATCGTCTTCTAGTGATTCAGAGGACGACCGTAAAAAGAAAAGCAAGAAAAATGCTAAAAAGAAGTTGGCTAAGAAATCTAGAAAGAAGAGGGCTCGGTCATCGAGCTCCGAGTCGAGTTCCGAGGAAGAAGTAAAGCAAAAGAGTACCAAGTCTAAGCAGAAAAACATTCCAGACGACTCTGACGCCGATAAGAAGGCGGGTAAAAAACGCAAGGAATTGAGTGCGGAACGCTCTAGGAGTGAGAAAGTTGAAGGCAAGCAGAAGCCTAAAAAAGCTGACAATTCAGAAGATTCTCGGGATGAATCCTCCGAGAGCGATGGTAAAACTAAAAAGAAAGCTGCCAAACGCGATTCTTCCAGCTCTCCTGAAAAAGACGTTCGGCGCAGTAAGAAAGTAGACCCACCTAAAGAAAAGGCTTCGTCACCTGATCCTAAATCAAAGAAAGCAGATGAAAAACCATCTAAAACTAAACATGTTGATGAATCCAAACCCAAGTCCCGCGAAGAAGAAAAGAAAGGAAAGAAGCGGGAAAAAGAAGAGTCTTCATCCGATAGTGACCAAGTGTCAAAGAAAAAGGCAAGAAAGAAGGTTTCTGAATCGGAGTCTGATTCGGACAGTGACGAGCCGAAGAAATCGAAGAGGACTAAAAAACACAAGAAACACTCGAAAAAACACAAGAAACACAAAAAGCATAAGAAATCTTCCAAAAAGAAGGATGACTCCTCAGATAGCGAGGAAGCTGAAGAGGAAGAGGAGGGAAAGGTTAACAATGAGGACCTCGAGAAGAAACTACGCGAAAGAGCACTGAAGTCAATGAAGAAACAAACTAGTGCATCAGGTTCTGACTAACTTTTATTTTTGTGTGCGGACTCTCAGTCAGTAGTAGAAGTACTTCAAATTAATTAATTAATGGAATAACATATTGACTTAAGCTTACATTGTATGTCACATTGTTAGTATTTAATAAAGTTTCAAAAATATAGTTTTTATTTATATTTATTAATAACACCTTTAAATAAGTAAATTTACAGTAACTTTGGATTATAATACTTTGGTTAACAACTCCATATCCAACAAATTATCTAGTGTAGCCCCTGTAACCGGTGACGAGGCTAGGCGTGACGCCGCTGCTGTATATATTTCCGTATCCGGGTCTCTTGTTGTAGTATCCGTAACCTAAGTGGTATGCACCCTGGTTGTACGGGCTATTGTATCCATAGTAAGATGTGAGACCACCATTACCCCCGTAGCCTCCGTAGCCTCCGTAGCCACCGTTACCACCGTAACCACTGTTACCACCGTAACCACCGTATCCACTGTTACCACCGTAACCACCGTTGCCTCCGTAACCTCCTAAGCTGCTTGAACCGTATCCGCCGTAACCTTTATTGTAGCCGCCGTAACCCGAATTGTAGCCCTGGTAACCGTTGTAACCGATCGAGTTGTCGTATCCTCCGAGTCCTCCTTGATAGTTGTAGTTGTTGTCGAGAAGGCCGTAGCCGGTTACGCCCGAGCCGTAGCCGCCATAACCGCCCGAGTTGCCGCCATAATCTGAGAACCGGCGGGTATCTTTCATATTTATGTTATTGAACAGTCACATATACAGACATGGAAAACCAAAGCTGCACCCGAAATTCCGTACAATATTGCCATGGCAATGAAACGGTGTTATATTTTTAAATGGTATGGCGGTTGCGGAAATACCTCCTAAAAGCAGATCACAACCATAATAACACCAATATGTCATGCTCCGTTGATATGAGAGAGAGAGAGAGAGATTTCCGTGGATGCGCTATCTCGAGAGATAGACCTGCATTTATCTCTAGAGCTGTCATCATAACGAATCCTCAAATGCAGAAAGCCAAAAATGCTAATTAAGCCATGAATTAGGTGGATGTCACACTGCGCCGCATCTCCGGACGGCGAAATTTGAATGCAGCTCCGCACCTTCGTCCGGAGATGCGGAGCTGTGTGACGACCGCCTAAACCTTTAACTTGAAATCCTAGTTTCCTAGCGCAGCACGGCTGTGGAGATTTTAGTGGATAGAATACCGCGGAAGAAGTTTCTCTTCAATAGATGGGTAGGTATAGCTTGACTATAGAAAAAGTTCGCCATTCTACGACTTTATTTCAATGATGTGAAGGTTCAAAAGTAACTAGGTAGGTACCTAAATGTCTTCGCAACGTATTTCCCCAACGTTAAAAAAGGTTATTCCCACGAAAAATATAAATATATTCTACATACTGATATTAATTTCTTACATGTATTGCTGGCGGCAGTATTCAAGTCATCCTTAGCGGCCGCCTCCTTGACCAATACCGAACGGTCTTCGACCTGAGCTTCGCTCGATGCCGCGGGTGCTGCAAGAGCACTCGCCAGGATGGCACAGATGAAGGTTAGACGTATGAATTCCATCTGTAACAGATAATGGGTCAAATTAGTAGGTACGTTAGGTATTTCCGTTATCAACCCAGTAGATTCTGTCGGCCCTGGAAATAGAGTTGTGTCAGATGCGCGCTTTGTGGTGGGGCATATCAATGCTGGTGACTACTACTTCGCGTAATTTCATGCTCATTGAAATGTGTTTGTAATAGTCATTTCGTGGTGACGGTGGGCGAACACAGGTACACAGGTGGTATACAGGCAGCAAAGAAACGCGTTGTCAACGGTCCGCAATTACGCATTGACAAGGGTATTACGTACAATCGATTATTTTTAATGAGTTTTGAGAAAGACCGATCGACGCTTCCTTCTTGATTACGTAATGACCCTAAAAACATCAGTCCTGTTTTTCTCACTAAGCAGTTGGGGAGTAGGATTTCCTGGGTACTACGGCCAAAGAAGGATTGTGAAGTGCCTATTCTTCTCTAAAGTTCAGGGCTGTTATTCGCTACGCGCTAATGCGGCTCACCCCGCCGGACACCCGTCACGAAACTAGACCTCTACCTACGCTTGGTTAGTACACATCGCGGTGTCAAGATATATTTGTGGGTGAGCGTTGAGGTGAGCTTTAAACAAGTTACAGAATAGGGGCGCTGCGCTTAGGGTTGCCAACCGTATATATTATATAAGTAGTATTGTACTATATTTTGACTCTTTGTACTATATACTGTTGAAAAAATATATAGTAGGTACACGCAAAAATACTATATTTTGGGGGGCCTTACGAAGTGCTTCAAATTGCTCAGGTTTCAGTTCTATTTTACCAAATAGCACCATTGCCCAGCCAAGTACTATATTTTATTCATCATATCATAATCATATCAGCGCGGACAACGGGGAATTCACACCACTAATTCGCCCGTGTGACGTCAAAGTAGGTAGAAAAAAGTGATACGGTCGGTTTTCATACAGATTGAGGTGTTTAAGTTATCTAGTGTATATCTATATCTGTGAGTCGAACAGTGGTGGACAATTTTCTTGGCTTACTGTACCCAGGGCGTTGGCATTTATCGTCGCCATAAACTATAAAATAATTCCTCGAATACATACTTTAATTAATGCTGATTTACAATCACTGCAGCAGTTATTGTTAACCAGACGGAATTACTATTAACCTTGTCGCCACTATTGCAATACAATAGCCTATTCTTTGCTCCCAAAAGAGGATGCCGATGTAGTGTATCAAGGAGGTACCTATTTGTACCTACCTATCTAGTTCTAAGTTTAATGTATTTAACACCGTTTGAAGGCCAGTAAGTATTTATTCTACTTTGAGAATTTTTTTTAAAAATTATTATCTACATCAACCGACAGCCGACAGGTCATGGATGAGAGGGATTCTGATTATTTATAATTTTTACCTAGGTACAGTCAGCCAAGAACGTGGTCTACCACTTTTCGACTCTATTGCATGCAAAATAAGGTCCAAAAGTGGTAGACCACTTTCTTTGCTGATGGTACCAATCTTAAAGTAGCTCTTTTACTTAGGCTACTGTTTAAGAGCAATGCCTAGCTGAGCAAATTTTCAAATCTTGAATTTTTGACGCTATGTTTCTGTCACGCTGCTGTGGATTCCGCCTCCAATTCGTGCGATAAGGACAACTGCAGCTCGGACTAAAAATCCCACGCAAAAAAATCAAAAATCGAGGTTTCACTCTCGACTGTTTCCTCCTCCAAAACGCAACCAATCATCATACAATTTTGGGAACTGCTAGTAGAAGAAATAATCTACGCCGCTATGTTTTGATTTTCTTGATATTTGTTGTCATATTTGTATACTGCGCCTTTTTTGGCAGCCAATTCAATTAAGCCGTTTTTGCGATTTTCAAGGCGCTGTAAGTTTCTTTGGGAAAATCGCAGGTGGGCATTCCTCTTACATTGACGTGAGGTAGGTCCTATGTTGGGGGAAGATATAAGCCTTACCGTTCGACGTTCATATAGACGTCTATTAAGTTAAATTAAAGCACGTTCTTCATTCCCACAACAACGTAGGTACCTACGTACACTAGGTATCTACATCCAGACATGCGTGACGTGACCTAAGTACCCACTTGATGTTACAAATTCGAGAATGTGGATTATAGACCTCTTATTATGTCCAGGATGGCATTGCCAATAATAAAGCATCATCATATCAGCCAAAAGACGTCCACTGCTGGACAAAGGCCTCCCCCAAAGAGTGGCAAATTGGCCGGTCCTGCGCCACCCGCATCCAGCGGACTCCCGCGACCTTTACCAGGTCATCAGTCCACCTTGTGGGTGGCCTACCAACTCCGCGCCTTCCGGCACGTGGTCGCCAGTAGATAACCTTTCCGCCCCAACGGCCATCGGTTCTACGTGGTATGTGCCCCGCCCACAATAAAGCATAACGGCCCTGTATTATCCCATTTTTGAGTAAATTATGTCAATATGTATTCAATCACTTAAAAGAGCACGCGCGAGTCAAATTAACTCCTTACAAACGTAGTGGTTCTCATTTTAAAACGGCACACTGGAATAACATGAAACTTTTTGTACAGTTTCTGTTGCTATAAATTATAATAGAAATATAATAGAAAAACAAGCGATTAGAGACTTTAAAACTCTATACTCGCTCTATTTCAATTTCTAGCAACATATACTAGTTTCTGACCTAGATATGACGGCTCTATTCTACGGCACTATTCTACAAAGTTCAATTTTATTCTAGCATGTCCTATACCCGCCCCAGTCCAATTTGGCTCAGTTCGGGTTGCACAGGGCGGTTCCACAACGCTTCGGAAGCTCAAATACCGCGAGCCATCCGGTTGCCTCTCGGACACTGGAACTACGCGTTATTGCTTTAACTATATAATTGTATATTCTTCTGTCTGTTTAGTGTCCTTTTTAACCCTGCAACTCCCCGCTATCTCAAAGAGCGTTTTAGTTATTTTAATTATGTTAGATCTTCTAACAATTTGCTATTAACTGTGCCTTCGTCATCTTCGAAATTTTACAGTAGTTCGTTCACTTTTAGGGCTATTCGACTGTGGAACTCTCTCCCTCTTGATATAAGACAAGCTAAATCTATCGGTAACTTCAAATCTCTTCTTAAAGAACATTATTTGTCTCTCCCCTAACCCCGATTGTCTTACTATTATTATTATTGGCTGACTGGTTATGTATTATATTGATATATTTTTATTTGTGTTATTTGTATATATGTATGATTGTGTATGTATGTTTATATATAGAGCTATTTATGTACGTGTATTAATATAATTATTTAGATTTTTGGCTTATTATAATCTCTGCACCATCTACTACATAATCTAGTTTTATCTCTTTCTCCGATACCCAAAGGTTGTCTGGAAGAGATCGCTCTTCAGCGATAAGACCGCCTGTTGTCTACCTTTACCTACATGTTATTGTATTGTTTCTCTTTTTAACTGCTTTGTTTGTGTGAGGTGTGCAATAAAGAGTATATTTTGTATTGTATTGTATTGTGTATAGGTATAGGCACAGTCGACATTAGAATTTTCTCCTTTTTCAAAGTCGGTTGAAAATAATCGAAATAAAATAATTTGAATTTGGCTACCTCTCTTCTTACCATTAAGCTTGTTTGCAACCGTCGTAAGTAGTATAAAAGAATTAGGTACGCGTAAAAGTTCGACCCTGGAAATGAGGTCACAAATGTTGTTAGTTCCGCCGTGTTCTATGCTTTAAAGCCATAACTTTGACCCCCAAAACAATACTCGCATGTTTGTTACATGATTTACATGTTTCTCACGCTAATAATGCGCCGACCTACAACTGTTATGCATGATGCATGCAAACGTTTCATTATCAGAGTTCATTAACAGATTTAATTATTATGAGCTTACTTAGCGTCGCGTCGTATACGGCGTGTACGTGTTTTTAGTTTAAGGCTTTGCATTGGAAATTATCGCGTGCTTTGAAACGCCGTTCTGACTAAAAAACTGAAACAATAAGGTCTGATTTTCAGATATATGATTCTTGACTATATGATTGTTTATCTGATTTTATCGATACATGATTGCTTAAAAATTCCTCGAGAGAAAAAAAAAACCAAAGTCGGGTCTGTATTTTCCTTTTTTTACTCCGCCTACTCAAACGATACATAATTTTACGACACAATCAAGTTAATACTATAGTATTTTATCTCGTCTAAAATCTCACTTTATGAAATTTAAATAAAACGTCTCTAAGTTAGGTATTTATCGAAATTTGTCCAAAAAAGCCATTCCCGAAGAGTGTTACATCTCTTTTCCTCGTGCGCGGAAGGCATCAGCGTGTCTCTGTCTAGGTGGCGTGTTCGACTCAGATCAAGGCATCGCCTTAACCCTTAAATGCATGCATGCATGCATGATGTAGGCTGCAGACAAAACCAAATAATTATCATCAATATCATCATCCTCCTGGCGTTATTCCCGGTTGAGTCCGGGGTCCGCTTTGACACCTAATCCCAAGATGTGGCATAGGCACTAGTTTTACGGAAGCGACTGCCATCTGACCTAACCCAGAGAGAAAAACTAGACCTTATTGGGATTAGATAAGATAAGATACGATAGTACCTATAATATAAGATAAACGTAGAAATATTTTCCTAAAACTAATTGTAGACTATTGAATATCATGCAATTGACTACTTATTACTAACATGTGTCCAGAAAATCGGCAATTGAATAAAAGCACTTATTAAGGAGCCACACATTTTTTTTTTCATATTGGCTCGTCGGTAGGCGTTGGAATTCCTGTGGCACACGGTTATACAATCTTATAGCCATAGAGCATGAGTTTGAACTAGAGACTTTACATTTTTGTGCAGATCAGAAAAGCTTAAGTGTCTTTCTGCTCTACTTTTTTTATCACTTCATCATGACGTGGAAAGAGCAGTAGATGTCCTTTTTACAAATTTTGGTAATTCCCAGGATGTATTGACAAGGTAAAGGCAAATTCTAAGTTCCTGGAATATTGGCTTACAATGGGCAAGGTATCCACTTTTTTTAGACCGGTTTCCTCACTATGTTTTCCGTCACCATAAAGCTAACCGTAAATATTTTGTATATAAGTTCCGAAAAACTCATTAGAACAAGCCGGGATTCGAACCCATGACCGCCGCATGCCTGAACCTGCCTATATATTATTTTATTTCAGACATGAAAGTATGTGCGGCGCAGGTAAATAGTTTTTTAATTAATATTAATTTGCTCAAATCATCTCTACATAGCAAGAAATAGGCGGTCTAGGTTTCCAATGTGCATTTAGATATTGAAAATTAAAAGTTAATTTTCCTTAGAAAATAAACATTACCCACCTCTACTGCATAATCTAGTTTTATCCCTTTCTCCGATACCCAAAGGTTGTCTGGAAGAGATCTCTCTTCGGCGATAAGACTGCCTGTTGTCTACCTCTAACTACATGTTATTGTTATGTTTCTCTTAGTAACTGTTTCGTTTGTGTGAGGTGTGCATAAAAGAGTATTTTTATTGTAAATATTAAAATTAACTAAGGTTGCGGATTGGGATATCTTAAGCCTAAGGTACCTAAGAAGGCAAAAAAGAGGAGAAATAAAGAGGAACTAGGAATTGAACGTGTGTAGCTGGCTGGCACAGATTCCAAACTTTTACGCAAAAGTAAAAGGGCCACACCGTTGTTTTCATCCGATAAAGATTCGGGCACATCAGATTATTAATTCACTAAGCTGCTCGAAATACCTATCTGTCAAAGGCCGATTTATTCAGAAAACTCGAACAGAAAGTAAAAGCCCTGATCTTTATCTTTAGATGGAATTGTTTCTTTTGGATCTTTACGAAGGGAAGGTACGGTAAATGGATTGAATTCCGTAAATGGACTGTGAATACCTTAACGCGAAGGACTGTGTTACTGTGTATACACATCGTAAAATATAATTAACAGTCGAAAGCCTTATTCATTTGTTTTAATTATGCAAGGTAAGTTTATGCTTAGAACAGTTAAATTTCATATGTATAGTTCATTTATTTATGTACAATGGAATGAAAACAAACAGGTTAATGTAAAATTAATATTTTTCTTTACAAGCTTTTATTTAACTGTCCGTTTGTCAGTTTGTTAGTGACGTCAAATCTTGCAAGTTAAATTTGATCAACTTCCCGGTGATTAATTAATGAATATATTTATGTGTGACGTTAAAAAAATCGTAGGTACCTATAGTAAATCTTTTCCACTCTGCTTCTCATGTCAATAAAGATATAAGATTATATAAAGACTGACAACGGCACAACTTGAAGTCTTTCGTGTTTATCCTGAGCAACCAAGTTTTCCCTGAAATCGATTTTTCGCCTCCCTAATATCCTTTTTCGAGAACCCATTTACAACCAAACAAATAAATACTTGTACAAGTGTTGTTTCTTTAATCTATAGTTCTATACCTACTGACGACCGCTTTAGCTTAAATAGTTAGACCTACGAAGCAAGAGGTCCTGGGTTCGAATCCCGGTAAGGGCATATATTTGAGTGATGAGCACGAATACTTATTTGTTACTGAGTCATGGATGATTTCTATGTATTTAAGTATTTATTTCTTTATGTATGTATGTTTATCGTCATCTAGTACCCATAGTACAAGCTTTGCTTAGTTTGGGACTAGGTCGATTTGTGTAAGATTGTCCACAAATATTTATTTATTTATTTATACTATGTATACCAATATTATAAAGCGGAAAGTCTGTGAAATTGTAGTCTTTGTATGTTTATAAGTTTGTATGTCTTGGAGATTCCGGAACCGAGAATCCGATTTCAAAAATTCTCACTTGAGTGTAGAATAGACTATCTGGATGGATAATCATCCATATAAATATACCTAGCCTATAAAGGCTAGGTATATTTATATTTATACCTCTTTTATCCCGCAGGTTTGCCTAAGCGAGCAAAGCGAGGGTAGCTAGTGAACTACATAATAATTTATTAATTTAATTGTTATACAATGTTACATAAAAATCTTAAAAGTAGCGTTAAAAAAAGGTAGGAGGGTAGCTAGTTATAAGATAGGATGATAGGAACATAAACAATGAGCGGTCCAGAGGTTGTTACACTTATTATATACATACATACATTTATCTAATCTCGCCTATTTCCCGGAGGGGTAGGCAGATATCACGGATTTCCACTTGATCTTAACTCAATATCAGAATGAAACTTATAAAAGTGCTCGGATAATAAACTGAGAACCCAACACCAAAAACAAAAAAAAAATGGTAACTTACATTGAACACAAACAGAACCTTACTGCACTAGAACTTGCACAGGTGACGCGTATGGCGCGGAGATGCGCTCTGCGCCTCACGCGTACTAGCAATCCTTTATAAACCGTGGGAGTTTTTGTCTCTAATTGACAATGAGCTCTAGGGAGGTAATGAGTCAGTTTGTACGCTGCCCGTCCTCCGAGAGTATGACGCAGGCACATTGTCACCCCACATATAATAACATCTCAGGAGGTCTTAATGCTGATGCAATTTTCCGCCTTCGAAGATGTCTATTGTCTGAAATAATATGCAATATAGTGTAATCCAATTAAGTATGTACTATGTAACTGGTTTTTACAGACTATGTCGGCAATCGATGCTATTTCAAGGAAGTGGAGGCACCTACTATGCTTCGGAACTATTTCACTTGAAAATCATTAGAGCCTATTGACTAGGTTTCTGTAGTTCTTTGAAAGTAGACGTTCTTTGAAATCCTTAGAATGCACGACCTATATATTTGTGTCTAATAGGTCACTTAACGTAGTAAAGTAACGCAGCATAGTAAGTATTTCATTCTAACGGATTGTCTACTTGCTATGCATCATATCAGCCGAAAGACGGGTGTGTAATGATTGGTATAACAACTTTTGATATATTTTCACTGGATATAACAACATTTAATATAATTTCATTGGGTATAATCACTCAAGACACATAATAAACTTTTGGTATAACAACAATCAGTATAATTTCATGGCGTATAATGTTCAAATAGTATAATACATTGTTGATATAACGTTTAATGGATTTAATGTATATTGGATATAAGTATTAGTGGTATAATGATTTGTAAGATATAATTTTCTTTTTCACACACACGTTAATTATTTTAACATAACCTAAACCTAACCTAACCGCCAGCGTGTCGACGTCACCCCGCTTCGCGGGGTGCCTATTTCCGCTCTAAGGGACACAAGCTAACCCTAACCTAACCTACAAATAATACCATTGTTACAATTGTTTGTTGTGTTTTTACTGGGGGGGCTTCGCCCCCCGAGCCCCCCATTTTGTAGCTGCCCTAGCCTAATTTTCTATATTATAATCCTTATACGATAATATACTATGTGTTACCAGTTTATCTGTGGCTATTATACTGTTGTGTGTCGGTGGTTACTCGTCGTCGTACCTAGACCAACCTGCCTTAAAGTAAAATTGGCAAGAAATAATAGTAGTAAGTATTCCAGATTATGCCAATAGTACATTATACCAACTGAGTTTTATATCGAACAAAGTTATATCCCATGTATGTTATACGTTATGACTGTTATATTAATAGTTGTTATATTACAAGTTCATTATATCTGTTGATAATTATATAACATGAGAATATATCAAATGTTGTTATATCCAAAGTGCATTATATCCTTTAATCGTTATATCCAGTGAAAATATATCAAAAGTTTTTATATCGATCGTTATGCACCCGCCGAAAGACGTCCACTGCTGGACATAGGCCTCCCCCAAAGAGTGCCAAAGTGACCGGTCCTGCGCCACCCGCATCCAGCGGACTCCCGCAACCTTTACCAGGTCATCAGTCCACCTTGTCGGGGGCCTACCCACGCCGCGCCTTCCGGTACGTGGTCGCCACTGGATAACCTTTCCGCCCCAACGGCCATCGGTTCTACGTGCTATGTGCCCCGCCCACTGCCACTTAAGTTTAGCGATCCGGAGGGCTATATCGGTTACCTTGGTTCTGCTGCGGACAGCCTCATTTCTGATGCGATCACGCAGAGAAACTCCCAACATGGCCCTCTCCATTGCCATCTCACTGGGTGACTTTGAGCCTTCTTATGAGGCCCATAGTAAGCGACCACGTTTCAGTGCCATATGTCATCACTGGCAACACACACTGGTCAAAGACTCTCGTCTTGAGACACTGCGGAATATTGGACGAAAAGATGTGCCGTGCCGTAGGTCCCGAACGCTGCCCAGCCGAGTCGGATTCGACGATTGACCTCTTTCTCGAAGTTGGACCTACCTACCTAACTGGATAGTCTGTCCTAGGTATACATAATCATCTACAACTTCGAGCTTAAAGTTTCCGACTGTAATGGGAGTTGGTACTACATGGGCATTTGACATGATCTTCGTCTTATCCATGTTCATTCTTAGACCAAGTCGCTCAGAAGCTTTACTGAGGTCATCGAGCATTGTACTTAAGTCCTCCATGGTCTCAGCCAAGACTACTATATCGTCAGCAAACCGAACTTGCTATGCACTTCCAAAAAAAAAAGGTTTTCGTTTTCTTTTAACACATTCACTGCCAAGAATCGATACGCGATACGTTTGAAGCCAATCCTGTGGTTTTCCTTCTGGGTAGCGAAAAGCGCCTACTTATACTACAGTGAATGTGTTAATGGTAATAAGTTGTCCGATATCCGCTTCATTAACATTATTGAACCGTTTATTAAATAACTTGAGCAGGTATAGGGGAACCTTGTGGGGAAGTTGACCTAGAACTATGAAATTTGGCAAGTAATATCGTCTACTTTTACTACAATTACATGGAAAAAATTACCTACATGGAAAAATCTGAAAACTATACATTTGTAATTAAGTACGGAACCCTCGGTAGGCGAGTCCGACTCGCACTTTTCCGGTTTTTATGTATGAAGATATATACTACGAGTAGGTAGGTACCTGACAGTTATCTATCAGTTCTATAACATATAGGATATAGCCCTTCCTAGAAACAACTATTGTGAAAGGATACGCGCTTACCGCCACGTTTCTTCGCTAAGGGCCAATTTAAGTACCAAAGACAATAAATTTATACATAAATTATTATAATAATATTCGTAACAATTTGGAGTTACATCTTCACAATTGTTATTATCCGGAAGTGACAAAACGACAACGCGTAATAACATCGCCCGACAATTTTTTGGTGTAATGATAATGATATTCAATTCAACTCCATTTCTTATCTACTACAAATGGCAGTAGATGTGACTAAATTGTCGTTGCCTTGCCTCGAGGCGGAAGTTTTGGAGGTATGACAAATTATCGGTGAAATGATTGCAGTGACGTCTTCAATTGCTCTCATGGTTGGTTGGGGCAAGAGGTCGCTCGTTGTCAAGGTCGTTGTTCATTCACAATCCCCTCTGTCACACACACAGCACCGCAGTAAACGTGGGTTGTATGCAGCCCTGCTTGGCAGTGGAGCGGTTTTTTATCCGTGGGCAAATCGGCGCTGATTTGCTTATTGCGAAAAAGCCTTTTCGCTAAAAGTTGTAGGTATGCAGATGGTGACTTACTAAAACATCGAAACTTAATATTCCAATGTATTATTATGTATGTGTAATTTGTTTCTTAATCTACAAGGTGGGTTAGGTACAGTCGAGTTCTCCAATATCTACACAGCCAACCTTTCAAAAATATCTATACAGAGACTTTATTGTTACTGACATTAAGTCACATGTGTAGATATTTTTGAAAGGTTGTCTGTATAGATATCGAAGAGCTCGACTGTACCAGGTACAAACTGCACTATTTATTTTTATTACTTTGTACTCAAATCCTTTGGCTGTTTGGCACATAACAAACGTTTTGACTTTTATGGATGTCACTAGACAAATGACATGACGTGAATACATTGCGTGCTCAATTATTTAGTATGAGAAAAAAAATGAAGCAGTTAGTTAACGAAATGTATGTAAATCTGTTGTTTAGGACCGACACTAATCGCCATCAAAATATTCGCCCGTATGAAATTTACATATTATATCTAGTCTTAAAAAAATTCACCATGTAGTAATCTACGAGTATTATCTCCAGTTACCAACAAATTAATATCTTATATAACAAAGGGCACGTAAATACACTACTCAATTTCTATAAAGCTGTTAGAATTAGAATATAATTTTGCCTGCTTTGTTATGTGAGATATTAATGTTCCCGTCTTCCCGTACGCACAGCTTGGTCGCCTAGATACAACTCTATTGTGACCAGTTACCACAATAGAGATGTAGGGGAGAGAGGGGAGGGTTGGGCAGTCGGGAGGATTCCAATTCCAATATAGATTTTTTTATAACGTATAAATTCGTTGGTAATTGAATTAATATGCAGAGGGAGCAATGGCCACTTATTTTGAGGCAGGTTTGGGCATGCTCAATGCTCCCACCCACTGATTTTGAGGGAGGTATGTATATACACTGATACAGTTTAATATTCGTTATTTGATTTTGTTAAAATGTTTAATTAATTTTAATTACAGAAAGATGCCGTTTAAGTTTCAAAAGAAGGGTCTGAGATTCTGTTTTATGTCTGTCTGTTATATATGTCATGCCCAAACCTCCCACAGGGGGTGCCTGAACCTCCCTACCATGGGGAGCTTTGGGCACAATTGACATGTTTTTGAAATCTTGTTATAACCCTGATTATAATTTGTAGACTATTGTTTGTAAAACACCTAGCCAAATATATTGCGCAACTCAACTTGGCAATAAATGTTGATTAAGTATATTGATAATATGATTTTTGATAATTAATTATGTGAAAAAGTGCCCATCCCTCCCCTCTCTCCCCTATCTAAGCGACCGAGCTGTGTGTACTGGAAAATTAATTTTCTCTGATATTGGTCCCAGGTATGATGTACATATTTTAGAACACTGATACCCGTGAAATGAAATTATTATCAGACAGTAATTACTAATTGAAGTAATTCAGATCTAATTGAAATTGTTTGGACCGCCTGTATAATGGCTTTCTTGTGTGTCTCATGCCATATTTCACCAAAAAAGTATCACAAAACCGTTCTAATACCATTCGAACTCATCGTGCTAAATGGAGTTTGGGAGGATAACATGTTACGTGGGAGTCAGCGTAAGGCCTGAGTGGACGCCCCGCTCAGAGCGGGGCGTGCAGCGTCCATATAAATCAAATGCAATTTATATGGACGCTCGACGCCCCGCTCTGAGCGGGGCGTCCACTCAGGCCTTGCACTTACAGTTTAATTTAGAGAATTCATATCACATAAATTAAAAGGATACTAAATGATTTATGATGATTAAAAAAAATATTACCTAGATAGAGATGCGGTTATATTTTCCTAAGTAAGTATATTATTTTTAAAAATGTGAATGTTATGTAATTATTGCATGCAGATTCATGTACACAGGAATGTAAAACAATTACTGCACCTTTTAGAGTATTTTGAGAGAAATCGACTTTGTACCTAATTGATTTATTTTCATCTTCTTTTGACATTCTATATTATTTTAAATTAATTTTATTGTGAATTTGTACTTATTTTAATAATGAACTAACATGTGCTTCAATGGAATGTCTGTGGACCGATGTTGTCTGAAATAAAGGATATTATATTTATTATTATTCCAAAAAATCGCTTGGTTAACTTGGTAAACTTGGCAGAGCACCTAAATTTATAGACTGAAAAAACCCTACTTGGCCTAGAACGACTATACTTTGAATTTGTGCCCGTCATATATTTGAGGAATTCCATAAGTTATCTGTGGTCTTCGTCATCAATTCTACTCCACCAAATTTATGATACAAATACCAAAATCACTACACGCGTGCCTAATATAATTGAGGAGTTCCCTCAATTCCTCATGGATCCCATCATTCAATTGAATTTTTGAAAAAATGGGACCCACCTGGAAGCATATACTTACTAACAAAAAAAAATTACGAATCGGCTCATCAATAACGGAGTTCTGAGGTAACAAACATTGAAAAAATAAAAATACAACCGCATTGAGAACCTCCTCCTTTTTTTTGAAGTCGGTTAAAAAAAGGAGAGGGTTCTACTCAAGTACCGGAGCTGTTTGCGCTTTGTTTTACACGTTCGAGATTGGATATTTATTTATTTATGTGTCTCAGGCAACGAGGCCCGTATTTACAAATACCTTATAGACTAACATACATATCAATATACAAAACTTATAAGTACCGCAATAACACGCAATACTAACACTATGCATGAAATAAGTAATTGAATTGAATTGAATAAGTCGCGTGGGTAGGAATTAATAATGTGGACTGATGACCTGGTAAAGGTCGCAAGAGTCCGCTGCATGCGAGTGGCGTAGGACCCGTCACATTGACACTCTTTGAGGGAGGCCTATGTCCAGCAGTTGACGTATTTCCGCTGATATGATGATGATGATGATAATGATGATGAACAAGTAAAACAAATTTTCATGTAAATTCATTCGGCACGCCATGTAACAGGTTAACAACGGTATCACTGACATTACGACATTAGATTTGATTATATTTGAATCTCGTTTTTAAGGTGCCGTCGTGTCGGATTTTTAATTAGGCGAACTAACTTGACAGCTGAAAATGTTGTCAGACATAGGAAAAAATAAATAGTGATAGGTTTATGTCGATACAAATATGTCGATATAACGTTGTACCTACTATAAATCTGATTCAAGTTTTATACAATTAGAAAATAATCATGTTCTAGACATCTTTTATACATTCATCATCCTACTAGCGTTATTCCCGGTTGTGCCCCTAAAGAAGATGATGATGAATGATTCGGCATAGGCACTAGTTTTACGAAAGCGTCTGCCATCTGACCTTCTAACCCAAGGGAAAACTAGACCTTATTGGGATTAGACCGGTTTCCTCACGGTGTACAATGTATACATCTTGTATACCTTGTTGAATAATAAATCTATTTTATGTTAATAACTTTACCAGAATCTACATATTTATTTTTACAGTTTAAATAGGAATTTGAATTCACAAAGTAGAAACCTACCTTGCATAGTCCGTCCACCAACCGTGTCAGTAGTAGAAAAGCCGAAAATACATACTCATCTATATGTTTATACTAAAACTAACGTAAGAATGAAATATAATTAGTCTCTCAGCTGCCTTCCAGTGATACGGATGATGGTGGATCAGACTATATACATCTTATTCGTATTGGCAAATAATACAATAATAGCTCAAAGAACTTCAGAAACCAAATTCTATCAAGCTATTATTTACATAACTTTTACACAAGTAACAAGAATGATAACAACATTAGTATACAAACTGCTTTACTAAACCTCTTGTATGAACTGGATTTTTTAAATATCGATATTAACAGCACTAGCGAAACGTGGCAACATTCGTGTGCAATGAACTGTCAAGTTAGTTCGTCTAATAAAAAATCCGACGTGTCAAATATAAACCTTTAAATCACGGCTGGTTCAGATTTTTTTTATAATTAATTAATGAATCACAATTTTAACTTTCACGACTTTTACACATTATTTTTAATAAACGGGACTAAATCGCGTATCGTAATCGAGCACATCCGAAACGTTGGGTACTCAGAGACGCAAAGAAATAAATTTTATTAGATATCTATACGCGATTTAGTCACGCTTAATAAAAATAATAAATTAATTACGGTTTATTATCAGAGGTATTTGGATACCTATCGCAATTACTAGAATTTACTTCCCAAATTCGCCAAAAAACCGGTTTTCTCAAAAACTATGAAATTTTCAGGATTATTATAAAAACAAACCTAACCTAATAGGTTCTACACGATAAGAATTTAAAAAGTGACAAAAACTTTGCGGTCTTCGAGAACACGGACTTTTTGCCGAATACGAAATGAAAATTCGGTGAAACGATAATGTCGGGAAATTATATTTAGTGATTAGTTAAGGATATTAAGGGCCTGTTTCACAAGCGCCGGATAAAGTTATCTGCCAGTTAAAATTATTGCTATCCTTTTCTCCCGTCATATAAAAGAAAAGTGACAGCCAACATTTATCTGACGGATATGTTTTAAGTTAAAACTTTTAACTGGAGATTGTGAAACAGGCCCTAAGGTGACCGTCATATTTTCTGATAAATATTGCCGTTGATAATAGAACCATTTAACTGTTAGGATAGTGTTTAATTATGTGGAAATGCATTCCTTGGTCCCTGTTTGTACTTAAAGATCACAGGAAAAAGTTCCATGGGGTCTATATAACTAAACGTATCGGTTTAATATAAAACTTATATTTTTCGCTCACAGGCAACGAGCATAATCGACCATTTACACGAGGGCTAACCAAGACCATACTCTGAAATAAGACGTTTATCTATTCGAATTAAAAATCCGTTGTCATTTACACACAGTCCTAAAGCACAGTAAAGACATGACGACAAGCAGTAAAACAAATCCGAACAAACGTCGGTTGCGACGCACTCACACAGACTCGTGTTGGTACAGAATTTAAGCGCAAGTCGGGGTGGGTAGTCGCCGGTACATCAGCCCGCGTACCGCCTCATAATAGAACTGGTTTTAAAGGGAGCGCAAGTGTAGACAAGTCTTAATGAATGAATAAATGAATGAAATCTTTTATTTCAGGTTATCTATCAGCAGGGAGCGTACATTTCATGCCGATGACAGGCGTATGACGTCAAGCTACATACAGGATGGAAAAAGTTTGAAAAGGGCAACGGCATAACGAACGTTTATTTATCCGTACCAAATAATGGAAAATGTGATTAATCAATGATTGATCACTGTTATCTCATCAACCTCTTCCGTTTAAGTAGATCTAATATATTGACACTTGAGACGGACATTGAAAGAACTTTATCTGACATTGTCACATCAAAGTTTACTCTTTGTCACAAATAGGAGACATGCGGAAACAACATTTCAGTTAAATTTAATAAGATCAGGAAACTTAATGCTTTGCTAGTGGCCTAGGTCGCCATGGAGGCTATAAAATTATTGTGCCAAATAAATCCATGTTTAGTTATAGATAATAAACAAATTTATTGTTCCTGATGTCAGCAAAGTTTGCCACCAAAAGCAAGCAACATCAAATTACATTTGCAAACAATAAAACACAAAGAACCTGAGGAACATAAAGAAACACAGTTTGATTTTAACATGGACTTGACCAATTTCATGATATCATCGATAGATACGTTGTTGTGGCCTATAAGTAATTAAAAATAAAATAAAATATTAGTTACTAAATACGTTTACGGTTACTAAGTCGTGTCACTTCGTTTTTTGAATCATCCTGTGTGTTTATATGAATACGTCATTATGACGAAACCGGCATGAAATGTACGCTCCCTGTCTATCAGGCTTCACCGACCCATATAAGAGGTGTTAGTTACATTTTAATTTTAATATTATTAGGTTAGGTTACACAATACAAAGCTTCAAAGCAGCTGCAGTCAAACCTACCAGCCATCATTTTCAGTTGCTATTGGCACTTTCCCTCACTCGAGCCATCGGGGATGAAACTTTATTTCGCATAGCCGACGCTATAAGTAGTTAATATAGTTTTGGCTAAATTACTAGAAACACGCGTTTAGATGACGCAACTAACCTTCCTGCACCTTGCGGGTGCGGGAAGTAGGGCTTCCTGCAAAAACTTTAAATCGTTCTATTTATTACAGTGATTGGTTTACGTCTTTCTTGTGGATAAAGGGGCTACGAAGCCTAATGTACGGAATAATTTAGTGTGGCAAACAGGATGAAACAGTAAGTCTATCCTCCCCCCTGCCGCTGCAGTGCCGATGTGCAAACCATCCAGCACATCATCGAGGACTGACCCATAATGCGCTACGCCAGTTGCCCTCCAGAATACCTACCTGATCGCCCTTAGCGACGAAGCCATCAAGTGGCTGACTAACCTCAATATTAATTTATAGTTCACTAGCGACCCGCCCCGGCTTTGCACGGGTAATATTATACATATAAACCTTCCTCTTGAATCACTCTATCTATTAAAAAAATCCGCATCAAAATCCGTTGCGTAGTTTTAAAGATCTAAGCATACATAGGGACGGACGGACAGCGAGAGACGACTTTGTTTTATACTATGTAGTGATTAGATATGGTATAATAATCGACATAAACGGCGTCTCCTCTTATATAAATATATGTGAAATCAATTGACTTTTGGTGGATACATACATAGACGAATTCAATACAATACAAATACTCTTTAATGCACTCCTCTTTATATGAAACGAATGATTACGGAAAATAGTCTTTAAAGTAGAGATAAACAACAGGCGGTCTTATCGCTATAGAGCGATCTCCTCCAGACAGTTGAAATGGATTAGCGCAATTGGCCTCGTGTAGTGTAAACCCATAACGTGTTATAAAACGAGTGCAACAAATGTAAACTTAATATGAAAGCAATGCGTTGAGTCAGGTAGACAAGTCATGTCATCTCGCCATGTGAGATCGAGCGAAGCTTTTTCAAAGGAGACTTTAAAGTAATGGGAATCTTGTTCTGTAAATGTACGTTACGGTTTGGATTCCCAGGCTTTTGTCCTTTTTTCCATCTGACTTGGACAAAAGAGCGGCATCTCAAGGTTTGTAGTGCCAGAAAAAAAATGTCCTTCGTTACATTCTGTGTTGGTTTACACTTTCTTGTATATACCACAACGGTGCAGAGGCACATAACGTAGTCTATGTACGCTTGAGCCGCCAATGGAGGAATTGAGTACAGTCAGAGGTATTAATATACGTATATATATATATGGACATAAATACCTGTTCACGCCTTCATGACATTGACGATAGAGTCCGTACTGATATTTCTCCTTTTTTATGTACTGTATAACCCCGTGACTTCGCCAGGGATACCTATCATCGCCTATTTTTATAAAAGTTGAAATCGCGCCTAGTTTTTAGGGCTGGTTCCACACAAAACTACTAAATAGAAAGAGTTTTTGTGAATGGCAATATTCTCCCATAAATTGTGGCTAACTTAACACCGTTTACGATCAGTGCCGTGTTTTCGTTGAAGTGTTTTTTTTTACCTTGTCGGAACTTTGCTATAAATAGTGGCAAAAAAGAGATAAAAGTAACTAACATGATTTTTAACCGACTTTAAAAAAAAGGAGGAGGTTCTCAATTCGGTTGTATTTTTTTTTTTTTTTTTTTTTTCAATGTTTGTTACCTCAGAACTCCGTCATTGATGAGCCGATTCGACTTTTTTTTTTTGTTTGTAAGTATTGCTTCCAGGTGGGTCCCATTTTTGACAACCCTATCGAAAAAACAGTAAATGTATGAAACTAACTTCAGATCGTTGCCTGTCTTCGCTTCCCATGTTTTTTTTATTATATGACTTATTTGGGATAGTTAAGGTTAATAATCGAAAAACACGTTAAAAATTAATAAGATAGCTGGCGGCAACTTAAAATTTTGTCTATAATTCACGCTCCGATAGGCGAAGATAGGACATTTTGCCTATACTTCGCCTACCACCTTTAGAGTCCAATTGTAGCCATTCTTTAGCGAAATTTAGACCTTAATTACGGTAAACTAAAGTCCTATATAGATTAATTCGTTTTTTGATCTTAACAAGCAAAAATACGTGTAAAGTGTCAAAACCAGGCGAAGTCTTTACCGTTTATTAATAATACCCTTGACTGTACATACAGTTGGAACTATCTCCAGCCTACCTCTTAAATACATACTTATTCATGTTGAGCGAGGGTAAATTGAGCCCCGTGTTGTAGTGACTATGGTAGGCAAACACCTAGTAAGCTGCTTAATTTAGGTTCAACTAACCTACAGTTGAACAGCTGTATTGTTTCGTCAGTACCTAAATAGATTCATAGTATTGTACCAAATGGAATTTATAGAATGATTGTCCTCTATAATTTCGAAATACATTACAATACTTAGGTCTATGAATCATAGACGGCAATAACTCGCGACTAAATCAAATAACTACTTTACGGTACGTGACAAGAGATAAGACGTGTGTTGGGTAAAGTAACTTCAAGTACCTACTTGCTGTTTTACTGTTGTAAGTTACACAATTTGGAATGATGATCTTGTTAACCAGGAAGAGAAAATAATATTGAAATACAAACATATATACATAGACTGAGTCATTAGGTACACTTCTCTTTGACATAGTAAACAATATAATTAGGTCAGTCATATTGAACATTAAAATCGCAAGCTAACGGCTAGTTGTGATTTTTTAATATGTTGTTAGGACCACTAGTAGTACCGTATATCCAAGTTTGCAGCTTTTAGAGACCTGTACTAACATTGCAGCACTCGAAAAACCATGATATTTTTGCGCTTTTTTTGGTAGGTATTGTCAATATAAACGCTAAACTATGCGGTTTTTTTGCTAAAAATTGACGTTTGTTTAAGAATACTAAAATTTCTACAATTTGAGACCAGGGGCCGTAGACAAGGTTACAATCGACAAGCGCTAACGCTAACGAATAAAATGTATGGGAATGACAGATGCCGACGAAACACTTTTCGTTAACATCTGTCATTCCAGTACATTTTATTAGTTAGCGTTAGCGTTAGCGCTTGTCGATTGTAACCTTGTCTAGGCCCCCAGAATTAGCTCTGTAAGTTCAATACTTACCAAGATAGAGCTCTGCAAAACGTTTTGTTGTTAGCCATCATCGTAGTCATTATTAGGTTTGCTTAATATTTTTTTAGTTAAACTAACAGTTTAGGATTTATAACGATTTAGAGTTGGCTGAGTTGGCTAAACAACAGAAAGTTTTCGATAGCTCTATCTCGGTAAGTATTTAACCTACAGATATCGCTCTGTCAAATTGCGGCAATTTTAGTATTCTTAAACAAAGATCTTGATTTTTATTTGAAAAACCGCATAAGTAGTTTTGGATTTATATTGACAATACCAAAAAAAGGGCGAAAATTTCGTAGTTTTTCGAGTGCTGCAGAGTTAGCACAGGTCTCTCGAAGCTGCAAACATGGATATACGGTACTGGTAGTGGTCCTAAACAACATATTAAAAAAAATCACAACTAGCCGTAAGTTTGCGATTTTATCGATTTATCTAATCAAATTTTGAATTTAGAATTTTTGAAATATGACTTGCCTAAATCGCACAATGCCTATATTTTGTTTGTGATTGTATTTTTTCTTTGGGTGCGATCAAAATAATATTTCAAAAGGTACCTACGCTTAGGCCGCCTATTCCGACCTATTCTGGGCAATCCAGGCCCCCCCCCTGAGGGTGTGAAATGGGGGATGAAAGTTTGTATGGAGCTACGATATAATCGGGTTCCACGCGGACGGAGTCGCAGGCAGAAGCTGGTATGTAATATATCACTTGAGAAGTTAACACGTATCTTTCAAGCCATGTAAAACTTATAAATTAATCATACTGATTCATGTCAGGCATGATATTATATATAGCAATCTTCTAATGCTGGAAAGCAGGTCAATTTAGTTGAGAAGATAAGAAGTACAAATTCACTCTTCCATATCATCAAAGCCCACTGTCCGCGAAAGCATGCAACAGTGTAAATACAATAGTATAATATGTCACGTGAAAAATACACTTATAATAGCACTTAGGTGACTGGGTAATGGAAAGGTGTGAGGGTTCCTATTGTTAGTGTAACGAATCAATGCATAACAATAATGCATAAGTAGCGTGGGTGCTTTCCTCGCTCTCTCAATGACCATTATTTCCAGTAATTCAGTTGTAATTTATTGTGTGAAGTATTCTGGTATACAGATATATATATTCAGGTAGTAACTTAAAAAAAAACTTACCTTTTCAGGCGTAGATCTTTTATACAATCAATATAATAAAAGTACAGGGACCGATTTTTGACTTTCGAGCGTTCGACTCTTTCGCTCGAAAATCAAATAAAAGTAAATACGTTTGTTAGTGTCAAAATGGCAGGCACTTACTTTCTACCAATAGAATTTAATACGAGTGGTCAATACCACTTGTTTTTAAATTGTCTATCGCTATTTCAAAATAGCATTACATAATTTTGGTCAGTTTTCGAGTGAAAAAGTCGAGCGCTCGAAAGTCAAAAATCGGTCCCCAGGGGTCCTAGACAAGGTTACAGTCGACAAGCGCTAACGCCAATAGAAAACTGATAAAATGTATGGGAATGACAGATGTTAACGAAAAGTGTTTCGTCGGCATCTGTCATTCCCATACAATTTATTATTTTCTATTGGCTTTAGCGCTTGTCGATTGTAACCGTGTCGGCCCCAGATATAAACATTATAGAGTCCGTGAAGAATTCAATAAAAATAAACATAACATGTCAGGTTGATTAAAATTTTATATTTAACAATTTTATATTTTAATTTCAAATCATAAGTACGTGTCATTATTAAAAAAACAGCCACAGAGTAAAAGCATTTGTCAACTAGCCATTATTTTGATTTTCTTTTAAATATATTTAATTTATCGTCAGTGTTTTTTTTTGTTCCTTTACTTTTGTTACTTTATTTTATTTCGATCCTAGATATTCCGTAAGACTTCACATGTGTCACGGTCTGAATTAAATGATTTTTGTTTTATTTATATACAGGGTGCCATCGGAGACGTAATCAGAAATGACAAGACTTAATTAAGCATTAAACTGAGATTACAATGACACAGGAATGGAGGTGGTTAGTTGCATTATTTAAACTTAATCATGCAATCTTTAAAATTAAATTATGTCCTCTAAACAGCGTGGTCACCCTATAACCAAGAAAGAGATGCAAAGATAAACTTGTTTCACATGCGTAAGTGTGCACTTCACTGGTTTTGATTAAATAAATAGGGTAACCATAATTTGGTGAATCAGCGATTTAATTTAGGACTAAATTACCAAAAAAAAAGAACGTTTAATTTCATGTAACTCCTACTATGTTGAAATGACCATCAATTACCAGGTCTGAAAAAGTGGTTTCTGATTACGTCTCCGATGGCACCCTGTATATTTATTTTTTTATCGTATGGCAATTACAATTAGTGATAATCGTTACAATAGGTACTTACCAAATGGCTACCGTGCACTTTTTAGTAGCTAGGAATAATGCGGACGTCTCCCACAAAAGCTCGCGGTTATTATATCCACGCACTAAAAGCCTAATCTAAACCAAAGGTGAACCAACCTGCTGTGTAAAATGCAAGTATTATTAAGTATTTTTAACCGACTTCAATAAAATAGGTTCTCAATTCGGTTGTATTTTTATTTTTATTTTTTTTGCAATGTTTGTTACCTCAGAACTCCGTCATTGATGAGTCGATTCGTATTTTTTTTGTTGGTAAGTATATGCTTCCAGGTGGATCCCATTTTTTTCAAAACTTCAGTTGGATGATGGGATCCATGAGGAATTGAGGGAACTCCTCAATTATATTAGGCACGCGTGTAGTGATTTTGGTATTTTCTATTATAACTCGTGTATTTACACCCAGAAATCTTAAATTTGGTGGAGTGGAATTGATGATGAAGACCACAGATGACTTATGGAATTCCTCAATTATGTACTTAAAGTACAAAAGCACGTCACAGATTCTGATAAGATTCCGTTGAAATAGCAACTAATGAAGTGCCAAAGGTGATCCTTGTAGAATCGACGGAAGTCCTCAAATATTATCGACCCACATACAGCGATGCGGTTTTTTTCTGTAATAATCAACGCATTTGCTCTCGGAAACCAGTTCATGTGGTAAATTGGAAAATAAATGTGAAAATGTTCTCGTGGCTTGGCGGAGTACTAAATTGAAGTCGGTCAAAACTTTGTTTTTAAAGTATATTATTTGCACCTCATCACATGAACACATACTTTAATCCTTTTTCAGAGAGAAAGTTTGCTGTAGCAATCAATCAATCACCTCTTTTAAATCTCCATGAATACCTATGTAATACAATCCTTGATGTAGGTGAGCTTTGATTGATGAAATCTCCATGACTTTGATAAATTGCATAACCTAGGATAAAGCTTGTAAACAAGGTCGTCTGTATGGACAGCTACAAAGGCCTAAGGTCTTCTAATGATTGTTATGCTAATTTTATACCAGACGAATACTAAGTTTTTTCCTTGTTTAACGTGAAGGTAAACGTTCCAGTGCTTGACACGGACCCAATTCTTTACATTTAATCCATAACATAATAAACGAGGTGAACAATCCACTAGTTGGCATTAAGGTGTCAAATATTGGGACGTTTACCATATTAAGTTCTCTATCATATGATTAAATTTTTAACCCTCGACGCAAAAGGAGGGGTGTTATAAATTTGACTTGTCTGTGTATCTTGTGTTCTGGTATCGTACCTAGCTCCTAAACGAATGGACCGATTTGAAAGCATTTTTTTTGTTTTTAAGCTGACGTGATTGAGATGGTTCTTAGTAACGTTTCAACAAAATCGGTTCAGCCGGTTTTGGGCTATTGAATTTTGAATTGAAAATGTCGGGGGTTTTTCGACATTTCTAAGTTGTTATTTATAAATACTTATGCAAAAATGTATCCAGTAAATAAGTCGAAAATACAAGCGATTTATTTCAATGCCACTTAATTCGGCTTAGTTAGGTTTACCTAATTGTAGGGAAATATCTTAAATTATATATTTAAGTCGCCTTAGGGAAACTCACTAATTTAAAAAACAGTTCTCCGAGTTTGCCTGAAGGACTGTCTATTGTTGTAATAACAGCGATAATGGGCAGAGTCTTTTCCAGTCGTATTTTCATGTGAAATTCGGAGTTGCCTTCGTCAACGCCTATTGCTTAAAACGTTTTCATTGAGTTAAGAACAACTTAACCCGAAATTGCGGTGCATTGTTTTTAAATTCTTTTGAATGTAGCGTGAGAACGGCCGTCATATGTGACAAATTATCATATTCAGTCTTTATGTTGAATACGGTTGCATTTTCTTAGGTCGATGTTCATTTCCGGCATTTATTTAGGTAACCCTTCTTAATAGTGTAGTTAGAAATCTAAGACGTATCTAGGTCAGTATAGGTAGCGGCACGTAAGTCTAGCGGTGAACGAAACATGGAGGGGATAGCTGCGCATAGGTACTGTCGCGAACGCAATTGTTATCACTACAACTTGATTACAATAATCCTTACTAATAAAAACTGGTTTTTGTTTGTCCTTCTTTTATATCTAAGGTAGTTCGTTTAAACTAATCTCATTACTAATATGGGGAGGTAGAAATAAATATTTTTATTCAGTAACATTAATCGAAATCTGATAGGGGTAGCACACCCTCATGCATCATGTTATTCATTTTTAAATCCACAGTGCCGCTGTCCAAAAGTTTCGTCTTTCTGACTTTTAATATGTTTCAAAGAATCAAGTAATTCATTCGTTTCTGTCTTTAAGAAAGAATGCACGTCATATACCATTTTCCGTGCCTGTCTTCTCAAACAGTATTTCTTCTAGGCATACTTACTGTTTAAAATCACAAATAAACACTAACTTAATAAAAACAGTCAATAAAAAACAAACTCAAACTTAACACAAAAAAACGACAGTAATAACTAATAACAATACAATTTAGAACGCGACTGTACCACCAGAAGTGAGCGGGGTGTCGTATCGGTGCGCGGGACAGAGTACGACTGGAGAGCCAATGAGCGCTTACGCACGCCCCCGCGCGTCCCCTTCACTCCCCCGAGATACCTTATTTTCGACTACTGCGCATAAACGGTCAGCGCTAGACTTACGTGCCGTCACCTATAAGTCAGGATTTTACTGTCTGGGTTGTAGCGTTATTTTGACATCCTCGGATGCGGATATTTAGGGGCATTTATCTGCGGATGCGGATGCGGAATTTGGTGTCAAACACTAAAAAAAGTAAATAAACAACGACCATTTTATGATATCACGCAATCTTGATGATGATGACACATCATCATCCGCCGAGCGTTATTCCCAGTTGTGCCCTAAAGGAGTCTAGCGTCCGCTTTGAAACCTAATCCCAAGATTTGGCATAGGCATTAGTTTTACGAAAGTGACTGCCATATGACCTCCCAACCCAGAGGGAAAACTAGACCTTATTAGGATTAGACCAGTTTCCTCACGTTTTTTTCCTTCACCGAAAAGCTAACGGTAAATATTCCGTAGGTACATAAAGTTCCGAAAAACTCATTGGTATGAACTGGGACTGGAACCCACGACCGCCGCATGCCTGAACCACAAGGTTACCGTAGCTTCTACGCAACCATCAAACACGTTGAGACTAAATTACAATCGTAGCGAACAATTAACGATTGAAACAAACTGAAGGCTCGTCTCGGTCGAAGACTAATCCTCAAGTTGGAGGAAGATGATAAAATTGGGGATGGCCATAATAACCGCACGTGCCGGAAATATGGTCATTTACCACTTTTTTTGAAAGGCGATTTTTTTAATAGTTAATCTTTCTTATAGTATATTAGTTGGTTTTAATAACCGTGTATTTTTTATCCACAACCTGCCCTTACTTAATTTTTTACAGAGCGTCAAAGCTTAACGTGTCCATATTACCCTCACGCACGTACCTTACGAAAACGCGTCTGGGGACCGATTTTTGACTTTCGAGCGCTCGACTCTTTCACTCGAAAACTGACAAAAATTATGAAATGCTATTTTGAAATAGCGATAGAAAAATTAAAAACGAGTGGTATTTACCACTCGTATTAAATTCTATTGGGAGAAAGTTAGTGCCTGCCATTTTGACACCACAATCGTATTTACTTTTGTTTGATTTTCGAGCTCGAAAGTCAAAAATCGGTCCCCTGCTCTTGGTCACTGAAACTAAATAAACCCCGCATGAATTGCAACTACATCAGCATCCGCAAAAACTCCGCATTGTTTTTGCGGAGTTTTTGCGGTTGCGGATGCGGATGCGAATGTCTTCAGCATCCCCGCTGATACAAACTACAAAACTTCACATTATATATATTTATTTAATGAATTTATGTTTCAATATTAAACTACTCACATCGTGTGATTCGGTTGATGTACAAAACGAAAGAGACAGACATCAAAAAAATATTACTTATGTAGCTTCTGAAAAGTCAGACAAAATATGAATAAAGGTTTTTCTTTATTTTGGTTCATTCTTTTTGCTCTATAATATTCAAGATAAATCATACAAAATCAGACAATGCATGCTTCATATAAAATCTAATTACTTCCGGGTGGAAAATTTGTTGGATTCTTGAACACAGCATAACAGTTTGAAATGAAATAAACAAAAAACAAGCTATTAATGAAAAATAAATTAATGTTTTTCAAAACCGTATTTTTCCTGGAGTACTTATCCGTGATTTCGTCGCGCCGCTACAAGTAGGGTAAATCGCCAATAACTGGCCACCTTTCAATAACTGGCCCCCTCATACTCGGCTCCAGTCGGTATGCTACAGCACGCACGCGTTCTACCGTAGCACGTTGCATGCGATAGAAAGATATGGCCACGTTTAGGCTCGTTCGGCATCGGCTCGCACCAATGTGGATAAAGAGGGTTTCACGTCGGTGACAAGAAAGCGCAAGCCGCGAAAGACTCAGTGTGGTACAGCAGAGCCGGTTGGTTCTGGTCTGCGGGTTGCCACACCTAGTAAGGCGCTGTACGTGTCGCGCCTGCATTACTCCGCCACGGCTGATGACGCGGTGGAGTATATTCACCAGAAGACTGGCTATTCGCTGAGGGTTTTCCAGCTGCGTTCGCGCCACTACGTGCACTTCAGCTCGTTTGTGGTGCGCGTGCCGCGGCCGCTGCAAGAGACCATCGCGTGTGCTGACTTCTGGCCGAAGGGTGTCGTGTTTAGGCGGTTCCGGGGCAACCTACCGAATTCTACACCGGACTTGACGCAACGGAGTCACGCTGTTTTGTCGCCTAAATAATTAGTTTTTATATGTATTGTATATAAGGCTTTAAGGTATTTGTTGTTACGGGCCTTAGATGCCTGAAATAAATGGTTTATTATTATTATTGCTAAACAGGGGATTTGTTAACAGAGAACCTTCAGTACGTAGTACTATTATTTATTCTGTGGTATGGGACACCGCTGCCGCCGCCGCCGTTACGCGTCAAGTCGGATTAGGGTAGCACGTTATGTCTGTATACGTTACTGTGTTCGAGGTTGCGTGTAAAACAGATTAATCAATCACTGCAAATTATTGTGTCACATTGGTGCTCTACGTTCAGTAAGCTTCAATGAGCTTACATTGATGGAGACTTTGATAATGTAGCTCATAGTCATAGTTGGTACAATAAGTCGTTTGTGTCGAGTCGGTAATTACGGACATCCATCATAGAGGCTGCCTCTGTGTGCGTCCCATGACACGGGTAAGGAGAGCGTCCGCTTGGAGTAGCCCTTTCTAGTCCGTAAGCCCACTCGCAATACACCTACGTCTCATTACAACATGATAAAATTCATGGCAGCAGGTCGAGAAAGTTGTGCTGCGCAAGAAAAAAAAATTGCCATAATGTTTGAAAATCCGTCACTTCCGGTCAAAATTTGTATGGGTAGGTATATTATTTGTACTTTGGCACCGTCTGCCAAGTACTTCCGGCTATTTCAGGACTGACAGACTTAGGTTTACTCTCTACGATTAGAGGGCTACATGATGCCACATGTCTCGTAAAGTTGTCACATGACGTAAGTAAACCTACCTATACAAATATTGACCGGAAGTGAAGGATTTTCAAACTTACGGCCAATATTTTTTTTTCTTGCTTAGCACAGCTTTCTCGACCTGCTGCCATGCATTTTATCATGTTGACATGAGACGTAGGTGTATTGCGCGTGGCGTGGGCTTACGGACGGTTTAATTAAATCAAAACGGCCTCTACGTGTTGACAATGTGTTTTGTACTTTCGCTCCACGCATGCCTCCGGTGGTGGCGCAGGACCGGTCGTTGTGGTACTCTTTGGGGGAGGCCTATGTCCAGCAGTGGACGTTTTTCGGTTGGTATGATGATGACGATGATGCCTCCCAAAGGTAAACGGGAAAGAGATTCAGAAAGTGATTAAGGGGCTACCCGGGGTTTTCATCGACTTTTGACAAGTTTTAATCGTATCTCCTACTTTTGCACTACATATAGAATTATAAGTCAAACGGCTATCGGTTCTTCAATCTTTTATCTCCATTTTTGTCTACCGGATTTTGAAAGAAATGATTACTTAATTGTGTATAATTTTCGTATCTCTATTGACGTGAAAGATCTAACATATATACGAAATCTACATATTTGGGTTCGTCTTTGACGTCTCTAAAAACGTGTCTAGGTCATTTTAAACTAATTAACACAAAAGTAAACCAGTTTTTTTTTGGCATAAAATTGTTCAACTTTGATGCCAAACATCTCGAAAACAATGAACTTTGAAGTAAATATGGGATACTATATTGCTTAAAGCCGTTGATGTTAATATAATAAGCTACAAAAAACATTAGAAAACTAAGGGATTCGATCGAAGTTAATTGGGGCAGGGAGCCCCTTAATTTACGAAGCTGATACTTGTTTGAAATATACTCTAGTGATTCTGTGAGCTGTACGACTTGCGAGTACGTACTTATATAAATAAAATAAATAAATAAATATTAGGGGACAATCTTACACAAATCGACCTAGTCCCATAGTAAGCTCAATAAGGCTTGTGTTATGGGTACTAGACGACGATATATTTAATAGATAGAAATACTTAAATACATAGAAAACATCCATGACTCAGAAACAAATATTCATGCTCATCACACAAATATTTGCCCTTACCGGGATTCGAACCCAGGACCTTCAGCTTCGTAGGCAGCGTCACTACCCACTAGACTAACCGGTCGTAAAATGTTATGATAAAATCCAATAACTGAATCGTCAAAAAAAACTTTGTCTTTTGAGAAATGCGACCTGTAGAGGAGAACAGCCAAACATCTGGACATACGAAATTGTTTTGGCCCAAGCTGAAACGGAGAATTTCGCTTCGCTCGCTCGTTGTCATGTGTAATAATAATAAACAAAAGTTACGACATAATATTTTTAATGTATCCAAAAGAGGGCTACCACAAGCGTGATAACTTTTTTTGTTTCCGGCCGCGTACACTTAGTGTACAGTAACTTTTCTAACAAGCGATTATTTGAAAGGTGAAAAATTACTTGATATATTCTAACGAGCTTTCGAAGGCGATTGGCAGAGTCCGCCAGCCAGCTGAACAAAGTCTTTGGTCGTCTTTTTCTATTTTTTCCTGACTAGAATCATTGGGGGCTGCCCTGCGTCACCGAGGCTTGAACTATGGAACGTCGTTGGTTTAAAATCCTTACTTCCTTACTAATATTATAAATGCGAAAGTGTGTGTGTTTGTTTGTCCTTCTTTCACGTCGCAACGGAGCGTCGTATTGATGTGATTTTTTGTATGGAGATAGTTTAGAAGCTGGAAAGTGATGCTACTTTTTCCAGCGGGAAAACATCAAATTCCCACGGGAAAATTCAATATGTTACATTTTCCTATAACCACGCGGGCATCAGCTAGTTAAGACATAAAGTTACTTCTTTCGTTGATTGGACTACGTAAATCGAACAAGCACTAATCGCGGCAAATTATTATATCGCTTTGATTTAACTGCAGCGTGTAAGCTTCAATAAACTTTGAATAGTAGCTATAATTATGTAGGTGTGGCGTAGCGTGGTTAACGAGTCTCAATAACAGGGGAGCGCCAATGACCAAGTCCTTGCTTTACATAATTATGCTAAAATTGTTAGTTAGCGCAGTTCCGGCATAGTGCAGATCCCGAAACCTAAGTGTTCAGATATATCTATTGAATCAGAATCAAAATAATCCTATAAATAAATTAATAAAAGCGGAAAATCTACGCAATTTACATATTGCATGCAAGTTTCATCTGATGACCTGGTAAAGGTCGCGGGAGTCCACTGGATGCGGGTGGCGCAGAACCGGCCACTTTGGCACTCTTTGGGGGAGGCCTATGTCCAGCAGCAGACGTCTTGCAGCTGATGCGAAAATAATAGCTAGGTACTATCGACAACACGCTAACTAACCACCCGTGCACTTTATATGCATTGTAATATAATAAGGTTCTATATAAATACAGCATGGTCAGTTAACTGTGTTGGCGTTAAATTTACTCTTTACTACTGCCTACTGCCACACGTAAAACTTAAAAGGAGAGGTAAAGAACAGACGATCTTATCGCTAAAACGCGATTTCTTCCAGACAACCCTTGGTAGAGTAGAATAATGTCAGGTACTTAAGTATTCGTTTTAGTAAACAATTTCAATGTAAGCTATGTTTAATTATTCCAATACTTTCACCAAGACTAACTACCTAGTCAATATCTCAATGTCCATTGGCTTCGAAAAAACAACTTAACGTAACATTAAGGTATGGCAAGGCTGGCCAGCGAAACCCTTTTTGCTTTCGCAACTTGTCTGGTAATAGAATCCTTATCTGTTTAAAACAAAGTGACCACTGTTTTCCATCAGCCGTTGCGAAATAATGTCGCCATATCCACCTACCTTACACACCATAAAATACACAAAGGGCCTACTTAATTGGGGCAAGAATTTAAATTAAGAGAGGCAGGGACCTTTCTAAGTTAAATTGCATAGAAATACTTTCTAAAATAGAAGTTTGCACAGGTGTGCGTATAAGAACGTCTATTGGCACATACACACATTAAGTAGAAACTAAAGCATGACAAAATACAAAAGTAGGTGTAGGTAGTATTTTTGTAATAGGAGAATCTTCTGGATGTGTTGTGACAAGTAACAATATTTAGAATTGTATATTTACTCGTAAAGGATGAATTTGTAATCCTCTGTGAGAGACCGGAGTCTGAGTTTAAATAGGTTCATTGCTAGTCTTTTCTAAAGGCAGCAGAATGAGCAGCTATGGGAGTAAAGGTACTTGTTGGTTAAAAGTGTATGGAAAGTATCAGCGCCTCAAAGTATCCAGTTCCTTTCTTTTGAGGTTCAGCCCGCAGCATAAAGTGCTACGCGAGCGCAGGGTTTAAATGATCTAATCAAGCTCCTATTGCTTAGTAATGTAATGTGTGTAGATCATTATGACCTCTTTGTAAGCGTAGCTACTTCTGATGGTGACTGTATTTAAATATTTCCGACTGTAGAGACAGCAAGAGGCAATAAGTACACAAATGTCTATAAGTACTGGGTTTTTTCTAACGACGGCAGAACAGTGTCGCGTGCTGCGGTCCGCACTGACCCGTGTCCATGCATTCGAGTCACGGCCGGCCTGCTGTGTTAATCACAGCCTGTCTCGACTTATCTCACCACTCACCAATGCTTTCTGACACTGAGATCTTTGCCAACGACGACTGAACCTAGATCAGGCTTACATTGGTTCGCTTACGGCGAATTGTCTACATGCGTTGTAAACAGCAAGGCCTACTGTAGCTGTGACTAAGACGCACTTAGCCAATAACCATGAAGACGCCATTATGAGACAGAACACATAACTTGTCATTTGTTTCAACAGAGGTCTCGCAATATTGAGGAAACTCAAGCTTAATTAAATCGGGCGTTTAATGTGTAGGTTATAATGGCGCCTTCTCATGGTTGCCCTTGGCAGAATATCTGTCCACCATTATATTTTTCTGAATTACATACATTAAATGAAACCAAGCATGCTGTTTCCCCATTCCTTTACCCAATTTTATTTAAATATAATGTCTGACGCCCTTTGCATATGAACGGTTGGTTAGCTATCAAACGAGCATGCCATTACGTTTTCTTCCGTTTACCGTTGTCGATCATAAATAATTAAACATTGCATTACAGTCAGGGGTATTAATATACGAACATTAATAAGGACATTTTGACGACCGCTTTAGCCTAGTTGGTAGTGACCGTGCCTACGAAGCAAGAGGTCCTGGGTTCGAATCCCGGTAAGGGCATTTATTTGTTGTGATGAGCACGAATATTTGTTCCTGAGTCATGGATGTTTTCTATGTATTTAAGTATTTATTTAACTATATAAGTATGTTTATCGTCGTCTAGTACCCATAGTACAAGCTTTGCTTAGTTTGGGACTAGGTCGATTTGTGTAAGATTGTCCCCAAATATTTATTTTATTTATTTATTTTATAAATATCTGTACGTACACACTTTAATGACTTTGAAAATAAAGTCCTGTACAGATATTTATTGTATATGGACGTATATTAATACCCCTGATTTTACATAGTCTCCTACACAAATCATTGTGACCAAAAACAAAAAGTCCTTCATGTTCCTGAAAGTTCTGTTATAATTTTCCAACTGGTATCTCAAATTGCTGTCCCTATATAGGGACCATTGAGTGGTAGGTAGTGGTAGGGTTCATTTAATGGCCAACCAACTTCTATTTTATTTTTATCAACCGTATCTGGCATGACGGCCATTAAAACCTTATTGAACTAAAATATTAACTCAGTAAAATTAAATGGTTTGGTCTAAGTACACTGCCCACATCGTTAGCTCCAACCATCACATGATCTGTCCGACTGTTAGCGGAATGGTTTTATTTACTTTTTTTCAGTTTTATTTGTTTAGTTTAAATACAATGTAGGTAAGTAGGTTCTAAAAGGATAAAACGGCAACGTAAACGTATAGGTACACAGCTATTACGCGATAAACTTATGCATACAAAATCAGATTCAGAACAATATATCACAGATCATCATGTGACAACCAAAAATCAGTCCTCTACAGGACTTCCGCGAATATATACGTATTCTGCTCGAATTCCCGTCCGCGGTAGATGACGGATTTATAATTTCTAATACTAATACATCTAAACTATAATACAGCTCAACCCTTTAACATTTATTTTTTAACCAACTTTGCAATGTTGGTTGGTGTAATACTATCTTTACAGTCTTTGGGCAGTTTGTTTATTAAATCTGGTAGAATATATGTTGATCTTCTTCGGCCATAAAAGTTTTGGAATCGTTGTTTCTTTAGTATTCGATTTGTTACTTTTCTTGTAATTTTTGGGTGTTTATTAATAGGTTTTCGGTTCTAAAATACTTCTTTTAATACCTATCTGGTTTGCGAACACTATGTGAAATAAAAGGCTAGATAGTTCAGAGGACCATTCAGGCACGTAGTATGTTCCGTAGGTTTGTTATGCGATATTAAAATTCAAGCCGCACATTCCTCTCCGAGCATAAAACTAGCGTCATGCCCAAATAAGCTGCCTAAGTGCGCAGGGAGGGTCACACTACAGTACAGTAACTATGCATTGTTTATCAAGTATAATGTGCGCGCGTTATTAACACATTTATTATTAGGAACCGTGTTGAGCATAGTACCTTTGCTTTAGACCTAATGCTGGAGCAGAGCGAGTACATTAAATGTATCTGCTTACGTACTTATTTGAAATCGGTTTGGTATTGACTACCTACTTGAAAAAAAAAATCACGATGCAATCAGTTTTCTGAGTGGGTTAAGTGTTTTGTATGGCACTAGTTAACAACAATTTAGAGCACGTAAAAAGATAAAAAACAGGGTCAAAGGCGGACCCTCGCAGTTCAAACAAATTACACATACTCCAGGCAAAATAGGGTCAGCTAGTATGGCGAAATGGAAATAATTTATAATAGCTTTTTTTTTCTGCGTAACAGATAAATTATAATTGTATTAATAACGACGAGACTAAATCCGACAAAATATTTGTGATTTAGATATTTTAATAAATAATTGAAAATTTATAATTATTCCACTAAAATCGGAAAAAAAAATTAACTCATTTTTTATTCTTTGTTTTGATAAATTAATATTTCCTCTATAAGTTTGATGATAAATCAGGCAAAAAATGTTTCCGAATATTACATTTCTATTTAGTAGATCCCTAACATTTTATTCATTTACCATATTTCCGTGTCCAAAAATAATAATTGGCTGTAGGTTCCTACATTCTTTGATGAATGTAGTGGACACAAACATTAGAAACGAATCGCACACTAAACAACAACGGAGGGTGGATTTTAGGGGTTAAATGCTGTTTAACTATTTAAAAAAATGCAAATTGATCAGTTACTTTTGGGATTTTCATTATAAGCTATTTTTCATCGAATAATGTACGAATCCCCTTATAAAATCGGTTGCAAGTAATGTTATTACAAACACCTGTTAAAATAGGTTTAAAAATGCCGCGCGCGAGCCGCAGAGCTAACGTGATTGGCCGGCCGCCCGCTCGCCGCGTAGGTACTACATACTAGGTAGGTGTAGGTACCGCGCGAATCGCAACGATTCGCGAAACCATCTAACGCGTCTAAGATCTAGTTGTTGATAGTAGTTAAATTTTAATATACTCGTTGTGAAACGAATTATGAAAATATTTAAGTATTTTTATTTATTTATCAATGAGTGACACTGACGAGCGTGGGATGAAGATACCTATGCAATTTAACTTTGAACTTTGACGTAGGTAGTGGAAGTTGGAAAAAGGGACTTCAAAGATTGTGCACACGTGTATATTATGTAGTTTGTGAACTAGAGGAAGATGCTTGCTTTGTTTACATTAATTTCTTTTTTGGTTCAGTTTTATTTATATATTTAGTCTTTATTGCACTAAGGACAACTTATCGTACAAGAGGCGGACTTAATGCCGTAAGCATTCTCTACCAGTCAACCTTTGCGCAAAGCAGACAGATTGTGGGCGTGTAGTAATTGTAATAGAGCAAAATTCGTTAAAATAGTAAACTAGAGAGATTTATACCCTTACCTATTATTTGATTTTTATTATGGCCAATATTACACGTTAGATAATATACAGGGTGAAAAAATCTATGGAACCTGAAGGGAAACCTCTCGCTCTCATTATCATGAATTAAACACTATTTAAATTTAATTTACCTAGTTTTAGCCCGAATTACATTTGAATTACAATTTACTATCGCAATCACTAAAATTTATTGACCGAATATCTTTTGTCCGAAAACTTTTCGTATTTTTATGACTTCTCCGAATATACAATTCATTAGTTTTTTCATTTACCATTTGATGTTATCCAAATGTGTCAGTTGTCCGAAAAACTTTTACCACTACAGTCTTTTGAGCTTTGTTACAACTTTTGTTTCATAGCCAATTTTTGACTTATCCAGCATTACTTTCCGCATTTCATACGTTTAGTCAAATGTTCATTTTGAATGAAATTCAAAGTAGTTTTACAGAGACTAAGGCAGGTCGGTGTAGGTACGACGACGAGCGAAGCGAGGAGGAGTTTTAGGTGAACTGCGAGTTTGCGACCCTACATCGCGCGAGCCGAGCGAGCGTAGCGTGCCGTGGCAGCGGCCGGCGAAGCGCCAGAACCGAACACTTTTTTACTACTTAATATTTACATATGTACTGTATAAGTAAGGGTCAGGTCGGAAGAAATAACTTGATAAACCAAATGTTGTAATTATTTAGTATCGATTTATTTAAAGAACACCCTGCCTAGAGATGGTGTTTACCCAACCTACCCAGAGTTACCCATTTCATCCCAAACGTCGTCTTGTGAAGCATTTTTGCAAAATATAATGAAACTTCTTACGTCATAGTCATATAGGAATGTGTAAACGTAAACGTTGTTCTCATTGAGATTTTCTTACTTGGTTACTTGCTAAATATGCAAACAATATAGGCTCATCTTTCCCTGGCCAGACTATACGTGTGTTATTTTGAATAATAGTACATTACAGCAGAGGCAGTGAAGTAAGGGATTGCTGGACTAGTCCAGGCAATGAACTGACAACTTGTATGGAAAAAATGACAATTTTGGAAATAATTTATAATAGCTTATTTTTTATGTAAAACGGATATATTATCAACTAAATAGTTACCCAGCGACAAAATCCGACAAAATTTCAGACATCGAAAAAATGATAAGTTCTTCTAAAAAGTCAGTAAAAATATTAATAAATGTTTTTGTCTTAATTTTGGTTCATTTACATTTGCTCTATAATATTCAAGATAAATCGTACAAAAAAAGATAATGCATGCTTCATTGAAATCTACATAATTACTTCCGAGTGGAAAGTTTGTCGGATTCTTGACCAAATCATCTTAGAATAACATTTTCAAATGGAATCAACAAAAAAAACGCTATTATAAATTAATGTTTTTCAAAACCGTATTTTGCCTGGAGTAGACGAGATTGGGGTAAACGGCCGAGTCGTAGACAAGGCCGGATACAACGAGTCCAGCAATCCATGTTCCGGCCGAGGATTGTATAGTGCGTTTCTCAGACGATGTGAGGAAATATTAAAATAAAAATAAATACAAGGTAATCAATTAAATAATAGGTAATTTGCCGCCTTTTTATTTTTTAAACATGCCATTTAAACAAGCCGTTCGAGCACTATGTTTAACCGCACATAGGTATAGTACCATCGTTTTTTTTTTATGTCACAAGTTTGCTTACAGAACAGAGTCTAGTGGTGGTTGGCAGTATGTAATTTTTCCTTTGTCAGTTTAATATTAGTAAGCAAATTTAAAAAGTTAGATTAGCGGACAATAATGGTTTTACTTAGGGTTACTTTTCTCAGTCCAGTTTCATAGGAAACAATTCACAGCCGTTACTAGTGTTAGCAAATTGGTGGGAACTGGCGAGAATAACCATCGAATACCAAAACCAAATGGTACTCAAGTATTGCATTTTTATCGAGTCGATACACGCGTAACGTAGCTGAAAATCGAATTTACCAGTCAGGGATATTAATATTTGTACCAGAGTAAGGATAAAAACTGACATAGAGGCGTACACAGATATTTATGCCCTTTTTTTGTACATATATTAATGCCTGACTTTAAATTTTCACCAAGATTAAACATATGATTAGTAAAAATAAACCAAATTAGCCCAAACTACCTAATAGGGTCCCGTTTTTACCCTTTGGGTAAAACAATATCACAGATTTGAGTAGGGCAGGCAGTGTCTTTCTGCCTTTACGTGGTGCACGCCACTGATGTTATGGATTTACGGTGGTTTTCTTTCAGGGCCCATAGGTTTTTCCACTCTGTATAGCTATAGCAGCTAAGCAGTATTTTAGCAGCGTGTTCTTTCTTACCCATTCCAATAATAAAGTACCTACTTCCGTTACTACAATGATGTGCAGATGGATCTTGTACTACAAACTCACAGACGACTTAACCTAGGTTAAGTGGTCTGTGTACTACCTACGCAGATTAAGTGGGAAATTAACTAATTTAAGTAGGAAATCACCTGTTAAAATTGTCGTCACTGTTTTATAATGATGACATTTATCAGTAAATAATTATGAAGCATTGAGACACCAAACATAGAAATGTACTAAATTCTTGGCATGTATTCACTAAAATATGTTTATTTCATTAATTGTTAGCGCGTTTCCCGCTTACGCCATTATTACACCGTGAATAGTCGCAATCTCCTACTAGTACATCGTCGAAGACGATATAAATGATTACAAATAATCTGCGTAGGTAATGTAGGTATCTATCTACTTCGCGTCACAGAAAAGGACTCGTTGCGTGCCGCCGTTGCGAGCGAATGTGATCGTTAACACACGCGGAAAGAGCTCAAGTTCAATTGTAGAATTAAACAGGACTATTCAAATGTGTATTATGCTTTACATAAACCTTTTTTCTGTAGGATTCGTGTACTACTTTAATAATCTATATAGTTAAATTAAATTTGGACACAATTTGGTCCTATAAATATATTTACCGATAGTTTATTGGAGTAAATGTATTTATATGCAATTCTAAACAAAAATCTATACGATTTTTAGCAAAATAGGTTCATCAATTATTTTTATGAGAATCAAATCAAAGTACTACTTATTACAATTTTTTTCTACCAACTTCTGTCACCTGTCACCCAAGCCATGCATTATGTTAATATACTGATTTTACATGTAAAAAAAATGTCGGATTTCATTGTTTACAGGTTAAAGACAATAATATTGTTGTGTTGACGATTATAGACAACTATTATTAATTTTAATTAATAAAATCGGCGTATATTTGACAGTATTTTTTTATACCTACTTTCGGGTCGAAAGTTTGTAAGATTCGTAAATAGAGTATCTTAAAATATGTATTTATGACGGAGAAAAAAAACACAGGCTATTATAAATTAATGTTTGGCGAAACCGTATTTTGCCTGGAGTAACAGTATAATGACGTCATAGCATCATCTTCGTACTAATGGTTGGATTGGATGCCAAATCATGTAAATTGCTGTTTTAGTGGTGAAACTGCGTTTAAGCTTTGTTGTTTTATTTATTTTTTAATAATGTGTAAGGATTCTGTTGGTATCTTTAAATTTGCTCGTGGCCGATAAAAAAATACATATTTATTGAAACTTTGAGTCTCGTATCCCTTTATGATTATAATTATAAGCAAACTATTACAATTATAATAATGCATTGTTTATGTATTGTACGAGTACATTACTTTATTCTAATAGTTTGCTGGTTTACCATCAATCTAGCAACACTACGTTATTTTTATTAAATGTTTGTCGTTTTGTGTGTCACGAATATATTATGTTTTTCTTTCTTTCTTTCTTTCTTTTATACATTGTAAAATGAGGAATGTACACAATTACGCACGGGTGACTAACTGGTTTTTTTTCGGATTAGAAGGAAATTCTATCAGGTAGCAGTAATTACTTAGTTGCGTTTTGGTGGAAACCGCTTCTGAATATGTACATTGTAGGACTGCGCATTTGGAGGTTAATTTGCACAATCGCACTCCAATATATATTTATCAGACCATTATCATGTTCTGTTTTTAATTTAGACGTCGATTACATTGTTTGGATGATCTGCTTGAAGTTTTGAATGTGTTTTGCCTGTTTATTCTTATTCTTTGAATAGGTAATTATTAGATTGATAAGTGCGAGTCCATACTACCACTTACCGCAGAACACTTGTGCTCCATACTGCTACTTGCACTTGCAGATAATGTATGAACTCGCATTAATCACTAGCCAAAGTGTAAAGAGGCCTGTAGAGGGTGGGTTGGACTGATTATAAATAAAAACAAACCGATATAATCATACGAAACATTTTATTAATATTTCCTTATCACATGAACTAAATGGCAGCGCAAATTTCACTTTATAAAATCGATAATTTTTACAAAAATATCAAATTTATATGAGTAAATCTTATGTTGTAAATATTACATACAAAATGCGCGTGTCTACTTATGACAATCATGATACTAAAGTATTTCATGTACATATAATAAATAAATAAACCTATAAACTTATTCGCAATAAATATGAATGAAATTCATCAAAAATTTTGAAAGCGTCCAAGAACTGATATCAGACAATCTCAAAATTTTGTCGCATGTTTCATTGCGTCATTGGTTCGACTTGTTTCCTCATGACGTAAATACTCGTAATTATTGCATGGAAACACTTCTAATTGGATGATTCATCGAGTATTTTCGGATGAGCCGCTATCCGAGAAAGGCTTTTCATCAGCGGCTTAATCTGCCTCTTTATAAGGTGTTCGAGCTCATCGACGGACTTGATTTCCTTGAATTCTACAGCACTTCTTGCTCCTCCGACTCTACCGAAGTATCGGTAAAGGTTTTGGTTGGCCTGGCACTGCCCGCAGTTGTACGGGACGGGCACAGCATTTGGGAAGTTCTGTTGGGCCGAGCTCATGTCGGCGCTGTTGCCGGGACAGTAGGGTACAAAGACTACGGGGACGAACCCGATGATACCGTAGGGAGCGTAGTAACCGCCTTGGTTAGGCGGTTGAGGTTGGGGCTGACTTGGCTGAGAGATGGCGGTTGAGTCGTTCTTGCCAGGGTTCACTAGATAGCACGGGCATTGACCAGGGCTCGGGACGATGGGCAGCGGGTAAGGTATGACGTAGATCGGGAAGGGCGGCATTTGCGCGCTGGGTGGAGGCTGAGAAGGAGGCTGTACACCGGTGCCAGTAGGTTGACCGTCTGAATCTGAAATAAAAACGTTTTTTTTTGTTATATATAGACTTATATCAACATCTTAAAAATATGAATACAGAAGCGTTTAAGAAAAACGTTGCCTTTACTGTTAATTACAACGACGGAAATGGTCGAAACAAATGCAAACGCATTTGACAGGAACTAGTTATTTACTTACCGTACATATGGTGCTACTTTCCCGCACTAATGCGGAAAGAGCACTTTCCGTGCATATGTCTAAACTTTAAACAGCCATATGTACAGTAAAACGTTGTACGATACACGTGCGAATAGGTAATTCGCAACTCGTGTCGATTTAGAACACTCCCTTCGGTCGTGTTTTAATTTATCACCACTCGTTGCGAATTTCCTATTTTCGGCACATGTATCGTAATAGTTATTTACGCGGAGAAGTAGCACCATATGTACTGTAAACTCTTTTTCATATCTCATCCTCTGAAAGTGGGTCGTTGTTGTTCTAAAAAGTGTGCAGAAAGTGATACGTTTCTGCTCTAGTGCATTCCAGTGTATTCCAATTAGTCCGCCTTATAAGCATTATGCGTGAACTAATTCTAATAAATATCAATCCTTACCCTGCCACTGACAAAGGGAGATAATTGTATTCTTACTAGTTCATGGAATTTACTTTATTAAATATAAAATAAGTTTATGTTGTAAATGAACTAAGTACTTTTTATTTTAGCTAAAATATTCACTAGGATATATGAGATGGTGACAAATGGAATACACCCACAAACCTTTTTGAACTTAAAGTTGTGTATGTGAGCTAAGGCAGAAACACAAACAGCCACTCTTCAACTAGTACTAAAAATAAATACAAATAGTATTAAAATATTTGAATAGGGTACTTTCGTCTATCACAATTATATTATGAAATTATGTTATTTATACAGTTTTGAATTTAGGAAATACGAATTGTTTGGTTATAAAAACAGGAAATATTTTAAAATGGTATTACTATTATCTGTATTTCACGTGACCGAAAACGCCAACCACCATTTTTTCTCGTGAGTCGAGCGAGACAGATACTTCCCTCTTTCTTTAGGACAGGTGAGATGGGACTATTATTTCTGCTCTGATGACGATTGACGACGTCACGACAATGGCGGCTGGCGTTTTTGAATTGTATACTTTGAATAAACAGATTGTTTAATTTTCAGTCTGTGTTTTCTTTTTACTTTCCTCGTATTCGATATGAAAAGTAGTGTTTAACTCGGGTGAAAGTCACCCATTTCTGATTCGAACCATTGGCGCTCGAACGAAGTGAAAATATCTCGTCAGAGATGGGTGCCTTTCAGCCCTTGGTCAACAATCTACTATTTCCTTGTACAGTCGCCATCAGATATATCGGAGCGGCCAAAGTGCTCACAAATATCTGAACGTGTCTCTATTGTCGAGGCATTAGAGACATGTTCAGATATTTGTGAGCACTGGCCGCTCCGATATATCTGATGGCGACTGTATTATAAAACTCGTAGTAAGGCATGTTATAACTGTTATAGTTTAGTACCAAAAAATGTGGAAATGACGAAAGACAATATTAACGAGGTTTAAAAATGTATCATACCTGGGTATCCAGGTTGACCGGGCTTCCCGGGTTGTCCTGGGTATCCTGGTTGACCAGGGCCTCCAGGCTGTCCAGGGGTTCCCGGCTGGCCGGGCTGTCCTGGTTGACCAGGGTAACCTGGTTGGCCTGGCTGTCCAGACTGTTCAGGTTGACCAGGTTGTCCGGGGCCTCCGGGCTGTCCTGGGTGTCCTGGAGTTCCTGGTTGTCCAGGCTGTCCGCCTTGTCCTGGATATCCTGGTTGACCGGGTTGTCCGGGGCTTCCTGGCTGTCCGTGTTGTCCTGGGTGTCCTGGAGTTCCTGGTTGTCCAGGGCCTCCTGGATGTCCGGGTTGTCCTGGGTGTCCCGGAGTCCCTGGTTGTCCAGGCTGTCCTCCTTGTCCTGGGTATCCTGGTTGACCAGGTTGTCCGGGGCCTCCTGGCTGTCCGGGTTGTCCTGGGTGTCCTGGAGTTCCTGGTTGACCAGGGTGTCCCCCTTGTCCTGGGTATTCTGGTTGACCAGGTTGTCCGGGGCCGCCTGGCTGTCCAGGTTGTCCTGGGTGTCCTGGAGTTCCTGGTTGTCCAGGCTGTCCACCATGTCCTGGGTATCCTGGTTGACCAGGTTGTCCGGGGCCTCCTGGCTGTCCGGGTTGTCCTGGGTGTCCTGGAGTTCCTGGTTGTCCAGGCTGTCCACCTTGTCCTGGGGATCCTGGTTGACCAGGTTGTCCGGGGCCTCCTGGCTGTCCGGGTTGTCCTGGGTGTCCTGGTTTTCCTGGTTGACCAGGGTGTCCTCCTTGTCCTGGGTATTCTGGTTGACCAGGTTGTACAGGGCCTCCGGGCTGTCCGGGTTGTCCTGGGTGTCCTGGAGTTCCTGGCTGTCCGGGTTGTCCGCCTTGCCCTGGGTATCCTGGTTGCCCAGGTTGTCCGGGGCCTCCTGGCTGTCCGGGTTGTCCTGGGTGTTCTGGAGTTCCTGGTTGTCCAGGCTGTCCACCATGTCCTGGGTATCCAGGTTGACCAGGTTTTCCGGGTCCTCCTGGCTGTCCGGGTTGTTGTGGGTGTCCTGGGGTTCCTGGTTGTCCAGGCTGTACTCCTTGTCCTGGGTATCCTGGTTGACCAGGTTGTACAGGGCCTCCTGGCTGTCCGGGTTGTCCTGGGTGGCCGGGTTGACCTGGGTATCCGGGTTGTCCAGGGCCTCCTGGCTGTCCAGGCTGCCCTGGATGTCCAGGCTGGCCTTGGCCTCCTGACTGTCCGGGTTGTCCTGGTTCACCGGGCTGTCCTGGTTGACCTGGGCCTCCTGGCTGTCCGGGTCCCCCTGGATGTCCAGGTTGACCTGGTTGGCCAGGTTTATCGGGGTATCCTGGTTGTCCAGGCTGTCCTTGTTGACCTGAGCCTCCTGGCTGTCCAGGTTGTCCTGGGTATCCTGGCTGTCCGGAATGTCCAGGTTGGCCAGGTTGTCCTGGTTGGTCAGGTTTATTGGGGTATCCTGGTTGTCCAGGCTGTCCTTGTTGACCTGAGCCTCCTGGCTGTCCAGGTTGTCCTGGGTATCCTGGCTGTCCGGGACCTCCAGGTTGGCCAGGTTGTCCTGAATTTAAACATGAATAATGAATGCGAGTGGACTTCAACGTTGTTATCATAACACAGAAAAGGTCTTTTTTTATTACAAAACACTTAAACCAGTTTTTTAGGGTTCCGTAGTCAACTAGGAACCCTTATAGTTTCGCCATGTCCGTCCGTCTGTCTATCCGTCTGTATGTCCGTCTGTCTGTCTGTCTGTCCGTCTTCGACTTAGCTCAGTAACCATAACTCCTACAAAACTATAATTCGGCATGGGTATATAAATCAATTACGCCGACAAAACGGTACAATAAAATCTTGAAAAAAAATTTTTACACCTAAAGCGGGGAGGTTTTTTTTTTTACTCGTTAATCCATGGAATCGTTGGATAGTTCATTTAAAAATATGGGTTTCCTAAAACCACTTTTCAAATCAGTAATTCGTTTGCGAGATATTGGGCTTTAAAGCCCTAATTTTTGTTCGAGTCATGTGTCCCCCCCCTGCCGGCTAAATGGCTACTACTGGGGATGTGAAAAAATTCGTGGTAGTAGTACATATAATGAATTTAAAAGGAAAACTTTCACAGACAAGTAGGCATAAGTAGTTACCGAGTAATAGTCGACCAACTTAATGTGTACTTGGAAAGGCCAATTTTCGTACATATTCGGGAGACGCAACCGCACCGCACGTCGATGTAAGGAAGATAGACAGGCAACTACGGAACCCTACACTGCGCGTGGCCCGAAATGCACTTGGCCGGTTTTTTTTGTGTATTTGTCAGTGTTTAACGTAATACGCCCTTATACAGGGCGTCCCAAACTTATGGGACATGAAGGGGAAGTACCTTAAATATCGTAGATAGTAAATTTTGCTCAGACTTTTTTTTTTTTTTTACTTAATTTTCCAACAAGATGGAGCTCCGGCTCATAATAGTCGGAGAGCAGCAGATTTTCTAAATGAATGTTTTCCTACATGGATTGGTACAAATGGACCGATTAGATGGCCGGCCAGATCCCCGGACCTTACACCATTAGATTTCTTCTTTTGGGGATACGTGAAAGATATGCTATACAAAAAGCGATACGAGAACGTGGGCGAGTTGCAAACAGAATTGTGCCATATCACATCGAGTGTTCACCATAAAATGATAAGAAAATCAACAGGCAGCGGGCTCATTAAAAGATTGGAGATTTGCGTAAGACAAGAGGGATAACATTTTGAGCATTTAATTAATTAATTTACAAAAAAATACCTACTTAATTGACTACGGCAGTTTTATGTATGTTTTTAATTTGATTAAAATATTAATTTCACGTTGTTCCTTTCTTTTATAATACCATGTTACTCAAGCAGAGTTATTATTTTTTAGTTATTCTTTCGATTGGCATCATTTTGACATTTAAGTCGGTTCGATTCCCAGACGAAGCAAGTAATTTTTAGAAAATCTATGAATGCAGAATTACTAACTTTTAAAAATAACATAAAGTCTTCTTTGAGCAAAATTCACCATCTACGATATTTAAGGTACTTCGCCTTCATGTCCCATAAGTTTGGGACGTGTATATATATCGCCTAGAGGAATTTTATGTTTGTCTCCAGAAATGTCATAACTCAATTGAAACTGGCGTCACGAATATAATTCAACTAAGCTATATATAGGATATGAGATGTCAAAGGTGTTAGTCTTCTGATACTTCTCAATTCAGCACGTCTCGTCTATCATGAGACGGCCGGAACATACTCTTGATTTTTCCCTTTCGGCCGCCATCGCAACTGTGTTTCACAACCAGTTGTCTATGAGGATTTTTTAATCTTTCATGGCAACCAGTTGTAAAAGAAGAAGATTTATTCCTGTTACACAACCAGTTGTCAACGAAGAAAAAAATCGCCGCCATCGCAACTGTGTTTCACAACCAGTTGTCTATGAGGATTTTTTAATCTTTCATGGCAACCAGTTGGCATATTAACAGCACCTTTATTTTAAATAACTAGAGACCCGGTAGCAGCGTTCAAACGCCGCTAGAATGTGGTAACCGAAAACCTTTAAAACATAACGATCATATTTGAAACCCTAGCAAGGTGCAGAACTGCAGAGTTAGTTAGTTAGTTACATGTTTTTTTTATCAAATATGCTAGCCACCAAATAGGCCACATTTCCTAGGCCGAAAGGGCCGAAGCCGTTATTTTTGTTCAAGTCATTGGCATTTGTAAGTTTTTTTTAAATTATGTAGGGTTTAATTATCAGCTTATTTTATACTCTATTTGTTCTTAGCACTAACTACGAAAGAATAAGGAACCGTTCAACGCAGGAAAATGAGTCCCACATATACTTAACTTCCTTTATTAATTTAATTTGTCGGAAAAATAAAATATAACAAGGCATAACATTTTCTGCTATGGTTGTGAACAAGGAAAGTTAAATCTTCTGTAGCAACTAGCCTTTTTGAGATTTTCCTTATTCACAACTGGTTGTGTAACAGGAATAAATCTTCTTCTTTTACAACTGGTTGCCATGAAAGATTAAAAAATCCTCATAGACAACTGGTTGTGAAACACAGTTGCGATGGCGGCCGAAAGGGATTTTTCCCGCACTATACCTCTTGTTCTAAGTGTTCTAATAAGAGAGAGACCGGATAGTGCGAGAAAAATCGCGCGACGTCCCGTGATAGCCGTGCAGTAACGTTAATTTACCTCTGTCCCCTTCGGGGATTCGCTAGGTCTGCTGATCTATGACATACATCTACTTTATCTACGGTTATGGACTAGGTCAATTTGGTTACGATTGTCCCCCGATACTTATTTATTTATTTAAGCCTGCGTCTATCGTTTAGTAAGATATTTCCACATATCTGACGACCGCTTTAGCCTAGTTAGTAGTTACCCTGCCTACGAAGCAAGAGGTCCCGGGTTCGAATCCCGGTAAGGGCATTTATTTGTGTGATGAGCACGAATATTTGTTTCCGAGTCGTGGATGTTTTCTATATATTTAAGTATTTATTTATCTGTATAAGTATGTTTATCGTCGACTAGTACCCATAGTACAAGCTTTGCTTAGTTTGGGACTACATCGATTTGCGTAAGATTATCCCCTAATATTAAAAAAAAAAATCTTTTAAACCATCCTTACATTAATTATTATGGAAATTTTGTGACTATGATACTGAAAGAAAATTATTTTTATTTAGTACCTGGTTTTCCTGGCTGACCTGGCTGTCCTGGTTGTCCTGGCTGTCCAGTTTGTCCGGGTTGTGCAGGCTGTCCGGGGTGTGTTGGGTATCCTGGAGAACACGTTTTTTTTTGTTAAAAAGGAATCAATCAAATTACTATTGTAATAAACGTAAATATGTATATGTCATGTTACACAATATAAAACGATTAATACCTGGTTGTCCAGGTTGGCCTGGTTTCCCGGGTTGTCCTGGGCCTCCTGGTTGACCGGGTTGTCCTGAAATAAGTTATGGTTATATTTAGCAATAATAAACGTTCTAGGGTATTCATTCAAAGTAATAAAAGCGTGTCTAGTAAAATATTATAATTTACATATTATAATCATAAAATGTGCCAAAAAATTAAACAAACACGTTTTTATTTCAATCATAACAACGCTGGAAAGGAGAAATGGGATAATCGTTGGAATCGGCAGATTTTTCTGCATCGAATGGGCTGGGTCTCGTATCCGTCTGACGACTTTGGTGTCGCTTATCCCATCGGTGATTTAGAGGATCACTGACATGTTTTTCTTACTAAACGACTGGATATTTGACCACTTTGTGGAAAATGGAGATTAGACAAAACGTTATATTACAAAATGAGACTTAGATTTTTTTACTTATTTGTCAGAACAGATTAAGGCGCCGTAGGTTCATGGTCTTCTCTCCCTCTCACTGAGCATAAGCGTGAGCGAGATGGAAGTGCGTGCTCGGAAGCGCGGATATCATGTTTTTTAATTTTAATTATTTGGCCGTTTAAATAAATAAAAATGTAAACACTGATTTCTCTCAAACATGATATTGCCGATTTTTAGAAGCAATTTTAATATTTATAGCTTTTGTGCATAATATGTTACGAATATTTTCAGTGTATTTTTGTGTGTTTTAAATCTATGTTCATGATTTGCTTAATCATGTTTCGAAGCACTGCAGAAAAGCCTCAAGATTATATTCGTATTTTTTTGAAACCATATTATTATATTGTTTCAAAAACTCTGTTCGCTTAACTTCGCTGTTGTTGTCACCCTTTTTGAAGAACAGCACCACCATCCCTCTGGTCCATGCCTTTGGAGTTCTCCCATCCAGTAAGACGGAATCGAACAACTTCTGAAGGGCCGTAATTACCGGTTTTCCACCTGCCTTCAGGAGTTCAGCTGTTATTCCGTCTTCACAAGGTGCCTTGTTGTTCTTGAGCTGTTTAAGAGCCATTATAATCACGTACAGGCTGATGTCCGGGATTTCGTCGGTATAGTGTCGGGTTAGTCTAGCTCTAGGGTCTTCCGCCAGTTCAACTTCGGGTCTGCGTGTTGACGTGAATAGCGGTCCGTAAAGGCGCTCTAACTCACCCAGAATCTCGGGTTTAGACGAAACGATTCTACCATCTTCAGCTCTTAACTTCGCGAGCTGGCTCTGCCCAATAGACAGATCTCGCGAGAACACTTTAGAGCCCTTATTACGCTGGATGGCCTCTTCAATACGATTTGTATTGAATTGGTGCAGATCGAGGGAGATCCGTTTATTGAGCTGCCGGTATAAGAGTCGTATCGGCTAAAGACTGTCGAATCATTACTCCTTTCCTTCATGAGCTTCTGAGTGCAGCTAGAGAGCCTTTTAGTTCTGTTGGTCCCTTGGGCCTTGAAGAACTTAGACCCAGTGGCATGTTGTTCTCAATTACGAGAATTCAGTTTTTTTTTCGTTTTGGACTCAAAGTATGAGTTTCTACTTTATTATTATTATTAGGAGCCTATGGTGTCTCACTGCTGGGCAAAGGCCTTCCTCCTCCGTTTCCAGGCATCCCGACCCCGAGCAGCCTCTGGCCAATCCTTTAAAGAGGAGTCTATCTCGTCCCGCCATCGCCGGCGAGGTCTGCCACGTCTCCGTTTTGAGTTGTCGGGCTGCCATTCAGTGGCGGTCTTGGCCCACAGCTCACTTTAATATTGTTATAATTTGGTTTATGTTGTTCTCAATTACGAGAATTTAGTTTTTTTTTTGTTTTGGACTGAAAGTATTTGTTTTTACTTTAATATTGTAATAACCTAAGTAGCACACAAGAGTTATAATAAGCGCTAAAAGAGCGGTATAAGGGCTGTTTGTAACGGCTAAGCCGGCACAAGCAAGCGCTACAATAGCGATATAGAAGTTCTATATCGCTATTATACCCCTAAAAAGGGCCCAGCTTATACAGGCTTAAGCGTCATATATCACTACAGTCGCTTTAATACGAGCTTAAGCGATACAACAGCGCTACAACAGAGTTAGAGAGCACCTAAAGAGATATAATGGCGCGTGAAGAGCGGTAGTAAGAGCTAAAGGAGTCATAATGGCGCGTGAAGAGCGATCGTAAGAGCTAAAATAAGAATAAGAGTTATAAGAAACCTCTATGCCCCTCTTATAGAGGTTTAACCGATTTTTAACGGCACTGTCACTCTAATATGCAACTTAAAGGATTTTCTAACTCCTATTGACTTGAAATTAGTGATATAAACATCCTAAATTGTATATAATAAAGATGTAAAAACATTCTACAAAGTGTGCGGTGTCATAGCTGTGATGTGTGATGGTGAATAAAAAATAATTATATAGCAGTCCTAAAGTAAGTATGGTTTTTTTTACTTAATTACTTGAATTATTTGTGCGAACATCAGTTTACTGTCAAAATATACCGTAATCTAGTTATATTTTTCACGCGCCCCTCGAAATCGTGAAATCTAAATTGTAAAAATATATGGAAGTGTATTGTAAAATTAAACGTAATCTTGAAATGTCACACATGTCAGATAGAGCCTTATGATAATTTTGTAAATCCATTATATGCAAATTCAAAGTGTTTATGTTGGAAATTATAGTGTATTATAAAAGAAAAGTAATACATTAAATCTCATGAATACAAATTTCATCAATATAGCAATGGCGACTTGTTAGAACTGCTTTAAGCATCTACTATGGCTACTATAACTGTGTTAGCGGTAGTATAGCGATAGTAATCGCTTTTGTAAAGCCTAAGGATCTACTATAGCGATAGTAACTGCTTTAAGCATCTACTATCGCTACTCTAACTGTATTAGCGGTAGTATAGCGGTAGTATAGCGGTAGTATAGCGATAGTAATCGCTATTGTAGAGTCTAAGGATCTACTATAGCGATAGTAATCGCTATTTTAGAGGCTAAGGATCTACTATAACTATAGTTATCGCTATTGTAGAGCCTTAGGAGCTTTACTCGTATAAGAGAGAATAATGCAGGCTATAGTTCTAAATAGGCGTCATTATTCCCAGATATACCACTTTAAGCGCTATTAAGGAGTTATAATACTCTACTACGGTAAAGGTGGTAAAAAGGATCTCAATATCTCGATTGTACCGCTTTAACCTACATATTACACTTGTAACTCTTTAAGTGATATAACGCAGGCTTATAACTCTATTGTAACGCTTTAACCTTCTCTTCCCCTCTTATAGATCTTATAGTTATATGGGATCCTTATACCTCTCTTATGCAACAGATGCAGGTACAAAAGCGCTGTAATACTCTCTTATACCGTCAAAGCCGTTACTTTGCGCGATTATACCACCTTAGCCTTTTTGAAGTTATTTATATCCCTTATATACACCTTAAAAAGTATACAAACTCTATTAAACCGCTGTTGTACCACCTTTAAGCGATATAACGTCTGCTTATACCGCTAGTGTGCTACTTGGGAATTGTGTTGTTTATTGAATAAATGACATACATATTGAGTATGTTGTTACTCGTAGATTTGATAAAAGACATTTTGATCTCTAATTGGTATATAAAATGATAAATAAGTAATAACCTATATTTGTTTACTGTGTACTCATTTGAAACCTAACCCCCCGTTCCCACTATGTCGTCTGTCGGGACGATTTTTTATCGTGTGTCGTAGTGGCAGAACATTTTATAATGGGAACCCGGGACTACTACTACTACTAGACTTAATTGAAATAAAGATTCACAAAATCCTAAAATTGTGTTTTTGTTTATTACGCTACGCCTATGGCAAATCATTAACTTCGCATTCATTGGGTACCTTCTTTTTAATAATGAAGGTTTACTCCTGATGAAAACATAAATAATTGGGTTTGATTGTAGCTTCAGTAGTTTATCACATTTGAAATTGTTGCTGAAAAAGGGATTAGATGACTTTTCCTGGTTTATTTCACGGGTATTTATACAGATATGTATTTTTACCTGACTATCAAATAAGCATTTTATGCGATTAGATAATTTAAGCTCGACAAATTCTTTTGTAAAAGTTAGGTGGGAATCTTTTACCTGCCAAATTTCTCATTAAACGTGTCGGTTAGATAATTTTACCTACATCTATTTTTCCAACCATTTTGCTTAAGCGACACTATATCCTAAAAGAATCCATTTAAAGGTAAAAAAATAAACACATTATGTAGAAAACATCACTATTTATATAAAAGATGCTTCACTTAAGAAATTAGTCCACAGGACGAATTTTGCTGTTTTTTTTTCAAAAAAGTGCGCAGTTTTTTGGCTCTCCTGTAAACTTTGCTCTGTGTCGCTTATCCCATTTCTCCTTTCCAGCGTCGATAATATTCATTATATCGTTATAATCGAGTGTTAAAACGTTACAGGTGAAAAACTTGACTGGCGAGTTTGTGGTAGAATTGTTTGATTGTATTTGGAACATTCTATTGACCTGGAATATAAGTAAACACATGCTTAATTTTACTGAAGGAGTATTTTTGCCACAAACTACAGTATAATTATCCAACTTCGTATAGGTGTTGTATAAATAACCTATTTGGGTCATTATCAGATTTAGGTTCGCGTCTTTTCGGTGGACATTGTCAAAGTTAAGGGCTTTAAAGTTAAATTTTTGGTTGAACTCTGAATCCGCACAAACGGCGTCGCTTCTTCTATAATTCTATGCGATAAAAACATATTATATATAAACATAAGCCCTTAACTATTGCCCACTGAAAAGACGATTTTTGTTTTACTGACTGACAATGACCCATTGAAAGGACATGCTATGTTAGTAATTTTCCATATGTATGATAATTGGCAGCTTGTGAAAAACAAGGATGAATGATTTTCTAAATCGTAATCAACATACACTTTTAGGGGACTACGAGTATCTTATTAAATTAGTCCAGTGTCTCAATAAAACTTAAGTTATGGGTATGGTTAAGATTATTTCACATAGACAATGACAAATACTTATATCTGTAAGGTCAGTCGGCGCAAGTGCGCCTATGGGGTAAATGCGCCTATCATACAGTACCGGTCATGGAGGCACTCTTTGGGGCAGGCCTATGGCCTGGCACTGGACGTCTTCTGGCTGATATGATGTTAATGATGATCATCTAAGAGATGTCAATAGTCCTAAAATATCAGTAGATTTCAATAATTATGTTTGATGAAGTCGCACTTACCGAGGTGGCGCACTTGCCCCGACTTACCTTAAGTGAATTATACTTAAATACATAAAACATTTAAATACAATAACAAATAACAAAAATAAAATATTTACGCTCATCACACAAATATAATGTTAGCGGCAGAAGTTGCTGCGTTCCAAGAGGCCAAAAATGTGTACTTTGGTCTTAATTACCCGGCAGTAAGAGCTTGTTTAGATCATTCTGAGCACTTTAACTTCTGCTGCTGATATAACATGCTACAGATATATCGATGATGTACCTGGTTGTCCTGGGTATCCGGGTTGACCGGGTTGTCCAGGTGTTCCTGGCTGTCCTGGTTGGCCTGGGTGTCCTGGTTGTCCTGGGTATCCTGGCTGTCCGGGTTGACTTGGGGATCCTGGTTGGCCTGGTTGACCAGGTTGACCTGATGTTCCTGGCTGTCCAGGTTGTCCTTGGTATCCGGGTTGACCGGGTTGACCCGGTGTTCCTGGCTGCCCTGGTTGGCCTGATGTTCCTGGCTGTCCAGGTTGTCCTGGGTATCCGGGTTGACCCGGTTGGCCCGGTGTTCCTGGCTGTCCTTGTTGGCCTGATGTTCCTGGCTGTCCAGGCTGTCCTGGGTATCCGGGTTGACCGGGTTGGCCCGGTGTTCCTGGCTGTCCTGGTTGACCTGATGTTCCTGGCTGTCCAGGTTGTCCTTGGTATCCGGGTTGACCGGGTTGACCCGGTGTTCCTGGCTGCCCTGGTTGGCCTGATGTTCCTGGCTGTCCAGGTTGTCCTGGGTATCCGGGTTGACCCGGTTGGCCCGGTGTTCCTGGCTGTCCTTGTTGGCCTGATGTTCCTGGCTGTCCAGGCTGTCCTGGGTATCCGGGTTGACCGGGTTGGCCCGGTGTTCCTGGCTGTCCTGGTTGGCCTGATGTTCCTGGCTGTCCAGGTTGTCCTGGGTATCCGGGTTGACTGGGTTGGCCCGTTGTTCCTGGCTGTCCGGGTTGACTTGGGTATCCTGGTTGGCCTGGTTGACCGGGTTGGCCCGGTATCCCTGGCTGTCCAGGTTGACTTGGGGATCCTGGTTGGCCTGGTTGACCAGGTTGGCCTGATGTTCCTGGCTGTCCAGGTTGTCCTGGGTATCCGGGTTGACCGGTTTGGCCCGGTGTTCCTGGCTGTCCTGGTTGGCCTGATGTTCCTGGCTGTCCAGGTTGTCCTGGGTATCCGGGTTGACTGGGTTGGCCCGGTGTTCCTGGCTGTCCTGGTTGGCCTGATGTTCCTGGCTGCCCAGTTTGTCCAGGGTATCCGGGTTGACTGGGTTGGCCCGGTGACCCAGGCTGTCCTGGTTGGCCTGGGTATCCTGGCTGTCCAGGTTGACTTGGGAATCCTGGTTGGCCTGGTTGATCAGGTTGGCCTGATGTTGCTGGCTGTCCAGGTTGTCCTGGGTATCCGGGTTGACCGGGTTGGCCCGGTGTTCCTGGCTGTCCTGGTTGGCCTGGGTATCCTGGCTGTCCGGGTTGACTAGGGTAACCTGGTTGGCCTGGTTGTCCAGGTGTTCCTGGCTGTCCTGGTTGGCCTGGGTATCCTGGCTGTCCGGGTTGACTTGGATATCCGGGTTGCCCTGGCTGGCCTGGGTATCCCGGTTGACCAGGTGTTCCTGGTGTTCCAGGCTGTCCAGGTTGTCCTGGGTAACCAGGCTGTCCAGGTTGACTAGGGCCTCCTGGCTGCCCGGGTTGGCCTGGTTTTCCTGGTTGTCCGGGTTGGCCCGGTGTCCCTGGCTGTCCTGGTTGGCCTGGGTATCCTGGCTGTCCGGGTTGGCTTGGGTATCCCGGTTGGCCAGGTTGTCCTGGGGATCCTGGGTATCCTAGTTGGCCTGGAGTTCCTGGCTGTCCGGGTTGTCCTGGGTATCCGGGTTGGCCCGGTGTCCCTGGCTGTCCTGGTTGGCCTGGGAATCCTGGCTGTGCGGGTTGATTTGGGGAGCCTGGTTGGCCTGGCTGACCAGGTTGGCCCGGTGTTCCTGGCTGTCCGGGTTGACTTGGGTATCCTGGTTGGCCTGGTTGACCGGGTTGGCCCGGTATCCCTGGCTGTCCAGGTTGACTTGGGGATCCTGGTTGGCCTGGTTGACCAGGTTGGCCTGATGTTCCTGGCTGTCCTGGTTGGCCTGATGTTTCTGGTTGTCCAGGTTGTCCTGGGTATCCGGGTTGACCAGATTGGCCCGGTGTCCCTGGCTGTCCTGGTTGGCCTGGGTATCCTGGCTGTCCAGGTTGACTTGGGGATCCTGGTTGGCCTGGTTGACCCGGTTGTCCTGATGTTCCAGGCTGTCCGGATTGACTTGGATATCCGGGTTGCCCTGGCTGGCCTGGGTATCCCGGTTGACCAGGTGTTCCTGGTGTTCCAGGCTGTCCAGGTTGTCCTGGGTAACCAGGCTGTCCAGGTTGACTAGGGCCTCCTGGCTGCCCGGGTTGACCTGGGTATCCAGGCTGTCCGGGTTGGCCTGGTGTTCCTGGTTGTCCGGGTTGTCCCGGTGCTCCTGGCTGTCCTGGTTGGCCTGGGTATCCTGGCTGTCCGGGTTGGCTTGGGTATCCCGGTTGGCCAGGTTGTCCTGGGAATCCTGGGTATCCTGGTTGGCCTGATGTTCCTGGCTGTCCAGGTTGTCCTGGGTATCCGGGTTGACCGGGTTGGCCCGGTGTCCCTGGCTGTCCTGGTTGGCCTGGGTATCCTGGCTGTGCGGGTTGATTTGGGGAGCCTGGTTGACCTGGTTGACCAGGTTGGCCTGATGTTCCTGGCTGCCCAGGCTGTCCTGGGTATCCGGGTTGACCGGGTTGGCCCGGTGTTCCTGGCTGTCCTGGTTGGCCTGATGTTCCTGGCTGTCCAGGTTGTCCTGGGTATCCGGGTTGACCGGGTTGGCCCGGTGTCCCTGGCTGTCCTGGTTGGCCTGGGTATCCTGGCTGTCCAGGTTGACTTGGGGATCCTGGTTGGCCTGGTTGACCAGGTTGGCCTGATGTTCCTGGCTGTCCAGGTTGTCCTGGGTATCCTGATTGTCCGGGTTGACTTGGATATCCGGGTTGCCCTGGCTGGCCTGGGTATCCCGGTTGACCAGGTGTTCCTGGTGTTCCAGGCTGTCCAGGTTGTCCTGGGTAACCAGGCTGTCCAGGTTGACTAGGGCCTCCTGGCTGCCCGGGTAGACCTGGGTATCCATGCTGTCCGGGTTGGCCTGGTGTTCCTGGTTGTCCGGGTTGTCCCGGTGCTCCTGGCTGTCCTGGTTGGCCTGGGTATCCTGGCTGTCCGGGTTGGCTTGGGTATCCCGGTTGGCCAGGTTGTCCTGGGTATCCGGGGTATCCTGGTTGGCCTGATGTTCCTGGCTGTCCAGGTTGTCCTGGGTATCCGGGTTGACCGGGTTGGCCCGGTGTCCCTGGCTGTCCTGGTTGGCCTGGGTATCCTGGCTGTGCGGGTTGATTTGGGGAGCCTGGTTGCCCTGGTTGACCAGGTTGGCCTGATGTTCCTGGCTGCCCAGGCTGTCCTGGGTATCCGGGTTGACCAGGTTGTCCCGGTGTTCCTGGCTGTCCTGGTTGTCCTAATCGCGCAAATTTTAATTGAGAGTGATTATGAGTCCAGGACTGTTTTGATTAAATTACATATTTTTTTACCTACTTTTCTGGACATGATTGTAAAAGTAACCATAACCTACGAATTAAATCATTTATTTGGTGACGGTGAATCAATAAGTGGGTAGATATGTAGTGTTCATGTGTAGCAGAGAAAGGTTGGAAAAATTAGTATAGTACATTGTTTAACGAGGGGCGGAAGTGGAATATTGCGAACAAGAGTCTATCAGAAGCCCAACGCCGAAGGCGGAGGGCTTTTGATGACTCGAGTTTGCAATATTCTTACGCCCGTGTTATACACAATGTTTTTCATCACATTTGCGAGGAAACAAATACATTTTACATGAAATTAATACAAATCGTAATACATGTCAGTCGTCCATTTTGTTGAATTTGACGTGACGCGCGTATGGCAAAGACCCTTCTCTATACAGCCGCGATTTGAAAACACTTAATAACATTTGACATAGACACTAAATAACTACATATTAAATCTGTAAATAATTCAGTTAAACATGTTTAAGTCGTTTTTTGAGTTTAAATTTATTTATAAATACGTTTTCAGACATCGTATTTGATATAAAACCTCTTTGCTTTGTAACTGCCGCATGAGTGACAGATACAATTTAAGAAAAAAACCATTACGCCCGTGGGCGTAACACAGGCTATTACAGCTCGTCTGCGCATTATGAAGCCCTTTTCGAGCAAGTGTGATGAAAAATACATTAATTGAATTTGTGGCGCAAGTTTGTGTGGATTTCATGTAAGACCACAATTAAAATGCCTTAAGTTAGGCGATGACAATTAATGTATGCGTGAAGTGACTGTGAAGTATGGGTAATTATTATATTGTTAGTCAGATCTTACGACAATTGCCATGTTCCATGAGATCTAATGCACTGTATCGTCAAAGTATTTCATTATTTCAGGATTGGTATTAAACGCTACTTAATCTATTTTAATACAGTTGATATCAAAAATCTTATAATTCAACTGTTTGTTTCATTTTCTTTGCGTTTGGTCTAATGAAACATTAGGTTTAGTGGAACAGGTTAAAGTTTGTAGGTCAAGTGAGGGCAACTAGGGCTATCGTATTAACACACATTAGTGCTCACCAGTTGGCGCCACTGTACAGAAAGGGCTTGTAAATATACCTCGCAAAAAAAATATTTCTGCGGTATCTGACCACTATTTCATCAACTGACTGACCGGGTCTGACAATGATAATTTGCCTTATAAAAATCAGTTCGAATGAAATGTGACAGTTCTATGAGATTCCAGCTGCCGGTGTCATATTTAAGGCGCCGTAGGTTCAGCTAAGTTAAGCGAACAGTTTTTGAAACAATATAATGCGTCTGTTTATAATAATAATTATGTTTTTAAAAAAATACGAATATAATCTTGAGGCTTTTCTGCAGGGAAATCCGTGCTTCGAAACATGATTAAGCAAATTTCGCTCGATAGAAAAAAAAAATCACGAACATAGATCTAAAACGCACAAAAATACACTTAAAATATTCGTAACAAATGATGCACAAAAGCTATAAATATTAAAATTGCTTCTAAAAATCGGCAATATCATGTTTGAGAGAAATCAGTGTTTACATTTTTATTTATTTAAACGGCCAAAAAATTGAAATTAAAAAACATGATATCCGCGCTTCTGAGCACGCACTTCCATCTCGCTCACGCTTATGCTCAGTGAGAGGGAGAGAAGACCATGAACCTACGGCGCCTTAACGTTTACGTTTGCAATTGCTGCAACCCACCCATAGCTAAAAACGTTAAACTCCTCATAAGAAATGGTACTTTTGATATTTCTATGAAGAGAGCTTGAGAGACACTGGCGCCACTAGCAGAATATTTTCGCGTTACAAGGCACCTAATATTTACCTGGTCTGACGGGTTGTCCTGATCCACCCGATCCTCCGGGAGCCGGAGCGCCGGGTTGTACGGGGTAGTAATCCGGGGGTCGGCTAGGGCCGGCAGGGCCTCCTTTAGAGAGAAAAGTGGACATTCAGTAAAATGCATGTTTGGATATTACGACGGTGGCACATCAAGCACACGGCCTGCCTGATGATGAGCAGGCATCGTAGTTTAATAGAGTTCATAGACCACTTAAGAAGGAAGATCATTTCTCTAGTGCTTACGCTTACAGCACACTAGGGTATTTACAGTTATAATAAATTGTATTTTCTAATGAAACGATGCAACAGATACTCGTAAAAAATACGAAAATCCTCGGTAAGTATCAATCTTTAATTTAAGTTTGCTATTTAATATATTTAAATTCATAAAAACTAACAATAAGAGCGTTGTTTGAATGTGACGTCACAAGCCTGTAATCCCTACAAATTCCATACTAACGGAGCGTTTTTGACGTTTCATAAAAGAAAAGAAGCTGATTTGACTTTTGTATGTATTGATTAAGCTAAGATATAACACGTCTCTATTGTCGAGGCATTAGAGACGTGTTCAGATATTTGTGAGCACTGTGGCCGCTCCGATATATCTGGTGGCGACTGTACTTGAATATTTGGACATTCATTACAACAAAAATAATCGTAGGTATCTGTGATGTTCACACTTAAATTTATTTCATACTCGAGATTTAGCTAAGCTTCAAAAAAAGATTGTATAATGTTTTGTTAGTAATTTTTTGCTCTTGATCGTGTACAATAAAGTAAAATAATATTATTATTCACTGCATTTCTTTACAATATTAGATTAAATCTTTTACAGTAAAAAAAAAGACCGGGTTGCACTCCGGGAGTGCCGGCAGAAGTGAAAACTCAATAATATTGTAACAGTTTTTCGATCAGATCACGTGATATCTTACGGTGTCACCCTAAAAATTAATTTGACGCAAATTTATAAACAATTATCAATTATTTAGGCGGACGGGCCGCGGGCGCGTTGGGTGCGACGGGCCGGCTCGCCCGTCGGCGGCGGCAAACAAAATACCAATTTGTTTTTGCCATTGCCAAATATTTTTCAAAGCTTTATCTCTTTAGGAATAACGTCAAAATTCGAACTATTCGAATTTGCAAGAACAGCAGACGGCGGCGGCGAACAAAATATCAATTTGTTTTTGCCGTTGGTAAATATTTTTCAAAGCTTTATCTCTTTAGGAATAACGTCCAAATTCGAACTATTCGAATTTGCTCAATAGCAAAACGGTGAAGGACGCTTGGACAAAATTACAAATTAATTTGCAGGATATGCTATTGCAAAAAGTGTTTAACGGCTTTATACTCTTACGAATAGCGTTCAGTTTTGAATGAAGTCGAATCGGCTATAAGCAAAATATAAAAGTTAGTGACCTCCTTCACATCTGACGTCACAAAACTCTGTCGCGTATTTAACAATTTTCCCCATCCCAAAAAGTGCTGAGCGCCGCTAAAGAAGTTTTCACTTCAAAAACTCTTTATTGCACCACGACATGAGATAAATATATTAGAAAAATATGATCATTAAGATGAATATAGTTATAAATATTAGTAGTTTATCTCTCAGGCTATCTCAAATTTCCACCAAAGTAAATAACGATGCAAAGTAATAATTACCTGGTCCACCTGGGCCTCCTGGCCCACCCGGGCCTCCCGGGGTGCCCGGGGACCCGGGGCTACCCGGAGCGCCGGGTTGTCCGGGATAGTAACCTGGGGGTCGGCTAGGGCCGGCAGGACCTCCTGGAAATTAATTAGAAAATTCGTTAGATGAAGTCAATTCAAATAGCTATAACATAATGATGATAATAGTTGCAAGATCCAATTAAAGCCTTGACACTCCAAAGTTGTCTCATTTAAAAAAATGCTGCAATTAATAAAATGAAGAAAAACACAATTTAAAATCGTATCAAGTGGTGATATTTGGACGACTTTAGGCTCATACGTACTGATTAAGATGACTCGTATTTACCTGGTCCACCTGGGCCGCCTGGGGTGCCTGGTGATCCTGGTGTACCGGGAGTGCCTGGTTGTCCTGGGTAGTATCCGCTTCCGCCTGGGCCATTAGGTCCGTTAGGACCTCCTGGTCCACCTGGGCCACCTGGCCCGCCTGGGGTGCCTGGTGATCCCGGGGTACTGGGAGTGCCTGGTTGTCCTGGGTAGTGTCCACTTCCACCTGGGCCATTAGGGCCGTTAGGACCTCCTGGTCCTCCTGGTCCCCCTGGGCCACCTGGGCCGCCTGGGGTGCCTGGTGATCCCGGGGTGCCGGGAGTGCCTGGTTGTCCTGGGTAGTGTCCGCTTCCGCCTGGGCCATTAGGACCTCCTGGTCCTCCTGGTCCCCCTGGGCCACCTGGGCCGCCTGGGGTGCCTGGTGATCCCGGGGTCCCGGGAGTCCCTGGTTGTCCTGGGTAGTGTCCACTTCCGCCTGGGCCATTAGGGCCATTAGGACCTCCTGGGCCTCCTGGTCCACCCGGGCCACCTGGGCCGCCTGGGGTGCCTGGTGATCCTGGGGTGCCGGGAGTGCCTGGTTGTCCTGGTTGTCCTGGGTAGTGTCCGCTTCCGCCTGGGCCATTAGGGCCGTTAGGACCTCCTGGGCCTCCTGGTCCACCCGGGCCACCTGGGCCGCCTGGGGTGCCTGGTGATCCCGGGGTGCCGGGAGTGCCTGGGCGATTGGGGCCGTTAGGACCTACTGGTCCTCCTGGTCCACCTGGGCCACCTGGGCCGCCTGGGGTGCCTGGTGATCCCGGGGTGCCGGGAGTGCCTGGTTGTCCTGGTTGTCCTGGGTAGTATCCGCTTCCGCCTGGGCGATTAGGGCCGTTAGGACCTCCTGGTCCTCCTGGTCCACCTGGGCCACCTGGGCCGCCTGGGGTGCCTGGTGATCCCGGGGTGCCGGGAGTGCCTGGTTGTCCTGGGTAGTATCCGCTTCCGCCTGGGCGATTGGGGCCGTTAGGACCTACTGGTCCTCCTGGTCCACCTGGGCCACCTGGGCCGCCTGGGGTGCCTGGTGATCCCGGGGTGCCGGGAGTGCCTGGTTGTCCTGGGTAGTATCCACTTCCGCCTGGGCGATTAGGGCCGTTAGGACCTCCTGGTCCTCCTGGTCCACCTGGGCCACCTGGGCCGCCTGGAGTGCCTGGTGATCCCGGGGTGCCGGGAGTGCCTGGTTGTCCTGGGAAGTATCCGCTTCCGCCTGGGCCATTAGGGCCGTTAGGACCTCCTGGTCCTCCTGGTCCACCTGGGCCACCTGGGCCGCCTGGGGTGCCTGGTGATCCCGGGGTGCCGGGAGTGCCTGGTTGTCCTGGGTAGTATCCGCTTCCGCCTGGGCCATTAGGGCCGTTAGGACCTCCTGGTCCACCTGGGCCACCTGGCCCGCCTGGGGTGCCTGGTGATCCCGGGGTGCCGGGAGTGCCTGGTTGTCCTGGGTAGTATCCGCTTCCGCCTGGGCCATTAGGGCCGTTAGGACCTCCTGGTCCACCTGGGCCACCTGGCCCGCCTGGGGTGCCTGGTGATCCCGGGGTGCCGGGAGTGCCTGGTTGTCCTGGGTAGTATCCGCTTCCGCCTGGGCCATTAGGGCCGTTAGGACCTCCTGGCCCTCCTGGTCCACCTGGGCCACCTGGGCCGCCTGGGGTGCCTGGTGATCCCGGGGTGCCGGGAGTGCCTGGTTGTCCTGGGTAGTATCCGCTTCCGCCTGGGCGATTGGGGCCGTTAGGACCTACTGGTCCTCCTGGTCCACCTGGGCCACCTGGGCCGCCTGGGGTGCCTGGTGATCCCGGGGTGCCGGGAGTGCCTGGTTGTCCTGGGTAGTATCCACTTCCGCCTGGGCGATTAGGGCCGTTAGGACCTCCTGGTCCTCCTGGTCCACCTGGGCCACCTGGGCCGCCTGGGGTGCCTGGTGATCCCGGGGTGCCGGGAGTGCCTGGTTGTCCTGGGAAGTATCCGCTTCCGCCTGGGCCATTAGGGCCGTTAGGACCTCCTGGTCCTCCTGGTCCACCTGGGCCACCTGGGCCGCCTGGGGTGCCTGGTGATCCCGGGGTGCCGGGAGTGCCTGGTTGTCCTGGGTAGTATCCGCTTCCGCCTGGGCCATTAGGGCCGTTAGGACCTCCTGGTCCACCTGGGCCACCTGGGCCGCCTGGGGTGCCTGGTGATCCCGGGGTGCCGGGAGTGCCTGGTTGTCCTGGGTAGTATCCGCTTCCGCCTGGGCGATTGGGGCCGTTAGGACCTACTGGTCCTCCTGGTCCACCTGGGCCACCTGGGCCGCCTGGGGTGCCTGGTGATCCCGGGGTGCCGGGAGTGCCTGGTTGTCCTGGGTAGTATCCACTTCCGCCTGGGCGATTAGGGCCGTTAGGACCTCCTGGTCCTCCTGGTCCACCTGGGCCACCTGGGCCGCCTGGGGTGCCTGGTGATCCCGGGGTGCCGGGAGTGCCTGGTTGTCCTGGGAAGTATCCGCTTCCGCCTGGGCCATTAGGGCCGTTAGGACCTCCTGGTCCTCCTGGTCCACCTGGGCCACCTGGGCCGCCTGGGGTGCCTGGTGATCCCGGGGTGCCGGGAGTGCCTGGTTGTCCTGGGTAGTATCCGCTTCCGCCTGGGCCATTAGGGCCGTTAGGACCTCCTGGTCCACCTGGGCCACCTGGCCCGCCTGGGGTGCCTGGTGATCCCGGGGTGCCGGGAGTGCCTGGTTGTCCTGGGTAGTATCCACTTCCGCCTGGGCGATTAGGGCCGTTAGGACCTCCTGGTCCTCCTGGTCCACCTGGGCCACCTGGGCCGCCTGGGGTGCCTGGTGATCCCGGGGTGCCGGGAGTGCCTGGTTGTCCTGGGAAGTATCCGCTTCCGCCTGGGCCATTAGGGCCGTTAGGACCTCCTGGTCCTCCTGGTCCACCTGGGCCACCTGGGCCGCCTGGGGTGCCTGGTGATCCCGGGGTGCCGGGAGTGCCTGGTTGTCCTGGGTAGTATCCGCTTCCGCCTGGGCCATTAGGGCCGTTAGGACCTCCTGGTCCACCTGGGCCACCTGGCCCGCCTGGGGTGCCTGGTGATCCCGGGGTGCCGGGAGTGCCTGGTTGTCCTGGGTAGTATCCGCTTCCGCCTGGGCCATTAGGGCCGTTAGGACCTCCTGGCCCTCCTGGTCCACCTGGGCCACCTGGCCCGCCTGGGGTGCCTGGTGATCCCGGGGTGCCGGGAGTGCCTGGTTGTCCTGGGTAGTATCCGCTTCCTCCTGGGCCATTAGGGCCGTTGGGACCACCTGGACCACCCGAGCCGCCTAATAAACAAAACGATAAATTTTAATCTCTTGGCAATGACGATTTTACAAAGGAAGACGAAAAATAAGAACGTCCATTCGGCGATGAGCAGCTGCGAAATATCTTATGCAGTGTATATTTTTATTTGTAATTAGCAAGATTGAGTTTTAATAATTTTGATTGGCTTTGCGATCAGAGCGCCCGAAAGCAGTAACTAGCGTTTGTCGTCTCATTCGAGAGTTGTGTGACTCTTATCGAAAATAATTGACAACGATCGAAATCATGTTTCAGGCTTAAGAGTATGCCTTGATTCGAGTCGACCACGCACCACGCCCCCTTGACAGAGAAACGCTTATGCTTTCCGCGCACGAGAAAAAGAGATGCAACACTCTTCGGGAACGGCGTTTTTGGTCAAATTTCGATAAATACCTAACTTAGTGAAGTTTTATTTATATTTCATTAAGTGAGATTTTAGATGAGATAAAATACCATACTATTAACTTGATTGTGTCGTGAAATAATCGTTCGATTAGGCTAAGTAAAAAAAGGAAAATAAAGATTCAACTTTAGATTTTTTTTCTATAGAGGAAATTTTAGGCAATCATGTATCGATTAAATCAGATAAACAATCATATAGTCAAGAATCATATATCTGAAAATCAGACCTTATTGTTTCTTAATCTAGCCAGAACGGCGTTTCAAAGCACGCGATAATTTCCAATGCACCCCCTTAAGGCCTCTCACAAACTGGAGAGGCCTGCGGAGGCGGTCAATAGTAGGTAAATTTGACTTGCTTGTCAAATTTACTACTGGCCGCCACCGCAGGCCGCGCTAGTGTTTTTCAGGCTTAAATGTCATATTCGAGCACACTGGACAGAAAAAGACAGGGGAGAGAATCAGGGTTGAGCCTGAAACTGTCATTAGGAATCCTGATTCAATTTGACGTGTCGATAATCAACTTAAGGCGCCGTAGGTTCATGGTCTTCTCTCCCTCTCACTGAGCATAAGCGTGAGCGAGATGGAAATGCGTGCTCGGAAGCGCGGATATCATGTTTTTTAATTTTAATTTTTTGGCCGTTTAAATAAATAAAAATATAAACACTGATTTCTCTCAAACATGATATTGCCGATTTTTAGAAGCAATTTTAATATTTATAGCTTTTGTGCATAATTTGTTACGAATATTTTAAGTGTAATTTTTTGTGTTTTAGACATTATGTTCGTGATTTTTTTCTATCCAGCGAAATTTGCTTAATCATGTTTCGAAGCACTGACTTCCCTGCAGAAAAGCCTCAAGATTACTATTCGTATTTTTTTGAAACCATATTATTATAAACAGACGTATTATATTGTTTCAAAAACTCTGTTCGCTTAACTTCGCTGAACCTACGGCGCCTTAAGGCCTGAATCACACTGCGGCCTGCGGTGACACGGTCAATAGTAAATTTTACAAAAGCTGTTAAAATTACTATTGACCGCCACCGCATCAGGCCGCGCCAGTGTGTTGCAGAACATAGGAGATATCTCGTCAAAACGTCTATAAATTTAAAAGTGACAGTGGCTGTTACGGTCAAAGATAGGCGAAAGGGTGGCATTTGCGGTCAAAATTGCAAATTTAGTTTTCCGTTGAAATTTTTACGGTCCCCGGCAGCAACTTCTCTATTTAAATAACTAAACTAACTATTTAACTCAAACTGCTAGACGTTCCTAAACATTTTTTTTTATACATTTGTGTTAATGACCGCCCTTGTTAAACTTTTTTTTAGGTATGTGTTTGTGGCGACAGCGGTTTACAAGTTTACAACCTCTATAGATGTTGGCCGCTGACGCACGTGCTGTCGTAGGTATTGAATGACAGTGTCTTGTCAAGTAGGTACGAGTAAATAGCTTCTAAATGTATTGGTTATATGATTATTAGTTCTTGTTATTGTTTTGCGATATTAAACAACGTGAATGTTATGTGTAGATTATGATTTAATTTATCGCTACCTCAAGAAGCTTTCCTTCATGTTTTTAAATTCTAACACAAGATTGTCATTATAAGTGTTTATATTAAAACTAAGATTTAGTGTGTTTAGTTTGGTGTGTGTCTTTCGAATTAGAACAACTTCAAAATATCAGCTCATTATCAGCCCAAAATTTAAGACACTCCAGTTAAGTGGTTTAACGGCAAAGCCACATCTTGTGTTTGATTTGCGTAGACACTCCGCCCGCCTACATTTTCAATTGTAAAGGTATGGTTTAGTTAATTAATATTTCATTTCTTTGATCGGTGGAATTTTTAATACGTAACTCAACGCATCTCTGCTTAGTACACGCTGCGCCTTCGCCGTGGACGACTGTACGTCTAAACCAACGTGACAGTAGTAGATTGTGTATCAAGGGAGCCAAATTGTATATTTACGGCGATGCCGGCATACTGAAGAGAAATATTCTACTATAGAATCCGGAGCGAAGCGAGTTCTAAAGTAGAATCTTGAGCGTAACGAGGGATTAAAATGTTTACGCCCAAGTTGGAATAATTTTGCTGCAGTGGCACATACTGCTTTGCACACCTTCTATGAGGAAAATTGAAATCCCTCATTTAACAACAGTAACTCTTTTCTGAATATCACTATCAGGGCAGGAAAGTACAAGTTTGATCTCTCATAGAAGGGCAACAATTACTCTTTTCTGAGTAGCAGTAACAGGGCAGGAAAGTACAACTTTGATCCCTCATAGAAGGGCAACAATGAATCTTTTCTGAATAGCAGTATAAGGGCAGGAAAGTACAACTTTGATCCCTCATTGAAGGGCAACAATGACTCTTTTCTGAATAGCAGTATCAGGGCAGGAAACTACAACTTTGATTCCTCATTGGAGGGCAACAATGACTCTCTTCTGATTAGCAGGTGTGAAAAAGTACTTATCTCTACACTTCGCACTTCAAATAGGTAAGTCTGTAGTTTTTGAAGTCGACTCAGTTCAGCTCACTATAAATGTAGATTGCCCATACATCCGGCATTTTTGTGACAGATATCTCCCAGCAAGATAAATCAGACGAGTAGGTACCTATTTTATTTATGTGACATTTAGTTCAGTCATTATAGATTTTGACCCGTGAATAATTAGTTCTTGGAGTTTTTTTTCGTAGGTTCCTCGGGGGGAGTCACTGGGAGTGTAAATTCAAAAAGCAGACTGAATCAGGCTCCTGTGTTTATTCGAAAAACGGTTTTTCTTAAATAACTCGGCCATTTTTGATTTTACAGTAAAACCGTGAGGACAAAAATTGTAGGAAATTAGATTCTCTACAAGTTGGTCCTCACAATTGTTCTTCTAGGATCGATATTTTGGAAATTAAATTGGAAAAAAGCGACAAATTCAAAATATTTTCATCATCTCGTTTAGTCCTCTTCATTTATGCCGTAAAGTTGAAAATAAACGAGATGATGAAAAAATTTAAACGATCTCCTTAAAATATTTCATCATCTCAAACGTGAAAGTAACAGAGATATTTTTAATATTATCATGGTTGTAGGATGGATATACCTATCCACATATATAAACACCAGTGGCAGCGCGTGAACACTTTCGATCGGCAACCCGGAACAAATCAAGTTATGAAAGAGTTTAGAGCATAAGTATAATATATAACAATAGGCTTGCCTAAAAATACATGGGTGCCGGTGGGAATCGGCTTATGATGGGCGCTCCCACAGATATAGATATACATAGATCACGCAAATCCATGTACTTTGCGTGTCAGAATTCGGACTCCGAGTTGGCACTCCGACTTACATTCCGCGCACGTCAGTTGTGGTAGCCGGTTGTCCGCGAATATTGAGAAAATGCCTTATTGCAGAATTGTTTTTCCGCGGACAACGGGGAATTCAGATAACTAATTCGCCCGTGTGACGTCAAAGTAGGTAGCAAAAGTGACACGGTCGGTTTTTAACAGATTGAGGTGTTTAAGTTATCTAGTGTATATATATATTTATCTGTGGGCGCTCCGCTATATATACATACTCTTAGTGTACCTACTTTTTCTCGGAAAAACGCTTGACGTGTCATTTGTCATACAGATATTAAGGTTCGGGTCTTTCCTGTCCAGAGCTGTTATTCTTTACGCGCTGAGGCGCACCTCACCCGTCACGCCTAACGAAACTAGACCTCTACCTACGCTTAGTTACTAGGAATCGCGGCATCAAGATATATTTGTGGGTGAGCGTTGAGGTGAGCTCAAAACAAGTTACTGGATAGGCTGTGGACCATTGACTGACACTTCCAGATTTTAGTTAGAGATAAATCCGCATAAACGACTTCTCGTATAAAAATGTGTGATTCGAATTATCATAACTTACATAATTATGTCCTACAAAACGCTGTTACATAAACTATGGACCGCAGGAAATACTCTTTGCGGCCCAAAAACGAACTCATAACCTAAAACAATTTGTTGACCTATCTTCGAGAAAAGGAACAAGCATAGTAATAAACAAAATCCGGCCAAGTGCGAGTCGGACTCGCGCACGAAGGGTTCCGTAAGGGTTATCTATAAAAACAGTAAAAAAAGAAAAAAGTTTGTTGTATGGGAGGCACCCTTAAATATGCTTTTATGTTGTTTTTAGTATTTGTTGTTATAGCGGCAACAGAAATACATAATTTGTGAAAATTTCAACTGTCTAGCTATCGCGGTTTTTGAGATACAGCCTAGCGACAGACAAAACGGCAAAAAAAACATGTTTGTTGTATGGGAGCCCCCCTTAAATATTTATTTTATTGTTTTTAGTATTTGTTGTTATAGCGGCAACAGAAATACATAATTCGTGAAAATTTCAACTGTCTAGCTATCGCGGTTCTTCAGATACAGCTTGGTGACAGACAGACAGACAGACAGACGGACAGCGGGACAATAGGGTCCCTTTTTTACCCTTTGGGTACGGAACCCTAAAAAACGATCGTTGTAATTGAACCTTGTTTGGTATTAAAATGAGTTACAGCGGCAGAAAGCCAGTCTAAGTGATACTTATGGGGAAGTCTGGTAAAGTGAGACAATTTATTTACATTTACTTCATTAATGAGGGGTTATTGAGTTTCAAACTGACCTATTTTAGAACCAGGCTTGTTGTTTGTTGAGTCCGATTTATAGAAGCCTGTCTACAAAGTCGTTAGTTTCAGCAACATTGTCTGTAACTAGTTGGATTTCACTAACTAAATACGAACGGCGGGTCAATTTGAGACACATAAAATATATTTCAAATTCCAACGAAACTGAGACTATATCTTTCAAAAAACATTTATAGTCCAGGCAATGAACTGACAACTTGTATGGAAAAAATGTCAATTTTGGAAATAATTTATAATAGCTTATTTTTTATGTGTAACGGATATATTATCAATTAAATAGTTACCCAGCGACAAAATCCGACAAAATTTCAGACATCGAAAAAATGACAAGTTAACTGGCTTCTGAAAAGTCAGTAAAAATATTAATAAATGTTTTTGTCTTTATTTTGGTTCATTTACATTTGCTCTATAATATTCATGATAAATCGTACAAAAAAAGATAATGCATGCTTCATTTAAATCTACATAATTACTTCCGGGTGGAAAGTATGTCGGATTCTTGACTAAATCATCTTAGAATAACATTTTCAAATGAAATCAACAAAAAAAACGCTATTATAAATTAATGTTTTTCAAAACCGTATTTTGCCTGGAGTATTAGAGATCAATTTGAAATTAGTCTCATTGATTATTTAATCAAACCTCCTCTGTAAGATTTTAATAGTCTTTGCAGTTTGATAAGCTATTCACATACAAATTAAACGGAATGCAAGGTTTTGATTAACATACCTGGTCCACCAGGATAACCGGGGGTGCCGGGTTTTCCGGGAGTGCCAGGTTGTCCGGGAGTGCCGGGAGTGCCAGGTTGTCCGGGAGTGCCGGGAGTGCCAGGGGAGCCGGGACTACCCGGGGTGCCAGCCGTGCCTGGGTAGTAACCACCTGTACCTGGAACATTAAATAAATAATAAATATAAGGGGACAATCACAAATCGAACGAGCCCCGCCCGTAAGGGCAACAAATTGAGATTTTAACTAGAGATGCAACGGATATCCGGTCACTATCCGGGATCCGGCCTATCCGGCCTCATTTTTAGTATCCGGCCGAATACCGAATAGTGGCATAGTATTCGGCCGGATACCGGATAGTACCTATTTCATACCGAAAATATATCTTTTTTTCGGTATTAAATGTAATGTATAGGTCTAGAATATTACAATGGTAAAAGGAGAACTACAGTAGGTAAAATAAAGTTGAATAAATAACGAACAACAAAGTAATCAACTGTCAAAGTCAATTTAAAAATTTGCGCATGTTTCTGTTCTATCAAAGCCTGCCATAGCGAGTGACAATTAAGTTACAACCTAAACAGAGCGCCGCGCACGGGTGCGGTCGAATTTACTTCATTTTAGGCATGTAACTTTCGGCCGAATATCCGGCGGCCGGATAGCGGATATCCGGCTACCTGCACCGCCGGATATTCGGAATCCGGTATCCGGCCAAACCACTATCCGTTGCATCTCTAATTTTAACTTCACTTTAGCTTCGCGGTCTTAGCACCCACATCTACGATGCCAGTTTTGGCACGTAGCTCCGTGTTCCTGATCCGATCGAGCCTACGAACTCCGAGTATGCTGCCTTCCATTGCTCGCTGGCAAATCTTGAGACGGGACTTTTGGGCTTCTGTTAGTGACCAAGTTTGGGCGCCATAGGTTAGGATAGGCAGGATACACATATCGAAGATTATTTATATTATTTGACTCTTGACAATAATTCACGTATTAATATTATCAAATAAATCCAATTATTCGACATGTCCCGCGGTAACACGTGATTTCAATGGAATTTATAAACCTTGTCGGCATTTCACAAAGGAATACAGGTCCTGTTACACATGCTCTTTAGTAGCACGAAAGCATGCTAGTTTCGAGCAAATAGCATGTGTAAATGTAAAGTTGCTAGTAGCATGCTATTTGCATAATAATACAGGGTGTTTTTCTGAATTTCCTTGAACTTCGGCATATTGCAGAGTCCATTCACCGAAACAAAGTAGCATAATTAGTTTTTCAAAAAAAAAAAAAGTTTTTTTTTCGATTTTCTTACAAAATAATTAAATTTAGCATTAACGGTTATTGTACAAGGGTCTTAAGAGTTAATGAAAAGTTAGTGTCAAATGTGATAATGTTCAAATGACATCACATGACATGCACGTCAAAAAACCGTTTACACTGGTTAAAGTTGCATAACTGATTAAATTAAAATGTTGAATATCTTGCTAACAGTAAGAGTTAAGATACTGGTGTCTTGGAGAAATTACCTTTATTTGACCTAAGCTATGCCCCCTTTCAATTAACGGAAATTGGCGGGAACACGTTGTATATAATAATTGAGCATGCTCAAACAAGCATGCTACTAAACAGCATGTGTACCAGTACCTTATACCAGGAACGCCGCGCCGGCGCCGCGTGCGCAGGTAGCTTTAGTCGCGGCACGTTTACCGGCGAGAGCGGACTTCGGCTCTCGGTCTGCAAGCGGATTTCGTAAAGGTGTTTTCGGCATTCGGTGGGTTTGGTTACGTGATTTTTTGAATTCGGTGAAGCAATTAATTGTTTAAGTAAAATAGTGCGTAAGCCACCCTCAGAGGTATGTGATTTGGGTATTAGAAACTCTTTTTCATACTATGATTATTATTTCTGTTATTAAGTAATAGCGATTAAAATTGAATTCAGTGGGTGTGATTCGGTGGGTTTTTGAGCACCGAAATCAAAAAATAGTCCACCGTTGTCAATCTTTACTATAAAATGTTTGTTATTTTTGTACTTTACTGTATACAAAGATAATTTAATTTGTTTATGTTAACATATGCTACTAGCATGTGCATATTGTGCATACTCATATAAATATATAATTATGATTGTTAAGCAGGCGCCACATTCATTGTATTTATTTATTTACAGTACAATCTGCAATCTAATATGAACATGCGTACAAAAAGCAGTTTCTTTAATAAAGTGTGGACTTTAATAAATAATAACCTGCCTGAAATAAATATTTTATTATTAAATATTTATTTCAGGCAACTAAGGCCCATAGTTACAAATACCTTACAGACTAACATACATACAATATAATATTAAAACACTAATTATTATTTAGGCGACGAAACAGTGTGGCTCCGTTGCATCGTCATGTCCGGTGTAGAGTTCGGTAGGTTGCCCCGGAACCGCCGAAACACGTCACCCTTCGGCCAGAAGTCAGCACACGCGATAGTCTCCTGCAGCGGCCGCGGCACGCGCACTACAAACGAGCTGAAGTGCACGTAGTGGCGCGAACGCAGCTGGAAAACCCTCAGCGAGTAGCCCGTCTTCTGGTGAATATACTCCACCACCTCATCAACCGTGGCGGAGTAATGCAGGCACAACACGTACAACGCTTTACTCGGTGTGGCAACCCGCAGGCCCAAACCAACTGGCTCTGCTGTACTTCGCGGCTTGCGCTTACTAGGCACCAATGTGAAACCCTCCTTAGCCACATCGGTGCAAGGGGGCTTCTCTTTTGGAGGAACCCCGGCTTCACGCACTCTTGAAGGTGCGCTTCTCCGGTTGCCTGCGACAGGCTGACCGGCAACGACGTCAGCATAGCGATGACGTAACTTCGAGGAGGGAGGCGGGCTTTAATGTTGATATAGTTATACCCTTTTCACGAAACAAATTATTTAATTAAATATTTTTAAGGGTATAATGTACACCAGCGCCATCTCTCTCGCTAAGTCCGAAACTACCTGATGTGGTTCGATTAGAATGAAGCGAGCGCATAGCTCGCCCATTAGAGTGGTGCCAAGACTGTGAAACAAGTCTATAACTCGATACAGAGAGGGCGCTAGTCTTAGCGGGAATATAGTGGAAAAATATACAACTTGCGTCACTGTCCTCGTAGCTCAGTTGGTAGAGCAGTCTAGCGTTAGTAGAAAGGTCGCAGGTTCGAATCCTGTCGGGGGCTACAGACGAAGATGGTTTATTTTTCCATTATATTCTTTCTCTGTATCATATCGTTGATATAGTTTTTACAATATTAGTAAATATTGAATTCAGTAGCACCCTTTTTATGAATGTTGATTTCGGTGAGTGTTTTATTTTAGTGTTTTGAAAAACTTAAATATCTCACGAACCCTTACGTCTATAAGGAGGCATTCAATACCATTCTTTTTTAAATTTAAGCCTTATTCTTAATTTTAACACCATAAGTCTAAAAAGTAAAAAAAAAAAATCGGCACCGAAGTCAGGCACCGAAGGTCACCTATACAACAAATATGTTACAACAAAATTCACACACAACAATGTATCTAATCATATATTTCAAGTGCTTTTATAAACCATAAACGAAGAAAACACCAATAAAAACCGTCTCCCGAAATCTACGTTTCATTCAAAGAACCAGCAAAACATAATGGTATGTTCGAAAAACAACCGAGAGGAGTCTCCTTCGGCAGTCGAGTAAGAAAGATCTCGTATGCAATTTAAAGCAAATATAGGGCAATTTACTTTTAGTTTAGTTTATGGTTAGTCAAAAATTAAAAAAATATCTTGCTGACTCGATTTTGCTCGACAACAATCATCATCATCATATCAACCGAAAGACGTCCACTGCTGGACATAGGCCTCCCCCAACGATGACAATGTTGCATACAAATTCCATTATATGTCGTGGTACAAGCTTTTTAAAAAGTTAAAATGGCCATATAAATAAAAGGCATAGGTCCTAAACAGCCAAAACAAGGCGGCATTGCAAGAATTATTCTGTTTTTACATACAGTGGCTAGTTGTTTTTTCGGAAAATATAGAAAATTGAGGTGAAAATGATTCCAGATTTAAAAGAAGCTGCAAGCTCAGTTATTGATAATTTGTTCCCTGCAAAGCCAAAAGACAAATATCTAAAGGCGTACGACAATTTCATGAAGTGGCGAGAAGAAAAGCATGCCTTGTCATTTTCAGAAAGTATATTTTTGTTTTCTTGCAGAATTTTAGAGAAAAGCAATATATTTGTCTCAGCCGGAAGGGCAATTGCTGGCTTCGTATTAAATTAAACAGACTCCCAAGGTCGTCCGTTTAAAATTAATACTTGGCCAGCAATTGCCTACTTCCCTTGCTTCGACAATAACGTACCTACTATTGGGACGGTGATGATTAAGCTTGCGCCCGAAAATAATTGAATAGCAATCATTTTGCTAAGACAATAACAAGTTCTACGCGGACGAAGTGGCGGCCAACACCTAGTCGGTAATATTACCTATAGTAGCTAGTTGTATGTATGTATGTATGTAAATACTTTATTGTACACAAGACACAGGTAAAAATACAGACAAAAAAAAGTTAATTCGGTACAAAGGCGAACTTGCAAGTTGCGAGTTGTAATGCATGATCTAAGTAAATTCGACTGTAACTGTAAAGCTACAAAATACGGCCAGAGTAACAAAAACATTAGATTGTCAACAATAATGATAATGAGGGAAAAATTTTTTTTGAGAGAGAATATAGGTATTTACGTAAAGTATTTGATACTTACCTGGTTGAGCCAACAAAGGCGATACCACTAAGATGAGTATAACTAGATGCTTCACGTTGGGAGCCATCTTTCTTCAGTTGGTCTCTTCCTCAACCAACCCAAGTCGATGTGATTGATTGGCAGCCTCGGTATTTATACAAGAAAAGTCCATTACTATTTAATTGCAGCATTGAATGATTCGTCCAATATTGCGCAGTGTCTCAAGAGGGTTCCCTCTATTTAGCATAACTTTGAGTGTCCGAAACGTTTTTCGCATAACAGACTTGGCATATTCGGTTTTCGCCGAATGTTAATGTGGCAGAAACCTTACTTAATGGAATTTCTAAAATTCCGAAAATGTGTTAAATAATATTCGGACTATTGAAATTCGGCGTAATTGAACTATGCGAATCTCGATTCTGCCAAAACAGTTTATGCGCAAAGTCAATTATGCCTACATAGATTACGCCAAATAGAATTCTTACTAAAAAAAATATGCCAAAACAGGGGGAACCCTGCTGCGGTTAGCCTCATTTCTGATGCGATCACGCAGAGAAACCCCCAACATGGCCCTCTCCATTGGCGACCACGTCTCAGTGCCATATGTCATCACTGGCAACACACACTGGTCAAAGACTCTCGTCTTGAGACGGTTCCCCCTGTTTTGGCATATTTTTTTTAGTAAGAATTCTATTAACCAAGGCATAACCCTCCGAATCGCTAAACTTAAATGGCAGTGGGCAGGGCACATAGCACGTAGAACCGATGGCCGTTGTGGCGGAAAGGTTCTCGAGTGGCGACCACGTACCGGAAGGCGCGGTGTGGGTAGGCCCCCCACAAGGTGGAGTGATGACCTGGTAAAGGTTGAGAGACTCCTCTGGATGCGGGTGGCGCGGGACCGGTTACTTTGGCACTCTTTGGGGGGAGGCCTATGTCCAGCAGTGGACGTCTTTTGGCTGATGTGACGATGATGATGATGATTAAATGATTCGTGAGACTGATCTATATATATAAAAGAAGACTTCCTGACTGATTCATCACCGCACAGCCGAAAATTATTTTTTGAACTACGGACTTGAAACTTTGTGGGTTACTTATTAAGATACAAAAAAAGGACAATCAGCGTTTTAGAAAATTCCACCCCCAAGGGGGTTAAATAGGGGTGCAATGTTTGTATGGGGAAAACATTATTTCTTGAACTAGATACAAGAGTACTTCCAGCGTTTTAGAAAGGTCTATCCCTAAGGGAGTTAAAAAGGTGCAAGGTCTGGACGAGAAACACTTTTCTTTGAGTTTGAGACTTAAAACGTTGTATAAAGATTTCTTATCAGAATAAAAAAAAGTTCTTTCAGCATTTTGGAAAAATTCCACCCCTAAGGGGGTTAACGCGGGATTCAAGGTTTATATGGATACCAAGAAAATGTTATAGTAAGAGAGAATTTGTAACTTTGGTTTTAGCATGTATGTTAAATGATTACAAAACTGATTTTATAGTTTTTTGAAATTCATCCCCTATAGGGGTTAAAAGGGGGTTCAAAGTTTGTATGGAGAGCAAGACATTTATGCAAAGTAAGAGATTTGTAACTTCTGTTTTAGACTGTTTGAAATATAATATAATAAGAGGTTCAACACATTCATCCCCTAAATGGACTAAAAGGAGTTGGATGTTTGTCAAAGTGACAGATAAGGACAAACGAATTTTAACGCCATTTTAGTTGAAACAGGCTTATAGGACGTTTATAAATACGGCCGTAGGAAACTAATTACAGCGTTTCTTAAAATTCATCCTCTAAGGAGGTAAGAAAAGGTGGGAAGTATATACGAGGAACAAGTAAATTTTGAAGTGAGAGAATTCTTAGGCCATACATACTATAATAGCTTCCGCCCGCAACTTCGTCTGCGTGGACTCGGGATAAAAACTATCCTATATTTGAATCCAGGCTATAATTTATCTTCGTGCAAAATTTTATCCAAATCGGTAGAGCCGTTTAAGCGTGATTGAGTAACAAACATCGAAACATCCAAATTTTTGCATTTATAATATTAAGTAGGATGGTCAGCCATTTATTAGATTATTAGTCAAAATAAATAATCCGACTGCTAGCTGATAAGTAGGTTAGGTTAAGTTAGAACCACGACCCTTACAGAACCGAACAGCTACCAGCAATGTAGGTTAGGTTAGAACTGCGATGCTCCCAGAACCGAAAAGAAGGTAATGTTTCATTTAACCTGCGAATTATGTTGTTAATTTAAAAAGTTCATTTGGATAATCAAAATAATTTATTCTCTAACACAGTCAAATGGGGACGGGGGATGGAGATGGAAAGTTCTACGTTTTTTGGCATTAGATACTGCTTCCTGTATAGTTTGTTTTAAACTATACAGGTAGCCCAGACTAAAATGAGTAAAACTACTGGACGGATGTAGCCAAAAAATTCCAGTAATGTAGCTTTCTTTAATACATTATGAAAAAATATACAATTTAAGCAGACACGTCTGAGCATGATTCTTAAGATATTCATATTTGTAAAAACGGAGTTATTAATTCAAATTTAGCAATTTAAACTAATGAACTCATCGCACTGTCGCCTTTTACGCTTAATCCCTGAACGTATTTACATAAACCGGTACCGATAATTTGAGACCCTTGGAAGGATATAGGATAGTTTTTATCGCGGAAATCATTCCTTAAGATGGTAGAAATTTGTTTGGGTCAGCGATAATTAAGGTTCCGCCAACAATCATTTAATAGCAATCTATTTTTCTAACACGGTAACAGGTTTTACGCGGACGAAGTCGCGGGCAACAGCTAGTTACCTACATATAATTTCAGTCGTGAAACATTAATTAAATTGATAAGGATGATAATATGTTTCTATGTGTATCTATTACGTACCTATTTGAATTTTAAACACTTTGAAATGTCACGATCTAACGACACGTGTAATTTTAAGGACACAGTACTCTGTGTCCTTAAAGTAGTGAAGTTGTTGTACAGTCAGCGTCATATAGTTAGTAGCAGCCAAGGTAGCCAAATATTTCGGTACACGTCTTTATTACTGTAAGAATAAGGTTGTGTTACGAAATATTTGGCTACTCTGGCTGCTACTAACTATATGACTGACTTTACAGTCGACAAACATGATATTTAATCGGTTAGATTTTTGTATCAATCAAACTTTATGCTATCTTGTAACCATGGTATTTTCTATTAAAACTCGTGTATTTACACCCGGAAATCATAAATTTGGTGGAGTGGAATTGATGATGAAGACCACAGATGACTTATGGAATTCCTCAATGATGTACTTAAAAGTACAAAAGTATTTTCACAGATTCTGATAAGATTCCGTTGAAATAGCAACTAATGAGGCGCCAGAGGTGATCCTTGTAGAATCGACGGAAGTTTTCAAATATTATCGGGCCACATACAGCGATTGGGTTTTTTTCTGTAATAATCAACGCATTTGCTCTCGGAAATCAGTTCATGTGGTAAATTGGAAAAGAACTGTGTAAATGTTCTCGTGGCTTGGCGGAGTACTAAATTGAAGTCGGTTAAAACTTTGTTTTTAAAGTAAATTATGATAGTTCGAAACTATAACTAGCGGCAATACTAAATCGTGACACCATTCCATTGATAATTGACAAAAAGTCGAACTGAAAATACCACAAATCATGCTGACTTATTTTCAATTCGGCATCCGTCGTCTTTACACGGTGGCAGCCGTCGATGGCTGAAGTACTCAAAAAATCCACTTTCCATTAAATTATACAGAATGACTACTTCCGAAGATTGGGACAAAATACTATTAAGAAATCCAGTAGGCTTTTTAACTCATTAAGAAAGTCATTTTGTTAACAACAATCTTTGTGGACGCACTAAAACGTCGGTGACTTACCTGACTGCGGCTTTCAATGTCCAAGTGTCATTATCGAAAGTGTTATACTATAGCAATTTCAACCTTGTGACTTAGAGGAGATGATAGCTATTTGTATGAGTTTTAATTAATTGTTTAATTTTATCTGGTCGGAGGATATGCGGTGGGCTTATACAATAGGAAACAGCCCATTGTTCACAAGATAAGCTTTCAAGTGCTAAACGGACAGCTTATATAATTTTAACTATACCTAATATTTGTAGATGTACTTCTACAGTATTGTATCCCTGCGTCATAAAGTAACCAGGTACGTATTCTTACCAGGTCTAGAGGGCACCGGGTGACTGGCGCCACCGGTGTTGTCCGTGGGCGGTTTGGGGGGTCGCGGGGCAACCGGTATCGGCTTGGCGGGGATCCCGCCGGGGGTGCGGCCGCATCCTTTCGGGAAGTATAGCTTGTCGTATGGCACTATCTGACCGGGAATCGGTTTGTTGTCCACCGAGCTGGAATGGAATAGTACATTGTTGTAAAGGCTACAAAGTAGGCAATAGATGGACGAGTGGGTTCGAGGTTCCGGCCGCTAGAGGACCTCGAAGGAGATGAGTCCATCTATTGCATTTTTGGCCGAGCCAGCGCTTGCCCTGTGATTGATGGAATCGCTGTTCAAACTGTCCAACAATAACATTGTTGGACAGTTTGAACTCATAGTTGGCCTGTTCGTGCGATGTCCAACCAACCTCAGCTTTGAAGCCTGTTTTCTGACCATCTTTTGCCACATTTCCGAGCAGTGGCGTGAAAATAATATTGAATATAACAAATTGGCATTACACAAATGATGTAACAAACATTAATAATAACGATAAAAAAAAACAACCGAATTGAGAATCTCCTTCAGTTGGTTAAAAACACATCTTCCGCCCGTACATGCGTCCCACTGTTGGGGACAGGCCTTCTCTCATGGATAAGAGGGAATGGGCAGTAGGTAGTAGTGCGGGTACTTCATACTCACCTTTGAATAGGGGTGCAGTGCAGACTCAAAATGTATTTTTACTTCAAAATAAAGAAGGCAAAAAAATATGTCTGATCACGAAAATTCCATTCAACATCTCATCAGAAAACGCTAGCAGATCGTGTCGTCACGATCCTCGAGTGTCATAGTAAATGACAATCGTTTTATATGAACGTGCGTTTTACGGAAAAGGGACAGAACATACCCCCTCTTAAAACTTTGGTCACTTATAACTTTGTGATTATTTAACCTCTTGCTTTTTTCTCCATTTGACGAGATTCTTAATCCTTTTTCAAGAAAATACATCATTATTGACTATTTTATTTAGTGTCTACACCCCTATATCTTCGCAGATTTATGCAGGCTTCCTCGTGATGTTTTTGAAATGCTGTAGGTTAATATAAAATGAAACTAATACTTATTACTTTTTTATATAAAATAATATCTTCGTAGAGCGAAATATTCTATCTTCTTTTTGAAAGGTAAATATGAAATATGGCATGGTATGGTATGGTATGGTATGTGTATGGTAATATGTTGTCCTTCATATCACATAGTCGTGGGACACTTCTGTGTAAGGATTGTAGGTATAACGACAGCAGGATATGAACTAAGCGCATTACTTAGGCACAGATATAATATTACAGGCTCTGAATAATTTCCGTTTAAAGTTTGTCTCAAACTAACGACCTTTGTGCTAAAAATAACGTAAAATAATAAACATGAAACTCATTATGAATTCCTTTAAGCACGATTGTTTTGTATGAAATAAACAATTAAGGGATTAGGACTTTCTCCAAGTCTATTCCTTCACAAAGGGCTTCCACAGACAAGTTAATAAGAAGTCTCGCCTGATTCTTTTGTTCGAAGGATAAAGGCTCGTACAAAGAATTTGGTGCCGGTTAATGTACGGCCCGATAATCCGCGTCCATCTATCTTTCTCTCTCTCTTTTACATCGGTTAAACAGAAACAGAGATATAGTGGACGCCGATTATTAGGCCGTACATTAACCGGGACCAGAAATTTGCTCAACTGAAGATGAAGAAATGACGCTAAAATGCGGAAGAAATTAAACGTCAGATTTCCGACTGCTGCGATTTCCTATTGTTCCTTTTATTTGTTTCTTATTTATTTTTAGGGATGCCTTAATGGATATATAGCTGTAGCAGCTTTAGTCAGAAGTAGCTTTGGGTTCGTTAGAATCGTCTCAATGAGTAGTTGATGATGGTATACAGAAAAAAAACAGTCGGCAATAAAAGCTTGTACCAAAAATGAAATTTTTGTCAGAAACTTATTTTACTTGTGCTGGTGTGTGTCGGTGTATCTTGTGGTGTAGCTGCCACTCTGCAATTATGCTCGATTGACATGCCCACCAACAGCTAGCTCTACGTCAAAAATATACTGATCACGTCAAGGGGAAAGTATTGACAACAACACCGATTATGCATAGTTATTACGAATTTTGGAGTCAAGTTATTCTGGAAGCCAGTGTAGAGGGGAGTCGAGATAGGTTGTTAATCAACAGCCAGCGGAACGAGATGCGTCGTTTTTGACGACCTTAGGAATAACTGATCAATGATCATCTTACATATCGTTTTTTCCTAACCTAAGGGAGCCTAGGGTACGCTTTGGCACCTAATCCGAAGATTAGGCGTAGGAACTAGTTTAACAAAAGTGACTGCCATCTGACCTTTGAACCCAGATGGAAAACTAGAGCTTATTGGGATTCGACCGACGATTCTCTCCTGCACCGAAAAGCTACTGTTAAGTACCAAATGCAGAACTGACCATCTTAAACGCTGGAAATGAAAATACATTACTCACTTTTCGTCATACTCGTGTTTTTCATCAGGGAACACCTCGACGGGTTTCTCGGGCTCGACGACGCGGTACCCATGGCTGTCGGCCACGTAGTGGGTCGCACGGAGCAGGCCGTCAGGGTCCACGTACCCGTAGCACCCGTACGTCACGCCGTCGGGGCCGCGGTTCTCGTGGTGGAACTGCCCGTTTGGCCCGACGTCGTAACCGAAACCGTATGCATCTGGAATAAGGTTTAATTTGAAATAAGTAGTCTTGGATCTACCCTTCTCCTTTAGGGGCACAACAGGGAAACTTGGGATACCGTAGTCTAGGTCTACTCAGTAGGGAATTCGACGCTTTTTTTGGGATCCGCGAATCCCGCAAAAAGCTTCACGTGTCTCATATCGTACTCTGTGGAACAGTAATGACAAACGTGATCCTTGCTATATGTTCAGATTTCAATTAGATACATTCCTGTGGGTTGATATTTGGCTGCAATTGCCTCACGAAGATTCTCATTTATTTTTAGCAACGCTAATACTATTATTTTGCTTCGCAAAGTAACGCGGAGATATAAATGACGAAGACTGTTCTTATGAACGTTTTTTTTTCTTTACACAGCAGTTCCATTAGGCGGTGTAATATGAAGCAATTTCATAATCCCATGTAAGTAAGTTCCTATTAATAATGTAGTACATCCTATGCATATAAAACGCCATTTATTGCTGTGTCGCTTCGATATTCTTTATGATTGAGTGTATCCGAACATTCATTCAGCAACCAAGAAAAAAGGCCAGGTACTTAATAAAATAATCGAACTTAATAGCACTCTTTGTAAAAGGCTGCAGACATAGGTCCTGTAGCCCATTTTCCGGGCATTTTACTGCGTGATCAATTACCCAGGACGATGAGATTTCCTCCCTATGTGGTCAAATAAACGCCTACTATTTTATCCTGAATGACCAAGTGAAGCTGACCCCGCATAGGTACAGTCACCAGCATTAATATTTGCTATAACAGCGCGCGCATAAATATCTGATACAAATTTATTTCTAGGGCCGTTAGGACGTGACAGATATTGTTGCTGCCTTTGTTATGGCAAATACTAATGCTGGTGACTGTACTTCTTACCGCCATACAAAATGTATAAAAAATAAAGAAATAAAACTCAACATTTTCATGTACCTATTATTAGTTATTGTGCTATACGGAGTGAAGACAAATCCAACAAATCAAACATCATAAAAGTCGGTTCGGCCGTTCTTGCGTATAAGGTGCTAACAAATGAAGTACCTACGAATACTTTGAAAGATGGTAACTTACATCAAAATAATTTACTTTTAATAGGAATTAGTTAATAAAAAAAAACATCCTGTGCATTTAACTGACAAGGTGGTTATCACTTTCTGTCAAGTGAGCGTCCTTGTTTGTCATCATCATCAAATACACTAGATAACAAGTCTTAATTGTTGAATTCTGACAATCTAATTAACAGGGTGTTTATTACGTTGCACCACAGATATAGATATACACTAGATAACTTAAACACCTCATCAACCTGTATGAAAACCGAACGTGTCACTTGATTCTACCTACTTTGACGTCACACGGGCGAATTAGTGATCTGAATTCCCCGTTGTCCGCGGAAAATCGATTCTGTCTAAGTCGGAGTGCCAACTCGGAGTCCGAATTCTGACACGCGAAGTAGGTACATGCATTTGCGTGATCTATGTATATCTATATCTGTGCGTGGCACAGTTGTTTTCCTAATGTTCTCCAAAAACTAACATAAACTTTAAATTCATTTTATACTTAAGTCTACTTCTAAGGACGAGAACTATCATCTCTGAAAGTATATTGGTATCTAATTTGGAAGCACCTTATATATGGTGTAACGACTTTCTTTGATGTAAGTACTAAGTATATATATGTACGAGTATATATAAGAAAAGAGATTTTATAATTTATTAGTCCCTAGGGTTCTCTTTTGCGTACTCGATATAGTTGATTATTCTTGTATTCTTCAGTAGTAGGTACCAATACATTAAAGATGCATTGAGGTGTGTTGAAAGTGGGATGGTTCCAGCAAAGAACTGCGGCTTAACTGAGTTAGTATGCGGTGGGCTCACAACAATACTGATGACCAGATGAAGTTAGCTTAGTTACACCCCGTTCACACTGCGTCCGTTTCCGTGTCCGGAAGGCATCCGTCTCTTTCGCACTCGGGCGAAACATCGCAAGCGAGAAAAAGAGGGGTGACTCCCGGACACGGAAACGGACGCAGTGTGAACGGGGTGTTAGTTGTCAAGGAAACTAGACGCCCCGGTTCGAATCTCGGCAAGAGCAGTTAATTATGTGATGATCACGTACATGAGTCCTTGAAGTTAAGTCTTTAATACTTTCTATGTTTTTATAAATACTTATATCATCGTCACAGCACAGTTAGTACAAAAGTTTATTAGTTTTGACGTTTCGGGATAGCCCTTCAATATTTATTTATTTACAGTTCCAAAGTGGACTTTCGGAACGTTAAGAAAGATATTCGTTTACAATGTATGCCAAAGTTTATGGAGTCCTTTAAAATTGTTATATGAATGTCAATAATTAGCTCAAATATACCTACCTACTTCTAACCTAACTGCATAAAATAATGTCAATGTGTGTGCATGTTGACCTTCAACCGAAATAATTAACGAAAGCTAAGTAAAATCGAGCGATAGTAGTATTATCCCGAGTAGATTGTTACATTAGTAACATTTGGTTAGTCAAGACTCATTAGTGACTCTATTAGGGTTTCAGGGCGTGTGCTTTGACGCCGGTTGATGTCGCTGATAGCTCGGCTAAGTAAATCAAACGCGTTTAACGGTTGCTCGAGATTAAGGCATTCGTGTCTGCTTAATCTTATCTATCACATTGCGTTCGAGAAACATACTTAGTTTACAAATTTAATATCTCTTATTAATTTTATTGCCAGTTTGATCAAATAAGAAAATTGAGAGAGAGTTTATTATTATTAGTCCATACAATTGTTTGGTCGAATTTGACCTTAAATAAGTCCATCCCATGAATTCATAAAAATATCAGAATTTCTAGCTACTATTCATAATTATTTTTACTAATCGGGAGTTAGCTCGTATTTAATTAACTTATTTATTTACTTTCGACTTTTCAAAAGTAAGGTTTATTAATTTTGAGTGATACTTTAACGTCACAAACGTGATAAACATAAAATAGTAAATTATACACTAAGGGGATAAAGCACTGTTTTATGTCACGGGAGCGAATTGAATCCCGAACGTAACGAAGGACTCATAATTTAACTCCTGAGCGTAGCGAGGGAGTTATAAGTTAATTCCTGAGCGAAGCGAGGGAATTAAGACTGAGTCCGGAGTGCAGTGAGGGGTTCAACCGCCCAAGACTAAAACAGTCTTATCCCCGAGGTGTATACTCTACTTTTCACACCTTATGCGAGACAAAAAAACAGGCTCAGTAGATAAATATTCAAAATAGACCAGAAGCACTGATTCAGACACAGACTTTACGCCTTTTACAGCTTTCCATTTGTCAAAATCGTTGTAGGCTTTTAGGTATTTTTCCTTTGACTTCTCTGGCAGCAGATTGTTGACAATGCCTATGGCATCTAATTTGATAAACTCAGGAGTCAAAACACTTTCATCACTCGACATTTTCAATATTATTTTTGAAATTAAATCTTCTATAGGCACCTACAAGAACTCGATTTGTTCGTCACGCGTGAACAAATGAAGGCGCGCGACGTTCCAAATTCGAAAGCACAAGCCGTGGTCCTAGATTCGAAATTCGAATTTCGAACACCGCGCTCCTCCGGACCGGGGTTCACACGGAGGCAAACTTCATTTATTTTGTCAAATCAAGTAGGCCATGGCCTAGGACAAATTGTGTTTAGCATAATTAAACTTTATGCATATAGTAATAAGAATTATGAAAAGTGAAATCATATTATTAACCAGCGGGTTATAATGAAATTCAGTACAACATTATAACCCGGCTAATACCAAGGGATTTAATGTCTTGCTTTCGGTAGGGTTTACATGACCTATAATTCGGCATTGTCGAGCATGTGGTTTGAAAAAACACTTAAACAACTCATGGCTTTATATTATTTTCTTCTGCCAAACTGCAGGACAGTTTGTTGGCAGAGGGACGCCCTTACAAACAATGGATGGGTAGGTTTAGCTATTAGCTAGTTACTTTAGTTACAAACTTATAGTTTATGCTGGTTCACTTTAATTTACTCAGTGTTTTGTACTAGATATTTTGTAAAAACTACGTATAAGAAAAACGCCTGACAAAATATGAGCAGTAAAGTAGCAAACATAAAATTTACATAATTTGGTGCTGTGCTCGTGACAGGCCTCGTTTATATGTATGCTAGTCGTCGACTTTAAGTACGTCTTAAACGAATAATTACTTTAAGAAATGAGAAAAGCGATGTACTCGTAAATCAGCGACGTAATTCAGAAATTGACTTGATAAAGAAGAGAGCTCTTGAATATTTTCATTGCTTTGTCAACATTGTCTACCTTCAATACCTACATACTTATCTACTTTAATTAGCTTTCTAATATGCGTGTGCTATTACTTGGGTTTGGGGTTCATATTTAGTTAGTAGAAGCAAATACAGCTTTTGGCGCTCATTTGGGTTTTCGATGGCCGACTCTGGAGTATTGAAAATCCATAATTTAGATTAAAATTAAGCCCCGAGTTAACCAACAGGATTATCATGGTCATTTTCTCAACCGTTAATCATTCAAGAAACGGTTAGAAGTAGGTAAACGAAATCGTAAATCTTTGAATTAATAATGTTAAATTTGAATTTGGAATCCTAGAGACTTGGCTAGTTCGGTCATCTCTTCTACTGGTAAAGGGAGAGCATCGACCCCTTTGGAGATAGCACTTCGCTGTGAAGACAATGTGGATGCGGATATGAGACAGCTCCAAGCCGACTATAGGCAAGGAATGCCGCAGGATCAGTATACCTAAGTGGCGCTTTTCTGTTGGATCCCAGTACCTAGTTATTTAGTTTAAGAAAATAGTAAATATGTTCTTACGTGTGTCATAATTCGTTTCGTAGTACTGTGTCTTCTCGTCGTCTTCGATGTCCACCACCACCTCGTTATTTCCACGGTCGACCGGGCCGTAGTACTGTCGGCCTTTCCGACCGACCGAAGCCGATGTTTTCGCACTGTTCCCTTCGCTGGACACTTCTTCGCTAGCGAGTACTATCGCTAACGATGCCTGGAACGATGAAATGTAATTTAAAATACAAGTCCGTCTCTATTGACTATGGAACTAGGAAAACGCAAGCAAAATGCTGAACAATTGGAATAAAAATGTACACAATAAGCACCTAAATAAAGTTATAAAATATTTTGTACGGGAATACTGGTGAAATTCTATTTTATAAGGGTCTTAAAAAATAAAAATAATATCACTTAATCTGTACCGTCAGTCAAGAAAAAATACGGGAGTAATTTTTGGTAATCATTTTTGTACGACTAAGTGAAGATTTATAGAACACTAGCTTCTGCCCGCGACTCCGTCCGCGTGGAACTCGTTTATATCGCGTACCTCAATAAAAACTTTCACCCCCTTAGGGGATGATTTCGGGGATAAAAACTATCCTATGTCCTTCCCCGGGACTCAAACTATCTCGATACCAAATTTCATCGTAATCGGTTCAGCGGTTTAAGCGTGAAGAGGTAACAGACAGACAGACAGACAGACAGACAGACACACTTTCGCATTTATAATATTAGTATGGATTACTTTCATTCGTACCTACTCATTGAAGTAATTATTGGTTTCACTATGATATAGGTAATGTGAGTATTTTATTCTTCACGTTAACCGTTACAGGAGTTACCCAAGGCATTACATGAAAAAGATGAAGTTTTGTGTTAAACAGACACAACCACTCCAAAGCAACGCTTCATTTCATAAGGTTTTTCATTACGGGGTATTTGGCTAAATAATGATAACAGGCTTTTGAAATTCTGTTTAGAGTGTGCGCATCTTTATGTAAAATGGCATGGCAGTGGGTGTTATTTCATTTGAACAGATTATAATATAAATGATATTATGTATGTATGTCAATACAGGTTATATAAGTATTCGGCTATTTCCACGCTTTAGTAGCTTTGACTTACAAATATTTATTTGATTTGTCTTCAGGTAAAAAAAAATGTTCTTCTTATGGTATGTCGTGTTTGAAAATATGTATGAGTAAGCACTCTTAGCACTAAGCGAATACTTAAAAGTATTATAATAAAAATATTATACTATGTGTTCTGGAAACACAAATAAATATATAGTTTCTTAAAACTGTTTAATTACTTAAAGAAACTTTAGTTAACGACATTAAATTATATTTTGCTATAGTGCGATGCAATTTTTGCTTAAGATAAACTATAAAGGCGGTCTCATCTAGCCACTGCAAAATGACCGAACGCAATAATTAAAGCGACGAAGCTAACTCTGAACGTTGACCTCATGACTTACGCTATAACAGAAAAGTTGCGAATATATCGTGTTAGTAAGATTTATATCTCGTTCTGATTATATAAGAAGTTCACATACAATAAAGACAAGTGAATGATGATGTTTTCTAAGCCGTTATGGTTCGAGGAAAAGACTAAATAAATATCGTAGTTTTAAGGGGATAAATCTTTGACAAATGCTTCTGAAACATTGCTGTACAAAGTTAAATTCTACTTTGAAATATGAATCCCGCTAAGACAGGATTTTAAAAGAGATATTTAGCCACTGTAAAACGACCGAGGACGCAATAAATTAAATAAAACGATGTGGTTGCCTATGAACTTTGACCTCACGAGTTCCAATGTAACAGAAAAGTTGCGAAAATAACTTATTATTGAAAGCATTAATAAGGTTTGCATTGAGTTCTGAATACATTAGAAGTTCATACTTGTCAGTACGACAGCTGGGACCTGTCTGTTTAATAAAGCCGATAGATAAAAAATGTCAACAGTCAATATTTCTATGACCTTATGACTCTAGAAACAGTGTACACTATATTGATTTTATCAGTGAGTTGCCAACATTACCCAACGGTGGTTTCGAGTTGGGCATTTGCTCAATCGATGACTAAATATCTATCACTGTTAAGGAGTGTTTTTATGATGTCATTCTAGACTTTTTAACACAAGGATGTGTTGCAAAAATGTCTCATGAAATACAGAGTTAATTTAGCAAAACCTCTTAGATAATAAACGAGATAGGTACCGCAATTTCCCTGCCTCGCTGCCAGGGACACTAAAACGGGTTTATTTTATTGGAGATTAGGACGTTTGGTATTTGTTACATAACCTCCTAAGACGCCGCGTACAAAATTTTGTACCAAAATTGACTTTAAACTTTTACTGGATGTCAAAAAGTTCCTAATTCAAAAGCATTAAAGCGTACCGGTCTCAGAAGGTTATAAATTAGTGGTGTTCAAACTATTTACGTGAGGTATGGTGAGATCTAGGACTAATGTATGTTTTATGAAACTACATTTAAGTACAATGCATACTTATTGGGCGCTTCAAATATTCTAATTTCATAATTAATTATAGTAGGTTATCGGGCCCAGGATATGAATAAATGAGATAATAGTACATGTATCTTAATGTACATGCACTTAGAAATTAAATGTGTAAATGTGATGTTTTTTTGTTAAAAGTATTTTTATAATATTACTAGCCGTTGCCCGCGACTTCGTCCGCGTAGAACTTGTTACCGTCTTAGATAAATGATTGTAGGCGGAACCTTAATTATCGCCGACCCAAACAAAGTTCTACCATTTTAAGGGAAGATTTCCGAGATAAAACATCCTATATCCTTCCAAGGGTCTCAAATTATCTGTACGAAAAATTTCATCTAAATCCGTTCAGGGATTAAGCGTAAAAGGCCACAGTGCGATGAGTTCATTAGTTTAAATTGCTAAATATAAATGAAGAACTCCGTTTTTACAATTATAAATATCTCCACAGACGTTTCTGCTTAAATTGTATATTTTTTCATAATGTATTAAAGAAAGCTACATTACTGGAAGTTTTTGCCTATCTCCGTCCAGCAGTTTTACTCACGTTATTCCGGGCGACCTGTATAGTTTTGAAATTAGACTTATCTAATGCTTAAAGACGTAGAACTTTCCATCTCCATCCGCCGTCCCCATTTGACGGTGTTAGAGAATAAATTATTTGATTAACCAAAATTAACTTTTTAAATTAACAAAATAATCCGCAGGTTAAATGAAACATTACCTTCTTTTCGGTTCTGGGAGCATCACAGTTCTAACTTAACCTAACCTACATTTCTGGTAGCTGTTCGGTTCTGTAAGGGTAGTGGTTCTACTAACTCTAACTTAACCTAACCTACTTTTCTGCTAGCAGTCGGATTATGTATTTTGACTAATAAATGGCTGACCATCCAACTAATATTATAAATGCGAAAGTTTGGATGTTTGGATGTGACGAAGTTGCGGGCGGAAGCTATTATAGTATGTATGACCTAAGCATTCCCTCACTTCAAAATTTACTTGTTCCTCATACATACTTCCAACCCTTTCTATCCTCCTTAGAGGATGAATTTTAAGAAAAAAATTTTACTTTAAAATTGTCTTGTTCTCCGTACAAACGTCCTACTCCTTTTAGCCCATTTAGGGGATGAACGCTTTTAACCCCTTATGGAATCAATTTCAAACAGTCTAAAACAGAAGTAACAAATCTCTTACTTTAAAAATTTCTTGCTCTCCATACAAATGTTGAACCCCCATTAACCCCTACAGGGGATGAATCTCAAAAAACTCTGAAATCAGTTTTGTAGTCTTTTAACATACAGGCTAAGACCGAAGTTACAAATCTTTACAAATAACTATAACATTTTCTTGGTCTCCATATAAACCTTGAATCCCGCTTTAACACCCTTAGGGGTGGAACTTTTCCAAAATGCTGATAGAACTTTTTTTTATTCTGATAAGAAAACTTTATACAACGTTTTAAGTCTCAAACTCAAAAAAGAGTGTTTCTCATCCAAACCTTGCATCCTTTTTTAACCCCCTGTTGAGATAGACGTTTCTAAAACGCTGGAAGTTCTCGTTTATATTTTAATTAGTAATCTTTCTACAAAATTGTCTGTCTCTAGCTAAAAAACAAAGTTATTCCATACAAACTATTCACCCCTTTTTAACCTTAGGGGTGGATTTTTCCCAAACGCTTAAAGTTCTTTTTTGTATTCAAATAAGTAATCTGTCTACAAAGTTTCAAGTTTCTATCTCAAAGGAAAAGTTTCCCTCATACAAACTTTGCATCCCTATTTAACCCCTTTAAGGGTGGAATTTTCTAAAACGCAGAAAGTACTTTATTCTATTTTAATAAGTTATCTTTCTACAAGTTTTAAGTCTCTAGATCAAAAAACAATGTTTCCCCCATACAAACATTGCACCCCTATTTAACCCTCTTAGGGGTAGAATTTTCTAAAACGCTGAAAGTACTTTTTTTGTATCTTAATAAGTAATCTTCCTACAAAGTTTCAAGTCTCTAGTTCAAAAAATAATGTTTCCCCATACAAACTTTGCACCCCCATTTAACCCCCTTAGGGATGGAATTTCCAAAAATCCCGTCTTATCCCTTGCCTACGTCATAAAAGGAAGTTCTGGTGTGATTTCGGCTGTGCGGTGATGAATCAGTCAGGAAGTCTTCTTTTATATATACAATGTGTATTGCTTATACTTGATCAAACGAAATGTGCGGATACTAGACAAAAAATATCGATAAAAAAAATAAAAAATAAATAAAAAAAGCCTACCAACAAAAAAAAAAAAAGCCAAAAAAGTGCAAAAAAGTCTACCTCAAACTGCTAGTTTTAAAGTTACAGACACTAATTTAAAAAAGAGACTGTTCTTTTTCACAAATTTCTACTAATTACCTTTTTTTTGTAGGTTTATGTTTGATATTGTTATTATTTTTTGGTTGGTCGATTAGCTGCATTTTGTAGCTTTAAAACAAGACTACTTTTGAGAAACTACACCGTTTAGACGCAAAGATATGAATTAAAAACCAAACTCGGAAATATTCATCAGAAAAAAATTTAAAACGCCTTAATTTTTTAAAGTTAGCCTATAATTTTTATTTTTATTTTTTTATCGATATTTTTTTGTCTAGTATCCGCACATTTCGTTTGATCAAGTATAAGCAATACACATTGTATAGATATATATAAGCAATTTTATTAGTGTGGTATGACAGTCACTACCATATATGTGTGGTACGCATATCGCGCCTAGTCGCATGGATCTAGTTCACCGTGTACCATATTCGGTACACTAAACTGTGAATGTGTTAAAAATAATATTACCATGTTACGTGAATATGTGCATGGCGCTTTAGCATGGGGCATTTTTGAATCCGCGTGTGTTGTGTCACCGGCTATTTTTGGAAGTGGCAAGTGGAAATATGTTACCTACTTATCGCATATCAAGAGATACGAAAGTGAGACACAGACATGCAACAGATTTATTTTTTGCGGATAACATCACTTTACACGTGTCAGACAATGCGAAATGGTATATAAGTGTGTCAAATTTCCATTGCGATCCTTGCGTCGGTTTTGTTAAATTTATTTCCAATGCACTTTCTAGAATATTTTCTGTTTTGTTTAGTAAGATCCTTGCATCATTCGACTACAGCTGCGCTAGAATTCCTCGTGTGTGTTTAGCGCTTAGCACGGGTTGCACCACCCACACTTTATCGTTCAATTTCACGTTATCCACGTTAATCCCCTAGCCTGATCCCCCAGGGGAATTAGCGGCAATTATTTTATATTCAACTAGGAAAAAATGATAATGTTCGGTTATGGCGCTTCGCCGGACGCTACCGCGTCACGCTCGCTTCGCTCGCTCGGCTCGCGCGCTGTAGGGTCGCAGTTCAACTAACAACCTAACCGTTTTTTTCCCCTGGGGGATCAGGCTAGGGGATTAACGTGGACAACAGCTTCAATTTACAACACAAAAAAGTCTGCAAATCGTGAAAGTTTATATCAGTTTGATTTAACCGCTGACAGTTACCGATGCTTATAATGTTATTAATGCTAATAACCGTTCCTTAGCATTTAGCGTGACGCTTGTCTATCGGATACTCGTTTATAAAGCTTCTATATACCTATGTATGTACACTTCACATTAGCTCAAAAATATCAATTGTGATGTAAATTGTATCCAGAAACCTTAATTTCGCTATTATTAAAGAATAGTATTTCATTCGTGCCTCAAAAATGTCAAATAAGCTTGATTAATACGATATAATGATAGATAATAAAATTAATAAACAACCGGCGATTTAAAATTAAAACGAATTGACTTTAAAAATGTAGTTTGCCAAATCACGTGTAATTGGTACACTAAGTTAATGGAATGTACAGTCGCCATCAGATATATTGGAGCGGCCAAAGTGCTCACTAATATCCGAACACGTCTCTAATGCCTCGACAATAGAGACGTGTTCAGATATTAGGTAAAAGTAGAGAGTTATATTGAACATCCTGTCGGGCATGAAAATCGGCGGAAATGGGACAATCGAAATCTTACTTAACGGGTAGAAAGCAATTTACTCAACTAGACCGTATCTGTACCAAGACAAAGAAACAAATTACTTATACATCTGATCTTAGGGATACACATTTTGGCGTCCCACAGGGTAGCGTCTTAGGCCCACTACTTTTTCTAATCTATATAAACGATTTTCCGCTGGCTATCGAAGAATCTATGGTTCTATTTGCTGACGATAGCACTGTAATATTCACAGGTGAAGACCTACACTACTACGAGGAAAAAGTCAATAGATCTCTGCAATCACTTATTGAATGGCTAAACAGGAACAATCTCCGCATAAATTTAGGAAAAACTAACATTATGCATTTTAAACAAAGAACTGATAGAATCACTAATTTAAACGTAACTTATAAGGACCATAGGATTAATGAAACGGACATATCAAAATTTTTAGGTTTAAGCTTAGATAATAAGTTGACCTGGAAAAATCAAATTGACACTTTATGTAAGAAACTAAATAAATATTCATATGCTCTGTATCATCTTAGTAAAAAAGTAAACCAACCTGCAGTCTTGACATCTTATCATGCCTATGTCACATCTACACTAAGATACGGAATAATATTTTGGGGCAACTCTACAGATAGAGACCTAGTTTTCAAAGGTCAGAAGAAATGTATCAGATCCGTTTGCGGCCTAAACCCCTGCGAATCATGTAAACCCTATTTTATTAAATTAAATATCTTGACATTTCCATCACTCTATATTTTTGAAACAGCAATGTATGTTAAACACAACAGTAACCAGTTCTCGAGCTTTAATAGTGTTCGTATGCAGGGTAAGATAAACTATGGATCATACAAAACTGCCCTGCTTTCGAAAAGCATATTTGGAATGGCGCCTAGAATTTTTAACAAATTGCCAACAGCCATCTTAAAACTCCATGACCCTCATTTATTTAAAAAAACATTGTTTAAATTTCTAGCTGCCAAAGCATACTATTCCACTCAAGAATATTTAAATGACCCTAACATAACAGAAGCGAATGATAGTATAATCAACGATTTTATATTTAGTGTTTAAGTATGCATGCTGCATGCTATTCTGTGGCTATTTGTATGCCTTAACAGGCAAGACATAGTGATACAATCCCAAAACTGAAACACCGATGTACCTACATACCTATGTTTAACAAATAAAATATTTTGTATTTGTATTTGTATTTGAAAGTGCGGAGGAGTGCCCACGGTGACACTACGGTTTACTCTGAAAAGGTTCAAAAGAACTGGCAGGAGCTGATTGAATTATTATTTTTGAGAGATCTCTATTTTTAACCCGCGACGCAAAGAGAGTCGCCCGACGGTCCCCCGACGCAACGGTCCCCCGACGCGAGGACGCTTGGAAAATAAAAATATTTGAACTTACATAAATATGTATGCCGATAATAATTATAATAGGCTTAAAATATGATTTGTTAATTTTTTGAGTTTATTTTTTGTGTCGGGGGTTCTTTGTACGTGGACATTTTATGAAGAATAATATTCCTCAGTGAATACCGCAATACCTTATTATTTTTCAACATGTATTGCAGTCGCACATTAAATTATTTATGTTATTATAAGCGTAAACAGGCTGCTATATAGATAGTCGTTCACACAAATTTTCACTTTAACTAGCTGCAAAGAACGTGTGGCCCGTGTGGAACGAGCTCTGTAGCTCGTTTCATATTGGGCTCCATTTTTATTGTTGGTTGAATTTCACATTTGTGGGACAAAGAGGACCAATAAAGATTTGGCGTAGGCACTAGTTTTACGAAAGCGACGGCCATCTGACCTTCCATCTTAAAGGGAAAACTAGACCTTACTGGGATTAGAACGGTTTCCTCACGATGTTTCCCGTCACTGAAAAGTTTTTCTCAACGTATGTACGAATACATATGTTGAGAAAAACTTATTGGTACGGGCCGGGATTCGAACCCACCACCGCCGCTTGACAGCCGCATGCCTGAACCCACAGATATAGATATACATAGATCACGCAAATGCATGTACTTCGCGTGTCAGAATTCGGACTCCGAGTTGGTACTCCGACTTACATTCCGCGCGCGTCTGTTGTGGTAGCCGGTTGTCCGTGAATATTAAGAAAATACCTTATTGCAGAATCGATTTTCCGCGGACAACGGGGAATTCGCTGTTGTCCACGTTAATCCCCTAGCCTGATCCCCCAGGGGAAAAAAACGGTTAGGTTGTTAGTTGAACTGCGACCCTACAGCGCGCGAGCCGAGCGAGCGAAGCGAGCGTGACGCGGTAGCGTCCGGCGAAGCGCCATAACCGAACATTATCATTTTTTCCTAGTTGAATATAAAATAATTGCCGCTAATTCCCCTGGGGGATCAGGCTAGGGGATTAACGTGGATAACGTGGGGAATTCAGATCACTAATTCGCCCGTGTGACGTCAAAGTAGGTAGAAAAAAGTGACACGGTCGGTTTTCATACAGATTGAGGTGTTTAGGTTATCTAGTGTATATCTATATCTGTGCCTGAACCACTTAGGCTATAGCGAGTTGTGTCATTCGTAATATAATGACATTTAGCATAACATTTGTGATTTTCTTTTCAGATGCGAAAATACTATTTCTTCCCGATGAAATATTTATAAGGCCAACTCGAATTTCTAACCGAAATTTCAATTATTACATTCCAGTAGCAAAATTCATAACACGAACAGAATCTGAAACTCCCGACGTGCTTGTTGCAGTGCGGTTGAGTTTGGCTTTATTACTCTATTTAACAGAGTAACATAATAGCTCATATCATTTGGTGTTAAATAGTATTATAGAAGTTATGACACTCGAGTTTGTTAGGAACTATTTAATTTTGTTTGCCATGCTAAATGATGAATCCATCTGCAAACCGCGGAATACTGGCGGTTTGCATATATGAAAATAGTGAGTTAGCAAATATTTGACGTTCCTAACTCATTATAAAGACTGTGTGGAACTGTTTTATTACATTCCATTATTCACTTTGACTACCCCTTTTGCCTTAAGATGATATTTTTTTGAATAAAGAGCGTCCCTTGTCTCATAGTTTAAGCGTGAAAAGAGATATGTACTCTTGCATGTATAATATTAGAATTCATGCCAATAACATACAGTAGGAATAATATACTATACTTACTAATACATCGCTTACGTTTCGTACTAATACTAAATCGAGTTTAAATCGAGTCGAGTCGAGGTTTAAATGTTGTACTTCATCTAAATTCGTACCTGAACATAAAAACGCTGTATTTCATTTTAGTTTTATTAATATACAGGATGTTAACGGGGTCATGATCCGGAATGACAAAAAGCGAATAAGATGATCATACTGAACAACCTTTCCCATGGCCACCACGAAATCGCAAAAAAAAAACAGGTATTCCATACATTAACTCTCAATTAAATCGCAGTTAACTCACAGTTAACTCCTAATTGGCTCTTTTTTTTTGCGATTTCGTGGTTGGTCCCATGGGAAAGGTTGTTCAGTATGATCATCAGTGATCGGTTTTTTGGATTCGACATGGGGTAAACGACCTCAATCATTATGTTAGTATGGATATGCCCCGGGAATCCGGGCTTTATGTAGTTAGAAAAGGCAAAAAAATACAATGTGTTTATTTTATTACACTTTAAAACAACTAAGTAGCTGATAGACGAGTACTTACTCTCCGTTCTTTTGTCTAAATCGAACAAATGAGCACAAGTGTTTACACTGACAGCTCATTTGCTGCCTCCAAAGCGGCACATTTTGTACCGTTTGGATAAAAGTTCAGCAAGTAAGTACGCGTGTCTATCAGCTAAGGGCTCGATCCAACTTAGAATAGTTTCATCCTTAGGGAAAGAATTAGGTTTTCGCGGCATTTCAACTAGTATGTAACACTGCCTTACGGTCTAGTACTCCCCGAGAATATTCCAATCATACGCGAATCAAAAGTTCAATTAGAGTAAGCCACAGTTGTCGTTAAAGATAATCTCTGAAACAAGTCGATGAAATGAAAATTGAACCATAAATCATAGTGTGCGAACTTAACGTGGATACTTATTTATTGGATCGCCTTTGAGCTATAAGATCTATGTATTTGCACTTATACGATAACCTGTGACCTAATATTATAGTATAAATTATACAGCTAATACCTATTTATTTATGCAATCCTTAGAAGCAAATAATTAGAACTGAAATCCAGAGAAAATAATGAAATGTCAATGTCAAGATTTTGAAGTATTTTTTCCATCATGACAGATATATAAGCTAATACTTTGTGGAGGTTTTAATAGATTTTGCTTAAAAATACAGTGTAGAGATTAGGAAAAGAATAGAAGTTTTTGTCTCAACTGGTTGCCATGTAAGAGTAAAAAATTCCTTAGAGATAATTTAAATTGTTTTATTTTTGTACGGTTTGTTCGGTATCGCGGGAAACTGTCGTATCTACATTAACTTTTCTACTTGATATCCCGCGAGGGAGAATCCAAATAACCGATCACTGATGATCATCTTATTCTCTTTTTGTCATTCCGGATCATGACCCCGTTAACATCCTGTATAGGTACCATCTGATGTAGTCAAAGTCAATAAAAATGCGCCGCGTCCTCTGAATTTAAGATTTATTGAGAGAGATTTGTTATAATCTGACGAAAATTCAATTATCGGAAATCAAAGACCCCTTTCAGAGTAAGTACGTTGCGTGAGGTCCATATAAATAAATCGTCCTGAGCTGTTACTCGGAACGTGATAATGCGCCTCACCTCTCCTGTCACACCTAACGAAACTAGACCTCTGATTACGCTTAAAGTCAAGATATATTTGTGGGTGAAGGTGAAGTTGAGGTTAAAACAAGTTACAGATTAGCGGGGCTGCATTAGGATGCGATGTGCGTACCCGTCTCGGCCACTAATATCCCATTCAAAAGCAAAAAGCAGTAAGGATATATTGTGTACAAGCGTTTATATCGCCTTGTTCATATGTCCGATTGTTCGGCCCCAAACCGTGGTTAACCCGCCGTCCACAGGCTCTGACCTCAACCACATGCCACACATCAAAACTATTTTATTTACGCCACTAGGCCACAAACGTGTGAGTATTTGAAAGGTTCATTCGCATTCTTAAACGGCGAATTTCGCGAACAATGGTGTGGCACAGAAATCCAAACACCTACATTTCAAGCTCCGCGGAATACATTATACAAGGTGCTCAGGAGGAATTCATAGTAGATTATACACTAAGGGGATAAAGCACTGTTTTATGTCACGGGAGCGAATTGAATCCCGAACGTAACGAAGGACTCATAATTTAACTCCTGAGCGTAGCGAGGGAGTTATAAGTTAATTCCTGAGCGAAGCGAGTCCTGAGTGCAGTGAGGGGTTCAACCGCCCAAGACTAAAACAGTCTTATCCCCGAGGTGTATACTCTACTTTTCACACCTTATGCGAGACAAAAAAACAGGCTCAGTAGATAAATATTCAAAATAGACCAGAAGCACTGATTCAGACACAGACTTTACGCCTTTTACAGCTTTCCATTTGTCAAAATCGTTGTAGGCTTTTAGGTATTTTTCCTTTGACTTCTCTGGCAGCAGATTGTTGACAATGCCTATGGCATCTAATTTGATAAACTCAGGAGTCAAAACACTTTCATCACTCGACATTTTCAATATTATTTTTGAAATTAAATCTTCTATAGGCACCTACAAGAACTCGATTTGTTCGTCACGCGTGAACAAATGAAGGCGCGCGACGTTCCAAATTCGAAAGCACAAGCCGTGGTCCTAGATTCGAAATTCGAATTTCGAACACCGCGCTCCTCCGGACCGGGGTTCACACGGAGGCAAACTTCATTTATTTTGTCAAATCAAGTAGGCCATGGCCTAGGACAAATTGTGTTTAGCAAAATTAAACTTTATGCATATAGTAATAAGAATTATGAAAAGTGAAATCATATTATTAACCAGCGGGTTATAATGAAATTCAGTACAACATTATAACCCGGCTAATACCAAGGGATTTAATGTCTTGCTTTCGGTAGGGTTTACATGACCTATAATTCGGCATTGTCGAGCATGTGGTTTGAAAAATAATTTATAGGCGTGTTCCTGTCCATGTTTAGAAAATAAAATGTCAAATAAAGTAAGCTGGTTTCGGCTATTTTTATTGTTTACCAGTGGGTCAAGCGAAAATATGGGTCCTTACGCCTAAAACGACCGTATTTTGCAAAATGCTTGCTTTTTCATTCAAGATTACGACGTAACTATTAGTATTTATTCAAAAACTGATAACGTACTTATATAATTATTTCTTAAACTAGGGGCTAACATGGTTCAAATTTTCATTTCCTGTTTCTAAACCTAAAATAAATAAATTTTCTTGGGAGTCTTTTTCACTTTTTGCAGTGAGAAGTGTCGTTTCGGTTCTCAATTTTGCAGTAAACAAGAATCATTAAGTACATAAATACAATTCACATCACCAAATCTTGTACGAGGGGCTGACATGATTGAAAATCAAAGATTCTTTTTAAAAATTTGATAAAATACTTTCCGAGTTTTCTTAATTTTTTTGGTGAAAACAGGATTACATTTTATTTTTTTACCGCAAACTGTACTTTTATTTTGCCCTAAAAATAATATGATAGCAAATTATAACTTTATGTTAACCCATAAAAAAATTATCGTAACTATAACCTACGATGCCGTAAATGTATATTTCTTTAAAAGACGTATAAATCACGCTGCACAGACGCCGCGCGCCGAAATTTTTATTTAGAAAAATATTAAGAGGTTATGAAATGATTATTTAATTACGTTATAAGTTTTTGAATAAATACTAATAGTTCCGCCGTAATCTTGAATGAAAAAGGAAGCATTTTGCAAAACACGCTTCCGCTTCTGCTTATGTGGGCGTAAGGACTCTTACATAAACAAGAAAACTACTTAGGACCTCGCGAAAACGGTGCTAAAATTATGTGGATTTCTGCCTAGTACTTTGTATACACACGCTACACTTGAATATAATAGAATAGAATAGAAGAACTTTATTTCGCAAATAACAGTAAGTAGGTACATGAGGACTTTCTTGACAATGCTTCAAACTGAATGCGAGTAGAATTATCTATTTCTTAGGTTATGTTTAATATCAGGCGGCAGAAGGTTATTCAATATATTGGACGCTGTTTATATAAACCAACTTAAACGTATAAATTGCCAAGCGAAATGTAAGAAAGCGTACGCAAAACATGTATCAATATTTTATCGTGTGCTGTTGCCTCGCCGCCCTACAAATCATATTGAAACGACGGAACACAGACGTGACTGGGCTGGGGGCGCCAAGCTTAGCTAGTAATTTCCTTACCCTTTTTGACAAGCCCCGGAGGAAAACCAGTCTAAGGTTGGCCTCTGATGACTATGTAATTTTTACGAGTGTTAGGGTCAAGAAATTGAAGCTTTGAGTGAGTCGACATTGTGTTCATCCCGCTGTCTCACTGCGCACTTTCTTTAATATATAAATAAATCAATATTTGGAGACAATCTTACACAAATCGACCTAGTTAAGTCCCAAACTAAGCAAAGCTTGTACTATGGGTACTAGACCATGATAAACATACCTACTTATATAGATAAATAAATACTTAAATACATATAACATATCCGTGACTCAGGAACAAATATCATCACACAAATGGGACTGGGCCTTACCGGGATTCGAACCCGGGACCTCCAGCTTCGTAGGCAGGGTCACTACCAACTAGGTTACACAGAGGTCGTCAACCGCCCGAAACATAGCACTGTTATAATATGTAGTCATAAAGAGTCGGTTATGACCTTAAAGTATTATTATTTTAATAGAATGACATTCAATATAAAATAGTGTCTATGAGGGAAAACTTCAACGAACTTTTCGGGCAAATCGCAGAAATTATAAAGAAAGGTCAAGTAATACAATATAATGATTTACAAAGAGAGTTTATGAGGGAAAACCTCAAAGAACATTTCACGGAACAGTCGCAGAAATTATTAAGAAAGGTCAGGTAAAGAGTTGTCTAAACCAACGGGCATGTATGGTAAGCAAGAGAGGTTTTCCAATATTGTAAGTGGAAGTCCGTCGCCTCTGCCTACCCCTCTGGGAAACGGATATGTATAAAGAAAAGGATCTCCTGTAATCTGGTCACGGCTAAAAAGGAATGAGTTTTCCTCGTTCGTGGCCACGTTATGCATCTCCATATATGCTACGTTATCACATTATTATTATCACACGTTGCATACCTCTCGTATAATCCACATCTTTACGGCATGCTTAGTCATGTCTGCATAAATAAAAGCGGATCTTGTACATGCATGCTCTTGCTCAATGCCATTTAATATGTATTTAATTGCACGTAAACATTCTAATATAAATCAAAACAAAAGAACGGACGGCAGATGGACTGTGCTAATAACGGAAGGACGGACGATACTGGTAATAACGGAAGGACGGACGATACTGCTAATAACGGAAGGACGGACGATACTGGTAATAAAGTTGGGATGATAATTGGCGACTATGACATCTATTTATTATATAATAATATGTGTCTATATTTATTTAATTGAATAATTACATAAATTATACATCTGATGTGAAACTGAACTGCGGGATTTTAATACAACAAGCACAACTAAAAACCTTCTCGATAGACAAGACTTTCGCTTTAAAGCACTCAAGTTGGTTCTTTCGTTTGGGAGCTACGTAGCCGCAAACTGACACACAGGTGCACGATAAACATGTTAAACTTATACGAGTAACCCTTAGTTTTATCAGGGGTTGAAAAATAGTTATGTTATACCTATTAGTTTATTATTGGCTACGTTTTCCTATAGTTTAGAATGGAAAATATTACCCATGATAAACTAGGAAAAGACTAGAACTGTAGCACTAGTTTAGCTAGCATGTCATACGAAGTGAAAAATATACTAGATGCCAAAAGTACCCATAATAATTCCCGAATCCAAAATAAATCGGACCTTAAATAATGTTTTCTTTACCTTACTGTGTCCACTCGATTAAATTGCAGACATATTTTTGACATCCTTACATAGCAACATTAACAGGGAATTATGGAAGTTTGTGAACAGTTTATGTTTATGACGATATTGTGTCAAGGTGCGGAGAGTGACGCCATTGGGTTATGTCATACACTCTCCGAACTTCGAACGCTAATCTAAGCGCTAAGTAACTGAACAAACCGTCGAAGGTCGCTTGTATCCGCCTAGCGCGACCGGCGCGGCGCCTCTTCAGACCAGCTATACGCTAGTGAAAGTGGCTAGGTAGCTCGCTGACCTTTGATATTGACCACTCATAATATCAATCGAGCGTTTATAGGTTACTACGACAAGTCAACAATAGGATATTACGTTACGCGAGAACCGGTCATCCTCGTCAATGCAACGCTTCATAGGCATTTTAACTGCCAGTTAATGTAAAGTTGCATATCGAGTTGCACTTGCGGAGGTCGCCGTGGGTTAGATATATGCTGTAATCGTGGATCTTTTGTCACATGTCGTTACGTAGAAAATATTATGGTATCCGTTGTGTAAACCATTGTTTAAAATGGCTTGACTGCGTTAATGTCAAGAGGAGTCAGTGTGTGAAACGTTTAACATATAAATTAACGTTTTTGCAAACAACACAGCTTGCCATCCTAGTTTCATAGGCTTTTCGCCGCTATCATAAACGCCGCTATCATAAATAAAGTTGAACAACAGTTTGCATAATTCATTTCCTAATATTTTGCCATTGGTAATCCGATATCGTCCTTGTCAAGTCATTAAAATATATGTTCATTAAAACTGCAATTAGAATTTCAAAATATACAAACAGCGAGTACGGTTTGTCGTGGAAATCGTTCGGTGTTGCGAAAGGTGATCAACTGATCACGATAACGTCTGCCGATGGCAAACACGGTGCACCTCGGCTGTCCGATTCCGCCGCATTGTGGATAACACAATCCGACCTAGTAATGGGTGAATGGGGCAAAGAAATCGAGCTTCGCCCGATGTCTCGCGTGAGAATAAGAACAGATTGCCTCACTATCCGAATTATTCAAATGATAGTTCCTTACTCTCTTGTATTTTGTCTAATATTGTAATGCTAGGTAATGGAATGGTCTTGAAGACTTAAAATGTTTGTAAATCATGATTGGCATACTTCACTTAAAATGTCATAAGTGAAGGTTAGTGTTCGTTTTTACACAAAGCATCGTCGCTATAAAGTCTAAAATTATGCAATCATGTTCTTGTTTATTAACTGAGGGAATGCACTGGATACAACATACTGATTTTAGCACCTACGTCAATTGTTTATTATTTCATAATTTATGTAAATTCCAATATGAGGTCATGGCGACCTCGATGAAAAAATCAACTGATGGTAGCATCGGAATTCAAACGACATCTTATGTAAATTTGCAGCTCGTTATCTTTCTTTATATACACTCAGAGGCAATGAAAACGGGTCACTTCCCATGGATTACTTTACAAAGTGGGCAAACTTTTTTCAAAAATAGTTTAGAAATGATATCGCAGATATTTAGCAAGTATTTAAGACAGAGATTAAAGAATTAAAACCAAGATAGAAATTCAATGAATATTGGAAATGCCGCGGCAGTCACATACGGCACAGTTTCGATTTACATCACCTTTGGAGCCAGAAGGCCGATCGTCAGCGTCATGCGGCGCATCTCCAACCTTTAGCTCCCTAAGAAAATACTCAAGATTGACATTAAACGATGTAACATTCGTGTTACAAGCAGCCGTTTGAGAACCGGTATCACTCACATCGCTTAAGAACTATGACTCAGTACCAACAACTTTATTTATAACATCCGTTGGTTTCTCGATGTAAACGATAATTAACTTTAATTTCAATTACGCGAAAACAAAGCAGAGTTCAGTGTCCGCAGGTCCGTTTTATGTGAATAAAATTAGCATAATCTTACGAAGGGGTTTGTAGCATAAAAGAAGACATAAAATTGATATTCATATTATCACCTCATTTCAAACGGTTTCTCGTCACGACCGCCCACGTTTGTCATGTCATACTTAATCTAAAGGATAACGTTTTTGGCAAAACTATTCCAGAACACCATCCGTATAAGTTAACAGTGATTATAAGTATTCAAATGAGTATGTGAATTCTCAGTCCATTTATATGCAGATAAGAGCATGCAGATTATATAAACGTTTCGTTCGACTCCCGTTATTCCTTTATATTGTTGACGACCGGTTAGTCTAGTGAGTAGTGACACTGCCTACGAAGCTGAGGGTCCTGGGTTTGAATCCCGGTAAGGGCAAATATTTGTGTGATGATGATGAGCATGAATATTTGTTTCTGAGTCATGGATGTTTTCTATGTATTTAAGTAGGTATTTCTATCTATTACATATATCGTCGTCTAGTACCCATAACACAAGCCTTATTGAGCTTACTATGGGACAAGGTCGATTTGTGTAAGATTGTCCCCTAATATTTATTTATTTATTTATTTTATATATAGTTAAGGGAAAATGGTAATCGAGTTATTCCTGACAATTTCCTTATTGTTGTTCGCAAGATGTTGCCGTCGTAATGGGATCCTGAAACACTCTTTATTGGACTTGTCCTCAAGTAAGTACCGAAGTTCCGATTCGGGAATAATGTCCCTGGGAGTGGTAAAACATTGTCAACAAAGTTAAAAACTGATAATAAAAACCAGTTGCGTCAACTCGAGATTCAACAGATTTACAAATTCAAAACAAAGATGAATTAGCTGGCGCAATGTTTGACCTTAAAGCTGTGTTAACTGACGAACACGATATACTACAAAAAGTGTCAAGTTCCTTCTAATTAGGTGTTACTACACCTCACGCAACATCACTAATTAATAGTATTACGCAAATGTGATAAAAAGTTTTAAATACAGCAGCCAAAATCATTATTAGTTTGTACTGTGTTATGTCGTAAACGTGTACATCCATATCCATACTAATATTATAAATGCGAAAGTGTATGTGTGTTTGTTAGTTTGTCCGTCTTTCACGGCAAAACGGAGCGACTAATTGAAGTGATTTTATAAGTGGAGATAGTTGAAGGGATGGAGAGTAACAAAGGATAGTTTTTATCCCCGTAATCATCCCCTAAGGGGGTGAAATGGGGGGGGGGTAAACGTTTGTATGGAGCTGCGATATAAACGAGTTCCACGCGGACGGAGTCGCGGGCAGAAGCTAGTTCAGTATAAATGTTCTACTTGTGAAAGCCCCTCCACATTCGCGCGCGAACGCGCGAAAAATATGCACGAACGCGTGAAAGCGTACATGTGGAGCCGATTCGCATATTTTTCGCGGGTTCGCGCCTTGTTAACCACTTTTGTTGGTTTTTGGCCCGCGTCAAAGAGTCTGCGAATGCGATCAATTGTGAACTCTGCGAATGTGGAGCCAAGGAAGAGTTTACGCTCGATTCTCACCGCGAATGTGGAGGGGCCTTGATTATGTTAGCGCGAAATAGATTGCTTACAAAATTAAATACGTTGCCCCATAATTATCTATCCACTAGCGTTCCATCTGCTACTACTTGGAGCGTCTTTGAATTTAATTTGAATGCTGTTCGTGTAACATTGATTATGGCTAATAAAATGGAACGTATGAAACGGAAGTCTAAACTTGCTAGTTAGCCTATCCGTTTCCGCGTATGATGAAATTCTACGCATATTTATTTTACAATTATATACTTTACGTTCAATATACTTCATTGACATAAGATTTATTACACCATATGAAACTAAAATGTAACAATTAAAAGCTATAAAAACCGATACAGTTGGTACTCAGATTAGTAAGTTCTAAATGAATTAAAATGCTCCCGATATGTACCTATGCTTTGAGTGTACATTGCCGTCTGACTATCGTGTACGATCTGAAGAAACCGCAATATCATGTTTTGATACTTTTGATCTTCTTATTGTTATTAAATACACGATCAAAACATTAGAACAAACCAAAATAGGTTTACATTCGACATCAAATATATGTTTACATTTTTGCACCTTACTCCATTGTAATAAGGCTAAAAATGGATACATATCTTTGACTTTGACATTTTGGTTCCGTGCCGACGGTATTCGTAGGCCTGTCCAAGTATGATTGACAAGACAATAAGCAAAAAAATAATGACATGAGCTAAAATCAATATACGCCTAATATCTTCGATGTCAATGTCCTGCTTTAGGTACTACCCTTTAAGTCAATAACCTTGTTATGTTTATACCGTTACCGTCCGTGTGGAACTCGTTTATATTGTACCACGATTAAAACTTTCGACCCTATTTCTCACCCTTAGGGGATAATTTCCCTTGTCCTTCCCAGGGTCTCAAACTCTCCACATACCAAATTTCATCTAAACGTGTAAACGGACAAACAGACAGAGTTACTTTTGCATTAATAATATTTATACGTATGGATTGTGTCATTGTACATTGAAAATAGTGTGATCAGTATTCATCAGCTTTGAACGTAAATTACGAATTACGTTGCTATTCACAATTTTGAAGTCTCTTTTGCGTGGATAATTAAAGGCTTTAGCCAAGGCCATGATTGAATATAGGTACGCAAGCACAGAATAACGTCATAACCGCCAAGCTGATTTACTTCCAAAACATTGAGTACTTAAGCCTCAATGTTTTGGATATTACTTATTCGGAAACTTAAAATAGGACTGTAGATTTTCAGTGTGCATTACCATCTCCCAACAACAATAAAATAACCTTCCCGTTACAGTAAAACCAATATTAAAATATTTGAACACCCCCTCCGCTGATGTCGATTAGCGGAGGGGGTATTAAATTCTAACAATGTGTTCATTACTTACTTCTAACGATGTATTCATTACTTCTAACAATGTGTTCATGACAGATAATAAGTCTTGAATTACATAAACTTTCTTTTAGTATTCCAATATTTTTACAAGCTTTTATTTAACCTGCCCTGTTAGTATGTGACAAATCTTGCGAGTTAAATTTGACCCACTTCCCGGTGATCGATTGAGCTGAAATTTTAGGTATTAGTATAGTTTGGTTGGATTGAATAAAAGATTGTACAAATTTCATTTTTGGTACAAACTTTTATTGCCGACTGTACTTTTCTGTATACCATCATCAACTACTCATTGAGACAATTCTAACGAGCCCAAACTCAAAGGGGTTACGTCGGGTAAGTACTGAATTCCCATGGCCACCTTCTGTCTCCATCATCAGATCAGCTCGATGGTACCATAATATTGAATTGTCATCCAAACTATACTTATACCCAAAATTTCAGCTCAATCGGTCACCAGGAAGTGGGTCAAATTTAACTCGCAAGATTTGTTCCATACTAAGATACCTACTAACAGGGCAAGTTAAATAAAAGCTTAGTAAAAAGCTAGAATCTCAGACTTTTCCTCTTTATAATATTAGTATACTTAAAACCTTGTTCATATTTTATACTATTACATATAAGTAAGGATCATAAAATACTCTAGCAATATACCTAACTGAATTTTGTCGCAATGCTGAGCGCTGTGCCTAACCATAATTCACACTAGCAGACAAAACAACATACAGCAGTTCACCACGTCGCGTGACCCCGTTTATAAAAAAACTAAATAAAACCGTATAAAATACTAAGGGTGCGTTGCACCGAACCGTCTGTTCGTAAGCGGTGTTAAAATCTGAATGTATGGAAAGTTTGACAAGTCTCTATGGAATGACAGCTCTTAGTAGGTACTATTCGTATACATATAACCCTGTCTTTGCGTCGGGGGTCAAAAACTTAAAGCAAAATGAAGTTGCTACCATTTACACCACACCATAATTACCATTTACTTAATGCGTTTTTATGTGAATAAGCTTCAATTCTTTCCTATTATCCGGCCGATTATTGACTTTCGAGCGCTCGAAAACTGTCAAAAACGATGAAATGTTATTTTGAAATAACGATAGAAAATGGAACATACATTGAATTACGAGCGCTCGAAAATTAAATACGACATTTTTATTCGTATTTAATTTTCGAGCGCTCGTAATTCAATTATCGTCTCCCCGGCACAGACCTCTGAATGGACAAGAGGGAATGGCTTGGCCGATTAACACAATGACTAACTGTTTATTCAAAACGTATTCAAACTTACCTAGCTTTTGCTTGTGCCATAATGCTTCTCATTATAGTAGGATGCCTAGTGACAAGAAGCACGAACTCTCTGGTGACAATTCTGACTCACGATCGACGTCACTAGCTACGTAGCCCCATTGATCTTAAGAGAGGCCGCTCCAAAACCGAGTGTCACACAAATAGTATGGTGATTTATTTTTATCTGCTATTAATGTTTTCAATATGTTAATTGGAAATATATTGAGCGATGGTGTGATTTCATTTGTTTACTTATTAACGTTTAGGTAGGACATTTTGTAATTCGGTGGAATTCGGAATGGGATTAGGGTGATTTCCGTGACTGTTAATTAAAATAAAGCAATCTCGTGCTCTAGAGACAACCTATTGCACTACCCCATTGTAACCTAGGGAGAAAAACTGGTCATATTAATAAAAAAAAAAAAATATGACCTCAAATACGTGTCATAATGCTTCCAGTAGGTAATATAACTAATATTCCATAAAGTAATAATTTTATGCGGTTGGGTATCTTGAGTGTGTCATTCGGTGCGAGTTTTACTTCTAACCTTTTCGCGGTCTAGGCCCAATGAATATACAAGGATTCTATATAGTATGGTTTGTCAAATTGTCTAAGCAAAAATTATATCTTAAGTATACGAATGCCCTATTCTTTACTACAGTGCAAACCCCGCCATCCTACTAATATTATAAATGCGAAAGTTTGAATGTCTGGATGTTTCTTACTCAATCGAACTTAAACTTAACCGAAAACGTTTGTATGAAACAGCGGTTCTAGCAGGCAAGCCTTAACGGAAAGCCTTTGTCAGTCCACGCCTGTTCCACTACAGCTATTTGTTATGTAAACTAAACAATAGATACGGTGTAACGTCTTCGTTAATGGAGTCTGTCGGTCGATTGACCATTCCATCAAGCGATCGGCACATTTTTCTTACCTATTCTTACATACATACATAAAAGGGGTAGGCAGAGCACATGAAACTTGTGTTCCAGTACCACTTTTAGCATAAATGTGGGTATAAAAGATCGACAATATGTGATGTCGCAGTGAAAAGTTGCTAGCCCATCGCCCACAACACACTTCAACCCTGTTCCCTTAGTCGACTCTTGCGACACCCACATGAAGAAAGGGGTGGTGCTATTCTAACTCGACTCCACACGGAGGCTAACCTAATCTTGTTTAGCGCAATAAGTAATACAGGGGTGCAGTTTGACATACTTTTCAAAGTATAGTACCTAGTAGTAGTTTAGTATCTGCTGGTAGACTACTACCCAGTAGGTACTAAACTACTAAGTTTAGTACCTACTGGGGCCCATTTCTCAAAAGCTTGTAACTTGTAATACAAGCGGACGCCTCTTTTCCACTCCTTCTGTTAGAAAGTGACTTCCGCTTGTATTACAAGTTACAAGCTTTTGAGAAATGGGCCCCTGGTAGTAATAGTTTAGTAGCTGTTGGTATTAGTAATGTAGTTCCTACTGGTAGCAACTACTATTAGTTGTAAACATAATGGTAATTAACTGAAAAGTTAGTACCCATAATAAATCCACACTTTTTTGTCCCTAAATTCGAAATGTCTGTCAGTTGATATTCCAATCTGTCATACTCGTAAGTGGTGATACCTACCAATTACCTACTCGTAAGTGGTGATACCTACCAATTTTGTGGCATGCTATGTCTCAATTTAAAAGGAGGGCGATGTCCGCTTCTCTCATTAAAACACGTCGAATACAGATCCGGTAAATGTATAGCCTTTATTAAATTATTTAACAACTATCACATCAATAGATTAGATTAGATTATTTTATTTCATTTTGAAAATTTACATGTCATTTCATAAAATTAAAATAGCATGGATTCACAAAAAGATCGTCAGAGTGTATAAGAATAAGGAACAATAATAAATAATAGTCAATAAAAATCCAATATTAAATACGACGCTCCGTTGCGACGTGAAAGAAGGACAAACATACAAACACACACACTTTCGCATTTATAATATTAGTAAGGATTGACAATATTTTAAAAGGAGCACGGTCGGCTCCATTAACGAACCGTTTCGAGAAATATGCGTGGAAAGTAATAAGGCGGGTTTAGTTGTACAAATGATTTTACGAGATAATTAATTGCCACTTCTATTGTTCAAGGAAATCCAATCTTAAAGTAAGGTGGCGAGCACGTGTACGATTTCCGTCTATATCACTTTCGGAAAATTTAAATCATTTCTGGATCAAGTTCATATTAGTCACTGTGGTCTAAACACATTTTAGAGCGTTATCACACTTGCGATTTGCGAGCGTGTTTTCTATACAATTATCAGTCGCGGCGAACACGCTGCGTGATCGCCTTCATACAAAATTCGCTTGGAAATCGCAAGTGTGATAAGGCTCTTAGCTCGGTTGAAAGGAATCAAAACTCAGACTCCATTCTTTGCGCTAGCGCGTAGTCAATACTTGCAAGACCAACATACCACTGCTGATCAGATTGAATATGAGTTGCATCATTTGTTGCTGATGCTGATTGTGTTTTCTGAATGCATGCTCTTACTTATTTAAGTTAATAAAGTCTCTTAAATAAGTAAAATAATGAGCTTACTTGTGGTAAGCAGACCCTGTGACCAAATAAGGAGGTAGCATATTAAACAACCTTCCAATTTAGTGCATAATGTTGATGTCATTGTTAAAGAGGTGGGGTACTATGACAATAGGGGGCATTCAACTTCAGTATCAATGATCGTATTCACAAAGCTCCGCCTCAAAACTAACCAGTATATCTCAGATAATGCTACCAATTATTTACTGGAGTGTGATTCATTAAAACAATTATATCTTTTGTGATACGTTGCGTACGCCTTCAACTCCTGTGTTGAGAGTGAGGGATCTGCATTTGGCTCTAGCTATCAACACAACTAATCCTCAAATCGATAAAGAGTCAGCAACGGTCTTGTGACTCTTCTGGAGTCTCACGCGTCTATAGGTTACGTTGTACCAGCAGGCAGGCCGCATGCTATATTGAAACCGTCGTAGTATAAAAATGGCCAAGTTAATACAAGACACGAGTGGTACGTTGAGTATAGATAGCTTATGAATCGCAAGATTCGCAAGGCAGAATAGAAGTATCAAGAAGCTAGACAATACCACAGTATAGGAACAGTAAATAAACTTCGAACAAAGGTACATCGCACGGCTGCACACATGCGCGCGTGTTCGGTGCGCACACACACATTGCCTTCGGGAATGATGGACAATGCTTCAGTCGGGGCCGCGCCGTTGCCGTGTTCGCTCGCTCTCACTCTCGTCAAAGGAAGCCGCCTCGTAGGTATGAAATGAAGACAGCGAGCCGCCAGTGCCACGATATCAAAAGGAGCCGAATAGGCCTGTAACTAAGCACCTACCAACCTAGTGCAGTTTAGCAACTATTATATTCACTAGGAAATATTTTAGGTTTAGTATAGTGGTATTAAAATGTTCAACTCCTCGCCTAGTGCGAGTGGAGTGAACTGCCACGCGTTTCGCGGGTCATATAAGCCAGTGGATTGGCTACAAAACTTGTTCAACTCACCTGATTCCGGGAGGCGCGATGTTCGCTTCAACTCCGGTTGGTATCTGTCAAGGTTCAGTCAACTGTCAGGTCAAGTCAAGTTCAATCAAGAAGGTCTCCGGGCTGAAGAAGCAGCCGTGGTGTTCCGCGGCAGTATCGCCAACAATCCGCGGCGTCAAATCACCAACTCTTCCAATGTCACCGAAATATCCACACAAAACACTCGGACACCCGTGTGTCTTCAAAGCGAGCGATATTACACAAAACAAGGAAAATGCGTTTCCAAATTATCCAAAAACACTCGTTCCATTTCGGGTCCGCAACCACGAGGTTATCTCTTTTTTCCTCCGCCTTGACAACAAGTGTCACTGTCAAAACCACAGACTCAAAAGAGGCGTACACACGTGAGGAGTTTAAGGGGGCGGGCAGACGGTCGGCCCGAACAATCACCCGCCTCGGAACGGCCTCTAAGCCGGTCCGCTATACTAGGGGAAGTCGCGATAGGGTTGCTACCGCTCGCTTCAGAACCGAGTCCCCAACCATGACCTCGGCAAACCGAGGGGTCCCGTCCTTACCGGGAAACAAATTAACGATGCGCCCCCGGCGCCATCGCAGTGGCGGAAGGTTAGCATCCTTAACTAGCACAAGGTCTCCAACTCTGGGGGGACTGGTTTTGTCAGTCCACTTGAGGCGCTGCTGCAAAACATGCAAATACTCTAATGACCATCTGGTCCAAAAGTTCTGAGCCATTTGTTGCAGCATCTGGTAGCGCGACAAACGACTGGAGGGTACGTCCCGGAGGGGGTGCTCCGGCAACGCTGCAAGTGGCTGACCAATCAAGAAATGGCCTGGAGAGAGCGCTTCCAGGTCATTTGGGTCGGAGCTGAGCGGACACAACGGACGGGAATTGAGGACGGCCTCAATTCTACAAAACAACGTCGCGAGTTCCTCAAAAGTCAATACAGTTTGACCGACTACCCGATACATATGGGCTTTTGCTTGCTTCACGCAAGCCTCCCAGATTCCACCCCAGTGGGGGCAGCCTGGCGGATCGAACGTCCAGGTGATACCCCGACGGGAGAGGTCTGTTCCAATATCAATCTTATTTTCAAATAAAAATTTTACAACATCTTGTAAATAACGGTCGGCACCCTTGTAATTGGTTCCACAATCTGACCGGATCAGAGATGGGAGTCCCCTACGGGATACAAATCTATCCAATGCCGCAATAAAAGCCTCCGTCGTAAGATCACCAACAAGTTCAAGATGAGCAGCCTTGGTCGACAGGCATACGAAAACGCACAAATACGCTTTTACAACCTTCGCATTTCGAAGTCGCGACGTTTTCACTAAAAAAGGTCCCGCAAAATCGGTCCCAACCCTAGAGAAGGTCCTAGCCTCGTTGACCCGATCAGGAGGAAGGTCCCCCATCTGGGGCTGCATCGTGGCTGCCTTGAGCCGAAAGCAAGGCAAGCACCGAAACACGATGCTCCGAATAACCCGTCGGCTGTTCAATATCCAAAAGTCTCGCTGCAAAATGCCCAAGAGTGCATTGCAGCTGGCATGCGAGTTCTTTATGTGGCGGTCAATCACCAACAATTCCACCAGATGCCCCTTCTTAGGCAGCAAAATGGGGTGGCGCACCGAGTACGGCAAGCTAGCGTTGCGGAGCCGTCCTCCAACCCGGAGTGTACCCGACTCGTCAATGAACGGGTTGAGGCGTGCTATCGCCTTCGGTAGCTTAGGACGTCCCTGCCGCAGGGGCTTCAATACGTCCGCAAAGTGTTCTTCCTGCACAACCCTAATCCAATGATGTAGGGCGGCATTCCGCTCTTCTGTGGCGAGAACTCTAACGCGTGACCGGTTGTCAGGGTGGCGACAATTGTGTATAAATCGCTTGACCCAGGCGGTCACTCCAACAAGCTTGTCGAGAGAGCTATACCGTTCTAGCAACCAAGCAGTGTCTGACACTGGAGCGGTCTCGACAAGGTGGACACCCAAGCCAGAGGATGGGGTCCCAATCACACAACTGGCAGGCCAGAGTGTCTCCGGTTCCAACAACCAATCTGGTCTCCACCACAGTGGGTGGGCAACAAGCTCAGGTGCCGTGCAACCCCTGGACGCCACGTCCGCTGGGTTCAGTTCACCTGGCACGTGTCTCCAAACCAAGGCAGTCTCCGAATTCTGGATTTGCGAGACCCGGTTGGCCACAAAGACCTCCAAAGTATGGAATGACGACTGCAGCCAACACAATACAATTTGGCTATCAGTCCATGCGTAGACACTCTCCTCAAGGTTCACGGTGTCCTTCAAGGTAGAGGCCACGTGGTTCAGTAGGCGTACAAGAAGAGCCGCTCCAGATAATTCCATTTTTGGGATTGTCAAACGCGTGCGAAGGGGAGCCACCTTGCTCTTCGCCATTACCAAGTGCAAATCGACCGATCCGGCGGAGCTAACCGTCCGCAAGTAAACGGCTGCTGCATACCCTCGCTCGGAGGCGTCGCAAAACCCGTGTAGGGTTACTCGGCATTTCCCTGCCGGCAACAGCTTACGCGGCAGTTCGACCTGATTTATCTCCGGGAGCGTGGAGAAGAAAACCTCCCAATCGCTCAACAAATTTCCGGATAGTGGGTCATCCCAACCCAGTTGGACCATCCACAGGCGCTGCATAAATGCCTTCGCCGTGAAGATGACCGGCGCGATCCATCCATTCGGATCGTACGTCCTGGCCACCGTGGACAGCACAAGCCGCTTCGTCCAGACCCTCGGGGAATCCAGTTCCACCCGATAGGTGAACACATCTTGGACTGGTCGATATTGCACGCCTAGGACTGATAACATGTGCGGGCTCTCAACATTTTCGAACAGGTGCGGATCCTGCTGGTGATCCTCGGGGAGGCCGGCCACCACGGCCGGTGAGTTGGACATCCATTTGCGCAATTCATATCCACCCGTCCGCAAGAGTTCCACCAGCTCATCCCGCAAAACCAAAGCCTCTTCGACACTGTTTGCCCCGGTGCACACGTCATCGACAAATAAGTCCCGTTCCAAAATGGCGGACGCTCGAGGGAACCTCAGTCTCTCTCGAGACGCCAATTCTAACAAAGTTCGAATTGAAATGTACGGACTGCTCTTCAAGCCGTATGTATTCGTATTCAGCTCGTACACCAACATCGGTTCATCAGGGCTCTCACGCCACAAGATCAGCTGATACCGACGATCATCAGGATGGATCACTGTCTGCCGAAACATCATCCGGATGTCGGCGACGAACACCACCTGATGTTTCCTAAAATTTGTGAGGATATCCGTGATATCCTTGTGCAGCTTAGGACCTGCATGCAAACACTGGTTCAATGACACCCCAGTCGAGGTGGACGCGGACCCATCAAAGACCACACGAATCTTGGACTCCGGGGATTTTAGGACCGCGTGGTGCGGCAGGAAGCAGTGCTCCACTGTACTCCAGTCCGTCCGAGCCACCGACATGTGTCCCAAACCCTCGTACTCCCTCATGAAGTCCACATACTTCTGCCGGAAGAGCGCATCTCTTCTCATTCGGCGTTCCATCGACACCAGCCGCTTCTCAGCCATCTCACGTGACGCTCCAAGAGGAGGTCGGTGGATGAGCAGAGGAAGTCGTGTTATGAACCGACCAGAGCAGAGGCGCCCAGTATTATTTTGGTAAAACCGTTCGCACTCTTCCTGCTCGGGGCTCATACGCGACGCGGTAGGTGGTTCCTCAATCTCCCAGAACCGTTGCACGGCTTCTGAAAGAGCAGTTCCAACCAGACAGCCCTCCTCAGTAGGAGGCGGTGGAGCCGCTAAAACCAAACCCATTACAGCATAGCCAAACACCGTTTCCAGTGTAACCAGTCCGCCAGGCTGTAAGGTACCGTTGCCGCTCAACAGCACCCGCCCAAGAACGTCTGCACCCAGCAACACGTCAATCGGACCAGGTCTGTCAAATCCAGCATCCGCCAGAACTAATCCAGCTGTCAAACTCCGAACCTCTGGAGGCAGCTTCACCTGGGGGAGTCTCCCCACCACTTCATCCAATACTAACGCGGGAGCATTAATCCTCGCGCGTGAAGTGGGACCCGGTCCAAAGGTGAGTAAGGTCTGCCCTACCAGGTTTGACACTGTCACATTGCCTACCCCACGTATACTTTCCGGGTGGGGTTTCACAACCAAGCCCAACTGTTGCACCAACCTACTGGATACCATGCAGCCTTGCGCTCCCGTGTCAAGGAGAGAGCGCACGCAGGCTGATCCTCCGCCAGGGCCCCAAACACAAACCGAAGCCGTGGGCAATAACACGGTCTCCAAGGGCGTGGCGGTTGCTGGTGCGTGGGCGGCGTATCCCTAGCAGGGATAACGCGTTGCATCCTGTTCCGCATGGGCGGGCCGCTCGTACCGCTCGAGCGGGTCCCACTCCGGCTGGTACTGCCGTCGCGCCATGCGTGCCGCCTGCGCCCCCCGGTATGTCCTACTCCGGCCGTACACCGGAGGTCCCGACGCCAAGCGGGGTCGCTCCACAAGCGGTGGCGACATCCGTGGCGCCTGCCGGGGTGGAGGCGTTTGCGGGCACCCGCCCGTAAGGACCCCCCGTTGGGGCACGGGTGCGTGCGAAGTAGTCGCGTAGTTTTGGAGGGGTGGGGAGGGGGGTGTTACCCGACGTCCCCACTGGTAGGCCATGGGCCCCTGGTCAGCCCGCTGCTGACTCCGAACAGGGGAGCATGACCCCTGCGCAGGGGGGGGGGGAGGTTTATCCCCACTGCGGTTCATGCATAAAATGGGGTGGTGCTTCCCACCACAGGACCTACACGCCCGCGGGTGGGCACAATCTCGCACAAAATGTGGGCCCAAGCAAACAAAGCACCATTGCCGCTGCTTAGCAATGTTGCGGCGTCCCACAACCCGCTGCGCAAGAAACTTCGGACACGCTGGCACCCGATGGCCAGGGTTCTTGCAGCATAGGCAGACTTCAGGGTCCAATGCACTGATATTATATTGGTGAGGACCCGCTGGTTGTGGGGCCGATTTGCCCCACCCTCCCCTTTGAGGTGCAACTCTCCCCTGGGCCCGCTGGGCCCCAGGAGGCCTCGGGGGTGGAGGTAGATCCGAGGTGTCGGCCCGTCGACACTCAAGTTCCAATTGGTCGATAAGATTGGTGAAGGTCGGCAGATGCTGAGCACTTTCACCACCATACCGGTGCTCAAACCTGGCCCGCACATCAGCCGGCAGCCGGTTCAACAAAAAATTCAACAGTATGTAGGACCACTGGTCCACCGGCAAACCAAGGTTCTCTAACCCTTTGGTCGCTGTCAAAACAGGATTCAGCATTTTCAGCCGGATGTCTGAAGCCTGAGCGATCCGAGGGATATTCCAGATCTTAGTCATAAGAGTATCCGCAAGTCGCCGCACGTTCTGGTATCGGTCCCTCAGCAACGTGCGCGCGATTTCATAATTGTCGTCGGTGACCGACAAATGCGCGATCAAGTCGCGCGGCTCCCCGACGAGAGCAGACATCAGCTGCGCCAACTTCAACGCCGCTGGCAGGTCCGTCCGGGCATGCACCAAGCTATCAAAGAGGTCGATGAAGCTGGTCCACTCGTCCAGGTCTCCTCGGAAGACCGGCATCTGTATGGCTGGCAAGCGCGCTGCCAACCCTGGGTTATAGATAACTGCGTGTTTCGGAACGTCCCGGGCCGCACCATTCCGAACCCGCAGTATCTTAGAAGCCCTCTCGACAATCCTGTCCCCAAAATCCATACATTGCTCAAAGTCCCGCTCCACCTGCTCAGTCTCCGGGGTCGTCCGGCCGGGCTCCGCTAGGTAGAGTTCAACCTGGAACTCCACAGCCTTAAGACGGTCTGACACCTCCTCGTACCGGGTCAACAAAGCCTCCTCCCGGTCATTTCTGTCAACCAAAGCTGCTGCAGATGAAAACCAACGCAGTGCAGACTGGATCTTAGCCTTAGGTGTAGATCCCATTTTAAATGAATTTCCAACAATACCAGAGAAAATTAAAATTAATTTAATTAATGTGGAAATTCCAATCTCTTGGTCACCCTAGTGAATCAAAACCAAATATCAACTCAATTACAGGAATGCCTTACAATAACAACCAATATAGATTCTCAAAACGCAGTGGAAGCTCAAATTATAATCTATAATTGGCTAGTTACATCACTTGTACAATAATCTAGCTTACAACTAATATTTGTGGTAGCCTTATATTCTTAGCAAACTTGGCCGCTTATAGCAAACTGAATAAAACAAATGCCTTATTACCAAACAACAAGCTATGAAAGGCTTTCCAAATTACAATCAATCAAATATGTGGCTTATATTTGCCTTCAAATATTTTCCAAATTAAATTGTACCAAACACTCAAAATCACCTTCCGGAGGTTGTAATCTCACTAATTTGCACTGCAAGTACAATAATTTCGTGAAATCTACAGTACAAAACACTTGCAGTGCCACAAAATAGAGGTTTTAAATAGTTGTAGCTAAATTTGGTTTTAACAAATAACCTCAAAATTTTTACCCAAAAGGAAAAAACTATCAAAATTCGCGTTTTTTCTTTGTGAGGAACCACGCTCTGGGTACCAAAAATTGTTCAACTCCTCGCCTAGTGCGAGTGGAGTGAACTGCCACGCGTTTCGCGGGTCATATAAGCCAGTGGATTGGCTACAAAACTTGTTCAACTCACCTGATTCCGGGAGGCGCGATGTTCGCTTCAACTCCGGTTGGTATCTGTCAAGGTTCAGTCAACTGTCAGGTCAAGTCAAGTTCAATCAAGAAGGTCTCCGGGCTGAAGAAGCAGCCGTGGTGTTCCGCGGCAGTATCGCCAACAATCCGCGGCGTCAAATCACCAACTCTTCCGATGTCACCGAAATATCCACACAAAACACTCGGACACCCGTGTGTCTTCAAAGCGAGCGATATTACACAAAACAAGGAAAATGCGTTTCCAAATTATCCAAAAACACTCGTTCCATTTCGGGTCCGCAACCACGAGGTTATCTCTTTTTTCCTCCGCCTTGACAACAAGTGTCACTGTCAAAACCACAGACTCAAAAGAGGCGTACACACGTGAGGAGTTTAAGGGGGCGGGCAGACGGTCGGCCCGAACATAAAATATTCGATGAAGTGGGAAACTAAAAACATATACTTAACTATCTATAATATTATACTAGCTGATGCTGCGGCTTCACCCGCGTGGTTATAGGAAAATGTAACATATTGAATTTTCCCGTGGGAATTAGATGTTTTCCCGCTGGAAAAAGTAGCCTATGTCACTCTCCAGCTTCTAAACTATCTCCAAACAAAAAATCACATCAATACGACGCTCCGTTGCGACTTGAAAGAAGGACAAACAAACACACACACTTTCGCATTTATAATATTAAGTAAGGATAAGGATTACTTTGTGTATACAATATTGTCTATTAAACTGTAACAGAAATACTTTGCATACTTAAAAGCAAAATTAGTATTATAGGTATGCCAAGCCACAAACGTGACACAGCCCTGCGCAACGAGCGAAAGTACTTAGGTAACGAACACTCCTAAACGGCCTCTGATTAACTACTGTATTATTCTTCTATACTGTGACAATACTGTGATTGATGAAGCTAAAACTCTGCCTATTTTGCATATAGAAATGTCGAGAAATAACGACGACGGAAGATTGCCGATACAATTCGATCCGTAGCTATAAATCATTGGATTTTTTACAGGTGAAGATGGCATCTGTGGTTGATGTCTTAATTTGTGATTATGCCATCTTTTGTTACCAATTAAAGTTTTTAACTTTGTATTTGCTGTGCACTTTATTTGAGGTATATGCTTAACTTACGTTAAGTTAAATAACCAGTAATATAAGCTTGTAAAAATATCATATACTCAGGACAAATAATTTCCGAACTTCGGAATTTTGCTCGTAATTTGAGTGTAGACATACCTACACATTGGCAAAAATCCAATTCGTTCATAAATCTTTATTTGCAATAGATATAGTACTTACAGATCTTAGGCTAATATGTATCTAGTATTTTTGTACCAGCCAAGTAAATCGTTTGTGCTTTAATTTTTTGAGGGGAATTTCCGCGGAATAGTGCTGGAACGATACGAGTATTTTTGCCTTACCGTAGGTACTTAAGCGCCGACCATACCGTGGTTCATCATCATTATCATCAAATCAGCCGAAAGACGTCCACTGCTGGACATAGGCCTCCCCCAAAGAGTGCCACAATGACCGGTCCTGCGCCACCCGCATTCAGTGGACTCCCGCGACCTTTGCCAGGTCATCAGTCCACCTTGTGGGGGGGCCTACCCACGCTGCGCCTTCCGGTACGTGGTCGCAACTCGAGAAACTTTCCGCTCCAACGGCCATCGGTTCTACGTGCAATGTGGCCCCGCCCACTGCCACTTAAGTTTAGCGATTCGGAGGGCTATATCGGTTACCTTGGTTCTGCTGCGGATAGCCTCATTTCTGATGCGAACGCGCAGAGAAATTCCCAACATAGCCCTCTCCATTGCCCTTTGGGTGACTTTGAGCCTTCTTATGAGGCCCATAGTAAGTGACCACGTTTCCGTGCCATACGTCATCACTGGCAACACACACTGGCCAAAGACTCTCGTCTTGAGACACTGCGGAATATTGGACGAAAAGATGTGCCGTAGCCTCCTGAAAACCTCACCGACTTCATAGAAAAACGGCTTTTAGGACAAATAAAAATTCGGACAAACGAAACAGTTGGCAACCAAATTTTAGTGATTCCGACCTAAAACCTTTTAATATTTATGTCAGGCAGAGTGGGTACTTATACTTATACTAAATAGGGACTAATGAAAATTTCGAATTCATGTTCTCCTTCATTGCTCATTAGCATGCGGGATCCAAGCTTGCTCTTCCATTTCCGTTTCCCGTTTCACCCCAAAAGCAAGCAAATTGTATTAGGTAAAAGTTCAATCGGGTGTAATCCGGTATCTGTTGGAATATTCTGTCCTCAGCTCTGATTTTACGCTTGGCCTCTTTTAATCACTTTGTGTGGTGAAAAAAGAGACGTAGCCTTGCTTCCGGGTTTTTGCTCATTTAATTAAAATTAGAAATTCAGCAATGAAATGTTCGCTCTTTTCACCTTTTTTTTAATGCACTCCTGAGGCTACAGCGATAAGGCTACCAATAACGAAGCTAGACCTAAAATATTTCGGTTTTTAAAATGAATATTTTTGATTGGGGTATTTTATTTTATTGTTGCCTCGCCGTCAGCTTTACACATGCTGCGTTCACAATATACAATATAATAGAATATACCTCAATTTATGAAAGCAATACAGAACAACAACAAATAACAAGTAGAAGCAAACAACAGGCGGTCTTATCGCTAAAGAGCGATCTCTTCCAGACAACCTTTGGAAAGCGGTGGTGGTCTGGGGTGGTAATAATACAGTATGGGGTTCTTCAAAAAAGGAGTGTATAAATTCTTAAAGGATCGGCAAAGAGCATGTAACACCCCTGGAGTTGCAAGGGTCCATAAGCTACGGTAACCACTTACCATCATGTACCACGTGGTATAAAAAAAAGTCTGTTATTTAACCTGCACAGTGTTTTTGTAAATATGTAAGTTGAACTACAATTTGGCGTGTTTATGTAAATTCTGTGGTAACGCAATTTTGTGGCACCACCTTGGAAATCTGATGATGGATAATTAATGGAGCCAAAGTAACCCCCAAACTGTACTAGATAAACCCGTCGTGTGAGGCAAAATAACTACAACTTAGAAATGTTGAAAAGCCCCCGACATTTTAATTTCAAAGTCCAACATCTCAAAAACGGCTTAACAGATTTTCATGAAACATAGCTAAGAACACTCGGGATAAAATTATCTATGATACGAAAAAAACCACATTCAAATCGGTACATCCGATACACAGACACGTTAAACTTATAACACCCCTCTCTTTGTGTCGTGGGTTAAAAAAGGTACGGCGGGCAGTAAAAGCTTGTACAGTCGAGGAAATTGAATGTTTAGCACTTTTGGACCTTAACGTCATTCTAATAGAGTTGACATGTGCCAAACATTCAATTTCCTCGACCGTACCTAAAAACATTTCACTATTTACCACAGGAAAGACGAATTTTCTTTTAAGACGCAGGTATGGGAGGATCATAGCCCACACGTTCGTATATTATAGACGAGAGAGATTATGAGGCTTCAGGAAGTTTGGATTCCAGGTAACCTGCTGTATAAAGTACTGCAAACCTTATGGGCAGGAAGGCACGCAAAACGGCGGTGCAAAACACATTTACGTGTTTGATCTTTAGAATGCCACACTAAATGCAAAAGTCACGCGACTTGTCTTCGAATACGGGCATCTAAAATATGAATACAATGTCACCTTATTAATATGAGCTAACCATTCCAAAATTTGGTGCCACAAAATTAATATCTCGACATAGTCCGACTCGTTGCAATGAAAATAATGTTGTTTTATCGCATATTATGTTCGCATAAATGCAGAGTTGTTTTCCTGGATGCACTGGGAAGTCATATAAACGCTATCATCTTAACGTGTCCACTACGCATGATCACGGTACGAGATCGGTGTCCGCGGGTAAATTTGATGTCCCAAGAATTTAAAATTATTTTGGAGATAGAACTTTAAAAACACGCCTGCCGTATATTCTCAACAGCCTCCCTGAGGACATCCGACTCGAACCTAATGTACGTATATTTTAAAGAAAATTAAAAAAAATATATATGTGACTTATATAGTAGAGTGTCGAACTAACCTAGGTATTTATAATGTAAAATTTCTAACTTACTTTTAAAAGTCATCCTGCAGACAAACTGTATGTAACAGTTTTGCAGGGCTTTTGTTTTAAATGTAACTTTGTTGTTAGATTAATGAATAAATACTAATTAAAAATATTATTAATGTCTTATCATCAAAAAAATACTGACGGTTGAGAATGTTTCGGCGTTGTTTCACAGTGGCTTATATTTTTCAGAAACGCTGGTCTACCGGCCTGCAGCAGTCTACTGACTTGTGACTGAAATGCCATTGCGGCCTACTTTCAGAATAAAATTCATTTAAGTTGTACCTATTTCATTTATGTGCACATGTTTTTTACGAAATTGTATAAAATCTGCCCGTAACACTTATTTAATCGAATACATCTCATCTGCTCTATAGAACTGTGAAATCCTTAGGAAATAAAGTGGAACCTAGTGCAAAAGTGTAAATTCCTTAGCATCATTTAGCACTAATGGTACCGGGAGAAACACCAAACTTTATGCTGTTTTTAGGTATCCATTAAAGTGCCTTTTCATTCCTGACGTGACCTATATTTTCGATTTCACATTGAAAGCCCCGTCAATGTCACCGTCGACTTTTGCGGTTTACACTAATGGCACGAGCCATATCCAAAAGCATCCCACTTGGTAGCTCTAGTATAGATATAAACCCAGTCAATCAAATCATGTTAAAACTCCTTTTTTTCTAGCTTTGCGCAAGCTAGCCAATGTCACGTTGGGTTAAAACTTCTTTGTAAGTTTTTTTTTTAAACGATCCGTTAATGCTTTGTATCAGGTTGCACTGATCGTTGATTCGTTATGTTGACAGTAAAAGACAAATGCAGATCTCTCAATCTCAACAATTTAAATTTCAAAAGTTTCTGTCAAAAAATACATTTTTATTACTAGCTTTTATTGCCAACTGTACTTTTCTGTATACAATCAACTACTCATTGAGACGATTCTAACGAGCCCAAACTTAACGGGGTTACGTCGAATAATGCACGGAATTCCCATGGCCACCTTCTGTCTCCATCATCAGATCAGCTCAATAATGGTACCATATAATATTGAATTGTCATCGACACTATAGGTACCCAACATCTCAGTTGAATCGGTTGAAGTAAACTGGTTCAAAATTCAGTTCCACGATTTATCCCACACTAACAAACCAACAAACGATGATACGGGGCCTGGTCAAGTTAAATAATACTAAACCGGTATATTTACATTTTTGTAATAAGTATCTTAATATTAGTTTGTCCATGTTGAGTACATGTTGTGATTTGATCATGATGTTTCCTCGCTGGTAGTCCGGTTGACTGACGCCGCATCCGCGATAACCCTCTGATAGTACTGATTACTAGACCCTCGTTAGCCACCCTTTAGCAAAGTTTCCCATACAAACATCCGTATGAAGTACAAAACAAGAATTTGCTGAATTCATTTTATTTTACGTCGTTTTTTATGAAATATTTGCAGCATTGAAGTTCAGAATTTATATTGGAAATACGTGGCCGTTGGTTATAGTACCGAAACTAATATTTTGTCTCTTAAGAAAACCTTGTAAAATTTAATTACCATTTATATCCATGCTAAAAGTTTGGCACTTAGTGTAGGTCGGATTTTGCTCCTAGTTTGGTTTAGTTGTTCTTTGATGTTATAATTGAATACGAATTCCAACAAAATTTCTCAAATAATTAATGCCTCCTTGAAACGTTGAAAAGTTTTCATATTCCTACTATATTAATTAATTTTCTTGCCACTGTGTGAGAGCTTCTGTCAAAATTACTTTGAAATGAAAGCAGAAAAACTAGTTTTTTTTTATAAACTTATGCAAAAGAAACTCACCAGTAAATAGATAATCGGTCCCAGCCCCATGGCCTGGGTTTGGCCCTTTAGGCCTCTCAGTATCCTGCGAAGTCCCGCACCACAATACAAAGCCTCAACACGCCGGCTTAGCACGACTACTTTGCTCAGGACCCGCACTCCAGCGGTCGGCTTTTCAAACTAAATTGTGCAAACGCGAAGATGCGCCTCTTATATTACCTCTTACGTTAACGTCGAATACCGCAACGTATTTGGCGTATAGGTGTGCTCGCGTGTAGGTGTTTTCGGCGACGAAGCCTGAGCGGTGCTCGTGTGTGCGTGGCGACGACGACGCGACGCGCGTGTGTGCGTGAATCCGAATCCTTAAAGCGGCACGTAAATTTTGTATCAGAGCAATAAACATCTGATTTAGCCTTTAAATTTTAAATCCATTAAAGTGCACAGAAGTAATGATTAATACTTAAGCGTCTTTAGCAAGATACGAGCGCGAACAATTTGATCCCAGCTATAGAAGTTTTTTCATCCAGGAAGCACGTGCAAAATATTATTCCGTTTATATGGTGAACGTGATGTGAATAAAACTACGGCGTTCGTCCCTTAATATTTACATTGTGTTCTTTCTATTAGATGAAGATTAGTAAAGCAAATCAATGTCCTATAACAATGGGAATTGCTTGACACAAATTCTGCTTCATTTTGAAGAAAAAGTAAGAGAAAGAACACATTGAATGCTCCTCTATGGAATGCTCTCCCCTTTAGCATACGAGTACGACAGGCTCAGAGTAAATTTTCATTCAAGCGCGAGTTGCGCAAGCATGTACTTGTAAATTCTCCAGATTAAGACTTCGCAGTTTTTAGTAGCAGGTATTATATTATACTAGGTATATTATACTTATTATATTTGTATTTTATGATACTTATGTTATATTACATTATAATATGGACATATAGTATATTACATTCATTGGAATTATCAGTATACTCGTATTACCAGTAATTATTCCGCTTACTTTATTTCTGTGTTTTTCTCTTACCCCGCACCACTTCCGTTGGCCTAAAGGTTGACTGGTAGAGAATCCCTTATGACATTAAGTTCGCCTTTTATAATTGTAACTTGTTACTGTGCAATAAAGTTTAAATAAATAAACAGAATATCCATTAATATTAATGGAAAAATGTCACAGTCATGTAAAAAGTACTCTATAAAATGTCACGCTAAAAGTGTTTGCTTTGAACTTATGCTATTAGTTATTTTTACGCTAAGATCTGATTTAGTCTAGAACTTAGTGTTTTCGAGCAAAGTTTGCCTAAAGCTAGTACCTACCGCTAAGTTGGTTCTTTATGACACTTCGAACTTTCCACTGCTACACCGCGTAATAATCTCAAAACCCAACTTAAAACCTTTCATAAGTGCCTCGAAATGAACTCGTAACTTTGTTTGCGTATCTCGGTATTTAATGGACTTCAATAAGCTCTCAGGACGAAATAATATATTCTTCATTTGTATCAGGTTGAAAAACAAATAACACCAAATCTGACCACAAAACTTTATCGCGCTAGGCGGACGCAATAAAACTTGGTTAACACGTCTTTTTTTTAATACCGTCGCGTGTGCAGTCGATATTTTCCCATCCGCCGGCGATAGGGCTGTAATCTAGGTTCCAATATTCGCGGCAGAATATTCCTTCGTTAGAATTTATGGCAGGAGCTTTATACGTGGACATCGACAAAAAATACAAGCAGCAAGATTTATGCAACAACGTTACGTCTACTTTATTTTTTCCGCTTATTTTTACCTCAAAATCTCGGCTCGTTTGCGTAGGTATCCAAAATGGCCGGCCGTCAACCTCTTTCTTATTCCACATTATTATAATAAATAGTTCTATTGAACCACGAATAAACGGATATTTGTGTTGGCCGCTTGTATCTATGAATAAATTAGTTTCCGCGTTTGACATTTCTGGATGTGGTTTTTTGGTTGCGTTCGTTTACCGTTACTTTGGAAGAAATATGGACGAAAAACTTGTAATTAATTAAATTTTCTGTTTTAAACATGTAAGGCCGTTATTTCTTGTTCCCGATTAAGCAGTTTAAATCGTCTACATTTTAATCACTTCCAGTGTGTTACGAATATTAGTAATCCATTTATATGGCTAATTGGCGTAACACACCGGAAGTGATTAAAATGTAGACGATTTAAACTGCTTAATCAGGAACAAGATATAACGGCCTTACCCATATGATCTTAATGAGTTTTTTACAATTTGTTACAAACTGTGTCCTTTATCTTGACAACCGCTTTAGCCTAGTTGGTAGTGACCCTGCCTACGAAGCTAGAGGCCCTGGGTTCGAATCCCGGTAATGGCATTTATTTGTGTGATGAGCACGAATATTTGTTCCTGAGTCATGGATGTTTTTTATTTATTTACGTCACTCCGGGAGGTAAGTGAGATTTACCGCCCACGGGCGCAGCGGAAAATCTCACTTCACACCCAGGAGAAGACGTAAAATTGTGTACGCACCACGGGCGGTAATTCGTAAAGCCCCAGATCGCAGATGTTTGTGGCCCGAACCGAAGGTTCAATTCACCGCCCTAGGTGCGTAATGTACTATTAAGTATTTATTTATTATAAGTATGTATATCGTCGTCTAGTAGTCTAGTACCCATAGTCCAAGCTTTTCTTAGTTTGGGACTAGGTAGATCTGTGTAAGATAGTTCACAAAATATATACTATTATTTTTTATATTTAATACTAAACTGAATTTATAAAAATACAATAGCAGGCAATAAACAAACAATACATAAAATTTAAAAGCAAAAATCAACGTTGATTAAAGAACGAAACATGAAATAAAAGAAAATAAATGAAATTATACAAGAAGATATTTTGCTAGCAATTTGAATTCGGACCTCTCTAGAGAAACATGGAAACACAGGTTATCTTAAACGCCTCGGCGGCAATAAAATCCCAACCATAGCATCATAACGTTGCATTGAATATGGCGAAGTAGAAACAAGTCGGCCAATTGGAAACGATACCTACAGGTAGAATTACGTGACAGTTAAAATTACATAAAATGTGCCATGCCCAGGAATATTTCCGAAGTATTTTTTTTGTATTGTGTTAACCTTAATGACTTAATGATAGAATTCAGCATTACATTGACTTGTTTTTCAGATAAATCTTAGACACTTCACTTTACCACTACACCTCAGAAATCAGAAATCAGATAATCTATTTGCTTCAGATACAGTCAGAGGGTTCTTACAAAAATGGTGCGCACAGTGTATCTAGCCTGCGAGCAGGCATGCAAATCATTAAATAATATATTTTTCAACGCAATTGCTCGTAACGGACCTCTTATTGTGTCGCTTTTAGGGTCATAATCCTGGATATTAAACACGCGTGTGTTATAAAATTACGATACTTGTGTGTTATGGTCAGGGAGCGTACATTTCATGCCGGTTTCGTCATAATGACGTATTCATATAAACACACAGGATGATTCAAAAAACGAAGTGACACGACTTAGTAACCGTAAACGTATTTAGTAACTAATATTTTATTTTATTTTTAATTTCTTATAGGCCACAACAACGTGTCTATCGATGCTATCATGAAATTGGTCAAGTCCATGTTAAAATCAAACTGTGTTTATTTATGTTCCTCATGTTCTTTGTGTTTTATTGTTTGCAAATGTAATTTGATGTCGCTTGCTTTTGGTGGCAAACTTTGTTGACAGCAGGAACAATAAATTTGTTTATTATCAATAACTAAACATGGATTTATTTGGCACAATAATTTTATAGCCTCCTTGGCGACCTAGCCCACTCGCAAAGCATTAAGTTTCCTGATCTTATTAAATTTAACTGAAATGTTGTTTCCGCATGTCTCCTATTTGTGACAAAGAGTAAACTTTGATGTGACAATGTCAGATAAAGTTCTTTCAATGTCCGTCTCAAGTGTCAATATATTAGATCTACTTAAACGGAAGAGGTTGATTGATTAATCACATTTTCCATTATTGGGTACGGATAAATAAACGTTCGTTATGCCGTTGCCATTTTCAAACTTTTTCCACCTGTATGTAGCTTGACGTCATACGCCTGTCATCGGCATGAAATGTACGCTCCCTGGTTATGGTTATATCCCGATTAAGTCACGTTGACACCTTGAAGCAAGATTGTATGCATGCCGCACGGTGCATTCTTAAATTAACCGGGTTGTACCGAATGTACAGCTTTTTTTTTAATTCTCGGCAAATGGATTCTTACTCGACTAAACAAATTAAATCCTTTTTGTTAATTAATTGACTATTTCTTTTTGGAAATGATATAGAAACGTTTAATTTAGTAAAACTATTCACTTTTGATAACATTTGTCATGAATTAATAAAGATAACATTTTAAAACGAAAATATTTATTTGATTTTGTATTGGCTGTTGAGAGATATCATCTAAAGCGCGCGGACTGCGCACACTTCACGAAAAAAAACTGTTGCGCGCCATTACAGGTTATTTCACAGATATTTGTAAACATTGTTAATGCGTGTTTGGTTATTAACAAAAATGTTGACTCGTGGTGACTAGAAAAGTGATAAACAGAATGGATGCCACTGGAAATTCTTGGCGATGTATACAAAATGTGAGTAAAAACCTGTTGCCATGAATAAGTAAAGAAAATAACTTGGCAGGCCTATAAAATTTTCATCTTGTGAAAAGGATTTTTTCCTCGCAAAATGTGTTGAAAAACGTCGTATGAAACGCGTGAGCTTTGATAATTACATCAGAGGCGGAATTATCACGCGAGCCGCAGGTGAGTTGGTGGTTTCAACACATTTTGCGAGGAAAAAATCCTTTTCACAAGATGAAAATTTTATAGCAACATACCTCACTTGTATCACAATGTACTATTACAGGACATATGGTGGACAAAGAGCACTTTTCGTGCATATGTCGACATATAATAACTTTAAAGAGCCATATATACAGTAAAACGTTGTACGATACACGTCATCATCGTCATCATATCAGCCGAAAGACGTCCACTGCTGGACATAGGCCTCCCCCAAAGAGTGCCAAAGTGACCGGTCCTGCGCCACCCGCATCCAGCGAACTCCAGCAACCTTTACCAGGTCATCAGTCCACCTTGCGGGGGGCCTACCCACGCCGCGCCTTCCGGTACGTGGTCGCCACTCGAGATCCTTTCCGCCCCAACGGCCATCGGTTCTACGTGCTATGTGCCCCGCCCACTGTCACTTAAGTTTAGCGATTCGGAGGGCTATATCTGTTACCTTGGTTCTACTGCTATTCCATACAACAAATGTGTTTTTTTTTGTTGTTTTTATAGATAATGGTACGAAACGCATTTAGCCGGTTTTTAAATTTGTCGAACTGAGCAACGAACAGAACCAAGCATAGAGCCAAACATCGCTGCCACATTTTCACCATAATTGTAACGAAAGCTCTAGTAAAAGGCATGAGGGAGGTGTGAACGATAACAAAATTGCTCGGCTCGGCAAAAACCTCGAAGCAAATTTACTGTAGTTTCGCTGAAGTGTGATTCATAGACAATCTAGACATTGTGATGTCAGATATTTTTGACATCACTCGTTCGTTAATTCTTAGGTCGCGAAATACTGCTTTTAAGTACATAGTTGTCATACAATTTTGTTTCTATAAAAGCGTAAGGATTCTATTGCTTTTACTCTTGGACAATATAAAACAATGCATTGTTTTTCTAAACTTTCAAGGGTCATATTTTTTTACGATTTTAATTCTATTTATACTTACTTTATTACAATAATTTGATACATGAGGTGAGAACAATAACAAAATTGCTCGGCTCGACAAAAACCTCGAAGCAAATCTACTGTAGTTTCGCGAAAATGCTCGCTAAATGGCTCGCTAAAACACTTCTGTTAATTTTGTGATATGAACCACGTTATGTGTAATGTACAACAATGTATTAACAGACGATCGAACGGTCCGGCGGACCGAGAGGGACACAGCTATCTGAAAGAATCAGAGCGATATATGACTATCTGATTCTTTCAGATAGCTGTGTCCCTCTCGGTCCGCCGGACCGTTCACATTCGCTAGAATGCTCATTACAAGTAATGACGCGTAATAACGTCCGAGAGCCAACCGGATGGCTCGCGGTATTTGAGCTCCCAAAGCGTTGTGGAACTGCGACCCAAACTGAGCCAATTTGGACTGGAGTGGATTGGAGGCAGGGTAATAGAAAAATGTGGCCAGATATTCGACTTAGACCAGCATTTCATTATACAAACAGTGTACACACTATCAGGCAACAGACGCTTTCAAATAGCTGCCTCGCAACACAAAAAAAATCGTACATTTTTTATATTTCCGCTCCAGTCCAAGTTGGCTCAATTTGGGTTGCACAGGGCGGTTCTACAACACTTTGGGGCCTCAAATACCGTGAGCCATCCGGCTGCCTCTTGGACACACAAGACAACACGTCAACTACACGTCATTGTTCTGAATAAATTGGGTGCTCAAGTCTATCAGCACCTTTATGCGAATCCGAAATCCGAATCGAAGTCCGATCTGGGAATATTTCCCATACAAATTGAGAATATTTACGCGAACAGCAAATTGTCATTTCTTTTTTTAGCCTCTTTGTGAGCCTCTCAAGTGATTTTCTGGACCATAATTTTCGATAAGCTGTTTCATTCCTAAAAAAAAACGGTTTCTGTTCAAAAGTACCAAGCAAAGCGGTAATATTTATTATTTTGTTTATTTTAATAGTTCACAAACAGTTATTACATTGATACTCACAGATAGTTTATAGTTAAGTTCTTATGCTTAATGTATAACTACTTACAGGTAAACACAGCATGCCAATATAAACAAGGACTTAATTAAAAAAGAAAAAGCAATAAATTTATAATATATCTCTAATAAAACGTATTTTTGAAGTTTAGTGTTTAGTGCCGATTTGAGATGCCATGTACATTATAGCGAGTGTAGTGACAGTGAAGCTGCCTACGAAGCTGAAGGTCCTGGGTTCGCATCCCGGTAAGGGCAAATATATGTACTTAAGTATTCATTTATCCATTAAATATATCGTCGTCTAATATAACACAAGCCTTTATTGAGCTTACAGTGGGCCTGGTTAGATTTGTGTAAGATTGTCCCCTAATATTTGTGTGAGAATTCCCGGGAATATACTCGAAGGTTCCCAGTTTGTACGGGAATATTCCCGTAAAGGGCATATAATAACATGACTAATTGGTATGTTACGATGTCTGTGATGGTAACCACCATACAGTCGACCTGTAATATCGTACAGTATCTTCCAATATTATCAGAGAAAACAATGCGCACTAATTGTAGAACCATTCTACCAACTCTATTTGTAGAGCCGTTAGTTTGTCGCATAATTTGAGCGGTTTGTACACATTTTAAGTATTCATTTGTGTTGTGTTTGTGCACATATTATTGCGAGTCCATAGTTACAGCAGATAAATTGCAACATCTCGTACAGGAATACTGAAAAAACATTGTCGACAGTTCTGAGGGGCGATTGGATAACTTTCACTATTACGAGGGTCAAACTGAAAGTTCTTAGAAAATCAAAAACTGAGCAATCAAGCAACTTATTACTTTTATTATATCTTTTCAAAATATCCTCCCTTCACATCAATACATCGCTGCATTCGATAGAACCACTGAGAAAAGCACTTTGCCCACTCGTCCTTAGGGGTCTCTTCGACGGCCTTTTGAAACGCAGCCACTGCTTCGTCGGCGTCCATAAAACGTTTTCCTCGAAGTTTTTCTTTAATTTTTGGGAATAAATAAAAATCACAAGGTGCAAGGTCGGGGCTATAAGGTGGGTGACCCAGTAATTCCACGTTTGCCGTCGCCAAATAGTCGATCGTTTGCTTGGCGGTGTGCGATGAGGCGTTGTCGTGGTGAAGCAGGATCCTACTGCGAGGCCGTTTTTCTCGAACTTTTTCCAAAACAAGTGGTAAACAATTGTTAGTGTACCACTTCGCAGTAACTGTTTTTTGATCCTCTAAAATAATTGTTGCGTAATGACCAGTCCTTCCGAAGAACGAGGCCACCATCTTTTTTCCCACACTTCGACCTCTCTTCACTTTAGTAGGCAACTCCTCGGAAGGAAACACCCACTCAGCAGACTGTCTTTTAGTTTCAGGATCATAACAGTAAATCCAGCTTTCGTCACCCGTAACTACGTCGAACACAGCATTTGAGTCACCTCCGTTGAATCTTTGACCCATTTCACGGCACCAATCAACACGACGGACTTTTTGGGCTTCTGTCAAATTATGAGGTATCCACCGGGCACAAAGCTTCCTCACCGCTAAATGTTCATGGAGGATTTTGTGGACTTGACTCATACCAATGGCTAAGCTTGTACGAATCTGCTGATAGGTTACTCTTTTGTCAGTCTCTATCATACGCCGCACAACACTGATGTTATCTTCAGTAGTCGCCGTAGAAGGCCGGCCCTCACGCAGATCATCAGTGAGATTAGTGCGGCCACGTTTAAATTCATTAAACCAGTTGTAAATAGTAGCACGAGATGGGGCTTCATCGTGAAAGGGCAATCGAAGTCTATCATAACTTTCTTGTTGACTTAAATTACATCGAAAGTCGTAAAAAATCATTGCTCGAAAATTTTCTCGCGTTAAATTCATGCTCACGTAGTACACACAATTTTCAATTTGCCGCCAAATCGTAAAACAAATGACAATCGAGTGGAATTCGTACACAAAAATATTAAGAAAGAGTTCCATTTTCAAATTTTGAACTTATTTTTTTATTATATTTATTACAAGTGGCCAGTTCTAAAGACTTTCAGTGTCGCCCTCGTAAGCTCAAAGGAGCGTTAGGACAACTCTAATGATTTACATTTAGATTTCTTTATTTCATAAAATAAATTGACATAAGTAACTTTAAGCTGATTTATTAAAAAATACTTAAATGATCGTCAAATAATGAATATAATAGTAATTGTCGACGAACGGTTAGCCTAGTGGGTTGTGACGCTGCCTACGAAGCTGAAGGTCCTGGGTTCGAATCCCGGTAAGGTGATGAGCATGAATATTTGTTTCTGAGTCATGGAAGTTTTCTATGTATTTAAGTATTTATATCTATTATATACATATATCGTCGTCTAGTACCCATAACCATAACACAAGCCTTAATGAGCTTACTATGGGACTAGGTCGATTTGTGTAAGATTGTCCCCTAATATTTATCATTTATTTATCATTTATTTAATTGAATGAAATGTCACAGGTACAATATAACATTATTATAGACATATCGATGCTTATCTAAAACAACTCTGTATCTCAAAAACTGTGTTTTTTCAGGGCAGAGGTTTAAAAAAAAACACAAAAAAGATATTGTTATATTTTTTTATTAAGATAACCAATTTAAAATCTTCTTTTAGTCACAGTTTCCTCTGTCATCCAGTTATTTAAACCCAATAAAATAAAAATAAAACAACAAAAAACTACACAAAAAAAACTCAAAAATGTACTACAATTTAGAGTTGTGACACGATATTTATATACTTAGGATTAGTTTTTATGTGTACTAACGTCTCAATAGAAAATAATTCAAAAAAATTTTTTTTTCTTATGAATAATAGTGTACTATTCGTCTTTAAGACAAGCGTATATATACAATATTAAAAGAATACTGACTTATTTTGTTTTGTTTCTCAAATATTTTTTTTTAATATGGACAATAATGGCCTTAAACGACATACATCACAATAATACTTAAACTATATAGACAATAACGGTATAGTTTAGTTTACAACACTTGTACTATGGATGTAAAATAGTAACTCTTTTTTAAAGATTCAAAGATAAAATTTCGGATTATTATTTCGGACTTAAAGGCTCCATAAAAATGTTTTGCACGCCTGCACGTAGGCTGAATGCACTGGACGATTATGTTGTATTTTTAAGAACTATGTAACTGCATTCCGAGCAAAATAAAAATCTTTGAATCTTTGAAATCTTTGAACCTCGTGGGGGGCCTACGCTGCGCCATCCGGTACGTGGTCAAATCTCGAGAACCTTTCCGCCCCAACGGCCATCGGTTCTACGTGCAATGTGCCCAGCTCATTGCCACTTAAGCTATTTGGAGGGCTATATCGGTTACCTTGGTTTTGCTGCGGTAGCCTCATTTCTGATGCGATTGCGCAGAGAAACTCCCAGCATAGCCCTCTCCATTGCTCTTTGGGTGACTTTGAGCCTTCTTATGAGGTAACCGTCTACGTTTCCGTGTCATACGTCATCACACAGTGAGGTAGTGGCAACACACACTGGACTGACACTGGAAGACTCTCGTCTTGAGACATTGCGAAGTATTGGGCGAAAAGATGTGCCGTAGGTTCCCGAATGCTACCCAGCCAAATCGGACTCTTACTCAAAGTTGGACGGAACTATCTAACTTGGCAGTCTGAAGAAGTCTTGAAAGTGTCCGATTGACATGATCTTTGTCTTATCCATGTTCATCCTTAGACCAACTCGCTCGGAGGCTTTACTGAAGTCATCGAGCATAGTACTCAAGTCCTCCATGGTCTCAGAGACTACTATATCATCAGCAAACCAAAGGTGATTGATGTACTCGCCGTTGATGTTGATGCCTAGCCTTCTCCAGTCTAGAGTCTTGAAAACGTCCTCCATTGCAGCGGTGTACAGTTTTGGGGAAATAACATTCACTTGCCTAACAGGCCGCTGTAGCGGAATACGTTTCAAGCTCCGATCCTGGAGTCGGACTGACATAGTGAAGTTCTCGTACAAACACTTCAGTACTTCGATATAGCGGCAGTCTACTTTTCACCGCTGGAGAGACTGTAGTAAAGCTCAGGTTTCGATCGAATCGAAAGCTTTCTCCACGAAGGCTAAGCAGAGAGGCAAGTTTTACTTTCCAGTCTTCTGTATAACCTGGCGGAGCGTATGAATGTGGTCAACGGTACTAAAACCTCTTCAAAAACCGGCTTTTTCGGGAGGCTGGAAGTCACTAAGCCTGCGTGCGAGGCGATTCGTAATGACTCTTGAAATTAGCTTGTAAGCATGGCTCAGAAGTGAGATGGGTCGGTAATTCTTCAGCAGGGTTTTGTTCCCCTTTTTGAAGAACAGCACCCCTTACCTCTGTTCCACGCCTTTGACGTTCTCCCTTCCAGTAGGACGGTGTCGAACAACTTCTGAAGGGTCGTAAGGATCGGTTTTCTACCCGCCGTCATGAGTTTGGCTGTAATTCCGTCTTCACCGGGTGCCCTGCTGTTCTTAAGCTGTTTCAGAGCCATTTTAATCTCGTACAGACTGATGTCCGGGATGTCGTCGGTAAACTGTCGGGTTGGTCTACCTAGGGTCTTCCGCCAGACCAACTTCGGGTCTGCGAGTTGACGTGTATACGATATGTATGACGTGTAAAAACGCACTCACTCAAAAGCTCAGGTTTGGAAAAAACGACTCTCCAGTCCTCAGTTTTTTACCTTGCGAGCTGGCTCTGCCCAATAGACTCGATCGAATCTCGTGCGAACACATTAGAGCCCTTATTTCGCTCGATGGCCTCTTCAATACGGTTCGTAGTAAATTAGCGCAGATCGCGGGTAAGGGGCTTGGAGATCTGTTTATTTAGCTGCCGGTATAAAATCGCATCGTTTGAAGACTGCAGAATCATTTCACTCCTTTCCTTCATGAGCTTCTGAGTGGAGCTAGAGAGCCTTTTAGTTCTGATGGCCCGCTGGGCCTCGAAGAACATAGACAGTGGCACGGACAGGTTCCACAAAACCTAGGCAATCGAAACGGTTTTGGAGTTCCAGCCTGGAACTGTGACCCCGAGAGCTTTCAGCTGGAACTTCCAACTGAAAGCTCTCGGGGTCACCCAAAGGGCAATGAAGAGGGCTATGCTGGGAGTTTCTCTGCGCGATCGCATCAGAAATGAGGCTACCCGCAGCAAAACCAAAGCAGATTTCGGATATTTTTTCCAGTTCGCGTGTTCATTTCTATAACCAAAGTATAATATAGTTAACTGAATGAGTTACTGAATCTTTGACACAAATTCAGCCACGAAAGAGAGGCAGGACAAACCCTTAAATAGTGTCCATCATAAAAATATAATTATTATTGTTATTATACCACTTTTTATACAAAAATCTGGCTGTGACAGACGGACAGCCTCCGAGTGATCGCATAAGACGCACACGAGTAATTGAAGTCCCCATGTACATGGAGCATGTAGTAGCTATGTATCTATACTTATATTTTTTGATATTACAAAATAAATAAATATTAGAGGTTAATCTTACACAAATCGAACTAGGCCCATAGTTAAGCTCAATAAGGCTTGTGTTGTATATTATTATTTTAATTGATATAAATACAACCGAGCAAATACCTTTTTTGCAATACATGTAACATTTTAATAAGTTTATCATCGTGCTGCTTATCTATTTATAGTGGCTTTTCTCGTTTTGAATCAAGAAACTAAATGCATATTTATGATGAACATAGTCCAAATTCGTATAGTATACCAATAATGAAGTAAGTCTTATGTAGTATAGGGGCTTATTTTGCTTACATAAACAAGCCAACTTTCATTATTTTCGTGAATACTCGTTTATTAGTGGTTAAGTCAAAACATCGGTACTTACTGTTTAACGGAAAGTGTCCCATCCATGAATAATCCTAAATTGCAAAAAAATTCGCTAGTGTTCCACTGAGCTATTTCGCGTAATGCCGCTGTTGTACAAACAAATTGATGTGTTTTAACGAATTATTTGGGGATGTGCCGGTAGTCAACAAAAAAACGTGGTGACGGCGTCGATCGCTATGGCTCATCTGGCCTACGGACGGTCTTCCAGATAAAATGACGTCGAAACCCCACCAATGGCATAACGGCACAATGCTGCCACGGTGGCAATTTTTTGAATTAGAACACGGGAGTCTTAGTCACGATAAACTTTACCGTGTTCTGCGTCTAGTCTTATACTTAGTAGCAAAACGGATTATTTCGGGATACTGACTTGTTTTAGATAAGCGTCGATATATATAACAAAATGATTTATGATAAAGTCAAAATAAGGAATATAAATATTGATATCTCATAATAATCGTCAAATTAAAAACTTGAACATTACCAAATTATAAAACAATTTAAATTAAATTAATCATGCGAAATATTTTACATGTCCATATTATATACTCCCACATAGAATACAATGGATGTTCTAATAAAAAGATTCTCAGCTGACGTTTGAATGTTTCGTCAGATGGTTCAGTTCGCAAACTGGCGGGTTGACGCCCGTAATACGTTGCGCCAATTACCCTAGGATTTTTTACTGAAAGTGCCATGCTACGCACTGTCATTTACCCATACAAAAATATAATTTTACCAGTACACATGGTGCTACTTTCCCGCACTAGTGCGGAAAAGAGCACTTTTCGTGCATATGTCGAAACTTTAAAGAGCCATATGTACAGTAAAACGTTGTACGATACACGCGCGAATAGGTAATTCGCAACTCGTGTCGATTTAAATTAAAACACGACCGAAGGGAGTGTTTTAATTTATTACCACTCGTTGCGAATTTCCTATTTTCGGCACTTGTATCGTAAATAACTATTAAAGTACATTTAGGTCTACCTAACGTACAATAAGAAAATTCTTAACTACTAAATATAATATTGAATGTTAGCAGGTCGATTGTGTAACGTTTTAACTAACTCATCGATTTTATTCGCTTCGTTCTAGATACATATATTAAGGTGGATATACAAAATGAAAGTATTTTTAATAGAGTGCTACTTAATGTTAAGCAGTCTGTTGTTTGGTCTATTTGTAGTTTTTATGTCCTGCACTGCTTTATTTTATTGAGGTGTGCAATCAAGAATACTTGCATTGGTTAAGTAGAGAACAGAACGACAGCGAGAACTTTATATACAAACGTTTTTCGGACGACATTGCTTAAATACAAGACAAACTTATGTGATTATGGGTTCTTCAATCAGATCACCTCTAATGAGGGGAAGCCGAAGTTCATAAAATAACCGCGAATAATGCTGTATTTCTGCATTATTAAATGCTCATCATCATCATCATCATATCAGCCCAAAGACATCCACTGCTGGACATATGCCTCCCCCAAAGAGTGCCACAACGACGGGTCCTGTCCCACTCGCATCCAGCGGACTCCCGCGACCTTTACCAGCTCATCAGTCAACTTTGTGGGGGGGGGGTCTCACGCTGCGCCTTCCGGTACGTGATCGCCACTTGAGAACCTTTCCACCCCAATGGCCATCGGTTCTACGTGCAATGCCACGTCCGCGTACGGTTACTATGTATAAGCCGCGATAACCTCTGTACAGCGAACGAAAAAGCCATAGAAGTCTAAGTAGCGCCGCAAAATGCCCCCACAGAATGGGTGCCATGGTCATTATGCGGGGCTGGGGGCGGGGTGTCAAAACGATGCCAGGCAGCTGCTTAGTTCGAACATGCGCATACCTGGTTTTAGGCACGTGTTTGGGTAGAAATTTGGGTAGTTTGGTGTAAAGAACTACTGGGAGATGATTAAAAATGCTAGACTGTAACATGCAATGTATGTTTGTTTTAAGACTTTGTCACACTCGCAGTGTCGTTACGAAGATATTGCTAAATGGGATTACAGAGGTCCAAGGCAAACCACAAGAGAACCCTTGAAACAATGATTCGATGTCTTGGTCCAACTGAAATTCGAGCAATTTTAGCAAAGTTTATCGCACTTAGATTTATGTAATGTCTGTTAACTAGATAATGGTTTATTCTCTTTTTTCCAAGCGCGACAATGGGGTAAATGTTCTTACAATACAAATAAATCATAATGTACTGCTTATACTGTGAAAGTAATCTTCATTTTTATCGAGTATGGTTCATATTTCATCTCTTGTAGTAAAGATGTCGGCCTTTATAATTTTATTTTTGTGCGTCATGAGCAGACATCGGATTCCGTGGGGCGAAACTTCTTGACAGCTAGGGACTTCCTATATCGATAAACCCATTTATCGATACTAGTTCTAAATACTAGTGATCACACAAAGGTTTGCTTATAAAATATTTTTTTATTAAAAGAGTATTATATAATAAAATAAGAACTAAATTTTCCTCTTCTTTTTTTAAAACGTTTTTAAAAGTTTACTCGTCACAATTTATTTCTTCATGACTGTCCCATCTATTGTTGTTAAAGTAAACTACCAGAATTTTTTCCATATTTTCGGGCGTTAAGCGTCTCCGTCTTGGCTGAAAAATCCATTTCAGGTGGCTAAAAGACTTTTCAATTTCTGTGGAGGTTATAGGAGCATAGCAAAATTTCATAAAGTGATCAATGGTATTTCGTTTATTTATCGGTTGTAATGTAACTTCTTCACCTTTTAATAACAAATTGATTTTTTCCATTGTGTTGTACCCGGAGTTTTTGTAAAAAACGTTTTTAAATTTATCGTATACGATTTTCCCCTTTTTGTCCAAAAATATTTTAGATAATGCAGACTGTACCTTCTTCACTATTCGCACACCAAAGTCTAGAGACAAATTTGTTGCTTGTAATTTCTTTATCGACTCTTGAATGATATTTAGATTGTCGGCAATAAATTTAAGTTCACCCTGAAGAGAAGATTTATTTAGTGCAGCCTTGGCCATTTTAACTGCTTTCCCATCTGATGCAGAAAATGTATGCAGAACTCGTCTTATATCTTCAAAATATTTAGCGTAATAGTTTGCTGCTTGCAACCATGTGCCCCATCTTATAATGGTTGGTTGCGGCGGTAGAGGTACATTTGGTAACATATTTTTAAATACATTGATTCTCTTGGGACACTTCAAAAATACTTTTTTGACGGATGATATCAAGTTATTAACATTTGGAAACAGATATCTAACTTTCTCAGCAACCCTATTTAATCCGTGAGCTGCACATGTTACGTGAGTCATATTTTGAAAAACTGAATCCAGTTTCTTACCCATTTTTGTCATATAAGGTGCTGCGTCAGTCACCAACAATAGCACTTTTTTGAAATTATCGCTATTTGAATCACAGCACCAAAAATTTAATAGGGACGTTATAATCAAATTTGCAATAGTTTCATTATTTGTCTGCTGTAAACATTTACTTGCAATAACATACGGCCGACTTGGTGTGCTGTGAGAAAGTTTGCCAATGACAACATTTGCAATTTGGTCACCGTTAGAATTTGTAGTTTCATCTACCGACACGTAGATGTAATTGTTTCCAATTTCGTTCCTAATTTGTTGATACGTTTCATTATAAATTGGAGAAAGATAATTTTTTCTGATAGTAGATTCCGAAGGCACTGAAAACTTCCCATATCGTCCAGAAATGCAATTTTGAATAAAACCATAAAAATTTGGATTTTCTAATTGATACCACGATATATTGCAGGCCACCATGAACATAGTAAGCTCTTTGTAGAATTTATATTTTTCTTCTTGAATACTTGTATGTCTTCCGGTTTTCAAGTGCCTAGCAAGAGAATAATTTTTGCGATGAAAGGTCACTTGACATTGGCTACAGCGTAGCTTAGACCCGCGTTTAATTATTTCAGGATGCTTTTTAAGCAAGTCTTCTATTTTTTGAAGAGGCATTATTTATTTTCACTCATAAATATAAAATCTGTAATAAATAGCACGTGTTTACAAATGAGAATGTCAGTGTCTGATGACATTGACAAGTATTGTTTCATAGTGAGTGTCTAAGTAGGTAAGGTACTTCTATTTAATTATCTGAAGAGGTTAAGGTAATGGGTATCAACTATTTTATAATGCAATCGGTACTAGCCTTATCTATGTGTAACCTACCGATTATTTTAGACGCTATGTATGAATTTCATACTGGTCTTCAGAACAATAGTTACGAAAAACACACACAATGTTGGGGGCGGTCACTAGTATATAGAACTAGTATCGATAAATGGGTTTATCGATATAGGAAGTCCCTAGCTGTCAAGAAGTTTCGCCCCACGGAATCCGATGTCTGGTCATGAGTAGCGTTCAAAGGGTTAATAACGTTTGGGTGGGAGTGCACCAACACAATCCCCTCAGGTTCTTCTTAAATTATATGCGTAGGAAACAAATGGTCACTCAATATTACCATTGTTTAGGATTGTTTGTCCTGAAAACTTTTCCCTAGGTATTGCCGCAGTGCTCTGCGTCGTGTAACATATTTCTCAAGCTACCTTCCGTAACAAATTTGCCGGCTCTTCACTTTTGCCCCAAAAAAATCTTACCTCACTAAAAAAATACCTTCCAGTTGCCCACCCTGTACATCACTATCATCCCGCTGTCTGTCCCTATGTATGCTTAGATCTTTAAAACTACGCAACGGATTTTGATCCGGTTTTTTTAATAGATAGAGTGATTCAAGAGGAAGGTTTATATGTACAACATAGTACCCGGGTGAAGTCGGGGCGGGTCGCTAGTAAATAAATAAAAGAAAACCCTCAAGACAAGGTAAGATCCCAAAAAATCCGCAGAAAAAGAATAAGGATGTGCATTAAAGTAATACACAGGTCTCGGGGTTAGAGTGACATAGCGGTATCCGCCAAAATAAAACGGTATTTTTGGGCGCAATTCGGCGAAGGCGCCAGGGTATTCACAACATTTACTGATAACTCGCCTGAGGTGGGCTCGTATAAGTATTTTCTTTAATAGCACATAGTTGTAATGGATGTTGGAGTCAAGTTACGTCGGGAATTAAATCGAGATGAGTGCGACTCCGGTTATGAATTAAAGGAGGGCCAGTAGTTTCATCCGATACAACTTGAAAGTTTTTTCCTCATAATCGTTTGGTTCACTGACCGTCCTAACCGCTATCCTTTCGAGAATTATGCAGATGGTGTCCTGGGGGGAATAACGTCGGATATCTCTATAGAAACTAGTCACTTGCGTCGTTTTTGTCTTGCGTTCGTGTGGCGTCTTGGGATTCGCGTGCAGGTGCTCAACTGGTGCTACTTTTCGTATTCCGATTTGATTTCACCGTGTTTCAACTGGACTTCCGACACGTTCGACCAGCGCACGTGGAAGCGAGTGCGACAAACAGTCCAGATTGTGATTGGAATCAAAAGTGACGTTAAAAATAGGCCTCCAGGACGTAGTGAAATAAACAAACAAGTTTCGTTATTTTGCGGTTGCGATAGTGACGCGTTTAATATGGATGATACGGCGCAGCTTCATTTCATTTCCTTATCGCGATTCGTTTTATGAATAAAAGCGATTTAAAATTGTGAATGCTGGATATTGGGCATTGTGACTTTGAGTAAGAATCATAATGTAGTCACAATAAATTGAAGTTACTTATTTTATTTTTGTTGCGTTTTGCGGTTGAAGGCGGTATTCAGATATATTTGAACTTTGTGTAGTCGTAAGCGGGAAAATACAATAAATACATTTAGGTAATCTCAAGAATATGCAGCTAAATAAGAAATTTTGTCGTTTTTCTTAAGAACTGAGATGTTAAAAGGTTCCCTGCCTCCTAGGGGTTTCTAAAGGTACGTGTTGGAGTTTTGAAACACGCACCTTGTATAGTAATTTCTCTGTTTGTACAGTCAGTAACAGAAGTCCCAATGCAAAATAATACGCTTAAAGTGATTAAGATACACAATCCATATTCTATTGACACTAGAATCGTTGTAGATTATTTTGAGCATTAGGTCCGCGTAGTTACTTCTGCTGCTGATTGTACACAGTTTTTATCTCCCAGGGACTCCATTTAAAGTAGCCTATTGAATTGGAATCAGAAATGAGGCTATACGCAGCATATAGCCCTCCGAATCTCTAAACTTATGTGGCAGTGGCTGGTACACATTGATTTGCATGTAGAACCGATGACCATTGGGGTGAAAAGGTTCTCGAGTGGTGGGCCACGTACTGGCAGTTGTCTCTTTTGGTTAAAAGCTTTTTTCGCCATGGCTACTCGAGCGACGATGTCTGGAGTACATCTGGAGTTTCTTGTTATCAGACTGTCTAAATATGTAAAACTATCTACTTGCTGTATGGGTATATATTGTTAATAACTCTTGGTGGATGATGAGACCTATACATACATGAAAAAAATGTCCTCGTCAATTCGTGATATTTTTTCGGTATTAAGTATATTGTATTAAGGTAATTGACGCTGAAGTATTAGGTATTTTGTATGAAATAATACCTGTCTACGGTCTCTGGCTAAAGGTTTGTAAAACATCCCTTTTAAGTTCGATCAAGCATAGTATGTAAAAACGTGAGAGTATTAGATTATTCCAATAAAATCATCATCATCATTATAATATCAGCCAAAATACATCCACTGCTGGACATAGGCCTCCCCCAAAGAATGTCTCAATGACCGGTCCTGTGCCACCCGCATCCAGCGAACTCCCGCGACCTTTACCAGGTCATTAGTCCACCTCACGCTGCGTAACTCTTAAGATCCAGTTTGTCTGTAGGAGCAAAAAGTTGCTAATTAAAGTGTACATTTGGGGTATTGCCCGTTATGGCAGCAAAACGTGGACAAAGACACAAAGGGACCGAGAAAGATTGGAAGCGTTCGAGATGTAGTGTTGGAGACGGATGGAAGGCATAAGCTGGACCGAGAGGATAACGAATGAGGATGTGTTAAGAAGGGTAAAAGAGAAGAGAGCGATCTTGGACACCATCAGCACTAGAAGGGGGAGAATCAATTGATACGGCATGACAACTTCTTTAAAAATAGAAGGAAGGAGAAGCAGGGGAAGACCACGGCGCAATTATATGGACCAAATAAAGGAAGAAGCTGGTGTCGTGTCGTATCAGCAAATCAAAGGGCTGGCTTACGACAGGGTGAAATGGAAAATACTCTACCGACAAGACGACACCTCTTAAAGAGGTTAGGGTAAAAATCTTGTCATTTTTTAGATGAAATTCGTAAAAGTGGTAGATTATGATAGATCTACTCAAAACATATTTGCAATATATATTTTTACAGGTCATATTGAAAAGTTATAAACAAAACTTAAAACTGAAATATCTCGGCTCCGAAATTATCTAACGCGTTTAATGTTATATATCTATCTATGCGTATTAAGAGGTCCTCTAAACGATTATTAAAAAAACATCCTTAGCCGCTGCAAAAAATTAAAACGTAATTTTTTCTCATACAAGGTTACCCAATGCCGCAGTGTGACTAACACACTTAGAGCGCTTTACCGCTTCAAACATTTTCTTCCTGTCAGCACTAAAATTCTCATAGTTCAAGCTCTCATTATGCCCATTATTGATTATGCTGATGTGTGCTACACTAATTACCCAGGTTTCCCAGGACAGACTAGAACGTCTACTTAATAACTCCATCAGATATATTTACGGACTTCGTAAATATGACCACATTTCAACTTTTCGCCGTCAACGTAAATGGCTTCCCATTCGTAAACGAAGGTCATTACGAGTACTCTGTACACTGTTTTCCATATTATTCGATCCTGCTGCGCCTAGCTATCTTAGGTCTAAATTTAAATTTGTAACCGCCCGACCTGGTGGTACTCTACGCCAGTCCCGAAGCCTGAAACTTGTAGTCGCCCTCATCGCACTGGATTTATGAGTAATTCCTTCACTGTCCAGGCCATTAGGCTTTGGAATGCTCTCCCGCTTACTATCAGACAAGCACAAACGAAACTCGCCTCCAAGCGCATGTTGCGCAAGCATTTTCTCAACGATCTGGTTAGTTTAGTGTCCCGAGTGTCTGTGAATAAATGTATCTTTCTTTCTCTTCTCGACTCGCAAGCGTCCAAAGACTACGGTATCTGCTTACCATCAGGCCGTATGCGACTTTGCCGCCGTCATGGTATTAAAAACATTTTCACAAATTCGTAAAAAGATACTCCCAAAGCTTTTATCTCGTCTGCAAACACAACGGTTCTGCCTCCAAAGGACACAACCTTGTAAATACCGACGCAATGCGAGGTTCGGAATAGGGGCCATGTAAGACAACCGTTACAAAACAGATTGTTTATTCTGTCTGTGCAAACACCTGACCCGGTACCGTGGTCGGCCTTATCACGCGATAAGTGACAAGATATAGTGTCCGTCTCGTTCCATTCCGGTGTTAGCCAGTGACGGACGCTCTATCTTGTCAATTATCGCGTGATAAGGCCGACCATGATACGGGGTCTGTTCTCTGTATCGATATCGTTTATCTTTTTATGGTTTAAGGTTTGATGCTTAGCCTGGATTGCACCAAAACCGTCTGTAATAAAGCGTCTGTAAGTAAGCGGTGCTCGTTAAAATCTGAATGTATGGTAAGTTTGACAAGTTCCTCTGGGATGACAGCTGCCGACGACATCTTTAACGTTGATCGGTCTGTAATCGTAACTTGGTGCATTATTTTGAACCACGATGACAATGATAGCATAATTAATTGATCTTGGTTTTTGTATTCATATTCATATTCATTTATTTCGTATTAATCATACAATGTCATTAAAAATATCATAATAATCACTAAGAATTAAAAACAATGTCAACAGGCACATAAAATACAGGACAATTGTAATTGGTGTGTGGTGTAATTGGTAGTTTATATAAAAATCAGAAAATACTATACAAAAATAAATGACGACCGGATTAGCCTAGTGGATAGTGACCCTGTCTACGAAGATGGCGGTCCTGGGTTCAAATCCCAGCAACAACAAATATTTGTGTCATGTCATGAATTTTCTGGGTACATTCAAGTATTTTTATCTATTAAATTTCCATGACAAATCTTATTGAGCTTACTATGGGGCTTATTGTTCGATCTGTGTAAGATTGTTCTCTAATAGCTATAAAAAAACTGGTTTGAACTCATTTTTTTTTCTTTTTATAACTGGTATATCTACGTGAGAGAGGTGTTCAATAAATAATATAGTTCAGTACCTGCCTCCAAGGCGTACAATATTCCTAAAATTGATTATATTTGAAAAATTACACGCAATCCGAATACTTAAGTACCTACATACTTACTTTTATTAATGCTTAAACTTATATATACGTTCGCGTACGTCACTGGTAATTTATAATAATAATTTTATTTATATCGTGTATGAACTGACGCCGTGTCAAGCTTACGAATTACATTATAACATACTAGCTGCCCGGCCCGGCTTCGCACGGTTAGTGACTTAGTGCGTAGGAATGAAACATTTTCCCGCGGTAAAAAGTAGCCTTTGTTCATCAGGGATAATGTCGGCTTCTAATGGTAAAAGAATTTTTCAAATCGGTCCAGTAGAGTCGGAGCCTATTCAAGACAAACAAACAATTAAATCTTTCCTCCTTATTATATTATATGCAGGGTTGTGGTACGAGAGTGTGGTACCTGCGGACGCGAGTAACAGTTGTCCGTGAAAATTTTGAACTTGTTGTTAATACTAGCCGCTATATACTCACTAAACCAGTGATACACAGTAGTTTTTGACGGATCTTCGTCACCAAAAGATGAACTTGATCTATGCACTGTTGTTGCGTTAAGCCACGTCGAAAATCGTAATAAATCATAGCACGAATATTTTCACGAGGAAGTTCCATTCTTGCAACGACGTGACATTTTAAACCCCCCAAAAACAAAAGAGTAGCGTAAATGAGTTTAATCTATGAATCGCCCCGTTGCCCGCTCGTCGAACTCGGCCTGATAGACTCCAGCATACTTGTAATGAGCATTCATGCGAACGTTACATTACAGGTAAAATATCACAATATTAACGGTGGCATGGGGCGTTTTAGCGAACATCGTATCGAAACGACAGTTTTGCTTCGCCGAACCGAGCAATTTTGTTCTATGCAGAGCAATTGTGTTGTCATTGCTTTAACTATTACTGTTCCTCCACCGTCCCCCTCCGCCCACACCTTCCGCGAGCCGTTTAGAGCCTTCGCTAGAATAATTGAGAAAATGTTCGTAGCAATGTTTGGTTCTAAATGCTTAGCTCTGTTCTTTTTTTTTTTTTTTTAACCTGACTGTGGCTATAATAGGACGGACCCAATATAGCGGTCGAATTGCATGGTTGGAGGGTAGCCTGGGGAAAATCCAGGGGAAGCCTCCGGCACGACTACGCGGGAAAGTTTATACACTGGAATACTCTACGAGTTTCCGCTCCAGTGAAATTGGTTGAACGGTATCAACCGAATCTGGGGTGTGAGTGGTGTCGAACTACTGGGAGTTTTTATTGCTGGTTCGCTAAAACCTAGCCTAGCTGAGAAGAGTCCAGCAAGAAACTCAGCTAGGCCCGACCTGGGTCGGACTGACTCTGCCTGGTATGCGGCGGTACCGGGACGAATAGGGACTGTGTGTGTCTGTGTTGTCGCGATCCCGCGGTGGACGTCCCCGCCGGCGGGATCTTTCGATGGACGTGTGATTTCGTCGTCCGGATCCGTGAGTGTGTGCCTAGGACGCCGGACCGTGCGGCCCCTAATCAGTGAGCGCCGAGTAACGACAGAGGGGGGAGGGATGGGAACGTAACGTAACAGCCTTCCTAACTAACGGATTCCTATGGTGCGGAGCGTTGTCAAAATAACGTCAGGCAGCCTGCTTAAAGAAACCGTACATGGTGCTAATCCCCATGTCGTGGTGCAGGCTGAGGTTCGATTGGTACCACGGGGCACCAGTCGCCCTACGGAGAAAACGATTCTGAATGACCTGAAGCGGCTTGAGAGATGACATAGGCACGTGAGCAAATACTACACTTGCATATGTCATGATTGGACGAACACAAGTTTTGTAGAGTGTCAGCTTATTCCTAAGTGACATTTTACTAAACTTGTTGATCATCGGCCCAAGCCTTCCTAGAACGAACAACGCACGGTTGCGTACCCTACGGATGTGGCTACGGAAGGTCAGTTTCCTATCGAGGGTCACTCCAAGGTATTTGGCCTCATTGACCCAGGGGATGGGTCGGTCAAACATCTGGATCGGGGCCACCCGCCTTCCTGTACTAAAGCAGTCAGACGGGTGGAAGACTATTGCAGTGCTCTTTTCCGGGTTGACTTCGATACGCCAAAGATTAAACCAACGGCCTAGGTAGGTGGTTGCCTCTTGGAGGTATCGCCGGATAGTAGCGTACTTACAATGGGTCGTAAAGAGCGCGGTGTCGTCCGCAAACAACCCCAGATGCACCTTAGGGTGCCTGGGAATGTCGTTCGTGAACAACGAGTAGAGAGTGGGAGAGAGCACGGAGCCTTGCGGGACTCCGGCCCGGATGGGGTGTGGGTCCGCTAACGTTCCCTCCAGTCGGTATCGAAAGCTTCGATCACTGAGAAAATCTCGCATGGTGAGTATGAGTCTGTCCGCTATACCGAGCTGGTATAACTTGTATACCAGTCCGTTATGTACCAGTACCTTATCGAAGGCTTTCGCCACGTTGAGAAAGATCGCACCGGTCTTGAGCCCCTGGAATCGAGAGAAACCATCCAACACATGCTCCGTGACGCGGTGCACCTGTTGGACGCATGAGTGTCCGGATCTAAAGCCGAACTGCTCGTCGATGAGGAGGTTATTCTCAGCCGTAAATCTGAGAATTCTCGTGAGTAGGATATATAGCTTTCCAAGGGAGCTAAGTAAGCTGATCGGCCTATAAGAGGCAGGCGAGGTCCGGGGTTTTCCGAGCTTCGCTATCCCTATGATTGAGATTACCTAAATGTATTTATTATAGCGGGAACGCTTTCGAATATACAAAGTTCAAATGAGAATGGTGCGAGCAACGGCAAAAAAGAACGCGTGTCAATTCATATCATTACTGCGTGCGCGTAGTCTGCAAAGACGAAATCGTAACTTTAACATACCCCGTCTAGAAGGATATTTGTGTACCTTCCAACCCACTTGCACATCCTCTCCTAGCATCTCTAATGCTCCCAATACATCAGGAAGAATTTCTGCGAGTGATATACGCCTAGCTGAGGTCCACATCCTGCGGCAGAGTCAGCTGGATTCTTTTAAGGAAGACTTCCTGCGCATCAAGAATCGAGAACCGTTGCCTCGAAGCAGCCGTCTGTTTAAACTGTCGCCATTCATTGATGACAGCGATCAGCTTAGGATGTCCAGTCGCATAGTCGCAGCAAAAGCCGTCACTGATGAAGTTAAGCGCCCACTTATATTGGACGGCAAACATCCATCAATACGCCTCTTGATAGCCAAATACCACCAGAAGGCTGGTCATGCAAACCACGCACTGGTCTTAAACGAGTTGCACCAGAGATTCTGGATTATAGGCCTAAGAAATGCAGTCCGGTTTGTAGCCCACAACTGCCAGCTGTGCAAACTCCGTCGCTCCAGAACCTTCCAACCACCGATGGGAAACCTGCCAGAAGCTCGCTTGGCTCACCATCAGAGGCCGTTTTCTTTCGTCGGCCTCGCCTACTACGGCCCTGTTCACGTCAGTGTTGGTCGGCGACATGAGAAGCGCTACGTGGCTCTTTATACGTGCTTAGTTGTTCGCGCCATACACATAGAAGTAGTCCACAGCCTTTCAACTGACGCGGCAATAATGTGCCTTCGCCGCTTTATCGCTCGCCGTGGGACTCCTGTCAAAATCTGGTCCGACAACGGAACTGCTTTTGTGGGGGCCAGTAGAGAACTGCAAGCGCTCTATAGCGAGTCAGTTGCTAACGAGACTATGCTGCTAACGAGTCCATCAAATGGCGTTTAATCCCCCCTGCGGCGCCTTTTATGGGTAGAGCGTGGGAGCGGCTAGTCCGTAGCGTTAAGGACGCACTTAAAGTGACGCTTAGAGACAGAGCTCCTTCTGACGAGGTCTTTACTACCCTTTTGGCGGAAGCTGAGGCATTGGTGAACATGCGACCTCTTACACAAGTCTCGCTGGATTCCGACGCCGACGAAGCGCTAACGCCAACGCATTTTCTTCTTGGTTCATCGTCCGGGCGCCCTATCCCAGCTACTCTTGATGAATCGGACCATCTCAGCCGAAGCAGATGGCGAAGAGCGCTTAGGCTAGCCGATCATTTTTGGAAGCGTTGGGTGCATGAATACCTACCCTACTTATCACCCAGAACAGGAGGCGGAACTCCACCAAGTATCGACGAGGGCGATGTCGTGATCATCTGCGACTCCAACCTGCCACGCGGTTCGTGGCCCAGGGTGAGATGGTGTAGTTCGAGTGGCAGATGTCGCTACCGCTGCAGGCACCTTTCGCCGACCTCTGAAGAAGCTGGCTAAGGTCCCGGACTCTTAAAAAAGGGGAGAATGTGCAAGATTGCACAACTTTTTATGGTGTTTTTAGCTTTTTATTACTTTTTATTGTCTTTGATTTTTGTACTCTTTTTATTGTCATATTTGACGTTATTATACTTTTGTTTCTACCATCCGAACCAGTGCCCTTTTGATTTATCCTAAATAAATATAATAAAACAGTTGTATTTTAATTTAATATAGGTATTAAATATGAATCCCAGAGACGATTGAAAACAATTCAATCAATCAATCAATCAAATCGTTTATTCGTAAAACATAGGTACATACAGAGGTCTTATGAATATTTTACAGTCTCACGATGTCTTCGCCATAAGGCATTCAAATGGATATTAAATAATCATATTAATCATGCATCGTGCTTATTTCAAATTACGCAAAATAAATAAAATTCAATAGTAAAAATTAAGATTTTCAAAATGTATATGTACCTAATTACCTATGCAGTAATGTTATAGTTGTAATATTCTTGTATGGAGTAGTTTAACAAATAGTGTGCTCTTCCTAAAAAAAATGAGAACCAAAAAGAAATTAGGTTTAGAAATATGAAATGTTGTCAATTGTCAGAGAGGTGACAAAGTAAGAGCGTAGACGTAGCCTTTGGCAAATTTTGTCTACTCTATTAAATAAATATAAATATATTAGCTTCTGCCCGCGACTCCGTCCGCGTGGAACTCGTTTATATCGCAGCTCCATACAAACTTTTACCCCCCCATTTCACCCCCTTCGGGGATGATTACGGGGATAAAAACTATCCTATGTGACTCTCCATCCCTTCAACTATCTCTACTTAAAAAATCACGTCAATTCGTCGCTCCGTTTTGCCGTGAACGACGGACAAACAAACAAACAAACAAACACACACATACACTTTCGCATTTATAATATTAAAGTATGGATTAGGGGGGGGGACAATCTTACACAAATCGGCCTAGTCTCAAACTAGCAAAGCTTTTACTATGGGTATTAGACGACGATAAACACACTTATATAGATAAATACATACTTATATACATAGAAAACATGATGCCTCAGGAACAAACATTCGTGCTTATCACACAAATAAATGCCCTTACCGGGATTCGAACCCAGGACCTCTTGCTTCGTAGGCCACTACTACTAACTAGGCTAAAGCGGTCGTCAAAGTACCTATTGTTAACTTATAGTATTAAGTTTCGCAGTGTGTATTAATACTTTGGAATACTTACAGTAAGGGCCTCCCCACACTACCGGCGTCTTGTGAACGCCGGTAGTGTGGGGGGGGGGGGGGGGGCTAACAGCAAGGGTGCAGACGATTTTATTGTACCCATCTGTTCGTGACAGTGTCCCGTTTCAACAAATAATAACTTGATATCGTGTGGCAAAGGCACGAGTATACGCCGTACAGTTGACTTATATACTCGTACATGTGAATTTAAATAAATAAATAGATAATATATTAATATTAATATCTAGCATCTAGCTGTGGACGTCTTTCGGCTGATATGATAATGATTATACAAATATTTGGGGACAATCTCACACAACTCGACCTCGGTCTAAACGAAGCAAAGCCTGTATTATGGGTACTAGACGACGATATGCTCGTACATAGTTATATAAATGTATATTTATTAATAAATCAAGAATCAAATGTTGATTTAAATAATTGATTTTGATTTTATACATTAATACACAGAAAACATCCAAGACCCAGGAACAAAATATTCGTGCTTCTCCCACAAATAATTTCTGTGTACAATATTTTACGTTTAGCGTTTATTCATTCCAGAAATACAACGGGTTAAATCCATGAAATGGCGTGGTTTTCGTTGTTGAATAACCTTTAATTAACGGTGGGTAAAACTGTACTGTGATTTGCTTCAAATCTATTTCTTAACACCGTTAGCACGTAAGAGTAACTCTTATTTGATAACGAACTTTGCCAGTTTGGGAACAAGGAGCTGGTTTCTGGTTCAAGAATATCCGATTTTATTATCGGATCCGACACCCGATAAGTTACTTTCCAGCTTTAAGAACCGGTCTAGTTTTCGGATCTAAGGTGGTCTTTCACATTGCCGCCATTACAGACATAGATATATCTCATGTCATTGTATATGCAAAGTTTCGTTACAATATCCAACACGTAGTTTTAAAATGAGAGCGTAACTACGTGTGTATGGAGAATCGAGCTTACTGCTCTTAAGCAGTTTTGAATGTCCCACTTCAATACACATTGATGTTTACAACCGTTGGATTGTATAGGGTTATCTGAAGTCACAGACGAATGCCAACAAGCCCTCAACATCGCAGCCAAAAGTTTGAAACTGAGATCAAACTCGATTTGCCTTCATGCGGAGAGAAGCCTTTGTCATACGTACCTACTTACTCCACAAATATTTGCATCGTTTCCATTCGATTCAAGATATGGTCCAACTTTCTTTTGCGATTTATTTCTTCTTTTTAAGATTTTTGTTCAGTTAGGGATTGCCGCTTTATACCGATATAGACGCAGCTTGGTTGTATGTTGTGAAACTCATGCAATATTCATTGGCTCATTGGCAAGAGAGATTGGAGTGATATCTGAAATAAGATTTACTCGTATGTACTCGTACGTACAATTAAGTTTAATACCTACTAAGTGGCAGCACTTGAAATAACTTACTTTTAGTTTTCTTTGAACACTGCTTAATTAATGTTTTGTAAAATTTAACAATTAGATGTGTTATCAGTAAAATGCTTCACCGGGTTGGTAGTTAATGATACGCGTGTCGTGTACGTCTCATCTTTCCGCCGAAATGCGAATGGAAACATCAGAAACCATATTCAAGCGTCGATTAAGAAACTTTCTATTGGAAAATCCACTGTATTCTATGGGATTTTTTTGACATAACCGCATAATTTTTATTTATGGTTTTTGATATAATTCAATTATTGTTATATTATGTACTGACGATCCGTTTAGGTGATTCACTCGTATGTAGTTCACCGTGAACTTTGATAAAGAATACATAAATTTAAATTAAGTGGACATAGTGATATTTCAATTGTTAGTTATTATTCTTCCAATTATTTTTATTGAATGTTATTGTATGTTATTGACGATCACAATCAAATTGGATTTTTCAAAGACGAATTACAATATACAGGATGTTAACGGGGTCATGATCCGGAATGACAAAAAGCGAATAAGATGATCATACTGAACAACCTTTCCCATGGGACCAACCACGAAATCGCAAAAAAAAAAGTGCCAATTAAGAGTTAACTGTGAGTTAACTGCGATTTAATTGAGAGTTAATGTATGGAATACCTGGTTTTATTTTGCGATTTCGTGGTTGGTCCCATGGGAAAGGTTGTTCAGTATGATCATCTTATTCGCTTTTTGTCATTCCGGATCATGACCCCGTTAACATCCTGTATATTATTATGCTGTCCATGCTTTTCTACCGTGGCGTATTGGCACCTTTATGTTTTCTTTAGAACGATAGATTTAACCTGAACTGGGAGAATGTACGCCCCCTATCTGTAACGTTGGGTATTCTTTAGAGAAGTTGCCAAAACCTATCGGCAGTAACTTAGTAGATAATAATAAATATTCCCGGCCCAGTCTTATTTGAGACTCCATTTCCTTGTGAAAAAGAGTCATTTGGATGGTAACATCGCATGTTTCAAAGCAGCAAGTACCTATTATGCATCTGTTGCTTATATTTTCATTGACAGATCTGTGTTTAGTCATTAAAACTAGTAGCGTATTTAATTTACACTATTGATGTAATCATAAATTATTCCACAGTGTAATATTGATTTTAGGGTATTTTTTACCATGTCAGCCTATGGACGCTTGCAACTCCAAAGGTGTCACATGCGCGTTGCCGACCCTTTAAGAATAAATACACTTATTTCTAGAAGAACCCTATACTGTAGTCCCTCGGAATGAGCTCATTGCGCAATCGCAGCGTTCGAGCGAGGAATCATTTCCTGCACCCTAATTACCAATCTAATAGTTGTCTGTTAGAAAACGCCTTATGACGTTAATTTTGCCTCTGGTGCTTTCTTTTACTGCGCAAAAAAAAAATATACTGGGTGGAACAGATCGATGGACTTTTAAGCAAATGGGATATAGATCAGGTTTAGTGCTTTACTTCTCACCTAGTAACCATATTAATATTTCTAACGGTCACCGAGATACAACTTGTTAAACTTTGGTGAAAAAAACTGTATGTTTCAACCCTATCCAGCAGATTCAATGACGTGAACATCGGATGTGAACTTTTCTTGTGACTTGTGACATGTGTCAATTTCAAATGAAAATAATAACTATGTATAGTATTAGGGTTGTCACTAAGATAAAATATTTCGATTTTTATGTTTTTTTTTTTCTTTTAAATCCAGCTTAACATTTATAATAGATCGTTTGTACGTCACTTATATAACACTGTCCTTTCAGCTTAGTCCAAGGAAATGTTCCTCCCTGTATATAAATAAACGTGAAGGCTATTAAACGGTTTATCGATAAAAGTCATTAGTCACTTTTAGAGGCGGTAATGGCTACTAAGTCGCAATCGATGGCGTTAGTGGTTGAATATATTAATATCGTGATACCTATTTAACAAGCAAACCTTTGGCGGGTCGAAATGGGGGTGAATGACCCAAAACATGTGACAACAAAATACAGTTACGTGTGTCCACCTACATTGCCTATTTAGCATTTTAAAACTAGCTTGGAAAATTTTGTTAAGGATGTCTTATAAATTACGGCTCCAACTTGGTATTAAATTTCAAAAGCGCAGACTCGGGAATGCTACCTGCCGCATTTTAAGCGCAAGGTAGAATAAGTAATTTGTATGTGTATACAGGGTGATTCAGGATACATGAGCAGGATCAACCCTAAGGATTCAATAGTTTATAAGCTACTCAGTCGTACCAGCATTGGTAAGATTAACGTGAATTTTTTTTTAGTTGTGTAGGGTGACCATGATTTATTGTGAATGAAACTTTTACACAAAATGTAAAAAAAAACTGTGGGCGTTTAACTTAATTACGATGGTAAAAGATCCATTAACATTAACTGTATGTGTAGGGTTGATCCTGCTCACGTCTCCTGAATCACCCTGTATATCAGTATTTTTGGTTTTTCTATGGTGATTTGAATCAATCACCGGGGTTGTGACATAATGAATTCATTTAAGTCCGTGGAAACTTCATAGAGCCTTTGAAATCATATTTTAATGATGAAATTTTTTTGATCTCTGCAGTATCATGATATATAATATCAAATATAATTTTGTATTTTATTCTTCTTAAAGGAAACGGTAATGATGGTTTTATGTAGAAGGCAATAATAGAGCCTAACAATTTTATATAGTACTAGTTAGGTGTATACTTACTCGGAGTTTGTCACTGACAGATTAGTCCATTTGATGTTCTTGCTTAACGCAAATAAAGTAAGATAAGTATTTAATACAAAACGTTACGTTTGTGCCTTAATAACGTTTATCTCAAGAATTTTTCGGAAATAGTTTAGGTGACTCTTTTTAGTCTATTTAGAAATAAGTACTTATAAATTATGTAGCAGTACCAAGACGCAAAAGCGCTGTGTTTTCGTTTGGCTTTTGCTCACTTATTTTTTGCATATTTATTACGCTATCGGTGAGAATCTGTTATTAGCTCACTGTCACTACTGTTTTAAGCTACTGTGTAGTATTTAAGCTGATGATCTTCCTATATAAATAAATAAATAAATAAAGACTTTATTCTGTACGTCTTAAGGTAGTTAGTTTACTAATTGTCGGTGGTAAACTGAAAATAATTTACATGTAGTTAATGATATAATCTGTCTACTTGCGGTGCCTTTACGTCTAGGAAGGATCTAGATTAACCGATAAAGACATGTTGTGCATGTCAGTCATTTTAAGAGTCCGCAGTAAGCTCGGCCGAATTTCACCTTCCCATACAAACGGAGTTTCGTTCTCATTTTAAAACTACGTGTTGGATTGTAACAAAACTTTGCATATACAATGACATGAGGGAGCATAAACTGGAGCCATTTAAACTAATTACAAACCTAGATATACGGTTTGTAATTAGTTTATATTTTATGGCTCCAGTTTATAAAACAAACGAAATACAGCAAAAACCAGTTTTGTATGAAAAACGTAAATTCGCTGTATTTTTTATGGTATCTGAAGCTACATAAACTAATTACAGACCTGGATATACCTTCACTTATTCTAAATACAAAGTTTCAGAGCAAACTAGCTAGCCGTTTTAAAATGAGAGCGTAACTACGTTTGTATGGAGAATCGAGCTTACTGCGGACTCTTAAATGTGCTTCCAGATTCTTTCCACAGATTCGGCTTATCATCCTCCTAGCGTTATTCCCGGTTGTGCCCTAAAGGAGGAGCCCGGGGTCAGCTTCGACACCTATTTAATTCGGCTTATACGACGAGAAATATTAGAACACCGTGAAATGAAGCTTATGATTAATTATGATTTGCTCTTAACGAAACAAATGATTTGATTAAATACTAGGTTCCACCCGCGACTTCGTCTGCGTGGACCCGGGATAAAAACTATCCTATATTTTAATCCAGGCTATAAACTATCTTCGTGCAAAATTTACAATTTCCATCAAATCGCTTCATCCGTTTAAGCGTGATTGAGTAACTAACATCTAAACATCGAAGCGTCCAAACATCTAAATTTTCGCATTTATAATTATTTGTTTCGTGTATTTTTTAAGTAGCTGAAGACGATGATGGTCAATTTTTCCTTTGTATTTGTTCTCTGTAACAAATCGTTTAATAATTATAAATCGTTATTACGTAGACACTTATGGCAAACTATCATATAGCTCGTCTACATCGCAGCCTATTGACACTCGCAGCTCCAGAAAATCGCATATAAACATATAAATAACTATTAGGGGGACAACCTTACACAAACTAGTCCCATAGTAAGCTCAATAAGGCTTGTGTTATAGACGACTATATATTTAATAGATATAAATAAATAGAAAGACACCCAAGACTCGGAAACAAATTAATGTTCATGGTCATCAGTCATCAGTGTCATCACACAAGTATTTGCCCTTGCCGGGATTCGATCCAGGACCACATTATTGATTAATACTTTTTTTTTATTTGTATACATGCGGTTTATATATAGCCGCAGCATATTCGGTGCCGTCTTTTATCTTGAGCTTGATCACGCTTGGTTAATCTACAATAACGTGTAATTAGTTAGGTATTCATTATCATACCCTGTTACCATATTCTGGCAAATAAAGAAATTTTGATTTTGATTTTAATGATTAGAAAAATCGATGTACTAATAATGTAACAATACATAAAACCCACAGCCTAATCAAAGTACAAAAGTGAAAATTTTAAAATTAGATTTAAAACTGACCTTTTTTTGCCAAATACGATCAACGTTGTTCAGGGCAAGTTCTTCATTGAAAAAAAGATTTCAATCCTAATGGAATGTTGTTTATTTCACCCAATTTCGTTCAACTTTTCCATTTCAATTGAATTCAATGAATCCTGGACCCAAAGTTTGAATTTACTTTGACGACTCATACCAAACGAAGTGTCGCTAGCCACGTTTCGTGAGGTGCATAGTAATGCCTATAATAGAGCGTCCACCGAACCAGATAAAAATGTCTAATAAAAGTTACTAGGACTGTCGAAATGCAGACGAAATAACCTCCTTCCAAACATTATCAAGAAAACAATTTGAACACATAACAGGGAAACGTTATTAAAGAAGAATAACAAACAACATTTCCAAAGAACATTTTCACTTCTCATGCTCGAAAAGCGTGTCATATTAGGCTTCGCAAGCGGGCCTAAAGTAGTTCATTTAGCCTCTAGTGAAAAGATGTAGACATATTTATGATTTGTAAAACATTTAATTTGATCAGTCAAAACACTTCACCGTATTAAATCCACCAATCACAACTCTTTCAAAATAGTAGATTGTACAACAAGTGCATAAAACGCACCATTTTACGCGAGACGCTTATAAAATCGGGATGGATATAAAATCGAGTGTAGAATGGGTTTTATGGACGAATTGTACACTCTACTTTTCACTTCGATTGCGAGGAAATGTAATGAAAATAAAAAACTACAAGTTTATTTCATGAACTTTTATTGTGTACTTTGTCTGTTGGTATAAGGATACCAATGGACCTTGGTCTTAGAATACTAACGAAACATAATGAAATAAAAATAAAGAGTTTATTCTATGAAGTTAAAGTTGCTCGTGTGGCTGTTGGACCGAGTGCCTTGGTCTTCGACGAAGTTTTTACTTTATGCACTAGAGCATAAAAAAAGACTTTATGTCGCCTACGCACAGCATAAAGACGAATTTTTATTTGCTATCAACTAACCAGAATAGAGCTGGGTGGTACTAAAGAGCGACAAACTTTAAAAGGCCAAAATAATGTGTGCCATACGATTAAATAATAAGCTAAATATTAAAATAGAGCAATCAGAAAACACAATTCATGTCAAACATTAGGTTTATTTAATCCCTAAATCACATTCATTAAAAAAAGCCTCTGAGCGTCAATAGCCGCGTCCAAACGTTCAAGCGTGATTGACTACATACTTGGCATAAGCTATGAGATTGAGAGGGATAGACCTCACCCAACCGGGCTCGCTCGCTCGGTCTATCTCGCTTTATCTTATGTGCCGTATACTGCGCGCTTGGCCGTTTGGAGGCGCCTATAGACGGTGAGAGGCGTTTATTCGTGGAGTCAATAATTTGGATCTGTGTCAAAGCAGTTTATTAAGGCGCCGTAGGTTCATGGTCTTCTCTCCCTCTCACTGAGCATAAGCGTGAGCGAGATGGAAGTGCGTGCTCGGAAGCGCGGATATCATGTTTTTTAATTTTAATTTTTTGGCCGTTTAAATAAATAAAAATGTAAACACTGATTTCTCTCAAACATGATATTGCCGATTTTTAGAAGCAATTTTAATATTTATAGCTTTTGTGCATAATTTGTTACGAATATTTTAAGTGTATTTTTGTGTGTTTTAGACCTATGTTCGTGATTTCTTTCTATCGAGCGAAATTTGCTTAATCATGTTTTGAAGCACTAATTTCCCTGCAGAAAAGCCTCATGATTACTATTCGTATTTTTTGGAAACCATATTATTATAAACAAACGCATTATATTGTTTCAAAAACTCTGTTTGCTTAACTTCGCTGAACCTACGGCGCCTTAATAAAATCATGCCGCCAATTTGAACAATCTTTTCCCCGTGGAATTTATTATCGATTATGGATAGATAATCTTCGTTTTTGAGTCGAAGATATTTATAACAAGTTTTTTTTCTTGAGTGAAATAATAAATCAAGCCAAATGAAATGTAATATGAAATAGGTATGTACATATTTAAATATGTGCGAAGTGAATGCTGTCTAATTTAAATTAATATGAACATTTAATATTGACATAATGTATTTCAGATTGGTCATAATTTTTGAGTGGACGTAATTCCAAATGGCCGTTTTTCTTTCGACGTATATCACAATTATCAATTTTAGTATTAAGACTTTTTTTTGCATTATTTGTGGTTAACTCTTTTCAATGCCGATGTTTTTGAAATTGTAATTTTGTCAGATAATCAATCAATCATTTCCAGTTGTAAAATTTCCATTTATGCTGAATGCCATTAAGTGGTAAGTAACTTATGTCATCGATGTGTTTCGCTCGCTCAATGAAAACAAATTGGAATTTTCCGCAGATTGCCCACAACACTAAACTTCTCCTTTCACCATTTAGTTACTCATGGTCTCTTCATTATTCTTTCTTATAGTTAAGTTGTTATTCTGTTGTTCTGTTTTCACCTAGTCAAATCATATATTTTCTTGCATCGTCTCCACCACCCAAAGGTTGTCTGGAAGAAATCGCTTTTAGCGATAAGACCGCTTGTTGTCTACCATTGTTTATATTAAATAAATAAATAAATATTAGGGGACAAATCTTACACAAATCGACCTAGTCCCATAGTATGTAAGCTCATTAAGGCTTGTGTTATGGGTACTAGACGACGATATATATAATAGATATTATATACTTAAATACATAGAAAACTTCCATGACTCAGAAACAAATATTTATGCTCATCACACAAATATTTGCCCATACCGGGATTCGAACCCAGGACCTTCAGCTTCGTAGGCAGCGTCACTACCCACTAGGCTAACCGGTCGTCAAACCGGTCGGTATATTGAATTTACCTCTATTTTATTTTTACTATGTCTGGTGAGCAAAAAATAATATTTGTATTGTATTGTATTGTAATAGGTTAGGTACAGTCAGCGTCATATAGTTAGTAGCACCCAGAGTAGCCAAATATTTCGTAACACACCCTTATTCTTACAGTAATAAAGACGTGTACCGAAATATTTGGCTACCTTGGCTGCTACTAACTATATGACGCTGACTGTACCTACACATGTCAAAATATCGTCATCATCCAATGTACCTATTTACTGCATTTGATGAAGATGGAAAAAATATATATTTTTACCTCTTAAATTGATATCTAAATATGTATTACAAACAATTTATGAATGACATCACTACACCTATAACAGCAACCTAGACTAGGATATATTGCAAAGCAATAGGTACTAAATGCTAAATAAACGGACACCATTAATAGTGTCCCAATTAGATAGATATTTTATAGGAGAAACCATACTGGACTTCCCTCAATTATGTAATCCCTAAACGGAACTACTCGTATGTCATATTTGTTTACGATTCAATTCGGCCTCGCCGGTACCGACGTGTCAATTCAATTAGCAATGTTTCGATATTTCAACGTTAAAAATATTTCTGCCGCATTGAATTGGTGTCGTGGTTATAATTGGAATCCAATTAAGATGTAAATCAGGAATAAATATAACCTAGCAATTGTATTCGATAAATACGCTGGATAAATACGAGTAAGTATACAGGGTGAAAATTTGAATGTGATACAAAATAATAATTAAAAGTCATCTTTCCAATGTTAGAGATCCTCTGGTTGGTGTTATTTTTTTATTTTATTTTTGTAATGTATGTTTTACCTTGGGGCATCGGACAATCTTACGAACTCGTCAAATATTTTGGTAATAGCTAAAAAGGATTGACTGATTTTGGACATTGGTTTAAGCGTGAAAAGGTAACAGATTCAAGATTTGAAATAAGATATCCTAGCATATAACTGGACCATCTCTACTTTCACGTCTTAAAATCTAAGGGCCGGGATACACGGACTGCTCGAGCAGTTATCCAGTGATCAACATACACGGACCGCTCTTGCAGACAGAGGCAACAGCTTGAAGCTGCCATTGATAACTGCTCGAGCAGTTGGCCTAACTGCTCGAGCAGCGGGCAGTCGGGTGGGGAGCGTGCGCGTTGCGGAATGAAGAGCGCGGGCGGAGGTAACTGCGCTAGAGCAGTCGACAGCTCGAGCAGTCAGTGTATGCCCGGCGACTGCTTGACCGCACGATGAAATTTCACCGTGCAGTCAACCGCCCGAAGCAGTTGAAACTGCTCGAGCGGTTCGTGTATTGCGAATGAGAGTTTTGTATGGAAACTGCAGATCACCCATCGGCGACCGCTTGAAGCTGCTGGCACTGACTGCTTAAAGCAGTCCGTGTATGGCCGCCCTAAGTGTCGCGGAAGACGCCCGCTGTCAAGCCGCTGTGCGCGGCTTGGTAATATGAACTTTAAATACGGTGTATACATTATTTAATATCGTTTTAAGATTGTAAAATCCGTTCCGATCCTATGCGATGCGTTCCGTTTGGTGGGAATTAACCTTAAGACCACTAGAATAACAGCCCAGTATATTTACGTTTATAAATAACGTTAGACCTATCTCGTGAGATGTTTCTAATCTCAAAACCTAACGGCATCTTGGCATAATGTAAGGAACGTGAGTTTAAGATTTAACTAAGCTTCTACTTATTCGTATTTATAGTAGAAAGGTTAAGCCGCCCGCAGCTGCAAATAACTTTCTTACCTTTTGGTCACAACGGGGGGACCCGGAAATATTCTGAGATGAGAGTGTATAGTGTCACTAGAACATGATAGATCAAGTTGAATTGCGCCAGTATTTAGACTTTACTATGGGTATATACCAGGGAGGCCGCGCATGCGATTTTTTAGACACCCGCGGATGCGGATTTTGGGGCAAGACACTCAAAAATGTAAATAAGCAACGTCTTTAGGGTCACGCAGTACTCGAACATGTTGCGACTGATTTATTGTAAATTGTCGTTGAAAACCTAACGCATCACTGATAGCGAATACGGGGAACCGTCAGGTTACACAAACGAAATGAAGATTCTTATTGGCAAATGAGTAATGACGAAAATACTGATCACGCGCGCGGCACGCACCGCGTTGGTCCCTTTCTTGTCGCGAAATGCACTACATCCGCATCCACAAAAACTCCGCATTAATATTTGCGGATGCGGATGTTGAAAATTATGCGGAACATCTGCGGATGTGAATGCGAATGTCTGCAACATTGGTATGTACACAATTGTCCAAGAAAATGTGCTGGACAAGGCACAGACGAAGCAGGTTGATAATCTGTTAAACAGATAAAGTTAAAAAGGATAAAACATTGACATAGAGGTGCTGACATTTGAGCATTCACTTTTAATGAGCTTTCCAGCGAATCCTATACTATTAAACGAGCAATATTTGTATACTCGTATATATTTGAAATTTTTTTATGCGCGAAAAAACGATGTAGCTGGGTCTCATGTCTTGGAAAATTCGTTTTCTCCGTGTTTTATCTATATTCAGAGCAGAGCTCGGTCGCCCAGGGACTGTTACATTACAGGTAAAAACTCACCAAAGAAACCGAGCCTTTTATGGGAGCATTCTAGCGAAACGACATTAAATTAGCTTCGAGCCTTTTGCGGAGCCGAGCAATATTGTTACTGCTGCCGCCGTCTCGCTCCGCTCACACCTACAGCACAGGAATTAATATGCCTGGGCGACACTTCGCCCGAATGTTGTTGCCGTCCTTGTCTTACGGATATTATACGTTAGACAAGGATGGCAACAACATTCGGGCGAATTGTGGCCAAGGTATTAGAGCGCCCGCTAGAATTATCGAGAAACTGCTCGTAACGATGTTTGGCTCTGCTCGATGTTCTCTTCGACGAATTCAAAAACGGTTAATGCTCCATATTCTGTTACATGTGAATGCTCAAGTCTTTAACACTTTCACTGCTAGGAACTCGCCTAGCAGGCACCTATGCCGTAGTCGCTTTCCGCTACATACGAGAAAAACCACGGGATCGGCTACGAGCGTAGCGCGTAGCGACTCTTGGCAGTGAATGTGTAGCATTCAGACAGGAAGAGGTATTTTCAGTATACGAGTACCTGTACACGTACTTAGATAAGCTGTACATTAAGTAACTACCTTAATATAATTTAGTTATGTAATAATCAGTTTATAAAACATTATATTTACCCGGGTCTCAGTAAATTGTCGGAACAATTAAAGTAATGCCGTTTTAATTATCTTTTTAAGTATTTTTTCTCCCTTTTAAGACTGATAGCCAGTCAATTAATTAATTAATAGTCAGAGTAAGGAGTCTTTCTGAGAGCATCACTGAGTGTGGGCTTCCAGTCCCCACCACCATCGATGTCAAATTTCCGTGACTAAATGTATTAGATGCTTTTATGGTCGACCGTCCTTTTTTTGTCATTCAGTCATCACAGTCATTAATGAAGTAAGTAGTACTACTCGTTCAAAGGGTTGCAATGAGCAAACATTAAGGGTTATTGCGGCCAACTTCTCTGTTCATAATCTTCGATCGTGTCATAAAATTGTATTGTCACCGATCTTACATAAATATGCCAAAATTCAGCTCAATCGGATAACGGCTAAATGGTTTGCAAATTTTATGGACAACTTACATACTTTACTTTTAATTATTTTTAACCCCCAAGTTTGACGTGTATGTGAATCTGTGTGTCTGTCTGTCTGTCTGTCTGTCTGTAGCTCCTAAATGAACGGATCGAGATGGTTCTTAGCTACGCTTCAATAAAATCGGTTCAGCCGGTTTTGAGATATTGCACTTTAAAATGAAAATGTTCGGGGTTTTATCAACTTTTCTAAGTTGTTAATGAAGCTTACCTCATACGAACAGTGTAAGTTTAGTAAAAGCTTACATTTAATAGTTGTACTTCATTAAAATATTTTTTTGTGCAATTTGATAAATTACACCTACAGTCTGTTCAAAATAGCTTGGTGTGGGTGACACAGACGCAACGTTTCGTTTACTCAAAAAATGTTGATGCGGTATAAATATATGGAAAATAAATATTTCAGATGCAGCTTGAATAAGACTGCCGTAAAATATTAGAACATAAATAACTACGAGTATGTTATACGAAATAAATTTGGCTTACCAGATTTTTATTATCAATTAATAAAATTCAATAGTAAACGTTATATGCATGTAGCGAAACATCAGAGACTCGTTTAGTGATGGAACATGGTGGAACTTGAGTATATATATCGGTATTTATTATTTGGTAAGTGATGCAAATTCTTGTAAACTTCGTTTATTCTTACCTGATTATAAACTGGACAGCACAAATAAAAATAAAATACGTTAAACCACCTACATAAAACAAATCGAGACTGTAAATAGAAAAGATGATTTCTAATTTGTTGCTTAGGATTGATTTATTAAGCTAGTAAACACCATCTTGATGTGAATTAGACAAATTTTAGGAGGAGGATAAAGAAAACGTTTCGCATACAAGGCACTAGCACTCGTACTGAGAATTTCGCATCTACCCACAAATTACAGAAAAAGGCTAATGCCCTTAATTTATTAATTAGGAATTGAACAAGAATCAATATATCCGATCTCTTTTTATTTTCGTACTTGAGTAAGAAAGGGGTGGAACCATGTTATCTAACACGTCTTCATAAGTTTTTTTTTTTTCAATTCAATTCAACATTAATTCATGAATAATATAATGTATGTGTTTAAAATTTGTACATAAACTGAATAATAGAAGTAAATACTATAACTAGGATCACGTACTTACATATTTTTCACAGTTACTTAGTAAAAACTAGTTTTTTAACCTTGTGCAAATATTTCTTCAATACTATAAACGCACCCCGTCAACAAATATGCATTGTCTCCGCTTTCTCGCTCTCCCAGGCATAAATGTCGCCACAAAACAAGTATCTGTATTAGCTTAGCCTAATAATTACTACTTTTATCGACTCAAGTTTCGATACTTTCACCTCTCTAGTCTGAGATTTTCGCAGCTGTCACCAGCACCAAGGTATTTTGAACAGACGGTAGTGGTAAAAACTTGGGAGCTGAACTATTTACCTAAGTTTTCTTACTTAATTGCAATGCAAATGGCTTTCTCAAAGTAAGTACTCAGTTGAAGTAGAAACACGAAAACACTATTAAACTTGAACAAAATAAATAAGTACCTACACAAATTGCAGTCATTATTTCAATCGTGGTTGATTTAGCTTTTTGTCTATAAGTTCTTGACGTGCGTTAATATTGTTTATTAGATCGTCATCGTCACCATCAGCATACTGGTTCACCATCCACCAGAGATGTGCGATGATATCCTACTAATCTTATAAATGCGAAAGTTTGGATGTTTAGATGTTTGGATGTTTGTTACTCGATTATGCTTAAACCGCTCAGCCGATTTGGATGAAAATTTGCAAGAGAATAATTTATAGCGTGGATTTAAATATAGGACAGTCTTTAACTCGGGTCCGCGCAGACGAAGTCACGGGTAGAAGCTAGTGTTTTCATATATTTGACACCTCGTATATTTGACATCATCATCATCATCATATCAGCCGAAAGACGTCCACTGCTGGACATAGGCCTCGGAAACTTACCCCCGAGTGTCTTACAAGCCAACCTGAGGGCCCATATTTGACAGCTAGAAGTGAAAATATGGGCGAGGGCCAAATTCTAGGCCAAAAGCCTGGTTAGTCGGTAGTTAGCCATACAAACTGAAGAAGGGAACGAAGTTCCGTTGTGACACAAAAATTGACCATAGAATGTATGGTTAGAAAACGTTCATAAAAAAAATAAGAGAGAATTTGGTCCTTACCCTTATTACAACACAGATTTTATCCGATTTAGATGAAATTTGGTAGAGAGATAGTTTGAGTCCCAGAAATCATCCCCTAAGGGGGCGGAAAATTGTATAGAGCTACGTTATAAACGAGTTCCATGCGGACGAAGACGCGGCAGAAACGAGTGTTTTCATATATTTGACACCCCGCATAATTGACAGCTAGAGCTTCGCACGTCTCCTGGATATTGACCCTAATCTTCGAAAGCAATTTCCAAAGCTGTTCCTCTGCTATGCCACTCACAGCTTGTATCGACTCACCGCTACCTCTACCACCTACCTTACTACCGACTCCTACCTACTATCTATTGACGGCGAGATTCGTAAATACTCATACTCATTTATTTATAATACACAAATACATTACACGTCAAAAAGTTAAGTTAAGTTAATACCGAGCGTAACCAGAGATCAGAACGAACTAGTTCGCCTCAGGGCTGTTATTCCTTACGCGCTCATGCACCTCACTTTACCCGTCACGCCCAACGAAACTAGACCCACTACCAACGCTTAATTACTACGAATCGCGGCATCAAGATACCTTAGTGTGCGAGCATTGAGGTAAGCTTAAACAAGTTACAGAATAGTGGGGCTGGTCTCAGTGATCATTAAGCGTCGTCAAGACCAGCGCACCGTTGCGTTGCGCGCGCGCGCAGTTGCCCGTGTGGTGTCGGGTTAGAATTTCACCACCCCCTTTCTTCCCGTTGGTGTCGTAAAAGACGACTAAGAAGTGAAGAAGGTTAAGAAGGAAGGGAAGGTAGGAAGGTAAGAGTGAAGGTTGAAGTGTGTTGTGGGCGATGGGCTACCAACCTATTACTGCAATTCACATTTTGTCGATCTTTTATACCCACATTTATGCTAAATGTGGCGCTGGAACATAAGTTGCATGTGCTCTGCCTATCCCTTTTGGGAATAAAGGCGTGAATATGTATGTATGGATGTAAGACCAGAGCAGCTTTAAGGACACGGTACACCGTTTCTTGTCCGCTCCGAGTCCGGCCCCAGCCCTGCCGGCAAGCGCCCATCTTTCCCCGTTTGCCGGTCCGGCATCGCCCGTGCGTCGGCCGGCAAACGGTGATCCTAGCCAAAACCGTGGGAAACAGGATGTCAATCACTAACAGGCGAAATATGTGACTTCGACCAACACTTTATTTAATCGGGTTTTATGTTCCAGCGACGGCCTGGGCACGTAATGAGCACGGAACGGTGAACAGTGAATCATCCTTTACGTATTCTGTCAGTTGCCGCGTTCTTACGTATGATAGTACCTAGCGTGATAACTATTATAGAGAGGTAAGCGACACGTCACATAGCTCGTATTTCGAGCATCACGACTGGTAAAATACTTACGTACGTTACGTTTTATTCCCGGTGGTGAGTAATGTCTTCAGAGCTCCTAACACTGCGCTGTCCTAGTGACGGACCTGCATTTGACCCAATCTATCAATACAACGAATACTCAAATCAACAAAGAGTCAGAAGCGTCCATAGACTACGGTGTCTACTGGTGGCTACTTCGTCATGTCATGATAAAATAAAAAAACCGGCCAAGTGCGTGTCGGACCACGCACAACGAAGGGTTCCGTGCCTATTAAAAAGATCGTATCGTTACTGAAATCTTATGGCACTTACGTCCTTTTCTTTAAGGAAGGCAGTTTTTTAGAAATCTCAAAAACCTTTGAACTGATCTTGTTCAAAACAATTTTTGTTTAGTAATTTAATTACAAAACTATGTAGCGGCTAACAAAATTAGGTGTATTTTGTTAGCCGATCCTCAAAATTGTATTCATATACACCTTAAAGTATTCGAGTAAAATGCCTTGTGACATACGGACGGACAGACAGACAGACAGACAGACAGACAGACATGACGAATCCATAAGGGTTCCGTTTTTTGCCATTTGGCTACGGAACACTAAAAACTGGCGACGCACTACGTTTTGCTAAGACTCAGTCTCCGCTTTAGAATTAGCCTGTTTATCAATCAGAGCTAAGCTATTGATCGCTATTTTATGCAGACAATATGCGCTGTGTCCTAAAGTTTTGTATGCTCATACCTAAACAATACTACTTGTCTAATGAGAAGGACGCATCACGCATGAATGGTAGGAATTTATTTAGCCTCATACTTCGCACGGCAATCATAACCACTCACGATAATGACCATGTTTGCCGAGTTAACAGCGCAACCAGGATACATTGTGTGATATCATATTAGTCATAAATGCTAATAAGTCAAAGTACTGTTTTGTCATATTACATAGCAAAATGCAGGTACCTTACAGACTCCAGCATGTGGGGTATTTGGTTCGAAAGATGTGTATTTAAATAATATTTGGGATATGGAAATAAATTGCCCACCTTTTCCATACTAGAGGCGGATAAATACTGGGAATATACTCGATATTTACCTAAAGTCTACCCATCTCACTATTTTGCTCGGTACTGTACCGTTATGTTACTCTATTTCTGCATGCAAAAAGTCCTTGAAGGAGTGTAATAATTATAGGTACCTACCTGTAGTTAGTTTTATTTAAGTTGACGAAATTGCATAAAAGTAGCCCATTCAAAAAGCAACTCTTCAATCAAAGGAAAAAGATACAAATTCAAACGGCAATTTTATAAAAAAGTCGGTGATCATAAATAAAATGGACCATACTTACAGGACCTAACTTTTAATCGGAACCCGAAAAACTAATAAAATGACACTAAATTAAATATGCTCGGATATTTTCAACTAAAAGTATTTTGAACAAGAAAAACGTAAAACGAGAGTTTCTTAGTGTTTCCTTTCTATCAGGGTTCCGCATGACTAAATACGGGCATCGCATTTTGCATCTCGAATAAAAGCGTTAGCGGTAAAGTTTCGTCGGAAATTTTCCAGCATTCATGTTTAGATTATTGTGCAATTGCTTCTGCATTCCCCTGCGTATTTTTCGCATTTGAATACCAGTATCGGTTTTTAAATCTGGCTCATCTTTCGTTTCATTGTCGGCTACGAATTGTTGCCTATATTTATAACGGTTGGTGTTACATGTTGGCCTTTGTTAACAAGATTTTATTTAGATAGCTCTTTATGCGCTTTTTGGTGCTGTTATATACCTACTATAAAATAGCTATAAAATATGTCAACAGTAGTAGGTATTCATTCTAAAACAATGTTGAGTCCGTGTTTCACGATGAAAATTTTCGAGCGGTGAACAAACAAATCAAAGATAAGATACAATGCGCCGAGACCACTATGAGATAGCGATATGGTATTTGGCAACATTTTACAATTACCAACTAACAAATTTACGAAAATATCTTCCCCTGGAAAATATCAAGACACTACTTACTTTGTTTTTTTTTGTAACACATAACTACCCACACTTCAATTCGCCATGCATAACTAATGACGTCACTACTCCTTTGTATTTCCCTATAAACTTCATACTACGATTAGTAGAGCATATTTGACGTTTGATCAAAAGTTGCTGATAGGGACAACCAAACATATTCCTATCTTCTGCAAAATTATGGATGATTATTGAATAATAAATATTAAACTAGCTGCCGGGCTCGGCACGCGTATATACAGGGAGCAAGCAAAGCTGCAGAATAAAATAAAGATAGCTTTTGTCCATTCTACTACTCGTCCATTCTACTAACTCGTAATTATAATTATATTTGCACGTCTCTTTCAATAATTTCATTAACTTAGATTAAATTAATTAATTTAAGTTCACTTAATTCATGTTTTCGAATACAAAACTGTAACCTTCATAACAACGGAAGACCTTTCCAATCTAAGTATACTTAGTAATAAGATATATAGATTTAGTAGTAAGCTGTGCTGTTTAGTCTTATTTTTAACATGTTACCACCTGTATGAAAGAGCGTTTCCTCCTAATACAAGTGTTTAACTTAAAAATGGGTAACGAACACTAAATGTAAAAACCTTGTTAAAATAAATAATTTTGAATTTTGTTTTTTTTTTTAATTTTCTACAATGTGGTGAAATAATTAGAGATCGGATGAGTTATTTCAGAAACTACTTTTAGTTTTTTGTGTTATTTTGTTTATTTCTTATTAGGTACACATCTGACCAATATCTCACCTGATGCTAACTAATTATGAGGTCGAGGGTATTACATGCATACACCTACTTAGGTAGTGCCTATTCACTCTCGTCTTGAACAGATCCAAGTTATATGTACTTAGCTGGGGAAAGGTTTTCCGGAGTGAGTTCCACTCTTTAGCTGTCCTCGCAAGAAAATTGGACGCAAAGCGCTTCGCTTCTATCATCATTAATGAGAATATTTGAAGCATTCATTGAATTCGATTTGTATAACCGACCGAATAAAATAAATACGTTTGCGCGGTTGGAAGGAATTGGACCCTTAACCCTCATTACGGCAAATTTGTGAAGGAACGGCTTGGTCGGGTGTTTCTCGCATTCAATGTTCTTCTTCTTCTCTCTTCTGCTTATTTAAGAGCTAAGCTCTTATCGGTGTAGTAGATTTTGTTAGTACATAGGTAAGCAATTTAATTTGTTGCCACTTCTGTCTGCGTATCTATTAAATTCCTCTAAGTCAAATTTCTAACGAAATTTTTCATACCTACGTATAATAAAAGAAACGAAATCCTCAAGACTCCGATGGGTCGGGGGTAGTCCGCATGGGTGACGATCGTGCAGTCCGGAGAGCTCTCGGGATGGTCTGGTCGGAGACCTGTCGGGCGTCCTATGTACCGGTGGGGTGACGAAGTCCAAAAATACCTGAACAAACTCCGGGCTGAGGATTGGACAGAAACGGCATTGGACAGGGAAGCCTGGCAGTCTTTAGTGTCGGAGCCCAAGATCCACTTTAGGTCGTTGCGCCACAGCAGTAAGTTGCCACATGAAAATCGATGAAAATCAATCATGGTCGGCCTTATCACGCGATAAGAGACAAGATAGGAGCGTCGTCTCGTTCTATCGAACGGTGTCGGCCAGTGTCGGACGCTCTATCTTGTCACTTATCGTGTGATAAGGCCGCATGATACGGGGTCTGGTCTGGCAATAGAAGGTGTGTAGATGGAGAAACAAGATCAAGCGCTTAATAAGAGCGAACAGCCGTGGTCGAGAGTCACCCATAGACGTCACGTCTCTCAGAAATGAGGATGCCACCAAGAAGAAGAAGACAATGTTATATTGCAGACAGGTTGCTAGTCGATCGCCGCTTTCAACCCTAGTCCCAAAAATTAAAAACATAATTTACTTTAAAACAAAGTTTTTACCGACTTCAATTCAGTACTGCACCAAGCCACATAGACATTTCCATTTAAGTACTACATTAAACTGCTTTTCGAGAGCAAATGAGCTGGTTTTAAGAACATAAAATTTTAAGAGTTCTCTCAATTTTTCCGGGATCCCATGATCAGATCCTGACGTGATGATCATGGGACTTTCAAACAAAAAAAAAATCCTAATTGGTTCGCCCGTCTTCGAGTAGTCGGGGAACATAACGTAAAGATTCAGATGAATTTGAAAACCTCCTTGCTTGAAGTCGTTTAAAAGAGTGTAATAAGGTTTGATAACAATTTAATGACTGTTTTAACCATCCAGCTTTGTCCTTGATCGGTATCATAATATATATATTATCCTCTATGATAAAGTTGGACCGTTTGACAGTAATTTTAATTAGGCAGCACATTTACGTCGGCGTATTTTATCTTAACTGGTAGACTCCTAAAAAATTGACATAATTGCAAAATTGGAACATGTTTTAGATCTTATCTGACGATTGTGACTGGAATAATAATTTTAAAAGACCATTAAAACATCGTCCGAAAGATAACTGTACTTGTCCGGTCATGCGGGGCCTAACATATTTTGCGAGATAGCAGGCGTGGTCTAAATGTCATTTTCTTGAAATTTATTGAAACAGAGTGGGCAAATGCCGAGATTACATTTATTTTATCTTAAATGTGGGGTGGCACTTCACCGTTATCTAACAGGGACTATTTGCCCGCACGGCTCCACTCACGTATTATATAAAAAGTTCGGAATAACGATGTAGGAACTTAAGGAGGTGACAGACTGGACTATTAGGAAGAGTTTGAACCTTACATCTCTTTAAAAAACACACACATAGAAATCTATAAAAACAATTTATAAAAAACTTGTGTAGCAAGTAGGAGGGTCGATTTGTTTGATTGATAAAGTACAATTAATTGCGATGTTAATTAGTTGTACCTACATAAATATGATTTATTTCATAATTTGTTTTAAATCAAATTTTTCATGTAGTTTTTTAGTATAAATAAAAAAAAACAACTATTAAAAAAACTATCACATTGGATTATGACATGTAAAGTTCAAACTCTTCCTAATAATCCAGTATATCACCTCCTTAAGTTCCTACTTCGTTATCCCGAACACCCTGTAATTCTGGAAAAATTACAAATGGAATCTGTACCAGAGTAACAGAGATATCCGTAACATACCAGCTTACAAACATTACTTCTCTATAATATTTTTTTAGACTGTATGAGTTTTTCTAAATAAATTAAAAAATATATGTAGGTATATTAACTGTATAGATTCTACATATATTCCTACTGCTGAAATATATTTTGAAATGAGACTCCTCTCTTCACGCTTAAACCGCTGAACCGATTTAGATGAAATTTGGTATATAGATAGTTTCAGTCCCGGGGAAGGACACAGGATAGTGTTTATCCCGGAAATCATCGGGGGTGAAATGGGAAGTGAAAATTTGTATGGAGCTACGATATAAACGTGTTCCACGCGGAGTCGCGGGCAGACGGTATTTTCCAATACAAGCTCATAAAAACATTTCGTCTTTGTAATATTAGAGATTCCTGTTCTCTTTATAACGTAAAGAAATCATATTGTATTGAAATACTTGTCCCATGCTATAACCGTCGACGAGACCAATCAGGGGATGTCCCTAGAGCCGCGAATGTCGAAACACTTTCTTGATTGGGTATGGGTTTATTTTTGGTTATATCAGTAGTAGGTTTTCATGTCATAAATAATATAGTGATCATTCAATTCCTCATTCAATAAAATAAGTCATAATATAGTAGATACCATCCATCCTGTATCATTTCCATATTAGATAGATAGATATCATTTATTGTCAAAACTGTGTACATAAGATCTCATACAAAAGAGTAAGAGTATATTATATATTACAAAATAGTTTCAGGCGTATTTTATATTGATCCTTCACGAGTCGAACTAGGTAATACATTCGTAAGTAAACCGGAGTTAATATGGCTTTCTTTTTCCTCAAGAGGGGCATTTCACGCGAAGCGGACAGGGAAAAAAAGGTTCACACTTCCGATTTCAGTTATATTTAATTATGTTATACCTGTATGCGTTCTCGACAAAGACACACAATATTTTTAAGGTGGCAAGCCTGGTTTAAAAAATGACGGTCTTTGAAGATTTGAGTTACGGTGAGGTGTGTACTACTTTAAATGTCATGATTCGGTTTAAAAAAGGTATGGTAAAAAAAATACTAATGGATTTTATGCTTTATTTAATGACCTTTTAAACCTCATAATTCGAATTCAAAATTAAAAAAATTAACACGGAAAAAAAAGTAAAAACTTTTTTTAAAGTATCTTTTTACAAAGTGAGCATTTTATTTTAATTTTTTTTATTAAATAAATATAAAGCTTATATTATGTTCATACTACAAGCCAAGTTTCATAATGGGCCGGGCATTTGTTTAGGAGCTATATGTATTTAAATGCCGAAATGCGGCGTCGAGGCGGCTCTATTCTCGCGCGACTTACATGGACTTTTATTTGAATAATAGGTAAGCAAGTAATATTGTGCCCGATTTTGAAACAATATAACGTTGGATATTAATAATGACCACTCGTATATACGAGTTTCATTCGACAATTTATGTTTTACTAACGCCATCTCTGAAGTAAGAAAAGAACTATTTAGTACGTAGGTAATTGATCCTAGCATGAATGAGACATTTTGACCTTGAACCTCGCTGACCGAGTTTAAATTTGGCATTATTAGTAGTTGTTGGCTTAGCAAAGCAACTACTTACTAGGCAGTTGAGTGCGTGATAACTGATTAGTGTTTGTTATTGTTATGGCTCCTTATGGTGATCGGTGTTTTAACCCCTTTCGCTTGCCCTGTCACAATAAACATAAAAATTTAAGACAATTATCAAAAACATTAGCGGTAAAGTGGTCATTTCCAAGCAATTTATATGTGTGTAAACAATGCAGACAACGTTTAAATAGTGAATTGCCGCCGAAAGTTAGTCAAGATGTCGTTCCGAGTAGCCAATCATCAATTGAATATTCACAACAATCCCAAGGTGTATCTGATGTTCCTGAAGATAGTAAGTGTATGAATATTTCGATATAGACCGACGAAACGAATGACACTGAAATTCTTCTGCAATTAAAGGAAAAATTCAACAAACCTTCCACATCTAGTTCCGTAAAAACAATGATCCTCACTTTAGCGCCTAAATCTTGGAGTGAAAGAACGCAGTGTGAAGAACTTCGTAAGGCCTACTTTTGTATCCGGATATTCCAATTTAAACTGTCGGTATAACTCATCGATGTTGCACATTATGAGCTGCTTCTGTAAATGCACTCTTTTCCCGTCATTTAATTTGACAGACACAAAGTCATTTTTCCCAGGCATTACGCGGGTATTATCCTCTCTTAGGTAAAATGTTGTCACTAGGTTTTCCGTTTCAGATGATATTTTACGACCTCCACGTGGATTAGGTGATGTTAAAACACCATTCTTCCTAACCAGTTCCTTAGCCTTTCTTGCTTGCCGTCTAGATGTTTGAAATTCCTCAGCAAGCTTATTTTCACTCCAAGATTTAGGCGCTAAAGTGAGGATCATTGTTTTTACGGAACTAGATGTGGAAGGTTTGTTGAATGTTTCCTTTAATTGCAAAAGAATTTCAGTGTCATTCGTTTCGTCGGTCTATGTCGAAATATTCATACACTTACTATCTTCAGGAACATAAGATACACCTTGGGATTGTTGTGAATATTCAATTGATGATTGGCTACTCGGAACGACATCTTGACTAACTTTCGGCGGCAATTCACTATTTAAACGTTGTCTGCATTGTTTACACACATATAAATTGCTTGGAAATGACCACTTTACCGCTAATGTTTTTGATAATTGTCTTAAATTTTTATGTTTATTGTGACACGGCAAGCGAAAGGGGTTAAAACACCGATCACCATAAGGAACCATAACAATAACAAACACTAATCAGTTATCACGCACTCAACTGCCTAGTAAGTAGTTGCTTTGCTAAGCCAACAACTACTAATAATGCCAAATTTAAACTCGGTCAGCGAGGTTCAAGGTCAAAATGTCTCATTCATGCTAGGATCAATTACCTACGTACTAAATAGTTCTTTTCTTACTTCAGAGATGGCGTTAGTAAAACATAAATTGTCGAATGAAACTCGTATATACGAGTGGTCATTATTAATATCCAACGTTATATTTTTTCAAAATCGGGCACAATATTACTTGCTTACCTATTATTCAAATAAAAGTCCATGTAAGTCGCGCGAGAATAGAGCCGCCGCGACGCCGCATTTCGGCATTTAAATACATATAGCTCCTAAACAAATGCCCGGCCCATTATGAAACTTGGCTTGTAGTATGCACATAATATAAGCTTCATATTTATTTAATTAAAAAAATTAAAATAAAATGCTCACTTTGTAAAAAGATACTTTAAAAAAAGTTTTTACTTTTTTTTCCGTGTTAATTTTTTTAATTTTGAATTCGAATTATGAGGTTTAAAAGGTCATTAAATAAAGCATAAAATCCATTAGTATTTTTTTTTACCACACCTTTTTTAAACCGAGTCATGACATTTAAAGTAGTACACACCTCACCGTAACTCAAATCTTCAAAGACCGTCATTTTTTAAACCAGGCTTGCCACCTTAAAAATATTGTGTGTCTTTGTCGAGTACGCATACAGGTATAACATATTTAAATATAACTGAAATCGGAAGTGTGAAACTTTTTTTCCCTGTCCGCTTCGCGTGAAATGCCCCAAGAGCTGTATGGACAACTGTTCAATTTTACATTATCTTGAAAGGGGGAACCGGCGGGAGAGAGACACAAGCCTTGCCACTGCCCTTTTCATTAATACATTCTGATACTATGATAAACTAGGTTCTTACCACAACTTCGTACATGTATATTTCAACATTTACTGTATTTTCAAACTGCGTGTTGGATTGTAACGAAACTTTGCATATACAATGACATGAGGTATATCTATGTCTGTAATTAGTTTATGTAGCTTCAGATACCAAAGTAAAAAAGATACAGTGAATTTAAGTTTTTCATACAAAACTTGTTTTTGCTGTATTTGGTTTGTTATATAAACTGGAACCACGTTAACTAATTACAGACATAGATATACCTCATGTCATTGTATATGCAAAGTTTCGTCACAATCCAACACGTAGTTTTAAAATGAGAGCGTAGCTACGTTTGTATGGGAAGGTGAAATTCGGCGTTACTCCTCGGAAGTCCGTGATAAGTTACAAGAAAAATATTCCTTTGGTATTCCGCTACTTATAAACAGTTTAGTTTTTTATATCGGAATAGCAAAGGAATATTGGTTCTTGTAACTAGTACAGTATTCCCTTTGATATCCTAGATGAACGAACAATTTGTCCGAAAAATATGTAATGTTATAAAGAATAAGGTATAGTAGGAAACCATTTCATCCTAACTAACCTCCAGGATACGCCTGTAAAAGCCAAAATACGACATGTACTTTTATAATGATTATGTTTACCTACTTAATCAAATATCGTTGTAATAAAATATGTGATTCGATTAAAAATTATAGTATTTAGTGGGATTTAATAAAGTGATAACATCCTTAAGTCGTTGAAAGGTCGTTGGCTTGCGGGACTTACTCACGCCTCTGGCTTTTTACAAAAGGATGTGAATACTAATGAATTCATTTAAGAAATAAAAATAAACATCATGTTAATTATCTAATCAATATGAAGTAAAAAATATATATGTAGTCTTTTAATTACATTATTTACATATTGCTTCCTGCTTAAGCGCTTCTTTTGTAGTATCTACCTACGAATATGCGCCTTAAAACTTAAATACTTCTACGTCCGATGAATCATCGCCAGGAATGTCCTCCACGTGAATGATCTTTTCCACGTTTTCGTTAAAAGTGACGACCGATTTTCTTCGATTCTTGTTTGACCTTTCACCAAATTCATCTTCGTCGGCCGAATTAGTGTCGTCTTTAAGCTTGTCTATGGATTGTATAACTATAGGAAGACTAGTGTCGGCTGGTGCTATATTTATTATTGTGTCGAATGCATCTTCCGGGTTCACTTGAGAAGTTTGCGCTTTAGGAGTAACTTCTTCTATAGGGGCGTCAAGCATTTCTTGAAGTCTTCGTTCACTTCTCTTCAACTCATCTATATTGAGCCTTGGTTTATTCAAACTGTCTAGTTTTGGAGGTGTGTCCAGTGTTTCATTTCGAGAAGCTATACTGTTGGCGTCGCTAAAGTATTCGTAGTTTCGTGCCTTTCTCCTGTAAACAATGACATGAATACGTGATTTAATGTTAGTTATGATAATACTAGGACAAATATGTTAGCAACGGTACTCTTACCATCTGAGGAAGAACCATACGGCAATGGCCAGTATTAGTATGAAGAGCAGTACACTCAGGACTATTGTTGCCACTAATAGACCTGTATCACGTCCTGCAACACCGTTTATCTCGCGGCCTTCTAGATAATCTTCCAGCGATATTGTGCGCGTGACATCGACCCCAGCTAACAGATTCTCACTGATGTCGCTAAAATTTTAAAGGTTCTTTATTAGTAAGAATGCTAATTTAGGTTTAGTGAATCGAATTGATTATTATATTACTTTGCAAGCTGGGTGACTTCCACTGGTTCACGATCAATTAAGCCATATACATAAAGCTGCAATGACGCTCCTTCGGCGGTTATATCACGCTTGTGTCTTGCATTCGCAGAATCGGCTGGGTCATCAGATATGACCGCGGAGCTAAGGACTTTGACCTCGTAGCCCACAGCGGAACTTATGTTACTCAAAATAGTTTCCTCCTGGTCTAGGAATGCATTGCGAACAGTAACCACGGCGATGTGACTCGTGTCTATTAGTTTTACCTAGAATGAGATAGTCAAATATTACTATTGGATTTTCCACCACACGACCAACGACAATGACTAATTATTACCAAGTAATCAATGATTTCATTTGTTTTTCCCACATGATTTGCCTTTTGGGTTAAACTGAAGTACATTTAGGTATTATATTGCCTAAGCATTATTTGAAGCTCTGCTTATCACAATATGTAACGTTTAGTGTTTTATTTACTTAATTTAGATTTTAATGTTTGGTTAATGTAACTGGAATGGCAATATTTTATGGAAATGTAGTACATACCGAAAAACATTGAAATGTTTAATAATATATCATAACCAGTTTCCTTGATTTTTAGGTCGAAAAAACTAAAAATAAGTACGTATAAGTTACCATAAGCTGTATAGAGGTAGTTAAGCCATCTTCTCCCCCATCGAGGTCAGTCACGGACACAGTGAGGATCTGGTCGTGCGACAGGCTCGCCCCGTCCCTGACGTGGACGGACCCCGTAATCGGCGACACCGCTAGCAACTCTGACGTACTCCAGAACGACAGAGCCGCATTCTCACCGACATCAGCATCAGTAGCCTAACGAATTGCAATAATATAACCATAAAATATGCGAACATTCATCCACTTAACTTGAGATTGGAGTCACGGAATGATGCGTGACTTTTTTGCGGGAGCATTCACAATAACAGCTTAAACATTAACTCACAGAATACACGCATTTGGTATGAAAATGTATTTTCGCTTGAGGTATAAATAAAATTCAACGTGGAGATTTAGGTGCGCGCTGATGTCTAAGACGTGAAATAATGTTAATGGCCGTTATGCATGGGATTTTTTTATCACACATTATTCTGTTGCAGATATCTTGAAATGAAGCGACCGAATAAATAAAATAGGTATTATGAGGTGCCATAATAATTCAAAATTTATAAACATTGATCCGATTTACCTTTAGCTCGGCTAAAGCTCGAGGAAGTACAACATCTTCAAGTTCAGGAGTAGGGTACCCGCATACAATAGGCATATTTTGATTGCCGACAAATACGGGGTAGTTGTCATTTATATCGCTAACTATCAAATTAACAAAGCTTCTCCTGGAGTTATACAAGATGGTGTCAGTGAGTATCCATCTGTTGCTTCCGTATTCGTAGGGCCCGAGCCAGTCAACTCTGGGGTTTGTTGTCGACCGCTTGGTGCGAGCCTGCGTGTCGCTGTCGCATTCCAAAACGAGCTCCACTTGGACCTGCGACAACGCCATGAAAGCAATTCGTGGGTCTTCTCTGTCGATGCTCCTGGCGTGTAGACCCGTGTCGTCGACGTACAGCCAGTCTTGGTCGAGCGGCCAACGATTGGTCAGTCTGAACCGGCAACCAGCTTGAGCAACGCTGTCGAGGACTACAAGGTTTTCGTGTGGCTCCTCCTCGTCTCTGTCTATGATAATGAGAGGTGGGAGCGTGTGGTCGTCTCCGCAAGTTGCAGCAACTTCTACAGTTAATTGTACCTGCACAGTAACAATAGTACGTAATCAAATGAATCCATTGTAAAATATGCTTCACAAAATTTCCTAATAAATTATATAACTGGGATGTGGGAGTAAAATTTCGAGTCGTTTAAATGGAGGCTCCATTATACATGTATACTTTGACTCTTGCAATCATTACAACGTTCAAGTTAGAATGGACTTAATTTCATCATGTCTCAAATCAGTTTGTTTAGAATTTGCAAGTAAAATGATTACGCAATTGAAATTCTCATACCAAAGCTGTGGCTTGAACTTGGGTGATAGTTGAAGTGGCTATCGCTTCGAAGCTGTATACGCCAGTATTGGTCGGTGCAGACAAGTGTATTTCTCCTTGGCCGTTAATCGAAATTCGTTCTCGAAGATGAGCTGGAAACAAAACCAGATAAGACACGAGTGTTTCTTTTTTGTTCCGTGCGATATTTGTTTAAAGAATAACAGAAATAAGCGTTTTATGTCGCCGAAGATAATTATTTTAATGTGACGAATGCCCAAAATGTATTGGCCACATTAATAACAAAGATACAAGGATACAGAAATAATGTTTTGGCTTTTTAAAAATAACACTTTGTGTGAGTCGTCTGATACCTAATGAGAGTGGGAGTCGGGTCGATTAATTTTTTTTTTCGCAGTTTACCTGCTTCAATCTTTTTTTGGGTTTATTTAAAACTAGCGACCCGCCCCGGCTTCGCTCGGCTACTATATTATACATATAAACCTTCCTCTTAAATCACTCTATCTATTAAAGAAAACCGCATCTAAATCCGTTGCGTATTTTAAAGATCTAAGCATACCGACATAGGGACAGACAGCGGGAAGCGACTTTGTTTTATTTATTACTAGCTGATGCCCGCGGCTTCGGCTGCGTGGTTATAGGAAAATGTAACATATTGAATTTTCTCGTGGGAATTTGATGTTTTCCCGATGGAAAAAGTAGCCTATGTCACTCTCCAGCTTCTAAACTATCTCCATACAAAAATCAGATCAATACGACGCTCCGTTGCGACGTGAAAGAAGGACAAACATACAAACACACACACTTTCGCATTTATAATATTACTAATATTTATAAGGATTTATTTTCAAACCTTTTTAATTGAATTAATTGGTCCTGTACCGAACTGTATTAATGACGAGTTGAAATTACGGCTTCCATATTTTTAATTGTTTTAATAAGAACCAACATAATTTAACCAGTATAGAAGTTCATCTTAGGATTTGGCTTTATTAAACTGCATGTATTGCTGTATGTAGGTAGGTATTTTGTATTAGGTCCAGCAATCCAGTCTTATTTTAGTAAAATAATAGGTACTTGTACCTTGTACACATTTACGTGGTAAGAATCTTACGTATCTTCGGAAAGATGCTGAAGATAATTGTATTCTGCTTACTTTAATAACACGTACAGTTATTTGATGTTGGTACCTATGATTAAAAGACGTAAATTCTGTTTAGGAGTTAGGCGAAGACCAAAGTTTCGCTTCAGTGTTTTAACAACATAATTACATTTTGATTATAATTTACGCCTTAAAATAAATCTTTGGTGCTTTTGCGTGTGCTTGCTAATGTATTTAGACCAGGCGCCTATAATACATAGTAATACTCTATCTTCAGACTTTTCAATGAAAGGGGGTACGTTTTAAGTGGAACTTGCATACCAACTGTACCTTTTTACATTGCTCAGTATATTATACAACGTTCGGCAATTAAAGTATGCATGAAACTTGTGACTTATTAATTAATTGTGGTGTTTTCCTTATTAACCCATGCATCGGTTTACTCAGATATTTTTTGCGGATTTGCGCGTATTAAGGGGATTTCTCAATTATTTTAGGGTTAAATTCACTTTCAATCTTGTTTCGGCCCGATGGCCAGCGTAGTAGCTAAGGGGTTAGTCTATATATCATCATATTTTGACTACTTTTGACCCCCTTCCCCTTGGTGATATTTGGTGATTTTAATACCCCGGCCCCTATCAAGATCATGTTTCTTTTTGGACTAAGTATAACTGCCAAGGAATATGTTAAGGTAAGCTTTTGACTTTCACGCTATGTAAAAAAATTACGCGTGGTGTCCTCTCACAACCCGTGGTCATTCGTTATATTTCCCTTCATAAAGGATCACATACTACCCGGTTTTACCCCCGTGTGGTGTCGGGTTAGAATTTCACCACTTCTATCTTCCCGTGAGTGTCGTAAAAGTCGACTAAGGAAGCGGGGTTGAAGTGTGTTGTGCGCACTGCGATATCACATTTTGTCGATCTAATCTAATATACCCGCATTTTTTATTATTATAAAAGACTGTCCTATGTTGGATCCCAGTCTCACCTGATGGTCAGCGACGACAGAGCCTACGATGAAGCTCACTGTTTCAGTAATCGCCTTTCATTTCAATGACTCTTGTTTTGAGGGCACCTAGATCGTAGTTCTCAGGAAGTACGGATGAAGGGAGCGAATTCCATTCCTTAGCAGTTCGCATTAAGAAAGACGAGGCGAATCGCTTCTTGCCAATAAGTGGTAAGTTGACAACATAAGGGTACATTCGCTCCTCACGCCTGGTCGTTCGGTGATGGAACGGGAAAGGTGGAATTAAGTTGTGCAGTTTCTGCGCACACTCTCCAAAATGTACATTACATTACATTTATGCTAAAATCGGCGCTGGTGCCCTTTTGGGAATAAATCTATGTATGTATTTACCGTTGTCGAGGGCGAGGGAGTACGCCACGTTCTCTCCGTTGCTGGCTGAGGCGCTGATATGCCCCACCAGGCCTGTCTGCGTCATCCCAGCTCGAAGCACGTATGACGACGACCCGAATACTACCGTTGGCAGCTCTGGTGTTTCTGGAAGTGCAATGGATTCTTGAGAAATAACAGCACGCTAAATATTTAGAACAGACGTGGCAGACCTGGTCGGCGATGGCGGGATGAGTTGGACTCCTTTTTAAAGGACTGGCCAGATTGAGCTAAAAACCGCGAGCAGTGGAAGAAGAGAGAGAGGGCGACATTAAGTTTTTGATTAATATTATCCTTCTTTAATTCCAGTGATTTCTTTCTCTTATGTGTGCATATTAGGTATTGCACAAAATGTTATTTCCCAATATTTTACGTATGTACCTACATACCGCAGGACCGGTCACTTTGGCACTCATTGGGAGAGGCCTATGTCTAGCAGTGGATGTCTTTCGGCTGATATGCTGATGAATGCTTTATATTAAGAAATAAAATTAGTGTAATCAATTTAACAAACAAAATTCGTATTATCATTTCAGAAATAATTATAGCAACAAATAATTACTTCAACAACGCTTAAGGGCTGAAAATACGAGAGGAGGACTTAGGGGATTGCGAAACTCTTCGGTAGATAATTAATATAATTATTTACGGGAACAATGAAACAAAATCTAATTCTCGTATGACTTTAAGACAAATAATTTTAAACAGAAATATGTATTCTTTAATACAAACTATATGATACACAGAGAAATATAGAAGAATCTTCGTCTGTCTGCGTGTGTCGTAAAAATTACACGAAAAAAATATTTAATAAATAATTTGTTTCGTTAAGAAAGTATTCTTTAATACGTTCGATATCAACATAAAATTTACGGCAAGAGTCAAAAATTTACTGAATCAGTGCACTACGTTTTTGGTCTTGTTATCACTACAAAAAAGGTATTTCTTCAGACTTACTGAACATCTTTAAATAAAGCGTTTAGATTCTGCTATGTAGACTTTGCGTTGTAGATATACAATACAATAAAATACGATACAAATACTTTTTACAGTACATATGGTGCTACTTTCCCGCACTAGTGCGGAAAAGAGCACTTTTCGTGCAGATGTCGAAACTTTAAAGAGCCATATGTACAGTAAAACGTTGTACGATACACGTGCGAATAAGTAATGCGTAACTCGTGGCGATTTAAAACACTCCCTTCGGTCGTGTTTTAATTTATCACCACTCGTTGCGAATTTCCTATTTTCGGTACTTGTATCGTAAATAATTATTGTTGCACACCTCAATAGTAATACCAAACAGCAAATAATATATACTTAAGGGCAGTTACAAACAACAGGCGCTCTTATCGCAAAGAGCGATCCTTCCAGACAACCTTTCGGTAGCGGAGAGAAGATAAACAGTTATCCATCCATACTAATATTATAAATGCGAAAGTGTGTCACTCTGTCTGGCTGTTACCTCTTCACACTTAAACCGCTGAACCGATTTAGATGAAATTTACATAGGATAGTTTTTATCCCGGAAATCATCCCCTAAGGGAGTGAAATAATGCGGGGTGAAAGTTTGTATGGCGCTACGATATAAACGAGTTCCACGTGGACGGAGTCGCGGGCAGAAGGTAGTAAGTAGGTACTACATAATTAGTGGTGCAACAAACACTCCTAAAACATTAAGCAATGAAAATAAAGGGTATGAATTAGAACTCAAGGCATAAAATGCGCATATAATACAAACTTGTGTGCAAAATAATCGTAGTAAATAAGTTAAAACATAAACAATATCTATCTACTGAAAGATTAAAACATCATCCTCTTAGCGTTATTCCCGGTTGTGCCCCAAAGGAGCCCGGGGCCCGCTTTGATACCAAAATCCAAGATTTGGCATAGGCACTAGTTTTACGAAAGCGACTGCCATCTGACCTTCCAACTCAGAGGGAAAACTCGACCTATAGGGGTAAGACCGGTTTCCTCACGATGATTTCCTTCACCTAACGGTAAATATTCCGTAGGTAATCGAATTCAATAAAATTTCGTGAGACATGTTGAAATAATGCTAATAATTACACAGTTCAACTCACGTATTAAATGTCACCACCCACGGGCTACAGTAGCATCTTTATGTTTAATTGTTCGTTCTATTTAATTTAAGTTACCATTTTTTTTCATTATCTTTTTTGAATTCTTTCTTTCCCTATCTGAAGCAAAACCCTCGCAAACTCGCTCGTCGGTTGCAAACAAGCTTACGGCCCGCCCGATGGTAAGCGGTCACCGTAGCCTATAGACGCTTGGAACTCCAGGAGTGTCACATGCACGTTTACGACCCTTAAGAATTACGCAAGGAGTGTTTAAATTCTTGAAACGATACTGTTGTTACTAAAAAGATAATCTCATTTTTCCGCTTAAGATAGCTAATCGGCTTAAATGAGCTATAAATGATCGTATACGTCATTGGATGTCAAGAGTTAAAATAATTATAATATGTTCGACGCCTTCAAAATCAATTTTCTGATCACTGATCACGCTTAATCGAGGGTAATTACGAGTAGGTAATGAAGTAAAGATGATTCTCAGGAAAAAAATAACGAGGGTAGCATTTGCTGGTACATACCATCGCCAAAACAGTTAACTGACCATCCGTGCATTATGTGCATTGTAATAAGGTTCAATATAAATACAGGATGGTCAGTTAACAGTGTTGGCGTTTGTACACCAGCGGTCCTAGAGCCAACTGGCCCGGCTCGCGACGATGGCAAGACACCGGATGGCATGACCCTGATTCATGGCCGCTCCACACGATGGGCCATCCTGATCCATCATACTGGACGCAACTATGCGTTAAGGGGAGTAAGACATATTTATGTCTCGATCTACCGCATAGCGTCCTGTATGATGGGTCAGGATGGCCCATCGTCTGGAGCGAGCGGCCATTAATTTCGAAATGGAAGTGGGTGGTTATTTGAGGATATAATTTGTAAGCACCGATTACAACTCTAAATTTATTAAGATTGTTTTGCCTCTATGGCGTCCATTTCAGCTTTGTGCAGTGCAGCGGTTTAGGCTGAAAGGTCGGCTTTCCCTCCCGAGGGGGCGGAGGAGTGGTTGGGTATACCACTGTAGTGGCAAATAAGCGTACAGCCTGCCGGATGAGCGTGCGCAACAGATACTAAGCTGATTTGAATTCAATACGTTAAGGCTAATATGTTCTAAGGTAAAGCTAGTCACTCATTTGAGTGAGTGGATGCGCAACAGAAATAGGTATCTAAACATCAGTCGATATTAGATATACTTATCTAGTATATAGTATAGTATATTATAGTATATAGCCCTCCCAAGGAGGACTGATGACCTGGTAAAGGTCGCGGGAGTCCGCTGGATGCGGGTGGCACAGGACCGGTCATTGTGGCACTCGTTGGGGGAGGCCTATGTCCAGCAGTGGACGTCTTTCGGCTGATATGGGGATGATAATGATGATGTTGATAGGTACTTAGCTACTTTAATACGTACATATTAATGTAGACTGGTTTTTTTTTTATTAACAAGAAAGTATTAGTATAAAGTAGATAAGTAAATCCTTATATGGGTAGCATCAGGCGGTAACTCACAATGGTCATCCGAAGTAATCCTTCGACTAAGTAGGTAATTATATCGAATGGGGCTGTGGTCCTGCTAACGTATTACATTTGTATAGCTACAATAAGTTCCATAGGTCATAAACTAGCTGATGCCCGCGGCTTCGCCCGGTTGGTTATAGGAAGATGTAACTTATTGAATTTTCCCGTGGGAATTAGATGTTTTAGTAGCCTATGTCACTCCCCAGTCTCTAAACTATCTCCATACAAAAAATCACATTAATAGGACGCTCCGTTGCGACGTGAAAGAAGGACGAACAAACAAAAACACACACACACACACACTTTCGCATTTATAATATTAGTAAGGATTGTGGTTTGCAGAATTAGAGTAACTTTTACTGTATTTCATCAACTTTATTTGAATTCAGTTTTAAAACTATAATTTAATGTAGGTTGGTGTTTCTTTGTAATGTATTCGCGATATTTTTTCTGCATTCCTAAATTGTATTTAAATAACGACAATTTTTTTGTAATAATAAGTTAGATACCAAATTTTTTATATCAATATTTTGTATTAAAAGAATACTGGTCATTCCATGATCAGAGGCGTTCTGAATAATCCAGAAACTTACCTGATTGTATGACGTCAAAAATGAGTGCTGCGCTTGCGCCACCGGTCCGTAGCTCGAGCGCCACGTGGGACACGCTGACGGGCAGAGCCAGGGTCCCTGCTGCTCCGACCACCACTGTATCTCCAGATACAGAGGCGGTGAATAGCTCCCTGTACACTGGAAATATAATTGATGGTTAAAATACAAATAACTACAACTTAGAAAAGTTGAAAAACCCCCGACATTTTAATTTCAAAGTGTAATATCTCAAAAACGGCTGAACAGATTTTCATGAAACATAGCTAAGAACACTCGGGATAAAATTATCTATGACACAAACCAAACAGCATTCAAATCGGTTCATCCGTTTGGGAGCTACGGTACCACAGACAGATACACAGGCACGTTAAACTTATAACACCCCTCTTTGCGTCGGGGTTCAAAAAATGCTCAATGGTAGGTAATGGTAGTTATTTATTTAAATAAATTGTTTAATGTAATTGAGAATGTATGATTAATACAAATAAAGACATAATATCATATCATACCAGTTTTGAATGAACAGTAATTAAAAAAAACTCATAAAACAAATGATAGAAAAGTTAAAGTAATGTTAATGGCTAATTTCATTGAAATCATGAAATTCTCATCCAAAACAAATAAATCATAAAAATAGTAGACTGGAAGCCACTTTGCCTGCTAACACTTTGTCTAAATTCCAAAGTCACGCAAATTGTTTACCTACTTGAAATCAGTCCTCATTATGGTCTTGTAATTCAATTTTTTTGCGTTTTTGTATTACTTATGTGCTACGTTGTTGCCCTTTTTGGAAACATCAAAGTTTGCTTTCACCAATAGACAAATTAGTGACGATATTTATTGCGATTTAACGTACAAATCGATTCTGAGCCGCAGTTCAGGTCCAGACCGAGCAAGACTATTTGCGGTCGGAACCAAGAGAGGCTGGTCACTGGCTGCATGCCCATCATTCTCCAAATACCGCTACCTTCCTGGATACGACCTCCCTTCGTCTGGCGGCTGGTCTGCGGCTTCGGGTCATGGTATGCACTCCACACACATGCCCTTGTGGCACAGGCGTGGACCGACAGAGAGTACAACTGTATCATTTAGCGTCGAGACCCTCGGTCCGTGGGGTCCCAGTGCGCAAAAGTTATTTGCGGAAATCGCTAAACGTCGGCGTCGAGGGTCTTTTTCAGATTTAACTTAGTTTGAATTTAATTTAGTTAATGTCATCTTGTATGTAATTTAGAAAATAAATAAATAAATCATGCAGAAATAAAGTGTTGTTAATTATGTTATGTTTCCATTTATAATTTTGGATTAGATTAAACGGTATCATAAAATTGTTTTGCAACTAAGCAACGTAGTCGAAAAAACGTTTGCATGGAAAGTTTACGCTGTATTGTTGTCAGTGTACTTTAATTGTGAAAATATTATGGACGAAGCTTAAGCTGGTTGTTCGAATTAACTCGAAAGTATAGAAGAATTAGAGCCGAGCGAAGTTTGACACGAAAGTTTAACAAAACATGCCTTTTTCTCTCTGTGGTGTAGGTACTAGGTAGTTAGGGTGCCAGTTTGCCATCTGTGTTCTTGGAGACATCATTAATCATGAAGTAACACAAGAAACGGTATGTCACCTATTTTTTTGAAAACCTATTTAATTAAAGGGGCTACCATTTCCTTCCAAAATCTGTAGGTGTCCCGCGTGCTTATTCTTTTTATTTATTATTTACGTCTCCTGGTTGTGTAAATGGAGTTGGTATAGACAATATCAATCAGAATTGTTCATTAAGGTTTATACTAACGTAACTAAAGCTTATTAAGCCTTAAAATTGTTTAGTTCCGATTCCGTTACAAAACTACGTTAGAAAATGCTACAAAATTTAGGATGTCACTATTCAATTCTTCTAGCTCTCCTCATATTAAATTATGATTTCGTAAATGATTATATAATCTTTGTCGTTTAATTTGCTGGTGTCATTATTATACATATTAATATAAATAATGTATTGGTCACTGACGGTTATTTCATTCATTTCATTTATATTTACACAGTATTATGTGGTATTGATCTTTATTGCACAAGCAATGAAATGCAAATAGTTTGTATATTCTCCTATAAAAACTGTATATTACTCGTATTATACTGTGCTCGAGTATGAAAACCTATATTTTTCATCTATTGTGCTGAATTTAATGTTAGTATGGGTCTCAAAATGTGGCTTCATGATAATCATATTTTTGGCATGTAAAATCTGTACAATAATAGTTATCATATTATTTACACTTATTATCAGACCTCGGACAGGGTGAGCTGTTTTAAGAGTTTGCATAATATGGACATACCTACGTAGTCATTCAATGGCAGATGTGATGTAATTGAATAACGAATTAAATTATTCTATTTAGATCTTTACATAACTAGCAAAACAAATTAATTGTATAGCAAGCCTCTTTAAATGATAAGCATATTATTACATATATCCATATGAAAGTAATATAACTGATATGATATCATACCTCTAGATAGACAATAACTCTATTTAACGATGCCATATTTAACATTGAAATATCATGACAAAGTCATTAATGTCATTCTAATGTTCTGTTGTGTTATTTTAATTTGTGAGCAATTTGAGTTTGCTCATTTTGTGTAACATACCATGGTCACAAATGAAGAATCCGGCTTTCAAACAGTTTTTTTCTAAGTATTTATGCTGCCAGTGTGCAAACCAACCTACACTCCCGAGTGAATCATGGCTGAGGAAAGTTTATTTGGATAAATTGTATCAGAAGCAAATCAGTTCAATACACGATAATCTTTTGAATGAAAAAATATGGATTTCTCTTGACGAATCAACCGACTCTTTAGGGAGATATATAGTGCATTTATTAGTGAAGCCATTGAATTCATTTAACAGACCATATTTAATAGCCTGCAAAATATTATCAAAAGTTAATGGTCAAACAATATCTGTATTCGTGATGGACACTCTGAAATATATGTGGGGCGATTTTTTTTCAAACGTTAAAAAGTATTTTTAAAGGCTCCTAATAGAATCCGCATATTAAAGGATAAAAATCCTAATATGCCCCTGCCTCCAAAACCAGTGATTACGAGATGGGGAACTTGGCTAGCGGCAGCAGCATATTACGAAAAATATTTTGACGAAATAAAAGTAGTCCTATGGGCATTGAGATCGTCAGACGCAATGTCGATAAGAGTGGCGAAAAGAATTATACAAACTGAAAATTTACGAAATAATCTAAAATATATTGTTGAGAATTTCCATATAATTGAATATGCCATAAAAAAATTAAAGGAATCTAAAATATGTCGTAGATACATTTTTAACGTTGGACCAAGTGAGAGCTGTTATAAGCTGGTCTTCGTCTGCTTTGTCAGTCAGAAATTAGAAGACGTCATAGCTAGAAACCCAGACTTAGATCTGTTTAGGGACTATGCTGAAAAAATTTCGGAAGGAACAGATGTGGACGGTATTTTAATGTACAACTTCACTCCGCTCACTTCAGTGGAAGTAGAAAGGTCTTTTTCCATCTATAAGTGGATATTAAACTCAAGAAGAAGTGCGTTGAAAATTGAAAATCTAGAAAAAATTATAGTTCTTTATTACAATAACCAATAACAAAGAAAAATTTGAATAAATAAATAATACTTACTCGTTTTGTACATAATGCACTGTCATTTTTGTTTAATTATTATTCATGAATTCTTTTTAATATTTCATCTTGAGGCATATCTATATTAACATCTACACTTGACATTAATGACGTAAAAATGGCTCACTCTGTCCGAGGTCTGCTTATTATTTAAAGAAAATATTTTACCTCCAAACATTTCAATTTCACTACCGGTGTATCCCGTAATAGTGATCGGTTCATGCTGAACAACATTAAGATTAATTGTTCCCTCATACAGGACTTTGTTAAAGGCCTCATTTGTACTGGATCCGGAATCTGTGAATTTCAATGAAATGTCAGTACAGTTACAATGACTACGACTATTCGTAAAAACTAAATTAAATCTAAGTCATAAGAACGAAAACCACAACTAAAGATTTTGTGAAATTGCTGAAAATAAGGAATGATTAGTAAAAAAGGTTAATTGATCAAAAAGAAAGTCAGTCCATCAGAACAAGAGACAACCGAATGAATTTAAGTGTTAGTCAAGATGATGGACTGGAAAATTATTAATCTCAATACCTAACTTGATAAGGCATAGAACAAAGAACAAGATAAAATGGATAGCAAGAATGTAAAGTGGAGTATTATTCATTGTTATCAATATCAAAAGGAAACATGTTAGGAAATAATAACTAATGGATAACATATACTGTGACAGGAAATGAAAAGATGACATGTTTTTGATAAATAAAACAAGATTATATTAATTGATAGTAATATTAGAAGTTCTATTGAAATTATAATCTTTTTAAGGGCTCCTAGCTCCCAATGACCTTCCATCTGTAACTGTCTGTTTTTCGTGTTTTTTATAGCTTATCTTATTAACAACAACACGGATTACCGAAATAGTATCCCATGCTCACTTCAAAACTCACCGTTTTCAAGTTATATGGCAACAAACTTTGGCAATTTTAGGTCAAAAAACCACAATCAATAAGGAACTGTTATATGTAGATTTCATATATCAAAGTGCATAAACACCATATCGAAAACAGAGCTTATTTTGGATTTGCCATGTTTGAATAAATGATTTAAAAAAGAATTTATGAAAAAAAAAACTCTCGTGTAAATGTAGATAAAGGATTATATTACCGAAAGGCGTTTGTGCCATAAATATATCAACAGTTATGACGGAGGTATTTATCATCTCAAAACTCGCCAAAACTAGTCAAAAAGCGCGTGGAGCCCCTTAAGAGTGAAGCAGTTTTAAAAATGTATTCGTTTCATAGATAAAGTAGGTACTCTACGAGTATGGAATTTCTTCCCGTGGATGTCGAAAGAGTTGGCAAGGGAACAGAGGTCTTGCTAGTTCGCGCGACAGAGACAGAGATACACGAGCATTCGTTTTCGTTTCGCGGGCTCCCCTCAGGGTTGAAATGTCTTATGGACGATGGGTTAGCAACCTATTACTGCTAAGTATACCACATTTTTGTCGATTTTTTATACTCAAATTTATGCTACAAGCGGCACTGGAATACATGTTGCATGTGCTCTGCCTAACCCTTTAAGGGATGAAGGCGTGAATTTATGTATGTATTGTATGCACAGTACACAGACGCGTTTTTTCCTTTTCGCACACAATTTAAAACATTCGTTGTTTTACAAAGACCTACTTAATTTTAAAACAAGATCTTATTTTTAGCGATCTATGCTCTGCAAGGTATTCCGTTTGTGAAGAATAGTATAAAGGAAGAAACGCTTTAGTGTAACTAGGCACGATCCACATGAAAAACGTACCAACGTAATAATAATAATAATAAACCATTTATTTTAGGCATCTAAGGCCTATAGTTACAAATAAATACATTATTAAAAACGAAATATTATTTTATGAAAACTTACCGTCAATTACGGATATGACGACGATTGCGCTTGCAGTATGCCCTGGTTTATATGCCCTCACAGTCATGATAATTTTTCTAACATCTACCAATTCAGCAGGTGGAATTAGTTCCACGACATATATTGAAATAGCATTTTCATAAGTTGATAGAATAAACCATTGTGCCAACTCTAAAAGCAAAACAAAATATGTATATCAATCAAACATGTCAGATGCAAGATATAGAAAAGTTCAAAATAGGAACGAATAAAACAACACAAGTATGACCACCACAACAACAAACGATAAAACATCGTTGAAATAAAAGAGTTCTGAGGATTGAATGAAATAAGACGCAAATATACGAGATAAGTCAAATAACAGTTATTAACGCTCGTCTCACATCCCAATTCAACGCGTACGAAACGAAGATAAATTTAGATATATTTGGATGTATGCAATCTCATTCACTTTAAACTCGATGAAATCATACCTCCCTCTAATGTGAATTCGACATCTGCATTGTAGCCGACATCAAGTGAGATGGTGGTGTCAAAAGTAAGACCTTCTGTCTCACTGTATTGCCCGGTATAGTAGGCAGCACTGAAGGCGAGTTCTTCCTCAGCGACGGCTTGCCGGGCCTCGACTACCACAGTCGTTGTGGCGGGTACAGCTTGCGGTGCTGACGCTCGCAACTCCAGCAACACTATGCCGTTTGCGGGCAACGCCTGGTCTGGGATGATGCTCTGTAGCACGATGTTGACTGTCGAGCCTTGCTGTACCAGAATGAAGTACGAGACAAGATCTGAAACCGTTAAGAATTTTAAGATGACAGTACCCATTCTAGTTAATACCTAAAAGAGGTGATTCGAAAGGTTACCAATGTACTTACCGCCGTATATGGTAAATATCACAGCATCCGAGAATCCTTCACTCAGAACTATTGGGTCTATATTTAAGACATTATTTTCTATAACACCAAGATAGCTTGCTTGCTCAAATCCGAGAAGAGTTGCATCAGTGTAGTCTGAAATGAAACTACTAATATTACACAAATTTATTATTTAATTGCTAGTGACAACTTAATAACTCAGATTACCATTACTACTTACCATCGATTAATGAGATCACAATGGTTGCTGAAGCGTTGTTGTTGTTGGGTTTCAGTGCAGTGATACTGAAAACGAGCTGGTGATAGTTGACTAAGATCGCCGGCGGAATAGCACTAGTCATTGTGACCGTGACAGCGTTGCCTTGAACTGCCAGAGCGAACCATTGTGAGTGTTCTGGAAAAAAATCAGATTTTTAATTTTCATTCCTTTCGACACGTGTGTGTTTTTCAGTCACCGATTCATTTGTCAGGGTTTTCATGACAATTACCTCCGTCCAGTGCAAACTGAACGTCTTCGTCGTAGCCGACGTCTAGAGAAATGGTGGTGTCGAAGGCAAACCCTTCTGTTCCGCTGTACTGCCCGATGTAGTAGCCAGCACTGAATATCAGTTCTTCCACAGCGACAGCCCGCTGGGTCTCGATCACTACAGTCGTTGTGGCGGGTACAGCTTGCGGTGCCGACGCTCGCAACTCAAGCAACACTATGCCGTTTGTGGGCAAAGCCTGGTCTGGGATGACACTCTCTAGCACGATGTTGACTGTCGAGCCTTGCTGCACTGGATTGAAGTATGAGGCAAGATCTGAAAACGTTCAGCAAGTTAACATAGCCGTATCCAATTTAGTTAATTCCTAACAAAGGTAATTCGAAATATAACCAAGGTACTTACCGCCGTGGATGGTAAATACGACATCATCCGTGTATCCTTCACTAAGAACAATAGGGTCTATACTTAAGAGACCATTTTCAATAGCACCGAGATAGCTTGCTTGCTCAAAGCCAAGAAGAGTAGCGTCAGTGTAGTCTGAAATTTCTAAAAATATAAATATTGTTGGTTCGTTGCTAGTGCGACAACATCTTAAGTCAGAATATAGTAATTGCTTACCGTCCACTAATGAGATCACAATGGTTGCTGAAGCAATGTTGCTGTTGGGTTTCTGTGCAGTGATACTGAAGACGAGCTGGTGGTTGTTGACTAAGATCGCTGGCGGAATAGCACCAGTCATTGTGACCGTGATAGCGTTGCCTTGAACTTCCAGAGCGAACCATTGTGAGTGTTCTGGAAAAAATACAGTTTTTTAATTTACATATTTTTCGATACCGATATGTTTTTCAGTCACCAATACCTTTGCCAGGGGTTTTATGACAATTACCTCCGTCCAGAGCAAACTGAACATCTTGGTCGTAGCCGATGTCTAGAGAAATGGTGGTGTCGAAGGCAAATCCTTCTGTTTCGCTGTACTGCCCGATGTAGTAGCTAGCACTGAAGGTCAGTTCTTCCACAACGACAGCCCGCTGGGTCTCGATCATGACAGTCGTTGTGGCGGGTACAGCTTGCGGTGCCGACGCTCGCAACTCAAGCAACACTATGCCGTTAGCGGGCAACGCCTGGTCTGGGATGACACTCTGTAGCACGATGTTGATTGTCGAGCCTTGCTGCGCCGGATTGAAGTATGAGGCCAGATCTGAAAACGTTCAGCAGTTTAAGATGACATTATCCATTTTAGTACATTCCTAGCAACGGTAATTAGAAATAATGCCAACGTACTTACCGCCGTGGATGGTAAATACGACAGCATCCGTGTATCCTTCACTCAGAACAATAGGTTCTATACTTAAGATACCATTGTCAATAGCACCGAGATAGCTTGCTTGCTCAAAGCCAAGAAGAGTTGCATCAATGTAGTCTGAAATTACAGAAAGATTAATAGAAAATATTGCTTCCATTCTACTAACAATTATATTAGTCAGAATATAGTAATTGCTTACCGTTGACTAATGAGATCACAATGGTTGCTGAAGCGATGTTGCTGTTGGGTTTCTGTGCGGTGATACTGAAGATGAGCTGGTGGTTGTTTACTAAGATCGCCGGCGGAATAGCGCCAGTCATTGTAACCGTGACAGCGTTGCCTTGAACTTCCAGAGCGAACCATTGTGCGTGGTCTGAAAAAAAAAACAGTTTTTTACTTATTATTTTGTTCGGTACTGGTCACCAATCAAATCAGGCACCAATACTTTTGCCAGAGGTTTCATGTCAATTACCTCCGTCCAGAGCAAACTGAACGTCTTCGTCGTAGCCGACGTCTAGGGAAATGGTTGCGTCGAAGGCAAACCCTTCTGTTTCCCTGAACAGTCCGATGTAGTAGCCAGCACTGAAGGTCAGTTCTTCCACAGCGAGAGCCCGCTGGGCCTCGATCACTACAGTCGTTGTGGCGGGTACAGCTTGCGGTGCCGACGCTCGCAACTCAAGCAACACTATGCCGTTTGTGGGCAAAGCCTGGTCTGGGATGACACTCTCTAGCACGATGTTGACTGTCGAGCCTTGCTGAACTGGATTGAAGTATGAGGCCAGATCTGAAAACGTTCAGCAAGTTAAGATGGCCGTATCCAATTTAGTTAATTCCTAACAGGTAATTCTAAATATAACCAACGTACTTACCGCCGTGGATGGTAAATACGACACCATCCGTGTATCCTTCACTCAGAACAATAGGGTCTATGCTTAAGATACCATTGTCAATAGCACCGAGATAGCTTGCTTGCTCAAAGCCAAGAAGAGGTGCATCAGTGAAGTCTGAAACGACAGAACGACGTATAGAAAATGTTGCTTCCATTATACAAAACTATATTAGTCAGAATATAGTAATTGCTTACCGTCCACTAATGAAATCACAATGGTTGCTGAAGCGATGTTGCTGTTGGGTTTCTGTGCGGTGATACTGAAGACGAGCTGGTGGTTGTTTACTAAGATCGCCGGCGGAATAGCACCAGTCATTGTGACCGTGACAGCGTTGCCTTGAACTTCCAGAGCGAACCATTGTGCGTGTTCTGAAAAAAAAAAACAGTTTTTTAGTATCATTATTTTCGTAACGTGTATGTTTTTCAGTCACCAATACTTTTGCTAGGGGTTTCATAAAAATTACCTCCGTCCAGAGCAAACTGAACGTCTTCCTCGTAGCCAACATCTAGAGAAATGATGGTGTCGAAAGCAAATCCTTCTGTTTCCCTGAACTGTCCGATGTAGTAGCCAGCACTGAAGGTAATTTCTTCCACAGCGACAGCCCGCTGGGTCTCGATCACTACAGTCGTTGTGGCGGGTACAGCTTGCGGTACCGACGCTCGCAACTCAAGCAACACTATGCCGTTTGCGGGCAACGCCTGGTCTGGGATGACACTCTGTAGCACGATGTTGACTGTCGAGCCTTGCTGCGTTGGATTGAAGTATGAGGCCAGATCTGAAAACGTTAGGCAGTTTAAGATGACAGTATTCATTTTAGTAAATTTCTAACAGCGGTAATTTGAAATAGTACCAACGTACTTACCGCCGTGGATGGTAATTACGACAGCATCCGTGTATCCTTCACTCAGAACAATAGGGTCTATACTTAAGATACCATTGTCAATAGCACCGAGATAACTTGCTTGCTCAAAGCCAAGAAGAGGTGCATCAGTGTAGTCTGAAATGAAAGAACGATGAATAGAAAATGTTGCTTCCATTCTACAACAACTATTATAGTCAGAATATAGTAATTGCTTACCATCGACTAATGAGATCACAATGGTTGCTGAAGCGATGTTGCTGTTAGGTTTCTGTGCGGTGATACTGAAGACGAGCTGGTGGTTGTTTACTAAGATCGCCGGCGGAATAGCACCAGTCATTGTAACCGTGACAGCGTTGCCTTGAACTTCCAGAGCGAACCATTGTGCGTGGTCTGAAAAAGAAACAAGTTTTTTAATGTATTTTTTTTTCGAAACGTGTTTGTCTATCAGGCAACAATTTTTTTGCCAGTGGTTTTATGACAATTACCTCCGTCCAGAGCAAACTGAACGTCTTCGTCGTAGCCGACGTCTAGGGAAATGGTGGTATCGAAGGCAAACCCTTCTGTTTCCCTGAACAGTCCGATGTAGTAGCCAGCACTGAAGGTCAGTTCATCCACAGCGAGAGCCCGCTGGGTCTCAATCACTACAGTCGTTGTGGCGGGTACAGCTTGCGGTGCAGAGGCTCGCAACTCAAGCAACACTATGCCGTTTGCGGGCAACGCCTGGTCTGGGATGACACTCTGTAGCACGATGTTGATTGTCGGGCCTTGCTGCGCTGGATTGAAGTATGAGGCCAGATCTGAAAACGTTCAGCAGCTTAAGATGACAGTATCCAATTTAGTAAATTCCTAACAACGGTAATTCGAAATAATACCAACGTACCGCCGTGGATGGTAAATACGACAGCATCCGTGTAGCCTTCACTCAAAACAATAGGGTCTATGCTTAAGATACCATTGTCAATAGCACCGAGATAGCTTGCTTGCTCAAAGCCAAGAAGAGGTGCATCAGTGTAGTCTGAAACGACAGAAATATTAATAGAAAATGTTGCTTCCATTATACATAACTATATTAGTCAGAATATGGTAATTGCTTACCGTCGACTAATGAGATCACAATGGTTGCTAAAGCGATGTTGCTGTTGGGTTTCTGTGCGGTGATACTGAAGACGAGCTGGTGGTTGTTTACTAAGATCGCCGGCGGAATAGCACCAGTCATTGTGACCGTGACAGTGTTGCCTTGAACTTCCAGAGCGAACCATTGTGCGTTTTCTGAAAAAAAACAAAAGAAGGTTTTAAAGGTTCATTATTTTCGTAACGTCATGGCCTCCCAATTCGAACAACGTATAAATATTACAAAAAAAAAACTCATAGATGGCGACACAGGTACCGAGCGAAACATTTGAACCAGTAATCTCGAAGATAGAATGATTTTTACACCTTAATAAATTCAACGTACCTTAATTATATCGCTAACATCCTTCCGTACAAAAAATAAAGGTAAATTGTATAAGTTAAGTAAATGCAATAAAATTGGTACTAAATCCATGTAACTCGTACATACGTGTGAGTTAAGTAAGTTTGATAAGTTTGCTACACGTATTATTGGGTACTGTCACTAGATGGCGCCATCACTGGTCGCGAAAGTTCTATCGAACCACAGGCTCCAAGCGTTTGGTTATGTATAATTTTGTGTGATGTGTAATATTGTCTCGAAAATACTACTTTTATATCAAAAAAATCAAAAATACTCTATTTGTTGCCCGGGAAGTCAATGCCATCTGGTGATATCTCAATGTATTACTAAAACTATCAAGTAGCTTGACAGCGTCATAGCCGTGGTAGCTCGGTAACTGCATCTACAGGTGTAGCTACGGGACTAAAATTGTATACAGAATAGGCATGATGCCTCATGTTCAAATTGATAACGTAGTGACGCTAAATGGATAGTAAACCATCAAATTATCTTAATAAAGTATAAATTATAAAATATAATTAAAATCATAAAAAGATATTAACCTTGAAAGTTTAGAAAAAATATGCATTTTTTTTTATTGTCCAAGAGTAAATTAAAAGCTACCAATAGAATCCTTACGCTTTTCTAGAAACAAAATTGTACGACAACTATGTACTTAAACGCAGTATTTCGCGACCGAAACAACAACTTACCTGATTTTCCATACTACGATTAGAACAAATATACAAATGTGATGTCACACTTGTATAGACACACAGTATGAAGCGTTTCGCGCTGCCGCCAGCGAGGTCAATCTTTATATCAATTTTTTAGGAATTTATGTTCTTTAATTGTAGTTGCTTCCATACAAACATTTGTCCCTCTTCAAAAACTGGTTCGAATGACGTCACAAAAAAATCTTAGTCGTCATCCCTATTGCCTACATTAGGACGGTACGCTTTTGCTCTATGAGATTGGGTATCTGTACTTGTATACTTTAATCTGTGGTAACGTGTATGTTTTTCAGTCACCAATACTTTTAGCAGGGGTTTCAAGACAATTACCTCCGTCCAGAGCAAACTGAACGTCTTCGTCGTAGCCAACGTCTAGAGAAATGATGGTGTCGAAGGCAAACCCTTCTGTTTCGCTGAACTGTCCGATGTAGTAGCTAGCACTGAAGGTCAGTTCTTCCACACCGAGAGCCCGCTGGGTCTCAATCACTACAGTCGTTGTGGCGGGTACAGCTTGCGGTGCTGACGCTCGCAACTCAAGCAACACTATGCCGTTTGCGGGCAACGCCTGTTCTGGGATGATGCTCAGTAGCACGATGTTGACTGTCGAGCCTTGCTGCGTTAGATTGAAGTATGAGGCCAGATCTGAAAACGTTCAGTAGTTTAAGATGACAGTATCCATTTTAGTAAATTCCTCACAACGGAAATTCGAAATGTTACCAACATACCGCCCTGGATGGTAAATGCGACAGCATCCGTGTATCCTTCACTCAAAACAATAGGGTCTATACTTAAGATACCATTGTCAATAGCACCGAGATAGCTTGCTTGCTCAAAGCCAAGAAGAGGTGCATCAATGTAGTCTGAAATGTCAGAACGAAGAATAAATAATGTTGCTTCCATTCTACTAAAGACTATATTAGTCAGGATATAGTAATTGCTTACCGTCGACTAATGAGATCACAATGGTTGCTGAAGCGATGTTGCTGTTGGGTTTCTGTGCGGTGATACTGAAGACGAGCTGGTGGTTGTTTACTAAGATTGCCGGTGGAATAGCACCAGTCGTTGTGACCGTGACAGCGTTGCCTTGAACTTCCAGAGCGAACCATTGTGCGTGTTCTGAAAAAAAAAAAAAACATTTTTTTTAATTTTCTTTATTTTCGTAATGTGTATGTTTTTCAGTCACCAATACTTTTGCCAGGGCTTTCATGACAATTACCTCCGCCCAGAGCAAACTGAACGTTTTCGTCGTAGCCAACGTTTAGAGAAATGATGGTGTCGAAGGCAAACCCTTCTGTTTCGCTGAACTGTCCAATGTAGTAGCCAGCACTGAAGGTCAGTTCTTCCACAGCGAGAACCCGCTGGGTCTCGATCACTACAGTTGTTGTGGCGGGTACAGATTGCGGTGCTGACGCTCGTAACTCAAGCAACACTATGCCGTTTGCGGGCAACGTCTGCTCTGGGATGATGCTCAGTAGCACAATGTTGACTGTCGAGCCTTGCTGCGTTAGATTGAAGTATGAGCCCAGATCTGAAAACGTTCAGCAGTTTAAGATGACAGTATCTATTTTAGTAAATTCCTCACAACGGTAATTGGAAATATTACTAACCGCCGTGGATGGTAAATGCGACAGCATCCGTGTATCCTTCACTCAGAACGATAGGGCCTATACTTAAGATACCATTGTCAATAGCACCGAAATAGCTTGCTTGCTCAAAGCCAAGAAGAGGTGCATCAATGTAGTCTGAAATGACAGAACAAAGACTAAATAATGTTGCTTCCATTTTACTAAAAACTATATTAGTCAGAATATAGTCATTGCTTACCGTCGACTAATGAGATCACAATGGTTGCTGAAGCGATGAAGCTGTTGGGTTTCTGTGCAGTGATACTGAAGACGAGCTGGTGGTTGTTTACTAGGATCGCCGGCGGAATAGCACCAGCCATTGTGACCGTGACAGCGTTGCCTTGAACTTCCAGAGCGAACCATTGTGAGTGTTCTAGAGAAAAACAGTTTTTTAATTATTATTTTTTCGGTACGTGTATTTTTTTCAGTCATCAATACTTTTGCCAGGGGTTTCTTGACAATTACCTCCGTCCAGAGCAAACTGAACGTCTTGATCGTAGCCGACGTCTAGCGAAATGGTGGTTTCGAAGGCAAACCCTTCTGTTTCGCTGTACTGCCCGATGTAGTAGCCAGCACTGAAGGTCATTTCTTCCACAGCGACAGCCCGCTGGGTCTCGATCACTACAGTTGTTGTGGCGGGTACAGTTTGCGGTGCCGAGGCTTGCAACTCAAGCATCACTATGCCGTTTGCGGGCAACACCTGGTCTGGGATGACACTCTGTAGCAAGATGTTGACTGTCGAGCCTTGCTGCACTGGATTGAAGTATGAGGCCAGATCTGAAAACGTTCAGCAGTTTAAGATGACCGTATTCATTTTAGTTAATTCCTAACAATGGTAATTCGAAATGTTACCAACGTACTTACCGCCGTGGATGGTAAATACGACAGCATCCGTGTATCCTTCACTCAGAACTATAGGGTTTATACTTAAGAGACCGTTTTCAATTGCACCGAGATAGCTTGCTTGCTCAAAGCCAAGAAGAGTTGAATTAGTGTAGTCTGAAATTCCAAAAAATATATTGTTATTTCGTTGCTATTGACAGGTACATTATCATAAGTCAGAATATAGTAATTGCTAACCGTCTACTAATGAGATTACAATGGTTGCTGAAGCGATGTTGCTGTTGGGCTTCTGTGCGGTGACACTGAAGACAAGGTGGTGGTTGTTGACTAAGATAGCCGGCGGTATGGCACCGGTTGTGGTGAGCGTGACAGCGTTTCCTTGAACTTCCAGATCAAACCATTGTGCGTGGTCTAAAAAACAAGACGGATATATACCAGAGGACAAATAAGATACGGAGATTTTAGAATCGGATATATATGGCGATTAAATATACCTCCTTCCAATGCGAATTGAATGTCTTGATCGTTATCAACGTCTAGAGCAATGGTGGGCTCAAACACGAGACCACCTGTTTCACTGTACTGTCCGACGTAATATGCGGCATTAAATGCGAGTTCTTGCCCAGCAACTATTTCAAATACTATGGTAGTTGTTGCGGATATAGCTTGGGTAGCGGTAGCTTGTAGTTCAAGGACTATTATACGATTCGCAGTTATCACCTGCTCTGGGATAGCGCTATGTAGTATTACGTTTAAAGTAGATCCCTCTTGATTTATACCGAAAAACTCGGATAGATCTGAAACAAAATGGGTAATGAGTATTGTATTTCGATGCAATAGCAGTGTTTTTTTAATAGTTTTACCTCCTTGTACGGTGTAATGTACTTCTGAACTGTATCCTTGTGTGAGAATGATAGGCTCCAAGGTTGAGTTACCGCTTTCAATTGTGCCAAGATAATTGTTTCTTTCGAATGCCAGCACAGTTAGTTCGGATAGATCTGAAATAGTAAGGTATTTTCTAGAACGGGTGTAAAGGTAGAACATTAGTTTTTGCTTTAAATTTTATCTTACCTCCTTCTAAAGTCACGATAATAGTAGCAGTTGCTGTTTTGCCAGCAGGGTTGACTGCGTTAAGAGCGAAGATTACCGGCTGGTTATCAATAAATAGTTCAACTGGTAACGGAGCAAGTAAAGTTATGGTCACAATGCTTTCTGCGTGTTCGACGTTGAACCACGCACCCATACCTGGAAAGGTTTATTTAATCTTATAAATGGATACAGTTTTCAAAAAGGATCAAATCCACAAGTGGCAAAAATTTACGAATTGCCAATTCCAAAATCATGAAGCTAAATGATTTTTTATATGTAAACTACTCGTAAGAAATAATTGTTTTGATTTATTTGATCAAATTTTTGATTAGATGCTTTGCAACAAACTACATTCAAATAATTTACTAGAACAAATAGCAAATATAATTATATAACAATTAAAAAAATAACACATTACCTCCTTCTACATTGAACAATATACCACTTTCGTATCCGGTTACTACACGCAACTGTACATCTGACATAACGCCACTCGTTGCCGAATAAGAACCAATAAAATACGCTTCATCGAAAGTTAGCGCTTCAGTTTCGGTAACGTCATCTTTAATCAATTCTACAATAACTGTAGCATGGGTTCTTGCATCGTTTGCATATGCTTCAATAGCATAAACCAACACGTGGTTTGCTTCGATTATTTCGTTCGGGATGTTAGACAACAGTTGCAATGTAAACGTGCCATCTTGACCCACCAACTGGAAATAGTCCACGTAGTCTAAAAGAAACTAGACATTGTTGATCTAAACAAATACTTACACATGTAAAGCTCTTATTAATTTTTCGAAAATATACCTCCGCTTAAGGTGAGCTGTACATCCGAGTTGTAACCTTCCACGATGCTTATTGATTCCATGGTTAGTAGATTTTCTTCTAGTGATCCCTTATAGTAGTTCTGGGAAAAGCTTAGTGTCCTAGGGGTGGAGGAATCTAAGAAAATTGCACGGAAAATAAAATGTATGTTCTTAAAAAGACCATAGTCTAGAAATGCGTTGCCTGCATATGCATTGTATCAAAATCCTTAGCCTATTGAACAGTTCTGTCATGGATCCACTGTGACTATTAATTTACAAATGGAAAGATTTTGCAAACACTTTATATGCGTTCTATTTAAATAATTATTGAGTATACACCTCATTAATTATTTAAGTAGACATGATGTTCACGAGGTTAAGTAATTTGGAAAATATAAAGCTAATCGAAGATATTACTATAAATCATAAAGTTTCTTTTGATTGCAAATTGTTGATTATAAGAATAATTATGTTAACGATTATAAATATGTATTGGAAAAATTAAGCGTCAAATAAGAGTAATAGCTTAATTTTCACTGGAAAAGTTTAAATTCAATCAGCTTTATACTTCATAAATCATTCAAGTAATAGATAGTGATACATGATTTCGTAAACATAGATGCATCAACATTGAGCCAACATTTCTTTAACTTATAACTAAAACCTAAAGACTGTGGTTTTCGTTCTACTTTTATTATTGTGGTGACTACTTACCGAGTTGAATCCGTCCTAAAAAACAATATTACCAAATCACTCAAAACATGTACTTACCCGAATTATGAATTACAATAGCCGCCTGGCCTGATATACTTCCAGCTTTACTAGCCACGACAGAGAAAATAAGATGATTAATATTTATGTCTTCTATTCCGCTTTCCGCTATTGAGAGCAATAAACTGTTTTGTCCAGATTGTGTAAGGTTAAACAGCTCCGATCCATCTATAAGATCATAATAACTATTTATGCCACACATAATAAAGTAATCACGTCAATAAATTAAGATAACGGCATTGGCCTACTCACCTCCATTGAGAGTGAATGAAACAGATTCATCAAATCCCTGGATCAACCGCATCGAATGCTCGAATAGCAATTCACCTTGCTCTGATATTTCACCAGTGTAGTAAGGTTGTTCGAAAACTGGTGTTACTATTGTCGGTTCTTTAACTAAACTGAGAATGAGAGCAGTGTAGCCACTTATTGCGTCTGGTTTTGAAGCGATGATATCGAGTACTATGAATTCATTGTTAGATATTACTTCTGAAGGCAGATCATTCATAAGTTCGATATGAATGATGTTGGAATCGCGGGTCGCGTTAAAGTATGTGGCGTAAGCTGAAACAAAACCAAATAAGATTCACTGCAACGGTTGGAAGGTGATTGCTATTTCTTTCTTATAAAAAGGAACTGTGTAATCGAACATTTGTTATTGATTAAGTAGGAAAAATATTATTTGCCCACTTAATTTAGATGGTTTGACTGAAGGTTTATTAATCGTTTTACCCACATACCAAGTTAATGTTGGTAATGAAAATAGCTTTGTACGTATTTCATATTGTCACTTCTAGAGACAGAGTGTGTCAGAATATTTGATATAATATTACATAGATATATATAATCGTACAGTAAATAAATAGTGATCATCATTCTGAAAAAATAACGACCTTTGCCATTAACTGCTTAAAGATACCACTTTGCGGGTAAACAATAGGATGCAACTGATACGACGACTCAAATAAAAATTGTCCTTTGACATCCAGCAAAGCGGTGTACCTAGAAACGACCCAAAATTATATTATATCTAACTACATTTAGGGAAATGTAATTATAGTACCATTTTGTGGCACTATGGCTTTTTAAAGCGATCCAGGCACTTTCAATGGGAGTTAAATAAATAAATAAACCATTTATTTCAGGCATAGCAACAAATACCTTAAAGCCTTAACATACATACAATACATATAAAAACTAATTATTTAGGCGACGAAACAGCGTACGAGTTAAAAAGTGGCTGGTTCGCTTTAAAGACCCTACAGTAAAAGTTCACAAAGAGCGTTCATTAAAAATGCGCGGCTTACCTCCTGACAGTGAAACTAGCACGTTCTCTGTAATGTCATTGCTCAGTGTAATTGTTGGCACTTGCAACTCGGATCCATCCAGTCGGCCTTCGTAACTGCTTTGGACGAAACGCAGTACTTCTTGCTCTAATGTATCTGCCAATTGACACAAATGGGGATTATATTTACTAGCAATCCCACAATAACCGCGCAATAAAATACTGCCTATCTATATACAATACACATACTTTACGTTTTAATTAGGTAGAAATTTTCGGAGTCAAAATCTTTATCTATGATATTGATACAGAAGTTAGGTTTAAAACTGTAGACCGGTAATTTACGAAGTTGTGTTATGTGCCATTAGGCATTCCGGAACTTTAATACCGTACGGCAGTGAATCAATGAGCTAAATCCTTATAAATGCGAAATAATATTATAAATGCGAAAGTGTGTATGTTTGTCCTTCTTTCACGTCGCAACGGAGCGTCGTATTGATGTGATTTTTTGTACGGAGATAGTTTAGAAGCTGGAGAGTGACATAGGCTACTTTTTCCAGCGGGAAAACATCTAATTCCCACGGGAAAATTCAATATGTTACATTTTCCTATAACCACGCGGGCGCAGCCGCGGGCATCAGCTAGTATAATCATAGTTTAAAGAATCAATCAATGCCTGATTTAAACGATTCAATTCTGTATTAACATATTATGGAATTCAGCTCGTTTCCTGGGATTAAGCTCGATTTCATTAAATTTCATTATGTTAAAGCATCAAATTAGTTGTAAACTTAAATATATGTTGCGACTATACGTGTTGAATATGAAATCAATTACTTTTTGGACCTAATGAAGCGAACTATGTTACTCGTAATCCCGTGTACATTTTAAATGGAAATATTTTTTTCGTGTCTATTTAATTTTGTCTTTTTAAACTGTACGTGAATACGTACATTATACGTATACTTATAACTTATAATTGATGTTTTGTTTACCACACACTCTGTTATTGAACAGACAAATTTTTGACCAATTATTAACAGTTTTTAACGTATATTACAAATCTGACCAAGTCACCTTTAGGTAGACCGATGGAAATTGCAGCGTAGCCATTGATCGTGTTGGGTTTGTACGCAACAACACTGAAGAGAAGCTGATGCTGACTATCCAGCACATCTTGGGGTACGGCTGATGTACTCACTATGGTCAATGAGTTGCCAACAGGTACTACCGCAAACCATACTGCTGATTCTAAAACGCAATAACAAAAGCTTATTCAACATTCCGCGTAACAAACTATAAAACGCACCACAAAATTGGATATAAAAACATGTTTGACGTAAACACAGCGTTGATATTACCCCATTAAAAGCCGGGCTCTTTTCATAAAGATTCCGCTGAAGTACTCTGAAGGTTTTAATGGCGTTTCTTTTTATCTCAACAAAGAAATTATGCGGGATAAGTCTAGCGTTCAAGTCGTTGCCGAGATATTTGTGGTGTAATGAAATGACGTAAATGAAATTACCTCCTTCCAGTCCAAATGTGACTGTTTCGTCCAAACCTTGCGTTAGGGTCACTGTTTCTTGAAATTGTAAAGCATTTTCCTCGGTGTAAAGTCCACTGTAAAATGCTTGGCTGAACACAGGTATTACGATTTCTTCTTGGACTAAGTCTATAATTATTCCAGCAACGACAGACACTGCCCTATCTCTACGTGCTTCTAATTCTAAAACTATGAATTTGTTATTTTCTAGAACATCGTTGGGGAGCTCACTTGTCAGTGACAAAGTTATAATGTTGTCGGTAACTGTGTGCGCGAAAGATGCTGCGTAATCTGCAAAAGAAAAAAAAAATGTCATGTTCATATGGAAGTCGCAGATATTTTGAGACTATATTCTTTTTTCTTGACCCTAAAGCCGTAACGTAACGGCGTAAAGACTAAGGTAAAACTTGGAAAGGTCACGGTGAAATATGTACTAGTAAAGGTATTCATTATGATTTAGTTGCCAAACGCTGTACAGGTTGCTGGCAAATCAGATAATCAGACCAAACCCACTACTTCACTAATCAGTCATCACTGAACATCAATCATCCACGCTGCACAAGAGAAACACTGGTAGCAAACTCAAAGACAAGCTTCCGATTCCGCAAAAGGGGAATCACGACAGCAATGAGAAATACGACATGAGGAGGGGGATTTGACGTACCTCCTATAAGCTGAAACTGCGTGCCAGCAGCAAATCCAGTCTCGAGAACAATGCCCTCTAGTGTCAGTAAGTTCTGTTCCAAGCTCCCAATGTAATTATTTTGAGCGAATTGCATAACTACAGGCTCAGTGAGGCCTAGAAAATGTAAGAAATCATTAACATGTTACAGGAAATCAATACATCAAGCGAGGCTCGGCATACTTGAAAGGTTCGCAATTTTCTCAATAAAGAAACGTATAGTGACTTAGATTAGGTACTTTCCTTAAATGTTGAATATCACCAGTATCAAGAAATTTAATCAGTATTGAAATTGATGGTCTATGATGTCGATATTTCATTAGAATATAAAAATAAATTATAATTTCTGAACTCAGATAAAGTTAATTAATTACAAGAATATTAACTGGTTTTAGCATACAATAATGGATTTGACAAACCTTCATCGAATTTAATGACTATGGCGGCGTTAGCGCCGACTGTTAGCGGTTTGTCAGCTAAAATGTTGAAAACAAATGTTTTTTCACGGAATACTACTTCTTCTGGAATACCGGATTGGACAGTCAACGTAGCACTATTTCCATTTGGAGAAATACTAAAATATTCGGAATATTCTGAAAAATAAAGATTAGTCTTAATTCTGACAATCAATTATGCCCACACGTGTTGAATTAATACCTTAAACCACCAGTTACCTCCTTGAATCCTGAACGCCACACTATTGTCGTATCCTTGGATGAGGTTAATATTTGCTATGTCAATACTTGATGATCCTAGGTAAGTGCCATAATAAATGGGTTGACTAAACACAGGAGTCGTCGCGTCCTCCTTTATTATCTCAATGAGCACCGCAGCGGTAGCTGTCAGCGCGTTCAATCCGTTCGCATTCAACGTCAACATTAGGAAATTATTTTCCGAAATAATCTCTTGGGGAAGTTGTGTCGGTAAATATATTGACACTTGGTTTTGTACGCTCGATGCAGCGAATGAGGTTGAGTAATCTGGAACACCGCCAAATAAGCTGGTAAATAGCAGATATTAACTGAAAGGCGACAAATATTGAAAGATACTCAAAATCTTTATTGGATTCAACCCATTCTCACGGTCACGCTCGTTTTTAGGGTTCCGTTGTCAACAAGGATCCCTAATAGATTCGCCATGTCCGTCTGTCTGTCTGCGGCTTAGCTCAGTGGCCTTTACTACTAGAAAGCTCTAATTCAGCACGGGTATATATACATAAATCAATATCACGCCAACAAAATGGTAGTAAACAATTTTATTTTTATTTTTTTTAGTAATTCCATGGTGTGGGGTATCGTTGGATAGCTTGTTTAAAAATATTATGGGTTCTCCAAAACATTTATCTATTCAGAAATCCGTTTGTGTGATATTGCGTTTTAAACCCCTTGGCCGGTTTTTTATCATCTATACCTACTTAATATTATAAAGAGGAAAAGTCTGTGAGATTGTAGCTTTGTAATTTTGTATGTTACAGGTAATCTCCGGAACCACTTATCCAATTAAAAAAAAAAACACGTGTTTGTAAAATGGACTTTCTGGATGGTTATTTATTTATTAAGCTATACATATATTATTTTATCCCGCGGATTTCCCTTTTTTCTATGCAATACGCAGGCAAAGCCACTCACGCAACTAGTTTAATGTAATATCGGGTTTGAATGCTCAATCAGTGTTTAATCTGAGTCAATAAATGTAATCAGGTCCCGTATCATGGTCGGCCTTATTACGTGATAAGTGACAAGATAGAGCGTCCGTCACTGGCTGACACCGTTCGATAGAACGAAACTGACGCTCTATTTTGTCACTTATCGCGTGATAAAGCCGACCATGATACGGGGCCTGGTTATGTTTTAACAAAATGTTAGCACTGTTAAACTTTTTCTGGAACACCGCCAAGATTAGAGGCGGGTAAATAGCAGATAATAAGTGAAAGACGACAAATATTGAACTTTATACCAAAGAAGTTTATTCGATCGAGCCCATTTTCGCTGGCTCCGACAATAGAATATTGAGATCATTTTGAAAATTATGGAGGGTGTTTTGAGCTTTAACAAGTTTAAATACTCGTCATGTTTTCAATCTCAGTCGTAATTTGACGCCGGCTATACATTAACCTAATAGTTTACTCAGTACCTAATTGAATTTAAACTGTCATGTTTAGAATTGTATACTTACGTCGCCCTTATGGCAATTAATACATGCGTGTAACTGTTAGATAATAATTGTGTTGTTCAAGTTTGAATTGTTGATTGTTCAATTTAAAAAAGTTTACTCACCGCCAGAGAGTGAAAAAGTCACGTCATCTTCGTAACCAACACTTAAAATGATCGTGTCTATCGTCAATATATTGTCTCGTAGGGATCCTTTGTAGGACGTAGCTTCAAATTGCAATTCCCTTGCTGAAAAAAATCGCCAAGAAAAGAAAAGGAAAGTCTTAGACGAAAGAAAAGAGAATAGAAAGAAGAAACAAAGCAAATGAAAAACAGTAACATTTAAAAGATAGTTGTGGTTTTCGTTCTTAGAATAACTTAACTAAACTAACTATATACTTTTTGTGTGACCTATATCAGACACATTCTCTGCCATGAATCGCTACGCGCTACGCTCGTAGCAGATCCCGTGCTTCCTCGCATGTAGCGGAAAGCGACTACGGCGGCGGCGTAGGCCCAGGTTCCTGCCAGTGAAAGTGTATATTGTCGAAAACCTGTATTGGTTTTTCGTCCTGCGGTCCAAATGCGGCTCCCATCAGTTGGATCTATTTTATAATGTGATCAAACGGTCTGCCCGGTTATGTACCCACTTACCACGGACACGATTCTATGTGTCTTGTGGCCCATTTCGCGAAGCTACACTTAAACATTTTAGAATTCCAAATTAGAAACACTGTGGCCGTTAACGTTACCAATAACGACTGGTCTTTTGACCAGTGCTGGCTTAGATTATACAATTTAAATTGATAGCTCCTTAAAATGGGCCACTTTCTCAACATTTTGGTATCACTAAATCCTGGCTTATTTTAATACCTACCTGGAATTGGACTTTACTTCTTAATACAAATAGGTACATTAAGTAGGATTTTAAATCTTTCACCTCCCGGTAAAGTGATGGAGACCGCAGCACTTGCCCCGACGGTTCGCGGTTTTGTGGCCTCGACGGAAAGGAGTAGATGGCTCTGGCTTAAGATATGCGAAGGCAGGCCCGCGCCGGCCACCCGTAGAGTCGACGAGGGTCCGTCCCGAACCAACTCGAAGTAACTTTCGTATTCTGGAATGTTACTGTGCTATTGAGTAATAATGACAGTCCAAACTGTTGCGCTTTGTACACGTCTAGGAGTTAGGCGATATTTATGTAGGTTCTTTTGTACCTACATAAATAAAAAAAACACATGTTCAATCAAACACAGGTTGGCCTTGCCTGGGTTTCAGATATCTGTCATCCAAAACCGCTGCCTTTGCAACCCGCGTTGAAACGTTTTTAACAATGGTAAATAAATCGTTGAACCCGTAATGTTTTTAATATTAGTAAGAATGATGTCGTAGTCACCTAATTGACCGGTAATTGTGGCACTCTTAGGGGGAGGCCTATGTCCAGCAGTGGACGTCTTTCGGCTGATATAATGAAGAAGAATCACCTAATTTAGCATAATTATCTTACAAGTTGATTTTATGGGTTAGCCATAATAAGTATAATAACGTTGTGATATTATCAAGCATAGAGATTATCGTTCCGATTCATGTAGTTTTACCATAAATGTTGCATATTTTGTAACATTTCTGTAGCTCAATTCAGAACAAATTCAAATAATACATAGACCAACTAAACTTCGTTAATGTGACACCATTAACAAAATTTACCTTTGGAAAAAATACTCTAGTCGAAATCAGCGACGGTTGTTTGTGTACGTGTCGAATAGGGGCACATAATAAATTGAATATCACTCTTTCATTATCTTTACCGTCGATACTTATTAATCATGCCCCGTAAACACTGTTAGTATAGATAATAAGACTGTTCTATAATGTGTCGTAAATGTAAGTAGGTAATAATGCAAATAATTAAGCGTCGTATATGCAATGTGTCACAATCACAACAACTGACAGAGATGCATCTAATTTAAATAAATACATAAAATCACCCAAAAAAAGTAAGTAGGTACGGGTCGATTCACAAGAGCTGGCGCGTAATGTCTATGAAATTAATGACAGTTTCATATATTTTCCGCGCCAGCTGTCGTCACATAACAGATCGTAAAATAAAAGAAAGATATGAAATCAGTGAGACAATAGGCTCGGGGCTCAGCCTTTCGGCTGTACAGCGCTGTTTTTCAGCCCGCACCTACATCAAGGCTTACAAAGTATAAATACTAATAGCTGGCTGCGAGGGGACATTTCCATCACATCTGTATCTGTATCTCTGTCATAGATTGTTGTGATAGATATATTCGTTCATTATTCCGGCTATTCCCATTTGATTCCGCCTTTTTGTTATGCCCAGTTGTTACCGCCAATTTTGACCAAGAAAATGGTTAAACATAAAGAAATACATTGATACGGTTAACTTTGGGAGGCCAATTTTATGTAATATACCTTATTACAAGTACCTATATTAAATAAAATTGGCCTCCCAAAGTATACTTAAAAAAATACATAATTTAAACATTTCTTGGGAATGATTCTTCCCTAATTGTCCCCAGTGGTAACAGATTGGAATATTTATTCACATTTGTTCTCAGTGGTAACAAAATGGCTGGATCAAATGGAAATAGCCCCATTATTCAATACGAGTATAACCAATAAAAATCTTATTTATATTGTATTACCTCCAGATAGGGAAACGTTGACGGTTTCATCGTAGCCCTGTATCAACAAAATCGAATCTACCGCCAGCCCAGTGGTAGAATCATACGTCCCTGTATACAATGGTCGGTCGAAGGTCGGAGTTGTGATGTCTTCTTTCACTATACCTAACGTGACTATAGCAGTGGCAGTTCCAGAGCCACTAGAGGCGGTAACTCTCAAATTTATAAAATTATTTTCTTGAATAATGTTAAAATCCAAGGGTGTCATCGAGAGGGTTATTATGTTCCCAGCGACCGAGGCAGTAAAAAACGAGGCGTAATCTGGAAAAAAATATTAATTCAACGAGAGAGCTCCTTTAGTTAGACCAACACAAAGAAAACAAAAAAATGGTGGTTTTTATACCCGATAGTAAAAGGAATTCAAGGGGTTGAAACTGTTAGAAGGTCAGATGGGTTGGGCTCCTTTAGGGGCACAACCAGGAATAACGCTAGGAGGATGATGAGTAAAAGGGGGGGGCAAATGCACAAAAGATCCCACTGTCGAATTATATACTTCGACATCGACTACTACGAACTCGATAGTAGTTTCTGCACGCCCGAGGACGTACTACAATAAACCCGAGAGGTGCCGTGGCATAAAATATAGCATTATTTATGATACATGATAGCGTACCTATCTAAAATGTTTCTATATAGATGTTATTATGTCATTCTATATATATATATATTTATATATGTTAAAAAAGTTTTGAAATCGGATGAGTAGGTACGGAACTACATATTTATGTTGTACAAATACAAATTACTCTAGTAGTTTGTATAATAAACGCTACCTGCTAGCGTTTTCTTTAGCCATCATTATCATAAAATATTTAATGTCATTCTAAATATTATATGTTAAAAAAGTTTTGAAATCGGATGAGTACGGAACTACATATTTATGTTGTACAAATACAAATTACTCTAGTAGTTTGTATAATAAACGCTACCTCTAGGTAGCGTTTTCTTTAGCCATCATCATCATAAAATATTTAATGGCTAGGCTCTTGTCATTGAAGTAATTTCAAAAACATTATTTCATTACTCCAATTATGCCAGTAATAGTATCTATACTAAAATAATATTATAAAAAGGAAAACCCCGTGAGATTGTAACTTTATAAGTTTATAAGTATGTATGTAATTCGTAATCTCCGGAATCGCCTATCCGATATCAAAGATCTTTCACCTGCATGTAAAATTAACTCTTTGGATGGTTATATCGCACAGGTTTGCGCGCGTTCTTTGCAATACGTGGGTGAAGCCGCGCGGGTAGCTAGTATTTGTATAAAATAGATGTATGAATATTTACCTTCGACGGTCACATTTATGTCAGATCCCTCGTATCCTTGAGTTAGAATTAATGGTGCCAACTGTAGATTGTTATCCAGGATTTCACCCTCGTAATGGGGTCGTTCAAATTCCAGTCTCACCTCTGAAAATTTACGTTACTTTTAAACTGTAACATTTTACAGGAAGGTTGTAAACATTTACAACGTTAATTAAACAACTGCCTACGTAAATGTGAACCTACATTTTTTGCTAGTTATACAATCGAACTTTGTGTATACTGAATGTGTTTATATATTGCTACTAAAAACTAGACTAGCAGGGGACCGATTTTTGACTTTCGAGCGCTCGACTCTTTCACTCGAAAACTGTCAAAAATTATGAAATGCTATTTTGAAATAGCGATAGAAAATTGAAAAACGAGTGGTATTGACCACTCGTAATTAATTCTATTGGTAGAAAGTAAGTGCCTGCCAGTTTGACACTACAAACGTATTTACTTTTATTTGATTTTCGAGCGCTCGAAAGTCAAAAATCGGTCCCCAGGATTCATTGCTTTATTCACTATTATTATCATAGCTAACTAGTTCTTGGAGCATTACTAATATTACCTAAGTAGTTCGAAATATAAGGCCTAAGGGTAAGGGTAAGGGTAAGGGGGGGTTTTACCTGGCATGCGGTTCTCCCCTGTACTTTAGCCCTAAATGCTTCATTTGACCGAATGTTTAAATAGTTAACTTTATGGGATTATGGCAAAACAAACCTAGCCTAACCTTATTTTATGAATAAACAAAGAAAACCCCAAAAGTTAAGTGTCGAAGAAAAAGCATTAGGTCTAGTGAAACATTAGGTCAAATGAAGCCAGGCATCTATGCAACAAAAGTATTTAATTTAAATTGGTTTTGTATTTGGTCCACTTGGCCGCCTCCACGCCAAGTATAACGTGTAAGAAAATCTTGAATAGAATCCCAGTTAAACCAGAGTCTATAACATCCTCCTATGGTTAGATTATAAGGATCTAACCTTCTGGTAGTTGGACCACGATGGTGGCAGAGGCTCCGCTGGTGTACTCGCGCGCGGCATACACCACTAGATAAATCTGACCCTCTTGCAGCACCTCCGTCGGCAGTGGATTGGTGACTGATAGAATCACCTGATTATCGGTGACGGTAAAGGCGAAATGGTCTGCAGCGTAATCTGTGAAGAAGGAATCAGCATAGATTAATAGTAATCTCCTGAGGAACATTCCAGAAATTCAATCCCTAGTTTTTCATAATCGTCTTTCCAAATAGCTTGTTTGTTCCAAAATGATGACATGCTTTTGACACAGTACATGTATATTGATAAACATTGTTTTGAATATTAAATGTTTTTTTATTAAGCAGAAATGTCCGCCAACGAAATTTCAAATTTCGATCATAGTGGAAAATGAAAAATTTTTCGCCACGAGCGGGATTTGAACCCACAACCTTTGGAATCCGTCCATCGCTCTGCCAATTGAGCTACCGTGGGTCCGCTAATGGCGACGAATCTTTCAATCCCTTCCACTATTGTATTTACACCTTAGGGAGGCTCGTAGCGACATCTACCGCGAAGTTATTACAACTTCTGAAACGGCACCAACGTCTCAAGTTACATTGAGAATCGTAAGTAACAATGCGCTACCCCATTTTTAACATTAAATGTTTTTTTATTAAGCAGAAACGTCCGCCAACGAAATTTCAAATTAGCGGACCCACGGTAGCTCAATTGGCAGAGCGATGGACGGATTCCAAAGGTTGTGGGTTGAAATCCCGCTCGTGGCGAATAATTTTTCAATTTTCCACTATGATCGAAATTTGAAATTTCGTTGGCGGACGTTTCTGCTTAATAAAAAAAGATTTAATGTTAAAAATGGGGTAGCGCATTGTTACTTACTATTCTCAATGTAACTTGAGACGTTGGTGCCGTTTCAGAAGTTGTAATAACTTCGCGGTAGATGTCGCTACGAGCCTCCCTAAGGTGTAAATACAATAGTGGAAGGGATTGAAAGATTCGTCGCCATTAGCGGACCCACGGTAGCTCAATTGGCAGAGCGATGGACGGATTCCAAAGGTTGTGGGTTCAAATCCCGCTCGTGGCGAATAATTTTTCAATTTTCCACTATGATATAAATTGTTTTGAATATTTCGAATTACGTTCGCCCATCACCTTAACTAAAATCCTTCATTGTTTTTTGTCAATTGTCATGCATAGATCTAGAGAATACCTTATTTGGAATATAGACTGGCAATGTGCTAAAATTTACAGTTAGCACAACCATGTTAATAGGGTGTCATGTCATACCTCCTTCCAAGCTGAACTGAACCAGTTCATCATAGCCTTGCTGCAGCGAGATCGATTGTTCCAGAGTGACCTGTGTTTCTGTGTAACTTGCTAAGTAGAATGCTTGACTGAACACTGGTTCGGCGGGCAGCTCAAACTCTGAACTACCGAGGATTGTAACCGTTGTGTTCCTTGTTATGGGAGGGCCTGCGGTTTGGTCTACATCCTGTAATAACATGTTTTATGAGTTACATGCTCACATGTTGTACGAGGGTGGAACGATTAATGGCTTGCAAAAATACGCAATATCTTATTATCGTTAATAGACTGCACGCTCTGTAACGGAATGGTAATACATAGTTAAAGCAATTAAGCGTAGTTTCGGTGTCCGAGAGGCAACCGGATGGCTCGCGGTATTTGAGAGATATTGAAGGGGGGTGAAAAAAAAATATTGTCGCCAGGTATTCGATTGAAACAGGATTTCATTATATAAACAGCGTACACACTTTCAGGCAACCGCTGTTTAAATCGGCTGCATCGCAACAAAAAAATATTTTTCATACATTATTTATCTTTCCGGCTCATTCCATGTTGGCTCAGTTCGGGCAGCACAGGGCGGTTCTACAACACTTGCCTCTTGAATAGTGCAAGTAAGCGTCATTGCTCTGAATATATAATGCCTTATTTAATCAATTAAATTTGTTGATATTAGTGATTGTTTTTTCTGCATATTTTTCAGTATTCATCCTACTAATATTATAAATGCGAAAGTTTGTTACTCAATCATGCTTAAACGGCTCAACCGATTTGAATGAAATTAAGCACGAAGATAATTTATGAGTAGCCTGGATTAAAATATAGGATAGCTCGGGTCCACGCAGACGAAGTCGCGGGCGGAAGCTAGTATTGAATAAATTAAAGCAGTCAAGTGAGAGAAGGTGTAACTTAAATGTACAATTTTTGCGATAGTAAACGCTCGCGCAAGTATAAATCTTCGCAAATTAATTTATTACGAGTTCATTTACACATAATTGGTAAACGTAAAAGCGATTAATAAATTAAAGCAGTCAAGTGAGAGGAGGTGTAACTTAAGTGTACAATTTTTGCGATATTAAACGCTCGCACAAGTATAAATCTTCGCAAATTAATTTATTACGAGTTCATTTACACATAATTGGTAAACGTAAAAGCGATTAATGTTTACTTACAGTAGCACTGATTGTCAGAATAATCGGCTCAGGAATAGATCGAATAAAAGTCGTGGTACTCAATACTGCTTTGAATTCTTTAGCATCCGTTGACGCCGCGTCATCATATGCGATTTCGAAGTAGGGATTGTTCTCGATTTCGAAATCGATTCTGTACGTGGTGAGATCGATATCTCGAACGATTATATCGCTGACGCAGTTTGTGATGAGGAATCCGGGTGGGACGGGCGGTGCGATTGTGAATTCGTATGTCGTGGTCGCCGATGCCGCTGTGTCTGAGGTTTTGAATAGTGGCGGGTTATTGTTGTTGTCGTTTATTTCTATCCGGATTGTCTGTAACATGGGAACAAATATTATATTATGGCCGAACATTATATTATGGAGCGAGCGCATAGCTCGCCCATTAGAGTGGTGCCAAGACTGTGAAACAAGTCTATAACTCGATACAGAGAGGGCGCTAGTCTTAGCGGGAATATAGTGGAAAAATATACAACTTGCGTCACTGTCCTCGTAGCTCAGTTGGTAGAGCAGTCTAGCGTTAATAGAAAGGTCGCAGGTTCGAATCCTGTCGGGGGCTACAGACGAAGATGGTTTATTTTTCCATTATATTCTTTCTCTGTATCATATCGTTTATAAAATGATCGGGGTAACTTCCTCGTTAAAAATAACAAAAAAAAAAATATTTAATTAAATAATTTGTTTCGTGAAAAGGGTATTATATTATGGCGTTGGTAAAGATACAGTGTACCAAAAATGGGGTGTGAGCCGATCAAGGGCATGACAGGTATCGTGTTCTGATAAGAAAAATGTAAAAGAAAATTTTTCTGACGCGATTTTATTTACATTTGTTTGGAGCGTTGGCCGACTGGGGCGACTAGGCTCCATACATATGTAAAAAAAACCCGTAAAAAAAAAAACCTAGTTTTTTCTTAGCAGAAAACGATACCTGTAATGCCCTTGATCGGTTCACACCCCATTTTTGGTACACTCTGTATACTTAGGTAGGTAGGATAGGTTGGTATACCTACATAGATATGGTCTGCTGAATAGAGTGAGGCAAACCAGGCAGTTATTGAGAAACTTAGATAATAGAAGGCAGATGATAGGGCACCTGATACGACAACTTCATACTGAATTTAATTGAAGGAAAGATAGAGCGAAAACGAAGAAGAGGAAGACCTAGAATAAACTACATAGAGCAGCTCAAAAAGAGAGTTTAAGTATGAGTGATTTTTGACAGTTTCCAATTTAAAAAATTCTAGAGTAAAATAATAATTTACTTTAAAAACAAAGTTTAAACCGACTTCAATTCAGTACTTCGCCAAGCCACATACTCGTACATAGTCATTTCCATATTTCCTTTCCACTTTACCACATGAACTGATTGCTTTCCGAGGACGAATGCGTTGATTATTTATTACAGAAAACCCCAACTCGCCGTAAGTGGGCTGGGATCCGTCGATTCCTCAAGGATCTCGGAATAATTTTTTCATTCGTTTTTAACCGACTTAAAAAAAAGGAGGAGGTTCTCAATTCGGTTGTATTTTTTTTATGATTTATTTTTGGGTAAGTAATTCGAGCTATAACAACTTATCATATAACGGTCATAATATATACGCTCACTGTGTATAAGCTTGTTTAGTATAACGTTCATTGCACATAATGAACGAAAGGTATAATATCAAAATATATATTTTCGTAAAGTATAACGTAATTTAGATATAATATCAATTGATATATCGATTAAAGCGTATACTATTCATAACACCTAAGGAACTGAAAGGTTGAAATTAAATATTTTTTTGTAATCAACCACGCGAATTATTTTAGTCTAACCTAACCGCCAGCGTGTCAACGTCACCCCGCTTCGCGGGGTGTCTATTTCCGCTCTAAGGGACACAAGTTAACCCTAACCTAACCTACAAATAATACCATTGTTAAGAGTATTTTTAGTTGTTTTACTGCGGGGGACTTCGCCTCCAGAGCCCCTTTGTGATTGGCACCCCCCCCCCCCCCCCCTTCCCCCCTTTTTCTAGCTGCTCTAACCTTATTTTCTGTATTATAATCCTTATACGAAAATATACTATGTGTTATGAACTTATGATCGTTATACGTTATGTATGTTATACGAAATGAAATTAGTCAATTTGAGTATTGTAGAAAAAAACGTTATATAATATGAATATTATGTCAATTGTCAATTGACAAAGTATTGGTTTTGTTGTTATAGCTAACGTTCATTATATCTTGTGACCGTTATTAATATGAAATTATATATTGTTGTTATATCTCGTGGGACGCACCCTTTATTTTTCAATGTTTGTTACCTCAGAACTCAGTCATTGATGACCCGATTCGTACATTTTTGTGTTAAGGTGGGTCTCATTTTTTTCACAAATTCATTTAGATGATGGGATCCATGAGGAATTGAGGGAACTCCTCAGTTATATTAGGCACGCGTGTAGTGATTTTGGTATTCTCTATTATAACTCGTGTATTGTAAATGGAAATCGTAAATTTGATGGAGTGGAATTGATGATGACTTATGAAATTCCTTAATTATGTACTTAAAAGTACAAAAGTACGTCACAGATTCTGATAAGATTCCGTTGGAATAGCAACTAATGAAGTGCCAAAGTGATCCTTGTGGAATCGACGGAAGTCCTCAAATATTATCGGGCCACATACAGCGATTGGGTTTTTTTCTCTAATAATCAACGGATTTGCTCTCGGAAATCAATTCATGTGGTAAATTGGAAAAGAAATGTGGAAATGTTCTCGTGGCTTGGCGAAGTGCTAAATTGAAGTCGGTTAACCTTTGGTTTTAAAGTAAATTATTACTACTACGGAATCATATCAGAACCTTTGACGTACTTTACATCATTGAGGAATTCCATAACTCAATAATTATGTCCTCTGCATTATCAGTTTACGCTTCACCAAACTTTCAATTTCCGATGCTAAATAAACGAGTTTATAATATAAATCACTACAATCGCCTATAAAATTTAAGGGTTGCCCTCAATTTCCCCGGAATTCCATCATCAAATCCTGACTTTGTGACAATGGGACGACCTCAGAAGTATACTAACTTTGATAATCGGTCCACTACGACAGAGAAGTCGGAGACCAAACATACATAAATAGAATACATACAGTGGAAGATAGAACCTCCTTCTTTTTTGAAGTCGGTCAATGAACGCCCATCCATATTGCAATGTGTAAGAGAATAGTACATTGTTGTAAAGGCTAGAAAGTAGGCAATAGATGGACGAGTGTGTTCGAGGTCCGAGCCGCAGGTGAGGACCTCGAAGGAGACGAGTCCATCTATTGCACTTTTGGCCGAGACATTACATAGTGCTTTTCACGCCTACTGCGAGGAAATTGCAAATAATTATAATTATAAGTCAAAATGAAGTACCTAATTAAAGATCACAAAATGAAACAGCAGCAGCAGCGCGCCGGGCCTAACGCGCTGCCCTCAACACGCGAGCGGGCGCGGGCGCGGGCGGGGGTGGGGGTGGGGGAAGTGGCGGGGAGAGCTGTGATTGTTCGAATCGCTGTTCAAACTGGACTACAAAAACATTGTTGGACAGTTTGAACTCATAGATGGCCTGTTCGTGCGACGTCAAACTAACCCCAGCTTTGAAGCCTGAATTCTAACCATCTTTTGCCACATTTCCGAGCAGTGGCGTGAAAAAAAAAAAAAAAAAATTTTTTATTTTTATTAATGAGCAACATACATCGCATTTGAAATTAACATTTACACATTGGAATTTAACAGTCATATAAATAGCAATTTACTACAATATTAAAATTAATTCTTTTACATGTCAAATTTACTAAGAAATAATGTCAGTTGCGTTATCTACGAGTATAGGGAATTTAAAAAAGAGATACAAATAATTAAATGTCAAGTCACCTTAGAAAATAAATAATGTTAATAATAATGTCAACAGTTCAGTATTTGAATACTATGAAAGTGTAGGTAAAATATTTAATGAACACTTTTAAAAGTGTGTGTAATAAAGCGTTGCAATAAATATTTTATCTTACAAATTGAAAGATGTCGCTCAAGTTTAAGTAGCACTATCACTGCCAAGGACCTACGCCGTAGTCGCTTTTACTACATACGAGGAAAATCACGGGATCGGCTACGAGCGCAGCGCGTAGCGATTCTTGGCAGTGAATGTGTTCATTTTAGAATTGGTATTTCTCCAGAATTCAGTTATGAAAAAAAAGTTCAATTTTACTTTATTTTCATCTTAGTGTTAATCAATGACTTTGCTTCTGCAATGGCTTATGTACAATTAAATCTACGTCACATTTGAGACAACGTGTCAAGTTCGACAAAATCTATAATCGCGACATTAATTTTATTACTGCTTGTGACACTTCAGTCGTATATTTTTTGTTACTTTGCTTCTAAGGGTTAAAAGCTCAGTTGCATCCGAAAGGAGCCTTTAAGGAGCAATCTAATCCTAAGTATAGGTACTGACCCCCGTCCTTCTAACCCAAAGGGAAATTGTATTAAGCACAGAATAAAGATTTATTTGTTCTGTGTAAACGGTCGGCAACGCGCTTGTGACGCTTCTGGAGTCACAAGCATTCATAGGCTACGGTGTCTTACCATCAGGCTGCGTATGCTTGTTTGCCACTGTCTTAGTATATTAAGTCACCTGAAAGCGCCCCAGCACGGTAAGTACAAGATGGCGCGCGAGCTGTCTCTCTCTCTCTCTCTCTCTTTTTTGTGAAATAGAATATCCGTCTCTTTCTAAAAAGAACGCTTAGAAAAAGACGGGTAGTCTAGATAGAGCGAGAGGGTTCGTGCGTGATCGTGTGCTGTGTAACTATGCAAGTAGTGGAACAGCAACACGCCAGTAATGCATAATTATATTTTCAAACCACATGCTCGACAATGCCGAATTATAGGTCATGTAAACCCTACCGAAAGCAAGACATTAAATCCCTTGGTATTAGCCGGGTTATAATGTTGTACTGAATTTCATTATAACCCGCTGGTTAATAATATGATTTCACTTTTCATAATTCTTATTACTATATGCATAAAGTTTAATTTTGCTAAACACAATTTGTCCTAGGCCATGGCCTACTTGATTTGACAAAATAAATGAAGTTTGCCTTCGTGTGAACCCGGTCCGGAGGAGCGCGGTGTTCGAAATTCGAGTTTCGAATCTAGGACCACGGCTTGTGCTTTCGAATTTGGAACGTCGCGCGCCTTCATTTGTTCATGCGTGACGAACAAATCGAGTTCTTGTAGGTGCCTATAGAAGATTTAATTTCAAAAATAATATTGAAAATGTCGAGTGATGAAAGTGTTTTGACTCCTGAGTTTATCAAATTAGATGCCATAGGCATTGTCAACAATCTGCTGCCAGAGAAGTCAAAGGAAAAATACCTAAAAGCCTACAACGATTTTGACAAATGGAAAGCTGTAAAAGGCGTAAAGTCTGTGTCTGAATCAGTGCTTCTGGTCTATTTTGAATATTTGTAAATAAACATTATTTATCTACTGAGCCTGTTTTTTTGTCTCGCATAAGGTGTGAAAAGTAGAGTATACACCTCGGGGATAAGACTGTTTTAGTCTTGGGCGGTTGAACCCCTCACTGCACTCAGGACTCGCTTCGCTCAGGAATTAACTTATAACTCCCTCGCTACGCTCAGGAGTTAAATTATGAGTCCTTCGTTACGTTCGGGATTCAATTCGCTCCCGTGACATAAAACAGTGCTTTATCCCCTTAGTGTATAATCTACTACACCCCTAGCACTCTCTGCACTAGTGCGGAAAAGAGCACTTTTCGTGCATATGTCGAAACTTTAAAGAGCCATATGTCCAGTAAAACTTTGTACGATACACGTGCGAATAGGTAATTCGCAACTCGTGTCGATTTAAAACACTCCCTTCGGTCGTGTTTTAATTTATCACCACTCGTTGCGAATTTCCTATTTTCGGCACTTGTATCGTAAATAACTATATCATAATGTAGATGATACGTCGTCCGAAGCACCTAGTTGAGGATGAACCGGGAAAACGCTCAGATGAGAGAGAGAGATACATCGATAGGCGTCATCATCATCATATCAGGCGAAAGACGTCCACTGCTGGACATAGGCCTCCCCCAAAGAGTGCCAAAGTGACCAGTCCTGCGCCACCCGCATCCAGCGGACTCCAGCAACCTTTACCAGGTCATCAGTCCACCTTGCGGGGGGCCTACCCACGCCGCGCCTTCCGGTGCGTGGTCGCCACTTGAGAACCTTTCCGCCCCAACGGCCATCGGTTCTACGTGCATTGTGCACTGCCACTTAAGTTTAGCGATAGCGGTGGGTTACCTTGGTTCTGCCGCGGATAGCCTCATTTCTGATGCGATCGCGTAGAGAAACTCCCAACATAGCCCTCTCCACAGGCATTTGGGTCAGAACGTTATTATCAGTATATTAATCACGAGATACTTACTAAAGGGGAAGGTAGAGAAACCCCATTCGTACAAGAGAACGTGAACGTTAAGCTGATGAAGTCAGATGTCTCATTCTCTTCATAGTCTCTGTACGCTTCGTTCGTTCGGAGCACAAAGGCTGAATTTTCAATAGCTGCATCAACGTACGGCCCGCCGTTTAGAACGTTGTATGACGTCAGTGTGAAACCTGTAAGGGAATAAATGTTGCTTTCAATCACTTAATGACCTGAAATTGATAGCTTCGAAAAATCAGTTAAGATTTCTCAAGAAAACCAACGGATTTTTTACAAATTATTCAGAGCAATGACGCGTAATTCAATGTCGGAGAGGCAACCGGATGGCTCGCGGTATTTGAGCTCCCGAAGTGATGTGGAACCGCCCTGTGCTACCCGAACTGAGCCAACTGTGACTGGTTCGGAAATGGGAGGGGGTGGTAAAAAAAAATATATCGCGAGGCAAGCGGTCGCCTGAAAGTGTGTACGCTGTTTATATAATGAAATTTGTATGCCATCCCTCCTAGTGCCACCGGAGCCAAGAAATCGAGCGAAGAAAAAAAAATAAAATTGGCAGGCAACCGTTAGCAAATTGGCACGCTTGTTCTTCATCACATACAGACAATTTCAAACGGTTGCCTGCCAATTTTTTTTTTGTCCGCTTGCTTACTCGGCTCCAGTCGCACTGGGATGGATGGCATAAAAATTAAATTATATAAACATTAAACAGCGTACACACTTTCAGGCTACCGCTTGTCATCCGGTTGCCTCGCGATATATTTTTTTTTTACCACCCCCTTCCTATTTCCGAACCAGTCACAGTTGGCTCATTTCGGGTAGCACAGGGCGGTTCCACATCACTTCGGGAGCTCAAATACCGCGAGCCATCCGGTTGCCTCTACGACATTGAATTACGCGTCATTGCTTTAACTATATGTCATATGTGACACTTCTAACCCTCGCGCTTTGTACACATATTTAAATTATTGTTTTACACGCGATATTTATTTATAATATAGTACAAATACTCTTTATTGCCCAACTCAAAACTTAAAAATAGAGGTTATCAATAGGCTCTTATCGCTAAAGAGCGATCTCTTCCAGACAACCTTTGGGTAGCGGAGAAATTGCAACAAATAATAACAAACCAACCGGCCAAATAACAAGTAAACTAACTAACAACATAATACACAATTACCTTTATTTCTGACGTTTCAATACGGGTTGCAGTGGTCATGTACCGGTGCAACCCGTATTAAATAAAGGTAAATAAATATTGCGTTAGACCCGTGTAAAACTATAACTTCAATATGCCATATGTGGCCTATATCACTCTCACGATTAAAAGGAATCCAACGACACCACATATGGCAAAATCTATCACGCCAATTGGACTATTGCCCGTGAAATATGTAGAATTAGTCTTGTCCACACACACAATACATACGTTCCAAAAACATAACCCACCTTCTAACACCACACTCCACCTTCTTCTAGTCCGACTCGCACTTGGCCGGTTTTTTACTAAACTGCCTCAGGCAGTCTAGTAAAAACCGGCCAAGTGCGAGTCGGACTCGCGCACGAAGGGTTCCGTACCATTAAATCTATAAAAACAGCAAAAAATAAACGCGTTTGTCGTATGGGAGCCCCCCTTAAATATTTATTTTATTTTATTTTTACTATTTTTTGTTATAACGGCAACCGAAAAACATCATCTGCGAAAATTTCAACTGTCTAGCTATCGAGGTTCTTGAGATACAGCCTGGCGACAGACAAAACGGCAAAAAAAAACACGTTTGTTGTATGGGAGCCCCCTTAAATATTTATTTTATTTTGTTTTTATTATTTTTTGTTATAGCGGCAACAGAAATACATAATCTGTGAAAATTTCAACTGTCTAGCTATCACGGTTATTGAGATACAGCCTGGTGACAGACAGACGGACGGACAGCGAAGTCTTAGTAATAGGGTCCCGTTTTTACCCTTTGGGTACGGAACCCTAAAAAGGAATCACGTCTCGGACTTCTGTAGAATTCATCGGGGCAAGTACAAAATGACGTCGTGACGTGGCACGAGACGAGACAACTTCTCCTCTTTCTAATTCACACAGTGCGCATGACCCAGGAATCACAGCGTTTGAATAAAATTACCAACTTGCTTGTTGGACATAGGCCTACCTCAAAGACATAGCTCTGCGCGTGCAGTCATCATCATCATCATATCAGCCGAAAGACGTCCACTGCTGGACATAGGCCTCCCCCAAAGAGTGCCAAAGCGACCGGTCCTGCGCCACCCGCATCCAGCGGACTCCCGCAACCTTTACCAGGTCATCAGTCCACCTTGTCGGGGGCCTACCCACGCCGCGCCTTCCGGTACGTGGTCGCCACTCGAGAACCTTTCCGCCCCAACGGCCATCGGTTCTACGTGCTATGTGCCCCGCCCACTGCCACTTAAGTTTAGCGATCCGGAGGTCCACATCGGTTACCTTGGTTCTGCTGCGGACAGCCTCATTTCTGATGCGATCACGCAGAGAAACTCCCAACATGGGTCTCTCCCTTTGGGTGATTTTGAGCCTTCTTATGAGGCCCATGGTAAGCGACCACGTTTCAGTGCCATATGTCATCACTGGCAACACATAGGCGCGTCCAGTATAATAATGAATTTAGATTGCTGCTGGGATTATCGCTTTTTAAGGTTCCGTAGCCAAATGGCAAAAAACGGAACCCTTATAGATTCGTCATGTCTGTCTGTCTGTCCGTCCGTATGTCATAGGCATTTTACTCGAAAACTATAAGGTGTATTTGAATAAAATTTTCAGGATAGGTGTATTTTGTTAACCGCTACATAGTTTTGTAATCAAATTACTAAAAAAAAATTTTTATGGGTGCACTCCATACATAAAACTGAAAGTCAAAAATTTTTTTTTCATTGCAAGTCCACGTGTGGCACATCAATCGATAGGCCTTTCTTTTTTGATTAAGTGAATAGAGTCTGAGATAATCTCCTCGAAAGTCACTAAAATTGTGTCCCCCCCCTCTAATTTTTGAACCGTGTATTTTAAAATTATGAAAAAAATCATGCTCATAGGGCTTATTAAATTCTCTCAGCTAAAACTGTTTTGAAAAAGATTGGTTCAAAGGTTTTTGAGATATTTCTAAAAAACTGTCTTCCTTAAAGAAAAGGACGTAAGATTTCAGTAACGATACGACCTTTTTAATAGGCACGGAACCCTCGTTGTGCGTGGTCCGGCACGCACTTGGCCGCTTTTTGAAACGCATTAGGCATGTTCACGGAGGCGCGAGTGGATAGTTTTAGCGCCATAACTCGCAAGAGGACTGCCTCCCTGATGCGGCGTGTACGAGAGTCCCAACAGTCTCCTGAAGTTAGTGGTCGAGTACCCGGCCAGTGCAGTGTGGAAACACTGGGACACTATCCACATGGGGTCCAGAGGGAGTGTTTACCATTCTATTATAATTTATGGATTTATGGATGATGGTCTAACATAGTAAGTAAGGCTTAGTGTATTTTTACTAACATATTTTATGTACCTGCATACCTGGTCTAAATGAATTGAATTGAATTGAAAGAGTGCCAAAGTGACCTGCGCCAACCGCATCCAGCGGACTCCCGCGAACTTTACCAGGTCATCTGTCCACCTTGTACTACTGTGATTGTTACATGTACTTACTACTGCTGTTCAGGACTACTTTTGTATGATATATAATCAGAGATCGGAAAAATTTGCGACATTGTTTGCAATTATGTGGACATGACGCCAAAATCAATCAAAATGTTATTCAGTTAATTAATTTTTTACTAGACATATAACTTGATTCCTAGTCAATAAATACAGAAGTTTGTTAAAGTACCTATAGGTTTATTAAAAAAAAAATCAGTATTTTTTTCAAATTGTTTTCTAGTGTAAGTAATCGTGTCAGTTTAAAATCGTTATTTATTTATTGTATATAAATATTTACGGAAACGATACCCATTTTAAATACGAACCTTTTGCTAATAATTATTTATGTAATTCATCGTCGTCGTAACGTCATTTTTTTTAAAGTTAGTATAGTATATACGTGCTTAAAAGCACTTTATAAATAAACTATTATCTCCAATAATTCAAATTATCTTTCAATGAATAATTAATTAACATTTTGATTAATTTTGGAGTCATGTCCACATAATTGCAAACAATGTCGCAAATTTTTCCGATCTCTGTTTATAATAAATAATAATAATAAATATATATTTGGGGACAATTTTACACAATTCGACCTAGTCCCAAACTAAGCAAAGCTTGTACTATAGGTACTAGACGACGATACACCTACATACTTATATAGATAAGTAAATACTTAAAATACATAGAAAACATCCGTGAACTTAGGAACAAATATGCTCATCACACAAATAAATGCCCTTACCGGGATTCGAACCCGGGACCAACTAGGCTACAGAAGTCGTCAACAGTATGTGCCCCTTTTAAATGCTCTGTCGGTATATGGTATTGTTAGTGGCGAGTAAGGTCGCCAGAGCTCCCGAGGATGAGCTGTGTTGAGAGTCAGCGACCTGCATTTGTCTCTAGCTGTCAGCACAACGAATCGACTCCACTTAAGCCACAAGCGTCCATAGGCTACGATTTATACCTACTATCAGCATGGTCATATTCTTGTACCATACGCTGAACTTCGCGGAACTTTATTGTTTCCCATAAAATACCTATAGTAGAAAAATTAGCAAATTTACGTCTTATTTTAATTAGCGAGCCGTAAAAAAAAACCATTTCAACACTCTAATCGAACGTTTTGCCCATTTGTGGTTGTTGATATGATCTACTTTTTAAGGCTGCGCACAACGAACGAAAAAACCATAGAAGTCTAACTAGTGCCGCAAAATGGCCCCACAGAAAATGGCAATGGAATTGCCCGCGTGTGCTGATTTCTGGCCGAAAGGTGTCGTGTTTCGTCGGTTCCGGGGCAACCTACCAAATCCAACACCCGAGATGTCGGAACAACGGGGCCACGCCGTTTCGCCGTCAAAATAAATATTGTTCGGTTCATGACGCATTGGTGTAAACTGTAATGTTATGTAACCTGTTTTTCAATAAATAAATAAATAAATAAATAATTATGCGGTTTGTGGGTGGGATGTCAATACTATGCTAGGCAGCCGTTTAGTTCGAACATACCGGTAATGGGTACCGGGTTTTAGGCACGTGTTTGGGTAGAGCAAGGAGTTCGCATTCTATGGTTTTTTCGTTCTAGAATATGTACTACTAGACTACATGTGACACTTTTTTGTATTCTAATTTTATGAAACGCAGGCTAGCATTGTATGTGGTATACTCAGACAAAATGGCAGGGTGTAGTGAAAAGAACACTTTTTTATCGTTTTCAGTCCATGGGAAAATATTAATGAAAGTAGTAGTAGCGTATAGTCAGGATCTTACCTCCAATATCATTAATACCACGTTCGAAGATTATGCCCTCGTGGTAGTCCTCAATCCCTACTACAATCGGCAGCTGCCAGACTGCCACACCATCCATTGTACATCCTGAAAATTAACGCATGTTCTCGATTTAAATACTTTATATTAAAGTCTGAATACATGGGTTTCAGTCTTCGGTCCTGTAGTACCCTACACCCTGTATTCTATACTATTAAACGAGCAATATTGTAACTATATAGATCCATATATTTTTAATCACGTTATCGAAAACGTCTCTGCCTATTTGGGTGAAATTTTAAATATAGGGGTTCAGGCGGGTGAATGGATCTAGCTACTCGTAGGTGTCATTTTTGGGAAAATTCGTTTTCTCTGTATTTTCATCCGAACTCAGCTAGGTGGCCCAGCTACTATTAGTCTTATTACAAAGGATAAGGTCCAACACTGTAAAAACGTCTGACGTCACTAGAATTCGCTGATAGTGTTGCCAGAGGCTCTAGTATAAGTTTTACCGAAACAAAACGTTACGAACGCGTTTGCGTTTAGCTGTCAAATCCCATACAAATTGAGGGTAAAACGGAAACGCGATCTTAGGTAAAACTTATATTAGAGCCTCTGACTGGCATCACATGTTTAGAGAAACTTAACTGAAGCTGAAACAATATATATATAAGTCGTGTGTGTCCATACCACAAAAGAAAAACAGTATCATAAAGTTTTCATTATTCATAAGTCTATGTTCTGTAAATATACTTAAGGAGTATCATACACAGTTATGATACTATGAGTTCCATTCTATCGTTGCTTCATGTTAAGTATATATATATATATACTATATATGTATATATATATATAGTCCTCCTCATTGATACGATGTCGGCGACCCTAACAAATTATGGATTAGCTCTATTATGAGCTCTGATATGACTGGCTAAGCCTAAACTTGCTCAGGGGGTGAATTGGAAATTATCGCGTGCTTTGAAACGCCGTTCTGACTAGATTAAGAAACAATATGGTCTGATTTTCAGATATTATGATTCTCGACTATATGATTGTTTATCTTATAGTCGATTTAATTGATACATGATTACCTAAAATTTCCTCTATAGCAAAATAATTCAAAGTTTGGCCTTTATTTTACTTTTTTACTCAGCCTACTCAAACAATACATTATTTTACGACAGAATCAAGTTAATACTAGTATTTTATCTCATCTAAAATCTCACTAAATGACATAAATAAAACTTCACTAAGCTAGGTATTTATCGAAATTTGTCCAAAAAAGAAGAAAGAAGACCCGAAGAGTATTGCATCTCTTTTTCTCGTGCGCGGAGGCGTGGTCGACTCGAATAAAGGCATCCCCTTGAGCACTCTATTGCAAGGATGACAGGTTACTGTTGGCCAGTCGCGTTATACGCGTAGGGTTAGGCCTCTCTTTTCGTGCTTGGCGTTTTAGATAACGTTAACAGGCGGTTTTCCTCAAATAATTTAACTCTATGAAAGATGGTAGATCGCGAGGATGGCCTTTTTGCGGATAACTCCTCCCAGCACTCATGATCGATACCGCACGCGTTTAGGTGTCGTTTCAGCACGTATTTTATGGTGCAGGTGCTTCCGCTCACCCTCGGCTAACTCCGAATAGAATACAGCCTTAGACAATCGACGGTCATTAATTCGAAGGAAACGATTTTTTCCAGATATGAGACCTACATACATCAATTATTCGGCTACTTAAGGTGGTTCGACGACCATTCAAAACGTTTTTTGACATTCGCAGGCTAACGGCGTGATATTTAAGGAACTTATGTAACACACTTTCATAAATTGCCTTTCCATTTGCGCGAAATTCCTAGAATAAACTTGTAGAAACTAGAATAATTTGAGAAATTAGTTTGTAACTTGATACTTTGGGAAAACGATTATAAGTCGTCGAGCCACCTTAAACTATTTATTCCAAATTTCATCAAAATCATTAGAGCCGTGTTCGACAACGCGAATACAAATATTATTCTTTCAATAGTACCTGGGTATGAAGAAAAACATGAAACTCACCATAGCTGTTGTGAATTGCCAGAAGGCAAATGATGAAAAAAGATTTCATCTTAAATCCCATTTTGTTTGTATCATTATTTGGAAGACGTTCTTTAATATTGTTTGATGAATATGCTTAAGTTTACTAACTTATTCACGATATCGTTTTCGTAATCACAGTATCATATATTGAATATTTTATAATGCACAACACTTTTGCACAAGACCCGGATTCAATTATTAAATACGTCAACCAGTTCAATACTGTACATAAAACTAACAACATGTAAGATTATCATTGTTATCTATCGATTGATATCATTTAAGAGGAAGTTGAGCGATAAAATAGTGATAACATTCGAAATGCGATAATTAAGCATTTGTTTTTGAATGATATGCGATGAAATCATACATACATAGAATAGGTACATAATACAGTATATCATTATTATTATACGTGCTGTGATATCGGATAATGTAGTTCTAATACTTCTAATGCCTTTTTCGCATTATAAATACATTACGAGTAACAATTTATACTTAATGCCTTTTGAATGAGGGTGCGTAGAATAAAAGTACTCAACGCATCACCGAGTCGTACGGAACTTTTCTAGGGTTCAGTTAGAAGTGTAAGCACGATTGTTTTTTTAATTTTTCTACGTATTATCAAGTACTCAACGCATCGCCGAGTCGTGTTATTAAAGAATCGAGTTCTACGAGTACACGTAATACGACTAAGAATTGTAAATAACGATATTCGACTCGATTCATTATCATCCTCCTAGCGTTATTCCCGGTTGTGCCCCTAAAGGAGCCCTGGGTCCGCTTTGACACCTAATCCCAAGATTTGGCATAGCCACTAGTTTTACGAAAGCGACTGCCATCTGACCTTCCAACCCAGAGGGAAAGCTAGACCTTATTGGGATTAGACCGGTTTCCTCAAGATGTTTTCCTTCACCGAAAAGCTAACGGTAAATATTCCGTACAAAAGTTCCGAAAAACTCATTGGTACGAGCCTGGATTTGAACCTACGACCGCCGCTTGACAGCCGCATGCCTGAACATTATATAATCTGTGCCTGAACCACTAGGCTACCGTGGCTCTAATCGTGGATCAAACTTACTATTAGTTTGATGGTGTGGTAAATGTAAAGTTTTTGCTCCCGTTTATCCTACTTCCGAAAGCCTAATTCTCAAACTGGTGATGGAAGTGAAAGGGTTGAGGACTATCTAACTGACAGAAATGCATGGCCCAAACCAGATCCCAAAATAGCTTAATTATTCAGATAGCTTATTCTGACATGTGTTCTTGTAGAACAACGCATTATGACGATGTATCTTCTTTGTATTCCTATTCGGTTTGACTTAGGGCCTTATCACACTTGCGATTTGCAAGCGATTTGAAAGCGAAGCGTGCGCGCGGCGTGTTCGTCGCGTGCCCGCAACCAATTCGCCGCGATTACGCCGCGACCGCGTGACGAATACGCCGCGACTGCGCAGCGAGTTCGCCGCGTCAACAGTTGAGACATCATGCCGTACATTCGTCATCGAAATTCATTTCTACCCACTTTAGTTTAAGCATATGATTTGTAGTAGTTTATTATCTACGATTGTGAGCGGACAGACAACGATAATGGCGGAAGAATCAAATATTGATTTAATCGATATCGAGGCATTTATAATCGAAATTCAAAATCGTCCCGTTCTATGGGACCAAACAAGGCCAGAATATAGTGACCGTAATTTAAAAAAACAAGCATGTGAAGAAGTTTGGCAAAGTCAATCCCAACATTTAACGGTCGATGAAAAATACGCCATTTATTAGTCATTATTCCAAAAGTGCACTCGATATATCTCCGTGCTCGGCGTAGCCTGTAATTATACACTCTTCGGCGATAAATATTTGCCAGCATATGGTCGTTGCATATATTTTGACAATAGAAATGCTTCGTCTCCAATAAAAGTAAAGGGAAGTGCTATTTCGGTGTCGTTTATGGGTTTTGGTGGCGGGATACTTAAACGATTTTCTTCTATGTCACTTTTCAATTGGCTTCTTTTAAATATTGTTGAATCTGAGCTTTTTCCATAGGAACCGACATCGATAAATGTATAGTTATAATTGGAGTCACATACTGCTAGCAAATATATGGAAAAATACTTTTTATAGTTAAAGTAAAGTGAACCGCTATGACATGGTTTTATTAGTCTAATGTGTTTCCCATCAACTGCACCTAGGCAATGAGGAAAATCAGCGTTTTCCTGAAAACCTTCAGCTATCTCTTCCCAGTCTCTTGTTTCGTTCGGCGGCATACAAATATTTAACATGTTTCTAATAATGGTTTGACATGTATCCCGTACTACTTTTTGAATCGTCGAAAATCCTCTTCTAAACGCAAAATGCAAGTCCATGAGAGAACATCCAGTTGCCAAATACCTGAAACATTTTTTGTTACAGCTGTAAAAATCCAAAAAAAATAAAAGGTCTCTGCGACGCTTACACTAGAGATAAAAACAAAATACTTAAAAGTGGATCAGGAGCATCAACATCCAAAGATTATTTGTATTCGCACTTGTTATCCTTTTTGGACCCTATGACGCGGACTCGTCCATTACAATCGCCGGGGCCTGAAACATCGGACTTTGATGATCCAACAAACACAGATGATGGTTCGACTAAGTCTTCAAAAAGGGCTAAAAAATCCAATAATGATGCTGAGGATAAATTAATTCAAATTTTACTGCAAAGGATGGACAATAAACATCAGAACTATCCCAAACACGCCGTTTCTGCTTTTGTTTCCGTATTTTATTTCTTCGAAGCAATAAAGCTAACAGAAGTGTTTCCTCGTCGGAATCCATTATGTAAGTGACTGTCCAAGACTCAGATCACTCTCAGCGATTTACTGACGGCTGCGCAGCGTATTCGCGTTAAAATCGCGACGCACTCGCGGCGAATTGGTTACGGGCACGCGACGAACACGCCGCGCGCACGCTTCGCTTTCAAATCGCTTGCAAATCGCAAGTGTGATAAGGCCCTTATTTTAAGCAGGTTAAGAACTATCATTGTAATAAGCTTTTTTTGCCTTCATAACGAAACAAATTATTTAATTAAATATTTCCTGATGTGGTTTGATTGGAATGGAGCGGGCGGATAGCTCGCACATTAGAGTGGTGCCAAGGCTGGGAATGAGTATTTCAAGAGGATACAGTGAGGGCTAGTCTTAGCGGGAATGTAATTGATAAGTATACAACTTTCGTGACTGTTCTCGTAGCTCAGCTAGTTAGAGCAGTCTAGCGTTAATATAAAGGTCGCAGGTTCGTATCCTGTCGGGGGCTACAAACGAAGATGGTTTATTTTTCCATTATATTCCTTCTCTCTGTATCATATCGTTTGAAGCGCTCATAGCCTAGCGGCGCCTGAGAGTCGGAAACGATAACGCAGGTTAAGCAGAGATGGCAGCGGTCAGTCTTTGGATGGGTAACCGCCTGATGTTTGAGTGGTTAATATAAATGAGCGTTTCCGTGCTTTGGAAGGCACGCTAAGCAGTTGATCCCGGCTGCTGTCTATGACAGTAGTCGTTAAGCCGAGTTAGAGGCCTTCGGGCGGCTTAAGAATTTCTAACAGTCGAGTTGCCCACTCACTTGACAAAGGGGGGACATAGGACAACTGTTACGCGCGTCCGCAGGAGCTACCTACCACAACCCTGCACGTGTCCCCTGGGTGGTACTAAAGAGTGACAAACTTTAAAGGCCAAAATAATGTATGCCATACGATTAAATAAATATCGTTTAAGCTTTTTTTGGCAAAAAATGACTGACTGTTGAGTTTGTTTAGGCGTTTCTTCTTAACAGTGGTCTTCTTTTTCAGAAACGCTGGTAGGATTTTGACTTGTAAAAGTGCCATTACGGCCTACTTGTAGAATAAAATTCATTTATTTTATTTATTTATTTAAAGAGTCGAGTGAGAATGGTTGAGATAGAGAGAGTTGTACTTAACGTGGCTGACTTTTTATAAAACTGTCATTGTAAATGGAATTTTCTACCTTCGATGATAGAGTTGCTTTTTGAATGGACTTCTTTGATGCAACTCGGCCAACTCAAATAATCTCAAGTATAATAGGGCTCAATCTAATATCAGTACTCGAGTAGCACAAAAGTTGCACTGAAGACACAATCTCACCCGACTAGAAACTCCTGAATCTTTGAGTTCACCGAGTCGTGGATATTATTGACTCGTCTACTTTTGTAGATACCAGAATTCGAGTCTTTTACAACACTACCACTTCGCTAATGACGTCAACATAAACCTTATGCCGGGGTTATATAAGAGCCACGCCGCGTGTCGCAACTCGCAACGCAATCGGTTACATACATTTTGTATGAACGTGGTTACATTAGCTCAGTCAGACCCGCGTGTCGCCACGTTCAATACAAAGTTCGCGTTACGACACGCGGCGTGGCTCTAATATAACCCCGGCTTAAGTGTACAGTTGAGATTATTTAAAGTGACAGATTTTTGATAAAACGGTCATTCGAAAAGGAATCTTCTACCTTGGAAGATAGAGTTGCTTTTTGAATGGACTAATGCAATTCGGCCAACTCAAATAATGTCAGTTATATCTACTCCACCCCACATCGTTACTACTGATTTCAGATACGAATAGATCTACTTTCAAATACTGACCAATTTGGATTACTTGATTTACTAGCCGGGTTGCCTATAGGGTAGGTAGGTATATGATTTTCGATAGTAATGAGTGTCATAGTTGGAATTCAAAAGTCAATTAGAAATAATGATTACTCTTATCAGTTTGATCGTATTTGCATACTTACATAAATGCCGTCTGATATGCTATCGGTACCCATATCTATGCTGATAACAAAAAATGGCAATTAAACTAATCTTATTTTTAGGGGAAATACCTTACATAAAAACGGATATGCCTGTTATAAAGATCATCATCATCATCATCATATCAGTCGAAAGACGTCCACTGCTGGACATAGGCCTCCCCCAAAGAGTGCCAAAGTGACCGGTCCTGCGCCACCCGCATCCAGCGGACTCCAGCAACTTTTACCAGGTCATCAGTCCACCTTGCGGGGGGCCTACCCACGCCGCGCCTTCCGGTACGTGGTCGCCACTCGAGAACCTTTCCGCCCCAACGGCCATCGGTTCTACGTGCTATGTGCCCCGCCCACTGCCACTTAAGTTTAGCGATTCGGAGGGCTATATCGGTTACCTTGGTTCTACTGCGGATAGCCTCATTTCTGATGCGATCCCGCAGAGAAACTCCCAACATAGCCCTCTCCATAGCCCTTTGGGTGAATTTGAGCCTTCTTATGAGGCCCATAGTAAGCGACCACGTTTCAGTACCATATGTCATCACTGGCAACACACACTGGTCAAAGACTCTCGTGGGGTCGTCTACATGGGCATTTGACATGATCTTCGTCTTATCCATGTTCATTCTTAGACCAACTCGCTCGGAAGCTTTACTGAGGTCTTCGAGCATCGTACTTAAGTCCGCCATGGTCTCAGCCAAGACTACTATATCGTCAGCAAACCGAAGGTGAGTGATGTACTCGCCGTTGATGTTGACGCCTAGCCTTCTCCAGTCCAGAGTTTTGAAAACGTCCTCCAGTGCAGCGGTGAACAGTTTTGGAGGAATAACATCTACTTGCCTGACTCCCCGCTGCAGCGGAACAGGTTTCGAGTTCTGGTCCTGGAGCCGAACTGACATAGTGGCGTTCTCGTACAAACACTTCAGCACTTCGATATAGCGATAGTCAACTTGGCACCGCTGGAGAGACTGTAGTACGGCCCAGGCTTCAATCGAATCGAAGGCTTTCTCGTAGTCCACGAACGCTAGGCAGAGGGGCAGTTTATACTCGTCGGTCTTCTGTATAACCTGACGGAGCGTGTGGATATGGTCTACGTTACTAAAGCCTCTTCGGAAACCGGCTTGTTCGGGAGGCTGGAAGTCATCTAGCCTGCGTACGTTATAAAGATAACCCGAGAGAACTTATAATTTGTAAAGAATAACCATACATTTGTACTTACTCTATTATAAATCACTTCATAGCTGAATCAAAAGAGCGCAACAATTAATAAAAATGTATGTTAGATTCAAACAAACGTGTGTGCGTGCGAGTGTTTTGTCTTAAACTTCCTTGCGTGTTGTGGAATCCTTAGTCGTCAAGAAGTGTGATGAAAAAAATATTATTAAATTGCATCACAATATCACCTTCTGTTACAGACTATCTTTGTTTAATATTTGTTTATTTTAGTTGTTTGATAGAATAAAATAAAACACAAATAGAGGTTAACACTAGCACGTGTAAATAAAACGTTGAAACAAAACAAGGCCATTCAGTTTATTGCCTGTAAACGGCCTGTATTTTTCACAGCTACAGTGCTAAGTAAAATAACATATAAGTCTTGGAGAATCGTAAGGTCGTTTCAATGCCAAGGATCAATAGTGGTGACGTCATGGTTTTGCTCCATGCTCTCTTGAGGTTTCCTATTCACTGATACGTTAAGGGAGAGGAGTTGTTGTATGGGCAGACGAGGGGATAGGTTGACCATGCTGGCCCACTGTCCCGTGCATAGTTCGGGAAACTTGAGCTTCTTCAGGAAATGTCCCTCTAGATACCAGGGCGACACGCACGTTGGAGAGTAGTCCCATATTTTCATCTCGTTTAATCGGACCCATCTGCAATGAATGGAAAAGTTACGATAGATCGTTCAATCTTCAACCTAAAATCTAGAACCATTATAAAATTCCGAAATAAATGCTTTCAGATATAACTCAAAATGTATTATTACTCCAAAAGAAAAAAGGCATAAAAATATGCCCTGTGACGAAAATCTCATTCAGATATCTCAAAGAATTAAGAAGCTATACAACCGTTTTTAACCCCCGGCGCAAAGAGAGGGGTGTAATTAAGTTTAACGTGTCTGTCTGTGTATCTGTCTGTGGTATCGTAGCTCCCAAACGGATGAACCGATTTTGGTTTAGTTTTTTTGTGTCATAGATAATTTTATCCCGAGTGTTCTTAGCTATATTTCATGAAAATCTGTTCAGCCATTTTTGAGATATTGGACTTTGAAATGAAAATATCGGGGGTTTCTCAACTTTTATAAGTTGTAGTTATAATCATACCCCGGGGTTTTGGGTGCGGGAATAACTTGAGAAAGAGTAGAGATAAACAGATAGGTTATATTGACAAATAATCATATTGTGCCTAATGAATAAATACCTTCCTGCGAATTGTAAACAAACTACAATTTAATTTTAACTTAAGTAGCAGGGACTTTAGCATTTCTACCAAGCCCTTCGAGATAATAATAAAAATAATGTTAATTAATTACCTGCCGTCAATTAGTATTTAACACGATTTTCAAAATAAACAATTAATTTTTTTTCTACATTTGGAACAGTTAAGCTTCGGCGTCTAGCTGTAAATATCCATTTCAACAAACTAAACGATCTTTCTAATTACTGAGAATTTATTTGATATCATACTAGATGTTATCCGCGGCTTCGTAAGCGTAGTTAAATGAAATATTTTCAAATAAATCAATAATTGAACGTATGTTTTTTTTTGTATTTTTTTATTCAATTAATTATTCAGTAGGTAAGTATACATTCTGTTATTTAATTCATACCTATTCTTTGGCTTATGTCATTCATTCCCGCACCCAAAACCCCGGGGTATGGTTATAATATTGCTTATTAGAAAATGACAATCGTTTCATATGAAGGTGCGTTTTGCGGAAAAGGGACAGAATAAACTTTTCAAAACTTTGGACCTAGGTTTGTGATTATTTAATCCCCTGCTTTACTTTTTTCTCCATTTGACATTAATTTTAAGTAACTAATCCTTTTTCGGGAAAATCCTACATTTTTTGTTATTTTATTTGGTGTCTACACGCCTATTATGGAGTGTAGTCTAGAGGAGATGTTTGAGGCACATTCATGTACTTTTACTGTTTTTATTTCTGTTGTCACGAATAAATGTTTTCTATTCTATTCTATATCTATAGATACTAATATTATCCAGACTAAAATATTATTAATGCGAAAGTGTGTCTGTCTTCGTTCTGTTACCTCTTCATGCTTAAACCGCTGAACCGATTGAGATGAAATTTGGTATGGAGATAGGTTCAATCACGGAAAAGGACATAGGGTAGTTTTGATCTCAGAAATATTCCTCTAAGTGAGTGATTTGGGTGGTGAAAGTTTGTATGGAGCTACGATATAAACGAGTTCCACGCGGACGGAGTCGCGTGCAGTGTCTAGTAGGACATAAATAAATCCACAAAAAGAAGCCGATTTTTTAGAAACGTAAAGCTAATCAATCAGATTGGTCGATGATAATTGATATTTATTTTATCATCATGATAAGGATATGAGCAAATAACTTCCAGAAAAAATAATAGAATGATGTCTACTGTGTATCTATTTAATTAATATGTATAATATTATGTCTAGTGCGCACAATACAAGCCATGTATTTGATTTGTGTAAGAATGTCCTCTAAAATTTACTTAAATTTTCAAGTCTATTTTATTTGGTTGCGTAGGAGAAAGTAAATACACTCAAGAGAAAAACAACGATTCCAGGTACGGGTACGATTCAATACGTAGGTTGAGTTCACATACACACGTTCAGTTCAGTAAAACAAGTTTCTGTCAAAAAAATAATTTTTGGTACAAGCTTTTATTGCCAGCTGTACTTTTCTGTAAACCGTCATCAGTACTACTAATTGAGACGATTCTAACGAGCCCAAACTCGATGAGGTTGTGTCGTTTCATCGCGAAGTTCCTATGGCCACCTTCCAGCTCCATCATTTACACATGTATGCAAAATTTCTGCTCAATCGGTAACCGGGGAGTGGATCAAATTTAACTTGCAAGATTTGATTACAGAGAGACAGACAACGGGACAGGTGAAACTAAATAATAGCTTGTAAAAACAAATATTTGTGAAATAAAATGGCGAATGGATTCGGGGCCACTTTAGCATTTTGTAGCTGAGGGTAGTGTTATAAGTAATTCTAATTAAATGGTATATTATGTATCCGCATTTAATGACTTAGTATCTGTATTACATTTGTGGTTATGCAATTTTCCAGTACTACTCTCCCACTCCACAGTCATGAGAATTTGTGGCACCTTAGCTTAAAATACGCTGACGCTGCACTTACGCAGAAAATCTAATGAAGAAATCGTGACGCGTGAGACGCGTCTTTAAGCTCCCGTTTAGTCGGCCCCATAATAATTGAATCAGTTATGTTTAAGAGGCTCCCATACGCCAATGACCTTCGATCTGAATCCCTTAGTTTTCTAATGTTTTTTGTAGCTTATTATATTAACAACAACGGCTTTAAGCAATATAGTATCCCATATTTACTTCAAACTTCATTGTTTTCGAGATATTTGGCATCAAAGTTGAACAATTTTAGGCCAAAAAACTGGTTTTCTGGCCATAACTTTTGTGTTAATTGGTTTAAAATTAAAACCCTCTGCCAGTTTTTAGAGACGTCATAGACGAACCCAAATTTGTAGATTTCGTATATGTTAGATCTTTCACGTCAATAGAGATGCGAAATAAGTGTTTTTTTAGACAATGTTTAAAAAAATCATACAAAATTAAGTATTAATTTGTTTCAAAATCCGGTCTGTCAAAATGGAGATAAAAGATTGAAGAACCGATAGCCGTTTGATTTATGATTCGATCTGTAGTGCAAAAGTAGTAGATACGATTCAAAACTTGTCAAAAATCGATGAAAACCTCGGGTAGCCCCTTAAAATGTGATACTTACGCCGATATATACAGAGTGTGGCAGTCGCAATGCCATGGGTTGCCCGAAAGTTTGATGATTGCCAGTTTAGGCATGTAATCCAATGTGCGCGATGGCAGTGACGGAAACATGTTCCCGTCCAAGTGTCTATAAAGATGATTAAAGACTTTATGTCACGAATTAAAAACCTACCGATTAATTAATATTTTTGTTAAGGGGCTCCCATACGCCAATGACCTTCGATCTGAATCCCTTCGTTTTCTAATGTTTTTTGTAGCTTATTATATTAACAACAACGGCTTTAAGCAATATAGTATCCCATATTTACTTCAAAGTTCATTGTTTTCGAGATATTTGGCATCAAAGTTGAACAATTTTAGGCCAAAAAACTGGTTTTCTGGCCATAACTTTTGTGTTAATTAATAATATTATAAAAACGCATATCAAATTCATAGGTAAGTTCAGTATGAATGAGTAGGTATGAGTTTCGGGTGTATAAAAGTTTTAATGAGGATGAAGTGTCGGGTTTTGTATTTTTACAGACCTCTCTTTAAAAATGGATAATTAATTCTGTATTAACATTTTTCATGTTATTTAATATCAAAAATGTTAAACAGGAATCAATATTTCCCATATCTGCACCTGAAAAGCTAGCTTCAATAAACCGAGGACGAGTGTCGAAATAAAAACTACAAAATTTCGTTGATTTTTGACGGGAGCCCCTTAATCTAAATATGTATTGAATATGTAAAGGTCGCGGGAGTCTGCTGGATGCGGGTGGCGCAAGACCGATCACTTTTGCACTCCTTTGTGCTAGTGGCGGCCTAGGCCGATAGTAGCCGTCTTTCAGCTGATATGACGATGATGATGATGATGTAATTAGTAATTACACAGATTAACAAAAATAAATACTCGTACTTTTCAAATCAAACGTTCTAACCGGCCTCTTCTCAATGAGTAAAATGACGATATGCAGAAGTTTTATTTCATCGTTTTTATGTTCTACATATAATAAAATAAGCAGCATTTATTCTTTACAACCTATCATCACCTCCCTTTTTCAAGATCATAAATGCAATTTTTTAGAACTCTGTAAACGAAATGTTTTGACACCAATCACTTTGTATACTTATACTTTATAGACTTACAAAGTAGTCAGATTCTTCAACGTTGAGAAAGTTTTGAAGTGAACTTCGTAGAGTTTGTTCTCCGACAGAATGAGAGAAGCCAAGTTGTCTAAGCCGTGGAAAGCTGTGATGTTTAAAAAGCGCATTTTGTTTTTTGATAAATCCAGCTTTTCGAGACTGGAACAGTTAGAAAATGTGTAGTCTGGCAGTACTGTTAGCGAGTTGCTTCTCAAATCCAAGTTTCTTAATTGTTTCAGATTCTCGAATTCAACGCCGGCTAGCTGAAACAATATTTAAAAAGAGATTTTTAATCGTAATTTTATAACGTAGTAAATAAATCATTGCGATTACAACGAAAGTTGTGATTATTTTTCTTATTTAAGAAAAGATACAACGAACTCTGTTAGATACACATTATAAAATCAACTTACGCTTTGCAAATTATTCTCGGACAAATCCAAGTAAGTTAAACAGCCCAGCTTGCTAAACAGGCGCTCCGGGATATGCTCTAGACTATTTTTATCTAATAATAATGTCTCTAATGAAATAAGGCTCTCAAAAGCGTTTTCAGTTATATTAGCGACCCTATTCTCTGACAATTTCAAAATGACCAAAGTCCTCAATAAAAAGGTACCGTTTTGGATATGTTGTATTTTATTATTCGATAAATCTAATATGCGTAGAGATTCCAAACCTATGAAGCTGTCTGATGGTATATACACAACTTGATTATTAGAAATGTCGACGGTTTCTAGGTAGGAATTATTGGCAAATAACTTTTCCGGGAGCGTATAGAGGAAGTTGTTTGACAGATCGACGTGAAATAGTTTCTTGGTGGCTCGGAAAGTTTCGCTGTCGATTTCTTCGAGAAAATTTCTTTGCAGGCGTCTGGAAATAAAAATGTAACCCTTTTATTGCCTGGTCAGAAAAAAGGCATAATAATAATGTACCTGTTTAGGTTAGTGCAAAAAACATCTACATAAACATCAACATATTAAGTCTACCGGCTGTTAACTATTAAATTTCAAATGTAATCCGGAGGAAATATCAAATGGTAAACTTACATTAATGATAACCAATAAACTTTGTTTTAAAATTTGAATGAATTCATGTTTTATTAAATTTACGTGCCTACTAAAGAAAACTTAATTCATTCATTTGATATTCGAACTGATTCATGTATAATGCATTGCTTTCTACCCGCTACGGTCAAAATATATTCGTGTTCGACAAAGTATAGCTTTATAGATCTCTTTTATAAATGAATATTAGATAAAACAAATATTAAATCATCCGTTTCGTTTGTGCTATAATATTTGTACATGAATATTCCGAAATCTATCAAGAACTCAGGTTCCGAATTGCAAAAGTCAAATAATGAAATTCCTGTTTGATTGTTCGTTCAAAACGAATTTAATGTTGCTTATTATTAAATTCTTTATGCAATTACATTATTTTATCTAAGGTGAGATACGTCCGCACTGATTTGTGGTAGGTATTTGTTATTTAATTTTCTATTGAGCTAACTTTATGTACCTGATAATGTATTTTTGCTACTTCAGAACTTTTAGAAGCAAACCTACTAGACTTGAATCGGAATTAACACAAATAGGCTGATCAATGGTCATACCTCGCCTACAGACACATTCATTCTGTTTCATTTATTTCAATTATATTTTATTAAAACGCACCCGCCAATATTATTGTAATGTTTTACTGTCTAATAACAAACATATTTTAAACTGTGCATCTACTAACAAAGATATGGATTTTAATCTGAAATAAATATAATGAATTCCATAATTCATTCATTTACAACCCTATAGTATAGGTATGTCTAAGATGTGGGTGTTCCGCGTAACATACTCAGGGTGCACGAATTATAGTAAAACTTACTGATACTCGTACATTTCAAGACTAGGTATGTGGCAAAAACCGGCCAAGTCCAGGTTGTACCACGAGAATCTATTATCAGAAACAGAAGGGCCATAAAACAATTGTACATTACTGCAGAGGCCGGGAAAATAGAGATTGCCGGTCAAGTAGATATACATAGAGCGATACGAGGCTGGCAATCTCTAGTTCCGGTAAGGTATGTAGGTATAGTGCTTTTCTCAAACATACAATGACATCAATAAAAAAAACCTTACGATTTTTTGAAATTTGCTCATAGTTTGTATGCACAGATCTTGCCCAAACCATCCACTTAATAACTGTTGTTTACTGGGACCGTACTCACAAAATCCTCAGGTTGACGAGCGAGTCAAAAATGCCTCCTGGAAGATACTCCACGTGGTTGTCAAACATGTCAAGCTCACTCAGCGACCTCATCCCTTTAAACGTAGTCTTATGGAGAGTCCGCAGTTTATTTGTGCCTAGGTCTCTGAAATATTTATTTTATAAACTCCACACAGCAAATTAAAATGTTAGAAAACGGGACGTAACAAATATTGTTGATAAACAAAGAACAGAGACAAGAACAACGTATGCAAAAATATGTATAGATTTAATCCTCTCATAAATATGTACACACACGCTCGTCTGTCATGAGACTGTACATCCTGCAGAAGTGTGGGGGTCACGGCTTTTGAAATGCCAGCCAGATGTGCAGCTTAGGCATTATTTGCTTAGCAACGAGAGTGGGCAAAGTACTAGCAGTAGACGGAAACGTCACCCCGATTGCCTTGGCGCTGGCGACATTACATTTTCTGTTGCGCAAGGGTTTAGTTGAGAGAGATAAGCGCCAGCCCTGGGGTCAGGTGAGGTGTTGATAAGCCGCTTCGATAAAACCCTAATGATTACTTACATGGTGACTAGGTCGGAAGGGACCAGAAGCTCGGCGGTGAGGGTGGCGAGCCCCGCGCGCCAGCAGTTGAGCGACCGCCGGGCGACGTCGCAGCGACATACGCTCTTTCCACACTGTCGCCACCGTGATTGGCCCATGCTGATCGTCCATGCTGTAAACCAACCAATACGGTATTTTTAACAGACTTCAAAAAAGGGAGGGAGGTTCTCAATTCGGTTGTCATTTTATGTGCGTTTTCTAAGTACTCCGTCATTTATGAACCGATCCGTACAATTTTTTTTCCTTTGAAACATCGGTCCAGATTGGTCCCATCGTTATCAAAACATCATTTGGATAATGGGAACCATGAGAAATTGAGGGAAATCGTTTTTGGTATTTTTAATTATAACTCGTGTAATTACACCCGGAAATCATAATTTTGGTGAAGTGGATCTGATAATGAAGACCACAGGTGACTTATGGAACTCCTCGACAGAACTACTCAAATATTATCGACCCACATACAGCTATTTGGGTTTTTTGAGGCTTGGCGTTACGTACTGCATTGAAGTTGGCTAAAACTTATAAACGTTTTGAAAGTAAATTATAAATACGTTAAGTTCAGAAGAAAAACACTGTTCGACTATAAAAAATCGTGATATCATTTCGCAAGTATTTCCCGACAAGCTTAATACAGGCAGAGCATTTTTGACGTTTCATACGAAAACTGGCCAAGTGCATGTTGGGCAACGCGCAGTGTAGGGTTCTGTAGTTGTCTGTATGTATTTGTTACACCCAGACGCAGTGCGCCAAGTAAATGGTGCGGTTGCGTCTGCCGAATTTGTACGAAATTTGGCCTTTTCTCTTGAGCTTTACGGGGAGCTTTGATTTGAGGGTTTTTTTTATTGCTCCAGAATTTATTCCAAGTATATAAACTCGTCTTTTGTTTTCTTCTCTCCACATAGCGTTGAATGTAAGTATTCCAATTTATTGTTGTTGGCTTTTATGGGTATTTCGTCATGACTTTAGTCTTGGTAGTATTCATTTCTAGGCTGATGTTACTGCTGACTTCGTTTAGTTCATTGATCATTTTCTGTAATTGAGATGCTGTTTCAGAAAAGAGTATGGTGTTAGCCGCAAATCGGAGATTAGTGAGGAGTAGTACAGTTCAGTGCGGGTGGCGCAGGACCGGTCACTTTGGCACTCTTTGGGGGAGGCCAATGTCCAGCAGTGGACGTCTTTCGGCTGATATGATGATGATGATGATGATGAGTACAGTCGCCATCAGATATTTCGGAGCGGCCGAGGTGCTCACAAATATCGGAACACGCCTCTATTGTCGAGGCATTAGAGACGTGTTCCGATGATTGTGAGCACTTTAGCTGCTCCGATTTATCTGATGGCGACTGTGCAGTTCAGATTTTTCATTATTGAAGATTCTTGATGGGGGGAGGGGGAGGGGGGGGGGGGAGGCACCCTGCCTGACACTTCTACAAATATTTATTTCAGGGCCGTATAATAAAGATCTAGTGCGGGTAGTTTGATACCAACTCAAGCCAGTTACCCCGTGAGTGAACATGGAGGTTGCGACATACACTCCAAAACGTCGGGAGACCTCAGAGAGATAAATAAATAAGTTAATAATACGCGATTAGTTAAGTAAAAATAAACTAACATTATTGTTAATTATTTTTGATCACACTTGCTCGTAAAGAGCTTCATAACGCGCAGGCATTATACATATAGTCCAACGGGCGTAATGCGTTTTTCTTGAACTGGATTCTGTCACTTATGCCTCAGTTAAAGGGGCTTAAACTTAAACACGATGTACACCGATAAAACATGTTTTACTGAATAATTCAAAGATAAAAAGATATATAATAGTAGATTACTGCAGAGGCCGTGAAGTAAGGGATTGCTGGACGAGATTGGGGTAGACGGCCGAGTCGTAGACGAGGCCGAATACAACGAGTCCAGGAATCCCTGTTCCGGCCGAGGATTGTATAGTACTTTTCTCAAACGATGTGAGGAAATATTAAAATTAAAATAAATACTTGGTAATCAATTAAATAATAGGTCATTTGCGCCTTTTTTATTTTTTAAACATGCCATTTGAACAAGCCGTTCGAGCACCATGTTTAACCGCACATAAAGTATAGTACCATAGATTATTTTTTATTTTTTTTATGAAGCAAGTATGCTAACAGTGTCTAGTGGTCGTTGGCAGTATGTAAATTTTCCTTTGTCAGTTTAATATTAGTAAGCAAATTTAAAAAGTTAGAGTAGCGGACAATAATGGTTTTACTTAGGGTTTTCATACATTAAGGCCAAGAAGTAATGTAGGGAGCCATAAACAAGAAACTTCACGTCTTCATTTCGTGATATTAACGCGTACATTTCCGAGCATGTTTGAGAAAATGGTAATTTACTGTTAACAGTGATTTTTAATCGTGGCTATATGCCGAAGGGCCTTAGCCTTACGCCTTACGTCAAGTTCAACAAAATGGACGATTGAAATTATGTATTTTTTATTGGGATTCGCATTTCTATTTTTGTTTAAAATGTGCTTCCTCGCAAGGTGATGAAAGACATTGTTTTGTCACGAAGAATTTTGCCATAGCTGGAACACAATGAGTGCATCTCAACATCACTAATAGACCTGCAAAGTTTTGTGTATGCTGGGGCAACACTAATGAGAAATGCCATTAATTATCGCGATAATGGACGTTAAAGGTACGGCCACACTACGATTATCGCGATAATGAATGGCATTTCTAGTTAGTGTGGCTCCAGCATTAGCGGCATAGCAAAGGAATATTGTTCTCGTAACTTATTTTACTCCTATTACTTATCGATTTAGTGTTCTGACAAATATAGAGTGGTATATGTACAACATGTCGTAAGTATTCATAAGCTGAATGCAGTCCCGCTATTATGTAACTTGTATTAACCTCACTTCACCCGTCACCCACAACTATATCTTGAGGCCGCGCCAATTTTTCATTTAAACTTATCAACTTATCTCCGATGTGTACTGAATTGGATCATATTATTCGTAACTTTCAAATCACTGGTTTGAATGGCATGAAAAACATAAAGAAAGAAAGAAAGAAGACATTTATTCCCAACGCAAAAGACACACAGAGACAAAGGGAGTACAAATACAATACAATTTACACATAATGTGTGTGTCTTCGCGGCAGTGAATCGGTCGCTGTCTCAGCATTATGCCGAGGTGTCAGACAGACACCTACAGCGCTGATTTTCAGACAGCACCGTACGTGACCCACGGAACGCAACACAACATACTGCCGATACAAACGTATACACATCATAAATAAATAAATAATATACTAAATTTGTAAAATAAGTAACACAAGCACAATGGGATAAGAGACAATGTGAAAAACGCGGAACGGTTGGGATGTTTAATAAAATAAAATGGATACACACTAATGTTCAATGGGAACATGAGGAATGTATTTGACTATGTATAAAAAATTCCAATCATTTCGTGAAGATATTGTAAAATTTCAATTCGTTCGCACTGTATGGAGTTGCGCTTATCGAACTAGACATGTACATACTTCATCATCATCATCATATCAGCCGAAAGACGTCCACTGCTGGACATAGGCCTCCCCCAAAGAGTGCTAAAGCGACCGGTCCTGCGCCACCCGCATCCAGCGGACTCCCGCAACTTTTACATTTTGTTTATTATTATTATTTTTTTTCCAAATACAAGTTACATGATAAATTACAAATATACACTCGCCAAACTATTAAGTTTGATGGCGAGACGCGCTCATTTACTACAACTATTGTAACTTAACCTAATTTGCTTTTATTACTAACCTAATAATCTCTTCTCTAAACTTTTTACAGATGTAGATAGAATTCATAGAATGACAATTAAAAATATTAATAATAATAAAATACCGTATTATGGCTCGACCTCCGGCGACAGTGGACGACAACAGCTTACCTAACTAGTTACTATGTAGGTACAGGTATCTATCCACAGAGTCAACAAGTAGGACTACCTACTTATGTACTCTGTGGATGTCCATCTGTTCACATCGACTTGTCGTTAAGGAGCAAGTCCTTTAATCTTGATTTTAAAATAGATTTACTTAATTTAGGAGTTTGTCTTAATATACTAATTGGATTGAAAGTTTTTGGTACTATGAAGTTTGATACTCTTTGCCCATAATAGTTTTTAGCCCTAGGTTGTACAAGTTTTTTTTCCCTTACACTTTTAGTGCTATAAGTATTTGTAACACTGAGTTTATACTACTACATGTACTTGTTCAACATAAATTGTAAAGTAGTTCACTTGACTGCTCGATGGCGCGAAGTCTTCGGTCCAGCTGTCTCCACTGAAGGTCCCCAATGCAGTCACCTTTCGGTTCCTGGCCCTGCTGCCCTCGGGCCATCATGTCCAACACCTCGCAGGCCGTCAGGGAACATTGCGCGCGAGCCAACTGTAGGACTGACAAATGTAATTGCTTATGTTAATATTTGGCAACGTAAAACTATGGCCCCGTATCATTGTCGGACTTATCACGCGATAAGTGACAAGATAGAGCCTCCGTCACTGGCTCATACCGTTCGACAGAACGAGACGAGGCTCTTATCTTGTCACTCATCGCGTGGCGTTGCAATCATAAGTTGAACCCACCGTTGGCTTCCTTTTACAAATAATTGCCCCAAGCTGTAGTCGAACCAGTGAACTTCTAGCATACCAAGCCAGCCACTACTGCTTAATTCAAAATAAATTTTGAACCAACTAGATTCAATTGCGCGGCAACACGTTCTTATATTTTTCATTTAATAAGTTTTTAAAAAGATAAATACATTTCGTTGAACAGAAAAGTTTTAAACACTACCCGGATTTGTAGCGACACCGCATTCGTGGACGGTTATTAACATCAATCACACTGATATTATAAATGTGAAAATTCGTTAATGTTGTCAGAGAGACATAAGAAGATCCCGAAGGAAATTGTATTTATCCTACTAATATTATAAATGCGAAAGTTCAGATGTTTGGATGTTTAGATATTTGGATGTTTGTTATTCAATCACGCTTAAACGGCTTAACCGATTTGGATGAAATTTTGCACAAAGATAGTTTATAGCTTGGATTAAAATATAGGATAGTTTTTATCCCGGGTCCACGCAGACGAAGTCGCGGGCAGAAGCTAGTACGACATAAATTAAAAACTTCAATAGCGCGATGCAGAACATCACCAATTTTCACGTACCTATGTTCTAGCCTTAGTAGGTCATTCTCCATTTTTTTGTCGGCTTATAAACTCTGTCAAGCCATATGAAACGTATTAATAAAGTTTTATGGAGTTAAGGTGACCCGCAGACCAAATTTGAGGATAACCGATTTGATGAAGTCGAGTATACGTTGTAGCGCCATCTTTTGTTGTCAAGTGGACGCCCCGTGGCGGCGATGACAACCAGTATATTTTTGGGGGCAAAATATAGCAAAAACTACTGAACCGATTTTGATGAAACTTTCTAATATTGTATTCTAGACCTCAGAAATAGCGTGGCGTTTTTTTAGATATAATTTCTTCAGAGGGTGATTTAAGGTTCGAAACATTGTATGGGAATTAATTTATTTCTTAAGATAGAGACTTGAAACTTCGTAAAAAGATTCTTTAATGAAATACAAGAAAACTTATTTCATCGTTTTTGCCAGTTCATACCTTATCCTAAGGGGTCAGAAATGGGTTGAAAAGTATGGGAATTAGTTTAATTTTAAGATAGAGACTTGAAACTTTGTAAAAAGGTTCTTTAATAAAATACAAGAAAATAAATTTCAGCGTTTTTGCCAGTTCACACCATAGGGGTCAAAAATGGCTCGAAAATTTGTTTGAAGAATGAATATTTTTTGAGCTAGGGACTTGAAACTTCGTAATATGCATACCTGGGATAACTCGGGGCACATTCTAGGGATTTGATATCGATAAAAAAGATGTCGATATATAATAATACATGTGCTCATTGAAAATTCTCGATTACTATAAAAAGGTTTTATATCACACCTGATATCAAGCGTCATTTAAGATAATAAATGTATGTCATTTCAAACAAAATTACAATTTACTGTCAGTGCTATTCATATGCTAGAGTAAGAATAGGTAATATAATGAGGTAATATTCCGCTACGATTGTTACGAAGTCCAAAATAATCATGCCACCCAAGAAAAAGTCACGCCCAAGTGAATATTGGCAATGGTTGACTGGTAGAGAATGCTTATGGCATTAAGTCCGCCATTTGTACTTTATCTTGCATTGCGCAATAAAGTTTAATAAAATAAATAAAATATTCTATTCACTCATGGATGTACTACTATTTATGTACCTTTAGCAATAAATGAAGATGGAGTAATGTTTAAGAATTAATAAATAACGATATAAAATGATTAGAATAAAACATTTTAGTGCCAATGTGAAAATACTGACTTAAAAATATAATAAATTCTTCGAAATATACTTTTTTAGAATTTAAGAAGCGGTATACCAAGTGATTTTGTATAAATATATTTATTTTGTAGAACATTTAGATGTTGACAGTAACATCGATATATTTAATTGTCGATAAAATATTTTGCTACGTCACTAGTATAAGTGCCCCGAGTTATCCCAGATATGAATATGATTCCGTATTAAAACACAAGAAAACAAATTTTAGCGTTTTTGAAAATTCATCTATTAAAGGTATTAAAACTTGGTTGAAAGTTTGTATTAAGAAACCCTAAGTACCACAACTTTATCTATCCGTCACTAGATGGCATAATATGCTGTACACGTTTTTGTGGAAAATCACAGTAGAATTGTTGATGTTGCTACAGTTTTTCGATTAGAAAAACTACTAAACGCATTTCTATGTAACTTCCCTTAAAGCTTTGTAAAACTTTACCTGATGATAGTCTACTATTTATAAAGATAAAAAAAATTCATGACAATTATTCAATAACATTACCTACAATACAATACTCTTTATTGCACTTCACATATACAAAACAGAGTACAATTCAATAAAGTACCTAAATTGAAGCCTGTGTAATACTTTAAACTTAAGTTAGCTACTGGTCACTAGATGGCTTAAACTGTTTCGCGTTCCCCGCGCTATTTTTGTAGCGAACGTAACCATTTGAATTATAGGACGCATTAAAATAAACAATAAATAAGCGGATTCATATTGAAAATTGGATATTTATAGAATACTAGCTTCCGCCCGCGACTTTGTTTGCGTGGACCCGGGATAAAGCTATCTTATATTTTAATCCAGGCTATAAACTATCTTAGTGTAGAATTTCATCCAAATCGGTTGAGCCGTTTAAGCGTCATTGAGTAACAAACATCCAAACATCTAAACATCCAACCATCCAATCTTTCGCATTTATAATATTAGTAGGATTATCCTTTACTTTATATTTTATTAATTAAATTTTAAATTTTTTGATAAACTTCAGCACAATTCCATCACCGTAACGAAAATCGTGAATAAACCTCATTCATTAAACTATTTAACCGACGCAAAGAGAGGGGTGTTATAAGTTTAACGTGTCGTCTGTGTATCCGTATCGTAGTTCCCAAACGGATGAACGGATTTGAATGCAGTTTTTATTATTCAAAAACTGATTTGATCCCGAGTGTTCTTAGCTTTGTTTCATGAAAATCAGTTTAGCCGTTTTTGGGATATTCGACTTTGAGATGAAAATGTCGGGGATTTTACAACTTTTCTAACTTGTAGTTATTGGCCTTTAAAGTTTGTCACTCTTTAGTACCCACCCAGGGGACACCTGCAGAGTTGTGGTAGGTAGCTCCCGTGGACGCGTGTAACAGTTGTGCCCCTTTTGTCGAGTGAGTGGGCAACTCGACTGTTAAGAGTTCTTAAGCCGCCCGAAGTAGAGGCCTTCGGCTCGGCACTATCACTACATAGTATAAAACAAAGTCGCTTCCCGCTGTCTCTCCCTATGTATGCTTAGATCTTTAAAACTACGCAACGGATTTTGATGCGGTTTTTTTTAATAGATAGTGTGATTAAAGAGGAAGGTTTATATGTATAATATAGTACCCGTGCGAAGCATATAAAACGCAATAATCCTCCCTGCCCGGGACTGTGCTGATATATTTTTGACCTACAGGAAAGCCAGGAGTATGCCTAGCAGTGTCCGGCCCTGGCCTGCTGCACTGCGTGGGTGGCATGGCCAATGCGCAGGTGAATGCATGGCCACTGCTGGTCATCGCTGGATCCTGCTCTGAAGACCATGAGGGCATTGGAGGACTCCAGGAGTGGCCACAGGTAAAAAAATAATGATGAATTTTATGCCAACTTTTTAGTGTGGCTTGAAAATGTTGAACAGTCATTTATTTATATAGTTAGGGCCCCTTTTTCGTACATACAATTATCTAAGTAACTTTTGGAACCCAAGGATTAGGATGTTTATCATAACTTCCACCTTGATATTTTTAAGGGAAAGGAAGTGGAAATGTGGACCACTCGTGCCTTATTGTCATTGTGACAAGATACAAACTGATTCATGATTAAATTTTATCAAAGATTTAGACACTTTTAACCTTATTGCAAAGGAATTAGGAGCGGAAGTATAAACATATCATTGACGGAAAATAGCTCTAACTCGGCTTAACGACTACGTCAAAGACAGCAGCCGGGATCAACTGCTTAGCGTGCCTTCCATAGCACGGAAGCGCTCATTTATATTAACCACTCAAACATCAGGCGGTCACCCATCCAAAGACTGAGCGCTGCCATCTTTGCTTAACCTGCGTTATCATTTCCGACTCGCAGCAGCCGCTAGGCTATGAGGGCTTTGAAATTAAATAAATTAGAGTCTGTCAAGCGATTCGTGTCCCTGGAAATTTTGCACATATTATGAATGCTAAAGTTAGGACCTCAATCACGCAAAAACGGCTTTACGTATTATAATTAATTTTGGTAAGTATACACATAGTGTATAACCTGGATTAACATACGAGTATTATAATACTTTTTATTCCGGGAATCATCGTCTAAGGGGGCGAAATAGGGGGCGAAAGTTTGTATGGAGCTACGATATAAAAGACTTCCACGCGGACGAAGTCGCGGGCAGAAGCTAGTACTTACATAAAAAGAGCTAATTATCATAGGAGGTAAGGTTATGAACAACTTAACTTTTTTTTTTTAATCGGGGGGTAGCTCAAGATAGCTACAATGCAATAGACCGCCAGTTTTTACCATTATTTATTTTAAATGTTTACTAATATAGGATTTTTAACTAGGCGAACTAACTTGACAGCTGAAAATGTTGTCAGATATAGGAAAAAATAAATAGTGATAGGTTTATGTCGATACAAATGTGTCGATATAACGTTTTACCTACTATAAATCTGATTCAAATTGTATTTTATCAAGTAATCATGCTAAGCATGGAAAAGGTTTTATACAATTAGAAAATAATAATGTTTTAGAGATCTTGTATACATTGTTGAATAATAAATCAATTTTATGTTCATAACTACCAGAATCTACATATTTATTTTTACAGTTTAAATAGGAATTTGAATTCATAAAGTAGGAACCTACCTTGCATAGTCCTTCCACCAACCGTGTCAGTAGTAGAAAAGCCGAAAATACTTACTCATCTATATGTTTATACTGAAACTAACGTAAGAAAGAAATATAATTAGTCTCTCAACTGCCTTCCAGTGACACGGATGGTGGATCAGCCTATATACATCTTATTCGTATTGGCAAATAATACAATAATAGCTCAAAGAACTTCAGAAACCAAATTCTATCAAGCTATTATTTACATAACTTTTACACAAGTAACAAGAATGATAACAACACTAGTATACAAACTGCTTTACTAAACCTGTTGTATGAACTGTTTTTTTTATAGATCGATATTAACAGCACTAGCGAAACTGTGGCAAGTTGGCAACATTCGTGTGCAATGAACTGTCAAGTTAGTTCGCCTAATTAAAAATCCGAGATTAAGTAGAAACGTCCGCTTACGTAACTCCAAGTTTCGATCAAAGTGGAAAAATGAAAAATTATTCGCCACACGTCTCGTAACTTGTTTTATTACTCGTACACATAATAGGCGTTAATTTCGACTATTGGACTGACGAAATTTCCGGTTTGCGTAATCAACTTCGAAAGGGCGGGGTATAATTAAGCGTTTGTTAGTGAGGAGTATTGGAATTACCTTCCAGGTGAGGAGTATTGGAATTACCTTCCAGGTGGAGATAGCAATAGTGCCTGTTGTTACGGGATTCCGTCGACCAAATACTTCAATTTCGGATATCACCGCCATCTTGTAGTAATGTTGTTAAGCATGTCTTGGACTCCAAAACTGCTAGGAGACAATCTCTAAGGAGTCCAGTAATGACGTCATCAAAAACGCCGCGGCCGCGTTTGGAAAAGTGTAAAGGGGTTCGAACCTCTCTGGCATACCTAATGAATGTTGCAAGTACATAAAAAGTTGCGTTTTGGTGTACAGGTATAAAACATATGCCAATCGATAGAGAAAATTATTACAAACAACAAAAACTCTATGACAAAATGTCGTAAGTGATATACTTTTTGAGCTATTCCAGTTTGAAAATATAAAATTTTTATGACTCCAATTAAAAACTCCATTTAATTGATTTAAAACTCCATTATCATCAGTTTAAAGCATTCCGCGTCACTACTAGTAATAAATTGGGTTATCATATTAATAAAAGAATAGTAGGTATTAACATTGACAAATTCAAAATATATACAATAATGTAACAATGATTTTCAAAACTCGCCATTAGCCTCATTTTCAATATCGTGCCTCACGATTATAGAGTCTAGAAACGCCGCAGGAGCCAGTGGGGGTGTTTCTTGGTGACGAGCCCATGACATGAACCACACAACGCTCATGACGTGGGAACAGCAACCAACAGTTCGATTACCCAATATTACCTGCCGTTGACCGCTGCTGAATAAGTAGATGGTTGGCATACTCTTGGACACAAGGATGATGGTTTAGGTATTGCTCACAAAGCTCATAACTTCGTATTTGTGATCGTGGACTGCGTCCACCTCTACGGCGAGCAGTACTAATTCCGCAGAAGAAACACCTCGGCCCTGACCGGCCTAAGTTACTTGACAATGCGTAAATATCAATAACGATAGATAATTCACAAAAGATATTTTTTTTTCTAAAATGTACAGTCGCCATCAGATATATCGGAGCGGCCAAAGTGCCCACAAATATCTGTACACGTCTCTATTGTCGAGGCATTAGAGACGAGTTCAGATATTTGTACTACTACTGTACTTTGGCCGCTCCGATATATCTGATGGCGATTGTATTTGTCAGCAACGCTTAAGCACGGTACAAGCCAAAATGACAAACTGTGTGTGTGTGTCACTGGCCCCACGTCGCCCCAATGGGCAAAGGAAAACCCAAGAAGACAAGGGAGGGTAGACCGAGATCAGCCGGTTGAAATCTACCCTCCACCAGCCACTCGGAAAACCGAGTCTTCGCGCTGTATACTATTATTATTATTAAGAGCCTAGTGTCCCACTGCTGGGCAAAGGCCTCCCTCTTTTTCTTCCACATATCCCTGTCCTGGGCAGACTCGCATCAGTCTTGGTCAAAGACAACAAGCTCGTCTCGCCATCTCCTACGTGGTCTACCACGACGCCGTATTCGGTTCTGTGGGACCCACTTGGTGGTAATTGTAGCCCACAACGCTTCCAGCATGCGGCAGACGTGCTCGGTCCAGTCCCATTTAAGTTTTGCGGCTGTGTTGTGGTTGTGGGCTACGTCAGCTATCTGAGTTTTGGATATATCTGAGCTTTATACTATTATATTTTATTATAATGATAACATTGATAACCCAATTTATTAGTAGTAGTGACGCGGAATGCTTTAAAATAATTAAAATGGACTATTAAATCAATTAAATGGAGTTTTTCTTTTACTATATTTTATATTTTCTAACTGGAATAACTCAAAAAGTATATCACTTACGACATTTTGTGAAAGAGTATTTGTTGTTTGTAATATTTTTTCGGTCGACTGGCATAAGTTTCATACCTGTACATCAAAACTCGACTTTTTATGTACTTGCAACTTTAGGTATGCCAGGCTTCATACAAAAATGTTCGTTCCCCTTTCATTCAAACCATGCAATATATACATACACATGTGGGAAATTTTGTTAGCTTTCATATGATATGACATTTACATTCAGAAATTGCATAGTTTGGGTTTAGACAGTCTGATCTCCGAGTACAAACTCGAGTGTGGGGTACGACAGAGCGGCTGCCGCGAAACGAAAACGAACTTCGTTCGTGTCGTGTATCTCTCTCTCTTTCGCTTGAACTACCAAGTGCGACAGAGACGGAGATACAACTCTCCTCAGGGTGGGCTGACGTCGCCTAGGCTGTTTAATTTTTATGTGAATGAGTTGTTAGCATGCTCGTGGGGTGTTTCATTGATGAATATTGTACGAATGACATCAGCTACGGCGAATGGGCTGTCGAGTACATATATCAGTGCACTTAGAAAACCGGCGACAGCATGTGAGGGGCAGTACAACCCAAAGAAAACTGTTGACATGGTTTTCAAGGCGGAGAAAGAGTCCTGTTGTACTGCACGGGACCACCCTTTCGGTGGTCGAGGACTTTAAATATCTGGGGCATATTATAAGTTATAATTTATAACACCTGATTAGAGTGATGACCTTGTTATAGAACGGGAGCGTAAGGCGTTGTGCGAAGGCCTGATTGCCCGCCGGTTGCTCGATCTTCCACTGATGTTAAAATCACACTGTTTAAAGCGAAGCAATAGCCAATCATTTTACTCGAGCAGCCTATGGGTGAGGTGCACTAAAATAGTTATTTACTTCTGTTTTATTTCTGAGGTGATGCTAATAATTACACGGTTCAATTCACGTATTATTATTTACGTGCGAATAGGTAATTCGCAACTCGTGTCGATTTAAAACCCTCCCTGCGGTCGTGTTTTAATTTATCACCACTCGTTGCGAATTTCCTATTTTCGGCACTTGTATCGTACAACGTTTTACTGTACATATGGCTCTTTAAAGTTTCGACATATCCACGGAAAGTGCACTTTTCCGCACTAGTGCGGGAAAGTAGCACCATATGTACTGTAAAAAAACTTATAACGCCCTGCGTGTTATAATAATGCGTTCAGGATGCTGTTGGGACTGCCAAGGTGGAGGATGGGTGTTTTGAAACATGTCGCCCGCAGTGACATTTAATACGTGAGTTGAACCGTGTAATTATTAGCATCATCTCAGTATGATTTCAAAAAGGCTTCTTTCTAACATTGATGATGAATAGCAAAATCTTTTGTAGATCACTTTACATCGACGTTCCAGGGAAAGTGAGTCAGCGTATTCTATTCGTTACTGTTCAACATAAAAGGTCGCTGAAAAGGATGTCGATAACCGACCGAAACGAACGGACGAGCTGTCAATCATGTTTCTGATGTTTGTCAATGTGAGTAGGGTTCAAGACCAAAATGTTAAAAAGGAACCCTTATGTCGACTCTGTCTATCTGTCCATCTGTTACTACAGTGCTATTACAAATGGAAATGATGCGATCGAGAACTGGATAACTGAAGTACCATATTGAAAAAAAATATACAGATTTTTTTAATTTCTATGAAAACATACCGATATGACGACGATCAAAAATTCAAAGTATAGTAAACTAGCTGATGCCCGCGGCCTCGCCCGCGTAGTTATAGAAAAATTTAACATATTGAATTTTTCCGTGGGAATTAGATGTTTTCCCGCTGAAAAAAGTAGCCTATGTCACTCTCCAGCTTCTAAACTATCTCCATACAAAAAATCACATCAATACGACGCTCCGTTGCGACGTGAAAGAAGGACAAACATACAAACACACACACTTTCTCATTTATAGTATTAGTAAGTAAGGATAAGGATAAGTCAAGTAGGGTATTACTAACACTAGAATTAAGTTTTTAATGTTTTTTTACTATCAACTATGGACATGTTCTGGAATAAATTATTTGAATTTGAATTAATATCAAAGCGTTAGTGGTACAAATTCTGAAATAGTTTTAGCGGGATGTCATGATTTAAAACTTCTAGCTATCAATTCATTTCTTCATTTCTGTTCAATAGATAAGACCACACGTTAGTACCGATATTCAAAGAGAATATAACCCCTACGTTCTACCTATATTTATGACGAAAATACAAAACGCCTACTCAAACTACATAAAGCAGCTCAAACAAAGAGTTGATGTTAGGTCGTAACGAGATGTCAAAGAGGTTGCCTGGGGTCGGAGTAGATGGAAGGCCTACTTTGAGCTACACCGACAAGAGCTTAGCTCTTAAATAAGCAGAAGAAGACTCAGCACGGCTATCATAAGACGGCGAGCTGTGTCTATTTTTCTGGCGCAATCCGTCTCTCTCTTATTAGAAAACTTAAGAAAGAGACGTATAGTGCGAGAAAAATCGAGATAGCTCGCGCGCCGTCTTGTGACAGCAGTGCAGAGCGGTGTTCTTACTCGATAATAGACTTTTTTCCTGAACTAAAAGCGTTTTCCGCCAATCCTTTATATCAATATTTAAATGTAATGGACATTTTATTCGGTGCCATAATCCAGGTTTCGTCTAAAATATAACATTCTGAATAGCCGCAACAAATCTCACAATTCATATCAGGTTCACGTATTACCTAATTGTACAAATTAGTGTGTTGCTGTGTCAACCTAATGTGTACTCTGTAACTAAATGTGTTCCTCTCGCATAAATTCCCGAGGGCGACAGCTATACAGGTTGTAATAGTATCATTCAAACGGGGCAGTGAGGGCAATTTTATCCGAAACTACAAGAGATACAGACACTCTTAGAAAAAAATATAACCGTTTAAAAAAAACTGACATCATACACGGCCGCGAATCGAACCCGGTCAAATCTGTCTAAAAACCAGAGTTGCTTTATTCAAGAATCCAACAAACTTGACACTAGATACAGATTTAAATGAAGCATGCATTTTTTTTTTTGGTATTAACTACTCTATAATATAATATTACAAATATGTCTATCAGAGTTATTTTTTTTGCAAAATTTAAAGTACTGAATGTAAGGAACAATTATTGCTATGAAACTGTAAAAAAAATCTACAATTAGTCTAATGACTCCTACGAACAAATTCCCTTATCTCTTGTAGTTTCAGATTTTCCCTAACTGTCCGATTTCAATAAATGGAGGGGCCTCAGCATTCCTATCCCATTGTCATTTTGGCGCGAAATGACGCTTATCTAGGGTAGACCTCCTGGTGTAAGTGTAGCAAGGACTGTACAGCGTATCGCACACAATAACGTTTCATATATATGTTCCGTTGTAAGCAGTAGCAACATAATTTCCTTGATCGCACAGCGTATACGAATTCCAATTTTACATCATCTTGCTAACATGACGGAAGAAGTAATCGTATTACAAAATATGCACTGATTTGTAAAAACTTAATCTGTATTCATGTATTTTATACTTCTACCTGACTTGCCGGCTATTTTATTGTCATACTCGTATCATATTATTCCCAAAAAATATGATCATTTCGATAGCAAAAAATAAGAACTAAAATAATTATCAATTATTTCATTCATTTGTCATCGATGCTAAAAACCATCCAAAAAGTTAAAATCACAGCGCAGGGTTCGTCATAAATCCGCAACAAACTTATACTAATAAATAATAATATATATTATATTTACAACCAGTGGTCAGCAACATGCATCGTCAAGACCCATTACAAAAAAAACATGGGAAAGAAAAACAATATTACTGTATTGAATTCCAGGCCCGATAAGTACCTGGAGCAAATGCCCCTAATATACTGGCAGCATTTCCCTTCTGTATTGCCAGTGAAATCCGTTGTAAAGTTCAAGTACGAACCGGACCTTGGATCTCAGCCCCTTTCCCTCACACGTCGTCCTAACGCTTTCACCAACGACTTTGCCTCCTCACATCAAGGCCCAGATGTCTCCACTGCGACCGGAACAAATATAAACATATAACACGATATACATACATAGATAAATAAATACTTAAATACGTAGAAAACATCCATGACTCAAGAACATTTATTTGTGTTCATCACAAAAATAAATGCCCTGACCTGACCGGGATTCGAACCCGGGACCTCCGGCTTCGTAGGCAGGGTCACTAACAACTATCATCTTCGCTACGCTCGGCCGTCTATATACGTACTCGGCCGGCGACCCCTTACTTCCCGGCCTCTGTAGTAATGTACTATTCCGCTGCGCTCTGTTGTACATGCAAGAAACTGGTTTCCTGGGTTATTGTCGGAAAGGATCCGCCTTACATAAGTTCTCCAAGTTTACAGTCACTTGGGACAATTTCTACAACAAACGATACTAACTTTATCATCATATTGTGCCACACTTTTAAGACACTCAAAAGTTCTTTTTACAAGCTTTTATTTAACCTGCAATGTAACATTGTTCGGGTGGAATCTTGTAACTCAATTTTGAAGCAGATATCTTCAACAGATTGAGCTGAAACTTTGGATTTCAGTATAGTTTGGATGACAATTCAATATTATGGTAATATCCAGCTGATCTGATGATGGAGACAGAAGGTGGCCATGGGAATTCAGGACTTAACCGACGTAACCCCGTTGGCCGCCGTTACCCGTAGAGTTTGGGCTCGTTAGATTCGTCTTGACGAGTACTTGATGACGGTTTACAGAAAAAATCAGTTCGCAATAAAATCTTGTACCAATAACGAAATTTTGGCCAGGAACTGATTAAGTTTGTAGTTGTAGTTGTTGTTTGTGTAGTTTGTATTTCCGTCTTGATTAGTATTCAACTAGGTAATTGAAATTAATTGGCATTTAGATGGTTCCAATAAATGTCCATTACATTCAAATAGGATAGATAAGAATGACGAAAAACGCTTTTCGTTCAGAAAAAAGTCAATTAAAAAGAACATCGCTCTGAGTAGGCGTTTTATATTTTCTTGATAAATGCAAGGCAGTTTGTAACTCAAGGCGTCTTGTCTTGAAATATGTATTTTCTAAAGAATGTAGTTAGGGAAATTTCTATAATGAACATTCAACATTTAAATTTTTGCTAGACATCGTTTCGAAATATTTGTAAACTGATAAAAGGGGGGTAGGATGGTTATAAAGATACAACGTAAAATAAAATATATTCTCGAAAACAATGACCTAGGAAGTAAATAATAATGATTACTTACTATATTAATAGTAGATTATACACTAAGGGGATAAAGCACTGTTTTATGTCACGGGAGCGAATTGAATCCCGAACGTAACGAAGGACTCATAATTTAACTCCTGAGCGAAGCGAGGGAATTAAGACTGAGTCCTGAGTGCAGTGAGGGGTTCAACCGCCCAAGACTAAAACAGTCTTATCCCCGAGGTGTATACTCTACTTTTCACACCTTATGCGAGACAAAAAAACAGGCTCAGTAGATAAATATTCAAAATAGACCAGAAGCACTGATTCAGACACAGACTTTACGCCTTTTACAGCTTTCCATTTGTCAAAATCGTTGTAGGCTTTTAGGTATTTTTCCTTTGACTTCTCTGGCAGCAGATTGTTGACAATGCCTATGGCATCTAATTTGATAAACTCAGGAGTCAAAACACTTTCATCACTCGACATTTTCAGTATTATTTTTGAAATTAAATCTTCTATAGGCACCTACAAGAACTCGATTTGTTCGTCACGCGTGAACAAATGAAGGCGCGCGACGTTCCAAATTCGAAAGCACAAGCCGTGGTCCTAGATTCGAAATTCGAATTTCGAACACCGCGCTCCTCCGGACCGGGGTTCACACGGAGGCAAACTTCATTTATTTTGTCAAATCAAGTAGGCCATGGCCAGAGATCGGAAATTCGGGAGCTTTTATACCTAAACCTAGCAAAATCCCGGAAAAAGCGAAGCAAGTATGGAGTCGGCTTCTTCAAAATAATATTTTAATTATTTAAGTTCCGGGATTGTATAAAGCATCATGAAAAGTCTACCTTTTTTTTAGGTTATGTTATGACTATTTTCAGCGATTTTTGTCAACATACACGTTGGTAAACAGTTTTAACGACAAGGACGGAAATGCAAAAATACCACGTGTGTCGCTGCAGGTTGATTACCTATTCACTTTTGTGTGGCTATGTACATATGTTTTAATTTATTGATTCAACAGAGTTACTTACGTTTGTACCATTATTTTTAATAAAAGTTACAAAACAATTTTGGTTTGATGTTATCTAACTGTTAGTTAAATGAATATGTGATATAAATAATATTTTGTAAATAGGAACAACTAAAATAGTTTATTTAAATACTTTAATACGTATGTGTTCATGTTATCTTAATTTTCGATATTCCGGGAAATCCCTGGAAATTTATTAGTAAAATTAAATTGAGTCCGCCTCCATGCTATTTAACAACAACGCGGTGTAGGTACTGGGGCCGAAGTTTAGGTATAAAAGCTCCCGAATTTCCGATCTCTAGCCATGGCCTAGGACAAATTGTGTTTAGCAAAATTAAACTTTATGCATATAGTAATAAGAATTATGAAAAGTGAAATCATATTATTAACCAGCGGGTTATAATGAAATTCAGTACAACATTATAACCCGGCTAATACCAAGGGATTTAATGTCTTGCTTTCGGTAGGGTTTACATGACCTATAATTCGGCATTGTCGAGCAAGTGGTTTGAAAATACTATTGTTGTTAACACTATATTAAATAAGGAAAATAGAATAGGTAATTATAGATCCATGATCGTTGAGATTTTTCTGCGAATAGTAATAATATTTGACATTTAATTCTAATCGATTCACAACCTGTATTTCTATGATTTCAAACACAATCTTTGTATTGTTTATGAATAAATAAATGAATTAATGTAAGTTTTGTGAGCTAAGGGTTTCATTTATCATACGTACATTTTGTGTAGGTAAGCCCGGCGTTACTAAGTCTTTGACCAATATTATAAAGTTAGAAAACGAAAATTAGGTACAGAAAAACGGACAGTCTTATATATACACGCTGATTTTGAATCCGTGATCAGGAGTCGAATATTATTAAATAATACCAGCCAACACAGATAACAATGGATGGGGGTCTCCTGCAATTACGCCACTGTTTAGTTCATTTCATTTAATGATAATGTTTACACTAATATCCACTTAATGTATGTTCAACCTATATTTTTGAAGTTAAGTAGATACAAAAGTCAAATTTCGGCGATTTGGCAGGAAATTTGATATGTCTTACGTCAAAAAACTGTAAAATCTATGTTTACTCTTAACTTAATAATTGGACACAGCGTTTTTCGGTTGATTTACTAAACTTATTTTTCAAGGAGGTTTTAGTTTCACAGATTTAAACAACTGTTAGGGTGACAATTATTTTTAATAAAATAAAATAATTAAAATTAACGTTTGTTTAGGTAACTAGGTACAAGTTAATCGTTTTTGGCATCAATTAGAATAGTTGGTTCCTAATCATGAATTAAATAAAAATCACCGTATATAATATATACATATTATTTTTATTTATCAATAAAAACCATTTTTTAGGGTTCCGTAGCCAAATGGCAAAAACGGAACCCTTATGGATTCGTCATGTCTGTCTGTCTGTTCCTCTGTATGTATATTTGAATACCATTTTGAGGATAGGTGTATTTTGTTAGCCGCTACATAGTTTTGTAATTAAACAACTAAAAAAAAATTGTTTTAGGGGTGCACTCTATACATAAAACCCCCGCGTGCCCCCTCCGCGCCGGGCCTCCCCCCGCCCCATCCTCTAAATCACGTCAACGCTATGCTGATGCCGTAGCTGGTCGGTCTGTCGCAGCCGACCAGAGAGACGCATGAAGTTCGGGTTCCTCCAAAGGAGAAGCCTCCGCACACTGATGTGGATAAGGAGGGTTTTACAACGGTGTCGAGGAAGCGCAAGCCGCGCAAGAGTCAGTGTGGTACTGCAGAACTGGTTGGTTCCGGTCTGCGGGTTGCCACACCGAGCAAGGCGCTATATGTATCGCGCCTGCATTACACCGCCACGGCTGATGATGTGGTGGAGTTCGTTCGTCAGAAGACCGGCTTCTCGCTGAGGGTGTTCCAGCTGCGTTCGCGCCACTATGTGCACTTCAGCTCGTTTGTGGTGCGCGTGCCGCGGCCGCTGCAGGAGACCATCGCATGTGCTGACTTCTGGCCGAAGGGTGTCGTGTTTCGACGGTTCCGGGGCAATCTGCCGAATCCTACACCGGAGATGACGATGCAACGGGGCCACGCCGTTTCGTCACCTAAATAGTATTATTTGTTGTTTTTAGTTTCGTGACGCATTGGTTATTACTGTAAGGTCACGTAAATGTATTTGTCAATAAATAAATAAATATTAAAACTGAAAGTCAACATTTTTTTTTTCAATGCAAGCCCACGTGTGGCACATCAATCGATAGGCCTATCAAAATAAATATAAGGTTTCGCAGCTTTTTTTTGATTAAGTGAATAGAGTCGGAGATAATCGCCCCGAAAGTCACTAAAAGTGTGCCAAATTTGGTATTAGAGATAGTTTAAGTTCCGGGAAGTCCTTCTCTTTAGATTTTTTCCCAGAAATCATCCTCTAAGGAGGTGAAATCCAAAGACGGACGGAGTCACGGGTCGAAAGCTAGTGTTTTATAAAATATTTAAATTAGAGGAATATTCTGAGAACACCAAATCGTTCTCATTAAGGTAAGATTAAACGAACGGGCCAATAAAACGTGCTAAACTGCATGTTTATGAAATCCTGCTTGGCCTGATTAAACCAATTGATTTCGGTTCAATTATAATTCGGGCGGCTGCCTGGAGAAGATTCAGAGAAGATTTACGTGTCGTTCAGTTCAGAAAGCTTGGCTTGATTGATGATGACTGTGCGAGAGGAGATATTAACGCATTTACTCGTACAACCAGCGAGGCCATCTAATTTTAACTCAATAACCAATTCACGTTAACTTTTGGCCTGAATTTTATACTGTTTGTACTTTTTGTAACCAGAATAAAATACTGGGATGATATTTTCGCTTCATTTTGGTTATGAGCTGGCGGTCACAAACTATTCCCCCAACCCCGCTATTCTGTAGCTTGTTTGAACCTCACTCTACCATTTACACACAAATATCGTATACAAATATCGCCGCGATTCGTAGAAACTAAGCGTAGGTAGAGGTCTAGTTTCATTAGGCGTGACGGGTGAAGTTAGGCGCATGTGCGCGTAAAGAATAACAGCCCATCTCCCCTATTCTGTAACTTGTTTTAAGCTCACCTCAACGCTCACCCACAAATATATCTTGACACCGCGATGCGTAACTAAGCGTCGGTAGAGGTCTACTTTCGTGACGGGTAACCGGCGGGGTGAGCCGCATTAGCGCGTAGCGAATAACAGCCCAGCACATGTCCTGTGAGTCCTGTCACCAAATTTGTTGCTTGTGGGACTAACACAACGACGCGAGGTGAGAAAATGTACCCCGCTCTTTCTAACTTGAACAGTAAGAATGAGACTGGAGTCTGAGTCGCGCTCGAAGCGAGAGTCGGCATCGTATAGTTAGTAGCAGCCAGAGTAGCCAATTATATCGTCACACACCTTATTCTTACAGTGATAAAGACGTGTACCGAAATATTTGACTACTTTGGCTGCTACTCACTATTTATGATGGTGACTGTACATGAACAAGGTATATGTCTTATCCATTTATTAAGCATCTACCAATAACTTTTTCTCTCCGAAAATTACGTAATTCCCCTGTGAAACAATGTTTAAATCGGATTAACACAGCGCTGCTATAAAAATCTCCCAGTAATTTAAGTTAATGAAGCGGGACTTGCTAACTTTTGATCCTAATCTCAATGGGCTTAATAAAGTGGAAATTACTTTGTGCAGTAAATTACTGACCTGTTCAGGCGCACGCAAAAGTGTGAAATGAAGTCTAGCCGTTAGCTTTTTTGGATTTACTAATGCAAGTACATTGGGTTTATAAATAACATTATACATTATAGAATTAACGTAGCCGTCATGCCGTTGGTATAATGGACTTGACTACTTGGTTTGTTGGTAGTGACCTGCCTTCAAAAACAGCGGTCCCGGGTTCAAATCGATAGGGGCATTTCTTTGTGTCTTGAGCATGAATATTTGTTTATGAGTCATTGATGTTTTCTAAGTTTCTATGTCATAATCCTACTAATATTATGAATGCGAAAGTTTCGATGTTTGTTACTAAATCACGTAAAAACGGGATTAACCCTTAAATGCATAACGATGTATATATGCATCGTATATTGTATATGTTTTTTTAAATACTATGATTTTTTTCTTTATTTTTCCCTCAATCTATACAACATGACACATCTATTTCAATTTATTAAAAAGTTATACAAAAAATCATGCATTTAAGGGTTAAGATGAATTTTAACATATACAATACTTTTTATCCCAGTAAAAGCCTAACAAAAGGAAGTAAACGCGAACGAAGTCGCATGCAAAAGCTAGTTTATCCAGATAAGTATGTAGGTCTATTGTCGTCTAATACCCATAGTAGGTACAAGGTTTTCTTAGTTTGTCACTAGGTCTAATGAATGTAAGGTTGTTCCCAACTTTGGTGGTCCACATATGATCAGGTGCAAGAGCGGATCCAGGATTTTTTTCTGGGGGGGGGGGGGGGGGCACAAAGGACTCTACAACCGTCAATTTGTCTTTCGTCTGGGGAGCGAAAGACAAATCCGCCCTTGATCAGGTGGAGAGAACTGCAGGCTTCATCAGAAATACCGATAAGAGTAAAATTCTTTAGGTGATAATTAAGGAGCAAAAGGAAACCTATTGATAACAATTTCTAGCGTTATTTTGGCCGAGAACCAGACTCGAAATAAATAGAGGGGATGATATAAGAAAAAGGGCACTAAAACATCGTCTATATCAGCCAGAGTTTGTCGCAAATCGATTGAGTTATGTCCATTAGCCGGCCTACTTGTTCGTGGGACTAAGCACTCTCTTGGGAAACGAACAATGCGCACCTTGCTTCAGGGAGTTCAGGGCTTGATTGATGTGCCCTTTATCTAGTTCGGCGATCCCTAATTTAATTAAGGTGCTTCGATTTCCATACAAAACGTCTTTTGACATTCGCAGGCTACGCGGCATTCGCAGGCAATTCGGTTGGGACGTGATACTTTAGGATAACAATTTATCTCAAATCATTCTAGTTTAATGCAAGTTTATTCTAGGAAAGGGGGAATTTCGCGCAAATGGAAACACAATTTATGAAAATTTGTTACATAAAGTTTCTTATAATATCACGCCGTTAGCCTGCGAATGCTAAAAGACGTTTTGTATGGAAATCGAACCACGATGCGTTGGTTAGGTTCAATGTAATAAATAAAATCGAATTGCGCAAAAATGCCTATTTTTATAGAAACGGGTGTGGCCCAGTAGCAGTCAGCGTAGTGGACACTTGCAACTACAGTGCCGTCTCATGCACATTGCCGACCTTAGGAATGTGTACTCCTTTCATGAAAAACCCCTTACTGTCGAACTGCGCAAAAATTCCTATTTTTATAGAAACGGGTGGGGCCCAGTAGCAGTCAGCGTAGTGGACACTTGCAACTACAGTGCCGTCTCATGCACATTGCCGACCTTAGGAATGTGTACTCCTTTCATGAAAAACCCCTTACTGTCGAACTGCGCAAAAATTCCTATTTTTATAGAAACGGGTGGGGCCCAGTAGCAGTCAGCGTAGTGGACACTTGCAACTACAGTGCCGTCTCATGCACATTGCCGACCTTAGGAATGTGTACTCCTTTCATGAAAAACCCCTTACTGTAGTCCCGCTGGAAAACCTCAGCAGGTAACTCGTTCCACAACTGCACTGTGATGTAGTCAGACCCGTGAAGCGTTCCCCTAGCAAAGCAACTGTAACATCCAATTGGCTACTTGATAAAAAAAACACGGTGCCATTAAAAGCAGTTTTCTGGTTGGATAAAATTTTTAAATTCGTATCTTGAAATTTGCCCTAGGCCGACAAAAACTAACTTTCAAGTCTTCATATCTTTTATGACATTCATTATATTTTGTAATTTACGCTTTCAATATAAGTAACGTTATAAATTTTAACATTAGGAAATTACCTAATTATATCATTATTATTGGCGCATTGTGGGCTCGACAATGCACAATGCTAGTTTTAGAAACTTGGGAGAAAGTCTAATACTGACACGCATGCCACTTCTCGCTAGGCCAAAAGTTAATTAACATTAACAGAGCTTATTTAAGTATAGGGACTGAAACTTCTATGACGGCGAAAATATAAAGCATGATATAAATATCTGCAAATAAGTTCCTTCCAATTAATATGTTAATTACATTGTTAATTAACTGAGAACACACACCCTTTATAACTTTATAAAAACGGACAATTTAATAGTACCTACTTACGTAAAGAAAATTTAACACAGAACTTTGTATCTATTAAGAACACATGAAGAAAAAATCGAATGGATGGATTTCAGTCGAGTTGTTGGTTAAGCGGGTGCATGCATACACAACATCCGCTTTCTCGGGGATTGTCTGATGTTGAGAGGGAGTAAATTCCAGAGATAGCACGCGTGTACGGCGAAGGAATGAGTCATAAATGTAGGGGTGAGAAGCTATGTATAATTTGAGAAAGGGGAAGGTACGCAGTTCGCTATAGCTAGCGCTACTCGCTATATGAGAGGCATACTTATGTACATGCTTCGTATGCGTTTAATTGTTTAAACATTTTTTTTATTAAGGCATTTACACAATAATATAAACACCGTTGTAACATTTCAAAGGTGAAAACTTCGTGGTATTAAAAACAATTGTACAACAGACAATTGGACATCGTTGCTTTAGTATGAGAGGTATATAATCATCTTGCCCAGACGTTTCTGACTTTTCGACCATTATCTAATATAAAAAAAAGATTTTCATGAATGCATAAGAAAGAAACAAGACATTTAATCACTACACAAAAGAAACACACAGATAAAGGGAGTAGACATACAATACAATTGACACATATTGTGTGTGTCTTCCCGGCAGTGAATCGGTCGCTGCCTCGGCATTATACCGAGGTGTCAGACAGACACCTACAGGGCTGGTTTTCAGACAGCACCGTACGTGACCCACGATACGCAACACAACATACATACATAGATACTGTTTTTAGATTAATTGAAATATAAATTATTCCTTGTAATGTAACTGGTTCCAACGGAAGACCAACGCTGGCTATCGCCAGCACCATGCTGAGTTGGGACCGTTTGGCGACATGTTCGTTTTTATTTTTATTTTCTGTTTGTTGTTTTGTGATTGTCACGAATAAATGTTTTTCTATTTCTATTCTATTTAGTTAAAGCAATGACGCGTAGTGTCAGTGTCTGAGAGGCAACCGGATATATCGCGGTATTTGTGCTCCCAAAGCGTTGTGGAACCGCCCTGTGCAACCCAAACTGAGCTAACTTGGACTAGGGCAAAAATTGGAGGGAGACGTGAAAAAAAATTGTCGCCAGGTATTCGATTAAAACAGTATTTCATTATATATACAGCGAACACTTTCAGGTTTCAATCACCTGTCTCGGGACAAAAAAAAACATTTTCATACATTTTTACTATTTCCGCCCCAGTCCAAGTCTCATTTCGGGTTGCACAGGGCGGTTCCACAACACTTCGAGAGCTCAAATACCGCGAGCCATCCGGTTGCGTCTTGGTCACTGCAACTACGCGTCATTGCTTTGAATAATTTATTAATATCAATACTATCAATAGTTATCTTACCTTCAATAAAGATGAAGCATAAAACCAAATACATGAAGCTTTGATTCATTTTGACCACGGTACTGACCACACAGAAATATACCATTCCCTTTGCCGACTAACCATTATACTTGTTCAACATTTGTTGAGCAGACATTATGCAATACTGAACCATTTAAAGCGATAGACTGCGACAAACTATAATGGTAGTAGGAGATAGGAATAGAGGCACGATTTGGACCCATCTGTTTAATCGATTAAGAATTTTTATCGAATTTAGTAGGTACATTAACAATACCACCTAAAACTTAACCTTGGTTCTCTTGGTTCAGAACCAAGGTAACCGATATAGCCCTCCGAACCGCTAAACTTAAGTGACCGGGGGTGGGCACATAGCACTTAGAACCAATGGCCGTTGGTGCGGAAAGGTTCTCGAGTGTTGACCACGTACCGGAAGGCGACGCGTGGGTAGGCCGTGGACAAGGTGGACTGATGACCTGGTAATGGTCGCGGGAGTCCGCTGGATGCGGGTGGCGCAGAACCTGTCTGCTAATGGGTAGGCTAAAAAAATCCTGGTCAGAATAGCGGCCCACCCAAGTATTACACAATGTAGCCTATATTCATTCCGAAGGCATATTGCATCATTATCATCCTCCTAGCTTTTTCCCCGGTTGTATCCTAAAGGATCCCGGGGTTCACTTTCGCACCTAATCCATAGATTTGCTTTCTGACCTTACAACCCAGCGGGAAACCTAGGCCTTGTTGTGATTAGACCGGTTTCCTGCCTGTCCATTAAGCTGATTTTCCACGGGAGGGGCGAGGCGAGAAAAAAATTTCGTATGGCAAGTTTTCAATTCTCTCCTCGCGCATCTTCGGTGGAAATAGTAAGTGCCATATAAATTTCAATTCTCGCCTCGCCTCGTCTCGTCTCGCCCCTCCGGTGGATAATACATGCTACTGAAATTATTTTTGAAATCGGATGAGTAGTTCTGGAGATTACCCCCCTACAAAAAAACTTACACTCTCATAAAGTTTACAGACCTCTAGTTAGAGATTTAATCACCAGAATTCGAACTGTTACTTCCGTTTTTATAAATGAAACTGTGATTTTCTAGGTACCTACAAATCCGCTTAGCAAAACGTCCGTTCAATGTACTTAGTTCTAAAAATATCAGGGCTATTCAATCAATTAAAAGTTTTAAAGATAACATACAACGTAGGAATAGCGAGGTCGGGGGTGACATTGATTTATATATTTAGTTCGCGTTCTGCCTTGTTAGCTTAGCCAACGAGAAAGTGATTGCGCGAATCACCATTGAAATCAAATCTCAATTCGAAACATACGCCTTGGATTAACCTCCAGTTTTTTCACCGAGTAGCTGTTTTACTGAAAGTAATGTAATTCTTTTCAGCGTTGTTTATTGTCTATTTGAAATTGAAATAATACTTACACATGTTAATAAATTTTGTTGTATTTTTGAAGTCCTATTATTGGAACTTCAAAATGTTTTTCATACAATTTTACACCATAATAATCATTATTCATAATAGTTCTTATTAAAAACGATCGCAACCCAGAACCTTTCGTATTCATATATTAACATAAATCATTTTCACTAAAATTGATTTTCCAAACTATTTTCGTCATAAATGTTACATATCCGAATATGGATGATAATCCTACTTAATATTATAAATGCGAAAGTTTAGATGTTTGGATGTTTGGAAGTTTAGATGTTTGGATGTTTGTTACTCAATCACGCTTAAACGGCTTAACCGATTTGGATTAAATTTTGCGCGAAGATAGTTTATAGCCTGGATTAAAATATAGGATAGTTTTTATCCCGGGTCCACGCAGACAAAGTCGCGGGCGGAAGCTAGTAATAATAATATAACTTCTTAATTTTAAAAATCCTGCATATTTTTATTACTCTATTGACTTTCATAAATGTGTTCAGCATAGTAATACTGACCTACTGTTAGCTTGTAGACTAGAGCCTCACAGCGAGGAAGCTGCTCAGTAAAATCCTTATCCTTACTTAATATTATTAAAAATGCGAAAGTTTGTGTGTTTGTATGTTTGTCCTTCTTTCACGTCGCAACGGAGCGTCGTATTGATGTGATTTTTTGTATGGAGATAATTTAGAAGCTGGAGAGTGACATAGGCTACTTTTTCTAGCGGGAAAATATCTAATTCCCATGGGAAAATTCAATATGTTACATTTTCCTATAACCACGCGGGCAAAGCCGCGGGCATCAGCTAGTGTTTTATAATTTTTTTGCGACCAGCCGCACTGCGTTCTTGGCGCCTAGCTAGTCGCTTAACGTTATAGAAGTAAATAAACGTGTTGGTTTTTTGTCACGAGGAGCAAGCCGAGACCCCTAAAAGGCTCTTTTAGACGCTAAGCAAGCCGCCTATCTGTGCGGACGTAGCCTAAGGCAGGTCGGTGTAGGTACGACGACGAGCGAAGCGAGTTCTGAGCGGAAGAACTGCAACCCTACAGCGCCGGGCCCGACCCGAGCGAGCGAAGCGAGCGTGCCGCGGCAGCGTCCGGCGAAGCGCCAGAACCGATTTTTTACAATTAATTTACTTAGAGAATCGTTTATTCATTAGGAAAAATAGAATTATGAGTTGAAGTATGTTCTTAGTTATGATATTAGTAGGTACTACCAACATTATGATACGAGTATATGTCCGTTATGAAGGAGACTGTTAAAAGTTCAAGCCTGTTCTTAGTAATTAGTTTTTTTTTTATGAGAACTGTCATTATGGGTTCCGATGATAGTTATAGAAATTGAGGAACAAAAAAGGTACTTATGACGAAAAAAATATGAAGAGTGATGATTATGAACACAAATCGTTAGTATACTAAAAATACGACAAATAATTTTATGAGAGCCAATATGGAACCTTATATTTTTCATGCACGTATATTTACGTTATCTTTATTGTATGATTTATTATTACGTTATCTTTATTGTATGATTTGTGCCTGTTTTCTGTTTTATTTCCCGTTTGAAAACTATAGATTGAGAATTGCTAAGAAATACTTTCTATTTGCTAATAACTAAGGCGTATTATTGAAAAAAATCGGAAAAGAAACAAACATATTTTCTATACCTAAGGTTTGAGATTTAAAATGGTTGGTAGAGTCTTTACTCAGTGAACTATGCAGATTAGCGTTTACTAGTTTTGTTAGTTTATTTAATTTAAATTAACTGATATTTAAAACAATAGGCTATATATTATTGAATGCCATCTACAATATATTACTGAAGTACAATTAACCAGTTGACTAAATGGATGACGTCCGCCACTCGGCCAGATTACTGTACGACCGTCGGAGGGCCCTTGTACCAACCGAATTGAAGATAATTAATGTGCTGTCAATGATACTGTTCGGAACATATCGAACGACATTTGATACTGTTAATACTTTCGATTGTACGAATCGCGGATCGATGCGAAAAATGTCGTGCGATTGTGTGCGTAACATGTCTGAAACTCACGAGAGGTCCTATAATAATTAAAATAAATAAAAAATAAGAAATTAATTTATCTTCATAAGTTTTATCAAAATTTATTTGTAATAATTTAATTGATGTTATTGAGGTATAGAGGGTTAAAATCACGCCCGTATGGAAAAGGGGGTTGGCAGAACACTCAATTGTAGGATTAGAGGCCCCTATTTCACGAAATCGACAATTGTCGCCTGACAATTCTTGCTGGACAGCTTATTGTCAAGATGGCGAAATAGGGCCCAGATGGAGGAGCTGCGATATATATTTGTTTAGGTACGTTTTTAGTACAAGTTGTAAGTCTCGTTCTGCCTACCTTGCTCTCAATTGCTCAAAAGTTAGCTGGAAGAAATCCCTTATAGGGATAAGTAATTTTGTTTTTTTTATTGCCGGAAATTTTCGATCTAAGTATCTCACAAGATCCATCAATCAGATCCACAATGTTTTTTTTAAATTCTTATACTGAATTCGATATAAAACTATTCATATCTTAGGCATGATCAATACAGCTGCTGCCCAGCATCAGGAAAAAGCCTGTTTTGTGGCATTAACTTCAATTACATCAGATTAATAGATCTTAAATAGTCGAATTCCGAATCTGACAATTATATATTTAAACTACGTTCAAATTCTTAGTACAACTTGCTCTCATACTTAAATCAAAGTATGAAGGTGCAGTCTTGCCAAGACTTAAACTGATTAAAAGTAAATATCGATTATCTTTAAAATTATGTGAATTAAAATATGTAGATACCCACTGGTCTCAGAGGCATTAACTTAATTTCAAAGCTTTCTTGCATTTATCGGAAATAAAGAACTACTTGTGGTAGCTATATAGTAACGATAAGCAGCTTGGAAATTTCCAAAATTAAAGATTTTAAAAAAATACCTAAGTTACAGATTCGCTGAAATGTTTCTAATCTGTTTTCTGTAATTTGCTTAATGGCATGAAACTTCAAAACTTAGACAATTTACTTAGTATCACTTGTCATTAGTAGACCAATCAAATTAATGATGACGAAGTAGCATTTGGAAAACTTAAAGTGAAAAGCTTGTAAGGTTGTTTCAGAAATACTCGTATTACATGCTGAGCTGTGTACTTTCAACTTCCGAGAGACGTGACTTTTCCCTATAGTTGTGTGTGTAGTTACCTTGTAACTTAACGTTATTTATCAATGATAGGATACTTGTCCAGTTATAAATGTCATAATATTCGTCAATATGCGTAACACGCTAAAGAACCGGAAGAAAATGCAATGATTGCGGCTCTTGGGCGCTATATAAGTGATCAAAGTGCTATAAATGAGGAGTTTATTGGCTATATTGCTCTTCAACGATTGCATTGTCACGTCAGTTTCTTTTGTTTTTATCGTTCCTCTGTAATCCATATGTGGATTACTGAGAATCAACAAACATGTTTAAAACTCGATAAGTTATTTAGTTATAGTAATACTTCCGCATTTCTTATCTTAGTTATATTAAATAATCTCTGTATTTCTTTTTCTTGATGTACTTAACGGATAACTGTTTCTGGTCTTCTTTTATGTAACGAAACATACGTAAACTTTATATTTACGGCTGTTTTTATCTTAAATACCGATAAATATTAAAAAAAACTAACAGTTAAATTAGCATATTATTTTCATTACATTACGACATGTTCCGAGAGCTTCGAAAGTTCTTCTTAGGGATGAAAGTTTTCCTATGTTAGTTGTACTTGTCCAACGTGTGTCAAGATTGTGTGTAGTCTGAAATCTTAGGATGTAAATACATTTACGATGTCTTTAAATCTCGGATGCTCATACAGTCAAAGTAAATTAGGTATATTTTTATAACATAGAGTTTATTTTGTAAATTTGGTGGCAGTGCTTTAATGAATTCTATTTATCGACGGAGCCAGTGTAGTAAAATCAGTATTCAATGTGCATTTCAGGAAACGAGCGAAGGCCACAAAATGTTTACTTCCTCCCAATTTTAAAACGAATACAAAAGAGCATCGTCATTTTGAATAGTGCCTAGCCGTAAAACTTATAAAATAGAAGATTTATTGGACTACAAAAATACCTTATGAAATTGCGAATATCAAATTAACACTATATGATTTATTAATTGGTTGATAAAATATGTTTACAAAAAATATAAGAAAAACTTTCACATGTAGGATTTTTTTTATAACCATATCATAGGCTAAGGAATGCCTGAAATCAATCAATATACCAGGGGGCTAGCACATTATTGATTGTCAAGTTGCGCCGCGTGACTTCTGCCTCACTCTATCTGTGCAAATGAGAAACAGTTGACCACTTTTTTACTTATAGGGCAGATTTTCTCGTCTCTTGTCGCGTCGTGGCTTCAGGACGGCTATCACGGTGAGATATAGTATGTCTCTTTCTTATTAGAACGCTTAAAAAGAGATGGATTGTCTATGTCGCTGCGACACAGCTCGCGGGTCATCCTGAGAAAGCCGTGCTGTTGTGCTACAGGGCCGTGATTCCATTTGTACTGTTTAATTAATATCCCCAGACATGAAACAAGAATAATATCCTCGGATGATCCCTTCTTGACGATCCCATATTTATTTTGTATTTTAATAGATTTTTTATTTTAATTGATTTTATTTTATTTTTTATTGCATTTTACTTAATTTAATTTAATTTATTTTATTAATTTCAATTTCAATTCAATGTATTAATGGAACTAAACTAATCTAATTTAATGTATAATATATTATCTGATTCAATTCCACACTAACATAGTTCCTTAAGCTGACTGTTACTAACAAAATACCTATGGACCACTGAAGTCTGATATAAATGATTTTTATTTTTATTTTTATTTTATTTTTTATTTAAACCATTAATTAGTTAACGGTAGTTAATGGCCGCCACAAAACTGACGATCATTGTCAGACGCATGCACCGAAACTGGCAAGTTAGATGTGATTTTAAAATTACTTAAGGTTCGACACTGCAAGTATTTATGTCCCCAATGATGTAATATAAAAAACCGGCCAAGTGCGAGTCGGACTCGCGCACCGTGGGTTCCGTACAAACCTGTAGGTATATAAGTAATAAGTTTAAAATTATTAAAAATATTTTTATTATATGATGTAACTAAAAATTAACGGTTTTCGCAATTTTTCCTTTATCTGTGCTATAAGACGTTGCTTCGTACCGAATTTCAAGATTCTGAATTCACGGGATACTTCTTCTTCTTCTGTAAGTTTTGATTCCCTTGCGAGGTTCGAAAATTTGCGGCATAAACGGCTGTATCTTTTGATTGCGTTGGCTAAGAAGTTTGATTTTTTCACAGCTCCAAGGATCAGTAGACTTGAGTATTTGGTATAAATTTTAGCTTGATACCTCCACGCGTTCCTGAGAAAAAGGGTCTTGACAGACGGACGGACGGACGGACGGACAACAAAGAGTTCCGTTTTTTCCTTTTGAGGTACGTGACAGCCTCCGAGTGATCGCATAAGTTTTCCGTTGGACCAATTTTGGTACGGAACACTAAAAAAGAGGCTTAGGTTATTTATAAGCGCTCCAAAAGTGGCACACTAAAACGGAGTCAATTGCACAATTTTGCCTCAGTTTCGCATCAATGGACACGTATATATAAACGTGTCTCAGCTGTCAGATGTTGTGGCCATTTTTAAACACGGAACTTCGTATAGACAAAGTATCTGCCTATTTTTTTATATTACTTATATCATTGTATGGTCCCATCATTGTTATTGTTATTTTGAATGCTAATGCCTAATACCTAGTACAGTCGCCATCATATACATCTGATCGATCAAGGTGTTCACAAAGATCTGAACACGACTTTATTGTCAAAGCCATAGACTGCATGTTCAGATATATTTGAACACCCTGAAGAGTACAGATGTATGTGACGCTGTCTGTACCAAAAACGTTATATTTTGTCATCTGTTCCTCTCATGTGTGGGCGGAGTCACGCGGGCAGCTTGTTAAAGTATAAGTACCTATGTATAATCTATGCCTATGCCGGGGTTTGTATAGGACGATAGGTGTTGTTATGTACACGTCCATCTCCATACCAATAAATAGCTACTATCGACAACACAGCTAACTGACCATCCGTGCAATCTATGTGCATTGTAATATGGTTCTATATAAATACAGGATGGTCAGTTAACTGTGTTGTCGTTTGTAGTACGTGAAAATTTCAACTGAATGAAAACTGAACGTATAATTCCACTAACGTCAAATCGAGTATAATAATTATAATAAATTGTTTTGTTAATGATGCTTTCGCTTCCCCACGAGTAGCTGCTGTTGTCCACGTTAATCCCCTAGCCTGATCCCCCAGGGGAAAAAAACGGTTAGGTTGTTAGTTGAACTGCGACCCTACAGCGCGCGAGCCGAGCGAGCGAAGCGAGCGTGACGCGGTAGCGTCCGGCGAAGCGCCATAACCGAACATTATCATTTTTTCCTAGTTGAATATAAAATAATTGCCGCTAATTCCCCTGGGGGATCAGGCTAGGGGATTAACGTGGATAACGTGCGAGTAGCTGAATTACATACCTGCTGTCAATAGTAGAAGTACGCATATTATTGAAGCCATCAACGTGATCTGTAAACGCATGACTGCTCAGGTTAAAACTTAATTGTGACTTAACAGTCACATTGTGATAAAATGTCATAAGTAAACGCACTTAGAAACCTACTGAAATATAGCTAGGGTTGTCATTTTGGAGCACGTTTCTTGACATTTTTGTTCGGCATTGAAAGAAAGAAACAAAGAAAGAAAGAAAATATTTTTTTAGAGCAAAGATATTGGTAGGTACATATATAAGCAAAAACTACATACAATCTAAAAAAAAAGGTAAGAACATTGGGCTTCTACAGCATAATATATATTACGTACATATCTATTACGCTAAAGGGTCCTCACTCAGCTCGCTTTCACGGAGCGAGCCACAAGACCCGTTCCGTGACGTTGATTTTCAGTGAAGCTATTAAGGATTTCAAGCAAGCATGGCGGTATGCCACGGACGCCTGTTACCAATTGATTTAATTAGATTTTAATGGTTTACACACACCTATCGCCCCGTCAACCGATCGGTTCCACCACATCCACCCGGCTTCAACCCAACGCGAGTACGTAACCAGCGCCGGCTCAGCAGGCGCCGAGATAACTTGTCGCGAGGCGTCCACTGGTTGACCGCTTATTTACGATTTTAGGGTTGCCTATCTCAAAAGGAAACGGAACCCTTATATAGGATCACTTTTTGTCCGTATGTCTCTCTGAACGCGTATCGAAATGTTTTTTTGTTTTTGCAAAATTAAATTTATTCAAGTTTTTACTTCTCCCGGAGTGCAACCCGGTCTTTTTTTTTAACGTAGGCGGCCTCAAACGCCGCGCGACGCAAAGCGCGAAGACCGTGAGTTGTCCGCCCCATTAGCTTGTAACGAGCAGAGCGGGCGTACCGCCAGGGAAAAATCAGAAATCACCCGCGCTGATGCGTCTATTGCTGCCCCGCTCCTTCTCGCATAGTATATGCCCCGACAGTCAGATGAAACATGATGAATACCTATAGATAATTATAATAAGTGGAAAGAAAGACAAAATCTGTAAGTACCTATATTTGAAGATATAATTTTCGCTAGTAAGTCAGAGTTTCGAGAGCTATAACTGAAATATGACCTTCCGTTTTTTTACTAAATCACGTAAGGGTTGTAATTTAGCATAATAATGTCTCGTAAAAGGCTAAAGCAAAAAAACAGCTATAATCGAATTTAAACTTTTGTGAGACATATCTAAAATACTACTAATAAATCCACGGTTAAAAAATTAACGTAAATGTCACGGCAGGCGACATGTTTCGAACTCTTCGGGAGTTCTTCTTCAAAACAAACATCGAAAACACTAATCCTGAAGAAGAACTCCCGAAGAGTTCGAAACATGTCGCCTGTCGCGTCATTTAATACGTGAATTTATTAGTAGCATTAAAAAAAAACTGTAATTTATTATGAAAACTTCGATTATGTTTATGAAAGCCAGATTTTCAGGCCACTGTGTGGCGGCCAAATTTTTCAATTCTGACCCCGTGTCATGGTCGGCCTTATCACGCGATAAGTGACAGGATAGAGCGTCCGTCACTGGCTGACACCGTTTGATAGAACGAGACGATGCCCCTATCTTGTCACTTATCGAGTGATAAGGCCGACCATGATACGGGGTCTGATCTCGGATTCGTACTTGGAGTTGGAGACAATGGAGACGCTTTGGCCCTTTAGTTATCAATTTTGAACATACTCGTATTAAAGAAAAACTGCAAAATTGTGTTCACTTTTTTTAATATAAAAATGTCCAACTTCGCAGGCAATAATTCGGGTGCAGACTCGAAAATTATTATTACTCCAAAAGAAAGAAGGCAAAAAAATATGCATAGTGATGAAAATCCCATTCGGTTTCTCAAAGAATTACGAAGCTACAACCGTTTTAATATTGCTTGTTAGAGAGAGAAAACGCAAACGGTGTGTGACGTCACATTACAGGATGCTGCCGGCAGGCCGCGTCGACGGCGTCGCCGACCACGATGCGCGCGGCACGTTGCCGTCTTCTGTGACGTCACATTCTTCCAGCGTCATCGTTTCATATGAAGTTGCGTTTTGCGAAAAAGGGACAGAAAACATCCCTTCTTAAAACTTTGGACACTTATAACTTCGTGATTATTTAACCTTTTGCGTTGATTTTTTCTCCATTTGATATTTTTTTTTATCCTTCTTCGAGAAAATATCACATTATTTTATTTAGTGTCTACGCCCCTATTGTTGGAATCTAAAAGCGTCACCCGTGATGACTTTAAAGAAAAAAAAATGTCAATAATTACACGGTTCACCCACGTATTAAACGTCACTACGGGCGACATGTTTCTAACTCTTCGGGAGTTCTTATTCAGGATTGAGTGTTTTCGATGTTTGTTTTGAAGAAGACCCTTTCTGTCGTGTCGTTTAATACGTGAACTTAACCGTGAATTTATTAGTAGCATTAAAAAAAAACTATAATATATTATGAAAACTTCGATCATGTCTATGAAAGTCAGATTTTCAGGCCACTACTGTGTGGCGGCCAAATTTTTCAATTCTGATCTCGGGTTCGTACTTGGAGACAATGGAGACGCTTTGGCCCTTTAGTTATCAATTTTGAACATATTAAAGAAAAAGTGCATAATTATGTTCACTTTTTTAATATCAAAATGTCCAAGTTCGCAGGCAATAATTGTTGGAATCTGCACTCTCGATAACCCTAAAAGTGACACCCGTGATGACTTTAAAGAAAAACAATGTCAATAATGACACTACGGGCGACATGTTCCGAACTCTTCGGAAGTTCTTCTTCAGGATGAGTGTTTTCGCGGCGGTGTCGCTTGAATCACGACAAGATTCAAGCGACACCGCCGCGAAAACACTCATCCTTAAGAATAATTCCCGAAGAGTTCGAAACATGTCGCCCGTAGTGACATTTAATACGTGAGTTGAACCGTGTAATTATTAGTACTGTTTCAACACGTCACACGAAAGTTTAAATTCGAAAAGCAATGTCCGCCATCTTGGAATTCAAAATGGACATCATTTCTAGAATCTTCACCCTCGAGAAGCCTGCCAATGTATGTTGTTCTTTAAAAAAACGCGCATATTAATTTACAACGAATGTTTCAAAAATTTTAAATAATGCGACCACTTTTAGAAATATTTCTGACTATGAATTCGTATTTAGACCTCTCAGACATCGATTTTGAACATAACCGGATTTATTCTCAACTAGCGATCCGCTCCGGCTTCGCACGGATACTATATTATACATATAAACCTTCTTCTTGAATCACTCTATCTATTAAAAAAAACCGCATCAAAATCCGTTGCGTAGTTTTAAAGATCTAAGCATACCTATGGACAGACAGCGGGAAGCGACTTTGTTTTATACTATGTAGTGATAGTGATACTCGTAGTGATAATCTTTCATAAAGTAAATACACGATCGACAGAAAAATGTTCGTCTAGTTTTGCATGTACTGCACAAATTATTCTAAGAAGCCGGTCACCCGCCGATCGCTGCGTAATCTTATAGTTGTATTTTGAACTTTAAGATCTATATGTTAAGGTCGACTTTTAAATATATTATTTCAAAATGTAACAAAATATCTACTGGAATGTAATGATACGTTCATTCACTGGACGAATATACTGGGTCACAATATTATTGAAATAATTATGTTCATCGTGCTGTCGTGAGAGCACAGAACGTAGTCCTCTCGTCTCAGCGGAGCGATTACGACTGACTCCGCCCGCGAACGGCAACAAAAGATATACAGAACCGCATGAAACACGCGACGGGAGAAAGGGTATCGCGCTAAATAAAAAAGGCCTATACGCCAAATACGTTTCACCTCAATAAGTCTGAAAAGGGACTACATAAAAATACCCCGCTAGTACTTTCATTAGGTAATGTGAAAAGCTATTATACACTCAACTTTTACTTAATTTATATGCACGGGAACCTCACACTATTGAAATTGAGTAAAAATAAGACATGTTTTGGCGGTTCTTTTCTATCGAGGCAATTTTGGTTTTGTATGGTTTTGTTCAGACGATTCAATTGCAAATATGATGTAGTTTTGGTATGTTCTTTTTCCTGGCATTCGCTTTAGTTTGTCATAGGTAAATATTCAATCTAAGAACCCCGATTTCGCGGAGCGCCCCCTCTTAAGTAGTCGATATGTGTGCGTTGGGGTATGTAGTTACATAAAAATAAAACTGAACTGTGAAGTGTGTGTTAACCTTAAAATCTGTAAATACCTACTCCAATCTCACAGCATACATTTAATGTGAAGTATGGCTTCCTCGATTAACACATGTATTTTTAGTTTGTTTTTGGATTCAATTTTCATGATGCTAATAAAGTTCAAAGTGTTCTTGCAATTAATTACAGTGTAAACAACTTCGAAATAATCACGCATTTTTACACATATTTAGTTTTATTTTCAGTAGGTACGAACGAGATAAGGTATAAGATATGAAAATGCTTGCTCCGAATACAACTGTTCCTCGCCGCTCTTGAAAAGAAGCTAAGCCATATCCATACTTCCATACTAATATATTATTATAAATGCGAAAGTGTGTCTAACTGTCTGTCTGTCTGTCTGTCTGTCGGTCTGTCTGGTACCTCTTAACGCTTAAACCGCTGAACCGACTTAGATGAAATTCGATATAGAGGTAGTTCGAGCCCAGGGAAAGACGTGATAGTTTTTATCCCGGAAATCAACCACTAAGGCACTTGACCCAATGCCGACGATGAGCGAGAAGCGATTAGAACATTGATTTAGTATATAGAACTACATAGATGCACAATGACAAACAAATATGCCAAGAAATGTACCCCAAAATGACAACTCTAGCTACATTTCAGTAGTTGCTAACAGCGTTAACTTATGACCTGCATCAAGATATATGTTTCATAAAAATAGAACTGTGTTTTGGACTTTAAGCACCATATTAGCAAACCAACATAAAAAGATTAAATACTTTTTAGTTTATTGAGACATATCATAATGTGACTTGACTGCTTACGTCAAAACTTTAGTAAGCGTTTAGCGAATGAATGGAGTCGCTTTATAAAATTATTTTAATAATATTTTATTTATTTAAACAGAAAGACCAATAGCATAAATAAATCAGGTTTGCTTTATTTTACAAGTGGGGAACGAACAGTTTCAAATGTATGTACAAATATTATATACAAAACAATTGTTGGGTGAGATTTCCGTAAGTACATACAGTGCAGCTGACAGTCCTTAAAAATTTGTCATTTTAGTTTCCTTGAAATAGATTCAGTTTGTTAAATAATTGTCTTTTGGACCTGCCTTTACTTTTGATACTTTCTTTTTTTGCGATGTAATGTAAGCGTAGGTACAGTAAAGTAGCGATCAGCTATCGATTTTATTAAAACAATCCTATGATTGTTGCTGTGGTCTTTTTCTGAGCTTGAATTAAAAATGTTTTCGCTCAAGAATGTCTGTAATACCTTTGTTTCTAGTATAATACTGTTATTTTCTACTCCCATTTGCATATTAAGTACATGAGAGTCGTGGTAGTTTCAGTAAGCCTGTTCAATCCATTTTTTGTCGTATACAGGGTGATTCAGGAGACATGAGCAGGATCAACCCTACGGATTCAATAGTTTATAAGCTACTCAGTCGTACCAGCATTGGTAAGATTAACGTGAATTTTTTTTTAGTTGTGTAGGGTGACCATGATTTATTGTGAATGAAACTTTTACACAAAATGTAAAAAAAAACTGTGGGCGTTTAACTTAATTACGATGGTAAAAGATCCATTAACATTAACTGTATGTGTAGGGTTGATCCTGCTCACGTCTCCTGAATCACCCTGTATATATCCGAATCATTAAAATGAGCCGAACAAACGACACGAGAGTCGTTTGATTTAAAAAAAATCATCTCGAATGTCGCGTGCTATGACTGCAGCCCATTTTGCAAGATTTCTTGGAAACCTTAAAATGAAAACCATAATTATGTAGGTAACGACATCATAAAAAAAGTATCTTATACCGACTCCTTAGATTTATGTTCCGCGACTTTGTCATTTGTACTAACAAAATTAATTATTTAAAACATGTTTAAAACTATTAAATTACAATGATTTTACACAAATTTCGTTACGTTATGAAAAGAAGTTACTTTAAGAAATAAATTCCATCTTTTTTTCTTGTTTTTTTGTTGGTATTTATGCAGTTTTTGACTGAACATTTAGACATAACTGACAACCAACAAGTCTCACGGTTGAAACCAGACTAAACGCGAAAGAGCCGGCCGATGCGATCGGCCGGCTCTTTTGGACGGCCATTTTTTTCGGCTGATTGTGGATCTAGTTCTATATACTTAATCAATGGATTAGAACTAGAAACTAGATTCGAGTTGGCGAGCAGCGAGAAGCGAGTGTGTAGTTCTGATAGTTTTGTGGCTGGGCTATAAGCGAGTGTTCGGTTGCGATGGGCGATTACTCGCTCCACTCGCTCGAACGGGGCGGCCGCGCCGCCGCGCCGGCGCGAGCGAGTACAGCTGGGCGACTTTTATCTTAGATAGCTCTTGTCTCTGCGAAAATCTAGTGAAGAGAGAGTTCTCGCCGACAGTGTGATTAGCCAGCGATAAACTATAAATAGAAGAGTCTCTTTTATCGACAAAGGATCTATATCCTTTATTCGTTTCTTGAGCGAGATAATAGTCGATAGCGAATCGCTTCCTCGACTGTGGTGGGACAAGTGTCTAAGGGAATTAAATGGGCGGTGAAAATTTGTATGGTGCTACGACATAAATAAACGAGTTCCACGCGGACGGAGTCGTGGGCAAAAGGTAGTATTAAGCCTGCTGTACACACTGGGCCAACGTTGGCGCGTGAGCAGAAGGCAGCTATGCGTTAGAGGGAGAGGGCTATAACTCGATCTCTTTCGTTTACATAATGCCTCCTGCTCACGCGCCAACGTTGGCCCAATGTGTACAGCCGGCATTAAATATGACCATCAGGATGTCTGCTTGCAATTGCCATTATTTTCGGGCGCGTTGGTCAAGCAATACAAAGCAGCAATATGAATATGGCTTTAGGCGTAAGTAATTAACGTTCATTTTAGCGTGCAGGCAAACGGGCAGAATAATTATTGATACTAATGAAAACATTCCGTATTTGTGTAAGAGAAGGGCATTTATTCTAGAATATTATTATTTTATGAATAAAATCAATTATGTTATTATTAATTAATGAAATTAAATGAAAATAATTTATTCCGGAAACAAACTAAGTACTCCATATTAAGTAGATATATCATCGTCAATTACAAATAATGGTGATTTCATCATCATCATCATATCAGCCGAAAGACGTCCACTGCTGGACATAGGCCTCCCCCAAAGAGGTGATAGAGGATTACATTGAGATAAATCACTATTACAGTAATAGTGATTTATCTCAATGTAATTATAGATATGATTATGATGATGAATTATAGATACTATGTTATAATAATAACGCATCAGATACAGAGCAAAACTAACTTCAATTCTATAACGTGCAAACTTCTTTCCTTTTTAGGGATCCGTAGCCAAAGGGTAAAAACGGGACCCTATTACTAAGACTTCGCTGTCCGTCTGTCTGTCTGTCACCAGGCTGTATCTGAAGAACCGCGATAGCTAGACAGTTGAAATTTTCACAGATGATGTATTTCTGTTGCCGCTATAACAACAAACACTAAAAACAAAATAAAATAAATATTTAAAGGGGCCTCCCATACAAACAAACTTTTTTTTTACTGTTTTTATAGATAAGCAATGGTACGGAACCCTTCGTGCGAGAGTCCGACTCGCACTTGGCCGGTTTTTATAATTTTCAATCGAACATTTTGAACATTTTTTGGTTTGACGATATGATGGTGGTTGTGCTCATGACAAACTCAGCCGGCAACAATACACTATTTCAGTACAACTGACACAAACCAAGGGACTGAAACCAAAAAGAGACTCCCAAATTATTTTTCTCCTACAATAATGCTAACTTGCTTACTGCGCAATAATAAACACGACGAGCTATATTTATATAACAACAATTATTTTTAATATTGAAGAATCCATTCAGCAAAAAATAAATTGGAAAATTGCTCGAGATCGTAATCTCCTGGGGTTGAATAACAAAATATTTAAATGGACACCTGTGCGTATAAACTTATTTATTTATTTTTGCAATGAGTATAATTTTGATTGCCTATTAGGGACCTATTAATGTCTTGCGACAGTATAATCCAAATGAGGTCGAGGTTTCTTTGGTTGAGTGTTTTGGATAGCGTCGCATCCACGAACACTACTAACACTAGTGCCTTCGCCAATGATTTATTATTAAGCGAACGCAGTTCTCCGTTTCAGCTAGGTCAAAATTATTTTGTATGTCCGGATGTCCAGTGTGTACTTGTAAGGGCCTATGCGCACCGCTTTATTAACCCCCGACGCAAAGAGAGGGGTGTTATAAGTTTAACGTGTCTGTGTGTCTGTCGTAGCTTCCAAACGGATGGACCTATTTGAATGCGGTTTCTTGATGTCATAGATAATTTTATCCCGAGTGTTCTCAGCTATTTTTCATGAAAATCTGTTTAGCCGTTTCTGAGATATTGGACTTTAAATGAAAATGTCGGGGGTTTTTCAACTTTTCTAAGTTGTTGTTATTTAAACGCGTTGTCGACGAGCGTTTCGCAATCACGTGTAAATTGACACAAACGCGCCCCGTCGGACCGTTTAAAAATCGCGGTGTGCATAGGCCTTTAGGGGTGAAAAAATAACAGACAGACAGTTACTTTCGCATCCATAATATTAGTATGGATTTCGACGTAGTTCAAATAATCGCAATATCTCCAAATAGCGTTAGAGCATATCAAATATATTATGCATAACTTGTTTCATCTCACCTCATCGCTCACCCCTATTACACATTGATACCAGGATTCGTAATAACAACGCAAAATCAGAGTTGCGCTGGTTTTCCTGAGGTGAGGTAAGTCAAGTTTTTTTTGAACTGGCTTTCTTAAACATTATTATAATTTTGCCGAGTTTCCTCATAAAATTTAAAGCATCGTTGTTCGGTTGCTGAGTCAGTAGGCGTCAACATTTCAGTCAGTTGTAGAGGCCTGGCTTTTTGTAAAGCAATATCCATCATTACAACGAAACATTTTTCGTTCTAAATTAAATTGCTCAAAAGCGGAATCGACATAAAAATTTACGGATGAATACTTGCCCAAGTTGAAACGGAGAAATTGTCAGCAGCATGGAAAAGCACAATATGGATCTTACAAGAATTGCCGCTACTTAACCCCTGCAAATCGAAATATCTAATTTTAGGCAGCAGACTATAGTTGGGCATCAGCCCCACAATAGACATTATGCTGATGGATGAGCCTATTAAACGAGTTTATGAAGCTCAAACTTAGGCCTACTGATCGCTACTGGACTTCGCTTCGAAAAACATACTACCAATATTGTCAGAAGCTGCTTTTACAAACTGAAAATTCTTTACATATTAGACCACTTATAAATGAAACCTTACGAATACGGTTGGTGGAAGCACTGGTAGTGTCAAAGCTTATATTTTTTTTTACATTCCTTAAATAATGCAATACCAATAAAGTTCGATAACATAATAAGCTAGTACAATATCAACAAAGTATGGAATTTGAATTAAGTGAATGCAGTTGCTGGCCCGCGTCTTCTTGCAAATACAGCATGTTGAAAATGCCTGTGCTCGCTTTTGGTACAAATTGCCACCCCAGTTTTAAACAAGCAAAATGTCCTGAAAATGCAACACCGTCGAAAGCTTCATCGAACCTGCCGTCTTTTTTGGGTATTAAAGCACAAGGTACCAGCATATCTTTTCGAAAAGCTCGCTCTCAACACGTCTCGTGGAAGCCGACAGCGCGTGACACATTTAATAACGCCCCGACATGCTACCGCTTCCGGGGAAGTTTACGCTGTGCGGCTTCCAAAACTTAAACAATATACCACCACCGATCAGAGACCTGGAAAACGTCCATAGTATCAGAATAAACTTAAAAGTTCATGCGTGATCAGCACAAGCAGGAAAAGGTAGACCTTTTTGATTGAATTTTCTTTTTTTCCGTGTTTTGTTCTAAATAAATAAATTATTATTCTTATTCTCAAAAGGAGATAATAGGTCTTAATAGAGAAGAGGCAATCATCCATACCATATGATTTATAGGTCGCTTTGTCACCAGAAAAGATATTTTCAGTATAAAAATTATAGACCTGGCTCATGGAGGGCTTGAGATATGGATATGGACGGTTCTCCATATCAACCAAAGTAAGTAGATATACAAAAACTTGATAAATACACACATAAGTTATATTTAGCGAAGCATAAAACAATCACGATGTTGATGTCGAGCATGTGCAACATGCGATAATAACCTTAATAAAAATCCCAAGGGCTGCATGTAATTATTATGGTTCAGTATGCATGGGTCTGTGAAACAATGGAAAGCGTAAAAGGAGTTGAAACAATATGTAGATCATAGGATCTAATTGCTTCATCTTCCAAAAGATATCCTATGCCTATATTATTATTACGAGTGGTATCAATGCCACAGTTTACACAGTGTTGGATCATCTTCCAAAGTCCGGTTGAGAGCATGAAATTGAGACCAGAGAGGTAATCACTTAACGTTTTCAACGCGCGTTATTGGCGCGTTAGGACAGTGTATCTGTCATTTTTCCATATAGAATTTGACATAAATTAAATTAGATTAGATGCGTTACGTGGTCGCTTGGCAGGTACCTAACAAGCCGTGATTAATCGTACAGGCAGGAATTATATGTCCGTTGTGCAGATGCAGGTTAGTAATTAGCAGCAGAATTCGTGACAGTCCTTGATTGTTGATAGCGAGGGTCGTCAAATTACAGTTGGAAAACACGACCCGAAGCGAATGCCACTTTACCATTTATCCTCCATTTATTGTGTAAATGTTCTACTATGAGTACCTACTATGACATATTTAGGTACTTAGGTAACAGAAATCAACAATATTACGCATTAATTTTTATAATCATATCCCACGGGAAAAAAACTCATACATCATAAAAAGTAGTTATTAAATCCACCATTAACTGTTGTTTTAGTTAGATTCCTGTAACGGCTAGGCCTAGTTTTGCCTATCTCCTTTATGTCGCGATACGTGCGGCATATAACTTTTCCTCACCTATATTTTATGGCTCACTAGCATTGCCATGTATATACATTGCCGTTGCCGTTGTTTAATTTGTTTTAGTCCATAGTTTCATATATGCATTGTATTGTATATATCCTATTTTTTAGCAGTTAGCCACGTGTCTTTGCCATCATGCAATCCGTCAATTCAATTCAATTAAAAAAAAAAATGGCTTCCATCTAAGTTAAGATGATTTCGCCAGTGTCAAGCTCCGCTTGAGAAGCAAGGCGTCCACCGCTGACCGCATCCCCGACGAAAGACCATGCAATCCGTCAATGCATCGCAACCAGACTTTGTCTAGTTTGATCTCTGACATTTGCGACATGCTAGTATTGCCGGGAATGAAATGGCTGCGTTCACAAGTCGCGCAAAATAAAGGGATGCATTGTATAAATGGTAAAGCGTTTTTTAGTTTTAGGAGCAAAAATAATAAGGTTATTTTATTTTATTTTCACTTGTTCATGGTATGCTTCATTTCCTGGGATAGTCAATGGGCGAACCCAACGGAAGACCAGCGCTGGCTGCAGAGCCAGCATCATCAGTTGAGCGAATTTCCTGACAAAGCACAGATTTACTTTTTCTTCTGTTTTTGCCTTGTATTGGTGTGTCACGAATAAATTCTTCTTTCTTGAGAAATTCGTTCGCTTCGGTCGCTCGTGCAATTAAATAACGAAATAAGATAATAATATATGTACAGGTTTATGCAGGAGTGTATAAGAAAAATCATATTTTTCGTAGTAGCTTTGTAATGTCGACTGTTTTTTTACACGCTTTTATTTAGTTTCACCTGTCCTGCTGTCTGTCTGTATGTCTGTCTGTCTATCTGTTTGTCTGTAATCTAATCTTGCAAGTTAAATTTGACCCACGCTGCGTCTTCCGGTACGTGGTCACCACTCGAGAACATTTCCGCCCAAACGGCCATCGGTTCTACGTGCAATGTGCCCATACAAGCAGTGCACGTAGCAGTTACATAAAAGCTTGTAAAAATGTCACTCAATATGGATTGACGCACATTTGAAAAGTTACGCTATTATCCTGCCGACATACACCCTGCGTGCCTAATATAAGTAAAATCCGCTTAGTTGTGAAGAGAACGCGTAAAATCGCAACTGAGACGGAAACGAGAGAAAATGTATATTTATTTTATTTATTTATTTATCTATTATTCGGAGAACCAACAGCTACCAATTCAAAATAATAATATAAGCTAGTTATATAACTTAAGTAACAGAGAGCCAATTAAAGGTTCCCAGTTCCCACCAGTAGCAACAGGTTAAAAAACAATTGGTGGTTAGCACTAAATTTTACAGCGTGTTACCCACAAGCATACAATGAATACCTTTGTAAGAAACAAAACTTATTATTAAATACATATCAACCGTTACAGTAACGTGCTGTCGCATGCGACTCGCTCACTTAAAAAATATACATAGCTATTAGTACTAACATTTGGTCTCGACTTCGTCGGCGCTAGCTCATCAGCTCACGTTCTCACGTATCAACAGCCGTATCCCTTTATAGAGCCCTAGTACACTAGCAAGGGCTCTTAGAGGATGATTATGAGGATAACAAGTATCCTATTTTGATCCAGGTTATAAACTATGTTCATGCCAAATTTGATCTCAATCCGGTCAGCCGGTTTTGCGTGATTGAGTAACAAACATCCTATATTCGCATTTATAATCAGCAGAGCCCGTAATTTTCATGCCGATGACATCAATGTGACGTCACGCTGCATATAGGATGATCCCAAATAGTTTTATTGTAATTATTAATCATTAGTCGTCAATCATTTTAACCATGTACAAATTACTTCAAAAGTAATCTATTCACACTTGGAATAGGTACCTACATAACATTTTATAGGCTGCATCCCTTTTGCATAATAGCAATTTTGCTTCGAAGCAAACACTTACACATACGTAATTTGTTCCTAAAATGGATCAAATGGAAGGGCGATATAATAGTTTACGTCACACCTTGCCATACTGCGAGTTTTACCGCACGCTGCGCGTAGGGTAAAACTCGCATTGTGGCCAGGTGAAGGCGTAAAATTGTGTACTCACCACGGGCGGGCACTCATCTGGGGCTTTACGAATTACCGCCCGTGTGCGTACACAATTTTATGTCTTCACCTGGCCACAATGCGAGAAGACTCTTCTCCTTGGTTTGAAGTGAGATTTGAGGCTGCGCCCGTGGGCGAAAAATCTCACTTACCGCCCAGAGTGACGTAAACATAGTTACGCACTAATAAAGTACGAGTAAAAACATAAATGGCAACAAAAAGGTATACATTCAGCTGTTTTAAAATGTTCGTTGCGTAGCTGAAATAGATTGGGTGATTTCTTTAAGGTGTTACATATTTTTCAGTGAACGTATGTATTTTTTTAAGGTTTTCTGTCAACCATCAGCTGTTCGCATTCTTTCTCATGAGTGATTACAAACTTTTTTTCAACTACATGCATCTCGCGACATCGCTAATCATGTGACATACCTTCATATTGCGATTTGTTCACTTCAATTTTTTCAAGACACTTTATCACGTACTTGCATTTTTCGAATACCTAAATTTACCAGGAGTTCGATCGCGTAACGCACTGTGCGCGCGTCAGGTAGGTCTAAAAGTCAATTTTTATATGGAAAAAATTCAGTTGGACTTTCCTAACGCGCGTTCAAAACGTTACGTGATTATCCCTCAGATTTCAGCAAGGTTGCATAAGTTTTCTAACTACTTATAGGAAACATCAATTATCATTATAAGTATAAAATAATTTACTTTAAAAACAAAGTTTAAACCGACTTCAATTTAGTAGTCCACCAAGCCACGAGAACATTTCCACATTTCTTTTCCAATTTAGTTGCCAGTGAATCACCACTTTGACCTAAGCTTAAGCTTCGTTTAATACCGTGATCTTGATTTAAAAAAGTCGCAATCCGCTCCAGTTACCGTTAGAGACGAAATAACATTTTTTTTTTAATACAGCTGCATATCAATTAAAAGAGTCTTATAATTAACAAAATATGAATGTCTCGGTGGAGGAATGCATTTGAGCAATGTTTGCAGAAGGGTGGGTATAATAGAGCGGCGAGCGGCAGTCGCGGGCCAACGAGCGACGCGGCACATCGCTTCCGTCGAACCGCCGCCGCTCCGCGCTGAAAAGTTTCAGCTGCGTCCCGCCCAAACAACTACAATTAAACTAAAATAACTGCGTTCATAACCCTGATACCTATATAAAAAAGTAGGGTATTCATATACGTCACAAAACTAAAACCCAATAAATTCTTAACATTACTGTTAAAAATTAATGAAAGAATTCCACATACCTAGAAACTGTTGTTAAAGTTTGACGCACTTTAGCAACAGCTTTGTATATACCGAATATATGATAACTAATTGTAAGAATTCAATTATCAAGTGATAAGTGATGAGTGATCCAGTTTCAGCAGATAATATCAGTGTATAACTTGTTTTTAAGCGTTTCAATACGTCCAACGTTAAATGTTCAAAGTGCACGTATCTAAGTGTTAAATATACCTAGTCAGAGTTTGCAGAAATAATTTCTTCATGAAGTGGCAAGGTTGAAAAATCAGTGTGCAATGTCAACTTTGGTTGTAAGTATGGCAGTGCCGTGCTAATCGTACTGTAAACACGGGGTAGTGTCGACTCGGAGTGTTGTGTGCGGTGTGTGCGCTGTGTGTTATCTCGGTAGCTCGAAAGGCCTGCTTGGAAGAACAAAGGAGCTGCTATCACCCGCCGTAGCTCTGTGACCTCTTATCTCACCATGGATTCTAGGCAAGTGGTTTTTAGTAATAATGAAACCCGATGGTAACAAGTAGTTATATAGTCGCTATTATCCACGTTAATCCCCTAGCCTAGCCCAGGTGAAAAAAACGGTTAGGTTTTTAGAGCCTTATCACACTTGCGATTTGCAAGCGTATTTTGTATGAAGGCGATGACGCAGCGTGTTCGCCGCGACTGATAATTGTATAGAAAATACGCTCGCAAATCGCAAGTGTGATAAGGCTCTTAGGTGAACTGCGACCCTACAGCGCGCGAGACGAGCGAGCGAGACGCGGTTGCGTCCGGCGAAGCGCCATAACCGAACATTATATTTTTTTCCTAGTTGAATATAAAATAATTGCCGCTAGGTTCCCCTGGGTGATCGGGGGTAATTAACGTGGATAACGTGAGGTTTTCAGATCTTTCACTTGCATAGTAATAATCAGAAGTCGCACTTTTGGTATCAGTAGTGCTTGCGGAGTATTTCGACTTATAGAGCACGCTTTATATTAAAAATAAGGAAAGTAAGAACCTTATACATAGTGTATTTTTACATTATGTATTGATATCTATAAAATATATTATCGTCTCTAGTAACTCATAACAAGAGTCTTATTGAGCCTAATAATTATGGGATATTTCTATTTGTGTAAGATTCTCCCCTAATATTTATATTTATTTATGTGTCAGATTACGTAATTACAAAATGGCACAATTATTAGTAGCGATTTTGGAGACAACGGACTTACATTATATGATACCCCCTCTCGTTAATTCTTCTGTAACTGTTATTTACCTGACACAACATACCTTAGCGCCGCCGACATGAAATATCAGGTTCACCAGCTGGAGCAAAAATAGATTTCATTATCAACACAGATTATTTAATTGTCAATATAGGTACATTGTGTTCGGAATAACGATGTAGGAACTTAATGAGGTGATATTAAGAAGAATTTGCGCCTTACATTTTAGTCCAATCTGTGAAGGATTGAGGTTTTCAAAATTTTTTATACCTACTAAATATTAAACACTACGCCAATGATAAATTAGAACAAACATTACCTACATTTTATATCAAGTCTTAATCTTGAATTTTTTCTTTCGTATTCTACTGGGTAATATTAAAAACCGGCCAAGGCGCAGTGATGGGTTCCGTAGTTGCCTGTCTGTCTTAGTTACATCGACGTGCGGTGCGGTTGCGTCGGCCGAATTTGTACGAAAATTGGCCTTTCCAAGTACGCATTAAGTTGGTCGACTATTACTCGGTAAGTACTTGTGCCTGCTTGTCCCTGATATTTTTTCTTTTAAATTCATTATATGTACTACTACCACGATTTTTTCACATCCCCAGTAGTAGTCATTTAACCGGCAGGGGGGGGGACACATTAAAGCCCAATATCTCGCAAACTACGTAATCACTGATTTGAAAAATGGTTTTAGGAAACCCATAATATTATACCCATAAACGAGCTATCCAACGATACCCCACACCAAGGGATTAACGAGAAAAAAAATTACATCCCCACTTTAGGTGTAGGGGAGGTATCCTAAAAAATTTTTTTTTTAAGATTGTATTGTAGCGATTTGTCGACGTAATAGGCATGATGACAGTAATTGAAAATCATTAAAATATGGTATTTACTTAGTGAAATTTTAATCATAGAATTCGAAAAATGCTTATATTTTTTTATTAAGTAAGAGATTATTATTTATTTTGATAAAATTAAACTGAAAAATACGGACGCCCGCCATGATATGTTAAACACCAATCAGAGCGCATGACGTCACACTCGTATAAACAAATACCCACGAACTTATATAAGTACATACTGGACTTTGCCATTCCGAAAATGTTTTGAAACAAGAAAAAAAGCGGCCAAGTGCGTGTCGGATCACGCACAACGAAGGTTTCGTGCCTATTAAAAGGTCGTATCGTTACTGAAATCTTACGGCACTTATCTCCTTTCCTTTAAGGAAGGCAGTTTTTTAGAAATATCTCAAAAACCTTTGAACCGATCTTGTTCAAAACAATTTTCGCTGAGAGAATTTAATAAGCCCTATGAGCATGATATTTTCATATTTTTAAAATACACAGTTCAAAAATGCATAGAATCTAACAAGGTTCACTCTGATTTTAGATCCAAATTGATTGCTAAATTTACCTGTAAAATTTAATGGCTGAATTCGGTCTCTAAGTACTTCCTCAGAGCGTCATTATACAAGACAATAACCATTTTGCGATTAAATTGTAGCAAAGGGTTTATTTCACGAAATAAACTTTCGATATGGTAAAATCTGTTTTGACATAACAGCCATATTTTTTAATTAGTATTGCCATAACAAGCAGTACAAGCATACCGTCAAAGTTAGGATTTTGACTGCGTTGGTATTTTTGGAGTGATATTTAGAAAACTCTATACATTTTAATTTCAGTAAATTAATTTTCATTTGCATTTAATTTAGTGAAATTATAACAAAATGAATGATAACCGTATAGCGTAGAGTACATATTTATAAAAATGTCGCACTGTTTGTGTTTCAAGTTATAGCAACACAGCACAAAACTAGAAAGAGATGACGGAAAGACGTGACGTCATTCAAGGTAGGTCATTTTTTTCTGGTTTCAAAACATTTTTGAATGGCAAAGTCCAGTATGTCTATAAGTTCGTGGTTTATACAAATGTGACGTCACTCGGGACGCCATGACACTGACAAGCGTTTTAGCGCCAATTTTAAATTTAAAAACTAAAATGCATGTTTTCCTACTTAACTGTTATTTTCTCTAGAAAAATCCTATTCGTTGTACAGTCAGCGTCATATAGTTAGTAGCAGCCACAGTAGCCAAATATTTCGTAAAACACCCTTATTCTTACAGTAATAAAGACGTGTACCGAAATATTTGGCTACCTTGGCTGCTACTAACTATGTGACGCTGACTGTACATAATAAATGTTTCTAAACATTTTAGAACAGTTTTTAAAAATGTTTCATCATGCCTATTGATTTATATACCCATGCCGAATTACAGTTTTCTAGGAGTTATGGTTACTGAGCTAAGCCGAAGACGGACAGACATACGGACGGACATGGCGAAACTATAAGGGTTCCTTGTTGACTACGGAACCCTAAAAATGGGAATGTTTGGATGTTTCTCTGTCACGCTTAAACGGCTCAACTGATTTGGATGACAATTTGCCCGAAGATAGTTTATAGCCGGGATTAAAATATAGGATAGTTTTAATCTCAGGTTCACGCAGACCAAGTCGCGGGCGGAAGCTAGTTGTTAAATATATTGGGATATCAGAAACAGAAAAAGATTGTATGAGGCGTAAAATAGGTAGTAAAACCGATTAGAGTGGTCATAAAAGTAATGCGTCCATTACTTAATAAAATAGACTTCTCTTAACCCTTAATAGGGCAAAGGTATTAATTTCAGAAAAAAACAAATTAAGCAACTTTTTTAGACATTTATTATAATAAATAATCAACATAATATCAAAAAAATATTTTTCAGGTAATCCTTTTCCCTGAAAAACAGGGTGGTAACTATTTGACCATTGCCTCATAATAGCATGTAGGAAGTGGTAACTATTTTACCGCTGCCCCATCGTGCTGCTTGAGGAAATACTATCCCCAGATTGATGATGTGTGGACATACCGTCTGTGGATGCGAAAGATCATTTTCAAGTATTTCTTCAATATTTTTATCAGTAAGTCTCTTTTTTTTAGAGATTCTCACTGAAAACAAGAAATAGAATATAAAATCTTAAAATCGATCCGTCCTTTTTTGACGGGACCGGGCAATGGTAAAATATTTACCACCAACCTTGAACTGTCTTTCCAATAGGTGCGAATAGATATTCTGAATGGCTAACTCGTAAATAACTTTGTAATATAGTGTATTACTACGAAAAAACAACAAAAACCGCTTACCGGAATCTTGCTTGAACAAATCGGCAACTAGTATTTATCACACACCACAAAATTGTTCGAATTTTAAATTTCCTGATGAGCAGCCACAGACCTATGTTTTGACACTTCACAGTGTTGCCAACGTATTTTTTTATGATTGACAGATTATGTATGCGTTCATAAACCTAACGGAATGACATTTATGTCAAATAGTTTTTAATCTGGGTCCTCCAGAGCTAAGTGGTAAATATATGACCACTGCCTTATTAAGGGTTAATGACGTGTTACATAAATAAATAATAATAATAAATACTTTTGTTACTTAGGTGTGCGTACTACATTTAGGTATGCCAATGCCAAAAAAAAGGTACTTATACCTTGTATAAACGTGTTGGTTTGCAGAAGTCTCGTCTGTTTACAAGAAAATTATTACTTTTAGTAACATAATCATTTACTAACCGACTGCCACATAAGGAGGGTTATGTTCTCAAGTGTATGCATGTATGTGGACAAGAACTTTCTACTTATTTCACGGGCTACTACAGACCAAAGGGCTTGATGGATTTTGACATAAAAGGTATCGTTGGATTCCTGGTAATTGTGGTAGTACTAAAAGCAGTAGGGTTTTTGAAAAATCGTTCGATTTCACTCGTTTTATCAAAACCCTTTTACTAGGGTATTAACACTGTGCTTACGTATTAATACATAATCATCTTTGTAGCGTTTTCTCGGTAGTGCCCTCAACAAGCCCCGGCATCCGTAATAATAGGTACATGGTACATACATCCTTACTAATATTATAAATGCGAAAGTGTGTGTCTGTGTTTGTATGTTTGTCCTTCTTTCACGTCGCAACGGAGCGTCGTATTGATGTGATGTGTATGGAGATAGTTTAGAAGCTGGAAAGTGACATAGGCCCCTTTTTTTAGCGGGAAAACATCTAATTCCCACGGGAAAATTCAATATGTTACATTTTCCTATAACCACGCGGGCGAAGCCGCGGGCATCACCTAGTATTACATATGTCTGAACTAAGATGGTACAGTCAGCATCATATAGTTAGTAACAGCCAAGGTAGCCAAATATTTCGGTACACGTCTTTATTACTATAAGAATAAGGGTGTGTTACGAAATATTTGACTACTCTGGCTGATACTAACTCTGACTGTACTGTATTTCAGGCCATGATAATAAATACTAAAGAATGCAATTTGTCCACGTACAATTACAAACATATCAAAACGTATTTTTACCAGTAGATGAAACAGTAACAGTGGAAACTTTAATGAGTGCTGTTCGCCAACAAACTGGTATGCAGTTTGGCGTAAATTTAACTTTCTTGCTGCTACGTATAATCCTTGTTTTGGTACAATAAAATGGAAAATAAATATTTAATAATATTAACCTACTGCACAATTTTTGATACAATATTTCCTCAATTATAAAAAGCTCTTTATTTCGTATTCAATGCCTACGGATATCGGATTTAAGGTTCACTGCTGTACTAAATGGTGTGCAAAAAAATAATCTAAGAAAAGCATTGCTAGAAATCCATCATGGGAAGAAAGCTAGAAGGGAACAGAGGCAAAGGGAAAACGACGGCGCAGTTATATGGGCCAAATAAAGGAAAAAACTGGTGTCATGTCATATTTGGAAATCAAAATGCTGGCATACGACAGAGTTAAGTGGAAAATACTCCACCGACAGGGGGATAACTAACTCACGTCTACATTTGTGATGCGATTAGCTTTTCTAGCTTCGCTCAGGCGTCTCACTATCCTGGCTGAGCTTTCATAGCACTCGTTAATATACTCATACTCCCTTTCATAATATTTTGTCTCACTAACACGACAATGAAGCATTAAGCACGTGACTGACTGATCGTGGATTTGATACGCAATATGTGGCGGCAAAAGGACGCTGACGTTAATTGCCTCCCTTAGGGTGCCTTTCCGCCAGAAATGTGCTATGCCATGCTATGCTATGCTTTCATACATTTGAAACGTAGCTCCAGCTACAGCTATGTTTCAAATGGATGAAAACATAGCATAGCAAGCATAGCACATCTTTGGTGGAAAGGCACCCTTAAGCTGGGGAGCTTGGCAGGAGCTTACGATTACAGCTAATGTGGATCTTATCGCACAATCTCTTTGGTTTCTGTTTACAAAAAACTCTAAACTCAGATTTGTTATAAAATTTACCTAACCTAACCTAACGGGTTCTACAGAATGACCTCCAGCTTCCTTTCCTTCAGCTTTTCTTTTTTTATATCACACCGATGATAAAAACACTGTTTACATCAAATGTTTAATCGAATGTATGTTTCGCAGATCAATTTAAAGAAAACATTAATTTTCAGAAAAAGTAAAATTTTGAGGATTTGAGGAAACAAACTTAACCTAACCTAATGGATTCTATACCATGACCTACCTAGGTATACTTAAAACCTAACAAATTCAAAAAAATTAAAGACTTTTCAAAAAACCCAACAGCTTTTTTAAAATTGTATAGCCTATGTCACTCCCACGATTAAGAGGAATCCAACGACACCTCATATGTTGAAATCCGTCAAACGGTTTAGGCTGCAGGGCGTGCCAAAGAATAAGGTCACATACATACATACATACGCTCGAAAAACATAACCCTCCTCTCCTTCGGCAGTCGGAAAAAAAAAACAATGAAATGAAAGTTCTGCTGCACAATACATTCAGTGAAAGGTTGGTCGAGCTATGGAGACCCGGATAAACGGACCCCATATCCTACGTTTAATGACTACAGAGAAATCAAAAGCGCATTCCCAAACAAATTTTACAAAACAATATAATATATAAATAGGTACCTAAGCGACATCTTCGCGAAAACACTCATCCTGAAGAAGAACTCCCGAAGAGTTTAAAACATGTTGCCCGTAGTGACATTTAATACGTGAGTTGAACCGTGTAATTATTAACATTATTTTACAAAATTATCCAAACAACTAAATGATTTTTTTTATTCAACCAAAACAAGGATTACACGGCATTAATTTACCTACAGTAAAATTTAAGCCAAACTGCATTACAGTTTGTTGGCTTGATAAAGTGCATTGATCTGAAAATTCGTCCTGAATTATTATTAAATATGAAACAGTATTTATATAGAAATACTACGGTAGCCTAGTGGTTCAGGCATGCGGCTGCTAAGCGGCGGTCGTGGGTTCGAATCCCGGCTCGTACCAATGAGTTTTTCGGAACTTATGTACGGAATATTTACCGTAGCTTTTCGGTGAAGGAAAAAAAAAAAAATCGTGAGGAAACCGGTCTAATCCCAATAAGGTCTACTTTTCCCTCTAGGTTGGAAGGTCAGATGGCAGTCGCTTTCGTAAAACTAGTGCCTATGCCAAATCTTGGGTTTAGGTGTCAAAGCGGACCCCGGGCTCCTTTAGGGGCACAACCGGGAATAACGCTAGGAGGATGATGATGAGTATTTATATAGAAATAACAACTGAGATTAGTTTTAATCTATACTAACATTATAAAGAGAAAAAGTCTTCGAGATCGTACGTCTGTAGTCTGTACGTAGAGTGTAATCTCCGGACCTACTAATCTGATTTAAAAAATTATCACCAATACATAGAATGAGCCTTCACAATGCACATAGGCTTTATTTTATTATGCGGCTCAGCCTGGTTTCTTATTTATTAGAAGGCGAAGCCGCGTGGTAAGCTTTATGTAGCTATAAAGGAATCAGGAATATAATCTTCTAATTCTAATATTAACACGAAAGCTGAGGAAACATTTTTAAACTCGACTGGTTAATAGTGTAAACAGTATTTAAAGTGCTCATAAATTAACCAAGTTTGTTTGAATTATTCCCAAGTCAACAAACGACAAAGCTATTTATATATTATATAGTTCATTGAAAATTCTAATACTATATTCATAACAAAATCGGGTTAGCTACCACCTGAAAGTAAAGAACGGCTGGGCCGATTTTTATGATGTTTGATTTTATGGGTTTGTCTCCGCTCCAAATAGCAGTATAACTATTTAAACATGTTTTTTTTTTGATACCAATTTTTTATACTTTGCATAAGACCCATGTCCATCATTGGAAGTCTTTCGGCATCAGCCGAATGTCAATGAAAGTCAATGATGATGATAATGATGATACATTTTATGGCGATACAAAGTTCACGGGTTAAACTATTCCTAAATAAAAGTTTGGATATATTGGATTGATTTCGCAAAACCAGTTGGTCGGCTTTAGATGAAATTGGGCACAGACAGAGTAATAACCTGGATTAAAACCAAGGATATATGTCATATAAATTGTCCTTCACATGGACAAAATTGTATGGTAGTTGATTTGATACGGATGTTCACGCAGATAAAGTCGCGGGCATACGACTAATCCTGATGTGTAATAGGAGATTGTACAACAAGTGCATAAAACGGACCATTTTACGCGACACGTTTATATATAAAATTGAGTGTAAAATGGGTTTTATGGACGAATTGTACACTCTACTTTTCACTTCGATTGCGAGGAAATGAAATGAAAATCTTTTATTTTTGTTTCAGTAGTAAGTCGCCGTCAATGGAATTTGCTAACTACGTAAACAAACCGCTATAGTGAAAGAAAATTTCAATATGGCGGTTTGTTTACATAGTTAGCAAATTCTATTGACGGCCACTTTAGGTATCTGATCGAAATATATTGATTTACTAATACAAAAAGCAAATTTAGAAAATAATAAATAAGACGAAATAAAAACTATAAGTTTATTTCATGAAGTTATATTGTGTACTTTGGCTGTTGGTATCCTTGCCTTGGTCTTAGAATACTAACGAAACATAATAAAATAAAAATGAAGAGTTTATTCTATGAAGTTAAAGTTGCTCGTGTGGCTGTTGGGCCGATTGCCTTGGTCTTGGTCGACGAAGATTTTACTTTATGCACTAGAGCATAAAAAGCGACTTCATGTCGCCTACGCACAGCATAAAGACAAACTTTTAGAGCATGAGAAATAAAAAACATTTTACACCACCCCCAGGGGCAAGTGGGGTAACCCGCACGCGTAGCGGGCGGTAATTGTCACTTTATGTCTACAGTACTACATAAATATAGTCTACTGCGATGTCTAAGGTAAACAGAAACCGTCCTAGTTTCCGAAGTGGTTTAGTTTATATATTTAGATTACTAATGGCCAACAAAGGAAGCTGTGCTGCGTGTATCAACTGCTACAATGTGGCAGGTTTTTGTCTGATATCCTAATTATAAATCAACGCGCATGCCAGACGAATAGTTAATTCTTATCCACACACTGAGTCTTTATCTTTGTGCAAACTACAAGCCGTAGCGTCTACAAACACAAAATACAAATATTATTTTCGTTAGAGACCTTCAAGTGGATTTATTTGTTTCAGTTCCTATATTTGTTATTTTGCCCCACTTTTTCAATCAGTTCTTCAATCACTTCGATGATTTCGATACGCCAAGTCCATACGTACTGTCATCATAAACTAGATCACAATAAACTACCAGATCAATATTGACGCAGATTTATCGCCATTGTTATTATTCTAGTTTCGTAAATAGTTTAATATTTTAAGTTGAGGTATCAGGTTGAAATTGAACTTTTAAGTAAACCCTTTGAACTTCTAAGTTATCGCAATCAAAAGAACTGCTGTTTATCTATGCGGCATATTTTGATCAGGTATTCTAATATTTGACGGTCACGTGGCCAGATACAACGACGATAGATGGACCATCAGAGCATTAAAATGGTCTGGACCACGGGGTACGCGAGCAAGAGGCCGTCCGCGCGCCAAGTGGGCGGACGAGTTAGTAGCGACAGCAGGTCAAAGGTGGCTCGATACAGCCACAGAAAGAGACACATGGAACACTTTGGGGGAGGCTTTTACCCAGAAGGGGTCCACACACCTAATAACTTAACTTTTCTTTTAATTACTATTGTACCTTATTTTACATGTATACTTTGTTTTTCACTTTTGTTTACTCTGCCCATATGTATATTTTTGTGTGTGGAATTAAATAAAGCTTTTATTATTATTATTATTTATTATTATTCTAATCATAAGTTACAAATTAACTGTTGTCAGACTCCTGCACGTTTCTAGCCCAATTTCATGATTAACAAGGCTTTCACTATAGATAGGAATTACCCCGTTTATCCAAAAAAAAAATGGAACTTCTCTTTTAAGTTTCTACTTCAAAAAAAGTGTTGCCATAACACTCTTTATAATGGAACATTTGAAAGTCTGGTAACGTCATGTTACCTTAGCTCTAAACCTAAACATAGGTTATATCACTTAGAAACCTTCCGTTGGTTTGTTCATTAGGTTATGACTCTGCTAGCTTTATGGGGTGCGGTTTTTACCGCGTTTTATACGGCTGTGGGGCGTGGGCGAGTCGAGTTAGCTTTGGTCATATAATGACATAATATCGCGTATGACGCTCGTCCGAAAAACCTTTATATGAAAAAGAAGTTCACAATGCGTTATTTTAGTTATATATTAAGGAGATCATATTATGCGGAACATGCGAATAAATGAGCTACTTAGAATTGTGTTAAGTTGTCTTCTAATATTTATTTATTTTATTTCCTACTAGCTTCTGCCCGCGACTTCGTCCGCGTGGAACTCTTTTATATCGTAGCTCCTTATCACCTCCTTATATACAAACTTGCGCCCCCTATCCCCTTAGACGATGATTCCCGGAATAAACACTATATGTATACCAAAATTCATTTTAATCCGTTTTTGCGTGATTGAGGTCCAAACTTTAGCATCATAGCCTAGCGGCGGCTGCGAGTCGGAAACGATAACGCAGGTTAAGCAAAGATGGCAGCGGTCAGTCTTTGGATGGGTGACCGCCTGATGTTTGAGTGCGTGGTTAATATTTAATATAAATGAGCGCTTCCGTGCTTTGGAAGGCACGCTAAGCAGTTGATCCCGGCTGCTGTCTATGACAGTAGTCGTTAAGCCGAGTTAGAGGCCTTTGGACGGCTTAAGAACTCCTAACAGTCGAGTTGCCCACTCACTTGACAAAGGGGGAGAACTCTTACTCGCGTCCGGAGGAGCTACCTACCACAACCCTGCACGTATCCCCTGGGTGGTACTAAAGAGTGATAAACTTTAAAGGCCAAAAATAATGTGTGCCATACGATTAAATAGTTTATGAATTAGGTTTATTCACGATTTTCGCTACGGTGCTACAATTGTGCTGAAGTTTACCAACAAAGTGAAAATTTAATTGATAAAATAAGTATAAAGTCAAGGATAATCCTACTTAATATTATAAATGCGAAAGTTTGGATGGTTGGATGTTTGGATGTTTAGATATTTAGATATTTGGATGTTTGTTACTCAATGACGCTTAAACGGCTCAACCGATTTTGATGAAATTGTACACGAAGATAGTCTATAGCCTGGATTAAAATATAAGATAGCTTTATCCCGTGTCCACGCAAACAAGGTCGCGGGCGGAAGCTATTATTAAATAAGGGATAAAACTGGCCGAGATGGAGTCGGACTTTCGCAGCGGTGAAACGCGCCGGGTGCCTTTGAACGTGTTAAAAGTCTTAAAACTAACGCAATTTCAGATCTTTGTTACAACGGATATTAACAATAATATATTAATGATTATGAGTCGCAAATTCAATGAAAAATAAACATTATTAATGCTTGATGCTTAGTATATAATGATAGCACCATATAGCGAGCATGATTTTGATACAATTTCAGTTTAATAGAGTTCGTTGATGTTAGTTGTCGATTGGCGCCATCTACCGAGCTTAAGTTTAGTCCAATTTCAGCTCGACAGATGCCGCTTATATTATGTTTTTGATTTTATTTAGACTAATAAAAATAACATACCAAACCGTATTAAATGAGTTTTATTTGATGCTAAAATTATGAAAGGAAAACGAATGTAGAACTGTAAATGTTTCTAAGTATAATGCCACACAATATTTCCGTTACTTCGCAAACAAAACAGCATATTTTATCAGTTCATGTTTTAATTAAGTTTGGCCCAGGTTGGTGGGGTCATGTTGGAAAAACTCGGCATAAATTAAAAACGCTAATACTGCATGAATGCATTCAAATCCACAATCGTCGATATTGTTATTAATGCTTAAGCTTTGTTTTTTCCGGGGACCGAGTTTTTCTCGGCTTTACTACTACGAAAAAATTATTTCTATTCAAAATTAAACAAAAAACCAATAACTGATCGTTTACCAAAAAAAAACAAAAGAAACAGATAGAAAGAAAACAAAAAAACCTCATCGCTGGGGTTCCAACTCGCAGCCATCAACAAACCAACCATTGGGTAACCATTGGTCGTCATCGAAGAGTAAGCCTGCCTTTTGCGAGAAAATACGGAAGAAACTAATTTTCTCGAAAATAAGACGAAGCTAGATCGGTCTCTCGGCCCCGTAAACCCCTATACTGCATATTTTATCAGAACATGATTACAAATATAAACAATTTTACATCCCGTGTTTTTTCAAGTTTTATCTACACGGTGGAATTTAATCGGTGAACAGGAACCCATTTTTCTAATTCAGTAATCGATGGCGGTCACGTTTATGTAGTTCTTAAGTGGAACCAAGTTTTTTTTTATCAAAACTAATTTTTAAGTTGAAATTAAATTTTAATTAAAATTTATTGTCACCCTACTAATGGTTTAGTCTGAAAAGTTTAATACCTCTTTTCAAACTATCAGCCATAGAAACTTAAAACATAAATGAGCAATAAGCTGTCAATTTGTCATTGTCAAATTCATTACAAATTGCTTCAAATCGTCTGATCTGTCTAGTTTCCCGCCAAAGCCAGCAAGCACTTGACGTATGTACACTTACGAGTAACTTCCCTTCAATAAAAGTAGAGTGTCCATTTATTCAGTCAGAGTACATTTTACCGATGTTAATTAAGTGTGATTAATTAGATTGTGAGCTATATTACACGAGATCTCACGTATTGGTTTCTTTGTAGATTGATAATTAAGATTTTTGGATTCCTGATCACCGATTAAATTCCACCGTGTATATTTTGCTCAAAGTTTGAATAGGGTTCTTTTTAATTTCTAGTCAAGTATATGCTTGCCAATTTTCAAGTCTTTAGCTCATAGATTCAAGGGGTTCCCATACAAAATTCTACCCCATTTTTTAACCCTTTTGCACCCTTATCTTTATAATTTTTATAGCCTATTGCGTGGCCGAAGACCAATTGAACGTTTTAGTGAAAGTTGCATATTAATCCATTCGATAGTTTTCCCATGATACCCGGACAGAAACAGACAAACAGAAAACATAACACTCCTTTTCGTTGGGCTGTCGTATTAATAAACAGATAGATGGCGCTGTTGCGTAAAGTAAAGACGACTTTATCCAAATATTCTCAAATTTGGCCTGTGGGTCACCGTAACTCTATCAAACTTTTTTATGCGTTTAATATGGTTTGTTGGAGTTCAGACGCCGACAAAAATCTGGAGAATGATCTTCTTAATGCGTGGAAATTGGTGAAGTTCTGCATCGCGCTATTGAAGTTTTTAATGTATGTTGTATAAATACAATTTCCTTCAAGCTCTTCTTATTAGGTATGTCTCACTGACAACCTCAACGAACTTTCACGTTTATTATATGTAGAGATTTCATGATGTTTGTTCATTTCGGTGCGATTCCGTGATATGAGATGATTGATTTAACACATAACAACATAAAAACAAAAAATCAAGCAATATACGAGCAGCCCAGTGAATAAGAATCGGTCAAAAATGTATTTTTTTGCACATGCTTTTACCGCCGACTGTATTTTTGTGCACAATTACTAATTTAGAAGATTCTAATGAGCGATGAGTTAGTCTTGTAGGTATAGTTTAGGAGTTCCTATGGCCACCGTCTATCTCCAGACCAGCTTATGGTATCATAATAATGTATTGTGACCTGACTAAAAAAAATTCAACAATAGGGGTGTAGACACTAAATAAAATAATCAATAGGTAATGACATAATTTTCTTGAAAGAGGATTATGAATGTAGTCACATGGAGAAAACGGCAACGCAAGAAGTTAAATAATCACAAAGACGAAACCTGTGGTGGATGCATTATCTGTGGAATGACGAAACCTGCGCTGTGGATCTTGATGGTATGTAGCGGTTCAGTTTTATTCTTTTTTGTGTTTTTTTTTCCTGAATAAATATTCATCAATCACAAAGATATAAGTGTCCATAATTTAAGAGGGGGTATCTTCTGTCCCTTTTCCGCAAAACGCACCTTCATATGAAACGATTGTCATTTACTATGACGCACGAGGATCGTGACGTTACGATCTTCTAGTTTTTTCTCTGTCTAACAAGCAACATTAAAACATAGTTTCGTAATTTTTTGAGATAATTGAATGGGATTTTCATTCATTAGGCATATTATTTTGCATATTATTTATTTTGAAGTAATAATACAATTTTGAGTCTACACCTCTATAGTACAATATATCAACTCAATTGAACCTCGGGAAGTTCGTTAAAGCCAAGATACGCCCTAAACAAAGTAACATGCATACACTGCAAGAAAATATATTATAAGCTTGTAATAAATGTTTGTATGGGAAGTTCACGTTACGTCGACCTTAAGCGGACGTCACGCGACATCAGTCAAAGTTCGGTGGACAGCGTCGAAAAATGAGTGCCTGCTAATGAGTTTATTCAGCTGAGTCACTAATGGTGAAAGCTATGTATACACAACATATGCATTTGATGTACCCGATGCCACATTTCGTGCCGCAATCTTCTTTGGTTATGAAATTGGAGTTAGTTAAGCAAAAATAATTAACCCACGCGATGTAACATTTTAAATTTGAATTTTCTGGCGAGAACGTAATTTTTCATAATCTATAATTTATTGCATAATAATCATGTAGTACATTGGGTCTTAAAATAGTAATTAGGATCGAGACATGAACCCTGTAAGGGCACAGCAATTTACAGTTAGGTACAAGCTAATATTAACATGCTATACAACGTGTTAATAAAATAACGCAAAACCTGAAAACCGTTTCTTCAGAATCGAGCATAGAATGCGAAAAAAATAAAAAATAAAATTTTTGACAAGATTTATTTTTTACATTTGTATGGAGTGTTGGCCGACTGGGGCGACCTGCTCCATACAAATGTAAAAAATAAATCGCGTCAAAAAATTTTTTTTTTATTTTTTTCGCATTCTACTCTCGATTCTGAACAAACGGTTTTCAGGTTTTGCGTTATTTTATTAACACTTTGTATAAATAATACAGAAGGCCATTAACACAACCCAAAAATAAAATTTACTAAATACTATTTCAATTGATCATCACATATGAACTCCTCTATTGAATAGTAGCATTTATCAAGTAATAATTCTCTTGATTTCCGTTTAAATACTTCACCTTTCGATTCCTCCATTATATGCTCTGGTATTTTATTTGCTACTGTTATACATCGGTAATAAGGTGCATTTTTGTACATAGCTAATTTAGTAGCTGGTAATTCTAATTTATTACAGTTTTTCCGTCTTTACGTTTGTCTACCCTTTTCGTAAATAAGTGCGGATTGTTCCTGACAAAAAGTGCTGCTTCCAAAATGTACAGTGAGGGTAACGTGAGAATTCTTAGCTGGGTATACATTGGACGGCAGCTATCTGGAACTCTAGTATTTGTTAGGAGATACACTTCTTCTGCATCACAAAGAGTTGGTCGGCGTCGGTACTCGCGCCCCAAAGTATCACACCATACTGGAGCCATGAGTGTGCAAAAGCAAAGTAAAACAGAAGATATACATTTCAATTCAACCGTAACGTCTTAAGAGGAAACACAAGGGCCGTTTTTCCATAGAAACGTAGTTCCCTGTTTTCTCCCTGGATAATGGCAGTAGAGCAATATTTTTTTTTCCATAAATCTACTATATTGATATGTTCCTATGTTTTCCTTTTTTTCATAAATTTGTTCTTAAAAGAGATATTAATTAACCTTCTAAAACCTAAGAAAAATGCTAGATTGTCCGCTGTGTTCAAACATCCAGAAAACATTTTTGACTAGATTATTTAAAAAAAAAGAAAACATAGGAACACGGCCAAAGCCATTCTTTGATTTTGAATAAAAAAAAATGTTAAATAGGTCAAGTTTTGGAGAAGAAATCAGGGGATTACGCAACGTTGATTTTATGTACTTTTAATAGCTATTTTCGGTCCAAGCTGCAGTTGTCTCTATCGCGCTCTGCGGGGGGAGGCTTGAGGTTGGCGCAACAGCAATACATTTTACAAATACATATTTCTCAATTATCTCGCCCTTAGTGTTTTCTCTTAAGGGTTGGATCTTTTTCGCAAAACTACCAATAGTAGAAACTCGATGCCAAAAAATATATCGGTATTTGCCGAAATCAAGCTCAATTAATTTGTTTTGTTTTTATACATACATTTTATTAAACGGTATTGTTACCACATTTCAATAATTACGTAGAAAACAGAATTCCTTCAAGTAGGTACCTATTAATTATTCCACGTGTGAATAGATTACTTTTGAAGTAATTTGTACATGATTAAAATGATTGACGACTAATGATTAATAATTACAATAAAACTATTTGGGATCATCCTATATGCAGCGTGACGTCAAATTGATGTCATCGGCATGAAAATTACGTGCTCTGGTTACTAAGTACAAACGTAGCGTAGTTTCGCGATTTGCGTGGAAGCTGTCTTCCAAGTACGGCCGTCGTCAAAATTATGTTAGTTTACACTTTTGCACCTTTCAAACTTAATATTTGACATCAACTGTACTACAAACTTAAACGGAATAAAAACTCAAGAACGAAATATTCGTGTTCATAACATAACACAAACAACCACATTCATAGGCAGCTAGGGACACAATCAACTAGATTCGTTTTAGAGAGGTTAGGGCAAAGCGGAATTTCATCTCGCTCAAATATCATCATCATATCAGCTGAAAGACATCCACTGCTGGACATGGGCCTCCCCCAAAGAGTGCCACAATGACCGGTTTTGCGCCACCCGAATCCAGCGAACTCCCGCGACCTTTACCAGGTCATCAGTCCACCTTGTGGTGGGCCTACCCACGCTGCGCCTTCCGGTACGTGGTCGGTGGTTGCCACTCGAGAACCTGTCCGCCCCAATGGCCATTGGTTCTACGTGCAATGTGCTCCGCCCACTGCCACTTAAGTTTAGCGATTCGGAGGGCTATGTTACCTTGGTTCTGGTGCGGATAGCCTCATTTTCATTTGTGATGCTATCGCGCAGAGAAACTCCCAGCATAGCCCTCTCCATTGCCCTTTGGGTGACTTTGAGCCTTCTTATGAGGCCCATAGTAAGCGACCACGTTTCCGTACCATATGTCATCACTGGCAACACACACTGGTCAAAGACTCTCGTCTTGAGACACTGCGGAATATTTTGTTGAGTTTATTTAGTATATTTATTTACAAACAGCCACTACAGAGATTACTTAAAATAAGTTTTAAAGAAAATGTTTACAGTGTGTGTGACCGTTTACCACTGGTTAATAATACAATATTATAATATTGGATGATAAGACGTGCCGTAGCTTCCCAAATGCTGCCTCAGATATAGTCCAGCTCAACTGAGCAAGTTCTTCCGGTTGTTTTTTTGTCCATCATTTTGTTGGCGTGATTGATTTATAATTATACCCATGCCGAATTACAGATTTCTAGTAGTTAGGGTCGTTGAGCTAAGCCGCAGACAGATGGACAGATGGACATGGTGAAACTATAAGGGTTCTAAACAACTAAACAAATAAAATTTTATAAATACCTACTGTAAAATGTAGCAGAATATTTCCGAATATACTAAGTATTAGCATTTATTTAAATTACCTTCTAAAATCGCTGAACTTTGTTTAGGTAAAATAAATTAAAGATTTTATTGTGAGACGAACCTTGCCCTAAGGAATTTAGGTCAGAATTCAATAAATCTGCAGTTACAACTAATTTTAGACTTCATCAAGCTCGAAGGTACTAATGTCGATGCTGTATTAACGTAGAATCGTTTGAAATCATGATTATTTCCCAACTTGGCAACATTTTGATATTCCCAGGCTGTAGATATCAAAGGAATCTTCAAAATTAAACTTCGACCGACGGCGGCGGCGTACCGTAATGACAAAATATTCACATCTCTTTTTGAAGCATAACTAATTAGGTTCTTTTGAAGACTGGTTTAAAATGCTGGTAGGAAATGGCGCAACACGTCGCAGTAATTATGTGTTTTGTAGTTATTCATAAGTTTATATTGATACGTATGTTAGTCTTTAAGGTATTTGTAATATGGGCCTTGTTGCCTGATTTAAATAAATAAACGAATAAACTGGGATCAGACAGTCTGATTACATGCACTGAATTCAGTATTTGGACCACACAAAAGCAAAAAAAATGGTAGCAATTCCGCACAAAGTCTACCGTTTTATTTGCTCGCGAGTGATTCAGATTATGATTCAGTGACTGAATTCGGTTCAAGGTCAGGCCAGGCTTAACCTAGTGGGCAGTGCTGTCCTTCCAAGATAGGGCTCCAGGGTTTAAATTCCGGTAAGGGTAAATATTTATCTCTACTTATAAACAATCTCTTAAAAAAAAAAAGAATAGGCTAGTATCATTTCAGACATTTGGCACGAAAGATCTCAGCTTCTCATGAACGGAGAAACGTGAAACATTTCCTATAGTAGTTTATTATTCTGGCTTGCGCTTGGGATAGTTTTTATCCGACTCTGCATCAATACATTTTTCGAAACATTTGATCACGTTGTTTTTTTAGGGTTTCGTACCCAAAGGGTAAAAACTCCGTTGGGCGCTCTGCGTTGATAAGAACATTAATTTATCCCTAACTTTCAACATAATGTAAAATAACTCATCAATAAAAAAATGGCTGGTAACGCGCTGATGACTAATCTCAAGTCAGAACGGTCCATAACACCCCGTTCACACTGCGTCCGTTTCCGTGTCCGGGAGGCATCCGTCTTCGCACTCGGGCGAAACATCGCAAGCGAGAAAAAGAGGGATGCCTCCCGGACACGGAAACGGACGCAGTGTGAACGGGGTGTTATGGACCGTTCTGACTTGAGATTAGTCATCAGCGCGTTACCAGCCATTTTTTTATTGAACGAGGTGTAAGACTTCGCTGTCCGTCTGTCTGTCTGTCACCAGGCTGTACCTCAAGAACCGCGATAGCTAGACAGTTGAAATTCTCACAGATGATGTATTTCTGTTGCCGCTATACCTACAAGTACTAAAAACAAAATAAAATAAATATTTAAGGGGGGCTCCCATACAACAAACGTGTTTTTTTTGCCGTTTTGACTGTCACCAGGCTGTATCTCAAGAACGACGATCGATAGCTAGACAGTTGAAATTTTCACAGATGATGTATTTCTGTTGCCGCTATAAAAACAAATACTAAAACCAGAATAAAATAAATATTTAAGGGGGGGGCCCCATAGAACAAACGTGATTTTTTTGCCGTTTTTATAGATAATGGTACGGAACCCTCCATGCGCGAGTCCGACTCGCACTTGGCCGTTTTTTTTCTTTGTTATATTTCGCTGACATTCATTTTGCGGTAGATTTTCCGTTTCGCCACTAGCAGTGCATGCTCGTATTTTTGTGTTAGTGTCCAGGCTAGGCCTTACATACTATGAAAAGGTAAAAGGTGGTTACGACATGTCCACACAAAAAGACTTAAAGTAAAACTTTCCTTCCATAATATTCAGCATGTGCGTCCTAAGATGGATCACGGTACTACTTTGTCATCCAAAATATACAAGTAACATGATTAATATCGCTCAGCCCAAAAAAGTCGACAATACGCTGTACAAAGATATACGTAACAGTCTGCGCAGACTTTTAAAAGAGTGACGAGTTCCTTTTTGTTTTTTTTTATACAACGACGATGGCAAACAAGCGTACGGCCCGCCTGATGGTAAGCGGACACCGCAGCCTTTAGACGCATGCAACTCCAAAGAACCAACGGAAGACCAGCGCTGGCTCCGCCAGCATTACGCTGAGTTGCGACCATTTCGTGGCAAATTACGTATGTAAATTGCCTTGTGTTTGTCACGAATAAATGTATCTTTCTTTCGTTCTTTCTTTCTTTCAAAGGAGTAACATGGGCGTTGCCGACCCTTGATATGTTTGAGGATTCGCCGTGTTGACAGCTGAAGGAACAAATTCCCACGCTCTCAACACGACGCATCCTCGGGAGCTCTGGCGACCTTGCTCACCTCCAGGAACACAACACTACTACAGAACAAGTAGTAGTGTTATTATGGCTGTGGTCTTCTGCAAGGTGGAGGTACTTCCCCAGTTGGGCTGCTCCACATTCGAGCGGGTTGACATTTCGCTGTGCCCTACCTACATCCTGTCTAAAGAATATTTTGCGATAGGTACTTTCCTCTTTTAGCAATTCCATTACATAATGAATAAGTACCGCTTTGGCAAGCATAATAACTGCAAGCTTACATTGCATGTATTACGAGTATGCTTTGGCGAGCACGGACATAATAAATGCAAGTGATAATTGACTATGCATTTTAATGGCACATTACCGTGCAGTATTACTGAAATACTTTTCATAATTGTATTGGTCGCAAATAAATGTATTGCTCTTGATTTAATGCATGATATTTACGATTTCGACACTGCCATTGGTGATAGCAGTAAATATAATAATGGCATGATTAATACTGCTAGGTATTTCTTTTTTTTACCCTTGTATCCTCCACTACACTGTTGTTAGGAATGGCATTAATTACTCGTAAAGGTAATTTTATTATTACTGAGAGGTTTTACCGCACTTAGAATGGATTTACATACAAATATAGATTTACGCCTTTATTCCCAAAAGGGGTAGGAAGAGCACATGAAAATTATGTTCCAGTGCCACTTTTAGCATAAATGTGTACAAAAGATCGAAACTGATAGGTTGCTAGCCCATCGCTCACAACACACTTTAACCCTGTAGAATGGTTTTATATTGCTCATAATTAAGCATACAATAGTTTTAATACATTGGTGCAGGTATTTTGAACATTTTGTTTTACCACAAAAAACTAAAATCGCAGTTAAAGGACATCACTAAAATATCAAAGGCATCTACTTGGCATACCATTTTAAACCTTTCCTGCCCCCCTATTCTGTAACTTGTTTTAAGCTCACCTCAACGCTGACCCACAAATATATCTCGACACCGCGATGCGTAGTAACTAAGCGTAGGTAGAGGTCTAGTTTCGTGACGGGTGACCGGCGGGGTGAGCCGCATTAGCGCGTAGCGAATAACAGCCCTGCGCTAAACTTGCCTGTACGCCCAGCACGGCTATCACAAGACGGCGCGCGAACTCTCTCGATTTTTCTCGCACTATTACGTCTCTTTCTAAGTTCTCTGCGATAGTGCGAGAAAAATCGAGAGAGCTCGCGCGCCGTCTTGTGATGGCCGTGCAGTAGGTACAGTCACCAGAAATAACATCTGCCACAACATAGCACGCATAAATATCTGACACGACTCTATGTCTAATGCCATAAGGACGTGTCAGATATTTTTGCCGGCTTTGTTACGACAGATATTGATGCCGGTGACTGGTTGGTAGAGATTATTTAACATAGCCGACTTTTTATATAACTATAATTGCAATTGGAATCTTCTGCCTTGGAGGGTAGAGTTGCTTTTAGAATGAACCACTTTCATGCAATTCGGACAACCCAAATAATCTCAAATTAAATGTAAACACGGCGCACTGATATTGGGATGGGACAGGGAATAAACTGAAATGAAATCGTTATTTGCAAAATGGTCAGGAAATATTTGATAATTCTATATCAAAAGTACGTAAGCTCGATTCTCCATACAAACGTACGCTCTCATTTTAAAACTACGTGTTGGATTATAACGAAACTTTGCATGTACAATGACATGATCCAGAGTAATTAGTTTATGTAGCTACAGATAAAAAATACGGCGAATTTAAGTTTTTCATACAAAACTTGTTTTTGCTGTATTTTGTTTGTTTTATATACTGGGACCATATAAACTAATTACAAACATAGATATACCTCATGTCATTGTATATGCAAAGTTTAGTCACAATCCAACACGTAGTTTTAAAATGAGAACGAAACTCCGTTTGTATGGGAAGGTGAAATTCGGCCGAGCTTAACTGCGGACTCTTAACTTCATAGCCTAGCTTAGACAGTCCTTATCGGTGCCATGTCATTAGTTGCGGGTGTAGCATGATTGCCACCTTATTACTTATCGCTGTGGATAAGTCAGCCGACACGTTCTGACAAGTACGCGAGTGCGAGAGTGACTTTTTTCTTTCCCTTACCCCATCTACTTGGGGTCGGGTGCGGTCTCCTCGATGGCGTGCGCCATACATTTCTCTTCTGGTTCTATTTTGGCAAGATTTGCGGCTTCCAAGGTCTTCTTGAAACCAGTCCACCATGTGAATTTCGATCGTCCTCTTCCTCGGTGGTTCTCGGGTAAGCCTAGCGCTAGATTTACGGCAAAGTCTTCCTCTCTCCTCATGATATGACCATACCAGCGCAGTTGTCGTCCAGCCAGTTTCTCCGTGACAGGAGCCACTCCGGAGCTTCCGCGGATATATTCATTGCGTATTTTGTCCAATCTAGTAACACTGCTGGCCCACCGTGGCATCTTCATCTCGGTAAGGCGCCGTAGGTTCAGCGAAGTTAAGCGAGTTTTTGAAACAATATAATGCGTCCGTTTGTAATAATATGGTTTAAAAAAAATACGAATAGTAATCTTGAGGCTTGTCTGCAGCGAGATCAGTGATTCGAAACATGATTAAGCAATTTTCGCTCGATAGAAAATAATCACGAACATAGTTTAAAATACACTTAAAATATTCGTAACAAATTATAAACAAAAGCTAAAAATATTAAAATTGCTTCTAAAAATCGGCATCGCGCTCACGCTTATGCTCAGTGAGAGGGAGAGAAGACCATGAACCTACGGCGCCTTAACATGGAGGCGTTGTTCGTGTGATTTTTGTTACCATGCTACGCCCGCTATTAAAACAGATCCAAGTGTGCCCCTGGACCTGCACACACAATCGTCAAGTTAGTGCCTAAAGGTGCTAATTTAAACGTCATGTTATGTACATTAAATACAAAGAATACAAACATTTGCATAGCAAAGATTCCATAAAGTCTGTTTAATGTTGTTTGAAGAGTTTGTTAACGGTTATTTTGCAACGCTGAAACATACTATGATACTCGTATTACTGTATCATTTTGTTTAATATTAAATGGTGCTATACTGTAAAATCGAATATGCTTTACCTGCGGGCGTACGAGGTTGTAATTTGATCACTTATCGCTATGAATAAGACATCGATATCTCTCGCACTCGAATAACTTGTCGGAACGTGACGGGTAAGAATTGCGATAAAAAATGGACAGCTAGCTGAAAGGCAGGTATGCTACGTGCCAGGGGACCGATTTTTGACTTTCGAGCGCTCGACTCTTTCACTCGAAAAGTGACAAAAATTACGAAATGCAATTTTGAAATAGCGATAGAAAATTGAAAAACGAGTGGTATTGACCACTCGTAATTAATTCTATTGGTAGAACGTAAATGCCTGCCATTTTGACACTACAAACGTATTTACTTTTATTTGATTTTCGAGCGCTCGAAAGTTAAAAATCGCTCCCCAGATAAGTTTTGCCAAAAGCGGTCACTATCACGACTTTTGCCCCGAAGACGTCGTAATTTCTTCACGATAGCTCTCCTTTTGGAGACATTCTATTCCGATATTTTAACCTATCGATTACTACTATTAAGAAGTTGTAACTATAACTTAACCTATACTCTACGCTTTCATATCTAATGATGACTCGTAAATATCAATAAAGAGTCATATATGTTTTCTATGTATTTAAGTATTTATTTATCTATATAAGTATGTATACCCCCGTCTAGTACCCATAGTACAAGCTTTGCTTAGTTTGGGACTAGGTCGATTTTTGTAAGATTGTCTCCTAATATTTATATTTAGTTATTTATAAAGTATGAGTAGTAGTAGGCTATTATTTAGACCGGTAAAATTAGTATACACTTTTTCCCGAAACATGGTCCGCTTTAACTCGGATACGGATATCGTCTTCCATACCAAATTTCATTCTTTTGAGGGATGATATTCGGGATATAAAGTATTCTCTTTCTTAGCCATCATACATTTTAATCACATTCGATTCGCCACATCTCTGTACGTTCATTTGGAAGTGCCAAATCAAAGCACTTCTTGGGAATTTGTACAAAAAACAAAAGCATAACAATAAAGAGACGTGAATCATCTGATGATGCTCGATGTGTTCAAAAAGCAATTATCTACATGTGAACATCTCTAAATCTGTTATCAACACAATGATCGTTGAATTAACATCCCACATGGCAGTAACAACATTAGTTCACTCAAGGTACTGTCTGAGAGAGTCCTTCTCAAGGTTTTCGACATAGGGGATTAATGATGTGTCAGCACGATAACAGTAGTATTGAGCAATATTAGCCCTCACAGAAACAAAAGAGAACGGTGCTACTGACTCATCATCTTCCTAGCGTTATTCCCGGTTGTGACCCAAGATTTGGCATAGGCTCTACACTTTTACGAAAGCGACTGCCATCTGACCTTTCAACCCAGAGGGACCATATTGGGATTAGACCGGCTTCCTCACAATGTTTTCCTTCACAGAAAAGCTAACGGTAAAGGTACTTACCATAAATAAATGAAAATTAATAATGTACAATCTCGTCTCTAGCAAGGTTGAACTAATATGAATTAAGAAAATGTATACAAACTTATTGCAGTCGAATAAAAAAACGCTATTTCAGTTTTCCACACCATTGGATATCTCACTACATCACGATTACGTTGGCACCCAGCATATTCAGTCAGAGGACCGATTTTTGACTTTCGAGCGCTCGAAAATCAAATAAAATTAAATACGTTTGTAGTGTCAAAATGGCAGGCACTTACTTTCTACCAATAGAATTGAATACGAGTGGTCAATACCACTCGTTTTTAAATTTACTATCGCTATTTCAAAATAGCATTTCATAATTTTTGTCAGTTTTCGAGTGAAAGAGTCGAGCGCTCGAAAGTCAAAAATCGGTCCCCAGATGTTAAACATAAACGAAGTCTGGTTACCCAAAAGAATTTGACAGTAGATATTCATTTATTTATTGGTCAGGATCAAAGTACTTATTGATTATCGCTAGTTAGTCAGACCAACGAAGAAGTGAAGAAAGTTCCGATATGACACAAACGTTAACCATATAATTTTATGATTTCTTTGCGTGTCACAACGAAATCCTTTTATTTTGAGTGCGTTAAGCTGGCTAATAGAATTTGGTCCTCATTCTTACAACTTATTTGAAGACAATAATCTTGACTTGTGAAGGATTATGATGAAGTTCATCTCTTTTATTACGGTGTTAGCAAAAATCAAAACTTTCGAAATGTTATCATATAAAATAATAGTAGATTACTGCAGAGGCCGTGAAGTAAGGGATTGCTGGACGAGATTGGGGTAGACGGCCGAGTTGTAGACGAGGCCGAATACAACGAGTCCAGCAATCCCTGTTCCGGCCGAGGATTGTATAGTACTTTTCTCAAAAGATGTGAGGAAATATTATAATTAAAATAAATACAAGGTTATCAATGAAATGATAGGTAATTTGCGCCTTTTTAATTTTTTAAACATGCCATTTGAACAAGCCGTTTGAGCACCATGTTTAACCGCACATAAAGTATAGTACCATAGATTATTTTTATTTTTTCTATGAAGCAAGTGCTTACAGTGTCTAGTGGTGGTTGGCAGTATGTAAATTTTCCTTTGTCAGTTTAATATTAGTAAGCAAATTTAAAAAGTTAGAGTAGCGGACAATAATGGTTTTACTTAGGGTTTTCATACATTACTTCTTGGCGTAAGGCCAAGAAGTAATGTAGGGAGCCATAAACAAGAAACTTCACGTCTTCATTTCGTGATATTAACGCGTACATTTCCGAGCATGTTTGAGAAAAAGCTATTTGACGACCTCCTTAGCCTAGTTGGTAGTGACCCTGCCTAAGAAGCCGGAGGTCCTGGGTTCGAATCCCGGTAAGGGCATTTATTTGTGTGATGAGCACGAATATTTGTGGAATGGATGTGTTCTACGTATTTAAGTATTTACTTATCTATATGAGTACGTTTATCGTCGTCTAGTACACATAGTACAAGTTTTGCTTAGTTTGGGACTAGGTCGATTTGTGTAAGTTTGTCCCCATTTTTTTTTTTAATAAATGCTGATTGTAATGGGGTAAATTCCATCCAATAGATATTTGGCACTCCAGTATGAATGACAGCTCTCTCCGCCAAACTAGAGATAGCAGTTACGCAAGACTAGACACAACATGACCACGACCTCATGAGTGCACGATGCACGACCAAGAAGTGAATACATATTTCATAATTTTCTTGCCCTTATCCCATTTACTTGGAGTCGGCGCAGCACGTCTTATTCCATACGCCCTGTCACTCTTCATCTCGTCAATTACTTTGTTCCTCTTCATATCGTCTCTCACAAAGTCCATCCACCCTTTCCTCGGTCTAACTCGTCTCTTTCATCCCTTCACGTTCATAACTAAAGACTATCATGATTCATAAGAATAGTCATATTCATAGGAATAAAATCCAGATATTATTCAGTTTTGTATATGTTATATTTTTCAACCCTCTATTTCATACAACTTGCAATGCCTCTAATGAATAAAATGTGTTTTGCCCATTTCTTACGAACACAAATGTGAAATTGACAGATAAAGAAATGCCAATATCAACGCTATTGTAAGTAATAAAATCGGTTTGTTGAACGTTTATGAAAACGGCCCTATGTACTCTGTATTTTAAATAAAGCAGAAATCTTGAGGAAATATCAAATTTATACAACACTTACTAAAGAAGCATTTGTTGGTTCCCACGGCGAAGGGTAGTACTTACTCGGTTTGTTTTGCAGCTATTTGATTATATGGAGACAAAGGTTCTATGTTTCACATTGTTAGCAAGGAAATATGATTAGAAGGAGCGGACGAAAATGGTATAAATTATAGGTAACATAAAAATAATAATATAATAGAATAACATTTATTCATGATGACAATACATACATGCACATAAATCAAAATACAAAATAGAAGACAACATTGCCAAGAAACGGTTCTATCTCAGCGTTGTGCTGGCCTGGTAGCCAGCGCTGATCTTCCGATGGAACACACATCCGTAAGACACATTTTACACTCCCACAAAATAATAATAATAGTAATATAAAACAAAAGCAATACTGCAAAGACAACTAATAAAATTTCCGAACGCAACATAACCGCGCCCACCGACCAACTAGTGCCATTATGACAGCTGGATGCTCCCTGCAATATGGTCATACTAGAGGTATAATGTGAATAAGATGCCGATGACCCGATGTGGATAAGGAGGGTTTCACGCCGGTAACAAGAAAGCGCAAGCCGCGAAAGACTCAGTGTGGTACAGCAGAGCCGGTTGGTTCTGGTCTGCGGGTTGCCACACCTAGTAAGGCGCTGTACGTGTCGCGCCTGCATTACTCCGCCACGGCTGATGACATGGTGGAGTATATTCACTGGCTACTCGCTGAGGGTTTTCCAGCTGCGTTCGCGCCACTACGTGCACTTCAGCTCGTTTGTGGTGCGCGTGCCGTGGCCGCTGCAGGAGACCATCGCGTGTGCTGACTTGGCCGAAGGGTGTCGTGTTTCGGCGGTCCCGGGGCAACCTACCGAATTTTATACCGGACTTGATGCAACGGAGCCACGCTGTTTCGTCGCCTAAATAATGAGTTTTTTTATATGTATTGTATGTATGTAAGGCTTCAAGGTATTTGTTGTTATGGGCCTTAGATGCCAGAAATAAATGGTTTATTATCATTATTATTATCTATTCAGCGTGTGACTTCCATAGAACATACTTTTCACTTCTCATGCTCGAAAAGTATGTCGTATTAGGCTTAGCAAACCAAGCTAAAGTAGTACATGTAGCCCCTAGGGAAAATATGCATACATATTTATTAATTTTAAAACATTTTATTTTGTCCAATAACAACTACACCGTATTAAATTCACCAATCACAACTATTTAAATAAAACATTGGTATCTAATTGCTATCAACTCACCAGAATACAGTTAGTTATTATAATCGGTCAATCAGGAAACAGAATTCATTTCAAACAATAGGTGCGTTTTATTCCGAAAGTCACAAATATTTAAAAAAAAATGAACGCCTCTGACAGTCTGTAGCCGTATCCAAACGTTGAAGCGTGGTTGACTGCATACATGACATAAGCTATTAGATTGAGCGGGATAGACTGCGGTCTATCTCGCTTTATCTTATGCAACGTGTTCGCCCACCGCGCTCGACCGTTTGGACGCGTCTAGAATCTAGATAGACGGTCAGTAGTGTTCATTCGTAGTGTCAATATTTTGTATCTGTGTCAAAACATTTCATTAAAAAATCATGCCGCCAAATTGAACAATCTTTTCGCCGGGGAATTTATTATTGATTGTGGATGGATAATTTTACTTTTTACTAATTTCTCGCAGTCAAAGTGAAAAGTAGAGTGTATAACTCTGCCGTCCTATCCTTAAAACCGGACTAACCCACAAATGGTCATTTTTGAGTTTGAGGCTTATTCAGAGTGAAAATTAAATTGCCCGTCGACTGAGCTTGGACATATATTTTTATGATTTATAGTTTTGAAGTTACAGAACCACCCAACATCGTTAAGCCCATGATTTTTTGAGATTTGCAATACTTAAAAGTGACTAACGAACACTACAACACTATAATATAACTAAATGCCTTTAACTGTCGCTTTATCTTACAAATCTTGCACTTCATCCCAAACTATAAAAACGTTTGTCAACACAAACGTTACAAATCCCCTTAAAAATCCCTTTGCCTTATTATTAAATGTTTTGAAGAACATTTTCACATTACTTTTACTACGCTTAAAACCAGTCTGTGTTGGCTTATTATACTTAAAATTGGCTAAAGTACCTTAACCCGTTATTTGTAAATTATGTGAAACTATTTTTATTACAAATACAACGCTAAAACATCGTGACTGTGTTCATGCCGTGCATACCTTCATTATTTTTTTTAATAATACAACACTACAACCCCCTTACCTAGCATTGCTACGCTAAAACCGGTCTGCGCACAACTCGCGCTGTTCTAGTGTCACAGAAGGGGGGCAGTCGGCGATACGGCGCGCGCGCAGAAGGTTGTGTTTATATCAGTGAGTGATGGTTTCGGATTTTTCGCCGCACAATGATCGGGAAAAAGAGGTAAGGTTTCATTTCTATATACTTATAAAGTCACATCGTTATACGTATAGGTGAAGACTTTTTCCACTTGATTGGCTCGTAGTAAGTATCTACAAATTTCTGTCGTATATACATACGTGTGATTGTGTGTAGTAATTGACTGAACGATGTCTCATTAAGCATCTACACATAACAAAGCGGTACGTTCGTATTACTCTCAAATTCGCTGAGTGATGGGGTATATAGTATTACGTGACGGCGTTATGTGTGTAGTTTGTAAGTTATCTATGTACCTACGTTGGCGGCGAGTTACTTTAGTACTTTCTATTTATGCATTTTTTTTATTTATTTTTTTGACATTCTTAAATTGTGTAATTCTATTGTTATTTAAGTTAATTTGATTTAATGCACCTATGGACTTTGTCTGGATTAAATAATTTTCATTTCATTTACATTCCACTTAATTTCATTTAGTACTTAGTTTTACTTTAGTTACGTTAGTGGACTGCCAGCGGCGGGGGAGCTCGAATGACTGAGCGAGTCACTACGGGTACCTATGGCTATGTAGGTATACCTTATCCCGCGAAACGGATTCAAAGTATTCGTAAAGTTTTGGCGTGAATTTGGCTATTTTGATGAGGTTTTTCACGATTTTGGTGTCGTGGGGTTATTTAATTTTATTTATTGGTTATATATCATTCCTAAGCATTACTTATTTCTTTCAGTTTACGTCGTTTCAGTCTTACGAGCTCAAGAATACATAGTATGGTCTATCACATTAGAATTGCTACATTGAATTAGAAGAATATCAAGAACGAAATAATATAACTTCCGAAATAACATCCGTGAAACATGAAACAAAAGATATGCATTCAAATCAAGGTATGTCTGCTTCAGAACTTATACCTGATGGCAGTGCTATAGCTACGCAGTAATCTCCCTAAATGCAGGACAGAAACAGAGCTGGTTGAAACGCTTTATGCAAAGGAGTATTCAATGAATATGCCCTTCTTGGGTGATTTTTCCAATACCTCCATTTCATACAATAGTACCTTACCAGTAAGGTCATGTGGCTTTGATTCACTACTGCAGTCTAATGAAAAAGCATCGTCTTCAAAGCACACGATTACTTCATCAATCAACCAAAAAGAAGAATCCTTCGAATCTAACAACTTAACTGAAATGATAAATATTATCTGCTCAATTTTGAGCCCATTGCCGCAGCATTCTCTAATTTCGGTTGTTTAATCAGGAAAAACGTACGCGCCCCAAGAACCTTCTGTCTTTAATCGCACATCAAACCTCACCCCGTTCGATTTTTTTTCATCAGATGGCTCTGTTATAGGTTCAAATTACTGCCCAAGTACGACAGACAGTGAAGACTCCGATAAAGAAAACAGTAAACCAAATAAAAAACTTAAAAGTGCTCCGAAAAAAAGTAACGACAATAAACTGCTGCTGTATAAACTGCCAGCAAATATTTTGAAATTAGAAAGCGATAAAGAATTTAAGACTGCGTTATATAACTTTTTAGCATCCAACCAAAGCCTATTACTCCGTTCAAGAATACCTTAATGACCTAAATTCTTAGTATTAGCAACTTATGCATGCGATACACACGACATTCATATATATTTGCATGTCCTTGTGACCAAACATGTAGCTCTGTATATTATTGAACCACCTATTTGTACCATGTTTAAGCGAATAAATGACTGATTACTGATAACTGATTAACGATAATCTGTAATTTACAGTTGCTGCAGAAATAAATTATGACCAAAACCGAGTCACATTCTTTAACCTCAATTGTCTTACAGCCAGAACCCGAAAATAGGCCATTATCAGATACTGAAAGTCATTTTCAACAAAATAACAACAACACAACACATGCAATTGAATGCCAGGACACCGCGGTTCAAAATTCATCAGTGATTCAACCAGTTTCAAACATATTAAATGAAAATATATCAAATATGCAACATGACGATTTCGAAGAGGAAACCGAGATAGGTGAGACTTCAATATCTGAAAATGTGGCAAAAAAGACAAAACGATATGAAAAGACCTTAAAAGAAAGATAAAAAATAAAGTTGAAAAAAGAGAGATTTAATAAGTGTATCTTCAAAATTTACAGCTGTAACCCAAAGGAATTGAACAGAGCAGAAAAAATGTTATAAAAACGGCTTTCATTGAGCGATATAGCACCCCCCTATATACTCGTAATGTTATTTTGGCAGAATATGCCCGTAACTTTGACAGTAAATAATAATAAAAAATGCAGGGTGACTCTAAATTTTTAAACTGTACCTATGGTTAGAATTAAGTAGGTAATCGTTTTTTTTTTCTTAAATGAGTGATAATCGTAGTGGGCGAGGAAAAATGTTGATTGTATTGATCTCAATAATGTTAATTTGTTTGTTTACTTAATATAGAAGTATTGTTGTTACCCTAAATAATGTTAAGTACCTAATTAATCAGCCAAAGAAGACCGAGATAGAGTCCTATTTCGAATGATTAACAAAGAATTATTAATTGTTACTATTCATAGGTATTAATAATAAAAAACCAACACATACATGTGCGTTTTATTTACATAAAATGTCAAATAACTCTAGGATACGCAATTCAACAATGGGGAATTGTGTGGATTTGACAAATCAAACTAACTTTTTCGTGTACGATAACAAACCTTAAAACTAGTTAACCACGATGGTTTGTCATCTAACGTGTTTTTAGGTTAGTGCACAGTGGCAGTACAACCACAGTTTCCTGCTATTTCATAGCTTTATGATTGCTAAAGGACAAAAACGATCTTATTAAAGTGTTTTTTTAGTTTTTGATTGTCATTAGTACACTGCTATAAACCAGTTATATTACTTAGTCGCTATTTAGTTATGCATATATTTTTAATAGTGTGTGTGTTGTAAATGTATATTTATTACTCTTTAAATGCTAGGCAAGAACACCGTTACAGTGTACTTAGTGATGTTTTAGTGTTGATATTGTTAATTGTTTGTGATTTATATGCACATCTAAAGTATAAATTCCTGAATAAACAACAAACAAGACAGTATTTCACGAAATGCTTCGCTACTATGGGAAGTATATATTTAGTTTTAATTTTCGTATTGAAAAAAATCAGGATAAACCTTCATACAGTCTAGAAATATTGGTTTAATAGTTTTTTGCTTTTTTCTCAAAACTACAATTTGTGGGTTAGTCCAGTTTTAGGTATAGGACGGCAGAACTCTGGTCTAAAAGCCATATAAAAAGAACCTTAATATTGGGCAAAAAAGGTCCACATCTGGTCACACAATGGTCACCCAACCATCCTCATGAAAAACATGGTATTTGAAATACCCGACTAGAATCAGTATTTTTTTAAATATTTCTTAGCTTCTATTTTTCTATAGTTTTATAGCATTAAGGCCGCCGTTGTATCCTTACTATCCATACTTAATATTATAAATGCGAAAGTGTGTGTGTGTGTGTGTGTGTGTGTGTGTGTGTGTTTGTTTATCCTTCTTTCACGTCGCAACGGAGCGTCGTATTAATGTGATTTTTTGTATGGAGATAGTTTAGAGGCTGGAGAGTGACATAGGCTACCTTTTCTAGCGCGAAAACATCTAATTCCCTCGGAAAAATTCAATATGTTACATTTTCATTAACCACGCGGGCGAAGCCGCGGGCATCAGCTAGTATAAAATAAAGAAGTAAATTTTAGATAAATATCACAGGTTCAGGAAATTAATCAAATTCAACTCTAGTATATATTTTTTTAAAGATAACAAATGTCGGCGTATGAAACTTTTACCCAACTTGACACTGGCACAGATTTAAAATTTTAACAATACCTATGTATAAGTTTATTGGTTATTTTTGCCACTAATACAGGTCCTTTATACCCCATAGTCGGGGCTTAAAGGTCCATTCGACTGGAATTTCTTAAGGGGATGCCTTGATTTGAGTCGTGCACAAATCAGCGTCCCTAGACAGAGACACGCTGATGCCTTCCGCCCACGATAAAAAGAGATGTAACACTCTTCGGGAATCGCTGTTTTGGACAAATTTCGATAAATACCTAACTTAGTGAAGGTTTATTAAAATTTCATAAAGTGAGATTTCAGATGAGATAAAATACTATAGTATTTACTTGATTGTGTCGTAAAATAATGTATCGTTTGAGTAGGTTGAGTAAAAAAAGGAAAATACAGACCCAACTTTGGATTTTTTTTGTATCGAGGAAATTTTAAGCAATCATGTATCCATAAAATCAGATGAACACTCCTATAGTCAAGAATCATATATCTGAAAATCAGACCTTATTGTTTCTTAATCTAGTCAGAACGGCGTTTCAAAGCACGCGATAATTTCCAATGCACCGCCTTAATCGATAATATCTGGTGTAAAGTTAAAAACTGGCACATTTTTCACTTTGTCGCTAATCAATGAAGACCTAACTTAGTCATTGCCATTAAAGCCTATTCCAAAATTATTTTAGGTTATCAGGTATGACATTAATTACGTAAAATGGCATTGTTTGCCCTGACTTGCCCTGATATAATTTTATTTCAAAGCTAGTAAATAGAAACAAAATAAATCAATTTTCATAATTACTGACGGATTAAACGTTAATAAGTGAGCAAAACAAAACCGAATTGAGACGGTTTCTAATAATCCAATCAATCAACTTGAATACTGACAATTAATGGCCAACCAAAGAAAAATTTGGAGTTTCAGTACTAAGGCCTGTAATTTTATTTTTACTTGACTTAGTCTAATAGAGATCTATATTTAGGGCGTGCTAAGTACAAAGCACCGGGGGGAGGCGATTTTTGACTGTCGAGCGCTCAACTCTTTCACTCGAAAACTGACAAAAACTACTACTACTTTTAACTAGCGATAGTAAATTGAAAAACGAGTGGTATTGACCACTCGTATTCAATTCTATCGGTACAAAATATATCTAAGTGCCTACAATTTTGACACAACGATCGTATTTAAATAACTTGTATTTAATTTTCGAGCGTTCGAAAGTCAAATATCGGTCCCCTGACGCGCAAAGCACAGGGCAAAATGAAGTCTTTTTTAATACACTTGTTGCTTTGAACATTACCTAAAAGAGTATAAATAAATTTCACTTGGTAATGCTGCCTAGTTTAGATTTTATGATGGTAAGGTCTACGTTTAATTACTTTAACGAGGCGTTGTGTATGATCGCAGATAAACTGTTTCTAAAAAATACAGACTTATCTACAAAGTACTATTGAATGTCACCTCACATAAACACAACACGTGGTGCGGCGACCCGCATATTTCTTATTTTACACCTGAGGAACACTTTAGATGGAATGTAAACATGTCTCGAGATAATGTAATGATTAGGTTTATGTCCCAGTTTATATGAACCGTAATATGTTTTTTTGTTGATAATATACGTATTTTTCTTTACTCAGAATCGAAAGTACTAGTAGGAAAAATAAAGTGTCTAAAGTGTAAAGCGTTTTCTCTCTCTAACAAGCAATATTAAAACGGTTGTATCTTCGTAATTCTTTGAGATATCTAAATGTGATTTTGATCACTAGGCATATTTTTTTGTCTTCTTTCTTTTGAAGTATTAATAAATATTGATTCTTTGAAAAACCTTTAAATTATCAAATATTTCATCTTTCTATTAAATTTGAAGGCAGCTAAAAAGCAAAGTTTACCCCATACAAGCTTTTCACCATTTTTTAACGCCCTTAGGGGTAGATTTTTCCAAAACGCTTTCTTTGTATTCTAAATAGTTTAGTCCTGTCTTTGTATTCTAAATAGTATCTAAATATAATAATGGAGTGTATAAATTTAAGAATTCAGGTGTTTTAAATATTGCTTTTCTACCCGACCGCCGAAGGAAAGAAGGGTTATTTCATTTAATTTCATTTATTTAATTCAGTAACAATTTACATTGTTTGAATGTTGTAATGCTACAATATTAATGAAAATTGAAAATGAAAATGAAAATTATTTATTCGTAACAAACAAATATAAATATCACATACACACATGTAATATTAATTAGGTACTTAAACTATTTATTTGTTACGAAATGGTCCCGCCTCAGCATAATGCTGGCTCACGAGCCAGCGCTGGTCTTCCGGCGAAACCATTTTTAGTAGGTATTACGTTTTCTGCTGTACGTATTAAAGTAAAACCATAACATAATCTTTAACATAAAAATAATTACACAATTCAATTCAATTACAATAAGTTATTACATCACAAAAATAAATTATCTATGTTTTTCTAGCGTATGTATGTATATATGTATGTATGACATGTATGTAAGTAAGTATGTATGTATTTATGTATGTATGTGTAACGTATGTGTTATTTTTTGGCACGCTCTGCAACCTAAACCGTTTCAGGGATTTCAGGTGTCGTTGGATTCCTCTTAATCCTAGGAGTGACATCAGCAAGGGAATTTGTTCCTTCAGTTGTCAACACGGCGAATCCTCAAACATATCAAGGGTCGGCAACGCCCATGTTACTCCTTTGGAGTTGCATGCGTCTATAGGCTGCGGTGTCCGCTTACCATCAGGCGGACCGTACGCTTGTTTGCCACCGTCGTTGTATTAAAAAAACATAGGCATAGGCTATATTATGATTATGTATGTTTTTTCCATATCTCGGGACCATGGGGTCCCAGACTTTTGGAAGGCAGGCGTGGGGCCGAGGCCAACAGCGCAGAGGCCCTTTAAAACAAAAATAGTCTCAAGCGAGGGATTCACATGGCGGATACCATCTCCGAGCGCACAACATGATACCGGTGGATTGATGGTCCCCGCCAGGTGCAAAGACTATTGTAGTGCAACACTGTGCTGCAATGGAAAATAAGTCATTCTTATGACAGTCATTATTATTATTATTCTATGATTTTTTGTTCGCTGCTTGAACTTGATGCCTAACCGACTGTTGTTGGTACCGTTCAAGTTGTTGATTGACAGGTGACCTTTAAACAGGACCTGCTACACCCCTTGGAAGCATACCTACACCTACACCGCTTTCGACCCTTCAAACGTGAATTTGGGATTTTAGATTTTTTTTTTGATGAGAGAAACTTATACAAAAATTTAGTACCTAAATAAATTAAAATTAAAGTTAAGTTAAACAACACAATAGCCTGGCAACACGCCGAATGTTTCACTACTTTTAGTTTAGTACTGACAAACTGCGATAAGGTCTGTGACTGCGGCAGGTTTTTTCGCCTTGAAGCTAGACGCCTATCCTGCCGTCCTAAGCAAAAAGAACGCATCTGACTACGAGTCTCATAGTCAGATGCGTCCTTTTTGCTTAGGACAGCAATCCCTCTGCTCTGTCGATTCTATTTCGTTCAAATGTGTAATTAAGTCCGTCGGCACAACAAAAATGTATAAGATAGGAACTATTAAAATCTTGAGTTCGCAAAAAATGGGTCTGCAAGAAGTACATTATATTTATAGCTATTGCCCCAGAGTTTGATGCTGTAGCGTATTTTTGATCCACTAACGCGAAATACTAATATGGGTTTGAGTTATCGTAAGTTACGTCCTTTAAAATTTGATTGTATGGGAAGTATGCCTTTACTCTGCATCAGTAACAGCATTATGTAGTCCGGCAAGGTTCTGGGTATAAAGTTTGAGTTACTTACTGAATTGTACTAGGATATTTTTTTATTGGTATCTGATTTATGGTTGACATTATTTAATGTTCCGACTTTGTATAAAACCGACATTGGAATCCCATAAAAAAGAGGCCAAGTCTTGGAACTCTTCCACCGTAAAAAGTAGTGAGATGAAGTAGTGTGATGATGAAAGTGGTGATTTCGTAGAGCCAAGTCTCAGGCATTCTTTAATTTTTATTTGCTTGCTAAATAAAATTCTGTAACTTGCCAATCGCACAACTTTCCTGCATTAATGGATTTCTGCATGCCTAAAGCAAAAATGTAGTATTGTGTGATTGCCAAGTCACAAAATTTTATTCAGCAAGATAAGAATAAAGATTAAAGAATGCCTGAGACTTGGCTCTACGAAATATCTCACAACTTTTTATGTGGAAGAGTTTCGAAACTTGGCCTCTTTTTACATGGAATGTTTTTTATGGGATCTCACTTCTTTTTGTAAGTTATTGTGTTATCAATACATACGAATTATGAATGCAATCCCTGTAGTTTGGTTGGGGTCTTGTGTTTTCTAATCAGGGTGACCAGGTACTCCAGTTCTTCGATTATCCTAGTTTTTATAGTTTTCCCTTTATGTGGCCATTAAACCCTAACTCTGCACCAAATTTCAGCTCTCTGAGTTTATGGGAAGTACTAGTTCTATTTTGATGATCGTGAGTGAGTGAGTGAGTGAGTGTCATAAATGCGAAACTTTGCTTTCGCTTAACTGCGGAACTAAATGACCTACAGCCATAAAATTTTGGATTTTTAGTATGTGGTTATAGCTTACTGGATGACGAAAATTTCTGCGTTCTGGTCTTATCCAGAGGTTCTCAAATAGGGGCCTGAAAATGCGGCGAAAAGGTTCCAGTAAAGGATGGTACGGCAGTGTTTGCTTCGCGCTCGACTTGGCGGGGGCACTACCGTGCCCCCAGATTAGAATCTTCTACCCTGGGTGGTAGAGCTGCTTTGTGAATGTACTACTTTGATGCAATTCGGCCAACTCAAATAATAACAAGTGCACACTCTCTGGGTGTCTGCATTATAGAATGTTCTTATAACTTGTATTTTCTTTGCAGCACAACTAGTTCCGCCCAGGAGGACGACTCAGACTGGCCACGAAACGCCCTCCTCGAAGAATACTTAGGTCAAAATGCCACAAACAGTACATTGGGTAAGTGAGTAGGTACCGTTTGCTTAATACAGGGTGATTCAGGAGACGTGAGCAGGATCAACCCTACACATACAGTTAATGTTAATGGATCTTTTACCATCGTAATTAAGTTAAACGCCCACAGTTTCTTTTTACATTTTGTGTAAAAGTTTCATCCACAATAAATCATGGTCACCCTACACAACTAAAAAAAAATTCACGTTAATCTTACCAATGCTGGTACGACTGAGTAGCTTATAAACTATTGAATCTGTAGGGTTGATCCTGCTCATGTCTCCTGAATCACCCTGTATAAATTAATTATCGAACGAGCTAGCGAAGCGAACGAAGTTCTATGCTTCAGCATGGCCTGAAAATCGTTCGTATGTCCGGTGTCCGGTGTCTGTCTCTCTGCCCCGCTGTCCAGCTGTTCTCCTCTACCTACAGATCGCTTCTCAACCGATTCTCGTGAAACTTTTGAAGCAGGTTCATTAGTTATATTAAAAAAAAATGGCGAGTCACTTTTTCGAAATAAAAAAAAACTACATCTCACAGAGCTAATAGTAAATAAAAGCTTATTACTCATATGTTCACTCAATCATATCTTATGGAGTTGTGCTATGGGGAAACTCAACTGACTTCGAACGCGTACTTAAAATGCAAAAACGAGCCATACGAATATTGGCTGTCACAAATTATAGAGAAAGTTGCAGAGAACATTTAAAAAATCTTGGTATATTAACGTCAGTGTCGACATACATGTGGGAGACGTCAGTAAACGTCGAACAAGATATCCAGATAATCTACGGCAAAATAAATGAAGACTAAACATGGCAAGAAAGTGTCCCAAGATAATGGCTCAAAAATTGTACAATAAGCTGCCTAAAGTTATTAAAACACAGACTAACATCAACACTTTTCGTCACAAAGTCAAAATCCTGCTCCTTGGTAAAACGGTATACAACATCAAGGAATACTTAAATAATGAATACACTAATAAATAACTTGTAAACTTTAATACTGACTGGTAAATGTTCTTAAACCTAAATAGATACTTTTTGAAATTTGATTATATCCGTGTAAAATTTATTGTGAACATGTATTCTTGACGATCTCAACATTGTGTGCATGTTTTTATTCTAATGTATGAAAATTATATATTACTATTGAGAAATAAACTATCTGAATCTGAATCTGATAATCTTAATTTTCCGCTAAGATGACAGTGGGATAAGCCTGGTTTTACTCGAAGATTTATTATTAGCCATTTGAGTTCCACCGTTTTCTTCTTCAACTGGGTGTTACAACAATTTTTATTCCTATTGTTCTCTTATCTACTTATAATATTATACAAATTGCATTGTTTGAAATCGATATGAATTATCGTAGTGGTTAAAATTGACTTAACTATGTATATGTTACATGCATACTAATATTTACAAGTGAATTAAATAAAAGGCTTGTAATTTAATATTATGAAGTTCTGTTTGTCTAACCTTTAGCATAAGTCGTAAATATGGCAACAATCTTCGAGATTGTTTTCCGTAGGTCGAAATGTCGCTTCTCTTCTTCCTTGGAAGCGACTGAGTAAATTTATGACGTCACGTGAGCTCTGTATATTTAATAATGCATCATAGACATAGTAGCTTCTGCCCGCGACTTTGTCCGCGTGAACTCCCGTTTCAATTTGTATCCCCTATTTCATCCCTTTGGTGGATGATTTTCGTGGTGAAAAGAATCTTATCTGAAATTAAATGAATTATTTATTGATAAAAACATGTTGTATCTACATATTATGTAACATTTTTTCCTATCTTAGCTCAGGACCCAAGTCCTGGGCTAGGATTTCCTGTGCTACAGGGCCCAGTAAAATAACAAGTTTGAAAATCGAAACAATTTATAATACCTATTAGTACAATTCAGACAGTAGAACGTTGCCTGGGTTGCCTATTAGTATCGCTGAGCGTGGCAACTACCTGCTAAGGTACAAACTTTGTTTTTGTTTCCGCACAAGTAAATTCATGAATTGTGTTTCTCGCATAAAATGAGGGATTTTAGTTGTGAATCTCTAGTACTACTTCCTGTGTGGTATGCTTCCGCATAACGCCATAGCGGAAAGCATTCCATTTCCTGTGTGTAGGATTTAATTAACTTTTATGGGGTTCATTTTCATTTCACAGTGTGAGAAAATGACTTGTGATAGTCTTGTTTTTTAGCTACTACATATTGCGAGAGTAAATTGTGATGTTTCATTTCTGCAAACTATTTTAGAAACAAAAGTGTATTTGCATTATTTGTACCCTTTTACCCGTCTGTACAGGGGAATACATTTTTTTCAATTGCATGTGGATATTTATGTCTTTTACGCAACAGTATTTTATACAATCTGTACACAATGAGGGCTCTTTAAATCGAGTACCGTGTTTAGGCCACGAGACTTGCCGAGTGGCCTAAGTTTAGTAAGGTACGAGAGTTTTGCAGAGCTAATTGCCTAACTATATTATATGCAATACTTTTTTTACGATTCAACTGAAATAATTATAGGCAGGTTACAAGTGTTTACTTTGTATTTTGTCTCTTTATCAAACAATTTATTGATAACCAGCTTCCACCCGCGACTTCGTCTGCGTGGACCTGGGATAAAAACTATCCTATATTTTAATCCAAGCTACAAACTATCTTAGTGCAAAGTTTCATACAAATCGGGTGAGCTGTTTAAGGTGGTTCGACGACCATACAAAACATTTTTTGACATTCGCAGGCTAACGGCGTAATATTTTAAGAAACTTATGTAACCCACTTTCATGGCTTTCCATTTGCGCGAAATTCCCCCTTCCCTAGAATAAACTTGTATAAATAAACTAGAATAATTTCAGAAATTAAACGATTATTCTCAAAGTTCTCAAGTTCAAATAACAGTTTAAGATTTAATACTAACAGTTACACGGTTTAACTCACGTATTCAATGACACTACGGGCGCGTACTTAGTATTATTTCAACATGTCTCACGAAAGTTTAAATTCGAGTTTAAGATTTAAAGTGATTTAGAGTTGGCTAAACAACATATTTTTGGAGAGCTCTATCTCGGTTAGTAACCTACAGATCTAGTTCTAGTTTCAAATCATCAGTTTAGTCTTCTTAAACATACGTATACATTTTTATTTAAGATACTGCATAGTTTAGGATTCATATTGACAATACAAAAAAAAGTGCGAGAATTTCGTGGTTTGTCGAGTGCTGCAAAGTTAGCACAGGTCTATTATACTGCATACAACGTAAAAAAATCACAACTAGCCGTTAGCTTGCGATTCTAATGTATTTTTATAACTGTCCTAATACTAAAGCAGACAATAATTAAATGTAGGTACCTAATTAAGTCTTGCAAGTCGAATTTTTCTTACTTCCATTAGTCGTATCAGTTTGAAAGTTTCCATAAATATCAATAATTCCACGGTTAAACTCACGGCACTAAATGTTACTCCGGGCGACATGTTTCGAACTCTTCGGGAGTATTTCTTTAGGATGAGTGTTTTTGTGACAGTGTCGCTTGAAACATGTCGCCTGTAGTGACATTTAATACGTGATTTTAACCCTGGAATTATTGCTATTATTTGAAACATGTCTCACGAAACGATCTCTGATCTCACGGAATCTGAAAGTTGAAATTCGATGTTCATAATATGTTTATACGTATACAAAAATGATTTCTATTCACAGCTCCTGTATAATTGTTGCAGAAACCCTGTACGACGTGCCAACGGGTATGATAGTGTTGCTGTCGTTCCTATACGGCACGATATCGGTGCTGGCAGTAGTCGGCAATTTCCTGGTGATGTGGGTGGTCGCCACATCGCGGCGAATGCAGAGCGTGACCAACTGCTATATAGCGAATTTGGCGCTTGCTGACATCGTTATAGGACTCTTTGCTGTGCCGTTTCAGGTAAAACTTACTTTTAATTGATTGAATCGGGCGTTACCTTGCCGAATAGGTATAAGCTGCATCGTGACTTAAGATACTAGCAGAATATCAGTGCTTGCTCTCGCGAGCAAAGCAAAACTGAGCTAGTACCTACCTTTTTGGCATTCTTGCAACGCACAGTATTGTTTTAACTGTTCTTTTATTTTTTATTTTCTCTCATTTCCATTTTTTTTGTGTGCTTTTTTATTAATATTTTTTTTTGTTTGACGTTGCTAAATGCCAAATAAATGATGTATTTATCTATCTATCTATAAGATTAAAATAATCGTGCGTTAATCGTCATTCAATATCAAGAAAAACCTTTTTGAAACAAAAAATGGACGTACTGCCTATAAACGGATCCGTTTGTATGCAGTATAATAGATCACTTGCTGGTCGAAGCGGCGCATAAAGGCCCACAATAAATCAACAATAATAAAAATGCAGTATAATATAATATGCATGCGGTGCGGAAACCGCTTGTCCGCATACCTTGAATCATCCCGCCATTACCGTCTATGCTTGCCCTGTCTACGTCGCCTTTGCGGCATCCACTTGGTGGCTAATACTAGCCCACCTATCAGGATGTTTGTGACAGACGAAGCCGGCCCAATCCCACCTGGGCCTGGTAGTTTTCTCAGGCTCAAGCCTTGAGAATGTGTACATACTCCACTAAATCCGTATATTAACGTGTGGCTCGAAACGCGCGCCGCATGCAAGCTAGCTCGGTGCGGTCAATGTTTACTAGCTGTACAGTCAGCGTCTTATAGTTAGTAGACTTAGTAGCAGCCAAGGTAGCCAAATATGTCTGAACTCGTCTTTATTACTGTAAGAATAAGAGTGTGTCACGAAATATTTGGCTACATTCTGGCTGCTACTAACTATATGACGCTGACTGTACTAGAAAACGCGGCTTAAGGTGGTAACATACTCGACCGTAAATGTCAATTAACATGGGCTTTTACGAGTTGCGCACAAATGTGTCGTTGTCGGGAAAAATGCACCCAGGTATATATGAAAATAGGTTGTTCCGTGTTTTACCGATATATGTTTCATCTAATGTATGTTTCGCAGCAATTTTATTCATAATATTTTTTCAAAATCAGTAAACTTTTCTGGAATGTTATAAAACAAACCTAATAACCTAATCTGGGTTCTACAGAATTACCTTTTAGCTAAAGAGAAATTCGATGAAACGAAAAACGTTTGACGGTGAAATAAGGGTACACCACTAAAATATATTAAAAAATATTGAAAATATTAATGGCCAATCAAAATTGATTATATTAATTTAAACATTAACAATTTTCACAAATTATTTTTATCAAAATGATATGTATAGCGATATCGCTAGAAGTATTAATACCCGCATATGCCCAGGCTGCTACCAACCAAGGATATTGCAATATTTGCAATAAACCCGAAACGTCAAGTAACTCCAAGGAAATGGCAATAAAAATATTTGATTATACGCGATTATGTCGCGTTTAGTTAAAAAATTAAGTTCTTTTTTCATAGGTCGCCACTAGTGACATTCCAATGTATTAAGAATAAGTGTTTATTGCAGACTACCGCTATTGATACACCCCTGGCATGGACCCAAAACAAATGTTCCCGAGGGCAAAATTAAAAACGTTAGGTAGTACAAGTACCTACCTAGTGTTTTTATTGTTAAGCCCCCTGGCTTTTAAAACATGTCCCGAGCGTGCACAGCCCTGTGTCGAGAGTACATGTATTTGTCTCTAGCCTTCGACACAACGGTTCATCAAATCAGTAAAGGATCGGCAAGTTTCAAGTTTTTCCAGCCAACTGTATTTTTTTGTGAGGCAAACGATTCTAATGAGCACAATCTCGGTGGGGTTTGCGTCATTTCGCCCCAGATATTTCTGACCCAGTCCGATTGAGAGCAACGAGCGAAAAACTAGAACCTGTCACCCAATCTCTTTTGCCTCCCACCTCCCTTTAGACCCTTTTCCCCTAGTCTCCTATAGTTGTTTTAAAATTAGGAGAGAAAAAAATATATATATACTCATATATATCTGATTAAGGGGCTCCCATACGCCAATGACCTTCGTTCTGAATCCCTTAGTTTTCTAATGTTTTTTGTAGCTTATTATATTAACAACAACGGCTTTAAGCAATATAATTCTATCTGCAGTGCAAAAGTATTCAGAATGACTCAAAACTTGTCGAAAATCGATGAAAACCTCGGGTAGCCCCTTAATGTGAGCAGAAACTAAACTATGAAATTCAGAGTACAATTGTCCTTAATTCTATTTAAATGCTTTTTTCAGAGAAGTTTGTACAATTAAGGATATCAATGTTTGTAACTTTTTCATTATTATTAAATAATTTGCAAGCACGCTTAATGAGTTTGTTCCCGTCATAGTTAGTTCGATTGCGAGGAATACAGAAAAAGTATTTCTTACGACACTGGCGCTCTCGTCTGCGCGAAACCCTAAAATAGTTATTTATGCTACAAGTGTGGAAAGTAGGTGATTTCCGACGAGTGTCATTTTTATACATGAGCGAGTGAAGCGAGCGAATGTATAATTCGACACGAGTCGGAAATCATCTTTACGCGCGTGTATCATACAACGTTTTACTATGCCTTGTGTGAGGAAATATATTAAATGTTGAAATGTCGATTTAAAATAGATAGGTTAAAATTTAAGAACCTAGGTAGATTGTCAGGACCTACTTATTACCTGGAACTGCATTTAACGACTTCTCCTCATATTTTGCTGTCAATCTTATTCACTTAAACGTTAAAACCATTCTGTTGTGGTTTTGAAACACAATTAATTTTGAGTAAGTAACTCAATATATTAAACAACAAAAAGACGCTGTACCGTCGAAGTTCTAAGAAACATACTGACACTATTGAAACGCTATTATTATTGATTACTCATTATTATTATTGATTACTCACTTTCACTCGTCATTTTTAACATATTTAGGTACATAAAATAACTCCAAAATAAACAACAATCACAACAATGGCGAGCTTTTTAGTTTTAAATACATGCACGGTTAACATATGCGCATTGCGCATGTGCAAGTCGCCATACTGTCGTATCGCAAAAGGCATAAGAAAGATATGCGTTCAGCCAAACATATTAAGTGAATATTGAAAATTACTTAATTTATTGACCAAATTCAAAATTCATAAAGATCAATAAATCATTTTATACATTATTAGTATTTATGTCCCTTTTATATGAAAGTAAATGTGTAATTGAAATATTTGTAAAACTTTTCTCGAGTAATAAAAACTCTTTGCATCGGGCTGACGACGGACATGAAAATTAAAAAAAAATTGAAAAGTAAAAAGCACTAGTGCGAAAAAGTGGCACTTTCCGCACGATTTGGGTGCTTGGAAAACGCTCTTTTCGAGCACATGCATTGTAATAGTTATTTACGATACAAGTGCCGAAAATAGGAAATTCGCAACGAGTGGTGATAAATTAAAACACGACCGTAGGGAGTGTTTTAAATCGACACGAGTTGCGAATTACCTATTCGCACGTGTATCGTACAACGTTTTACTGTACATACGGCTCTTTAAAGTTTCGACATATGCACGAAAAGTGCTCTTTTCTGCACTAGTGCGGGAAAGTGGCACCATATGTACTGTAAATTATATTATGCAATAGTTGTGGCGATCCCGTGACGTTTAAAGATGCGGTCAGTTTCTGTAAAATAGTGTCGGGTGAAATCAAACTTGTGATGATGGATTTGTAGGTATTCATTGTTGCGTTCCTGGTGGTGAGTATAAGGTCACCACAGTTCGCAAGGGAAGGGTGTGCTGTGTGGAGATAGAGGGACCTACATTGCATTTGACGCTATATATCTATCAACACAACGACTCCCTAAATCGATAAAATGTTAGTAACGCGCTTGTTATTCTTTAGGAGTAGTAAGCGTCCGTAGGCTACTCTTTGCCACCTGTACTTTATTGCCCGCAGGGCCACGGAGCTTTTTAAACGAGCGACCGAAGCGAAAGAAAATCTCTGCTCCAGTATGGGTAAAAAATAATCGTATGTCTCCTCTATAGGTCGCATTTCTCAACCAGTCCTCGTGAACTTTTGTGATCATGTTCGTTAATTACATGGTTTATTTTTTTAAGATTTTGAAATAAAAAAATATATCGAAAAGTGACACGTACTTGCTAGTTTTACAGCTCACAGACTCACTAGTATTCTTAATGGTTAAAAAAAAAACTTAAAAGCCAAATGTATAAACGATTTTTTAGGGTTCCGTAGTCAACAAGGAACCCTTATAGTAATACTAACAATTACACGGTTCAACTCACGTATTCTATGTCACTACGGGCGACATGTTTCGAACTCTTCGGGAGTTCTTCTTCAGGATGAGTGTTTTCGCGGCGGTGTCGCTTGTGATACACACACTCATCCTGAAGAAGAACTCCCGAAGAGTTCGAAACATGTCGCCCGTAGTGACATAGAATACGTGAGTTGAACCGTGTAATTGTTAGTATTATTTCAACATGTCTCACGAAAGTTTAAATTCGAACCCTTATAGTTTCGCCATGTCCGTCCGTCTGTCTGTCCGTCTGTCTGTCTGTCTGTCCGTCTTCGGCTTAGCTCAGTAACCATTACTACTAGAAAACTGTCATTTGGCATGGGTATATAAATCAATTACGCCGACAAAACGGTACCTACAATAAAATCTTGAAAAAAACATTTTTTAGGGTACCTCCCCTACACTTAAAGCGGGGATTTTTTTTTCTCGTTAAACTCATGGTGTGGGGTTTTGTTAGATAGCTCGTTTAAAAATATTATGGGTTTCCTATAACCATTTTTCAAATCAGTAATTCTTTTGCGAGATATTGGGCTTTAAAGCTCTAATTTTTGTTCGAGTCATGTGTCCCCCCCCCTGCCGGCTAAATGGCTACTACTGGGGATGTGAAAAAAATCGTGGTAGTAGTACATAATATATAATGAATTTAAAAGGAAAACTATCACGGACAAGTAGGCATAAGTAGTTACCGAGTAATAGTCGACCAACTTAATGTGTACTTGGACAGGCCAATTTTCGTACAAATTTGGGTGACGCAACCGCACCGCACGTCGATGTAACGAAGATAGACAGGCAACTACGGAACCCTACACTGCGCGTGGCCCGACACGCCTGAGCAGTATTTTACTGACAAACATTTAAAAGTATCCAGATACGAAATGCGATATAAAATATAAGATAATAACTGGACGCTCTAAAATAGAGTCAGGCGCTGGCACTGTTAACGTTTTTCATACGATTTTTACGACCATAGTCTAGCGTGTAATTCTGTGTATACCCTTGGGTATACACCAGTACACCTTCGGGGGACGACGGAAACAGCAGGAATTACTCAATTTGATCCTTAGGGATTAGTTCACTGTTTCATGTGCATGTTAAAATTTTATGATAAAAAAATAAATCCCAAAAGCGTAATTGGCAAATCAATCCATTTCCATCATCATCATCTCATTTGGTAGGTATTTTTAGAGTCATCATCATCATCATTATATCAGCCTCCCCAAGAGTGCCAAAGGGACCGGTCCTGCGCCACCCGCATCCAGCGGACTCCCACGACCTTTACCAGGTCATCACACTGGGTCAGTCGACAATCTTTCCGCTCCAGCGTTTGATGTATTCAAATGATATGTAATTCGTTTTGGAGCAAACACTCGCTCGTACTTATTTAAACGCATTACCAAGTGTATGTAAGCGAGACTCAATGATATTGAGATGGAATTGGAAAGAAATTGTTGCAAAATGGAGTCCTGACTTTATTTAGCTTTGGCTCTGAAATGAAAAGCAAAATACCATCATCCTCCTAGCGTTATTCCCGGTGCACCTAATCCTAAGATTTGGTATAGGCCCTAGTTTTACGAAAGCGACTGCCATCTGGCCTTCCAACCCAGAGGGAAAACCAAACCTTATAGGGATTAGACCGGATTCTCCGGGATGTTTTCCTTTACCGACAAGCCACTGTGAAATAATAAATTATATTTGGTTAAGGCAAAATACCATGACAGCAACGAATAGGCTGCCAGGAAACTTAAGTATAATAAGTTTCTGTCAAAAAATGTATTTATGGTACAAGCTTTTATTGCCGACTGTACTTTTCTGTATACCATCATCAACACTCATTGAGCCGATTCTAACGAGCCCAAACCCAACGGGGTTACGTTGGTTAAATACTGAATTCCCATGGCCACCTTCTGTCTCCGTCATCACATCAGCAGCATTGAATTGTCATCCAAACTTTACTAACAGCCAAAATTTCAGCTCCATCGGAAAACGGAAAGTGACTCAAAAATGGATTGCAAATTTTGACGGACAACTTACATACCTACTTACAATACTTACAATACGAACAGGGTCGTTAATATAAACCTTGTAAAAAAATACGCCAAGTTTCCGGTATTTTGTGCCGTTAACAATTTTCATTTGCAAGACAGATGTCTTCTTTTGTGAAACCCCAAGGCCTCCAAAAAAGTCTTTTGATTAAGAGAATATTTCGCACCTTTAGAACGGAACTGACCGAACTCAAAAAAAAGTCAAATAAGTATATACACGGTGGAATTTAATCGGTGAACAGGAACCCATTTTTCTAATTCAGTAATCGATGGCGGTCACGTCTATGTAGTACTTAAGTGGAACCAAGTTTTTTTTATCATTACTAATTTTTAAGTTGAAATTAAATTTTAATTAAAATTTATTGTCACCCTATTAATGGTTTAGTCTGAAAAGTTTAATACCTCTTTTCAAACTATCAGCCATAGAAACTTAAAACATAAATGAGCAATAAGCTGTCAATTTGTCATTGTCAAATTCATAACAAATTGCTTCAAATCGTCTGATCTGTCTAGTTTCCCGCCAAAGCCAGCAAGCACTTGACGTATGTACACTTACGAGTAACTTCCCTTCAATAAAAGTAGGGTGTCCATTTATTCAGTCAGTGTACATTTTACCGATGTTAATTAAGTGTGATTAATTAGATTGTGAGCTATATTGCACGAGATCTCACGTATTGGTTTCTGTGTAGATTCATAATTAAGATTTTTGGATTCCTGATCACCGATTAAATTCCACCGTGTATAGATCGCCTCTAAACAACCTATTGCGACTTAAAATCTTTACTTGCGTTGTCCCAAAAAAAATTGTTTTTGGATTAGGTCGGTTCCGTTCTAAAGAAATAAAGAAAGACAGATACATTTATTCACAAACACACAGGACACACATGGTTATTAAATAATAAAATAAACAAGAAAAGCACATAAAACTTGAAACAAGTATGTTATTAGTTATGTGCTTTTCTTGTTTATTTTATTATTTGACGAGGTCGCGGGCACCAGCTAGTACATATTTTATTAAAATTTCATAAAATGAGATTTTAGATGAGATAAAATACTATAGTATTTACTTGATTGTGTCGTAAAATCATGTATCGTTTGAGTAGGCTGACTAAAAAAAGGAAAATACAGACCCAAATTTGTTTTTTTTTTCTATCGAGGAAATTTGAAGCAATCATGTATCCATAAAATCAGATGAACAACCATATAGTCAAGAATCATATATCTGAAATTCATACCTTATTGTTTCTTAATCAAGTCAGAACGCCGTTTCAAAGCACGCGATAATTTCCAATGCACCGCCTTATGTACTAGCTATTGCCCGCGACGTTGTCCGCGTAGAACTTTAAGGTGCGATTTATGGACTTCATCGCGCTGCAATTCACAGAATTCCCCCCTTTCTTTCTTTCTATGACAAAACGCATGCTTGTTTACAACGCCCATGCAGTTACGCTTTTGTGTGTGACCGCGTACGTGCCACAATACAACGCTAAGCTTCTATGAACGCCTTGGTCGCTATATCACTCAAATAACATATAAATATAATCCTCCATCTTTCCTCGAGTGAGGGAAAGTACTAGCTACTGGCACCATTCTGAAAATGACGGCTGGTAGGTTTGCCTGTCCAATACAACATGATATAGTTAAAATTACATAAGCTGTCCGTTTAGCACCTGAAAGCTTATCTTGTGAACAATGGCGCTGTTTCCTATTGTATATGCCCACCGCAAATCCTCCGACCAGATAGAATTAAGCAAGTAACAATAAAACTCATACAAATAGGTACCATCTCCTCTAAGCCACAAGGTTGAAATTGCTATAGCATAACACTTATGATAATGATACTTGAACATTGAAAGCCGCAGCCAGATAAGTCACCGACGTTTTAGTGCGTCCACAAAGATTGTTATTAAGTTAACAACATAACTTTTTTAATGAGTTAAGCTATAGCAATTTCAACCTTGTGACTTAGAGGAGATGGTAGCTATTTGTAATTTTATCTGGTTGGAGGAATTGCGGTGGGCTTTTATACAATAGGAAACAGCGCAATTGTTCACAAGATAAGCTTTCAAGTGCTAAACGGACAGCTTATATAATTTTAACTATATATGATTGGATCGGGCATGTCAAATCTACCTTGCAATATATTAAGTAAGTGTAGTAATAGTAATAAGTAATGTAAGTTTTATCTGCTATGCCTTAAGGTTGACTGGTAGAGATGCTTTAAGTCCGCCTTTTGTACCATAAGATATTCTTTTGTGCAATAAAGATTAAGTAAATAAATAAATAAGTATGTCTTCTGTATGTCAGGTTCTGTTGTGTGTTAAATTGTATGTAAGCGTTGTATTGTGTAACCTAACCTAATAATAATATTAGAAATAATAATTAAAATTTAAATGTATTTAACTAACACCTCTTATATGAGCTGAAATAACAGATTTAATTAATTAATTCATTCATTCATAATCCTTCACAGCATTTTGTGTGCTTGTTTATTTGGGAGCTTTCGTCAAACTGACGATGGCAACTTAAGCAGGTGAATGTAAAAAAAAAAAGCGGCCAAGTGCGTGTCGGACCACGCACAATGAGGGTTCCGTGCCTATTAAAAAAGTCGTATCGTTACTGAAATCTTATCGCACTTACGAGTACGTCCTTATCTTTAAGGAAGGCAGTTTTTTAAAAATATCTCAAAAACCTTTGAACCGATCTTGTTCAAAACAATTTTCGCTGAGAGGATTTAATAAGCCCCATGAGCATAATTTTTTTCATATTTTTAAAATACACGGTTCAAAAATTAGAGGGGGGGGGACACAATTTTAGTGACTTTCGAGGAGATTATCTCCGACTCTATTCACTTAATCAAAAAAATTGCTGAGAAACCTTATATTTATTTTGAAAGGCCTATCGATTGATGTGCCACACGTGGGCTTGCAATGAAAAAAAAAATTTGACTTTCAGTTTTATGTATGGAGTGCACCCCTAAAACATTTTTTTTTGTAATTTAATTACAAAACTATGTAGCGGTTAACAAAATTCACCTATTCTCAAAATTTTATTGAAATACACCTTATAGTTTTGTACTACTTACTGTATAGTGACATACGGACGGACAGACAGACAGACAGATATGACGAATCTATAAGGGTTCCGTTTTTTGCCATTTGGCTACGGAACCCTAAAAATTGCGATTAAAAATAATGAACACACTTCAGTTATTTCACTCGGGTCTATTCCAATTAAGAACAGTCATTAATTAAGCTTACCTTTCAACCAGGGCTGTTATTCGGTTTCTTCTTCTTTCTATTATTATAACGCGCTAATGCGTCTCACCTCATCCGTCAAGCTTAAAGAAAATAGACCTCTGATTACGCTTAGTTACTATGAATCGCGCCGTCAAGATATATTTGTGGGTGAACGGCGAGGTGACGTTAAAACAAGTGACGGAATACCGGCCCCAGGGCCGTTAGGACGAAAACGCACAGACGTATCTCCCTCTCTGTTGCACTTGCTAGTTTGAGCGACAGAGAGGGAGATACAAGAACGAAGTTCGTTTTCGTTTCGCGGTAGCCCCTCAGGTAGAGCAATTAACGAAGCCGCGGCGATCTCAGTACATCAAGTCGCCCAAGTTGTACAATGAAATAGACATGCATACATTTTGCGCCTTATTACAAAGGGATAAGGTGCTAAAGTGTATATTTGACGACGACTGTATAGTGCGGTTTCTTATTCTAGACCGGAGTGGTAATCACGAAACGTTTCGAACGCGCGTAAGGACCATTTAACTGTCATGCTTCCATATAAACAGTGACATTTAGATCTACCGGACGCGCGTACAATGCGTTACGTGGTCGACCTGCGGATCTGATACAGATCCATCGGTCCAAAAAAGCCAAAAAAAAAAACTATACAGGAGTAGCGACTCCATTATTAAAGTAAGTACTTAGTCTATTGTTTTAAATACAAAATTGACAATATTGCTAAGCAAGTCGTTTTTAATGTGGCCTCCTTTCCTTAGTCATAAAGACGCTTTTAGGTTGAAAAAAAATGATATTTATTTTAAGTACAGTATCAATTAGCGGTTACACTCAATAATAAAATACAGTCGCTTTGTTTACCACTTAACAATGAAAGACAATCGCATTGTTTACTAGCCGCCAAGAGAAGTGAATTCGGTCTAGAATAAGAATCCGCACCATACAAAAATCGTCGTCGCGTGCAATCGACCAACCAGTGCGGTCCTGTACTTTACTTCAGTTACAACTTCAGTTAATAAGTTCACATAACGCGTGCAATTAATTCTGAAGTAGTTAAATAAATAAATAAATAAACCATTTATTTCAGGCATCTAAGGCCCATAACAACAAATACCTTAAAGCCTAACATACATACAATACATATTTAAAAAAAAACGAATTATTTACTAATTGTTAAGGTAAACGTCCCAATATTTCAACCTAAATTCCAATAATTGACAGCCTGTTCACATCTTTTGCTATATATGTCGGTAAATGATAAAATATTAAATCGCTAGCCCGCCACGCAGTCCGCGTGGAACTCGTTTATATCGTAGCTACTTAGAAACTTTCACCCCACATTTCACCCCCTTGAGGCATGATTTCCGGAAGTAAAACTATCCTGTGTGCTTGCTCCGGACTCAAACTATCTCTATACAAAAGTTCATATAAATCGGTTCAGCGGTTTAAGCGTGAAGAGGTAATAGACTGACAGACAGACAGGCAGACACACTTTCGCATTTATAATATTAGTACGGATGTTTCGTTACGTGACAACATAGGATTACATTCCTATATTATATACTCTCCTGACCGATTTCGGCCACGGCGACTGCTTCAACTCCGGCGTTGCTCTCGCTCATGTGCTGTGTGGCTCACGTAGCCGACCTTATTTATGAAGACCCGAGTACACAACGGGCACGTGAGCACACCATTCACAAAATTATAGCTGATCACCGCAGGTGGTCGGGCCTTCAGCTCGTCCCGTTTAACATCAAGCTCTTTACATCGGCCGGATTCAAACATTGATGTTTTCTTTTTAACTAAATCTCCCTTCCCGGCGGTTGGCTGCCTGATCCTCCCACTGGAGAGGGTCAATTTCGCAGTTTTTCATGTGGCGCACCCACACATCCACACACACACCCACACACACACACACACACACACACACACACACACACACACACACACACACACACACACACACACATACATCCACATCCACACACCACACATCCATCATGTGGCACATCCTTGTACCTAAGGAGTTGTCCGCCATGCTTTCGCTTGCCCTCCTCATGTTCCGAATAGAAGATGTGCTTTGCCACTCGACCCACTGCCATCCTTGAAACGTGGCCGTCCCAGCGAAGTTATCGTCTTATAAGATAAACTTCGATTTATGCTTGTATGTAACACAAACTCACTAAGTTGGGACTACAAACTTTACCTCTTTGTTATACCAATAAGTTAGATAATATTTGCCCAGAGACATTTTGAAGTAAGTGCTTATACATAGAGTGACATAGACGAGGAGATATGCTAATTCTTAGTCTTTATAGGTTTTCAGAGGTCGTTCATTTCCATTGTAAAGTAGAAGCATAAACAGTTTTGTTTTTCTCCTCTTTGCATCTAACGTCTTTATTTATGGCAAGCCGTAGGCAGTTATACTTGGGGCACACCGAAATGATCGGAAATGGATAAATTAGGACTAAGTTACCTGAAAATCTTCTTTTTAGGGTTCCGTAGTCAACAAGGAACCCTTATAGTTTCGCCATGTCCGTCCGTCTGTCTGTCTGTCCGTCTTCGGCTTAGCTCAGTAACCATTACTACTAGAAAACTGTAATTCGGCAAGGGTATCAATCACGCCGACAAAACAGTACAATAAAATCTTGAAAAAACTTTTTTTTTAGGGTACCTCCCCTACACCTAAAGCGGGGGTGTAATTCTTTTTTTCTCGTTAAACCCATGGTTTGGGGGTTATCGTTGGATAGCTCGTTCAAAAATACTATGGGTTTTCATGTGAAGATGTAGAATTTGTAGAGCGTGGCTGGTAGTGGTAGAGTTACGCCGTGTGGAGTAGGAAGCTTGGCGCTAATTGCGATCTGATATCTTTTTCACGCTGAAAGCTGTATGAGCTATGAAGTCTTGGCATCACTTTACATGTAATGTTTTTGGTGGGATATTTTATACGAAGAAGAAATGCGACTTATGTTGATTTTTGCTTACCTACTCAACAAGAGTTCCGGTGAGAAACGTCAAAAGCTATTAATAATATATTTTCAGTTGCAAATTAGGAAACTATGACTATAAACCTGAAAATCAGGTAATCCGGGACTGATCGAGGTTTGAACTTTGTAATACGGCAAGCACGAAAATTTGCGATCATCTTCAGCCTTGAATCATTTTATTTTAATTTTATTTATTTATTTATTTCAGGCCGGGGCCCATAAAGTTGTTAGTTACATTACATTAATTAAAATTGCTAAATTAAATTAGATTAAATATGCAATACAATAAATAAGATTATACAATTAAATTTATAGACCAAGCATTATCTGCCTCCACTTATTATAGATGGAGCAGTCAAATTTATTAGACAGCACCATCAGGATGCTGTTGCCGCTGCTCCGAGCGCGACAGACCAGGGATGCCACTTTCTTGCGGATGATCGCGTGGAACCCATCCTTGCGCTCCTCCGCAAACATTCCGGACGCGCTACAGAAGCGGGGCAGCTGCATCAGCATCCTAAAGATGTTGTTGTATTGGACACGCAGCGCACTGACAGCCCTACAAGTATACATTTTACAATACACCCGCACTTCCTAACTTGTCCCACAATTTGCCATACAAGATAGTGTCAAATGGTTTTTACAAATCAAGGAAGCACGCGTATAGTTCCCGTCAAACAACTTGAACATGCGGGACGAAGTGGGGGGGCAGCTCGCACGTACAATTCGCCTCTGCGCAGGCAAGGTCATTTGCTCAAGTTGTTTGGCGGGAATTATACACCGGTGAATTCCTCTCCGTGTAGTATTTGACAGCTCCTTTGGGACATAGAATTGCCGTTTCCGTAGACAGTCCAGCTCGGAAACCGAACTGGGCGTCATGCAATTGTATATACACTGAGAAAAATGTCGTTTTGGCTTCATTTTAAGATATCGTTAAATTGATCTGAATTATGATTAATTACAATAAAATAAAGTGACCGTAGGTAAATACCAAGCTAGAATTCTACCATATAACGAAATAATCGAATATCTAAATGAAGTAATGCAATAATGTGGCGACCTTTCATCATAAGATTTAGTCACCGAATATAATATTACTATCTTGATACAATATCTTGCTGTCCTATTAAAATAAGACTATATTACAGAAATTCGATGATACTCCAGAGAAAGATTATAATTATATTACACGAGGAAACTGTCACCATATTGTATTAAGAAATTCCTAGTTAAATTGCAGAACGTAAATTGAAATACGGTAAAGGCACCTTACTGAAGTAAGATAGAATTAGTATGACTTGTCATATTATTTACGTTGTTGCCGTACATCTTTTTGAAGGTTGGTAATTTTGAAATATCATATGCATCCTAATTATATACAAACCTGTCACACAAAAATACGGTAAAACGTACAATTAATGCTTATGGAATCATACTTTACGAAGAACATGGTAAAATTCGCCGCAGTTGGCCGGCCGCGGGACGCGTCTCACCCGTCAGTAACCATTTGTTCCTCATCGATTGCGCACGCGTAACAGTGACGACCGATAATACTAAAGTATTTTTAAAAACTGTGTGATGATGGATCAACCCACGGCAGATTTAATGCAGAGATGGATTTAGAGACCGAGACGAGAGATTATGTGTTAAATTATAATTAATTTAAAAAAATGTCAATAAACCCTTTTTGCTAACATTTTGGTTTATTGTGCTCTCTTTTGGTTAAGTATTTTTGATATCAGTGTCCATTAGCAATGCTGAATGCAATACTTTTACATGTAATTTAGCTCTTCCTACTATATATATGGATACTGATATCTTCATCAGATGGAATACAAAAATATAAGGAAAACGTAGATAAAAAGTAGGAAGAGCTAATAGGAAAATAACGAAAATATGAAGAAAGCACGTACATAGTAACGGGAAAGGATACAGGAATATGAGGAAAGCATACATAAATAGTAGGAAGAAATGCTAGACATACAACGAAAATATGAGGAAAGCACATAAACAATAGTAGGCAAGCATACAAAAATATGGTGACTGTCAGATGGCCATATGAGGTCTTCCCACAACGTACGATGACTTTCACCGTAAAAGCTGGTTACGAAGCACGAAATATTTGTCTGCTTCCTACTAAGGGCGTGGTGACAGTTCATCATATAATATCGTGAGCAACAGGGACAGTAGTTTCATCGTACTTTTTGGTGATATCAGTATGCTCTCTACTTTACGTGAAATCATCATTATTTTAACTGAATTCACCTAAGTTTTTGATGAACAGTTTTCTCAGTGTATCTAATAAGTATGTCATTAAGTAGGGCGTCAAATACCTGAGCCAAAATGGTCGCAAGTGAGATGGGTCTATATTTGGAGATACTGGCCACATCCCCAGTCTTGTTCTTGACTATAGGCACTACAATAGTTTTTGTCATCTCATCAGGCACGAAACCATGTCCCAGAAACAAGTTAAATAGAAGGGAGAGTACCCTAGGCAAATGCACCCCGGCATGCTTCAGGTGCTCAATGCTGAGACTGTCATGACCAGAAGACTTTTCGTTTCATCCCCTTGATAACATTACCAACCTGCTTGGCCGTAAATATCACAGAACGAGTGGTCACGTTCAGCTCAGCATTGGTCACCTGGTCCGACGCGCTATCGAGTACGGCGGCTTTAACACTGAAGTGCCGTTTAAACAAGTTAGCAACATCACTGTGATCACTTATTCCCTCGACATCGGCAGGTTGGCCCGGCTTAACATTTAACTTGTTCGTCTGCTTCCAAAAGTTTTTAAAATCCCTATTGGCGTGAAGTGAAGCTAGCTTATCCATTTTTAACTGATCCTGTCTATCTTGACACCATTTTATTTTACTCTTAAAAACTCTTCTACTCTGACACATATTGATGTACACTGGGCCACTCGAGGGTTTCCCAGCTTGGACCCAGGTAATAAAATGTAACCGGGCCTCCCTGTGATGATGAGCGACATATTTATTCCAGCCCGGGATGTACCCCGCCTCTTCTCTTAGGTCTGTCGTGTCGGGTCGTGTTTTCTTGACGTATCGTTTTTTTTAATTTTTTTTTGGTCATTAAAACCTGCACGAGCACCCCTGACCTAGGTCTGATCGTTTAGCCAGGCCCTACTCCAACTTTTTACCCCGAGGCAAATCTTGAAATGTCATATTTTTCTGGGGGTCACACGGAGAGACCCTACACTTGTTCCATACATCACCAGGTCGTAATTACACTATCAGTGAGAAATCAGTGTTTTTGCAGCTTTATTTGTTTGTTTTTTTAAGAATTTCTCAATGGATCGACATGGGAATTGTATGTTCGATAAGCAGGTGACTAAGCTTGCTTATCCTAAAAGAAAAATGAATTATGATGAACAACTACGAAAAAACGACGTTTTCTTAAATCGACTATTTTTTTAACTTAAACATCCTGTAGCTCCTAAAGTATCGATCATAGAGTAAAAATAAATATGACCAATTTTGTAGGAAATTTTATGGAGAAACTTTTATCTGAAGTAATTATAGTTATGATGAATTACGAAAAAATGACGATTTCTTAAATCGACTATTTTTTTTCTCTTTGTTTACTTTAACACCCTGTAGCTCCCAAAGTATTGATCGTAGAGTAAAAATCGCCGAGTCGAATCTTTTGTCTGAAGTTATTATAACGCTATTTGTACAGATATTCGAGATATGTACGAAAATCTGAAAAAGGTACCTTCAACCCCTCCCCTACACCCCGACCCTCGAGGACTTTTAGTATGTTTATCTGGACACCACAAGGTATAATTGTACCAATTTACAAAACTACACGAATGATTTCCCCTGATTTTATTAATTTTCTTATGCTAAAACGATAATGATATAGAGAGAAAGAATATAATGGAAAAATAAACTATCTTCGTCTGTAGCCTCCGACAGGATTCGAACCAAAAAATATTTAATTAAATAATTTTGTTTCGTTATAAAGGTATAATGTTTTAATTATAGTTTCTATTGCCCCCAGTTCCAAGCTGCACTGCTACAACGGTGGGTGCTACCTCACTTCATGTGCCCATTTTGCCCGTTTGTGCAGGCGCTCAACGTGAACGTGAGCGTTTTCACGCTCACAGCCATCGCCATCGACCGGCACCGCGCCATCATAACGCCTTTGAGGTAAGACCGCTCATCTACCATATTTGCAGTTATGTCCCTTCATGCAGACACCCAACGTAAACATCACAACCATCGCCATCGAACGTCATGGCGTGTCCACGCTCATAGAACTTGGATAATCCTGTATATCAGGCAAAAATATATAACACTAATTGGAGAACAATTAAACAAATTAAAATCATACACATCAAAGACATAAATAAATAATTTACATAATATTAATCGTGCACATAAAATGTAAGAATATCTTTTATTATGTATTTGATTTACGTACGGTATTGCAGTGTCAGCGTCTACAATAACTGTAAACTAGGTCAACCGAGTATAGCTGTTTATCCACTAGAGATGTTCTACCTATCAAGCAAACATATCCCGCCATTCCCGCCCCCGCAAGGTGGACTGATGACCTGGTAAAGATAGCGAGAGTTCGCTGGATGCGGCTGGCGCAGGACCGGTCACTTTGGCACTCTTTGGGGGAGGCGTATGTCCAGCAGTGGATGTCTTTCGACTGATATGATGAAATACCTACCCTATGCTAGTCAATGCAACTAGACGATAATTCTAAGGCATCGTATCCTGCTTCACAAATCAATGACAAGGCTATTAGGCTTTTTAGTCCAGGCAATGAACTGACAACTTGTATGGAAAAAATGTCAATTTTGGAAATAATTTATAATGTGCTTATTTTTTATGTGTAACGGATATATTATCAATTAAATAGTTACCCAGCGACAAAATCCGACAAAATTCCAGACATCGAAAAAATGATAAGTTAACTGGCTCCTGAAAAGTCAGTAAAAATATTAATAAATGTTTATGTCTTTATTTTGGTTCATTTACATTTTCTCTATAATATTCAAGATAAATCGTACAAAAAAAGATAATGCATGCTTCATTTAAATCTACATAATTACTTCCGGGTGGAAAGTTTGTCGGATTCTTGACTAAATCATCTTAGAATAACATTTTCAAATGAAATCAACAAAAAAAACGCTATTATAAATTGTTTTTCATAACCGTATTTTGCCTGGAGTATATGCAAGCATTCGATAGGTTTACGGCTGCTCAATTAGCTTAATGGATGGAATGAATATTGCTAGATGAGCCTGAGCTAATTGATAAACCACTCTTGCAGTTTATATTTCTTGGTTGCGTTTATAAATGTCTTCACAGTTGTCTGCGGATTAATTACGGTAATTTAATCGTAATTTCCTAAGAAATTTGGTTCCTTTGAACTGCCGACTTTTTCAGACAGCGGTCGTTAACAAAGCCGGTACAAAGGTAATGGTGCCGGTAACTTTGGGACTGACAGTTCGCCTGTCACCGCATGACTTTTCGAAAACAAAGATTTGAAATATATGTATCGATTTAATCTATAAAAGAAAACTTCCTGAGAGATCATCAACGCACAGCCGAAACTACTGGGATTAGGAACCTTAAATTTACTCCAGAACTTCCTTATATGACGTAGGCAAGGAAAAAGACGGGATTTTTGGAAATTCTCTCCCTAAGGGAGTAAAATAGGGGTGCAAAGTTTTGTATGCTGGAAACTTCTTTTTTTAGCTGTAGACTTGAAACTTTGTAGGAAGATTACTTATTAAAATACAAAAAAGAACTTTCAGCGTTTTAGAAAATTCTACCCCTAAGGTATTTAAATAGGGGTGCAGTGTTTATATGGGGGAAACTTATTTTTTTTAATTAGAGGTTGACACTTTGGTAAAAAGATTTTTATTAGGATACAAATAAAGGCATTACCAGCGTTTTATAAAATTCCACCCCTAAGGGGGTTAAATAGGTGCGCAAAGTTTGTATGCGGGAAACTTTATTTTTTGAGCTCGAAACTTGAAACTTTGAGACCACCGTTGTTTTATACAGACCACCGATGTATAAAATAAGTATTTTGGTGGGCGGTATGTTCAGCCTTTTTACTACTTTACGAACTCTATAGCTTTTGAGATGAAATATTATCATCTCATGTGTCAAGGCAGTCAATAAAGTCATGTCGATATAAAAATACGTTTTCTTGCAAACAAATTAAAATAAATCACCAATAGCGTGAACAGTTGTATTGTATTGTATTGTATACCTGTGGCATTACATTCAAATTAACATTCATTATTTGAGGATAATTAAACAAATTGTTGTACATTAGCACAAAGTTAACTTATAATGTACATGTATTTTATGAAGAAAAGAAATCTAAATCGAAATCTATAAATGCATATTAAACTAGCGCCATAGCAAAATTTAATTACTAGTCCTTCGACCCAAATCGCGTGCCTCATGTCATAAAATAATTTAATTTCGTGAATATTCGTTGGACATAAGCCGATTACTGATTAAATACCATTCATGTTCAACCTGAAAAGTCAAAGCTGCAATTAAAGTCGCTTTATCAACTGAAAGATATCACGGGTGTAAGATATCGACCTAAAAGTTAATTTTAAAAGTCTAATTATATTTTGTTTAGGTACCTTGAGTCACTGAAGTTGAAAGGAAGGGAGAAAAAGCTGGGCATGAATATCCGTTGCTATAGCTCGCGGACCAATAGCATCGTGTTTATTTTTCAACTATCAAAATTCTCTGAGTCCGCCGGATGCGGGTGGCGTGGGACCGGTCACTTTGGCACTCTTTGGGGGAGGCCTATGTCCAGCAGTGGACGTCTTTCGGCTCATATGATGATGATGATGATGATCAAAATTCTACCCAGATTCTAATTCTATCATGTGGTATTCATTTGGTTGTAATAACTAGCTGTAACAATTCATTGAAGCAAATAAACAATTTGTATTTGTATTTCAAGATTTTTGTTGTAACAATATTCCCATTCGGTTAACTCACGAAGATCCCTTAAATTTTCAATGGTTTACAATTTCGATAACAAGTTTGTCACGTTCCAGTAAACTAGATTCGTGACAGAAAGATGACTATCAAATACTTTTAATTGGCAAAACCGGCGTACTGATCTATGGCATTTTAAAACGTTGCAACGTTCCAAAATGCCATACAATAGTACACAGGTTTTGCCAGGCAGGTTATTTATCTTGAAACAGTTGAAACTCGTAGGTAGCAAAATGTTGTCGCAGGTGTCTATGAGAGCTTCTGTTATTGCAGTTAGAGAACAAACTGATGTAGTTTATTTTCCGTGTAAAGTACTATCACCATCTTCAGCAAAAACTGCAGCACAGTCACATTTGGTATGAAAGAGAATGTAAAGTCACTGTTTTTGAAAGGCTGCGTTACAAAAATAGGAATTTAGATGGAACGCTAAATGAAACCTTAATATCATATTTTTCGACCAGTTAAAATCGATATCTTCTAACTGAAGTGACATGCTTATTATTAGAGTTCATTTCCGACTACGATTGTGGTACCAGGTTATATGTATAGTGTATAGGTACAGACTGCCTCTAATTTTGCTCCACAAACCAATTATTTAAAACAACCACCCAGTACTTAGGAGACGCTGTAACAAAACCTCATAGGTTTTATAGTTACTAGTATGATAGCACCGTTGCGCTCATTATAAAAAATAAGTAAGTCTCTATGTAGCAACATTGTTTTTTGTACAGAATTCGCAAATATTTATTGCTTAATGTCTCTTTTTAAATAGCGTAACAAAAAAAAACTAAAATACGAACATAAAATACGTTTCTTAAATTATTAATTGATGACCTTTTGGTTTCTGTAATTGTTTTATTCATCGTGTTTTCATTATTTCAATGTTTTTCGTTAACATGTTAGAAGTTTATAACACTATTAATGATAATTTATAACTTCTATCTGAGCGAACCTATAATATTGGCCTCCTTTTTTATATCTAATGTACTGCACATTATAAAAACTGTTTAGTTTATAACAAAGCCATAAATTTACTTTCTGTCAGTATCGCTTTAAGCACTAAACAAACAATAGGCATGATGTTCATGTTCAAATTGATAATGTAGTGATGCTAAATGGATAGTAAACCATCAAATTATCGTAATAAAGTATACATTATAAAATATAATTAAAATCATAAAAAGATATGAACCTTGAAAGTTTAGAAAAAATATGCATTTTTTTTTATTGTCCGAGAGTAAATTAAAAGCTACCAATAGAATCCTTACGCTTTTCTAAAAACAAAATTGTACGACAACTATGTACTTAAACGCAGTATTTCGCGACCGAAACAACAATTTACCTGATTTTCCATACTACGATTAGTACAAATATACAAATCTGACGTCACACTTGTATAGACACACAGTATGAAGCGTTTCGCGCTGCCGCCAGCGAGGTCAATCTTTATCTCAAATTTTTAGGTATTTATGTTCTTTAATTGTAGTTGCTCCCATACAATCATTTGTTCCTCTCCAAAAACTGGTTCGAATGGCGTCACAAAAAAATCTTAGTCATCATCCCTATTCAGAAACCCAATTGAAGTTGAGAGTATTGCAACAGCATCTCCTAAAGTTATACCTCTACATGTAAAGAGCAAAAAATGCGAGTACTTAACAACATTTAATTCTGTATTATCCGCAGGAGTTTACGTTAGGTGTGGATTATAAATACCCGTATTTTCATTGTACCAAATTATTCAGATGAATTATGCAAACTGCTGAACGTTTGCTGTTGAGGTATGCTAATAACCTACTTGGAAATGTTAAAGGCGACGTTCTACCTTTCTACTAATAGAATACAACAAAAAGAGCTGGGAAACTACTGAAAGTAATATAGTATACATTTTTACCGTCGGTCGAGTAAAACGTAATCTAGGCTTTCTTGTGGTTTATTTGCCGGATTTGGGTAAGTTTAGCGGCTCACTAGAGACCAAATTTGTTTCGCGTTGTAATTATGATGTCTATTTAATGCGCGTAGGTACTCGATTCAACGCACACCAAACTTAAGGGCTGGTTCCCGACCACTTGTGGGATCCGTCGAATGGTCTTAGGAACACGTGCACAGCCTATGTTTTGCCACCACCACCTGATTTTTCGTCGGATCCGACACCCGACAAGTGATAACTAACGTGTGAAAGTGGTAAAAACCATTTTTTCATCGAAATGGATAGCCGTATGGTATTTCGGTTGGAAATTTTACCTCCCACATTCTAAAGAAACTAGTAAATAGTACCCTTTTTCGAAAAGCCCATTTCTGAATTTGTACATCTGCAAAAATAATACCTTGTATACGGTAACCACAAAGAATGGTAAAAATGTTAATTCCATGTCGTAACCTGCCACATGTTCAGTTAAAATCGATATTTGGCAATGGTTGGGTACCTAGAGAAATAGGCCATCCAAATCGAATTGTTTACACAAATGGTTGTCTTAAACTAACTCTGATCATGATGAAGTACCTTGTACAGTCAGCATCAGAAGTAGCTAGGTAAAATAACACGCTGAAAATGACCTTCACAAACCCTTATTCCCTTGACATTAGAGTTCATGTGTAGATCATTTTGAGCACTAGGACCGCTTAGCAACTTCTGCTGCTGACTGTACCCATTTCATTGTGTAACACATCAGATACATTTTGTCAGGTCGAGGTTAGACCAAAGTGGTGGACATAGAACATAATTCAACGGTGTTTCCTTCAACGGTTCAAGAAATATTGTTGTGTTTTCACCATTAGTAATTGCAAAATACATATTACATCGTTTTACAAGTTTTAACATGCCCTCTTAATAATATGTTTAATTTTTGGGGCACTTGGAACATGGACTGCCGAGCACGAGAATTTTACAAATCCAAGGATAAACCTAGTGTTTCATAAGGCTGGGCAGCTCCTGTTTAATAAAGCCGATATCTTCATAAACATTGTTTTGTCAGAGGATTTTGACTTTCAAAAAACAAGTTAATGGATATTCAATAGAAGGTGGCTGGGTCGGAAAAATAATCATACTTCGTTTAGTTAAGGGTGAGGCCTTTATCTGAAAAGTTTGCGAGTTTATTTTAGATCTGTTGTAAAGATCCTACGAAGTTCAGCACTATTCGATTTACTTAGCAACAATTTCCGAAGATTGAGTAAATAAGGTAAGGTTGGTTTTAAATCAATTTCAACAGAATCAGAACAATTAAATACGGCTAATGTATACGTTTATCAAAACAAATGCGCGGGCAGAAAGGGAGCATGATATTGATGTGTTTTGTATAAATACCCAATCTTATGAGGCATATTTTATCGCGTAAATTCTTTGAGTGAGTTGCCCTTACCTTTTTTATTCTTGTTTTCTTGTCTTTAATACTTTATGTACTTGTTTAGTCTCCGCTCAATGGACTACAGATGATAATTTCTGTTTTTATATCTGCAGGTCGATCACGTATCGCATTGTTCGCGCGTCAGTTAGATCTTAATGTAATTTTTTATATGGGAAAATTACAGTTGGATCTACCTAACGCGTTTCGAACGCGCGTTAGGACAATTCAACTGTCATTTTTCTATATAAAAAAGACCGGGTTGCACTCCGGGAGTGCCGCCAGAAGTGAAAACTTGAATAATTTTAATTTTGCAAAAAAAAAAATCCCTTCCTCCTCTCTCCCCCTGCGTGCCAATATATCTAATAACAACCTTATTAGTGTGCGCTATAGTTCAACTTAACTCAGCAAAATTGATGAAGGAGACGAAGAAATTTATTTATTTATTTCTTACACATTACATTTATAGGCTTACAGTAAAGTACCAAGGCGCCTACAATTTTAGGACTTCATTTAAAAACTGCGCTTAATAAGTTAAATGAATACATAACAAAAGTTACATACTAATCTAGGCACGTTGCTACCTACTAACAACAATCATCATCTTCTCCTAGCCGTATTCGGCCTCAGCGACTGCTAATCACTGCTGAGAGCGTCGCTGGTGAGCCCTCAGGTGACTGACATAGCCAATTTTTGCGACGAAAGTGCGACCACATTCGTCACACATCAGCACCCCTCCGACATAATTATAATGTATGACCGCAGGTGGTCTGGCCTTTACCTCATCGCGCTTTGTGTCGAGCATCGCGCGCCGTCATCCACAGCCTGATTGGCATCACAACCAGACCCCTCTGACTCTGTCTATCGCCATAGGTACTATGTGAAAAGTCGGAGTCCTTTGTTCGAAAAGCAGTCAGATTGTGCAGGATATATTAAAGTGCATAAATGCTCGCACCAACACAAATGCACTCTCTCGTCCGAACCCTTCTTAGCCTGATGGAACGGAGAACCGCTACGATCAGAGATAGGTTCGGATGCAGACATCCTCGGAGATGTCGTTCCGGGTTTTTGTTCGAAGTTTTCCTTCTTCTAGGTGAATTTTTGCGAGCCGAAGCTGGGAAGCTCACCAAGCAAGGAAAGGAAAGTTGGGATAGGTGAAGGGGAATATTAAGGGTAATAGGGATACTGACGCCGTGGAGAGGATATTTGGTTAAACGATGACAGTAGCTTGAGTAGGCCGGGGTCGCGTACCCGTATACCCATTTACTTTTGCCGGACAGACAAAAGCGATGAGTACCACTGACATGTTACTTAGAGCACTTATTTGATTTTGATGATTTTGCCAGCTATCGGCAAACACGTCGGCATCGTGCCTCAACACGAGTTGATTGAGTAGCTCGGCGCACGGGCCGCGGGCGCGTTGCCGGGGCGCGGCGCGTGCCGAGGCTCGGTGAGCCCGCCGCCGTCGGCGCCAAGACCAGCGGACGACGGCGGCGACCAAAATATTAATTTGTTTTTGCCGTTGGTAAATATTTGTCAAAGCTTTATCTCTTTAGAAATAACGTCCAAATTCGAACTATTCGAATTTTCTCAATAGCAAAACGGTGGAGGACGCGTTGGTGAAAATTACAAATTTATTTGCAGAATATGCTATTGCAAAAAGTGTTTAACGGCTTTATACTCTTACGAATAGCATTCAGTTTTGAATGAAGTCGAATCGGCTAGCAGCAAAAAGTGACCTCCGTCACATCTGACGTCACAAAACTCTGTCGCGTATTTAACAATTTTTCCCCATCCCAAAAAGTGCTCAGCGCCGCTAAAGAAGTTTTCACTTCAAAAATTTACGTTATAGATCTATCTAACGTACGTACAATGCGTTACGTGATCGTCATCTCGATCAGGTATATGTCGACGGTTGTTTACACGCCGTTTTAATAATTATAACTGATTGCTGCTGGTGGCCAGCACAGCTATAATATTCTTTATCTACGCACATATCATTAGTACTCTAAAATGCGTTCAGAAACCGTAGGAAATCATCAGCATTATTACAACCAATTTTACTATGAGAACTTTCTTGTCTGTGGTAGTAGGTAAAATCTGTACTGTAATGTCATTACAGTACAGATTTTTGTAAGGTTATGAGTTTAAATTTGGAACAGCTGTCAAAACTCAAGTGGGTCTCTATTCTAGTATCCATAGATATTAAAACAGTTATCGATGCGAAACGTCAATTCAGTATGTTTTTAATATAAACCGCACGACATTTGATCAAGAGTGACATGAGAATAGGGACTTCATTCGTTTGTCTATGATTAAAAAAACATTCGTCTTGACGTAGGATTGAATTGCCGCCATTACTGTTGTCATTTCTTTGTTGCTTTTTGCTGTGACGAAAGTAGAATTGTGAAAAGTTATTTGTAATTCACATTTTAGTTGAAAATATGAGTAGTAGTGACTCCGAGAACGATATGAACACTCCGCCGGATATCGTAAATGCAGCAATGATTGCAACAAATATATTTTATCTACGCACATATCATTAGTGCTCTAAAATGCGTTCAGAAACCGTAGGAAATGACCAGCATTATTACAACCAATTTTACTATAAGCACTTTCTTGTCTGTGGTAATAGGTAATATCTGTACTGTAATGTTATTACAGTACAGATTTTTGTAAGGTTATGAGTTTAAATTTGGAACAGCTATCAAAACTCAAATGGGTCTCTATTCTAATATCCATAGATATTAAAACAGTTATCGATGCGAAACGTCAATTCAGTATGTTTTTTTAATATAAACCGCACGACATTTGATCAAGAGTGACATGAGAATAGGGACTTTCATTCGTTTGTCTATGATTTAAAAAAACATTCGTCTTGACGTAGGATCGAATTGCCGCCATTACTGTTGTCATTTCTTTGTTGGTTTTTGCTGTTACGAAAGTAGAATTGTGAAAAGTTGTTTGTAATTCACATTTTAGTTGAAAATATGAGTAGTAGTGACTCCGAAAACGATATGCACACTCCGCCGGATATCGTAAATGCAACCACGATTGCAACAAAGATATTTTACAGGTAGCACTATAGTAGCAATGCGGGTCATTTTCCTACGGCTTCCGAACCCATCTTAGAGTACTTATGATATGTGTGTAGATAAAGTAGTGTATGCAACTGTACATAATTTAGCCTTAAAACACTCGTGTGATCCTATTATAAAACTCGCTGGCGCTCGTTTCATAAAACCACACTCGTATTTTAAGGACTCTGATTATGTATCAGTTGCATAAACTACTATTACAGGTAGCACTATAGTAGCAATGCAGGTCATTTTCCTACGGCTTCTGAACCCATCTTAGAGTACTTGTGATATGTGTTTAGATAAAGTAGTGTATGCAACTGTACATAATTTAGCCTTAAAACACTCGTGTGATCCTATTATGAAACGAGCTCGTATTTTAGGGCCTCTGATTATGTATCAGTTGCATAAACTACTATTACGTCACACCTGGCCATATTAATGCGAGTTTTACTCGCATACTCGCAGTGTGGTGAAGACTTAAAATTGTGTACTCACCACGGGCGGTAATTCGTAAAGCTCCAGATCGCATATTTATGGCCCTCACCTTCGGTTCGGGCCACAAACACCTGCGATCTAGCCCATTCACGAATTCACCGCCCTAGGTAGGTAATGTACTATTTTCTCAAACTTGCAATGAAATGTTGACGTGACTTACTTCAAATTAGGTTCGGAAATACTACGTATCCGGTGCGATGAGTGAAGATGATATGTAAAGGAATTTCATACAACCTTACACACCTAGGCCTGTAAAGCAACCTTCTTTTGTTTTTAAACGGTGGGGGGCGGCGGGGGGCGCGGGCCCGGAGCTGGCGGCGCGGCGGCGGCGGTGCAGGCGGTGCAGTTCAGAAACGTATTATTTATAAAACAAATTGACTACTTTTTATTTTTATTTCATTGCAAGTTTGAGAAAAGCACTATACAAATCTCGGCGAGAAACGGAATTGCCGGCCGCGTATCCCTATCCGGCCTCGCTACCCTCGGCCGTCTATATCTACTTGGCCTGCAACCCTTCGTTTCCCGGCCTCTATAGTAATGTACTGTTACCTGCGTGTAGAATGGGTTTTCCGGATAGTTCTAGGCTATATTGCAATACGCGGACGACGCCGCACGGGCAGCTATAGCTATTAGTATTATATAAAATGCAACAGCTAGTGACAAACATATACATATATCTAAACTTCTAAAGCCAGGGATTGGAGACAAATGCCCCGCGGCCAGCGACGACGGGTGATGTGGCGTAACTTTTCGGAATTATAAAATCTATTTTTTTTTAATTGAATGAGCATCGCAGTTGCAATGGGATTCATATTAACATGCAAAATGTTAAAATGACCAATACATAGGTTATTAAAAAATCGACTGACATGATATGACAATTCAGTACCTATGGGATGGGTGCACCCGTGCGAGTTACAGCGATATTGTGAATAGGTACGACAGGTACGTACTTATCGTATGTACCTCATCAAACTCAAACTCAAAATAATCTTTATTCAAGTAGGCCTAGTAACAAGCACTTTCGAATCAAAATAACACCGCAGTAGCAGTATCCATGCACTAAACCGTTGACCTGTATAGGTTAAAATGTTCATATTATAATAAAACCGCTCACCGTTCGCATCTCCCAGAATTTATTTTGCTGTCTTTGTTTGTTTTATGTCACTCAATGTTTAATGTCTCGACTTAGTTTTAGTTTTTTGGTTTTAATTTTATCAACTTAATTGCATCTTCTGCTTATAAAAAACAACCTATTTCAATAGTTGTTACCTACATTAAAATTTGATCTTTGAAATCTTTCTGTGCACACTTTATTAAGAGTTACAGGCCAGATCTATTTATTATGGCTTATTTATATGTCTCATAATGTCTGTAACTTGTTTTTGTGAGCCTTATAATAAATAAATATTCATCATTCTCATATCTAAAGCACACAGATAATATGCATCATGATAAACCTTTTTCAGCAATATAGCTTACTAAATATACTTCCAAAAACATTGGACGCGCAATATCAATCCTCGATGGTGATCCGTTATAAGTGTGGTCAGGTAATATCGAATTCACGAGGGATTTCTTTATATGTGTTTACGTAAGCGTCACACACACTCAGAAAAACAAAATTCGTCTTTCCTGTGTTCTGTGTTCAAAAGTTTCGGTTTTACGTGCATATTGAATGTATTGTGTGGGTGTTTAATGATGGGTATAAAAATAAATAACATATTTTCATTCAGTATAATAACATTTGAAATAATTTTAAAGTATAATGCAAAATGTCTGCTCACATATTCCGTTCATATTTGGGTTACGCAAATATAACCATGTGGCAGTTTCCGGTCCAAACTCAAGTGGATCCCTCCCTATCTGTTATCGACGTAACTCGCACATTATTTCGCTTCTGTTTAGTGTCCTTTTTAACCCTGCAACTCCCCGCTATCTCAAAGAGTGTTTTAATTACAACAATTTGCTATTAACTGTGCCTTCGTCATCTTTCAAATTTTACTATAGTTCACTTTTACACTGTAAAGGCTATTCTACTGTGGAACTCTTGACATAATCTGTTCTTAAAGAACATTATTTGTCTCTCCACTAGCCCTGATTGTCTTACTATTATAATTCTTGGCTGACTGTTTATGTTTTTTTTTTTAATATTTGTTTATATGTATGTTTGTGTATGTATGTTTATATGTAGAGCTGTTTATGTACGTGTATTAATATAATTTTCATCACACTTGCTCGTCAATGGCGTTATTACTTGCGAGCGTACAGAGCAGTTATAGCCGGTGTACCTCCCACGGGCTGTTAAGTTTAGTTTTAAAATATAGAACCCACTCATACTTCACTTCGGACTGAGGATGTTTCCAATCAGCCAAAGTGTATTTCATGTCTTCAAAAGTTTGCTACAACCAACTTTTAATATGTATAAAACATTACCGCTACTCCGGGCATGGACGTAATTTAAATTATCAGGCCCCTGTAACGATGTATGCATGCACGTTATAAAGCCCTTAATGCGCAAGTGTGATGAAAAATATTTGCGCTGAACCGAAAAAAATATCACAGTAAACTCGGAAAGTACCTACTACGTACGACCTATTTTATCACGTATTTTCTAGCATTATGAAGAAAGAAAGAAAGAAAGAAAAAATATTTAAAACATTTTTGCTTAGAAGTAACGCGAAATGTTAATCTAACAAAAGCGTCAGAGAAAAGGACTCCACTCAGGTTAATGACAAGGTACCATGTAAATATCTTGACGCTGATCTTCCGTGGATACCCTTACAAGAGAGCGCTCCTATCTCTGCGGCAACATTGATAAAGGATACATAGTAAATGACATATAACGATACATACATATTATTAAATATACACCGTGTACTTTAGACAAAACAATACTATTACTTAGGTACTAGTCTATAAAAACTAAACCAAACAGCGGACTAAAGTGGTTAACCCCTATGCTGCTATTGCAAGCTGATTACTATTTTTTTTAGACATGAAATAAAATCGTTTGAATGGGTGAAATTTGTACATAATACTAATAGGTACCTACTAAACAGATTTTCTAGAGCTCGGTTCATTTATATTTTCGGTTTTGATGTTCATTAATGATGGTAACAGGATTCTCAGAACCGCTAATTAACTCAACGTTACTTTGTTTCCCAACTATTGAATTACGAATACGAGTATAACTACAACAAACACAATAATGACAATAATATAATACAAGTTCCCAAAATCAGGACAATAGTTATCTATCATAATTATAGTTTATTTATCTTATTCATCTAAAACAATTTTATATCATGCTTCGTCAATATTAGGTATTATCAAACCGCGATTAGAATATATTTCGAGAGAACCGTTAGCACAAAAGCTAGAGAAAGCTTGGAAATTTCTCGTACTGAAGTACTTATCAATATAGGTAGGTACTGTAGTAAACAATTTATATGCTGTATATAGTGTATTTAACACTATTTAGCACACTTATTATCTAATTTACTTCCTTTGTACCAGGTGATAATACAGACAGCTCTGAAGACGATGATGTTATGTTATGAGGGAATAATATTATTTAAATAGGTAATATAATTTATGTTATATTCCTAAGCTTTAGATCCTCTTCGTACTCAAATAATTATTTTCATTTATCTGCACACTCTACCATTGACAATGTAATTTCATGTATTAACTCGAAAACGGCATATAGGCTCAAGTGTATTCTAATCGCGGATTGATAATATGAAAATACAACTGTGTAGGCTAATATTACAAATAGGTAAAGTTGGTGAGTGGATAGTTTTGTGAGGTTTTAGCTTTGTAAGCTAGTGTTTAGTAATCACCGAAGGAACTCATTGCTTTTATTATAATATTTAAACATTTGCGTATTAATATACGTAATGGCTTTTAGGGATAGACAAAGACTAGTGAAGCCGGTTTTCAACCAAGCCAAATAACTTAGGCACACGCTCACGCACACACAATTCAATAGGTGATCTTGACGTGCTGAAAAGTTTGGTCCATTTTTTATTGTATATCTGTGTATAAGCGTGTGCTAAACTTTCTTTTTTAATCTTTATTTATTTAACGAGGGTTTTACAAATGTCAAACTCATAGCGGCTCTCTTGTTCTAATTACTTCTTAATTTTAATATAATCTTGACTAAGTTGTACGCTGATTTCGCCTCTTCAGAAGTCGGAGAAGCTAATATACTATTTATCCTACCGACATCATTGTTATTTATCTTTATTGGCTCGTTTGAAACCCGGCTTCACTAGGTTGTACGTAATGATCTGTCTATCTTTTTTCATGGTCTGAGTATACGATACTACCTATTTGTTGCAGCGCTCATACTTCGAAGCGGGTGGCGAAGGTGATAATAGTGTTCATATGGATGCTGGCGTTATTACTGGCTGCTCCAATGGCCATGTCGTGGGAGGTCATCATGGTACAAGAACAGGACCCAGGTATTGCCATCTTTTTTTTTAACGATAATTCTTTACTTGTATTTCTGACCGAACACACCAGAACCAAAAAGAAGGAAAATGATTATAACAGTCTTTGTTTGTTTCCTAACCTACGGTGCCAAAACAGTCACTCACCGAAGCACAAAAGACCAGATTGAAGGTTTGCCAATGGGCTATGGAGCGTAGCATACTGGGTGTGAAACGGATCGACCGTGTCCGAAGCTCTACGCTGCGCTCCCCGTAATGCCGACGTTGGGGTTAAGACCGCCAAGCTGAAAACAGAATGAGCTGGCCTGCCGCCTGCATCCACAGAGGTGGGCGAAAATAGTCATGGAGTGGGCGCCACACTATGGGCGGCGGCGACGTGGCAGGCCGAAACGGAGATGGCGAGACGACCTGTACGCATTTTGTAACGATTGGCCAGAGAATGCTCAAATCCGGGACGAGTGGAAGTCGAGAGGGGAGGCCTTTGCCTAGCAGTGGGACACTATAGACGCCGAAAAAAAAGTTTGTTTCCGTGTTTTCCACCGTAGCGTCTAAGATACTGAACCAATTTTGATGAATGTGGTATGAATCGATTCGAAATTATGCTACGGGTGTGCTACGGGTGAAATTGGCTACCTTTTGTATGAATTAATAATTTTACTTTCTATTTGTTAAAATGTCATTACAGTAAAACCGATGCGTCATGAAACGAGATCTAAAAAAGACAACAGTACAGTTGATTGCCTGTCATCAATTTCCTCACAGAAGCTTAGACATTCACCGCACACATACATTGGGCGTATCCTGGGTTTTCGGGCATTGATAGAAAACGATGTTACTGTGTTTAAAAACTTTACTAAGGACTTCTCCACAGCATAGTTACAAATTCATGTGAAATACAGTGAACTGGCAATTTCGGTTCTCATATTCCGTCACACCATTCTCTCTACATGATAAATTCTCCATCCAAGAGAGCGTCCACCTCCTGTCAGGCTTTTCCCTCGATGACAGCGAACACAACCGTCCGGTGTTCTGTTTCTAATTCAAATAATACTCGTTATAGCCCTATGTTGGTGCACGGCGGAACTAATGAGCTCCCGAGTTTGCCCAGACAAATATGTCCTCGTTCGCATGTATTTCAATGATGACATTTGTAGATTGACAGTGGAGCACATAACGACCCGAAGTCACGATGAATTTAATAGAGGACGCTGAATGAAACTTCTCCTCTCCGACACATAAATTATGCTACAACATTAACGTTTGCCAATATTATAATACATATTTATCATTTAGGTACCTCAGCTTTGTTTAAGTGATCACATTACGCTACATACATACACACACATACGTACATTAGGTTAAGTTTGATAGAAAGTTTCCAAAAATGGTATAAGAGAAAGACAGATTATACATCTTCGTCAAATATTACAGCCAAGGCAAAAAATCTTAAGGGGCTCCCGTCAAAAATCAACGAAATTTAGTAGTTTTCATTTCGACACTCGTCCTCGGTTTATTGAAGCTAGCCTTTCAGGTGCAGATATGGGAAAGTTTGATTCCTGTTTAACATTTTTGATATTGAATAACTTGAAAAATGTTAATACTGAATTAATTATCCATTTTTAAAGAGAGGTCTGTAAAAATTCAAAACCGGACACTTCATCCTCATTAAAACGTTTATACACCCGAAACTCATACCTACTCATACATACTGAACGTACCTATAAATTTGATATGCGTTTTTATAATGTTATTAATTAACACAAAAGTTAAGGCCAGAAAACCAGTTTTTTGGCCTAAAATTGTTCAACTTTGATGCCAAATATCTCGAAAACAATGAACTTTGAAGTAAATATGGGATACTATATTGCTTAAAGCCGTTGTTGTTAATATAATAAGCTACAAAAAACATTAGAAAACTAAGGGATTCAGATCGAAGGTCATTGGCGTATGGGAGCCCCTTAAAATGAAAAAATAAGGGCGAAAAACGAGTACTTTTAAAGATACACTTTCAAGTATAGGGTTTAGAAAACCAACCCCGATCATCTATCAAGGCAAAGTAAGGGTATTATTGAGGTAATTTGCTACCGGAACCATACAATTAAATGAAAACTTAACAGCAACACCACGTTGATAATACTAGCATTAAAAACAACACAAGTAGGGTAATTATTCATCTTGCTTCTAACTGGTCACTTATGAATGTGTCATTCAATCACCGACTACCAATTTGGTATACTGACGCTATTATTATGGATAATTTGGTGATTCTCGTGCTCTAGATAACAGTCCGGCATTACAACAGATTAGAAAACAAAATAAACAGTTTAAATTACATCTAAATCGAACCTCCAGCGAACTTCATCCGTCAACGGTAAATGCCGTAACGGAATTATGAAGGACTTCGTTTTTACGAGTATTTATTTTTCATAAAGAGGTAAAAGGAACATATAGGAATTCCTAAAAAGGGTTCTGCCTGCTCAACGGGCTTCTGTAAATAAATAACAAAGGAAGTTATTTTTTGTCGCCCAAATAGAATTAAACCAATATATATAGCATAGAGCGCCTGCCAATGCAAGAAAGCAGCGGAAATGTTTGTAAGGGCGGGAAATGACTTGAGTACATTTCCCGCCCTTACAAATATTTTCCGAGCTGGCAAATAAATGTTAGAGCATGGCAATATCTTTGTTCCTCCCCTACCTGCCCTATTTTACGCACATTATTACTTGCCGTAGGTTCGGTATATTTACGTACCTACCTACAGGTGAAAACATCCGTTCCGCAACTCATAGAGGCGATGTTTTGTTACAGGTACGAAGATGTTTTACACAAAACCCTTCTGTAACCCCAGTGATTTTGGGTTACATTCCTTGGCCATTTATCGACTGGTGTTATATATTTGCCAGGTGAGTTGAAGTATTTTCTAGAATTATACATAAGACCTAATTCTCATGTCATTAGGACACTACAGGCAGACATCTCAAACAATTTTTTTTTGAAAGGGTACACAAATGGGGTCTAATTCTCCTTTTATGAATGGCACTTGTGAAAGGAGGCATTCGCTCTTTTATACAAAGATGTTAGAAAGTTAAACATAAATTGACTAGGTACTACGTTTATTATACTATGTACAATCACAAATTACAAAATATTCCCTCAGAGGGAAGTTTTTTTTAAGTAACATAAGAGTATATATAATATACATAAGTAACATAATTATAGTTGTGCTCGACGTCTGACTTTTTCTATCAAATACCTATTTATGTATTTCTGAAGAAATCTTCTACTGGGGACAGATTCTTGACTTTCATGCGCTCGAAATCAAAAGCGAGCGGTAGAAAATATTCGCACACGTAAATTTGACACTATTATTTTTGCATGAATCCAATAAGAGCTATTTTTGAAATCATCACTCGAAAGCTAGTGATTAGCTATCGATACTATTGCGTTTCGTTGTATGCAAAAAGTAGTTAAATTCCGGTTTTTCAAATTTGAATTTTCAACATACCTAATATAGAGAATAGTAGGACTTCATTGGAAGTTATGTATCTATAATATAGTAAATTTATTATGCGCTTCATAACAGAAATATAACAAGAGTAAGTAGTGAGTAAAAGTACCTAAACGAAACGCTTATTTTCCCGCCAATACAATAACGATATTGCACAAAATTCGGCGAGAAATTAAATATAATCGTACACCAGCCAATCACATATCAGCATCGAATCAATATAATGAAAAATATTATCTATCTTTTAAATTAAATAGGTAACGTAAAACTCCAAAACTAAATAGGTACGTAAGTGAAGTCATCAATACCACTCGTTTTAAATTTTCTATCGCTCCTATTTCAAAAATAGCATTTCATCGTTTTTGATCGTTTTCGAGTGAAAGAGTCGAGTACTCGAAAGTCAAAAATCGGCCCCTGGTCGATTGCATAAAGTTTCGTACGTGAGAATTACGTTGATCTGACCATTTTTAGGGTTCCGTAGTCAACAAGGAACCCTTATAGTTTCGCCATGTCCGTCCGTCTGTCTGTCCGTCTTCGGCTTAACTCAGTAACCATTACTACTAGAAAACTGTAATTCGGCATGGGTATATAAATCAATCACGCCGCCGACAGAACAGTGCAATAAAATGGAGAAAAAAATTTTTTTTTTTGGGTATTTCCCCTACACCTAAAGCAGGGATGCAATTTTTTTTCTCGTTAAACTCATAGTGTGGGGTATCGTAAGTCGTTGGATAGCTCGTTAAAAACTATTATGGGTGTGCTAAATCCATTTTTCAAATCAGTGGTTGGTTTGCGAGATATTGAGCTTCAAAGCCCTAATTTTTGTTCGAGTCTCCCCCCCCTGCCGGTTAATTATTGCCGGGAATTTAAAAGGAAAACTATCACGGACAAGTAGGCATAAGTAGTTACCGAGTAATAGTCGACCAACTTAATGTGTACTTGGAAAGACCAATTTTCGTACAAATTCGGCCGACGCAACCGCACCGCACGTCGATGTAACTAAGACAGACAGGCAACTACGGAACCCTACGCTGCGCGTGGTCCGACACGCACTTGGCCGGTTTTATATGGTAAAATGACAGTTGAGTTGTCCTAACGCCTTGTTGCAAAGTGACGTTATATCAAGTAACTATTTTTTTCGATTTTCATTTTTGGATATTAGGATAAAGGGCCTGAAAAGGCATATCAACCTTCATAAAAAAAAAACAAGTTACAGAAAATGGGGTCTGCACGGCTAGCACGCGACGGCGCGCGAGCTCTCTCGATTTTTCTCGCACTATCCGTTTCTCTCTTATTATAACACTTAGAACGAGAGGTATAGTGCGATAAAAATCGAGAGTATGTCGCGGCCGTCCCATGCTAGACGTGCTGTAGAGGAGAACAGCCGGACATACAAAATAATTGCCGAAGCTGAAACGGAGAAACTCGTTCGCTTCGCTTGCTCATTCAAAAATATTTTGCTGGTCATAGTTTGGATCCTTTGAATATTACGAGTACTTTAACTTTAAAATATTCAAGTAGGTACCTTTATAGAGGCTGTGATTCCCGTCAAGAAGTTTTATGTCCACTACGCGACCTATTGGTAGAAAATCAATGGCTTCGGGGAGAATTATTTGGGACATTTTCAGATTCATAGAACTACATGCAAGTAATTCCAATTGGTATTGATTGGTGTTAATTTTGTGTTTCCTAAAAACACCCACAAACAACTTCCGTTATAAATGTTATAATGCTAATAATTACACAGTTCAACTCACGTATTAAATGTCACTGGCGACATGTTTCGAACGAGATTTCTTCTTCAGGACTTTCAGGAGTGTTTTCGCGGCGGTAGTCGCTTGATTCACTGCCCGCGCCCTAACAAACAAACACTCATCCTCAAGAAGAACTCCCGAAGAGTTCAGAACATGTCGCCCTAGTAACATGTAATACATGAATTGAACCGTATAAGCATTAATGCTTATACTTATTATACTTATTAATTTAAACGGTCGTGAGACGTGTTGAGCTAATTAGCTCAACACGTCTCACGACCGTTTAAATTCGATCTACCGTTATCATTAAAATATTCTTGGAAAATAAACAATTTCATTCTGTTGACCAAAACATTTGTATAGGAACATGTGTTTATTTAGGTTCTCAATGTAAACAGCATTCAGTAACGACGACTCATATATCATTTTTTACAGCCGATTTTCAATAAAACTATCTAATCTATTTGGTTCGTCGTTTCCGCATCTGTTAGAGGGAAACCAATTTTTTAATGAAAGCCCCTCGATTAACCGACATGTTTCAATATGTGCAAGACCTTAGGAATTATGTGTGAGAGAGAATAGTTATTTACGATACAAGTGCCGAAAATAGGAAATTCGCAACGAGTGGTGATAAATTAAAACACGACCGAAGGGGTATAGTGTAACACTTTAGAAAGAGTTTGTAATTCTAAAGTGTTGCAATAAATATCTGAAGCTGCGTTTATTACGAGCTTTTATTTACTTTCACCTGTCCGTTGTCTGTAATCAAATCTTGCAAGTTAAATTTGATCCACTTCCCGGTTTCCGATTGAGCTGAAATTTTGCACGAATATGCAAATCGCATGACAATGCAATATTTTCATGACGTGGAGCTGATCTGATGATGGAGCTGGAAGGTGGTCATAGGAACTCCATAATAAAACCACATAACCCCATCGAGTTTAGGCTCGTTAGAATCGTCTCAATGAGTACTTAGTTGATGATGATATACAGAAAAGTGCAGTCGGCAATAAAAGCTTAGTCATAAGTCATAAGTAATTTATTTGCTCAAAATAGGGTTTACAGTTAGATATTACAGTAGGTATTCCTTAGGAGCCTTGCGACCTTGTCACACAGTGACATGCAAATTTTAAGTCCTTATCCTAAAATATTAATTATAAACCATCCCAAATTACAATGTCATACATTAAATAAATGTCATTATTAAAATATAGAAGATTATTACCACAATAATGAATTAACACACGTCCAGATTTATACATAAAAAGTCAAATAAAAGGTAGAAGATACAGTCTAATCAAAGAGAACACGTTCTAAAATATAATGTCATATGTTTAATATAGATTTAACTAATCGTTTTCAAAAGGACTCAAGATAATATTTTATGGAGTAAAAGGTTTTATTTGTACCAAAAAATAATTTTATGACAGAAACTTGTTTTAAGATTAGTTTACTCTATCGATTTCAATATGATTTGTGTACTCGTTCTGCACGGCTAACAAAACACGCGTACCTACGAAGCGAGAAAAGATGCGACACATCTCTCCGTTGGGTGCTCTGTGTTGATAAGAACATTAATTTATCCCTAACTTTCAACATAATGACTAATCAATTAAAAAATGGCTGGTAACGCGCTGATGACTAATCTCAAGTCAGAACGGTCCATAACACCCCGTTCACAGTTCACACTGCGTCCGTTTCCGTGTCCGGGAGGCATCCGTCTCTTTCGCACTCGGGCGAAACATCGCAAGCGAGAAAAAGAGGGATGCCTCCCGGACACGGAAACGGACGCAGTGTGAACGGGGTGTAAGGTGACGGTGCACTTACGATTGGGCAGGCTGTATGCTGGTTTGCCAACGTCATTGTATAGAAAACGAAAACATTAGTTTTTCGCGCCTTTTCTCACGTCAAGCCATGCTCCATCTTAGCGCAAAGCACGGATATTCAAGCACACAAAACACAATGAAATGTGATTAGGATCAGAACCGACAAATATAAATAGACCAGCCCAGCTAGCACGATAAGTTTTATCGTTATGTTTTGCGTGACATTTCAGAACATTTTCGCCATAAAACGTGACGATAAAACCAATCGTGCAAGGGCCTCACTCTGCTAGCGTATAAGACACTAATGTAATATTTCTCCCGCAGTATATCATCCCGCTGTGCGTAATAACGTTTGCGTATGCGCACATGTCCTTGAAACTATGGGGTGCGCGGGCGCCGGGGAACGCCCTGGAAGTTCGTGACGCAAATCATATGAAGAACAAGAAAAAGGTAAGTTACATAGGCGCCCAGTTTTTACACAATTAGACGTGAGGGTTATTTTGAATGCATTATTACCAAAGTGTGTGTTCGAGATATTAGTAGCGAGAGAATTACTAGCGGATCTGCGTGTCAACTCGCGAGAGCGAGTGTTTGTTTTATTATTATATTTTTCAAACTTCGAAAATAATAATCGTTAAAAATTCAATATGATTAGATTTACGTTTCACAAAATATCACTAGAATCAATGGCGGTGTAGACACTAAATAAAATAATCAATAATGTCATATTTTCTCGAAAAAGGATTAAAAATGTAGTCAAATGGAGAAAAAAATAACGCAAAAGGTTAAATAATCACGAAGTTATAAGTGTCCAAAGTATTAAGAAGGGATATGTTCTGTCCCTTTTTCGCAAAACGCAACTTCATATGAAACGATGACGCTGCTGGAAGATTGTGACGTCACTAATAGACGGCAATGTGCTGTGCCCATCGTGTTCGGCGCCGCCGTCGACGCGGCCCCCCGGCAGCATGCCGCAACGTGACGTCACACACTGTTTTTGTTTTCTCTCTCTAACAAGCAATATTGAAACTGTTGTAATTTCGTAATTCTTTGAGATACATATCTGAATGGGATTTTCGTCACCTAGGCATATTTTTTTGCCTTCTTTCTTTTGGAGTACGTCCTAATAATAATTTTCGAGTCCCGTATTGAGAAATGCGACCAGTAGAGGAGAACAGCTGGACCGATGCCGAAAATACGAACGTATTTTCGCTCAAGTAGAAACGAAGAACTTCGTTCACTTTAATTTATTGAATCAGGCGTTACTTTGCGGAAGTCCATGATATACAAGCAACATCTCCTGCCAGCATCTCCTGATGATGCCTCGTAGAGAGGCGAAACACGTGTCGAGGTTTTTGTCAATATTGGTGGTGGTTTGCTGTAATTTTTTGCATGTTTATACGCAAATAGTTTCATCTTATCTTCACTGAATAGACCAGCACGTTTTTTTAGCGGAATAGCAAAGAAATATTGTTCTCGTAATGTTCGTTCACTTTGTTCACTCGTTCAATAAGGTACTATGACTAACGGGTTTAGGTGAACTAAACTCTAACAGTCTTCTCTTCTCTTCATCAAAGTTGGCACAGTTAAACGAACGAAAGGTAGGTATTTCTGTTGTCACAACCTCGGCCACAACCCATTAAATCCAAGATAAGCCGACGAATGTATCCATTAAGTAGAATTACACACTCGAATTGGGGAAAAACTAGATTCGGAACTAAGCAATTCAGTAAATGGAAATTTTCATTGCGAAATTGAGCTTCACTTTGCTTAATAACCTATTATTTGATTTATGAACCAGAATCGGCTTTACGGATATATCTGGAGTCGATACAAATATGATTCAGAAAGTACTCAAATTTGAATCTTGCCACATAGAACACAAGCTTTAAAACGATGTAGGTACCTCCTTATTACCCAATAGACGCGATTGTAAAGGTTGCATCGCCAATGTTACTGAATGATATTTTATGACACAGGAATGGATACAGGCTTGGCACCGCTTTCCCGATAGTTTATGCAGAAACTGAATAGGCGTCCTATTTTCCTATTAGTGCTCGGCATAAAGGAAAAGGTTTTGATAAAGGCAAAGCATAATGGTACAATTAATTGTCTAATGGGTATGGCAACGTAATTAATAAAAATGGTACCGAGCGTACCGTGTTTTTATGAATGCTATGCCGTGTGTGGTACTGTGGTATTCATACGAAGTTAAGTTTTAATCAACGATAGTTTTGAGTCTTAGTCTGTTTAATCAAAAAAATATTTCTAACAATTACCCTTGGTACAATAAATCGTAATTATGTCTTAATCATTTAGGTAATATTTGACACTTTAAATAGTTTAAATAACAGTGATATGAGTTGTTTACTCATATAACTATACTACTCGAAAGTATACTACTTAAAAGAAAATAGAGGCCACAAGTATGATGATTTACGTTACGTGAAAATTATATTAAACAGTAATATATATATATTCCAGCTGTTAGACCAAACTTAAACACCAGCATGAAAGAGGTTGGATTGATTGATGAGAGAGGGATGCGGGACGGGACATCATTAATTAGGCATTTTTACTTTAGCCTGATCGCTAGAAATGTAACATAGTTTTTCTAAAGAAATAAACAGTTAAATTTTTTTTTATTTTATCAATTAGTGTATGTCTAATAATTAACAATAAAATAGAAAATCCCACACAGACAAGCCACTTACAAGTGGCCCTTATGCTCAAAACAATTTTGAGCAGTATACATTTATTTACGAATATATTGTGTGCAGAATTAATTGATATAAAAACATGTTTTAATTTTTTACTTAAAATACTAGTTGTTCACTAGGGCTTACATCAGCCATGTGTGCGTAATGCGTATGGAAAAGTTGAGTGGAGGCCATTTCAATGACGAATTAAAATTCTGATTACTATCAGCTACCTACTTCTCTTATGTTTAGCCTAAGTATTAAAACGTCATTTAAAAACTTATTTTTTTCATTTCTTTCTATCTTTCAAATCATACACTGTAACTTCTAGAATAATGCATAATCTGTAAAAAATATCATAGCTGTGAAATCGCGCTTGGGAACGTATTGTAAAATTGGGTAACAAATCACAATTTAACGCTTGAAAATCATGTTTTATATTTCTTGTGCAGGTTATAAAAATGCTGGTGCTAGTGGTGGTGCTGTTCGCGATGTGCTGGCTACCCCTCCAGAGCTATTTGTTGCTCGGGTCTTTCTTCTCTTCAATAAACGAGTAAGTTTAGAGAATGATTTACGTGCTATGTGTTCCATTGAAGTATAACTTTGAAATAAATTGTGTGATATGACAACGTAAACTGTACCTACATTAATACAGAAGCCGGGAAGTAAGGGGTTGCGGATAGTTATGAGGCTGGCAACCCCTTTTCACGCCGAGGTGCGTATAGTGCTTTATTCAAACATGTAATGAAATATAAAAAAAAACTTGAAGTTTTTTTAATGGCTGAACGCCGTGATGCTGTGCCACAAATAAATGTGGAATGGAAATTAAAAAAGACCATCTTGCAGGCCTCCAATTTTATATGAATGCCATTACGGATCTCTCGTCTCGCTGAGCCCGAAACGTGACACTTCGAAGCCCATTATGAAGAAAACAACGTCAATAATAAAACAATATTTCATTTCATGTTTGAGAAAGCTATATTAATCTGCTACCAAGATATGGGTTTGAAATCAATGATGTATCATAAATATAATCGTACGGCCGCAAGCTCAGGAATCTTTTATTGGATCACGCAATGTATCCAACTAAGGAATTTATGGAAATGACATTTACTTAATTTTATTTAATATTACTTTATTTCTGATAATGACATTTCCTCGTTTTTGTTTGTTTGATGTATTTTTATAAGGATTGATTGACATTTACGTATATTATTATTTATATTTTAAAATAAACTGGCACGCGTTTCACTAGGTACCTTTATCAGAATTATCAGAAAGTATTTGTTTATATACTAATGCCACAAACTAAGTGTTTAGAAGCCCAAACTTGCACTAATTGGGGCATAACGACGTTACTTTAGTTTTGACCCCTATTTGATCTAGTTATAAACTTGCCTTTTGTCTTGTTACACACCGTATTTGTAATATTGATTTCAATGAAAGCTATTCAGAGCATTTACATTTTGCTTAAGACCTTTTTAGTACTTAAACGACATGGTCACATAGACAAAATTGAAAACGAAAAATTAAATTGATAACATAATGTCCCCCTCAGGTTTCACGTTAGAGAGACGTACCATTTCGAACGCGCGTTAGGACAATTTAACTGTAATTTTTCCGTTTAAAAATTGTCACTTAGAACTACTACGTAAAATGAGTTACGTGATCGACTAGCTGGTTACAATGGTGAATAGTTTTATCATCTGACACCTTATTTTGTCGATTATCTATAAACTCAGTAGCTGATATTTAATTTAACTTCCATAACATATTCTTATATTAACACATTCTTATCACGGATCGAATAATTCAAACACATTATACCTACTCTGAATTGGGTTTATCCTTGGGTTCAGGCCGCGGTTGCGCCGAGTAGAGCTAATCAAATCGTTCTTTAAATAAATGCAAAATGGAGATTAACATGGTGGTCAGGATCCTAAACAAATAAAGAGAAGTTTAATTACATATCGGGTCAACTTGTATTTATGATTTATTAGATAATTTTAATTGAATAGCAAACATGGTGATTTGAGACAAGAGAGGAGGGGGGACTTATCCCAGTCAATTAAATTTTCATTTAAAAAAACAGAGATGAAAGTGGAGACAAAAGCCGCGTCTGACAAATGTCGCTGATAGAGTTCGGCCCCGTATTTCACAAATACGAATTTTCTGTATTTCGATCATTTGGGGAAACAAATAAGGCCAAAAAAGTTTCCATCGTCAGAGCTCGGCTACCTCCGAGCGGCAGCGGCACGGCTATTACATGATGGCCCGCGAAATTAGAACGCTTATAAAGAGACGGGTAGTCTATGCCTCCCACCATATGTGGGAGCGAGAGACTGGAGCGCCGCTTTAAGTCGTCGCCAAGTAAAACAAATGCAATTTATATGGACTTACTTATACCCCCCCGCGCGCCGCGCCGGCGAGGACGGAGTGAAGCGGTCGGACTATTAACTTTATCATTTCTTTTCAGATACAAATACATAAACGTAATATTCTTCTGTTTCGACTGGCTGGCTATGAGCAACTCGTGCTACAATCCTTTTATCTACGCCATTTACAATGTAAGTATATTTCTAAGTTTACGACCTCGTTAATATTAGATGACGCTATCCGTAATCACTCACTTAATTGCTTCCTTCATATTAAAGGAGCAAAATTAATCACTTGCAGCGCAGGTTCCGTTTTCTTATTGATCGTAAACAAGGTTGAGCTTCATTTGAAAATTAATTTGATCAGGTATCGCTCGACTATTTGTTGCACGTAGAGCTTTTAAGGGGATGCCTTGATTTAAGTCGAACACGCCCCCTAGACAGAGATACGCTTATGCCTTCCGCGCACGAGAAAAAGAGATGTAAGGTGAGTCGGGGTAAGAGTAACAACGGGGGAAGAGGGTCAAAAGCTTCTCCAGCTAATTCTTTTGAATTGAGCGCCTTTTTGTACCGTCGGTAAAACAGACAGGCGCCTAGTCTGTTTTACCGACGTTACAAAAAGGCGCTCAATTCAAAAGAATTAGCTGGAGAAGCTTTTGACCCTCTTCCCCCGATGTTACTCTTGCCCCGACTCACCTTAACACTCTTCGGGAATGGCTTTTTGGACAAATATTGATAAATACCTAACTTAGTGATGTTTTATTTAAATTTCATCAAGTGAAATTTTAGATGAGATAAAATACTATAGTATAAACTTGATTGTGTCGTAAAATAATGTATCGTTTGAGTAGGCTGAGTAAAAAAAGTTTTTTTTTCTATCGAGGAAATTTTAAGCAATCATGTATCGATCAAATCAGATAAACAATCAAAGACAAACAAACAAGTCAAGAATCATATATCTGAAAATCAGACATTATTGTTTCTTAATCTAGTCAGAACGGCGTTTCAAAAAACGCCATAGTTTCCAATGCACCGCCTTAATGCTTAGTTTATGGCACGGAAACCATGGGTGTATTATGACACAGTGCAGGCATCGTATATGCATTCACGCTCATATTAGTCTGTCCCTAGGGCGAACTGGTAGAGGATGCGTTGAAGTAAGTAGCAGTATTTAGACTGTAGGTACTGAAATGTTATTACACTGAACACTTTCTTAACGTGCTAACTTTGATATACCAGCTGATTAAATGTAATGTTTAATGAATAGACGTCCTAAACTAAAAGTAAAGTATTAAAATTGTTCTTCAAATAAACTTGACGACTAGCTCCTCAAGATCCGTTAAACTTTTGATTAGTAATCAAAGTTATCAGCAGAACTCGGAATAATCATCGCAAAACAATTACAACTCGGAAATGGAAAGGTTTAATAGAGCCGTAATAGTACATTATTGCAGCGGCCGGGAAGTAGCAATTCGTGGATGAGTTGATTTTGTCGGATGAAGCGAATTGCCGTTCCCGCCAAGGCAGATATATAGTAGAGCGCCTTGATTGCCCGCTCACCAAGTATTGGGTTGAGGTGGTCATTGGTAAATGGTAGGGCCAAGTAGGGAGTAATATATCGCTACTTGCTCCTGCCTTTTTATATAAGGTGCTAACAAATTAGGTACCAATACTTTTAGAGCTGATAGTACTAGTCTCTAGGAGTAGAGTTAAGTATGAAACATTTAAAAGTGTGTATCACTTTTTGGAGATAATTAGGGATACAACGTTACTGCGTAAAAACACCCTGTTAATGAGATAGTCAACAATCAATCATTGACGTTTGTCACAAACGACGATGTTCACTTGACAGATAGTGTTTTAACATCTCGTCAGTTGAATGCACAGGCACAGGAATGTTTGGTCGAAATTTTAATTTATTTATTTTGTACCGGAAATTAAAACAAAAATATCATTATGAAAAGTTTTCTTAATTTCTATTTAAAGTCAATTGTTTTGATGTAATGTAACACCTCTTAAAATATTGGTACTTAATTTGTTAGCACCTTATATAATCAATATTTAATGAAAACTTAAAAAATAACCTAACTTAATGTAATGTAATGTAACGTGTAATTCTAACATAGTTTTGTAAATCCCAATTGCTACTAACACTATTATGGACCTCGGTCTGAATTAAACTATATTTTTTTTTTATTTATAGTGCTTTTCTCCAAAAATGTGAGGACACCAAATAATATTTTCAATAATCTTAAAATAGCGAGTATGTCAATAACCTATCAAGTTCCGGCCCAACTTATTTTTTTAAAGTATGTATACGGCATGACTCACAGTGCAAGTTTCAATCGAGCAAGCAAGTTAAAAAAAAATCGTCTCAATTTTAAATGATTTATGCGCTGGTTTTATGCCATTAAAATGATTAAAGATTAAACGGGATTACAATCTAAATGCATTTCAGTTAGTTGTAAATTTTATTTCGATAAATATTTTTATTTCTTCATTTAAAACTATTTGAGACATTTTTAAAAACGTCACTTCGAACACTTTCAAAAATATATTTTTTTTTTACCTACGCGTTTTGTCTATGACCATTAAAAAAAAGAAAACTCGAGAAAACTTTAAGCAGCACGTTTATCATGAGACGGCCGCGACATACTCTCGATTTGTCTCGCACCTACCTCTTGTCCTAAGTGTTCTAATAAGAGAGAGACGGAAAGTGCGAGAAAAATCGAGAGAGCTCGCGCGCGCCGCCCCGTGATAGCCGTGCTGGCTACAAACGGGCGTAATTTGTCACAGCAACTTGCAATAGTTGGAAAGAAACAGTCATACACTACCAACCAGTCTAACTATAGAATTAGCAAGTTGTTGTGACAAATTGAAAGGTTAAACGTACTCGAGCACTTGGCTGCTTGTAGTGATTTCTCTTAGTCAAAGCATATAGTTAAAAGGTAAAAAAGTATACAGTGAAGGAATTTCATACACTTTCCTGGCCGCTAAAACTGTGCAGTAATGACTTAACTTTTTAAACTTGCGTTCTACAGTAACGAGGAACTTCACGTACATTTTTGCTACAGTAAGGCGAACATTTCCGAGCATATTGGAGAAAATATCTTAAAATGGCAAACATAAATGAAAGATTGATACTTTCCGAGTATTTTCGTAATGTTTATCTGTTGCTGATGAAACAACAAATTATTTTCACTGTTGTCATACCCAATTTTATGGAATAATCTTTTCATAAATTCTATTCCTGTTTGGTCGAATTATTTAAATAAATAAATAGGCGATTGCTAATGGCGTGATCTTTTTTACAGGAAAAGTTCAAAAAGGAATTCAAACAGCGCTTCACTTTCGGGAAAAAACCAATGAGATTTGACAGTTACGAGGTAAGAATAGCTTCAATAATAATGAATATTTATTAATATTATTTTCATTGTTGTTTTCGCAGGCGGAATTTCGTCTGCAAATGAGATCTTTATTAAAAAAAAGATCTCAAGCCTTCAAAACGGAAGAGACTCACGTTCATTCACATTTCATGTTCCATTAAAGGGCATTGCGATGCATTTTAGAGTAAATTATTGTGTAACAAAATATGATTGTTTTGAATAGATCTATCACAATCTACCACTTTTACGAGTGGCCGCTTACCTACTACTCTTCTACCCAATGCCCTTTGTACAAAGTTACTTTGTTTTCCACACTACCGTAAAAGTTTTATAGAACGGTTATAAAATCGTAATCTACTTCGAATACACTCTAAAAGCTGAAAGTCAAATTATAACAGAAATGTCTCTTACAATTCCGATCCAAATAAGTATATAAAATGTGGGTAGTTAGCGCCGTGAGGAATCCATAAGTGCGCGTGGCAGCACATCGCAGACAATCTGTCATCATTAATCAGCGCCTAAAAAGGGTATTTCAATACACGTTACACGTCCTTCATGAAATATCTGTATTATACATAAATAGGATCCCTGATAAAATATATAGGTTGTCCCGAAAGCAAAGGCATTGATTTCATGTCTTTTTAATGGACTTCAAAAAAAAGGAGGAGGTTCTCAATTCGGTTGTATTTTTTATTTTATTTTTCTTTTCAATGTTTGTTACCTCAGAACTCCGTCATCGATGAGCCGATTCGATTTTTTTTTTGTTTGTAAGTATATGCATCCAGGTGAGTCCCATTTTTTTTTAATTTAGTTGGATGATGGGATCCATGAGGAATTGAGAGAACTCCTCAATTATATTAGGCACGCGTGTAGTGATTTCGTTATTTTCTATTATATCTCGTGTATTTACATCCGGAAATCATAAATTTGGTGGAGTGAAACTGATGATGAAGACCACAGATGACTTATGGAATTCCTCAATTATGTACTTAATGTACAAAAGTACGTCACAGATTCTGATAAGATTTCGTTGAAATAGCAGCTAATGAAGTACCTACCAAAGGTGATCCTTGTGGAATCGACGGAAGTCCTCAAATATTATCGGGCCACATACAGCGATTGGGTTTTTTTCTCAAATAATTAACGCATTTGCTCTCGGAAATCAGATCATGTGGTAAATTGGAAAATAAATGTGGAAATGTTCTCGTGGCTTGGCGGAGTGCTAAATTGAAGTCGGTTAAAACTTTGTTTTTAAAGTAAATTATCGACTTTTATGTAATTTACTTGGGTCACAGATTAAAGAATACAAGTACAGATACCTAATCTCATAGAGCAAAAGCGTACCGTCCTAATGTAGGCAATTCTGTATACAATTTTAGTCCCGTAGCTACACCAGCAGATGCAGTACACGAGCTACCACGGCTATGACGCTGTCAGCCTACCTATAGGCATTGACTTCCCGGGCAACAAATAGAGTATTTTTGAGTTTTTTGATATAAAAGTAGTATTTTCGAGACAATATTACACATCACACAAAAATATACACAACCAAACGCTTGGAGCCTGTGGTTCCATAGAACTTTCGCGACCCGTGATGGCGCCATCTAGCGACAGTACCCAATAATAAGTAGCAAACTTGAAAGCTCACACGTATAGTACGAGTTACATGGATGTAGTACCACTACTACTAAACTTATAAAATATTCCTTTATTGTATGTACGGAAGGATGTTTGTGATATAATTAAGGTACTTTGAATTTATTAAGGTGTAAAAAACATTCTATCTTCACGATTACTGGTTCAAATTTCAAATGTTTCGCTCGGTACCTGTGTCGCCATCTATGAGTTCTTTTTAGTAATAATTATACGTTGTTCGAGTTGGGAGGCCAAGCTTGGGTTATTGATACGCAAAAATAAAGATAGATTTAAAGATTTTTAACGTATTGGCAGTTTAGGTTACAGGTACTTCCATTGTGTAAGCCGTTCATCTGCTCTCGCTGTACGTATTGCAGAATATTTACATCAAAGTCAATTTGTAAGCATGAATGTACTAAATGTACTAAATAACTAATACTTTTCTTCTTTTTCGTGACCATACATTTTTGTTACTTTTTCGTAAAATGCATATTTTAGAAAACTTGCCAATGAATTCAATTTTTTATGTTTTGGTTGAGAAAGAGGCTTATTTAGGCTATCAATTCCGATAGCTTTGTTTAATAAATAATCACTATCAATATTCTTAATCACGGTAACTCAGTGGTCCTTAATTGTCTCCCGATTTGTATGAAAATGAGGCATTTACCACTGCGTTACCATCTTTTTACAATTATCAATATGGATATATGAATTTTCGTTACCAATTTCCAAAAATTTGGTTCAGGCAGAATTAGGCAATATACCTATACTTTATACACCATTTCAGTATTTATCATACTTTTTTCTGCCAATAGATGGAATAATGGTCACAGAAAAGTAGAATGACCCCTGTAATAGAACAAGAGAAATCAAAAAAAAAACGCAAGACTACTGCTTAAAAAGCAGTTCCGTAGTCAACAAGGAACCGTTATAGTTTCGCCATGCCCATCTGTCCGTCCGTCTGTCCGTCCGTCCGTCTGCGGCTTAACTCGTCAGTGACTCTTTACTACTAGAAAGCTGTAATTCGGCATGGGTAGGTACTCGTATATAAATCAATCACGCCGACAAAATGGTAGAATAAAATCATGTTTTTTTTTAATGTCCGACACTTAAACTGGGGATGTATTTTTTTTTCTCGTTAAACCCGTTAGGGTATCGTTGAATAGCTTGTTCAAAAATATTAGGGGTTTTAAAAAACATATTTCAACTTAGTGGTCCATTTGTGTTATATTGGGCTTTAAAGCTCAAATTTTTGTTTGAGTCAAGTGTCCCCACCCCCTGTCGGCTAAATGGCTGCTACTGGGAATGTGAAAAAAATCATAACAATAATAAATTTAATGGGATTTTTTTATCACGGCTGAGTAGACATTTCTAGTTACCAAGTAACAGTCGACCAACTTAAAACGTACTTGAAAAGTTTTTTCATACTAATTGGGCCGACGCAACCGCACCATTTAATCGGCGCGTGCGTGTCGATGTACCAAATACGGACGGCCAACTACGGAACCCTACACTGTTCGTGACCCAACACGCACTTGGCCGGTTTTTTTCCAAATATAATAACCTATGTTACTCCTACAGTCGCAGGTGCTTATAATAATTATAACCGTTAATTTTCTTGCGTTTTCACGTGTTTGGTTTTGGCACTACTACAAAATGTATACACGCATGGCAGTAATAACACAACAGCCCCAAAAAATCACCTGCCTTTTTTACTAACTAAAATCAGCCATGCTTGTCCTCAGGATGGTCAGTCGTATCGCACCCGGATTTTATCGTTCCGGTCGACGAATGAGCGAAGCGTTTATTCAGCGAGAAAATCCTTAAATCTAGCGCCCGTCGACGCGGCGCGAAAAACTCGGTCCTCCTGCCATTGTCTCCAAAACCAGGACTCAAAGAGGGAAAATGGTATCCGAACGATGAAGGATCTCGACGCTCACAGTTTGAATCAAACGTTCAATAACGGTACTAAAAGTCGACTGGACGCGCAGATATCAAGAAATAACGACCTCACCAGTGACGAGCGAGTCAGCGAGCTGTACATTTTCCCTAATAGCAACATAGTCGAGTTCACAGACATATCCTACGACGACAGAGTGTAAATTTAAGTTTCCGTGTAAATAAATGTGATCTATATCATAAAATAAGCACAGTCTAGATCGTCTATTCTAAAAATGAATAGACCTAAAATATTGCTCAGCTATTCACTGTCACGCTCGTCCGTAACAGCTGAATGCCCATTTTACCAAAAAGCGTCCAATAGCGCTTTGAAGCGTGTGTCTCGTGAGTGACGCTAAATAAGTTAAAGGCACATAATAATATAAATTGTCATCCGTATTTCCTGTTTGCATTTATGTGTATGGGAGGACCATTCATTTTTAGATAAGATGTACTTTAAGTTATTACGAAAATGTGATTATACTTATTGTAAGAAACGACACAAAGTGTCACAAAGTTTAAATTGTAGACCTCTAAATAATCGAAAGAATAAAATGTTAATTGTGTTCAGCGGAAATGTTAAACCTTAAGTTGTTTTAACGGCTTGAATTTCGGTTATCTTTGGTTATTCAAGAGATCCTTTGTAGAAGACTGTATAATTCCAGATTGTCTACTGTAAAACGCGTAGAAAATAAGCAACTACTAGTAGAAAATTCAAGTTTCCTGATAAAACCCAAGCTAGTCGTAATAACAAGAATAGAATGATGAGAATTTATCCGCCATAAATCAAGCGTAACGATGTGGATAACCATTAATTTCATTCTCGCTGCAGTACAGTATTCCATACGAATTGAAGGCAACCTGCAATATTGCTTGGATTATGTTGCCCTTTATTTACCAACGTACTGAAATAAGGTTGTGGCTCGATCGTCCTCCTCCTTGGTTTAAAGATCGCCACCCGTCTGAAGCAATATAGGTAAAGAGTTGAAAATGTTAATTAAACTTAGGTAATCAGACTCTTTAAGCAGTATTGTCTTTGTATCACAATTTCCATAGATAAGAACCTTGTAGGTATCAAAAGCGACGTAAAATCTCAGCAACTAGAATCTGGCAAGTTGCCAGACCACTTCTAGTAAGTAGCCTGTTATTCTATCTTAGATATCGGTATCAAATTTAGAACTGCTTTCTTAGATAATTTCGATGGTATTACAAAAGTTTAGTGAATGGATAAGACTTGGTGATGTAAAAATAGCAGTAACAATAAACACCTCGATTCCCGGAAATGTTCCAGATCCCACTGGTTACTGCGGTGGCTGTAAATATGTTGATAGTTTTTGGAAACGAATACTGAGAAAGACGCTGAAAATATGTTGTTTATATGTATAAATGTTGCTTAATTCTGAATGCATCGTTTCATATGCCATAAAACATCAGACTGTCATACTTTCATGCGTGTATGGAAAGCTGGACATTCGGCGGGGCGGCACACGCGTCGAAACGCGCCAACATTAAACGCATTGCATTGAAGGGTTTACGAGTACGTTAGCGTTGTGATTTAGCGCTCGAGTCATAAATACGCTAAGACTAGAAGACTCGCGTTAGCTCGACGTCTTGAGTCTTTCAGGCTCGACCGAGCTGTAACTCGCAACACTAGTTTGCATTTTTAAACCCGCCGTCTGCGTCACTTATCGCCGCCCAACAAGGCAGTTATTAAAGTTAGGTAAACTTACACTTTCACAAAAAAAACTGGCTTCATAATCGTCTTGAAAGCACAATGGCAATTATGGCATGTGAAATTATGAATCCATTTAAAACACAATTTAGTAGTTCTATTATAGTCAACTCATAGCCGAAAATGAGACTTCACGTGAAAATAAACATCCACAACTGCTCGTTTTTTTATTTATTTCTCCTGGAATTCAGTTCTTAATACAATGAATGACTGTTAATGTTGTTGGTGTTTCCTCCAACTGTTAATACAGTTGGAGGAAAAAACACCGCATGATATCCGCATACCTCTCGATTTTATAGACTGTAATAAAACTTTACCCGTGAAGAAATCAAACAGTCGTTAAATAAAGCGAGTTATTTTTCAATTGCAAAACTTTTAGGAAGAACGTGTTTTTGCGAGGGTGATGTTTTGGCAGCAAGACGGAATGAATAATAGTAGAGGTATAGATGAATTATCGAGAACATGGAATTCCATTTGTAGTGGTAGTACGAGAAAATAGAAAATTCAAATATAGAATGCCTGTAAACATACAATACTACTACATATGCAATTCCATGTTCTCGTTAATTTATCTATACTGACGTACAGTCGAGTTCTCCAATATATGTACACTTTTTTACCAACTCGAATGCGGCCGCTAACAATTAGTATGCAAATGCGTTCGATTAGGTAAAAAAGTGTACATATATTTATGAACTCGACTGTACAGAAGATCTTCTGTCTAACAAAATCGTAGATACTCGTAGAGGATTTAAGGAGTCCTAGCGAATGCCCAAAAGGGATGGAGGTAAATTAACCTGACTAAATTGAGAAGGATCTTAATATATATATATATATATATATATTTTTAATGATATAGGAAGCAAACGAGCAGACGGATCACCTGATGGTAAGCGATTACCGCCGCCCATGGACACTTGCAACACCAGAGGTGTTGTGAGTGCGTTGCCGGCCTTTAAGATTGGAGTACGCTCTTTTCTTGAAGGTTTGAAGGTCGTATCGGTCCGGAAATACCGCAGGCGACAATCCATTCCACAGTTCCATATATCCTCGACATTTCCTGTCTGTCTATTCACTGTTTCTATTCTGTTGTCTATGTTATTCTGTATATACTTTAGTCGTATTATATCAGTGACGTCGGATTACATTATTTTGACAAGTGGTGACAAACAAAAAAAGCCTAATACACACTGAGGGACAGGAGATTTGACATTGTATCTCGATCCCACTTGTTGCATTTGTGGTGTATGTGGTATTATCTTCGTAATAAATGTGTTTATGTGTGTGTGAGTCCCTCCATTCTTTCCTTTCTCTACGAACAAACCCGATGTGTGACAGCTAGCCATCCCGCTCGCGCATAGCGCATAGCGCGTGCTGTTTCGTCTAGCTAGGGTCGTCACGTTTGCGTGTCATCTGCGTGTTAGTAGTGGTGGTGGACGTCAAAGTAATGCACCTATATACATTTTTCGCCTTAGTGCGGTAACTACTCCAGGAAAAATACGGTCCTATAAATATTAATTTATAATAGCGTTTTTTTTGTTTATTCCATTTTAAAACGTTATTCTGAGATGCTTTATTCAAGAATCCAACAAACTTTCCACCCGCAAGAAATTTAGATTTAAATGAAACATGCATTGCCTTTTTTGTATGATTTATCTTGATGGAGCAAATGTAAACTAACCAAAATAAAGATAAAAACATTTATAAATATTTGTTCTGACTTTTCTGCAGCTAGTTCAGTTGTAATTTTATCAATGTCTGAAATTTTGTTGGATTGTGTCTCTAGGTAACTATTTAATTGATAATAAATATATACATGTAGGTAACGGATATATCCGTTAGATGTAAAAAATCTGCTATTATAAATAATTTACAAAAAAATATGATTTTTCCATACAAGTTGCCAGTTCATCGACTGCGCACGCCCACGCCCACGGCGCATTTTTCCAGCGGACAAACGCGATACATCATCGATACAGGTCATTTTGACAGGTGATACCAAGTGTGACGCGAGAGTCACGCGTTCGGGAAACGCGAGTTTGTATAGCTGCAAAAAGTCAGCTTATGTACTCTTAACTAGTAGCTCTTAACACAATGGAATAAGCTGCAACTGTAAACATGTATTTGACGTCGTCTGTACCATCGCCAACACAGTTCACTGACCATCCACTTTATATGCATTGTAATAAGGCTTAAATTAAATACAGGATAGTCAGTTAACTGTGTTGGCGTTTGTACAATGAGTGTCATCCATCACTCTTAACCGCGTTCTGGTGACCTCAGAGGTGCTGGAAAGTCGAGTTTAACCGAATCGGCAAGAGCGATAGTCCTTGTAAGGAAACAGTCTGGCGTCAATCTCAGACATACATTTTGCGTAGCAATTTGATTTCACTGTGTTTCGCACGTTCGCTTTCATATGTAAGTACTAAATGAATATCAACAAATGTTTGTATCAGATTGGTTCCCAGACGTGAGGTTTATGAGTGGCAGCTGCCACGTTAGAGGATTTCCCTCAATTTTATTATACTTGCAGCGAGTGCTGAAGTATTCAGTTTCAACTTCATTCCATAAACCTTTTTATATGTAGGTACTAAAGCCACACATCAACTGCTATATTCAGCTACATCGATACTATACCACGTTTGTATCGCTGCAAAAAGCCATATCTACGCTCTTTTGTGTTACGAAGTATTTGGCGATGGTATAAATAATTGATTGAAACAGGTGTTACTTTGCGGATGTCCATCCATGATAAGATTGATAATATTCCTGAATACGAGAACTACATTCCTGATCCCTGAGTTTATTTATAAATTTATATCGTCACGAGAACAATATTCCTTTGCTATCCTGCCAGCTTCTCCTGATAATTCTTCATAGAGAGGCGAAACACGTGTCGAGATTTTGTCTTGGTGGTGGTTTGCTGAAATTATTTGGTGGGCTCATTATAGCCTAGTGGTTCAGGCATGCGGCTGTCAAGCGGCGGTCGTGGGTTCGAATCCCGGCTCGTACTAATGAGTTTTTCGGAACTTATGTACGGAATATTTACCGTGAGCTTTTCGGTGAAGGAAAACATCGTGAGGAAACCGGTCTAATCCCAATAAGGTCTTGTTTTCCCTCTGGGTTGGAAGGTCGGAGAGCAGTCGCTTTCGTAAAACTAGTGACTATGCCAAATCTTGGGATTAGGTGCCAAAGCGGGCCCCGGGCTCCTTTAGAGGCATACCCGGGAACAACGCTAGCATGCAAAAATAAGCAAATTGGTGCATCTCATCATCGCTAATGGAGCAGCACGTTTTTTTTGCGAAAATGCAAAGGAAATTTGTATTCGTAATGATGTACATTGAAAAATAAACTCTAGGATCATGGCACGAGATCAAACAGTTGATCTATTTGTAGCTTTCCCAAATAATTGAATATACGTGTTTCCACGTTAGTATCTAGACGCGAATCAACTGCAAATTGTTTGCCTGTTGAAAATAGCGTCGCACACCTGAATCTAAGGTAAATATTTAAGAAAAAATGTTTTGCATGCTCTTGACGTGAATATTAACGTCAGTCATCGTCAACCATATCTAGTTACGTCATGGGCTTAATAAGACTGACAAAGAAATTTTACTGAATGATTGAGATTCAGAATATGCAATCGCGTATCAGAAAAATGCACTTGATTGAAATCAAACTATATTATAAAAAAAGGCAGATCCAGATCGTTTGGAAGTCCATGGAAGAGTTAGGTATAGGGGAAGAGGGGGGACAGTGGATCACGGGGAACAGTGAATAAAACTATCTAGCGCCATCGTTTACGCACACATTCAAACGCCGACGCGTGTTTGTAAACTCGTCTCGACAGGCCCCGCACTGCGCCAGTCGGCCGCGAGCTCAGGCACAAGGAGGGTGCGTTATCGCTGCCGGTCGAAAAACAAAGTACGTAAAATTTATTTTACATATTTTTTGAAAATGTTTGTAGGCAAATTTACGCGTGTTAAAGAATGTGTTTCTGTTTCATCCTGTTATTTTGTGATTGCAAATTGTGTTGATTGGTGTTTTGAGTGTATTAATTTTTTTTTTTTGGTGAATTATTCTTACTGTAACGGTTTTTGGGGTACAATGGGCCATCTCCTTGTGGGGAGCAGTGGATATTGGTCCAGTGTTCCCCTCGAGTGTCCAATGTTCCCCTTGACAATTTATTATTCGGAAACTAAATTATAAACTTGTTTTTAGGTATCATCATGCCCAGAACACACGTGAGAAAGACAGGCATAGGTCTCCACACTGAAGAGCAAATGCAGAATGCTATAAACCTAAACAACCAAGGTAACATAAAGAGGACCGTGAGCAGATTAACTGGCATACCATATTCAACCTTACATCGGTATTTTAAAAAAGCTACTGAGGTGCCTAAAGAAAGGATGAGATTCACTCCCAACTATGCTGTGAATAAAGTATTTTCAGCCGAACAGGAACTGACGTTAGTGGAATACCTTATTAAATGTAGTCAAATGTTCTACGGTTTAACCCCAAATGATGTTCGCATGCTAGCGTATGAACTAGCTTGTATAAATAATCTAAAAATACCCCAAAATTGGCACAAAGCTCGAGCTGCTGCCACAAAAAGAAAAGTCCTTCAGAGCGACTCGAGCGAAGAAGACGTGGAAAATATAAGTCTCCATTCTGATGAAGATTGCTCATTGGAAGAAGAAGTCAGCTCTGATCTGAATATCATTGACTCAAACAATTTTTGGCCATTAGAAAATATGCCGCAAGAAGGACAATTTATACTAGTAATTTTCCGATTGAATAAAAATAAGGAAGTCTTTTAAGTCGGAAAAGTTTTAAGACTGACAAAAAAAGAGGCTGAAGTTAGTTATTTACGCAAATGCGCTAAACAAATGAATACATTTCGAATGCCAAATATACCTGACTTGGCAGTTGTAGCGATAAGTGATATAAAAATGATACTCGCTCAGCCATCCTTTTCGGGGACAACGAAAAGGCAGCAAGGGTATTACGTATTTAATTACGACTTTAGTCGTATTGATGTACGTTAAAGTCTAGGAATCTAAGGTACCCAAATTTAATACCTAGACTTTAGCGATATCATAATTGTCAATACGTAAGGCATGATTGGTCAAGTCGGTTGTAATAATTTTAAATGGTTGATTTTTAACTCTAGGTAACTGGCTACTTAGCCTAGACTGATTATGTAAACCTAGGAAACTGCCTACCTCGCCTAGACTGATTATATTATATTTGTATGACTATTTGTAAATTAGTGAAACTAATAACTGCCTATAAGGCTGTCTGATTGCTGTGATTTTATGTTGTAGGAAGAAATTAGTGCCTATATTAGAGATTGTAATAAGTAATGTTAAAATTAACGTTAAGTATTTTTTTTGATGACATATAGTATTGTCTTTAAGTTTTCTTTTTTGAATTTATATTTTCCATAATAAAACATAACTTTGGTTGATTTATGACGGTATTTTTTGTAACTTAATACACATGATCCCTTGTTCCCCCTATGGTCCATAGTTCCCCATGCCCTGATTCAAGGTTCCCCGAGCATGGGGAACAGTGGACCAATTCCCATTTTTTTTTAAAGTCACTCTGTGGCCTAAAGTTGCACTTGTCTGCCTTCTATAGTGCATTTTATTTGTGCCTTAATAACCCCTTATTAATATGAGTAAAAGAAAACGGACATAAAGTGTGTATCTGCTGGGCTATGTGCCTCAAAACAAAAACTGATCCACTGTCCCCCCTCTTCCCCTATCCAGCAGTGGACCCAATTATGCTGAAGAAGAAGAAGAAGATAGGTATGATATACTTTTTTTTTTTTTCTCTTTATTTAAGGAGCTTGTCACACAGGTGATCATGCCGCTCCGTTATAATCAACATGACATATTTTTCTTACTTAATTTCGAACTATTCTATTGTTAACACACTTTCGAGCTAACTGCAATAGTGCTGTAGTGCTGTGGCCGCGTCTGACAACGGGGTAGCCAGGGCGCTATTGCAGGCCCCGACATCATAGCTGGTGTTAAATGCTAGACATCTCCTGAAAGCTTCGTTTCGGACACATTCCATTATAACATGGTAGGTATACATCTTCTGGTAGGTATGCTATACTTAAAAGATATAATAACCGGATCGCTAGATATGTCGCAGTGGAATAGTATAATCCGCCGTTTCACAAAACAGCGCCGTTTTGTAGTACGGCGGGTTGACGATCAGGCTGTTATCTAAAACGGCGGATTATACAATATGACTGCGACATATACATATTATACATCACTAGCTGCCCGCCCAGCTCCGCCCGTGCTTTATACAGAACGCAAGTAATGCGCAAATAATCCATCTCAAAGCTCCAAATTATAGAATTATTAAATATATAAAATATACTTAATATGAGTGTAGACTATGTATTACTCGAAAAGAAAGAAGGCAAAAAAATATGCCTAATGACGAACATCCCATTCAAATATCTCAAAAAATTACGAAGCTAACACCTGCAACCGTTCTAATGTTGCTTGTTAGAGAGAAAACGCTAGAAGATCGTGACGTCACAATGCTATGCAATGCTCGAGGGGGGGATCGTTTCATATGAAGGTGCATTTTGCGGAAAAGGGACAGGTACATATTAAAACTTTGGACACGTATAACTTTGTGATTATTTAACTTCTTGCGTTGCGTTTTTCTTCATTTGACAACATTCTTACTTGTTATTTTCAGAAAATATAGGTATTGAATATTTTATTTAGTGTCTACACCCCTATAGTCGTCACAAACTGACAATGAGTTAATTTTTGTTTGACGACTCACGCTAACTTCGTACACAATTATTTATTTAAAATAAATTGTACGCCAGTTGATAAAACATGATAATTAATGTTTTGGTCAGTTTGGCCATTTCAATAGGTCATAAAATTGTGGGAGGGTAGTGGGCACAGGCTAATAACTATAAACCGAAGTCCATACATTTTATAGTCATCGATAATAAAATAACAAACCATTAAAAGGGTAAATGTTGACAAATGAGATCCCAAATCAAATTACTTTAGTCCCAACCAGAGCATAATTTATCCAACATAATATCTAACTACAGCATTACTTAATCCTATCCTTTACTACTAAACAAGATAAAATAGTATATGTATATACAAATCAGCAAACGAAAAAAAACATCGAAGTTTTACGATTCCCACCGAACGGGCCAAGCCGGGTCGCGTGGCGCCGCATCGCAACGGATGCGCGAGCACGCGGAGGTAGCCCACCGCGTTTTTATAGAACGCGGTAGGCAAAAGCTGGACGGAGCCGGTCAGATGCGATACGACGATAGCCGACCAGAGGCGTCCGCGTCCGCGAGGAGCCGACCGGCCCAAAATAAATTCAAATATGATCTTTCTGTCTATGATGTCTGTATTAAAGGTACGAATTCCTTTGGCAACTTGTAAAATGCGCTCAGGCCCGCTGTGGCCTGTTCCGATCAGTGAGAAGCGTACATAAGTAGCGCCGCAAAATGGCCCCACAGAATGGGTGCCATTGCAATTATGCGGGGATGGGGGCGGGGTGTCAAAACGATGCCAGGCTGCCGTTTAGTTCGAACATGCGCATTCCGGGTTTTAGGCACGTGTTTGGTAGAAATTTGTAAGTAGCTAGCATACTATTTTTTTTGTCGTTTGCTGATAGGTACAATATATATTAAACGAGCAATATTTGCAACAGCTGTGTGCGACAATTTAGACGAATTTTGGAAATTCTATTATAATCATTAATTTATTTATTGAGAAATTTATACAAACGTGTAGTAAATAATTTATTTAATATTATTTATTAGGGGTTATTTAATGTTATTTATTTAATCTTTTGAGAGCGTATTAATTAAGTCGAATAAGATGTATTCCGATGTTCTCCATTCATAAAAAATATAAAATTCCGCTTTGTTAAGCATGCAATTTGTTACTTGTCTAGTAGCTTTTGTATGTGAGATTGGCGTTTGGATCTCGGCTCTAAAGAATTCTCCTTTAAGTATTTGATAATTCAATTTTGTGTGAACTGCACGGCTATCACAAGACGGCGCGCGAGCTCTCTCGATTTATCTCGAATTATACCTCTCTTTCTAAGTTTTGAAATAAGAGAGAGGCGGATAGTGCGAGAAAAAGCCGTGCAGGTAGCACTAGGGGTTTGTGGAGGCAAAATATCGATTTAGCTAGGTCTCGTATCTGGGAAAATTCTTTTACTCCGTATTTTCTCGATTTTTACCCGATCAGATCGCGGTCTCCTATAGGCACTGTATATATTATATAATAGCTTTATATATTATATACTAGCTCCATACAAACTCTAATCCCTTAGGGGCTGATTTCCGGGATAAAAAATATCGTATGTCCTTCCCCGGGACTCAAACTATCTCTAACCAAATGTCATCTAAATCGGTTCAGCCGCAGCGGTTAAGGAGTGAAGAGGTAACATACGGACAGACAGACTCTTTTGGGGTAAGTAACCCTAATTTCCTGTCAGATGGCGCTGCGAACACCTAGTCACGGAATGACAGATCTTACTTATATATATTTTCAATTAATTTTGTTGTTGTGTCTGTGGTTCGGAGCAATAAACATCTAATTTAACCTTAATACGAGATTTTATTCCAAATATCTAAAAGTACGAGCACAGACTCACTTTCGCATTTACAATATTAGTATGGATATATACAGGGTGGAAAAATCGAATGCAACGTGGATGGCAACTACCTTAAATATTGTAAATAGCACATAATGTGTAAAGGAAACATTCCTTTGTTTTTAAAAACAATAAATTCTGCATTTAAGGATTTATGAAAAATCGCTTGCCTCAGTCGGGACTCGAACCGGTTTAGTTTTTAGTTTTCAATTTTCATGGCACTCCGTTATTCTGATTGTATTTGTTATTTAGAGAAAAATGAACCTTATCAGTTACCCTTTCAATCTGCATCATAAAATAGAGCACGTTATTTTTTGTCACATTTGACCGGTTCGAGTCCCGACTAAGGCAAGCGATTTTTCATAAATCCTTAAAAGCAGAATTTATTGTTTTTAAAAACAAAGGAATGTTTCCTTTACACAGAATGTGCTATTTACAATATTTAAGGTAGTTGCCATCCATGTTGCATTCGATTTTTCCACCCGGTATATATAATTGTAATCACGTTCTCGAAAACGGCTTAAAAAATGCTTTTATGAAAATTTAAGTATAGTGGTTTAGGTTGGTTGGGACTAAAAATCGATCTAGCTATAGGTCACATACTGAAAAAAAAAATCCTCTATTTTCACCCGAGCAGAGCTCGGTGGCCCAGATACTAATATTATAAAATGCTTTATATTCACTGAATACTTAATTATTTATTGCAATCCTTAATATATTTTACGTCACACCTGGCCATAATGTAAGTTTTACCGCACGCTGTGCGTACGGTAAAACTCGCATTGTGGCCAGGCGAAGACGTAAAATTGTGTACTCACCACGGGCAGTAAAAAAGAAAGCCCTCTATCGCATATTTACAACCCTCGCCTGCGGCTCGGGTCACAAATACCTGCGATTTCGGGCTTTCTTTCTTTTACAGCCCTTGGTAAGTAATGTACTATATCTGCCTGTTACTTTTTCTCGCCTAATATACTTAACCGAACCTATAGGTAGGATTATGCGCACAAAGTAGTCTCTTTGAAGAACCTATTTCCTTCAAAAGAACTAATGCAAATAATCCAACCATTTTGGAGATTAGGCTGGTATAGATGAATTATCGAGAACATGGAATTGCATTTGTAGTGGTCATACGAGAAAATAGAAAATTCAAATATAGAATGCCTGTAAACATACAATACTACTACATATGCATTTCCATGCTCTCGTTAATTTACCTATAGAAAGCTTAAGCTCTAGGGATAGACACTTCAATTTGGCTTCTTTATTTTTGACGTTCATCCCCTGAGGCAAGGCGGGAAATTGACGCAGATCGAATCGAATTCCACACAGGCCAAGCCGCGGGCACCACTAGTATGTCAATAAATATCAAAAGAGTTTGTGCCTTTGTAGTCGGTCCAGACACACTTTGAATTCCTAACTGGTACCTATCAATGACTTTCGCGCGAAACACGTTCAAATTGCGGTGGAATACGAAATATAAGTGTTGATTGGACTTTTTTCGCTTCGAGTCTAACATTAGTTAAATATTAAAATGAAATTTGTCTAAATATATTTTTAGTATAGTTTACTCAGTAAAGTGACACGGAAGTACAAAAACAAAAACGTAGTACAACTTACACAATTTATGATACCCGGCTTAGATTAGCGGCGGGACATATTATATAGCACGGATAAAACTTTGACATAACATTGTTTGACAACAATCGACTCGTTAGTTAACCATTTAATGAGTCCAATCGATATGACGGCAATTTCATGAAGGGGAGATATCACTGTTCTATCCCATACTACTATACCATGCTTTAATTTGTTGGTAAGTATATTTGAACAACAATTCACAAATAAAATGTTACAACATAATTACGAACGAGTCAAACAATGCTTAAAATGTTATAGGCAACGATTGACATTTTCAAATATTTAATTAAATACCAAATTGATTGCAATTTTTGTGCGTTCCGCGCGCTCTCAGTACTTATGTCTCCAATGTCACTGATTTAGTGGGTCTACTTGCCGAGATGCAGCCTTCAGAGTCTTCATGTCGCAGTACGGGCGGCGTTGCTCGCGGGTTATCCGTGATCTAGTGGGTAGACTCGTCCAAGATACACGACCTAAGCGTGATGTTGATGACGTGGTACGGGTCGTCGTTGCCTGCGGGGTATCCGAGATCTACTGGGTAGACTCGTCCAAGATACACGACCTAAGCGTGATGTTGATGACGTGGTACGGGTCGGCGTTGCCCGCGGGGTATCCGTGATCTAGTGGGTCTCCTCGTCAAAGATGCACGTCCTCAGCATGATGTTGATGACGTGGTACGGGTCGGCGTTATCCGCGGGGTATCTGTGATCTAGTGGGTCTACTCGTCTAAGATGCACGTCCTAAGCATGATGTTGATGACGTGGTACGGGTCGGCGTTGCCCGCGGGGTATCCCAGATCTAGTGGGTAGACTCGTCCAAGATACACGACCTAAGCGTGATGTTGATGACGTGGTACGGGTCGGCGTTGCCCGCGAGGTATCTGTGATCTAGTGGGTCTACTCGTCTAAGATGCACGTCCTAAGCATGATGTTGATGACGTGGTACGGGTCGTCGTTGCCCGCGGGGTATCCGAGATCTACTGGGTAGACTCGTCCAAGATACACGACCTAAGCGTGATGTTGATGACGTGGTACGGCTCGGCGTTGCCCGCGGGGTATCCGTGATCTAGTGGGTCTACTCGTCAAAGATGCACGTCCTCAGCATGATGCTGATGACGCGGTAAGGGTCGACGTTTGCCGCAGGTCTCCGGTCCTCCAGGTACCCTCGCTTGTCCTCCGCCACCTGCCGGGGGATCCTGACGCTGCAGCTTCGGTTGGCGACCCCTGGAACGAAACGAAAGTATTGATATACATACATTAATATCTAGTATGTAACACAAAAATATCTGATACCTACGTCCTAAAAACTTGCAACTGTAGAAATAAAGTTGTGTCAGATATTTTGGTACACAAGGTTTCATGGTACCCTAGGTGTACCAATTTGTAGAACGTGTTTCATAATGTCCCAAGAAAAAAGAAAACAATAATTTAACCGATAAAAAGTGGCAACTCTAATAACCTGTCACGTCAATCAAACTGAATATTGATAGGTAGATTATTTTAACAGAAGACTAAAGCGGCCTTTAGATCTATCTAAATTCAGTACACTGATTCAGAGTGGCAGTTTCGAGTCTAACTGTCTAATTAGCGTGACTTACATGCTAACAGTCTTTACACTTGTCTTTCTGCAGAGTCTTTCTGATTTAGTATACTGCATTTAGATAGGTCTAAAGGCCGCTTAACTGCTTATCATGTATAACTAGTTTAATCATAATTCAACCATTTTATTCTAAAAAGGTTTGCAATCTCAATAAAAAGAGATCAAACCGCTTTTAGTAATTAAAAAAAAAACAGAAGGTAAATATGGTCTCAATAAGTCTTCATCAACTCACCTACTACACTTCACATTTAAAGGGCATTTTTAATAATTCGTGTACCCAATTAGCGTGAGTTGTTAAATAAAAATTAACTCGGTGTCAGTTTTGTGACGACAATTAAGGATTCAGTATGTATACAAATGGACTTTTTCTTCTTAATTTATAAATATTATGCATTTACACGTTATTTTAATGTGAAACAAGTACATTTTCACATCATTTGTATGTTTAACTTCTGTCACAAAACTGACACCGAGTTAATTTTTATTTAACAACTCACGCTAATTGGGTACACGAATTATTGAAAATGCCCTAAAAAGACTATTTCGTGTTCTTGTTGCTGTTTCGTCATAAACTGAGAAACATGAGTCATGTGGGTATTCTTAACTTGCTTATTGATTGTTGTCATTTACTTCTCAGAGGAAATTAGGTAAAAATGCAAATGACTTTCTGGGTAGTCTAATGTGTAGGTTTACGTTTTCAGGGTCGCGTTTCAATAATGATTATTTTATGCATTATCCAAAAAAAGTATTGTGGACTACGGTTTTCAAATATTGCCAATAGACGTTACAAGGTACCGTAACCCCCTTTCGGCTTTTGCTGTAGTTTTGTAACACCCTGTATATTAGTGTACGAGGACAGAAGTAACCAGATTCACTATAAATCTCCAAGAGAGCATTTATAAATATCAAAAACGTTGACTTCTAAAGTAAATTATATGGGTTAGGGCCACAAGCTGTAAGCTGATGTAATTAATTATCCTTTGGCTGGAAAAGCCCCACCTGACCTCACTATTTGGCTAAAGATAATTAAATAAAACGGGGACAAGGTCATTGGAATGTAAATGTGTCTGAAAATCGTTTCAAATTGAATACAGCCAAATTTTAAACTGACATTTCGGGCTTAAGAACTTTATTTTTATTTATTACTCAAAAGAAGATATTATGACCACTTCACTCAGATGAGAAATTAATTACAGCAAAATGCATGCATTGTTATATGTTTATACAAAAATATAAGTAGTACATAATTATAATAAATAAAGGTAGCATTTGAATTTACTTCGCTTAGAATGCGGAAGAGATAACTTCAATAACTTCAATTGCCTCTATAGCCTTAAATAAATATTTGTTTCACGTCACAACATTTCGCGTTTTATACTTTTACTAGATTCTGCCCACGACTCCGTCCGCGTGGAACTCGCTTCTATCGTAGCTCCATACAAACTTTCATCCCCCATTCACGCCCTCATTTTATCAACATGGAACACACACACTGCTAAAATCATATCCCTTCCTTTTGGCTCTGCCGTAGTTGGTCAAAAAGGAAACTTGAATTCTCGTACTACACATGCGTATTTCTAATTCTGTGTCCATTGTGCTAAAATTGCTGCGTTTCCATCTCTAGTAAGGAGGATAGATTACTGCGAGTCATATATACTAAATTGCTACGTATTAACGTATTAATGCAAAATAACACCTAATATGTAGATCGAAAACTGATAACTAGTGCATTTTCGAAGTATTTTATTAATGAAATCAATAAGTACACAAGATTTTACGGATTTAATTTTTGAATGCTTTTTTCGAAGGTTCAGAGTTGTTAGCGATTAACCCTACCAGTTAGATAAGTAAGGGAAACAAAACCAATAAAATACAATATGAGAAGGCCCTAAAATTTTAATAGTTATTATATCTAGAGCCAACATTTAAAAAAGCGTAGAAATAAAGACATCCTTTATATTTTACAACGACAATGTACTCGAAACCAATATATGGTAGCGATCATTTCTTAGATATCAGTAAAAAAAACACTGTACATATTTTAGACAAAAAAATACATACAAAACGCCCTGAATGGGTCTTTGACGCCTCACGATTCGTGGGTCATATATACCACCTAAAAACTAGCCACTGAAATTACGTAATCCTAAATTGACAAAAGTGATAACTTACTGAGTGTGCCGGCGATTCGCTCGTTCAGTCAAAAGAAGGGTCTAGTCAAAGGTTCGAGTTATAGTTTCGTCTCCCAAGGGCTCCGTGTAAGCCGGCGGGGTCCCGCCTCGCGCCACGTTGAACAATCTCTCCTCGCAGACGCCAACTCACTCAAAATTTCACCACGCGCGCCTAGCGCGGACAGTGACTAATATATCTGAACCCAGACTAGGTTTCCAAACAGATTCTAACAATTATTTGAAAACAAATCTCTAATAGCCAACGCGGCTCCCAAAGTTAGTCCAAACATTTCCAAGTCCAGCCACCATATCGCATGGCATTTTTTTCCCCGATTAACAAGTGTCACATTGACAGGTGTCAATCATTTATTTATTTATTTTATTTAGAAGATCAACAAATAAATACTTTACATTTTTTTATAATCCGGTGTTGCCATGTGAATAATACTCGATACTGTGTTCCTTATTTAGCTATACCTTTAATTAGTAATTTTGATAGCGAAATATATAAATGATATGTAATGTTTTCAGATGACAAAAATATATATATTCATTATTACCAAAAGCGGAAGAAAACACGCCTAATGAAAGTAAATAATACATTAAATCTATTAATTTTGGGATTTAGTGGAATTAATGAAGCGAAGACTCCCCGTTTCTCCAGCGCGTGATCAATCTTTTAGGCACATCCCGTCCGCTATCACTTTAATTTTACTTACTATGTGGTAATTCATTATTTTTTGTTGGCCGTTGCCATGGTTACGTCTCCTGGGTCAGTCTTTAAAAATATGATTTTCTAGTGTTTAAATCCACTAAACACATGTTTTTGTCATGGTAAATCCATTCCATGGTGGGGCATCTTCTAAGCATCTAGCATTTTTTCTAAGAAACAGTGTTACTATTGTCTCCTGGCTTACCGTCCAGAAAAACAACAAGAAAATGTCGATTGACCCAAGTACAGAAACATTTATTTGTGCACAAGTAGGTACATTTTTAAGTTGGTCCACTATTCCATTTACTAGTGATGCCTACGTATATGAGTTATTATTATTTACTACTGATAGACATTAGAAGCATAATAATATTAAAAACCTTTATTTCAGACATACTTTCCATCTTTTGGATTGTCTAATAAACCATTCTTTATTAGCATCATCTTATTCAAGATACATCTTTAAACTGTTAATATTAGAGAAATAACAGTATTACCGCATGCAAGAAGATTATTTAAATAGTACCTAAAACGTCATTTAAAGTTTATTTGTAAGTCTAGCGGTTAAAGTACAGTGAGAATATTTGAATATAATTTGGAGCTCAAATGGTTTTTTGCGTCTCCTGTAAAGTGGTGTTTTTCGACTAGTGTTACCCCTTTTCACTACACTTAGACACACCACAAATTAACTCTTGGACGGTAATTTCTAATTTTTATGTTTTTGATATTTATTTGTAATTCACAACTAATTTGTGACTAGCTTCCGCCCGCGACTTCGTCTGATTGAACCGGGGATAAAACTATTCAGGCTATAAACTTTCTTCGTGCAAAACTTCATCGAAATCGGTTGAGCCGTTTAAGCGTTATTAGATTGTTAATTCGATGGTTTACTATACATAAGTTACATCACATTTGTCGTGAATAGTCATGATTCACGATAGTATTTACATTGATGTTAATAATCATGTCTCAAACAGCCGATTTATTTCATGTAGCAACACCCACAATCTTTTTATAACAATGTTGACGGGTAGGCGAGTTGTCACAGTTCTTAACGGCTATATTGCGTACGAACAGTTAAGTGCAGATTTGTAGTGTTAGATTTGGAGGAAAACCAGGGTGAGCTCTTTCCATAATCACTTTCAATGCATCCTATGACATTGTAACGATTTGGTTCATTTACACGTGGGTTCACGTGTTTACACAGCTCGGACGATGATTGTTCATGATGTGATGTATTTATGTGCGTCCACAGGTCTTATTCTATTTGGGAGGCGTGACGGTATATTATGTATATGAATAAGGTTTTCCTACATGTCACGTACATGCGATAACACAGTTCTTAGTCGTGGAGTTCTTTAGTGTGAAAGGATTAGTAACAAGTGTAACAACAAGGGTCTCAGGTTCGGTAGTTTCAGCCTCAGACCATGTCGTCATCAATCAAGGGTGCACCCGGGTAATTATAACTGGAACAATATAGTGTGTGAATTGGTACAGTATCAGTCGTGTGGTAAGGGATGTCTGTAAGGGGAGGTGGAGGACATTCTCGGGGACGAAGGTCCCCACATCTCAGATGGAGCTGGTACGCATAAGGCGGCAGCTCATATGTCAGATATATAAAGGATTCCGGAAGCTGTATGTGTAGGTTCATAGTTGCATATATGCTAATACAGATACCTAAGCTAGAGTGCTATAGGTACTATTTCGCGGCCATGAGAGTGACCAGAAGTGGCTTCGCGACATGGTGGAGCATGCTGGGATCTAAACCAGTCTTAGCTTAGTTTGTTTATGAAATTAACACTTTATTTGCCCCAGCTTCCTGATAATACAATGTAAAATGTACCATGCGCATGATGGACTCAAAAGCAGATTACTGTTCATAAAGTTAAACTAAAGATTTAAAACCATCCATGAGAAGAAAGAGCTTATCATTAGTAGAAACGTGTCTTAATCGGTTTAGTAATTTCTAACTTTACACAAAACATACATAAGAACATCAAATTGCTTTGTATTATGTCAGTAGATGTTACTTATATACAAAGGTGACGGTTAAAACCAGGTTATTTAACAGAACAATAACATTAATCAATATTTAGTGTGGTGCAAAAATTTTAGACTTTTTAGACAATATAATTAAGCTCCCATACAGTACATTTCAATATTATGTTACGATAAGTAACGTTATGGTAACTGGCCTAAAGAAATTATATGGCAATTAAAAAGAGTTGAAACCATTTGTATTTTTTATTGAAACAATGGCAAATTATGGGATTATATTACTAATATTAATATATCCTGCACTATTAAATGAGCAGCATTGGTATATTTATTTGATTATCAATGGTTTTTAGAAAACAGCGCAAAGGATTTCGATATTTATTTACTGCACGACTTTACGGGGGTGAAAATAATCACCTCGTAAACCAATGAGCAAGGCCCGGTCTTCCAGGTACTATATTTGAAGGTTGCGTTTTTATGGAAAAAAAAATGAGCTCAACATTTTCTGGTGAATCGGATTAATGGTCCTGATGGCAGTCAAGACGTCAGATGGTCAAGAGTGGACGAACTTAAGAGACTATTAGCTAGCAAGCACAAATAATAAAATGCGAATGAGTTTTTTCAATTTGCCGATGCCGGTAACACTTTACCTTTTGAAATAATCTGTGGAGGGGAGGAGGAATATTTAGACGGTATACTTAATGTTATTCTCAAGTTTCGTTTAGATTTTATCAGTGTATTTGTTTCTAGGTATTTATTTATATTTTTATTATTGAAATGAGAAGAATGGGAGCAACCTGGGAACTTACTTGTTTGTTGTATTAGTTGGATGAGGCTTTGGTGCCGATTCACGTTTATTTCTGTGATTACTGGGAAATCAAGGAAGTGTCATTTATTGACTTGTGATATATCAGACGAACGGTGGTAAAGAATTTAATGAAGTGTCAAGTATTATAAATCGCATAGTGAGTCGTATACTGTGTGGGGTCTGGTGAATGTCGTGATGCTTGACGAAACACGGGATGTAACCATATTATCAGTATGATACACAATAGTATACCTATTCCAAAAAATGGTTGCAGGTGGCCCGGCCCTCATGTACGAGAAAGTTAGATGCACTAGGTTCCTATCAATTTTTAGGTGGCAGAGAAAAAAAAAAAAATATTTATTACATACAAAACATCTTCATCACATATCCATCACGCGATAGATTAGGTGGAGTCTTGGAATATAAATCAATTAAGATTCATTGGATACGTTGAAATATTGTAAAATGCTCTATTGACTATAATCAGTAGGTATTAATCATTCAAATTTTTCCCATCATAGTAGAAAGAAAAATTAAATCGTAAAATTACCAACATATGAATCATGAATATATACACGCATGACCATAGCCGTAACTATTTGGTAAATACACCAAGATATACACCTAGAAGTTGTAAACACTTACCTTCGTCGACTCCGATACTATACTCTGAATCAGGATCTAAAATGGTTATGTAAAAGGTTGATGTTTCTGTTAATCCGTTACTTACAAAGTAGTTGTATGAATTCTTGTATAAGTATATTCAATTCTGACTTGAAAGTAGAAACTCCGATAACTCACGTGACTTTGTCAAGTGATCTCAAAGAATAACATTTGGTAGGTGCAACCGAAAGTTCGGCTCATGGGTAGAATACGTTCAGACTCGAGCATCATCTAATGTTATGGCTTCGGTAATGTTAAACAAAGATTTACTAATCCGGACTATTTTAATATTTCGTAATTGGACTTTCATACAAAGGCAAATATTAGATTTCAGATTATAGATTATTTAACGATAAGTGCATCACATTTACAAGCCTAAATACATATCATTTACAGTTTTTGAACCGTGTTAGGGTCAGTGATACGCAAGGTTCGCTTTGGACAGATCTACCCTTTGAATTAGAATCCAGTGAAAATTACTGAAATAAGCGTTACTCAAGTTACTGGGAGACAATATAGATGCGATTCTAGACAGTGTGTAGCACGTAGCGGACAGCCTTTCACATACATAGTCAATCTGTGATGGTGAATGAATGGTGTTGTTGGTGGTTATGTTTAGTAAGCTATGTTTTGTTTAAACTGCATTAGTGTAAAATGCATAATGTTTATTATCAATCAGGTTTATCAGACACAGTCGATACACGATGGGGAGGCCGATGAGTCTAAAGCCTCTCTAGGAGGCAAATCACAGAGTGTAGGTACATAATGCTGCATCTAGCACTTGGTTTTAACAGCTCACAATCGAGTTCAAAGCAGTGTCTAGGAATATGGCTAGTCGCACACCTAATACTAAGCCCAGAAGGAGCACTGAACTTTGTTTGTGATTGGACCGGTTTCCTCACGATGTGAACATCAGAATCCTAGGTTATGTGAATAATTTCAACATGTCACCTTGAAAGATACGTCTTATCCCTAATGTAACTAAGCATCATTCGAGCATAAATATGTATAGACACGCACAGCGGGCGTTGGATATATTGCAAACATGACTTTAGACTTGAATCTGAAATGGAAAACATTCGATAAGGAAAACAAATAATGCAGTATCCGGCAGACAATGATCATACTCAATGTAATATCGTGACAACAGCTCAGAAAACTCGAACTTGTAAGTACATTAGCAGACAGATAGCCTCGGAGCCGGAACAACTATATTCTAGACAAGATTGCTGCAAGACTGACCACCAGTTATTAGTGTTACCTCAAGAAGCTAAAGTTGCGAAGCACCACGCTTCCTTAATCAGAAAAATGTCAGCAACTGGCGATTAGTAGCAGAAAGAGATCAAGGATGACAGTCCTATTTCGTGTGCACAGTCGCAGAGCAGCATCTCATGTCAGACGCATGACACTTCATATTGTTAATTCTTCTTAGTGTTTCTCTACCTTTCTTTTATACTTAGTTTTTCAGTCGGTTCTATATTCTTATGTTTTATAGTCAGCATAAAGACCGGTAGAGACAGATATACCACATACTTTAATTTAATAAGACCAGTGGGTGAGTGGTCTGCTACGTCTACGTGCACGTCAGTTCAGAGATATCCCGATTTGATCTTCAGTTCATAGAGTTTTCTCTAACTCAAACGCACTGCTCATCTCAGTCTAATTCAATTTTGGTTGAAAGCTTTAATTTTGTAACTAACTTGTAAGAAATATAGAATAGAACAGAATTAATTTATTTTGGAACAACAACAGTAATACACATCACATAAGGCTTTAATCTAGAAACGGAATTTATTGTTGCTTCTATAAAGGACTCCACTCAGGATGAGTCGAGACAAAGAGTGCAACGATGCTGATTTTCAGTGGATCCGATAAAATAAATATATGGATGTCTCAAGAACTCAGAAACTCAACAAACCGTCAAAGCAAAGAAGGTCCAGTTCAAGACTTAATTTTCTAAAATCAGAAACACGATCGTCAAAGGAATTCAACACTAACTAAAGTAACTAAGGACCTGACCATCCCCGTGTTACTATAAGTCATAAGCTTCATATGGCGAACATGCCTTGCGATATGAATATACCTGATGCCCGTCGCATAAGCTGACGCCAACAGTATGCAAGCATCAAAGGAATTTATGCGTTAATAGGCTAGGGTTTAACAGGATGTATTGTATCGTTTGAGGTACCTTCCGAGTTGACATATAATCCTATTGTGGACAGCTACGAGCTAGAATTCAATCAAGAAACTTTCTTCAATCCATCCTAGAGCAGCTCTTCAAATGGTACTTAATTACAATTAATACGTTTTATAGATTTTGAAAAGGCGTTCGTCGGTATCTCGGGAGGCAGTTCTCAGACAATAATAGGCACCCGTGTTCTATAGGTATATGCGTTATGGATCTTATTATAAACGACATCAAAACCATCACCTTGGATAATTTTTTAGAGCAACGAATGTTGTTCTAATCTTGGGAACTGCAGAAAAACTAGGGAAAATCTTTGTCTCCTTGATGAAAACACTCAGAAGAGATATCATGCGTGCACGGCAATGATAATGACACTAACAACATAACGTTATGTCGACGGAAGTTTTAAAGTAGCTCCAATCAAAGACAAACTTCTCAAAACCCGTCTGTGATGGTTCGCAAAAAGAGAAAAATACCGTAATATCGACCATATCGTTATCATTGCATTAAGGCTTCCCGAACACCCGAGATGAAGAGGTAGACCAAAATCCACGTGGTAGCCCAATATTAGAAAAGATGTAATGTAAGGAACCTGGTCATATATGAACAGACAACCCAGAATCGATATCGCTCTAGTGCAAACTGACAAGGATACCTGACCTTACATAGATGGTAAAAGATAAGGAAAATAAATTGAGACTAATACCGTTACTATAAAAAATTACAATGGAAGTAAGTGTACTTCCATATAAGTGTATACTGATAGTAAATGGTCGGTATTCAATATAATATTCAATATTGGGCGATCAACAGGCAGCATTAAAAATAAGCTACCATGTTAGCGAGCGGGCGTCACACTATTTGACTAAATTCGGAATGAATACAGTACGAGAATAATCTCTACAAACATAGATAAGTAACTGAGATTTATAAAATCTGAAAGATTCGAAAAACCACTATAAGGACCAAACTGATCCAAAGCTCATAATGAAGTATTTCCGTATACCTAGTACAAAGACCTGAACGTTGCGTTAGATGTCGCAAACACTATGGAATGCACGTCACACCAAATGTATATAAACTCGGAATCATACAGAGACTATCCATCGATAACGAATGAAATACGAACTGCTGCAAGTGACACTTAGTTAATAGCAGGCGTTAATTTTATATCGTTAACTTTTATTTGTAATATCCGAGAAATAAGTTACAAAATAATTTAATTTAGTCACTGATGTTATTTTATAGACAATGTTGTAACACAGTGCATGATTATGAACTAAAGAGGTGGAGTTGTATAGCGAATAGTTGAACTAATTAACCATTAATAATAACCGATACACTATGGGATTGGACATCATGTGACATTGCACGGTCATAACAAGTGTTGTACCTATGTACTGGCGCCTATTGTCCATGTGCGCGGATTGAAGATAAGCAATATTCAGTCTCCGAAACATGCATATCGCTTAACATCTCATCGAAAAATCACATGTTAAAGAACAGTCGCCGTACAAAAATGGCGCCCTCGGTGGCTCTTGGCAGAGGTAAAGAATATGAGGAATACAAGAAATAGTTGAAAATAATGATTTTCATGCCTTCAGCTCAGAAACAAAGTGTTTATTTACAACTTAACCAATTTAATCACGTAGCGAATAGCGATACTCAAAATGATGACTTTTAGTATCCCTCAAAAATCATTCATCAATATATCATTGGTACACTTTGGAAGTGCTCAGAATACTGGTTTGGCAGTGCTCAAAATAGCTTCACGGTCCTCAGAACAGTTTTGTGACGCTCAGAAGCCTGAGTTTAGCGGTCCTCAGAACAGTTTTCGTAGGGCTCAGAGGCCTAGGTTTAGCGATCCTCAGAACAGTTCTCGTAAGGCTCAGGAGCCTACTCGTAGGTTAAGCAGTCCTCAGAATTATTTTCAAGAGTCTCAGTGGCGTAAGATAAGCGGTCCTCAGAATAGTTTTCATGGTGTTCAGAATCCTGGTCTTGGCAGTCCTCAGACTCGAGCACAATTTTCAACACAGTTTGCAATAGTGCTTCAATTTTTCAATACGCGAATGTTTTGCACCGTTTCTTTGGAAATACTCATTTAACACTGCTGGTTTTGCTTGACTCGACCACTGACCACCGTTGTAGATACTACTGTCATTGTTGATTTAAAACGTATATAACTGCGCATAAAAATAGGAAAGATCCGATAAAGAAGTAGCCAGATATATACAGTGACACCTTGACATAACTGGGACTTAAAGGGACCGGCAAATGTGTCTCGCTTAAAGAGGTATTCCACTTATCCAGTGTCTTAATTAATGTCTGTCTCATTTACAGAGGGTTCCGTTAATACAGGTGAATCAAGAAATAATGTTTGTTATAAAGGTGCGATTTTTAAATGTTAATAAAAAAAAGTTAATAGAATAGAATAGAATAGAATAGAAATGTATTCGGATAACACATCATTACACATACATTCACAATATAATGCACCTTAAGAACTAACAAACAGGGATGTGCTACCGAAAAGGTCTCCACTCAGCAATGCAGTTGACACAGCAGTGCCAGCGGCGCTGGTTTTCTGTGGATTCAGCGAGGTGTGCGGGACAGCATATTGCGCGACTCGTATTAAGGCCGGTATAAATACATAAAAATTACAAACAAGATAATATTGAACACATATAAGATATAAGTTTATAAATAAAATTGTGGTTAAATTAATTTCTCTCTAATAATAAACAGAAATAATCAAGCACGTTTTTATGAACAGTACAAAAACGCATACAGAATCAGTCAATCAACAAACACCATTATTTTACTTTGAATTTTGGAAGTAACTTGAGGTCATTTAGGCACAAATCGGCCAAGTGCGAATTTTACGGAATAACTAAGAATAAGTGAACAAGACCAAAGTATATCACTATCACTACATAGTATTAAACAAAGTCGCTTCCCGCTATGCCCTATGCATGCTTAGATCTTTAAAACTATGCAACGGATTTTGATGCGGTTTTTTTTTTTTTTTTTTTAATAGATAGGGTGATTCAAGAGTAAGGTTCATATGTATAATTGCCTTGTGAAGCCGGGGCGGGTCGCTTAGTCAGCAATAAAGTCCGAGTTAAGTTAAGAGGTATGAAATAAAAGAGAACAATTCACTAAAAAATATTCTTAAAATATAGTCTTAGTAAAAGAGATAAAATACACTTGTCTGTCTCAATTATAGAAGCAATTATGAAGATAACATCGAAAGCAATAATTCCAGATAGATAGGGTTGGTTTATGCCACTAACAGAGGTAATTCAGTGCTTAAGCATGAGATCCAGCTATCGAGGTTTTTACTTATCGAGGTCCCACTAAACCAAGTTTACTGTATATCAAAAGGTTTTATATCAAGTATGAAACATTACTAATTTTATTTATGTACCTATTGAGACTGCAGTGCTCACTCCACGGTCAAACTTAGTTTGTGGTGGTAGGTACCTGTACCTACTGAAATAATTCATTTTATTTTCGGTTTTATAAAATAAAGTGTTATTTTTTTTGAGGTGTACAATAAAGTTTATTTGTTGCATTGTCAAAAAAAATTAAAATTCAATCACACTGAGCTGCGCAGAATAATTTTTAAATAGTTACATTCGAGGAGGAATCAGGGAAATCAAGTAAATGAGTACGCAGATAGATTAAGATTAGTGGTGGTAATGGACGACCGTTTAATAATTATGGTAAGCAATTTTGACCGTCGTGGAGGATTCCATACCATGGAAAAAGTAAACTAATATTAAGACGATAGTAAAATCTGTCCAGACATTCGTTTTAATCTAGCAAGGTAAAGCAACTCCTATTGCGGCAACCTAAAAGTACGTTCATGAATCAGCAATGCACAATGTATAGAAGTATTTTTTCAGTTCTTTGTCGTTTCGTAACTTTCAGTGTCGTGAGAGTGAAAGACGTTGATGCATTATGTACTCGGTATGCATGTGTCTCAGTTCGACGTGGATCATACGTAGATTCGAAGAAGTCGTGATGTGTTTGCCACCATGGATAGATAATTCACGTTCACAGCAAAAATACGCTAGCAAATCCAACATACTGTTTACGATATAGTATATAGGATACGACTGATTGCTTATTACAAAATGAAATGCCACGACACGATGAAGCTTGGTTGGTCTAGAGGATAAAGGACCTCGCAGTTGGCACGTATACCTCGGGTCTCACGAAACGTTTGGAACTGATTTAGAAAGTGCGTCAAGATGAGCTTATCAGACTTTACAGCTATCAGAAATTATGTAGATCATTATTCCAGCTAATCCATTTTATTCGATGTTGCAATCACCTACAAAGTCTGCATTGGCCAATCAAGGCGAAGGACAGGATCCAGAGCTTGTCAAAATTCACAATGGGAAAAGAACGGTTATTTCAAAGATCTGAGGAAGACTTAAATAAAGCTGTGAATGATGATTATATTAATACTCTACTGGAGATATGATCGCTAGTTTTCTGGGGGGCCGGGAGTGTCGTGAATAGTCATGATTCACGATAGTATTTACATTGATGTTAATAATCATGTCTCAAACAGCCGATTTATTTCATGTAGCAACACCCACAATCTTTTTATAACAATGTTGACGGGTAGGCGAGTTGTCACAGTTCTTAACGGCTATATTGCGTACGAACAGTTAAGTGCAGATTTGTAGTGTTAGATTTGGAGGAAAACCAGGGTGAGCTCTTTCCATAATCACTTTCAATGCATCCTATGACATTGTAACGATTTGGTTCATTTACACGTGGGTTCACGTGTTTACACAGCTCGGACGATGATTGTTCATGATGTGATGTATTTATGTGCGTCCACAGGTCTTATTCTATTTGGGAGGCGTGACGGTATATTATGTATATGAATAAGGTTTTCCTACATGTCACGTACATGCGATAACACAGTTCTTAGTCGTGGAGTTCTTTAGTGTGAAAGGATTAGTAACAAGTGTAACAACAAGGGTCTCAGGTTCGGTAGTTTCAGCCTCAGACCATGTCGTCATCAATCAAGGGTGCACCCGGGTAATTATAACTGGAACAATATAGTGTGTGAATTGGTACAGTATCAGTCGTGTGGTAAGGGATGTCTGTAAGGGGAGGTGGAGGACATTCTCGGGGACGAAGGTCCCCACATCTCAGATGGAGCTGGTACGCATAAGGCGGCAGCTCATATGTCAGATATATAAAGGATTCCGGAAGCTGTATGTGTAGGTTCATAGTTGCATATATGCTAATACAGATACCTAAGCTAGAGTGCTATAGGTACTATTTCGCGGCCATGAGAGTGACCAGAAGTGGCTTCGCGACAACATTTATACATTTATTTGAACATGAGTAAAGTATCTAGTTGTCTACTTAGTCTGACCAACTTGTAAAATACTACATTGCATTTGAATTAAGCACTTTACGATAAGCCTCCATTCATCACGGGTGATGGCTCACGGTGGCAGGTAATTTTCTATGCTAGTTACCTATCTAACCGAGTGCAACCTCACTTTCCGTTATTAAGAAGGTGCCTATTCGTTCATACTTAACTGCATTTATATTAGATACACTTACAAACAAAACAAACTGATAATTTCCATTTGAACTCGAAAACCAAAAAAAGTTACAAAGATTTTGACAAAAAAGATATAATATGATACAAGCATTAAGTTAAGACATCTGTCATTTCTATATTTTTTTATAGTTAACTATCCTGCCACCATTTGCACTTAGTCGGCCTTTTTATTATCTGATCAGGGAGGCAAGCTGCACCTACTCGACCTATCTAATGGCTCCTCTACATGATGGCCCATCCTGCTGGCCCACTAGGATGGGCCAGCGTGTAGAGAGAGTAGTGTGTAGTGTCGGATGGCTTATGGTGATGGGATGGCCGCGGTGTCGGTTTTTCGGCCGCACATCAAAAGGAGTGGGCCAGCGATGGCGGTACGCATCTACACGTGGCCCATTCTGCAGTGCGCGGTCGACCGCGGTTGAGTGTGAACGTTCGTGCTGTGTATTTTTTTTCATCGAAAATGAAGTGTACGTGGACACGAAACAATAAAGTTTTTGGAATTATATGGTACGTGGCGTACAGGTAAATTGCCGCAGTGGCTAACGCTTTGACGTCCATCTCGCAAAACGATTCGATCACAACTGAATGTCGCCATCGTGTAGTGGCGTTTAACCACCGCATGGCCATAGCGCTGAGCCATAGGATGGGCCATCATGTAGAGGAGCCATAATAGATACGCCATTATTAACGCACTAATTATATGGAATTTCAAGTTGTCAAACACAGGTTCGCTCCCTGAACACATTAATAGATTCAAAGCTATATAGATAGCTAGGAGTAATTAATATCGTTTTAAGTGAGCCTCTAACTAAAACACTTAAGGCGGTGCATTGGAAATTATCGCGTGCTTTGAAACGCCGTTCTGACTAGACTAAGAAACAATAAGGTCTGATTTTCAGATATATGATTCTTGACTATAGGATTGTTCATCTGATTTTATGGATACATGATTGCTTAAAATTTCCTCGATAGAAATAAAATCCAAAGTTGGATCTGTATTTTCCTTTTTTTACTCAGCCTACTCAAACGATACATTATTTTACGACACAATCAAGTAAATACTATAGTATTTTATCTCATCTGAAATCTCACTTTATGAAATTTTAATAAACCTTCACTAAGTTAGGTATTTATCGAAATTTGTCCAAAACAGTGATTCCCGAAGAGCGTTACATCTCTTTTTCTCGTGGGCAGAAGGCATCAGCGTGTCTCTGTCTAGGGGGCGTGCACGACTCAAATCAAGGCATCCCCTTAAACACAGGGCCCGGCGTCATTAACGTGAAACGGCGCAGCGCGGCGCCACAGAAACTCACTGTGTGGCACCCAGCGAACGAAAAAACCATAGAATGCGAGCTCCTTACAAATTTCTACCCAAACACGTGCCTACAACCCGGTATGCGCATGTTCAAACTAAACGGCTGCCTGGCTTTCGCTTTGACACCCCACCCCCATCCCCGCATTGCAATGGCACCCATTTTTGCTGCGCTATTTAGACTTCTATGGTTTTTGCGTTCGCTGGCAGCACCGTAGAAACGCACGTCACAGGGCTGTGCATGTTCACGGTGCGGCAACGTCATTCTCTACGGTACTGTATCTAAATACACTGATGCACGTGCCGCGTCGTACAACTACTAGTCAAAATATCACATCAGTACGTCTAGCACAACTTGCTGACAAGTCGCTTCGCGCGCGACTTAGCGTCTCCTGTTTCACTCGCACCGTGCAAATTCGAAAGAGGAGGAAAGATCTTTCTCGACTCGCGTCGTGGCGCGGCGTCAGTTGTGCTAGCCCCCCAGTGGTACGAGCCCTTAGCAACTCATTTCGAAACAATAGCTGACGAGCGTGACCGTATTATCATTTATGAAACCGCGATTAACAGGAGATGACCGTTTTTCTGTATGAATACGCCAATGTTTATATGAACTGCCAGCTATTCGATTTCTGAACCCACGTTGTAGTGTCAAAGTTGCAGGCACTTAATTCCTACTGACAGAATTGATTACGAGTGGTCAATACTTATATTTTCTGTGCCTTTTTCAAAATAGCATTTCATTATTTTTGTCAGTTTTCGAGTGAAAGATACTAGCGCTTGAAAGTCAAACATCGTTGATAAAATCAATACCTACCTTTTTCGAAGTAAATTTCATGCAGCATGTAAGGAGAGGTTTTTGGCCATGAATTTAGAAAAAAATCGCAACACTTTTTTTAAGCGTAATTTTTTGTACGTATATAATATAATCTATCTACCGATTCGTCATAGTGAGCTGATCAACGTTTTATTTAATCGTATTCTTAAAGGAATAAAACCGTTCATTGTCTTTATGGTCCTATCTAAAATTTGGACCATCCAAGTATATCGTAAGTACCTAACAATAATATTATCAATGATTTGATATCGTTGGGAAGTTCCTAGGAAAATGTTATTAGTAATTTAATGGGTATCTATTCTATGGGTATACCGGTGCTAAGTATTCGAATAGGGGGATAATTACATAACCTCTTCCAGAGCGTAGTACTTAGTTCGCACGTTTTTATTTTAACTTAAATAAATTAAAGTTACTCGTTCGCAGCGTGTTAGTTAATTATTGTAGACATATGATTTGCAAACCAGCTTCACAGTCTTAATTTCTTAAGTATAAAATAGAGAGCCTCAACATGAAACGCTTATTTGTTGGTACTAGTCGACAGCAATAATATATGCCACAACGGAGCGCGCATAAATATCTGACACTACTCTGTTTCTAAGGTCGTTAGGAGGTTATGTGTGTAGGAGTGTGTGTGCGAGTCCCTGTATTCTATCCTTTCTGTGGTCTAGGCTTGGCAAGCATTCATGCCAGCCAGCCCTTTGACTCGTGTAAAAAACCGACACTTGACTCCATCCGTCTCGATATAGATCTTCTAGCTGAAGCAAGTCGAGGCAATCAACTGGGAATCTTTTTATTGTTATTTTTTAATTCTGTTAATGACTTTATGAAAGTAAAATATGGAAATTCTATAATGACTTTATGAAAATGAAATATATTAGACATTATTATTGATTTGTATTTATATTGGTAAAATTTTGAAGTATTTTGTTATTCTTTTATTGAGATGATTTAAAATATTTTTAATCCTCGCTCATATGTAAGAGACACGTTTATGTCTTCTTTGCATGAGATAACGAGATTAAACACTATCGTCGGTAAATATCTACATTTGTGAACACGATTCAGATTGATGTATGAGATTTTAGATGTGGTAAAATACTGGCATTTTCACTTGATCAAGTGTTTGAGTTGATTCGGGTAAAAAGGAAATATAAGACCCAACATTGGAAGCAATTTTGATATTGAGTCTTCCTAACAACTAAATATATAGTTAAGTCCAAAAGTTTATTATATATTTCGGATTATAGTTTTCGGGTTCAGGATCTCTTTGAGATCCTTTGACGGCAGATTTTGGTTGACCGCTTCTACAACATTTACACACATTTTAGTTGTTGTGGACTTTGAACGTTATCTTGCAGATAATAAAGTTCTGTTACGAGAAACGAATTAGTAATGGCGAATATAAGGAGAATTGCTCATTTTGATTGGTTTATTAGGGTGGTTATCCAACGTTGGTGCGAGGTAGCGGAGCGGAGCGAGGATGCGTGGCGAAGCAGTGAAACGGTGCGACTGCGTTCATCAGAGCGGTGCTAGGAAAATTACTGGAGAAAGAATGCGCTGGGAAGCTGTGAAATGTGTGCAGATAACTGGAGCGAGGATGTATAGCAAGGCTGTGAAATGTGTCAAACCAGCGTTGCCTACGCACATCCCTCGCTCGCGTTCCTCGTTCACGTGCTTCGTACTTATTTCTCGTAGGAGGCCTCGCAAGCATTCCTCGCTGGACAAATCCCTCGCAAGCAGTCTCGCTGGAAACATCCCCCGCAAGGATTTGTTTGTACGGATAAAACCTTGCTCCCAACCCATGTCCACCAGTGTGGTGCGAGGATAGTAAAATGATACATTCCTTGGTTGATATTTTCCTCGCTGACCGCTTCGCAATATCACACAGCTCTGGATACTCGCCCTTTTAAGCAATCACGGCCTATAGACATCAATGAACCAGAACGAATAGAAATCTGGGATACGTCGTTGAGGCTGTTCAAGAATTATTTGAGTGGTCGTACACAGAGGGTGAAGGTCGGAACTCGGAGACCACTTAACTCAGGAAGAAATCACTTTCGGTGTCCCCCAAGGAAGTGTAGTCGACCCCACTTTCTTCCTGATCTATATCAACGATCGATCTGACCAACCTGGACAAAGGGCAAATGGATTTCAAACAATTTCAATCGTTATCTATCAAATTCAGAAAAGTAGTTAATGATGAGTAGTTTTCCTACTATTGATTGTATTCATAATCTACGAACTTTTTTTGCTTGAACGATTTAATAGCCGTTTAATATTTAGTTTAGTATTAAATGTTTTATTAAGCAGAAACGTCCGCTAACGAAATTTCTAATTTCGATCATCATCATCATCATCGCCACGAGCGTGGCGAATAATTTTTCAATTTTCCACTATGATTGAAATTTAGTTTAGTGTTTAATATTTATGTAGTTTAACCAAATATGTAGCATTATGTACCTACGTAAAATAACTATAATGTAAAGAAAAACATAATAGAAACCCTAAGGGTGAAGGTAGTGAGCAATGCGAGACAAGATGGCGTTTTGACAGGTTTAAAGATATTTGGCTTGCGCAACCAACATATTTTGAAGATGGAGGCCCCGTGTAAAAGGAGCGACGTTAGTTTATACCTCTATAAAATAAAATAAAAAATAATAATAGCCTTTATTATTGAAGCCTAAAAAAACTTAAAAATATACAATTTCTTTTTTCTTCATCAACAACTTCAACTTGTCTTAGCGACATAGGCCTCTTCCAGGGCCTTCCATTTTGTGCGGTCCCTTGCCTCTCTCATCCACGCTCCTCCAGCAGTCTGTTTTATGTCATCGGACCATCTTATGGTAGGTCTTCCCCTTTTTCTTTTAAGTCCTCTTGGGTACCATTCTACTACGTCTTTCGTCCATTTATCTATGTTTTCCCTTATCTAGGTGATCGAAAATAAATGCTCTCCAAATCACGTATAAAAAACTCTTCCAAAGCGGCATCTTGCACAATAATTACTTAGTCATCATCGTCCTCGTCCTCCTAGCGTTATTCCCGGAAATGCCCCTAAAGGAGCCCGGGGTCCGCTTTGACACCTTATCCGCGTGCCTTAGCGTCACGGCTTCCGTGACAACATGCTGAGTGAGGGTCATATTTAGCGCATTACATATATTGTATTACCTGTTACCTTTTTCATTTTTTTATTTTTTTTTATGTGCTAAATAAATAAATTCTTATTTCTTATTCTTATTCTTATCCCAAGATTTGGCATAGCCACTAGTTTTACGAAAGCGACTGCCATTTGACCTTCCAACCCAGAGGGAAAACTAGACCTTATTGGGATTAGACCGGTTTCCTCACGATGCACAATAATTAGTCATTGTAAATATATGTATATACATATATATATATATATAACCGTGTGCCACAAACGCTTCAAAATTAAAAGAACATGTTTAGTAAATACTTTACGTGAATAGCCACTATTGTTAAGATATAGCAAGGTTCAAATTAAAACGAAAGGTAGGTACATCTGTATTAACAGGGTCAATCAACTATTTCTTGTTGATATTCAGTCCTGTTAGCCAGGAGACAAAAATACAGAGTTTCTTAGAAAAAATGTTACAATACGGATTTCTAACGTGCCTAGAAGATGGTCTATACAAAAAGGGGTCTAAATTGACAAGAATACCCTGCATTTAGTGATTTACCCATAAATCGCAGTTTTAAAAAGTGACTCAGGTGACGGCACTAACAACTAGTAACAGATGGGTCATTGTCAGTCAGTAAAACAAAAATCGTCTTTTCAGTGGGCAATGGTTAAGGGCTTATGTTTATATCTAATATGTTTTTATCGCATAGAATTATAGAAGAGGCGACGCCGTTTATGCGGATTCAGAGTCAACCAAAAATTAGGCCTTAACTTTGGCAATGTCCACCGAAAAGACGCGCACCTAAATCTGACAATGACCCAGATAATAGTTTACCCACCCAACAACGTATCATTAACAGTTGCAGTATACATAGTACAACGTAAACCATTAGCGGTAACACTTAACGACAATAGCTTAGGCTTCTCTGTGCGCCTAGTACAGAGAGAAGTGAATTTCGTTTTAGAAAAACAATTCGAACCTTTTGCGGACTAGTCGGGGCGTGTAGTAGGTACGTAAAACTGACCTGCAGTGAAGTCCTTGATGTGCGAGTTGTTGAACAGGCCCGTGAGCCGCTTCGCGTTGTCGGCGCCGTTGTGCGCGTCGTACTCGTTGATGTGCACGCCGTGACGTCGCGACAGCTTGTCGATCGCCCGCTCGATCACCCTGCGACACAGTGTGGAAAAGTTAGTATGTATACAGGATGTTAACGGGGTCATGATCCGGAATGACAAAAAGCGAATAAGATGATCATACTGAACAACCTTTCCCATGGGACCAACCACGAAATCGCAAAAAAAAACCAGGTATTCCATACATTAACTCTCAATTAAATCGCAGTTAACTCACAGTTTACTCTTAATTGGCTCTTTTTTTTTGCGATTTCGTGGTTGGTCCCATGGGAAAGGTTGTTCAGTATGATCATCTTATTCGCTTTTTGTCATTCCGGATCATGACCCCGTTAACATCCTGTATACTTACACATACCCGTGCCCGTGAGGTGTCCGGGTTAGAATTTCACCGTCGTAAAAGTCGACTAAGGGAGTAGAGTTGAAGTGTATTGTGGGGGATGGGCTAGCGACCTATCACTGCAATATCACATTTTGTCGATCTATTATACCCACATTTATGCTAAAAATGGCGCTGGAACGTAAGTTTCATGTAATGTGCTCTGCCTACCCCTTTTGGGAATAATGGCGTGAATGTATGTATGTATGTATGTATGTATACTTACACATGTTTCATAATTGTCCCATGAAAAAGAAAATATTTATTTAACCAAAAGTGCCAACCCTATGTCACGTCAATGAAACTGAATGTTCATAGATTATTTTAACAGAAGACCAACTTGCAAAGCATTTGGTACAAAAATGTTTAAACTATTTTATTCTAGAAATATTTGCAATCCTAATAAAAGGAAATCATACATACACTTGTGTGTACATGAAACTTGTGTTCCAGTTCCACTTTTAGCATAACTGTGTGATAGTGACTGGTTGCTACCCCATCGCCCACAACACACTTCAACCCACTTAGTCGACTCTTACGACACCCACAGGAAGAAAGGGGGCTATTCTAACCCGGAACCACACGGGAAAGGAATTCAAACCGCTTAAAGTACTTAAAAAAAACAGAAGAAAAAAATATAGTGTCAATTAGAAGTCATCTCAATAAACCTTCATCGACATAATTATTACATTTCACAACTATTACGTGTTCTTGTTGTCATTTACCTCTCCGAGAAAATAAGGTGAATATAATTATCTGGGTAGTCTACTGTTTACTTAAACGTTATCAGGGTTGCGTTTCAATGATGATTATTTTATGTTTTATCCAATTTCTTTTTTTTGTAGATCACTTTTTTGTGGACTACGGGTCTCAAATATTGCCTATAGACTCTTTACAGGGGACCTTTTAACCCTTCATTAGGCAGAGGGAACTATATCCCCACCATTAATGAATTTTATTTATAAGTGATAGGGTTCAATTCTCTTCTTTCGGCTTTAGGGGTATTTTGTAACACCCTGTATATTTATATAGTCCTCCTCATCGATATCGATGATGACGACCCTAGCAATTACGGATTTACCGTGAGCTCTGATGTGGCTTATGTGTGGGAAAACGAGTAGAAAAATGTTGAACTGTCAAAGTATAGATTCACGCACTGAAATCAGGACCTGGAAGAGCAAAAAATAGGTACAACCTCTACTACTACTTCTGCATGAAGTGTACTGTTTTATGATTTAATTGTGTCCGGGTCAGTCAGGGTGAATCAGGTGACTGAACTCCGTTTTGTGTGCGGCCGGCCTAACAGCGAACGTTAAAACCTTGCTATGAACATGCGACGTTAAAAGTGAGTGATAAACACCAGTACCAATAATGTTTGTTTTTCGATGCGTAATCCACGCTACCCAACGCCCCACTAATCAATTAGTAACAATATGTTACATCACGTAAACATTACATTATATTTATTATATATAGTTGACATTGATTGATTGACAGACATGATTAATCAGCAGTTGGTAAGCGGATTTAAGGGCTTATGAGCGATCAACAAAGCCTTACTTCCTTCTAAGCTTCCTGCGCATTAAGCATTTAATTGACCAAGCAGATTCAATTAAGAAAAACACCACCTGACCTTACGGTCCTCCTACATTGGCTTTTATAAATTATAATATAACTAGCTTCTGCCCGCGACTCCGTCCGCGTGGAACTCGTTTATATCGTAGTTCCATACAAACTTTTACCCCCCACTCATCCCCTTGGGGGATGATTTCCGGGATAAAAACTATCCTATGTCCTTTCCCGGGGCTCAAACTATCTCTATACCAAATTTTCATCCAAATCGGTTCAGCGGTTTAAGCGTGAAGAGGTAACAGACAGAAAGACAGACAGACACACTTTCGCATTTATGATATTAGTATGGATATGGATATGGATATGGATATGGATATATATAAATAAAGTTTCATGTTCGTAAAGTATTTCCTGTATCCATTTGTGTAACAAATTACCTAATGAAATTTTGGCTCTACCCTTTCCAGGCCCCGTATCATGGTCGGCCTTATAAGGCGATAAGTGACAAGATAGAGCGTCCGTCACTGGCTGACACCGTTCGATAGAACGAGACTAACGCTCTATCTTGTCTTACAATGATAGTTCTTATCCTACTTAAAATAAGTAAAACTGAATATAAATACAAATAAATAATTTCATCATAATGCGTTGTTCTACAAGAACAAATGTCCGAATAATCTTTATGAATGATTAAGCTATTTTGGGCTCTGGTTTTGGCCATGTATTTATGTCAGTGAGATAGTCCTCAACCCTGTAATAAGCCTTTGATATCAATGTTTTTTTCAAGTATTTTTTAAGAGCTGGCCCCGTATCATGGTCGGCCTTATCACGCGATAAGTGACAAGATAGAGCGTCCGTCACTGGCTGACACCGTTCGATAGAACGAGACTAACGCTCTATCTTGTCACTTATTGCCTTATAAGGCCGACCATGATACGGGGCCAGCTCTTAATAAATACTTGAAAAAAACATTGATATCAAAGGCTTATTACAGGGTTGAGGACTATCTCACTGACATAAATACATGGCCAAAACCAGAGCCCAAAATAGCTTAATCATTCATAAAGATTATTCGGACATGTGTTCTTGTAGAACAACGCATTATGATGAAATTATTTATTTGTATTTATATTCAGTTTTACTTATTTTAAGTAGGATAAGAACTATCATTGTAAAAAGCTTTTTTGCCAAAAATGGCTTACTGTTGAGTTTGTTTCGGCGTTTGTTCTTAACAGTGTGTACCAATCAAAGCTACCTACCCGACCTCAACACTACAAACACTTAAAGCTACCGAAGAAGCTCCTCGCCGAAGCTCGGAACGCTGAACAATCCGTAATAAGTTCTAACGTAATGTAAACCCCTACTCCTTCGTTAAGACCTACACTAAACTCTACTGTAGCTTGCTCCCTATTTACATACTTATGTTGTGTGCTTTCATTACGAATACCTGAAGATATGGCCAAATTGTTATCCCTAGTGGTAGAACCCTGAAGTGTTGTGCAGCGTAATAACCCTAGGTCATTTTATGAAAGCTTGACAGATTTTGGACTCTCCTAATATAATTAAACCTAGCCTATCCGTATACTAATTATCCTATCTGTACGCTACTTACAACTGCTATTTTCCTATTACTAGACATAACGAAGTCCTAAAATTTGGAAGAATAATTAATTCACTATAAGTTACTTTATGATTATAAATATATTTTGTTTTTGGTATAAAAACACCTACCACCTATTATCCATTCGGTTGAACAAGGAAGTAGCTTTTAGAATTCATAAAATCAAGGTTATTTATTTTAACCTTTATAGGTTTCAATAAATAACCTTCGTATTAATGAGCTAGAGATCTGCCTTGTATTTTGGAACAAAGGTTCTATCGACGGGTTGTATGGTAACCTTTTACTCACACATGCTACTTCTTTTGTCTAGGATAGGGACTGAACGGCCTTTACTTACCTAGCTACCTTTAAGTTTAAGACAGCGAATAAATCTACCAGTGTTTTCAAACCTAGTGCTCAGTCTTGAGAAGGAACACTGAAACAAACTCGACTGACGTCTTTTAGTATTATTAACTGTTTATGTTTATAACTTATATGGCTAAAAACCCAAAATCATTCTAGTTATATCGACAACCATAGTGGGTAATGCCGAGGTAAAACGTTCAATACATGTGAAATATTTTACCTAAATCGTACCTCAAATGAAAAGTATTCCCTTATGTTAATAAAATACCTTAAATGGGCTTGATGAGCCTGTCATCAAACCCAGAATTATTTCATCTTTCTAAAACAATCCTGATATCCCAATTACATGAATAGAACTAACCTTTTGATGATAATAAATAATTGTCACACCTTTTAATGATTCACATGTAATAAATCACGTAACTCAGCATCCCTTTTGACCACCTTTTACTCCTAATGTAACCTCAGTTACCCATACTAATAAAACCTTCATTAAATCTTATTTGAATAGTAACCCTATTTATAGCTATCCAAACAAACGCTTGGAATATCTTTGTTACGGTAGATATAGTTAAAGTTAAGCCCTAATACCCCATAACGCGTGAATCTACTCCTACGTCTACCCCTAGTCCCTACTCTGCTTACTTCTCGAACAGTCAAATGCATAAATATGGTATACTCTTGGCTCGTCTCAGTCGTTTTTTGTCAAGTTCTTAAATTCGTCCCTTTCTGCTTTCGTCACCCATTCTTCATTCGTCACTTTCGATATTTGGATATTTCTTATTCCGGCTTATTTCGGTATTCGTCAACATAGTCGTTAGTCATGTTCAATGATAGTCTATGTTGTTTTCAGACTCACTCGTTATTCGTAATTTTTTTCACGGCACGTTCGTTGTTGGTCCTATTCGATTTTTGACAAGTTCTTAATTCGGTATACTCTTGGCTCGTCTCAGTCGTTTTTTGTCAAGTTCTTAAATTCGTCCCTTTCTGCTTTCGTCACCCATTCTTCATTCGTCACTTTCGATATTTGGCTATAAAAAACCTAACACCGCCGCTGGCAGCGTAGCGTAACTAAGCTAATATTATTAGCATAGTCCTTTCCAATCACGGGACAATAGTGTCCCGGACCTTAGGAAGGCGTTAGCTTAGTTATTATTATGCTTTGTAATTTTTCCTTCAAGTCGCCTAAACCAAACCAATAAACTATATAGTTAAATAGCGAATGGGACGAATATCGAACGAGATTAATTGAGAATGTGTCCAACAAAGAAAGATGTAAATTCCAAAAGAGGCGAAATAAGAAAAATACGAACTTAGAATAGTATCAAAAACGACAGGACAAAAAAAGAGTGAGTCTAAAAACAACATAAACTAACCTCGACCATACCCAAAGACGATGTTGACGAATACCGAACTAAGCCGGAATAAGAAATAGCCAAATATCGAAAGTGACGAATGAAGAATGGGTGACGAAAGCAGAAAGGGACGAATTTAAAAACTTGACAAAAAACGACTGAGACGAGCCAAGAGTATACCATAAATATGTATTGATACCATCCTCTCATAAATAAGGATCAAAACCTTAATCCGCTGACATAAAAGCATATTTATAAGTTGTACGTACCCATATTTTTACACTTGACTGGACCATACCTTCAGTTCAAGAAACAAGAATGCATCCCTATTCTACTCTGTAAATAGTTCAGTCGGCGAAACTGAGGCAGCAACCTGACAGCTGTGTTTTTGTCCCACCAATGTACCGAAATTAGCCAAATCACAAAAACAAAACATGTTACAATTAAACAATCATATTGGTCTCAGTTCCAAATTGTAGTATTCTCGGACCTCTACTATTTATCCTTTATATTAATGATTTACCGAATGCTACTCCATAATAAAAGTAAAATGTTTGCTGACGATACTACGCTGTTGGTAAAATGTAATAATATAAATGACTATGAACGTGACATGAATAAATCATTAATTAACATAACGAATTGGATGCAAGTAAATTCATGCAATTTTCTTCGTATAATTCCAGTGACATACCTATTAGTTTAATTAACAATAACGAAGAAGTTGAGAGGGTGGATACCTTTAATTTTCTAGGGATCATAATTGACCAACACTTAAATTGGAAGAAGCACATAGAGCAAGTTTTGCAAAAATTTTAATAGATTCGTTTTCGCTCTTAAGAGACTAACAGCCCGTTCACACAGAGTCTCCGTATTTACGGTACCTATTTTAACGGATACAACAAAAAATTATGCTTTGTTCACACATAGGCACCGTATAACGTTCAACGTATCCGGCATTAAGTCTCCGTAAATGAGTTTCGTACTAGCGGTGGTATGCTTCGCAGTATACGTATACGGATACGTTTTCCGTTCATCCAGTATTCGATGACAAAACGGAATGTCATCATTTAACGGACCGACATTTTTTACTGTATACTGAATACTGTGTCATATGTGAAGTCGCTCATACAACTCCATACGCCATCAATGAAAAAAAAACGTATACGATAAAACGGATCAGTAAAACGGAGACCCTGTGTGAACGGGCTCTAAGGGATACTGTATCTGCTGAAGGTGCAATTAAGGCCTATCATGGCTATGTATCGTCGGTTCCCTTATATAGATTGATTTTATGTGGTAACGCTGTCGACGTAGTTTTCAAAATTCAGAGAAATGTGTTAGGGTTTTTTGTAACGCAAAGATTGACGATAGCTATATTCCACTTTTCAGAAAGTTGCACGTGTTGCCCTTACCGTGCCTATACGAGTATATAAGAGATGTGTGTGTATTTGTCACGTCAAATTCACAATATTTTAAAATTAGACTTAATACCAAGCAAAGAGAAACAAGAGTAACGCCTTGGCCACGACTTTGGTCTTAAGCGACCTGCGGCAGCGTTTTATCTGTTCATTGCGCAGTCGAGACGCGCAACGAACTGGTTAGTTGGGATCACGCGCAATGAATTAAAAAAACCGCTGCCGCAGGTCGCTTAAGACCAAAGTCGTGGCCAAGGCGTAAGACTGATGAACAAGTTATATAGACCATCATGCAAGAAGTGAACATCTATAGGAGAAACATTTATAACATGTGTATTGAAATATACAACCGTATACCTAAAATGACATAAGATTGAGACAAGGACCTATTTTTAAGCATAAATTGACGGACTGGTTATTGGACAATTGGTATTATAGTGTAAAGGATTTCTTTGATAGCAATAGGATATTATGATTATTATTATTTTGACATTGTTTTATATTGTGTAGTGAAATTTTAACTTTTTGTAATTGATTATTTATGCACCTATGTAATGAAACTCAAAACATTTGCATGCCTGCATGTGGGTTGAATAAACTGTGCTGTGAAATCCTATTGACATCTGTATTATCATACCTACTGTATTCTGGCAAATACACTCAGAGGCAATGAAAACGGGTCACTTCCCATGGATTACTTTACAAAGTGACCCGTTTTCATTGCCTCTGAGGTAGCGTACCTTCATAGTTCACATTGGGAATTACACTCAGAGGCAATGAAAACGGGTCACTTTGTAAAGTAATCCATGGTAAGTGACCCGTTTTCATTGCCTCTGAGTGTAAATGATATTGATAGGGAGTACCCGGGCACATTAAACATGCTTGATTAACCATATAAACCTCCGGAATGTCTCCGTTACGGCACAGATTAAAGAATACAAGTACAGTCAGCATCACATAGTTAGTAGCAGCCAAAGTAGCCAAATATATCGTAACACTTCCTTATTCCTATAGTAATAAAGTCGTTTTCCGATATATTTGGCTACTTTGGCTGCTACTAACTATATGATGCTGACTGTACCAATCTCATAGAGCAAAAGCGTACCGTCCTAATGTAGGCAATTCTGTATACAATTTTAGTCCCGTAGCTACACCAGTAGATGCAGTACCCGAGCTACCACGGCTATGACGCCGTCAGCCTACCTGATAGTTTTAGTAATACATTGAGATATCACCAGATGGCATTGACTTCCCGGGCAACAAATAGAGTATTTTTGATTTTTTTCATATAAAAGTAGTATTTTCGAGACAATATTACACATCACACAATATTATACATAACCAAACGCTTGGAGCCTGTGGTTCCATAGAACCTTCGCGACCAGTGATGGCGCTATCTAGTGACAGTACCCAATAATACCTGTAACAAACTTAGCAAACTTACTAAACTCACACGAGTTACATGGATTTAGTACCAATTTTATTTCATTTACTAAACTTATACAATTTACCTTTATTTTATGTACGGAAGGATGTTTGCGATATAATTAAGGTACGTTAAATTTATTAAGGTGTATAAATCATTCTATCTTCACGATTACTGGTTCAAATGTTTCGCTCGGTACCTGTGTCGCCATCTATGAGTTATCTTTTGTAATAATTATACGTTGTTCAAGTTTCCATGGTTACGATAAATACAGTTTAGACTGGGTTTCGAATACACTCGTCAAACATGTCCAATTCCAGAGAGTAGCTCTGGCAAATAAGACATGTTTGATTAACCATATTATAAACCTCCGGAGTACCTCCCATTAGGTAAATACAGTTTAGGCCCTAATACCAAAATACAAATGACAATAAAATTAAGAAAAGTAAGGTCAGTGTGGGTAAGTCCGGCATACTTTATTTAAAGTTAAGTTTGATCGGATTTTACAAGGTTATTATTTATTGCAGGATAAACAGCCTAGACTTATAGGATGACAAATATTATATTTTACAATGTCGCTTTAACAAATTAACAAAATAAGCAAAACTTTTGCAAAAAAAGAGGTTTTTTTAAAACTCGGCGAGTAGACGATCTTCCCGTGATGTATAAGGTAAGGCCGTCTAGTACTCATTGCCGCGCTATTTGAAAGTCAATAGGCATGTAGATTACATTGTTGGTATCGTAATTTTATGCCATTCCAAATTATGTTTTGAGATCAGGCCCCGTAGCATGGATGGCGTTATCACGCGATAAGTGACAGGATAGAGCTTCCGTCCCTGGCTGACACCGTTCGATAGAACGAGACGACGCGCCTATCCTGTCACTTATCGCGTGATAACGCCATCCATACTACGGGGCCAGGGAGATAGAGTTTCAATTTCAAAATATACATATTTTTATGTTATAAAGGCAAGATCGGCATATCCGTGGAAGAAGAGATTGTAAACCTTTTCAAGTCTAAAATAAAAAAACGTGATAAACGCAAAAATTTAATAAAAATTACAATTGGTTGTTTAAAATCGTATAAGATCCCAAAAATACTATGAAAGTATTCATCTTACATACTTATTAATTAAATGTAAACTATTAGATCGCAAAAATACTTTTTTTTTAAATAAAAATATATAAAAAAAATTAAGTCCAAAAACCGGGCCCCCTTTCCGATACTCTGACCGGAAACCATCCGAAAACATTAAGGCGATATTATTGGCCGGTACTGTACGTAAATAGCGTAGTACACAAAAAGCAATAGTGTACCCATTATTGATACTAAACTAACTTATTTTATTTACCTCACTGAGGTCTCCCGACGTTTCGGATGTGTTGCAACATCCATGTTCACGGGACAGTTGTGTGAGTTGGATGTTTAGTATAAATAATGTGTGAGAATCGTGAAAATTTAAATCAATATAACAGTGTATACGTTTTAAGTAATTTAAAAAAAGTTTTACGTGTAAGTATCTCATTTATCGTGACAATATTTGAAATGAGAATATTTCAACGCAAAAGGTTGGCAAGATCTGGTTTAAGGCAAGAGCGGCACATGACGGGCTTCCCTTGATCATTTCAGACGGACTTTCCAACTAGATAAAATTTAAGGTTAGACATTTCGAAACCTAAAACTACAAAATTAAAGCATTTTGGCTATATTAAAAGCGTTAGACAGGAAAAGCGGTTATTAAACTGCTAAGTTACTCACCTCATTAACAAATACTGCGATTTTTTAAATTTTCTACGATTTATTTTCTGGACCACGTTGAACTCACTTATGTAGTTCGAAACACGAATGAAGTTGACAGTTGAGTTGCTACCATAGTTTTCGTCATAGCGACGTCTATGTTAGAGAAAAAGAACTAGGACGAAAAACCGCTTTACCGACAGAGTTATAAGTGGCGCGCGTATACAAATACAAGAGTTATGGCGTATAGACGGGATTTCCTTATTGACGGACTTGCCCAAACTGACCTTAAATAGTAATTTAAGAGTTATTTTGACACTTTATATTGAAATACTCACAATATGCCATCCTCCTCCCTCATGTCCTTGGTGGAGAAGTAGCAGAACGTGCCATTACCGGGCCAGTCAGGAATCGGCTGCGGGTCGAAGCATGCGACCGTGCCATACTCCTCAGCCAGCCGAGACAGAATGTAGCGAGCCATCCAAAGGTCGTCGGCTGCACGGATGCCAGGACTCGGCCCGACCTGTCATCATCAACATCATAATGTTATTATTATTTATTCGTATTAACTTAACACGATCTTATAAAGATTTCAAACAATAAATATGAATACGAAAACAAATTAAAACAATATTTAAATTAATATTTACAAAACCTCAAAAGAAACTGAGAAACATCTCAAAGTCAAAGTCAAAGTCTTTATTTGCTTTAAGCATATTAAAGTGCATCAAAATACAATTTAAATTACAATTGATTGATTTGATTTGATTTGATTAAAACAATAAAAATAAACTACTCCAAAATGATTTAAAAATAAAATAAAATAGTCAAATAATAAAAACAATGTCCAGTTCATTTAGAGCAATGGCAAAATGATGCCAGTACTTGCCAGTGTATGGCCTTTTTATAAAATAATCTTTCACTTTTCTATTAAATACTTTCATATCGTCACAATCTCTTAAATCTTTGGCCAGCTTATTGCATACTCTTATTGCATTATTACCTAAACTTTTATTAAAATGTACAGAAATATAGGTACTTAGTCAGTGTTAATTTATCATTATTACTTCTTAAATTGTAGTTTTGGCTTTGCCCTACTTACTATTGGAGGTCGCATATGTGTAGTGGCCATAAGTAATCTTTATTACGACATGCCTGTCACGATTTGAATATACATAGAAACCGTTTTTTTACGTTCCTTATGTATTGTCACTTGCTAAAAATAAACAGACCACGAAACAACTAGCGTATCACTAAACTCTGCTGCAGTGTTAATTTATACACATTATAGTCAATTTACATTAGGTTATGTGCCTCACGCACTGATAGTGCTAGTTTAAATTAATAAATTGAGTGGATCTGATATTTTCTGTAATCTTGCGAAATTATGTCAAAAGAAGGCGGCATAAGTGGTATAAAGAAGCTGAGGGGATCGTCAGACTACCCGAACTGGAAGTTCTTGGTGCGGAATTACCTAGAGAATAAAAACTGGTGGGATGTAATTTCGAAAGACGCCGTTAATGCGGACGTAGATAGGAAGGCACGAACAACTATATGCTTGTTGTTGGAACCAGAGTGCTTTAACCATGTTTACAATGCGAAAACTGCGAAGGAAGCCTGGGACAGTCTACAGGGAGCCTACGAAGATAAAGGCTGGGGAAGACGCATCCACATACAGCGAGAGCTTTTCAACTGTAAGTTAGAAAATTTTAATTGTATGGAGAGCTACATATCCAAAGTCACATTCTTTGCACAACAATTGCATGATATTGATGCTGGAATCCCTGAGGATTGGATGATTTCAATTTTGCTTGGTGGATTGACTGCTGAGTACAGCCCACTTATAATGGCTGTAGATAACAGTGGCCAAGAGATCACTTTAGAGCAAATTAAAATGAAGTTGTTGCAAGAAGGAAGTAGACAGAGCAAGATGAACACAAACTACGAGCAAGCTTTTGTGACATGTAAAGGACAGAACGATGCCAGATCTACAAGCAAAACTAACGATCGTAAGCAGAAGTTCGTCTACAAGTGTTTCAAGTGCCACAAGCCAGGACATAAGGCATCTGAATGTAAAGAGCGAGTCAAGACCGCGAATGTCTGCTTGAACACTAAGGAGGCGATCAACAAGGACAAATGGTATCTTGACAGTGGGTGCTCTAATTCCATGACTCATGACCGGAGCAAGTTGGTGTCCTATAGACTTGAAAAGGGCAGCATGAAAATCTCTGTTGCGAATGGCGAGAAGTTATTGGTCAAAGGTCGAGGGAACGCTGAACCTCAAGTCGGCAAAAACGAAAAATTGATTTTGAATAATGTTTTACATGTTCCCGACCTTTCAATGAACTTGATATCGGTTAGCGATTTGACCAAGAAAAATTGTTCGATTAATTTTGACAAAGGAGGTTGCACTATTCAAAATAAGAACCGAATTATTGCAAGCTGTCAAGAAGTTGACGGAATTTACGAGTTGACAGAAAAGAAAAACAACGTCGTAAATGTGACAATGTCAAACCAAAATGGGCAAAATGTAAACATTTCGAACATTTGGCATAAACGTTTAGGCCATTTAAGCCGACATTATATGGCCGAGATGCAGAAAATTGTAACCGGTATGGAATTTAAGAGTTCTGATTTGTGCGAACCGTGCATTCCGTGTATTGAAGGAAAGACATGCAAGAGTCCCTTTAAGAACAAAGGTACGAGAGCGAACGGGATCCTACAAATCGTACACAGCGATATTTGCGGACCAGTTGAGGAACCTTCGTTCGGAGGTGCGAGGTTTGTTCTCCTCTTTATCGATGATTTTACTCGAAGGAGGCATGTTTACTTTTTGAAACATAAGCATGAGACGTTCGATAAGTTTCGTGAATACAAGGCGGAAGTCGAGAACGAGACAAGTAAATCTATACGAGTTTTAAGAAGTGACGGAGGCGGAGAGTACTGTAATGGAAAATTTAAATCTTTTTTCAAGTCCGCAGGAATAAAACATCAGACGACGGTACCTTACACGCCGGAACAAAACTCTGTCGCAGAGAGATCGAACAGGACGATTATTGAAAAGGCTCGGACCTTATTGTCGGAGGCGAAGCTCCCCAAACAATATTGGGCGGAAGCTGTAAATACCGTAGTGTATTTGAAAAATAGAAGCCCAACAAAAGCTGTGAAAGGGGCAGTACCTGAAGAGCTTTGGACAGGCAAGAAGGTAGATGTCAGCCATCTACGAATCTTTGGTTGTTTGGGATATCGACTTATACCCAAAGCAAAGCGTCGGAAATTGGATATGAAGACAGAACCAATGATATTCATCGGATACCCAGATAATCAAAAGGGTTACCGTTTGATGAATCCGAAGACGCATGAAGTTATCACTGCAAGAGATGTGATATTTTTAGAAAATGATTTTCTACACAATGGAAAGGACGAGAAGCCGTCACAGGTTATCATCAACCTTAACACAGACTGTGATCAAGAGGCTATCATCAATCTTAACACAGACTGTGAACAGTCCAGCGAACCACGATCGACAGTGGAGAGTCATGAAGTGTTCCGCGATGCTGTTGACGACATCGTAAGGAGTCCTGAACCTGATATACAACAGCCGGTACCGAATGAGGTGTTCACAGAACATGTGATTATACCGGACCTGCAAGAAAGGCGGTATCCTCAGAGAGAACGCAGAGAAGTTGACCGATAGGGTTGTAACGTTATGTGTGCTACGGAAGGTAACTATGACGGCGATCCTGTGACTATTGGAGAAGCTTTGGCACGACCTGATAGTGACTTATGGCAGAAAGCGATAGACGAAGAGCTTATGTCATTAAAGGAGAACCAGACTTGGACCTTAGTCGACCTTCCAGCTGATAAGAAACCTATCCAGTGCAAATGGGTATTCAAAATCAAGAAAGACAGCGACGGCAAGGTAACGAAGTATAAGGCTAGACTTGTAGCGAAAGGGTTTACACAGGTATAGGCAGGTAGGTATGGTAGATTATACTGAAACTTATTCTCCAGTAGTTAGAAGCTCTACTTTACGATTGTTGTTCTCGTTGGCTGCTGAATACGATTGGTTTATTGACCAATGGGATGTCACGACTGCGTTTTTGTACGGGAAAATAAAAGAGGACATTTACATGCTTCAACCGAAAGGAGCAGTCGCCAAAGGTCAAGAAACCAAGGTATGCAAGCTGCAGCGATCTCTTTATGGTTTGAAACAAGCCTCAAATGCTTGGTTCAAAGAATTAGATAAAGAAATGTTGAATTTAGGCTTTATACAATCAAAAATAGAACCTTGTTTGTACCAAAAACAGCTTAAAGATGATAAGAAGTTAATAGTAGTAATTTACGTTGATGATGATGACATTTTTGTATTCGGAAACTGTGAAGTAGAAAAGCAAAAATTAAAATCGAGCTTGCTTGACAAGTTTAAGGTGAAGGATTTAGGCGCGGCTAGGCATGTTTTAGGCATGAGACTGAGACGAGAGAAAGGTGTTATTCATCTCGATCAGGAGCAGTTTGTTCTGGACATTTTAAATGACTTTAACATGACAGACGCTAAGCCGGTTACTACCCCGATGGAAGTGGGAATGAAGTTGGAGAGGTCGACAAGTTCTCACTGTCAGCTACCGTATCAAAGTTTGGTAGGTTGTCTAAATTATTTAGCCTGTAACACGCGACCTGACATATCTCACGCAGTAAGTGTACTTTCCCAGTTCAATAACTGCTACGGTGAAATACACTTTAAGTGTGCGAAACGGGTGCTAAGGTATTTGAAAGGTACGTCAAATCTGTGTCTTACTTTTCAGAAATCAGGTGTTTTAGACTTACGCGGCTATGTGGACGCAGATTGGGGTGGAGCGCTTGATAGAAAATCATTCACGGGTTTAATTTTCAAATTAGGCAGAAATATTGTTTCCTGGGAGAGCAAGAAGCAAGCAACGGTTAGCTTGAGCTCTACAGAATCGGAATACGTAGGACTGAGTCAGGCTTCAAAGGAAGCACTTTACTTACGAAGCTTACTTAATAGTTTGACTGCTGTAGACGGTAAACCTGTCATAATTTTTAATGACAATCAGTCGGCACATAAAATAGCTGCTAATAAGATGATGCATAATAGAACAAAGCACATTGATATAAAGTATCATTTTATTCGTGAGTGTGTACTGGCAAATAAAGTTGAAATAAAGCACATGCCAACTGATAAAATGATAGCGGACATCTTAACAAAGAGTGTTAATGGCCCGAAAATAAAAGATTTTTTGAAAGATTTATCGCTATTTAAGAGGGCGTATTGGAGGTCGCATATGTGTAGTGGCCATAAGTAATCTTTATTACGACATGCCTGTCACGATTTGAATATACATAGAAACCGTTTGTTTACGTTCCTTATGTATTGTCACTTGCTAAAAATAAACAGACCACGAAACAACTAGCGTATCACTAAACTCTGCTGCAGTGTTAATTTATACACATTATAGTCAATTTACATTACTTACTGTAGAATACAAATTTTTATTTCGATGAATTCTTATATCTAAATAAGATTACGCGGCATCATGCTAATGATGCTGGCAGCATTAGCTCTCTGAATCGTAATACAATGCGTTGAGCGAGGAAGCCGCCAGCTCTATGGTCACCAGTTGTGTCGAGGAGCTTTTTTGATAGTTCCTTAAAAAGCGTCCTGGCGACTGGAACCCACGGCCCCAGTGTCTCAACACCGAATGCCACAAAGTGGTAATGGTAGTTTCAGCCGCCATTAGACGTCCACTGCTGGACATAGGTCATGATGATGATGATGAAGCCGCCCAATGATTTCAATTCGATTTCAATGGAGTTTATGATCATCATCATATAAACCGAAAGACGTCCACTGCTGGACATAGGCCATGATATTATATCTATCATATTTCAATAGAATTTAGAGCATTATTTACACACTTTTCTTTTTCTCTTTTCTATTGTTCCATTAAATTTTAGATAAAATAACTTAAGTATTTTCACTGGCCAAATTATTGTATGGGCGGCGTGAGGTTATCGTAGTTTTTTTTTTAATCAACTTTATTCCATTAAATTACGTTTGTATGGAGATTCAACTTGAGTCGACCGTGCTAGGGACTTTTATAGGCAATTTAATGGTTTTAAAGAATCTCAAAATATTATATTAGAAAGGTCTAAAACCTTACCCACCTTATAGGTGAATATAGTTAATTTTTAATATGAGGTGGCCAGTTATTGGCGATTTACCCTAGGTACTATAAAAAAAATGCTTAATTCAAGAAATTACCTCGCAGGAAAATTTCTTCAGTCGCACAACACTCACTTTGTCAAAACGTTTTGGGGGCGATTTCCCCAAACGATCATACAATTTGTCCAAAGTTACACTCCGCTGGCAATCCCACAAATGAGCCGAGCATATAACTTACGGTCTTAAGTGTATTTACGGTGCGCCAACAAGCGCTTAATGGGTTGGCTCTACACGTCTTAAGAAGCTCTTGTGCCACAGGTATCAATCTAAATAGACATCGCAAGTTATTTTTAACGTTGGCAGACAATCAATACGGCCTGTCTGGTAGTAAGCAAAGAGAACACAGAAGAATCACAAACCCGTTGCCGACCCATAATTGATTTGAAGATTCGTTGTGTTGACAGCTGGAGATAAATGCGGGTTCCACAGCGCATCCCCGGGATCTCTGGTGAACTCACTACCATGGACACAACACCAAATACCCAGAAAACAAGTGTGGAGGTACTTTCCCAGTTGAGCTGCTCCAAAGATGAGCTGACATTCAGCTGTGCCTCAATTCACCTCTCTAACAGCAATTTGTAAGAAAACCAAGCGTACCGTCTTTAAGTGTCGTGAGTGTAAAGTATTTCTGGTGGGCAAAAGATGGACATACCTATTAAAACACTTTTATTTTTAACTTACTTTTTTTAAAGCACGGCCATCCCGTCGGCCCCTCTGATGATAAGTGGTTAACGTAGCATATGAACACCTGCAACTTAGGGGACCTGCATGCTCGTTGCTGACTCTAATCGACTTAATTTCTGGTCTTGATAGATAATTCGCACGACATTCTTCTTCATTTGACGTTGGAATTTCCTGTGTTGAAGCACACGCTTAGAAACGCGAAGCGAGTGCGGCGCGTTTGGGTGATCTATTTAGATATATGTCTGCGTTTCCATGTCGCACAGATTAATATCAAGAGGCACAAATGTCGTCTGTCACACCTGGAAATTCCACTGCGACGGAGTTGTGCCAGGATTAATGCCGTTCAAGCCGACACCAGCGTAGAGACAACATCTGTCGACAATAATAATCTAATTAGTACAATGACCGTGCATTTCGGGCCTAGGCTGGAAAGTTATTAATTCCCGGGCAACGCAACCATGGGCCTCAATTCGGCTCATGTCTGTCACATCCCAATCGTATTTCAATATGTGGCTTGCTTTTTCTGACGCTCGGGGTGCGTTTAAGCGAGCGCGAAAAGGTATCAAATGCGATTGGAATCGGAAAGGATGGATAAAAATAGACCTCCTGTCAGACGCAGGCCGCAAGCCGAATCGTATGTGGCACGAGTTGTGATTTATTGCCTAGTAACTAATTAGTTGTTTTTTAAGTTAATTCGAAGTTTAGCCGCGATGTAAGTAATGGATTACATTTCGAAATACTTGAAACAGCTTAATTTATTCAACTTGTATTTATAATATTACTGGAGAGAAGGCATCGATATTATTCTATACGCCGATCCTACTATATATAATATCATACATGTGAATGTTTGGATGCAAAAAGATGTGAGATCCCATAAAATAACATTTTAAAATCGTTAATCGCATTGTTAAAAAGTGTTTTTTCTCGCCTCACCAGGCAGGCGCAGGTTTAAAGGCACCTAAAGAGGCAAAATATCACGACTCACGACTAAGGGTCATTTCTATTCGAAGGCAAGTAGGGCAAGGCTTTGAATTATGTTGCTCCTCAGCCTGTTGGGTTTTCAGCTTATATAATACACAAAAGCTGTCCGTTCATGATCGCTTAAACAAGCTCTTCGACTTGTTAAGGACCCTTTGTGGCCTATTTAATGAATTAATGTTATATTTTTAGGGTTCCGTAGTCAACAAGGAGCCCTCATAGTTTCGTCAAGTCCGTCCGTCCGTCTTCGGCTTAGCTCAGTAACCTTTGCTATTAGAAAACTGTAATTCGGCATGGGTATATTAGTATATTCATCAATCACGCCGACCAAACAGTAGAATAAAACCTTGAAAAAAGATTTTTTTTCTCGTTTAACCTATATGGTATGGTATGGGTATCGTTGGATAGCTTGTTCAAAAATATTAAGGGTTTAAAAAAAAACAATTAACAGGAAAACTATCACGGCTAAGAAGGCATAACTAGTTACCGAGTAATAGTCGACCAACTTAAAATTTACCTACTTAGAAAGGTCAACTTACGTACAAATTCGGCCGACGCAACCACTTAGTTGGTGCGCGCGTGTCGATGTAACTAAGAAAGACAGGCAACTACGGAACCCTAAACTGTGCGTGGGGCGACATGCACTTGGCCGATTTTTAGATATCATTATGGTTTTTAAAGACTTATCAACAGAGCCCGGATTTTTCACGGCAAAACAAAACACTATCGTAATCTAGCCAGTGGTAGAAACATAATTTTATCGTTATCGAGTATTATATAAAAATAATTATAGATATAAAAATAACATGCCGATATATTTTTTACATTATTGACAATTTACAGCGTGCAAAACAACCTTTTTATATTTTTTAATAAAAAACTAGAAGTATATTTTTATTCCGAAAACGCCATAATGTAATGAGCCAACTAAAAAGTCGCGATAATGATTATACCTCCTCATTGAAAATAATAGACAATACAGTCAATAATAGACACTTATTACTACATAAGATTTTAAATGTCATTTCATACATAAATTGCGTCTAGATATTATTTATTTCTTATAACGCTTTGAAACAGACGTGTTTCATATACGTATTATACCTTAATATTACAGTTATTCATAAAAATTAAAACCGGCCAAGAGCGTGTCGGGCCACGCTTAGTGTAGGGTTCCGTAGTTTTTGTAATTTTTTTCAAAAACTATTCAATCTATCAAGTTCAAAATAATTTTCCTAGAAAGTTTTTATAAAATTCTACTTTTGAGATTTTATTCATATTTTTTAAAGTTATGGTTCAAAAGTTAGAGAGGGGGGACTCATTTTTTTTTACTTCTGGAGCAATTATTTCCGAAAATATTAACATTATCAAAAAATGATTTTCGCAAACCCCTATTCATTTTTAAATACCTATCCAACAATATATCACACGTTAGGGTTGAAATGAAAAAAAACACTCCCCACGTTACGTATAGGGGAGCTAGCCTAATAAAATAAAATAATCATTTTTTGTTTTACCACTTGGTCGGCGTGATTGATATACATACTAGTACCAAATTTCAGCCTTCTAGTGCTAACGGTTACTGAGATTATCCGCGGACGGACGGACAGACAAAGCGAAACTATAAGGGTTCCTAGTCGACTACGGAACCCTAAAAATGAGTGATGTGGCAGATTTCATACAAACTTCACGTAATTTTTTAATTCAATATTTATTTGATTTGGTGACGTTTTTTCTTCTACTACACAATATCGATATCGATAAAATAATGTTTCTACCGTTGGCTAGATCACGATAGTGTTTTATTTTGCCGTGAAAAATCCGGGCTCTGCTTATCAAGTTGAACGCGTCCCCAATTGGAAATGTGCCGACAAATACGACGATTCACGCAACCCTTGACACGTTTTAAACCAAGACGTTTTCTTTAAAAGTTTGCATGGAACTTTGTAGATTTGGTAGCAACTTCCAGGGTAAATGGCTACGAGAATGTGTAGCATGTAGCAGTTTGACTCAAATGGCACATGTAATGGACTTCGCGAGAAATCGCCGTCACAAACTTCCATTATTTTCACGGCAAATCGGTTTGTTGTTGCACGAATTGTTGCATTTGCTATTAGGTAGTAGCGCAACGCGCGTGGACGGCGCGTGAAAAAAACTAACACCTTGTGACCTTGATGAAACATTGCATGGCAAATACAACTTTGTACTCCACGAACTATTTAGACGGCGATTTCACCACGTTTTCACAGCGGGCCGTTTTTAGTGGCCGCGTCCGAACCACAAGCTGCGGGAGTGGTTCGCGCTCACCACCAGGTATGTACATAATGTAGTGGTCGCGTCTAGTGGCTGAAATGAGCGGGCGTTCGAAAGTGTACTACTTACTTGAACACACCCCCTCCTACACCGACGGGGGGATTTATCGTTGAGTATACGAGTAAATGTTGGAATATTGCCATAATGTGAATTTTAACCTTTTCGCCGCCATTGACTTGATATAAAGTCAGTGAATTTCGTGCCCCACACGCCATGACTTCATATCGAGTCGGGGCATTGGACCCTATCTTCTAGTACACAAGGTATATTTTCGCAGTCTTGCAAAAACCTTTGGCGTGGAACACGAAATACATTTTTCGACATGGCGGCAAAAGGGTTAATAAATGTTTGGTTAGAGTACTAACAGAATATCAGCTTTCACACAGGAAAAAAATTGGCTGATTGGTTTCGTCGATTTCGTGGCCGGTTACCTGACACCGTGAAGTTGCTCCGAGTACCACATCGACAAAGCTAAGTGTGATTCGTTTTTATGTTTTTTCTATAGTTAGTTATATGGTGTTTATCTGAAGCCCTTTGTTGCCTGAAAACAAATGATACTTATTAGATTTTATTTCAGTAAATATTTGAATTAAAAAATTCTTCAAAATTATCCCTATTTATTTGTATCGAGTTTTTTTTTTTTTTTTTAACAGTTTATGTAGGTATTATTTCTTGTTAATATTAATTGCTACGATTAAGACAACTCCAAAATAAAGTAAAAGGTAGCGTCACTTTACGTGTAATCGTTTAGAACTGCTTTTATTATGAAACAAAAGCATTGCACTATTTACTCAGTGGCTTCAGTGTAGGTTAAGTTTTAAATTGCATCAAGATAACTGACTTATCGCAAATGTATATGTGCGTATGTGTCCACAATGTGTTGATGTTCTCTTTTTTTTTCTTTCTTTCTTACTCTACCAGTCAACCTTAAGGCAAAGCAGATAAAATGTGGGCAGTGCAACTTAATTTAAAACAAAAACTCTTTAACATGTCTAAAGATAAGATGGATATATAATATAATATAGTAAAATACGATACAATCCATACTTCTATACTAATATTATAAATGCGAAAGTGTATGTGTTTGTTTGTCCGTCTTTCACGGCAAAACGGAGCGACGAATTGGCGTGATTTTTTAAGTGGAGATGGTTGAAGGGATGGAGAGTAACATAGGATATTTTTTATCCCCGTAATCATCCCCTAAGGGGATGAAATGGGGGGGTAAAAGTTTGTATGGAGCTGCGATACCATACTAATATTATAAATGCGAAAGTTTATGTGTGTGTTTGTTTGTTTGTTTGTCCGTCTTTCACGGCAAAACGGAGAGACGAATTGACGTGATTTTTTAAGTGGAGATAGTTGAAGGGATGGAGAGTAACATAGGATAGTTTTTATCCCCGTAATCATCCTCTAAGGGGGTGAAATGGGGGGGTAAAAGTTTGTATGAAGCTGCGATATAAACGAGTTCCACGCGGACGGAGTCGCGGGCAGAAGCTAGTATAATATAATATGATAAAACAATATATACCTATTAATACATACATACACATACATATGGATATACTCGTAGATGAAAAAGATAGACAATCTGAAGCCCTTTGTTGCTTGAAAACAAATGATAGGTACTTATTAGATTTTATTTCAGTACATTTTTGAATTAAGAAAATTCTTCAAAATTATCCGTATTTATTTGTGTCAATTTTATTTTATTTATTTTTTTACAGTTTATATACTTAGGTATATTTCTTGTTAAGATTGATTGCTACGATTAAGACTAGTCCAAAATAAACTAAAAGGTAGCGTCACTTTACGTGTAATCGTTTAGCTTTTATTATGAAACAAAAGCATTGTATTATTTACTCAGTGGCTTCAGTTTAGGTAAACTTTTAAACTTCATCATGATAACTGACTTATTTCATCTGTACTCGTAAGCTATTGAGTTATTTTTGCTGATAAGTGTAACTCGGTGGGCAAAAGTTAGTTACTTACTCGTAAGGAATATCTTTTAGTACAGATTGACTTGCCCTTCTTATGTATTTATTTAATCTTTATTGCACAAAATAATACCATATGATAATCCTGTCGGGGGCTACAGACGAAGATGGTTTATTTTTCCATTATATTCTTTCTCTGTATCGTATCGTTTATAAAATTATCGGAGTAACTTCCTCGTTAAAAATAACACGAAACCAAAATATTCAATTAAATAATTTATTTATAATTTGTTTATTTTATTGATTACTGACTTGTAAATAAGTATACTTTTAACGTTATAAATATAACATTAAATAATTTGTTTTTACAAGGGTATAAATAAATATTTTTTTTTGATTTTACACAGACACTAATTTTTTTATTTAAAAGAACATTACCTTCAAGTTAGTCAAGCCCGAACAGAAGGTGAGGGCCATAAATATGCGATCTGCACGTCTAGTATGGGACGGCCGCGACATACTCTCGATTTTTATCGCACTATACCTCTTGTTCTAAGTGTTCTAATAAGAGAGAGACGGATAGTGCGAGAAAAATCGAGAGAGCTCGCGCGCCGTCGCGTGCTAGCCGCGCAGGGGCTTTACGAATTACCGCCCGTGGTGCTTACACAATGTTACGTTTTCTCCTGGGTGTGAAGTGAGATTTGCCGCTGCGCCCGTGGGCCCAGGGTGACGTAAAAAAATATACATTAGGTACCTGTAGAAAGCTTCCATGAGGTCTCGTGCCACGATTTTATTGGCACCTATGGCGCAATAATAAGGCCCCGGCGGAGAGGGGAAGCCGCCGGGCGGCCAGCCCAGCGGCCGGCTGTCCGGCGTCGTGAGGAAGAACTCCTGGTTAAAACCGAACCAGGGTTCTTCCACCTCGCTCTTCTCGCAGGCTAACAGGCAGCCTTTACGACGATTTGATGCTGCGAGCGAAAATAAGATCAGACCCCGTATCATGGCCGGCCTTATCACGCGATAAGCGACAAGATAGGAGCGTCTTCTCGTTCTATCGAACGGTGTCAGCCAGTGACGGTCGCTCTACCCTGTCACTTATCGTGTAATACTCGTAAGGCCGACCATGATACGATAAAGCGTAGCGAAATGTATATCTGGTTATCTGCTATCAGGTATTTCATTTGTATTTCGTCTGCTCATTTGTCATCTCTCTCTCTGAAAAAAACATTAAACTTAATCCTAAATATTTTTGGACCTATATTAAATCGATTTTCTCGAATAATGGGGTACCGCAAACTATGAGTTACAAAGATATTGTTGCTTCAGATGGGGAACAAATCTGTAATTTATTTAATAACCACTTCCATTACGTCTTTGAAGTATACGATAAGAGTTCTTCGGATATTGAAAATTTAACTGAACCCACTCACCAGCCCCTTATTAGATATCCAATCAATAGAAATTAACGAAAACATTGTTAAACGATATTTGAAATCCGTTAATATCAATAAAGCCCATACTTCTATACTAATATTATAAATGCGAAAGTGTATGTGTTTGTTTGTCCGTCTTTCACGGCAAAACGGAGCGACGAATTGGCGTGATTTTTTAAGTGGAGATGGTTGAAGGGATGGAGAGTAACATAGGATATTTTTTATCCCCGTAATCATCCCCTAAGGGGATGAAATTATTTATAAAAAGTTGTTACCGTTCTCTTGCTGTTCCAATTACAATACTTTTTAAAAAATCAATGAAGGAAGGCTGTGTTCCAGCCGTATGGAAACAAGCCTGGATAACTCCTGTTCCCAAAGGTCCAACTAGTCGCAACATTGAGAAATATCGGCCTATATCAAAATTATGCCAATTTAGTAAGCTTCTTGAAAAAATAGTTACAGATCAAAATTAGCTGCTGTTTTGCGACACCACATTGTGCCCCACCAACACGGTTTTTATAAAGGTCGCTCGGTTGACACCAACTTATTAACATTTACCAGTGTTATACTACAGGCTTTAGATGATGGTTTTTCTGTAGACGCTGTGTATACCGACTTCTCCAAGGCATTTGATAAGATCTGTCATTATACTTTATTATGTAAGCTTTGGGAGCTCGGTATACACGGTGATCTGTTTCGCTGGGTGAAGTCGTATGTAGAGAATCGCACGCAGTCTGTTGTGGTCTCCGGATTTACCTCCCACAGTAAATGTATAAGTTCTGGTGTCCCCCAAGGATCTCATTTGGGACCTCTTTTATTTATATTATATATAAATGATATTGTTAAGATCTTTGCCAACTCCAACATTCTTCTCTATGCTGATGACGCAAAGATTTACAGGGCAACTCGGATCGGGAACTCTTACAACGTGACCTGTCTAAATTTGAAGCTTATTGTAGACAAAACCATTTATTCTTAAATCCAGATAAATGTAATATCATAAGTTTTAGCAGAAAAAAGGAATCGTCTATTTTTAATTACAGGTTATGTGATAAGGATTTAGTAAGAGTGAAAGAAGTCCGTGATCTTGGCGTCATTTTGGACGACAAACTGTCTTTCATACCACATATCGATTCCATTCTGGGAAAATCTTTTAAGCAGTTGGGTTTTATACTGCGTGTTGGTAAACCTTTTAGAAATCCTCTGACACTTAAAATATTATATAATAGTTACGTCCGTAGTCGGCTCGAGTTCGCATGTGCTGTATGGAATCCTTTTTATAGTGTTCATATAAATAGGATTGAGAGACTGCAGAAAAAGTTCTTAAGATCCCTTGACTTTATAACTGGCAATGAATATAATGATTATTTTGAATCTTTAATCCGCCACAATATGCAATCACTTGAGTGTCGTAGAGACTGTGTTGACTCAGTTTTGCTTCATAAAATAATACATAATCATCTTGACGCTCCTAGCTTGCTCCAAGATATACAAATTAGAGTTCCACGTAAAATTGAACGCCAATGTCGTAGTAAACATTTATTTTCCGTCCCTCGTAGTAGAACAAGTTATGCAAAGAATATGTTTATTAAGCGTGCCTCTGGGCTTTATAACAATAACAATAAACTAAAAGATATTGATATATTTAATTGTACTATAAGTTCCTTAAAAAATGTCTTTAAAATTGCATCTAGATAATTTTTATTTATATTCCTATAACAAAGTTAGGTTACCTAGGTACTTGCAAATGTAATAGTAGTAGTACTTAGTGTTTTTTGCTCGCTTCTCTTTGTCATTGTTTACCTTGTCGCAAGATTTTCTATTTTTATTTGTAGCAACTAATAACTGCAACTATGTAATCTTTTTCAAATTAAGTTTTTGCTATAATTTGTGATACATATTGGAAACTATAGGTCTGATTTGTAATTAACTAACAAGTAATATTATACTTTTGTATAACCGTTTGTTTCATAAAAAAAAAAAAAAAAATAAAAAAAAAAAAAAAAAAAAAAAAAAAAAAAAAAAAAAAAAAAAAAATCATTTGTGTTGTGATAAAATGGCCGGACATATAGGTACCTGATCATTTAAGAAATTTAAATTTGATTTAAGGTCGTGTGCAAGAATCAATTTTCAGAAAATTAAAATTGCAAATAAATTTCGCCTTCGCAATTTGTTTTCGTAAACTTCTTGTTTAGTTGCTGCACTAGGGCGGGAGACTACAGGTTAATCCTTTCAGCGTGATTTTCAATCATGGGTTTTAATCAAGAAATACTAACCTGCTAAACTACTACGTTACGCTACGGCTATGGACAAAATAAAAGACTGTCCAGATTGACTCGACTTTGAAAATGTAGTTACCGCAAAATGTTTGAAGGCGTTCAGCGTTACCTAATAAATAAGCCAGTCTATTATTTATGGCCACGGCGTAATACATGCAACGTTGAAGATAAAAGAGCATGTAAACAGGAGTGTAACATATGTGAAATGAAGGATTACATGAAAACGTGTGAATTACAAGTGTCTTAGTAGACGACAACACAGTTTGGGACTGTAGAACAACTTTATACATGCTTAGTCTGAGTGGTTGCAAACAAAGACTTGACAAATATTATCTATATAATATGTATAACTAGATGCAATATTACTATTTTTTTATTTTGTGCGAGTCTAAGATGTGTGTTACGCCGTGGAATCACCGGATGGTTCCATTTGAAGACCAGCGCTGGCTACCAGGCCAGCACATCGCAGAGATGGAACCGTTTCGTGGCAATGTTGTTTTCTCTTTTGTATGCTGATTTATGTGCATGTATAAAATTAAATATTATTCTATTCTATTCCATTCAATAATGTACAGTCGAGTTCTCCAATATCTATACAGACAACCTTTCAAAAATATCTACACATGTGTCTTATGTCAGTAACAATAAAGTCTCTGTATACATATTTTTAAAAGGTTGACTGTATTGGAGAACTCGACTGTACCACAGTGTAATACGCTTCAAAATATTCTGATACTGTCTACTTCAGAGGCAATATTATACTAGTGAAGACATTATGTACCATACTGTATTTTGAGTACCCATAGCAATGATACTGTATATTTTCTAAAATACGAGTATTTGTTAGCAAAATTGTTATGTAAATTGCGGTTTGATATTGTACTTTGAGCTGTACGTTTTAAATAATGCTGTATACATATATTCCCTTTCACAAAAACTAAATTGGCTCCTAAATTTCGATCAATGTGGAAAATTTAAAAATTATTCGGGTTCTATGGACGGATTTCAAAGGTCGCGGCTTCAAATCCTGCTCGTGGCGAATAAATATTAAACTTCCCACTTTGATAGAAATTTAGAATTTCGTTAGCGGACGTTTCTGCTTAGTATACATTTACTGTCAATGTAGGTTCTAAAGGAATGTAACAGTAATTTTTAGGGCACAGCGGAACGAATGTCATCTCGCTCATATTCGGGCAGAAGCACCTACAGAGGACCACTACTTGCTCTCTCGCTCGTGAATAAGGTCCCCAGAGCTTCTGAGGATCTCTGTAAATAGCGGCGGGCCACGGTTACTAACGATTTGTTAGATGTATTTTCCGATATTTTTATTTTCTTGTATAAAAAATTCCGATCGACTTTTTTTCCCTACAGACCAATTTCCGAACGCCTTCTTTCCCTATATACATATTTCCAGGTACATTTATTTTCTTGTATAAAAATTTCCGAACGCCTTCTTTCCCTATATACATATTTCCTGGTATATTTATTTTTTTGTATAAAATTTTCCGAACGCCTTCTTTTCCTATAGAGAAATTTGCCGATATATTTATTTTCTTGTATAAAAAATTCCGAACGCTTATTTTTCCAGTAATTTATTTTACCGTGCGGATAATTTCGTATACATTTGAACTATTACAAAATTTCTCATACACCTCTTTTCTCATAATCAAGACATTCGCAAATTTTCGGGTTAGTATCATCTCACCTAAAACGCAACCGGTCTAAGCAAGCTCCTTACGCCTAGATAATAAGCAAAATAGCGGTCGGTGTAGGTACGACGACGAGCGAAGCGAGGAGTGTAAGGGTGAAGACACATCTATCAGCATCGAATCGCATTTTGTAATACAGTAAACGTAATTTTGTATGAGATGCGTCCGCATCAATTCACCCTTCCGCATGCGGACGCATCTCATACAAAATTACGTTTACAAAATGCGATTCGATGCTGATAGATGTGTCTTCACCCTAAGGTGTACTGCGACCCTACAGTGCGCGAGCCGAGCGAGCGAAGCGAGCGTGCCACGGCAGGGACCGGCGAAGCGCCAGAACCGACTTTACGGATATTTTTTTTCCAATAAAGTTGCTCTCCTTCCCGTTCTATTAGACTACACTTACTTATATGTATTTTGAATAGCATGTATGGAAATATTGCGTATAGGAAAATTAGTGATCGGAAAAAAAAAACAAAAATTTTCTTCCGTTAAAAATCACAAACCGGTAATCATGCGAATGAGAAGTTTTGCGAGAGGTAAAATGTGAATCTGTGAAATTAGTAGTATGGTAAAATAAATTAAGCGTTCGGAATTTTTTATACAAGAAAATAAAAATATTGGGAAATCCATCTAAAAGGAAAAAAGGCGATTGGTTTTTTTTATACAAGAAAATAAATATGTATATCAGGAAATTTGTCTATATGGCAAAAAGTCGATCCGAATTTTTTATACAAGAAAATAAAAATATCGGAAAATACATCTAACAAATCTTACTAACCTGTGGGCTGGTAATCGTACTGGTACGTGTCTGACAGGACCAAGATGTGGCTGCCGCGGCGGAAGGGGTCGTGATAGATCTTCTGCGGGAAAATAAACGTATCCGCGTTGTCCGCGGTCGCTTGTCCAGTGTTGCTGCCGTCGTAGTACCAGATCGGCAGGTCTGTAATACATTTCAACATTTTCATAGCCATTCGTTGCATTTTAAATAAACACCGCCACAAACTAAAAGATAATTTCCACCAAACGGCACGCATCGCATTGGACCGGAACGGATTTTACAATCTTTAAACTATATCAAAACATGTACACAGAATTTAAAGTCTAGATATTACCAAGCCGTAAGTATTCAAAGGGGCTTATTTTTCTGCGGCTGACTATATATCAGCGTACAAATACAGTTAGGTTGATAATGATTATTACCATTATGCTAAAATCGAGGCTAAGTGTATAAGGAATAATATATTTTGCGTTCAATCTACTGAGCCCAATCTCAAAGGTAAATACTCGTAGTGGTGGTTATTGACCAATAAGATTGATAGAATCGATAAGGGTTAACCGGCACAACTGTATTCAGGACCAAGTAATTTATTAAGGTATTAACGTAAATTTGGGGTTCTCGCAATGCACATTATGTCACAGGTTAAGTATGTATAAGGAATTACGTCACAGATTCTTAAGAAGGGGCAGATTTATGTTAGATACAGTATTCATTTATTTATTTAAATCAGGCAACAAGGCCCATATTACAAATACCTTAAAGACTAATAAACGTATAAACCTATAATACCTTAAAGATTAATATGATGAGCTTTAATAGTAACATCATTGTCATCACCAATCAAGAAAACGGTAATCAGACATAGTAAAATAATTGCAACTGATGCAAAAAAATGTGTTGATGTATGTGTGCGTGTTTGTGTGAGAATGAAATACAGTGGAGGCATTGAGGAATCAGTTGTATACTAATATATACTTTGACGACCGCCGCTTTAGCCTAGTTGGTAGTGAACCTGCCTACGAAGCAAGAGGTCCTGGGTTCGAATCCCGGTAAGGGCATTTATTTGTGTGTTGAGCACGAATATTTGTTCCAGAGTCATGGATGTTTTCTATGTATTATTTTAAAAATTTATAATTTCGTTAGTCGTCTACTGCTCAATACAAATTATAGAGTTAACATAGCGACATAGCTTAAATTTATTTTAGGTAATGTTAATTATCATCGTGTATAATATACTTTAGAAATAATTATATCATTTAATCCACATAAAACACAATAACAAATAAATCAATAATAACTTAAGCTACTAGCTTAAGCCTAGTCAAAAAGTCCCCCACGAGTTGTCCCTGGCGCAAAGGTACCCATCACACCGGCCGCATTACCACGTTGAATGGCGATGGACAACCTTTGCACCAGGTACGTATTTAGTATTTATTTATCTATATAAGTATGTTTATCGTCATCTAGTACCCATAGTACAAGCTTTGCTTAATTTGGGACTGGGTCGATTTGTGTAAGATTGTCCCCTAATATTTATTTATTATTTATTTATATATGTTAGGGGTTATTATTTTTTACAGTTTCAGATTTCACTAAGTTATATTTACTACAATGTCTGATGTATAGGTATTGGTTGTTCCTACTATGAAGAAAAGGTGCATTACGCACCTTTTCGTGACACTTTTCTGATGAGACCTCTAGACTCACAAACCTAAAAACTTTATGTTCAGGCAATAAAGTACATTGGTAAAGTGCGGGGCTTGAGACCAAAAAAAAAGGTCAAGATCTTACATAACAAGTAAAGTACCTAACTACCTAGTATACACGATGGTTCTTATATCGTGATCAGGGGTAATTTTTTCTAATTCTGTAATTGATACCAAACACGATTAACTCGAAGTTACCTAAAACAAACGTTCTTTTTTTCTGAATAAAACTGAATAAGGAATTACTTCATAATTCAAAATCATTGTCACCGGTAGTTCGCGGTAATTTGACGTATGTGTGTTTGACGTATATCTACTTAAACTTCAAGAAATGGGGCCATTTTTATATTTTGAGTTAAATAAAACAGTAAATGTATTAATTACTGTTTATTTCCCAAAAGAACGCGACATAAGAATCAAGACAAACAGTGATTTAATTGCATGAGACCTCATCCATTGAAATCCGTTTTGGCTGTTTATCAATATTTTTCGACTCCTGATCACGGATTAAAAATCACCGTGTATATCGCATAAAAATTACTTATCTCACTCTCGCATTTTGATATAAATTTCACAGCTACGACTAACACGAAGGTAGGGCCTTCTGTACCTTTATACCATTACTTAAGGTTACTATTTATCAATTATTTTTTTTAATGGGAGGAAAATCCGTCGTGGATACCTCCGCGCCACGGAGACAGCGCGGGGATTATGCCGGAATCGCATCGACTAAAAAGTCTAAAAACCCCCTAATGGTCCTCCTCGATTCATTTCGGACGGGTCTGGAACAAACCAGTGTCATGCCTCTGTGGGCTCCACCTTAATTTTTTTGCGGTTTCAGTCCCCAACTGTTGCCGAGAACCCCTTTTAGTCGCCTTGTACGACAGGCAGGCGATACAGTACCCGTGTTCTAATTCCCAGGCTAAAGGGCGCACTATTTATCTCACCTACCTTTTGGCCTTACAGGGACGAAGTCAAAGGTCCTGTCCTTGGAGCGGAGGTCGATTCCGCTGCTGTCCACCCACACGTAGGCCCCCAAGATGTTTTCGCAGGGGACCTCCAGGTCATCGTATTTGCGCATCGCCGCTTTGTTCAGGGGTATTGGAACCGAATTCATCTTGATACCTGGAATTGTTTTTATTTATTTTCTCAAACATGCAATGAAATATCGACGTTGTGTTCTTCATAATGGGCTTCGGAGTGTCACGTTTCGGGCGCAGCGAGAGCCCTGCAAGATGGTATTTTTTAATTTCCATTCCACAGTTTGTAGCACAGGATCACGGCGTTCAGCCATGATATTTAAAGTTTAATTTATTTCATTGCGTATTTGAGAAAAGCTCTATACATACCTCGGCGTGAAAAGAGGTTGCCAGCCTCATAACTATGCGACCTCGCTACGTTCGGGCGTCTATATGTACTCGGCCGGCAACCCCTTACTTCCTGGCCTCTGTAGTATTGTACTATTATTGTCGCTAGGTAATGGTTATATTATTTGGCTTCACCCTATACCTGGCAGTGTATACTCGTATTTAAATAATAGGGTACTTAACCTAATTTATAGGGCTTATTTTTATAATTTTGGGTAGTGCTTAAGAGTCCGCAGTAAGGTAGGCCGAATTTCACCTTCCCATACAAACGTAGTTACGCTGTCATTTTAAAACTACGTGTTGGATTGTGACGAAACTTTGCATATGCAATGACATGAGGTATATCCAGGGCTGTAATTAGTTTATATGGTTCCAGTTTATAAAACAAACAAAATACAGCAAAAACAAGTTTTGTATGAAAAACTTAAATTCGCTGTATTTTATTTACTATGGTAGCTGAAGCTACATAAACTAATTACAGACCTGAATATACCTCATGTCATTGTATATGCAAAGTTTCGTTACAATCCAACACGTAGTTTTAAAATGAGAGCGTAACTACGTTTGTATGGAGAATCGAGCTTACTGCGCACTCTTAATTAAATCTCACAATTTGGTGAGACTTTCTTTCGGTAATCAAATTGGCTATAGATGGCTTTTTTTTCACGATGCTATTCGAGCCAGTTTCCTGAGTGGATCAAATGGTTGTATGGGAGTAAGTAACTACAATTAAAGCACGTAAAAAGACAAAAATGAGGGTCAAAGGATATAGCGATAGCCGAAACGATTCATACTAATTCACTTAGTATTAATGACACAACATTATATTTGTAGTAACCGTTGTATGGAAAATCACGTAAATTGCTGTTTTGGTCGTGAAATTCTACTTTTAGGTACATACTTGATGTTATTCATTTTATTCTTATGAAAGTGTAATGATTTTATTACTATCTTCAAATTTGCTCCTGGGCGATAGAACGAAAATATTTTTTATTTACTTTCGTGCCTCATTTCTTTTATGATTTTAATAATATTTTATAATTTTCACTTTAAATCTTGATATTACAGGTACGATGTACGGAAAGTTATTGGATTGGAAAATATCCCTTTTATGGGGCTTATCGCAAACTATGTAAAAATTAGAAATACATGTAATGTTTGCTATGCGTTGACCCACATTTTTCAATAAATGGTGTGACATCAAAGTTACCTGTAGGTACAGTCGAGTTCTCCTATATCTATACAGACAACCTTTCAAAAATATCTACACACATAATGTGTCTTAAGGTCAGTAACAATAGAGTCTGTATAGATATTTTTGAAAGGTTGTCTGTGTAGATATTGGAGAACTCGACTGTACTAATTGAATTCTAAGGCACTTATTTAATTTTAACTTTGTTTGTGTTTGGCTTATACCACGGGCAAATATACCAAACCTCACAACTGTGTACTAATTTTAAATACCTAATTAAATACAACCTTACAAATTAGGTAATCTGAAAAAGGCCCGAAGGCCAATACCTCGAGAGGTATTGTACCGAGGATACTGGCAGCTTTTCCTCGCTGAACTGCCATGATAATTGACACATTACGCGAGGAAGCCGCCGGCTCTTCGGTTACTAAGGTAGTTCTAGGGTGGAGTTTTGGTCTAAGATACGGTACATACATAATTATATGCTAAATTCATTCTAGAGAACATTGACACTTTTCCTCACAAAAAGATAACTCGCTCAAGGCCCATGGTTCAAAATCATCTCTCAGGGCGTGCCTAATAAAATTGAGGAGCCTCAATTCCTCATGGATCCCATCTACCAATTGGCTTTTTAAAAACAATAGGATCAATCTGGAAGCCTACTTTAAAATTAAAATAAAATTGTATGAATTGATTCATATATAACGGAGTACTGAGGTAGCAAACATAAAAATATACAACCGAAATGAGAACCTCCTCATGTTTTTGAAGTCGGTAAAAAAAAGGGGTATTAAAACCGCTCGTTGACATAATATTATTTCCGGGATCCCATCGTTTCGCCAAAGTTCTTTTGGTAAAATTTCACTACCCAAATAAATTTTGGCAACCGTTGTGTTTGATAATGCAATCTTTGGAATAATTTTAGTAGGCACATTTTAATTTTTGGCCAAATTTACAATGGTATTATTTATAAGTAGGTTAGGTTAGGCTGGTTTTAGTGTCATGCGGACCGTCAGTATGGATCGCTCCGTACGGACCAATATGTACTAAGCTTAAGGGAGGATTTTAGGGTCCGTACGGACGACCGTGCGCGCGGACAGCTCCGCCATAAAACCAGCCTTAGGGTTAGCTTGTGTCCCTCTAGAGCGGAAATAGGGTGACGTCGCCACGCAGGCGGTTGGGTTAGGTTTAGGTTTGGTTTAAATAATTGGCGTGTGTTTACTAAAATAATATTTCATTTCAAACAATAAATGTATATTACAAACATCAACTAAGCAGTCGATTTAATAGAAATGATAAATTGAAACCTGAGGATACGAGTATAAATCATTTGCCTTATTATATTTTGTGTAAAATATGTTTTGCCAACTGAAACATTTGAGTACACGAAATTTGATCAAAGTACCAGTAGGTAAGCGAGTCATTGTTTAATCGATAACTTGCCAAATATTGGGTTGGTGTTATAATTATTTGTGAAGAGTTTATTTGCCACATAATAATTAGGCAAGTGAAATTATGCGTAAAATTGTTTGTGAAGTGATACTTTGTAATATTTTTTTTTGCAAAACAAACGTAACCCTTTTTAACCGACTTCAAAAAAAAGGAGGAGGTTCTCAATTCGGTTGTATTATTATAATTTTTTTTTTTTCAATGTTTGTTACCTCACCTCAGAACTCCGTCATTGATGAGCCGATTCGAAAGTTTTTTTTTGTTTGTAAGTATATGCTTCCTGGTGGGTCCCATTTTTTTCAAAATTCAGTTGGATGATGTGATCCATGAGGAATTGAGAGAACTCCTCAATTATATTAGGCACGCGTGTAGTGACACACACGGAAATCATAAATTTGGTGGAGTGGAATTGATGATGAAGACCACAGATGACTTATGGAATTCCTCAATTATGTACTTAAAAGTACAAAAGTACGTCACAGATTCTGATAAGATTTCGTTGAAATAGCAGCTAATGAAGTACCTACCAAAGGTGATCCTTGTGGAATCGACGGAACGATCGAACGCACCGATTAAGTTATTGAGCTTTCATTGAGCATTCGCCAGAATGCTAATTACAAGGGAATGGTCAAGGTGTATCAGAACCTTTATGGTATTGTATAAGTGCCTAAATTATTCCTTGGTGGATTTCATCTGTCACATAGAAACGATACTCGCCGTATTTGAACTCTAGCTCGCTGAAACGTAATTTATTCACTTTTGATCAAAATTGTTACAACATGCATTAATGCTAGGTAGGAAGTTAATTGCTGCATAGTAAATTGCTTGTGCATGTGAAAGAGCAATTTACGAAAATTATGTTTTAGTAAAAAAAAACACATTTTTTTTTAAAGATACTACCGAAATTTCCTACGAAATCATAAAAAATCTTAACTTGAAAACTACATAAAATCGCGGAATAGACATGGGGTATTTTCGGGTACCCCATGGGTGGAACGAATCAAAAAAATATATTGACGTCGCTGTTTGGACCACCCTGTATAATTGACCTGCAGGTCGTGCTGTCTAACGCTAACTATAGCAGGTTATAGTGACAAATTGTATCGTTTGTAGTCTGTATCAACTGGCCTGCTATTCTATAATTTGTTTTAGCTTCACCTCACCGTTCACCCACAAAAATATATTGACGCCGGGTTTTGTAGTAACTAAACGGAGGTAGAGGTCTAGTTTCATTAGGCCTGACGGGTGAGGTAAGGCGCACTAGCATGTTTCGAATAACAACCCTGAACAGGTGCAATCGGGCCAAAGCCAGAGAAATGGTTAGTTTTAAAGTGCCATAAGGACCCGATTCAATGTCTCTTCATTGGTACAAATCTTCGCAAACGACTGCGATTGAAGAATTACATTCTATCGAAGACACGAACATTTTTCTTAGTATGTAGGAAAACTTTACAATATAGGTGAGTATATTAGAATGAAGTTTTTCCTTTAAAGCTAAGTACTGTCTCGTTTGGTTCTGTACGTATGATTCAATATTGATTAATCCTTATAAAATGTTTATTTAATAACTTCTTATAACAAACAATCAAATCTTTCATCTTTATAATATTACACCGTTACTGACAGTTTCTCTATATGATTTCAGACGTTGGTGCCGTAAAGAAGCCTAAGTCTTCTGGTAGATGTCGCTACACGCCTCCCTAAGGCGTTGTAAGAAGGAACTGATTGGAAGATGTAGTGGCCGAGACAGATAGTTCCGATAGCTCAGTTGGTTAGAAGCGACGGGCCATGAATGCCTGTGGTCGCCGGTTCGAATCCGGCTCGAAGTATCACTTTATTTTTATTTTATATTCATTCTTATATAAAGAACCGTTCTTTGTTAATGACACTAAATATTTAGTACATCAAATGCTACACAGATAGCATATTTTTGTAGCCTTAACAGCAGTGCTTTCATGAATACACGCAACGTTAAGCTGTTAAGACCCGCGAATCGTTTAAACCATTGCTGAAATATTCTACATTATTTTATGTACCAAATAAGGACCTATTTGCCATGAAATGTGAACCATTGTATATATAAAACATAAGTACCGTATAAATTTCCAATTATATTAATAAAGAATGTGAATCTGAATTGAGCTGCACAACTAAACCCCTATTAGTGCAAACAACACATACAGCTATTGTACCCTTCTTAGATACTGAACAATGGAATTCAAGGCAAATGGAAACAAATGCTGCTATTTTCAGCGAAGATACGGGGCGCCGAACTTCTAGCCAAGATTGTTTATTTAGGGGTCTATTGGACTAAATGCAATAGACAGAAATTAAACTGCTATTTGCAGCAAACATTTGCTGTGATACTCACTGGCAAAAACCAGGTATTTGTTGGGTGCAAATGTCCTGCGAAACTTGTCACCAACGAAGTCGGGCCAAGTTGTGCGATGTTGCCGCACTTCGCTCGACATGACGCGCGAAACGGGGAACAGTGAGATTTTATAAAACATGCAATGAGAAATGGTATAATTTCGTCCAACATCAGTCACGACACGGGCTATTTTTGTAGTAGCCCTAGCCCAAAGATTATCTCAATAATATTTTCCCTGACTCAAAGATTGGTGCGCGAGGAAGCGAGCGCGCGAGCAAATATAATTTCATTTCAAATTCATTGTATATAGACCTTCGGGGCTTTGACAGCACATTTTATCCGCACATACACGATACGTAAGTTATACGTTTAAAACACATTTACTGAATTTATTACAGACAGTTGTTGAATATAATAGAACGCGAGTAAAAGTGCTCAGATTTTTTATACAAGCATTGTAACGGAATAGTAGTGGATTAATGTTCTTCGCAGCGTTATACACAGTAAATTAATACAAACTAAAATAATTTAAATGGACTTACCAATAATTTTGTACAATTTCACAACATTTAATTTGACATGTGCCGGCAGGAAAATTACATACTCTTTGACAGAATGTTTACTTTTAACATCAATTTAAAATCCATTTGGCCTCGGTGTCACAAATAATAAAAAGAGTTTTGATGTAGGTTATACACCTTGTCGTATTTTATCCGACTGCCGAAGGAGAGGAGGGTTATATTTTCTTGAGCGAATATATGTAAATAGGTATGTATGTACGTATGTATGTCTGTATGTCGTATTCGTTGGCATGCGCTGCAGCCGAAACCGTTTGACAGATTTTGACATACTATGAGGTGTCGTTGGATTCCTCTTGAGTGAGGGGTATATGCTGCTTTTAAAAAATATGCTATACAGGGTGAATCCTAAGTCGTGAACAGAAATATGTGTTTGTTACTGTTTAACTTTAGTTTAATTAAACATGTGGACGTGACAACAGGGAAAAATATGTACTTAAACGTTGTTTGTTAATCTACACTTATACTACACTAATATTATAAAGAGGAAAGATTTGATTGTTTGTTTGTGTGTTCGTATTGAATAGGCTCGGAAACTACTGGACCGATTTGAAAAATTCTTAAGCCGACATTATCCCTGATGGCTGCTAGTTCGTTAATTAAAAAAAAGAGCGGGTTGCACTCCGGGAGTGCCGGTAGAAGTGAAAACTTGAATAATTTAAATATATATTTTTTTATATAATAATATAAAAAATGCCCCCCCACAACTCCTCTCGAAATCGGTTATAACGATTTCCATGCAATTTGGAATATGGAAGGTTACGGGAGCGAAAAATCGATCTAGCTGGGTCTCATGTCTAAGAAAATACGTTTTCGCCGTAATTTCTCTATATTTACCCGAGCAGAACTCGGTCACCCAGAGACCAGAGAATTAACAGGCAACATTTGATTCAGCAAATTCAATACTTTTGATATTTGTTTATGGTACGTGATGCACGAAGCTTATGCGTGATCCCTAGGGCACCTAGGCTATTCGGTAACTGGTTTTAACCTCACCTCGCCCGTCACCCTTAATATATCTTGAATCAAGATTCTTGACGCAGCAATTCGTAGTGAACTGCAGGCAAAACATTCAAGAGACTACTAAAAACAAGTGAAATCAAAAGATTTTACAAAAAACCCAACTGCTTTTTTTAAATTTTATAGCCTATGTCACTTCCACGATTAAAAGGAATCCAACGACACCTCATATGTCGAAATCCGTCAAACGGTTTAGGCTGCAGGGCGTGCCACAGAATAAGGTCACATACATACAAACATACGCTCGAAAAACATAACCCTCCTTCGGCAGTCGGGTAAAAAACCAGCATTCAAAAAAAATTACACGCTTTAATGATGTAAGTACAGTCGACAACACAGCTAAGTGACCATCGGAAATCTAATCTGACCTTAAGTGCATTGTAATAAGGTTCTAGGTTTTCACGGTATGGTTAGTTAGGTGTGTTGCTGTGTGTACCTACTACAAAACGAAAGTTTACTTATTTTCTTTTTATACTAAAGTTAAAACTCACGTGTTTCCGTTTTCCATAAAAGGACACTTTCCATAAAACCTTATTTTTAAATGAAAACTCTTTTAAATTATACACATACGTCAACCGAACAATTAATGTCATTTATGATCAATACGATGTTAAGAAAAGTATTATTGTAATAATTATTTGGTGATTCGCCTAAGTTCTAATAATGTTTGTTTTAAATCGAATATATATTTTGTCCCCAATTTAAAATGGGCCTGCATTATCATTTAAAGTGTCTAGTTATTTTATTTCTAGTTCATGTAATTGTTCACTGTGTTGCACTTGATTTGATCAATAAAAACTTCAGGAGACCGCAACATGGTCAAATTAGACGACAAAAATATAAATACTCATTAAATAATGCTAACGAGAAACTAGATCTCTATAACAAAACAGAAGCATCGAGACATTCTCTTCAGTGGAAATGGAAAAGGGCAGGATCGGATTTTTACAATAACAAGGATGGAAATTATTTTCTTAAAAATCAAAAAGCGGATACAAACCTACATACCACTACTGCCCCTCTATTAAAAGCAAGTTATACATCTTTGATCTCCCGTTACATATCTAAATCAACCACTCCGAGTTATATAGAATTCGATTATTTAGATGAAAATCAAGATCAAGACCAGGATGCTAGTTCTATCGTTTCATATCATGTCTTTAATTATCCATATAACAGACAAGAAATAATAACTCCGCCAAAGGCAATTTTTTCAAAAAATCGCCACGAGTCTTTACTTTATCCCTATATTCAACCGGCCAATAAATTCCCTATGAATACTGGGGGTAAATCTACAAACATACCCATTATGGGCCAGAATGCTGTTACAGTAAAATTATATTCGAAACAGGCTCGGGTGACAACACCAAAGCATGCAATAACTCCAAAACTGCTGCTTGAGACTACAACGCTTGCATTACTATCAACGACCCCTGACGATAAAGTAAAATTCTTTGAAATATATGACAATAACACATTGAAACCATCAATTGAAAGAACAAAATTAAATGAAAACATTGAAATTGAGAGTCGTTTGACTGACATGTGTGTAAATGTGAGTCAAATTGCTGACCATAATGATAACGGTAAATTAAGGCGTTCTGAGAATACAAATAAAACAAAAATCAATGAAAACAGTGAAATTGAAAGTAATTTGACTGGCATAAGGTCTGAAATAATGAAACAAATAGCTGATCACTATAATGGTAAATTAAGGCGTTTTGATAATACAAATAAAACGAAAATCGAGACGAAGCACAATTACAAAAAAAGGTCATTTAAAGAACAAAGGAATTCAGCAATTTCAAACCAAATAAAAGGGAAAAGTGTACCGAAATTACTGACCCATTCTATAGCAAACACTACGTTCATGTTTCAAACCGAGAATATATTCTTAAAATCAATAATTATGACAAAAACGGCAGTGGTTCCCTGGTCCACTTATCCGTTTGCATCTGTCTACATCTATAAACCGACGCAGGTAATAATTAAGCATATTATATTTAATTAATCATCAATAAGTAAGGTCGACCAGGGCTATTAAGTTTATATTTATTTATTTGTTTAGAAACACACCAAATATTGTATTTGAAATTACTTATATTATACATACAATTTTCCCCGTGTGGTGTCGGGTTAATATAGCACCACCCCCTTTCTTCCTGTGGGTGTCGCAAGAGTCGACTAAGGGAGCAGAGTTGAAGTGTGTTGTGGGCGATGGGCTAGCAACCTGTCACTGCGATAACACATTTTGTCGATCCTGATAAAAGTGGTACTGGAACACAAGTTTCATGTGCTCTGCCTACCCCTTTTAGGGATAAAGGCGTGAATTTATGTATGTATGTATGTATACATACAATTTGCTTAAACTGTAACTATTATAAACTATTTTTTTTACATTTCATTTAACTTATTACATGTCATGTCTTTAATTCTTATAACTAGGTATCACGTACAAAAATCTCGTCAATACTGTAGAAGCACTGTTATGTACCTATGTAAAAAATGGGAACTAAAAATTTTGATCGATTAAGTTACCTATTTGGCATAATGGTGATTTTCTTAAATTAGATCCTTAACGTTGTCATTAATTTTGGTTACACTACATAATTCCGAAGTCATTTGTGTGAAAGCACATCGGAATTTCATTATTCTGAAACCCAAGTTCCTCTGAAGAATTTTTTGATTATTCAATCCTGAATAGTTAGTTAGTTTTATATATATAAAACGAACCTGACCTAACCTATATTCCATTGAATCATCTGCGTCCAAATTCTTGTATAGCGGAAAGTAACGTTCGGGATTATGAAATTTTGGAATAAAAATATGCTTGCGGACTAATGACTCTTTCGGAATTTTTCTGTGTCCCCATTAATGTAACCCTTTCAGACGCATTGCGATGCTGCCAGCATAAGTCCGCACTGGCTACTAGCCGCCGGGTCCTGCTTGTCGCGTCAAACCTTGGTGCATTCGCTCCACGCCAGATCTGCGTTTGTGACGTACTGCGGGGAACACTGGCGCCGACCGGAACGCGTCGCTTACGTGAAAAGGAGCGTCGTGCACCCAAAATTTAATCCAAGGGATAAAGTAAGAAGACTTCTTTACAATATAGGTGAGGTGGTTTTTTTTCCTTTCATCGACAACTTAAATAACTTCACTGGTCTGCTGGGTACATAAGCGTCCTGCCATAAATTAGGCGACGAACAATATTCGAGGTTTGGAAACTTAAGAATCTATTCGAAATATACCTCTATAGGTACGTTGCAGGTTTTCTCGCATTTAACATAATCTACACATGCACACGAAAAATAGGTGTCTTTATTATTACTCGAATCCTATTGACGTTTTATTTTTCTCCGTTTGTGTCTTTTCTCACTGACCTTATTTTTCACTAATATGACGTAATTATGAATATTTTTTGTTACCATTGACCTTCTTTATTAAAACATATCACTGAAAAGCAAGTAATTAATCCGCCTTGCGCTTGCTGTCCTCATTAAAGCCTTTTTTTTATTTCATTCTTGGGCTAGGGTTAATTCAAGTTTCGGATTCCATGGCCGCCTCCTGTCCACGATGGTCGCCTGTAGTGCTGATGTCTCACCAGTTTTCCACGCAGCCGGGAGGTTCACTGGCTTCTGCTGTAGGCTGGGGCTTAGACAGGTGATTAACAATTAGCTGCAGCGAAACTTTACCCACCTGCAAACAAACTTTTATGCTGAGTGGGTCATTTCACTACAGCTGACTTTAAACTTATTATTATGCAATATTAACCTTTGCTGCTTCATTATTTACATGTATGAAAGCGCAATCAACATTTTTCCGTATGAGTGTGAATACGAGGGCCACACTGAAATGATCGGGTATAGAAAAAACCGATCAGATATATTATCTAACTTAATTATGGTTTATTTAATTTTCAAAACCTAAATAGACTTATAAAACGTTATACCATTTTTATAATTATTTTAGTGCCTTTTTTCCGGTATAAATTCTGGCAAGTAAGAGTACTTGCCAGAATTTAATTGGCCAGAATTTAATTGGCCCGAATTTTATCTGCCATACTAGTCAAAGGCCATAATTTTGTTTACCAGAACTTCATGTAACATAACGGTTATTTACCATAATACTCATTAGACAGAATGGTTATTTTCCATAATATCATATGCCATAATTTAATTTACCATAAACTTTATAATCCAAAATGGTCTTATGCAATAAACTCATTTGCCATACCTTTCAAAAGCCATATTACATGTACAGCCAGAAAATCGAGGGACGGGGAGGCGGAGCATTCGGGAGCATTCGGGCAAATGAAATTCGAGCAGGCGAAGTTCGGGCAAATGATTATTATAGTATATGAATGTCGGGCAAACAATAGACAACCCTTTTTTTCCACCAGAAGATGTTATGTTAAGGGGCTCCCATACGCCAATAACCTTCGATCTAGGGATTGCAATCCGGTCCGGCCGGACCGGAATTCCGGCCGGATCCGGCGCTTTTTTGTGGCTACCGGATTCGGTAAAATTCACCGGATCCGGAACCGGATCCGGTAAAGTCAATCACCCAGCTAAAACACAAAACATAAGCGTAAAGCACTGCTAAGATTGAATGTTTCCGTCGATATTCCAACGTCGCTTGGCTTGACGCGCGCGACGCGAGTCATGCGACGTTGCCGTTCTTACCGCCTCGCCTTCCCGGCCGTAAACAGTTAATATAAGTAACTTTTATTAGTCGACGCTATAGTCCAGGCAATGAACTGACAACTTGTATGGAAAAAGTGTCAATTTTGGAAATAATTTATAATAGCTTATTTTTTATGTATAACGGATATATTATCAATTAAACAGTTACCCAGCGACAAAATCCGACAACATTTCAGACATCGAAAAAATGATAAGTTAATTGGTTTCTAAAAAGTCAGTAAAAATATTAATAAATGTTTTTGCCTTTATTTTGGTTCATTTACATTTGCTCTACGATATTCAAGATAAATCGTACAAAAAAAGATAATGCATGCTTCATTTAAATCTACATAATTACTTCCGGGTGGAAAGTTTGTCGGATTCTTGACTAAATCATCTTAGGATACCTAACATTTTCAAATGAAATCAACAAAAAAAACGCTGTTATAAATTAATGTTTTTCAAAACTGTATTTTGCCTGGAGTACTAGTCTTCTGCCGGCAAAGGATGTGTTGTAGTGTTGGATTTTACGTGCACCGTATGTACTGAATGCATTGTGTTGTGTTGTTTCCTTAAATTTAGGTTATTATACTACTAAATAAGACAGGGAAATGTTTTCTGTGAATGTGTATGTTATTTTTGTTCATTCTTACAAAAACAACAAAGCTGGATTATAATTTATTAGAATGATGTTTTTGTTTGTGAGTGAGACTGACTATACTCTATATGACTCAACTATAATAAATAATTTAAAATTATGTTACTACAGATAACTAAAAAAAGACTGGTTATATGGAAAGAAAGAAAGAAAGAAAAGTTTATAGTTTGGAATTTTTTGAAATACTATTTGATTGTGATATTTGTGATATGTGATTACTTAAAAATGTTAATTTTATGTTAAGTTGGTAAAGATAACCTTAGATTTATTTTTTGTTACTCCTTCTGTAGATATTTAAGAAAAGATCTCAATTGATGACTGATTATAAATAACATAATATTTCCAAGGCTTACTCAGATTGTGATTATTAAAAATAATTGAAACTTAAAACTGCAGTTTTAATAATCCATTAGGATAAAATATCCGTCGTATCTCAAATTACGATAAAAAAATAATAAAACACGTGACATTTAATTATTTAAAACCAGCGAGTGTAATCCGGCCGGATCCGGCCGGATACGCCGGATTACGGCTAGGGTTTGCAATATTCGTCCAATTTCAGTATTCGAATAATACGAATACTTCGATTTCCAATATTCGAATATTCGAATATTTCGAATAAAACGAATATTTTTGAAAATCAATCAAAATAATGATTCAAGTTGTGTAATTGTTGTTATAATTCAAAAATATCAACATTTATGGTCGATGATAACAATTAAACTTCTAAAATAATATTTTTTACTAAATTAATCACAGCTGTTACAATAAGCACTGTTTCCGTGTGTACGTTGTTTAATGATATAACTAATCATACTTATTCGCGAGAATCGCGAGCAACAAAATTAAAATTTTCTGGTACTAAACTATAACTAACAAAAAAACTTATTTTACAAGTTATTTAATTGTAAAATATCTGACTGGTAAAATTTAAAAATATAGAACATTTGTGGTATTTTCTTAAAATTAGCCAGTATTACTTTGCATTAAAATAATTAAACATTTGAGATAAATCACAGCACAGTTACAATATAATATTACTTTGTGTATTACAAGTGACAGTAAATTATAGCAGTAAAATTAAATCAGTAATAAAAAAACTTTTTCCTTGTTTCAAAAAAACGGTAAGCATAATGTATCACGTAAGTATATGAACACGTACAATACAAACACAACAATTTTAATGATGAGTTTAGTATTAGTAAACAGACTCATCATATCATAACTGAATCTTATGGTACCTAATGGTTCTATCTGGTAAAGATGCCAGAAAGCAAATGTCAAAATCATTAATCTGATTCTAAAATAAAAATGATTCATGAAATATTACTTTGTTTACATTAAGATACTATAAACAAATATGCAGGTATAAGACAAATAGTTCGTAGCGTTATTAAAATTTCACGAAATAAGTAATTAGGTTCTGCAAGTTCTGTTGAGGCCTTTCCTAATAACCAGACCTCGGACAGAGTGAGCCATTTTTACGTCATTAATGTCAAGTGTAGATGTTAATATAGATATGCCTCAAGATGAAATATTAAAAAGAATTCATGAATAATAATTAAACAAAAATGACAGTGCATTATGTACAAAACGAGTAAGTATTATTGATTTATTCAAATTTTTCTTTGTTATTGGTTATTGTAATAAAGAACTATATTTTTTTCTAGATTTTCAATTTTCAACGCACTTCTTCTTGAGTTTAATATCCACTTATAGATGGAAAAAGACCTTTCTACTTCCACTGAAGTGAGCGGAGTGAAGTTGTACATTAAAATACCGTCCACATCTGTTCCTTCCGAAATTTTTTCAGCATAGTCCCTAAACAGATCTAAGTCTGGGTTTCTAGCTATGACGTCTTCTAATTTCTGACTGACAGAAGCAGACGAAGACCAGCTTATAACAGCTCTCACTTGGTCCAACGTTAAAAATGTATCTACGACGGATATTTTAGATTCCTGTAATTTTTTTAAGGCATATTCAATTATATGGAAATTCTCAACGATATATTTTAGATTATTTCGTAAATTTTCAGTTTGTATAATTCTTTTCGCCACTCTTATCGACATTGCGTCTGACGATCTCAATGCCCATAGGACTACTTTTATTTCGTCAAAATATTAATAATTAATAATTTAATATTCGTTATTCAATTACATCACATCTGCCATTGAATGACTACGTAGGTATGTCCATATTATGCAAACTCTTAAAACAGCTCACCCTGTCCGAGGTCTGCTAATAACCGCTTATTATAATTTGAGTTTGGCAAGAGTAAAGAAAATAATATGTTATATGTCTTAGATTAACGCCTTTTTTTTATTTAAATCTATTCCCACGGAATTGTTAATGTGGAGGATATTTCTAGCATTTTATTTAAGATTTTCGCAAAGGTAAATAATGTCAGAAAAAAATCTGCACTATTCGAAATATTCGTTTTATTCGAATAATGAATGTTGCCGAATTCGAATAATATTTGTGGCGAATAATTCGAATTCTCGAATATTCGAATATTCGAATTGCAAACCCTAATTACGGCCAAAATCAGTCCGGTTTGCAATCCCTACTTCGATCTGAATGCCTTAGTTTTCTAATGTTTTTTGTAGCCTAACATATAAGGTGCTAACAAATTAAGTACCAATATTTTAAGAGGTGTTACATTACATCAAAACAATTGACTTTAAATAGAAATTAAGAAAACTTTTCATATGATATTTTTGTTTTAATTTCCGGTACAAAATAAATAAATTAAAATTTCGACCAAACATAATCAGCCTGTGCATTTAACTGACGAGATGTTTAAACACTATCTGTCAAGTGAACATCGTCGTTTGTGACAAACGTCAATGATTGATTGTTGACTATCTCATTAACAGGGTGTTTTTACGCAGTAACGTTGTATCCCTAATTATCTCCAAAAAGTGATACACACTTTTAAATGTTTCATACTTAACTCTACTCCTAGAGACGAGTATTATCAGCTCTAAAAGTATTAGTACCTAATTTGTTAGCACCTTATATAAACAACAACCGTCTTTAAGCAATATAGTATCCCATATTTACTTCAAAGTTCATTGTTTTCGAGATATTTGGCATGAAAGTTGAACAATTTTAGGCCAAAAAACTGATTTTCTGGCCATAACTTTTGTGTTAATTAGTAAGATTATAAAAACGCATATCAAAATTGTAGGTAAATTCAGTATGTATGAGTAAGTATGAGTTTTGGGTGTATAAAACTTTTAATGAGGATGAAGTGTCGGGTTTTGAATTTTAACAGACCTTTTTTTAAAAATTGGTAATTAATTCTGTATTTAAAAATAACTAATTATTTAATATCAAAAATGTTAAACAGGAATCAAACTATTCTATATCTGCACCTGGAAAGCTAGCTTCAAGAAACCGAGGATGAGCGAGTGTTTGACGGGAGCCCCTTAACATAGTCCTTTTGACCGCCTATGCCATAATAACTAAAGGCTTTTTTGGCTTCACTTATATCTAAATGACTACTTATATATTTGTATCAGGTGACAAGGACTATATTATATTTACATACCCCATATTGTCCCCATACAGAATATATCCCCACGAATTAATTAAAATTCACTTTTTGTCTGAACTCCAACCTGTTCGGCTTTCGTCGAGTCGTGTAGTACACATACACAATTTCGTTGGGACTTCAATATTACGGCAAATAGAGTATCAACTCGATCTTTAAAGTGTTCTGTTCTCGTAGTGTACGATTGAAATTGGTCAAAGGACTAGCTCGGTCGGTTAGTCTTTAGTTCAGTGCAGTGTATCACTTTGTTGAACGAAGCTTTTATTGGACCAGTTTTAATTTTCGTCAAGCGCGCTGAGAATGTGTTGGTATCTGCCATATATTTTAATGTATTTAAATTACGTATTTTTAGTTACAGGATTTTGGTCAAAAAACTTAAGTATTAGTAAAATAAATCTCAAATGCTTAAAGGTACGATGAATATGATGATCTATACAGCTGTTATTCCAGATAATATTATCAGCAATTTTATTTCATATCTTTTCGATATCTCTTAACCTGTATATGTGTAGTTATAATTCAATATTAAAAGTAACTAACTGTAATTTATATTCTAATATTGCTTTAAGGCGTATTGTTGAATGTACGGCTTCAAAAGCCTGTTTAATTCTGTTTTATTATCATCTAAAAAAATTAAATCGTTCCCGGTTCCCGCCACGATCACGTAGGTATTATTTTGGTTTTATATAAAATCTACATACGGAACCGCTGTATTCAAATGCCAAATGATACGTGAACGTGAGCATTAACTCCCAACCTCAGTCCACAAAATCGGATTAATTTGTCTATTGATACAGATACGGAACGCAGTACGTGACTGAAAAGCTACCCCACTGGCCTCTCACAGTGTACGACGCACTAGTCTATTGTGACATGTGCCCAGGAAGCACCGAATACAGGTAATCATGACCCAAAACGTTGATTATTTATCTGACAATAAAAGTTCAAGCAGTTCAAGGCGGCAGGTCCACGATGTCCTAAATTGTTTCGGTTGTGTAAACGCCGTGAACTTTGCCATTCGCATAACAGAGGGCCAACCGCGAAACGAAAACAGACTTCGGTCGTGTGTCGCCCTCTCTGTCGCACTTGCCAGTTCGACGTACAGAGAGGGAGATCGTTTTCGTTTCGCGGTAGACCCTTTGCTGATTGTGCGTCATCGATTGACTGCGAAATAACAAACAACCCTTGCGATTATCTCAGTGTATCACACCTGTAGACACCGTTATTAGTGATCATAACGCCGCGCAGCAGTATGTGATGACCTTGAAAAGTATTATATTTTATTTATATAATACTAGCTTCTGCCCGCGAGTCCGTCCGCGTGGAACTCGTTTATATCGTAGCTTGCATGAACTTTTGCGCCATTCCTCCCCCTTAGGGGATGATTTCCGGGACAAAACCTATCCTATGTCCTTTCCCGGAACTCAAACTATCTCTATACCCAATTTCATCTAAATCGGTTCGGTGGTTAAAGCGTGAAAAGGTAACGGACAGACAGATAGAAAGACAGACAGACAGATATACAGACAGACACACTTTGGCATTTATAATAATATATTAGTACCTATGGATTTATCGCACAAATAAAAAACTTATCGTACAAAAGGCTGACCCCGTCAATCTCGCATCATACTTGTTGGAACGTGAGGGATGTCCTAAGCTGGCCCATATTCGTATCATTTTGTCGTATCGTATTTCCGTCGCGTTGCACCGACGCGTATCAAGATCGCTAGTGTGGACGCAAAAACAGCGCGATCATGCGGCGCGCCGTATCTGATCACTCGGGATCGATGTTGACACGCGTTTAGTATATACCCCTCACACTCGCGATCGGATAATATCGGATCGATATAAAATATAGTGTGACATATAAAAATCTTCGAATACGATATGTAGATAATTGACATATAATACGAAAAACTTTAATTAATTGTACTTAAAACTATTGAAAGCTCAATATTGTATCTCGACTTGTAACAATTGTTATTAATAATATATTTCATTTCATTTCATTTCGGATACGCGTATCAAGATCGTTAAGTATGGACGTGTTTTGATACTGTATTACGATACGAAGTTATGATTTGATACGCGATACGCCGTGATCGCTCCGAGGCGGTTTATCCCCGATCATCAAAGGGGATACAGATACGCGTCCACACTTAGTGATACGTACGGCGTTACGATACGCTGCTACGCTTCGGTTAGTTTGGTCATTTTTTTTCATGCGACGATGCTAGTGATTCGGTGTGCCCAAAGTGAGCGTTCATACTAAGGATACGCGAGCTCGATACGATACGCGTGATCGTGATCGGCAAAATGATACAAATGTGGACCCAGCTTTATGCACGTCTATAAGTGATAGGTACAGAGTTCGAATTTACGACGCTCGACTGAGCTCAGATTCGAATACTGATAAATTTTCCAACTATTAGTCTAATGCTCAAAATGTAATCTTGAGTTGTTAAACTGCAAATGTGTGCCCCCGGCGAGATAACACCTTAAACCATTAATAACAAATGTGGGATGACTACGATTTACCTTATGATCTCGCAAGTAGCCAATATTGTACATTTTTAGGGTTCCGTAGTCGACTAGGAACCCTTATAGTCTCGCTTTGTCTGTCCGTCCGTCCGCGGATAATCTCAGTAACCGTTAGCACTAGAAAGCTGAAATTGGTACTATGATGTATATCAATCACGCCGACAAAGTGGTAAAATAAAAAGTGTTTTTTCTTTTTTTATTAGGTTACCTCCCCTATACGTAACTTGGGGAGTGTATTTTTTTTAATTTCAACCGAAGCGGGACACATTTTTTTAACAAAAGAAGTTAAAAAAATGTGTCACCCCCCTCGAACTTTTGAACCATAAGTTTTAAAAACATGAAAAAAATCTCAAAAGTAGAACTTTATAAAAACTTTGTAGAAAAATTATTTTGAACTTGATAGGTTAAATAGTTTTTGAAAAAAAATACAAAAACTACGGAACTCTACACTGAGCGTGGCCCGACACGCTCTTGGCCGGTTTTTTTTAATTTCAATACATATTATCAATGATGTATAAAAAAAGACGTAGAATAATTGTCCATACCAAATTCCGTGTTTAAAAATGGCCACCGAATCTGACAGCAAACGTTTCCATTGACTACGTGAAACTGAGCCAAGTTGGTGCAATTGACTCAGTTTTAGTGTGCCACTTTTAGAGCGCTTGTAACCTATCTACCTCTTTTTTATATTACATATTAGAGTCAAACATGTATTAATCCAAAATAATATTATAAATGCGAAAGTGTGTCTATCTGTCTACCTGTCTGTCTGTTACCTCTTAATTTGCTATAGAGATAGTTGCAGTCCCGGGAAAGGACATAGAGTATCTTTTATCCTGGAAATCATCCCCTATGCCCCCCTACCTAGGGTAGGGGTACCCTTGGTGCCAAAAAAATGGAACTACGATATAAATTACGGACGGAGTCACGAGCAGAAGCTAGTAGGTTATTAAATTATGGCAATAGCAGATATTAGGGTTGAATTCTGATCTGCTGGGCATTATAACTGGACTATTATATAGCATGGAGAAAAATCAAGATGGCGATGGTGCCAGCAACGTCTACTGTCTCCTGTTGCCGCCGTATACGAAAGAGGAGCGTGACCCAGTGCACGGTGGGCTGCTACTGGTCGGAGGGAAGCTAGTAGCTCTCTATTTACAGGTTAGTAAACTGCTACACTACATGAAATAGAAAATAATAGTAATTTTTTGCCACACAATGTCCCAGAGAAACACTAAAAAAAAAAAAAACAAAAAAAAAAAAATATCACAATAGGGAATATGCATGTGATTTAGAAATGGACAAAAATCACGTGTATTCTATATTGCTTAATAAATATACACACATGATTATTTTTTCAAATTATCATGTTTCTATTGATAAAATAAATTGTTTAAAAGTACTATTTTTCAAATTCCCTCGCAAATTTCCAAAACGCAACGCTATTGGCGGAGCGAAACGTGACGTCACCGTGCAGGTCGTTAGTATGATTATTGAAAGTTATTCGCATTGTTTGGCCGCTGTTTATGATAAATAATCAGTGTTTTTTTGGTAATTATTAAGTGAAAAAAGACTCGCCACAATGACTGAAGGCGGTTTTGTCAAGGCACAGTCGGATAATCTGCCTAAAATTGATGTGTTCATGATGACTAAATTTAATACGTACTTCGCAAATATTTGTGACTTTACGTCCGCTGAACTAAGAGGAGTAAAAGCTGCAAGGTAAATAAGTTACAGATATTCAATAAATTTTCATATTCCTTGTTTTTATACTCGTGAGATTGGTCAATTAAATAATTATAACCTATTTTGGCGATTCAAATAGCTAGACTTTTAAACTACTTCAAATAGGTGTCTTTGTTAAATAAGTGGAATAAAAAACTAGTAGATATTTATCCATACTATATACTATTTTACTATACTATAACTTTATATATTATATATACTAACTTCTGCCCGCGACTCCGTCCGCGTGGAACTCATTTATATCGTAGCTCCATACAAACTTTCACCCCCACTTCATCCCTTTGGGGGATATGGGGGGAGCTACGATATAAACGAGTTCCACGCGGACGGAGTCGCGGGCAGAAGCTAGTATTATATAATCAAAGATATGTAGGTACCTATTAGGAATGTTAAATGTTGAGAACATCTTTATGAACTTTAACAAACTAGGTTGTTTTCGTCAAGGCTTATAAATAAAACAAATTTGTGTAGGTCACTCAGTAAAAAGGATTAAATTCTTTTAACTTTCTTCGATCAACAGTGCAAACAAAGAAACTTAGCTAAAACGTTTCTTGATCAAAATCAACACTCGTAGTCAGCTGTTGATCAACAAAAATCATAATATTTGTAACATTAATAACTAAAAAAATTGGGAATCAGAATAGTTTTATGAATAAGTATATAATACAATTTTGAGGTTAGGTTATTGTTTACCTATATTGTTCGCGAGTCGTAATAAAAAAGATTTTAGGTACATACATATTTAATACTCACGTCGAAATGATCTTCACAACAATATAAACTACTCAAGCACGATACATTATCTCTCCTCATCGCCTTACACCACTTTATCCTTATATTTGCACCTTTGGGCATATGAAAATATTTGCAGTTTTAATGTGATTTTCACACATAGGGACAATACAATATTTATAATAAGCTTTTGTGTGCTCTTCCATTACAATAAGTTGATCTTATAAGCTTTAATCACTCACATTTATTAAAAGTGTGAATCAAACACTTTGTTGTTAATTTGTTTAAGAACCGCCGTGCACTAAGCTGCACGGTGATGTCACAAATGAGCGCGCCAAAATAGTGGCGTTTTGATCGTCCGAAAATGATAGTAATTTTAATTATTTTTTTTTAGCTTATTTAATAATATTGTGAAAGTGTTATATTTTTTTCCGGTTATATAATTACTTATAGAATAGATAAAAAAAATAAAAAAATGTCATGAATATTCCCTATTGTAATTTATCTAGTATATACATTGCGACAATTGGTAGTGAACTCAGCGTTAGCGGCACAGACTAGCTGCATACATCGCTGGTTTTCAGTTCACCCCTAGTGACAACTAGTTTGACAATTTGTTGGTTGCTTAAATTGCTACAGAGATTTTAGGTAGCTATACAAAAAATCTTGAAAATTAAAAATGTATTACAGAAAAAGAGAAAAGGTCTTAATGGGCTTTTAAATAAATTCTAAACTATGGCTAGTCAGTGGACAGTTAACGAAAGCTTTATCACGATACGAAGTTAAAAACTACATTACTCGCTTAGGGCGGTAGAACAAAAAACTTCTCTACGATGTAGTTTTTATTTTGAGGATCATTACGAGATATCAATATCAATATTTATATTCCTTATTGTGACTTCATCATTAATCATTTTGTAATATATATGTCCATAACATTGTTGTATTGTACCTGTGACATTTCATTCAATTATTATTATACTAGCGACCCGCCCCGGCTTCGCACGGGTACTATATTATACATATAAACCTTCCTCTTGAATCACTCTATTTATTAAAAAAACCGCATCAAAATCGATTGAGTATTTTTAAAGATCTAACCATACATAGGGACAGACAGCGGACAGCGACTTACTGTTTTATACGATCTATGTAGTGATTTACGAAGCAAGAGGTCCTGGGTTCGAATAAGGTAAGGGCATTTATTTGTGTGATAAGCACGAATATTTGTTCCCGAGTCATGGATGTTTTCTATGTATTTAAGTATTTATTAATCTATATAAGTATGTTTATCGTCCTCTAGTACAAGCTTTGCTTAGTTTGGGACTAGGTCAATTTGTATAAGATTGTCCCCTAATATTTATTTATTTATTTATTTTTTATTCATTACTTGACGATCTTAAGTAAATTCGTATTTGAATGAAATAAAGAAATCTATAGGAAATAGTGCGGAGATTGTATAGAATAGAGGCCTATGTCCAGCAGTGGACCTTTTTTTGGCTGATAATAATAATATGATGACGATAATGATGATGATGATGATGATGATGATGATGATAATGATCATTAAACAGAATCGGGATCTCTTCCACACTATGAAATTTAAAATAAATCTGACAGAATACACAGAAAACTGGACGTTGATTATAAAGATTCGTTGATCGTCAACTGTCAATATTTTTTCCTAAATCTCGTAATACTTGTTATTTAGAAAATACCTCACGTTGATTAGGTAATTTCAAGGAACATGATATTTGTGCACGTGTTGTTTAACAAGGAAAATCTTGCTAAATTATTGCGAAACACGTGCACGACTATCAAATTCCTTGAAATCCGACCTTTTACCATATTATGGCTTGTTTGTTGATACTTTCTTTTACCATTTACAATTATTCAGTGTACCTATATTATAATTACCAATGCACATGCCGACAGTCGGCGGAGCAGCTGTAACTTAGCCGTGTCGTTGGATGATATATATTCAATGCCCTCATAGTCCAACCCCAAAACTTTTATAAGGACGCCGAATTCATCTTGGCAAGTGTCATAAACTCACATCTAGCCAAAACATCCCCGTTTCTGACACCTCATCAGCCCCGATAGCATCCAATCATTCATATACATAGACCTATCAGCCCAACTAAGCTCTTTAAAAATTCTAAACCAATTATTAAACGCATCCCAAGAGGCGCGAGGAGCTCCGTCGCAACCCATCTTACAAAGGCAATAGATAACTGTTTTACTGATAATTCTATCACAAGCTGGGAATACCTTTTATCTTTCGCTTATAACATCCTCCATACCGATAAATCCGACACGAATAAATCATTAACCTCAAAAATCAAAAGGAATTGCTCTAGACCCCGCAACATTTACATATGCAACGCAACATATCATCTCAAACCTAGTAAAATCCATAAAATTGTAGCATCCAAAATCAACCATGAGGACCTCAAAGGTGCTGATCAACTTCTTTTTTCCAGCGAAAGCCTTACCTTACACCTGCCTTACACGCAATGCTCGGAAGACGCAGTCCAGTTGGCCATTTCATCTTTTAAAAATGGCTCCGCGCAGGCGGCCTTGGTGGTTTGACACCCCAACATTTAGAAGATCTGACCACAGGCATGCCTGGAGGCCATAACGTTAATCTCATGTCAAGCATTACCCGTCTGGCCAATCTAATGCTTGCGGGCAAAGTAAATTCTTCTATCGTATGTACCCACTCCTTACGGCGCTCATCTATGTGCTTTACAAAAAAAAGATATCGGAATTTGACCCATAGCCGTGGGCTCTAAATTTCGCCGCCTTGTCTCAAAAATATTTTGTAAATATAATCTCGGACTTGGAAGCCAAATTTCAACTAACTCAACTCGGATTCAGCAGTAAAGCAGCCGTCCAACGCCTACCGAACGTTTCTGCATAGCCCCGAAGGTCAGGTACTGCTTAAGGTGGACGTGAGAAATGCTTTTAAATCCGTCGATAGAAGTGCACGAACTCCAAAACAGTAGCCCTGGAATATATATATGCATCTACCAATGTTATGGCGCTGCCACAGACATAGTTTACAGAAAAAACAACATAATGTGTTCTGTCGGCTGTCAACAGGGTGACCCTCTCGGGCCGGCTATCTTTAGCCTCGCCATCCATCCAATTAATCCGGCAATAAATTCAAAATTTAACGTTTGGTACAGTCGACTACAAAGAGATCTATACGGCCAATGTTACAAAAATATGTATACACGACCTTAATGTCAAGGCAATACAGTCGTGTATACATATTTTTGTAACTTTGGCCGTATCTATCTCTTTGTAGTCGACTGTACATACCTCGACGACGGCAGTCTGAGTGATGAAAAGTCCACACTTCCAATCCTATTGGAATTAAATATTAATAAGTGTGAACTTTTCATCAATATTGACACACCAAACCAATCACAAATTAAACAAAATTTCGAGAACATCTGTCCCGGTATTCTGTAAAAGAACTCGCTTCACTTCCTAGGTGCACCTGTATTCGAGGAATCAATTCCGGATTTCATTAATCCAAAATTAATCGTTTCTCTGAATTTTCGGACCGTTTACTTGAAATGGATGCCCATATGGCCTAGGCAGGAAGAGATCGGTTTAAAGCGATAAGACCGCCTGTTGTTACCATTATTTATCAAGCAAATTTTTTGTAAGATGTTTATCTCGTGTTGTGGTGCAATAAAGGGTATTTTTTATTATTATTATTATGGCCATTTGTATCCTCCGATTTTGCATGTTTGTTCCGTTTACTATGCGCTGCAGCTCCCTTTGGAAATTTCCAAAATATTCCGAATCCATAGACTCCATGCTTCATCTTCACCTCCAAAATATCATAAACGTCAGAACCAACTATAGACAATTCCTACACGCAAATCTACCAATCTGATTCCTTGGTATCCGTCAAATTTCCAGCGTATTCGGCACATAGTACGCTCACCCTCGTAGGCAAAATCCTCAACGATTACTACGTCATTCCGAGGTGACGTACTTGTCCATGGCAGAGAACGCGTGAAAGATAACCTGCCCGGGAGTGGACTTGCCAAACAACAAAAATCTGTAAGCAAGTCCACTCCCATTTGTTGGACTCCTGCTGCACTTGCCGGGAAAAAAACAGACTACTGGCTGGTCGGAAAGGGAGCCCGGCTCATGGCTCCATGCTCTTCCTTCTTCAAATCATGAGACACACCTTGACTGCAACACCGTTAGATTGGCTGTCGGTCTACACCGGTAACCTATCGCAATCACTAAATTTTATTGACCGAATATTGTTTGTCCGTAAACTTTTCGTATTTATATGATTACTCCGAATATGTATTAATTGGTTTTTTAATTTACCATCTGGTGTTATCCAAATGTTTCAGTTGTCCGAAAAACTTTTACCGCTAGTCATTTGAGATTTGGGTTGTTACAATTTTTGTTTCACAGCCAGTTTTTTACATATCCATAATTACTTTCCGCATTCCATACGTTGAACCAAAGGTTCATTTTGAGTGAAGTTCAAAGTAGTTTCATAGAGACTAAGGCAGGTCGATGTAGGTACGACGACGAGCGAAGCGAAGAGGAGTGTTGGGTAGAACCGCGACCCATGGCATGGCACATTTTCACGTCTTAATATAATGACTTCAACGTGACCGCCATCAATTACTGAGAATTAGAAAAATTTGGTACCTGATAACCAGAGCCCGGATTTTTCACGGCAAAACAAAAAATAATGTTTCTATCACTGGCTAGATTACGATAGTGTTTTGTTTTGTCGTGAAAAATCCGGCCTCTGCTGATTACCGATTAAAAATCATCGTTTATATAATATGTACCTATATAGGATATTGTAGATGAAATAGGCAGTTTTTGAAAAGCCCTCAATAAAAGGAATGGGATTGAATAATTAAAAAAAAAAACACTCGAACACACAGGCCATTTAGAATTTAGATGGTGCAACATTTCGTATGCGATTTTCATTATACACTGGGGGGTGGCGGGCTACCGAAATACGACGAATTCAATGAAACCCTGCAGTGCAAATGTAACTCGCATGCGAGCCCTTAAGGTCAGCAAAGCGCTTATGTGTCTTCTAGAATCACGAGCGCCCATATACTACGGTGTCTGCTTCATCATCGTCATATCAGCCAAAAGACGTCCACTCCTGGACATAGGCCTCCCCCAAAGAGTGCCAAAGTGACCGGTCCTATTGCCACCCGCACCCAGCGGACTCCCGCAACCTTTACCAGGTGTCTGCTTACCATCGTATATTAATTTGCGATCGTCCTAGTATAAACAAATAATAAGTATAACTGTATGCGCTGCTAACTAAATTGATTAATTTAAAATTAAAGGAAAAAATCCCCCCGGTTCCGGTGCTGATTCGAAGCCGGTCCGGACTCCGGAGCATTAAATGTTTCAATTATTCCTTTAATTTGAAATATTTGCAAAAATCTGTAGAGCAGTATTTTAACCTTTATAAATATTACTAGCAACCCGCCCCGGCTTCGCACGAGTATGATATTCTACATATAAACCTTCCTTATGAATCACTCTATCTATAAAAAAAAACCGCATCAAAAATCCGTTGCGTAGTTTTAAAGGCATACATAGGGCCAGACAGCGGGAAGCGACTTTGTTTTATACTATGTAGTGATAAGGCAGAGGAAACTATATTCGCACCATGAATTTATATTTCTATGTGATTGGGTTCAATTCCCAATGAAAAAACAGATGCCTTTATGCCCGTTAGAGGGGTAAAACATTAGATGAACAAATTGAATGTATCGCGAAAACTTGCAATTTTTGAGTTTAACAAATGCAAAAAAACATTTATTTAAAATTTACTTGTTTAATTCATACTGCTACTTTTCTTTTTATTTATGAAATAAGTTGAAAAAAAGTTCTTATCGAAGGATCATAGAAATCTCAGCCGATGTCGCTCTTCGCACACTTCGTCATTATATAGTTTTTTTTTTTTTTTTTTTCAAATAATGCTTTCATACATGTGCCTCAGTTACAACTCGTTATATTAACAAGTAATCTAGATAATAGGACTACTTGAGTTGTGATAGCACGACATTTATCACAAAGACAAACGTTTCTAACAAATTAATCATTCTCAAATATTCACCCTCATAGGTCGATAGTTTTCCTTTCTCTCCTCACCCAGCTTAACCAGTCGGCAGCTTCCCATTAACTCGATCAGCAATTATCTTTAAATTAAATCCGTTCCCTGCTCCGCCAGGCACTCGGCGGCATTCGCTTAAATTGGCTGACGCCTAGATTTTTTACTTGGCAAAGTTTTAATAGGACAAACGCATTAAAATGCCTGTTTAGAACGGAGATTGTTATTTGTTTACCATACGATATTGTAGGAGGTAGGTTCATCTCGTAAACGTGAATTTTGTGTAAAATTTGGCGTGGGTCTACGTTAGCCTCAACGTAGCTCGGAGTGTACTCCACCTAAAACATTGAAATAAAATAAAATTGACATTTGTCACACGCGCCCGTTTTCACTCATGCCCAGTCTAACGTATTATAAATTATAATATATCCTATCAAATTTGAATCCAATACATCATCACAATTGATGGCCTCCTAACGAGAGGTGTTAAATTATCACCCTAATCAATGGCACTAATCAGACAAACTGTTGCGGCGTTAAACTTATACGACAAAGGACTAAAAAACTCAGACTTTTACGGCTAATACGTTTTTTTTTTTTTTTATACAACGACGGTGGCAAACAAGCGTACGGCCCGCCTGATCGTAAGCGGACACCGCAGCCTATAGACGCATGCAACTCCAAAGGAGTAACATGGGCGTTGCCGACCCTTGATATGTTTGAGGGTTCGCCGTGTTGACAGCTCAAGGAACAAATTCCCTCGCTCTCAACACAACGCATCCTCGGGAGCTCTGGCGACCTTGCTCACCTCCAGGAACACAACACTACTACAGAGCGAGTAGTAGTGTTATTATGGCTGTGGTCTTCTGCAAGGCTTCCCCAGTTGGGCTGCTCCACATTCCAGCGGGATGACATTTCGCTGTGCCCTACCTCAACCTTTCTCTGTGCCCTACCTCAACCATTATCGTTTATCACACGGCCACCACATCTCGGTGCTGTGTGCGAAGCGACCGTTTTCTCGATGCCAATATCTCAGTTTATACTTTATATATAAATTCCAGATGGTTTTCATGGGTCACACACTGCACCGCACCCTCCGTCCGGCGAAATTTGTAAAAGACAACCCACGTAAAATGAGCTCTAGCGGCCATACATTTTATATGGCACTCGGAGCTCTTTTTAAATGTGACGCTGTATACCCGGCTCCGCACGCCGCAGCGGGATGCGGCGGCAGTGTGATATGATGACAAACAAATCAACTATGCTATTTTGGTGACAAAGAAAGTAGACATCCACTTGAAAAGCACACTACGTAAACAACATAAGAGTATCATACATTTAACGCGTATTGCAAGCGACGAGACAGAGCGAAACAGGATGATGAATGATCTTGATTTCATATAATGTACTAGCTTCTGCCCGCGACTCCGTCCGCGTGGAACTCGTTTTTATCGTAGCTCCACACAAACTTTCACCTCCCATTTCAGCCCCTTAGAGAACTATTTCTATACCAAATTTCACCCGTACAAACCTTACACCCCTATTTAACCCACTTAGGGGTGGGTTTTTCCAAAACCCTAAAATTACTTTTCTTGTATTGTAATAAGGAGTCCATACACAAAGTTTCAAGTCCCTCACTTAAAATGTTACTCCATCCCCATACAAACTTTCGACCCCCTTGAGGGTGGAATTTTCAAAAATTCTTAGTGGGTACTTACGTCATATAAACTACCTATTATAGTGAAAAAAAAACAGCTTTCTAGGTCCAACGGTTTGGGCTGGGCGTTGATTTAAGTCAGTCAGTCAGTCAGGACAGGACGGTATGTACGTTTATATATTATAGATTCCTAACTCAGTTTAACTCGCGGACGATTGCAACCTCTCTATTCTGTAACGTTGTTTAAGCTCACCTCAACGCTCACCCACAAATATATCTTGACGCCGCGATTCGTAGTAACTAAGTGAAGGTCTCTAGGTCTCTACCTCTGTCTAGTTTCGTTAGGCGTGACATGCAGGTGAGGTGAGACGCATGTGCACGTAAAGAATACCACCCCGTACAATGGTCGGCCTTATCACGCCATAAGTGACAAGATAGGAGCGTGGTCTCGTTCTATCGAACGGTGTCAGCCAGTGACGGACGAGCCTATCTTGTCACTTATCGTGTGATAACGCCTTCGACATGGAACATTTTTGAAAGCTATTTGAAATTGACTAGCGATATCTAGTTGTCTTGTCTTCCAACCGAAGCTGAATCGCAAAGCAGGTTCAAATCCTGCCATGCCAGGTCGATTTTTTTCAATTGTACATTACTCTAGTGTGACTCTGTGAGCTGCAGAATTCGCGAGACTATGTTTTTTTTGTTGACACAATTTTTACCTGCGATCGGCTTCTTAGACATATTCAGATATTCAGTTTTTTTTTTGTTTTTTTTAGGGTTCCGTACCCAAAGGGTAAAAACGGGACCCTATTACTAAGACTTCGCTGTCCGTCTGTCTGTCTGTCACCAGGCTGTATCTGAAGAACCGCGATAGCTAGACATTTGAAATTTTCACAGATGATGTATTTCTGTTGCCGCTATAACAACAAATATTAAAAACAAAATAAAATAAATATTTAAGGGGGGCTCCCATGCAACAAACGTGTTTTTTTTGCCGTTTTGTCTGTCGTCAGGCTGTATCTCAAGAACCGCGATAGCTAGACAGTTGAAATGTTCACAGATTATGTATTTCTGTTGCTTCTTTAACAAAAAATACTAAAAACAAAATAAAATAAATATTTAAGGGGGGCTCCCATACAACAATTTTTTTTTGCAGGCTGTATCTCAAGAACCGCGATAGCTAGACAGTTGAAATTTTCACAAATTATGTATTTTTGTTGCCGCTATAACAACAAATACTAAAAACAAAATAAAATAAATATTTAAGGGGGCCTCCCATACAACATACTTTTTTTTTACTGTTTTTATTGATAATGGTACATTTTTTTTAAATTGCGATACCTGAATCGATCAAAAAATTGTGAATCGGTTGAGAAATGCAACCTATAAATGAGACGACGGACATACGAAATAATTGTGGCTCAAGCTTCAGCAGAGAAGTTCGTTCGCGTCGCTCGCTCATTAAATTAAGTCTAGCAAAGGCTGACGGCTTACATATTTCCAGGAAGAACGCCGATCACAGGGTCCCCAGTCCGCCCAGTACACGGGTGTTTGGCGACTGCTACCGTGGGTCATGGACATAGCGCGCGAACCAGACGATGTAGATGCAACTTTTGACATTTAGCATTTCACCTACATTCACCTCATTCGGATAATAAATAAGGTTTGGTAAATATAAATGTAAATAAATCATTTGAATAAATAGTTTTTAAAATAGGTGTTGTAGTGCTGGACTGTATTTATTCTGTTAGTTAACGTATGGAATTTACTATATTTAAATATTTAATCAGTTGATTGCATTTTGTACATAATATTGTATTCGTGCTAAAAACAGCCTGAAAACGTATAAATATTTATTACATGTATACACATGTATACACATTTAATTATAACACTTGTAAACCATAATTAACGTACATGTTTTTTGATATTTGTTTAAGTTTTGAGTTTATTGTTGTTGAATGTAAATATTTTTACCAAGTTTTATTTTTATTTCAGCACCTAAATCCTGAATCGTCTATAAACAAATCCGAGTTAAATAACTTTTGAAATTCTTTTGTATTCCCACGGTCATCGTCGCCGACGCGCATTCTCTTACTTTTTATCATATCAAGCTTTTATGTTATAAGGATAGGTAGTAAAAAAAAACAGATAATAAAAACTTAGAGAGACTTTATTTATTAGAAACTAGAATCTGCCCCTATGTAAAGGAAACCAGTGCTTCAATTCGGCTTATGATTTACAACTACAACTTGGAAAAGTTGAAAAACCCCCGACGATTTCATTTCAAAGTCTATTATCTCAGACACGCCTTAACAGATTTTCATAAAACATGGCTAAGAACACTCGGAATAAAATTATCTATGACACAAAAAAACCGCATTAAATTCGGTACATCCGTTTGGGAGCTACGATACCACAGACACATACACAGACACGTTAAACTTATAACACCCCTCTCTTTGCGTCGGGGGTTAAAAAGTAGTATGAATACCTACATGAAAGATAGAAGACAAAATGAAGTGCTCCTTTTCTTTGCAACGATTACAATGGAACAAAGTAAGTCGTGAAAAAAGCTTTCCAATGTGTTCCACGTTGTATGAACTGAATAAAACAGAATTAAGGTATATTCTAAGAAAGCATGACGTGCAATTTGCAAACATAATATTATTCTCGTAAGTCCACGCGTACTTGTACAGGCGAGGTTCGCCTTTCTTCTTAAATCTTTCTTCTTTCTTTCTAAGTATATAGACAACCATATATTCACCGTCTATACTAGGGGAAAATCTTACACGAATCGACCTAGTCCCAAACTATAGTATCCGCAAAACTAAGTGGCGAGTCAGGCAATAAAAGTCAGTACTATTGTTGCACGGCCCGCTCCATAAGGCAGTGCAGGTGCGTGAGAGATAGCATGATCCAATGATTTATGACCTGACTCGCCACTTGGTTTTGCGGATACTATAAGCAAAGCTTGTACAGTCGACTACAAAGATAAGTATGTTTTTTAGTGTTACAAAGTTATGTATGTATATCTTATTACTATGGTAGTAGTCTATGTATACATACTTTTGTAACATCGTATGGATACATCTCTTTGTAGTCGACTGTACTAAGGGTACTAGACGACGATAACATACTTACACTTATACGGCCGTATTCATAAACGAACTACAAGCCTGTTTTAAATAAAATGACGTTAAAATTAGTATGTCCTTATTTCTATTATGTCCTTACTGGCATTTGTGTTCTTAAGAAAGGGACAAAGCACATTTTATTTAGCAGAGGCATTTTAAGTTTTATGAATAAGGGGGTTAGTCTATATTGTTACTGCCATTAAGACGCATGTGTTGATTTTGAAAGGTCTGTATAGATATTGGAGAACTCACAAGTAGGTACAGTCAGCGTCATATAGTTAGTAGCAGCCAGAGTAGCCAAATATTTCGTAACACACCCTTATTCTTACAGTAATAAACACGTGTACCGAAATATTTAGCTACCTTGGCTGCTACTAACTATTTATTATTGATTTATTTATTTGAGTCAGGCAACAAGGCCCATATTTACAAATACTTACCTTACAGACTATCATGCATAACAATATACAAAACTCATAAATATAACACAAAAACACGTTTAAGACGGCGACGCGCGGCGCAAGTTCTGGGTGTCAAATAACCGGCCTCGAAATCGCCGGAAAACTACACCCTTCGGCCAGATCTCCTCCTTCATGAAGGTCGATAGCTTGTCAGTTGGTACTCTCACCACAAATTAATATACAATATAATGAACTACATATATGACGCTGACTATACAAATTCAAATCGGGTTTCCAACTCTAAGGGTCATCATCATCATCATCATCATATCAGCCGAAAGACGTCCACTGCTGGACATAGGCCTCCCCCAAAGAGTGCCAAAGTGACCAGTCCTGCGCCACCCGCATCCAGCGAACTCCAGCAACCTTTACCAGGTCAACAGTCCACCTTGCGGGGGGCCTACCCACGCTGCGCCTTCCGGTACGTGGCGTGGGTAGGCCCCCCGCAAGGTGGACTGATGAACCCACTCTAAGGGTGGGTTGCACCAAACAGTTTGTAATCGTAAGCGGTGTTCGTTAAATTCAGAATGTATGGAATGTTTGTCAAGTTTCTATGGAACTAACAGCTGCCGGCGTCATATTTAACGTTGATCGGTCTGTTATCGTAAGTTGGTGCTACCCGCCCTAAACGGACCAAGTTCCCAAATTCAAAACAGTAGAAACATATGTGGGTCTTACAAGATTATTTGTTCAGTCGGTATTTTTAGCATCTTTTGTATGAACATTTCAGAATTGTGTCCATATTAAGTACTTGAAAACGAGACTTAAAGCAGATAAAGTAATAATCCAAACGCCATTCCTAGATACTTATTGAATTATACGATCGTAAAACATGCTGAGAAGCATCGTGATAAATCTGCGTTAAACCTTTACGGAGAACATTGTGCACTAAAATAAAACAAAAACGAATCTCAATACAATCGTGAACGTGAAATATGGACAACTGCTATTCTTTAAATATCTTTCAATTCCGATCCTAAATAAACCGCATTTTCAAACTCATAGCTGGGTCATTTTCAGATTTAGGTTCGCGTCTTTTCGGTGGACATTGCCAAAGTTAAGGGCTTTAAAGCCTAATTTTTGGTTGAACTCTAAATCCGCATAAACGGCGTCGCCTCTTCTATAATTCTATGCGATAAAAACATATTATATAATAACGGCGCGCGATTTAATATTTCGATGATTTGTTTTGGAATTCAATTAATTGAGTAATCGTGAATAATGTTGAGAAGCTCATTATTTCTTTAAGCGGGTAGTTGATAAAATTGTTGACATCAAGTTGATTTGTTTTAAGAGCGGGTAACCCCGAATGGAGTTGTATCATGGCGGCGAGGGACGTCATTCGTTGACAGCGCCCCGCCCGAGGTGGTCGCTTGCACAGTCATTGGCTCTTTAATCGAGATTTATTATTGCAATAGGGATGATGACTAAGATTTTTAGTGACGTCATTCGAACCAGTTTTTGGAGAGGAACAAATGTTTGTATGGGAGCAACTGCAATTAAAGAACATAAATACCTAAAAAATTGAGACATAGATTGACCTCGCTGGCGGCAGCTCAAAACGCTTCATACTGTGTGTCTATACAAGTATGACGTCACATTTGTACATTTGTACTAATCGTAGTATGGAAAATCAGGTAAATTGGTGTTTCGGTCGCGAAATACTGCGTTGAAGTACATAGTTTTCATACAGTTTTGTTTCTAGAAAAGCGTAAGGATTCTATTGGTAGCTTTTAATTTACTCTTGGACAATAATAAAAAATGGATATTTTTACTAAACTTTCAACGTTCATATCTTTTTATGATTTTAATTATATTTTATAATTTATACTTTATTACGATAATTTGATGGTTTACTATCCATTTAGCATCACTACGTTATCAATTTGAACATGAGGCATCATGCCTATTCTGTAATATTTTCGGTGTTTGTGAATTTAATTAAATAGTATAGTGATTGAGTTATATTGTGTGACTTTTATTTCGCGGATACCTGCTAGTACACGCACACACGGTCCGTAATGTCGGATCCGCCTTCACACACGCCTGCTCGGTCTCCCCATCCCTCGATATATATAAACATAAGCCCTTAACTATTGCCCACTGAAAAGACGATTTTTGTTTTACTGACTGACCCAGCTATCGAGCTCAAGTTTTCGTAATAAAAATATAATAATACCGTATGTATGTATGTATGCAAAGTCAAAACTGCTACTCAAATCAGCTACTTTTTATGCAACAACAACACTGTAAGCCAGTGAGAAGTTTGTTGAGACTTGCAAATGCTTTCATGGTTGTCTATTGTAACAGTAAAACTAAAATAGTTTTACATTAGCAATGAATAAAACATCACGCATTTTACAGAATTTATTACTTCCCTACAAATTTGAAACTACTACCCAAACAGTTGCTTGTCTGCCTAACAGTCTTTAAAAAGGCGATCAATGGTTTTTCGCATAAAGTTTCAAAGATGCAAATAACATCACCGTGTCGTTTTATATTTTCCATGCGCGCCTTTTCATTTGGTTAGGAAATATATTTTCTTTGAGTAATTTGGTCCGCTTGCAGCGTTCCGTGGAGCCGTTCCGCCCGCACCTTTGGCGGCTATACAACGCAACCTTTAAATGAAGGCAATTTTGGAAATAACGCTGGTGTTCTTACTTATTTGTACGTATAGATAAACATGCTGTGTGTTCAAAAGAGTATTGTACCTAGTATAACGACAGGTCGTAAAAGCCGAATATATTATTCAGCTTCAGCTTGGTATTTTTCTAGTTTAAAGAGAGGGCACGAAAAGTCATTCGTTCATATTCAGAGCAGCCTACCTACAAGTCATTCGTTCATATATTCGGAGCCGCCTACCTAGGGTACCTCCACCGTACAGAAACCGTAACCATATACGGCTGAATATTTAGCAGCTAGAGAAGAGCAAAGCTGTTTTTAAATATTTGACAACTAGCGAAAGTGGTGGATATTCACCCTAACCCAACTCTTGCTGAATAAGGTCACTAGGGCAGAGCTTCCGAGGAGATTAAATTAAGGGACCTGCAACTGCTGCATTTGACTCTTGCTATGAACACAGTTAACCGATATACCTAGCCCTCCGAATCGCTAAACTTAAGTGGTAGTAGGCGAGGAACATTGCATGTAGAACCGATGACTGTTGGGGCGGAAAGGTTCTCGAGTGGCGACCACGTACTGAAAGATGCAGTGATATACTTAAATAATAAAATTCCATGCATCATAAAAGAATTAGAAAATGAACCATTTAAGAAAAAGTTCTATTATTAAAACAAAAATGTTATTACAGTAGGTACTCATAAAATTTTAAACGACATTGATTTATAATATTGACTTTAATGTTGTAATTACTTCTAATTTGACTTAAATATTATAATTATATTTAAATTTATTGTTCACATTATTCCATTCTATAATTATTTTGCGCTGTAATTCTTAACAGTAAATGTTTATTAAGCAGAAACGTCCGCTAACGAAAGTCCAAATTTCGATCATAGTGGAAAATTGAAAAATTATTCGCCACGAGCGGGATTTGAACCCACAACCTTTGGAATCCGTCCATCGCTCTGTCAATTGAGCTACCGTGTGTCCGCTGATGGTGACGAATCTTTCAATCCCTTCCACTATTGTATTTTACACCTTAGGGATGCTCGTAGCGACATCTACCGCGAAGTTATTACAACTTCTGAAACGATTTTGGCAGAGCGATGGACGGATTCCAAAGGTTGTGGGTTCAAATCCCGCTCGTGGCGAATAATTTTTCAATTTTCCACTATGATCGAAAGCTGTAATTCTTATTAAACAATTTCTTATATCTATTTTTGATTTTGTTATTAATATTTTATTTTTGATTTTGATCATAGATTTGCATGAACAAACAAAACATTATAAAATGTTTGTACGCCAACCAGCAAAACATAGTGTTTCGCTCCCTATATGCTATTTTAAGATCTTTACACGTGCCTAACTATGTTATACAAATAAATACATTCATTCATTCATAATATATGGTAATGACTCCATTGGTGGAGAATTTATTGGGCCCCTTTATATGAGCTATAAAACTATGGTGTTATAAAGCAAGGGATGCCCAGGCAAATTTTTCATATTTGCGCTTCCATTTTATATCAAGCAAATTTTGTCTAGTAAATTGATTTCCAGTTCCGGGATAGCGTAACTATTAAGTGGATACACGACACATGTCCGAAAAGTGAAGTCCACAAATCGGCCTAGACAAACTTCACAGCTGATTTGGCCCATTAGCGACGAAGTATTTTCTGGCCTGAAAGAAAACTCTTTCGAAACGCCGTCTGAGTACGGATTCTGCACCCACATGATATACTACGCCAAACTGTTGTTTTTATGCAACTCAAGGGCGAGGAATTCATTCACGAAAACATTTTATAAAAACGAACTCGTTCATAAGAGCCTTATCACACTTGCGATTTGCAAGCGTATTTTGTATGAAGGCGATGACGCAGCGTGTACGCCGCGACTGATAATTGTATAGAAAATACGCTCGCAAATCGCAAGTGTGATAAGGCTCTTAAACTTGACGCAATCACACAAAAAAACAAAGGAATGGTATTTTCTTTCGAAGACAGGTACCGTAAGGATTTGCAGAGGTTGAATACAAGTGAGCAGTTGTAAGTGGCTTCTTTCAAGACAAGTGCTAGGTCATGCCCAATAAATTCTTGAGGTGACGAGAACAGAGTGGATATATGTTCCGTTACAGCGGTTTAAGATTGGCGTAGTTTTAAGACGTAGCCTACGACGTAGCGCGTATGAGCTCGTTTTTGGGAACGCGTAACATACATAATATACCTAAAGGCGCGGACAGGCGTGCCTTTTAAGCTTTTGTGTGAGCGTTGACGGACGCCCCCTTGCGGTTTGAGAGCTTATCTATAGCTAGTATACCTGCTAATATTATAAATGCGTAAGTGTGTCTGTTTCTGTATGTTACGTCTTCACGCTTAAGCCGCAGAACCGATTAAGATAGTTTTTATTCCGGATATCATTCCTTCATGGTGTGAAATAGGTGGTGAAAGTTTGTATGGAGCTACGTATAAACGAGTTCCACGCGGACGGAGTCGCGGGCAGAAGCTAAATCCAAATAAATGTCACGTTGTCAAGAACTTTCATAATTAGTGAAATTCAGCGAACGATAAAACCATAGAATGCGATCTCTTTACAAGTTTCTACCCAAACACGTGCCTAAAACCCGGGGTATGCGCTTGTTCGAACTAAACTACTGCCTGTCATCGTTTTGCCACGCCGCCTCCATCTCCGCATAAACGCATTGGCACCCATTCTGTGGGGCCATTTTGCGGTGCTACTTACTTCTATAGTTTTTCGTTCGCTGGTGAAATTTAGGGGGAAGTCCCTTAACGCCGGACGGCACCTAGTGCCGGACACTCGTACTATCTCGATAACCAATAATTAAAAATAAAAATTAAAAAAATTAAAAAAAGTTTATTGCCACAAGTGAGTTTTACAAAAATATATTTATATGAGAGACTTAACTTGATAAACACTTAAGGATAAAAAATACAGCAAAAAACATAAAGTAACTCTGTAGATTCGTGGTAACTGGGCAATGGGTACCTCGTCTCAGCCATTTGCTAGATATTTATACCCAGCGCTGATTTTCAGACGAGTCCCTTTCCTACAGATCGGTCGTTACAAAACTGCGACCGGCGCGGCTGTGCGTGCGTGCGTGCGTGCGTGCGTGCGTGTGTGTGTGTGTGTGTGTGTGTGTGTGTGTGTGAGTAATTGAATTTCACTAGTTAGTTATCCTGTGCATTTTCCGCACGGCGACATACAATGCGCCTAGGTACTTTACGTGAGAAGGGGAGCGCGACTCTAACCATCCCAGCTCCTCTAAACAGTTTGCCAGTGCCAGGTATTGTTGAGTACCCGCTTTTTAAAACAACATGTATTTTTTTTAAAAAGCTCATGAACTCGCCAGAACAAGCGCGCGTGTATTATCAAACCGCGATTAGAATACACATCGAAAGTACCGTTAGCACAAAAGCTAGAAAAAGCTTGGAAATTGGTAGGTACTGCAGTAAACTATTTATATGCAGTCAAATGTGAATACTCGTATGTATATTTAACACTATTTAGCACACTAGTTATCTATTTTACTTTCTTTCTACCAGGTGATAATACAGACAGCTCTGAAGACGATGATGTTATGTTATGAGGGAATATTATTACATTATTTGTATTTTGTTTAATTATGTTATTTTCCTAAGCTAAAGATCGTCTTCGTACTGAAATAATTGTTTTCATGTATCTGCACACTCTACCATTGACAATGTCATTTCGTGTATTAATTCGAAAACGGCATATAGGCTCAAGTGTATTTTAATCGCGGTTTGATTCTAATCGCGGTTTGATTTTAATCGCGGTTTGATAATAGTAGCGTTTGGAGCGTTCGGTTTTTTAAACCCGAGTGTTACGATGCTTAGGTGATTGATATGGCATGTGGCTGTCTGGTTGGTTGACATGGCATTCTTTTATTGCCGATGTCAATGTTATTATTGCCATTTACCAGTACCCATTGGCCATTTTACGGAAAGTCGTTCACCCGTCTTTTTTATCCTATACTATTAAACGATCAATATTTGTTTAGGTACACAGTGTGTAAACAGTGTGTACTTAGGGGCTTTAAATGCAAATGTCCATTACGGTCCTGAAACTGAACCACTTTTGTTCCGCAACTTTGTAAAATAACTATTATTTCTATCATTTATTCGTGTTTGAACTTTAACTGTACCATCAATGTATTGCAAACACGGCCTCATTATTTGACATCCATGACACTGACAAGTATGAAAACTAACTAATGGATGATGTACATTGAACATTTTATTTTATTTGTATGGAATAATGAAAATATAAAAAGAACGTATTTTTGAAAAGTTGTAGAGCAAAAGTAGTTCCGTTTAAGGAGCATAATTGACATTTGCATTTATAACCCCAAAGTCAGAGACACGCTGTATATATTTATATATATGTATTCGTAATCACGTTCTCGAAAACGGCTCTAACAATTTCAATGCAATTTGGAATATGGGGATTTACGGCAGCGAAAAATTGATCTAGCTGGGTCTCGATGTCTGAAAAAATTAGTTTTTACCGTATTTTCTACATTTCCACCCGAGCAGAGCTCGATCGCCCAAGGACTTTAGATTAAATCGGGATTTATACTCAGAATCCAGAGCACTTTCGGACCTAATAGGAGAAAAAGGGTCCACAATGTTACATACAAATCATACCATTTTCGGTTTTCCATTCCGTTACCATCTTCGCTTAGTATGGAAACGGTAACGGAACGGAATAAAAACTCGTGGGAAACTTCTTTTCTCCTATAACATTTTGAAAGTACTTCCGTTGCTGAGTAGATAAAACCCGATTTTATCAAAATTAAAAAAAAGTCGTATGTATAACTCTCCGTTAATTGGTCCATTTATCGATGTACGGTGAATTTTCACGCTGGTGTAATATGATCGTCAACGTGTCCCGCAGGTGTCTGCAAATATGCCCTCTGGCATGTAGACTGATATTATGCAAAGCCAACGCCGTCACGCCTCATGTACCCTCGCACGCATAACTCTTTAATGAAATAGTGTAGGGGAAAGTCGGGACCTTTCGTACACATTTTACTCTGAACCTTGTAAAATTAACTAGTACTCGCATCAGGGTGAATTAAACACGGTGTTAAACAAAGGCCAAGCCAAGAATACAAAAAAAAAAATACAATGCCACAAGTGGGTTATTTTGGTACAATCATGCGTACGCTTAATACCGCAGGGTATTAATATTTGAAGTGAGGCCAATGTATGTCACAGAATAAATAGTAACAAATAGTTTTTGAAGTGAAACTTCTTTAGCGGCGCTGAGCACTTTTTGGGATGGGGGAAAATTGTTAAATACGCGACAGATTTTTGTGACGTCAGATGTCACAAACTTTTATATTTTACTGCTAGCCGATTCGACTTCATTCAAAACTGAACGCTATTCGTAAGAGTATATAGCCGTTAAACACTTTTTGCAATAGCATATTCTGCAAATAAATTTGTAATTTTGTCCAAGCGTCCTTCACCGTTTTGCTATTGAGCAAATTCGAATTTGGACGTTATTCCTAAAGAGATAAAGCTTCGAAAAATATTTACCAACGGCAAAAACAAATTGATATTTTGTTCGCCGCCGCCGTCTGCTGTTCTTGCAAATTCGAATAGTTCGAATTTGGACGTTATTCCTAGAGATAAAGCTTTGAAAAATATTTGGCAATGGCAAAAACAAATTGGTATTTTGTTTGCCGCCGCCGACGGGCGAGCCGGCCCGTCGCACCCAACGCGCCCGCGGCCCGTCCGCCTACATAATTGATAATTGTTTATAAATTTGCGTCAAATTCATTTTTAGGGTGACACCGTAAGATGTCACGTGACCTGATCGAAAAACTGTTACAATGTTATTGAGTTTTCACTTCCGCCGGCACTCCCGGAGTGCAACCCGGTCTTTTTTTTTGTCAGAAATGTTGTTGTATTTTGTGTCTAGGCAACTATTTAATTGACAATATATCCGTTACTTAGAAAAAATCTGCTATTATAAATTATTTTCAAAATTGTCATTTTTCCATACAAGTTGTCAGCTCATTGACTGGAGTATAATGGAAAGAACCCGACGCGAACATGTCCATTTACTTGTGACGGATCTTAATCGCATATGTACAGCTACCGCTTCGATCTGTGCATCATAGCGATACCGACAATTCTAAGATGCATACAATTTTGAAACGTATCCCTAAAATGTATGGTCCGGGACGTATATTTAAAGACATGACTGTTGTCAGGGGTCGTCAATCATCGAAATATTTATTGTCCATAACGTTGCGTATCCACGCCACGTAGCCGGCGGTGCGTGTGTAGATGCCGTACTTGCCCCGTTTGCCACAGCCGTCGCCGAAACTCGTGATCCCCTGGAACAGAATAATCCATAAACAAAGGGACAAATCGGGAAATCAATATTAGTGAACACCAAGTGTTCGAGTAAGACTATTATTTGTCACTAGAACTCTGAGAACGGTTTTCTTGTACTTATTTTTGAGCCATATAGCAGGTTTTCTTATTAGTAATAACCCTTAAGGGATCGTCCTACTACAACGCGACCACGCCATTATCGCAAGTTCGCGCGATTGTCAATTAGAAAATGACCGGAACTCCAAGTTAAGGGCGTCAAATGGAAATTATCGCGTTTTTAGAAACGACGTTCTGACTACATTAATAAATGTGGTGCTGGCGGAAAATGCCTGGCATCAAGTGGACAGTCCGCCGTACAGACGAATAAATCCTAAACCAGCTGAAGATTCGAGCTCGACGCTTCACCATATGTACTCAACGCATACTTCGATTTATTGATTACACGGCAGGATAACTGTCTAGAGAAATTGATACAGGTCGGTCACGTGGACGGGGAGGGAGGTAGAGGAAGAGCGCCTTTCTGGTAGATAGACTCTATAAAGGTTTCGGATGCGGAGCTGCGGATGCGGATGGCGCAAAATGGAAGTACTTGGAGGAAGTTGGTGCAAAACGTTTGTGGTAGTCACGACCCTCAGCAATGAGGAAACGACTAAGAAGAGAGATCTGATTAAATCGATACATGATTGCTTGAAATTTTCTCGATAGTAAGAAAATTCAAAGTTGTGTCTTTATTTTCCTTTTTTAATTCAGCCTACTCACACAATACATTATTTTACGACACAATCAAGTTTATACGATGGTATTTTACCTCATCTAAAATCTCACTAGTAAAATGGTGTACTACCTTTTTGCCGAATTATGTTTCGTCAAATTTCATTTAGCAACCAACTTTTCGCAGAAGTTTTATTTGGCAAACCAATCCTTGGCATAATTTTACTTAATTTTTTTTTTTGCTACATTTTTATATTGCAAAATTTTACTACGTCAAATTTTACGTGGTAAATAATTGTGTAGCAGATGATTTGTTAAGGCAAATAACATTATTGTCAAATTTAGTGTGAAAATAATTGTGTAGCAAATGATTTGCTAAGGCAAATTTATAACATAATGTCAACTAATTATGAAACAAATGATTTCATTCATTTTTTGATTCTTTTCATAATTCCGATGCTACGTAAGATCTAAATCTCATTTTCCGTAAAATCATTTTACCGTCATAAAATCTCATAATACCAACTAGAGTGCTTCACGAGTTCTTAAAAAGCCCAAAAAAGGGGGCGGGGGGGCAGAGCCCCGCAGTAAACAAAACCAATCGTTACAATTGTATTTTTGTTAGGTTAGGTTATGGTTATCTTGCGTACCTTAGAGCGGAAATAGGCACCCCGCGAAGTGGGGTGACGTCGACACGCTGGCGGTTAGGTTAGGTTTAGGTTAGGTTAAAATAATTGCCGTGCGTTTGTATATCCGCACGCCTACGCAAATAAAATGGCAAAGCAATGCATTGCTTAGTTTGGGACTAGGTCGATTTGTGTAAGATTGTCCGCTAATATTATTATTATTATATTCATATTTATACATTAATACTATTTTGAGCCGCAAAGTATGTAAACAACAGTACCCTCTTAATTTAGCTGAATGGTGCATCATCCTACCCGCTTAATGCAATAAAATCATACTGCAATTTGAACCTTGAATTCTAACAAACTAGGTTAGATTTCATAATGCCATTCAATATGTTGCTAAATCAAGGTATGCCAATCAATACATTTGACGAAAACATAATTGACAGCTTATAAAAATCCCAGGTAAAAATTTGTCTAACGATAATTTATCAAATCATTAGTTGGGAAATGATATCAGTGCGAAAAGTTGAGTTGGGAAATAAAAATTTGACCAAATAAAAATATGGGAAACGTAGTTTGGGGAGTTATTCATTTGCTAAATAATTTTCAGCGAAACATTAGTAAACCTAGTAAAATATATATCAAAATTCACTATGTAAGTTAGGTATTTATCGAAATATGTCTAATAAAGCTCGAAGAGTTGCCTCTCTTGTATTGCTTGAATGCATCTGTCTTTTTTGCATATATACCTACTCGTGCACAGAAGGCATAAGCGTGTCTCTCCCCTTTGGTCGTGGTTTTCGCGAATCTGCTCCTTGATTCTTCAAGGCATCGCCTTAAAAGTAAATATGTATAAAATGCGATTGCACGGTGCAGTTACTCCAAGTCTAATTCCCTTAATTCTATTCAACTTCTTAATTCAATATTAAACCAAAACGCAAGGATTAAAATAAGAAACTTCAAGGTGAAAAAATAATGTCATAAAAAAAATTACATATCTAGTACCCAAGATTTGCCCCAAATTTTTATTTAATATTTATTTAGCGCGTAGCGATTCTTGGCAGTGAATGTGTTAAAAGTATACACATTCACTGCCAAGAATCGCTACGCGGTACGCTCGTAGCCGATCCCGTGGTTTTCCTCGTATGTAGCGGAACGCAACTACGGCGTAGGCGCCCTCTCTAGGCGGGTTCCTGGCAGTGAAAGTGTTAAATAAAATACAGACGTGACAATCAGACGCAAATATAAATCCCACTTTTAGGACGGCAAAATATATAATTACTAGCTTCAGGCCGCGACTTCGTCTGCGTGAACCCGGGATAAAAACTTATTCCACGCCATAAACTATCTTCTTGCTAAATTTCATCCAAATCGGTTGGAAGCGTGATTGAGTAACAAACATCTAATCTTTCGCATTTATAATATCAGTAGGATTGGCAGCGTATGCCTAAAAAAAGTTGTTTACTCTTGTAACTTTTAAATAAACCTGAAAATGTTATAATAATTATAACGTTTTCACAGTACCAGAAAACATGATTACGTGATTATAAATTCGTTTAAATAAGTAACTTATCTAAATCATATGTCGTTGTTAATTTTCTTTCTATTAACTCAGTTACTAAAGATTCGCGGTAAGAGGTCCCGTAAACGAACACGTTCACCTTTGTACATTGACTATGGTTCTTTGTTGGTACTTACTGTATTCCGCAATTTCCACATGTTTTATGTACAATAAAGCTTAATCCATACATACTAGGAAGAAATCGCAAGCGATTGTTATTGGTAGTCCTTACTATGTAAATAAGCTCTCAGAGGTGGTGGTGCCTGACATTATTTTTGATGGAATTTATATTCCTATTTCCTCTACTGTCAGGAATTTGGATATCACCATGGACCAGACTTCATCTTGGTCACCCCATATAGTACTGTACCGTCTAAAAAGACGCGAACATACTCTAGATCTTTTACCGCGCGCGCTGTTAAGTTGTGGAGTGACTTGCTTTTGTCGCTGAGACAGTCGCGGTCTGTTGCGTCACGTTGTGGCTTTCCAATGACTTGTGAATTGGTTGAATATAGTACCTATTTATTTATTTATTGTATATTTGCGATATATATATTACATATTTATGATAGTGTGTATTATATTTTATATTGTATATTTATACATGTATTAGCAAGTTTTTATTTGTCTAGGATTAATACTTATTAGGTTTTGTTTTCTGTTTCTCTGTGTTTTTGTATGCCGTATAAGTTTGCCTATCTCGTTCTACCTACCTACCTCTCAATTGCTCAAAGGTTAGCTGGAAGAGATCCATTATAGGGATAAGTTCACCTTTGTACTTTGATCTTTGTGTGACATGTATATTCTTTAACCTGTTATTGTGTACAATAAAGTGCTTACATACATACATACTAGGGAGGTCTAAAAAAAAACTTTTTTCCGGGTAGCCCACCCCCAAAATTTGTTGTCTACCCTACTAATAACTAGTATAACGTAACAGATTCCTAACAACTGATAAAGCGGTGCTCAAGGCTGACGATAATTTTAAATTTGAAAGAATATAGTTAGGTACCATGGACTTTTAGTAACACGAGTGAAACATGTAACTTTAAGTTTATGCCAACAACGCAAATTAAGTGTTTTGATGTTGTTTATGTGGTCAGTGTAAATTAATAAAAAAAAATAAGTGCAGGATAAGCAAAACAATCTTGAAAATGGGTACATCAACACGTCAAAAGGAGTATCTTCTCGGCTGTCAGGCCTTGGAGCCATTGTCGCGAATTCATCAACTTTCAACTCGGAGGCAAGTGCTGCTTTTACATTTTACTTATCATCTAAGCGTGAAAAAAAGCTTAAAGGAATCCGCACATTTGGTCATGGAAGAAGTTTTAGACGTCTGACGACGATAACCTTGAAAAATTACACGGTGAGTGGCTCTTGATTAAAAAAATCAATTAATACTCTAACGCAAAAAGATCGCGAGGAATTATTTGTAAAATATATGTTGTTTGATATTGCGCATGCGAACGCTTTAGTCCTGAAAAGGAAGACACAGCCTTTCTTATTGATCAGAGAGGCGAACGCAAAATGTTTAGATGACCTTTCTTCAAAAGATACAGAGTTGTTCGGCCGAATATTTGCAAAGAAACCTACGAAGGACATAATCTAACAAAAGAAACTGAATCATTTGCTCAGGGCACTATAGCATGCCTAAATTGCCTAAGTATTGCAAGTAATCTTAAAAATTCCGAGACAACTACCAGGAATTTGTTGAGCTCACTTTGATTTTGTTAAATGGGGTACCTGCAAACGTACGCGGTTTCCTGGTGCCATACATCATGCACGATGGATGGGTAAACTCTTGTATACAATGAAAATATTTTTATTCAAAAGCCAGACAAATATTTTCAAGTTAACTGCGAGAGAAGTGAAGCAGATTTCCCGATTTGCATGTGTGTCTGGCTGTGACGGCAGAAGCACCCGGTGGCGATCTTAAACTCTGGAAAGATCTGAAAGCATCCGAAGCAATAGAACCCAAAATAGGGAAAATAGCAAGAACTGTGTTTTGGAGCGTCATTTGTAGTATTTGTCCGACAAACTTGTCTGCTTTGCCTTATTCTCAGAAAAGGTTACTTGCACTGAGAAAGGAGCAAATGTTGAACAAATTAATACAGAGCCCGGTCCTCCCTCGGTGAGGGGAAATCCTGCGTTGTTATCTGCGGCTTTTGTTTCCAAGAGAAAAAGGAACACACTTTCGTTTCTTAACATAAATGGGGCATTTTTGCAAGTTCCTCCCGAATCATGGAATGACAATTTAGATTAGCGCAAGGCCAAGAATCAAATTCTACTCTTGAGGTCTGTTAATGATACAGCGGAAAGAGGAGTAAAACTATTTGAATATTATAACCAACTGCTCACCATAGACGAAAATGAGAAGCAGTTTATTTGAAGATAAGTTGAACAAAATAACATGCGAAATGTGCCATCTGAAACGACTAACAAAACCTTAGTTGTTGTATTAAATGAAGATAATGAATAAATATATCAAGATTATTAGGTTTTGCAACGTATACTTATTAAATATTATGTGTTAACAAGGAACTTAATGAGTATAATTGCATGAAAAACCTGTATTTCATTATTTACTAATTCCTTGTTTCTGTAGGAAAAAATACTTTTTACGTCAAACTTTGAAGTAGTTGAGCACCGCTTTATTGTTGAGATAAACTTGTGAAACTTTTAGTATTTTATCATTATAATATGTGTACCAAAATAACCCCCACCTGGTGACCTCTAACTACAGTTTGATTTATTCCCATACAAACTTGGACAACCCTAACATACATACATAAGTCTGCTCCACGATGGCTCTACCAAAGTTTGGACATTAAAATATACTCTGTTTCAGTGAACTTAAGGAACTGTGAACTTCTTACGAAGTTGTCACCAACTTTACCTTTTAAAGTTGTTACCTTACTTACGGTAAGAATGAAAAAATGCCATGCTACACATAAAAGTATAGGTCTAAGAAAATTAATGGAGTTACAAAAGAATTCGTGGTATTAAAAGCCTTACTTATAAACGCAATTATAGGTACAATGATGAGAATTCAATGTTCCATGAAAATAATAATTAGAAAAGAAATTTCAGAAACTTGGGCAGTTTTGACGTAAACCAGTCGTATCACGAGCATTCAAATTAAAAAGTTTCTAAAATCTTAACTACTTAATACTTTATTAAAATTTGCCTAAAAATAATGGGTACATAATTTGAGCGACATGGGAAAGTTTATAGGTAAGTCAATTCAGGAGATTTATTCTTAAGTAGGTGCTAATTTCACACAAAATTGCAATGTTTTTACAGGCTGCAATGCGAAGTACCTTTCTAGAATACGTTGAACATACATGTTTATAACTAACATGATTATACTATAATAAACCTTTAACTAGGAATGTTTATGCATTAAAGTATTTTTAAATATAAATTTCACCAGAATGTTAAACGCCACAAAAATACTCTAAATTTACGTTAAATACCATCTCACGGTAAATTAGTAATAAATTGTTGGATAAGAGCTATTTCTTAATAGCAGATATGACTTAAGATTTTTGATGGCGAATATAAGTAATGTTGTGTTGTTATAACGTCTGATTCCAATCTAAAGTCTTATACTATACAGATGGTAAGGAAAAAATAAATCACATGCATAATAAACCTAATTGCCATGGGGGCCTCTCCTCAATAAATATACCTATGCTGATATTTCGGTACTTACAAAGTATATTTAATATTCTGGTCGTTTAATATTCCTAATTTCCATTTAAGTAGCTTTACGTATGTGATGTGGATATACTTTTTATATAAATAAATATAATGTTCCTTAGAAATAAAGTGAGAATATTTCTGGACCGTATGTTAAACATCCGTAACCGTATTAATTAGATGGATACACAGAACTTTTGTATGCAAGAAAATATCTCACAACTTGTATCAAAACTTATTTACTGTACGTTAATGAAGATTCGATGAGAAGTACGTAAATAACAAGAACGTCGACTCGCTCTCGCTTTGCAGAAAATTTTTACGTGATAAATCAACTTTAACAAACTTGCCTAGGTGAAGACAGATAAGACTTCCTTTAGGTGGGTAGCGATCAACAATTCCACTTTGGCACGATCCTTTTTGACTGCATTCGCTTTCATGACATTCTTAACAGCTACATTTGGATAAAATACTCTTCTTACTTCGCGTTTCTTAAGAATTTCTCCGGCCATAGACCGTTTGCCGACCGTATCAAAAGTGTGAAATGTAAAAAGTAAGCTACAATAGCACACCCTCAACACACACTAGATAAAAAATTGCAAACCAAAAATATATGCAGTGTAGTTATAGGCATACTTGAAGCAATTTGGGTACTGATTCAAGGCCGGTTAAAAGTTTGTCATTGATGTAAATTATTTGACATAAAAATATTATTGAAAACACTCAAGCAGATTACCAGCACCAGGAATCATATTTATATAATTCAAATTTATACATTAAATTTACAATGCGTGCCAAAGTAAATTAAGCTCTAAATTAAAGCCTCAAGGGCGAAATATGTTTCCGGTTAAAGAAAATTTTATTACGATTGATGAGCACCCCAGTTGTCGAGTCTCACGCAATTTCCTTTTAACGCGGCACCGATTATTTACCGAGGACTAATTGTTTATTGGGCCATATTGCGGAAAGTACACTCGACTTTTTTTTTTTATATAATCGGGTTTTTTCTACTCAGAATCGAGATCACTTTCGAACTGATAGGATGAAAAAGTGTCCCAAGATATTTTATTCCATTCCGTTACCAAATCGATACTAAGCTTGTATGGTGGAAAGGAACGGAAAACCGAAAATTGTATGTACGAATTTTCGTAAAATGGCCTTATTACGACGAACGATTAGCAAGTTTCAAGTCGGCCAGAATACAGATTAGAAACGAATTGCATGGGGTTACTTATGTTTTACCGACAACCGTTTCATCGAATGAAAACATGTTTTTCAGAAACAGTCAACTTTTGAGTATGGTTATGAAACGAACCTAACCTATTAGGGTACTACTACTTAGTTACCGTGCCCTTTAGTCAAAATATTCATTAATATATAAAACAATTCTGAAAAGCCACATTATAACAGACTTTTTAAACTTAGGTATAAAATAACAGCGAACGAAAGAACCATAGAATGCGAGATCCTTACTGTATTATTGCCTACGACGCCTGATAATAAATAATGGCAATGGATGGTTTGCATCGCGATTTCAGTTCATTGACGTATTTAATCAGGACATCGAATTACAATATTTCTTCAAAAGGAAAGCTATGTACTATATAGTCAACACAATACGACGTCGGGATGAAACTGGCGTCACTGATCGCCATTGCCTTGACTCCTGGCTCGTAGCATAGAACTGCAATAAGAAATTGCTTGTCATTGTAACGCAGCGACCTCACCAATCAGGCAGAGAAACAGAGCACTTACGAAGTGTTAGTCACGAGCTTGCCAAACGGGGTTTTTAATCTAATTTCCTTTGCCCATTTTGTGACAAATATGTCATTTCATCTTCTATAGCTTTTGGAAGAAAACATTCTCGATAGTTTATTGTTGGGGTTTCGGTGCAGGCTACAGACGGGCTCACAGGTGCAGGTGGATGCCTAATTATCGGCTATCAGATATATGGTGATTACCTGTGAATATATTGAATAAACAGTACCTGATCAAGTAGCGGCAGGGTTATCAGGGCGTAAGGTAGAACGGGCTTCCCATTAAAAGCTACATTAGCCTTATGACGACTTTGTGACATAGTATAACTGCCATCAAATAAACACTCCCCTGCTACAGCAGCTACATTTATTAGTATTGGCTGACGGCCGAGAGGTAGCTAGTTTTGGTAGGACTTTTAACCAAAGGAGTAGGTAATTGATGGCCAAACTTAGCTGGCTATACGACGGGGAAAACCCAAGTGGGGAAACCAAGAGATTACTAGTCCCTGTAATGGAGTGCTGAGTATCTCACAAGAAATGACTTCATCTTCATGAGCTCGGCTCAAAAGAGAAGGACGATGATGAGTATAAATGCACCACAGATAAATAAGCCTTTTTATTCTTGACTTTTGGGTAACAATATTAAATTTCCTTGAAATCCAATGAAAAACATCGTATGAACACGATGATGACTTGAACTCGCGTGAACAATTCCGCTTCAGATGTAATGATCAACATAGCTCACTTGTATCACAATGTACTTATTATATGCCTACCAAGAAGAAAACGAGTATCTTAATAAGTAAATTACGTATTCAATTTGGGAGCTAGCCACTGAAAACCGGCGGTATTTCTTCAAAACGTGATAATCACATCTCCGTGCCATTTCGCTAAAATATTACCCTAAATTTCCATTTTCTTTTTAACCGCTTGAAAAGCAATCTCCCTGATTTTATAAAACGGCTTTTATAAAAATATTTAAGTATTAAATGTTTTGTACTTTGACTACTTTGTCCCTCCGCTAAAATAAATGTAGGCAGTTAAAATTAATAGCCGTAACCAATGGCTGTAGCAAGAAACCTCATATTTTCATAATGGTGTATGTTTTAGCTATTCCGTTGTAGGTACGCCTAATTGTAGCTTCGACGAAACTAATTACTTAGTCCCTTGGTTTTCTAATGTTAGACAATTTTCGATCTGCGACATTGCAGGCCCGACATAATGAAGATATGGGTACGAATTACTCGAAAGTCTTAACCTAAGTCGGAACCCATTTCGCAGGTAACTGCCACCCCCTTCAAAGTCACAACACTGACTCGGTGGTCAAAAGACCGAGTTCTAACAAAAGAGAACGCGGATCTCTCCTATTCTGCACCACTTCACACCACCAACTCAGTACCCTAAAAGCGAAATCTAGAAAACGTTCTAATGGCCGCGCAATTCTCCCGTCTCGAAGATCTGGACGCCAAACGCCAGTTCCGTAAGACTCGGCCCAAACCCTCCTACAACTACACTTATGACTCCAGTGGACAGCACGTCTATCATGGGACGGCCGCGACATACTCTCGATTTTTCTCGGACTATACCTCTTGTTCTAAGTGTTCTAATAAGAGAGAGCACTATCCGCGAGAAAATTCGAGAGAGCTCACGCCCCGTTACGTGATAGCCTTACAGCTTCACTGTGTCACTTGCGGTCGTGCGTTCGAAACCAAATTTGGTTTTGCAAGTCACACTCGAGCTCATGCACGTAAAGTTTCTCAACCTTAGTATATAATTTTGTCAGGATGTCGCCGTCGACGAATGCGTCTGGGAGGACGTCATCATCAATAGATTTTTAAATACTTACTTAGGTACCAAATTTCATGGATATGTTACTCCAATTCAGAGCTCTGCTAAGGTGGATCTCTAAATCCCTTCTACTTGTAAGAACACATATGTACTCCAGGAAAAATACGGTTTTGAAATACATTAATATATAATAGTGTACTTTTGCTCACTTCATTTTAAAAAGTTATTCTGAGATGCTTTATTCAAGAATCCAATAAACTTTTCAGTCGGAAGTAATTATATGCATTAATTAAATGAAGGCTCCGTTGTCTTTTTTGTATGATGTATCTTGAATATTATAAAGCAAATGTAAATTAACAAAAAAGGAAGATCAAAACATTGTTTCCGACTTTTCGGAAACTAATTAAGTAAAAAAAATATAATTATGTCTAAATATGTTTTTCTTGGATTTTGACTCTATACAATTATATGTATGATGGATGAAAAAACAGCTATTTTAATATAGTAGGTAGGTACTAGTGGTCAGCAAAATGACTGGACTAATTGTCATGTCAAATGCCCATGTAGTACCAACTCCCATTACAATCGGACACTTTACGCTCGAAGTTGTAGACGATTATGTAAACCTAGGACAGACTATCCAGTTAGGTAGGTCCAACTTCGAGAAAGAGGTCAATCGTCGAATCCGACTCGGCTGGGCAGCGTTCGGGAAGCTACGGCACATCTTTTCGTCCAATATCCCGCAGTGTCTCAAGATGAGAGTCTTTGACCAGTGTCTGTTGCCAGTGATGACATATGGCACTGAAACGTGGTCACTTACTATGGACCTCATAAGAAGGCTCAAAGTCACCCAAAGGGCTATGGAGAGGGCTATGTAAGGAGTTTCTCTGCGTGATCGCATCAGAAATGAGGCTATCCGCAGCAGAACCAAGGTAACCGATATGGCGACCACGTATCGGGTGGCGCGGCGTGGGTAGGCCCCCCACAAGGTGGACTGATAACCTGGTAAAGGTTACTGGAGTCCGCTGGATGCGGGTGGCGCAGGACCGGTCACTTTGGCACTTTTTGGGGGAGGCCTATATCCAGCAGTGGACGTCTTTCGGCTGATATGATGATGATGATGATGATGAAGAATGGTCCAAAATTACCTGTAAGTAATACCGCAGATCCTTTCCCCGGCACAGCAGGGGGCCGCCCGAGTCACCGGCGCAGGAGTCGCGGCGCCCGCGCCCCGCGCACACCATGTTCTCCGTGATCGCGTACTGCCAGTACGAACGCCGGCACACACCCTGCTGGATCGTAGATACCTGTCGGAGTGAGAAAACATTGTGTTAAGGGGTGCATTGGAAATTATCACGTGCTTTGAAACGCCGTTCTGACTAGATTAAGAAACAATAAGGTCTGATTTTCAGATTCATGATTCTTGACTTTAAGATTGTTTATCTGATTTAATCGATACATGGTTGCCTAAAGTTTCGTCGATAGAAAAAAAATCCAAAGTTCGGTCTTTTTTTTCCTTTTTTTACAAAGCCTACTCAAACAATACAATATTTTACGACACAATCAAGCTAATACTACAGTATTTTGTCTCATCTACATGAACTTTCACTTAATGAAATATAAAACTTCACTAAGTAGGTATTTACCGAAATTTGTCCAGAAAAGCCATTCCCGAAGAGTGTTGCATCTTACGGACTGCATAAGCGATGTTTCTGTCAAGGGGGCGTGGTCGATTCGATTCAAGCCATCCCCTTAAGGACTTCATTTTGAGACAAGCTTTTATTGTAGATTTTTGCCCGACTGCGGCGAAGCTGAACGGAAGGTATATGATTTTAGCAGTCTATGTGTGTTCCGTAGCGCTTATGATACTGAATCGATTGTGATATTTGTGATAGTGAGGTGTCAATCAATTCAATTTTTTTTTATTCTTTGGGCGACATAGGCTACCTATTTATAAAAAAAACCTTTTTTTTTTTTAGTTAAGTTTCCCTCAGTGGAGTACTACAGTTCTTGAACCTTATATACAGGGTGATTCAGGAGACGTGAGCAGGATCAACCCTACACATACAATTAATGTTAATGGATCTTTTACCATCGTAATTAAGTTAAACGCCTACAGTTTTTTTTTACATTTTGTGTCAAAGTTTCATTCACAATAAATCATGGTCACCCTACACAACTAAAAAAAAAATCACGTTAATCTTACCAATGCTGGTACGACTGAGTAGCTTATAAACGATTGAATCCGTAGGGTTGATCCTGCTCATGTCTCCTGAATCACCCTGTATAACGTTATTAAACATATTATGCTTGTCAAACTGTGATGATTGTAAAAGCTACGTTCTAACGCCAGTCGGTTAATAATGTGCAAGCAACCTGTGTACTTACCTTATTTGTCTTTCCCTCAGAGCATATAATACTATTTCCTATATCTGTGGTCTTTCCTCAACCAGCTTGTTTGCATATTAATAAATTAATGGCATCATCAGCGAAATTACGGAGGTAAAACAAATAATATCTCAATTCGCAGGTTTATTTATTAATTATTGGTCTGATTGCGGGGTCATAATCGATACCTGAATGTCTATTTTATTGCCTCATTTGGGATTACAGTAATCGTGATAGCCACGATTTACAAGCTTTTATTCGCATTGTATGATAGATTGTTTAGGTTCAAATCTTGAGAGAAAATTTTACAACCTTCCGAAATCCAATTTGAGTTAAAATTTTGGACATTTGTGTAAGTTAGATGACAATAGAATATTAGGGTAAGTACCTACCTACGTTATTAACTGGCCTAATGATGTAGACGAAAGGTGGCCATCATCATCATATCAGCCGAAAGACGTCAACTGCTAGAAATAGGCCTCCCCCAAAGAGTGCCATGACCGTGGGCCATATCAACACCTAAATAACACAAACAAATTTGTGTTTGGGCTCATTAGAATAATCTCAATGAGTAGTTTGACGATTGTGCAAGAAAGTGTAGGTACTTACTAAAAAGTTTGTACTAAAACTTTAAACTATTTTTTTATACTAGTATACAATATCATGACGAAGTGCTTAAGCAAAGACAGACGTGACGAAAATTATAATTTCTCTCAAAAGACCTTGTTGCAAAATCTTCACTACCTCTCAGTATTTTAACCAAGATTTCATCTCAACCAAACATGCCACAGCTACTCAAACTTTGTTAGACTCATTACTCGTATAATTTATGAGAAGTCGAAAATCCTTCGGATGCGTTGTCATAACTTTATATTATAACCATACCAACTTTGTACTTACTTAAATTTTCAACACACAACTGATGATGAAGAGAGTTCACCTACGCATTAATTTGTTTATAAGGGTCAAATTGGCTTTCACATATAGGTATTATGTAGATTATGTACAGGCAAGTATTGCGGTTTGGCGTGCTTCCATCGTCATATCCAATCCAATGTTTCTTTTGTTTTGGCAGACTACACTCATTGGCCTTGCCTAATATTCTTACTTTTCAGACAATTTATTTTTATTGTACGTATTATGCCTAGCCACTATTCTACTAGTGTTGTGAACGACTCCAGTTCCGGGATTATTGCAATGCGACTCGGGAGTCAAATAACGAGACTTGACTTCCATTTATTGCAGTTCGCCTGTAGCCTTTGTTCTTATATTCGCTGTGTTCTGTACGACTACTGTTTTGTATTTACTAAATATTGGGGTGTAAGCGGAAAGGTTCTCGAGTGGCGACCACGTACCGGAACACGCAGCGTGGGTAGACCCGTACATGCCGTGGCGTGGTAAAGGTCGCGGGAGTCCGCTGTACGCAGGTGGCACTGATCACTTTGGCACTCTTTGGGGGAGGCCTATGTCCAGCAGTGGACGTCTTTCGTCTGATATTACGATGATGATTGAGGTGTGCAATATAGAGTATTTATATTGTATTGATAGTCTATTTACCGCCGACTTGATGGTAGCTGGTAGAGACTGGATGGAGAAAACGGGAGATCAGGTCGTGTGGCGTAACTTGGTGCAGGCCTACGTCCAGCAGTGGACTGCAATAGACTGATGTATGTATTGTATTGCAAGACTTCTAAATACCTAACCAAGCCTCGCGATTATAGCGAGCTTGGCATTAGGACTCGAGTTAATTTCTGCGTTTGTAACGCACTTCTTTCCGAGCATTGCATGAGGATCTTCCATTACAAGAAGTAACAGAAATTAAATTTCTTGGGCTGACGTTAGACTGTCATGGAAGCTGGAAAGCACATACAAATAATCTTTGTAAAAATCTTAGTAAATATGTTTATGCTCTTAGGAAAATCTCAATTATGTCTTCCCAAAATACTGCGCTCTGTGCGTATCATGGCCAAGTATCTTCTATCCTGAGATATGGTTTACTGCACTGGGGTAATTCTTGTAATAAAAAAGATGTATTTATTTTACAAAAGAAATGTGTTCGATCTATTGCACGAGCAAAACATACTGATAGTTGCAAGCCTTTATTCAATAAATTTGGTATCTTAACTCTCCCTTCTATGTTTATATTGGAAGCGTGCATATTTGTTAAAGAAAATTTAAACCTCTAGGAAAATAGAAAAAAACCTGCCCCGAAACCATCAAAATAAATATGAGATACTTCCAAAACTCCCTGTAAAAACTGCCTATTATAATAAAAGCTTATATGTAATGGCTGCTAAGTTATTCAATAAGTTACCTGACTCAATTAAAAATCAGGGTGTAAAGGCGTTTAAAAAATCTTTAGTTCGAATACTGAAAAAGAGGGTGCCTTACAATATAAACGATTTTTTCGATATAGATTTCTCTACAACTTAGTAAGTGCCTTATGTTTTCTTCTTAGGTAAAAATTAAAAATGTGTTAATTAAGATTTAGATTTAAGTAAACTAATATTGTACGCCTCAAAGGCAAATTATAGTGATTCTACTAAAATACATAATGTAACCTTATTATAACACCTATAATTATGCAATAAATGAATTCTATTCTATTCTATTCTAGCACAGTCACTGGCCCCAGTATCAGTAACGAAGCAACATGAAATACGACAATGGGTGGGTGGAAACGTACGGGATTTGGGATCATGTGTATAGCGGCTCCTGGTCACGTTTTCTATAGACACGATATTTAGGTTAATCCCCTTTTTAACAGACTTCAAAAAAAAGGAGGAGGTTCTCAATTCGGTTGTATTTTTTTTATCATGTTTTTTGATCTCAATGTTTGTTACCTCAGAACTCCGTCATTTATGAGCCGATTCGTAAAATTGTTTTTGTTTGTAAGTATATGGTTCCAGGTTAGTCCCATATTTTTTTCAAATATCCAGTTGGATGATGGGATCCATGAGGAATTGAGGGAACTCCTCAATTATAATAGGCACGCGTGTAGTGATTTTGGTATTTTCTATTATAACTCGTGTATTTACACCCGGAAATCATAAATTTGGTGGAGTGGAATTGATGATGAAGACCACAGATGACTTACGGAATTCCTCAATTATATACTTAAAAGGACAAAAGCACGTCACAGATTCTGATAAGATTCCGTTGAAATTGCAACTATTGAAGTGCCAAAGGTGATCCTTGTGGAATCGACGGAAGTCCTCAAATATTATATTCTCTGATAGAGACTGGATGGAAAAAAACGGGAGATCAGGTCGTGTGGCGTAACTTGGTGCAGGACTACGTCCATCCCGTCCCGTCCCGTCTTTATATAAATATTCTCTGATAATCAACGCATTTGCTGCGGAAATCAGTTCATGTGGCAGATTGGAAAATAAATGTGGAAATGTTCTCGTGGCTTGGCAGAGTACTAAATTGAAGTCGGTTAAAACTTTGTTTTTAAAGTAAATTATTTAGTAGCAACTGCAATACGAGCACCAACAATAAGATCGTTGGCGTATGTTGAATTTTACTGTCTGTTGCTTTTATAAAAATAAATGATCGAATATAATCAAAAATGTTACAAAGCGTGTCCTAATATCGAATAATCTGCAGTGCTTTAAAATAAGAACATGAGGGAGATGTTGAGAGACTAAATCCACCCCATTGCATTGCCAGCCCCGTTCGCAACTCGTGCTATTCTCGAACATACGTCCTTTAGTGTGGCGATGCCACGTTGGCCGCCTTTGTTACAAATTTTAACGTACTGAATGGAGAAAATATGTCGAAAGTGAAAATTAAAGTGTATGTTATTGTAATTTTTTGAAGCCTACAGAGTGACGTGTTGCATCTGAATGTTAATCAATCAATCAATCAATCTTTATTATCAGACCATGTGATCCATAATTTGTTAGTAGTATTATACTCACAGACTAGGGTTAGGGTGATTAAAACTAAAAACACGTAGTAATTAAAATATAGAAAATATACAAAGATTATATGCACCATCCCTCGACACTGGTTACTTCTACATGGAGTTTGCTCCAATGCCTCAGTAATGGCGCATCAAGTTTATCAACCAACGTTTTCAGGATGCTATTATCACTGCCACTCAGTCTCCGCATTAGTGACGCCGACCACTAATAACAACATACATATATATTAATACATTATTTATATAATGTATATGTTGTTTGACGACCGGTTAGCCTATACTATTTTTTTTTTAAGATTAGAATTAACTCTCAAACGGGTAAACAAAGAAGCAGTGGTCGTAAACCGTCCTTCTTCGATTTCGACCGATACCACTGAATTTCTTGGAACTTATGTACATACGAGTAGGTACATATCATTTGATATTTACCGATAGCTGAACGCATAGTTTTCACATTTATTACTAATTTGTTGGCAAAACTGTAAGTTATAAGTGTTTATAAGCAAGATGGCGGCAATAGAAATAAAATAAATAGAAATCACAACCGACTCAACCGACAACAATATGAACTCGAATGAAAAACCCACATGACTGATAGTTGACAAATAGTGACAGTGACGTTTAACCCCTCGTATGCGGATGTCAAAATTGTGCAATCAAATTATGACTTTGATACGTAAAACAATGGGTTCAAATGCTTTGCACGGATCCGTGTCTAAGCATACGACGGGTTAAAAATAGACCATTGTGTGAGAACTCTGCCTCTTTAGGTTTTTTAATGTACAACCTTTCCATGAAAAATTTCAAACGCAATTTATTAAAATTCTTATCTTTTCATCTTAGAATATAAATTAACTAATATTATGTTTCTTATCTGTTCACAACACTGAGTAATGTATGTATTAATAAAACATGATAATAAATACGTGATATTTATTAACTCGTATTCACTGTTCGATCCGCAGAATGTGCCCGATAAAAAACCTTATATCTCGTTCTGCAAAGGTCTCTCTAATGCTAAAAAAACAGAGTATAGTGGGTAGTGACGCTGCCTACGAAGCTGAAGGTCCTGGGTTCGAATCCCGGTAAGTGCAAATATTTGTGTGAAGAGCATGAATATTTGTTTCTGAGTCATGGAAGTTTTCTATGTATTTAATTATTTATATCTATTATATATATCGTCGTCTAGTACCCATAACACAAGCCTTAATGAGCTTACTATGGGACTAGGTCGATCTGTGTAAGATTGTCCCCTAATATTTTTTTATTTATATGTAATTTTACTTGTTATTGGAATTTTACTCAACCCACGCTAAAAATATACGGGGAGCGTGGGAGATTAACCCCGTGCGGCGGCAGCGGGTTTCAGTTGGATAAAATGTTTGCTTTTTTCCAGTGTACGGAATTCAATTACTTATCTACCTGTTTAGTTGAGTAATAGTATCAGAGGTTATGCATCTGGCTTAAATGGCTCTTTATCAGCCAACTCAAGTTAGAGGGCAATGCAATGATCATTCATTAATCTAAGTTTGGAGTGACATTAAATTAAATGATTAGGTACTGTATTATTGTATACAGTTCTCTGCTTCAGCTTGGGCCGAAATTCTTTCGTTCGTGATGTCGAGCTGTTGTCCTCTACAGCTCGCATTTAACAACAGATTCTCGAGGAAAGGCTTTGCTGGAAATGTATGGGCAACTGGTGCCTTTTTTAATGGCACACTAACGCCACCTTGTTAGATGTGTAGAGTACTTCCATACAAACAATAAATACTATGGCAGCTCAGCTCTAAAATACATCCGTCTCGAGTTACGCGTCCTAATCTATAATAGTATTCGACCATTAAAAGTAACTCATATTCTCAGTGTTCATTTATTTATTTATTTATTTATTTATTTATTTATTGAAAAACAGGTTACATAACATTACAGTTTACACCAATGCGTCATGAACCGAACAATATTTATTTTGACGGCGAAACGGCGTGGCCCCGTTGTTCCGACATCTCGGGTGTTGGATTTGGTAGGTTGCCCCGGAACCGACGACACACGACACCTTTCGGCCAGAAATCAGCACAGATAATATTCATAATTAGATACGCCTGCGCTATATTTGACTTTCATAAATAAATATTAGGGGATAAAGAAGCTCAATTATGATAAAATTACTTATATGAACACAGCAAAAAAAAAATATATATATATATACTTACATACTTACACAGTTCAGATGCATGCTCATACACTTAAAAAAAAACAAACTCAAAAACATGTTATTTATAACTCACTCACACACACTCACAGTACTAATAAAAATAAGAACAAACATTGTTTATAAACTATTTCGGTTATGTGTTAACAAGAGTTTAAACAGGTATATAAATATAATGAAGCATTTGTTTCTCTATAAAACATGTTTGTAATAAGTAGCATGTAGGCCACATCCAGATAAGCCTACTCGGCGCGCGGTTTAGTGGCCGTGCAACGTGAATACTTCGCGAACACTTGTTGCCCTACCCGTTAATTTCGGGTCTATCGGGTGAGTGTAAAAATTAGTACCTGCATGATGGCAAATTTAAAACGTTGCTATTGTTGAATTATGATTATAAATAAGTTACTTCTTGTGCATTACTTCATGTAACCACAACTACCCTACTACTGGACTAGTTTAAGTTCCTATGTAAGTGAATTGTATAAATTCTTATGGGAATAAATCTCTTGAAACCGAAACCGATTATATACCCTCAAAGTTATGAAATTTAAGATCAAGCGTTTTAGATTTTTTCATGAAATATTATTATTCTTTATTTTCTTTTCAAATATTTCGACGACCGCTTTACCCTAGTTGGTAGAGTGACCCTGCCTACGAAGCAAGAGGTCCTGGGTTTGAATCCCGGTAAGGGCAGTTATTTGTGTGATGAGCATGAATGTTTTCTTTGTATTTCAGTATTTATTTCTTTATTTACATATGTATGCTTATCATAGTCTAGTACCCATAGTACAAGCTTTGCTTAGTTTGGGACTAGGTCGATTTGTGTAAGATTGTCCGCAAATATTTATCATTATTATTTTAATAATTATTTTCTTACCAGCTTCAGACCATGTTCGGCATTAACACTCATTTTGATATAGTGCCATGTCTGTTTCATACCGGTTATTAAAAAGCCAAGAAATTATATTAAAGGATTTTCTTTATTTTTGGTATTTATTTGAGGAAGTATTTATTTCTCTATATTTATTAAAAGGTGGAAAAAAATACTTGAGTAATTTAAATTAAGTACTCCTATTACTGCTGCTACTGATCTGTTACATATTGATTCGATGAGATCGATAAATGGGTGAGGACCAAATTCTTGGCCAGCAGTTAGCCTGGTTAGTCGGTAATTAGCCATACAAACTGAAGAAGTGAATAAAGTTAAAAAAGAACAAAAATGTACCATATATTTGTATGGTTAATTTTCGTGTCACAACGGAAAACTTTAATAGAAAATTTAATTGAGTGAGTTAAGCTGGCCAAGAATTTGGTCCTCACCCAAATATTCTGATATCCGATTTTTTATCGCAAATTGTAACGTTTCCAATTTTCTAAATCGAATGACTTTTTTTATTGAACTATTCCAATCAATCCTCCCTAGTTCTATCAGTTTGTGTATTTTTTATAAAAACAAAATGCCGTTAACAATGTTTACGAGCCCATGCTGTCCCTAAGGCTAGGCGGCCAGGCCCAATAACAATCTGGATTTACTATAATTCAGCATAAATGGAAAATCGACAGAATCATACGTCGCATCTGAAATTATCCACATGGCAAATTATCCAGCATCAATAATGCTAAGCATTTTAAGACGTTATGCGGAGTAAAGTTGACAAACTTGACGTTAAAAGAGCATTTTTTTTTTTAATAAATGAAACATAAAACTTGAGGCATAATTTTATTTTTCCTATTTTGTTACATTTTTTTATTACTTGCCTTGTTTGTATAAACATTATTGCAAATGCTTATATTCGTTGAAAAAATAGAAAATCATACAGGATGTCCGAAAAGTCAACGTCAAGTCGAAAACGGATGATAGGCGACAACAACAGTTATCAATTACTGTTTAAACTTTAAACTTGGACTTTAAAGTTTAAACAGTAATTGATAACTGTACTTTAAAATTACAAGCATACCTCTCTGGGAAAAACACATGATGTAATTTTTGGAGACCATCTCCCGTTACACAAAAGATCCCGGCACAGCTTCGCGGGCATTACTGAGGTTGAGGGGGACTAAAAATAGCGTCCATAACCTCTTGAGTACATTCGTACGACTGTCACAGTTTGCCTTGAAAAGGATTTGTTACGTGCTGATCCGGAAGGTGCAGCGTGGGTAGACTCCCCACAAGGTGGACTGAAGACCTGGTAAAGGTCGCGGGAGTCCGCTGAATGCGGCTAGCGCAGGACCGGTCGCACTCTTTGGAAGCGTATGTCCAGCAGTAAATAAATAAATAAATTAAATTAATATTAGGGGAAAATCTTACACAAATCGACCTATTCCCAAACTAAGCAAAGATTGTATTATGGGTACTAGACGACGATAAACATACTTATATAGATAAATAAATACTTAAATACATAGAAAACATCCATGACTCAGGAACAAATATTCGTGCTCATTACACAAATAAATGCCCTTACCGGGATTCGGACCCAGGACCTCTTGCTTCGTAGGCAGGCTCACTACCAACTAGGCTAAACCGGTCTTCAAAGCAAACGTCTTTCGGCTGATATCCCGCGTTACTTTAATACCTGGTCTCTCGTACACGCCGTATGGTATTGTAGGGATGATGTGCACGTGTAGACTTCCTCACCTGTGCCTCGTGCAGTATCCTCGTGCCGTGTACATCGGTGGACCGCCTCTTGCCCCAGCCCAGGATGACGCAGCTGGTGTGCGGCGAGAGGGTCTCCGTCTCGGCGGGGAGGCACGCGATCCCGTGCCCGAGGTCCGGGCGGGCGGCGCCGGGTAACCTGGTATAAGGAAAAGATTCAGTGCTTCTATTTTCCTGAGGTGCTGATTAATTTTAAATAGGGCGTCGATTGCTGTAAATCCATTGAGAACTGTCAAACTTGCCATACAATCAGATTTTTACGGAAACATCTTACGGTTAAACCCACTATAATGTCTTTGTTTTTACAAAAAATATGTTTTTAAGACTACCTTTTACTAGTATTGCAGACTGTACTTACATGGCACGGTTAACCACTACTATGTATATTAATATGATTAAGTAGGTGAAAAAGTATTTTTTTTATACCTACTGCTTATAGCCCGACAAGTCCCTATTAAACCCTGAGGTAGTGTCGCTGTGAACCGCAATATATATGACAATAATGTGCATACGTCATCTATAGTCGGGACAGTGTGTATTGGCATTGTGTTGCTTGTCGAATGTAAAAATTATATGCTTTATAATAAATACTTATTCATCCATATCTGGTTCCAAGTACGTATTCGATATTTAAATATTATTCAGATTGTGACTCCGAAGACTCTGACTCTGATGTGTCCCTTAAGTCGCTCGCTTATAAGACCGCCGAACTCAATTTATAAAACGTTCAGTCTGGGATTCGACTAAAGAACCTTTTTCTATGTCTTCGTCTTCAATTTGAATTACAATATTTTAATAAGAAAAAAAAATTAGTACTAGTTAAATCCAACCAAACTAACCAGTTCAATTACTACCTACGACTGCACTATAAAATGTCAGTACCGGTCATGTCAACAACCAATTTCAAGACATTGTTTATAGAAATACTAGACAATCCCGCATCCTCTTTTTGCTGTAAACATTCAATTATATTCGAAATAAGCCTTCTGACATCACTATGGATTGTTATCGACATATTTAATGTATTTAATCATAATCATAATCGTTTTTCATATCATAATTTATTTTACAAATCGCGGTGTATTTCGTCTTCCTTGCTGTTTGTTTACATCGGTGACATTCGATGACTTCCAACGTCTGTTGTCAAAGCGTACTCACTTTGCAAGCAAAATAAATTGGACTAAAAATCCACATCATGGCTAGGATCAAAAAAAAACTTGTCAGGCTATACATAATAATATTAATAATTAATAACAATAAACATACTGATTACTTATTTTTATTCGAACTTAAAGTTCAATAAAAGCTAACAACAGGATCACCGATGAACACTCGTAGTAATAAATCGGATAAATATCCTCGAGATATCCAGGTCATACAAAATTGTCTGTATTCAAGATGATTACTGAGAATTAATCAAATAAATAAAATAAAATAGAAATTTTATTTATATAATATAGTTGTTTAATATAATAATTTGTAATTAAACTTCATGCTAAGTGGCCGGATTAAATAACTCCACCAATGATCTTTAGGCGAGCATAACATATTCAAGGTACAGGATATTCATAATAAAGTAGATAAAAAAATTAAAACGCCATTTCAATTGAGAAACCACATTATTGCTCATATCCTTGTTTTGACAAAGTAACAAGCCAACTTAACTTGTATTATAAATACACTACAGATAAATTACCAATTCGTGACTGAATTTATAAAACCTCTGTCTGTATTCGGTAGACGGTGGATCCGTCTACGTTATTTTTAATAATAATAAACCGCCACGTATATCTTTTAACGTTACAATCAAAGACACATCTTACATTTAGTACTAATGTGTTACCTGCTAAAATTCTCCTTTAGATACAGATTTCTTCTTTAGAGTCAGGGCGACAACTGCTGAACTTTACAAAAATATCAAAAAGAACGAGAGGACCAAATTCTTGTAGGACGATCCATCATGTTGCATTTGTCGCTCACCTATGACAAGGCCTTAGGTCGGTGCCTTTATAACCGACCTTGTCCCCCTTATCAAAACAAACATAAAAGTTGATGCCTCAGAACTTACCCAGCTATTCACACAAATCAGTCTCGATCCATTACACACAGCAAATCAGGCTACTATAACTTTATTGATAAATGAAGCTATTCAGAAGTCAACGACGTCTTTCCACTCTATTAGCTGATGCATAAATTGTACGCTTGTTGGAATAAAGGCATATCCGGCTGATGCGGTTACGGTTAGGGACTTGGTCGATTCGATCAGGGGCTTTTTACATTAAAATTCGATAGGAACAATTAATTGACCTTACCTCAGCATGCAACGTCATTGACGATCGTGTCAGGATCGTATAGCGAATGGATGACGGCATCCGTGACCTTCATCTCCATCTCCCCCCGGCTTCACAGCAACAGGTCATGTTCGCTGAGACGAATGTACGGCCGCTTTCGAACACAGTGTGTTAATTTACCAGCGGAGATACATTTAAACAAATAATCCTTACCTCAGGATGGCAACATCATTGACGACCGTGTCAGGATCGTACAGCGGATGGATGACGGCTCCCGTGAGCTTCATCTCCACCTCCCCCGGCTTCGCAGCAACAGGTCATGTCCGCTGAGACGAATGTACAGCCGCTTTCGAACACAGTGCGTTAATTTACCAAAGGAGATACATTTAAACAAATACTCCTTACCTCAGCATGGCAACATCATTGATGACCGTGTCAGGATCGTATAGCGGATGGATGACGGCTTCCGTGACCTACATCTTCACCTCCCCCCGGCTTCGCAGCAACAGGTCATGTCCGCTGAGACGAATGTACAGCCGCTTTCGAACACAGTGCGTTAATTTACCAGAGGAGATACATTTAAACAAATACTCCTTACCTCAGCATGGCAACATCATTGACGACCGTGTCAGGATCGTATAGCGGAAGGATGACGGCTTCCGCGACCTTCATCTCCACCTCCCCCCGGCTTCGCAGCAACAGGTCATGTCCGCGGAGACGAATGTACAGCCGCTTTCGAACACAGTGCGTTAATTTACCAGAGGAGATACATTTAAACATATACTCCTTACCTCAGCATGGCAACATCATTGACGACCGTGTCAGGATCGTATAGCGGATGGATGACGGCTTCTGTGACCTTCATCTCCACCTCCCCCCGGCTTCGCAGCAACAGGTCATGTCCGCTGAGACGAATGTACAGCCGCTTTCGAACACAGTGCGTTAATTTACCAGAGGAGATACATTTAAACAAATACTCCTTACCTCAGCATGGCAACATCATTGACGACCGTGTCAGGATCGTATAGCGGATAGATGACGGCTTCCGTGACCTTCACCTCCACCTCCCCCCGGCTTCGCAGCAACAGGTCATGTTCGCTGAGACGAATGTACAGCCGCTTTCGAACACAGTGCGTTAATTTACCAGAGGAGATACATTTAAACAAATACGCCTTACCTCAGCATGGCAACATCATTGACGACCGTGTCAGGATCGTATAGCGGATAGATGACGGCTTCCATGACCTTCATCTCTACCTCCCCCGGCTTCGCAGCAACAGGTAATGTTCGCTGAGACGGATGTACAGCCGCTTTCGAACACAGTGCGTTAATTTACCAGCGGAGATACATTTAAACATATACTCCTTACCTCAGCATGGCAACATCATTGACGACCGTGTCAGGATCGTATAGCGGATGGATGACGGCTTCCGTGACCTTCATCTCCACCTCCCCCCGGCTTCGCAGCAACAGGTCATGTTCGCCGAGACGAACGTATAGCCGCTTCCGAACACAGTGCGCAGCAGTCACTACCCAGCGGAGAGATATTAGGGTACCTCCGCAGAATGCTTCCTGTGAATTGTGGAGATTTAGGATTAGCTTGCGGTTTACTAGGACACATATGTCCGATGTGTTTGACGAAGCAAGCTTTTAGTTACATGCTTCTTAAAGCTCATTACGGCAGGTATTCCGCTGTCCTTGTTTTTCTTAAAGGGAGAATAAGATTATCCCAACTCCTCTTATGCGCCAATGTTATTGAGCCATTTAGCCAACTGGAAGTCAATTTGATGCTTAAATTTTGAAATATTTGTATGACTATAACTTGAGTATAAGTTATAGTCATACAAATATTTCAAAATGTAAGCATCAAATTGAGCACTAGTTGGTTGATAAGCTCAATAAAATTCGTTTAACACAATCTTGGAAAAGTATTTACCTGTAAGCTAGCTAGCTGCTAGTTGAGATATATATAATTTTGAATACGAGCAGAATCGCTTTGATGATGTTAAGCTAAGCTGACAAGTTTCATAAATATCCGTTCATTATGTTTGTGCGTAAAAAAGAGGTCCGACGCAAAATTCAATATTTCATAATGGATTTAGTAGGATAGCAGTCATTAAGGTGTTGATGTTAGCGCAACAAACTTGAGTAAACACTACTTCGTAACATGACTCAATTATTCTCTGTGCTTTCATCTTTTCATCAGTTTTTCAATGGAGATTACTTCTTGTCCATTGAACGCGATAAAGGCTCCATACTTACGTGTAATTGACGAGCACTTTTTTACAGCAACGTTGCACACGTCATCAATGGTAAGGGGAACGGTAACGGTAAAGGTGGTAACGACAGGAGATGGAGCAAACACGTTCTTGAATGGAAGCCTCGCTCGAAGAGTCAGGTCGGCAGGCTCCCGGCAAGATGAGCGGACAACATAATAACTACTACTTAGAAAAGTTGAAAAACCCCCGACATTTTCATTTCAAAGTCCAATATCTCAAAAACGATTGAACAGATTTTCATAAAACAAGGTTAAGAACACTCGGGATAAAATTATCTATGACACCAAAAAAACCGCATTCAAGTCGGTCCATCCGTTTCGGAGCTACGATACCACAGACAGATACACAGATACACAGACACGTTAAACTTATAACACTCTCTTTGCCTCGGGGGTTAAAAACGATCGCAGGGCCAGTCTGGGGGCGAGCTACGGTAAATTGGGCTGAATGGAAGAAAATTGGAGAGTTGTATGCCCAACGGTGAGCGCATAAGCTGAAGAAGAAGAATAGTAACAAAATATTATCTGTGTATTTTGTGAGATAGCTGCATCGAAAGTATTCAAAAGCTGTTGTAATTTTTAATTCCGGTAAACTCACGAATACTACATAATAATAAAAAATAATTCGTTAGGCCAGATGTTTTATAATTTTTAAAAACATCTGCTAGAGATTTGGACAACAGGTTGTTCTTTATTTGTTACTCGTTATTATAATGTTAATCTTTACTAAATAATGTTACATTCATTAACATATTAGAAAACCCCAAATTGTATTATTTAATTACGGTGATTTCCAACTATGGCCGTAAGCCGAATGGTTTTGCCTTACACGATAACACGCCTCACGTTAAATTGCTCAAAATGGCCAACTGACATTTGTAGTATTTACATTTCTGTATGTAGTCATAAAAGATCTTACCCAATTTAAGAACTCTTTACACAATTTAAGTACCGCTATTAAGTATTAAACAGCGAGGATGAGTTTGGAATTGGAATAGCAGCAGTCAGTTCGTATAAACTTTGGCGTCATTATACCTAATGGCAAAACTGTCCCCACCCCCACCACCTCCAATCCCATTCCAATCAAGGTTTCAGGGGTATTACCCAAGTAATGGTTCTCTGATATTAGTCCAGTCAATGAACTGGCAACTTATATGAAAAAAAAACAATTATGGAAATAATTTATTACTTATAGCTGTTTTTTTGTAAGTATCCGTTACTTAGAAAAAAACATCTATAATATATTATTTCCAAAATTGTTTTTTATTCATAGAAGTTGCCAGTTCATTGACTGGACTAATATCAGAGAATAATATGAATTAAATAGTTACCTAGACACAAAATTTTTTCAGACTAAAATCGCTGTATAGAATTAGGAAGTACCTGAATGAAGGAGTAAGGGAAATACTCATTGAAACTTTAGTCCTGTCACAGCTGAACTACGGCGATGTCGTGTATGGCCCAAGGCTTTTGGAGAAAACCAAAAAATCTATCCAGCGTGTGCAAAATGCATGTACTCGATTCTGCTATGACATACCGAAACGAGACTATATTACGCCACACCTTAATGCCAGAGGAATATTAAATATGTCAAGCCGAAGGCAGATACACCTTGCGAACACCGTACGCAGAGTTATCGAGTTCGAAACGCCGCAATACCTGTTTGATGAGCTGAAGCCGATCAGATCCTCACACAAAAGACCACTGAGAAGCCACAGAGAATTCAAACTTGTTGTTCCGCAACACAACACAGCACTCTACAGAGGGGGTTTTAAATTTGCCGCAGCTAAAATTTGGAATGACCTGCCGCCGCCTTTAAGGCAACCTATGTACTACCTTAAATTTAAAAAATTACTGCGAGCTCATTTCCTCGAACTGCAGAGGCAAATTTAAAACCCACGCAACACACAACACGACACGACACACAAAACAGCAACAGATCACACAACAACGAACACACATACATATACAATCGTTATATATATACGTAAAATACAGATAGACAAGACGTTTATTAACATTTGTTTTTATTTATAGTATTTATTTATTTATAGTATCTATTTATTTATAGTATTCTTATACATCTAAACACTTAACACAAGAATAATATGATCGTAGAGCAATCATTTACCAATTTAACATTAAGTACGTGTATAAGATAGACGTAGTGTTACGACCAACCCTGTCGAAGGGACTCGTCTGAAAACCAGCGCAAGGCTTCAAGCCTTGCATATGCTGAGACGAGCACCCATTGCCCAACCTAACGCAATTTAGTATTTAGTAAGTTATATTTTGTGTATTTTTTTTTTGGCAATAAATGATTTGAATTTGAATTTGAATTTTGAATTTGAAAATCCAACAAAATTTCAGACATCAAAAAAATATAATTAACCTGCTTCTGAAAAGTCGGACAAAATACTAATAAATGTCACACAATTACTGCGACGTGTTGCGCAATTTCGTGGTGTCAGGTAACCGACCGCGAAAACGTCGGGACTTGCTGACTCCCTTCGGCCAAAATTCTTCCTTAGTGAAGGTCGATACGAGTAGATGGTCCGTTGGAACTCTGACCACAAAGGAATTAAAATTCACATCATGTCTCGCCTCCAACCTCACGACCCTCAGGATGAATCCGGTCTTCACGCGCACATACTCCACTACTTCCTCTGCCTTCGTAGTGTAGTTCACCCGGGACACGTAAAGCTGTGTCGAAGGTGTAGCAGGACGCAGCAGGTGATTTGGTCCAGTCGGTGCGGTACCGCACAGATTCCGACAAGTAGGCTTCTTATAAAGGTCGTATGAACTAACTACATACTCGTACACAGACAATGAAAAGTCCTTACAAATATCTTAAGAAATGCTCAAATAGACCTCTTCAGGTATATATATAGGTATAGGCTATTTGATTCAGCATCCAGCAACCTCTTCAGGTTCAAAGAATTCAATCGGTAGCCATTTTCCCACTGAGCGATTCTTTTCAATTCTATTTCTCAGTGCGGTAACGAATGCCTTTCTGTTAAACAAGGCTTTAGACGCGAAAGTAGCGTGCAAAGTGAACTCCTGGAATTCAATTTATGTCGTCTGAAAGGCTTTCTTCAACCATGCTATCAACCAGTCCACAAGTGCAAGTACAATCGACAATAGGCACTATACGCAGAATAATATTTGGGAAAAATGATTTGCAAAAACCTGAATAAGGTTTATTTATTTGCATCAGGCATCAAGGTCCATACCACACAGACTAGCACACAATATCAATACACAAAACATAAATAACACAATAATACTTTACGGTCGCGGTATATACGCCGGCGGGCAGCGCGGTCATAGTCATAGTCATTTATTAATTGAACAATAAGTATGCTATACACACGAAAAGGGAAACTCTTTTTTATATACGCCGGCGGGCAGCGCGGTCATAGTCATAGTCATAGTCATTTATTAATTGAACAATAAGTATGCTATACACACGAAAAGGGAAACTCTTTTTTATATACGCCGGCGGGCAGCGCGGTCATAGTCATAGTCATAGTCATTTATTAATTGAACAATAAGTATGCTATACACACGAAAAGGGAAACTCTTTTTTATATACGCCGGCGGGCAGCGCGGTCATAGTCATAGTCATAGTCATTTATTAATTGAACAATAAGTATGCTATACACACGAAAAGGGAAACTCTTTTTTATATACGCCGGCGGGCAGCGCGGTCATAGTCATAGTCATAGTCATTTATTAATTGAACAATAAGTATGCTATACACACGAAAAGGGAAACTCTTTTTTATATACGCCGGCGGGCAGCGCGGTCATAGTCATAGTCATAGTCATTTATTAATTGAACAATAAGTATGCTATACACACGAAAAGGGAAACTCTTTTTTATATACGCCGGCGGGCAGCGCGGTCATAGTCATAGTCATAGTCATTTATTAATTGAACAATAAGTATGCTATACACACGAAAAGGGAAACTCTTTTTTTTTAAGTCAGCTGATAAATTGCTATGCTAGGTACCTACTTAAATAAAAAAAAAACAAAATGCTGATTGATTATTTTATCATCATAAAAATAAAAACTGGGTTCGCTTAGCCCTAACTCGTGTTCAACAATTACGATTTGTAATTACACGCCCGAAAGGCAGCAGTAATAAATTATTAACAAAGTTTTCAAGTTAATAACCCACAACTTTATTATGAAGGTCCCACCGTGAATTCCGATTTAGTTGAAATATCTTCGTATACCTACCTAACTAGGCAAACATTCCCTGCACAGCGTGAATTAAATTGTAATCATTTAACTATAAAGCTTTATACTGTTTTCACTATGATTCACTTCTGGTACCTAGGAGCTATAAGAATTGTAAATTTGTCATCATTCGATATTTTCAATGTATTACAGTGGCACGGAGGCTAGGTCAGTGATCAGAACAATATACAGGACGAGTCGTGAATGTTGCACCAAAACGAAATCAAAATATCTCTGTTTCCTACTACATTTTTGTGACTGTATTAATAAAATCTGATAAATAATGTTTTTAAAAATGTGATGAAAACGTATTTTTTTTACTAATATCTTATTTTAAGTGTCTTTTTAAAGAGAACCACTACATCGAACTATAACGTTATTTTTTGAGGCAAATTTATACTTAACTTTATTTACTCGGTTTAGCGTCGATTGTTTTGATAACAAATACGCTTAATTCTTTTTTTTATTGAAACGATCAATTGTATACACTTATCAATCGGTATCTTGTATAACCAATTCAACTAAAATCACAGACGTCATTCCCGCTTATTCCCACCACTAAGAAGTTTTTTTTTATTTCAAGACACAACATTAAATTTTACATTTTAAATTTAAAAACATTAATTAAATTTTAAACATTAACTTCGTATATTTAAGCTGACAAAATAGACTTCAAGACAAAAGGTGATAAATGTCTTGGGGTATTTTCGATATATTTTTGGGTGAGAGTATGGTTCGACACTTTAAAAGTCAACATTTATGAATATAGGTTTGGAGCAAATAGTATTTAAAAATATTGCTCGATTTAGAAAAAAAAATATTTGAATATTTTTTTTAAGGATAATTTAAAAGGTAAACACGTGGGGTACCTAATTTCGAAGTACTGCAAAGATGGTGGTTCAAGGTAAAATAATAATAATATTTTTTGTACTTATTTTCCCCCCTCATTGATTCATGATCGATGGTGTCAATGTGACATAGAAATAGAAATGTTTATTGTGTGTCTCATGTCTCATGTTTTGTGATTAGTTTTAGTTACTTAAAAATATAATGGCTTAGGCTAGTTCCTGTAATGTTACATGTTTTCTTAATAAATAAATAAATAAATAAATAAATGATGAACATGTTGTTTTTTTAATATTTTACATTAAACAAATCTAAATTACCCCATGTCAACTAGGACTCAGGAACCTGACAAGCTGAACTGATAAGTAGAAGACAAAGCTAACAATAGGGACAAAAGCATTGTTCTAAATATAAACTGTTTACGGCCACTCGGACATCTTAAAACCATCTCACTTATACCTAATAGTGTGGGCGCTAACGTCAAAAGTTAATTAATAACAATCCCCCGCCTCTAGATAAGTTTGTCGTAAAGATCTGCGCTGTGGGTTTCTTGCCCTTGCATACATTCCGAATGTTGGGGACCCCATAGACTCTATAACCGCGTTTTTTTTTTTTTTTATACAACGCCGGTGGCAAACAAGCGTACGGCCCGCCTGATCGTAAGCGGACACCGCAGCCTATAGACGCATGCAACTCCAAAGGAGTAACATGGGCGTTGCCGACCCTTGATATGTTTGAGGATTCGCCGTGTTGCCAGCTCAAGGAACAAATTCCCTCGCTCTCAACACAACGCATCCTCGGGAGCTCTGGCGACCTTGCTCACCTCCAGGAACACAACACTACTACAGAGCGAGTAGTAGTGTTATTATGGCCTTAAAGGATGCTTGCTTTTATAGATTCCAACAGGCATAGTATTAATTATAGCACTCCCAGAGAAACATTCACTCCCCATCTTACACCCCTCCGGGTTAAAACTAAAAGTACGTATCTATCCTGTATTAATTCCAGGACCTCGAACTGTCCGCATACATACCTACCAAATTGTGTCACAGTCGGACCAGGCTTAGGCTGGTCCGATTGTGACACAATTTGGTAGATATGTATTTCCGGGTAAGGCTGAAAATGTAACAGACTGGAATTTTCTTTTTTTTAATAACACGACGGTGGCAAGTGGCAAACTAGCATGTGGCATCATCATCATATCAGGCCAAAGACGTCCACTGCTGGAAATATTTAGGCCTCCCCCAACGGCTGGTGGTAGCCGGATCTTCGCACCCCTGCATGCGGCATGCCTGATAATAGTCAGCCACCATAGCCTATGGCCGGTTGCGACTTCAGAGCTTTCTGCCCCAAATATGAGCGAGATGACATTCCGTGTGCCCTCCCTGAGATACTCTACTGACCTTGTAGCGGTTAAGAACAGCGACCTGCCACGGCCACTTGCCGGGCGGCGCAGGCCTGCCACCGATGATGCGCAGCATGCCGCGCAGCCGCGCACGCGCCGCCCGATGCCCTAGATGCCCACATTCTGGCTGCGTCCCCGTCACCCGCGAGTCTTCCGGGTGAATCGCCATCGCTGGTGGTGGCATGGTTTCTTCTACGTGCGAGTGGGTGTTGGTTTTTTCTGGAATAGTGATGTTTTTTTATATTATAACTGGAAGAAACCAATCAAAGGCCTTGCAGCCTATTACATAATGTAATAACAGTGTTAAGGGGCTGACAAGACCTAATTTTGTTGAAATTGATGTTTTTAAGCAGTTTTTTAAGAAAAGAAAAAATGTATGTTAATATTCACCATATTTCAAAGAGCGTGGACGGGCTCGATACATAATTGGACGAAATCGGCTCGATAGAAAATAAATCATCTTAAACGGTTCTATGTCTTTATTTTTTTGACGTCCCAAACTGCAATTAAAAATATGAAGTCAACATATTCATACCTAAACCGCTAACGAGTCACATTTCTCAAATAATCCACACTTTTTTTTATTTCAATATTTATGCACTATTATCTTCAAAAACCGGGCCGCCCAGTGACACTCGCTCTCGTTTAAAATAACATTGCGAATTCGGCGCACCCGGCCGGGGCAAGTAACCTGTACCTTGCAGAAAACTGCAGCCAAACAACCTGCCCACTTATAACTACACTAGCTTTTGCCCGCGACTCCGTCCGCGTGGAACTCGTTTATATATCGTAGCTCCATACAAACTTTCACCCCACATTTCACCCCCTTGGGGGATGATATCCGGGATAAAAACTATCCTATGTCCTTCCCCCGGATTCAAACTATCGCCGTACCGAATTTCATCTAAATCGGTTCTGCAGTTTAAGCGTGAAGAGGTAACAGACAGACAAACAGACAGACTGACACACTTTGGAATTGTAATATTAGTATGGATAATATTATAATAATATATATATTATATATATATATATTATATATATTAAGTAATATATAAGTAATAAGTAAAAAGTATATAAGTATGGATAGTCAATCAATTCAATTCAATTTTTAAAAAAATGGCTTCCATCTAAGGTAAGATGATTTCGCCAATGTCAAGTTTGCTTATAAAGCGACGTTGTTCGGTAGTTTGTCAGTCGTCAATAATGCAATCAGCGTCAGAAGCTCCGCTTGAGAAGCAAGGCGTCCACCGCTGACCGCATCCCCGACGAAAGACCGTATGGATAGTCTGTATGTCGTTTATGCCCTTTATAAAAATAGATAACAGAAATAACTTATTCATCATAAGCCCTTATAAAATCTGTAAAACATAAAAGCATGTTAGATAAAGTGTTAGTACCGTGCAAGTTCACCTGGGTCCTTTCGGCGCATGCGTCGGCGAATCCAGCGGTGGCAGAAACTGCCTTCCAGGTAGCAGAGAGCGGTCTGTCGGATCACCTTCTTGCCACACAGCGCTGGCCGGCGGCAGTACCTGCCAATGTAGCATGAAATAAGTACCTATACGTCAAAAATGTTTTTGGTACAACCTTTTGTCAACTGTACTTTTTTGCACTTTCATCAACCGCTGTCACGCACAATTGATCGCTTTTGAGAACGCGCGATCACTTAAAGATAGGTAAGCCATATTTATACAACGTCTTACATAATTCCCCATGAAAAAGAAAATATTTATTTAACCGAAAAAAGTGCCAACCCTAATAACCTGTCACGTCAAATAAACTAAATGTTCCTACCTATAGATACTGTTTATCATTTGTACCTCAGTTAAAATAATTAAAAACCGTTTTACTCTAAAAAGGTTGGCAATCTCAATAAAAGGAAATCACACCACTTTAAGTACTTAAAAAATACACATTATTGAATGAAAAAAAACCGATTTGTTGATTTTATTACTACCTCATAATTATATAAATCTTATATAAGGTCGTCATGGCCGTAAAAATCATGCTCTGGCAACACTCGTGCTTTATACGTCAGATGTCACGTCAACTAACCGTTGAGGTTTGTGTTCCAAGCCAAGCATTAATTAGTGTTTTCTGTGTTTTAAGGCATTATTTCAGTACTTACAAATAAAACGTTATTCTGTCCGATTTATTTTTTGATTTTATGTTGTTTTTGCAACATTTGACAACGCAGGAGACCATTGTTTGTTTTCTTAGTTGTCACGGAAAACGTGTCAACATGACGGCGTCGCGACACGCAGCGAGGAGGTTAGTAGCTTGGTTTTGTTTGTATATGTGTGCGTGAGCGTGTATCTACTTATAAAGCTTGGTTTTGTTCGGCGTCACTAGACTATTCGTAATGCTCCGTCTGTATTTTTACTTGGTCTGAGCGTTGTAGAAATCGTAAATGGCTGTGTGGTCTCCAATACGGACAGAAGAGTCAATGTACTTGGGTTCGATCACCTCACTTCAAGTAGAATATTTTTAAAATCCCTAGTGATACATTTTCAAATCGCGAAAAGCATGGAAGTTTCTAGAAATAGACTAATACTGGTACCTGATTTTCGTTAATTTTAAAGTTATAAAATGTACTGTATGATCATGAAATTAGAATCTATTTGTACAAATATATGACGAAAAGTTAGAACGGAGTTAGTTGGATAAATTCTTTTACCAATATTAGAGTCCGCAGTAAGCTCGATTCTCCATATAAACGTAGTTACGCTCTCATTTTAAAACTACGTGTTGGATTGTAACGAAACTTTGCATGTACAATGACATGAGGTATATCCAGGTCTGTAATTAGTATATGTAGCTTCAGATACCATAGTAAATAAAATAAAGCGAATTTAAGTTTTTCATACAAAACTTGTTTTTACTGTATTTCGTTTGTTTATCTATGTCTGTAATTAGTTTATATGGTTCCAATTTAAAAAACAAACGAAATACAGCAAAAACAAGTTTTGTATGAAACACTTAAATACGTTGTATTTTATTTACTACAGACGGACAGGCAGACAGCATTGCGAAACTATAAGAGTTCCTCGTTGACTACGGAACCCTAAAAACGGATTTACTGTACAGACTTTTCATTTGCCATGGAATTAGTGTACCTAATTTTGTTGTTTAATTTAATTTGTAACGTTATTCCCAAATGCTTTATTCATGAATCCTACAAACTTTCCACTCGGAAGTCTTTATATAGATATAAATGAAGCAGTCATCGTGTTTTTTGTATGATTTATCTTCAATACTAAAAAGAGCACTATATGTGTGTATTAACCATTAAAGATTAAAAAAAAACTACTTTTCAGGAGTTAATTATGTTGCGTACAACTTTTTTGACGTCCGATTATTTGTAGGATTTTATCTCTAGGTAAAGCTTAAATGATTATAAGTATAAATAAAATTGTTATAAATTACTTCCTGACAAGTTATCCATACTAGCGAAAATAAAATGACTGGTAATCGCTGTTCAGAGTTGAAAAAACTGATGGCTGATGTGCATGTGAGTTGTTTTTATCGATGTAACAGAAGACGCCTGTTATATAATATGAATTGTGAGTTTCAAAATTTTGCTTTCAAAGTCCGTAACTTTGGGCAAGCCCGTATACCATATACCTTATAACACGCGAACCTAAACTTCTGTATGACACTTTTGTATAAAATGAGACACTTTACGAGTTAATCGGTAAATAGAGGTTAATTGCGATTATGAAAAAAATCGTAGGAGTGTTCAACTGTCAGGTTAGCCCCTTTTTAACCCCCGACGCAAAGACAGGGGTGTTATAAGTTTAACGTGTCTGTCTGTGTATTTGTGTATCTGACTGTGGTATCGTAGCTCCCAAACGGATGAACCGATTTTCGTTTAGTTTTTTGTGTCATAGATAATTTTATCCCGAGTGGTCTTAGCCATGTTTCATGAAAATCTGCTCAGCCGTTTTTGAGATATTAGACTTTGAAATGGATGATGATGGAAATGTCGGGAGTTTCTCAACTTTTCTAAGTTGTAGTTTATTTCGTGAGTTGTAAAAGTCGACTATGGGCTGAAGTGTGTTTTGGGCGATGATGGGGTAGCAATCTAAAATCACATTTACTCCATTTTGTATGCATTCATTCCGTACCCAAATTGGTCCAATGGAACACTAATTAAACAGACAATTGCTCGAAATGGTAATGAAAATTAAAGTGCATGTGTTCTGCTTTCCCCTTCCGGGCATACAGGCGTGAGTTTATAGTAAGTACCTATTAGAAGAGTTTAATATCACTCTAAATATCTCTTTAATATCTAAATTGGGTGTATGCTCCATGAATATTATATTAACTTCCGAAGCCAATTTAAATGTATGGAATTCACATTTTAATTCATTTATGCTATGCCACGGGATGCCAATTCTCGGGCCGATTGAGATGATGTCTTAGACATAATACCTACCAGACAAATCACGAAAAAAATGGCGGATGTCAATTGAAAACCCATTTCCGTATCCTCAAATTATTTACATTAGATCATCTCAGCTTACAAATACTGACTAGTCTTTGGTTCAAAACTGCCAAGTCCGAGCCGTTTTTATGCCCCCCTTTTCACTTACGAGTAAGTACTTCATCGAAAAAGATTTTGGTGAGATTTTTCCATAGAGATTGCGTCAATGGAGTTCATCTCGATCAACCCGAGAATTGGGTTCCAGGTCCGTGCTAAGCATTAGACAGAGCCTATAGATTTTAATCTCAAGGTCATATTTTGATTAACTAATTTAAAAATCCACATCCGAGGGTTTACGCAAAGTCGATAAGGGATTCCATTAATACTAGCGACACGACACCCACAATTATTGGTCTAGACTCTAGTCTAGATTCTAGAGCGCTATGAGTCCAGAGAGTTTGAAACCCACGCCATCATAATATCCTGCTACTGCATAGTACCTACAATAAAAATGGGTGTTCTGCTTTCTTTCTTTCTTTCTTTCTTTCGTTCTTTCTTTCTTTCGAATGATTTTTCATCTCAGAGACAGAATCGAGGAAATCAGATAGAGGATTAGTACATCCTAATAATTGTGTAAAGTGTGGATTATTGCACGTTTAGATATTTGTTACTCAATCACGGCAGGGCTCAATCGATTAAGATGAAATTTTGCACGACGATAGTTGATAGCCTGGATGAAATATGGGATAGTTTCTCCCGGGTCCAGGCAGACGAAGTCGCGGGCGGAAGCTAGTAATGAAATAATTATGTAAAATTGTCTAACCTTTTTCTGACGGTAGTACATCTCCGAGAACAGGTAGTCCACGTGGTCCACGCTGAGAACCCTCGGAATCTCTTCTGGACGTCTTCATGCAGCTCTAACTGGCGGCTTTGGACCTGTTATTGAAGGAAAATCTATACTATAATCCATACTAATATTATAAATGTGACAGTGTGTCTGTCTGTCTGTTACCTCTTCACGCTTAAACCGCTGAACCGATTGAGATGAAATTTGGTATGAAGATAGTTTGGATCCCGGGGAAGGACATACGATAGTCTTCATCCCGGAAATCATCCTCTAAAGGGGTGAAATAGGGGGGGGTGAAAGTTTGTATGGAGCTGCGATATAAACGAGTTCCACGCGGACGGAGTCGCGGGCAGAAGCTAGTCTATATATATAAACGTAAAAGTCCTGACTGACTGACTGATTGACTTAAATCAACGCCCAGCCCAAACCGTTGAATCTAGATAGCTGTTTTTTTTTCACAATAGGTAGATTATATAACGCAGGTACCCTGAGAACCCCAGGTAGGGGTACTCTACTAAGAAGGGGTTTTTGAAAATTCCACCCTCAAGGGGGTAAAAAGGGGGTTGAAAGTTTGTATGGGGATGGAGTACAATTTTAAGTGAGAGACTTGAAACTTTGCGTATGGACTCCTTATTACATTACAAGAAAAGTAAGCGAGTTAAATAGGGGTGCACAGTTTGTACGGGTGAAATTTGGTATAGAGATAGTTTGAGTCCCGGGGAAGGCCATAGAATAGTTTTTATCCCGGAAATCAGTCCCTAAGGGGGCGAAATGGGGGGTGAAGAGTTGTATGGAGCTATGATAAAAACGAGTTCCACGCGGACGGAGTCGCGGATAGAAGCTAGTCTGTTTCTAACTTGCGTTAGAATAAATTCGAGTACGTCAGGTTTAAGCCGAAAACTGGCTGGAAGTGACAGTGGCACAGGATCGGGATAAGTCTCACAGGGCTTTTGTTTTAAGTAAAACTTCGATGTTAAATTAATAAAAAAAGTGTTAGTCGGACTCGCCCACCGAGGGTTCTGCACTTAATTAAAAATATATAGTTTTCGGAATTTTCCCTGAATTTATAGAGATATTACCTTTCATAGTTGTAGGTCAACGGAAAATACCCTATAAAATTGATTTTCTGAGGGTATCGAATTAACGTAGGTATTTTTGCGGCATGAATGGCCGTATCTTTTTTTACGTTAACTTAGAAGTTGTTTTTTTCACAGCTTCAAGGTATTGTAGACCTGAGTAGAGTATATGGTTTTAATTTCAACTCGATACGCCCACGCGTTCCCGAGATAAAGGGTCTTGACAGACAGATAGAACGGTCAACAAAGTGATCCTATAAGGGTTCCGTTTTTTCCTTTTGATGTACGGAACCTTAAAATATAATAAGTAGCATACTCTAGTTTCAGTAGTTTCAGGTTTCACCTTTTGGATCACTGAGACAAAATAATTAGTAATTAGTTAGTTTTAAATAAGTATGTTTGATGTACCTTAATAATTACGTACGTCTCTATTATTTTAAATACCTACGTTTAGTTCGTCGTTTTCTTAACAATTGGAATTTCTCAATGTTATTTTTCTATATTTTATTCATTTGAATCTGACATCCTGTATTTTACCATTACTCCCGACATTCTGGATAAATTATAACAAAATATATGTATATTTTTCTCAAAATCTATTCATTACATAGAACGTTTTTGCCGTTTCACTATTTTACTACTACTAAATAAGCAAAAAAGTTTTTTTTCCAAGTAATTTCACCAAGCTTTTTCTTCCATACTCGGTACTCGCTGCTTATTCTCACTAGATGTGGCACTGGACAAATGAAAGGAAATATTTCCGTGTTTTAATTGAAAACAGGACTCAATATAGATTGCCCAACAAGATCTTGAAACCGGTCTACCCGAGGCAATTTATCGGACTAAACCACAGAATAAATAATAGTACTGCGTCCAGAAGGTTGTCTGTTAACAAATCCCTGTTTAGGTGTGCGAACGCGCTTAAAAGTGGCCATTCCTTTCTTTGCAACGCGCTGCGATCTGCGATAAAACGGGGGCGCAGTGACCCGCCAAACGCGTATTTCGGGACTTAAATAAAACTCAATTTTTTTGGCGATTATTGTTTTTAGAAAAACAAACAATAGCTCATTTTAAAGGCCATAAATTGCGCTTTTAAATGACGTTAAGAATCTTGTAAAGGAACAATAAATTATGTATGAGCCATATTCGCTCAAAACGAAATATTCGAAAAGTGCGATTTTTTTGACGCCGAGTGTACCTATATTATAAAGTATTTAACATAGTGATATTAGTGATGTATTTTGCAGTATTCTGAATGTACAGGGTTGTAAAAAAAAAGGTAGACAAAGCAATAGGTGCATGGATAGACTGCGTGAGTAACGATATGATTGAAGGAAGTGAGTGACGACGTGGTGACAGAAAGATATGAATGAAATAAATTTCAGCGAAAAAAATATTTTTTGGTATTTTTGATGTTCACATCTACCGGGGACTTCGTGTGGAGCTGGCTCCGCTGGTGATTCAGCCGAGGGTCTCAAACGGCGCAAGTATGGAGCCATCGACAGTGGCTTCATATTTGAGCCGTTCGGCGTAGAGACCCTCGGACCGTGGGGACCAGGCGCGCACCGAATCTTCAATGGATTGTGCAAGCGCTTGGTCGAGGCTTCACGTGACCAGTTAAGTTCCTTAGATTAGTCTAGATGCGCGTCATCAAAACATTGTGCGTGGGTGAGAAATTGGTTAACCAAGAAGAGAATCGAATTGGGTGCAGTGCAACTTGGTTTCATTAACTATTAGGAGAAGATAAAGAAGAGTACTTCAAAGCATTACAAATGTCAGAAAAATCCATGAATTATTTATGGCTTTTTTTTATTTTTATTATTATCCAAAATACTTAAAAAACTATTTACATATGCATTCGAATAGCGAGCGAAAACCGCGCACGGTTTATCTGTCACTATTGTCGCTCGTTTTACAGTTGTTGTTAAAAATTAAATAAGAAAAAAGGGTAGATTCACATTCTTGTTGTCTTTCGATGTTTCTTATTATGTCGATAATAATATTTTCGACAAATAGGCAGTAAATCTTAAATCATTCGGTAACTAATACTTTTGACGTTTTAAACTATGGCATTCTGAACTTTCGATGTTTTATATTCGATATTCTCATTTTCGATATATTTATTACGATATTTTAATCGGTCGGTAAATTAAACTTTCGATATTTTGAATGTTATTCTGACTAGCCCTAACTCAACGGGCTACGTCGGTTAAGTACTGAATTCTAATGGTCACCATCTGTCTTAATCATCAGATCAGCTCGATGGTACCATAATATTGAATTGTCATCCAAACTATACTTACCCAAAATATCAGCTCAATATGTTGAGATTAACTGGTTCAAAATTCTGTTCCAAGATTTGTACATACACACTAACGAACTAACAAACGAACAGGGTCAAGTTAAATAAAAGCTTGTAAACAACATGTTGCGTTGACCTGAAGTAAATGTGATAAGGGCAAACGAATGACGAGTGCTGTATTTTGATTATTTGAGCACACCCCGATATTTAATTAATTAATAAATAAATAAATATTACAGGACACAATCATACATATATCGAACTAGCCTCTAGAAACCTGAATAAGACTTGGCTTCAGTTATGGGTACAGTCAGCATCATATAGTTAGTAGCAGCCAAAGTAGCCGAATATTTCGGTAAGTACACGTCTTTATTACTGTAAGAATAAGGGTGTGTCACGATATATTTGGCTACTCTGGCTGCTACTAACTATTATATATGATGCTGGCTGTACCAGACGATGATATTTAATAGACATAGATTATGATAAATATTTAAACACATAGAAAACATCGAAGACTCAGAGACACATTTTCATGCTTATCACACAAAATATATTTGCCCGTACCGGGATTTGAATCCAGGACCGTGAGCTTCGTAGGCAGGGTCACTATCACTACACACTAGGCTAAGCCAGTCGTCAAAAGACATTGTATTTAGTTTCCGTTACATGTGGTTTTTATTTCTGTGAAGGAAAAAAGTGAGGAAACCGGTCTAATACCAATAAGGTCTAGTTTTCCCTCCGGATAGGAAGGTCAGTTGGCAGTCGCTTTCGTAAAACTTGAAACGTACTGCCTATGCCAAAACTTGGGATTAGGTGTCAAAGCATACCCCGGGCTCCTTTAGGGGCACAACCGGGAACAACGCTAGGAGGTCGATATGTGGTTTTTATTAAATATTTCAACAAAATTCGGATTCAATGGGTTTAACAGTTCTCGCCATTATTCAGACACAGGTGTTCGTGTGGTATTATTATCAACAAACAGTCTGTATTCTTCGAGTTTATTTCAAAACAAACATTGGCTCGAGTTTAATTCATCTATTCACAGTTTGTCCGTTTTATTCTGGCGGCTGTTATTTGTTACCTATTTTAAATAAATACATCTGTTGCTGAGGCATATGTTTTATATGGTTTATAAATATATGAAAGATACGTGAGGATTGTAGGTACGTCAAGGTGTATGAAAAAACTAAAGCAAGTACCTAAATCTCGTTTGCAGAGAAAATTTAACGACGCTGGCGAGCGCAGCATATTGTGTATCATGTGCGTTATTATGTTATAATGGTTAATCCACCCCTTTATTGCCACGAAAAGTGATCAAGATTTATAACCACTAATCAATAAGGTAAGTAAGAGTCCCAATTATTGTCGACTTAGGGGTGCACCAAACCGTTTGTAGTCGTAAAGCGGTGTCCGTTAAAATTCGAATGTATGGAAAGTTTAACAAGTTTCTATGGAATTACAGCTTCCGATGCCATATTTAGCGTTAATCGGCCTGTTATCGTAAGTAGTGCAACCCACCCTTAATGCCTAGTGATGAACACCTTTTTTTACCTCCACTTTTATGGATTAATATTGATAGTGTGAACACAGGCGTTTACCTTAGATCTAGTTTTGTTCGTCGCTCACGATAATTTCAACTTGTTTCGCGCGTTCGTTTCCACGCATGTCGAAAAATTTAATTGAAAGAAAAAGCCGGAATTGAGGCCCTGAGCCTCACCCCAAATCCTACTGCCACAGCCTTACCGGAAGCAAACATGTTTATCATAAACAAATACTTTAATGGATACTTATTAGTGGGCAACCTTCACAAATTCAAGTATCCCCATAGTAACCTCAATAAGGCTTGTGTCATGGGTACTAGACGACGATAAATGTAATAAGTATAAATGCTAAAAGTATATAGAAACATCCATATATCATCGCACAAATAAACATACGAGTACCTACTTCTTTCGAGATATATAGTTGTAGTTAAAAATGCTCGTCTTTCGAGAGACTCGTCTGAATTCAAGATATTGGCCGTCTTCCTAGTTAATTTATTTCTTGATTCAAGTATTTCTTTTCTGTGCAACTATTTGATACTAGCCAGTAATAGTCATGAAAACCAGTATTTTCGGGTATCACTGAGAATTGCTTACTGTTTGTACATTCAGCAGCCCAGGTGGCGCGTGGATTCCCGGCAACTCGCATCTGTAAACATAGCAACAGTCAATTCGCCGTATTTGTAAACAGACTGTGTTCCTCGTTCTAAACCACATAGATACGAATACCACACGAATTTCGGAGCAAATACAGGGAAATATGCCGTGCCAAGGCATGTCACAGCCGTTTTGCCGACGTTTTGAAATGCGACGTTGTAATTCGCAAAATAATCGAATGATTAACTTAATAATATTAAGTTACGAGCTTTCGTCAACGAAGTAAATAACAAAATTAAGTTACGAACCATTTCAAAATTGGCAAAAAATGTTATCTACGCCCTTAATAAGTCTTATTTCTTAATGAATAACAACAATGTTTAAAGTACTTAATTATAAGGCGCGCGGTGCAGTGCGTGGCCTGGGCTGTTAATCTGAACCCGGTCATTCACCTCACCTCACCCATTATCCCTAACGAAACGGATATTAAAACAAGTTGCCCCGCTATTCTGTAACTTTTCTGTTGTTTAAATCTCGCATCACCCGTCACCCACTAATATATCTAGACGCTGCGATTCGTAGTGACTGAGACCCAATACGCACTGTCGACTAGTTGCCGGCGACTCCGTCGACGGCGACCGTGACTTTCTACAGTTTATATGGGCGTTTACGCACTTAGTCGCCGGCGACTAGTCGACAGTGCGTATTGGGTCTAAGCGTAGGTAGACGGCTAGTTTCGTCACGCGTGACGGGAGAGTTGTGAACTACGCGGGGAGTCAAAGTAACAAATAGAACAGCAGCCGCCCGTTTTTAACCCCCGACTCAAAAAGAGGGGTGTTATAAGTTTAACGTGTCTGTGTATCTGTGTATCTGTCTGTGGTATCGTAGCTCCCAATCGGATTAACCGGTTTTAATGCGGTCTTTTTTATTCGAAAGCTGATGTGATCCTGAGAGTTTTTAGCCATGTTTCATGAAAGTTTGTTTAGCCGTTTTTGAGATATTGGACTTTGAAATGAAAATGTCGGAGGTTTTTCAACTTTTCTAAGTTGTAGTTATTAGATTGCTTATTCAATTTAGAAGTCTAATGAAATCCCAAATTGAAAACATCCTGAACATTCACTTCAGCGAACAGGCACGGAGCCAAGCCGCTTTACCAATAAGGAACGGCGGCTTGGGAACCCGCAAAATTTAAAGTGTGGCTTTGCCGGCATTCCTGTCTTCAATTCACAGCACGCTAGATCTCGCAGGTAGAATACTCAAAGCCCCAGCGGGCGTTAACTGCGGGATTTCATGTTTGAACGAGGCCACGAATGCCTGGCTAGCTGGGCCGAGTCCAAATCTTCCGTCCAAACCACATAGGCAAAGGGCCTGGGATACAATAGCCTCCGTCGCCACCTTAAAACGTTAATAGAGCCCTTAACAGGCAGGGACCGGGCCAGGCTGTTAGCTGTGTCCAAGCCAGAATCTGGTTACTGGCTCCATGCATATCCCTCGCCCAACACTGGCACTTTTATCGACCCAGACACTCTACGCATAGCTGTCGGTCTCCGGCTGGGAGCTGGGATCTGCACAGGTCACAACTGTGTTTCGTGTGGGGCTCCAGTGGACCGACTCGGCCACCATGGCCTCTCCTGCTTCTCGGGCGCCGGCCGCCTGTCCCGCCACGCCGCTCTCAACGACATTCTCAGAAGGGCGCTCGTCAGTGCCAACGTTCCTGTTGCTCTGGAGCCCCAGATTGCGCGGAGCGATGGCAAGCGCCCTGATGGAATGTCGTTGTTACCCTGGAAGACGGGCCGTGCGCTGGTGTGGGACGCCACCTGTACTGACACCCTGGCGGCGTCTTACCTACCAGCAACTACCAAACGTGCGGGGGCGAAGGCAGATGCTCGAGAACGTCTCAAGGTCTCAAAATACAGCTGTCTCGGTGCCCAATATCAGTTCTTCGGTTTCGGCGTCGAGACATTAGGTCCTTGGGGTAAGGGTGCGCTGGAGCTCCACAGGGAGCTCAGCAAAAGGTTGAGAGAGGCAACAGGCGACCCACGCGCCGGCAGCTTTCTCGCGCAAAGAATCGCAATCGCAGTTCAGCGCGGGAATGCTGCCTGCGTGATGGGCACCCTGCCAAGAGGCCCAGGTCTTTTATATAATTAGTTACTATTTCAATTACTTTTTCTAATTTTAAGGTTTAGTTTAATTAATAATAGTTTTAGTATTGTATTTTATTCACACTGTAGTATCTATGTTTTTTATCCATTTAGAAGTAGAAGATCTAGTGTCCGATCCGAATATCATAGGAGAAACAAAATCCTCAAGACTCCGATGGCTCGGGCACGTAGTCCGCATGGGTGACGATAGTGCAGTCCGGAGAGCGTTGTCGGGACGTCCCTGGTTGAGGACCTGGTGGGCTCCCTAGGGACCGGCTGGGTCCTTTACGCAGGGGACATCGCACTATACGGGGCGCCCATGTGGTCACAGAGGTTGACGCGTAACCGCCGTAGTAGAGCGAAGATACTGGCAGTTCAGCGCCGTATATCCATTACGGTCGCCCGCAGATACCGTACAATATCGTACGAGGCGGCTGCTCTCCTAGCACAGTTCCCGTCACTTAACATCTTGGCGGCAATGGATTCCCAAGTCTACAATACCCTGGGCGCAGAGAATGGAGGTGCTGCGGTGGAAGAAATTAAGGCGCTTTGAGAGGGTGCCCAAAAGCAGGCCACAATTCGCTCGCGTGAGCTGACTGGAAGGAGCCCAAAGTACACGGCAGCGGGTAGTTACCGCAATCCTGCCACAGTTTGAACTAGTGGCTGGAGCGGAAAGATCGTGTTACCTTCCGGCTAACACAGGTACTCACCGGACATGGCTGCTTCGGTGAGTACCTACACAGAATAGCAAAAGAGCAGACGGCACGATTTAACCATTGCCGGTTTGACCTGGACTCTGCGCAGCACACGCTCGAGGAATGCCCAGCGTGGCAGTCTAAACGGCAGGTCCTAAACCTGCTCCTGTCCCACAAGAAGTGGGACAAGATCTCTCTCCACCCGCTCTCATAGCGGCAATGTTAAGAAGGAGCTCCGCTTGGGATGCAGCTGTCAACTTTTGTGAGAGTATCATGGTCCGCAAGGAGACAAAAGAGCGCGAGCGGGAGCGTACAGCCTGCTGCAACACGTCGCCACTGCGCCCTGTAGCCCGGGCAGTTGAATATGGCTACGGTATTCCCTGCCACGACAGGCAGACAGACGACAAGGCGACTAAATGGGACCCTAGAGGCAACACACGGTCGCAGTTGGGGCTAGCGATCGTCTAAATATAGGGTAGGACCCACAGAGGCGTGACGCTAGGGCGGCACTGGTGCGTTCCGTAGGTGATCCCAGAGCCGTCCGAAATGCGTCGAGGAGGACCATCGGGGGGTTTTTAGTCGGTGCGAGTCCGACATAACCTCCGCGCCATCCTCCGCACAGTTATCTTTAACGGATTTTCTTCCAAATAAAAAAAAAGGTACCGGCGGGGTGACTAAGTCCGGGAACAGGGCAAGGACGGGAAAGGAAGCCTGGCAGTCTTTAGTGACGGAGGCCAAGGTCCACTTTGGGTCGTTGCGCTACAGCAGTAAGTAATTATAATTATAACAAGAACAGGAACCATATGTACAAACTCGAGCTTATCCCTATGAGGTATTTCTTCCAGCTAACCTTCTTCATTCTTAATAGGCGCAGTGTAGAGTTCCGTAGTTGCCCATCGGTCACATAATCAGTCCGTCATATTTATAATCAGACCCCGTATCATGGTCGGCTTTATCACGTGATAAGTGATAAGATAGGGGCGTCGTCTGGTTCTATCAAACGGTGTCAGCCAGTGACGGACGCTCTATCCTGTCACTTGTCGTGTGATAAGGCCGTCTATGCTACGGGGTCAGGTTCGTTGTTAATCTTTTTTTTTTAATCTCGTTCGAAAGCGTAATTTTTGCGGTGCATTATTTGTTTCCCTTTATCGCGATGATTAATTTGATCAAAAACTCTAAATCAAATTATGGATGATAAAATAACAATTGAATTTGGAAAATTTTCCTTATAAAATTTGTAATTTAAGAAAATTGGTTCACAATTTTATGAAAATACGAAATAGGCATTTAATGACGAGTTTTCCTGCTTTGTACTTTTTTTTACCTGAACCAATTTAAGAATCTATGAGATTGAAAGTCAAATAATATTGTCTTCGGCTGCCTCGATTATTCTCATCTCACTCAGTCGTCATTACATATAACGATTGAAAAGAATTTTATCGCGTACTAATTATGAGATAATCATAACAACCAATTTCAAATAAGGTAAACGTCCCAATAACTGACATCATCTTATTAAAAAAACAAACAAACAAAATTTATTTGCAGAAAAAGTGTAACTTTACATATCTTAGTGTAAATACATTACTGTTTCACCTTATTGTTGACAGTTATTGCTCACCTCAATTAAGTATTATGAATAAGGATTAAATGTGAAGTAGGTATTGGGCCATACGAGCACTCGGGAATTTACTTTAACTATGAATTCGATAATTCGGTCAATTACTATTAGATCGTTCAATTGTCGAATGGCAATGACTCTCGCAATCTTGCGGCACCATTCAATTACCATCATCATCATATCAGCCGAAAGACGTCCACTGCTGGACATAAACCTCCCCCAAAGAGTGCCAAAGTTGTCGGTCTTGCACCACCCGCATCCAGCGGACTCCCGCGACCAGGTTTTCAGTACACCTTGTGGGTGGTCTACCCACGCGCCTTCCGGTACGTGGTCACCACTCGAGAACCTTTCCGCCCCAACCGCCATGATTAGATTTGATTTCTGATGAAAAAATCCCACTCCCACTATCATTCTGATTTTAAGACATGCTCTGTTCAATATATATTATAAAAAAAAAGTCCATAAAGTGTTAGTGTTGTTACCTAAGCTTAAATGTTGAGTGGTCCAGTACTATGTACTTAAATGATAACACTAGGCTTAATTTCCAATTCTAAACTAAAAGTTATCAAAAGCGCTTTACATTTTTGTTGGTTCACCTCAAAATTAGACTCGCTCGGCTGTCTTGAAAATACGTTCAATTTTCAAAGCAGTAGTAATACTTTTGGGAAATATGCATTCGCTGAACTCAAAACAAGACTCAACTCTCTTAATAAGTTCAATAAGTTCTAGTTTCAAACACAGAAGTGAAGTAACCGCTATGCCTACCCCGCTACTTGCACTTGCAGTGCGTCCCCACATTGCTCCCGCCGTATGCAGTGCCGTCGCCGGGTCCGCCGCCCTCCCTGGCACCCACTCCACGCGCTCCAGGCGATCCCTTGCACTCCATATTTAACACCTGGAACAAGTGCTGACTTACTCAACGTACAAAATCAGTGTGCACTCGACTTACAAAGTTGAAATTATTTTTTCGCTGACGTTTCGATCTTTGGTGCTTAGGCTAGTTCCGCACTTGTGTTAGCGGGGCGGAAACTTTATGCGGTATTTTGCACTTTGCCGAGAGCTTGGCGCCTAGAGTTTTATCGGGAGTCGGGACACTTTAACACGTTCGCTGGCGGTACCTACGTTCGCGGGCAGTATCTACTGCCACAGCCGTACTGCCAAAACATAAAGCCGGCTGTACACATTGGGCCAACGTTGGCGCGTGAGCAGATGCAGCTATGCTTTAGAGGAAGAGGGCTTTATATCGTTCTCATGCGTTTGCATAGCTGCATCCTGCTGACGCGCCAACGTTGGCCCAATGTGTACAGCCGACATAAGGTGTAAAATATCAAATGACTAGTTTACGGCTATAGCCGTTACCGCCAGTGAATGTGTTAACTATACTTAATATTTGCGTAGGAGTATTATATTGAGCAAAATCAGGGTGGTAGTAGCGTTATACTGCATTCGTAATTTCGTACTTCGCGCTTCCGCGCATCCCCCACTCACTCGATCAGGAAAGCAGTCGTACGGGAGCTCATGTTCATTAATGGCCGGTTCCAATAATCAATCCACCGATAGTTTTCCTTACCAACAGTTACATTTTGACACATTTTCTACGGGTAATCTGTCAAAATGTAACTGCCGGTAAGGAAAACTATCGTTGGATTGATTATTGGAACCGGCCATAAGTCGTACCGGTTTAAGAACGTTGTAATATGGGCACGGCGCGGAACGGTAAAACAAAAACGTGCACATGCGTATGCGTATACTAGTTTTACCCTGACAGCTTAACTAATACCGCTCCTACCCCCAACGCCAAACGCGAAAGTGGCCTTATACTATAAAAAGTGCAACGGATTTCATCTTAAAAATATACAGTGTGGAAGTCTAATACAAGCAAATAATTAAATCAGGTATAGGATTAAGTACCGTAATCATGAATTAACAGGACTTTTTAAGTTAGACTTAATTTAAAGCATGTAAATAATTTTTGAAAAAATATCAAGCAGCAATGTAATGCACACAGCTAATACACCACGTAACAACTGTCAAAAAGTCTGACAAGTACCTACCTGTCAATCAGCTTTAGTAAAGTGATGCTGCGTAATGAGTGCTTTACACTGCGGGCTGAATTATTTTGTATGGAAAATTTTTTTGGCGTAATTTAGGATAAAAACTAACTAAATACTCGTCTTAGGATCTTTATTAACCACCGTATAATTATTTGCTTGTATTAGACTTCCACACTGTATATAGCCTTCTGCGTTGAGTAGACAGATTAACCCAATAAGTTTCTTTAGTGTCTATTGTTTCGTTTATGTTGTCCTAATTTGGTAACAATGCTGTAACAATAATAAACTGTAGCTATAATTTTCAAGTACGATCCTCACCGGCATGATTCCCGCAGTTAATTCCTTGTTTATTTCTCAAATTGTCATTTCCTCGTCTCTCGTCAACCGCAGTATTGTGTACACTCATGTCTGCCGTGTCTACAGCCGCCTGAAAAGGATTTGTCAAATTTCTAGCCATTAAACCGCGTTAACAATAAGCTATTGTGACTTACGATAGCAATTTGTTGCCATTTTGGACAACTAGGTTACTCTTTTCAACCTCTATTTTCCATACAATAGGTGCGGCAGTGGATCATGCCCATATTTCAATTTGGCGGAGAGCCAGACGTTTTTTATGGAGGTGCATTGTGAGTGGCAGCACTGATCATGCATGATCAGCCGCTGTAACGCTTCATAGCGATGCATTGAGTGCATTGAGATACTCACATAATACGTCCCAGTGATTTCCGTGAATATTAAAAGAGATAGTACCAGCGTGCATGACTGCTTCATATTCTACCGCACACAATGTCAATCACCAACGAAACTCGGCATCTATAAAGAAAATAAACCTTATATATCCTCATTAAATACGTTTCCGGCATTGAGAGGATCTTATTAAGAACTTTCCCAATATCATCTCTAACACATTTTTATAACGATATGAAACAAGGCATATATATTTTACCCTCGCCTGTGATTAATTAGCTGAACTAGCGCAGACAGATCCGGTAAATGAGGAAAAGTAAAAGCAAAGAAAAAAGAAGCTAATATGATTAGGGAGTAGTAAGAAAACTACGATAGTATCTACTAATTATGAAGATCAACAATATAAACCCTCAGGCGATGCGGATCTGGGGGCCAATTCAAACGGATTTTTGATGTATTGAAATGATATGTGAATGGTCTTATTGTATGCTGTCCCACTTTTGTTACCTTATAACCAAATGCGAGATGCATTTATATTAAGATAGAATTGAAATGCAATTCTTAGTTTTCTTCGCTAATCGGTAATCGCTTTGGGTAAATCTCGCTGTATAAGCATTGCAAGGAAGAAAATAATCTACGTGAGGAAATAAAAACTTAACTTATATTGGAATGCTTTGGGAAAACAAATCACTCGTTTATCCCAAACAAGTTTAGTTTGGGATAAACGAATAAAGCAGTACTGTATACTTATAATATTACTTATACACTAACGATACGAACAAATTGTATGAAATCGATACAGATTCCAATTCCAACTAATTATCGCGCCCATGCACGTATGTATGAACCAATTGTCAAGATCTCGCCTTCCACGGATACATCTTGATGAAGGACTTGTATTAATATGACAGCTACTTATAATCTCAGTACTATCTGGACTGCACCAAACGTCTTTGATAATAGTATAGACCCAGAAACCAGTTTTTTATATTTTCTTTTCCTAGTGGTGCTACTAAGAAACTAGTACTTTAGCTCAACATTTATTAGAAAACTACTGGACGGTCAAAGGACCCTTCAACTCCAAGAAAGTCTAGTTAGCAGCCGAGTAACAATTTAGATGAAACATTAAATGTTCAACTCCAAGAGACAGTTTATTGAATGTTTCTAAACGAATTTCAAAGTAATAAGTAACTCGCAGCGAGTTACTTACTCGTATTACATTAAAATATTCAATAAACTCTTGGAGTTGAACATTTAATGTACAAGGTTTTTTTCACCCATATGTCGCACTTTGTGAAATCAGCTTAAATGTCATTGTATTATGATTGATGTCCTGATTATTTCGAGTTTCATATTTGACTTGTGCTTGCTTGGTCGTAGAACGGAGTTGACTGATCTCGTTCAATTGATCGAAGGTTCGGTATATTAGGGTCTTTAGTATCGATGCTATTTGTGTCGTTCTCATCGCAACCTTACCCACCGTTATCCTACACGTGATCCCTGGGCGGTGCTAAAAGTGCAGCACCCTGGCAACCGTACCTACAGTCTTTTCGAAGATCTCATGGTTCTAAATACACTGATATGCCATACGATAAATAATAGTACCCGTGACTGAAATTCTCGATCACTAGCTCGATCCTTTCGTTGTATCCTTAAACAACAAGACTGCAAACCAATTTTGATTGTACAAAAGGCCCTTGTCCATTCAGTCCGCGGCGTGTATTCGTTCTCATTCGTACAACTAGGTACCTATTTACTACACACGAACAACTGGGATATAACAAGTGAACGAAAAAAACCATAGAAGTCTAATTGGCGCCGCAAAATGCGCCCACAGAATTGCTGCCATTGCCATTATGCGGGTACGGGGGCAGGGTGTCAAAACGATGCCATGCAGCCGTTTAAGGCACGTGTTTGGATAGTTTGTAAGGAGCTCAGATTCTATGGTTTTTTTGTTCGCTGGATATTTAACGAAAACTTAAATAAATTGTAAATTAATTTACTCGACGTATTTCGAAAAGCAAAATTGATTTGTATTGTAATCGCTTTGGGCGCAATATTGAATTACTACCTTTACTTTTCAACGTATCAAGACAATTTGTAAATTTCCAATCATTAAAAAATAATTAACACGTTAGATTTTCGATTTTTTCACTATATAAAAGGTGTTTCAGTTTCTTTCACCGTTCATACTATACTGTAAACAAGTTAAGAAACTGCAAATCATTTCGAGGACCATATTTTGCCAGGCGCGGCTTGCTCTGTAATGTATGCCCATAATCCCAGTCCCCAGCTGCTCCAAAAATACCAAACGAAATTACCTAAAGCAGAATTGACGATGCAATTACCAAATTTTATGGCAATGCCTCATTCTCCACTTTCTCATCGCCGTTGCCCTAAATGTACGAATAAATTGTTACAAAAGACAACGCCCCCACGACACAATTAGTGTGTACACGATAGGTCATCCATTTTGAAAAGGTTGCTGCATAAGTAGCGTTGGCATTGTAATGTTAGGTTTAATACACGCAAATATGGCAAGAGCATCGTGAGATTGAAGGAACCTTTCTTTTGTGTAGGTACTAAGTATTTGGTATTCAGCTGGGCTCCGGTAAAAGGTTGTCTGGAAATAGCCGGCCCCTTGAATTTGTTAAATTTATTGCGTTTGAAGCAATATTTCACATTTGTTGCGAAATTTGCTGAGTGGTTAGTCTTTTGTTTAAGTAGTGTAAACTAGCCGAACTTCTTTTGTTATTTTTGGCAAAGAATATCGACGTCAATGAACACTCACTATGTTGTTTATCTTAGTTAGGTACCTAAATGTATGTTATATTCATTTTACCGAAAACGTTTTTCTTCAAATATGTAATATAATAAACACTCCTAATCGCTAAATGTGAGGAATGCATATCCATACTAATATTATAAATGCAAAAGTGTCAAATTAAAAAAAAACCTCATCCCAATCAAATTTAATAAACCTTAACCAAACAAAAGGAAAGCATTAACCGACCGGCTGAACCTTAATCTCGCCCTGAGCCGGAAGTTACGCGGACCCCAATAAGAATTCCCTTTTCTTGCAACGATCCTTGCGTAGCGACGAAATTTGAGCGTTTGGCCTTAACGGCTCGCTGAGTTCACCAACCTATTCGTTTAATATCTACGTACTAACGGCGCGCGTAAACCGTCCTTTCATTACGTACCTATCTCAAGTTTGATGCCCGGAATTTTATCTTATTGAGTTATCGTTAGTCTGCCAAAATAGCCTTGGTATGGAGGCTTGTAGGTTTGGGATCGTCCACGATTCGCACAGCGCGTCTTTGAAGCGAGTGAAAAGGCCCAAGCTGGTATCCAGGTGCTCCCGCCCAGAGATGACTGCAATACTCCATGTGGGGACGGACTTGAGACTTATATTATAAAAGTCTCTGTCCCGGGGAGAAGTAACGCTTTGCTCTGTTAAGCACACCGAGCTTTTTGGATGCCAGCTTGACCTTGCCCTCTAAGTGTCTTCGAAGCTGGACGTCGCTGGAAATGTCAACACCAAGGATCCCAGTACTCTTTGAAATCGAAAGAGAAGTGCCTTCGAACTGTGGGGCTGACACCAAATACTCCGTCACACATCGTTATTCCCATAGACATAAAGATGTGGCGTTTTCGATGTTACAGACTATATGACGCTGATTGTACTAGTTGACATTTGCGGATTATTTTATTACAGTTTTGATGCAATAATACTAATTATCACGCTAATATCATAAACGAAAAAAATTATTAGGATATATAAATAAATATTACGGGACAATCTAACGCAAATCAAACGCAAGTTGCTCAAGTAATACCTAGTATAATTTTTCATTTCATGTAACATCCTGATAACCTAAGGAAGAGCGGTGTCTCCCAACTCCCAACAGTCCCAACACAGGCAATATTTTGCTTACCGGGCGGCACCATCCCCTAGACTATAAACACGTGCTGTATTTTACGAAATAAATAATTTTAATTTTTTTTTTAATTTAACTTTTTAAACTCATAAATAAGGCTTGTTTTATGTGCACTTTATACAATGTTAGGAATTATAAGCTAAAGTACAATAAATTTAAAACCACTTACATTACATTAAAATGAAACTAGTTAATCATACTACTATTATATAAATGCGAACGTTTGTTTAGATATTTGTTTCTCAATCACGCTTAAACGGCTCAACCGAATTAAATGAAACTTTGCGCGAAGATAGTTTATAGTCTGGTTTAAAATATAGGTATAAATATAGGTTTTCATACTGGATCCACGCAGACGAAATCGCGGGCGGAAGCTAGTACTAAATAACGAACGACATAAATCAGTAACCGAAGGTCACTTCATAACCTCGAAGATCCCATAGTCCTGAGGCCGTGCGAACGATAAACTTTCCAATAATGAAGGGCGCGGTGATTCCGTTTCCGATAACAGTATATCACACGCACTTGTCCGGAAACTAACCAGTACTCGTCCCTCGCAACATACCCAGTTTACGGACACTGACATACCTCAATAGTTGCGAGTCAACGCACACGGTCGTAAACACACGCATCACTAGCTTCGCATGGTCACCGGTTTTTCCTGGAGCTCTATATAACTTAAAGTATTGGTTTGATATCCTATTCACATTTGTCGTACGCTCGTGACATGTGAAACCTCACTCTTTATTAACACAACCGTGATAATAAAGTGTCAGAAGACTATGGTATGTCATGCCTCTGCAGCAACGCCATGTGTTTGTGTTCGGGCGTCTTTCGATAGCTGAGGTGTGCCTGACCATAAATACGGCTTTAGTAGTCAGCCACGACTCCAAGTGACGGTGGCAGCGGCAGGTGTGTGCATTTTATACTTCTTCTTCTTATTTAAGAGCTAGGCTCTTGTCAGTAGAGTCATTTCCAACTAAATCTACTTCCGCCTTTCTTTTTATTTCTTTATACGATGAAGCGTTTATTAATTGTGATATTTGCTCAATGTAAGATATCCTCGGTCTACCCCTTTTCCTTTTCTCTTCTATTTTTCCCTCTATGTTATTGTTTTCATCCAGTCATCGTGACGTAACATTGTGTCCTATCCTTTTTCTTCTCCTGTTTTCAACAAATTCTATCAGATTTCTTTTTTCATTGAATATGTTCAGAACCTCCTCATTAGTATTCTTTTCCGTCCAACTGATCCTTCCTAACCTCTTCCAACACCACATTATACAGGATGTATTATTCAAACGGGGCAGTGAGGGTAAATCTGGAACTGAAGAAAGGAACTTAGGAGTCATGTGACATGACTTAGTATGGGGAGATCCATTTCCGTACAACAAAAAGGAACCTTTTCGTGTGATCAGGGTTCCTTAGCAATAAATGTCCATTACAGTCCTGTTAGGCAAAAAACGATTTTTACAGCGCTCAATTCTTCTGAAAATCTTTGAATACAGTGTTTATATTTTCCAAAATCGGTATCTTGACTCCTAATAGCAAATTTACTTATCTCTCGTAGTTAATACTTTTCATCACTGCCCCTTTTGAATAATACTTACTGTATGGAGCGAGAGGCTGCGCTCCAACCTCCCGCTCCTAATCCGTGGGACTCACCGCTATCGCCGGCTCCTGGCGAAGCCGTTGGGCTTGACGCACATGGAAGCGAACGCGCACAGCAATTATAAATTTGATATGATTTCAATACGTCAAGTCAGATAGATTAGATCAGGCAGATTTATAACAATGCGTCATAATCATAAAGTCCAATGACGCTCAGATGACGTCGTGAGGGCTAGGTCAACCTTACACCATACCATCAGCGTTTAGCTTTTTGTCAGTCTTTTTACTCCGGTCTGTGGGTTCGGTATACCAAACGAGCTTACAACGCCCTTGGCATTCAATATAACAACGCCTTCAGAATGCTGTTGAGACTGCCTAAGCGGTGCAGTGCATCGGAAATGTTCGCCAGGACACACGAACGGTTTCCACGCGATAATGCGTACTAAAAACACGTCGCTGATGGGTCGCGTCAGGAGGAGTCGAAACAGCATTCTAGAGGTGATTGCTAACAGATTTAACTGCTAAATTATGTGGCACTGGATCGGCACGGTAAGGACTACCTTGACATATGTCAAGTAGTCTATTTTGTAAAATAGGTTAATTTATTTCATTTTAATTTTAATTTTGTTTTACTAACATAGCCTCTAAAATGTAATGTAATGTGCTTTATAGGTCCATATTTTGTTAGTTATAACAAAATATGGACCTATAAAGCAATGTTTTTTTTTTATGTCGAGTCTTGAAAGAATTATGTTGCCAGAATTAATAACCACAATCAAAGTAATACGCATTGTAATTTGAAAGAGCCGCTTCATTGCATAAATTACATAAATTAATAGGCAACAAACGCGGGTACCCGAGCGAAAATTAATTTATGTCCCATAAAATTACGGCCTATTCTCCGCTTACATCATTTCCAGATTGATCGTAAAAATATAATTACTTTGGGAGATGTTTTCGGATATCTGTAACAGTAATTATCGCAATCTGACTCCGATATCTTATAATCTCAAACCTTATTAGAAAAATCGGCCAAGTGCGTGTCGTGCCACGCGCAGTGTAGGGTTCCGTAGTTGCCTGTCTTTCTTAGTAACATCAACACGGGGTGCGTCCCACGAGATATAACAACAATATATATAATTTCATATTAATAACGTTCACAAGATATAATGAACGTTAGCTATAACAACAAAACCAATACTTTTATAAGGAATAACGGTCAACTGACATAATATTCATATAATATAACGTTTTTTTCTATAACACTCACATTTACTAATTTTATTTCGTATAACATACATAACGTATAACGATCATAAGTATCATAACACATAGTATATTTTCGTATAAGGATTATAATACAGAAAATTGGGTTAAGACAGCTGGAAAAAGGGGCTCCGGGGGCGAAGCCCCCCGTTCCCGTTCCGTCCGTTCCGTTCCGGTGACTCAGCCAGCCAGCACTTCTGCTGCAAGGACGCGGAGGCGTTAGCCATGCCCGGGAGGGAGCGACGAGGAGGCTCCTTGACATTGCTCGAGAGCACGCGCTGGCACGATACGGGCAGACACAGCCAGGGGTGTATGGGAACCTTAACAGTCCCTGTCCGGAACTACCAGTTCGAACGAAGCCCCCCGCAGTAAAAAGCAATAAATACTTCTAACAATGGTATTATTTGTAGGTTAGGTTAGGGTTATCTTGTGTCCCTTAGAGCGGAAATAGACACCCCGCCCAGCGGGGTGACGTCGACGCGCTGGCGGTTAGGTAAGGTTAAAATAATTCGCGTGTTTGATTTCAAAATAAATAATAATTTCAATCTTTCAATTCCTTAGGTGTTATGAATATTATACGCCTTAATCGATATATCAATTGATATTATATCTAAAGTACGTTATACTTTACGAAAATATATATTTTGACATTATACCTTTCGTTCATTATGTGCAATGAACGTTATACTAAACAAGCTTATACACAGTGAGCGTATATATTGTGACCGTTATATCATAAATTGTTATACCTCGTACTTGTACTTACCCTCGACACGCGCGCGCCAACTAAATGGTTGCGTCGGCCGAATTTGTACGAAAGTTGGCCTTTCTAAGTACATTTTAAGTTGGTCGGCTATAACTCGGTAACTAGTTATGCCTACTTAGCCGTGATCATTTTCCTTTTAAATAATTTTTTCAAGATTTTATGTGATGATGATATTGATTTATTACCCATGCAAAGACAAAGTATGTTATATGTAGACACGTCTTTATTTTCTAGTCACAAATGCCAGAATAAAACGATTTCCTCGCAACTTCTCACAAAAATATACACATCAATGGTCCAAATCTTGGATTGAATTTGATCAATTAGGATTGAAGAAAATCTAGCCGTGTCATGTCACACGTAAGATCCGTATATAAAGCTACGGCTTCGATATTAGATTCTGAGCTAACCGTGGGGTCAATTAGAGACGTATGTCTCCCAATTCTAATTTGATATGAATATTTTTGGGTGCTCACTTTGACGCACGCTAAGCTGAGACAAGAATGAGTGAGCGAAATCCATTGAAATCAATTTGGAATTCGAAACGTAAGTCTCACATGATCCCCACCTCCTATAATCGAAATCGGAATTGAAACGACTGCTGGCCGACATCGAATTTAAGTAACTACGGTTTACATAGCGGATCGTAGTCAACATGAAAAACATCAGCGGCGCTAGCACTACTGGGCCCGCGAAAATCTACTCTTTCAGTGCAAGTACGACAGGATTCGTTGAGTCGCCCGCGACGCGACTTGGCAGCAAGTTATGGTAGACGTACTGAGCGAACAAGATGCCACTAGCACCTGAACGTGTCCTTATTAACAAGATGCCACTAGCATCTGAACGTGTCCTTATTAGCTTTTATTGAACTTAACCCATTCAGGGCCCATGACGATTCTGGGCAATGAATGTGTTAACCTGTCCGTTTTTTTCTCAGTTTGACACATTCACTGCCAAGAATCACTACGCGCTACGCTCGTAGCCGATCCCGTGGTTTTCCTTGTACGTAGCGGAAATCGACTACGGCGTAGGCGCCCGCTAGGCGGGTTCCTGGCAGCGAAAGTGTTAACACATTCATTGCCCAGAATCGCTACGCGCTACGCTCGCAACCGATCCCGTGGTTTTTTTCGTATGTAGCGGAAAGCGACTAACCCATAACCCAACCAGAACCCCTTCAGTAACAGTAAAGTGAGGGGCAAATCTTGGAACTGAATTTTGAACGAGCTAACCTCGACCGATTGAGTTGATTTTTTTAGTATAAGTATAGTTTGGATGACCAATCAATATTATGATACCAACGAGCTTATCTGATGATGGAGACAGAAGGTGACCATGGGAATTCAGTACTAAACCGACGTAACCCCGTTTTGTTTGTGCTCGTTAGAATCGTCTTAAGCTTAGTTGATGACGGTATAAAAAAGCTTGTACCAAAAATAAATAAGCTACGATAGAACGTATTACACGCGAAAGTCGCGGGCAGAAGCCAGTACAGAGATAAATAATAAAGTGGCCATTATTCACAGAGTTGTGACTTATTTGAAATACTTGTATTTAAAATGCAAATACAAAATACGTATTTTATATTTTGTACTTAAATGTTTTAAGTATTTTGTATTTTATTTGAATTACTTTTCGAAATGTGTTTTATATTTGTCAAATATAAAATACTTATTTACTGCTAAGTTTCGAAAGTAATACCTTTGCTAGTGATGCGCGACTTTGAATGATACTAATTGGATTAGTCGATTATTACAATCATTCAACTAAGTCGACTAATTCGAAAATCATTCGATTATTAGTAAGCTAATCTCTTAGAGTATATACCTACAGAGGCGACGTAAGTGTCGCCACAATGAGGGACGGCAACAAAGTAGATGATTCCCGTGGGGTGGCCATGTAACTAAAAATTACCCCACGCTTCCATATGTTTATTTTAAATAATGCGCTTTTATTGTAAGTAGTTTTTACTGAAGCTTTACACACATTCACTGCCTAGCAGGCGCTCTGTTCGCAACCACTAGTAATATTCAGCTTAATAACATGAAATATGATTCTAGTAACAGAACATGACATGTAGGTAATTAATAGTCCTTGTGCAAGCGGCTTACCTGGTAGTTTCTTATCAGCACAGTTATGACAGGACGCCCGCGAGCTGTGTTGCGGCGAGGTAGACTATCCGTCTCTTTCTAATCGTTCTAACTAGAAAGAGACGGACAGTCTACCTCGCCGCGACACAGCTCGCGGGGCGTCCTGTGATAGCCGTGCTGATCTACTTAATTATTATAAAGCCTGAATCACACTGGCGCGGCCTGCGGTGGCGGTTCATAGTAAACTTGACAGTTAGTGTCAAATTTACTATTGACCGCCACCGCAGGCCGCGCCTGTCTGTGAGAGGCTTAAAGTCTCTCACAGACTGGCGCGGCCTGGCCGCGGCGATCAATGGTAAACTTGTCATTAGCTGTAAAATTTACTATTGACCGCGATGCAGGCTTAAGGCGGGAAAAATAATGACACTAAATACCGAAATGAGACAACCATATTAAAAAACATTTACTATTCAAATATTCAAATTATTACAGATTAATGATAAAGAGCTCTGCTCGGGTAAAAATATGCTGAGAACGATTTTTCCCAGATATGAGACCTAGCTAGATCGATTTTTTTTATGAGGCACAGCGTGGGAGGCCCCCTACAAGGTTGACTGATGACCTGGCAAAGGTCGCGGGAGTCCGCTGGATGCGGATGGTGCAGGACCGGCCATTTCGGCTGATATGATGATGAGATAGATTTTTCGCCCCCATAAACCCCTATACTGCAAATGCTATCAAAATCGTAAGAACTGTTTTCGAAAATGCGATCACAAATATATATATGTAGCCTTAACCCAAATACTACGCGCACGCGCATCCTCATTTAGTGGAAACCTAGAAAAAAAAAACATATTATTTTACATAAAATTTTTCAAGCAAAGGGCTTTTAGAAAATTATGATTCATTCTAAACCGTCGATCGTCTTTACTTATTACTAGCTGTCCACGCGTCTCCTCTCCACCCGCGTAGTAGAAAGAACACAAGCGGAGGCGCAGATGCAGGATTAAATAAAGCCAGATGAAAGAATTTTTGAAATCGGATGAACAGTCCGAGATTACTCGCTACATAAAAGCTTATCTTTACTATGAGTACAGAGTAAATATACGTATATAAGAATATATCCCATCCATTATATACGAATGTTATGTAATAACAAGTACGAGAATTTTGTTAGAGTATAAATTACCCGAGAAATCGGGTATTTATAAGTTGTATTGGCTGGTATCCCTAAAATGATTGCAAAGAAGCTAAATCGAGAAGACATTCTAACACCTCTCGCAGCTTACCATAAACAATCTACGTAATTTGGGCGGATAATTTGTCAAGAAATATTTTCTTGTACAATGTAAACAATGATGTTATTTCTATTGTAATCGTCAAATTTTACAAGATTTTGAGCGTAATGTAATTTTACCATGCTATTTTTACGTATTGCGTATACAGAAAAGTGAAAGATGTTCTACTTACGTGTGAAAGGTTATATTTTCATCACATTGTTCCGACCGGCTTTTACAGCCAAGCACGCAACAATTAACCATTTTCTTGGCACAGACGGAACACGAGATACCTTATCGTGCGTAAATTACTTTTAGGACACTATTTTATTCACAATAATATTAAATATTTCGGATTCGTATGCAGCCACGCGCGAGCATTGACAGCATTGTATGCCACAACTGTTGTGCCAAATAGAAAAAAAGTGGAACTATGACAAGGATAACGAATGATATATCTCTGTCTGTCACACTTATCGAGATTTGTATGCTACCAGCTCGCTCGCACGTGGTATTATTATTACCATAGCCTGTCCATACTAAATTATAGGTTCATGGCTAATCTAATGTGCCCGAATAGAACTTGACGTTGACATTAGTCGCTAATGTCACTGTCATCTATCACTAGTAGTGACAGGTGACAGTGACATTAGTTACAAATAATTAGTTGTCGTCATTCGATTATTAGCATTAGTATACAACTAATTTCCATTTCGAATATTGACATTAGTAATCGCTAATTATTCGAATAGGCAAATCATTCGAAGTCGCGCATCACTAACCTTTGCCACACAAATTTTCGAGTGAATGGGTCAGCGATTCGGCAAATGTCCACTAGAGGCGCTGCAACTTTGAAAGTATATGTGCAAAACGACAGTTAAAACAAGATGAACGTTATTATCTGTGAAAGATGACGTAACGCTTCGCTTTTTAACGAGATTGACTTCGATTTTGTTTCGATTACTTTTTGAAAGTATTTTATTTGGATAAAGTATTTTGAAAATAGCTATTTTGCATTTAGTATTTAAATACAAAAAGCAAAAGTATTTTGTATTTTGCATTTGAAATACTAAATTAGAAAAGTATTTGCATTTTGTATTTAAATACTTTTTTTTTAAGTTTTTTGTACATCTCTGATTATTCACCCCCTGGTTCATGACGGCGGCGTAGAAGCAGGTTATATGAAAACTACTTATATAGTGCCCATTAGTGAATGTTTACGCTGTCGGTCTTTGTAATTTACTTAGTCTCCCGTTAGGACGAGCACCTTCTGTTGGTAATAGGGAAATGTTTGCTCTAATTACGAAACCGGTCCTGTGGCTGACCCGACCCGTTGTTTTTTATTAACGGGCTTGAGTATGTCATTACTTCTGTTTCCCGGAGTTGTATGCCCAAATCACACACTTCAATTTGCTGGGATCTTAGTACACATACGAGTATATATCGCTTCAGTCAAAGTCAATGTAATATATTTTTCTCAAACATGCATTGAAATATTGACGTTGTGTTCTTCATAATGGGCTTCGAAGTGTCACGTTTCGGGCGCAGCGAGACGAGAGACCCGTAATGGCATTTCATACAAAATTGGAGGCCTAGGCCGGCAAGATGGTCTTTTTTAATTTTCATTCTACAATTTGTGGCAAAGGATCACGGAGTTCAGTCATGAAAATTAAATTTTGATTTCTTGGAGTTTTTTTTAATTTATTTCATTGCATGTGCACATATATACATAAGTACTTATACACAGTGAATCTTATATACACAGTGAATCTTGTTGAAGGATATAATATATAAGATAAGGCTTTATTTTTTCCCGTGGCTAAGTTAAGGGGATGCCTTGATTCGAATCGACCACGCTAGTGCACCGCGCACTTCCGCACACGAGAAAAAAAGATGCAACACTCTTCGGGAATGGCTTTTTTTGGACAAATTTCGATAAATACCCAAATATATTTCATTAAGTGAGATTTTAGATGATATAAAATACCATAGTACTTGATTGTGTCGTATAATAATGTATTGTTCGAGTACGCTGAGTAAAAAAAGGTAAAGACCCAGCCTTGGTTTTTTTTTTCTATCGAGGATATTATAGGCTATCATGTTTCGATTAAATCAGATAAACAATCATATAGTCAAGATTTAGATTAGATTTATATTTATTTATTTCACAATATACAATTACAATATAAATTAAAGCTAGCTTAATCTATATGAATTTATATTATGATTGTCAAAGAGAATAAGAATTGTAATAAAATGTCAAGTTGCATTTGGTTTAAATTATAGTCACAATTAATTAATAGGCAAAAGTAAATAAATGACTAAGATATCACATAAAGAGCGTCAGATTAGAAAGAAAGAAAGAAGACATTTATTCACTACGCAAAAGACACACAGAGACAAAGGGAGTACAAATACAGTACAATTTACACATAATGTGTGTGTCTTCGCGGCAGTGAATCGGTCGCTGTCTCAGCATTATGCCGAGGTGTCAGACAGACACCTACAGCGCTGATTTTCAGACAGCACCGTACGTGACCCACGGAACGCAACACAACATACCGCCGATACAAATGTATACACAAAATACATAATAGTCCAGGCAATGAACTGACAACTCGTATGGAAAAAATGTCAATTTTGGAAATAATTTATAATAGCTTATTTTTTATGTATAACGGATATATTATCAATTAAATAGTTACCCAGTGACAAAATCCGACAAAATTTCAGACATCGAACAAATGATAAGTTAACTGGCTTCTAAAAAGTCAGTAAAAATATTAATAAATGTTTTTGTCTTTATTTTGGTTTATTTACCTTTGCTCTATAATATTCAAGATAAATCGTACAAAAAAAGATAATGCATGCTTCATTTAAATCTACATAATTACTTCCGGGTGGAAAGTTTGTCGGATTCTTGACTAAATCATCTTAGAATAACATTTTCAAATGAAATCAACAAAAAAAACGCTATTATAAATTAATGTTTTTCAAAACCGTATTTTGCCTGGAGTATAAATAATTAATATACTAGTAAAATAAGTAACACAAGCACAATGGGATGAGAGACATGTGAAAAACGCGAAACGGTTGGGATGTTTAATAAAACAAAATGGATACAAATTAAATAAAGTGCTGGATGGGTTAGGGTTGGGATTTTTGGAGCGTCAACAAATAGCCCTTAAGCTGGCGCCTAAAGGTATACCTGCTAGACGCTCCTTGGATAGGTGGGGGGAGATCATTCCAACACTTGGACGCCGCGAACCTGAAGCTACCTCGAAACGCCGCGGTCCGATGCTTTGGCACCAGAATCATCGCCTTACACCTACGCGCACTCTTAGGCCATACAAGTCTACTCAGCAAATATGCTGGGACCCCAGATTGAACTATGCCAAAGAGAAGAGTGGCGAGGTGAAGCCGTCTGCGTGCAGGCATGTTCAGCAGACCAGCGGCGTTCAAGTAGGGAGTGATATGGGAGCGGGGTGGGACTCGGAAACAGAAACGAATGCATGCGTTTTGCACTCGTTGTATGAGCTTTTTTGTACGACCAGTAATGCAGCCAGCATAGACAACATCACAATAGTTTAATCTTGACAATATCAGCGATTCACAAAGGTTAACACGCAAATCAACACTTAAGTAATCGCGAACATTGTAAAGAACTTTAAGGCGGTAGAAGCAGTTACTCACAACTTTCAGTACGTGGTTCTCAAAGCGTAGCTTGCCGTCCATGAGGAGGCCAAGGTTAGTTGCTTCTACCACCCTCTCTATTGGTTCGCCCATGATAGCAATCTTACTGGTAGTCAAAGTCTCGAGGTTACTGATGGTATTACGGATTTGATGCTCTGACCCAAATACAACATATTTCGACTTGTTCGGATTAAGGACTAGGCAGTTCTTTTCCGACCAAGTAGAAATACGTTCCAGGTCTGCGTTGATGGTGTTGATCGCAACAGATATGTCCGTGGGTGCGCTAGAAAGGTATAACTGGAGGTCGTCAGCGTAAAGATGGTATCTACTGCCTCTTATATTGCAAGTGATGTCAGCACTATACAATATAAAAAGCAGGGGACCCAGTATTGAACCTTGCGGCACACCTCTTTCCACAGGGCAAAGAGCGGACCGCAAAGTGCTACCAGCGATTACAAACTATACTTAAACGAAAAATTCAAAAAATACAAATAACGATATAGTTTACAATGTCAAAAACAGTGATATTATTAATGTTTAATGTCCATAAATTCCTTTACTGAATATAATGCGTTTTTCAATAAAAAAAATCTCAGTTGGCGTTCGAATGTTTCGTCAGATGACTCTCTCTGTTCGCAATTCGGCGGGTAGTCGTTCGTAATAAAAGAAAATATTAAGAATATTAGGTAAGAATCATATATTTGAAAATCAGACCTTATTGTTTCTTAATCTAGTCACAACGGCGTTTTAAAGCACGCGATAATTTCCAATGCACCCTCTTAAATATACTACTTCAAACATGATCGCATCTAGCATTTACGATTCTTTCTTAGATCGCTTGATCGACAGACACGGATGATTTATTTTGTCTTATATAATTTTGTTTATTACTTAATTTAAACTTTATTGCACAAGAAAAAGTACAAAAGGCGCAGCAAGATTGAGGAAAACAGAGAACAGTATAGATAACTTTAATACGAAAGCGTAAATTGGATAAAAATCTAAAGGCAGCGTCAATATTTTTTATGCACTTTACTGTTAACCATTATTTTCTTATACCACAGTCGCAGTATTATTTTAATTTCCTATTATCTACTGAACCTTCTCTTCCTCTGCTTTAACCCTATAACAGGCAAAGTTAAAATTTATTCATAATTCAAGTCTCTATTGCCTAAAATTCTGGCCCATAAAAAATACAAAAAGATGACCTTAACAGTGGCCATTTTGGCTATGAAATTTAGATTGTGCCCTATAAAGGGTATAAACTTGCCCAGCATTCAATCAGGGCGGGGAACGTGTATTTAACAAAACATGCTAACAACGAGTGTTTTAGTTTGTACAATTAAAAAGCCAATTACAGGATCTCACTAGCGCTAGAATATGAGAATTTAACAAAGTGTGAACTCACTCATACACAATTACACGAGCAAACAGAACAAGAATAATATACCTAAAGACAATTACTTAAGAGGCTCCCATACGCCAATGACCTTCGATCTGAATCCCTTAGTTTTCTAATGTTTTTTGTAGCTTATTATATTAACAACAACGGCTTTAAGCAATATAGTATCCCATATTTACTTCAAACTTCATTGTTTTCGAGATATTTGGCATCAAAGTTGAACAATTTTAGGCCAAAAAACTGGTTTTCTGGCCATAACTTTTGTGTTAATTGGTTTAAAATTAAAACCCTCTGCCAGTTTTTAGAGACGTCATAGACGAACCCAAATTTGTAGATTTCGTATATGTTAGATCTTTCACGTCAATAGAGATGCGAAATAAGTGTTTTTTTAGACAATGTTTAAAAAAATCATACAAAATTAAGTATTAATTTGTTTCAAAATCCGGTCTGTCAAAATGGAGATAAAAGATTGAAGAACCGATAGCCGTTTGATTTATGATTCTATCTGTAGTGCAAAAGTAGTAGATACGATTCAAAACTTGTCAAAAATCGATGAAAACCTCGGGTAGCCCCTTAATGTGATGATACACTGCGATCAACAACTTAAAATAATGAGCCAATTGTGCCTATATGCAAAATTAAATTCGTATGATGATACGAGGTAGCATAAGCACAGAGCACTTAATGAAAATACCTCGCCTCACAGATGGAATCTTAAAATTAAATATGTCATCAGACCCTAATTCCTTTGTTATCTGATTTAAACCACACAAATGCGATAGTTTGGATATTAGGATGTTTAGATGTTTGTTGCTCAATCACACATAAACGGCCCAACTGATTTGGATAAAATTTTGCACGAAGATAGTTTATAGCTTGGATTAAAATATAGGATAATTTTTATCCCGGGTCCACGCAGACGAAGTCGTGGGCGGAAGCTAGTTACAAATAATATGTGCAACACTTTGTACTTACCGAATGTAAAGTTTACTCATACTTTAGGAGCAATTATGAAAGTGTTTAAATCTATAAAGCACCCAAGTCCACATAATTGATGGAACACAATATACATTACAGTAGTACAGTAGTTTTATTTTGTAAATATGTATATATATACATCAGCTTATCCAAAACAAACGACCTCGTCGTTTCAGTATCTAAACACTTTTTCATTTCACTGACATTTGAATCCGTTAACGGTAGTCCGTTTAGCTTCGCAATTAAGCTGCAGGTTTGTAAACGACTAACGATTCTATGCCGTGCTTAAAAAAGCAGTTCCATTAATCGCACACCATCAATTGCAGAGCATGTGGGCCTGAATGCTGCGGAAAAGAGTCTGCAACTGAATAGTGGCTTTGGAACTAAATTGGGGCGCAAAATTCCCGATTCCGGGATTTAATAGGAATTTGAGCCGCGAAGAGATTTCACCCGCTTTTAATGTGAATAGATTAACCGCAGCATAAAAAGAATAAAAGCCCATACCAAATTCTAATTTTAAAAATTTAAGCTGGCAACTCTGAGGCGCTCGACTGTTTGACTGGCCTTTAGACTTGTAGCACTGGAACTTGTAGGATCGTGACGCCGTAGAAGGGCATTTGACGTTAGCAGCCGAATTTTAGCATTTTTGATTTTTCATAAAAAAATTCTGATTTGACTTTCAGTCACATTTCACATAATAATATACAATTTGATATGAATGAACGAGCTGTACCCACAGGATGCATTCAAGCTGTCAATTCCAGTATCAGGTTTTTTATTTATTTTATTTTTATTTTTATTTATTTCAAAAAAACATCTTAGCGGTAAGTATACATTTCAAGATCGCCAAACTGAGGGCAGTTTGTCGGCGAATGTGCGCTTTTTTCTTAACTTTAAACAGAGTTGTGTTATACCTACCCACCTATTTACTACTATGAATGAATTTACGCCTATGCTGCTTTGAAATCGGGATGAAAAAGTTGGAACGTTTTCCGTGCGCTGACAGCTGACAGCGCGATTGTTTCCAGTGATGGTTCGTTCAACTGTTTTCGCAGTTTAGTTTCAACAATATTCTCAATTTAGCGATATGACTACCAACATTAATCGTTACAGAAAACCTTCAATTACGATGAACAACTATGATAGAAAAATCTGCAAAAATAAGGAAGAGGTAAGCATTTAATTATTCAGAAGTTCTTTATCCTTGAAACTACAATTTCTAGGAGCGGCGTTGAAAATTCAACTTCACGGGTTTTGTCTGCCTTTTAGGAATACAAGCCACAGATGTGTTCTGTATGAACCTATATTGAATAAAATATTTTGAAACAAAATAATAACCACAACATTTTTTCGATTTAAGTAGGTAATTCAGCAGTAAATGAAAAATTGACACCTCGAAATTATTAGTCAAATATGATTAATGTCAATTTGAAAATCCTCGTCATGGAAAAGTGTTTAGCCTAAATAATACTAAAATTGCCTGCTATAAGTAAAATTGACATCCTTGATGTAGGTCGTAAGACATACGTCCAAATACGTACACTCCAAAATACGACCAATCAAAAATACGTCATATCATATCCTATGTATTTTGTACAAAATAGTCGATGTTCATATTAATTTAGATTAGAGCACATTCACTTAGCAGGTGTATAAATATGGACCTTTTCATAATGGTTGACAAAATTCCATTTAAAAAAATCGTCATAATAAAAAGTATAGACAAATTTACATTTTCACCAAATTCACTTTTGATAGTATTCGTTTTCGTTCAATTTGAATATAGTAATTTCGTGTTGATAATTTTCCATTTGTGCCTAATGACAGTAAATCATTTTTTCGTCTAAATTCATCACCTTACCTCACCGAATCCTCATCGCGTCATTCACACGAACCACGAGCACGGGTCACTGGCACTCACTATACCCTTCCTCGACTAGGACTAGATCGGTACTGCGGCGGCGCGCGCGCAGCGGCTCAGACGCCCGCTACATTCGATTGAAAATCGGTGTGAATGGGCCGTTTTCATGATTGAAAGTCGCGAAATTGTAACCACATTGCCAATTTTGTGTTTTGTAGAATAATACACTTACTCTTTATCTCACTAGTAGGTAAGATTCGCCCTACCAGCGGGGCTAGCACAACTGACGCTGTGCCGCGACGCGACTCGAGAAAGATCTACCCATCTTATTCTAATTTGCACAGTGCGAGTGAGATAGGAGACACTCAGTCGCGCGAGAGGCGTCTGAGCCGCAAATTGTGTTAGACGTACAGGGTCCTTGTACCTTAGAAATAAGTAGACAAGATGCAAACGATTTATCGTTATTATTTTAATAGTACTGACGTCAGTGACGTCACTGTCAACTCACAAAATCGGCGAAATGGTCGATCACGTAACGCGTTGTACGCGGTTTAATGTCAAAATATATATAAGTATTATACATTAAAATATTGCTCGTTTAATAGTAAAGTATAGGATGACATTTTATTATTATTGATATCTCGGTTTATAGACATTTTTATTTAGGTAAGATGACGAAAATGCAGTTAACGTGGGGTTTTACAACTTCTATTGTTGTTAAATATGAGAGGAAAAGAAACTAGAAAATAAAATTATAAGCCTAAAAAAAGGAATAAAAGGATAAAAAAAAGGAAAAGATAATAAAGAGACTTCATAAAACTAGCCGAAGTGAGGCACGGAGGTAGCTATTGTTTGTTCTATTGTTTATGCGTAATTGTTTTAGAATTTAGAACCCTACTTGAAGATACAAATTAAACAAGATTATGTCGGTATTGGTTGGTTTTAAGTACCTACTTTTCGTGTTAAATCTAAACTGCAAGTCATTGTTGATGTATACAATTTGCCCCTGAATAAATGTACCAAAACAATTCGTAGTTATATTGTTTGTAAATAAACGGACATTAACCCGCTCCGTTCTCTTCTGTAAGGTAAACACAAAAACTCATCATTAATGTAGTAGATCGCCCTATTATGGTAATTGATATGCTTATGATGGCTAGATACTTGTTTTATCCAGATCTAGAGAAGAAGTATTTGACTGTGTCTATAGAAGTTTAAAAGAAAAACCGTACGCCATTTTCCGCGTTTGTTTGTTTTGTTCGCAGTTTGGCCGCAGAAAGTTTAATAAGTAGAATATAAATAGGTTAGGTTAGATTATATAATGGAAGAACATTAATTAGAATTATGAAATTCGGAAAGAGTATGCTTTCGGACCAATTACTCTTCAGAATTAGGTAAGTAGTGTTCCCTTTAAGTAGGTGAACATTTGGTTCAAATGCGTTCCTTCTTTCGTAAACTCTTGGCCAAGGGTGTGTGTCTACAATATAAAGTCGACGTTCCAGACATGTTGAAACTTTAGCACCTTATTTCTTTCTAATATGACAAAAAATGTACATACATATTTGTCATGGACTGTTCCTGATCGTGTTTCATTGTAATGATTCAATCCTTGCTGGCCCCGCCGGTGGGACAGCACATTAACCATAGAGTCCAATACTAACACAGACGGCGGTTCATCTCTAGGGACACATCTACGACACGTTATTAAAATACATACGAGTATTTACCTCACAGAAACTCTGTCCCTTTGAAACAGGATTTGAACTCTATATTGTCTAGACAATTTATTATATGAAGTTCGTCGTCAAATAGTCCCACTGCAGCAAGTAAGTTAGTAGAAATATACAGGGCAACCCCCCCCCCCCCCCCCCTTTTTATTTTTATTTTTATTTTATATTTATTTTAAAACACCTAGGGTCTCCAGACACACTACGGGAAGCAGTAAGCAACACCAAGGAACTTACTATTAGAGGAGCTAGGGTGATTTAGAGTAGCGCTACCCCCCCCCACCCCCCCCCCCCTTCTTTTTTTCACACTGGATGTGTACTTGCGGAAAACGAGAGCGACAACCACGAACTTCGAAATTCGAGTGACAGGGATCCCAAGATGGAGGGACTGACTCTCGACTATACGAAGACATTGGTTGCTTGGGTCTTTGACTTGAACTTTTTGCAAGCACATGTTACTTGGCTAAATTGGCTTTCAATAACCATAATTTAAGGCATTCAAATAAATGTAACCGTTAGCCGATTAACTGAAGCAGGCAGCTCCGTCCGTACCCGCTTCCGCGAATGATAAGCGGCGCAATGACCGCAATTAAATATTTATACAAGTTTATACAACCACGCCATTCACAACCATCTGCGACTTACCTCAGCACTCGTCGCTTATGTATCTTGATACCGCGCTCGTAACAACTACGTGTTACCGTTATCCAAGCTTATATTAGGACGGCTGAAGCGAGCTGGTAAAGCGTTATGAATATCAACCCAAGATCGAGATGACGATAGTCGAGAAGCCTAGCAATAAAAGAAAGTAAGCGCCTTAGTCAAACCATAATATTTACTGTCTTTTTAATTACTTAGTCAAACGTATGACTTACCGAACTTCTCATTGATAAAAGCACCTTATAGTTAGCAACATACAATTGAAATTACAAAGTTGAAAAGAGGAAAGGTTTAGGAAGTAGCAAACCATATTTTCGTCTGTTATCAGTCTGTAATAAGGTTACGGGGTAAAACTGAATAAAACAACGGGATATGTATCGTGTTTAGATTAGAGTGTCGAATCATTGAGTACCTACAACTTAGTAAGTAGTTCAAAGCGCGCTCGCTTAAATTATAGTTATTTCCAGTTAAAATAATGTTCTAGAATGTCAAAGAGCCAGGAGTTCGAAACATTATCTTTGAAGATTTTGACTAAATAATAAATGGGGAAAATGATGCGATTTATAGGTCGACGCAGACGGGGACTGACTGCAGCGGTCGACCTATTACTCTTAGGAAAAGTATTATCTTTCGCTTGACAACAAATAATGCTGTGGAGTGAAATATGATATTTTATATGATAGGTTTCGTTATATTGTTAAGTTAAGTAACGTGATTTGAAGATCAATTCGGCGGCGGCTGATGCTTGTGTAAGTGATGGAGGAAACCTCGGCGAATGCTCTTAGATCAAAAATAAGGCGCTCTACAGAAATTCAAAAAGCCTTAATCATTAAGAATGTAGGAGAAAAGGAAATTGATAAAGCGTAAGATGTATTTAGGCATTGTGTTCGAATCAAGTGGAAAGAAGAGGTCCCTGGCTATTCCTACTCCGGAATGAGGCGTGATTTTATATAATAGTAGCTGCACGCGCGGCTTCGCCCGCGTATTGAAAACAATGCAGGTAAACCCGCGCGATATAACCATTCGGCCCCCCTATTTTGTAACTTGTTTAAGCTCACCTCAACGCTCACCCACAAATATATCTTGACACCGCGATGCGTAGTAACTAAGCGTAGGTAGAGGTCTGGTTTCGTGACGGGTGACCAGCGGGGTGAGCCGCATTAGCGCGTAGCGAATAACAGCCCAGGAGTCCATTCTACACGAAAGTGAAAGGATTTTTGAAATCGACATTTCTGGAGATTCCCCAAAACATACAAACGGACAAACTTACAATGCTACAATCTCACAGACTTTTCTTTTTTATAAAATTAGTATAGAAGTATAGATATAACAATATCTGCATAATATTAATTAAACGTCATCCTATACATCCTAAAGGTTCACCTTCAACCACATTTCTTGTTTTTTTATGATCAATACTAGCTTCTGCCCGCGACTCCGTCCGCGTGGAACGCGTTTATAAATATCGCAGCTCCATACAAACTTGCATCCCCCCATTTGACCCCCTCAGGGGCTGATTACCGGGATAAAAACTATCCTATGTCCTTCCCCAAAATTCATCTAAATCGGTTCCGCGGTTTAAGCTTGAAGAGGTAACAGACAGACAGACAGACACACTTTCGCATGTGTAATATTAATATGGATTAGTATGAATTTGCATCTAATCTTCGAAAATTCGCCTCTTTCCAAATACTTACGATCTAGGGGAAAATAATGAATCAAAATGTGTCAATTCTTGCCCTGTTTTTTACCTCTACATCTTTGGGTATTTTATAAGAATACATTATTCATTGTTATCAAATTATAACATGTTTTTTTAATTATGAGCAATTAATAGAAAAGTAGGAGAGATAAATATAGTACCTAAACAAACAAGTTAAAGTGGGACCGGGCTGGTCATGACCACCGCATGCCGAATGAGCTGTAGGCCAAAGAGACCACAAAATCAAAATCCACTATTTTTTCTGCAAATAGGCCACGAGGGCACTTTTACATGTCAAACGGTAATGTACAATAAAACAATAATAATCTTACACAATAATAATTTAAAATTTGCAGATTAAGGACCGATATAAACGGTTAACAAAGTAAATGTATTACATTCGAAATAAGGTCTGTATCAGCATTAACAAGAAGTTAATGATATTAATTCAGTATTCCAGAGATGTATAAGGTCTCTAAGCGAGCAAATACAATGAATAATTATTCTAATGTTCGTAGAGATGTATACGGTCTCTAAGCGGCAAAACAAAACGAAAAAAAAGGAACATTAATGTAATATTGTTAGAGATGTACAGGGTCAATAACAATAAAACGTGTCAAGATCAGAATGATGTCTCTCGTCAATACGATAATAATAATAATAACACTAGTATTTAAGTAGTAAGGTACTATGCCCTTGCAAGCATGGACAGTCCAGACTCCACAAACAGCACCCGATCACGAGTATGACGCATATCTCAGCCATCGCCTCCCTCACGGAGTGGAAGCCCCAAAACTCAAAACGGAGGCGTGTAGACCTTGTCGGCGATGGCAGGAAAACTTCGACTCCTTTAAGACTGGCCAGAGGCTCTAGTATAAGTTTTACCGAAACAAAACGTTACGACCGCGTTCGCGTTTAGCTGTCAAATCCCATACAAATTGAGGGTTCGGGGTAAAACGCAAACGCGATCGTAACGTTTTGTTTCGGTAAAACTTATACTAGAGCCTCAGATATTGCTCAAGATCGCGATGAATGGAAAGAGGGGGAAGGCAAAGGCCTAAAGACAAAGGCCTAAAGGAGAAAAGACTCAGCAGTGGGACATAACGGGCTCCATAAAATAATGATCTAAACAAACTAAACGAAAGTATGGGATTTGGTTGGAAACGGATGTATATATTTGAAATTTTAAATATGAATAGAATCTTAAAACGTGAACTACAAAGAGTCCATTGTTCCTTCTAATCGAATCCTGCCGAGAATGAAGTAAACTAACGTAAACTTTGATAGCCGTGACCCCCGTACAAGCATTCATTATCAATGAGCGTTGCCAGGCAACCGTTACATACTAATTTAGGCGGAATCAGACGGTTCACTCGGATGAATGTTCCCTCGGGTGATTGATTCTTTTTTCTTTCACTCAATGTTCACACAACTCAGGTAAAATGACATATAAATGAACATTCACTATTCTAGGCGAAATCAGACGGTTCATTTTTCGTTCATTTTTATGTTTCATTCCGCACTTTTCACCCGAAGTGACACGTCTGATCATGAAGTAAACCAAAAGTGCCGAATGAATTCACTAGTGAACGTTCTTTCCGTGTTTAGACCGTTCATTTTTCGGTCATTCGGAGTGCGAGTGAAAGATGCGAATGAAAATATCAAACATTGTTGGATCGGTTCACTAGTGAATTCATTAGGCACTTTTGGTTCACTTCATGATCAGACGTGTCACTTCGGGTGAAAGGTGAGGAATGAAACACAAAAATGAACGAAAAATGAACCGTCTGATTCGGCCTTTAGTCACGCTCACGCTTCCACGCACGCTTAAACCACACATTGAGATGAGATTTGGTACGAGTATGGAGGATAGCTTGAAGCCCGGGGATGGACATAGGATAGGGTTGTCTATCGTTTGCCAGAATTTCATTAGCCATAATTTTACATTCCGTCACGTTTCATTTTACATAATATTTATTTACATTATATTATTTTCTAGTCTATATTTTTTTTAAGATTACAATTATCTGTCAAACGGGTAAACAAAGAAGCAGTGGTCGTAAACCATCCTTCTTCGATTTCGACCGATGCCACTGAATTTCTCGGAACTTATGTACAATACGAGTACATATCATTTGATATTTACCGATAGCTGAACGCATAGTTTTCACATTTATTACTAATACGAACTGATACGAGGCAAGTTGAGCAATCCTGGAGTCCTGGCGGAGGTGCGTTTGAGCGTACCGGATCGGCATGTGTGGCGGCGGCGGCGGCCGAGCCTGCTGGCCGAGCCGCGCGCTCGAACGCAACTCCTTCGCCAGGCCCCCTTTACACGCGCAATTCGGATCCTTAATCGAGTAGCGATCGAAGTAGATTTGTTTTTTTGTCCTTTGCACGAATTTACAAAGGCCACGTTATATGTATTGTGTTACTGTAATTTGTAATGTACCTATGTTTTTTATTTTCTGTGTTGTGTCAAATTCCATACTGTCGAATTAGGATAGCCTGTAAGGATGGTTGTGTGTATGTTAATAAATAAATAAATAATAAATAAATAATAATTTGTTGGCAAAACTGTAAGTTATAAGTGTTTATAAGAAAGATGGCGGCAATAGAAATAAAATAAATAGAAATCACAACCGACTCAACCGACAACAATATGAACTCGAATGAAAAACCCACATGAGTGATAGTTGACAGATAGTGACAGTGACGTTTAAAAATAGACCATTGTGTGAGAACTCTGCCTCTTTAGGTTTTTTAATGTACAACCTTTCCATGAAAAATTGCAAACGCAATTTATTAAAATTCTTATCTTTTCATCATAGAATATAACTAATAATATACTATAACTAATATTATGTTACTTATCTGTTCACAACACTGAGTAATGTATGTATCAATAAAACATGATAATAAATTCGTGATATTTATTAACTCGTATTCACTGTTCGATCCGTAGAATGTGCCCGGTAAAAAACCTTATATCTCGTTCTGCAAAGGTCTCTCTAATGTTAAAAAAAACAGAGTATAGAATGTTGGGTGCCAGAATTATACAATACAATAAATCTAAGTAAAAAATTATGCCTCCACTTCGTGCACGTGTAAAGTGCAATTTACACATGCGTGAAATTGCATGCAAGTTAAACTACAGTGTGTGGTTTGAACTCAGTATATCTCTGTAACCCGCAATGTAATTAAAGTTGCATGCAATTTCTTGCATGTGTAAATTGCGCTGAAATCGTACTTACTTTTATTATTCTAGTATATAACTAACTACGGTAGCCTAGAGGTTCAGGCATGCGGCAGTCAAACGGCGGTCGTGGGTTCGAATCCCGGCTCGTACCAATGAGTTTTTCGGACGTTATGTACGGAATATCATTTGATATTTACAGTTAGCTTTTCGATGAAGGAAAACATCGTGAGGAAACCTGCATGCATCCACGAATAAATTCAAAGGTGTATTTGAAGTCCCCGCACTGGGGGCTACTGCCCGTTCCCTCTCATTATGAGAGGAGGCCTGTGCCCAGCAGTGGGACGTATACAGGCTGATTTATTATTATATCTCTACTAATATTATAGACAACAAGTTTCGGTAAATTTTTTTTTTTGGTACAAGCTTTTATTGCCGACTGTACTTTTCTGGATACCATCATCACCATTGAGATGATTCTAACAAGCCCAAACTCGATGGGGTTATGTGGTTTTATTACGGAGTTCATATGGCTACCTTCCAGCTCCATCATCAGATCAGCTCCACGTCATCATAATATTGCATTGTCACGCGATTTGCATATTCGTGCAAAATTTCAGCTCAATCGGAAACCGGGAAGTGGATTAAAAATCTTGCAAGATTGATTACAGAGAACGGACAGGTGAAAGTAAATAAAAGCTTGTAAAAAGTCTGTGATATTTTAGCTTTGTAAATTTTGAGTTTGTATGTAGTGCAGCGTAAAATGGCTGCATGTTTATCTGTTTACGTCCTCATTGTCTTCTTTTTAATAAAAAGAAGAGTTTTTATATGGAACTGGCCGTTTGCACATTTCGTTCCGTATTTGAAATCTTGAATTTGACGTGAAAATCTATCACTCAAAATGAGAATTTATCCGTGTGATCGGAATGAAAACAGCTTTAAACCTTTAACGGACAACGTTAAAATTTATTCATAATTCAAGTCTCTTTGAAATTGTATAGACCTAAAAATTCTGACCCATAAAAAATACAAAAAGATGACCTTATGGATGGTAATTTTGCCTATGAAATTTAGATTGTGCCCTATAAAGGGTTAATTGATCATTTTAGGGTTTAATCCAGTTTATTTAGTTTATTTGTGACCAGTTGTTGTCAGTCACATCAGTGCTGTGCCTGTGTGTTATTTCCTGAATGCTGCGTGTTGCACGCTAGTGTAGAGAACCGCCTTTTAACATCTGCGGGTAAGTGTTTTCTTTTGGTTTATCTCTGCTGTACGCTTTATCCAGTTCGGAAGCCGGGGTTTGATTTCTCCTATCTGCGGGAATTTTATCTTTCAATTTTTTCGGTACCCCGTGGGACAACTGCGCCCATGCTGCAATCGTGGTAGCGCTCCGGCTTACGACCCCGCCGACGCATAACCATCGCGCTACCTGGCCCGTAATTCCGCCTGCCAGTCGGGCGTGCACCGACACGAAGCAACCACGAGTTTCCCGTCGCCGAAGAACGGCGAGGCTGCTTCACGGCGCGACATCGGATGCCTCCTTTGTTACATTCCACGTCCAAATGCGCGACTCTCTGATTTAACTCTATCCGGAAGCACGTCGGCGAGCGACCGTTTTTGGTTTTTATTCATAGCTAGTTCGTAATTTGTAGTACTTCTCCGGCCTTTTGTTCGGTCATGTACGTGACGAAAGGTGTCATAATATATATCTTTAAATTCTAAAGTGCAATTCACTGGCATTACATAGTCCTTTTTTTCTCCCGCCATATCACCGGGTGAAGGTGACCACTCACCACTCACCACCATCGTCGTCACGATTCATTTTTTCACCCACGACGTCACCTTTACGTCACTGATCACATTAGTGGTTGTGTAAATAGGTCAATATAGTTCCAGGGTTTGTTTTTTTTTATTTTTTTTTGTTGAGTTACTGTTACTTTTCATTTAAGTTTAATAAATTATTTAATAAATTATTTAGTATATTATTTTAAAATATTAGGTAATAATGGGTAATTTCCGGAACCACATATCTGATTTCAAAAATTATTTCACCTGCGTATAGAATGGATGGTTAAAGGTTACATTTTATCACGCGGGTTGCCTGTGTTGTTTAGAATATGCGGGCGAAGCCGCGTGCGTGAGCAGCTTGTTACGGGCCAGGCAGAAATTTAGTCAGTTTTTTTTTTGCGGGCGATAAGTTGTAAGTCGCTACAGACAGTTGTATCCTATAGTCCCGTGGTCGTCAGCTCCCAAACACGTAGAAAAAAATGTTGTTTCCTCCCGATTGCTTATATAAACAAATAATAATTAACCCAATAATAAAATAATAAATAAATCAGCCTATATACGTTCCATTGCTAGGCACAAGCTTTTTCTCATTGATGAGAGGGAACGGCCAGTAACTACTTACCTAGTCCCCATGCTGGCCCAGTGCGGGTTGGGAACTTCACATACGAGTATACCTTATTGAATTTCTTCGCAGATATATCCAGTCACGATGTTTTTCCTTCACCGAAAACCAACCCAATATCTTGAAGACGAAACCGTCAGCTAATTATAATGTAGTGGGTAATTCGTCAGCTGGTCACCAAGTGTGATTATTAATGGGGCGCCTGTTGGATATTTAATGACGTTTAATATCATATTTGCTAACATATGTTGTTCAGGGGTTATATAAGCTCTTAAGGCGATTAACGAGCATACGACACGACCCTGACCCCGTATCATGGTCGGCCTTATCACACGATAAGTGACAAGATAGAGCGTCCGTCACTGGCTGACACCGTTCGATAGAACGAGACGACGCTCCTATCTTATCACTTTTTGCGTGATAAGGCCGACTATGATACGGGGCTAGGTGAAGATATATGAAGCGTTTACCTACTCCTACAATTTTTTATCATTATCATCATAAACTTAAGAGCCGGGCTCTTGTCGGTGGATTAATCCGGTAATCGCCATTCTGTTTATCTTTCTGCCACTGTTTTGAGCTCTTGACACGACATTACATTAACTTTTTCATTATCTTAGTCCAATAAATGCACGTGGTCTTTCCCTGCTTCTCCTTTATTCTATCTTTCCTTCAATTATAGTTTTTTATGTAATTGTCATGTCGTATCAGATGCCCTAACATATTAACATTTTTTTATAAAGTGCCAAAATAAAAATTTCGTTCAAATACAGTAGCAATGTTTTGAATATGTTTCGTCTTGGAAGAAACAAAAGCAATGCCATTTTCTGTGTCTGTTAACTATTCCGAGGGCGTATTATGGGTGTATTTTGTTAATTTTGGTATTAAATTCAACTGTTTTAGAGAAAGGCTGGATTTATTTGAGCAAGCAGAAAGTATTTTACAAATACCGGGAATAAATCGCACTTAGAATATTCTGAGAGAATAAATCGCACTTAGGAGATTAAAGATCTTTACCCAAGGTCAGTGATTCAGAAATAACGCCTTCACGATTTCTAAATTGTCTTTGCTTCCGTGACATCTCCTAACTGGATTATTTACAGTTGTATGATCGGCTGCGGTGTATTTTGAACTTTTTTAGGGTTAGGTTAGGCACACAAGATGCCAATGGAATCTTATTTATTATAAAGACTACACTGACCATTCATCCATCTGTTAGACCTTTAAGGATATTGTGAGCCCTAAATTACGTCACAGATATCTCTCTCAACTAATGCTGGCAGCTTGAGTATGTCACGCTCATTAAGGGCTTTGCTAACTGGCGTCGTTGATCGGGTCGCCGCGTTCCCCGACATTATTGGTTTAGGGATGCGAGGGCTAAGATACCTACGGGTCAAACTCGTGATCGGGTGATGTATGTGGGTCCATTTAGTCCGCAAGAGACCGTGTAGATACATCTATAATGTTCTTAATTAGAATTATTATTATTATCGATCGTATTCGAACATTCAGAGGCTCTAAGGATGTTATAGTGGATTGTATGACAAGGAACAAAAGTAAGTGAGGACCCTCACTTCGTTCGGGAAAATAACTATCTCGTGGTAATATGGCTTTTAGATCAAAGTTATACACGCTACTTTTCACTTCGACTGCGAGAAAATAGTAAAAACGGTGATTATATCCATCCACAACCAATAATAAATTCCACGGCGATATGGCAGCTTGATTGTTTTTAAACTGCTTTGACACGGATATGATGATTTCAGGGATAAAAACTGTCCTTGTCCGGGATTCAAACTATTTCCATACCAAATTTCATCCCAATCGGTTCAGCGGTTTAAGGGGGTGCATTGGGGGGGGGGTGCATTGGAAATTATCGCGTGCTTTGAAACGCCGTTCTGACTGGATTAAGAAACAATAAGTTCGGATTTTCAGATACCTATATGATTCTTGACTATATGAATGTTCACCTTATTTGATCGATACATGATTGCCAAAAATTTCCTCGATAGAAAAAAAAACCAAAGTTGGGTCTTTATTTTCCTTTTTTTAATCAGCCTACTCAAACAATACATTATTTTACGACACAATCAAGTTAATACTATAGTCCCTATTTTATGACATCTAAAATCTCACTTAATGAAATATAAATAGGTAAAACAAAAAGCCATTCCCGGGTGGCGCAGGACCAGCCATTATGGCAGGCTTATATTTACAGAGATAAGTTCGCCTTCATACCCCACCTGTAAAGGAACTTTAGGCGTATTCTTGACCAAGAGCCGAACCACACTTGACTGAATTATTCATTTTATTCATTCAGACTATAAATCAGAGCACCAAAGTGCCCGAATCGGTTCGTAACTGAATATTTTATGCTTTTATATATTGCGCTTTCTTTACAATCTGAATGTGTGCCAACCGTGCGATGCCAAATTTTAGCACAGTCAGTTAAGATTTGATTTACGTGACTCTTTTAGCATAACGTTATTTATGTCACTCATTAGTATGAAATGGTTTTTTTTTTATGCATAGTGTGTGTCCAAGCATTGAGTCTGTAGACCCAAATTATAGTTTGTCTTAGGCAGAATACAAATGTTCATAGGCGTTTATAATATAGGTATCAGGTTCGATACATTTCACAAGTATTATGTACCTACCTACTTATCTGGCATGCAAAATATAAACCTACTAGTAGGGCAGTTTCAGGTGATAATGAGGACACGCTGCACGCTGGACAAAAGCACCAAAAGCAGCTTTAAGTTTTTGATAACAAAACAAATATGGCCGACGGAGGAGTTGGTTCCTATCAAAAACTTAAAGGTATGGACGTAACAAGTGCCTGAAAAAAAAATTGTGCTTTTGTCCAGCGTGTCCACATTTACGATAATTTGTTCGAGCACTCTGTCCCACTATACCTACTTAAATAGTGATAGTTCTGCGTCAATATACATTGACATAAACATACATTCACATATTTATTACCAAAACGGGTAGGCAGAGCACATGAAACTTATGTTCCTGCCTCTTTTAGCATAAATGTGAGTATCGACAAAAACATGATATCGCAGTGATAGGTTGCTAGCACATCGCCCACAACACACTTCAACCCTGTTCCCTTTTTTTACGACAACCAGGGGAAGAAAGGGGCTGGTGAAATTCTAACCTCACGGGTAAAAAAATCATTGGCAAACTAAGCTTTGTATTTTGATAATTACACCGCAGTATGAAAGAAACAATCTACCCACTGCTAGCATTAGTCCATCCATAGTGTATCGCAGTAGATAACCAGTTTCACAGCATTTAAAATTCAATTCGCCAGTTAACACCGAGTATATTTGTCGCAGTGGAACAGTATAATCCGCCATTTTACAAAACAGCTAGCTGTTTCACAAAACAGCGCTGTTTTGTAATCGGGTTGATGATCAGGCGAATTGAATACCGATGAATAAAAATCTGCTGGAATGTTTTCGGCGCTAATCGGTCTCCAATACGACTAGTGGTAATGTAATGCAGCGGGCCGTTAGCCGCCGCTTTGGAAATTTTTAGTTCCCATTTTTAATAATATCAACAACAATGGCGTCGAAAACAGAAAGTTCATCACTAAAATGTACAATGAACCATTACTCAAACAAAGAAAACGTGATAAAACTGTGTGTAAACAGTGACTTTAAGGTCAATTTTCGCGTGCAATCAAACAATTTCTATGAACCTCAATGTGGAACAGTAATGAAGCCATGGACAAAAGAACGAGTTTCAGAGGTTATAATGCAAATGAAAACGTCAAAAAATGGCTATAGATTTTGGTGTTCGGCGGAATCCAACACAATATTTTCAGCGAATTTTCATTCAGCGGTATTCAATCCGCCTGATCGTCAACCCGCCGTATTACAAAACAGCGCTCTTTTGTAAAACAGCTAGCTGTAATGTAAAACGGCTGATTATACATTTTCATTCAGCGGTATTCAATCCGCCTCATCGTCGACCCGTCTCATCGTCGACCCGCCGTAAAACAGCGCTGTTTTGTGAAACAGCTAGTTGTTATGTAAAACGGCGGATTATACAATATGCCTGCGACATATTCATCAAGAAAATTTGCCTAACTCACAAAGCTGCGGTGAAATTATGGAGATGAGCTGCCTGTTATGCTTTTCTCATTTTGATTTAACGGAGTTCGTCTCTATATATAGTCCTTTGTCTCCTGCCAAATGTATTCAAAGATCTGTTTCGCTTTTGAAGGACCACATTGGATTTTAGGTACCTACTCGCCTACTCGCCATTTTACGATACGAGTAAGATATTTGGCGAATCAAAGGGCAGAATAAATTGTTATTGAGCTTGATTTTAGATTCATTTACCTACCTACTTATATAGATTACGTGATTTATCTACTGGAAAATTATTAGATTTGCCAGTAGATAAATCAAGTTATTTACCGTTTGCGCTAGTGCACTATGTCGAAAACAAAAGGAATAAATTGATATGAATCTTTACACGATACTTTACAGCCACAGATCAAGTTGGCTCGGTTCGGGAGCTCAAATACCGCGAGCCATCCGGTTGCCTCTCGGCCACTGAAACTACGAGTCATTGATATTAATCCTCATCTTCATAAAAACACCTTTATCTTTATCATCCATCGCAAAAACACATAAAATAAAATGGTGCAAAATGAGAATTCGTTATCAAGGACCTATCGTAATCGAGGCAATAAGTAATGCCTAGCGGGCTTGGCTGCGAAAACGAGATAAAACTGAAGCAAATATAAAGACTTCACACGTAAAGTAAGTCCCGGTCCGACCAAACTGGTCAGTAAAATAAAAAGCTGGTCAAATGCGAGTCGGACTCCTTCAAGGGTTCCGTACAAACTTTGTAGACATGTCAACGGCCGAATTTTTCGTTTTGTGAACTGCGGAAAAGAACGGTCCGAGTCATAAGGTCATATCTGAAGATGGGAAAAACCAAGGAGTTTACCAGTGAGGATAGGTAAGTATTCTGACTATGGAAACCTAACTAAAATAAAAAACCCGGCCAAAGGCCACGCGCAGTGTAGGGTTCCGTATTTGCCTGGCTGTCTTAGTTGGCCTTTCCAAGTACACATTAAGTTGGTCGACTATTACTCGGTAACTACTAATGCCTACTTGTACGTGATAGTTTTCCTTTTTAGGGTTTTTTATTATATGTACTACTCGTACTATCACGATTTTTTCCACACCTTAATATTTTTGAACAAGCTATTCAACTATACCCCACACCATGGGCTTAACGAGAAAAATAAATACATCGCTGCTTTAGATGTAGAGGAGATGAAATAAAAAAAAACAAGATTTTATTGTACTGTTTTGTCGGCGTGATTGATTTATATACCCCATTCCGAATAACAGTTTTCTAGTTGTACTTAGTGAGCTAAGCCGAAGACGGACGGACGGACGGACGGACGGCCGAACAGACGGACAGACGGACATGTCGAAAGTATAAGGGTTCCTTGTTGACTATTACGGAACCCTAAAAACTGTTTTTTTATGTTAACAAAATGTAGCCTTTCGCCCGGAGCATAGTTTAGAATAAATTCATCAAATCGGTTCAGTATCTTAAACGCAGCTACGGTAGAACACACGTAAATACAAACATAGACTGCTAAAATCACAACCTTTCCTTTAAGGCTCAACTGGGCTGTTATTCGCTGCGCGCTAAAGCGGCTCACCCCGCCGGTCACCCGTCACGAAACTAGACCTCTACCTACGCTTGGTTACTACGCATCGCGGTGTCAAGATATATTCGTGGGTGAGCGTTGAGGTGAGCTTAAAACAAGTTACAGAATAGGGGGGCTGTAGTCGGGACAAAAATAGAGAACAGTGCCATTGTCGTCAAGAGACGATTAGTACTACTACCACTACTACCTATCATAATTAATCATGTTATTGCCTCTAGTCGAGAAAAAGCCACTCGAGCCGGTATCGGGTATTCGTTAATGTTGTCGTTTTTCACTATCGCAGCCCATTAATCCGGACATTTTTCCAATATCGTTATCTTCAAATGACACCGAAATTTTACGTTATACGTTTTAATAGCAGATATTGAATGACGATTTTTGCTAGCATGCGATTTATTTGATCATCTGCTCCAATCGGTTGATAGCAATGAACCTAAAGGCAATCAACTTGTGGTGAGTACGGGACGGTCATATAATTATTAAATCACACAGATGTAAGGGATACTTGACGCACGGTAGCGGAGATTTCATTATTAGATTTCAAAATAGGGGCAAAATTACTTTGAATTAATAATACTGGTGGCTCTGTGAGCTGTTTAAAAAAAAAACTATCTAACTAACCTAGCTCCTCATAAAATTTCACGAGAATCAGTTGAAAAATGCGACCTGTAGAGGAAAACAGCCCGACAGCGGGAAAGCGGGACATCCGGAGAAAATAAATTTTGGCCCAAGCGGAACCATAGAACTTCGTTCGCTTCGCTCGCTCGTTCGATAAAACAAGAAAATTCCATCTTAGCACAATACGATTTTTATTTAATTATTTATTCCATACAGTTTCACAGCATTAGCGCGTTTCAGAACGGATGTTATGATATTTATGCATGGACTTGACGTGGCCTGAAAACAATACATTCCCGTTGCTTTTTAAATGAAGCCGGTAAACAACCAAGCCTGGGGTATATTTTACTAAGTATTCTACTGAAATCATTTTTTTTTTCTTGCTCGCGCCCTTTCTGAGATGTTGCTCGTGTGGAAAAGAGAGGGCGTGCAACCAAACTTAACTTGATTTCAAACCGATATGCTTAGTAAGACAGACTTACGGTTTACAAGAGGCAGAGGTTTCCGAGTAAACTCAGGAAGCACTTCATCCGTAACAATGCCCCACCCGCGGCCGCTTTGAATTTTGTAAAGTTACGTAGGTTTTTTATTTTCTTTAGGGTTAAAAGAGGGTTAGGGGGTGGGTTCCTCGAAAGGAAAAAACAAAGGATCACTTTGTTGTCCGTCTGTCTGTCTGTCAATATCCTTTATCTCGGGAACGTGTGGGAGGTATCGAGTTGAAGTTAAAAAACATATACTCAGGTCTACAGTCCCTTGAAGCTGTAAAAAAAAAGGTACGGCCGTTTATGCCGCAATAAAACTTATATTTCAACACTCTTAAGGGAATCAAAATTTATAGGGTAGGTACTTTCCATTGACCTAGAACTATGAAAATTGGCAAATAATGTCGTCTTAAACTTCAAGTACAGGAAAAAAACTGAAAACGATATATTTGTAATTAAGTACGGAACCCTCCCGACGGTGCAACTAAAAACGAGATTGACTTCATCATGTCGACGAGGAAGCATATATTCGATGATGTCTCTGATCAATACGGTTAAAACCGGGAGCGATCACCATCTGGTGAGAGACACATTGAATATATATGCGTCAAACGTGAAGTCTACGCTCCATCCAGCATCAATCCAAATTCAAAACCCCGAGAGCTTCCAGCAGGAACTCCAAAACCGTTTTGATTGCCTAGGCCCGAAATATTAAAGATGCACTTTTTAAAATGCAATAATGTAACCTATATTCTGTAAACTAAGTTGTACTAACTAACCTACTTAAAATACTTAGTTTTTAATTTAGCTATAAATTAGATCAAAAGAATAATAAGAACTCCCCATCGGCACACAAACCTCTCCAAGGTTTTGCCTAGATGGGCTTTGTAATTATATTGTTTTTGTCTTAATCAATAAATTAAAAAAAAAAAAAAAAGGCGGCGATGTGGACGAATTGAACGACGGGTTTGTGGAAGCAGTCCGTTCCACTGGGTCCTAAGTTCTTCAAGGCCCAAGGGACCAACAAAACTAAAAGGCTCTCTAGCTCCACTCAGAAGCTCATGAAGGAAACCGAGTGAAATGACTCTACAGTCTTCAGCCGATGCGATCTTATACCGGCAGCTCAATAAACAGATCTCCAAGTCTCCTCCCTCGGTGGGCGAGTCTGACTCGCAATTTGTCCGGTTTTTTTTAATGAAATCAGTGTTGTATAATTCAGTCGCTTAGAACTTAGAACGGAAAACAAGTCGCGTTTTAAGCTGTGTTAGATGGTGATCATGAAAACAATTAAACGTAGAACATAAATAAGTGTTTATAATTTATATATTACCTTCGATCAAATTTCGATTATAAACTTTATGCTACATTCTACCTACGTACCTACTTAGGACGATTATTTTTGAAGTGGATACTTCTTTGCTCGCGTTCTTGTATAGGGGTTAGGGGTACAGTTCAAAATGTATGACGTGACTTCCGGAATAACTTTTTGTAGAGAAGCCTAATCTGATTTCAAATAATTGTTTGTTACATGTTTTAATCCTTCTTTATTTGCCATTAGTTGTTAATCACAAAATGTTATTTAATTTATGTGGCGGACATGAAAATGATGCTGAAATGACCGCCATTTTTCAATGTATCGCAAGTCAAATTGTTGCCATATATACCGATTTATCTGTACTTATACACAGATTTTAGTGAATTAATTCAGATATATATTAAACGGGTACACCATAATAGCCGGCTTGGCCGGTTTTTTTTATTAGGGTTCCATAGCCAACAAAGAAGTATCCACTCAAACTTAATTAACGGTTGTATCTCCGACACAACCCGCTTCTTTTTTTCTACGGAATATAAATACATACAGAACTTTATGAGTCCCGGCAGGTCAAGAGGTGACCAGGTCGTCATAAAATTGTAAAAGTAAGATTTTTACTCAATTTTTTTTTATAGCAACATGAAATGTTATTTTATACTGTGGTGTAAACAGTACGGAGCGTAGAAAATAGGTGATATTAATTTATTTTACAACAGCGATCACCGTGCTTGATTAGTCCTACAAAATTTGCATAGGTCGATGAAAAAAAATGGAAATTATGACAAGAAATAAAACAACATATTACCATATATCCTGAGCTTTCGTAACGTTAGAATATTGCCACGTATAGCTGCGAAGCGGGCTTGTTGGGCCACTTGGTATTCAATCGTTTACGTATTTTATATATAATGCGAATTATGATTTTATATATATACATACACAGGTCACGAAATTGGACAGTTATTTTCATGCAATACATGAAAACATCAGTGGATGTTGTAAGAGAACTTTTGTAATTCCCATTGGTTCAATAAATTAATAATTCACGCTTCGATGACTGACTGACAATCGTAAGTCAGATTAAAAAGTTAAACCCTAGGGGTAATCAGTAATCATAATCACGTAATGTTCCGAACGCACGTTAGAACCATGCAATAACAATTTTTCCATTTTTTTTTTTGGCATATGGATCTACTCAACGTATTTACGTACAATATGTTATGTGATCGACCCGCTGAGACGTGATTACTTATCGAGAGTACGTTAGGATAACTCTACTTATTCCCATACAACAATAGTACATTACTATAGAGGGCCGGGAAGTAAGGGGTTGCCGGCCGAGTACATATAGACGGCCGAGCGTTGCGAGGTCGGATAGTTATGAGGCCGGCAACCCCTTTTCACGCCGATGTATGCTTCTCTCACACATGCAATGAAATAAATTAAAAAAACTCCAAGAATTCAAACTTTAATTTTCATGGCTGAACGCCGTGATCCTGAGCCACAAATTGTGGAATGGAAATTAAAAAAAAAACGGCCAAGAGCGTGTTAGCGCGTGTTAGCGCGAACATGCTAAGTGTAGGGTTCCGTAGTTTTTCGTCCAGAAATTATTTTGTAATTATTTTCAAAAACTATTCAACCTATCAAGTTCAAAATAATTTTCCTAGAAAGTTTTTATAACGTTCTACTTTTGTGATTTTTTTCATATTTTAAAAACTTATGGTTCAAAAGTTAGAGGGGGGGACACATTTTTTTTTACTTCTGGAGCGATTATCTCCGAAAATATTAACATTATCAAAACATAATTTTAGCAAACCCCTATTCATTTTTAAATACCTATCCAACAATATATAACACGTTAGGGTTGAATGAAAAAAAAAAACACTCCCCACGTTACGTATAAGGGAGGTACCCTAATTAAAAAAAAAACACTTTTTATTTTACCACTTTGTCGGCGTGATTGATATACATATTAGTACCAAATTTCAGCTTTCTAGTGCTAACGGTTACTGAGATTATCCGCGGACGGACGGACAGACAATGCGAAACTATAAGGGTTCCTAGTCGACTACGGAACCCTAAAAAGACCATCTTGCAGGCTGGCCTCCAATTTTGTATGAAATCCCATTACGGATCTCTCGTCTCGCTGCGCCCGAACGTGACACTTCGAAGCCTATTATGAAGAACACAACGTAAATATTTCATTGCGTGTTAGAGAAAAATTACTTTTAGATCTACAGTACAAAACGTTAGGAAATCGACCAGCTGAGGGGCAATTACGTAACTTAATGAGCATAAGGACATGCGGAAGGAGTATTAGGAATGGTTCCGAGTAGATTTCGGAATTCAAAAAAAACCCGTTGTATACCCGAGCGAGTTATCGATCGCCACGAAGGCTGTCTCGAATTACCGCACGCGGCAACGGCGATATATTTGCCTTCCCGACACCGTGACACTTGAGCTTCCGCTTTAATTTGCCAAACGGCACAGTGTACATTCACGAGTTATGGCTGTATGACACTATTGCAAAGGTAATAAGAAAAACATTAAAAAAAAACAAATAAAAGAACAAAATATATTTTGTACGAAGGCGATTGAAAAGAACGAGTAGGTATATATTAGATATAAATAAATAAATCATAAAAAAATAAATATTAGGGGACAATCTTACACAAATCGACCTGGTCCCATAGTAAGCTCATTAAGGCTTGTGTTATGGGTACTAGACGACGATATATATAATAGTTATAAATACTTAAATACATAGAAAACTTCCATGACTCAGAAACAAACATTCATGCTAATCACACAAATATTTGCCCTTACCGGGATTCGAACCCAGGACCTTCAGCTTCAGATATAATTTTTACGAAAGAGGAATGGGAGAGACTGTAGGCCAAGGAAAAGGTGGATGGACTGTGTGAAAGACGATTTGAAACGGAAGGAAGTAAAGTAAGTGACAAGATGACGAGTGACAGGGAGGTATGGAAGAAAAGGACATGCAGCGCCGACCAAGAGCAAGAAAATTATGATAAGCTCTAGTATTATCAACAGGTCAATCACGTAACTATTCTTACGCACATTTTTGAAGCTTAGATTTGTCCCCTTATGGGGCTACCCGAGGTTTTCATCGATTTTTGACAAGTTTTGAATCGTATCTACTACTTTTGCACTACAGATAGAATCATAAATCAAACGGCTATCGGTTCTTCAATTTTTTATCTCCATTTTGACAGACCGGATTTTGAAACAAATTAATACTTAATTTTGTATGATTTTTTTAAACATTGTCTAAAAAAACACTTATTTCGCATCTCTATTGACGTGAAAGATCTAACATATACGAAATCTACAAATTTGGGTTCGTCTATGACGTCTCTAAAAACTGGCAGAGGGTTTTAATTTTAAACCAATTAACACAAAAGTTATGGCCAGAAAACCAGTTTTTTGGCCTAAAATTGTTCAACTTTGATGCCAAATATCTCGAAAACAATGAAGTTTGAAGTAAATATGGGATACTATATTGCTTAAAGCCGTTGTTGTTAATATAATAAGCTACAAAAAACATTAGAAAACTAAGGGATTCAGATCGAAGGTCATTGGCGTATGGGAGCCTCTTAAGTCGTTGTTTTCGCTAGACGTTGATTGATCTGCACTGAATGAATGACTGAATGGAAATTCTATACTAAAATGAGGATTGAAGAAATTGCACACGTAACTTTTTAACGGATAAATTGTACTTAAATCATGTCAATTACTGACTGACAAAGTCATTATATCTGCCATGGCAAAGCATCAATTGAGCAAAGCTTATCTTAACTTATTACGTTTGTTTTATACTGTTATTTGTAATTGAAGTCACGTAAAAAAACAATGAAAAGTAAGTACCTAGCGGTAATTGTCATGAGGTATTTATTCACATTTTGCTATGTTATGTGCTTCGTTTCAAAATGGAAACCTGCTCATCTCTGACATGATCATGCGATGCCAAGTACCAACTATAAGGAGATAAAGAATTTAAGAGCAGGAAGAAACGTTCACGGCGCCCATGTCACGCGTCAAATGCAAATATAAATAGGGTGAAATATAGAACCATTCGCCAACAAACTTTTATGGTTTCATATACGCGCCCTACACGTCGTCACGTTCGACGCCAAGCGCGTTGCTTCATTAGTAGGTACAGTCGACCCATGATGATGATGAGCACTTCAGGACTTTGTCAAATTAAACCATGATAAGGGAGAGCCATGTGAGTGATTATTAGATGTCAAACATTTAAATTTAGATCCCATTGTTATGACATTCATGCAAAAGAGTGTAAAGTCGCCGTCAATAGAATTTGCTAACTATGTACTATGTGAAATTGTCTTTCACTATGGCGGTTTGTTTACATAGTTAGCAAATTCTATTGACGGCGACTTTAGACTTTTTATTGGATATATCTCTGCATCTGTTCTACGTTGATGTACCTACGACCTAATGTCAAACTTGCAAGCCACAAATAAGAAGGTTAGTTTCACCTAATATATATATACAGGGTGATTCAGGAGACATGAGCAGGATCAACCCTACGGATTCAATAGTTTATAAGCTACTCAGTCGTACCAGCATTGGTAAAATTAACGTTAATTTTTTTTTAGTTGTGTAGGGTGACCATGATTTATTGTGAATGAAACCTTTACACAAAATGTAAAAAAAAACTGTGGGCGTTTAACTTAATTACGATGGTAAAAGATCCATTAACATTAACTGTATGTGTAGGGTTGATCCTGCTCACGTCTCCTGAATCACCCTGTATATATATATATATATATTTATTTTTTTAATAAGTTTTGTTATTATTCATAATATGTTTGGTAGTAGAAAAAAATGCAACACATTTTTAAGCAATCCTATGCTGGCGAAGTATTTTATGAAATCGGATTAGTAGTTTCGGAGATTAAATAGATTGTAGAAGAATACACGGGGGAGGCCTATGTCCAGCAGTGTCCTTTGCAATAACGAAACGGCGAGACCCATTCACCTAGTGATTTGTGAAAATTTAACATATTTTTTGAAGAAAGTACATTTTTCAGCTCAGTAACCCTTACAACTAGAAAACTGTAATTCGACATCCATACTAATATACTAATATACTACAACATCGCCGGTTTAAGTAGTGTAAACGAAATGCTTGAAATGTTTAACTTTAACCTGATATCCTTATTTAACGCGCATGCTCCGCTCCGGACGTTTCACTTAAAGCCGCATAACAGTCCCTGGATTACCCATACGGTAAGGAAAATGATGAGTTTACGTAACGACGCCCACGTTAGGTATAAGCAAACCCAGTCTGAAGTGCACAAAAAGTACTATAAAGACATGAAACATATTGTTATCTGTGCCCTATATAATGAAAAACGTGCGTACTTTGCCCAAAAAATAAATCGTTACGTAACCAACACCAAAGTTCTATGGAAAAACCTTAAGAATGACGTACAGTCGACTACAAAGATAAGTATGTTTTTTAATGTTACAAAGTTATGTATGTATATCTTATTACTATGGTAGTAAAGTCTATGTATACATATTTTTGTAACATCGTATGGATACATCTCTTTGTAGTCGACTGTACTTGTCGACAGTTCCAAAGAGAAACAACTTCCATATCATTTCAATAATCCTACCATTATTAACCAACATTTTCTTAATTTATCCGGATATAATCAAGTTTCAATTAGTAACCTCACTTTTTACGAATTTAATCGTTTTGGTCCTTTAGTTTTTAAATTAAAACCTGTCTCGGAAATTCAATTTTCAACTATTATGAAGACCTTAAAATCTAACGCTGAAGAGGGGGCGTATCGCCAGGGAAAAATCAGAAATCACCCGCGCACCCCGTACCTGCCGCGCTGATGCGTCTATTGCTGCCCCGCTCCTTCTCGCATAGTATATGCCCCGACAGTCAGATGAAACATGATGAATACCTATAGATAATTATAATAAGTGGAAAGAAAGACAAAATCTGTAAGTACCTATATTTGAAGATATAATTTTCGCTAGTAGGTAAGTCAGTTTTGAGAGCTATAACTGAAATATGATCTTCCGTTTTTTTACTAAATCACGTAAGGGTTGTAATTTAGCATAATAATGTCTCGTAAAAGGCTAAAGCAAAAAAACAGATATAATCGAATTTTAACTTTTGTGAGACATATCTAAAATACTACTAATAAATCCACGGTTAAAAAATTAACGTAAATGTCACGGCAGGCGACATGTTTCGAACTCTTCGGGAGTTCTTCTTCAAAACAAACATCGAAAACACTAATCCTGAAGAAGAACTCCTGAAGAGTTCGAAACATGTCGCCTGTCGCGTCATTTAATACGTGAATTTATTAGTAGCATTAAAAAAAAACTGTATTTTATTATGAAAACTTCGATCATGTTTATGAAAACATGTTTCGAACTCTTCGGGAGTTCTTCTTCAAAACAAACATCGAAAACACTAATCCTGAAGAAGAACTCCCGAAGAGTTCGAAACATGTCGCCTGTCGCGTCATTTAATACGTGAATTTATTAGTAGCATTAAAAAAAAACTGTAATTTATCATGAAAACTTCGATCATGTTTATGAAAGTCAGATTTTCAGGCCACTGTGTGGCGGCCAAATTTTTCAATTCTGACCCCGTGTTATGGTCGGCCTTATCACGCGATAAGTGACAGGATAGAGCGTCCGTCACTGGCTGACACCGTTTGATAGAACGAGACGATGCCCCTATCTTGTCACTTATCGAGTGATAAGGCCGACCATGATACGGGGTCTGATCTCGGATTCGTACTTGGAGACAATGGAGACGCTTTGGCCCTTTAGTTATCAATTTTGAACATACTCGTATTAAAGAAAAACTGCAAAATTGTGTTCACCGTTTTTAATATAAAAATGTCCAACTTCGCAGGCAATAATTCGGGTGCAGACTCGAAAATTATTATTACTCCAAAAGAAAGAAGGCAAAAAAATATGCATAGTGATGAAAATCCCATTCAGATATCTCAAAGAATTACGAAGCTACAACCGTTTTAATATTGCTTGTTAGAGAGAGAAAACGCAAACGGTGTGTGACGTCACATTACAGGATGCTGCCGGCAGGCCGCGTCGACGGCGTCGCCGACCACGATGCGCGCGGCACGTTGCCGTCTTCTGTGACGTCACATTCTTCCAGCGTCATCGTTTCATATGAAGTTGCGTTTTGCGAAAAAGGGACAGAACACATCCCTTCTTAAAACTTTGGACACATAACTTCGTGATTATTTAACCTTTTGCGTTGATTTTTTCTCCATTTGACTAATTTTTTTATCCTTCTTCGAGAAAATATCACATTATTTTATTTAGTGTCTACGCCCCTATTGTTGGAATCGGGATCCTCTTCATTGGCATAATTTTTTTTAGACTAATATAGTTTCGCATAATTGATTTGGCATAATTTCTATTGGCATAATAATACTGTCGCATAATAATACTTTGGCCTACTACTTTGTTTGGCATACTACGCTAATAGCATAATTTCAGTTGAACTAATCTGTATTGGCCGAATACATATTACGCATACTATTGTTTGGGCTAATAATTATTTGGTATATCTGTCATTATCCATAATTTCTTATCCATAATTTCAGTTTTCTAAATGACTAAAACTCAATTTCGTTGTTACAATGCATTTACACTTTTCGTGGACGCGGATTATTGGGTCGTGCATTATCAGGGCGGATAAAAATGGCTTGTCATAAGCGAACTCTGTCTTAGGTCGGTTAGGTTAGGGTTCACTTGTGTTCCTCAGACCAGAAATAGACACCCCGCGCAGCGTGGTTTGGAGTAGTGTCGACTCGCTGGAGATTATTAGTCCGCACAGATGACCGTCCCAATGTACATGGATTATCAGGCTGTACATTATTGGGCCGTGCATTATGCTTTCATTGCTTTGTGTAATGCATGATTTTATTTTTTAGGACACAATTTTTATGCGTTTTGTAATGATGCCAAGTAATTATTATGTCTTTTTGTATTTATGCTATCTGATGTTAGTCTTTGTGATGATTATGCTATTTTCGTTTATTCTTTTTAATTTTATGCCTAAAAATTTATGCCATAACATGATTAGGCTTAACGCTAATTCGGCTATAAAAAATTATGCGTTATTATATTATTCCAAATGATTTTATGCGATCCAATAGAGAACCGTTGGAATCTAAAAGCGTCACCCGTGATGACTTTAAAGAAAAAAAATGACAATAATTACACGGTTCACCCACGTATTAAACGTCACTACGGGTGACATGTTTCGAACTCTTCGGGAGTTCTTATTCAGGATTGAGTGTTTTCGCGGCGGTGTCGCTTGAATCACGACAAGATTCAAGCGACCCCGCCGCGAAAACACTCACTTTATAGAGTACAAATTACTTTAATTACCCAAGGAATACCACTACCTACATTTTGTTGCTTAAAAAACCACCGGAGCTATAACTGAAATATGGCCTTCCGTTTTTTTACTAAATCACGTAAGGGTTGTGAGCTAGCATAATAATGGCTAGTAAAAGCCTAAAGCAAAAAAAAGCTAAAATCGAATTGAAACTTTTGTGAGACATGTCTAAAATACTACTAATAAATCCACGGTTAAATTCACGCATTAAATGTCACAACAGGCGACATGTTTCGAACTCTAAGGGAGTTCTTCTTCAAAACAAACATCGAAAACACTCATCCTGAAGAAGAACTCCCGAAGTGTTCAAAACATGTCGCCTGTCGTGTCGTTAAACGTGAATTTAACCATGAATTTATTAGTAGCATTAAAAAAAAACATAATATATTATGAAAACTTCGATCATGTCTATGAAAGTCAGATTTTCAGGCCACTACTGTATGGCGGCCAAATTTTTCAATTCTGATCTCGGATTCGTACTTGGAGACAATTTTGAACATATTAAAGAAAAAGTGCATAATTATGTTCACTTTTTTAATATCAAAATGTCCAAGTTCGCAGGCAATAATTGTTGGAATCTGCACTCTCGATAACCCTAAAAGCGACACCCGTGATGACTTGAAAGAAAAACAATGTTAATAATGTCACTACGGGCGACATGTTCCGAACTCTTCGGAAGTTCTTCTTCAGGATGAGTGTTTTCGCGGCGGTGTCGCTTGAATCACGACAAGATTCAAGCGACACCGCCGCGAAAACACATCCTTAAGAAGAATTCCCGAAGAGTTCGAAACATGTCGCCCGTAGTGACATTTAATACGTGAGTTGAACCGTGTAATTATTAGTACTGTTTCAACACGTCTCACGAAAGTTTAAATTCGAAAAGCAATGTCCGCCATCTTGGAATTCAAAATGGACATCATTTCTAGAATCTTCACCCTCGAGAAGCCTGCCAATGTATGTTGTTCTTTAAAAAAACGCGCATATTAATTTACAACGAATGTTTCAAAAATTTTAAATAATGCGACCACTTTTTGAAATATTTCTGACTATGAATTCGTATTTAGACCTCTCAGACATCGATTTTGAACATAACCGGATTTATTCTCAACAAGCGATCCGCTCCGGCTTCGCACGGATACTATATTATACATATAAACCTTCTTCTTGAATCACTCTATCTATTCAAAAAAACCGCATCAAAATCCGTTGCGTAGTTTTAAAGATCTAAGCATACATAGGGACAGACAGCGGGAAGCGACTTTGTTTTATACTATGTAGTGATATTTAGTGATAGTGATAATCTTTCATAAAGTAAATACACGATCGACAGAAAAATGTTCGTCTAGTTTTGCATGTACTGCACAAATTATTCTAAGAAGCCGGTCACCCGCCGATCGCTGCGTAATCTTATAGTTGTATTTTGAACTTTAAGATCTATATGTTAAGGTCGACTTTTAAATATATTATTTCAAAATGTAGCAAAATATCTACTGGAATGTAATGATACGTTCATTCACTGGACGAATATACTGGGTCACAATATTATTGAAATAATTATGTTCATCGTGCTGTCGTGAGAGCACAGAACGTAGTCCTCTCGTCTCAGCGGAGCGATTACGACTGACTCCGCCCGCGAACGGCAACAAAAGATATACAGAACCGCACGAAACACGCGACGGGAGAAAGGGTATCGCGCTAAATAAAAAAGGCCTTTACGCCAAATACGTTTCACCTCAATAAGTCTGAAAAGGGACTACATAAAAATACCCCGCTAGTACTTTCATTAGGTAATGTGAAAAGCTATTATACACTCAACTTTTACTTAATTTATATGCACGGGAACCTCACACTATTGAAATTGAGTAAAAATTAGACATGTTTTGGCGGTTCTTTTCTATCGAGGCAATTTTGGTTTTGTATGGTTTTGTTCAGACGATTCAATTGCAAATATGATGTAGTTTTGGTATGTTCTTTTTCCTGGCATTCGCTTTAGTTTGTCATAGGTAAATATTCAATCTAAGAACCCCGATTTCGCGGAGCGCCCCCTCTTAAGAGGGGGCGTATCGCCAGGGAAAAATCAGAAATCACCCGCGCGCCCCGTACCTGCCGCGCTGATGCGTCTATTGCTGCCCCGCTCCTTCTCGCATAGTATATGCCCCGACAGTCAGATGAAACATGATGAATAATTATAATAAGTGGAAAGAAAGACAAAATGTGTAAGTACCTATATTTGAAGATATAATTTTCGCTAGTAGCTAAGTCAGTTTCGAGAGCTATAACTGAAATATGACCTTACGTTTTTTTACTAAATCACGTAAGGGTTGTAATTTAGCAAAATAATGTCTCGTAAAAGGCTAAAGCAAAAAAACAGCTATAATCGAATTTAAACTTTTGTGAGACATCTAAAATACTACTAATAAATCCACGGTTAAAAAATTAACGTAAATGTCACGGCAGGCGACATGTTTCGAACTCTTCGGGAGTTCTTCTTCAAAACAAACATCGAAAACACTAATCCTGAAGAAGAACTCCCGAAGAGTTCGAAACATGTCGCCTGTCGCGTCATTTAATACGTGAATTTATTAGTAGCATTAAAAAAAAACTGTAATTTATTATGAAAACTTCGATCATGAATGAAAGCCAGATTTTCAGGCCACTGTGTGGCGGCCAAATTTTTCAATTCTGACCCCGTGTCATGGTCGGCCTTATCACGCGATAAGTGACAGGATAGAGCGTCCGTCACTGGCTGACACCGTTTGATAGAACGAGACGATGCCCCTATCTTGTCACTTATCGAGTGATAAGGCCGACCATGATACGGGGTCTGATCTCGGATTCGTACTTGGAGACAATGGAATGGAGACGCTTTGGCCCTTTAGTTATCAATTTTGAACATACTCGTACTTATTAAAGAAAAACTGCAAAATTGTGTTCACTTTTTTTAATATAAAAATGTCCAACTTCGCAGGCAATAATTCGGGTGCAGACTCGAAAATTATTATTACTCCAAAAGAAAGAAGGCAAAAAAATATGCATAGTGATGAAAATCCCGTTCAGATATCTCAAAGAATTACGAAGCTACAACCGTTTTAATATTGCTTGTTAGAGAGAGAAAACGCAAACGGTGTGTGACGTCACATTACAGGATGCTGCCGGCAGGCCGCGTCGACGGCGTCGCCGACCACGATGCGCGCGGCACGTTGCCGTCTTCTGTGACGTCACATTCTTCCAGCGTCATCGTTTCATATGAAGTTGCGTTTTGCGAAAAAGGGACAGAACACATCCCTTCTTAAAACTTTGGACACTTATAACTTCGTGATTATTTAACCTTTTGCGTTGATTTTTTCTCCATTTGTCAATTTTTTTTATCCTTCTTCGAGAAAATATCACATTATTTTATTTAGTGTCTACGCCCCTATTGTTGGAATCTAAAAGCGTCACCCGTGATGACTTTAAAGAAAAAAAATGTCAATAATTACACGGTTCACCCACGTATTATGTTTCGAACTCTTCGGGAGTTCTTATTCAGGATTGAGTGTTTTCGCGGCGGTGTCGCTTGAATCACGACAAGATTCAAGCGACACCGCCGCGAAAACACTCACTTTATAGAGTACAAATTACTTTAATTACCCAAGGAATACCACTACCTACATTTTGTTGCTTAAAAAACCACCGGAGCTATAACTGAAATATGGCCTTCCGTTTTTTTACTAAATCACGTAAGGGTTGTGAGCTAGCATAATAATGGCTAGTAAAAGCCTAAAGCAAAAAAAAGCTATAATCGAATTTAAACTTTTGTGAGACATGTCTAAAATACTACTAATAAATCCACGGTTAAATTCACGCATTAAATGTCACAACAGGCGACATGTTTCGAACTTTTCGGGAGTGTTCAAAACATGTCGCCTGTCGTGTCGTTTAATACGTGAATTTAACCGTGAATTTATTAGTAGCATTAAAAAAAAACTATAATATATTATGAAAACTTCGATCATGTCTATGAAAGTCAGATTTTCAGGCCACTACTGTGTGGTGGCCAAATTCTCTCTCGGATTCGTACTTCGAGACAATGGAGACGCTTTGGCCCTTTAGTTATCAATTTTGAACATATTAAAGAAAAAGTGCATAATTATGTTCACTTTTTTAATATCAAAATGTCCAAGTTCGCAGGCAATAATTGTTGGAATCTGCACTCTCGATAACCCTAAAAGCGACACCCGTGATGACTTTAAAGAAAAACAATGTCAATAATGTCACTACGGGCGACATGTTCCGAACTCATCGGAAGTTCTTCTTCAGGATGAGTGTTTTCGCGGCGGTGTCGCTTGAATCACGACAAGATTCAAGCGACACCGCCGCGAAAACACTCATACTTAAGAAGAATTCCCGAAGAGTTCGAAACATGTCGCCCGTAGTGACATTTAATACGTGAGTTGAACCGTGTAATTATTAGTACTGTTTCAACACGTCTCACGAAAGTTTAAATTCGAAAAGCAATGTCCGCCATCTTCGAATTCAAAATGGACATCATTTCTAGAATCTTCACCCTCGAAAAGCCTGCCAATGTATGTTGTTCTTTAAAAAAACGCGCATATTAATTTACAACGAATGTTTCAAAATACTATTTATACTATGTAGTGATAGTGAGTGATAATCTTTCATAAAGTAAATACACGATCGACAGAAAAATGTTCGTCTAGTTTTGCATGTACTGCACAAATTATTCTAAGAAGCCGGTCACCTGCCGATCGCTGCGTAATCTTATAGTTGTATTTTGAACTTTAAGATCTATATGTTAAGGTCGACTTTTAAATATATTATTTCAAAATGTAGCAAAATATCTACTGGAATGTAATGATACGTTCATTCACTGGACGAATATACTGGGTCACAATATTATTGAAATAATTATGTTCATCGTGCTGTCGTGAGAGCACAGAACGTAGTCCTCTCGTCTCAGCGGAGCGATTACGACTGACTCCGCCCGCGAACGGCAACAAAAGATATACAGAACCGCACGAAACACGCGACGGGAAAAAGGGTATCGCGCTAAATAAAAAAGGCCTATACGCCATATACGTTTCACCTCAATAAGTCTGAAAAGGGACTACATAAAAATACCCCGCTAGTACTTTCATTAGGTAATGTGAAAAGCTATTATACACTCAACTTTTACTTAATTTATATGCACGGGAACCTCACACTATTGAAATTGAGTAAAAATAAGACATGTTTTGGCGGTTCTTTTCTATCGAGGCAATTTTGGTTTTGTATGGTTTTGTTCAGACGATTCAATTGCAAATATGATGTATTTTTGGTATGTTCTTTTTCCTGGCATTCGCTTTAGTTTGTCATAGGTAAATATTCAATCTAAGAACCCCGATTTCGCGGAGCGCCCCCTCTTAAGGCATTGATGGAGTGACTTTGGATATGATCCTCCTCACCGTGCGTCGTACCCTAGGAATGATTACAGCAATAATGAACAGATCCATCGCTACGCACACGTTTCCCGATTCTTGGAAGATAGCCTTGGTTCGTCCTTTACCGAAGGTCCCCCATCCGGTAGAGATGAAAGATCTCCGACCGATAAGCATACTGCCATGCCTTTCTAAAGTCTTAGAAAAAATTGTCTGCCAACAGTTAACAGAATATTTAGAGCTGAATAACATACTTCCAGCGCAACAATCGGGTTTTCGTAGGCACCGTGGCACAGCAACTGCTCTACTCGACGTGGCCGACAACATATTGGCCGCCCGTGATAAAGGGCAGGGCACAATTCTTGCACTCTTGGACTTTACTAGGGCGTTTGACACCATAGATATCTCGCTTCTACTGTCAAAATTGGCATATTACGGTTTTGATACATGTACACTGAAGTGGTTTGCGAGCTACCTTGAAAATCGTAGCCAGCTTGTTCAACTCCAAGGCCAGGATGGTAAAAAAACTACTTCCGAAATTCTCCCGGTGCACAGAGGCGTGCCACAGGGCTCCATTTTGGGTCCTATGTTGTTCATACTATATAGTAGTGACATTAAAAGAGTTATAAAACATTGCCACTATCATCTTTACGCTGATGACTTACAATTGTACATCCCGTGTAGCGTGAACAACAGGCTCAGAGGTGAACAAACTTAACGACGACCTCGGACGTATTGCTGCATGGTCACACCTAAACGCACTTGCTTTAAATCCTATTAAATCAAAATACATGATACTGGGCACCAAGCAGCAAATAGTAAATTATGCAGGAGCAATTTTGAAGTGCTATTAGAAAGCGAGTCGTTGGAGCGCGTTCAAGAGGCCAAGTATCTTGGCCCCCTAATGGACGGAGAACTTAACTTCGAAAATCATGTACTCAATGTCGTTAGGAATTGATTTTATAGACTTAAGGTACTTTATAAAATACGTGATTTTCTCAGTGTGGAACTTAGGGTGAGGTTATGCGATGCGCTTGTACTCTCGCGGTTCAACTACTGTGATACAGTATACGGACCGTGTCTCCTGGCACGGACGCAGAGGTTGGTCCAGAGAGCACAAAATGCTTGCATGCGTTATTGTTTTAACATCCCCCGACGTGCTCATGTGACACCCTTCCTAAATCTAAATCATATTATGAAAATGTCATTCCGTCAAAAACTACATATACTTAGCTTCTCTTTTATTTGGTGTAGTTAACCGCCAGTTGCCCTCGTACCTTTACAATAAGCTGACCTGGGCGCATAACGCAAGGTCTTTGGAGGTTAGATCCGCTAGGTATCTGCAACTTGTTTGTCCTGGGCACCAGTCGGCGGCATTTCGTGGTAGTTTTCGTTACGCTGCCACGAAGTGCTGGAACGACCTTCCTCCACCAACCAATCCGTGCTGTAAGGACAATATCTACGTTTAAGACAAACCATGCGTATTTTTTAGAAATGCAATTACAATATAGTTGATTTTTGATAATTTGTTAATTTACTTTTACTTACCTTCTGCATTCCTTCATATATATGCAACTTGCTACTAAACTTTTTAAACTTTCTGGTTGCGTTTTGTTCACAATGTTATAGTAATTTTTTTTTCTTGTAAAACCCATGGTTGGATTAGCTTGTTCAAAAATATTATGAGTTTCTAATAGCCAGTTGGCAACTTAGTTGTCCGTTTGTGTGATATTGGGCTTTAAAACCCAAATGTTTGTTAGAGTCATGGGTCTTCATCCTCCTGCCGGCTAAATGGCTGCCACAGGGAATGTAAAAAATCGTTGCAGTAGCACACATAATAAATTTAAAAGGAAAACCATCAGGGCTAACTATACTTACCGAATAGTCGACCAACTAAAATGTACTTAAAAAGGCCAACTTTCGTACAAATTCGGCCGACGCAAGCACACTATTTACTTGGCGCGTGTCGATGTAACGAATACAGACAGGCAACTACAGAACCCTACACTGCACGTGGCCCGACACGCACTTGGCTGGTTTTTATTGTTTACAGCAGTTGCTCGACGTGACGACCTTGTTGTGCGATACATTGACAGGCACTTTTTATAGTTTCTAAATTCACTTTTCTTAATATTTGCGGTTGTTAGAAAGTTAATTTCATGAAAGTTATTTTTATTATTTTATTACAGTTTATTCTTGTAGATAATGCACCATATACCATTTATCTCTTACGGTAGGGAAATTACAGCCTCAACAGAGTCGTACTAAATGTATCGGATCGTTTAAACTTAATATTTTTAATATTACTACTTTTATCTAAAAGTAGTTATTGATGTGATTTCACTGATTTGGTAACGAACTTTCGATCAGTTAATTTTTGTTTGATATCTTTTATATTTACTGAATAATCGTTTAGTTAAACTTAACGATTACACCTACTTATCGAAACGTTGTAACGATAACCCAGCACTGAAACCCGTACACTTACCTAATAGTTTAAAATTGCCTACATGGCGGTAAACTCTGTGTTATCGGTACTAGACTGACTACTCCAGGCAAAATACGGTTTTGAAAAACATTAATTTATAATAGCGTTTTTGTTTTGATTTCATTTGAAAATGTTATTCTAAGATGATTTAGTCAAGAATCCGATAAACTTTCCACCCGGAAGTAATTATGTAGATTTAAATGAAGCATGCATTATCTTTTTTTGTACGATTTATCTTGAATATTATAGAGCAAATGTAAATGAACCAAAACAAAGACAAAAACATTTATTAATAATTTTACTGACTTTTTAGAAGCCAGTTAACTTATCATTTTTTCGATGTATGAAATTTTGTCGGATTTTGTCGCTGGGTAACTATTTAATTGATAATATATCCGTTATACATAAAAAATAAGCTATTATAAATTATTTCCAAAATTGACATTTTTTCCATACAAGTTGTCAGTTCATTGCCTGGACCATGACGTACAGTCGCCATCAGATATATCGGAGCGGCCAAGGTGCTCACAAATATCTGAGCACGTGTCTAATGCCTCGACAATAGAGACGTGTTCAGATATTTGTGAGCACTTTGGCCGCTCCGATATAACTGATGGCAACTGTAGGTACATACATAGAAAACTGTCAACACCCCTTTAATGGTCCTTGGAACCGGATTTTGTTAGTGATGTAGATGTAGACAGGGAATAGGTACTTTTCTGATGTTAAGGCGCCGTAGGTTCATGGTCTTCTCTCCCTCTCACTGAGCATAAGCGTGAGCGAGATGGAAGTGCGTGCTCGGAAGCGCGGATATCATGTTTTTTAATTTTAATTTTTTGGCCGTTTAAATAAATAAAAATGTAAACACTGATTTCCCTCAAACATGAAATTGCCGATTTTTGGAAGCGATTTTAATATTTATAGCTTTTGTGCATAATTTGTTACGAATATTTTTAGTCTATTTTTGTGTGTTTTAGACCTATGTTCGTAATTTTTTTCCATCGAGCGAAATTTACTCAATCATGTTTCGAAGCACTGATTTCCCTGCAGAAAAGCCTCAAGATTACTATTCGTATTTTTTTGAAACCATATTATTATAAACAGACGCATTATATTGTTTTTCTACTCCTGTACCGTTATCAGTCATTTATATAGGCTCTAGCTCAAATACAATGACACCGATAATAAGTCGTCGAAAAACTCTATGCTCTATGGCCCATAAACGCACTGTTTAGTATACTTTTATGGTTCATACATTTTTCATAAACCACGATGTTTACCACGATGTCAAATCATGTAACTTTTTTTCAATCGGCCGCCATATTGCAGTGGTACCAACTTCATTAAGCAAAATTTTCGAAATAAAAAGTTTTCCTATCAAACATTTGTAGAACATAAATTATTTCCTAAAATAAAAATAAATGATCATGTATTTTGTGTATACATATTTTACCAATTATTGTTATTATTTATAAATATAAACCGATCCGATTCGGTTCGGATCCGGATTCAGTTTGGTTCGGATGGCAAGTTCAAGGAAAATAAAAACAAAACAGACCATAAACAAGAGGTGTCAATGTGTCATATTTCTAATTTCCCACCAAAGTTCCAATTCAAAATGAAAAGACGAAATATGATAACTATTCGTTATTTATAACTTATTAAGATTTTATTCGTGTTTGTGAAGTGAAGAAAACTGTGTACGTTCCTTTTAAAATGGACGAAGAAGAAAATAACTGCACCGCTGAAGAAATTGCGTGAGTAGTTTAGAACTAACGGAAAAACTACTGCCTGAAAAGTCAAATGCTATTTATTTAGAATTAGTCGTAGAAAAAGTATTGTATGCAACGGTGTATAACTTGGTCTTAGAACGCTCGTGGCGTCTTTAATTGCGATGCTCGCTAAGGCTCGCATCGCAACTCACGCCACTCGCGTTTTAAGACCCTACTTATACAACAGTTGCATAAAATACTATTCAAAAACTCTGTTCACTTAACTTCGCTGAACCTACGGCGCCTTAACAAGATAAGTGCCGCGACACTCCTTTTCACTCGTACTTTAACCCTTAAATGCATGATTTTTTGTATAACTTTTTAATAAATTGAAATAGATGTGTCATGTTGTATAGATTGAGGGAAAAATAAAGAAAAAAATCATAGTATTTAAAAAAACATATACAATATACGATGCATATATACATCATTATGCATTTAAGGGTTAACGGGTTTTAGTGTTCCGTTGCTTTAAATATATTTGGAATGATGAATAAAAAAACGAAACGAAGGACATTTTTTGACGACCAGTTCGCCTAGTGGGTAGTGACGCTGCCTACGAAGCTGAAGGTCCTGGGTTCGAATCCTGGTTAGGGCAAATGTTTGTGTGATGAGCAAGAATATTAGTTTCTGAGTCTTGGATGTTTTCTATGTATTCTATCTCTTAAATATTTATCGCCTAGTACCCATAACACAAGCCTACATGGGACTAGCTCGTTTTGTGTAAGATTGTCTCCTAATATTTATTTATTTAGGAGTAGGTCAAAACTGATTCCAATTCACTACATTAAGTCAAATAGACATCGCGTATTCGACCTTTCAGTGCCCCATTTATGTTCATATTTATTTATCACACTACTATCTTGTTAGTCAGTTAGCGCGCCGCGAAATGTAGGTACTAAGAACTGTAAGTACAAAGTATAACTATACTACTCACAATGCCACGAATCACCTCCACTTGTCCTAATATCCGTTATTCTAGTATAAACTGACCTCAAGAATCGTAATAAGTATTAGCAATTGGGTTCTGAACTTATACTGGTTTGTCTGAGTGGCGTAGTTGGTACGCGTTGTACCACTACCAACCTATTACCTCAATACGAGAGCTACGTTTCGCAATGCCATTTGATTTCAATGTGTATCCCGCGCATGTTCTTTCTTATACAACAAACAACCATACTGTCAAGGCAGTGCATCGGAATATATTTTTAAGACAAAATAAATCATCGTAAATGTTGCGAAATGCTAGATGCGATCTTGTTAGAAATAATATATTTTAGGGGGTGCATTGGAAATTATCGCGTGTTTTGAAACGCCGTTCTCATATAGAAACAATAAGGTCTGAATTTCAGATATAGGATTCTTGACTATATGATTGTTTATCTGATTTAATCGATACATACATAATTGCCTAGAATTTCCTGGATTGAAAATAGTTGGGTCTTTATTTTCCTTTTTTTACTCGGCCTACTCAAACAATATATAATTTTACGACACAATCCAGTTAATACTATGGTAGGTATTTTATCTCATCTAAAATCTCACTTAATTAAATATAAATAAAACTTCACTAAGTTAGATATTTATCGAAATTTGTCCACATTCCCGAAGAGTGTTGCATCTCTTTTTCTCGTGCGCGGAAGGCATAAGCGTGTCTCTGTCTAGGGGGCGTGGTCGACTCGAATCAAGGCATCCCCTTAAGCTCGTTTGGCATACCTAAACAGCACGGCTATCACAAGACGGCGCGCGAGCTCTCTCGATTTTTGCTTGCACTATCCGTCTCTCTCTTATTAGAACACTTAGAACAAGAGGTATAAGTGCGAGAAAAATCGAGAGCATGTCGCGGCCATCTCATGATAGACGTGCAGGGGATTCGTTAACAGAGAACCTTCTGTACGTAGTCAAACATCGGTTTTGAAATCTTCAAATTATTTTTTGGAGTCTCTCCAACTATTAAATGTTAACAATCATATCTAAGGGTGGTATCCCTCCTGTCCAATTTCTATATCCAATCTGTGATTATAATAATATTTTGACTGATTATTTTATGCCGTAAGCCCTGGAAGCGGCGTGTGGCCCTTTATTGATTTGAGTATTCTTTGCGTCGACAGCTATGCAAATGCAGATCTCTCATTATTAACACATCCTCGAAGTTCTGAGGCTCTAGTATAAGTTTTACCGAAACAAAACTTTACGATCGCGTTTGCGTTTTACCCTCAATTTGTATGGGATTTGACAGCTAAACGCGAACGCGGTCGCAACGTTTTGTTTCGGTAAAACTTATACTAGAGCCTCTGGTGACCTTACTCACCGCCAACATAAGACAGCTATAATAGGGCAAGTAGTGGTGTTCTGCAAGGTGGAGATACTTGTTCAGTTGGCGCTATCGGATCTCTAATAGGGGTGACACTAAATAAAATAATCAATATAGTGTAGTATTTTCTCGAAAAAGGATGAAACATGTAGTCAAATGGAGAAAAAAGCAGCGTAAGAATTTAAACAATTACAAAGTTATAACTGTCTCTGAGTATATATTATATATATTCTATCCCTGTTCCGCAAATACTGTCATTTACTATGACGCTCGAGGATCGTGACGTCCCGATCCCCGAGCGTGTTCTCTCTCTAAGAGCCTTATCACACTTGCGATTTGCGAGCGTATTTTCTATACAATTATCAGTCGCGGCGAACACGCTGCGTGATCGCCTTCATACAAAATACGCTTGGAAATCGCAAGTGTGATAAGGCTCTAAGAAGCAACATTAAAACGGTTGTAGCCTTGTTTATTTTTGACATATTTGAATGGGATTTTCTTCATTAGGCATATTTTTCGCCTTATTTCTTTTGAAACAATAATACATTTTGAGTCTACACCTCTATTAGGTTGCTCGCATTCGGGCGCGCAGATCACATTCAAATCAAATTGGAATTCGAAATGTGTGTCTTAAATTGATCCCCAGTTGTAGCGGAGCTGTGCCCGGAACTTTCTCCGTTGATTCCCTTCCACTTTAACACCTAATTATCGAGTTGAAGAACAAGATAGCGAAGCCGCGAACACTTTAAAACAGAATAGATTTACAGAGAGCCACCACAACCAATTTTCACACGAAGATAAGAAGGGAACTGCGGTATGTCCCTCGCTCATATTTGGAACACCCACTGGAAAAGGAATTCCCAGAATGGCTGCTCCAAATTAGACCTCACCTTACGAGATCGCATCCATAATAACACCGCTCGCTCTGTATTAGGTAGGTACATCTGGTAAGTATAGATCTAAGTGTATTTTTACAAGCTTTTATTTAACTTGCAATGATGTAGGTACTTGGAGTTTATAACTGTTCGGGTGGAATCTTGCAACTCAATGTTGAAGCAGATATCTTCAACTGAATGAGCTGAATAATGGGTTTAAGTATAAGTAATTTGGATGACAATGACAATTCAATATTATGATACCATCGAGCTGATCTGCAGATGGAAACAGAAGGTAGCCATGGGAATTCAGGGCTTAACAGACGTAACCCCGTCGAGTAAAATAATAATATTTAAAATTAATTTTACTATATGTATCATAACTAGGGTTGCCAGATGTCCGGTATTAAAGCGTACAGTCCGGTATTTTCAAGGCCTGTTCGGTAAAAAATAAATGGTCATACCGGACAGAATAATGTGTTTTTTTTTGCCACCTAGGTCTTACTAGCCTAGCATACAAAACATTCCATGTAAAAAAGAGGCCGTTACGAAGAGATCGTTGCCTAAATAAAACAAAAATATAAAGAAATGTTTTGTAATTCCGTAATGTAGTCTGAAAAATTATTGTACCTGTGGAAATTTCAGGATGTCGTTCCCCTTCTTTTTGTACAGTCAGCATCACATAGTTAGTAGCAGCCAATGTAGCCAAATATATCGTAACACTTCCTTACTCCTATAGTAATAAAGACGTGTTCCGATATATTTGGCTACTTTGGCTGCTACTAACTATATGATGCTGACTGTACCTATTTGTACTAGATAAAAAGAGAAGATAAAGCTTTAAAGTTAAACATCTCTACATAGTATAAAACAAAGTCGCTTCCCGCTGTCTGTCCCTATGTATGCTTAGATCTTTAAAACTACGCAACGGATTTTGGTGCGGTTTTTTTTAATAGATACTGATTCAAGAGGAAGGTTTATATGTATACTCGTAATATAGTACCCGTGCGAAGCCGGGGCGGGTCGCTAGTTTCATTATAAATAAAAAAAAAAATTTTTTGAAAAATCCTAATCGTTATAATAGTTTATACCCACCAATTTGGGTAAAAAGCGCCTGTGCGTAAACGTTGCCTCATAGCTTATGGCCAGGCCACGAATCGCACGAATTGCGGCGCGGCGAGCGTTTTACCCGTTCATTGTGCGGTCGAGACGCGCATTGCACTATGATTGGTTGGGATCAGACGCTATTAATTAGAGAAACCGCTACCGCCGCCGCCCGCAGGCCCGTTAGGGTGGAGAGAGGGTTCAAAGTTTTACCCTATTTTACGACTGTGTCAGTTTGATCAGACAATTCCAGGATCATCAATACAATTATGAAGTTTAGCCTAAAATTTGGTTTATTCGAATCGTGGCTTTAAAGATAAGTCTGGGTTATCTTTGAGCCAGCAGGGTACATGCATGGTACTCATACAGGAGAGTGAAAATTATAAAACCATATTTGTTATTTTCAATATTTATTTTGTCATGAAATAAAATAATATTACATTTATTTTGTGGTTAAAACTTAAAAATGTACACAATTACACATGCATTCACTGGTAATCTTTATAACAGAATACCTATGTTTGATTAAGGTAAACGCCCCAATGTTTGACACCTGAATGCCTACTAGTTGATACCGTTGTTACGAATTAAGGTTGAACGTAACAAGTGTTGGGTCAGTGTAAAGATTTAGGACGTTTACCAAATTTTTGTCACAAAATAAGAATAACTAGATTAATTAGGTACCTAATACATACAGTCAGCATCACATAGTTAGTAGCAGCCAAAGTATCCAAATATATCGTAACACTTCCTTACTCCTATAGTAATAAAGACGTGTTCCGTATATTTGGCTACTTTGGCTGCTACTATCTATATGATGCTGACTGTACATACTACATAGACAAAAAAACTATAATAGAGTCGGGCCAGGGAAAGATGAGCCTAGAAGAGAGCAGCAAATTAAAAAAAAAAACAGCGTGTTGTTGTAACACCGTGTAAGTACCTACCTAAACCGCGATACAATAATAATGATACTTTTCTTTATTTCACACAATGCAAAACTTTCAACTGATCAAGCAGAAGGAACTAAAGTTATATTCTGAATTAAAACTCTTTCCCCCTTATTCATAAAACTTAAAAGACCGCTGCTAATGTGCTTTGTCCCTTTCTAACGAACACAAATATCAAAGTGACAGATAAGGACAAACGAATTTTAACGCTATTTTAGTTAAAGTAGGCTTGTAGAACGTTTATGAATACGGCCGTTTGACTTCAACTCTCCAAATTAACAATTTAGACGAGACATAATAATTGAACTTTTATGATATTCTTCAATGTGAATAATATTAGCAGTAAGCCATCCTTTCATTCTCTTAAAAAGCAAAAACAGACCAATTTATTATGGAACAGTTACTTTCTTAGACATCATAGGAATTCATTTAAAATTACGTTTGACACATTTGACAATGATATTACTGTTTCTAGTGTTGCCATATAAATAGTTTAAAATAATCTCAAGCTCATTTTTCCCTGGCCAGACTCAAGACTTTTTTTTGTGCCGTGATTTTGACACTGACCTTGGTTCATCATCTACTTATGTCGATTTTGGTTTCAGACTAATCAGACTTGACACGGTACCTACATAATAATAAGAACCCTAACGAGCGAGATGATCATATGCAAATCTCAGCAGTGTGACAGAGATATATTATCATTTGTAATTTTACATAGAAAATATCCGTGAGTCACAGCCATATTAAAATATTATGAAACGGTTCACTCACGTATTTGAGGTCGAATATATCATTCGACATGTTTAAATACATGATGAAGTTGCTTAATATTTATACTTCTCTTCTCTTCTACTCCTGAGGTCCCGTCCCATCCCATTCTGGCCAATATGCGAGTGCAAGAGGGACAAATGCTTTATGTCGGACATAAAACCTAGTGTGCTAGGGGGGCTGGTGTTTGTTTACCCGACCCAAATTACGTAAGATGACAGACATGAAATAAAATAACCAAAGAAGTTGACCTTTCCCAAAAAGGATTAAAAATATTGTCAAATGGAAAAAAAGTAAAGCAGGGGATTAAATAATCATTCAACAATTAAGTCCAAAGTTTTAAGACATTATATAGATATTCTGTCCCTTTTCCGCAAAACGTACCTTCATATGAAACGATTGTCATGTACTGTGACGCTCTGCGAGCGTTTTCTCTCTCTAATGGTGGCACTACACTTTGGAATGCGTGTTCGTGTAGCGTATTCGCCGTGTTTGTCCAAATATTTGTTGAAGACCAAACATCACAAACACGACATCCACACTTGGGACAGCAACAGAAAATATATCAAATGTTTGCAGCAATATATTTAGCACATTTTGGGTCCCAAATACACCTATTCATTTGGTACAATTCTAAAAATCGTATCACGACATCATTTGTCCAATCTATTTCCTTGCACGTCTTGACTTGTTGCCGTCGCTCACACAATTGAGCTGAGTGAGCCAAGTGTAGACGGTGAACGCAAATATTTGCAACATTTGCGTCTTTTGATATGTGACAAAAACCGACAGGCGGACGGATACGAGTGTTTGTCTATTTGTATGTTTGGCTATTCGTACAAATATGGCAAATATATCCTCCACACATGGTCATATTTGGCCAAATGAAGCAAATACGCGAACACGCATTCCCAAGTGTAGTGCGACCATAACAAGCAATATTAAAACGGCTGTAGCTTCGTAATTTTTTGAGATACCTGCTAGACGTGCGACATACTCTCGATTTTTATCGCACTAGGTATACCTCTTGTTCTAAGTGGTCTAATAAGTGAGAGACGGATAGTGCGAGATAAATCGAGAGAGCTCGCGCACCGTCGCGTGCTAGTCGTGAATGGGATTTTCGTCACTATAGGCATATTTTTTGCCTTCTTTCTTTTGGAGTAATAATACATTTTAAGTCTACACCCGTATTATTAATCCATATTTTATTATTGCGGAGAATCCTGACTACTGACGAAATTTGACGTTTGAGAAATCGCAATTTTTTTAAACGATGTAAATTAGTAAACATTGCTTTAATATTAGGTTACCTACAGTTAAAATTGCATGCATGAAATTTCATTTTATCGAGCAATCTCAAAGTGGGAAGGTGTAGGTATCCATGATCGACATTTAAACACAAGTGAATTAGTTAACAATTTTGTTTAACAAGGAAAAGTACAATGATTAGAAGATTTGTTCGAATGGAAAACGATACTTAGTACCGTAAAATGGGGGAGAATTGGGTAATGAATGGGGAGAGAAGGGATGAAAGGGGGGTGAGATGGGATTTTAAGGCTACTGCTACAACAATAATGTATTCCAATTTAAAATGGAGCTATAGTAATAATACTCATAATAAAAATCACCAAAATCCAAAACCACCTTTATGAAATGCCATCTCACCCCAATTACGAGGAACTACGGGGTGGTGTGTAAAAACTAAAATACAAACCTCCCAAACACTTATTATATACACCATTCAGTTTGTATATGTAAAAATAAAATGTTTGAATGTGAGTTTTGCCCCTATTCACCCCATTTTAGGGTACTTACTATTTTCCAGGTAAGTACCACAGTGTGAGCACGTATGAGGTATATTTATATAACTTAGGGCCTGTTTCACAATCGCCGGATAAAGTTATCTGCCAGTTAAAATTATTGCTATCCTTTTCTCCCGCCATATAAAAGAAAAGTGACAGCCAACATTTATCTGACGGATGTTTTAACTGGAGATTGTGAAACAGGCCCTTAAAAATGCGAGCTCCTCTTACAAATTTCTACTCTAACACGTGCCTAAAATCCGGTATGCGCATTTCGAATTCGAACTAAACGGCTGCCTGGCATCATTTTGACACCCCGCCCCCATCCCCGCATAATGGCAATGGCACCCATTCTGTGGGGCCATTTTGCGGCGCTACTTAGACTTCTATGGTTGTTTCGTTCACTGCTGTTGAATGTTGTTCTTGTTGCTGCTGTTGCAAGGCAGCCTAATCCTGATAGGTGTTAAAAATGCATTTTTTTGTATATATTTCAATTACACAAATCCTACATTTAAACAAATCTTATTTTTGTAAAGTTCAATTCAAAATAAACAAAACAAAAAAATCGTTTTTATTTGTTCAATGTTATATGGCTGGTACGACCATATTTTAGCCGTTATTATTATACTGAGACATCTTCAGTCTACGACAAATATGTACAGTATACATTGTTCACCTTACCACATATTGGTTGCCGTTGGCGCGATATCGCGTTCTTACTTCTAACTATATGGAATATTTGCGCCATGGCAAACAAAACTAATAACGTGCAAAAGTGCAGCCACGTCCTAGACGCTTTATTGAAAAATTCTTTAAGTACATTTTGTAACAATCTTCCACAAAAGCGAAACAATGGATTTTCAATTTATGGCCAAGTAATACGAAAAATATGCGAGCAGCAGTGAGTACCAACTAGTGAGAACACATATATTTTGTTCAACGGGGAGGTAAATCCCGAATGTTTGTTTTTACTTTACAAATAAAAAAGGGAAACATTTTCATGCAGTGTATTTATGATGAGTCTTATAAATATTACGGACGTTTAAAAAAGATACCTACATATACATAAAAAATACTCTTTACATCAGAATTCGGACATACATATATTTTTTTCCTACTCAGTATTACTACTATTATTGTGATCGACCATGTACAGTCGACTAGAAAGAGATCTACGCGGCCAAAGTTACAAAATTATGTATTACACGACTTTATTACCTTAACATTAAGCTCGTGTTATACATATTGTTGTAACTTTAGCTGTATCAATCTCTTTTTAGTTGATTGTACTTGCCTGTACAGTTTTTTCGTATGTAAAATTATTAAATTCAGAATTCTGAGCAAAAAATAAACGATAGAATTTCTCTGAAGACCGTGCATTTATTATATTTAACCCCTTCGTCACCTTTGAAACTGTCACACACATTACAAGCTAATATCATTGCTACTAGTGAGCCAATAAACTCCTGACTTGAAAACATTGATCATTGTAACCTTCACTTAGCGCCTGTCACATCACCTCTACAACTGTTCTTAGGGTGTTGTGAGTACAACTCACGACTACTTTAGGCGTCCTTTAAGTTGAAAGGGTTATAAGAATATGTATACCGATTATTATTTTAATTTTAGCATACGGATTGACTTGACATAATATGCTGACGAACAAGTTTTCTTATTATTGTTCCACAAAATTCAAGCTAGAGAAAAATGAGAATATTTTATTTTGTGCTTTGATACAAATATTCCTGTGGCTTCACGTTTCTTATATCTTCGCCTCATCTTAGAATATTGTTACGTATTTTAATAAGGTCCACGGAACTATGAAAACAGTTTTGATTACATGCTCCAAGGCACATAAACTTGTTACAATATTAATCACTATATTTTTTACTATTCTTATACATTGTTTAGGTACATCATGGGTTATTTATTAGGTATAAATATTGTTAGCTTTATAACGAATAATAAATAAAATAAAATTAAATTCATTTATTTCGGATGACATAAGATCCATATTTAAAAAACACACAAGTTACTTACTACTACTTAATCCTATAATAATAATAATTAATCACTGAAATAATAAATAAAATATATTTTTATGTTTTGAGATAGAATTTATTATCCATTTTATTTAACTGAACTTGAACAAATATCTCATTAATATGGAATTGTGTTTGTTGCTCGGCCTTTGTGGTTTCAGAAGAAGTATACGTGTCAGTTAGTAAATAAATAAATGTCAATGTATTGTCTATAAAAACATTGAATGAAAACACATTTTCCCGTAATGCAAATTTAAATAAAATCAATAATAGTTTTAGTCACAGTATCTATTTATAAAAATAATAGGTATTATGTGTAGTAAATAGTTTGAGGTTGAGTAATATGCAGTGTAGATCGGCTGTACGTGGATTTGTTAAATCTTGTCCAGGAGATTTAATCTAAAGTTTTGAAGCTAAATCTCGTCCTTGTCTCGTGTTTTTTGTTAAATAAGGTTGTTCTTTGTTAAGTTCTTGATACATAATTTGTTATTTGTAAAGTTGAATAAATACTTTTATGAATGCTGCATGTTTCACTTTTCAGATCCATTTCATAGTTGTGTGATTATTTTGAAACCTACAATATGACTAGCAAAGTATGAAAGGAAGCGTGCTTAGGTAACTAAAATATGATTTATATCATGTTTTAGAAACGTTTTCTTCCTAACTTTGATAGTCGCATTGTGGGCTTCAAAGTCAAAACAGAGAATACAACTTTTGTATACGTGTGTGCGTGGTGCGTGAATATGTATGTGTGCGTTAGTGTGTATGTGAAGCGTGCACGCTGCACGCATGCGTGCGTCAGAGTAGTTCAATCCACTTGCTACTAGGCGGCTGTGGGACCAGTAATTTCTTGGTGTTGCCACTCTTTACATGAATATACTTATTATACTCTTTGAACAGTCGTATTTGCAAAGCGCGGGGAGAAAGCATTGATGTTAATTACAATTTGATTTGTAAAGATTTAATAAGTATTGTACAAATTATACTTACTGCATAATGGATGGAAATAATGGATATTGTATAATATTAATAAAACACTAGAGAGTGATATTTGTTTGTAAAGATGATATGATATAATCATCTCTCGCGTCTTCAAAAAGTGCGTAAAAATATTAACTTCGTGTTTTCTAACAATTACTGTGATACAAATTAAAGTCACCTTATAAAAAAAATATTTGTCAAATAAAAGATAAATTATTATTAAATTGGTTTCAATTGTAAAATTACGCTCAATCGTATTTTCAAAATCGACAGTCAAAATTCGGAAACAAACGATGACATATGCCCTAGTCGTAAGTCGTAAAAGCGCTTTACTTTACTTTACCTGTACGGATCTAGCGCCAAAATTTCGTCCTTACAATTTTTGTTGTGTCCACAGGCAAGAACAAAAATACATGTAAGTACAAAAAAAAAATTGCGCCTAATATCAAAAGTTCCACGACAACGGCAAAGACACGGAGTCATGGACAGAAGCTTTATAACTTACTATTATCTGATTCAATTCAATATATTATGTCACTTTCTCGCATCTCAATCAATTTACAACCATGGAGGTAGAGGTTAAAAGGACGGATATTTCGTATTCTATTACAGTTATTTCATTTCACGAAGGCGACTGGTCGCGTTCCTTTAAAAATGACGTTAAAGTCTAATGTCGTCAAATCCACTCGCCTTCTGGAAATGCAAGAATACGCAGGAAAGATACACTTAAGAGCAAAGATTATACTTGAGATTATTCGAGTTGGCCGAATTGCATCAAAGTAGTACATTCTAAAAGTAACTCTTTGTTCCAAGGTAGAAGATTCCAATTCCAATGTCAATTTTATAAATAGCCGGCCACAGTAAATAATATGTATCTATCATACACGTTGCATACAAATTCTGTGCGGTCGACGTCCTAAGCTGCGTACGAATTTGAGCGGCTCAGCCTAAGAGGCATGCTCGCGAGCCAATATGGTGCACATGAACATGCGTGAGAGAGGCAGCGTGCGCGCGGCGAGCCGACATTGTGCGTCTTTCAAAATGGCGTCGGAAACGATGACAGCCGCGGCTGCGTTTATCGTAATTCTCCGAATTATTACCAAAAAGAAGCGAAAATCGCCTCGATGGTGGATGAAACTGTTGTACAAAAATCGTATTTCATGTGGTGCACATTTACTTCACCAAATCACATCCTTCTGTCCGCGACACGCTCGGGTACACGTCTAAATTACGAGAGGCACGCATACTGAGGCGCCTTTGAGCACGGGGAAAAGACCGCCCCTCGGCGGCTCGCCGCGCGCCGCTCGCGTGTTGCTCGCGTACAGCGCGTGAGCGCGTACGAATTAGAGCAATATAGGTGAGCCGTGCGTGCCTCAACCCGAGGCTGCTATAATTCGTACGCACCTTAAGATATATTTACACTGTTACACCAAATTTCACTGTAGCAAAGCAAATATTGTATACTACTCAAAAGAAACTAGGGACCCCAAGTATAGTGATCGTTACGTCAAAATTATATTAAACAGTTATTTTTTTCAGTATTAGACTTAAACACTAGCATGAAAGAGGTTGGATTCTGAAGGATGCGGTGCATCCCTAATAATAATAATAATGTACACTTCTGAAACAAATGTATTTACAAATGACCATTTCATTTCATCATTAATTAGCCACTTATCAATGAGTTTATGTCCAATAATTAACAATAAAATATAAAAATTGAAGTGGCCCTTATTTTGTTTTGATCAGTATACATATCTTTGACGACATTGCACAAGCTGCGCCTATTTTAAATGCACTCGAACGTAGTGGCTGTAGTATCATTCAAAATTAACCCAAAATGTTTTAGGAATCCCAGGTTGCCGTAAACACTCGCTCCACGCCTCAGCATTCACTGACTTCTCGTCGATACTCGCCTTCCCAAGTATTTCCTTCTTCGACATTTTGCTCTTACATCCCAAACTCATATAAATGCTGACCTTGCTTAAACTTGCTCTGAACACGGACAGTTTTACTGACGCCGACTTCGGGTCCCACCTGGCAGATATAGTGGGAACGAATCTGTCACTTTTCCAATAGCATTCTGCTTTATTTGCTTCTAATATTGTGGCTTTCAAATACAGGGGCGCTGAAATGAAAGAAAATTCTTATTAGTTGCATGAACGTTATTTTTTTAAGGTTTAATTATAGTAATATTTCTCTTTTTATGTGATTGTCATCTATATTTGACAATAACAAAATGATATCGCCCAGTTGCAGCAGTACATTAGCATAATTTAAATGACATTTTTTGTATGGGAAAATATAGATGAGTTGTTCTAACGCTCGGTCAAAAGTTACGCAATTAACCTTCTCATTTCGTTCATTGTCGGTATACAATCAGTAGGTCCCTATACTATTATTATAATATTAGTAATATAGCACGGAACCGGGGCGGTACGCATACGTTACTGCAAACATACTGCCCCGCTTCATACCGCGCCAATCTGTAAGTAGGTACTAATTGAAATGTTGGCGTGCAGAAAACAATCCTTACTATTCAGCACGTCTATCACGAGACGGCCGCGAAATACTCTCGATTTTTCTCGCACTATACCTCTTGTTCTAAGTGTTCTAATAAGAGAGAGACGGACAGTGCGAGAAAAATCTAGAGAGCTCGCGCGACGTCTCGTGATAGCCGTGCAGAGTAATGACGCGTATGTAGTTGCAGCGTCCAAGACGCAACCGGGTGGCTCGCAGTATTTGAGCTACTGAAGTGTTGTGGAACCGCCCTGTGCAACCCGAACTGAGTCAACTTGGCCTAGTGCGGCTTTTGACTATAGGTACTATCTTGGTCACACTGACACCGTGACACTGACACCGTGACACCGCAACTCTGAACCGCCAAATGGCCTTAGGCTTCAAAGCACGTAAAAAAAAACGCCTGCGGCCATACACTTTATGGCATCCAGCCTTCTTCTTACGTGCTACTAGGTAGGTATAGCTCGTACAAGAAAATAATTCAATGTCATTCGTAATGTTGTGTTCTAGAAATGTCTCGTGAATAATTAAAGCTGTCACGCGATTGGAATTAAACGTCTGTTATTTACTAGTATCACTCGCTAATGTCCCAAGAGTGACTAAAACTTTATATTTTCCATTAAAATTACATTAAGCCAGTGCCAATTTGAAACAATCATTTCCCATTCCAATTTAGTTTTTTTTTTGTGTTTGCAGGTTTGCTCTAAAATTTTAGAATGAGCGCAACAAACACATTTATATTAAATTGGAATGTGAAATAAGTCTCAGAATGACTTCAGGGATTCTTTACGCGCTCATGCGGCACCCCACCCCTTATTTACTACCCCTTATTCGCGGCGCTTATTTACTACAAATCGCGCCGTCAAGTTATATTTGTGGGTGAGCGTTGAAGTGAGCTTAAGATGGATACCTTTGGACTACTACGTACTCGTCCATACAAAAATAGAAAACGTTTTTCCACTTCTAAATATTTTCCAATCTCAATCATTTTTAGTACGTTATTGACACAATGAAAGACTAGATTTATAGGTTTCCCTATTTTTCAAAATTTGGACTAAATTAAAATTTATATGAACCTAAAATGTTTTATTTTTATAAAAGCGAAACTTATTAACCTAGATATTATTATGCTGAAGCGGTCAACATCAAAATCAAAGTGATTTGTTAAGATTTAGTTAGTAGACAACGTTTTCTCCCGAAATGGAAATTTCATCTAATAATGTATTTATGCAGGAAAGAATAGTACAATAAGTGGATATAATCTAATTAAGTTATTAACAACAAAACTTATATCTAGCAGGATTATTCGTATACAATATTAATACGCCAATGCGTCTAAAAGAAATGGTCTTAGGGGACTAATATACAAGTTTATTGCCTAAACCAGGTTACAGTTGTAATCTGTGTTTTAGGCATATATGGCCTTTGTTTTACATATATATTGCCTGTCTAAACATTTGTTACCTCGCGTCAAGAAAACAAAACTATATTTAACAAAAAGAATGCTTGCGATTGCAGAACTATTTCACTATAGTAAGCAAATTTTCTGTCTCGTAGGTCAGGGTTAGCAACCATGCTGTTATTTTAGTTTGGCATACTTTGCTATTTTGATCGTACACGGGGCATTGTTTATTTATTTTATTATAAAGAAAAGGGCCCAGGAAAGAGAAGAAACTGTTAGTAAAAGCGTGTTTAGTGTGAAATTGCCTAAAAATTATATCCATCCGTCTTTTGGTGTGCCTATTAGGATTGTAACAAGTCAACTTGTGCTGTTTTATAATTACGCTCCTGATGAATAGTTGTCGAACTGTTAGTACTTTACATGATTAGTACAATTCCGTGGTCGGAAAATAAAACGGACGGAAGGTAGCCACTTTCAAAATGGCTCTTTGAGCACGTTCAAGTGTCAATAGCATGGTCTTCGCAGCCCCACCCCATGACGTTATACAGTATGTTAGTATAGATTGTAATAAATACCTATTGTCAGTCGCGAGCTGCTAGCTATATACTTCCCTCTTAAAACAAGTTACAGAATACCGGGAATAATATTTAAATAACAATGTGGGAGGTGGCCTGCAAGGATTTGCGTTCCGTCCGTTGTAATTCCCGTCACTGTTACTTTTTACCTTCGAGAAGATAAAGGTGCGTAAAAAGCTAAGCACACATGCAGGAAAATAACGTTTTTCAGCTTGCAGAAGCTATTATGTAAATACCTAATGGATAGTAAAATTGAATTGTAATTTTCACTTTTCGCTATTTCTGTTTACATCAGAACATTCATCGTGTTTTGAATAAAGATAGAGCTAACATTGCAATGTAATGGTGTTGTATATATTTATAACCAAGCTCAATCTATGCTAACTATACAATACGCACAATACGTCACGCTCTCATTGCATTTTTTTTTGTAATTGAAGTAAAATATCAAAATCACGAATGTAAAGAGTTAAATACAGACAAATCGGCCAAGTGCGTGTCGGGCCACGCACAGTGTAGGGTTCCGTAGTTGCCTATATGTTTTCGTTACAGCGCGCGCGCCAACTTAATGATGGACTGTTGACAGTTTTTTCAAGATTTTATTCTAATGTTTTATCAGCGTGATTGATTTAAATATTATACCCATGCCGAATTACAGCTTTCTAGTAAAGTTCACTGAGCTAAGCCGCAGACGGACAGACGAACATAGCGAAACTATAAGGGTTCCGTGTTGACTTGTCGTTTCTGTGACCAAGACCACACACGCGTTTTTAATTTGTTCACAACGATTGTAATTTAGTCTCAAAGTGTTTGATACAAATAGGTACAAAATACAAAAATTTTTTGAGTGTCTGACCATAAAATCCGCATCCGCTTCCGCGGAGGTCAAAAAGATGGCATCCGCGGCATCCCTGTGTCGTACAATACCGAATTTATATACAAACTGAGGTACTTGCATACAACGTGAAGATCGTCACTCCGGATCCGGACGTTCGTCCGGAGATGCGCAGTGTGACCTCCGCCTAGCAGGTACTTGGGTACTCATGAACAGTTGTCAGAAACTGCTGATCATTGCTGATAACAACGTAGTGCTTAGATGTGCAATAAATTAACTCTGACACACATGATCAATGATTGCTCGTTGATAGCTCAGAGAGTCACAATGAAATGTCAGACAAGACTTCTGATGCAGGAAAAAAAACGGTACCTGGACGGCAGGTATCAATTATTTTAATGGTTAATTTTACTCAAAGGATCCATCCATTTTTATGGTAGGTACGTCGACAGAATCATGGTCCTCAACGATTTAGGAGGGAGAAACGAAACACTTCATTATTTTTATTGCTCGCTTAATTGATAGTAAATATCCCTTTGATACCTACTTGAAAATTAAAAGAAAGTAGAGAACCATTAAGAGATTTGAAACAAGATTAAAATAACATCTGAAACTTATATGGTTGGCTTATACACGGTGGAATTTAATCGGTGATCCGGAATCCAAAAATCTTAATTATCAATCTACACAGAATCCAATACGTGAGATCTCGTGCAATATAGCTCACAATCTAATTAATCACACTTAATTAACATCGGTAAAATGTACACTGACTGAATAAATGGACACCCTACTTTTATTGAAGGGAAGTTACTCGTAAGTGTACATACGTCAAGTGCTTGCTGGCTTTGCCGGGAAACTAGACAGATCAGACGATTTGAAGCAATTTGCTATGAATTTTACAATGACAAATTGACAGCTTATTGCTCATTTATGTTTTAAGTTTCTATGGCTGATTGTTTGAAAAGAGGTATTAAACTTTTCAGACTAAACCATTAGTAGGGTGACAATAAATTTTAATTAAAATTTAATTTCAACTTAAAAATTAGTTATGATAAAAAAACTTGGTTCCACTTAAGTACTACATAAACGTGACCGCCATCGATTACTGAATTAGAAAAATGGGTTCCTGTTCACCGATTAAATTCCACCGAGTATATATGGCTTAAACTATAAATGAGCGCTTCCGTGCTTTGGAAGGCACGCTAAGCAGTCGATCCCGGCTGCTGTCTATAACAATAGTCGTTAAGCCGAGGTACTAAAGAGTGACAAACTTTAAAAAGGCCAAATAATGAATGCTTAAATAAATTTCCATTTAAAAAAAGAAACGTACAAAAACAAATGAGTTTAATCACAATTTATATTAAGCTAAACAAAAATGTTCTCATTTAGGTAATACATTTGGCCATTCATATTGAAAATGCTTTCCAGTTCATACCTTCGGTTCATTTTCCCCGATGTATATTTTAAATTAATAATGCCATTGATCAGGATCTACCCAAAATAAACCGCCATTTGTCCCCAGGTGTCTACGTAATCCACACACCTTTTTGATTTATTCGGCGGTCGTTTATGACATCTGCGTCCCATCTTTTACATACTGGAACACGTTTGAGGGCGCTGTAAGTATCTATTAGAATGAAAAATATCTAAGTGTCTACATTTTCCTTACCTACTAAAAATCATCGTACAAGTAGCCAGTCTATTCATATATCTTACTAGCTGTTGCCCGCGATTTCAGCACTTCCTCTTTTTAGGGTTCCGGACCAATAAGGTAAAATCGGAACCCTTATGGTGCGACTCTGTCCGTCTGTCTGTCTGTCACAAAGTTAAATATATCAGGAATTACTAATGCTATCCATTTGAAATTTGGAATAGTTTTAAAGAAAGTTAATCCACGTGTATGGAACATGGAAAATTTCAATATATATTTTTAATATCTATCTAAAATTACGGATAAGAGGGCGGGAAAAATTTAAAGTTTAACATAAATACTACTGGAAAAGTATAACTTTTTCTGTATCTAGTGTATTTTTTGTTTTACTATCAAAAATCATTTCTTAGTTAAGTTTGCAATTGAATCAACTTTATAAGTATTTTTTTGTTTTGTAATTCCTATAAGACTATAATAGAAGTACTCTCTTTCAAATAAAATAATAATAATCGAGATCGGTTAAAACACCAACATACATACTAAGCTGATTGCCCTTGCACGTTAGTACCAAATGGGGCCGATAGATGGCGCTGACCCCATTCTTACTTCGCGCTGTTAAGATTTTTCTAGAATTAATAGGAGATCTAAAAAAAAGATCGCGATATTCGCGATTCAATCGCGTCTTGGTAGTTCGATGGTCTTGGTGTATAAGTTATTCGTTGTTTGAAATTGAATTCTGTTGTGTTGGGTTAAAATAAGTAATTTAATTTAACAAATATTGGGACATTTACTTTACCATGAGTTAATTGATAGTTTGTACGGAACCCTCGGTGCGCGAGTCAGACTCGCACTTGACCGGTTTTTTTATATATATTGTATAGATAGATTATCACTAGTGGCTCTGTGAGCTGGAGAATGCTCGAGCCTCGAATAGTTTTTTTTAATATTTAAAAGACTGTACCTACAAAACAATGTATTAAATTATTGAACCGGCTCGTAAAATTTCACGAGAATTTGTTGAGAAATGCGACCTGTGGAGATCAGCCGGATATCCGGAAATTGGAATTTTAGCTGAAGCAGCTTTAGCTTCGTTCGCTGCCCTCGCTCGTTCGATTATTGAAAATTCAGATTATTTTTTTCTTTTTCAAAATCTAAATCTTTTATAAGTATTCAATATATAGATCTTTGACATCGGTATGTAGATATATAATTATTCACGAACTTATTATTTCCTACAAACCATTTCATAAAGCATAAGTTATGTGGCAAAAATGTATGAGAAGTTTCCAACAGTCCTAGTAATATTCTAATTTTTAGCGTTCCGTACCTACCTCAAAAGAAAAAAACGGAACCCTTATAGGATCACTTTGTTGTCCGTCGGTCCGTCCGTCCGTCTCTTAAGACCCTTTTTCTCGGGAACGCGTATCAAGCTAAAACTTATACCAAATACTCAGGTCTACTGTCCCTTGGAACTGTGAAAAAATCAAACTTCTAAGCCAACGCAATCAAAAGATACAGCCGTTTATGCCGTAAATTTCCGCAAATTGTCTAAACTCGCAAGGGAATCAAAACCTACAGGGTACTTCCCGTGAACTCAGAATCTTGAAATTTGGTACGAAGCGACGTCTTATAGTACAGATAAAGGAAAAATTGCGAAAACCGTACATTTTTGGTACGGAACCCTCGGTGCGCGAGTCCGACTCGCACTTGGCCGGTTTTTTATTGTAAAAAATGCTCCTGGAACTTCAGTGATTTATCATCGTTTATCATTCTAAATTAGGACGACTATACTCGGTATCAGAACATGCTGAATTGAAATAATCTCAACAACATCCTTTCAATAATCGCATCTGCCTATGAAGCAATGTACTTTCCATTTCGTAATAGACTCCCACACAGTATATGCACCCACATTCACTTAAAGCATATCCTAATGTCCTTAGCCATAGCGGTTATTTTCCAATGACGAGTCATGATTGAAGACGCACGACAACTCTCTCCTTTTTAATAAGCAAAGAGCATCGCGCGAGTCGAGGAGCCTTTTCACTGCAACGCATTATGCAGTGGTCAATCTGTGAGAGAATCTTTGTGTGAAGTCGTAAGTCTAATTGAATTCTCGTAAAGGGACTTGTGAATATATCATCGCATTCAGCGGACCTTTTTTTATCTGGGGACACAGTATATAGTGCCCCTGCCAAGTCGAACATACGCGGCCTTAACTTCCATGCGGTGGTGGTCAATAGTTTGACAGCTAATGCAAGTTTACTATTGTCCGCCGCAGCCAGGCCGCGCCAGTGTGATGCAGGCTTAACGTCCACGATATTTTAGTTCCTATTTTTGACACATCTTACCATCTTAAAAGCGCATGACCCATCGAAATCACTACATCGTATAAAACCAAGTGGCTTCCCGCTGTCTGTCCCTATGTTTGCTTAGATCTTTAAAACTACGCAACGGATTTTGATACGGTTTTTTTTAATAGATAGAGTGATTCAAGAAGAAGATTTATATGTATAATATAGTACCCGTGCGAAGCCGGGGCGGGTCGCTAGTAATAAATAAAATCAATTAATAATATTGGGGGTTCACAAGTAGAATACCTAAAACTAACGGTGTTTTGAGGTGCAACCATGTGTGTATTGTGTTTTTTTTTTCATATTTAATTACATGATAATATTCACTTTCACCATAAGAACAGATAATATACCATGTTTTTTCAAATCAAAAAAAGTGTTGGAACAATATCAGGAATTCAGCATTGGTTTTTTCATTTAAAGTTAAGTAAATACAAAAAATATGTTTTATTTTTACAGAAATCTGTTTAGTATTAGTCATCATCATCATCATATCAGCCGAAAGACGTCCACTGCTGGACATAGGCCTCCCCCAAAGAGTGCCACAATGATGAATGATGATGATGAGAAGAATTATATACCTATATGTATACTGATGGAATAACTGTTTAAGTGTGAGTTTGCTACCCCAAGGTTATCTGGAAGAGATCGTTCATTAGAGATAAGACCGTTTGTTGTTTAACTCTAAATTAAAAAATATGTTCTAAGTATATTCGTTACCATTTAGTTACAGTTTGAGATTCCGGAGATTAGATGTAGGGGACATACAAACTTACGTTTCACAGACATTGCCTATTTTTCATTAGAACAAGAATAGGCTAGGCCATTAATCATAAGATCTTAACATTTAAACAGAAATGAGTTTCAAACTTATAAGTTAATTTGATATATACCAGATTCATTGTAAATGTTTGGAATTACTTTGCCTTGAAATGATACTAAAAGAGATTGTTTTATTTAAATTAGGAAAGTTATAAGCATCCGTATTCACCCAAGAGTTGGTAATTATTTTTTATTTGATGAAGTTCTGATGTTCTACTATCACGATTTTCATATCATGGACATAAATCGTAATGGCATAGTTTGTTTTAGTTTAGATGACGAAAAGTACTTAAAACTTGCCTTTACCGACATCTATTGTTTAGTTGTTATCTTCAAGTAGGGTTGAAAAACGATCATGTTTTATAAACAGTACAACAGACAGTTGCCACTCAAATAAATGTGCCACACTACGGTCAGGTTTATGACGTATCTTTGTATCTTTTCGTTTAATACTTAGCTACAAAAGAACTTGTAAAACACGCACGTTAACTGGATTTTCATAATTTTAACTAAAACAAACTATAGAACTTAAATTTTTAATCAGAATTCACGTGAAATAGTCCACTACCTACTTTACAATTTCCTAAAGGGCGCTGCGGAAGGTAAAATTCCGTTTATAGAAAACATTAAGATGCAATGACAAAACTTTGTGAACTTTGTAATTAGATCTATTAATAACAGCATAATTGGAAAAGCAATCTGTCCGATAAGATTTTATGTGGGTTCAAGTTAGTTTTTGTTTTAATAATATTTAATAGTTGAATGAAGAAAGTTCTTTTTTATCATTTTAGTTATTTATTCTGTTTTGTGGAGATTGAGGAAAACGAGTGGAAAAACGTTACGAAATCGTATGACTTCTAGCGTTCGTAAAAAACTTTTTTTTTATTGTGCCTAAAGTATTATAAGTATTCGTATCATACTCCCTATGTTGCGTGATTAATGAGTTCTACAAGTTTGTTGCTTTCAATACGAGCTCACTACTTTTTACGACAAGTGACGCGTCGATAAATTTTTATATTTGTTTTTTAGGGTTCCGAACCCAAAGAGTAAAAACGGGACCCTATTACTAAGGCTCCGCTGTCTGTCTGTCTGTCCGTCTGTCACCAGGCTGTATCTCATGAACCGGTGATAGACAGTTGAAATTTTCACAGATGATGTAGTTCTGTTGCCGCTATAACAACAAATACTAAGAAACCGGCCAAGTGCGTGTTGGAGTGGGGCTCCCATAGAACAGACATGATTTTTTTGCCGTTTTTATAGATAATGGTACGGAACCCTTCGTGCGCGAGTCCGACTCGCACTTAGCCGGGTTTCTCTAAATTAGTTTTAGCCCGCGCCTTCGCCTTCGTTTGCGTGGAACTCTTTTATATCGTACCTCCATACAAACTTCCGCCCCCATTTCACCCCCTAAGGAACTTTTCTGGGATATAAAGTATCCCATGTCCTTCCCGGGGATTAATAGTACTTTACTACAGAGGCCGGGAAGTAAGGGGTTGCCGGCCGAGTACATATAGAAGGCCGAGCGTAGCGAGGTCGGATAGTTATGAGGCTGGCAACCCCTTTTCACGCCGAGGTATGTATAGTGCTTTTCTCTAACATGCAATGAAATAAATAAATAAAAACTCCAAGAAATCAAACTTTAATTTTCATGGCTGAACGCTGTGATCCTGTGCCACAAAATGGAATGGAAATTAATTATAAATAATAATAATATATATTTCATTGCATGTTTGGGAAAAACTATCTCTGTGCCAAATTATATCTAAATCCGATGGAATCGTATGGAGAAGTAAAATTATATGCCATAGGGGTTCCAAAAAACAAATTTACAGCTTTACGAGACAATGTTCCTCAAATTTATTTCCGAAGCAGACACCAGAGTACCTTGGTGTGTCACAGTCATTGGTTATTGTGGGTGAGGATGGGGTGAGGACGTAAAGCGGGCGGCGAAGGAGCGCTTCTTTTGTCGCCTGACAAATGTACTTAATAGGTAGTCTTTTGTCGGGAGGCAACACTGCCGCTTTAAGAAAGAAAACCATAAGTGTATTTTTTGACAAATAAATGAAATTATTTATTAGTAAACAAGAATGATTAGGTACATAAAATCATAATATAATTTGTCAAATTGAGTTTTCAACAGTCTCGGACGGGTCTCGAGGAAAAAAATCAAATAAAAAGATTATTAACATAATTCAGTTGCATTACTTTTAAATTCTACAATTTATATTTAAGTAATTATAAACACAAGTTTCAGCTTTGTACTTTGAAATAAAACCAAGTGTAAAGTTTTTTGGATTTATCTCCAAACGTACATATATGTACGTTTGGAGATAAATCTTAGCCTATAGGCTCTAGTACGGTCACGGACTTTAATTGTTGAGCCATTTAGAGTTCACTTTATACTGCACACTTCATAGCTTAATTATTAAAAACCAAAATGAGTTGACACCTAAATGGCTCAACAATTAAAGTCCTTGACCGTACAAGTTTTTCCGAAACAAAACTTCACGATCGCGTTTGCGTTTCACCCTCAATTTGTATGGGATTTGACAGCTAAACGCAAACGCGGTCGTAACGTTTTGTTTCGGTAAAACTTATACTAGAGCCTCAGGTCGATTCACGAGAGCCGGGCGGAAAACATCACCATCCCCATCACGAGAACCTCTTGCAGGCCGAGAAGGACAAAGCCAGCAACTACCTAGACCTGGCTGCGTAGGCGCCGCCGTAGGTTCATGGTCTTCTCTCCCTCTCACTGAGCATAAGCGTGAGCGAGATGGAAGTGCGTGCTCGGAAGCGCGGATATCATGTTTATTAATTTTATTTTTTTGGGGTTTAAATAAATAAAAAATGTAATCACTGAGTTCTCTCAAACATGATATTGCCGATTTTTAGAAGCAATTTTAATATTTTTAGTTTTTATGCATAATTTGTTACAAATATTGACATTATATATGTTCGTGATTTTTTTCTATGGAGCGAAAATTGCTTAATCATGTTTCGAATCACTGATCTATGATGATTACTATTCGTATTTTTTTGAAACCATATTATTATAAATAGACGCATGACGCTCCCTTTGTCTCTGTGTGTCTTTTGCGTAGTGAATAAATGTCTTCTTTCTTTCTTTCTTTCTTTCTTTCTTTCATTATATTGTTTCAAAAAGTCTGTTCGCTTAACTTCGCTGAACCTACGGCGCCTTAATTCGACGATCATTGTCCCGGTAACCGTTTTTGCGACCGGTCTAATAGCGAAGAGTCTCGACTAACACCTCAAGAGACTCGCTAGATGTCTGGATCAAGAGTCAGAGTACAAGGCGGTACTCCTGGACACTGCGCGAATAGTCAGGAGGTTCGCTGTCTCTGTCGCCCTGACCACCGGTGGCTTTTCCCTCCCTTCGCTGCTGGCGGCACCGTAAGGTAGGTTTCTATAATTATTTTATGTTTTGTATGTAAGTTTTATATTTTACGTTTTATATAATTACTGTAAATATAAAAAAGAGAATAATAATAAATTTATGGCACCAAAACAAACAAGCGCAGAACAATATTATAATTATTATTTTAATCACTGATAATTGCTCGTGTTATTAAACTATTGTATCGCGAAGCACATGATTCAACCCCAAACACATGTGGAATTTATAATTAGCGGCAATTACAGGCAATTGGGGGCACCAAGCGCAAATGAACACTTTCAGCTCTAATTACTGTTTGGGTTTTGCTCGAAATACAGGGAAAATAGGCGTCTCTCCGTACGTAATACAGTTTACAGTTCAAGTACGTGTCAATTATGTTTCCACCATACAAGTCTTAAGTAGCAAGGATTTAAACACACTAAGGCATGCAAAAATAAATGTTTTTTTTTCAGACAGACACAATTTTTCTCAGTAGTCTACAATTACACATTTTATTTACCGCGGTACGCCAAAGTTAATTTTTCCACGACTTGGAGGTACCTACTTGAATTCACACTAATTGTTTTTTTTTTGTTGAAGTTTGGAGAGACCTTTAGCAAGGATGCTAGAGTAATTCAGAATACATTATTTCAATCCTTAATTCGAAACATAGCTAATATTCCTAACGTAATTAATGCCCCCACTCCGAATTTTTAACCGAGAATCATAAGATACGAATAAAAATTACTGCACAGGCCGGAAAGATAGGGAATGCCGACCAAGTAGGAAAGATGTACGAGGCTGGCGTCCCTTTTCACGCCGAGGTATGTAATTTAATGTATTTTTGAGAAAATACATTCAAATTGCATTTTTGAGAAAATACATTCAAAGTACAATTATTTTGATCCAGGTATTGCTGGAAATACTACCTTTCCTAATCCTATGAGATACGATTTTTGCAAAGGAACCCTTCATTGAGCTTGGTCCAGTTTTTATTTGTTCTGAAAATACAAACTTGATTCCATACAATTTCACCGTCGGCATTTTCACCCTCGCACTTTTTTGTTGAGTTCAGAAAGTGCCTACATTTCTCATCGGGCGTTGAGGACGGCAAACGGCACAGTGTACAATGGACATAAATAAGAAAGGGCGACGTGCTTTTTGCGTGTTTCGAACCTATAAAAGAAGATTAGAAGCTTTTAGGGCCGTCGCGCGAGTATAGGCACGTACTCTTTTGAAAAGTAATCATGGGTGATGCATGCTTACGTGCTCGTTTATTACGACGTTTGTCATTACGTTTGTTCACAACATTTATTTTAACATCAGTCACTTCATCTGACTGTCTTGGTTTTGAAAAAGATTTTCTGCTAATGCACAAAGAAAACCTAGTTTTTAACCGACTTCAAAAAAGGCGGAGGTTCTATGTTCCACTGTATGTTTTTTTTTATGTATGTTCACCGATTTCTCTTTTGTGGGCCGATTTTCAAATTTCTTTTTAAAGTGAAAACTTCTTTAGCGGCGCTGTGTACTTTATGTGATGGGGAAAAATTGTTAAACTCGCCACAGGTCACGTGACCGTAAGATTCGACAGATTGAAAATTCGTAAGACGGACACGTGACCTGATCTAAAAACTATTACAATGTCATTGGGTTTTTACTTCTGCCGGCACTCCCGGAGTGCAACCCGGTCGTTTTTTTTATTCGAAAGGGGGCACTCCTGAAGTGGTACCATTGTCATCGAGTCAGGATCTGATGATGGGATTCCATAGGGCAACGCTCAAAATGTATAGGCACGCGTGTAGTGATTTCGGTTTTTTCTATTAGGTACCTATAACTCGTATACCCTCGGAAATCGCAAGTTTGGTGGACACATGACTCGAACAAAAATTAGGGCTTTAGATCCCATTATCTCGCAAACGCATAACTGAGTTGAAAAATAGTTTTTAGAAAAACCCATAATATTTTTGAACAAGCTATCCAACGATACCCCACACTATAGGTTTATCGGAAAAAAAAAAATACATCACCAATTTACATGTAGGGGAGGTACTTACCCTAAAAAAAAATATTTTTTCAGTATTTTATTCTACTGTTTTGTCGGTGTGATTGGTTTATATACCCACGCCGCACGGTGGGCTGGATGGCTCGAAAAGAGGACATTCGCACTTTTTTCAGAAAATCATTTTTTGAAAAATGCTATCCAATAGAAAATTATATGAGGAACAATAAATGTGGTATACATTTTTGCGAAATAAGGCATATTGACAGCAGAAAAAAATAAAGTCTGTTGTTTTTGTATGGGACCCAAAAATAGGTATCTTGTTTCTCAGAAACTATTAGAGGTCACGTCTTCTACCTTTCAAGACTTTGTTTTTCTACTTTTATAGAGTAAGAAACGATAAGCAGATTTTCTATTCAGGTGCTGTTTTTTTTTTTAGTCCAGTAAAAGTTAACACATTTTAGATTTTTCGTTTATATCTTTTTTGGGATGCCACAATATTTTTTGATAGTTTAATTCTATAATATTAATAACAAGTTACAGATGCGACGATTTTTTACATTTTTTTTTTGGGAAACAGTTGATTTTGGTTCAAATTTGTTGTTAGTTATTTACAACTCAATCATTTTATGGAAGACGAAATAGTGAGTATTCTTTTATCTTGAAACAATTATTATTCGCAAAAACAAAATGAATCATAAAATGTTAATTATATTTTACAATATGGTCAAATAAGACTCATTTAAAATAACGATTTAACTAATAGGCCACCACTTAATTAAAATAAACGTTACATATATTATGTGTTATTATCATTTTTACTTTTAACTATCGAAATATAATGTAAAAACCCAAAAAAGACATAAATGAAAAAATCTAAAATGTGTTAACTTTTACTCTCGACTAAAAAAAAAAAACAGCACCTGAATAGAAAATCTGCTTATCGTTTTTTACTCTATAAAAGTAGAAAAACAAAGTCTTGAAAGGTAGAAGACGGGACCTCTAATAGTTTCTGAGAAACAAGATACCTATTTTTGGGTCCCATACAAAAAAAACAGACTTTATTTTTTTCTGCTGTCAATATGCCTTATTTCGCAAAAATGTATACCACATTTATTGTTCCTCATATAATTCTCTATTGGATAGCATTTTTCAAAAAATGATTTTCTGAAAAAAGTGCGAATGTCCTCTTTTCGAGCCATCCAGCCCACCGTGCGCCGAATAGCAGTTTTCGCGTTTTACAACCCTTACGGGTTACTGAGCTAAGCCGAAGACGGACAGACAGACAGACAGACGGACGGACATGGCGAAACTATAAGGGTTCCTTGTTGACTACGGAACCCTAAAAACATAGGATTTACCTTTGTATTGTTCTTGTTCCTGCATAGTGAGCACACTGCACCGCAGCCTGTTGACGGTGAGCGTGACCACGTCGTTGAGCCCGTCCTCGCTCGCTGTGTACAGTAGGGTCACCTCCAGTTGACCCTTTTTGTTCTCCCTCTGTGGACATTATTACACTATTTAGCCAGCTCAGATAAGGCAACGGTTAAAGAGTACCAAAAACGTACCGAGTGTACCAAAAACGGGGTGTGAAGAGAAAAAAAATTACGCGTTTTTTTTTACGTTTGTATGGGGCGTTGACCGACTGGGGCGACCTGCTCCATACAAATGTAAAAAAATCGCGTCAAAAAAAAATAGTTTTCTCTTATCAGAACAGAACACGATACCTGTGCTGTTATGCCCTTAATCGGTTCACATCCCAGTTTTGGTGCACTCTGTATGAAGAATCGATTAATCTAACCACACCACACTAAGGCCTTTTTGCCCGAGTACGGCAGATATAGCAGTCCATGTTTGTATTTGTCTACTGTCGCATGGGCATGTCATTATCTATCAAGGGTTATCATAACAAAATGACCCCATCATGCTATTCATGGGGCAAGAGATTTTACTTATATCATCATCCTCTTAGCGTTATTCCCGGTTGTGCCCTAGAGGAGCCCGGAATCCGGTTTTACACCTAATCCAAAGATTTGGAATAGGCAATATTTTACGGATTTACTGATTATAAATAGCTGCTTTAACTAATTGCAGATAGGTGTGTACAGGTCGACACACGTAAAAAGAGCTCTGGCGAGCATACATTGTATATGGCCGCCAGAGCTCTTTTTACGTCTGTCGAACTGTACTTAATAATGTATTAAACTAGTACAGTTACCAGCATTAGTATTCTGCCACATTAAGCGAGTATAAATATCAGACACGACTCTATTTCTAGCGCCGATAGGACGTTACACGCGGTCGAATGCTGAACGCAGTCCCACGGCGTTCCTCATGTACAATGGATCTTGAGATTATTTGAGTTGGCCAAATTGCATATTTCATTCAAGAAGGTGAGTGATGGCTAGGTAGGGCACAGCGAAATGTCATCCCGCTCGAATGTGGAGCAGCCCAACTGGGGAAGTACCGCCTTGCAGAAGACCACAGCCATAATAACACTACTACTTGCTCTGTAGTAGTGTTGTGTTCCTGGAGTGAGCAAGGTCGCCAGAGCTCCCGAGGATGCGTTGTGTTGAGAGCGAGGGAATTTGTTCCTTCAGCTTTCAACTCGGCGAATCTCTCGCTTACTCCTTTGGAGTTGCATGCGTCTATAGACTGCGGTGTCCGCTTAAAGTTTAAAAAAAGTTTTATAAAAAGTCGGCTACATTAAATAATCCCAAGCATACAATATCGATCAAACTATGGTATAGCCAAGGTTAGATAAGATACGCATTATGCATTACTTTCCTATTATGTCATGTAATTTACTGATAAGAACGTATCGGCTCCATCCAACACACAAATGACATCGGCCAAGCTAATAGCATGACTGCGTTAATTATTAAAAGATTATCTTTGTTCCCCCCGCAGGGGAGCGGAGAGTGAAGAGTATAGTTCTAGACTTAGCTATAATATACCGTAAGATAACGAAATGGGAATGGGCTGGCCACGTCGGCCGCATGCATCTACAGAGGTTGGCTTAAATAGCCATGGAGTGGGCACCACAGGATGGACCGCGACGATGTGGCAGGCCGAGACGGAGATGGCGGGCCGACCTGGCCCCTATTTCACCACAACGACAACGACAATTCTCCGTACATTGCTGGTTCCACAAGTAACCTAGCAGCCACCTTAATTTCTAGAACAAGCAATGTATGGCGAATTGTCAGTGTCAGGTGACAATTGTAATGGTGGGCCGTATCACGCAATAAGTGACAAGATAGAGCGTCAGTCTCGTTCTATCGAACGGTGTCAGCCACTGACGGACGCTCTATCTTGTCACTTATCGCGTGATAAGGCCTGCCATGATACGGGGCCGACGCATTTTGTAACGATTGGCATGAGATTGCTCAAATCCGGGACGAGTGGAAATCGAGAGGGGAGGCCTTTGCCCAGCCGTCGTGGGCCACTATATTTCTTCGGCTTCGAAAAAAAACGAAATATTATGTATTCATAGCAGGGCATCTTACGATATATTTTGCGTACTAGTTGACAGACTCTACACACTCAGCTATAATATATAGCTCGGTATACTACGATATATTTTGGTACGTAATAAAGACACTTTTCTCAAAAATAGTACGAAATGTTCCCATAACATCTGTGCAGATAGTATCCGAAAGTGATTCATCCTGGACAATTTTTAGAAGTGTAAGTAAGTAAGTATGAAATCCCATTACGTATCATAATACTTAAATAGTATAGAACAAGAGTGTCCAGTAAGTAAGTGTGAAATCCCATTACGCATTACGCATTATTTTATTAGCGTAGTAGGTAGGATGGGGAGAGATTCGGGACGAGGCCTGGGGGGGGGAATAGTTTGATGTAAGACACTTTTTTTTTCCTTTCTTTCTTTTTTTTGTTTTTTTTTTTGGTCTTTTTTTTCTATTTTTTTTTTGAAAATTAAAATTATTCAAGTTTTTACTTCTACTGCTTTTGGTATGGCATATACTAATGCTGGTGACTGTACCTACATATTTTTTATTCTAACTTTTATTCAAACATTGTTTTATTTTTGAGAAAAGCACTATACACGCTTCGACCATAAGTGCCATCCTGGCCTCGTATTATAGCCGGACCTCGCCTTCGACTCGGCCGGCTAAATCATACTCGTCCAGGATGGCTTACTTACTGGTCTCTGCAGTAATGTACTATTACCACTAAGTATACATCTATATATTAAGCTGTGTATTTTTTAAAATTTGCCATGTAAATGAAATGTACATTTATGAATAAATTATCTGAATCTGAATACTTATAATTGATAATCATTTATTTACTGTATAGTCATGTAGGTACAATAATGTTGGTGTTTGATTACATTTCGAGAAAGTCTGTGCATGACGTGCTGTCAGGGCACACAATAGCACTTATATAGTAACTTAACTAATAATAGTATTTTATTTCAAGTTATAATGCGGGTAGGTACCAAATTAGTTTATTTAATTAATCATCTTAGTCATCAAGGAATTCATTTAAAAAGTAGTAGGTAGCTCGTCTTTATCAAGAATGTCTTTATACGGTTGTAGAAGATGGCTACTTAGGCATTTATCTAGTCGCAAATTTTATTAAATATTCTGCCCAAGCAAATTTACATACCCCATTTCACACTCTCACGGGATGATTTCCGGGATAAAAACTAAAAACTACTACTATTTCTTCCTCGGGATTTAAACTATCTCCATACTAAATTTCATCCAAATCGGTTTAGCGGTTTAAGCGTGAATAGACAGATAGACAGAGAGAAAGGCACACTTTCGCATTTATAATATTAGTATGGATATAAGCTATGATTTATACGGCTATGAAGTCGCGAGGAAAAGTCAGCCTTATATTAAACCACTCAGTCGATTATTTATGCAGGAAAATATACACTTGAGCGCATTAATGCATGCTTTGAAAGATAAAAAACAAGTACAAAGCCTTGGCACACGGACAAATGATAATGGTTTTATGATTCCAGTATAATAATTTAAATAAAAACTTAGTTCGCGTATGGCGTCTTATAGGTACATAATTGTTGGTATGCGGTCGAGGTCAAAGCTATTCTATTGTGAGGCTGTCTGAACCGACATCATGAATATATTCGATCACCGTGATGCGATGGCGATGAGTCATGCCACACCTAACATTTCAGGAATATAATTGATTCTGATTGACTTTAATTTTGATATTACGTTCCAGACCATAATTGAAGACGTACAAAAATTACATCAACGACTACGGTGGCTGACTACTGGCATTAATAATTGACAACATAGAAAGTCTTTTTTTAATTTCAAAGTTCAATATCTCAAAACAGGCTGAACTGACTTTGTAGAAACGTACTTAAAACCATCTCGATCGCGTCAGCTTTTGGACAAATAAACGCATTCTAATCGGTGCGTTCGTTTAGGAGCTACGGTGCCAGAGAAAGACACACAGACTCGTCAAACTTATATTATAACACCCCTCTTTTTTGCGTGGGGGGTTAGAAAGAAAAGAAAACTACTGTCAGCCTCAGTTATTTTGTTGGTGCAAAAATGTATCCATTAAGAATATAAACTTGAAAATTATTAAAGCATTAAAATAAGTCCCCGCCTGCAGTCATATTTAAAACAAAGTCTACACTCATTTGAACTGAATTCTGTAATAGAAAGTTCGTTACTTCTTTCAGTTTTTTCGCTTTCAAGCTGTATTTTTTGCGTTATAATATTATTTATCCTTTTTACGGCAAAGTGCACTCAACTCTTTCTAACAGTTTTACGCGTTTCAGGGATTTTAACTAAAATAGTCTAAAAAAGTGAATCGGCGGATCAAATCGCATTCCCTAGCTGCAAGTCCTTCAAGCATTCATATCGTTGCTCTCACAAATATTTTCATAAATACCGAATAGGGTGTGCATGTGCATACCTGCTGGCGTTTCTGCGGCGTCGGTTTCCATACAAATGCTATCGCCCGCGACCGCAATAGAAACGCAGCGTTCAATGTTTAGAACCACGGTACAGAAACACCATTGAGCATTTCAAATGAAGTAAAGCAATAATAATAATTGGCATAGTTACTCACTCTCGTGTCGGAAGCCGCCAGCCCGCTCGCTATCGCGTTAATTGGCCTCCAAATATCTGGGGTTCCAATTAAACCATTCTTCAGATCGTTCTGAAACAGCTTCGAATCGAAATTCCACGTCGCAGCGCCGACAGTTCTTCGCTTCTCAAGAACCGATTTCTGCGCGATCGCCTCAGCTTTAGTCGATTTGAAACTGCCAAAAGTCTTTTCCAGAAAACCGGTTTTCGGTTTATGTTCCTCCTCACCCACTTTGGGGTTCTTTTTACTGTCTAACGTTTTAACACTTTTTCTCCTGTCCGATTCCGTTTTGGGTGGCTCGAGTAACGCGTAAATTGTGAGGGACAGGAAATGTCCGGCGACTAGACCCTGAAGATCGGGTTTCTCCGACTTTTTGCCTTCTTGTTGTTTCAGTTGAAACTTGAAGTCTTCATTCCATACCGGCCAAGAACTCTCCTGTAGTGTTGTTTCAAATTTGCTCTCGCCCGGAAACACTTTGGCCTGGAAATAAATAAGCTTAATTAATGTGGATAATATAAACCGCTCACGGAAAGATTAAAGGCTAAGGACGAGTTTGGATGGTATTTTATTCCTTTTTGATGATAGGACCGCGCGGATAAACGCAGGATTTAATGTAATCCTTTCTTAAGGGGCTCCCATACGCCGATGACCTTCGATCTGAATCTTCAATGATCTGAGTTTTCTGTTTTTTGTAGCTTATTATATTAAAAACAACGGCTAGCAATATAGTATCCCATATTTACTTCAAAGTTCATTGTTTTCGAGATATTTGGCATCAAAGTTGAACAATTTTAGGCCAAAAACTGGTTTTCTGGCCATACATTTTGTGTTAATTAGTAAGATTATAAAAACGCATATGAAAATTATAGGTCATTTCAGTATGTACGAGTAGTATTTTTACAGACCTTTCTTTAAAAATGGATAATTAATTCTGTATTAACATTTTTCAAGTTATTCTATATCAAAAATGTTAAACAGGAATCCAACTTTCCCATATCTGCACCTGGAAAGCTAGCTTCAATAAACCGAGGACAAGTGTCGAAATGAAAACTGCTAAATTTCGTTGATTTTTGACGGGAGCCCCTTAATGGAAATATAAAAGGTAGGTATTTCTCACAAGCCTGGCCATTGTTGGTTAGACACCACCTAACGCCTACATAAACAACATTGTTTTCTAAATTTGAAAAGATGAGAACTGAACCTCGATTTTGTAACTAAAAATCCCAATCAATTTGATATTCATTTTACCTCCATGTATGTATATCTACGTCCCACTTGCACGTGACTGCGGAGTATTTGTAATAGCGTTTTTTTTGTTGATTTAATTTTAAAGTGTTATTCTAAGATGATTTATTCAAGAATCCGACAAACTTTCCACGCGGAAATAATTATGTAGATTTAAATTAAGCATGCACTGTCTTTTTTTGTACGATTTATCTTGAATATTATAGAGAAAATGTAAATGAACCAAAATAGACACTAAATATTTATTTATATTTTTTCTGGCTTTTCAGAAGCTAGTTAATATATATTTTTTTCATGTCTGAAATATTGTTGGATTTTGTCGCTGGGTAGCTATTTAATTGATACTATATCCGTTAGTCCGTTACACATAAAAAATAAGCTACCTAAGTATTATAAATTATTTCAAAAATGGTATTTTTTCAATACAAGTTGTCAGTTCATTGACAGGACTAATACGTGAGCGTATGGATCAAGAGGATTTACATACATTATTTCAATACGTTAAACACGTGTACTGAATTTCAGTCGCTTCAGATTCGGTCGGGCAAGATCGCGCGACACGAGACTTTATCTTCCACGTTTCGCGCGAAATGTCAAGCAAAGTCGTGCGGTGTAAGGTGCAGTGAGCTCATAGAACAGTACTGGGGTTCGGGGTATTTGTTTATTTTAGCATAAGAATGTGTAAGAGCAAGTGAGACGGAAACAAACCAGAATCCAATTAGGTAAGGCCAATAAGGCCAATTCTGTCTACGGGGCTATGCCGTCATATACACGCCTGCGTTGAAATCCAGCAAGCACTTTACGCATTGACTTACTTTCCTCATGTTACAATTTATAACGTAGTGTTGCTATATTGATAGTAAAGCATCCAAATATTACAATAAAATGTAAACTACAAACTGAGGGAGAGGTTTTATGTAGGTATGATTTTTTTACACCAAGGGCAAATTTAAAGGTATCAATACCAATTTAATAAAAAAAATTGTTTGATAACTATGTAGGGTGGCTTGCACTAAACCATCGGTAATCGTAAGCGGTGTTCGTTAAAATTTGAATGTATGGAAGTCAAGTTTGACAAGTTTCTATGTAATGACAGCTGACGCGCGCCGATTTAACGTTGTTCGGTCTGTAATCGCAAACTGGTGCAACTCGCCTTTCAAGACCAAAACAGCAATTACGTGATTTGTCATACAACGGCTAGTACGAAGATAATGTTGTGACGTCATAATACTTTGTCAATTTGTAGATATGAGCCCTTACGGTTGGTGCCAGCGAGGGCATGCCTTTGACCCTCTTTTTTGTTTCTTTACGTGCTCTAATTGCAGTTAGTCCCATTTGGCCAAAAAACTGGTTCGAATCGCACCGTGAAATATAATTGTCAAGTGGCCACTTCCAAATGCTCACCGACGACAGGGGTTGCTGGACATTTATCCCCCAGTGTATCCCTAGCTCTACTATAAATGCTCTATCCATCAAGGAGAGTTTTACCTTAACACTCCTTCGTTCTCAAACGACGCTAAAATTCTGAATTCACCTTTATGTTCGTCAATGTAATAATTTGCGGCAAAATGCAGGCAGAGATTTTCACAGCTTATTCGTATGTGTGTCCGTTAGGGGATTACTTGGATTATCGGATAAAATTCTTGTACCTTTCCTGAAATAATGCAGGCGGTCCTTTACTTTACTTGTCCTCTATATATTTTAGATAAAGATAAAATAATTAATTTGTCCACCATAGGTCATAGAGTCTGGCCAGCGAAAGATGAGAATAGAAAAGAGCGGCAAATTTAAAAAAACAGCGTGCTGCTACACTGCTTATAACGCGATAAAGTAATAATGATACTTGAAAAAATATTAATTTTCTTCATTTCTGAAAATGCAACTGGTCAAGCAGAAGGAAGTAAAGTTATATGAAATAAAACTGTTCTAATATTTCCTTCTCCTTTATATTTAAGAAGAATAATCAAAACCACTCTACAAAATTTCCAATTTACGAGACATTAATTTTACTTTTTATGTCATTCTTCAATGTGAATAACGTTAGCAGTAAGCCTCCCTTTAATAGGGGCGTAATAATAAATAATGTCATATTTTCTCGAAAAAGGATAAAAAATGTAGTCAAATAGAGAAAAAATCAACGCAAAAGGTTAAATATTCACGAAGTTATAAGTGTCCAAAGTTTTAAGAAGGGGTGTGTTCTGACCCTTTTTCGCAAAACGCAACTTCATATGAAACGATGACGCTGGAAGAATGTGACGTCACAGAAGACGGCAACGTGCCGCGCCGCATCGTGGTCGGGGCCGCCTCGACGCGGCCGGCCGGCAGCATCCTGTAATGTGACGTCACACACCGTTTGCGTTTTCTCTCTCTAACAAGCAATATTAAAACGGTTGTAGCTTGGTAATTTTTTGAGATATCTGAATGGGAGTTTCGTCACTAAGCATATTTTTTTGCCTTCTTTCTTTTGGAGTAACACTAATTTTCGTGTCTTCATCCGTATTCTCTTAAAAGGCATAAACAGACCAATTTATCATCGAACAGTTACTTTCTTAGTTACGATATCAAGTAAGTATCAAGATTAGGACATCATACTAATTTAAGACGTTTGACACATTTGACAACGATATTACTGTTACCATATAAAAAGTTCCATAAAAAACTCATTCTCATCTTTCATTAGCCAGACTCTAGGATGTTACAGAATTATGCTCAGTTTGACTATGTGGCGCCGTGGTGGCGGCTTACGGCCACATAGTGAAACGTAGTTTTGGTTTTGTCTAGTATAACTTGATCCCAATTTTCACATAACTATAACGTAATTGGGAGGCCAGACTATACTAGTTCGTCTGCCCTTAGCAAATATTGAGGATTGCCGCATTATTTAATGTAGATAATGATACGGACGACTAGTTACGTGTGAAAGCGAAAAAATTAACAGTACCAATTAGTATTAGTAAATAACAAGTTAATAATATTGTCATAACTGTAGATAAACACTGTAAAGGAAGAAACACATTATTGCCATTTGATGTGTTAAATAGCACAGTTTCGTCCCTTAAGTGTAGTAAGAGTCGACTTTCGACCATGGGAATTGGCTTATTTGTGTATTGTATTGGAAGTATGTTGTGGCCGATGGGCTAGCACCTAGCAAATCACTGTGATATCACCACTTATCCATATTTAAACCTAGAATCGCTAGAGGTTGTTAAGTCGATGCTATTAATCTCCTACTTTTGCACTACAGATAGAATTATAAATCAAACGGCTGTCGGTTCTTCAATCTTTTATCTCCGTTTTGGTCCACCGGATTTTGAAACAAATGAATAGGTACTTAATTTTGTATGACTTTTTTAAACATTGTCTAAAAAAACACTTATTTCGTATCTCTATTGACGTGAAAGATCTAACATATACGAAATTTACATATTTGGGTTTGACTGTGACGTCTCTAAAAACTGGTCCAGGGTTTTCATTTTAAACCAATTGACACAAAAGTTATGGCCAGAAAACCAGTTTTTTGGCCTAAAATTTTTGAACTTTGATGCAAAATATCTCGAAAACAATGAACTTTGAAGTAAATATGGGATACTATATATTGCTTAAAGCTGTTGTTGTTAATATAATAAGCTACGAAAAACATTCGAAAACTAAGGGATTCAGATCGAAGGTCATCCAAGCGCAGACAGCAGCAGCAAACGACGTGTGCAAACTGCAAAGTGCATGTCGCAGCGACAGTACCTTTCTAGAGTCTTGCAAACGAAAGTTGAACCCACTAGATTCAATCACGCGGCAACACTTTCGGTCAACATGTATGCGTATGACGTTTAGTGTTGTCGCGTAATTGAATCTAGTAGGTTCAACTTTCGTTTGCCAAACTGAATGTATTTCTGTGACGGCGACGCCCGGCGACGTGTCGCTTGCTATACGAAAGGTATTTCATACATAGAAACCTGGGCTGTTATTCGCTACGCGCTAATGCGGCTCACCCCGCCGGTCACCCGTCACGAAACTATACCTCTAACTACGCTTAGTTACTACGCATCGCGGTGTCAAGATATATTTGTGGGTGAGCGTTGAGGTGAGCTTAAAACAAGTTACATAATAGGGGGCCCGCCGATGTCCACCGGCTTGTATGTTCGAAAATTCTCTTTCATAACTTTTTTGGTTCCGGGTTGCCCATCGAAAATTTTCACATGCCGCCACTGGTATATATACACACACACAAACTCATGTACGATATGTTAGCAGGAATTTCCAGGCCAACTTTTAAATCTGTTTATTTTTTTGCTTATATTGCTTTAGGTTTACATTGTTGGCAACCTCTAATGCTCTCTCGCTCATACTTGGAGGAGCAGAGCAAGAGCTTAACGACAATTATCGCGTCATACAATTGAGAGCATACATCACCGTCGATAGCATAACGGTTCTCCAATTGCCAATAAGATAAGGGGCGATAACATTTTACGGACCGCGATAAGTTTGTATGATAAGTTGATAACCAATTCAACGAATGTGTTTTAGTAACATTGGAAGTGTCCGTACCTATAGATCTTTCAATCCTCGATGTAGCATCCTTATTCCTACTCCTGTCTCTTCTGCGTACAGTCGATGTCAAAGATAGGTACGCGGGCAGAAGATATACTAGCGTCTGCCCGCGACTCCGTCCGCGTGGAACTCGTTTATATTGTAGCTCCATACAAACTTTCAGCCCCCATTAAATACCCCGGCCCAGCACGTCTAGCACACGACGGCCGCGACATACTCTCGATTTTTATCGCACTATACCTCTTGTTCTAAGTGGTCTAATAAGTGAGAGACGGATAGTGCGAGAAAAATCGAGAGAGCTCGCGCGCCGTCGCGTGCTAGCCGTGCTGGTGCGCCGGGTGCGCCGCTGTCCCAAAAGCATTCTGCGCAGGATAGCGGACAGGGTTCACTGTCCCTACATGTCGCACTGCAAGGGATTGCACTCCCCTGTCAGTGTTGTTTTATTTTAAATACAAGTTTAGATGTGCCAACTAACCCCGTAGTTTTGTAAGTTCTACTAATAAAATATGTGTCCATGGTTACACGAAATAAAGATCATTCATTCATTCATTCATTAAATTGCCTTAGGGAATGAAAAAAAGTATCGGGACTGAAAGTCTCTCTATACCAAATTTCATCTGAATCGGTTCAGCCGTTTAAGCGTGAAGAAGTGACACACAGACACACTCTCGCATTTATAATATTAGTACGGGTCGGGTCCGAGATGACTGGTGTACTCGAAGCGAGGTTTATGCAGGGTTGTTATTCGGAACGCCCTATAATGCGCCTCACCTCAAGAACCTAGACCTCTAGGTACTACGTTTAATTACCGCATCTTTGGACATGTTCAAATGCAGCTTACCCACTTATAAAAATAAAATTAAAAATGTTGCATGTAAATAAAACCGCTCACCCTTCACATCTCCCAGAATTTGTTTTGCTGTCTTTGTTTGTTTTATGTCACTCAATGTTTAATGTCTTGACTTAGTTTTAGTTTTTTGGTTCTTATTTTAGCAACTTATTGCATCTTCTGCTTATAAAAAGAAATCTATTTCAATATTTGTTACCTCCTTAGCACCTCATATGTTCTTGATGTTTGAAATCATTCTGTGCACACTTTATTAAGAGTTATAGGCCAGATCAATTTATTATGCCTTATTTATATGTCTCATAATGTCTGTAACTTGTTTTTGTGAGCCTCATAATAAATAAATAAATAAATTACTATGAATCGTTGCGTCAATATATATTTTTAATAGGTGAACGGTGAGGTGAGGTTAAAACAAGTTACAGAATAGCGGGGTAGCAGTGGGCGATTACAGGCTGATATTGATGATGACATTCGTCATACTCATTCAATCGCCAAAATCGCATGGAAAACCAATAAACCGCAGAATAAACTGACAGCGGCGAACATTCTGTATATCGGGATATATGTTCTGGGTTCTGGGGTTCGGCCTGACCAAGGTTTAAGTACCTACGAGTTATCATTAACGCATTTTCTACTAGAACTGAGATAAACTTATATTGACGGGTAAATCTCTTGTTTTTTTCTAAACCAATAATTGTTCATGCTAAGAGTTAGGTGTAACTCTCAACTCGGTACCAGTATTCCTTCTTTTAAACTAGACTGCTTCAAAAAGGGTTTATGTTTTTTAGTGTGATTAGGTGACATGTGTTTCTGCTTTCTGCGTGAACTAAATGCTGATAATACGTGCCATACCAAAGATTTCAAGAAAGCCCTAGCTATAATCGTACCTACTCAAAAACTCTACTCATGCTAAGTACTTATTTTAGGGAAAAGGATCCAACGCACACGATGTAAAATTTGAATTTGGATACTTCTGGCTAAGACAAAAGTCATACATTTCAATGGTTGGTTTTATGGGTTGGATCCTGTTCCCTAAACTACGTCCTTCTACAAAATATTTTAAAATCCCGACTCTGTAGATTGCCGTCTGCGACCACGTAGTTTAGCTTCCGGGTACAGATTAGGTAGTTCTACGCTGCCGGGGTTGTGCCGGCTGGCTCAACGTTTCCAAGATTTTCTAAGTTGGCAGCGAATTACTGTCTCTAAGCCTTACAGTTTTCAGTGCGAGTATTCCTAAGTAAGGTGAAATAATCCAGCTGGACTTAATAAATCTGATTAAGTTTCGCAAGTTCGGTGTTTGAAATTTTTGCCCATTTTAGAATCATAAAGTTTTAGATTTACTCCTATTTATCTTACATTTGGTTATTTATGATAGTCCCATTTTTCTCTGTCGGTTGTGGTCTTCCCCTTCCTTATATCTGTCCTTCACTCGTTCATGTGCACAACGTCTATAGACGTCGCGAGATAAGGCTTAACTACGGAGGTACCTCACGTGAACGTGTTAAAATACTCCTAGAGAGAATAACTTTTTTGAAGTGAAAACTTCTTTAGCGGCGCTGAGCACTTTTTGGGATGGGGAATAATTGTTAAATACGCGACAGAGTTTTGTGACGTCAGATGTGAATGAGGTCACTTTTTGCTGCTAGCCGATTCGACTTCATTCAAAACTGAAAGCTATTCGTAAGAGTATAAAGCCGTTAAACAGTTTTTGCAATAGCATATTCTGCAAATAAATTTGTAATAATACCAACGCGTCCTTCACCGTTTTGCTATTGAGAAAATTCGAATAGTTCGAATTTGGGCGTTATTCCTAAAAAGATAAAGCTAATAAAAAATACTTATCAACGTCAAAAACAAATTGATATTTTGGTCGCCACCGTTCACCGCCATCTGCTGTTCTTGCAAATTCGAATAGTTCGAATTTAGACGTTATTCCGAAAGAGATAAAGCTTTCAAAAATATTTGGCAATGGCAAAAACAAATTGGTATTGTGTTTGCCGCCGCCCGTCGGCGCGCCGGACCCCGGCACCGTTGCGCCGCGGCGGCGCGTTGGGCCCGTCGCACCCAACGCGCCGTCCGCCTAAATAATTGATAATTGTTCATAAATTTGCGTCAAATTCATTATTCCAACCCACCATTCAACCCAATAACCCATGACCTTAGTTTCCATCGCAGCACAGTGTTGCACTGCAATAGTCTTTGCACCTGGCGGGGACCATCACTGGTTGTATCATGTTGTGCGCTCGGAGATGGTATCCGCCATGTGTATCCCTCGCTTTATTTTATTGTATTTGTTTTAAAGGGCCTCTGCGCTGTTGGCTTCGGCCCCACGCATGCCTTCCAAAAGTCCGGGACCCCATGGTCCTGAGATACGGAAACCGCCATGTGGGATGTTGATTCGACGATCATCGTGCCGATAGTCGTTTCGGCGAACGGCTTAATAGCGAAGAGTCTCGACCATCACCTCAAGAGACTCTCGCTAGATGGCTGGATCAAGGGTCAGATACAGAAGGCGGCGGATACTGCGCGGATAGTCAGGAGGTTCCTGTCTCTGTCGCCCTGACCACCGGCAGATTAGGCCCCGCCTCGCTGCCGGCGGTACCCTAGGTTAGGTTTTTATAATGATTTTATGTTTTATATGTATAGTTTTATATTTTACTTTTTATATAATTATTGTAAAAACCTAGCTTAAGATGAAATAAAGAGATAATAATAAACCATTTATTTCAGGCATCTAAGATTATTTTATTAATGCCAGATGACATCAAGACAAATGACAAACGTTTTATCAAAGTGAAAATCTCGTAATTTTGATGTGATGACTGATGATTGACTTGGGACTAGTTATCAAAATGGATTTTCATCAAGTCAAGTCTTTTGGACTATTTGAAAGGTAAATGCTAGTAAATTAGGCAGGCTGGGAATTACGTAAGTATATTTTCAAATACATACTTAAATGATTTTGGTATTTGAGATTGTTGTATAGATAGTCTAACCAGCGGCGTCAGTAAATAGCTATAAAGATAAGCTAATTACTTAATCTATTGTGAAAGACCGTAAGTGATTTCCGATCCGATAGGTATAATATATGTAAGTTTATACCTATGTACACGGAAAGTCAGGGGTATTAATATACGTACATAAACAAGGCAATAAATATAAATTATAAATAAATAATAAATATTAGGGGACAGTCTTACACAAATCGACCTAGTCCCATAGTAAGCTCAATAAGGATTGTGTTATGGGTATACTAGAACTACTAGACGACGATAATATTTAATAGATAGAAATACTTAAATACATAGAAAACATCCAAGACTCAGAAACAAACACTCATGCTCATCACATAAATATTTGTCCTTACCGGGATTCGAACCCAGGACCTTGAGCTTCGTAGGCAGCGTTACTACCCGATAAGGGGCTGGGGCTGTTATTCTTTACGCGCTTATGTATCTCACCTCACCTGTCACGCCTAACGAAACTAGATCTCTCCCTACGCTTGGTTACTATGCATCGCGGTGTCAAGACATATTTGTGGTTGAGCGTTGAGGTGAGCTTAAAACAAGTTACAGAATAACGGGGCAGGACATGTCAGTAATTAATTATTTTTAACCGACTTCAAAAAACAGGAAGAGGTTCTCAATTCGGTATACATATAAGTATATATATATATATTTTAAATGTTTGTTTGTTACCTTAGAACTCCGTCATTTATGAGCCGATTCGTACAATGTTTTTTTTTGTTTGTAAGTATTTAAGTACATACTTCCAGGTTGGTCCCATTTTTTTCAAAAATCCAGTTGGATGATGGGATTCCTGAGGAATTGAGGAAACTCTTCAATTATATTAGGCACGCGTGTAGTGATTTTGGTATTTTCTATTATAACTCGTGATTTACGCTCGGAAATCGTAAATTTGGCGGAGTGGAATTGATGATGAAGACCACAGATGACTTATGGAATTCCTGAATTATGTACTTAAAAGTGCAAAAGTATGTCACAGATTCTGATAAGATTCCGTTGAAATATTAGTAACTAATGAAGTGCCATTGGTGATGTGATGATCTTGGGGAATCGATGAGTCCTCAAATATTATCGGGCCACATACAGCGATTCGGTTTTTTTCTCTAATAACCAACGCATTTGCTCTCGGAAATCAGTTCATGTGATAAATTGGAAAAAAAATGTGGAAATATTCTCGTGGCTTGGCGGAGTACTAAATTGAAGTCGGTTAAAACTTTGTTTTTAAAGTAAATTATACTAACTCATATGTTGTACTGCCGTGTGCGCACAGCACTCTATTCAACAAAGGTACAGTCGGATCAAAGATAAGTATACATTTTTCGCCGTATTATAATGGATTAAGGTGCAAAAGCGTAAACACATTTGACGTCGAGCTTACACAATTACAGAGTGCATTCACTTTAAGACTAACCTTCTAGAATCTAACTATTAAGCGTAGAATAGCAATTAGATGGTAATTATCGAAGAGGCATCGCGAGGGGCCGTGTTTGATTAATTCAATGATGATACCGAATGGACCTACTATAGTAATGCAGCTAGCATTCCAGTGAGCTACAAATATCTGTATGCTAGGCTGTTTACAATGAAAGAAAGAAAAGAGAATAAGTTTATTTCGCAAATATACAGAATACACAATAACATACATTTTGACATTTCGTGAAACGCGAAAAAGGAGTCCACTCAGCACAATGCCGAGCCACTGAGGACGGCTCGACGCTGATATTGGGTGTGTAATGAACTAATGAATGATTAGAGATGCAACGGATATCAGCCCCCCTATTCTGTAACTTGTTTTAAGCTCACCTCAACGCTCACCCACAAGTATATCTTGACACCGCGATGCGTACTAACTAAGCGTTGGTAGAGGTCTAGTTTCGTGACGGGTGATCGGCGGGGTGAGCCGTATTAGCGCTTAGCGAATAACACCGCCGGTCACTATCCGGTATCCGGTCTATCCGGCCTCAATTTTAGTATCCGGCCGAATACCGAATAGTGGCATAGTATCCGGCCGGATACCGGATAGCATTTTATACCGAAAATATAACTTTTGTTCGGTATTAAATGTAATGTATAGGTCTAGAATATTACAATGGTAAAAAGAGAACTACAGTAGGTAAAATAAAGTTGAATAAATAACGAACAACAAAGTAATCAATTGTCAAAGTCAGTTTAAAAATTTGCGCACGTTTCTATTCTATCAAAGTGACAAGTTACAACCTACACAGAGCGCCGCGCACGGGTGCGGTCGAATTTGCTTCATTTTAGGCATGTAACTTTCGGCCGAATATCCGGCGGCCGGATAGCGGATATCCGGCCAGCTGCACCGCCGGATATTCGGTATCCGGTATCCGGCCAAACCACTATCCGTTGCATCTCTAGTAATGATACTAATGATGGGTATACAAATAAATTATATAATTTCATTAAATATGTCAAAGTATATAATCACTACAATCAGTCATTGTATATAATAAACGTTTGGTATAATTTCAAAATATATAATGCTAGGCTGTTTATAGACTACAAATCACCTCAAACTGCTCCGATTACGCATACCTATTTGTTAGGAATCTCCCGGTCAAGTTAGACTGGTGTGGTGCGGATTCGAAACGGGTTGTGACTTGTGACTCACATTTGTTATTTATAGCATCTATGAATTAGTAATTACTGACTGTAATGCGATTAAAATAGGTTTGCTTCTATGAATTACATGAACATAGCGTTACTAACTCGGGGAATAAAAACAGCGTACCTAACACCAAACGCGTGAAAGTCTCGTTTCCTTTAGTTAGACCGATCGTTTCAACTTTTTGACTCGAGGGTCACACCGTATTGTCATGACCAGCCATTAGTACGGTACGTAAAATGAATGCACCTTCGATAATTCCCAAGGTCGCGATTTTTTTGTTAATATTTAGAATATGATGAGTACTACTAATAGTAAAAAAAGATAGGGAAATTTGACGTTGCTTTAGGTATTACACAGCGTTTTCTTAGCGACCCTTGTAAATCCAGGGATAAATTATACAAGTGGTATTTTTCTTCAATAGAGTATCGCATTTTAGTATTATAATCTCCACTTTAATTTGCTAAAACTTTCGTCAAGTGCTTACGTCAGTATAATCCGAAACGAATAAAAAAAAAATATTTCCTCTAAAAGATTATACAAGTGGGTTTTGATTACTGAATACTATTAAAAACTATATAAGATAACCTAAGTTTGAATTAATAACATATTTATCAATAGGTTAAATTTGTATGAACAGTTTAATGTAGAAAGCCATCTAATTATTTTTAAATAAATCTCAAAAAAATTTAAGTCGACACATATAATCCAGCTTTATCATAGTCATCTATTGATAAAAAATCTAAGTAATTCATCAATAGCTCCACATTGTATTCATTTATCAATTATTTTTTAAATTTGAACGAACGGACGAACTGCGCGCGAGTCTAGTGCGCCGACGGCGAGAGCGTCATGACCAATCACAGCACGCCGTCGTCGTTGCTTGTTTCCTACGCGGTAGCCTCCCCTCTATTGATCAGCTCACTTGCAAAATGAAAGAATGTTGATATTACGATTGTGTTAATTTATATTAAGTGTTGAATTTATAAATAAATCTTTGTAATGATGAATGAATTTATAAATATATCTTTGTAATGATGATTTTTCCGTCTATTAATTATACACTCATAAGCTTCATCAACCTAAAGAGTAACTATCAACGTACTTATACAATTACTTATTCAATAATCAACTTATTGTGTAGCTTTAACAAGCTAGGTTGACCCACTGAAACAACGTATGAGTGACCGGTAGGTAGATCTAAATGTATTTTTTTATATCTAAAAACGACAGTTGAATTGTCCTAACGCGCGTTTGAAACGTTTTGTGATTACCCCTCAGATCTCTAGCCGACCCAGCCGCGGCCCGATTTCTTACAGTCGGTTAACGGGTTTCTTCGGTTTCGGTTGAAACCGGTTTTGCATTCCCTACTCTCAACCAACTGAGCTATAGGAACAATCCACCTCGGTCACCTTTTTTTTCAATCAGTTTATTCTTACAACGCCTTAGGGAGAAGACGGCATTACATAAGTTGAAATAAATATGAATTATGCCCAGCCAAATAAGTGGTTTTCTTTGTCCAGCGTATGTATGTAATCATAGTATAGCCATTTGGTTTCGTTGCTATATTTGGTAAGGTTAACCTTAAATATGATTGAAGAGAATGCTTCACCTTAATATGATACAATGTGTATGTTAACTTAACATACAAAACTAAAAGCAAGCGTTTACGTAACGTATGTAAGAAATAGGGAATGCAATATGCAATTACCGAGCAAAATTCAAAACCGGTAAATTACCGACTTGAGTAGGACAAAACCTATTAACCGGTAAATTACCGGTAATTTCAATTTGGTTTATAAGTAGCGTTATTTGATGTTTATTTATCGTAAAAATAAGCTAAAAGGTAGTATAAAGAGTAAAAGGTGGTTTCATGTTCCGTAAATGTCGTAATAATCATTTTCTTTAATATTTAAAACTTGCTCCGTGGTAGGAGGGCTAAAACACAACTGAAAACGTTCCTTGGGGATTAACAGGTCGGTAGGAATGGGAATTGGTCCCAGTTTTACAGATTACCATTACAACATCAGTAGTATCAGTACAATACAAAACAGTACCAGTAGTGAATATGGAGTGACGAAGGTTAACGTGAATATTAGTATTATCGTGCATTGCCTGTTCCCCTTCACCCATCATTGGCGTCGGCGGGTCACACAGTGCCCTCGGTCATTGTTTTGACTCCTAAATCTACAGATACGCAACCCTACGGATTTACAATCCTAAAAAACAATAATTTACTGAATAAAAAAACAATCAAAATAATACAACACAAACTGACTAGTTGACTACAAGCCCACGTAGTAGTAAAAAAAAGTATTTTACCAAATAGCTGTTTCTAAGGAATGTTCAAAGGACGTAACCAACCATACCAGGAGCGAAAAGATAGAGAAAACGGTACTAATAGTAACCGAACATTTTACTAAAGAGCGTTCGGACAAATGGTTTATTAACTTTATCTAGGGAACCAAACTATAAAAAAAAAAAAAACGTGTACTGTTGCTCATGGGGTTCCAAATTGTGGCATCGGTTTAGCGATTTGGGGGGGCTAGGTCTGTATGTATACTTCCTGTATCCTAGCTCTCCTGCGGATAACCTAACTTCTAATGCGATCACGCAGATCGACAGGAGACAGTTTGTCCTACGTATATATAATCGTCTACAACTTCGAGCGTAAAGCGTCCGATTGTAATGAGAGTCGGTAATACACGGGCATCAGATGATCTTCGTCTTATCCATGTTAATTCTTAGACCAACCCGCTCAGAGGCTATTCAAGTCCTCCATGGTATCCGAAGGTGAGTGATATACTCGCCTTCTCCAGTCCAGTCTTTAAAGCATCCACCAGTGCAGCGGTGAACAGTTTTGGAGGAATAACATCTCCTTGATCGACTCGCTTCAGCGGAATAGGTTTCGCGTTCCAATTCTGGAGTCAGATTTACACAGTGAAGTGGCATTCTCGTTTGACTGATTGATTAAAACTTTATTCATTCCCACAACATACATGGCATTGATAAAATACGACATTTAAACAATAAAGGTAAAAGAAAATAATAATAATATACATATCTAAAGAAAGCATGCAAGAAGTACATTCTAAAGAAGCCATGTGTCGTGGCTGAGAAATGGCGCTGGCTTAGCGAGCCATGCCATGCCCTTGAACTACAAAATTGAAATATAAAATACTTGGCAACGCTGGAGAAACTGTAGTACAGCCCAGGTTTCGATTGAATCGTAGTCCAGAAACGCTAAGCAAAAGGGCAGATTATACTCCGCAGCCTTCTATCTAACTTGACGAGTGGTCTTATTTTATCTTATCTAGGTGAGGGCCCTTTCGGATACACTTCGACCCAGTGGGATCTTTTGTGCATTTGCCGTCTCATTTATAACTACTCCCAAATTGCTCCATCATTTCTACAAACTGGATGATGCAGCTCAGCGGAAGAACCTTGAAATCCTTTGGTTGCGGATAGCCGTTATCAAAGTAATTAATTATTTTTCTGGCAAGGGCATGACATTCACACAGTAAGTGTTCCATAGTATCATCCTCCTCACCACACATTCTACAATCTAAACTATCCGATAGTCCCATCTTGGCCAAGAGATTCTTGACCCCGAAGTGACCTGTCAACACCCCAAATATAATTCTGAGTTGCTTTCTGCTGGATTTCCAGAGCTTTTGGTCAAGCCCGAGTCCACTCCTTCTATAAGCTGGCTTAGATTGCCTTAAGCCAGCCTCATTCCTCCACTCATGTTGGTGTTTGGTTTTGGCGTAGGCTTCAAAGGCCGTTATCATGGTTCCCTACGAGAATACCACAAATTGTTCTGGACCTACAATAGTACATTACTACAGAGGCCGGGAAGTAAGGGGTTGCCAGCCGAGTACATATGCCGATCATAGCGTGGCCGGATAGTTATGAGGCTGGCAACCCCTTTTTACGCCGAGGTATGTATAGTGCTTTTCTCAAACATGCAATGAAATAAATAAATTAAACTTCAAGCAATCAAACTTTAATTTTTATGGCTGAATGCCGTGATGCTGTGCCACAAATTGTGGAATGTGATGCCCATTATGAATAACACAACGTCAATATATAATTTCATGTTCAAGAAAAGTAATTTGTAGACCCCCTTCTTGCTTTAAGCTCATCTGCTTTTTCGTTGCCGATGAAGCCTTCGTGCCCTGATATCCAAGCTAGTTGGTTATCTATAGTGCTAAAGCCTCTTCGGAAACTGGCTTGTTCGGGAGGCTGGAAGCCATCTAACCTGCGCACGAGACGATTTGTAATTACTCTCGAAAACAGCTTTTACACACGGCTCAGAAGTGAGATGGGTCGGTGTTTCTTAGGCAGGGTGTTGTCACCATTTTTAAAGAAAAGCACCAGCACACCTCTGTTCGATGCCTTTGCCTTTCATCTTTCACTAAGACAAAGAGAGGTATTTCTTTGTTTTGAAAATGAAATGATTAGTATACCTATTACCTACACACTATGTTAAATAAGGCGCTCTCTGTCGTACTTATCCAAGCAGATCATTATTCATATTTTATAGAACGGAACCGTGTTTGTATTTTAAGAAGCTTCTGCAAACGATATTGTATTCATTTGGTACTATAACGCTAACCAGTTAATCAATTGTCATTTTACATGACAAAAGGAGGGTATTGATTGAGATATAATCATGACGATCAAGTATTAATAATTGTAAAAAAATATTATTTTACTAATAATTCAAGTTTAGGTAAATTACCGGTTTTGATTTAAACTTACCGGTTTTATACCGGCCTTATACTCAGAAAATTGAACGGTTAACCGGTATGCATTCCCTAGTAAGAAATATGGATCGAAGTTCTATAATTTCAATAACTCCGGATTTTTAGTATTAATTAATTAAAAAAGTCCTCTTCCGCTTCGATGAACAACAATTTTTTTTGGTAATTCGATCATTTAGTGTTAGGCTCTAATCGGAATTTGAAAGATTCTTGAGTACCTAACTTTCGGAGTTTATCTCCTACCTACACCCTAATTTTACTACCTACTACTACTTAGAGAGATAACTAATACTAATAACCCTGTATATATATACTTTCTGTATCTACTTCATATTAATAACATCAGATATGACATCGCGACTAGTAAATAAGTACCTACAAATAAAATTGAAGCTAATTTAAGTTTTATACTAAATAACCCTATATAACTTTCTTTATTGGTAAAATAAAATAGATAATTGCAACCGAAAAACAACTAGTAACTAAATATAAAGTAAAAGTACTAAAAGTTTGTACCTACAAGTTTGAGCGTACGCACGGCACGGCCTTGGAGAAGTACTTGGCTGCTAGCACGCTGCACACGAATCGCGCGAGTCGCGCGCGAAAGATTTAAATTGCGGATAATAACTGATAAGCTAATGCAATTAAGAGCTATTGATGAATCCGTTAGAATTTGTGTTTTTATATTCTTCGATAGAACTGAAATGAATTATGCCGACTTGAGAATTTATGAGATTTCTTTTATGGTAAGGAGAATGGTTTCAAGATATGATTCCTAATAAAAAAAAAGACTATTGATAAATCTGTTAGAAATTTGTGCTGCAATATATTTTAGTAGTTTTGAATACACTATAGTAGCCACTAGTCACTTGAATATTCTTTCAGGAGATTTATAATTTTTTTAATCGTATCCTTTTTTGCTGACGTAATCTCTTGACAAAACTATTAGAAAACGATAAGTAAGGTTTGAATAATCAAATGCGATGCATTATAGGAAAAAACAATAACTTGTATAATCTTTGCAAAGTTTTACAAGTGTTCCTTACAAAAAAGTTAATTATTCGTAAACCAATATCAAAAACTGTTAGAAATTATTTTTCGCTGTTAGTACTTAAGGTACTCTCGCTGATAACAAAAAAAAATCAAACTTGGGAGTTATGTTAGTTTGACGACACATTACAGTGTTCGCGTACCGGACTACATACCCCAGCGCTATCGCGGGCCGGACTCTCCGCTTTCTTTCCGGTCGGTCCGGCCGGTCTTGGCCCGCGTGCCGTAATTTAAATTAATTAAATTAAACTACTCATACCGTATTTTTGAACGAGCGAACGAGGCGAACGAAGATCTCCATTTCAGCTTGGGCAAAAATTCTTTCGTATTCATATCCGGATGTCCGGGTGCATTCTCAACCGATTCTCTCGTCAGTCCACCTTGTCGGGGGTCTACCCATGCTGCGTCTTCCGGTACGTGGTCGCCACTCGAGAACCTTTCCGACCCAACGGCCATCGGTTATATGGTGGAAAATGATAGCAAGCCGATTACCCGGGGTAGCTCTATATTCTATCTCTAACCGTTACCAGTCTCGACTAATTAGTAAAGTCGCCGTCAATGGAATTTGCTAACTATGTAAACAAACCGCCATATTGAAATTGTCTTTCACTATGGCGGTTTGTTTACATAGTTAGCAAATTCCATTGACGGCCACTTTAGTAACAGACGAGCGAACATGTTCGCTTCGAACCGTGACCTAGGTGCGGTTCGGGTCATGTTCGATCAATAAAACAAGTTATAGTAAGACTGTCGATCGTCTGTAGCGAGGTTCGCTATTAATTTCAAGCTTTTATTTAACTAGACCAACACGGTTAGCACAAGACGTCGCGCGAGCTCTCTCGCACTATCTGTCTCTTTCTAAGTTAACTAATGAGAGAGAGACGGATAGTGCGAGAGAGCTCGAGAGAGCTCGCTCTTGTGATAGCCGTGCTGTTCGTTTGTTAGTGTGGGACAAATCTTGGTACTGAATTTTGAACCAGTAACCTCAACTGATTGAGCTGAAATTTGGGTATAAGTACAATTTGGATGACAATTCAATATAATGGTACCATCGAGCAGATCTGACGATGCGATGGAGACAGAAGGTGGCCATGGGAATTCGGTACTTAACCGACGTAATCCCGTTCAGCACGTCGCGATTTTATCGCACTATACCTCTTGTTCTAAGTGGTCTAATAAGTGAGAGACGGATAGTGCGAGAAAAATCGAGAGAGCTCGCGCGCCGTCGTGTGCTAGCCGTGCAGTTTGGACTCGTTGAAATCGTTCGAATGAGTAGTTGATGACGGTATACAGAAAATAAAGTTGCCAACAAAATTGTTTTTTTTGACAGAAACTTATAAGTATCTAGTAATAGTAAGTCAATGTGTTCGATCGTCTGTGACGAGGTTAATATTAACAGTTTTGCTGATGGACATAACTATAGGTAGATTGCGGGTACCTATATATAACTAAGAGTACCTACCTAAACAGTCAAGGGTTAGATGATTTAATTAATGGCAACCCACCGACTTTCAGGAGCCCAAAATGGTCGGTTCATTCTTCTAATGGGGTTTCTATACGGGCCACATTGTCCTGCAATTTCTGGCCGGCAACTATTGCTGTCTTACGCTGACTTTGTACGCTAGAGCAAGACGCACAAGCACATACTTGCCGGCCACACATTGCCGTAAAAATGTTGCCCGTTAAGAAGTCCCATACCTAACTAATTGGTTGGTAAATTGTTTATAAAATACATCGCTGCTCCGTAGTATTATAAGTAAAACACCTAGATGAAGTTCTCCATTATAATTATATTGGATTTTATTAAAGACTAGCAACCCGCCCCGGCTTCGCACGTGTACTATATTATACATATGTATAAACCTCCCTCTTGAATCTCACTCACTCTATCTATTAAAAAAACCGCATCAAAATCCGTTGCGTAGTTTTAAAGATCTAAGCATACATAGGGACAGACAGCGGAAAGCGACTTTGTTTTATACCTACTACTATGTACCTAGTGATTCCGACCAATTGAGAATCCTCCTCCTTTTCCGAAGTCGGTTAAAAATTGGTGTCCGACTCCGTTCTTAATTAGGTAGCGCTTGCTAATTTCGGCATCAAATAACGACAAAAAAGTGGCGTGCACGAAAACGAATAAAATAAATAAACGGATGTTGGTATTGTACCTACCTACCTGTTAACACTATTGTTTTACGACTGTATTACATCATCCTAGGTTTTTTGTTAATTTGTCGGCGAATAGGTAGGTAGGTACCTACCAGCGAACGAAAAAATTGAATGCGAGCTCCTTAAACAAGTCTACCCATACTCGTGCCCAAAACCCGGTAGGCGGTAGGTATTCGCTCGGTAGGTACCTATATGTTCGAACTAAACGGCTGCCTGGCATCGTTTTGACACCGCACCCCTATCCCCGCATAATAGCAATTCTGAGGGGCCATTCTTCGACGCTACTTAGACTTCTATGGTTTTTTCGTTCGCTGGTACCTACCTACTCATTACTACTCGTGTTCTACAGCAAATGTTCTTATTTATCAGTCAAGTTTGACGACAATGGAACAGCTTATTTATTACTAGTGAAACAAATGCTAGCCTATTTGTGTATCTACAACTAATATACAACCTACATTGACTGTATTTTAATGTCGCAATTCTACCTACCTAAGTTTGAACATACACGAGAGTTGAAGAAACACTGCACAAGTTTCGCTGCATTACCTAGACGCGACGCTAGATTTACTTAGTTCTAACCGACGCTAGGTTTACTTAGTTCTAACTTGGGCACCGACTGCAAGGATTTACTACCGAGAAACAATTGAAATTCCAACTTGGTAAGTTCCGGTGCAAACCAAAACAAAGCCTGGAAGTTACCTTAACGAGGTATCCATGTGCGCGGCTTAATCCAAACAAGGAGGGAAGGTGTCGGGCCCCGATGACGGTCACATACAGATTCTTGGACACCGGATGTAGGGACAACTTAAACCCAATCTCAGGTTCCAGACTCCCGCTCCCAGCCAGCTGACTGTCCCGGTTCGTGTTCCAAATGTTCTTCAATTTATTCAGAGAAAACGCCATGATAAACAAATAAATTCCACTTCGCACTGCTAACACGCACTGGCCGAAAACCGGTTTACGAATAAATCACGTAATGCATATTTCCATCACTGCGCTCGCGACCAATAATTTGCCACCCAAAGTATTTCACACAGTTAGAATTTAATTATCACTATTTATTTACACGTCGCGTAGGGCACCGTTAAAACAACCGTGTAACGAGTCTAACTTGTTCATTCAATTGAAACTCGTGTAGATAAATGAGCGCAGTTGTCACTTCCCACTATCAAAACATACAAACCAGACCCATGTCACAAAGCACGTACGTGATACAAAACACTTGGGTCTCTCTTTCACTCTCATTAAAAGTTGCGCTGCACTAGCGCCACATGGTTATACGCAAGGACGTATTTTATTGGTGGTATTATACGCCATATGTACTTTGACGTCAACCCGGCGCCATCTATGGACAAATATTTGTAATTCTTAAATTAAGAAATAGTTGACGGAGTTAAGTCAATAGTCTTGTAATAGATCGTTAAATCCAGTTAAATAGTGTTGTAATCTGAGGGAGGCAGGGAGGCCCGTTTTGTGTTTGGACGGCATTATGCACACCCGATAGATTCGTACATATGAATACGAAATAACTACCTAGGTAACCTAGGACCTACTCATAGTCATCTATTGATAAAAAATCTAAGTAATTCATCAATAGCTCCACATTGTATTCATTTATCAATTATTTTTTAAATTTGAACGCACGACGAACTGCGCGCGAGTCTAGTGCGCCGACGGCGAGAGCGTCATGACCAATCACAGCACGCCGTCGTCGTTGCTTGTTTCCTACGCGGTAGCCTCCCCTCTATTGATCAGCTCACTTGCAAAATGAAAGAATGTTGATATTACGATTGTGTTAATTTATATTAAGTGTTGAATTTATAAATAAATCTTTGTAATGATGAATGAATTTATAAATATATCTTTGTAATGATGATTTTTCCGTCTATTAATTATACACTCATAAGCTTCATCAACCTAAAGAGTAACTATCAACGTACTTATACAATTACTTATTCAATAATCAACTTATTGTGTAGCTTTAACAAGCTAGGTTGACCCACTGAAACAACGTATGAGTGACCGGTAGGTAGATCTAAATGTATTTTTTTATATCTAAAAACGACAGTTGAATTGTCCTAACGCGCGTTTGAAACGTTTTGTGATTACCCCTCAGATCTCTAGCCGACCCAGCCGCGGCCCGATTTCTTACAGTCGGTTAACGGGTTTCTTCGGTTTCGGTTGAAACCGGTTTTGCATTCCCTACTCTCAACCAACTGAGCTATAGGAACAATCCACCTCGGTCACCTTTTTTTTCAATCAGTTTATTCTTACAACGCCTTAGGGAGAAGACGGCATTACATAAGTTGAAATAAATATGAATTATGCCCAGCCAAATAAGTGGTTTTCTTTGTCCAGCGTATGTATGTAATCATAGTATAGCCATTTGGTTTCGTTGCTATATTTGGTAAGGTTAACCTTAAATATGATTGAAGAGAATGCTTCACCTTAATATGATACAATGTGTATGTTAACTTAACATACAAAACTAAAAGCAAGCGTTTACGTAACGTATGTAAGAAATAGGGAATGCAATATGCAATTACCGAGCAAAATTCAAAACCGGTAAATTACCGACTTGAGTAGGACAAAACCTATTAACCGGTAAATTACCGGTAATTTCAATTTGGTTTATAAGTAGCGTTATTTGATGTTTATTTATCGTAAAAATAAGCTAAAAGGTAGTATAAAGAGTAAAAGGTGGTTTCATGTTCCGTAAATGTCGTAATAATCATTTTCTTTAATATTTAAAACTTGCTCCGTGGTAGGAGGGCTAAAACACAACTGAAAACGTTCCTTGGGGATTAACAGGTCGGTAGGAATGGGAATTGGTCCCAGTTTTACAGATTACCATTACAACATCAGTAGTATCAGTACAATACAAAACAGTACCAGTAGTGAATATGGAGTGACGAAGGTTAACGTGAATATTAGTATTATCGTGCATTGCCTGTTCCCCTTCACCCATCATTGGCGTCGGCGGGTCACACAGTGCCCTCGGTCATTGTTTTGACTCCTAAATCTACAGATACGCAACCCTACGGATTTACAATCCTAAAAAACAATAATTTACTGAATAAAAAAACAATCAAAATAATACAACACAAACTGACTAGTTGACTACAAGCCCACGTAGTAGTAAAAAAAAGTATTTTACCAAATAGCTGTTTCTAAGGAATGTTCAAAGGACGTAACCAACCATACCAGGAGCGAAAAGATAGAGAAAACGGTACTAATAGTAACCGAACATTTTACTAAAGAGCGTTCGGACAAATGGTTTATTAACTTTATCTAGGGAACCAAACTATAAAAAAAAAAAAAACGTGTACTGTTGCTCATGGGGTTCCAAATTGTGGCATCGGTTTAGCGATTTGGGGGGGCTAGGTCTGTATGTATACTTCCTGTATCCTAGCTCTCCTGCGGATAACCTAACTTCTAATGCGATCACGCAGATCGACAGGAGACAGTTTGTCCTACGTATATATAATCGTCTACAACTTCGAGCGTAAAGCGTCCGATTGTAATGAGAGTCGGTAATACACGGGCATCAGATGATCTTCGTCTTATCCATGTTAATTCTTAGACCAACCCGCTCAGAGGCTATTCAAGTCCTCCATGGTATCCGAAGGTGAGTGATATACTCGCCTTCTCCAGTCCAGTCTTTAAAGCATCCACCAGTGCAGCGGTGAACAGTTTTGGAGGAATAACATCTCCTTGATCGACTCGCTTCAGCGGAATAGGTTTCGCGTTCCAATTCTGGAGTCAGATTTACACAGTGAAGTGGCATTCTCGTTTGACTGATTGATTAAAACTTTATTCATTCCCACAACATACATGGCATTGATAAAATACGACATTTAAACAATAAAGGTAAAAGAAAATAATAATAATATACATATCTAAAGAAAGCATGCAAGAAGTACATTCTAAAGAAGCCATGTGTCGTGGCTGAGAAATGGCGCTGGCTTAGCGAGCCATGCCATGCCCTTGAACTACAAAATTGAAATATAAAATACTTGGCAACGCTGGAGAAACTGTAGTACAGCCCAGGTTTCGATTGAATCGTAGTCCAGAAACGCTAAGCAAAAGGGCAGATTATACTCCGCAGCCTTCTATCTAACTTGACGAGTGGTCTTATTTTATCTTATCTAGGTGAGGGCCCTTTCGGATACACTTCGACCCAGTGGGATCTTTTGTGCATTTGCCGTCTCATTTATAACTACTCCCAAATTGCTCCATCATTTCTACAAACTGGATGATGCAGCTCAGCGGAAGAACCTTGAAATCCTTTGGTTGCGGATAGCCGTTATCAAAGTAATTAATTATTTTTCTGGCAAGGGCATGACATTCACACAGTAAGTGTTCCATAGTATCATCCTCCTCACCACACATTCTACAATCTAAACTATCCGATAGTCCCATCTTGGCCAAGAGATTCTTGACCCCGAAGTGACCTGTCAACACCCCAAATATAATTCTGAGTTGCTTTCTGCTGGATTTCCAGAGCTTTTGGTCAAGCCCGAGTCCACTCCTTCTATAAGCTGGCTTAGATTGCCTTAAGCCAGCCTCATTCCTCCACTCATGTTGGTGTTTGGTTTTGGCGTAGGCTTCAAAGGCCGTTATCATGGTTCCCTACGAGAATACCACAAATTGTTCTGGACCTACAATAGTACATTACTACAGAGGCCGGGAAGTAAGGGGTTGCCAGCCGAGTACATATGCCGATCATAGCGTGGCCGGATAGTTATGAGGCTGGCAACCCCTTTTTACGCCGAGGTATGTATAGTGCTTTTCTCAAACATGCAATGAAATAAATAAATTAAACTTCAAGCAATCAAACTTTAATTTTTATGGCTGAATGCCGTGATGCTGTGCCACAAATTGTGGAATGTGATGCCCATTATGAATAACACAACGTCAATATATAATTTCATGTTCAAGAAAAGTAATTTGTAGACCCCCTTCTTGCTTTAAGCTCATCTGCTTTTTCGTTGCCGATGAAGCCTTCGTGCCCTGATATCCAAGCTAGTTGGTTATCTATAGTGCTAAAGCCTCTTCGGAAACTGGCTTGTTCGGGAGGCTGGAAGCCATCTAACCTGCGCACGAGACGATTTGTAATTACTCTCGAAAACAGCTTTTACACACGGCTCAGAAGTGAGATGGGTCGGTGTTTCTTAGGCAGGGTGTTGTCACCATTTTTAAAGAAAAGCACCAGCACACCTCTGTTCGATGCCTTTGCCTTTCATCTTTCACTAAGACAAAGAGAGGTATTTCTTTGTTTTGAAAATGAAATGATTAGTATACCTATTACCTACACACTATGTTAAATAAGGCGCTCTCTGTCGTACTTATCCAAGCAGATCATTATTCATATTTTATAGAACGGAACCGTGTTTGTATTTTAAGAAGCTTCTGCAAACGATATTGTATTCATTTGGTACTATAACGCTAACCAGTTAATCAATTGTCATTTTACATGACAAAAGGAGGGTATTGATTGAGATATAATCATGACGATCAAGTATTAATAATTGTAAAAAAATATTATTTTACTAATAATTCAAGTTTAGGTAAATTACCGGTTTTGATTTAAACTTACCGGTTTTATACCGGCCTTATACTCAGAAAATTGAACGGTTAACCGGTATGCATTCCCTAGTAAGAAATATGGATCGAAGTTCTATAATTTCAATAACTCCGGATTTTTAGTATTAATTAATTAAAAAAGTCCTCTTCCGCTTCGATGAACAACAATTTTTTTTGGTAATTCGATCATTTAGTGTTAGGCTCTAATCGGAATTTGAAAGATTCTTGAGTACCTAACTTTCGGAGTTTATCTCCTACCTACACCCTAATTTTACTACCTACTACTACTTAGAGAGATAACTAATACTAATAACCCTGTATATATATACTTTCTGTATCTACTTCATATTAATAACATCAGATATGACATCGCGACTAGTAAATAAGTACCTACAAATAAAATTGAAGCTAATTTAAGTTTTATACTAAATAACCCTATATAACTTTCTTTATTGGTAAAATAAAATAGATAATTGCAACCGAAAAACAACTAGTAACTAAATATAAAGTAAAAGTACTAAAAGTTTGTACCTACAAGTTTGAGCGTACGCACGGCACGGCCTTGGAGAAGTACTTGGCTGCTAGCACGCTGCACACGAATCGCGCGAGTCGCGCGCGAAAGATTTAAATTGCGGATAATAACTGATAAGCTAATGCAATTAAGAGCTATTGATGAATCCGTTAGAATTTGTGTTTTTATATTCTTCGATAGAACTGAAATGAATTATGCCGACTTGAGAATTTATGAGATTTCTTTTATGGTAAGGAGAATGGTTTCAAGATATGATTCCTAATAAAAAAAAAGACTATTGATAAATCTGTTAGAAATTTGTGCTGCAATATATTTTAGTAGTTTTGAATACACTATAGTAGCCACTAGTCACTTGAATATTCTTTCAGGAGATTTATAATTTTTTTAATCGTATCCTTTTTTGCTGACGTAATCTCTTGACAAAACTATTAGAAAACGATAAGTAAGGTTTGAATAATCAAATGCGATGCATTATAGGAAAAAACAATAACTTGTATAATCTTTGCAAAGTTTTACAAGTGTTCCTTACAAAAAAGTTAATTATTCGTAAACCAATATCAAAAACTGTTAGAAATTATTTTTCGCTGTTAGTACTTAAGGTACTCTCGCTGATAACAAAAAAAAATCAAACTTGGGAGTTATGTTAGTTTGACGACACATTACAGTGTTCGCGTACCGGACTACATACCCCAGCGCTATCGCGGGCCGGACTCTCCGCTTTCTTTCCGGTCGGTCCGGCCGGTCTTGGCCCGCGTGCCGTAATTTAAATTAATTAAATTAAACTACTCATACCGTATTTTTGAACGAGCGAACGAGGCGAACGAAGATCTCCATTTCAGCTTGGGCAAAAATTCTTTCGTATTCATATCCGGATGTCCGGGTGCATTCTCAACCGATTCTCTCGTCAGTCCACCTTGTCGGGGGTCTACCCATGCTGCGTCTTCCGGTACGTGGTCGCCACTCGAGAACCTTTCCGACCCAACGGCCATCGGTTATATGGTGGAAAATGATAGCAAGCCGATTACCCGGGGTAGCTCTATATTCTATCTCTAACCGTTACCAGTCTCGACTAATTAGTAAAGTCGCCGTCAATGGAATTTGCTAACTATGTAAACAAACCGCCATATTGAAATTGTCTTTCACTATGGCGGTTTGTTTACATAGTTAGCAAATTCCATTGACGGCCACTTTAGTAACAGACGAGCGAACATGTTCGCTTCGAACCGTGACCTAGGTGCGGTTCGGGTCATGTTCGATCAATAAAACAAGTTATAGTAAGACTGTCGATCGTCTGTAGCGAGGTTCGCTATTAATTTCAAGCTTTTATTTAACTAGACCAACACGGTTAGCACAAGACGTCGCGCGAGCTCTCTCGCACTATCTGTCTCTTTCTAAGTTAACTAATGAGAGAGAGACGGATAGTGCGAGAGAGCTCGAGAGAGCTCGCTCTTGTGATAGCCGTGCTGTTCGTTTGTTAGTGTGGGACAAATCTTGGTACTGAATTTTGAACCAGTAACCTCAACTGATTGAGCTGAAATTTGGGTATAAGTACAATTTGGATGACAATTCAATATAATGGTACCATCGAGCTGATCTGACGATGCGATGGAGACAGAAGGTGGCCATGGGAATTCGGTACTTAACCGACGTAATCCCGTTCAGCACGTCGCGATTTTATCGCACTATACCTCTTGTTCTAAGTGGTCTAATAAGTGAGAGACGGATAGTGCGAGAAAAATCGAGAGAGCTCGCGCGCCGTCGTGTGCTAGCCGTGCAGTTTGGACTCGTTGAAATCGTTCGAATGAGTAGTTGATGACGGTATACAGAAAATAAAGTTGCCAACAAAATTGTTTTTTTTGACAGAAACTTATAAGTATCTAGTAATAGTAAGTCAATGTGTTCGATCGTCTGTGACGAGGTTAATATTAACAGTTTTGCTGATGGACATAACTATAGGTAGATTGCGGGTACCTATATATAACTAAGAGTACCTACCTAAACAGTCAAGGGTTAGATGATTTAATTAATGGCAACCCACCGACTTTCAGGAGCCCAAAATGGTCGGTTCATTCTTCTAATGGGGTTTCTATACGGGCCACATTGTCCTGCAATTTCTGGCCGGCAACTATTGCTGTCTTACGCTGACTTTGTACGCTAGAGCAAGACGCACAAGCACATACTTGCCGGCCACACATTGCCGTAAAAATGTTGCCCGTTAAGAAGTCCCATACCTAACTAATTGGTTGGTAAATTGTTTATAAAATACATCGCTGCTCCGTAGTATTATAAGTAAAACACCTAGATGAAGTTCTCCATTATAATTATATTGGATTTTATTAAAGACTAGCAACCCGCCCCGGCTTCGCACGTGTACTATATTATACATATGTATAAACCTCCCTCTTGAATCTCACTCACTCTATCTATTAAAAAAACCGCATCAAAATCCGTTGCGTAGTTTTAAAGATCTAAGCATACATAGGGACAGACAGCGGAAAGCGACTTTGTTTTATACCTACTACTATGTACCTAGTGATTCCGACCAATTGAGAATCCTCCTCCTTTTCCGAAGTCGGTTAAAAATTGGTGTCCGACTCCGTTCTTAATTAGGTAGCGCTTGCTAATTTCGGCATCAAATAACGACAAAAAAGTGGCGTGCACGAAAACGAATAAAATAAATAAACGGATGTTGGTATTGTACCTACCTACCTGTTAACACTATTGTTTTACGGACTGTATTACATCATCCTAGGTTTTTGTTAATTTGTCGGCGAATAGGTAGGTAGGTACCTACCAGCGAACGAAAAAATTGAATGCGAGCTCCTTAAACAAGTCTACCCATACTCGTGCCCAAAACCCGGTAGGCGGTAGGTATTCGCTCGGTAGGTACCTATATGTTCGAACTAAACGGGCTGCCTGGCATCGTTTTGACACCGCCACCCCTATCCCCCGCATAATAGCAATTCTGAGGGGGCCATTCTTCGACGCTACTTAGACTTCTATGGTTTTTTCGTTCGCTGGTACCTACCTACTCATTACTTACTCGTGTTCTACAGCAAATGTTCTTATTTATCAGTCAAGTTTGACGACAATGGAACAGCTTATTTATTACTAGTGAAAACAAATGCTAGCCCTATTTGTGTATCTACAACTAATATACAACCTACATTGACTGTATTTTAATAGTCGCAATTCTACCTACCTAAGTTTGAACATACACGAGAGTTGAAGAAACACTGCACAAGTTTCGCTGCATTACCTAGACGCGACGCTAGATTTACTTAGTTCTAACCGACGCTAGGTTTACTTAGTTCTAACTTGGGCACCGACCTGCAAGGATTTACTACCGAGAAACAATTGAAATTCCAACTTGGTAAGTTCCGGTGCAAACCAAAAACAAAGCCTGGAAGTTACCTTAACGAGGTATCCATGTGCGCGGCTTAATCCAAACGGTGTCGGGCCCCGATGACGGTCACATACAGATTCTTGGACACCGGATGTAGGGACAACTTAAACCCAATCTCAGGTTCCAGACTCCCGCTCCCAGCCAGCTGACTGTCCCGGTTCGTGTTCCAAATGTTCTTCAATTTATTCAGAGAAAACGCCATGATAAACAAATAAATTCCACTTCGCACTGCTAACACGCACTGGCCGAAAACCGGTTTACGAATAAATCACGTAATGCATATTTCCATCACTGCGCTCGCGACCAATAATTTGCCACCCAAAGTATTTCACACAGTTAGAATTTAATTATCACTATTTATTTACACGTCGCGTAGGGCACCGTTAAAACAACCGTGTAACGAGTCTAACTTGTTCATTCAATTGAAACTCGTGTAGATAAATGAGCGCAGTTGTCACTTCCCACTATCAAAACATACAAACCAGACCCATGTCACAAAGCACGTACGTGATACAAAACACTTGGGTCTCTCTTTCACTCTCATTAAAAGTTGCGCTGCACTAGCGCCACATGGTTATACGCAAGGACGTATTTTATTGGTGGTATTATACGCCATATGTACTTTGACGTCAACCCGGCGCCATCTATGGACAAATATTTGTAATTCTTAAATTAAGAAATAGTTGACGGAGTTAAGTCAATAGTCTTGTAATAGATCGTTAAATCCAGTTAAATAGTGTTGTAATCTGAGGGAGGCAGGGAGGCCCGTTTTGTGTTTGGACGGCATTATGCACACCCGATAGATTCGTACATATGAATACGAAATAACTACCTAGGTAACCTAGGACCTACCCTACTAGGACAGTATAGAGAACTAGGTGGTACAATGGTACCACTTTAGAAATAATTATACCTATAACTCAGAATCTAAAACTACCACGTAAAAATCGCTTAGGATATAACATTCTAGTCTCATTGGCTATCAGAATCTAGAAAAATATTTTCATTTAATCGCATCAGAATGGTGCTAATCGAGATTTTCTTCATGAAGTCCTTGTGTTACAATTGACCACTACGGGTCAATTGTACCAGATAATCAGAGGTAAATAAAACCCAAAATAATGTTTTAATCAATCAGTAAGCTTAATTATTGTTAATTTCTTAAGAGAATCAGTCTGTTACGTTACATCAGTCTTAATTATAGAGACTCGTATTTACACTAGACAAAGGTAGCATTTCAGTTGAACTAAACGTAACATAATATTTTCCAAGATTTTGATACATTATGTCGAGTTATTATAAAAAAAATACTTAGGGGTGCTCATAGCAGTCATAGCACACACCTTTCAAGGAATAACAACATCTCAATAACGAATTATTTAACAATTACTAATCCCATACAGTTACAATTGACCCCTGGTACAATCAACCCCATCCTTCACCACAAATAAATTTTAAATAAAACCACTGAAACGGATGGCATTATTATTTATGTACATCCCGAAGTATCGTATGCATCGTCGGGATTAATCATAGGTATAACATAAAATACCCCAGAATGTAACTTGTTACAAAAATAATTAGTTTCAATTGTCTTTTTATTGCAGTCGTGTAAAAACTCTGGGTCAATTGTAGCACGGGGTCAATTGTAACGTTACAATTAACCCCGAGTGTTGTGGTACAATTGTCCGTCTTTACTTGCACTCACTAACCTTCACAAAATATCGATTTCTACTTATATCTAACTGACCTCCACACTGTGACACATTAAACACTTTAATAACTAGAGAATCACAATTCAGTACAACGTTCACTCTACGACTATTTAATTATAAACACTAGTACAAAACGTAAATCGTAAATAGGTACTTACTTTGGTCGGTCAAAAATGCAAATCGTCGTATAGCACTTGCTTTTCGCCCGGCAGCGAGTGGCCGACTAGTGAGCAGGTCGAGACACGCTCAAGGCACACTGGTGTATATACACACATGCGTATTTCGATGTGGTTGCAGAGTTATAGGCGATGGTACTATTGACCCCGGTCTACCCTACCAATTGGGAGGGCCGGTCATTACGATGAGATTCAAAAGCCAGCAGTCTATTGAGGGAACGTTGGCTCATGCCGCTTTTAGTAGCTATAGGTACGAGTGCCATGTGTGGCCTAAAGAATAGAAAAGAAGCTACGGTAGCAATACCATAGTGGTTCAGGCATGCGGCTGTCAAGCGGCGGTCGTGGGTTAGAACTTAGAAGCCCGGCACGTGTCAATGAGTTTTCGGAGATTATGTACATGAACGAACATACTATGAAGGAAAACTTAGTGAGGAAACCGGTCTAATCCCAATAAGGTCTAGTTTTCCCTCTGGGTCGGACACTTTACGCTCGAAGTTGTAGACGATTATTTTATATACCTAGGACAGACTGTCCAGTTAGGTAGGTCCAACTTTGAGAAAGAGGTCAATCGTCGAATCCAAGATTCGGGAAGCTACTTACTGCACATCTTTTCGTCCAATATTCCGCAGTGTCTCTAAAAGAGAGTCTTTGACCAGTGTGTTGCCAGTGATGACGGATGGCACGGAAACGTGGTAGCTTACTATGGGCCTCATAAGAAGGCTCAAAGTCACCCAAAGGGCAATGAAGAGGGCTATGCTGGGAGTTGCTCTGCGTGATCGCATCAGAATGAGGCTATCCACAGCAGAACCAAGGCAACCGATATAGCCCTCCGAATCGATAAACTTAAGTGGCAGTGGGCGGAGCACATTGCACGAAGAACCGATGGCCGTTGGGGCGGATAGGTTCTCGAGTGGCGACCACGTACCGGAAGGCGCAGCATGGGTAAGGTGGACTGATGACCTGGTAAAGGTCGCGGGAGTCCGCTGGATGCGGGTGGCGCACGACCGGTCATTGTGGCACTCTTTGGGGGAGACCTATGTCCAGCAGTGGACGTCTTTCGGCTGATATTAGCATTGGTAAAAACTAGATTAACCTCATGGACACCAAAGACAGACAGGGCGTGTAGGCTGTCATCTACCTTCACAGCAATTTTGCAAGTTTTCCTATATAGTGCGTTCACGTGGCGTGAAAGAGACAACTGGACAATATCAAATATTTAGGTTCGCCTTTCTCTTCTGGACATTGCTGAAATTAAGTATTATACCTACAGTCGGACTCTTAACCAGGATAAATGGCGTCTCTCTTATAAAAAAAGGCTGGCGTGTCAGTGCCACTTTAGTACGTGAAGAATGAAATTCAAAAGGTTAAATAGGGCGTCGACATCTGCCATCCTACAGAGAACTGTCAAAATTTCCATACAATCATTTTAACGGACTTTGGCGTTTACTTTTAATTATTTCTAGAAATAAAAGAACTCGTCAACAGACATATTTATAATAATGAATATTACACAATTAAATGCAGCAACCTCTGTAGATAAATTAACCATACAAAATAAAACCACAACTACGCCTCTCGTCACTCAATAAACATATTTAATTCTAAAGTTATAGTATTTATTCATTTCATTTCATTAGTTTTATACACGAGTCATTCAGTTTTCAAAAGTTATAACATTAAGTAAATGCACAAATAATGCTACGTCCCACGCATAGATGTGCTCGTCGTGGTTCTATCAATAGAAGTCGCCATACGTATAAGTCGCGCCAAAAAAGAATAAATTCTAAAATGACAACATTTCTCGCGCCATTTTGCTACTACACCATAGTGTGAGGGAGATAGCGCGAGAAATGTTGCTATATTTTATTTTTAATATCTTATATACTCCAATCGAGCAAAAATTTCAGGCATGTAATGCACGGGACTTAGTATTGTATAATAGTCATGCTCGTCGAGCATATTTATACGTGGAAACATGGCATAGCAATCATGCAACGTGAACTGTACAAAACTTATGCATATCAACACCGGTAACATAATTGTGTATACGGCATGATCATTCGTCCCTCTCGCACTTGAAAGCTTGCAAGAAAGAGACAGTCTCTGTCACAACGCCGATTGTGCTAAGGGGCAATCTATCGCCAAAACGCTAAATAGAACGTAAGAATCAATGTGTGCGTTTGTACAACCCACCTGCCACCGACGTCATGCGAAGTCCAAAAACAATAGACTAAAGGTTCGATTTCCATACAAAACGTCTTTTCACATTCGCAGGCTAACGGCGTGATATTTTAAGAAACTTGTGTAATACACTTTCATAAATTAGCTTTCCATTTGCGCGAAATTCACCGTTTCCTATAGACTTGGTTTGGGACGACAAAAAAATAATTTGGGACGTGATACTTTGGCTAAACTATAACTTTGTTACATACGTTTCTTAAAATATCACGCCGTAAGCCTGCAAATGTCAAAAGACGTTTTGTATGGGTATCGAACCATCTTAAAACTTGCGAAGCGTGAGAGTGCCTCGTATTTTTTTCTGAGGCGGCGGGTTGACTGTTTCGACGGTGACACGATGATTACATAGTTTCTTGAGATTCTCAGTTAGACTTGGACAGCAGGTTGCTAAGAAACAGCACTATCGTATCATAATAGTGGACGAATATGGACACGATCAGAACAAACATGGCGAAGCATATGCCTGTGATGTACATGAACTGGCTGGCTTCTTGCGGCGTCGCTAGGAGCTCCTCGCTGCTCGCGTCCCGGTCGAGCGCGTCGAACTCTGACGTGTCTGGGGAAGGAATTTCAAGTGAAAGTCGCCAAAATTATATAATTATCCAGGTATTGACCAGGGGATCGATTTTTGAATCTCACCAAGTGACTAATTCTCACCGATGTGAGTGATTTCCGAAAGTTCGTATTTTTGAAACTCACCGGTGACTTACATTTGTCATACCTATGATATCGATTTACGAGTGCCCCTACCCACTCGTAATTGAAATCACCATGCGATTGTTTTTGACAGTTGACGTTAGTGACATCTGCCAAAAGTACCAAAGTATGTTTTTCGGAAGAATTAGCAGCGGGGTTCGATTGTGATATTTGTGATTGCGACGATTTATTGAGAATATAAATAAGCGGCCAAGTGCGTGTCAGACCACGCACAACGAATTTTTCAGTTTTTTTAAATTTAATTACAAAACTTTGTAGCGGCTAACAAAATACACCTATCCTCAAAATTGTATTCAAATACACTATAGTTTTCTAGTAAAATGCCTGTGACATACGGACGGACAGACAGACAGACATGACGAATCCATAAGGGTTCCGTTTTTTGCCATTTGGCTACGGAACCCTAAAAACCGGTATCAAGGACAACACTATAACATCTGCGTAAAAAGGAACGTAACGGGAAGATTGTCTCTGACTGACATTGTAAAATTTCTGCATGTTGGTAAACAGCGTGTGACTTTCAAAAATACGGCTCTTGGAAAATGGTGACATAAAAGTCATCGGTGATAATTTTAGTCACCGGTGACTTTGATATCACCAGTGAGATTCAAAAATCGCACTCCAGGCCCCATATAACAGAAGTCGACTAAAAACTGCGCTCACAGGGCCTACCGCTAAAAGAAAACAAACCTCGTTCGTGTATCTCCCTTTCTGTCGCAGTTGCTAGTTCGAGCGACAAAGACAGAGGTACAGGAACGAAGTTTGTTTTCGTTTCGCGGAAGCCCCTCTGGTTACGTTCCGAACACATAAAATTTTATCAAATAACGTATGAATATCAATAGTATCAATACCACAGTATTCTCTGCTCCTGCGGACCACTCATGCACAAAAGAAGTATCCACCTAGGGCGGCACATCGTGCACCCAGAAGAGGTACAACATATCACCGCCTAAAGAATCTGGAATTTCTTAGAGGCAACGGGTCTTAACGGTGAAATCTAAAACAAAGGGCTGCCACAATAGATCACTTGCTGGTCGAAGCGACATATAAAGGCCCACAATAGCACGCAATAATAAAATTATAATACCACTGTACCTGAGCGGTAAGGTACGAAATATCATTTATTATATTTAACAGTGGTTTTTCAGTAAAGGAAAACATCTTGTTTTGACGACCCCTTTAGCCTAGTTGGTAGTGACCCTGCCTACGAAGCAATAGGTCCTGGGTTCGAATCCCGGTAAGGGCATTTATTTGTGTGATAAGCATGAATATTTGTTTCTGAGTCGTGGATGTTTTCTATGTATTTAAGTATTTATTTCTTTATGTATGCTTATCATCGTCTAGTACGACTAGTACCCATAGTACAAGCTTTGCTTAGTTTGGGACTAGGTCGATTTGTGTAAGATTGTCCCCAAATATTTATTTATTATTTTGTCAACCGGTCTAGTCCCAATAAGGTCTAGTTTACCTTCTAGATAAGGGGTCGCCAAACTACGGCATTCATTCGTTTATGGCAGCCCTTCAGTTTAATGACATCCGCATTTCGTGTCATGAAACTCATGAAACATCCACAATAAAGCGGTCCTATCTTTTTCAGCGCCATCAAGACATCATAACAGCAGGTTCGGGGAAAATATGCAAGGGTTACGATTCTTTTATTGCGCAATACAACATTTTATTCGATGTCTTAATCATAAACATAAGTTCGGTACCTATAATGAATGTATTTTCAAATCAAATCAAATCAAATACTTTATTTCGACCAACAAGGATCATATACAATACAATTATTCATACAAAATTATTTAATACAAAATTATAATATTATATTATTAGATTCAATTAAAATACTTATTAATAAATTATTATAATTATTAATAATATTAATTATTATTATTATTTTATTGAAGTGAAAACTTCTTTAGCGGCGCTGAGCACTTTTTGGGATGGGGAAAAAATTGTTAAATACGCGACAGATTTTTGTGACGTCAGATGTCACAACTTTTATATTTTGCTGCTAGCCGATTCGACTTTATTCAAAACTGAACGCTATTCGCAAGAGCATAAAGCCGTTAAACACATTTAGCAATAGCATATTCTGCAAATAAATTTGTAATTTTGTTCACGCGTCCTTCACCGTTTTGCTATTGAGCAAATTCGAATAGTTCGAATTTGGACGTTATTCTTAAAGAGATAGCTTTGAAAAATATTTACCAACGGCAAAAACAAATTGATATTTTGTTCACCGCCGCCGTCCGCTGTTCTTGCAAATTCGAATAGTTCGAATTTGGACGTTATGCCTAAAGAGATAAAGCTTTGAAAAATATTTGGCAATGGCAAAAACAAATTGGTATTTTGTTCGCCGCCGGCGGCGGGCGAGCCGGCCCGTCGCACCCAACGCGCCCGCGGGCCGTCCACCTAAATACTAACTGATAATTGTTTATAAATCACCAAAATCATTTTTAGGGTGACACCGTAAGATGTCACGTGACCTGATCGAAAAACTGTTACAATGTTATGCAGTTTTCACTTCTGCCGGCACTCCCGGAGTGCAACCCGGTCTTTTTTTATTTTACTTTTTATACTGCGACGGTGATAAAAAGTCCATGGCCTGCCTGATGATAAACAGACACCAAAGCCTATGGACGCTTGCGACACCAGAAGAATCACAAGCGCTGCCGACCCTTATTGATTTAACTGTGGATGTATTTTCGTATGTTGCGACGACCAATTTAAAATATAGGTATCTCAGAATCTCGAACAGACGGGACATTAAATTCCCACCAGCCCGCATTAGCAGGGTTGAGCGCAGACTACTGGGGAAACAATCCCAATAGTTCGCGAAGCCTACTGTTATAAGGCCTCGCCCGGGAACAGGTCGCAGAGGAACAGCCTGCACTCACCCCCTACAGTACTCACCCGCGGGCGTCTCGACGTCGCACACCACGTCCCCCTCAGTGATCTGCAGGTCGAGCAGCTCGCGCACGGACAGCAGTGCCTCGGCCGGAGCCTCGCCCGGGAACAGGTAGTCGCAGAGGAACAGCGAGCCGACTGGGACCAGGACGCGGCGGGGCGGCTCGTTGAAGCAAACTTTTTCTGAAAATTGAAGATTGGCATATTTAGGGCTTCGCATGCATCGAAACGGTCGGTGCTAATCTTATTAAATCTTAATGTAAATTATTTTTATCATAGAGGGGTAATGTATGTAACTGGCAATCTCTGGACCTACACACCCGATTTCTAACAATATTTTATCAGTATATGTAGGGTTGATCAGGATCAACATAGGCCGCGGCCACGGCGTTCTTTATAAAAAATGAAGGAAGTTCCATAAGTAAATTAGTGAAAAGATAGATTGCCATATAATTCACCAATCTTCGAACGTTAGCAGCAGTGTTTTAAATGAATTGGGCCGACTATGGGTTTGGCCGACTAGCCGACTAGTCGGCTAGGCCGATCGTGGATTTCGGCTAAGATCGGATGCAATTGGGAAACTTCGTTTCGCTATGCCGTCGCGCTGTCTGCTGCATGCGTTCAAAGTACCAAATGTGATAATAAATCTGTATTTGAGTAAAATATGAAACGAATGGTAAAAAATGGCAGTTTAATAGAATTTAACACATTAACACACATTTTTAACATGTTGCCCGTAGTGACATTGAATACGTGAGTTGAACCGTGTATTTGTTAGTATTAATGGCAGTTTACTTATTCTATGTCTCGTTTTCCTGTGATCCATAAAGTGCCGACTAATCGGCACATTTAGCCGACTAGTCGCCGACTAGTCGCCGACTACAAATGAGGCCGGATAGTCGGCTTTCCCGACTAGTCGGCAACTAGTCGGTACATCTCTACACGAAATACATGCTAAAGTTATATAAAGCAGTTTTTTACGGAATGAACATATTGGAAAACCTGATAGCTCACATTTTTTCATAGTCTTTTTTCCATGCTTGTTAAAAGAAATATTGCTAGTCTAGTTTGGTTAAGTTTTAAAATCTACAACAATATTAATCATGATTTGAAGAAAAAAAAACATGATTAATAATACATAACCACCTGTCTAGACACGCCCACTTGTTACATATCTTGTAAGATTTTTTACGAAGATTTAGATTTCAAAGATAAAAATTGACACGGTTTTTGTTATACATTCCGACAACAATTGTCATTATCATCAATCAAGTTGCCACAGATGACGAAGCGAGATCAATAACCTATATGGGTGTCTTTCAGTCTGTTGTGCAGTTAGTTGCAAAAATATCTACGCTAATCATTTACCCATTATTTAATATCTGCCTGATCTACATACTCTAGTAAGACCCTCTAACGTCTTCTAATAATCATCACTACATAGTATAAAAGAAACTCACTTCCCGCTGTCTGTCCCTATGTATGCTTAGATCTTTAAAACTACGCAACGGATTTTGATGCGGTTTTTTTTTTTAATATAGTGATTCAAGAGGAAGGTTTTTATGTATAATATAGTATCCGTGCGAAGCCGGGGCGGGTCGCTATATCAATATAAAAAAACCTGTGAGCAGTTTTTTTTGGCAATATTTTACAGTAAATATTTGATAGTTGTCCAAGATTTGCTATGCTTGGCTCCTTTTTAACCCCCGACGCAAAGAGAGGGGTGCTATAAGTTTAACGTGTCTGTGTATCTGTGTATCTGTCTGTGGTATCGTAGCTCCCAAACGGATGGACCGATTTGAATGGGGTTTTTTTTGTGTCATAGATAATTTTATCCCGAGTGTTCTTAGCCATGTTTCATGAAAATCTGTTCAGCCGTTTTAGACTTTGAAATAAAAATGTCGGGGGTTTTTCAACTTTTCTACGTTGTATTTATTATACTATAACACTTCTTTAAGCAAAAATATTTTTTATTCAATAACGAAAAAAGCATTACGTGACTGATTAAGTTTTAATTAAGTGACGGCAGAATGTCCTATGCCAGCCATTACCTTAGAGCCTGCCCCCTACCTCAGTCCCCTGGGTGGCAACATTTTAGTAACCAAGGACCATATTGTTGCTAACGAAATTGACTCAGGCCGAACTTAACAGGCAATTTCAAAGTTCTGAATAACCTTTGCATACAAAACAGCTAGGGAGGCTCGCGGGCCGCAAGTAAGGGGCTGGCGAGCCGCAAGTAAGGGGCTGGCGGGCCGCCGGTTGCCAAACCCTGCCTTACGGTACAGGAACACTCTATGTTACAACACCGCTGAAGTGTTTTACAAACCCGAGATTTCCTCTACTCTCGCTAAACAACGATTTAAATATTTATTGATTTTATACCCTCAAGACAAAAGGGAGAGAACCCCCACTCTAAACGCAATCCAACATGGAAAAGTCACCATCATTTTGATAACTTTTGCACCAGCACGGCTCTCACGCGACGGCGCGCGAGCTCTCTCGATTTTTCTCGCACTATCCGTCTCTCTCTCATTAGAAAACCTAGAACAAGAGGTACAGTAGGACAGCAAATATAAGTTATAGATGAATTATCGAGAACATGGAATTGCATTTGTAGTGGTAGTACGAGAAAATAGAAAATTCAAATATGGAATGCCTGTAAACATAAAATACTACTACATATGCAATTCCATGCTCTCGTTAATTTATCTACACAACGATGTACCTGCGCAGAAAGGATTTTTTAAAAACATTTTAACCAATCATAAGGCAGCGCGTTTGCGCGGGTAAAATCTTCAACGGCCATTGGCCAAAATTTTGCGCGCGACGCCGGCAGCTGCCGCCCGCCAATTTGTCTGGCGCCATGAGCAGGAAAGCATGAGTTCACCTGTCTTGCATATTGTACCTTACGTATAGTGCAACAAGGTCTTTATTGAAATGTCATACGTTCGATTTCATTCGGTACTCGTCGGCGTGGACGAAGATTGCTGATGTAACTTATATTTGTCGTACTACTGTACAGTGGGAGAAAAATCGAGAGTATGTCGCGGCCGTCCCATGATAGACGTGCAGGACTGACTAGGGACGAGTTGTTTGTAATTAATTGGCAATAATTTTCATTTTTTCAGTTTTACCTTCTGGCAGCAAATTGTCGTCAATCAATGCATCACAATGCATGGTGAAACGGGAGGCCAGTGACCTCACAATGTCCTGCTTGACCGCAGCTATGGCCTCACTGACCGTCGCCTTAGGATACACGAACACACTGGACGACACAACACCGCTGAAATGTATGCTGCCATCGCACTCCAAGTACTCAACCGATTCTGGGAGGCAGGTCTCCTGAAATAAAAATGAAAATAATAATGAAATTATAATTATTATCCTATTTTAGACAGGCAGCTGACGCTGATACGTCTAAATCATAATTCACTTAGCACAGGTTCACACTGCTGATAGTTTGTCGAGTCTGTTTTTAAACTGGTTAACACTTCTAGCGTTCACTACTTCAGGTCCCGTAGCATGGATGGCGTTATCACGCGATAAGTGACAGGATAGGCGCGTCGTCTCGTTCTATCGAACGGTGTCAGCCAGGGACGGAAGCGCTATCCTGTCACTTATCGCGTGATAACGCTATCCATGCTACGGGGCCTGAGGGTAATTTGTTCCATGTATTTACTATTCGATTTGAGATTGAGTTTTTGCCGGTGTTTGTTTTACATTTATTTGCTGACAGTTTAAAGTTGTGTCCTTTCGTGCGTGTGTGAACAGGTCGCTCAGTTCTGGACAGTCGTAACAGCCATTTAAGCTTTTAAAAGTCTCAATCAGTTGCCCCCGTTCACGTCTCTTTTCGAGTGTTGTTAAGCCTAATTTGTGTAGTCTTTCCTCGTAAGGTAATGATTTGAGCTGTGTGGGAATTTTGGTGAATCTTCTCTGAACTTTTTCTAACATCTCAATGTGTTTCTTGAAGTATGGGTTCCATATCTGAAGACCACATTCCAGAATGGGTCTCACATATGTTTTGTAGATTTTTAGCATTGTTTCAGGTGTGAGTATACGAAATGCTTTTCTAATGATGTAGAAGTAGATGATGGAGTTAGCTTTTTTAACCATTTGTGATATGTGAGGTTCCCATTTGAGGTCATTGGACATAAGGACTCCCAGATCCTTACGGGTTGATACTCCTTTTAATTGCACGTTATTTATCAATATGCTGTGTGATTCTTCCAACAAGTCCAATGCAGGGACTGATTTCGGTTACGGTTTCACCGGTATGAAACCGGTATTCCATTACGGTACCGTAATGGTGTAAAGGTAACGCGCGGTAGGTAATATCGGCTACCGGTATTCGATTTTAAGGTAACCGAAACCGTTGTAATACCGTTTCGAAACCGGTATAAAGGTTACCGAAAAAATAAGCGAACTTACACTTACACAGACAACTTCTTCCAATAGGAACGAACGAACGAATCAGAAAAGTATCAGAACAGAACCGACAAAACTGAAGGACAAAACGGCAGCGCCGGCGGTTTGGCAACGACGCCAAAATCGAAGTATCGGTAACCTTTAAAAGCGGTTACGGAACCGAAAAAAAAAGATTATTGTTATATTTCGATAGCGAAATATAAAGGTTCCGCTACCGAAACCGCTATTTGAAAACCGATATGACGTCATATCGGTTTTAAAACATACCGGTATTTTTCGGTTATGCAGTCCCTGGTCCAGTGCCATTTTTATCAGTACAACTTTATGCAATTTCAAACAAGGCTTATGTAGTTGAATATATATTATTGTGAAACATGCCAATGTGTATAGGGCATTCAAAAGGTTATGTACATATCAGTGGGGGCGCGTGAACATTTAGGATGGGCAACTCAGAACAAAAAAGTTATGAGTATATATAGTGGCAGTGGGCGGGGCACAAAGCACGTAGAACCGATGGCCGTTGGGGCGGAAAGGTTCTCGAGTGGCGACCACGTACCGGAAGGCGCGGCGTGGGTAGGCCCCCGACAAGGTGGACTGATGACCTGGTAAAGGTTGCGGGAGTCCGCTGGATGCGGGTGGCGCAGGACCGGTCGCTTTGGCACTCTTTGGGGGAGGCCTATGTCCAGCAGTTGACGTCTTTCGGATGATATGATGATATAACTATAGGCCTGCCTAAAAAGAAGTTTTTGACACACCAGTGGGAATCGGCTTACATGAGCGCTCCGCGACTGGTACATATCACTTCTGCACTGACTAACATAAATGCACTGACTTTTAACAAACCTCAAATGCTTTTCAACCCAACACACAAGAGCTTTCCTAAGTAAAAACTATCATTGCCTCGGATGGGGCAATTGCACAAAATATCCCACTTGGTCAAAGTGCATCAAATACCTAGGCCTCCTAAATCCAATGAACTTGGGATCAGGAATCGACAGGTGTGTCAACATAAATGTACAAATTACTTACAACTGCATTGTCAAACAGCAAGGAAAGTGCTTCCTTGATATAAACTCGCCATCTTGGCGAGAGTCCCGATTTATTTGTTTTATAAATGATTTAATTCGTTTCGTAGTTAAATTTATACTCTCACTGACTCTGGCAAAGGCCTTAGAGGCTGCCATTTGTCTTTTATAATAATAATACTTACAAATGGCACAAACAATGACACTTGCATGGACTTCAGGGGTTCTTGCAGTGTGACTTTTGCATTGCTTTTAGGTTTCTTCTTCTTGTTTAGGCTCTCTAAAACTTCTGAACCACTCTTTAGCTCTCCGTCTATGAACATAACACTGGAGTCAATTGTCTTGTGCGCTGATTCCAATATTTGCTGAAAAAGTATGAAATAACGGTACTTACACACTACAAAAACTTTTCTAACACTAATAAAAGTGAGTTCAGTATTTAATAAACTCAAATGCTAAAACTCGGCTACAATTTTAAGACTGTCTCACAAATCAGAAATACTAATATCAGTAAATATTAAATAAATGTACTGTGGATGGACTTATATTTATAATGCTTGGAAAATGTAAGAAATATATTTTGGCCTCCTTTATTTTGTGAAAATTTCAAGTACATACTTTTACTAACCCAACCAATTTCAATATAAATGGTGAGACAAACTGTGTTTTCGCAAACATACTTCTATTAAAAACTCTTTCAAAGACTTACTTGAAACTGCTGCTTAACCGAAATACCATTCTTCTTCACAATAACCGGATAAACATCATCAAATTCAAAATAGCAGTCCAGCCTTTGCCATTGCTGAGGTTTCGGCAAGAATTTCCAATCAACCGGCTTGGCAAATGCATTTTTCCCAGGAACAACTTCAACACTTTTGCAAGTTAGTACTTTAGTACTTGTTGACATATGTAGGACCAGCCTCTCTTGCAAACCTGGGCAGTTACCGTACATATGCGGGTTGGTGTTGAGAGATTTGAATGTGTAACTCAGTATTGTTTTCACTCTGCTGAAGCAGTTTGGGTCCTCAAATATGTCTTCATCGCTTGTGATGAATATACCTGTAAATTTATATGTTAAGTAATACATTTAAATTTACAAATAATTATTCAGAACCTTTCCGCCCCAACGGCCATTGGTTCTATGTACAATGTGACTTAAGTTTAGCGAAAGCTTCCCATACCGGAAGGCGCAGAGTGGGTAGGCCCCCCACAAGGTGGACTGATGAGCTGGTAAAGGTCGCAGGAGTCCGCTGGATGCGGGTGGCGCAGGACTGGTCATTGTGGCACTCTTTGGGGGAGGCCTATGTCCAGCAGTGGATGTCTAGGCTGATATGGTGATGATGATGATGATACAGACAGCTGGCTTTCCTTCAGAGCCATGGCTAGAGGAGGTAGCAGTAGGGCTAACCCTAGGTGACACCTGGGAGTGTCACCATTCACCAACAATGCAGAACTCCAGCAATCAAAACCACTTGGAGACACCCAAACAACAGCTATGCCGACCCTACTTTGCTTTAAAAGATGTTGGGACTTAATTTTCTTGAACACTTGCTATGAGATCTTTTTTTAATCAAAGTGAAAGTGGGTTGGAATGAAATGACCAAATTTATAGGACAAACCTTGAACAAACATCCCTCCAGGCAGCATCCTCGTGACGTGCTTAGCATGGTCCGCAACCCACGCTTCGGACACTCCCAGCATGCACTTGGCAACCTCCGGCTTCTCCGAAGCGAAACTCTCGGCTTCCAAAGCATTATCGGGACTTTTCTCCTCCGGCGTACGGGCTAAATGTATCACATTCTCACGTGATTCTGTTGTCTGTAAATTCAGATTCGTTATTAACGACCATGACGATCAGATGTCGAGTTTTATAGACGGTTTATATTAACTTCTGATACTTGCCTGACCTAGAATGAGTCCTATAACGAAGGCTTCTTGCGACGCATACTGTTCCAGGTACTGTAGACAATATTCCGGGGAATACACTGTTCTAACCATTGTGGCGGATTTCGAATAATTGCATGTATAGATTTTAGATTAGGATTTCACTTTTCTATCAATAATATGGTTATGTATGACGATTAGATTTAGTATCACTTCGCTGTAATGCCTGCCACCGCTGCATAATAATATTCACCTGTCACTGTCACATACACTGACTGCCAAGCTGTCACTGTCACGCTTGACGGCTGTCATACAAGCTAGGGGCGCTCCGTACACTCGATTATTAATCGATTAATCTCGAAACGTATGTAACCCGGTTTTCTTAGGTGGAGTAAAGCCAGACGCAGCAGCTAGACGAAGCCAGTGCTGGCTTGTTGTTGTATGTAAAGCACTGGCTGCCAACGCTGGGCTATTTTTTAATCCAGTGAGCCAGCACTGGCTTCGTCTAAACCTAGCTTTAGGCCTGAATCACACTGGCACGGCCTGCGGGACCAGAGGGGCTACTGCGAAACGAAAACGAATTTCGTTCGTGTATCTCCCTCTCTGTTGCACTTGCCAGTTCGAGCGACAGAGAAGGAGATACTCGAACGAAGTTCGTTTTCACTTCGCGGTAGCCCCTCAGGGGATCGATTTTTGAATCTCACCAAGTGACTAATTCTCACCGATGTGAGTGATTTCCGAAAGTTCGTATTTTTGAAACTCACCGGTGACTTACATTTGTCATACCTATGATATCGATTTACGAGTGCCCCTACCCACTCGTAATTGAAATCACCATGCGATTGTTTTTGACAGTTGACGTTTGTGACATCTGCCAAAAGTACCAAAGTATGTTTTTCGGAAGAATTAGCAGCGGGACTCGATTGTGATATTTGTGATTGCGACGATTTATTGATAGTATAAATAGGAGGCCAAGTGCGTGTCGGACCACGCACAACGAAGGGTTCCGTGCCTATTAAAAAGGTCGTATCGTTACTGAAATCTTATGGCACTTACATCCTTTTCTTTAAGGAAGGCAGTTTTTAGGGTTCCGTAGCCAAATGGCAAAAAACGGAACCCTTATAGATTGTCATTACAAAACTATGTAACGGCAAACAAAATACACCTATCCTCAAAATTGTATTCAAATACACTATAGTTTTCGAGTAAAATGCCTGTGACATACGGACGGACAGACATGACGAATCCATAAGGGTTCCGTATTTTGCCATTTGGCTACGGAACCCTAAAAACCGGTATCAAGGACAACACTATAACATCTGCGTAAAAAGGGACGTAACGGGAAGATTGTCTCTGACTGACATTGTAAAATTTCTGCATGTTGGTAAACAGCGTGTGACTTTCAAAAATACGGCTCTTGGAAAATGGTGACATAAGTCATCGGTGATAATTTTAGTCACCGGTGACTTTGATATCACCAGTGAGATTCAAAAATCGCACTCAGGTCAATAGTAAATTGATTTGACAATGACAATTTTACTATAGACCGCCGCAGCCAGGCCAGGTTAGAGGCTTAAATAATTTGGTAGAGCAATTTTTTTTCTAAGGCAATACGTATAACAACTCGATTCAACTTAGATATTTTTCTAGTTATGTGATGTGCTGAAAATGTGATAGTGATAGACTACGAGCTCAGTATCAACAGAGATTATTATAATCTCTGGTATCAATTATTTTTTGAGAAAATATACCTACCTACTTTGTAAGCTGGTTCCAAATTAAGAAAAGAAGTAATGTATCGATTCGACGGCAAAGGGCATTGGGTAACCTTGTATGAGAAAAAAAATCGTTTTTTTTTGCAGCGGCCAACGATGTTTTTTTAATAATCGTTTAGAGGACCTCTTAATATGCATAGATATATAAAATAAAACGCTTTAAACAATATCGGAGCCGAGAAATTTAAGTTTGAAGTTTAGTTTCTAATGTTACAATATGACCTGTGAAAATATACAGGGTGCCATCGGAGACGTAATCAGAAACCACTTTTTCAGACCTGGTAATTGATGGTCATTTCAACATAGTAGGAGTTACATGAAATTAAACGTTCTTTTTTTTTGGTAATTTAGTCCTAAATTAAATCGCTGATTCACCAAATTATGGTTACCCTATTTATTTAATCAAAACCTCTTTGGTTATCTTTCAGAATAGTTTATAATTATAACAATTTAAGTTTATCTTTGCATCTCTTTCTTGGTTATAGGGTGACCACGCTGTTTAGAGGACATAATTTAATTTTAAAGATTGCATGATTAAGTTTAAATAATGCAACTAACCACCTCCATTCCTGTGTCATTGTAATCTCAGTTTAATGCTTAAAGTCTTGTCATTTCTGATTACGTCTCCGATGGCACCCTGTATATTGCAAATATCTCGGCTCCGATGCATTTTAGTGTAAGTATTACATTTCATAACAAAATATGTTTGTTTTGAGTAGATCTATCATAATCTACCACGTTTACGAGTGGCCGCTCATCTAAAAAAAAAATGACAACATTTTTACCCAAACCCCTTTACATGGACCTATAATACACAGGACAGGCTATATGTGATGCCACAACGAGGGACGGAAAGACTCCTATGCAGGTAAATTAAAAGCGCCGTAGGTTCATGGTCTTCTCTCCCTCTCACTGAGCATAAGCGTGAGCGAGATGGAAGTGCGGGCTCGGAAGTGCGGATATCATATTTTTTAATTTTAATAAATTTGGCCGTCTAAATAAACAAAAATGTAAACACTGATTTCCCTCAAACATGATATTGCCGATTTTTAGAAGCAATTTTAATATTTACAGCATTTGTGCATAATTTGTTACGAATATTTTAAGTGTATTTTTGTGTGTTTTAGACCTATGTTCGTGATTTTTTTCTATCGAGCGAAATTTACTTAATCATGTTTCGCAGCACTGATTTCCCCCTGCAGAAAAGCCTCAAAATTACTGTTCGTATTTTTTTGAAACCATATTATTATAAACAGACGCATTATATTGCTTCTAAAACTTGCACTTAAGCACTGCGGCGCTACGACGAAAATCGAATATCGAAGTTCGTATGCATGCATCCCTGTCACTCAAGTATTGTACGTGCGATAGAGATGGAAATACCCGAACTTCGACTTTCGAAGTTCGTGGTTATAGCTCAGCGGCGCTACCACGAACTTCGAAAGTCGAAGTTCGTAATACATGCATCCCTGTTACTCGAGTAAGGAAGTGCGATAGAGATGGAAATACCCGAAATTCGACATTTATCGGGACACGGTGTTGCATTGCAACAAGCTGTTTTTTTAAATTTGCCGCTCTTTTCTAGGCTCATCTTTCCCTGGGCAGACTCTAGTCTCGCGCACGTCTCTTTCTATTGGTGGAGTTCTTCCTCGCACACCGCTCCGCTTCCTCTACTGAGAGGTGGTTCCCTAGAGTCGTAACATTCCTGAAGTGCAAATGTTTGGGTACCGACAACGGTAGCTAAAGGAATCTGATGAAAGTTGCATCTAGTCTTAATTCTTTCTGGTGGTCTTTGAGGCGGTACTTAGCTCAAGTATCGCAAGTGCGGTTAAAGTATTTATTTGTTTCGAATAGTTTACAATAGAAGAAGTTACAAATTGTTACAATAATGATGTTTCACTATGCCTTAACAGAAGGTATCGTTAAAAAATAATATAATAAATAAAAGAAAGTTGTGTTGTAATGTAACTCGAAGTATTTATTTCAAGAAACCAGTATTCATCGGAATGACATTTGTTGGGTTAATTTCTACAGATTTTAGCAAATAAAATAACACACAATATAAATACGTATTTAGAACGAAATGACTCCACTCATTAAGCACCACACAACAAGCCTAGCACATTTTTGACTGGAATTGGTACTTCATTCAACTGAAAGACTGCTGCAATTATGAATTTATTTTGTATGGCACTCAAACCTCTGCCAAACACATTGACACCCTCTATTAAAAAGATTTTTCAACGTGCGGTGTTACCACTGGCGCATAAGTAGGTCAGAGGCCCTGGCACGATAGGTTTTATCGTCACGTTTTACGGCGAAAATTTACTGAGACGACACATAGAACATAGCGATAAAACGTATCGTGTTAGTTGGGCAGGTCCTGTTTAATGAAACGTATGCCATTCTAAATTGCAAAAGAGTTGCATTTTTTTGCATCGTTCGATTGTGAAAACAGAACAAAGTCAACTCTAATTCGTATATTGAGTTGATTCAAATTTTACTACCAATTTTTCTGGTCTAGGATATCACAGGATTCATAGATGGCGTTATAGTCTTATATTGTCTTTATAATTTACTAGTCTCCGTTTCCATGTAATGAATACAATGTATATAAAGTTATTCATGATAATTCAGCTACGGGATAACTCGATACACATGCTTCTGTTATAAAAACAGTATGTGGTTGTTAAGAGCCTTATCACACTTGCGATTTCCAAGCGTATTTTGTATGAAGGCGATCACGCAGCGTGTTCGCCGCGACTGATAATTGTATAGAAAACACGCTCGCAAATCGCAAGTGTGATAAGGCTCTAAGTGTAATAAATATCAGCGTTCCAAGATATTAGAAAAGACTGCTATTCTTAGAATTACCTTATGTCACCCTACATACTTATGTCATTAAATTATACAATTGTAAATGTAATTGTAGAATACAGAATAAATATGTATGTGAATTTTGACCGTAACAACTCGTGTAAGTACAACAATATAATATCTCACAGACGAAATAAGCCTCAAAGACCTTATTTAGGAATTTGCCAATTTTAGAGCCGAGGGAAGTGTTTTCACAATCTAGCACAGAATCGAACTAAAATAATACTAGCGTTAAAATGTTAAGGAACTACAAATATCTGACAGCATAATTTCCGTATGGCATTAAAGACGCGGCCAAGCGCCATAACGACGAACATAAACATAACATTAACTTATGAAACACTATATCGACTTGCATGTTAGTTAAATTTGCACTTGGAAAAGTCCATTTCAGGGTGTTGTACCATGAATCTGAAAAAGGACAAAAACAGTTGTTAATACATATGTATACTTACTGGATAAACATACGAAAGCACAAGGTCTAGCCAAAGTATTACATAGAACACAATCGAAGCGGGGGATAAAATATAGCCTATCAGCTATCTCCATTCATATTATAAGGTAAAATATTTTTTGAAATCGGCTGAGTAAGCCCGGACATTCCCCCTACAATCTTACAAAACTTCACAGACATTTAGTTCGTCATTTGCTAACATACAAAATAATGCCCAATTAATTTCTAGTCACAATGCGATACCAATTCACTGCATAAACTGAGCCCCCTAATTTTTGTTACAGGGTATATTTATGAACTGTTCGAATAGACTTGATTTTACCTAAGTATATAAGACGTTGTTGGCAAAAGGTTCAAGAAACAACACGATTTTTACCAATGTATATAAGAGCATCCGCATCCAGCGGACTCCCACGCCATGTACACACAGCAACACACCTAACTAACCATACCGTGAAAACCTAGAACCTTATTACAATGCACTTAAGGTCAGATTAGATTTCCGATGGTCACTTAGCTGTGTTGTCGACTGTACCAGGTACTCGGTCTAGGCCTACCCACGCTGCGCCTTCCGGTACGTAGTTTCCACTCGAGAACCTTTCCACCTCAACGGCCATCGGTTCTACGTGGACCGATCATTGTGGAATTCTTTGAGGTAGGTCTTATTCAGCAGTGGACGTATTTCGGCTGATACGATGACGATGATATAAGCGTTATAAGACGTTGTTGGCAAAAGGTTCAAGAAGCAACATGAACATGAACAACTGTCACTTACTTTTTGAGTACATCTTGTTTCTTCTGTTCGTCGCTGGTCGGGAGACCCATTTCCTTCTGCCTCTGATCGTACATCATCTTCTCTACGAGCCCGCGCGTCTCTCCGTCCAGGTCAGATAATTTCGACGGCTCTGAAATTGTCACGTAAATAAATTAAACACACGTCTGCTGTGGCTATTCAATATGGCCAGCTGCTGGAGACAGCTGACTGAAGCTGACACGACGCAATGCCGATTTTTTTTTTTAATACAACGACTGTGGCAAAAAAGCGTACGGCCCGCTTGATGCTAAGCGGACACTGCAGCCTATAGACGCATGCAACTCCAAAGGAGTAACATGGGCGTTGCCGACCCTTGATATGTTTGAGGATTCGCCGTGTTGACAGCTGAAGGAACAAAATCCCTCGCTCTCAACACAACGCATCCTCGGGAGCTCTGGCGACCTTGCTCACCTCCAGGAACACAACACTACTACAGAGCAAGTAGTAGTGTTATTATGGCTGTGGTCTTCTGCAAGGCGGGGGTACTTCCCCAGTTGGGCTGCTCCAAATTCGAGCGGGATTACATTTAGCTGTGCCCTACCTCACCACAAATTATTGATTGGAGTTGTTGTGCTGGCAACTAGGAATAAAAGCAGCTGCCTCAATCTCAACACGGTGCATTCTCGGAAGCCCTCGGGACCTTACTCACCGACAGAAATACAACAACACATACCTTCAGAGCAAATAGTGGTGTTATTATAGCTGATTTTCCTTTCGGAAAGCCATTACTAAAGAAATAGCTTTTATATCTATTTCTGCCTTATGTTATGTTATACGCTCGAGTATTGTGAATTTTTCGTAAGTGATTTGCTATGTTTCGTTGTTAATGATACATGTATGTATATATAAAGAGAGACTACGAAATCAAACGGAGACGGAAAACTATCGAGACGAAGACCAAATGTAGCCAAAGACAAATGTAGCCAAAGACAAATGTAGCCAAAGACAAATGTAGAAGCTGCGAGTGCAGAATGAGACGAGTACATAACTTATATGAGTAGACATTGCGGATTTGAGTCTCCGCGGAGGTCATTTTTTCCGACTTGATATTCGAGTTTATTACAAGAATAATTAGCACTTTGGCTACTTTAACAATCTGCAATTGCATTGCCAGCAACCTTTCCGCGTAAAGTTTCCACGGATGAAGCTCGCAATTATATGTATTAAATCTTTTTTTGTACAGCATATTCACCTGGGTTGATTTTCTTGGTAGATATCTCTGGATCCGTCGTGACCAATCTGCCCCACCAATTCATTTTGTTCACCTAGAACAAAATAACGGCACACTGAGTAACTGAGTTGGTAATTAAATTTGACTAACACTGTTTCGCGTAAATTACGAGTAACGTTGAAAATAAATTAGTCTCACAGAAAAGTGTTACAAGGTGTTCCGAGTTAATTAAAATTATGCTAGTATTTTTGTCAAACATGGAAAAGGAACGCTTTGCGGTAACAAAAACGAAAGGTCGGTTAGACTAACGAGGATGGCTTTTAGACAGAATACGAAAGGTTAAAAAGATAGCCGGCGCGTAAAACAATGATGACTGAATGCATTGACTTTCCCTTGCTGAGGTGTTCACCTAAATATTTCAAGCTTTTATCCGACTTCAGCAACTTGACAAGTTTACGGAAATTCGGCTAGCTGGAATGCATTAATAAAATATAAAAAACATTTATACTTGTAACATATTACAATGTAAAATAACATTACTTACTTACTTACTACGCTGGCTCGATGGCCTAAAGAGGATCTTGGCCTCTGACACAAGAGAACGCAAATCTTTCCTATTCTCAAAATAACATTACTTTGTTTAAATCCATATTGGTCCGTGTAGAGCTAGTTACGTCTCCACTTCAATGAACTCCCATCAAAACCAACCTCCAAGTTGACGAGCAGTTTGCGCCCGTCCTGCAGCACCCACGTAGACTCCTCCATCTTGAAGTCCGCGTCGAGCTCGCCGTCAATGATCAGCGGCTGACCCTTGACGCCCACTTTAAGGTGCTTCTTCTAAATCCCCACATTCAGGTCTCCACTTCAACGATCTCCCTTCAAAACCTACCTTCTCCAAGTTGACGAGCAGATTGCGCCCGTCCTGCAGCACCCACGTGGACTCCTCCATCTTGACGTCCGCGTCGAGCTCGCCGTCAATGATCAGCGGCTGACCCTTGATGCCCACTTTCAAGTGCTTCTTCGTGATCACCACGGTCAGGTCGCGGGGTCTGAGCACCTGACGGAGCGGGACTCGGAGCTATGGACAAACAGATTTGATAAGTCAATTATAGTGATTATATTCTATTGGTGGATTTCTTTAACAAACAAAATATTATTTTCAAAATATTGACAGACGTCACTGAAAAGACCAATAATTTGTATCTTCCGCATAAAGTTTTCGGGTGCTCGGTGCGGACAAGAACTCAAGAGTTCGAGAACTTAATAGGGAAATTGTAACAATAGTGAAAAATAGAACAATGTACCAGGTAAGTTTAGGATATGAGAACATAACCTTAAATATATTGGCCAGTATCTATCACAAAGTTATATTTGGTAGAATAAGATTAAGGTCAGAGTGACCAAGGCATATCACCGTGGCAACCAGCTTAATGAGCGTACCTACAAGAAAAGTTGATTGATAACTCTTGCTCTTTATATCTCCATTGAAGCTCGGTGCGTAAGTATGACAGCTGCCATTTCAGTACAAAAACAAAACAAAAAATCTGACATGACAAGAGTCATACGCGTAAAAGCTTCAATAAAAAAGTGGCCAAGTGCGTGTCGGACCACGCACAACGAAGGGTTCCGTGCCTATTAAAATCGTCGTATCGTTACTGAAATCTTATGGCACTTACGTCCTTTTCTTTAAGGAAGGCAGTTTTTTAGAAATATCTCAAAAACCTTTGAACCGATCTTGTTCTAAACAATTTTCGCTGAAAGAATTTAATAAGCCCTCTATATCCATGATTTTTTTCATATTTTTAAAATACACGGATCAAAAATAAGAGGGAACGACGACGACGACGACACAATTTTAGTGACTTTCGGGGCGATTGTCTCCGACTCTATTCACTTAATAAAAAAAATTGCTGAGAAACCTTATATTTATTTTCAAAGGCATGTCGATTAATGTGCCAAACGTGGGCTTGCAAGGAAAACATTTTTTTTGACTTTCACTTTTATGTATGGAGTGCAGCCCTAAAAAAGCCCTAAAAAAGCAAAGTTTTTCTAATTTCATTACAACTATGTAAGTAGCGGCTAACAAAATACACCTATCCTCAAAATGTTATTCAAATACACCTTATACACTGAGAGAAATCGGCTTAGCAATTTGAACAAGTTCGACTTGTTAAGTGGTTATCTGTTTGAAATAAAATTATTTTGGTCGACGGAAACAAACGCAATATTGATAATACAAGTCGATATTGTTTAAAGAACAAGATTAAACTTGTTAACAGGTATTTAGTTGACACAACCAAAGATTTGTTTCAAACAACATGCTTCATATTGCTTTGACAAAATCGACTTGTTAAATCAACCAAAACATAAACTTGTAGCATTAACAAGTTGGTATCACATAAATCCAACAAGACTGTTTGATTATTTCAATATTATATCTTGTTGAAACTACATTGCGTAACTTGTTAAATACTATCTTGTTAAAAAAACGTTACAGGAGGTTGAAGTAAGATGGCGTCATTTCAAATTGACGTTCCCTTAATTGTAAAATCAACATGATACATAACTTGTTAAAGTTACAAGATAAATTATAAACTTGTAGGAGCAATAAGATTGCCCAACGTTAAATCAACAAGAATTGTTTGGTTATTTCTATGTTCCATCTGTTTGAAAGTACATTGTGGTTTTGTTAAACGCTATCTTGTTGAAACAACGTTATAGGCGGTTGAAATAACATGGCGTCATTTCAAATTGACGTTCCCATTATTGTAAAATCAACATTATACATAACTTGTTAAAGTGACAAGATAAATTATAAACTTGTAGGAGCAATAAGATTGCCCAACGTTACATCAACAAGAATTATTTGCTTATTTCTATATTCCATCTGTTTGAAAGTACATTGTGGATTTGTTAAATGCTATCTTGTTAAAACAACGTTACAGGCGGTTGAAATAACATGGCGTCATTTCAAATTGACGTTCCCATTATTGTAAAATCAACATTATACATAACTTGTTAAAGTAACAAGATAAATTATAAACTTGTAGGAGCAACAATATTGCCCAACGTTAAATCAACAAGAATTGTTTGGTTTTTTCAATATTCTGTCTTTTTGAAAGTGCATTGTGGTTTTGTTAAATGATATCTTGTTAAAACAACGTTTAAGGTGGTTGAAATAACATGGCATCATTTCAAATTAACATTCTTTAATTGTGAAATCAACATTATAGATAACTTGTTAAAGTAACAAAATTGATTATAAATAGACGTTAGAAGGAGGCATCACTTTAAATCAACAAGAATTGTCTGGTTATTTCAATATTATACCTTGTTGAAATTATACATATCTTGTTAAAACGTTTCAAAAATATACCCGGAGAGTGAGTGCGATAGTGAAACAATATCTTTGCTGATTAATAGTAGATTATACACTAAGGGGATAAAGCACTGTTTTATGTCACGGGAGCGAATTGAATCCCGAACGTAACGAAGGACTCATAATTTAACTCCTGAGCGTAGCGAGGGAGTTATAAGTTAATTCCTGAGCGAAGCGAGGGAATTAAGACTGAGTTCTGAGTGCAGTGAGGGGTTCAACCGCCCAAGACTAAAACAGTCTTATCCCCGAGGTGTATACTCTACTTTTCACACCTTATGCGAGACAAAAAAACAGGCTCAGTAAATAAATAATGTTTGATTTCTTTGCTCGATGTCCATCCGATTTCCTTTTTAAAAAGGCCAATAACTTGGCATATGTATTAATTTGTATGTCATGTTTGACACTTCTTGTTGCCCTCAGCATCGAATATATACACCACAGGCTACTTGGCTTCTTTGTAGCTGACAAATATTCAAAATAGACCAGAAGCACTGATTCAGACACAGACTTTACGCCTTTTACTGCTTTCCATTTGTCAAAATCGTTGTAGGCTTTTAGGTATTTTTCCTTTTGACTTCTCTGGCAGCAGATTGTTGACAATGCCTATGGCATCTAATTTGATAAACTCAGGAGTCAAAACACTTTCATCACTCGACATTTTCAATATTATTTTTGAAATTAAATCTTCTATAGGCACCTACAAGAACTCGATTTGTTCGTCACGCGTGAACAAATGAAGGCGCGCGACGTTCCAAATTCGAAAGCACAAGCCGTGGTCCTAGATTCGAAATTCGAATTTCGAACACCGCGCTCCTCCGGACCGGGGTTCACACGGAGGCAAACTTCATTTATTTTGTCAAATCAAGTAGGTCATGGCCTAGGACAAATTTTGTTTAGCAAAATTAAACTTTATGCATATAGTAATAAGAATTATGAAAAGTGAAATCATATTATTAACCAGCGGGTTATAATGAAATTCAGTACAACATTATAACCCGGCTAATACCAAGGGATTTAATGTCTTGCTTTCGGTAGGGTTTACATGACCTATAATTCGGCATTGTCGAGCATGTGGTTTGAAAAGAATAGTAATAAACAAAGGGGTCGTGATGAGATTCGTAGGCTGATTTTTGATAAAGTTTATGGTTTAGAAATTATTATAAACAAGTACCTATATTGCAAATTATGTCTTGATTAGTGTCACCAGAACGCTCGGCAGTTCATACAAACGTAGTTTGGTTGTCATTTTAAAACTGTAATCTGCAATAACTACTTTGTTTTGTATAGACAATGGGAATAATGACACCTGCCATAGCTAGGTCAGACATTAGATTATGCTGCCACAAACTATGAAAGAAATATAATAAGAAATAAATAAAGTATAATGAGACACTTTGTATAAAAATCGTTCTACACGCTGTTTTTAGGGTTCCGTACCTCAAAAGGAAAACGAACCTTTATAGAATCACGCATGCGAGTTGAAATTAAAACCATATACTCGGGTTTACAGTCCCTTGAAGCTGTGAAAAAATGAAAACTCCTAAGTTAAAATAAAAAAGATACGGCCATTTACACCGTGTCCAATAAGTTCGAATACAGTTATGATCCTTAATGAAATAAATGTACGCGTAGTTTATGTTATGAAAATTATATTAAATGAAAGCCACATTTATATACAATATTTACAACAAATGTTTTGGAATTACTCCACCTTTAACTTTTTTTACAAGTTTCAAACGTTTCTCAAAAGAGTCACAAGCGGCACGCACCGCATCCATCGGCATATCGTCCCAAATTTGCACGATAACCTTTTTAAAATGGCTCAGGTTTGCGACTTTATAATTATTTAGCTTCGAGAGCATGTATGACCATACGAAATAATCTAGTACGTTTAAATCTGGAGAACTTGGTGGCCATTCATTTTTCGGCAAAAAATCGGTCAAATTAGCCTTGCACCAAGCTTGAACAGCGTTTGCCGTATGCGACGGAGCTCCGTCTTGTTGGAAAACATAATAATCGTCTCCAAACATATTTTTTAAATTTGGGGCAACATTTTTCTCCAAAACCTCCGATTTATAGTATGCCGCATTGATTTTAACGCCTTTATCAATAAAAACTAGAGGCAGTTTGCCCCTCTTACAAAGAGCACCCCAAACCATCACTGATGGTGAGCTCTGGAACCTAGGCACATTCTTTTCATACTCTGGAATGTCTTCTATCCGTGCTGCCCACAACCGGTCGTTCTGGGCGTTATGAGGCTGCTCTAACACAAAGAGTTTCTCGTCCGAGAAAACAAATTCGTCACCTGCGTGCCAAGAAAGTACGAGTATGGTGCTACATCTTTCTACTCTCTTTTTCTTGGTTGCATCTGAAATGCCATGTACTTTTCGTTTTTTATAAGCATGACATCCAAGATCTTTTTTCAATATATTATGTACAGATCCCCTGGAAATTTTCAGATCTGCAGCTAATTTTCTAATAGAACGGTGTTTTTTCCGCCGAATTCGCTCTCTTATAGCCTTTACCACTTTTTCAGTTCTAGCTGAGCGGGGCCGACCGGATCTTTTCCTGTCCTCTGTAGAAGAGATCTCTTTATACCTTTTTATAGTAGTATAAACCAGATTCCGTTTAATTCCATGGGGTTGTAACGCCTTGAATATAGCACATGGCCTGTCGCCTTTAAGGAATTTTCTAATAATTTCTTCACGAACGTACTTCATCGTGTATTGAAGCCAAACTAAAAATACGTGACTTATGAAATTATAGTACTATGTTTATGTTAATATACTTTTTAAATTAAAATAAGAATTTTATAGCCAGCGATCCGTATGTCTATACAGCAAGTGCTAAAAGTTTGTATTCGAACTTATTGGACACGGTGTATGCCGCAAAAACATATATTTTGACACTGTCAAGGGAATACTTTTCGTTGACCTTAGCCTAACTATGAAAGTAAGTGTCATGTAAGTCATGTTACTTCAGTAAGCCGTTTTAAAATGAGAACCAAACTACGTTTGTATGAAGAGCCGAGCGTTCAGATCACTCTTAAATTGAGACTTATGTTTGCACTATAAATCTCCAATAGTACAAAACATAATAAATTACGAAGTACATTAATAAACGGCAAGGTGTTTAGCTGTTTAGTCTGATTTATTATTTATTACTGTTTGTCCATTAACAGCAAGACAAGTGACAGCAGGACGGTATGATCATTTCTGGGAGCGAAACAGAGACAAGTACGAGTTGGTATATGTTTCTCTGCATCGTACATTACGACACAATTACTTGTATCTGTTTCGCTCCCGGAAATAATCATACCGTCCTGCTTTCATTTCACATTTATTATTATTATTAATTGCAATATTGTAGTAATAATAATAACTATAGCCAAGTCAAGTCTTGAGCATCAGTTAATGCTAAGTTATCTGCTTTGTGTAAATAATTTTACTGTTCAAATTTAAGAAGTTATACTTTTATATAGGTAGCAAATATTGTTGAGTAGAAAAAATAAGAAATTGTATGTTTGTAAGAATACATTTTATTTTAGGATTATCTACTGAACTTGGCACCCATTTAGATCACATTTTTTTGTCGTCGAAGTTGACAACCACGCATTTTCGTAATATTGAACTTGGCTCCCATTTTCACATTTATGTTTTTGGTGGGATATGTCCTTCCCAAACTATCTGCATACCAAATTTCATATTTAAAATCGGTTCAGCGGTTTAAGCGTGAAAAGGTAACAAACAGAGAGTTTCTTTCGCATTCATTTTACTAAACACTAGGGATAATTAATCGTATTGCTGATATCTTTATTAGATATAGAAGTGGCACTAGCTGATTTGCCAAAAAAAAAACCATAGAATTAAAGAACCTGCTCACAAAATTTCACAGGGTTCGGTTAAGAAATGCGACCTGACCGCTTACCATGAGTTTGTCAATGACGGCTTACGCTAACGAGTATCGAGTTTTCTATCTGTGCATCCCTCTCGTACTGTCAAAGTGCAATAGAGATGCACAGATAGAAATCTCGATACTCGTTAGCTTAAGAGTCCGCAGTAAGCTCGATTCTCCATACAAACGTAGTTACGCTCTCATTTTAAAACTACGTGTTGGATTGTAACGAAACTTTGCATGTTCAATGAAATGAGGTATATCTATGTCTGTAATTAGTTTATGTAGCTTCAGATACCATAATAAAAAAAATATAGCGAATATAAGTTTTTCATACAAAACTAGTTTTTGCTGTATTTCGTTTGTTTTATAAATTGGAACCATATAAACTAATTACAGACACAGATATACCTCATGTCATTGTATATGCAAAGTTTCGTGACAATTCAACACGTAGTTTTAAAATGAGAGCGTAACTACGTTTGTATGGGAAGGTAAAATTCGGCCGAGCTTACTGCGGCCTCGTAAGCCGTCATTGTCAAACTCATGGTAAGCGTACTGTTAGAGGAGAACAGCGGAACAAACAGCGGACGGACACCGGACACTGGACGCCGGCCGGACTGACAAACTATTTTGGATCCAAGTTGAAGCATAGAATTTCGTGTGCTTTGCTTTGTTTGTTTAATTGAATCACAATTAATTACACTCCGTCCGCTTGGAACTCGTTTACCTATATCGTAGCTCCATACAAAATTTCACCCCCCATTTCATTTCTGGGATACAAGATAGATAGATAGATAAATCATTCATTTTATAATATACCTAAAAGCTAATTATCCTATGTCCTTACCCGGACGGGACTCAAACTAATGTATACCTATACCAAATTTCATCTAAATCGGTTAACCGGTTAACGCGTGAAAAGACAGACAGACAGACATTCGCATTTATAATATTAGTATGGATGGATTACTACAAAATTTCTGATACGTATAGGTAGGTACTATTATCGGTAACATCATGACAGGGCTGTTATTCTTTACGCGCTCATGCGCCTCACCCCACACGTCACGCCTAACAATATTAGAGCTCTACCTACGCTTAGTTACTACGAATCGCGGCGTCAAAATATATTTGTGGTTGAGCGTTGAGGTGATCACAAAACAAGTTACAGAACTAAGGGGCTACCGGGAAATGAAAACGAACTTCGTTTGTGTATCTCTGTCTCTGTTGCACTTGCTAGTTCGAGAGACAGAGACGGAGATATTCGAACGAAGTTCGTTTTCATTTCCCGGTAGCCCCTCAGAATAGCGGGGCAGGTGACGACCTGACGACGCAACCTATAGGTACCTCTATCTTGTTGAACGAATAAGCTAAGCGTGACAAACTTGTTAATCCAACATGATACTGGTCACGTGACGACGCTTCAAAAAATCTACCTACTTTTATCTTGTCAATTCAATAAGGCAAGAGTGACAACTTGTTGTTTGAACATTATTCTGTTAAAATTGATGAGACGCTATAGTGTTGCCAGATTTAAATAAATAATAATAGTAGGAGAAATTCACCCATTTACTATCCTGCCATTTGATAATAGGTAGATAGTGTAAATACTAAGAGGGGTAGGGGAAGTTGGGACTTTGGGACACTACGATACTGTTTAATAGGGTTCCGCACCCAAATGGTAAAAACGGGACCAAGGCTCCGCTGCGCTGTCCGTCAGTCACGTCAGGCTGTATCTCATGAACCGTGATAGCTAGACAGTTGAAATTTTCACAGATGATGTATTTTTGTTGCAAAAAAACCGGCCAAGTGCGAGTCGGAGTGGGGTTCCCATACAACAGACATGATTTTTTTGCCGTTTTTATAGATAATGGTATTATTGTAATGGCCATAAGATAGGCTACAATACAACGACTATAAAAACAATTGAGATGCACCAAGTGGTTATTTAGGCACCTTTTTAGGGAATCAGATAACTGACTCCCTGGGAATGGAACAAAATATTTGCATTCATAATTTGTATATATTATTGATAACACAATAACCTACAAAAAGAAGTGAGATCCCATAAAAACATTCAATGTAAAAAAGAGGCCAAGTCTCAAAACTCTTCCACCGTAAAAAGTTGTGAGATATTTCGTAGTACCGAGTCTCATGCATGTAATTATTCTTTATTTGCTAGCTGAATATTGTGGCTAGCTGTGACTTGGAAATCACACACAATTACATAGTTTCATGTATGCAAAAATCTGTAAATGCAGTAAAGTTGAAAGAATAATAAGAATGCCTGAGACTTGATAATACGAAATATCTCACAACTTTTTACGGTGGAATAGTTTCGAGACTTGGCCTCTTTTTTACATGGAATGTTTTTATGGGATTCAGATTGATGAATTTAAGAATATTAAAAACTAGGTAATGATAAAAAAATGTGACACAGGTCCCAAGTTTATCGAGCGCGAAGCAAACACTGCCGTACCATCCTTTACTGGAACCATTTCGCCGCATTTTCAGGCCCCTATTTGAGAACCTCTGGATAAGACCAGAACGCAGAAATTGTCGTCATCCAGTAAGCTATAATCACATACTTAAAATCCAAAATTTCAAGTCTTTAGGTCATTTAGTTCCGAAGTTAAGCGAAAGCAAAGTTTCGCATTTATGACACTCACTCATGATCATAAAAATAGAACTAGTACTTCCCATAAACTCAGAGAGCTGAAATTTGGTACAGAGTTAGGGTTTAATGGCCCCATAAAGGGAAAACTATAAAAACTAGGATAATCGAAGATCTGTAGTACCTGGTGACGCTGATTAGAAACACAAGAGCCCAACCAAACTATTAGAAAAAGTCGTGCCAAGTCTCAGACATTCTTATTATTCTTTAATAAGCCCACGTTTCTACAAAAAGAAGTGAAATTCCATCAAAAACATTCTGTAAATAACTAGCCAAGTCTCGAAAGAGCTGCTTGTTTATCTCTAAAAAGTAATGAAATCTAGACAAAGTCGTGCCAAGTCTCAGGCATTCTTATTATTCTTCAATAAGCCCACGTTTCTACAAAAAGAAGTGAAATCCCATCTAACACACCTAACTAAATAAAATTTTGTGACTTGCCAATTATACAATACTACATAGTTTTAGGTACCTATCCATAAATGCAATAATAATAAATATTATTATCTCTTTATATAATCTTTATCTTAGGCTAGGTTTTTACAATAATGATATAAAAAGTAAAATATAAAACTATACGTATTATAAAACATAAAACCATTATAAAAACCTTTACACACACACAGACACACACACAGACAGAGACAGGAACCTCCTGACTATTCGCGCAGTGTCCAGGAGTACCGCCTTCTGTATCTGACCCTTGATCCAGCCATCTAGCGAGAGTCTCTTTAGGTGACGGTCGAGACTCTTCGCTATCAAACCGTTCGCCGAGACGACTATCGGGACGATGTTCGTCGAATCCACATGGCGGTTACCTCGTGAGACAGGTCTAGGTACTTGCTGGCTTTGTCCTTCTCGGCCTTCAAGAGGTTCTCGTCATGGGGGATGGTGATGTCGACAAGCACTGCCTGGCGTTTCGATCGATCTATCAACACGATATCAGGCCTATTGGCAAGAATAGTCCTGTCCGTGATGACAAATCGATCCCAATATAGCGTGGCACGACCATTTTCGAGAACTGGCGCAGGTGTGTACTTATAGTAAGGCACTTATAGAGACTTATAGTAAGGCACTTATAGAGACCACAAGACCGTAAAGCAGAGCAAGTTGCTGGTGAATAATTCTGGCTACAAGGTTATGTCTGTGCAAGTACTCGCCGTTACCATAATAATTATTACTATTATTAAATGCAATAAAGTTGTGTGATTGCCAAGTTGCAGAATTTTATTTAATTAGCAAATAAAGAATAATAAGAATGCCTGAGACTTGGTACGACTTTGTCTAGATTTCATTACTTTTTAGAGATAAACAAGCAGTTCCATCGAGACTTGGCTAGTTTTTTACAGAATGTTTTTGATGGGATAACATTTATAATCTCTGTTTAAGCCCAATGGTTAGCTGGATAGAGAATACCATTTGGACATTAAGCTCGCCATTTGTACATGTGTGTATTTTGTGCAATAAAGTTTAAAATAATTAATGTATATAAAGTAATACGTAAAAACAACCCATGTTGAATTTGGCTAGAACGGGCTGGGAAATTGCGATCTTTGTCTGGCAACACTACACGCGCCGGCCATCCATTTGCAATTCCTTTCCTTTCTGTTGGAACAGCCCATCGACACCTCATAGTATTATAAATCATGAACGTACTTTGTACCAACCTTGAGGCATAGAAATAATCTTATCGAATTAAAATGACTGCTGATGCATTTTGGTAGCAAATACCATACTTGCTAATCAAACATAGACGTATTATACTTTTCTTTAGGTTGGTATGATTGATTAATGTCAGATTATTAGACGTGAACGTGGTTTGCCGCGTATTTGGCATTTATTGTGTTTTAGTTAAAATTACCTTAGATATTATTTAAATGGGGGGCAAATCTTTGAGAAAATGTGAAGTTTGTGGTATCAGGCGTGTGAGACGGTTAACTTCTGACGTATTTTTGGCCAGATTTCCACTTGAACCGGACGTCGGTAAACTGATGTTTTTATGTGATATTTTCAATCATTCTTGACTAAAGCTTTAAAAGTTACTAAATTAATTAGTCCGAAGTAGATTTAGTCATTGATTGTACAAATATTATATAAGTAAAGTACTTCTTGTCTAAAATACAAACAGGTAACCTAAAACACGAATAGTGTGCGAACAACTTATCGATAAACCTCTTATTTCAGATGTCGATTACCTATGGGTAAAACTAACAAGAAATGAGCATTTGGCGTATTTACCTATACAAAGGCAGAATGAAAACAAGTTCATTTGCGGAAATCATTTTCCACCCAGTGCCTTTAATAAAAAGGGATACAGATTACAAAGGAATGCCATACCACTTTTGAACCTTAATGCGCCACTATGGGACGAAATGTTAATGCGGTGAAAATGAGAAATAAAAATATTTTATAGCTTATTTTTATTTTATTAATACCAGTAATACTCAAGTTTACTGGTATAGTACAGCAGCACGTATCGCACATTTATCGATATCGATAAACGTAGGTATTGGAAGTGTCAAGCCCTAGCGTTCTTTTTTATATGTTGGTAGGTTTTGGCACGTATTGGTGGGTTGGCACAAAGTACGTTCATAATTCGGTACAAGGCTTCTTTGAGAGTGCCGACTCTTAAATAAAACGTAGTGATTAAGTACTCTGTGTGTTGGAACAGAGCATGCACTGATGCGGTGTTTACAATTTTAGATTAAATAGTGATTGTGTGTGAATAGTGTGCAACATATAACTCAATGGCAACAGGCAGGACATAAGGTGACTTTCCTCAAGTGTGGTGTAGTTCTAAATTGCTACAGTACCTACATGGTTCCGAATTAGCAGCATAGCATACAATACATTATCTCGGGGTAAGTTTTTCGAAGTTTCTCTTAGTCTTGTTACTAACATAATCAGATCGAAATACTTTCGAAGATATCTGTTTAGGAATCAAGGAATCCGTTAAACTACGCCATAGGCATCTTTGGCCAGGGGGCCTCCCTGTCAATGGGCCCGGCGACCGCATGTGTAACCTTTGTATTGTATTGTATTATTTATTGGTTAAATTAAGTGACGCATATGTGCGTCAGCGGGAGCAAACGGAGATAGGTACGCATACCTCGCGAGTTCTTTATTTCGTAGTTAGTTTATACGCTCCCTGACTCTGGCAAAGGCTCTAGAGGCTGCCATTTCTCTTTTATAATAATAATATTACTCAACCGCGATGACTTTGGACCTGGAATAGCTGTCAGCTCATATAAACTTTGACGTATTCATATGGCAGAGCCGTCACCTCTAATCCTATTCTAAACGCGGTTTGGTAATAATTAAGTCATGTAGTATTAATAATTTATTTACATAATAAAATAACATTTTAATATAAGGCTGTATATTATTAGGTAAGCGACTGAGCTATGCTATGCTAATTCTTGTATCAATAAAGTTTAAATAATGCTCTTTAAACCAAAATTTGTTAAACATTCTGACCATTGCCTTGATGCAGCTATGTGAAACTGTAAACAGACTCGTACTAAGTAACCTGTATTGCACTTTTCAGATTTCACGATGAGTAACACAACGGATTATGAATACATGATTGATTTACTGAAACAGTGGGGTCTGGAAGACTATATAGACGTATTCATAAGTAAGTCAAAACACAATATCTAATATAAGTTTTAGTAAGTTTTTAATAGGTGGCTGCTATTTAAGCTTGTACTGTGGATGCTAGCAACGGATAGACTTACTTACTTATATGTATAGATAAATACATACTTAAATACGAAACCATTTAAGACTCAAGTGACAACATTCATCATAGGAATGTTTGCCCGTCAAGCCATCAAACCTCTAGCTTCATAACCACTATTGGCTATCCGGTCGTCAGTTAACATTTTACTTGTCAAAGTGAACTTTATGTCAAGTGCGTTACACAATAAGGCTACTATAGTTAGATAAGAATGTCTTGATATATTCCAGATGAAAAAGTCGATGCAGGATGTCTCCGAATAATAGATGATGGAGAAATCAAACAATTGATTCCTCTAGCAGGAGACAGGGCCCGCTTTAAAAGTAATTTAGCCCTATGGAAAGCTGAACTAAATGTCGACGTTTCAAAAACTCTAACATTCGAAGTACAAATAATAAAACAAAATATTATTTTTTAGTTAGTCGCTCTCACATATTAGATAAGCTTTAGTTTTATTAGTTTAGTAATAAAAATATACTTACATATCTATATATTTACATGATATTATTGGCAGCTTTTTTTTTATATAAGACTTGACCTGCCTATTAGCTGACCGGTTAACCCAGTGGGTAGCGAACTAGTGACGCTGCCTATGAAGCTGAAGGTCCTGGGTTCGAATCCCGGTAAGGGCAAATATTTGTGTGAAGGTCATGAATATTTGATTTTGAGTGTTGGATGTTTTCTATGTATTTAAGTATTTATTAAATTAAATATATCGTCGTCTAGGTACCCATAATAGTAGGGGAATTAATGGCAGTGAATATGCACTTTTGCCTCATGCGCTACCCCCTTTTAACAGTTAATAAGCTAGGCTAGTAGGTTTTGTGTAAGAATGTCTCGTAATATTTATTTATATTTGTTTGACTGATATTTTGACCTTGACTGCTTTTTGTTGTATGTATGAGTATTGTTATTAAAATAAAAAAACTAGTAAAATGCAAGAAGTATTAAAATAAAAATAGTTTATATTTCTTAGCAAACATTATTCATATAATGCTTTGGTATATTCATTATTGCTTTGTATGTGCTAATGCTAAATGAATTAAATGAAATGAAAACTTACTTAAGGCGGGAACGACGCCTAATCTAGGAGTTGGTTAGTGCATAAAACTAGGTTTTTTGATATGTGGGTATATTAATAATTATCCATTTCGATGAAATCGCTGGAGTTTGTTCCCGCCTTAAAAAAGAGAAAGTAATTCAAATGAAGATTAGGTCACCTAAGGGAAAGATGGTCCAGGACTTCCGATCATTCAGGATGACATGTTATAATTATGGATTTCATTGGTAACCAACATATTATTTAATATTACAGGTGCTGAAATTACTTAAAAGTTCAATTGATGGAAAAGCCATTTTAAATAGTGGACAAAAAAATCATGGTTTACTTGACCAGACACTGAGGAGTCGTCTAGCCAGACTGATCGCCACGTAACAGTTGACTGACAATCCTACTGGTGTCGTGCCAGGATGCAAGCTTATGAAATGTGCGCATGAAATAGCACAGATTTTTCCAAAGGAATCTCCTGCAATATATTATATTCCATATGTGAGCGCTACATCTCAACAGATAAAAAGAAATGCGTCTGGAAAACTATATGATGCCATTGTCAATAGAAGGAAAGACCTACGCAAGAGAGGCGTAATAGCAGGGTCTTCCCGGAGTTCTAGGAGCTCTTCATCAGAAACTAGTTCTGCAACAGAAGTGACATCATTATCATTTTTATCAGTCCATAGTGAAGGTAGACAATTGTTATTAATTTATTTATTTTATTGGAACACCTATTAACAGCAACCTCTGGCCAATTAAGATTTTCATTATAATGTAAACACTTTTGAAATGACACCAGTAATATTTTTTTTTGTTTCGTCTTGTTCCGTGGTGTCTGTTTGAAAATTGCAATTTACATCTTGTGCTTTTTATGTAGGTACTTACAGTCAACCAAATTGAATCATAGGTAACTACAATATTATCACACAATTAATCATCTGTATCTGTCACAGAAATATTTTAAAAGTCACGGTGAAGTTTATTGTGAGAAGATTCTACAGTAGCCTACAAATAAAATTGGTTGAATGTACATCAGTTTAATAGATTATTAAAACAAAAATTGTTTACAGGAGAACCTGAAGTAGAAGAAAAGCTGCACTGGTTAAGAAACTGTGTAGATCCATGGCACTTAGTTGAAAGTAATTGGGAAGCTACCACAAATGTAAGATTGGCCACACTACAGTCCAAATCTGGATCAGTCGAAGAATATTTAAACTTGTATCCGGCTCTCAAGCTACCTGAAGGTTATCGCTTGGTGAGTATATTGGAAATGGTTCTCCTTGAAACAAAACATCTTCAGGCGAAAACAGTCCAAAGGGTCGTTTTGTTTGAATCGTGAAATAAATATAATATATAAATACTTACATCAACACTGTCTAAGGATATTTTTATCCCTACTACACAAAGGGCATGGCAGGACAAGCTAAGTGAATCTGCCCCCAGCGATTGCAATTTTTTTCAATGATGTGGTTTTGTATCGATAACAAGTATGCAATATTTATTTACGCACAATTATTTAAGAACATGCTTATTTACGCACATCAAAATCGGCTTGCTAGAAAAAAAATATGAAAAAAGATCATATTTAGTTTATTTTTTAAACTATAAACTTTTGGGGGCTCAAATTTTGCATACTTGTAATCGATACAAAGCCACATCATTAAAAAAAATTGCAAGCCAAAACTCGCTGGGGGCAACTTCACTTAGCTTATCCTGCCATGGCCTTTGAGGTTTTTCGCTCAGTAAATGCATACATTGAAAAATGTTCTAAATTGTCTAGAGATAATTTGTATGTATTTATATTGAACCTTATTGCAATGCAAATAAAGTGCACAGATGATCCTGTTGGCGATGGTATATAATTATAATAATAGTCCTCTGTGGGCAGAAGTCCACGAGTTCGTGCTTGTTATTCATTAAAGTTTTTCATTACAGCTGTTGCAGGATTTTAACCACATGTATGAAAAAAAAACAAAGACTTCCTTTATTCAAATATTATCCTACACCAAAAAAGCATTGTCAAAGTGGCAAAATCCAGGGTAACGCAGTTAAGAGATAAGGACGTCAAACAAGCGATACAGAATTTCACAGATTCGATTAGTGGTAAGTCACTTCTTTATTTTTAACTGACTTCGAATACGGTGAAGTTTCTAAATGACAGTGGTTCTCACCTTTGGTGTTTTCATAACTTTTGTCTAGTGTTAGGTCACACATGTCACACAACTAAATAATAAAAACTGTATAAATAGGACGTTTTCCTTATCTGTTTATTTCTATAATTTCAGATACCAAACCAGAATCGGAAACAAATGCAGCGTTGTTATTGCTGCCATATTTGGTCCCTTCAATAGTGTCAAAGAAAAAAGGAAAGCTCTCATGGAAGCCATCGCGTAGTGAAATCCGGGATGGATTTATATTGCAAATAGCTGGCGTTGATGATCTACAAACAGCAATATCAAGTAGGAGAACGAAATTGGCGAAACTCGGACGAACATTTCAGCCCTTGGTAATATACACGAACACAATTTGTGATATAACAAATATTTATGTCGTTGTTGGTCAGACTATTTACAAAGTAAATTCATTACTCCAGGGAGTGGATGTGGCATTTAAGATTATACATGCGACAGGAGCAGAATACTCTGACGAATCTTATCTCATTTGGCTGTTTATACAAAAAGCATTGTATAACATAAACACTAAATTTGATAAATCACTCAGTGTTCTTCATACCTTAATTGGTGATTTAAATTTGGATCAGAATGTTAACTTGTTTTGCGTGTAAGGCTCAGTTTTCTGATACTAGATCTCTTTGTCACCATTTGCGTTCTCTGTGCTTTGCTGCCTTGAATAAAACCGTGTTTCATTGCGGAGAAGAAGGATGTTTCCGGCATTTCCATTGTATAAAATCTCTATCAAAGCATATTAATTTATGTCATAAAATTGAATCTTCTGTGAGTAATTCAGATGAACCTTGACTGTGCTGCTATGGGAGTACCTAGGTGTAGTTTTGGAGCCACTCAGGTTAAGATTTCGTACCTAATTGTATTTTGATTGTTATTTATTTATGTATAAAGATGCCTGTGTACTTTACCAGACCCGATTGGTACCTATAGCAAATCGTTGCATTTTGCAGCTAGTCATTCTAGATACCTATACACATAAATTAGGTCATAGTCAACCGATATAATTATTGCCTCGTCCTCAACTCACCTTATGTCATGTCTGTAGTAACTGTTGAATTGTATGTTGTAGCAGTCGCACACTAGTCACTATTTAACCTAAATTTGTAAACACCATCGAGAACCGAACGAACTCACGAAATGGAAATGGCATGCCGGATTGCGCAATCGCGGCCTGGAACTTTTTAATTTTTCCTTAACTTCCTAAATAATTATAATTCCGTAGTTTTCCGTCATAATTTTAATTAGAAATTAGCTAACAAATAAGCTAGGTGTGTTGGTGCTTGAATACTTTAACATTAGACGTATAAACGCCTTTGAAGTAATTTGTAAATTAATTAAAATAAATGATTAATTATGACCTAAAATTCTTGTTATTTCTTAACAAATTTATTTAACTATTATTCCTTTGCGACACCAACGACGTAACTCAAAATAAGATGCGGTTAAAGGCTGTAATGCGTTTAACTAAATTTGTGTACTTACACTATATTTCTCATTGAGTATGTCGTTCTTGTCGTATATACATTGTAAGTTAAATTTCGTACTAGTTCTATCTTTTTTGTTCTATCTTTATTGATTAATTTAAATGGATTTGCATTATGTATTTTGTTATTATCTGTGAGTCATTTATGTTTTGTTGTGAAAGATTCTATACGAAAGTTGAACGAAACATAAAAACAAACATGTAGCTACGTTACCTTGTTGAATTTGCATTATTGGCTTGTTATATTTACAGTTTTAGTCCGACCGCTTCGCTCAGTCATCGCCTGCGCACTTTATCGTCATACCCGCAGGCGAGGACAGAGTGAAGCGATCGGACTATAACTATAAATAGAACAATCCAATAATGCAAATTCAACAAGGTAACATAACAAGCTACATGTTGATAGAACAAGCACGAACTGTAACTACAACAAGATAACATAACAAGCTGCTTGCTGATTCAACTAGCTAGTCATGTCACAACAACATATCAAGCAGGTTAAAACAACAAGGGTAGCATGTCAGAACTACATGCTTGACATGTAAGAGTAACAAGATAAAATAACAAGCTGCTTGTTGATTTAACAAGCTAGTCATCTCACAACAACATGTCAAGCATGTTAAAACAACAAGGCGAGCATGTCAGAACTGTATGCTCAACATGTACGAGTAACAAGATAAAATAACAAGCTGCTTGTTGATTCAACATGCTTGTCATGTCACAACAACATGTCAAGCATGTTAAAACAACAAGGCGAGCATGTCAGAACTGTATGCTCAACATGTACGAGTAACAAGATAAAATAACAAGCTGCTTGTTGATTCAACATGCTTGTCATGTCACAACAACATGTCAAGCATGTTAAAACAACAAGGTGAGCATGTCAGAACTATATGCACAACACGTAAGAGTAACAAGATAAACTAACAAGCTGCTTGTTGATTCAACATGCCAGTCATGTCACAACACCATGTCAAGCATGTTAAAACAACAAGGCGAGCATGTCAGAACTATATGCTGAACACGTAAGAGTAACAAGATAAACTAACAAGCTGCTTGTTGATTCAACATGCTAGTCATGTTAGAACAACATGTCAAGCACGTTAAAACAACAAGGCGAGCATGTCGGAACTATATGCTCAACACGTAAGAGTAACAAGATAAACTAACAAGCTGCTTGTTGATTCAACATGCTAGTCATGTTAGAACAACATGTCAAGCACGTTAAAACAACAAGGCGAGCATGTCGGAACTATATGCTCAACACGTAAGAGTAACAAGATAAACTAACAAGCTGCTTGTTAATTCAACAAGCTAGTCATGTCACACCAACATGTCAAACATGTTAAAACAACATGGTGAGCATGTCAGAACTATATGCTCAATACGTAAGAGTAACAAGATAAACCAACAAGCTGCTTGTAGAATCAACATGCTGGTCATGTCACAACAACATGCTGAGTATGTTAAATCTACATGTTAAACTTGTAAAAACAATCGGAAAACTTCAACCTGACGTAACGTAGAAATAACATGATATGTAGCTTGTACAATCAACAAGTTACACTTTACAAGATCAAACTTGTAGTTTCAACCAAAGAGCACGTAGGCGCTATTTTAACCCGAAAAATGGTTGAATCAACGTGAAATCTGGTTGTTTTTTCTCTCAGTGTAGTTCTCGAGTAAAATGCCTGTGACATACGGACGGACAGACAGACAGACAGACAGACATGACGAATCCATAAGGGTTCCGTTTTTTGCTATTTGCCTACGGAACCCTAAAAAGTGTAAAAATGTAGCGAAAAAAAAAGGAAACATGGAGTTATAATACGCCCAGGACAATGTGACAGGTGTGGTTACTTTATCTATAGAAGGTTTTGTAACTTTTTATAGATATCCTGCAAGGGCATACATACATCGATACAACAGTGTCCTCTTAGATAATGTGTATCCTTGCATTATGAACTCTGAGACTCTTTATACCTTCAGTTTGACTTGGTTACGTAACAGAACCAAAAAAATGTTTAAAGTGAGAACTTGTACAGATGAGTAACTTACAGATGTTTATATTCTTCACTCAAAAGGCAGTGGTAAAACAAACGTCAAAATCACAGCCCGTTTTTAATAATGTTTTAAACATCACAGTTACTTATGCTGCCTGCGTGATGGGCACCATCAAGGGGTCCCAATTTCGATACTATTGAATGTTTAGTTTAGTTATTTTATTACCTACTACTTTTATACAGGGTGTTAACGGGGTCATGATCCGGAATGACAAAAAGCGAATAAGATGATCATACTGAACAACCTTTCCCATGGGACCAACCACGAAATCGCAAAAAAAAAACCAGGTATTCCATACATAACTCTCAATTAAATCGCAGTTAACTCACAGTTAACTCTTAATTGGCTCTTTTTTTTTGCGATTTCGTGGTTGGTCCCATGGGAAAGGTTGTTCAGTATGATCATCTTATTCGCTTTTTGTCATTCCGGATCATGACCCCGAAAACACCCTGTATGTGTGATGAGCATGAATATTTGTTTCTGAGTCATGGATGTTTTCTATGTATTTAAGTATTTCTATCTATTAAATATATCGTCATCTAGTACCCATAACACAAGCCTTATTGAGCTTACTATGGGACTAGATCGATTTGTGTAAGATTGTCCCCTAATTTATCTTTTCGTATCAGTTTAAGATTAATTTATGTTAATAAAGATTGAGACTCATATCAATTGTCATTGAGACAGGGAAGCTATGCATTCGATCGTAGCCAAGTGAATTAAGGATATTTAGTATTCTATTTCCTCATCATTATTAAATATTTATATACTAAATTAAAAACTGGGTATGACATTTATCGGCGAAAATGAACCCAAATAAGTAATGATTTTCATTATGTAATAATGTTTTAAAACCTCACTATGAAGTAGCTTGGCCCAGGCGGATTAAGGATGTAAGGCGATGCTATCACTGAACAGAATTTGAATGCAAAACCCACCAGGATACGCGGTTGGAAAATACCCAACTAGGTACAGTCAGCATCAAAAGTAGCTACGCAAACGAAGACGTCAAGTCTTTATTGAAAAGGAATAAGAGCTTCTGACGTCTTCAATTGGGTAGTCACTTTTGATGCAGACTGTACCTACACACGATGACATGGAGGCGTATTAGAATATCTATATATTTTTTTAGAATATGGTAATTGACAACAAGTAAACATAATTTATACTTCCACCTACTAATAAATAAAACACATGAAACACTTGAAGAGTAACACGCATCAACTTATTTTTGCTTTATACATAAAAATCAAATAACTTATAACACTTCCTTTTGGCTTTGCCGCAGTCGTGTAAAAAAGGACTAGGTTTGATCATAGACAGTTGTGACGTCACTTGCACACTTTTTCCTATTTCCCTTGAAACTTCGTTTTAACAGAGTTGTCGTTTCATAAAAAGTTGCTGATTTGACATCAGTCAACATTCCTAGCATCATCATCACTCTCCTCGCCCAAAAAGTGCCACAATTACCGGTCTCAAGAGTCATATACCTTTAACTTCATCATGGCAAGAATAAACCCTATTACGTAAAGATTGTATACAAATAATGGTCGTAACATATAACGTATTCGTGCGTACTCCAATTTGTATGGTGACTCGAGTCGCGGATGCGAATCGAACCAAACAATTCACTGAGGTATTTAAAGGTTAAGGGTATAGCATTTCGAAGCGGACCCAGTCGTTTTCGTCGCTACTGCGTCACGATTACGAGATCTAGTTTGGCATAAGTCACAAGTAGTCATAACTGACGTCAAATCGGCGGTGATCACGTAGGTGACTTGACATTATGGTAACATGTATGTTGTAGGTTTTTCAAGCTTCCTGTATTAAGTTTAGGCCGTAATTTTTTTATCACATCGAACACGATTTCTACCTATTCTACTCTAAGGCAGGTCCGTGGAGCTACGACGACGACGAGCGAAGCAAGGAGGAGTGTTAGGTAGAACCGCGACCTTACAGCCAGAACCGACAGTTTTTAATAATACTGTAATTACTTATTTAGTCCATTTACACAATGTAACATGATTCTACACAAAACGTTGCTTAAGTTATAAAAATGTAGTCTATGTATTGATACCTTTTCAAAGATAACTTAAGCTAAGCTTACCTAACAAGAACAAGTCTGATTCATCTTAGAGTTGGACGCAGCTTTAATACGTTGAACTGAGATGCTTAAATTTTCCTCCCCTCTTAAGGGTTTATTAATGGATAGATAGACCGATGCATAACATTTTCACATAAATGAATAATTAAGTAGGTACATTCGTAGACTCTATTGCGAAAAAACAAACTAAACAGCATTATTCAACAGAGGCAAACGTATCCTACAGATGGACACCGATAGGCTAGATCTGACATCCTGGCGCGCTCCATGGATCTGCAATCTGCACGTCAATGGGATATATAAAGCGCGGGAGGAGCACTGTTAGTTAGTTTTAGCTTGCGTGGTAGGCACATTTATTTAAATTCCTAATCGATATAAGTAGCATGTAGCTTAAAATTGTACTCTGGTCTATTAACTATGCTTATGCAACAATAACAACAATCCGTTACTCCGTTGTTCGTGAATCGTGTGCATAAATAGACGTTCAACAATTTAGTGTATGTAAAAATTAAATGGCAAGAGAAACTTACGACAGGATTATGTCAGTAAGAGTCACGAACATATATTCAGTAAGTACCACTTACTGAATACCGATTATTACCAGTTTAATTAATAACCTGTAATTACCAACGCAATTTGCAAGCTTGTAGCGGGGCGCCAATTGTATCTAACCTAACATCTAACTAAAAACGACATAAGTATAGTTAGAATGGGACGGACCCGCAACTTTTCATATTAGTGCAACGTTAGCCGGCCGCGAGGGAGGTGGACATCACAAGGTGTGAGTGGTGTGACCCATGAACCGTCGTCACAATCGCATGTGTAGAATACGGAATGAACGCTAAAACAACAATTATGTTTCACAAGAGGACCGCCACAAAAGACCGCGACCAACGCAGGCGTGATGACCTCGCATTCCTGGCAAGGACGAGCTCGCGCCGACCCCCGCCGCGACCGGACCTGACACTACGATTTGTGATTGTGACTCATTAACATTAAATTACTGTTTAAATGTCCCATCTTCACGTAATAATCGCAAGGCGCCTAAATGACGGCCAAGGTGAAAGCAAGTTTTTGTAAAAGCTCATAATATCTTTAAGGGTCCTTACGATTACAACGTAACTATTAGTATTTATTCAAAAACTGATAACGTACCTAAATAATTAATTAATTTTATTTTCTCTTGCTAAACCTAAAATAAATGAGTCTTTTTCAAATTTTGCAGTGTCGTTTCGATTCTCAATTTTGCTGAAAACAAGAATCATTTGGTACATGAATGATTACAATTCACATCACCAAATCTTCTACGAGGGGCTGACATGATTGAAAATCAGATTCATGAAAAAAAAAAGATAAAATACCTTCCGAGTTTTCTTATTTTTTTTGGTGAAACCAGGATTACATTATATTTTTTCACCGCAAATTGTACTTATATTTTGCTCTAAAAATAATATTATAGCAAATTACAACTTTATGTTAACGTACGTAACCTACGTTGCCGTAAATTTATATATTTTTTTAAAGATGTAACATATAAATCACACTGCACCGACGCCGCACGCCGAAATTTTTATTTAAGAAATGATTAAGAGGTTAAGAAATGATTATTTAAGTACGTTATCAGTTTTTGAATAAATACTAATAGTTACGTCGTAATCTTGAATGAAAAAGGAAGCATTTTGCAAAATACGCTTCCGCTTCTGCTTATGTAGACGTAAGGCCTCTTAACCATTCATAGCGATCCATGAAGAATATTTAGGCACAGCGACGTGTCAGTAATTTCAGAGCGCACGCACGGTTTTAGATCAATATAGGCCATTGCGGTTTTTAATCTCGTTAGATGTTGCGGATCGATATTTTATTGGCAATTGATCGGAAGAACGTTAAGGGAGACGCGGTCGCTAAAGCACTGTGCGAAATTTCTAGCTGCACATCTAGCACACGAGGGCCGCGACATACTCTTGATTTTTATCGCACTGTACTTCTTGTTCCAAGTGCTCTAATAAGAGAGAAACGGATAGTGCGAGAAAAATCGAGAGAGCTCGCGCGCCGTCGCGTGCTGCTAGCCGTGCAGTTCTATAAGTTACGCAATTTTATTGATAGCCGATCATTAAGTCTAAGGACTCTATCGGAAATCGACACTATCAACAAATTCAAACGAGCAAACTAACATACCTATTGACATCGAAACTAAACAAAAACAACGGAGATTTCTAACTGGCCATGATCATTATTCAGTTATGCAAAGGTAATGTATAAAAAATATTAAGTTAACATAGTTGCGACACAGTTCAATGTCATAGTTTAAAATAGATGAGACAACTGAAAAGGTTTCGCAAAATAGGAATTACTTACTTTCTGAGGAATTCTTCGTTATTTCATCTATTGATATTTATAGGCCTACTATTAGTACGATAAAAAAGTAAATTCAAAAACCTACTAATAATAAAATAACATAATGTGTTTGGTAAACTAGTTATTCGTATGTAAAAAATAATGTAGTTACGAATAATGTAGTTATTCGTATGTAATATGTAATTCTATAACGATTCATAATTTCCAAATAAACAGACGAACGCCTACGTGTCGCCGTTAATATATCCGCCTCGGTATATTTATAGTCTCCTTCTAAATACAGTCAAAAAACAAAATATCTATACGGACATACTGACAAAAATACGTCAAATTCTGTCTTCTCTAACTAACTATAGTTAAATGTGTATTGCACGGACGTCATTTTCACCCGAGGAAGAAAAATGTTTTAAATGAAGGTACCTATACTTTTGTCATGCAGGCTAAGCCAAGAAAAATCTTGTGTGCAACGTAGTGCCCAATGGAATGCAAGAGATTATGTATTCGACTTTCGAAGCTACATCGACTGTAGCTTTAAAAGTCGAATATTTTAATTTAAAGCAAATAAAAAATATCGCTGTCATAATTAGCGATAGGAGTATGAATGTGAATCTGTGAATAAAAGTCTGCAACTGAATGTTAATGATATAGTGAAGTGAATGATAAAATTACAATCCAATTAAGCTCGACCAGTGCGTGCGACTGAGAAATTAAGCGAGCCTTCATGTTTTGTTGCCCAAATGAAGTACTCTCACGGACCTTGCGCGGAGCTGCGCTTAGATTGACTTGGTGCTACCTACCAATCTATTCACAAAAGATAAATGTATTGTAATCGTGCGTGAACTCGGACCTAGTACTGTAACCCGTAAGAACTACGAGTAATCGGAGATCAAGGCTTATATGGTGCGGATACATACATTAGGATACATGCGTTAGGTATGTGTTGTGAAGAACAGGAGTTATAATGGGTGCCTTCACACGCTCGCCTGATTGCGACTCCGATTTAATGGGAATCTGGATTCAATGCAGTCACAACGGTCTTGCATGATAATTGATAGATCTTATTCGACTTGACAAAAGAGGTAAAAATAAAAGTTTCAGTTACAAATTTGAATCATATCAGAAAAGCTTGACCAATCATCAAATTGATAGGTACTAGACGAGACTTAATATAGGTGTACATCCATAATACTTTGAAGTTGATTTATGTCTTAAGGTCTACTTTCCGTCTCCGTCATCAGACTTTCTCAATGCTATTTAAAATAGCATTGTTGTTTGACTTAGATAAGTGCGCAAACCTTCAACTTAATTGGACTTTGGCAAGTTGGTGAAATTTGAGTAGCAATTTGAAATACATAATCATAATCATAATATAAAATCAAGTGGATAAAACTAAAACCAGTGATAGAGGATCTTAATAGCTACTGATTTGACTCATAATTAAATAAATGATAAAATTAAAAAAAAAAATAACATAAAAGTGCGGTGCATGTTGCATGCACAAAAAATGACACTGCCCAAAGTATCAATCATAATCCGTTGATGGAACATGTCTTATAATATAGCCAATTAAAAAGTATTACTAATTGACAATCAACAAGGTGAAACAGATTTGAAGCGGATTAATTTATCAACTCGCCCACACTTAGTAATTATTCCAAATTGGACTTATCTGAAGGCGGGTAAAGTAATGAAAGAATCTGCGCAATGAGTCATCCTAAATGCCAGTTCTCTGTATTTCTAATAAGATCAATATTGGCTTCGTGGAAATTCGATGTTCAACACTGTGAATCCGGAGATCATAATATGATCAAGGTAAGGTAAACCCTAAGCGAAACTAAGCGATTCCCAAGAAAAAAATAAACAATAAGTTTAAAATATGCACTACTAGGTTCTGCCCGCGACTCCGTCCGCGTGGAACTCGTTTATATCGCAGCTCCATACAAACTTTTACGGGGGTAAAAACTATCCTATGTTACTCTCCATCCCTTCGACTATCTCCACGTAAAAAATCACGTCAACTCGTCGCTCCGTTTTGCCGTGAAAGACGGACAAACAAACAAACAAAAAAACAAACACACACATACACTTTCGCATTTATAATATTAGTATGGATTACGCATACTTGCTACAAATAAAAATCAAATTATGCCAGATATAGGCTGGGCTACGCTGGTAACCACATATATAAAAAAACTGATATGGTTTCTTAGTCTATAAGGCAGGTTAAACACATAATAATCCTACTTCCTAATACTAATATTATAAATGCGAAAGTTTGGATGTTTAGGTTACTCAGCAATCACGCTTAAACGGCTCAACCAATTTGGATGAAATTTTGCACGAAGATAGTTCGATATAGCCTTAATTAAAATATAGGATAGTTTCTATATAGGAAGCTTCTACAAGCTAGTTAAAAAAACTTTTTTTACGTCAGACTCGTCGACGCTACCTATAGGTAAAGCCAGTTACAAAAATATCATCGCTACTGAAGCAAACAAAAGTACCTTGATACAGTATCTAGTACAGTAACATAAGAAGAATACTGCAGTGTCACGACAGTTGTGTCTTAGTAAAACAGTGCAGTAATTTCATCAAGCAATGACACATAATACTTTACACTTGTAAGCAAAAACCGCGGGACGGCCACACTGATGTAGCCACATAAAAAGTTACACAGGAATTATTTTGACTAAACTTACTCAGTAAGGTTACGATTGTTACGAACTCTGCAACTAAAATTATGCTCAAAAGTGAATGACTTGACTACCACACCAACAATAATTGCCGGCCGCTGGAACCGTTACTTGTTAAAGACATTGATTCAAGTCTCGCACAAGGTCTGCGATTACTTTAAAATCTCTAGGCCATGGATTTTTGCTAACCAAGAGAAATAAAATATGTTAGCTAAGGCATGTAAATGTCAATCAACCCAACAGTGATCATGTATCGTTACACGAATGAGCTAGAGTAATTGTAACAAATTATTGGGTAGGTATAGGTATTCACACGTTTGTGCGGTATAGGCACACCTTGGCCTAGCTGCATATAATAATACTAAGCATTACAGGAAACTTAAAGAGAATCAATGTGTATACATGAACTGTTAATATGTTAAACCAATGAGATACTTTTACTTTTTACTTTATTTCTTTGCTTGACAAGAGGTTACCAGGAAGGTAGTAGGCTAGGGTTTACATATAGACTATAACAATTGCCATGTTTGTAGTTGTCGTATCTTACCTACTAACCAAAACCATGCAAAGTTGAATTTTAAATAAAGGGGCATTCATGAAAGTCAATTACGCCAAAATAATGTGGACAACATGGTGTCGTAGTTTTACTACTACTACACGGTCAAACGTTAAATATTAATGGAAGTAGTTCTAATGATACCTATACATTTGTAGACTTCGTAAAGTCAAAAGCGTAATCGTGGGGGGCAGTTTCTGCGCTACAAGGACGTATTAAACCGTCATCTCAAAGCCTGCGATATATACCTGCTGAGGGCTGGGAGGAGGTCGCGTCTATGAGACCGGAATGGCGTAATAAAGTCAGAAAAGGTGTAGCTTCTTTTGAAGTAGCTCGACTTGAACACCTGGACCAAAAGCGCCATTTACGGAAGATTCGACCCAAACCATCCTATACTTATACTTACAATGACCAGGGCCAGTTATACTGCACACAATGTGACCGAACATTTAAAACTAAGTTCGGCTTTGCGAGCCATATAAGTGCTCATCAGAGAAAATTGTAAGGGTCGCCGTCGTCGGATACGACAAGGAGGACCACTTATTATTCATTTTTTTTTGTTCGCTTGCTTACTCGGCTCCGGTCGCACTAGGAGGGATGGCATAAAAATGTCATTATATTAACAGCGTACACACTTTCAGGATACCCCGCTTGTCATCCGGTTGCCTCGCGATATATATATATTTTTTACCACCCCGTCCTATTTCCGAACCAGTCACAGTTGGCTCATTTCGGGTAGCACAGGGCGGTTCCACATCACTTCGGGAGCTCAAATACTGCGAGCCATCCGGTTGCCTTTCCAACATTGAATTACGCGTCACTGCTTTAACTATACATTTTTAGAAGATTATCTTATTATTAGATCACTAGTTACAAACAATATTATGTGATCATGTAGTAAGCTATTCGATTGCAATTTTGTTACAATTACGCTTGCTATATACATGAACATTTATCAACTTACAAAGGGTAGAAATGAGCGCTTAGTAAATGGCGATTAACGAGTCATCGGGGTCACAAGTGTTATTCGTGATGCAAGCCATGGCACTCAGTTGAGTGGTAGTTACCCTAAGGAAGGTGTCGAAGATAATTTCACCCCAGGAGGAGCCAGATAGAGCAAGGCACGGGGGGCGGTGGAACACGAGGTTTCAACGCGTTATATAACAGACGGTGGGATTCTCAAGATGCGAGTGCAGGTAATGGAGGCCACGCCAGGTCCTAGTCACTAGAATGTCTAGAATCTAGTGGACAGAAATACAACATAACCCTGCAGCCAGATTCGCAGGTTTTCTCCACATAAAACAATGTTTTCCTAACATATACAACAATTTTCATTTATTTTTCTATTAAGGAATCCCTCTTTTGAAGATGGTCACGAGAACACCGCTAAACAGATTACAACAGTATTGCTCAAGCGTTGGGTTTATACCTGAGCATGGCTTTATTATAAATACATAGGTGCGTCGGCTGCAACATGAAGAAGTTACATGGCCAGAAATTGCAGAACACTAAAGCAGCTCACTTAAGTACTTATGATATTCTAAAATAATTTTACCTGGCACAGGGCCTGTTAACACATTGATTAGTGCGAGTCTATACAAAAGCTACTCGTAGAAATCGTATTAGTAGTCACAATAATTAAAAAAACCATTCATTCCAGCAGTTCATCTATGTATGTATTGTCCAATTTCAACAAAATGATTCCGGCTTGATATTCCGCAAGACATCGCTTGTATACATTACTCGTATTGTCTAGCTCATTGTATGGAATTTTTGATGCATTTTATGGCTAATCAATCAGCGAAATTTAATAACAACACCGATTACAATACGTCTACTAACATACGACAAGTTTAACGAAGTGACCAGAGTCGAGAAAGAATTGTTCCGTTTCTAGACATTTTTGCCAGGCTGTAATAAACACGTAGCACCTACACTCGTGTTCTATACAGTCGCACTGAAACTCTAATCAGAATTTATACTGGCCATTACATGCCTAATGGTATTAGGTATTATACTTTTTACTATAGTTTTTGAAGTGAAAACTTCTTTAGCGGCGCTGAGCACTTTATGGGATGGGGAAAAATGGTTAAATACGCGACAGAGTTTTGTGACGTCAGATGTGAAGGAGGTCACCTTTTGCTGCTAGCCGATTCGACTTCATTCAAAACTGAACGCTATTCGTAAGAGTATAAAGCCGTTAAACACTTTTTGCAATAGCATATTCTGCAAATAAATTTGTAATAATACCAACGCGTCCTTCACCGTTTTGCTATTGAGAAAATTCGAATAGTTCGAATTTGGGCGTTATTCCTAAAGAGATAAAGCTCAGAAAAATATTTACCAACGGCAAAAACAAATTGATATTTTGGTCGCCACCGCCCTCTGCCGTTCTTGCAAATTCGAATGGTTCGAATTTAGACGTTATTCCTAAAGAGATAAAGCTTTGAAAAATATTTGGCAATGGCAAAAACAAATTGGTATTGGTATTGGCGCACCGACGGGCGAGCCGGCGGCCCCTCGCACCCAACGCGCCCGAGGCCCGTCCGCCTAAATAATTGATAACTGTTTATAAATTTGCGTCAAATTCATTTTTAGGGTGACACCGTAAGATGTCACGTGACCTGATCGAAAAACTGTTACAATGTTATTGAGTTTTCACTTCTGCCGGCACTCCCGGAGTGCAACCCGGTCTTTTTTTTTCTAAAAGGAGGGCATATCCATACTTATCCATAATTAATATTATAAATGCGAAAGTATGTCTGTCTGTCTGTCTGTCTGTTACCTCTTCACGCTTAAACCGCTGAACCGATTTAGATGAAATTTGGTATAGAGATATTTTGAGTCCTGGGGAAGGACATAGGATATTTCTATCCCAAAATTCATCTCCTAGAGTGAAATGGGGTGAAACAATGTATGGAGCTACGATATAAAGGAGTTCCATGCGGACAGAGTCGCGGCCAAAAACTAGGTAAAGATAATTTTCAGTGCCACAAGAGATGGAGAAAACGTGATGTTGAAGTGACAATATGCACACAAAAGGAAACATGAGAAAATAACATGGATGACCAATTAGACACATGGCTTTAAATCTTATAATATGATACATCCGAATGAACTTATAATGGCGCAGTTAACATTATTTTTTAGGTTAATAAGTACTCATAAATTATGTTGATATGAGCGCTTTTGCCTAACATAAACCATTTTAGTACCTATGTCAATGTTTAAGGCTGGAAGTTGACATTCAAATGATGGCAAATTTTCGTGCTTTTCTGCCGTATTACAAAGTTCAAAGACCGATCGGTCCCGGATAACGTGATATTTCAGGGTTATAGTAATAGTATCATAATGCAACAAAAAAAAATATTAATGGCTTTTGACTTGTTGTCACAGGAACTTGTTGAGTAGGTGAGCGAAAATCAACATTCATCAGCACTCATTAGTGCTAAAGACATAGGAAGGGTTAAACAGGGGATTCGTGAACAGATATCCTCCTGTACTTAGAACTATTATTTATTCCGTGGGACGGCCCGCAAGCTGTGTCGCGGCGACCTAGACTAAACATATACGTCTCTTTCTAAGAGTAATAATTAGAAAGAGACGGTTAGTTTGTGCTGTAATATAATTCTGCGGGCGGTCAATAAATCAAGACAGAGCGCAAGCGCTTCAATACAGTTCCAATTCGATTTCAACACCGATTAATATTCCCAATGATGTAATATAAAAAAGCGGCCAAGTGTGTGTCGGACTCGGTTCCGTGCCTATTAAAAAGGTCGTATCGTTACTGAAATCTTATGGCACTTACGTCTTTTTCTTTAAGGAAGGCAGTTTTTTAGAAATATCTCGAAAACCTTTGAACTGATCTTGTTCAAAACAATTTAATATGCCCTATTTCCATGATTATTTCATATTTTTAAAATACACAGTTCAAAAATTAGAGGGGTCCGGGAAGCAATTTTAGTGACTTTCGGGGCGATTATCTCCAACTCTATTCACACAACTACACTCGCGGTCAAAGAAACCGGGTCAGTGACGAAAACCTCAATATTTTGTAAATCGTTGGTCGTATCTGCATGAAACTAACTCTGTTTTATAGAGAATTTAATATCCTTCTAAATCCAACCTTCAATGTTCTACGTAGTAACTGGAAAAAGGTTTAATTGAAAAAAAAAACCAATTAGGTACTTATTTGAAATTGCGTTCGTTTTACTTTTGCTTGTTTTTAAGCAATTGTTTTCAATCTGTCAAAGAACTATGATAAAAGGCTGTCATTGTTTTATTTTGTGGTCATTCTTGACTGTCTATCATGCCGCTAACACGAGATGAATGTACTCGTATCATCACTATGTTAGAAGAAGGAAGAAGTCAGAGGTATACAGCGAGAAGAACAGGTGTGTCACTTTCTACAGTGCAGCGAGTCCTCCAACGTTACCTACAAACTGGGCAGAACCTTAGAAGACCAGGAACTGGCAAAACAAGATGTACTACAGCTAGAGAAGATCGATTTATTGTTACAACCATGCTCCGAAATCGGCACCTCACAGCAGTTGAAGTGAAAAATCAGCTTTTAGAGACCCGAAGGGACGGCATCAGCGAGCGGACTGTCAGGCGGCGGCTCAAAGAAGCAAATTTGACCCCACATAGGCCGGCCAATGGCCCAAAACTTGAAAGAATACATCGAACAGCAAGACGACTTTATGCCCGCGATCACAGATACTGGGGTGACGAAGATTGGGCAAGAATTTTGTTTTCCGATGAATCCAGATTTATGCTCTATGCAAATGACGGGCGGCAAAGAGTTTACAGACGGCCTGGTGAACGTTTTATTCCAGCATGTTTTGAGGAAAAAGTGGCGTTCGGCGGTGGGTCAGTCATGGTTTGGGCTGGAATCTCTTCAGAGAGTCGCTCGGAGTTAGTTTTAATAGAAAATGGATCATTAACGAGTGCAAGATATGTAGAAGAGATTCTTAATGAGCATGTCGGCCCATACTTAATTAATATGGGTGGAAATTCTATGTTTATGCATGACAACGCCAGGCCACACACAGCTCAAATTGTCAGAGATTATTTTTTGGAGGTTGGTATCAACTGTATGAACTGGCCCTCGAGGAGTCCGGACTTAAATCCGATTGAGCATGTATGGGACGAGCTTGGGAGGAGTGTAAGAGCTCGAAACCCCGCCCCAGCTACACTTAGAGACCTGAAACAGGCGTTAGTGGAAGAATGGGACAATATCCCGCAAGAACGCATAAAGAACTTAATGAACAGCATGCCGAATCGTCTAGAAGCTGTAAGAAGAGCCCGAGGAGGCAATACGAAGTATTAATTTTTATTTTTTGTGTTGTATGTGAAGTACCTACTGCTTATTTTTGTACGTAAAATTGGTTGATTTTTTGTTTCCTATGTAATTTTATTAAACAAAAGAATTACGATTCCACCATTTGATGTTATTTAATTCAGTATAAAATTATCTACAATATGCAGTTTAATTCATGTCCCTAGCTTTATTATTTTAGGAGATATTACAGATTTTCGTACTGACCCGGTTTCTTTGACCGCGAGTGTATGTAGCGGCTAACAAAATACACCTATCCTCAAAATTTTATTCAAAAACACCTTATACACCTTATATGTCACAGGCATTTTACTCGAAAACTACGTATACTTATACGTAGTTTTCGAGTAAAATGCCTGTGACATACGGAAACAGACAGACATGAAGAATCCATAAGAGTTCCGTTTTTTGCCATTTGGCTACGGAACCCTAAAAAGAGGTAGAAAGGTTATAAGCACTCCAAAAGTGGCACACTAAAACTCAGTCAATTGTATGACCTTTGCCGCAATGTCGCGTCGTCAATGGACGTCTCAGCTGTCAGATATGGTGGCCATTTTTAACCACGGAATTTCATATAAATAGACAACGTATTCTACCTCTTTTTTATAATACATCATTGAATATTCCTAACAAAATACAAAAGCAACAGTAGTGTTATTCGGACCGCGCTAATGCGCCTCACTCCACCCGTCCCGCCTAATTAAACTTAGACTTCAATCTACGCTTAGTTACTACGAATCGTCGTCAAGATATATTTTGCGTGTGAACGGTGAGGTGAGCTTAAAACAAGGTACAGAATAGCGGGGCATCATCGTTATGAATATAAGCAATAGGTACTAGCTGCCCGCGCAGCTTCGCCCGCGTAACAATAAAGCTAAATATAGCCTATAACCCTCCAGAAAGTCCATTCTACAGGCAAGTGAAATAATTTAAGAAATAAGCTGCAATCTCACAGACTTCCGCGTTATAATGCCATAGTATAGATGACGTAGCGTTCAGAAGGATATTCTTACACATTTCCGAATAATATGAAATCGGTAATGACGATATTAGGTAGGATTCGGAGAATACCCCAAGGCAGCGCCAGCTCAGAGTCCTGTAATATACTTACTTAATTCTGCGGGCGGTCAGTCTGTCCTCGAGTGTTGCACAACCCGAGCGGTAGTTTGAGATCCGACTTGAAACTGCATTCCGTGACTCAACAACAGAAGTTAGCGTGGTGCTCAATTTGTTAATAAAGTATTTTTTTTTGTCAAATAGTTAGTAGTTATTAGGGTTCTATTAAAATGTTACATGATATATATTTTTTTGAGTTCCAAATAATATCATTTACTTATCGCAAAGTTTCACGATCTTACCGCTAATATCAAATATCGTGATAAGGAAATCTGAGTTAGAATTTACTTTTGGGGTTTATTGGGCCGTAAATTCAAAAGCTCGTATTCTATTGTTCTGTGTGAACAATTTTGCTAGTACCGAATATTCAACAAGCAACAGTTCACATTCGATTGGGAAAATAAAAACTATTCATATTGGACAAACGTTTCCCAATATTGTACATGTACATGACCAAAGGCGTGCATAGGGTTTTTAGTTAGGGTAGGCATTTTTTTTTGAGGAGATCTATGTCACGTGTAAAGTAATGTTATACTTAGCAAGCCTTAGGCTATTTCGACTTTCGACAAAGTGAATCTCCGTCAGCGTGCGTTGCGTTAGTGATACTATTCATGAAATTGACGAGTAATATTACCCCGAGTTTGAGCTAATTGCTACTGTGGCATACACCTACCTATATTAACTACCTTATTATCGAACAATAACTTCCTAAATTCACCGAAATTTAACTTTCGCAAACACACTAGGTCAATACACCGGTTCGGTCACACACAGCACAGCTAAAACACATATTTAAGGTTTAATACGCCAATATACAAAAACACACGGAAAATTCAATAGAAAACGTAAGACAATCGCTCCGAACCGAACTATTGAATGCAACTGCAACTACAAGAATATTTATTTCACAACAAAACACACCTCGGTCGTACGTAACTAAAAATCCAATATGGCCGCCCGAATAGCAAATTCAAAACAAAAAACCCTGACAAATTAGAACGCCCCACATTACGAGTAATAATCACATCAAAAGGGACTTCTTTAATTTGCCGCATGAAGTCCGGCGGCCGGATTCGGGAGCATGTGTGGGTGTGATTTGCGTATACGTGTGTGCACTGAGCAAATCCGTACATAGTTCACGGACGATATTTACACAAGCGCACTATGAGAGTGTGTGTCGTGGCTTAGGTTCTGTTCGCGGTGCCTAACCCACGCCTCACATGCGGTGAGCGAGTCTGGTTCGCGCGCAAATTTAAATTGCAGCGCGTCCCGTAAAGAAGTAGGTAGATTGTTTTAAAAACTATTAGGTATAGTATCATCATAAAGAAGAAAAATATATGTGGTGGAGTTATTTTGCAAGGTAGGCACTGCCCATTTGCCTATATGGTACGCACGCCACTGTACATGACACGACAAAGCAACCAAAAAGAACACAGTCGATCATCTTTATTCGCTATGTGGTCTAACTTTAAAGGCCAAAATAATGTATGCCATACGATTAAATAAATGTGGTCTACGCTATGGAAATATACATATATATGCCATTCTATATTACTTTTTTTCTTTGACAAGATGCCTTGCGATGCGTTGCCGAGATGTCGGATCTCGGACTGCAACAGGTCACGTCGTGCAGTCCGACATGCGACGTGACATCGCTTCTGTATTGTGCATTACCGTTTTCCTGCAGGACTTAGTATTGTTATCGGTTTTGAAGCACGCACTCGCAACGCAAGGTGCGTCTGACAAGTCATATTTGAAAAATCTGAAGTAATAATCTTGTGCATAATAAGTAAAGCTGGGGTATCCCCTAAATTTATGTATTAAATTATTTTAAAAAATGGCAATGTTACCAAAAATATATCAAAATTGGATAAAAATATTATAGTGCCTCAAGTTATAGAAAATTAAAGTGACAAGTGATATCACAGCGATCGAAGTCACAAGGTCAGCGATGATACGAGCTGTCAAAAATCATTGCACCCCTGTTTACTGTTTGGTAAAAAAATCTTAGTAAAACTCGGTCGGGGCTACCCTTCAACAAGCTAACAATATAATATCAAGTCCTCGCGTATAATTTTCCGCTTAACTTGTCTGCCGTAGGTACATTCAGCGTCATATAGTTAGTAGCAGCCAGAGTAGCCAAATATTTTGTAACACCCTTATTCTTACAGTAATAAAGACTTGTACCGAAATATTTGGCTACCTTGGCTGCTACTAACTATATGACACTGACTATACAGAGACTTTTCAGTGTACTGTCACACTGAAAAGTCTCTATATAGTCAGCGTATATAGTAGCTGCACACTGCTTTGTGGCCGTAAAGCCCGCTCCACACTATGGGCCATCATGGCCCATTATACAGGACGCAACTATGCGTTAAAGGGAGTAAGACATATATCGTTCTACATCATAACCGCGTCCTGTATGATAGGCCATGAAGGCCCATAGTGTGGAGCGGGCTTAACGTCCAGTTCGACTCAGGGACTTATTAGGTACATTCATAAAAAAAAACATCATCTCATCAGTTTGCGATATGTTTCCGGAATTCCAAAATTGTATTTAGTTAATGGCGCCGAAATATTACATGAATCGGTTACAACACAAAAATATGAGCAAGATACCGCAATTTAATATCGATATTTTGTTTGAAAATAATACCGGTAAGTAGGTTTGAACATAGGTATCTTAACAATTTCAGTAGGGCATAAAAACTTTGAAGGCGACCATCCTTTGGCTGGTGTTGTATAATGTATATATTATGTCGGTTTACCAGTGCAGGGACTTCTTATTGCCAATTCATACCTGAAGAGCATTTATTTAAAGATTCGTTTAATCTTAGATTGTCTGTATTCCTGGTTTGTTCGAATCTAGCCGTAAATGCGCTGTGTTGACCTTATAGATTACCTAATTAAAATTAAACGCAAACTAGTTCGATATCCGAGTGTTCAATTCTATTTCATTATTGATTTACAATTAACTGTCAATCTTGATCTGACAGCAGTTAGCACTCGCATAAAACAAACAAATTATTCGCCATGTTTGATATGAACATAGGATTATCCGATTTCATAGTAAAAAATTAAAATTATATATCGGAAGCACTTGCGTGGAAATATTCTATTATAATGAAGAAAAAAAACTACAAATATCGCAGTTTGAAAACATTTCGTAACTTCATATCTATTTAAGCGTCAAGCAATTCCTTGACATTTTCTATAATGGATCATTTAGAAATATTATTATTGTATTTACCAGGCGAAGCATCATAATTATGTTTATGACAAACCATTAAAATGCATCGAAGATAATTTAGACAAGCATTGAAACATAAACATGATTCAAACGGAAATCTTTCAAGAATCTTGAAAACAAACCCAATAGATAAAAAATAAAATATGTACGCGCGAGAGCTCTTCAGCAATGTAGATTTATTAATAACCAATTGAGTATAATTTCAGATTAATCATAAAAAACTAAAAAAAATATCGAGAGAAGCACGCTCTGCAACCTCATATATAAACCTTGGCGATGGTTGCAACACTCTCAGTCCGACTCTAGTCGCTTTGCCGCTTGGATCAGGCGCATGCACGCCGGCGAACGGAGAGGGCGAGAGAGCTTCGAGACATGTGGAGTGAGTGTGTAGTGACGTAACAGTGTACACAAACAATAGTAGCGTGGAAGTGCTAAACAATGGATACCAAAAGCTCGGTAAGTTGGAGTTGATTAATGAACCCTCGCCGTTAGATGGACCAGGTGCGATGACACCACCCCAGTTAGCTCTATAGGTTTTATCATCGCGTTTTACGGCGAAAATGTACTGAAACGTCACGTACAGCGTGACGATAAAACCTATCATGCTAGAGCCTCTGGGGCTCGATTCAGGCCCCGTAGCATGGATGGCGTTATCACGCGATAAGTGACAGGATAGAGCTTCCGTCCCTGGCTGACACCGTTCGATAGAACGAGACGACGCGCCTATCCTGTCACTTATCGCGTGATACGATCCATGCTACGGGGCCAGGATTTAAAATATAACGTCACCGACATATCATAGGGATATCCCCATTTTCATGTTTCTCTTTCGTAATCAGGATGACAGAGACATGAATAAAAGCGATATCTCTTCTGTCACTACGACAATTGGAATGGCACCCCGGGTCCAATAGCAGCCAGAGAAAAATGCGAAGACATAATATAATTATAAGATTGTAGTTAACAATGTCAAAGTGTGTATATTTTTATTTATATGGTATTTAAATTTATTTTTGCCGTCCAGGATCCATATTACAAGCTTTGCTTAGTTCGCGATTAATCGGGTAGTTCTATTTGTGTAAGATTGCCCAAAATCTTTACATTTTATCGAATTCACAAACTTAAACTTGAGTGTAGTACCAAAACACACAACGTTACAGTAATTACTAAGTCAATGTTGTTATTCATAAATTACATCCACACTATCAATAGATATTATAGAACAATATACGATAGCAGGGTTAACTAGTAACACATTGACGTTTATCCAGCGATTCGCATAATTTTGATTATTATTAGATCTTGAATAGTAAACTTTAACCGTAATTAAAATTAATTAAATATAGACGCCAGTTTATGAAACATGCTTCTAAGATCTTCTTTTTGATTAGGATTTTAGTTATAAAAACGCAAAATGTATAAAATTTAAAGCTACATCCGCTAGAACTGTTAATGGTATGCCGGAATGCAGTATCGCAAACATTCTGGACGAATCTAACCGAAAAACAACAAATGTAATATATTTTGGCGCCGCCAAACTTGATTAGATCCGCGTATTTCCAGTAAGTATACCGAAAACCAGACGACCCCTAAATCGATTGCATTATTCACATATTTGCCGATGCCACTGTTTTGTTAAGTATTTAATGATAAATATTGGATTATTGGGTAATGGTATATACTTAGAATGTGCCCTTGACCTAATTGGTTGGTACGGAACCCTAATACACACATAGGCAGCGCGTTTAAGTTTGTGTCTAATTAGAATTGCAATACATAAGGGCGTTGTACATCTGCCAGCCAATCATTTATATGAAGCAATGGACAGGAAGGCGTATGAACAGCCTTTCAAAGGAATGACAAGTGACAAACACATTAAATTCTAACTCTTATAAAATTTTGGGCGCATGAACCCAATCAGCGAATACATAAAAACGTTTTGAGGTCAATGATATGTTGTAGCGATATAAACCTATGACGGCGGCGCCTATTTAGAGATTGATTGAGTAATAAAACTTTTCAGGTTTACTAATAGAATTCCTTAATCAGGATTCTGCTGTTCTAGCAATTTAATTAACGAATCGTTCAAAATAGCAAGGATGCATACGTAAGCTAAATTAGAATCTAATGAATAACTAACAACAGACCGACAGAGTATGTCCTTGTGAAATATAAAGCGGAAGAAAAATAAATAAATAAATATTTGCGGACAATCTTACACAAATCGACCTAGTCCCAAACTAAGCAAAGCTTGTACTATGGGTACTAGACGACGATAAACATACTTATTTATATAAAGATATTAATACTTCAATACATAGAAAACATGACTCAGGAACAAATATTTTGTGCTCATCACACAAATAAATGCCCCTACCGGGATTCGAACCCGGGGACCTTTTGCTTCATAGGCAGGGTCACTACAAACTAGGCTAAAGCGGTCGTCAGCGAAAGCGACAATTGAAACAAAAGCGTCGACAAAGAGATTTATAAAAAGATCATTTTCGAAAGTAGGCGAGGCTAAAGCCCGGACAGCCATTAGGCCAGCGTTAAATGGCACAGGGACTGAGTAAAGCTGCCCTCGGCGCCGGCGGGCGCACGGCCTTCACATTTCACAAAACCCGGACTTGCCGCATCCAGCCAGTCCGGACGGTGCAATCGACTAAAAAAACTCTATGACAGAATAATAATGCTGGCCGCCAGGAAATGCGAAAAAAGTAACAGCCGTCATCGCAGTAGCTCTTTAGCCTCACGCGTAAAATTTGATTGAGATGATCGCTGAAATACGCGGCATTCTCTGAAAATCATCTGAAAAGATGAAGGGCACACGAATAGATTATTTTCTTTCATTAGAATCAATATCAAAAACATGAAATTTTCGATTTATTTTCAGTTACAAATGTCTTTTTTGTCAGTCGATGGTATTTTCGCCTTATCTTGATCAATGTTTCATGCAATAAGCAGCATAATCAGGGTCATTTCACAACTGATTGGAATGTTTGGCGTATTTATTCTAATAGTGTCAAATATTCATTATGCATTTATCTTAAGACGCCATTTCTCATGGATGAACTCTAACACTGGTCACTTTATTACCCATTTAGTTACACGCGAATTAATTATTGTACGTTTATTTTGACAGTTGAATCGAATATTCATGCGGACGGCGCCCGCACTACGTCATAACTAACAGCTAATCTAGTAGCAGTCCAAAGTTCGTTGATATCATTTTTATTCACATAACAACATAGTTTTTTGTTAAACAAAATATCTAGTAGTTTCGATTCTCAACTTAGACTCTCAACTACACTAATGAAAAACGTGTGTTTGTCCACCTAACATACGTAAAGAGTACCACTTTGAGGCTCTAGTATAAGTTTTGCCGAAACAAAACGTTACGACCACGTTCGCGTTTAGCTGTCAAACCCCATACAAATTGAGGGTAAAACGCAAACGCGATCGTAAAGTTTTGTTTCGGTAAAACTTATACTAGAGCCTCTGACCGCAAAACGTGGACCAGACATAAGAAAAATCGAATTGCCTTTAGCGTAGAGAAACCATCAAACATTAATTTTTATCGCACACGTTTATACCGGGTAATTGCTAAGCTATATAGTTACAAAGTAAACATCGATTTCGCAAAAGCCCTTAACATATTCGTGCAATTGATCACGTACAGAATAGAAACGACCGAGATTGTACAAAGAAGTATTAAGTTCAGCCATTTAATTAATTAGCTACTGTGTTGTAGTAAATCAGATACATGATCGTCTACGAACCTACCCTTATGTTCCTCTTCAAATCTACGAATGTGTCGTTTTCTAACGTTTTGTGGTTCGAAATGTTTTTATAACTTATAATAAATGCATCGTATAAAAGTTTACTTCATTAGAATAACTTTGTCAAAGTAACCTGAAAGAAAAGCTAACAATTTCGGAAGTATGACAGGTAACCACGACTTTTATGAGATTTCGATCGCAATTTGCACTTACTTGCACTACACTTAGTTGCATCAACAACTTTGCAAGCCCTCGCGCATCGTCACGGGACGGGCGTGATTACGTCACAAACGTCACACAACAATGACTCAATACGTCATTGGGTCATAATGCCATAAGCAATTATTGAGTAGGTCAGTCGGCACTTGTACTGCAAGAAAGTGCGACGCTTGTTCGCTGGCCTTATTAGGAATCGTATTGCATATGACACCTATGGGAACGCGGTCTATCAAAAAACCGACTCATCTATTAGGTGGGTAATTATTCGAACATTTTTCCCGATTCACTTTCGTGGTCACATTTTTGTTTCTGGTTACCTAAACAGAAACCATTTCTATCTAGGTTTACCGGACATTAACAAATATCCGAAAACGGCATCAAAATGTACGCCCAGTTCTTAAATAATATGTCCACGTAATGAGGTGGGTTGAAACGCTCGAATAATGACCCAGGTACAGTCAGCATCATATAAAGTAGTAAGAAGCAGCCAAATTCCCCAAATATATCGTAAGACTCCTACAGTAATAAATACGTGTCCGATATATTTGGCTACTTTGGCTGCTGCTAACTATATGACGCTGACTGTACGACTACCTACACTATTGGAAAATAATAAAAAGAAATACGTTTTTGTACGTGCAATACACTTAATTAAACATACAGTCGCATATTTTTAGGCAATTAATATCTTCAGAGGCCTACGTGACAATCTACCGCGCGACAAAGGCGACCTGACACTTTGTATATTTTGGTTCAAAACATAAATTCATCAACAACCGTTGTACTTATGTTTTTAGGAGCATTCCGCTGGCATACCCTATTATTCGTCTCTTGTTAAAACTTTACGACAATAAAAAAAAAAAAAACCAATGGATTCCTTCACTCCGGGTGTTGCGGGGAACGAGGTGGTGGATCGGCTTAGTATAGCCAATCCGACCTCTGAAGAGGCGGAATTAAATAAATAATAAATAAATAAATATTTGCGGACAATCTTACACAAATCGACTTAGTCCAAACTAAGCAAAGCTTGTACTATGGGTACTAGACGATGATAAACATACATTATATAAAGAAATAAATACTTAAATACATAGAAAACATCCATGACTCAGAAACAAATATTCATGCTCATTGCTCATCACACAAATAAATGCCCTTACCGGGATTCGAACCCAGGACCTCTTGCTTCGTAGGCAGGGTCACTACCAACTAGGCTAAAGCGGTCGTCAATTAGTTTACAATTTAGTTAAGACTATTAAAATTAACTAATTATTAGAATAAGAGAGCCAATGAGGGTGGCATTTGTAAAACCATCTTTAAATAAATAAAGTAAAAACATAACACTTTATACTCTGGGGCTTTGTACACATACATGTTTAAACGGTTATTTTATATCACCGCAACATATAAAAGGAGGAGCCAATGCATATACACTATTATGTCACTGTTCAATACAAATAACGCTGGAAACATGAATATGAGCGGGCACATAAGAATGACATAACGAGACGAGATTCCCGGCAGTTTGACCACGGCACAAAAAGTTTCAATGTCAAGGAGCCGATATTTCCGTGAAACCGATGTCCAAAACAACGCTGAGTATGACTAAATATGTGATCTTGTCATTATGTATGATACACAGATTTAGTCGATACAATAAAATTACAATAACATATTTCATCTGAAATATGAAACTATGCTCGCAACTAAAGAAAATAACTATTCTACGACTGCTAATTAATTCCCAATACTCCAGGCAAAATACGGTTTTGTAAAACATTAATTTATAATAGCGTTTTTTTTGTTGATTTCATTTGAAAATGTTATTCTAAGATGATTTAGTCAAGAATCCGACAAACTTTCCACCCGGAAGTAATTATGTAGATTTAAATGAAGCATGCATTATCTTTTTTTGTACCATTTATCTTGAATATTATAGAGCAAATGTAAATGAACCAAAATAAAGACAAAAACATTTATTAATATTTTTACTGACTTTTCAGAAGCCAGTTAACTTATAATTTTTTCGATGTCTGAAATTTTGTCGGATTTTGTTGCTGGGTAACTATTTAATTGATAATATATCCGTTACACATAAAAAATAAGCTATTATAAATTATTTCCAAAATTGTCATTTTTTCCATACAAGTTGTCAGTTCATTGCCTGGACTACAAGTGGATCCAATATAGCAGCCTCGAACCATGCGTGAGCGAACCTTTGGCCCTCCCAGTGAGCGAATTGGCTGGACAATTTGCTGTTTCGTGAGTAGCTTGGGCGCGGGACACACAACCCGTCCGGTCCCATCCGACCGCATTACCCCAACGGAAAAAAGTTCTACCCAATAATAAATCACAGAAAACACGTTAAGTGTAAGTATACGTGTGCTGCTGTAATTGTATCATTGAAGTACGAGTAAGATATTTTTATCTTGAAACGATTCTTTTTATAAACGTGTCAAGGCCGTACATTTTAATCTGGCCACGAATTCGTTGATAAATGAACGAACCGATCGGCCTGTCAGGCCGGCGGTAGCAAGGTAAACGAACTTTTTCCTCAATAGTCGAGCCCCGCCAATTTATTTACATAATACAGCACTTGACACGTACAGAGTGGTTAAATTCCTATAGAAAACCTAGAGAATGTAAACGATAGCATATGTTATGTATTTCACCATCCTCCTAGCGTTTTACCCAGTTGTGTCCTAAATGAGCCCAGGGTCCGCTTTGCCCTTCCTTCTTCAGGGTCCGATTAGGTGTTGGAACTACTTTTACGCAAGCGACTGCCATCTGACCTTTCAACCCAGAGGGAAAATTAGACTTTATTGGCATTAGCCCGGCTTCCTCACGACGTTTTTCTTCAACGAAAAGCCACTGTTAAATATCAAATGATATCTATACTATTTATTATGAAGAGGAAAAGACTGTGAGATTGTAAGTTTGTATGTAGCGTGTAATCTCCGGAGCTGCTCATTCCATTAAAAAAATCAACAGTATCGTGAACCAAAGTTAAGGAAAAAATTCCCATTCTTGCCCAATTTCCTTATCTTGCTTGCTGCTGAATCCAAATTGATGTATGATATTGGGAATAGTCGAAGTTAAAGAGTTAGTTTATCCGTATCACATTTGCTTCTTCTAAACCTACAAATTGCTAGGCACTGACCATGATATTTTTATGTGCTCAAGTGCTAAAGGGGCAGACACCCTTTTGAGAACAGAGGCGTGACTTTATGTGGTTTTTAGGTAAAGATCCGCAGACTATACGTTAGCAAGTAATTTCAAAAAATATGTTGATTAACAAAATTCAACCTGATCTAAGGTCGTTTAGTGAAACCGGACGGAGAGGTTTGGTTTAAGTCAGCGTACAAGCAAAGCTAATCGTATTCCGTCGTTGGCTGGTTGGTTGATCCATGAGACAGGTATTCAGCATAGTTTGATTTATAAGGCGACAATTGTCGATGCGGATCCGAGTTCGTATAGGAATTCCCGGCCAGAAACGGATCTGCGACACAAAAGTAACGCATGATGTAATTGCTATAATTTACACGCGACAAAGAAACGTAAAAACCATGGATTAACTGGTAACGAACTTTGAATGACCGAGACCCTGAACGTAGGATGTCGCCAAGTCGCGATATTATTCGGTATGTGAACAGAACATATTTAACAGAATGATCGAGACTTTTATAGCGTCTATATTACCTACTCGGGACAGCTAAATAGTAGAAACTTTTAATGTAGGCATAGCTACCTGCTTATATAGATCGTAGCAGTAGAACATAACGATAATAACAATAAGTAGAAGATCGCCTTCTTTGTTAATTTACCCAGATATTTCCGAATTCACAGTTAGCATTCGGGGTTTTCCATGCAGTCATAGAGGTACTTACTTAATTGTAGACATTTAAGATATCTACCTATTTAAATTACATGTGACTGTAACAACATCGATAACAGGTTTCTGGTTACGAAATATTTGGTCAGCAACAATTTTTCGCGCCACTGAACGATCAATGTTCGCAGGCGCCGTTAACGAAGGTCGTTGCTTTACCTCTTTCGAAAAAAGCACAAAGTACGAGTATGCACTATTTATTAACACATATTTCATCAAACAGATTGGATTTGATTTAGTAATAACTAGAATCTAAGGATTTTTGTTTGTCAAATATAATCTTCGACAATTTTCAAGTCGGTACTCTATTTCGTAATATGTCCTACACCTCTATGATGCTCAGAACGAATGGTGTTGGAGTCATGCGAAAGTCATAAGAGAACCGGTCTTACAATTCTAACAAGGACAAAATATTTTCTTACATTGATATCAATGCAAATAGTTGAAATAGCGATAGGCGGTGTTTTTTATTTGAATCGACACATGTAACGGTTTGCCAAACGAAGCAATGTTTCTGGAAAATACTGATGATATGTTTATTCACCGGAGATTCCGTGATCGAACTAGATTTGGACACGATATGGTTCCGAAATGACCTTAATCACATTTAACACTAGAGACGAATCTATTTGTCGTCCAGTTAACATGATAGTCAGGAAGCGTAGACTATTTCACAAAGACTCAAACCAGTCAAGGTAATGTCTTTGTAAGAAACCAGATCGACAAAACGATGACTATTCATTCCTTGTAAAGTTCAACCAGCGAGTCCATGTGTTATTACCCCGATGAATATCAATATTAAAAGGAATTAGTCGATGAGCACATAGCGGCAAAAACTAAAACAATTATTATCATTAAAAAATCTAATAAAACTAAACATAAGGTCCGGCATGTCGATTAAACGTAATATAACAGCAAATTGTAGACGTCAGCAAATGATGATATCATGATGGCGTGAGTAAACGAAGAATCCGGCTATGTAGCCCATTCCATGGCCACTTTTTCTACAATATCATACCACTAGAGTATGAGATGAGCGTTTATAGAGGCTAATCACTCTAAATAATGCAGCACGATCCTCTATCGAGATGAACCTCAAACTATTAATTAAATTCTCCACATATAGGTTCCGGAATGTATAAATTTATTACTATCAACTAGTTTGGCAAATGGTATAGTGTATTGTATAATTGATGTTTACATGTTATTGAACAAATTGGTGGCACGTGTGATTAGCAGCAATAAGCCGCAGCGACTCGATTAATCGCCGCATCAATCGACCGATTAAATTATCAACATCGGTTTATTACTAATAATGTATTAGCGAGTCATTGTCAGTCAGTAGCCGAGCAACTTCCACGGTTTTGCATTGACACGGTTCCCGTTAGCTTCATAAATACAACCAATTGAGTTCAAGGACACCCGTGAGCATCGAGTCAGTGTGACCAGCGTGAACAATGAGGCATGCGGCATCTGCAATAGCGTATTAAATATGATAATTGGACGCTCAAACGCACGTCTCCTCTCGTCATCTAACGGACAAACAACTTTTAATATTTATTTCGACCGGTTAGCCTAGGCCCTGGGTAGTCCCACTGCCTACGAAGCTGAAGGTCCTGGGTTCGAATCCCGGTAAAAGCAAATATTTTATTTAAGTGACGAGCATGAATATTTGTTTGTGAGTCTTGGATGTTTTCTATGTATTTATATCTATGTAATATATCGTCGCCTAGTACCCAAAACACAAGCTGAGCTTACTATGGGGCCAGTTCGATTTGTGTATAATTGTCCCCTAAAGGCCGGTTTACACGTATTAAGTTGTCAAGTAGTTAACTCAATTTTAAGCGACTTAATTTTAAGCAAGCGTTTACACGTTCGAATTAGTTAAGCTCTTTAGTTAGCCCGAGATGGACGCTCAACTTATACACTTGAGTAATAATTAACGAAATTGTGCCTGTCCAAACGAGTCAAGTTATAATACACGCCCACCCACTTAACCGAAAAATAAACAATTTTTTTATCTACTTGTTTACTTGCACACTAAATTTTAATTTGTAACTTATAACTAAACTAGCTTCTGCCCGCGACTCCGTCCGCGTGGAAATCGTTTATATCGCAGCTCCATACAAAGTTCAACCCCCCATTTCATCCCCTTAGGGGGTGATTTCCAGGATGAAAACTATCCTATGTCCTTCCCCGGGATTCAAACTATCTGCATACCAAATTTCATCGCAATCGGTTCAGCGGTTTAAGCGTGAAGAGGTAACAGACAGACAGACAGACAGACAGACAGACAGACAGACAGACACACTTTCGCATTTATAATATTAGTATGGATATGGATTAATTGTTTCACGCTTTAAGTCGGTTAAAATTAAGTTAAAATTTAGTTAATTACTTAACAACTTAATACGTGTAAACCGGCCTTAATACTTATTTAATATTTACAAATGCAGTTGTTTGATGGAGTACCTGCATAGATAATTTGTCATGTGCTATTGAATGGGCGCCACATACAAGAGAAATGACATACATTATCAGTAATCTACGAACGGGCGGATTCTTTCGAAAACCCAAGCGACTCATGGTTGTGTTCGCTATCGAGACTTTGGAAATTTTTCATGAGCGTGAATCAAAATCGAAACCGCGGACCGTCCGTTATCCATTGTGACATTTGCATCTCCGAAAGTGTTCCAAGAACTGAGATGCAAGGAAGAATGTGCGCTTTCACTTCTTAAGGAGAACGGTTTGGTTAGGCGTTAACTGATTATCATAGTAAATGTAGCAGCCATTGTTTGAAATTATGAAAGTTGTGTTGCGACGAGTTATCTTTTCTGAGCCGGAGAAATGAACCATTCAACTAGCACTATGAATAAAGCAATTTATTTAATCTCTTGTAACAAATGAATATTTTATGTAATCATTTCAAGAAGTGCTTAGTTGCATCATCAGGCAAAGTGCTCTCAATACTCTTGACAATGAATACACGAACAACACGAACTGTTTGTTTTGCACTATTTTATAATTATACGCGGAAGGACTGAGTTGACAAGGCGTTTTATCATATAGAGCCGCAGATCTTAAGTTACATAATCATACAAATTGTACTTTTGCATAGAAACCTTTTGAAGGTTTCCAATCGAAGACATGTTCTGCCGACAGCGAGTTAAAAAAATCCTCCACAAGTGATTACCACTCGGAATTTTCTGTTAAACGTGTCATGAATTAATCCCTCTGAATATGCTACGGTATGTTATGAAACATAGCCACTTTTAACAATCCAACGACACTTCACACGATGGTAACTCCGACAAAAACGCGTAGGTACCTAAGATTCGTTTTCATTCGGTGCCATTGTTGAAATTAGTAATCTGTTCGTGAGATTTGGGAGTAGGTACAACAACACTGTTAATAAGTTCCGTGATTACGGTAAACCGTTATGGACACGCGGCGCATGCATCAGCGGCTGTTGATTCGTGAAGATTATCGCGATTGCATAACAGCAGTGTATACAGCATCAGTAAATTCAGTACATTCACTTTAACGAGACCCCCGCGTCTTGCCGATTCGTGAGAATGAACCGTTGATACAAACACTATCGCATTTTTTGTAGTTATATTTTGTATTAGACTAGAGAGGCTAGCTGCGCCCTAGCGTCGATTTGTACGTGTAAAGTGCGGCTGTTCACCTGGTAATTACTTAAATATAGTTCATGCTTTTCATATATTTGCGACACTTAAACTACGCTACAACGACCACTAAAACTGGAGGCTCTGGTTTAGATGATATGTGCCCATGTAATATAAATATCATAGTATAGGTCTATCAACAATTTTCTTGATGTTATTGTGTCACGTTAGCCAGAACAGAACATGACAGTTTCATAGAAAAACTGTTACATCACAGACTTCTGACATGCTTAGATTATATTGCCAGTAAAAGGGGTTACAAATGTCAATAAAAACGTACGTTTGGTGGATAAATCCAGTTGTGTGTCAGGAAGTCCCTGGCTCGAATCCCGGTAAAGAAATTTATTTGTGTGATGAGCACGATTATTTGTTCCTGAGTCATAGATGTTTTCTATGTATTTAAGTATTTATTTATCTATATAAGTACTTATATCGTCGTCTAGTACCCATAGTACAGTACAAGCTTTGCTTAGTTTAGGACTAGGCCGATTTGTGTAAGATTATCCCCAAATATTTATTTATTTATATTCGTTTCACCGCTACAGCTGTGGTTCAGGCATTGCTTTGTCGCTTTTCATATCTAAATACTGGCAACGTAACCTGCGCTGTGACTAGACTGTCTCGCCCTGCATGTTTCACAACAGCTGTGCACCTGTTATTGTGTTAACTGAACCGTTACAGTACGTAGGCAGTCTGCTCTAAAAAATAAGCATATTATCGCCCATTGACGGCACACGATTATCGTCATTCAATTGTCTACTGTTGCAACGCTCACCTTCAACGGATCGCGCGTCACTTCCTATATTAAAGTGGTATTTAGTGTTAGCTATAGTTGAAGAGATGTGACGTGGTGTAGGTATACTATATCCGTAATGGTAATACGATGCGCAAAACGCCGGGTTCGGAGCCAATATACAGCACTAGCCTTCGCCCGCGACTTCGTTTGCGTGGACTCGAGATAAAAACTATCCTATTTTTGAATCCAGACTATAAACTATCTTCGAGCAAAATTTCATCCAAATCGTTTGAACCGTTTAAGCGTGATTGAGTAACAAACATCCACACTTTCGCATGTATAATATTAGAAGGATAAATAATTGTTCCAGACTTTTATGCTGATGTGATGGATCGTGTATGTATAGAGAAGAGGTTTTCTCAATGGAAGAATATAAGGATAACGTTGTAATCATTGATACCCATAAAGGCGTAAAAGCACGAATCAAATCTTGGCAAACAATAATACAGCCTGCCTGATGGTAAGCAGATACCTTAGCCTTTGGTCGCATGCGACTTTAAAGGAGTAACAAGCACGTTGCCGACCTTTTTTGGGTATGAGGATTCAATGTGTTCACCCTAGTAGCTTCTCTTGCTATTGGTATATTTTCACGCTCACCCTACACGAACAGAAATAGCCTTATCTCAAATAAAGCTTGCCCATCACGTGGCGACGCAAATACGCAGGTCCAATGCAGTCCATGAGCACGTGGTCGGTACATGTTTGTGCACACCTGCTTGCTATTCACAACACTAACAATCAAAAAAAAAATTACCTACTAAATAAATACATTTCACCTCAGGTAAGTCGGACGACCGATTCGGTGGCATCGATTACGCGTTTGTTATTACGAATTCCGGAATCAAGTCAAGAGGTGTTAGAGAACAATTAGATAAACTTCTCAAAGTAGTTAATTCCGCGTTTCTAAATTTCTGTTCGCATGTTTCCTCACTCCTCTGCTTCATTCATAAAAAATGGTCCAGTATCAGATTTCACTATCGCTATTTCTTCCTATCGCATATTTTCTCACTTAATATCCTTCCTTTTATCTCCCATTCTATTATGCTATTCCATAAAGTCTCCGTTTTATAAATACAACGTTATAAAGTAAACAGACTAAAATGGGCACAGAGGTTTAGGTTATGTCATATGTCAGGTTTGGAGCGGCCCGAAAGGCCAAAGGACGCAGGCTGGGGAAATATGTGACAGGGAAAACTACAATTCGAATAACTCAAAAGTGAAACAAAGCGAATGCTCATAAAGATGCACAATGTCCAAACACGAGTGTGGAAAAACGCGAATAGAAAATTCGCTACGAGGAATTAAGCCGTTCATGGGATTCGATCTAGTTACTCACATATGGTGTGAACGGTGACGCGAGGTGAAACAAGTTGTGAATAGCAAAGCAGGGGTACACAAACGTGTACTTACCACGTGCTTATTGTAATTATAAACTGAATCATGAGCACACATCCGCGACTTACACGTGCCGACGAGTCCGTGCGATATCCGTGCTTAATTAAATGGTTACATTATATTCAAATTATGTGACCGGCGGTGATTTATCTCTGTTTATTGTGAAGTTGAGTCGCTGTCTCGGGATATCCCAACTAAAAGTCAAATTGAGAAATAAAAACAAAATATCTTCGTTCCGATCAGATGACATTGATATGCTCTCCGAAATATTAGACACTTTAGAAATAAAGCAAATGATTGTCTCAAAAGATTTGTGATGTCTGATTTCTCATGAACCCCATCATCTCACTTCTGACAAAAAAATAAAAAATTAGGAATTGAATTTTTGATCATTTTCGAAATCCTTTAGTAAACGAAGGAGATCTCACGCAGCCTAATTTCTCATTTTTTTGAGTCTTTTCTCCAGAAGAAATTACAACGATAGACCATAATCTTTTATAAGAAATGCCTATTAAGGTCATGCAATGCAAAACTTTGCGAATACAAGTTGCATTATAAACGTACGTAAACATTTATCGCGATTAAGCGTTAAATCTTAAACTCTTCAATAAATATTTAAACTTCAAACACTAATACAAATCTGTTGTGACTCAAAATCTTGAACAGCGAGACAACATTGGCTAATGTTTTACCAATAACGAAGGTACACAGTTTCCACATCGCAGACAAAGGCTAGGACGGCCGAGTTCCCACCTGTTTTATCGTAGCTCTATAGTCTAGTTTGGACAAAGTGCGTGTATATCTAGTTATCGTTGGATCTATTGGCGCAATGAGGGTTTTCAGAAATCAGAAATAACGCTACGCCATAGCACCCTCCTGTACTTCCCATTTAACCCATATAGTTGGGACGCGATCGATATCGCGTCTACGGCAACCAATGTTCAGAAACTTAAATGGAAATGGGCTGGTCATGTCGCCAGATTGCAGGACAAGAGAAGGACGCTCCAAACAATAATATGGAGGGGCCCAGGCGATAAAAGGAAGAGTGGTCGGCCATTGACACGCTGGGCAGATGCTATTGTAGGGTCCGGGGTCCAACTGGGTTTGGATGGTTCGAGAGAGAAACGCGTGGCAGTCTCTGGAAGAGAGGTCGGCCATTGACACGCTGAGCAGACGCTATTGTAGGCTCCGGGGTCCAACTGGGTTTGGATGGTTCGAGAGAGAAACGCGTGGCAGTCTCTGGAAGAGAGGTCGGCCATTGACACGCTGAGCAGACGCTATTGTAGGCTCCGGGGTCCAACTGGGTTTCGAGGGTTCGAGAGAGAAATGCGTGGCAGTCTCTGGAAGAGGCCTTTATTTACAAGCTTTATATTAACTTGACCTGTTCGTATGTAAGTTGTCCGTCAAAATTTGCAATCCATTTTTCAGTCACTTGTCGTTATCCGATAGAGCGGCAATTTTAGGTATTAGTATAGTTTGGATGATAATTCAATATTATGGTACCATCGAGCTGATCTGATGATGGAGATAGAAGGTGGCCATGGGAATTCAGTATTTAACCGACGTAACCACGTGGAGTTTGGGCTCGTTTGAATCGTCTCAATGAGTAGTTGATGATGGTATACAGAAAAGTACAGGCGGCAATAAAAGCTTGTACCAAAAATGTAATTTTTGACTGAAACTTATTTTCATTAGCTGGCAAATTTACACCATCCATAGTCATCACGAGAGTGAGGTGACAAAAGAGGGTTGCCGAGTTTTCTTAAACCTTTATGGAATAGTAATCGACGAAGATTATTTTCGTGCTGTGTTAACCCTGCCTAACGCAGTGTAGCATAAATAGAGTATGTCGCAAATCGTAACATGAATCATCATTCATATTACGAACGGAATAATTAGGTATCAGATTAACCGTCTCGTCGATCGGACTAAAGCCTCATACAGAGAGCGAAAGCGTTGGAGCGTGCCATAATGTTTTCAATAGCGCCCGTTGTGTCGCATACCGTAACGCCTGTAAGACCGGTTGTGTGCATTTGGCGAAACATTTTACAACACGCCCCCCACTTGGAGGTGTACTCCACTCCGTCCCACTGATATTCACTAAGGAAACATTACAAAATAACTTTCTTACAGGGGCCTTTACATGTCTCATGGACGGCCAAGGAAAAAAACGTGGACCATTTGTAACATGTCGTTGTGACGTTTGCTTTAGGTGCACCAACGATCACATCCCACCATGATCATCATCTAATAAAGGAGCCCGGGGTCCGCTTTGACACCTAATCCCATGATTTGGCATAGGTAGGCACTAGTTTTACGAAAGCGACTGCCATCTGACCTTTTAGGCCAGAGGGAAAACTAGACCTTATTGGGATAAGACCGGTTTCCTCACGATGTTTTCCTTCACTGAAAAGCTAACGGTAAATATTTCGTACGTAAGTTCCGAAAAACTCATTGGTACGAGCCGGGATTCGAACCCACGTCCGCCGCTTGACAGCCGCATGCCTGAACCACTAGGCTACCGTAGCTCTCATCATCACATCCCACCATAACATACCTAATATCTTATTCATCAAAGATGGAAAGGAATATTAACACAGAGTGTACTTAATTAGAATTTAGGATTAGTTACGTGACGATTTAGGTTCCTACCTACATTATCCCAAGTACTAAATAAATGCTAAGAACTAATTGAGTTATGCATTAACAAATTTCGTTGAAATTGGAAGAGACTACGAGGACGAACCTGCCATTATTGCAACACCATCCATACAAAGAGTCCGACGAGGCTTCGAATGCCTTCTAAGCGCGGCGTACATTTTATCACGTCCTAATCAAACTTAACTTAACCCGCCTTTTAGAGTTAAAGTTCATGTTTACAATTTAGTAATCCTCATTACCCGCGTAAATATACGAGAACAAACGAATATAAACAACCTTGACCTTGTCGAGGCTATAAAAGAAATTCATTAAGATACAGGCATACCTAAAATGCCTATCCATCATATAATCAAAGCAACAAAGAGGACCATGAAGCCGAAAGCAAAGCAAAGATTTATTGCGTCAGAGGCCGGCGAAACAAGACCGCCAATAAAGAGAACGCGAACCTTGAATACCGTATCTGACAAAATCAATCGGACTCTGAACAAAACTTGACCCAAAAATGTAATTGATGAAACTCAACAGACAAAAGTACTCAGTGTTAAACACTTGTGTATGTTAATAGTGGTCGAGATTCCGCAGGCATAAACAAAAGCTAATGTTTCTATTCACGTGAATAGAACTGGTATTGGCACTATTGGCCGTCAAACAAAGATGCTCCGCCAATCGCCAACTGACCATCTAAAACCTTAGTGAAGTCCAAGTCAATTCTACACGAACGCAATCCAACCTAAAGTTAAAACAGAATCGACTGTAATCAAACCCATCACCAATATCAAACTAATTCTTAAAAATTCCTGAATGTCCTTATTCGTGTCGTGAGTCACGACGTTTGCCTAAAACAGAAAATCTTTACAATAATGTAACGCAAAAGAACTAGGACAAGTTGTTACCAAGACGACACTAATCTACAAAAGGCGACAAGGAAGAATCGATAACTAGGCACAAGCATTCGTAACTAACACCTACGCCTATTTGAGTTACACAACAACATAGGTAATACGTAGTTTTTATGACAACACTTTTGTTCATAAACCACAAACAAAGGTTCTTTTATTCGTGCATAAATCAAGCGTGGACAACGCCCATTCCACGTTTGGCCTCAATTTCGTTTTTAATCATTTTCATGTACCTATTTCTACACGTCTCCCAAAACTAAAATACTACTTAAAGATTTACAATAAAATAGTGGCTTATTTTTTTGTTTAGTATTAATTTCAAAACGTTGTATCATACATATCCGCATCGATATTAAATGACGCATCGAAATAGGTAAACTCCGATATCAAGATTATCAAGTTCCAAATTAAGATGCTATCAACGGCATGCCCGATTAGTAGGATTAAATGGACCATTTGAAGAGATCCGCAATATTAATGGTACGTGTAACATGAGTTTATTAATTACCTTTTTTTTAACTGGTTAACAAAAAACTCAGGACACCGACGTTAATGAATGGAAGTGGCTGTAGTGTAATTCAAAATAAAAAAAATATGATCGATAGATTTTAAGATTCTTGGCCAGCTTAACTCACTCAATTAAATGTTCTATGAAAGTTCTCCGTTGTGACACGAAACATAATCATACAATTACGGTAAATTTTTGTGTTACTTCGGAACTTTGTTCACTTCTTCAGTTTGTATGGCTAACTACCGACTAACCAGGCTAACTACTGGCCAAGAATTTGGCCCTTACCATTTCCAACTATGCTTTAATAATTCTCAGTGACGTAAGAAGTACTCTGACTGATGTATTGCCCCCTGTTTATTTATACGTGCAGAACTAGGCTTTGACCTAGATAGAAACAGTCATCTCGACTAAATATTTGCATACTCTAGAGAAGTTCTAGCTCACTGAAATTACATGCAAAATAATTATGTAAAAAACAGTGTCGAGTGGCCCAAGATAAAGGTCGAACAAATGTACTAGGCAACAAATTGAGGACATGTTATGGGTGAGGACCAAATTATTGGCCAATAGTTAGCCTGGTTTGTCGGTAGTTAGCCATACGAGCTGAAGAAGGGAAAAAAGTTCCGTTGTGACACGAAAATGAACCATACAATACCATGGTTAATTTTCGGGACGGATAACTTTCATAGACAATTTAATTGAGTCAGTTAAGCTGGCCGAGAATATTGTCCTTACGTTTTTAACGCATTTTGCATAGGTAAAAAAACGTTATTTTAAAAGTAAATGTGTTGAAATAGACAAATGCAAATAAGCATCACCGCGTTCATCATAATCTCGGCACGGTAATTTCCAGAAATTCAGAATCAAAGCTAAATTCGCACGATATAATCGCAAGTTTACGCTAGCCGAGTCTTAAATCAATTACAAGTAATTGTGTTGTGTTGTTGCAGCTTAGTTCACACGAGTGGCACATCCCGCGTCCGTCCTTGTCTGGCAGCAGCGACTCGCGGTCGCGAGGCGGCTCCGCTTCCAGCCAAGGCTCTTCCAGCAACCACAGCACCCACGTAAGTATCTACGTCACCGTCATCATAACCTAACCCATTACGAAAAAAAAACGATCTTTTTACACCTGCGTTCAACTAAAGGTGACCAGTAAAAAGAGCGTTTTTTGCAAGAATCAGGTAATAATGGAAGGGGTCAATAAACGAATTACAAATTGCTATAGCCGTGTCCGGTATGCTCGTTTCGGTTCTTGTAAGACATTCCTGACGCGTGATAGGATCCCATATTTTAGGAGCTGACAGCTAATGATCGACTCGCGAAGGTACAACGATGTTATTTATTACTACAATTAGTATCCCACTTCGCATTATTGTTAATACTACGTCAAAATGACCTTATTCAGTACTCAAACTAATAACCTTTTAGTTACCAGACGGCGATTTGATATTATGTTGTAACGCGCAAGTGAACGGGTTGGCTTCATCGTTAAGTCGTTTGATGAGCGAGAATATAAAACCTTTTACTGCAAATCAAGTCCACTTCCTGGTGCAATTGGAATCGAATTAATGCCAACCCACTCTTACCAGTTCTGCTTTAATATTACGTCTATTATAATATGTTAATATGTGATCCGCATTTTTGCAGAGTGTATCATCGGGCTCCCTGCTGCTTAGCGCTGCGCACCTCGCTCGCATGCACGGGAGGAGCACAACGGAGCATCAGCCTCATCCCACCAGATTAGGCAGTTACGGCCGTAAATCAAACTTTTCTGAGGCTGCCGTTGTGACCATCCCCGAGGAAACGAAAGACTTATCGGAGAATTGCTGGACAGACGTGAAACGCGCGCCTGAAGCGGACACGGCGTCCATAGCCAGCTCTACCCATTTCACGGTCGTCAATGGGTTCACGAAGAATCGACCTACGAAGGAACCAAAGTCCTGCTGCTGCAGCCACTCGCACCAGATCACTGTCCTCGTCATATCGATGACGATATTGTTCTCTGCGTGCATTCTCGCTGCTATATGTTTCGTTGAAAGTAAGTGTTGAACAATTTTGTTGAGTGTAATCATGAAACTTAAGCTGATAAATGATTAAAAAATAATGTAGGTAGTTTTGTGTTAGAGCACTGTGTGTGGTTTGTTGACTACCTAAAAAAACTGGCCAAGTGCGAGTCAGACACGCGCACAAAGGGTACCGTACCATTATCTATAAAAAAGGCAAAAAATCACGTTTCTTGTATGCGAGTTCCCTTAAATATTTATTTCATTCTGTTCTTTAGTGTTTGTTGTTGTAGCGGCAACCGAAATACATCATCTGTGAAAATGTCAACTATCTATCACGGTTCATGAAATACAGCCTGGTGACAGACGGACAGACAGACAGACAGAAGGACAGGGGAGTCTTAGTAATAGGGTCCCGTCTAACCCTTTCGGTACGGAACCCTAAAAAAGTATGGATGCCTAAATCCAACAATATCGAATTGGAAATTCGTTTATATCGCGGTATGGATCTAAGTTTTGAATATCTGGAAAAGGCCAAAGGGAGTTAGTTCCACACATATTATATGCGAACGCAATAAAGCTATGTAAGGATGTATGCTTGCCTCGGCAGCCTAAATACTTCCATCCGATATGGCCAAACGAGATGTACATAGATTTGAATTGAGCTAAGGAATCGTGGATTGGTCGATTATATAATGTTACCGCATAGCCAGCATGGAGTTTACCAATCTACAACATTACTTGGCTGTTCCACATAATGTCGTGTGTCGCTGGACGGATGATTTCGCTTAACTTATCTTTCACAAATATAACTAACTTTAGTCATCATCATAGCTACGGTAGCCGGTTCAGGCATGCGGCTGTCAAGCGGCGGTCGTAGGTTCGAATCCCGGCTCGTACCAATGAGTTTTTCGGAACTTATGTACGGTATATTTACCGTTAGCTTTTCGGTGAAGGAAAACATCGTGAGGAAAGCGGTCTTATCCCAATAAGGTCTAATCTGCCCAGCAGAAACAGAGAACTTCATTCGCTTCGCTCGCTTGTTCAATTATCTTCTTGCGTCAGTATCCAAATACCTAATTATGTTCATTCTAGAACGAACACTGTAAAATAATATTTCGTCAACCAAAATATAAAACTGCAAATTAGTTGTAACATTGCAACAGCCATACTAATATTATAAATGGGAAAGTGTGTCTGTTACCTCTTCACGAATTTGGTATAGGGATAGTTTGAGTCCCGGGGAAGATGATAGATAGTTTAGATAGATTTTATCCTGGAAATCATTCCCTAAAGGGGGTGAACAATTTTAAGGAAATACGATATAAACGAGTTCCACGTGGACGGAAGCTAGTTACACATGTAACTCAATAAATATGCAATATTCACTCATTTTTCGTTTTGTTTCAGTGAGAATGCGGAAGGAGACTGGCATCTACAAATATTCTTAGACGAAATTGTAGCCCTAAGTATCTGAAACCGCACGATCCAAGCTGGTTCACTTATGTAACTCTTGCGTATTGCAATGTGAACATTATTTCGAACAGAACAAGGTTGCTTTAGCAGTTACACAAGTGAGTCAATATTGACAGTAAGCAGTGCTGCAGCGCGTCATAGTATTATAAATTTAATTCGTATTTAATAATAGCGACACTTATGCAGGTACAGACGACAACACAGTTAACTGACCATCCTCTATTTATATATTTAGAACCTTATTACAATGCACATAAAGTGCACGGATGGTCAGTTAGCTGTGTTGTCGATAGTACGTACACCTATTGTATGCATAGTTTGTGAAATATACCATCGTATACTTCGACATATAAATTGGGAACAGCGGCGCTACCACGAACTTCGAAAGTCGAAGTTCGAGTATTTCCATCTCTATCGCACTCCCTTAATCGAGTGACAGGGATGCATGTATTACGAACTTCGACTTTCGAAGTTCGTGGTAGCGCCGCAGAGCTACGGTTCTACAATATGAATTAAGGTAAGGTAAGGCAGGGGAGAACTCCCAATGTCTTTACAAATGCAGTCTTCGTGGTTATTTAGCTGGGTTTCCAATTCGTATTCGTAGTATCAAAGCTTTTAACCAGTGAACATAGATAAAGAAAGGAACAATATACGTACTCTTATTTAAAGTCTATTTTTTTTATTCCGTAGACTAAAATGACAACCACAAATGTCAAACGTAGAAATAATATGACCAGCTATATACAGCTATATACAAACATTTGATATCGGTTTGTGAATAACCGATAAAATCTTAAAGTAATTTTAGTTTCAAAATAAACAATAAATAAAATCTACTCACAAAATGATACGAAATAAACAATAAATAAAATTTACTCACTACTAATGGCACTCCAACATTTAAAATGGCATTGATGTATTGCCGACCTGACGCGATGCCATTTTATACGTACTCTTATTTAAAGTCTATTTTTTTTATTCCGTAGACTAAAATGACAACCACAAATGTCAAACGTAGAAATAATGTGACCAGCTATATACAAACAGTGCTGATCTTTGATATCGGTTTGTGAATAACCGATAAAATCTTAAATTAATTTTAGTTTCAAAATAAACAATAAATAAAATCTACTCACAAAATGATACGAAATAAAAAATAAATAAAAATTACTCACTACTAATGGCACTCCAACATTAAAAATGACATTGATGTATTGCCGACCTGACGCGACGCCATTTTGGTTTACGTATTTGCCATTCGTTATTTTACTCGTATAGTGATCGGATGTTTTCAGTGCGTGTTCTCTCGTCTTTGTTGACTTATTTTGTTACGTTTGTTGAATTTAACTAGTTATTTTTGTTACGATTGTTGCATTATTAAAATGGTAACCTTTTTACCTACACTATATCACCCTTTTTAATACCTCTCCTAGAGTCCCCTTTTAGCACGTCACGGATTATCCATTCATTGTGTTACAGACGCTTCATCAACAAATATAAGTACCTCCCAATCGTTTATTTTCGGTTAGTACCGGTTTTAGCACATCACTATTTATAAGACGTAAAAAACTAGCAATACATGAAATGTCATTTTAGTCTACGGAATAAAAAAATTGACTAGGTCGAATGCAGAGTAAAATAGAAGTCTGCAAAGATGTGCATATCAACATGCATGGTGCATCATCATGTCAGCCGATAGACGTCCACTGCTGGACTTAGGCCTCCCCCAAAGAGTGCCACAATGACCGGTATGGTGCATACTTAATCTTATTTGCTATGTGATGCGGTGTACTTTATAAAGCTACATATTATGTAATGATAATGATCGAATCATGGATGTAGAATATACTTGTTACCGCCATTTTCCCATTGAGACAAAAGTAATAATACTTCTTAAACTACATATGATAGAGTTGAAAAGTTCTATGTTGCTGTAGTTTTTTGATGTCTGGCTAAAAAGATGTATAGAAAAGGAGTTTTTTTTTTGCGTAAATTCGCAATGAATACTCGAACCGTGTTAAATGTACACTGGTTACAAAAAAATGTGCAATATAAATTCATTATAATCATTAACCAGTAACTTATTTAGTTAAATTTAGCGAAATATATTTAAAAATATGATTGGTGTTATATTATTTATGTACTGACATTTGATTGTTGGTTTCTAGGGTGAATTAATGATGTCCGTAGTTTAATGAAAAGGGATCAATAAAATAGAATAGAATAATTGATTGAAAACGTATTTTAAAGACATTGTGACTATGCTATTATGTAAAGGTGCGTACGAATTAGAGCAACCTCGGGTTGAGGCACGCACGTTGTCTTAATTTGTACGCGCTAACGCGCGGTGAGCGAGCAACGCGCGAGCGACGCGCGGGGAGCTACCTAGAGTCGGTCTTTTGCCCGTGCTCAAAGGCGCCTCAGTGTGCGTGCCTCGCGTAAATTGGACGTGTATCCGAGCGTGCCGCGGACAGAACGATGTAATTTGGTAAAGTAAATGTGCACCACATGAATTACGACTTTTGTACAACTGTTTCATCCACCACAAAGTCGATTTCCTCTTCTTTTTGGTAATAATTAGGTGAATTGCGATAAACGCAGCCGCGACTGTCATCGTGTCCGACGCCATTTTGAATGACACACAATGGCGGCTCGCCGCGAGGGCGCTGCCTCGCGCGTGTACCAAATTGGCTCGCAAGCAGCTCCCCGCTCGGGGCGAGCATGCCTCAGGCTGAGCCGCTCAAATTCGTGCGCAGCTTAACATTCCTGGATAATACAAGAGCCTGAACTATGATTCCCCATGTAACAGGAAAAAAATGTAAAGTATTTTGATGATTGCTAAGATGGAACATGTTAGTGACACTAATTATAATCATTGATGTCTGCCTACCCCTCCGGGAAACACGCGTGATTATATGTATATATGTATTTTTTTATTATGATGATTTCTGTACATGTTCTGTTTTCATCGCGAATCAATTATTCTATTCTGTTTAAATACATACAATAAAGATTGAAAAATGAAGTCTTAATTAATGAATCTTTAATACATTGGAACCTTTTTTCAAGCACGTATTGTTAATATTTCAGTGATAATAGTCCGCAAGCCCACTCCCAATACACCTAAAGGTGTCAACTTTGACGCCGTCTGCCAAGTATTATATAAAAAAATCAACAATTATAGTAACGAGCGTATTATCCGCCAACAAATTGTCCTCAGAGGCTCTAGTATAAGTTTTACCAAAACAAAACGTTACGACCGCGTTTGCGTTTAGCTGTCATATCCCATACAAATTGAGGGTAAAACGCAAACGCGATCGTAAAGTTTTGTTTCGGTAAAACGTATACTAGAGCCTCAGTTTGGCGGAACTTTATTTGTTAAACTAACGTATAAGATAAAGATAAAAAAGTACTCCCGGCCATTTCAGGACTGACAGACTTAGGTTTACTCTCTCTACGATTAAAGGGCACATGTCTCGTACAAATGTTGGCCGGAAGTTAAAGATTTTCAAACATTCTGCCATTTTTTTTTTTCTGTTCTGCACTACTTTCTCGACCTGCTGCCATGCATTTTATCAGATTGTTATGAGACCTTGGTGTATTGGCAGTGGGCTTACGGACTATAATTCAATAATACATACAATTTAAGGTCATCACCGTACATTAGTACCTACTTAGTTACGTTTCACAATGTTACTTATATTGTTCTTTTGTTCTCAATATAATCAAGGACACTACCTGAACTATACCTAATCTCTAGTAAAGGTCTCAAGGTAAAATCAGGTGTAATTTAATGGTGTCTGATGGTTTTGCCCTTTAAAGTGGACCTCTCAAGGTAAGCGGAAAGTTGTACATTTTCGTTGGCTACATGAAAATTTGCATCTTTTAAAAATAACAATACATAGGGTAAATCGCCAATAACTGGCCACCCATCAATAACTGGCCCTCTTATGCTAAAAATTAACTCTGTTCCTCTAAAACAGAATTCAATTTACTATAACGTGGCCAGCAACTAAAAAATAATTCTATTATAGGTGAATAGAGTTAATTTGTAGTATGAGGCCAGTTATTGGCGATTTACCCTACTTTCATTAAATTTAAGTTGTCAAATATAAGGAAGAACTGTGATAAAATTAAACAGAATATATCCCTACAACATTGACTAAATATTTTAATAGCCTACACCTCCCCAAATTCCTCTGAATTCGCATATTTAACAGTGGTAAATAGTGACATCTAGCGTAATCAGCTAGCATGTTGACCATATCGCCCGTAACCCATTACGGCCCTGCCAAGCGTCAACATTAGGTATTTTAAGCCACGCCCTAACACCCGCCCGCGTCCTGCACCCCGCATTAAAAGTTTCGTATTTATACAATGTTACACACACAAACACACGCGTTCCGCTCACGTCACGTCACCTAGCGTGACAGTAGAGAACGAGGTAAGTACTATGACTTGACACAGGAAATTTATACAAAAATAAGATAGATAGCGTGCATTCATCAACACGAGTCATTAAAATGTGTACTAATACGTTCATTAATATCAGTACAATGACAGACACATACATGTAGGCAAACAAGCAGCCACAAATATCTATACACATGTTTATCATATACATGCGACCAAAGTAGGAGTCGCAAAAATCTACTCACGTATGTCATAAACATTTGTACAACACAGAGGTAAATAATATGTAAACAGTCAAGGTCAAGAATATCTATGCACACATGTGCCATGTATATGTAAACATACAAAAGTCATAAATATCCACACAGAAAACAATATTCAAATTTGACTTGAAATTTGACGCTCATCGAGAAGAGATCAGTTATGTCATGCGATACATTCGTCCCTTTCATTTCGGTCCCGACGTCATGGAGTCTTCATCTGTTCCTTTGAAAATTGCTTATTACACAATTCTATATATTTAGACTTTACTAGACCAAGTGTAGAGTAAGTTGTGGCAGATAATTCATTGTATGTACCAAAATAATGAAATATTCGCTGAATATGATGTGACATTATGAGCATGAAATGAGCGTCGTAGCGACGCTGTAGTTCAGTTCCTTTGCTCATATGAAAAAAAAAACTAGAGGGTAGTATGGAGATGGAGTAAAAGTATGTGTTTACAGCGGTAGCCCAAAAGTTGCTATAGAAACACGGAAATTGAAGCAAGTCCCACTTTTCAGATGGACTTGTTTAAATTATTTTTGTGTATTGAAATTTCCAAAGAAAAATACTAAGTCACTCGCAAAATCTACAATTTATCACAACTTGTAGGTAAATGAAAATATTTCTTATTTATCTGACTGCTCTGTTATAAGCTGTGATATTCTGTAGAACAAATTTGACACTTTAATTTAGGTATCAATACGGCCAGTATTTTTCAATCACAACACCCCATAGAAACAATTTCAGCAAAAAGTTTTAATGTGAAGTAACTGATTAGCACACATTATAAATTTATTGCGCATGTGTGAGTGCGATTCTAGGAGCGCCCAAGCCCATTACAAAACGACCTCCGGCACGTTTTGGGTTGAATGGCGCCGTAGGCCTACATATACTGGTGTATAATTATATTCGTAATATAAAAAGGCTCGAAGACGGCCGGTCGCCGAATGGACTCAATGGGTGGTCCGCGCGTCAGAGACAAACTTACGCCAATACCGTTTGACATACAAGGAAACAACATCCTCAGAAAGGGGCGTTTGCTATCAAAAACGCGAAATCAGTAATGATGGGATTATTATAAATATTATTATGAAGGAAGTATATTTTATAAAATCAGATTCAAGACGAGTAAAAGATCAACATTTCAACGAAGTTTCGCCGCTTGATATCATGTTGCTAACGTACACTGGTTAAAAATCTAAAAATTAGGACGCAACTTTGGATTTTTTTTTCTATAGAGGAAATTTTAAGCAATCGTGTATCGATCTGGTTGGATCAACAAACATATAATCAAGAATCATATATCTGAAAATCAGGCCTCATTGTCTGCTAGTATGGTCATAACGGCGTTTCAAACAACTCGATATTTTTCAATACAGCCCCTTAATACAGAGTGTACCAAAAATGGGGTGTGAACAGATCAAGGACATAACAGGTATCGTGTTCTGATAAGAAAAAACTAAGTTTTTTTTTGACGCGTTGTTTTACATTTGTATAGAGCAGGTCGACCCAGACAGCCAACGCTTCATAAAAAAAAAAACGTAAAAAAGAAAGCGTAAAAAAAAAGTTCACTTAGTTTTTTCTTATCAGAACACGATACCTGTTATCACTTATCATAATCATAATCATTTTTATTGCAACCATGGTATTAAAGATCTTAAATAAAAAAAAACAGTTCCACATGGGCCCTGTTACCCATTGATCGGTTCATCACACCCCATTTTTCGTACACTCGGTATATAAGCTAGCCGGTACCCTAGCGGTTCAGGCATGCGGCTGTCAAGAGGCGGTCGTGGGTTCGAATCCCGGCTCGTACCAATGAGTTTTTCGGAACTTATGTACGGAATATTTATCGTTAGCTTTTCGGTAAAGGAAAACATCGTGAGGAAACCGATGGATTCAAAATAAGGTCGTTTTTCCCTCTGGGTTGGAAGGTCAGATGGCAGCCGCTAAACTAGTGCCTATGTCAAATCTTGGAATTCGTTGTCGAAGCGGACCCCGGGCTCCTTCAGGGCACAACAGGGAATAACGCTAGGATGTTTTAACAAATATCCGTACAGTCATCAGCAGAAGTTGCTAAGCAGTTCTAGTGCTCAAAATGATCTACACACGAACTCTAAATATCAAGACAATAAGGATCTGTGTAGGTAATTTTGAGCGTGTTATTTTGCTTAGCTACTTCTGATGTTGACTGTACAGTGAACCAAGAAATTGGTCTGCTATTTTCAACTTTATTTATTGACTATAAAGGTTCATCTTAGGGGCGATCAAAGCTCACAAACGCCGTTGGCTTGGTCACCTGGATCATACCGAGGCCGTCCGGAAGGTCGACGTCCTGTCGGACGGCCAAGATACCGCTGGAGCGACATGGGCCAGGCAGATCTGCGCGAGCGCCAATGTGCATTAGCAAGAGTTCGCGCAGAACCTAGAAAAATGGCGCACTCTCGTGTCGGACGCCATGATTCATTTTGGATCGCTGAGCCAACGGAGTAAGTAGTAAGTTTGTGAGGTTAAAATGTGACAGAATACTTTATGAAACTCGTCCTCATTTATAACTCGTTACTTTCTAAACTTGCTTACAATTTCGAAACGAGTACGAGTTGGGAACAGAAATAATAGGGGTGTAGACACTAAATAAAATAATCAATAATGTTGTATTTTCTCGAAAAAGGATTAAAAATGTGTCATATGGAAAAAAGCAACGAGGTAAAGAGGGGGTATGTACTGTCCCTTTTCCGCAAAACGCACCTGAAACGATTGTCATTTACTATGGCGCTCGCAGATTGTGACGTCGCTATCTGCGAGCGTTTTCTCTCTCTGACAAGCAATATTAAAACGGATGTAGCTTCGTAATTCTTTGAGATATCTGAATGGTATTTTCGTCACTAGGCATACTTTTTGCCTTCTTTCTTTTGGAGTAAAAATAATTTTCAACTCTACACCCGTATTAAGTATTTGAAAAACCCAAGACGATTTTTTGTTCCATCACCACCTGTTCGGACCGAAAGACAGGTCACTGGATAAACTTATAGAGACGGCCAAGAAGTACCTTCTCTTCCTTACAAAAGACAGCCAACTAAAACTATATGCTATGTATACACTAAGCAAGTGTTTTCAACCCTGTCGCAAACCAAATGGTTGACAAACAGTGCACTATGCAGTAGTGGTCAGCTGGGATGTGGCGGATGCGATTTTTTTACACCCGTGGATGCGGATTTTGAGGTCTAGAACACCCACAAAAAAAATAATTACAATCGTTGCAAACCTAACGCGTCACCCGAGCGAATGCGGCGAATCGTCAGATTGCATTATTATTATTAAGATTTATTTTATGACTAATGAAGAAAATACCGAACACGCGGTTGCCCCTTTCTTGTCGATATCCGCATTACTCTGACAAACACTGCATCGATATTTGCGGATGCGAATGCAGATGTTGAAAATAATGAGGAAGATCCGCGGTTGCGGATGAGACTATAAAACGACTTTAAAAGAAAATTAAAACGACATTACTTTAGTATAATAACCCCAAAGGCATAACTGTATGTAACATGTATTTAACCTAAACCTATTTACAATGATGTCTATAGATGATCAATGATAGATTTGCAAGATAATAAGAGTTGAAATAAAACGTGAACGTAAAGCACAAACGTATTCTTGTATTGAAGAAGCAAACATGATGTCACATATAGTTGCTAAGACAATAACCTAATAAGAAGCTTGCGTTCTTAATGTCCAACAATCACACAGACCAACTGTTCCGACAGTTTTGTGAGACCCAGTTAATTATGGAGTTTCTGTACTCTGTTTATTAAATAAATAAATGTCTGCAACGTGCCTGGTGCTTGTGGTCAGTAAGGGAGGTACTGAAGATTGAAGACGCGTTGTATTATGACATTACCATTCAAACTGAGGTACTAGCATACAACGTTGCGAACCGTCGCTCCGCACGCCGCAGCGCGTTGCGGCGGCAGTGTGATGACCGCCTAAGCCAAGCTACTTCAGCTTGCTCCAAAAATAACATGTTCAAAATCATCTACACAGTTCTTAATCACTTGACAATAGTCATATTCATATGTATATCATTTTGACACTGTATAGCTAATTCGGCTGCTGACTGAACATTAGGCTGCCTGAAAAAAAAAATTAACCCTGCCAGTCTCTTTGACGCGAAATGCATTTTGGCTCACCAGCACGTCTAGCACACGACGGACGCGACATACTCTTGATTTTTATCGCACTATACCTCTTGTTCTAAGTGGTCTAATAAGTGAGAGACGGATAGTGCGAGAAAAATCGAGAGAGCTCGCGCGCCGTCGCGTGCTAGCCGTGCTGGGTTGTCAAATCACACATTCTCTTGGTTATCTACATACATATTCTGGAGCACAATCCGGCGAGCAACCAATGATGATCAACATGCTCGCGTGAACTGCTCCAAGAAAAGATCTAAAGAACCCAAATTAAACTACTACATATCCTCGGAAGTGCCAGATTGATTCTTGCGATTTTGAAAATGGAACCTTCGTTATTTCCACTAAGAGTTCTAAACTCCATTTCAACTTGTGCAAGTACGAGGGGACTTACGAGGATAGTAAAATTTTCCTAAACTTACCTCAACCTCTTCCAGCGTTTGCGTCCACCGGTAGTGTTCCAGATCGCAACCATTCCCCAAGTTAGGCTTCAGCTTGCCTTTCTCTTTGGGGTCATCTTCTTCCTCTTCTGCAGGTTTTTCAGCCTCAGTGCTAGTTTCACCTCCATCCCCGCTGCCTACTTCTGCAGATTCTGAAAATAGGAAGACATTTTGAGAATAAAGTATTTTTCTCAAACATGCAATGAAATATTGATGTTGTATTCTTCACGTTTCGGGCGCAGCGAGACGAGAGACCCGTAATGTCATTTCATACAAACTTGGAGGCCTAGGCCTGCAAGATGGTCTTTTTTAATTTCCATTCAACAATTTGTGGCACAGGATCACGGCGTTCAGCCATGAAAATTCAAGTTTGATTTCGTGGAGTTTTTTTTTTATTTATTTGAGAAAAGCACTATACATACCTCGGCGTGAAAAGAGATTGCCAGCCTCATAACTATCCGACCTCGCTACGCTTGGCCGTCTATATGTCTCGGCCACACAACAACTCAACTCCTTACTTCCCGGCCTCTGTAGTAATGTACTATTACTATTCTGATACTAGCTGCCCAGCGGGAGCAAAGCGGTGGGGTGTGTTTTTTTTGTAAAATATTAGTTTTGAGCCGAAATAGCAAAACACGTGTAGATTATTTTTTCATGTTCTCCAACATATATTAAAACTAGGAATTAACAAGCAGTTTGCTTGAAAAAAAAACTCTCTTCCGAAGTTAGAGGGTTTCGCCATTGTTCAGTACTTTGGAGGACAATATCTCCCGATAGGTTGAGTATGGGCAGCTAAAATAATTACGTGTCGGTTATTTTAGACTATTCTATAACATATATAAAAATCATTGAAATCGGCGCCGGACAGTTGGGTATGATTCCTTATGAGTGACCTACACAAAGTTTTATTTATAAGCCTTGACGAAAACAACCTAGTTTGTTAAAGTTCATAAAGATGTTCTATACGTTTAACATTCCTAATAGGTACTTACCTACACATCTTTGATTATATAATACTAGCGTCTGCCCGCGACTCCGTCCGCGTGGAACTCGTTTAATTATATCGTAGCTCCATACAAACTTTCACCCCCCACTTCATCCCCTAGGGGGAAAATTTCCGGGATAAAATCTATCCTATGTCCTTCCCCAGGACTCAAACTATCTCTATACCAAATTTCATCCAAATCGGTTCAGCGGTTTAAGCGTGAAGAGGTAACAGACAGACAGATAGACAGACAGACACACTTTCGCATTTATAATATTAGTATGGAAGTATGGATATAGTTATAGTATATAGTATAGTATAATAGTATATAGATAAATATGTACTAGTTTTTTATTCCACTTATTTAACGAAGACGCCTATTTGAAGTAGGTAGTTTAAAAGTCTAGCTATTTGAATCGCCAAAATAGGTTATAATTAGTAATTACTTAATTCAATTTTAGGCAGATTATCCGACTGTGCCTTGACAAAACCGCTTTCAGTCATTGTGGCGAGTCTTTTTTCACAAGGAGTCACTGCTTTCAGTTAACATTTACCAAAAAACACTGATTATTTATCATAAACAGCGGCAAAACAATGCGAATAACTTTCAATAATCATACTAACGGTAGACACCGAGTGCACGGTGACGTCACGTTTCGCTCCGCCAATAGCGTTGCGTTTTGGAAATTTGCGAGGGAATTTGAAAAATAGTACTTTTAAACAATTAAATTTATCAATAGAAACATGATAATTTGTAAAAATAATCATGTGTGTATATTTATTAAGCAATATAGATTATACGTGATTTTTTTTTGTCCATTTCTAAATCACATGCATATTCCCTATTACAGAGGAGGAAAGGCAAGATCGCTTAGCAACACGGAAAAAAAATATTTGTGAGAGTTTTTGTCCAAAATTGAAAGTGGCAAACACTCCGTGCGATATCAGTCAGTAAGCTTATACAATAAGTTACCAAGTGAATTGAAAGTTATACGAGAGCCCCACGTCTTCAGGAAGTCTCTCAAAATGTTTTTACTGAATAACACAACCATTATGATATTGAGGACATATATTAAAACAAAAAAACCTTAACTTTGACATTACTTGTTGTTGCTGTTGTTCGTCATTGATTCATTTGTGGTTATTTAAAAAAATAAAAAAAATTATTGCATGTTTGCTATTATTACTTTGACATGTTTTTGTTTGATATTAATTTAATTATGATTATTGTAAATGTAATTATATTACATATGTTCCCTGCTGTTATTTCCAAATGTAATTTATTAATTGATCATGTAATGTAATTTTCACTAATTTATTTTCTTTGTTTATTTACTACATGACAAATTATATGTGATGTGTAATTTTTAAATTATTGCAAATACCCCTAAGGGTTCATGTATTATTCTGTATAACTGTGTAATCATGATTGCAAAAATAAATGAAAAATGAAAATGAATTATTAAATATACAAATATAAAAAATATACAAATATAGAAATATAAGCCGATATGATTTTTTCCCTAAAGTGCGGCGGCGTGTAACTTTGAATGCCCCCCCCCCACTGCCTACCCCCCAGGGGGTGGTGGATGGCTACCGGGCTAAATTAGCTTAGCTTTACCTATCATACATCTGTGCCAAGTGAATTCATCCGATACCAAAATTTGCACCTTCCATACATTGGGTGACACTACTTCCCGTACTATCAGGCTATTTATTGCTGGAGAAGGTGACTTTATTTATAACTGGCGACCCGCCCCGGCTTCGCACGGGTACTATATTATACATATAAACCTTCCTCTTGAATCACTATCTATTAAAAAAAACCGCATCAAAATCCGTTGCGTATTTTTAAAGATCTAAGCATACATAGGGACAGACAACGGGAAGCGACTTTGTTTTATACTATGTAGTGATAGTGAAGACCCCTGAATACCAAAATGCCCTTGAGGATTTGGGATAGCGCGCAAACTGTCTATTTGTATCGGAGTAAACGAGGGCGAGTGTTACTGGGTGGCCCGGTTTTTGATGATAATAGTAAATCTTATTTTATTCTTATTTACTATTAAATAAATAATGAAATGAAAAAGTGTGGATTATTTGTGAAACTAGCTTCTGCCCGCGACTCCGTCCGCGTGGAACTCGTTTATATCGCAGCTCCATACAAACTATCACTCCCTTAGGGGATGATTTCGGGGATAAAAACTATTCTATGTTTTATCCCCGAAATCATCCTTTCTCGGGACTCAAACTATCTATGTACCAAATTTCACCTAAATCGGTTCAGCGGTTTAAGCGTGAAGAGGTAACAAACAGACAGTCAGACACACTTTCGCATTTATAATATTAGTATGGATATGACTTGTTAGCGGTTTAGGTATGAATATGTTGACTTCATGTTTTTAATTGCAGACCCATACGTCAAAAAAATTAAGACAGAACCGTTTAATGATGATTTTATGACCAATCTTTGCAATTATTTTCTATCAAGCCGATTTCGTCTAATTATGTATCAAGCCCGACCACGGTCTTTGAAATATCGTGACAATTAACATTTTTTTTTTGATGTGTTAGAACAATAGTTTTTCTTAAAAAACTATTTGTTCTAGCAACCAAGAACCCACCTAGCGGGCACTCATAATGTTTGCTCAGATGCCAGCTGAGCCCGCTAGGCGGGCAGTAGTATGAAGTGAGTATGAACTACACGCCTAGCGAATTCTGTCGGTTTCTGTTGAATTGTTCCATTTTTAGTCCAGTTGCGAAAGTGTTAAATAACATCAATTTCAACAAAATTAGGTCCAGACCAGTCCGTCTCTTAATAGTCCATGTTAGTAGTGTATAATTTTAGATCTCAACTCACTTTTCTTTTCCATTTCTATATCAGCTTGCAATTTATCTGCTTCTTGGTCACTGAGCTCCACAACCTTTGCCTGCTCAAAGTCCTGAGAGAGCCGCTCCTTTTCTTTCTTCTGCTGTATCTCCTTCAGTCTCTTGGCCTCTTCCTCTTTTTCTTTCTTTATTTTATCTGCTGCCTCCTTTGCTTTTGTTGCGTGGGCGTAGAATGTATCCTTGACCACCTGAAATTACAAATTTTTCCATTTAACATTTGGATTAATCACATAGATAACTAAATTGAACAAACAATGGCAAAGAAAAACATAAATACGGACTGTAAATTTATAATAGGTAGGTAGATATTAAATAAAATAATCAATAATGTTTCATTTTTTTGAAAATGAATTAACAATGTAGTAAAATGGAGAAAAAAGCAACACAAGAAGTTAAATAATCACAAATTTAGAAGTGTTCAAAGTTTTAAGAGGGGGTATGTTCTGTCCCTTTTCCGCAAAACGCACCTTCATATGAAACACTTAATTTTTCATTATGGATTCGAATCCTGGCTTGTACCAATGAGTTTTTTGGAACTTCTAAACGGAATATTTACCATTAGCTATTTGGTGAAGGAAAACATTGTGAGGAAATGAGTCTAATCCCAATAAGGTCTAGTTTTCTCTCTGGGTTTCGTAAAACTAGTGCCTATACCAAATAATGGGATTAGGTGCTGATGTGGACCCTGGGCTCTCAGGGCACAACCGGGAATAACACTAGGAGGATAATGATGACGTCTTGACATAATTTTACTCCTGTTTGTAAAATTATGTCAAACTTGCTTTCTCCCAATGCATAAAAAGTCATTATTCATTTTTTCACCATTAGTTCACCTTTAGAGACACCAATGTAAAAAAATAAATAAAAAATAAAAATAGTTTATTCGATATCATCAATAAATTACGTAAGTGCGCTGGTGCCTCTTTTTAAGCGTTCAAAGTGTCTTGAACGCTTAAAAAGAGGCACCAGCGCACTAAGAGAGCACCGCTCTTCCGCAGGTAGATTAATACAAAAATTTGTCTTAGGTATAGAATAACATGATTATAGGACAGCTTAACAGTTTGGTACTTATTTTACATTTACTAATTGTGTGTGTGTGTGTGTGTGTGTGTGTGTGTGTATGTGTATGTGTGTGTGTAGTGTGTGTGTGTTTATATGAAGGGTCACTTATTTTTAATCAGGTTTTCTATGTCATAATAGCTTTTTGTTTTTAGCCAATTAGTTACCTTAACTTTACACTCACGTACAGGAGTATATGTGAACTTGTTTGTTTATTTCGTTGTAGAGATTACAAGATTGTGCCTCTTGTTGTCTCTTGGCAAACACAGATTTCACTGTCGGGGTAATGATTACATTAGTCGTTTTCCTACGAGTGTGTGACGCGATTGGTGTGTAAGTTGTTTTCTTGTGTCTTTAAAATTAGGTTAGCAATATACAATTTACGAACAGATAGCAGGTCACTGAGTAGGTTAGCTTATTTTTTGTTAATACGTGTCTTAGGTTTTTGAAGGTCCAGATGAGTTTGCGGGTCCTGTTCATAATGGTTTCTGCATGTTGGTGCCATGTAAGACGCTGGTCAACGGTAACTCCTAGGTATCTTGTGCATTCTGCCTTTTGAATAGATGGACAGGAGCAGATCGCCTGTGTGTTGGAGCAGTTGTGTATCCTGATTAAGTAGTCATTTCTCGGTTGGGAACGGTTATAGTTGCAGAAACATATAAAGTTGGTTTTGGTTGTGTTAAGAGTGAGTACGTTTTCCTGCAGCCATCCAGCAATTTTTGTGAGGCCTAGTTCTGCAGATAATCGTACCTCCTCCCATGTGTTCCCTGAGAATACAACCGCAGTATCGTCGGCATACGTGAATATGGTTCCCGCGTCAATACGCATGTTGCAGAGCTCGTTTATGTAGACAAGGAACAACGTGGGGCCTAGTATACTGCCCTGTGGTACTCCGTAGGATATTGAGCGTTCGTCACTGATGTAATTTCCTAGTTTGACCTTCTGTGTTCCGTTGTGAAGGTAGCTTCTAAAGAGACTTAATGGGGTACCTCTTATGCCAATCTTTTCCAAAACGTTAACAAGGATGGGAACAGACACAGTATCGAACGCCTTTTTCAGATCAAGAAACACAGTTAGACATTTTTTGTTTGTGTCGACATTTTTAATTATTAGTGACGAGAGAGCAGTTACCGCGTCGTCGGTAGAGATACCTTTTCTGAAGCCATATTGTGCATTTGATAGAATATTAAATTTATTTAGATAGTTGGTCAGCCTAATATTAATTAGTTTTTCAAGAATTTTTGAGACGGCTGGTAACACCGATATTGGTCTGTAGTTAGATACATCTGTCTTGTTCCCACCCTTGTAAACAGGAGTAATAACCGCTTGTTTAAGTACGTCACAAAGAAGACCCCTTGCTCAAAGCACAAATTAACTATACGGGATATTATAGGGACTACCATATTACATGCTATCTTTAAGAATTGAGTTGGGGTGTCATCCACTCCTGGAGAACTATTAGATTTTAGGCTGAGCAGTACTGACAATACTTCGTTGGTATCTGTCTCTAATAGAACGAAAGAGTTTACCACAGAAATGTTAAGGATCAATGTGCCGCTCGTTGCTTCACTAGTGGGCTTGTTAATCGGTGCCGGTGGTGGGATCATTTACGCGAGGGATTTGCCAATGTCAGAAAAATACTGGTTGACAGCATTTATTGATTCTGTAGGGGTTTCCCAGATATCTAGTAGTTCTCTGTTCTCTGTTTTATTTGGCTTACGATTGGTTACGTTATTTATAGCCTTCCAGAGTGTTTTTGGATTTTTATTTGCTTTGTAGATTTGTTCCTTATCATATTTTCTTTTTAGTTTTTTTATTAGGGCGTTACAAAAATTACGGTATTTATAGGTAATTTTCAAAACAATGTTGTTGGGACTGTGTTTGACTCTTTGTTGCATGTAATTCCTATTCCTAATACATCGCAGGATACCTGGGGTAATCCATGGTTTTATAATGCGATTTATCCTTGGTATTAAGGTGACAATTCTGTTTTGCAAAATACATCGCCTAAGTTTATGTATAAACATTTGTGTTAGTGCGTTTGGGGTCGTTTGTACTAAATAATTCTACAAGGTTATCTTCTAGGACAGTACTGAGAGTATTTTAGTTTTATTACAACATATAGGGAAATTTATACCACCCATTTTGAAATGAAATGAAATGAAATATTTTTTATTACCATACATACATTATGCGAATACATTTAACTTAATGGCATTATTACATGCAAAGGAAAGCGACAGCACTGACGGTATCCGTTGGTCCCAAACTAGGCACAGCCTGTATCTTGGGCACCAGTGGTACAGATTTAACAGTATTTTTTTACATTTAAACAATAACTTAAGAGTTAACTAAGAAACAATGTATATGTCTTAACAACTATGAAGTGTATTTTCATGTGTATATATTATGTGAGAGTGATTGTGTTTGTTTGTGTATGTGCGTGTGTGTGTGCGAGTAAGAGTGCGAGTGGGAGTGTGAGCGTGCGTTTGTGTTTGTGTGTGTATGTCCAGGTTATGCGCGTTTATGTTTTAGTGATGTCCTCTGTTTGTTCATATGTCTTAGAAAGAAGCCATTTTTTAACTTTGCTCTTTAGGATCGAGCAAGAGAAGTCATCAACTGCGCACTGTTTAGAAACCCTGTTGTAAACTGTAGGATGCAGAAAATAAGGCAACCGCCTTGCGAATGCGGTTTTGACTCGAGGGGAGCAAATGGTCAGGTGATTAAGACGTTTTTGACGGCGCCTATCATGGTCGGTAGAAGTGACTGCGATTTTGTGAGATTCAGCCACAGCTTTTACTATGAAAAGTTGGCGAACTCTAAGAACTGACGCATCTTCGTACAACGCGTTCGTTGAGAAACGGAACGGCTTCCTGAGCATCACTTTTAGCACAGCTCGCTGCGCCCGCTCAGCCTCGATCATTACTGTTTTTAAAGCGCCGCCCCAGGCTGCAATACATTTTGAACAGAATCATGGCGTGATCAGTAACCGTTGTGTCTAAGACTAGAGTTTTAGCGCTTGGGAGTCTACTCTCAAGTTTCAGCATAAAATGGTCAAGGCAGGTCCCTGGTTGGTAGAATATGCCCAGGTAACAAGCCGTGCATTGCCAACATGTTTAGGTAATTAGGTCTATTTGCTTGTTCATAAGTTTGTTCGTTGTATTTCTCTGCAATATTAATGTTGATATTCCCAGTTATGACTATATTTTTTGATGACTTGATAGAATTCGGGTGAGAGTTTAAAGAGGTTATGAAACAGTCTGCTTTGTTGTTTGATGGCGATCAATATATGCCTAGTATTTTAGAGTCTTTGGTTGAGATTTCTAGACATGACGCATGGGTAAGCATAATTTCTTTTGCCTTAAACTTGCGATTTTTAATAACATAAGCAACAATCCCATCATTTTGGTTTAAATGGTTAGTAGTTGAGAATGAAGTGTAGTTTTCTAATGGGAATAGGTTTGTCCTGGTGCACATGGCACTTGGTTAGCATAATGATATCGACCTCAAACTTGAAATTATTTAGGACTACTAGGAGACTGTCCATGTTGCTGTAAACACTTCTAATGTTCTGAGAAATTAAAGTCTGATGGATGAAAACTTAGGTACTGTGAGATGTTTTCAGTATTACATTTCATGGATTTTGCAATGCTTAAGTCGTCTATTAGATTTATTGCTGATAGTTAGAGATCGGAAATTCGGGAGCTTTTATACCTAAACTTCGACCCCAGTACCTACACCGCGTTGTTGTTGAGTAGCATGGAGGCGGACTCTATTTAATTTTACTAATAAATTTCCAGGGATTTCCCGGAATACCGAAAATTAGGATAACATGAACACATACGTATTAAAGTATTTAAATAAACTATTTTAGTTGTTCCTATTTACAAAAGATTATTTAATTCATATATTCATTTAACTAACAGTTAGATAACATCAAACCAAAATTGTTTTGTAACTTTTATTAAAAATAATGGTACAAACGTAAGTATCTCTGTTAAATCAATAAATTAAAACAAATGTACATAGCCACAGAAAAGTGAATAGGTAATCAACCTACAGCTACACACGTGGTATTTTTGCATTTCCGTCCTTGTCTAATGTATGTCGTTAAAACTGTTTACCAACGTGTATGTTGACAAAAATCGCTGAAAATAGTCATAACCTAAAAAAAAGGTAGGCTTTTCATGATGCTTTATACAATCCCGGAACTTAAATAATTAAAATATTATTTTTAAGAAGCCGACTCCATACTTGCTTCGCTTTTTCCGGGATTTTGCTAGGTTTAGGTATAAAAGCTCCCGAATTTCCGATCTCTACTGATAGTGTATCATTTATAATTAAAACCTTTGAATAAGTCCATGTTAATGTCACATAATGTGGTTATTAAAATAGTTAGGTGGGAAAGAAATAATAACTACAGTATAATCTCACTAATCCCGCACTTAAATTCCACCCACGCATCCCTCGCCCCTCTGAGCCTATGCACTCCGGTTGCTGCATCATTGTCTAGCAGTCTAACCTGATTTTTTCTCTATAATCCAGTAATCCGAACATTCCAATAATCCGGCACCCTCTGGTTTATAATAGTGCCGGATTAGTGAGATTATACTGTAGTTATAATTTCTTTCCCACCTAAAATATTTTTATTCAATCATCAAAAAGCCATTGCAAAAATGAACGAAGGTAGTTCCTAAGACTCCAAAACAGTAATAATCTTGAAATACTTACTTTTTCCCAATCTCCATCTTTTCCTCCAGTGAAGAAGTCAGTTTTTCTTGAAAGAAAACTGACTATGGTATGAAGCAGCTGCAAAAAAATTATGTATGGTGAAATAATTAGTGGGAAATATACAATTTAAGCTTAAAATGTATACCCTCATTGTCTGAATTATTGATTACACAAGGTTTGTATCAATCATACAAGACAAAGATAATTCCCATTCACAAAAAATATTCAATAGAAAAAGGTCCTTTTGTAATATCTTTCAATACATGTGAATACTAAAAAACGTCGAGCGAAACTAGGTATGTGTTGGATCAATGCGTAATAGTAATGTCGCATAGCAAGAATATTTGATGAAAAATCCAATTAATTAAAAGCTTAAGTTTCTATTTGTGTAGAGCTGTATGAAGAAAATCACTAGGTTTAGTACGAATAGATAAGTTACGAGTCACCCTTCCTAACCTAACCTCAACTTAGTGCCTTTGTTATACTATTACTATTACACTAAAATTAGGTAGATGTGTTGTACAAGTAGTTTAAGCTTATCACTTACATCTTTAACACCGCCCTCATGCTGCTGTGCCATCGCCAGCAACATTGTATCAAACCTTTCGGGATCGTTAGCCATTGTAATAAAATTAACGCAGTCCTTTTTAAACCAAACTACCACTGAACGTTATTTTAACAAACAAAGAACTCGACTGCTGTTTTCTCTACAAAGGTATCACTTTGGAACAAAGATTAATTGAGTTTTTTGTTTTGTTTGCAGAACGTAGTTACCGGTAACCGCGTTGCTCTGTTTTTCGATGCGTTTTGCGTCAAGTTACAGCTGTCATGTATGTAGACTTGTAGACATGTCAAAAAATGTTTTCTCGAATTTCTAGAAAGACAACGACACTCGTTATCCAGTATCCACAGAGAAGAAATTAAAATGGCTTGACACAGTTGGCCAACATAAGTGCAAAATGGGGAACAAAACGCAGCGAACACTAGCTTTGCAGCGTTTTTTACTGAAGCTGGAACAGTTTTTGAAATAGAGGGCAACGATACGCGCGCGCCCTCGAGTGAAAGAAGAATCAAATCAATGGAGGTCATTCATTGCATTTTTGTGCATTTCATACGACCGATAACAAATTGTTGAATCGAAAAGTTACAGTTTTAAGTGAAAGTTAAATTACGATTGTTGTAAAGTGTGTTCCTGACGAGGCAAAATGTAGTAAAGTGTCCTTTCTAAAAAAACAAACGTATTGCCGTGTGTCAAAATAAAGGTGGCCAGCAAGCAAGGATTATTTTCTAAAAACGTAACCATGGCAGATCAGTTTTGTTTACGTTGGAACAATTTCCAGACCAATATAGTGAGTGCGTTGGACTCGTTGAAGTGTTCTGAGGATTTGGTCGACGTCACACTTACCTGCGAAGGAAGAAATATCAAGGCTCATAAAGTAATACTGTCAGCATGCAGTCCGTACTTCAGGAATGTGTTCAAGGTGAATGACTCGCTACATTAATAACCTTGGAGTTCAGTTTGTACGGCTCCTCTGATGTAAAAGTATGTTTTCCAAGGACTTTGGAGCTACTGTCATGATGGAACATAAATTCACATACCTATTTGTTTACTAACTTCAGTATTGACTATCTATAATTTACTCTCCAACTTACTAATACTGGTATTTTTGTGGATTTATATATGAATGAAAATAGTCTGAAAATCGTGTACTGGCACTGGATATATTACTAGTTGTATAATAAAAATGTAGGATGTCTGACTTTATATATTTTTGCATTTATCTCTTCCTGCATGTCTGTCAATGAAGAGGCAGGCCTCCCATGAGGCAGCTTGACATCTTACATTTCTAACATTACTTTTATTTCAACAAAGAGGACTCCGGGCTCCTTAAGGGCACATTCGGGAAAAAAGCTAGGAGGATGATGAATTTCAACAAGAGTATTTTTCTGTTTTAGGAAAACCCATGTCAGCATCCAGTCATTATCCTTAAAGATGTGTCTGCTGACGACATTGTCAGTCTGCTATCATACATGTATCAAGGAGAAGTTTTCATTGAAGAGAGCAAGCTGTCTTCATTCCTCCATACAGCAGCTCTGCTGCAAGTCAAGGGATTAACCGGAGTAACACAACAGGTAATAACCAACACAATAATGAGGTAGCTGTGTAGTCTGGACTATATGAAAGTTGTGGGTTTGAATCCTGCGTGCGACTGAGTCCATATAGAACTAATTTATATTGTAGGACACGGGTCGCCAAACTACGGGCCGTGGGCCAAGTCCGGCCCGTGAGCCCTTCTAATCCGGCCCGCAAATGCGATGGGGTATGGCTGGTCTAGGCCAGCCATGAAACCAATGTCTTGGCCCGCTCGAATTTATTTTAAGTTCAGTGTGGCCCTTGAGTCGAGAAGTTTGAACACCCCTGTTGTAGGTCTATACAAACTTAAAATCATAAATTTTTATTTGCAATAGATTTAGTACTTACAGATCTTAGGCTAACATATACAGGTCCATATATCTAGACTTAAATAAGTCATGCAAATTTTTAATTTTTTGCTTACTTTCTAAAATAACCTATGTTAAATACTCACATTGTTAACATATTCAGTGGTACTATAAAAGCATTTTTGTACCAGCCAAGTAAATAGTTTCTGCCTTAATTTTTTGAGGGTTAGCTCTCTTAATTGCTCTGGTAAATGATTGAATATCTTAATACACTTGGCGTAACAATTCCTACCCCTCATTGCAGTGCCCATTTTTGGAAGCACGAGTCTATCTGGATATCGTGTGTTGATATTTGTTATATCTCTTTTCTTTTTAAACATTTCATTGTGCAGCTTAACAAATATACACACTTCATAAATGTACAGTGGAGTGTACTGTTAGTAATCTTAAGCTTACAAAATATTCTTTGCAGGATGTTGGTATGTGAATGTTGGCTGTTGCTCTTACACATTGCTTTTGGTCTCTTGCACATTGGTTCTAGACCCCCATTTGACCCATTTAGGGGTGATTTCCGGGACAAAAACTATCCTATGTCCTTCCCTAGAATTTGAACTACAAAGTGAATGGTGAAGGCCTTAGCGAGCTGATACAGTTTTGGACTACATTCAGCAAAATGATAGTCAATTATGATTGTGGTACTTTCAACCTTAAATGAGTCGTTGATCATACATTGACTTCTAAACTCTATTTACTTTTACAGAAAGAAAACTTCACATCCCCGAATACATCAAACAAACTTTATACACAGCTGACAATATCTTCAAAAACACAAAGTGGTGCTACAAGCAAAGAAGTCAAGCTTCCTGCTTTAAAGAAAAGAAGAAGCAGTACGTCAGACAAACCTATTGATATCGGAGACGGTCACAAAAAGAGTAAATTATTAGAATCATGTGATATTTACAGTAGGAGTAATTTATCACATTTAATGGTGGAAAATCCAGTATTCGCAGCAGAGAAAAAAGTTGAGAAAAAAATTGAAAACTGTCCTGAGCCTATCATAGCTAATGGCAAATCTTCTAAATTGAATCAGGTAATCTTTGACACTATTCCCTCTGACTTGCCTAAAATTTGAAAGTTGATACAGACCGGGCCATCATTTTACGGAAAGTTGTTACAGACCGGGCCATCATTTTACGGAAAGTTGTACACTCGACCTTTTTATTTATTTTGATATAATCGGGTTTTTTTTACTCAGAATCGAGAGCACTTTCGATCCTAATAGGAGAAAAAACTGTCCAAAATGTTACATATAACTTTCGGTTTTCCGTTCCGTTACGACCATACAAGCTTAGTATGGAAACGGTAACGGAATGGAATAAAACATCTTGGGACGCTTTTTTTCTCGTATAAAATTTGAAAGTGCTCTCGATTCTGAGTAAAAAAAACCCGATTATATCAAAATAAAAAAAAAGTCGAGTGTATAGATGAATTATCGAGAACATGGAATTGCATTTGTAGTGGTAGTACGAGAAAATAGAAAATTCAAATATAGAATGCCTGTAAACATACAATACTACTACATATGCAATTCCATGCTCTCGTTAATTTATCTATACAACTTTCCGTAAAATGGCCCAGGTATGAATTTAATTTGCAAGTAATTGAACCATAAATAAAATTCTATAACATATTTGATTTCAGGTCAATGCTCAAGGTGACAACATTCCTTTATCAATAAAAACAGAAAAGATTGATGACAATTCACCGATTTCGGCCACAAACAACACTGAAAATGATGACAGTCTTCCAGATTATGAAAACAGTATGCTTGCCAGATCCTTGTTGTCAGGTATTTATATGAACAATATTTATATGAAGCCAACTGACTCATTAATTCACATGCGGTTAAGGGTAGTGATGTGGTGGGGAATAATCCCGTATGGTTTTTCCCGGGAATATTCCCTAAATATGAGAATACTAGCTGCCCAGCCCAACTTCGCACGGATTACCCGTTTTCCCGTAGGAATTAAGCATTAAATAGTAAAGAAGCGCGGTAAAAAGTAGCCTATGTTCATCAGGGATAATGTTGGCTTCTAATGGTAAAATATTTTTTCAAATTGGTCCAGTAGTTTTGGAGCCTATTCAATACAAGCAAACAATCAAATCTTTCCTCTGTATAATATTAGTGTAGATTCCCTAAATATGGGAATATAAAAATACAAATTCGGCGTTGTGAAGTACAAATGTAATAAAAGATAGTTAAAATGTCTCAAATAAAATGCCTTTCCATTTCGTATATGAATATTTTCATTGTTTGTTTTTTTTTTTTTTTTTTTTTTTTTTTTCAATTATGGTTTTTACTCCTTGCTGTTTTAGCTAGGTGGATTTGCCAATAACAGTTTTATGACATATTTACACACGAGGAGAATGTTCGGTTTAATTTTGACTTTTTTGGGGGAAGGATCAGTCTGGAAACCTAAAACAAATAAAAACTATGGACATCACAGACAATCACATGACAGTTACAAACGTTATGAAAAAAGAGCGGGAAAGTGGATGACAGAGTATTAATCATGGCAATATATTGTGTTTGTTAAGAATAAAATGCGCACTCTGTGGTTTAGACCACTGATATTGACATCTGTCAATGTAACCTCTACTTTAGTTTCTACCGCCATTGTGTCATCGTATACTCTGCTATTTTAATAAAACAATAATACGTAATACAAATACTTTCATTGCCCCTTTTCTTTTCTTTTTTAAATTGCTTGTGATAATTTGTATGTATCGTTTTTGTTACATATAGAAGTCATTCGGAAAGTTTGCTCTTGTTTGGCCAGGGGAATATTCCTAGTAACTAGGGGAACAATGGGAATTTACTTTTGCGGAGAAATAAAACTGTTTAATGTCTTAGCCCTTGTACGCACTAAGCGGCCAGCCGCGTGCGGCTTGCCGTGCGGTTGGACAAAACATATGAAACCGCAAACGCAAAACCTCTACGCACTAAGCGGTTGGCCGCAACCGCACCGCAAGTGGCCTTAGTAAAGTCAAATCTATGCTTTCATGGAATTCCTTGGTAGCCAAATATATAAACATACACCATTTAAAATTCGCCTGTATTCCCTTGTATATAAATTGGGGAAGGGGCCGTCACATCACTACTTATGGGAGAGTGTGCAATGAAAAAGTGCATTCACATTTATTTGTCCTCTTTGGGTTTTGTTTTTCATCATCGTCATTTCTAGCACTTAGTGTCGAACTGCTGGGCAAAGGCTTAACTGTCTCTATCAACTGCTATACTAGGTCAGTCCTCCTGAAAAGTGTTGATATCATCCCCCTACCTACGTCTGGGTCTGCCCGAACGAAAGTACTAAAATGAAAGCCATCAATTCCACTTTTCAATTCAATTCATTTTTATTCAGAGACCAACATGGATAATTATTGTTAGTAAGACTTAGACTTTTGTTTGTGTATTTATGCTGTACTAGCTTCTGCCCGCGACTCCGTCCGCGTGGAACTCGTTTATATTGTAGCTCCATACAAACTTTCACCCCCACTTCATCCCCTTGGGGGATGATTTCCGGGATAAAAACTATCCTATGTCCTTCCCCGGGACTCAAACTATCTCTATACCAAATTTCATCCAAATCGGTTCAGCAGTTTCAGCGTGAAGAGGTAACAGACAGACAGACAGACAGACACACTTTCGCATTTATTATATTAGTATGGATATGGATTGTAACCAAGTCTCAGACATTTAGGTATGGACACTTTAAATTTGAAGTGCTCTGTGCAACTTTGTTCATATAATGACTGCTCAAACACAGGCGTGCACATTCAAGTGAATGAGATAAACTACATCTAGCAAGATTTGATCCTCAAGATACTGTAAAAGAAAATCAACAGAAATCTAAATACCCATTGACGAACCCGTTGATTATAAACTTTCTACCAGCAGTACTTCACATTTAGTGTTATTATATTACTATTACCAATATTTATGTTTTCATAGTAGGTACTTACTTATCGTTAAACATATTACATTCATATTTTTTTTTAATGTTGTAATAATAAATATGTCAAATAAAAACTGCCCTTAATTTCAGGAATTAATCCATCAAAAAGTGATATCAGTGCCAATAACAATACAACAACTAAGAAAGTGTCAAACATAGCGGATATGTGTACGTCGCGAAGTAAAGATGCAAATAACGAATCTCCACCTTGTACCAACATCGCTGCAAAGAGTCCTCTAAAAGTAGTGCCCGGAGAGGAACTTTCAGTTAAACCCGAAAAACATTCACCGAAGTCAGATATTGACTATGAACCTGAAGTGCTGCTGTCTGAGCAGCAAGACAGTACGGATGATAACACATTCTCACAGGAGCAGTCCCAAGCATTATTACTTCTCGCAGGCATGTCAGGTGTGACAGGGTTGTCTGTAGGCGCATCAACCTCGCAGGGAACCTCCCACCAGTCAAACCATGCCGCTATCTGTGGTGACTGTCCACATTGTGGCATGAAGTATTCCAACCAGTCTGCACTTAAGTACCACGTCAGACTGATGCACTCTGACTTAACAAACAGGCTGTGTTGCTACCTCTGCCCGCGGTCATTCACAATGCGAGAGACTTTTAAAGAGCATATGTGGTCAAGCCATGGACAAAGAAATTAAAGTATACTATTACGAATTATAGTAAAAGCGTGCCAGCTTTTATTATAGTACACAAACGAATTTTGTGAAATGAATCTAAGTACATGGAGAATTTTGTATTTAAGGAAGAGATTGGAATGGAATGTAGTAGATAAGTAGACGATATTTATGGTGGTTAATAATGAATAATGATTCAAGTGTGCCTTAATTCTGTGTAAATGTCTACTGAATGTATCAAATTAAATGTGCCTTTTGTATAGAAATTTGCCGTCCTACCACTTATTATCGGAAACCACTTTATGTTAGCTTAAGCAATTTGACCCAAAACTTTGGCGAGAAATAGGGATAAACCCATACCTATAATTAATTTATCATTTATTAGCCTTATATTATAAAGAAGTATTTAGAATTACGAGAAATACATTGTTATATTGTTGATAATTTATGGAATCAGTCATTTTATGATTACCCTTAATTATACTTTTTCACATCAGCTAAGTTGTCGAAAAATAAATGTTGCCTTTAAAAACATAGGATTCTATGTTGTGTGTAATAAAACCGATAGATTGTTCTAGTTTGGTGCTAAAACTGCTAAATGTAATGTGTTTGATGGCAATGTGCATTGAAACTGATACAGATAAAGTGAGAAAAGTTTTCCCTGTCAAAGACTATATTTACATGGATATGAGATTAAATTTCACCTGGCTTGTGGAAAGTTTTTTTCACTACAACAGTACCTCTAGTCCAGTCAATGAACTGACAACTTGTATGGAAAAAATGACAATTTTGGAAATAATTTATAATAGCTTATTTTTTATGTGTAACGGATATATTATCAATTAAATAGTTACCCAGCCACAAAATCCGACAAAATTTCAGACATGAAAAAAATGATAAATTTACTAGCTCCTGAGAAGTAAAAAAAAATATTAATAAATATTTTTGTCTTTATTTTGGTTCATTTACATTTGCTCTATAATATCCAAGATAAATCGTACAAAAAAAGACAATGCATGCTTCATTTAAATCTACATAATTACTTCCGGATGAAAATTTTGTCGGATTCATGAATAAATAATCTTAGAATAACATTTTAAATTGAAATCAACAAAAAAAACGCTATTATAAATTAATGTTTTTCAAAACCGTATTTTGCCTGGAGTACTGTATAGTTTTGTTTTACTTTAGATGACGAAAAGTACTTAATACCAACTAATACCGACATCTATTGTTTAATTGTTATCTTCAAGTAGGGTTGTACTACGCAGTGTGTCGGAAGGCCCAAAGCATACTATTAATAAACAATAGCACAAACAGTAGCTGCTCCAGAACACGTGCCACACTTAGCTCAGTTTTATTACGTCTCTTTGTTATCTCTACCTAACATATTTACCAACAAAAGAAGTTGTAAAATACCAGTTGAGTGCATTTTCGTCATCGTAACTAAAACAAACTATACCCATGCGACATACTTTTATGACTATTAGACCAGCATGTCTAATTGTCTATCATGGGACGGCCGCGACATACTCTCGACTTTTCTAGCACTATCTATGCCTGCTAACTGTTCTAATAAGAGAGAGAGACGGATAGTGCGAGAAAAATCGAGAGAGCTCGCGCGCCGTCCCGTGATAGCCGTGCTGCAAAGTCTAGGTTGAATAACTAAAATGTATTTTAAATAGTTTCCTAAAGTCAAGTACTTTTGGGACTCACAACACGTTTGTGATATTATTAGGATTAAGGAACATGTATCGTTTTATTTAAGTGCTTACAATTAGGACGAACAGTATTGAGATACAGTCAGGATATGACCTACATGAAAACAGTGAGAAGAAAATATTATTACCCCAGATAGGATGTAAGCTTTCTCTTAGTTTTGCTATTTAGATGCCTTATTTATTATTTAACTATGTAACCTTGGCTCAAAGGAAAATTGTGTCGTTAGACATTTTAACTGGTGCAACTTCAGGACACCATAACTATTTAGGTGGAAAAGTATTTATGGAACGCTGGATATGCGGCAAAGCTTACTGTAGTAAACTTGTGCACAGACAATTAAATTGAGATTCAGTTGAAAAGTAAAAAAAAGTATAATACGAGTGTCGAGTGACCAGACTATAGGTAAAAAACTTAAAAGTAAAGCCAGCCCCTCTTGATGACGTGTTCGAATAGACATTACATATTTAAAACGTGCAACAGAAACAAAACAAATCGAGTTTTTTACCTTTACTTACTTTTTATAATTAACATTTAGACTTTTGGTTCGCGATTAATATCCGAAATGGATACAAATGGAAATTGTATTGGCCTACTAAGAATGGTTCTAGAAGTTAGTGCCAAACAGATATTGCAACCTAAATAATTTAGTAAAATGTCTATTGTGTAACGTATTGCTAAATATATTATTTTTACAGTTGTTTAGAAGATTATGTGGTAATTTGTTATGATATGTCGAGTTATTTTGCTTAATGTTGAATGTTCTTATTTTCGTTTCATATCAGATGTTAGATTTTAAACTTATTTCTTTGTGTTAAATGCCTTTAGTGAATTATAATAGACATAAGAATCTTAAATACTTATTGTAGAACGAATATTTATAGGTGTATTGAATAATTGTATCCTAAAGCTATATTAAATACCTATATTTTCGTTAATTTAATATTGTTAAATATTTTATTCAGAACTTTACAAAATTTACATTTTGAACTATGTTATAAAAAACGAATAAAAACGAGCGCTTCTTATTAATTTGTTTATTTTCCCTTACATGCGTCTTTCTGTCTCGCAGTCCCTTTTAGAAATAATTTTCCCTAAGTTATTTTTAAATGCTTGACGGACCGGTTCTAAAGCTACCGCCGTTTTCTTGGTAAGTACTTACATTAATTGCCTGAGTGCACAAACTTATCCGGTGCGCCATTAGCCATTTTTATACCTAAACGTGTGAGAGCTTGTCACTCAAGTAACGCTATGCTGCGGGACAAAAAACCAACAAAAATCGAGGAACAAGCCACCAAAAACCTATGAATCGCCTTCAGATGGGTTATTCCTACCTACTGTTACCACCAAATTTTTTCCAGTGGTGGCTGGGATTTTTTTCCCACCAGTGGGCACTACTTAATGGGAATAGTAATTGATGGTAACTAGTGGATTTGTTCCTCAGTTGTTACCACCGAGTAGGTATGTACATGAGTGGTAAAAATAAATAAATAAATAAAAAGAAAATAAATAAAAGATGGGGAAAATATTCCTAGTATGTAGTTAGCAGCAGGTAACAAGTTTGCAACTTACGCTCAGACGCCAAACCGCGCGTAGTTGTCTGGCGGCGCAGGCAGGATACGCTTAAAGGGCTTGTATATGTAGGTGCCTACAGCGCGCGTGTGTCAGTCAAACGCGTCGCCCGTACTTAAACAAGACCTAAGATTAGACTAAATTCTTAATTCTTCCTATCTAAGAGGGGCACGGGCTTACGGCGGTATAACGATCGGTCGAATAAAAGCGTGTGAGAAGGTTCGGTATAGATGCATGAATATAGATTCAAGAGACCGCCCGCCGGGCGCTATCGACCAGGAAAAAACGACTCCCCCGTGTATGGGCTCTATCTATTGCATGCGTTATGGAAATCCCCTGCATCCTACAATGCCCAGTGAAAACGGATGCCCGCATGCGGGCCCTATGACCTGAGCTATTAACCACGAAAATCGAATCTCGAAGTTCGTATATCTCCGTCTCCATCGCACTTATGGTTTATGGTACTCGAGCGACAGAGACAGAGATATACGAACTTCGAGATTCTATTTTCGTGGTAGCGCCGCTGCGTTTTGAGAATCTCTCGCACCCCGAGTCACAGAATAAAATAATAGTAGGTACTTACCTACCAAGTGGCGGCGCGTGAAAATTTTAGATGGGCAACCCGGAACAAAATGAGTTAACTATGAAAGAGTTTAGAACACCGATATACTTAGCTATAAACTTGCCTAATGGTACTACATTACTACAGAGGCCGGGAAGTAAGGGGTTGCCGGCCGAGTAGGTATAGGTACATATAGACGGCCGAGTGCAGCGAGATCGGATAGTTATGTTATGAGGCTGGCAACCCCTTTTCACGCTTAGGTAGGTAGGTACCTATGTATAGGTGCTTTTCTCAAACATGCAATGAAATAAATTACAAAAACTCCAAGAAATCAAACTTTAATTTTCATGGCTGAACGCCGTGATCTGTGCCACAAATTGTGGAATGGAAATTAAAAAAGACCATCTTGCAGTACAATTTTGTATGAAATGCCGTTACGGGTCTCTCTTCTCGCGGCGCCCGAAACGTGACACTTCGAAGCCCATTATGAAGAACACAACGTCAATATTTCATTGCATGTTTGAGAATAGTACCTACATTGTTTAACGAGGGGCGTAAGTGGAATATTGCGAACAAGAGTCTGTCAGAAGTCTTTTGTTGACTCGAGTTTGCAATATTCTTACGCCCGTGTCATACACAATGTTTTTCATCACATTTGCGAGGAAACAAATACATTTTAGATGAAATTAATACAAATCGTAATAAAAACTTCAACATGTCAGTCGTCCATTTTGTTGAATTTGACGTGAGGCGCGTATGGCAAAGACCCTTCGGTATACATCAGCCACGATTTGAAAACATTTAAAAACATTTTATACTATATATTAAATCTGTAAATAATTAAGTTAAACATGTTTAAGTAGTTTTTTAAGTTTAATTTTATTTATAAATACGTTTTCAGACATCGTATTTGATATACCTAAAACCTCTTTGCTCTGTAACTGCCGCATGAGTGACAGATACAATTTAAGAAAAAATCCATTACGCCCGTGGGCGTAACACAGGCTATTACAGCTCTGTATGTCTGCGCATTATGAAGCCCTTTTCGAGCAAGTGTCATGAAATAGTACATTACGTACCTAGGGCGGTGAATTCGTGAATGCCCCAAATCGCAGGTGTTTGTGGCCCGAACCGAAGGTGAGGGCCATAAATATGCGATCTGGGGCTTTACGAATTCACCGCCCGTGGTGCGTACACAATTTTACGTGTTCTCCTGGGTGTGAAGGCAGATTTGCCGCTGCGCCCGTGGGCGGTAAATCTCACTTACCGCCCGGAGTGACGTAATAAATATTTTTTAGGCCAGCAAGTGGAAATCGGCTTGTAAGTAGGTATAGGCGCTCCGCCACTAGTACCTACTATACGTAGTTCATGTACAGAAGGTTCCCGCTTGACAAATCCCCTAGTATGCCGAACGAGCCTAAACGTGGCCATCCCTTTCTATCGTATGCAACACGCTGCGATGGAACACGTGCGTGTCGTAGCAGCGCTAACATACCGGTCGGGGCCGGTAGGCCGGCAATGCCGCGGCATGTTCTTGTCGCGACGCGACGAAATCACGGAGTGAGCCGCTCCATTCCGATTGTGGACCCTATTGACCAGTGAAAATGCACCTCAAGGCCTATTGATGCTGTCATGGCACCTGCACGGCTAGCACGCGACGGCGCGCGAGTTCTCTCGATTTTTCTCGCACTATCCGTCTCTCTCTTATTAGAACACTTAGAACAAGAGGTAATAGTCCGAGAAAAATCGAGCGTATGTCGCGGCCGTCCCATGCTAGACGTGCAGGGCTGTTATTCGCTACGCGTTAATGCGGCTCAACCCGCCGGTCACCCGTCACGAAACTAGACCTCTGCCTACGCTTAGTTACTACGCATCGCGATGTCAAGATATATTTGTGGGTGAGCGTTGAGGTAAGCTTAAAACAGTTACAGAATAGGGGGGGCTGCATCGATCGCCCGCATGGCGGCCATGCCCAATAGTCACGCCGGTAAAGTCTCAGGAGGCTAGAGTAGGTATTAAACATGGACCAGTATTCTATGTACATATATTTAACAAAATATGTGATAAGTATCCTCACTTAGGGCGGGTTGCAACAACTTCTACAGACGGATCAACGTTAAATATGGAACTGTCAATTCATAATAATCTCTCATCTCTCACTTATAATAAATCTCTAAATTAAAAAAAGAATCAGCCAGTATCAAACTACGAGTAAGCATTGTTCTGTCCCGCGTGATCTCAGCTTCCCATGAACGGAAAAACATGTAACTCTTTTTATAAGTTTTACTCTAACTTCCACATTTAACATTAACATTTGACCTCATTAAATTATTAATTTCTTCTGCTTGAAATCGTAGCCGCCATATCTGTCATCTGTCAGTGACGGCAAAGTGGCGGGCTTGCCATAATTATCCACCAGTAATAATTTCGATCCGGTGTTGTGATAGACCTTCACAAAACGCATATTCAATTCAAAAGCATAAAAAAATAATCGATTCCGATATGGAAACTTATATGCGCTAAATTCGTATTGAGGCGTAATTTCAATAAATGTATCAACAAAATAACGATAAGCGTCAAAAGTCTGACTTTTTTTTTTTTAATGGCATGGCATAGCGCTATTCTTGCATTCAGCCAGAAAGTCTATTTGATTTTCTGCAAGATTACACGCTAATTATTTGTCACGATACTGCACGGCTATCACAAGACGGCGCGCGAGCTCTCGATTTTTCTCGCACTATACGTCTTTTTCTAAGTTGTCTAATAAGAGAGAGATGGATAGTTCGAGAAAAATCCAGAGAGCTTGCGCGCCGTCTTGGATAGCCGTGCAGTATCTTGACAAATACTCAGCTTATAGCCGTCCTGGTTTGTCAGTATTTATATTTATCAGCAATAAACAGTATGTATTACATCAGTACAGAACGGGCCTTTCATATACATTAATTATCAAGGGCGTCAGTATTAAGGCGGTATTATAACTTCGTACTTCGCGCGTTCAAGTTGACATTCAGCCAATATTATGGACACACAGAAATTGGCCAACATACAGGAGAATACTTTTATCATGAAGCCTACAAAACACATTTCATTAAGTTGGCAATGGCGGGAACATGCACAAGATTTGGCAGAATGTGATAGTGCGATCTGAAACATTGCAATATGAAAAAAATAAACATACCTATCACTTTAATATTTTGAATAATTACTTTAATAGAAAAGAAAGGGTCTCGGGCTCGCGTTATTATTGTAGAACTTACTTAGTGGTTAGGATAGTTTGGAAAATATAAATTAGCCGTCTGTTGTCTAATTAAAAAGTGATTTTTGGTTCCGCGTAAACACTTACCGGTCAATGGGTACTCGAAAGGATTATATCTATTACTAATTCCTAAACACATCTTTACCTGAGAGTCGGAGTGACTCAAGATCATTTTGGTCATCACGTTTTTATTTATTTAATATAAAACAGTGTTAAAATATGTAGAGAAGAAGATCATTAAACATTTAATGCTGCAGCCTGTGTCCTACCTTTTGGATCTATTGCCACAAACATCTACTAAACTTTTACCCCCTTATTCATAAAATTTAAAATACCTCTGTTAAATAAAACGAGTTTTGTCCCTTTCTTACTAAGGGCCGATTTTTCAATCTCTAGATAAATTTATCCGTCAGTTAAAATCATCACAATCTTTTTCTCAAGTCATATGAAAGAAAAGGACAGAGCTAACATTTATCTAACAGATAGTTTTATCTGGGAATTGAAAAATCGGCCCTAATTTAAATATCAGAGTGGCAGATAAGGACAAACGAATTTGAACGGCATTTCAGCTAAAATAGATTTATTCATCGTTTTACTTGATAGGCTAAATTAGAACTGCATGTGGCATGTGTCCTGTGTGCAAGAGGATGAGATGCCACTTTTACCATGCAAACGAAGTCGCAGGTACAGCTAGTATATAATAAATATTAGGGGACAATCTTACACAAATCGACCTAGTCCCAAACTAAGAAAAGCTTGTGCTATGGGTACTAGACGACGATATACATACGTACGTATATAGATAAATAAATACTTACTTAAATACATAGAAAACATTAATGACTCAGGAACAAATATTCGTGCTCATCACACAAATAAATGCCCTTACCGGGATTTGAACCCAGGACCTGTCGCTTCGTAGGCACCCTGCCAACTAGGCTAAAGCGGTCGTCAAAAAATATAAACTTGACAAATTTTCGATACATTCAGAGCTTAACGAATACCTACCGCTTACGATTACAGACTATTTACAACCCACTCTTAGATGAGTCTCTTTCTGACAAACATTGTGGATGGAATGGAATACCTTCCGGCCCTGGAGAACGAGCCAAAGGAAGCCTTAATACCTATACACACTTATATAGGTAGGTAGGTACTAGGGTCTGCGTGGACTCGGGATAAAAACTATCCAGGCTATTAACTACCTTCGTGCAAAATTTCACCCAAATCGGTGGAGCCGTGATTGAGTAACAAACATGTAAACATTAATAATATTAGTAGCAGGATCATTCAGTAGCAAAAATACGTTGGACGCCAAATTAACGCATTGAGATTATCAATGACACCGACAGTTTACTTGTATGCAACATGTTGTGTTGTGTTATATTGTCACTTACACACCGATTTAATCTTAGCTAAACAAATGCTAAGGTAGATGGCGCCCTGCGTACGTTGCAGTGGCGGCGTGTGAAAATGTTGTGAAAGAGTTTAGACTTTAAGAGTAGGTATATAACTAAAAATACATTTTAGGCAAGTCGGTGGGAATTGCCACTGGTACAGTCGCCGGAGCGGTCAAAGTGCTCACAAATATCTGAACACGTCTCTATTGTCGAGGCATTAGGCATTAGCACTTTGGCCCCTACGATATATCTGTACCTGGCTTTATCCATCATTTGCGTTTAAAAGGTTAAATACCACTATTACATAATAATAGTAGGTAACGGGCCAACAGGGGATAGATATTGAATTGACGTGACCTTAGCTTGTTGTCTACGCATTTTTTATCCCAAATCCCCCAGTCGTTATTCGTGTCGAAAAAAGTTATTATGAATGGTCGTTGTCAACGCATACTTATTCGCAATTAGGTAGGTCCATCCGCAAAAAAGGTGCACACAAGCATTTGAACACCACCTTTTTAATCCCCGACGCAAAGAGAGGGTTCTTATAAGTTTAACGTGCAGGCCTTTAAATAGCGCTATTTTCGTATAGCGCTATCATTTATAACGTTATTATTCCTAAAACCGCTATACTCGAAAACGATATTTGACGCGCTGTATAGCGATATCGATTATAACGTTATAAATCTAAACCATTAATATAAAACCGATACTATTTTAACCGATATAATAATGTAATAACGTTATAGGCTACCCCTTTCTCGCATTCAGTATAGCCTACTCGTGCAATGTAAGCGATGTGATTACGTAACGTAGGTTGTTTGTTAGAGTGCACGACGTCATAGTAAAATAGAGAATTTTTCGATTTGCTCGGCTTGTCGGCGCAGGTTGTAGCCTGATACGAATATCCTGACTAATAATTTTCAAATCAGATTGTCTTTAGCTACTTCTGTGCCTCATTAATCGGAAATGCATCATCCCATAAAAAACATGCCATGTAAAAAAGAGGTCAAGTCTCGAATACTTCCACCGTAAAAAGTTGTGAGATATTTCGTAGAGCCAAGTCTCAGGCATTCTTTTATCTTTATTTGCTTGCTAAATAAAATTTTGTGACTTGGCAATCACACAATACTACATAGCTTTAGGTATGCAGAAATCCATTAATGCAGGAATGTGGTGTGATTGCCAAGTTACAGAATTTTATTTAGCAAGCAAATAAAGATTAAAGAATGCCTAAGACTTGGCTCTACGAAATACATATCTCACAACTTTTTACGGTGGAAGAGTTTCGAGACTTGGCCTCTTTTTTACATGGAATGTTTTTGCTTGCTAAATAAAATTCTGCAACGTGGCAATCACACAACTTAACTGTATTTATAGATTTTTGCATACTTACCTAAAATTATGTAGTATTGTGTGATTGCCAAGTCACAAAATTTTATTTAGCAAGCGAATAAAGATTAATAAGAATGCCTGAAACTTGGCTCTACGAAATATCTCACAACTTTTTACGGTGGAAGAGTTTCGAGACTTGGCCTCTTTTTTACATGGAGTGTTTTTTATGGAATCTCACTTCTTTTTCTAGGGTAATGTGTTATCCATACATACAAACTATGAATGCAGGCCCATTCTTGCTTTTGAATTTTCCCATTCACTGCAAATGTAACTTTGTAATCCTATATATTTGTATAGGATTACAAAGTAATGTATACAGTTGGTGTATCTAGAAAACTGGGTTGAAATAGCATTTTTTTATAATTTTCCCTTTATGTGGCCATTAAACCCTAACTGTACCAAATTTCAGCTCTCTGAGTTTATGGGAAGTACTAGTTCTATTTTGATGATCATGAGTGAGTGAGTGTCATAAATGCGAAACTTTGCTTTCGCTTAACATCGGAACTAAATGACCTACAGACTTGAAATATTGGATTTTAAGTATGTGATTATAGCTTACTGGATGACGAAAATTTCTGCATTCTGGTCTTATCCAGAGGTTCTCAAATAGGGGCCTGAAAATGTGGCGAAATGGTTCCAGTAAAGGATGGTACGGCAGTGTTTGCTTCGCGCTCGACTTGGCATTGTTACGAGTATAACATGGTAAATTATTTATAATTTAAATGCCTGCATCAAATGTTTCTGACTAATTCATCAACGCACAGCCGAAACTACTGGGACTAAAAAGAAGGGACAAGATGGAATTTTTGGAAATCCCATCCCTAAGGGGGTTAAATAGGGGTGCAAAGTTTGTATGAGGGAAACTTTTTTTTATACTATTGACTTGAAACTTTGTAGGAAGATTACTTATTAAGATGCATAAAAAGTTCTTGCAGCGTTTTAGAAAATTCCACTCCTAAGGGGGTTAAGTAGGGGACAGGGGTGCAATGTTTGTATGGGGGAAACATTATTTTTTGAACTAGAGACTTGAAACTTTGTAGAAAGATTACTTATTAGAATAGAAAAAAGTACTTTCTGTGTTTTAGAAAATTTCATCCCTAAGGCGGTTAAATAGAGGTGCAAAGTTTGTATGGAGGGAACTTTATTTTTTGAGCTAGAAACTTCAAACTTTGTAGAAAGATTACTAAATACAATACAAAAAAGGACTGTCCGCGTTTTAGAAAATTCCACCCCTAAGGGGGTTAAATAGGGATGAAAGGTTTGTATGAGAAACACTTTTTTTGAGCTTGAGATTTGAAACGTTGTAGAAAGATTACTTATTAGAATAGAAAAACAGTTAGTACTTTTAACGTGTTAGAAAATTCCATCCCTAAGGGGGTTAAAAAGGTACTTATGCAAGATTAGGATGAGAAACATTTTTTTTGAGCTAGAGATGGGCAACTTTGTGGTACGATTACTTATTAGAAAAAAAAATCCTTTCATCGTCTTGGAAAAATACCACCCCTAAGGGGGTTAAAAGTGATAAAACGGTATTCAAGGTTTATATGGAGAGCAAGAAAATATAGTAAGATATTTCTAATGTCAGTCTTAGTCTGTATGTTAAAAGACAACAAAACTGATTTCAGAGTTTTTTTTTAATTCATCCCCTATAGGCGTTAATGGGGCTTTAAAGTTTATATGGAGGGAAAAGTCATTTTTTAAGTAAGATTTTTTAATTTTGGTCTTAAAATAGAGAGAGCAGATTAGTAGATTTTTTTATTCATCACCTAAGAGTGTTTAATTTAAAGGGGATTCGAAGGCCGTATAGGGTCAAGACAATTTTAAAGTAAAACATTAGTGTAACTACGATTTTAGACGGTTTGTTTAAAACTAAAAAATACATTTCAATGTTTTTGAAATTCATCCCTTAAGAGGGTTTCTAGGGGGTTCAAAGTTTATACGAAGAGCAAGATATTTTTAAAATAATAGATTTATTACTTAGGTTATGGACCGTTTGTTTAATGATTAGAAAACGATTTCAGCGTTTTTTTTATTCATCTCCTAAGAGAGTTAAAAGGTTTGAAGGTTGTATAGAGAGCAAGACCTTTTTTAAAGTAAGACTTACAGATTTGAACAGTTACCAGAAATGTAGGATAGGTTAGGTTAGAACTGCGATGCTCCCAGAATAGAATAGATTTAATCAACATTGGGTACTTATTATTATAACAGTAATGTAGCTTAGTAGACATATAAAAATATATTTTTCTTTAATACTGTATGAAACCGTCTGTTGATGATTCTTAAGATATTTATGTTTGTAAAAACGAAGGTTTCAATTTAGATTTATCAATTTAAACTAACGAACTCATCGCACTGTTACCTTTTACGTAGTTCTAATCCCTGAACGGATTTAGATGAAATTTCCCGTACAGATAGTTTGAGACCCTTGGAAGGATATAGGATAGTTTTTGTATATCTTTAAGATGGTAGAAGTGTGTTTGGGACAGCGATAAATAGCTTGCACCGAACATAATTTAATAGCAAAATTTTTCTAAGACCATAACAAGTTCCACGCGAACGAAGTCGCTGGCAACAGCTAGTTATTTACATAAATATTTAGTGACTAAGGATTAATTAGAAAAGGAGGATGAATCGTAAGAAAAGGAGGATCGATATATATTTATGTGTACCAACCGTCCTTGGTCTCCCCTATCTATCGTGAGCCTATCTAGACAGATTATGGCGAAGAACCGAAATCGAAAATTCACACATTCTTTGGTTTCATAATCAGATTTTATTTAACGTGTCGTTTTCGGAATGGCTCTAAATCAAAAATAAAATAAAATGTCGGAAACTAAAAGTATATTTTAATTTTATTATGATGAACAAAAGCACATACCAACATACCTATGCATAATTTTTTGCTCACGGCAACACCGTCGGTCGTAGGGCTTGTTTGGAATAGGTCCTAATACTGGGAGTCTGCGATTTAGTGCCGAGACAAACAATTAATATTGACCCTCTTACATATTGTAATAGTGTATACCTAGGGGCTATTAAGATTGGCACTCTTTCTTTTTATTTATGAGCAAGTCCACGAATCTGTGGACAGTGTTGCGTTTCCTGCGTCCCATTTTTATTCCGCCATTTATCGTCGCAACCAACCAAATATTCACAATTCACAACCAATTTGCAAATGATCGAGGTAAACAAGCATTAATAAGATTTAGAAGCTAGAACAACGTAACGGCAACGTCGCACGTCGCGCTACGGCCCACGTGGTGGCATGTTGGCATTGGCACAGAGCGGCAACGGCGCAGCCGTAGCGCGCGGCTCGCATTTTAAAACGATATTATAACGTTATTATATATCGTTCTGTTATTCATTCTGTTACGGTATTTATATCGTTATGGAGAATATTGGTTTTGTTATAACGTAATTTTCGAACCCTAACGGAATATACCGTTATAATTCCGGTTCATTTTATAACGTTTTAAAGGCCTGTTAACGTGTCTGTGTATTTGTCTGTGGTATTGTAGCTCCCAAACGGATGGACCGACTTGAATGCGATTTTTTTGTGTCATAGATAATTTTATCCCGAGTGTTCTTAGCCATGTTTCATGAAAATCTGTTTAGCCGTTTTTGAGATATTGGACTTTGAAATGAAAATGTCGGGGGTTTTTCAACTTTTCTAATTTTTTCTAAGGCGATAGACCGTGTTCAGATGTTTTTGAGCAAATTGTGTATATGTATGTAATGTAGTACCTAATCAGAGTTCACAAGAATATCTCAACATTCACTCTAACACCGTGACTAATGTGGTCGCGTTCTGATATTTGAGAGCACCATGTCCATTTCGATTGATCTAATGGTGACTACATGATTGTGGGTACAATTAAGTTCAAAAATATGTCCACGGACAAAGTGCCCAAAATATGTGAAAACGACTTTGAAGGGCACGGTCGAGGTCATAAATACGTTTACACTTTTGCACCTTATTGCCTTGTAATAAGGTGCAAAAGTGTAAACATATTTATGACCTCGACTGCACAAGGTTGGTCATATATTTTTGAACCTTCGGAAACGTACATATAATTATAAACTTGTACAGTCGGGGTCTCCAATATCTATAGGTCCACACAACCTTTCAAAAATATCTATGCACAGTCCTTATTGCTGCCTACTGACATAAGAAGCATGTACCTACTACTAGACTGTTGTCTGTATTTTCAATGTCGCAATCGATTCTAAGCAGGGCTCGGTCGCCCGAATATAATTATTTAAAACTAGTGGCTCTCGGTGGTCGGTATTAATTTTTTAATTTTTCACGGAAATCGGTTGAGACATGCGACCTGTAGAGGAAAACAATTGGATAGACGGACATACGAAATACTTTTTACCGAAGCTGAAACGGGGACCCTCCTTCGCTTTGCTCGCTCGTTCAATGAGGTGTGCCTGTATAGATACCTATTGGAGAACTCTACTTTGACCCTGTAATGGGCAAAGTAAAAATTCAAGTCTCTTGCTATTGTAGACCTAAGAGCCTTATCACACTTGCGATTTGCGAGCGTATTTTCTATACAATTATCAGTCGCGGCGTACACGCTGCGTCAACGCCTTCATACATATACGCTTGCAAATCGCAAGTGTGATAAGGCTCTTAAACTTCTGCACCATAAAAAATACAAAAAATACCTTAACTAACAGGTGGTAAGTTTGCCATGAAATTTAGATTGTACCTATGAAGGGCCACCTAATTATTTAACAAATGAAACAGTAGCTAACTTTAAAAGGAATCAACATGAAACTCTTTCCGTCTAACAAACAAAGGTTTCCCGCCCTAGTACTCAACTAAAACTCCCACTGCACCTGAATCGCGCCATAGACAAGACCCTCGTGCATTGTATGATACGTATAGCTGGTAGGAAGCCCCTTAATGCGGAGACAGCTCCGCTCGTCTATCGATCGTCATCCGCCGTCAGCGGCGAGGCGCCTATTGATTCGCCGCAATCTACATGATAACCCGGGCTGGCTTCTCTTCTACAATATTAGTGTGGGTAACATTATCATTTCATGGTGATCCTAAATACATTATAGCATGGTAGTTCAACGTAAGAAAACATCCAGTGAATATTATATTATAGTTACGGGGGAAAAAATATCAAGTTAGGTCTCATTCTTGGGGAATTCGTTTTCTCTACTACTGAGGAGGGAGTATAATATTAATTTCGAACCTTCTAATAAGCATCAGGAATACATGTTCATCGATTCTAAGCAGGGCTCACGTGCCTAAATATTTTAAAAATAATATTCTTTATTGCCACAAACAACAGATTTTTTTAGAAGATAGTGCCAAATTAATAATAGTAACAACCGACGGTCTTATCGCTTTGAAGTGATCTCTTCCAGACAGCCTTTGGGTAGCAGGAATTTTTAATAAAAATTGTAAACGGGCAGTGCATGAATGCGTACACCAAAAAGAATGTAATTAATTATACATGTAAATTTAACGAAACCATTAATACACACTTTAATACATACTAATAATATAATCATTTAAAATAAGGCATGTTCACGATTGTTCAACAAACCAACTGTCCGTCTGGCTTGATTTCTCATTCCGCGGTTACAGTCAAATTATTAAAGCAAAATCGAGAAAACTTTGTGCAAGCTTTTCTTGTTTTTACACTAGACTATTCAAATTTTACGCGCGAAACACTCGTTGGAAGGTAGGGAGTAAGTTAACAACTGAATTCATTTCGCATTTTTTTATTGTAAGTCTCGTTTGATATTGTTTAATTTGTTTCACTGTTAGATAATCAATATTATGTCGCTCTTTCCCTTCCAATTTTTAAATAACCAAAAGAAAGATGATATTTTAAGATGAATCTCCCAATATTCTTGTTCAATAAGTGCTGACTAGACTTTATTGTGGATTGCCGATGCCGATTGTCTATCTGGCGAGACGGGATCTTTTTAGGTAGGTACAACAAAACATCTAGTAAGTGGGTAGGTTAGTATATACCTGTAAATATTATATTACAGCGCGCTCCCAGGTGATGTGTTCGAATAAGCGGGCAAAACACATTGAAAACCCTCTGCCTAGCACACACCTACCTAGGACGTAAACACGACGTAAAGCATTCGTCTCTCTCGCACTTAAATACTTGCTAATATGGGGCGAAGGTGAATGTTATTTATTTATTTATTCCATAAATTAACACTTTACAGTCAGGCTACACGTGTTAACAGGAGAGCCATAATATTAGCACAACGTATAAATAATACAATAAAAAAAAAACAATTTGCTTACTGTGACGGTTCAACCTTTTAAAATGGCCGACTCTTTATGCTAACCTATTCTGAACTTAAATTAACCCCTAGCTGTAAGCTGAAGCTCCTGAGAAGCCTCTAGTCGTCTGAAAATGGAATCCTACCTGAAGGAAAAGCTATTGAATAAAATTAAACTGATAGTAGTGAGAAAATAAATCATTTATTTACCATAAAAATATCGAATTAGTTTGGTTGTTTTGAAGCTAAAGAACCTTTGATTAATTGATCCAGTAAAATCAAGACTCGATTATGCTGGATATCCACTTTGATCCTATAAATACTAACTCGTACCAAAGCGAATAGAAAAACCGAGTTAGTTCCGGCCGATCCTACTAGAAAGGTTGAGTTTTATTCTAGTCTAGATAAATCTATCCTACGGCTACAGAATCTCTGGTTATTTATGTTAAAGTAATCGAGCTTGAGTACTTTAACAGACCAAATCGTCTCCTAGGATATTGTCGGACGGAAAGAGATTCGGTCAAAGAAAAAACCATCCGACTCCAGACCTACAATGCCGTAATCTAGGAATGATTATCTCTGGAACCTAACCTCGAAGACCTATTTAGACCTAAGCTATACGTGATTCGCGCTGGTGAAGTGGCTTGGCGTGTGATAGCGTCTAGTGGAGGAGGTCCCGCATTGCGTGAGTAGACCCAGGCCCTTTTCGAGAAGAATGGAGGCTGTATTTCTATAAAGGAAAAGTTACACGTTAATTGAAATTGTACAATAAACTCATTTCAGCAGTAGAACCTTTAAACTTAAGTAAGACAAATATACCAGTTCCTTAGAATTAATCTACAAATCCATCGTTTCATTATGCGATGCACAACTATGGAGGCTAATGTAGGCATAAATTCCTTGTTATACTAAATTGTGGGAAGTGTTAAGTTACGCTATGTCGTAGGCGACGCCCTTTAAAATAGATTCGCAATACAACAGTGGTCAACTTGTGTTGGCCATGTTGAGATCGCTATTGATGATGACGCGATGATCTAATAATAAAAATAATTATGAAGAAAGCGAGATATTGATGATGATACAACAGTAATCTACTGAAATATAATATTAGTGCATATTTTACCTACAGGTACATAAATGACGCAATGTCTAGCGTAGTATCGATTCTCCCTAACGATTAATCTTAGAGTTGTTCGCGAACTGTAGCGCTCGCCTCTCGCTCGCCTGCGACCGCTCGTACTCACAGGTAATCCCCCACCTCAACTGTTGGTTCTGCCTACCCTATCGTTATTCCTATCAAATTTAATACAAATTAGTGCGGACATTTACCTAACCAATTTATAATACAATACATACCCCAAAATATCTCAATGGATGTAACACAGTGTCTTAGCAACCAATCTCACCCAATCAACTCAAAGGCACTTTATAGTCAAGGTGTTTTAGATGTATGACAATGCACAGTTGAGCTGACGAATGATAATTAACTACCAATCCACTGTGATACCTTTATTGAGAACCCGATGGTAATAACCCCACCTAAGAAGAGACCTACTTAATTATTGCTGTTATTAAAAGCGAATGTGTTGGATTTCCTTGTAAAACCAACATAGCCAGCTTCACGATAAGAAGCCTCGGTTAAGGCAAAACGACGGCTTGGCCAGCGAAACCCCTCAGTTTGCAAGACTGAAAGGCCTCACCAACCTCTCCTTCGCTGACACATCCATGAGAGGGCGCTACAGTGCGGGCACATCTCTGCTGACTAAGAAACCCCTATTCGGGTGAATTCTCGTGTGGCCAGGGTCCTCAATGTGCCCTGTGGATATGGTTGTCGCGACACTGAGCACGCAGACACAGGTGTACATAAGTAAATTACTCGGTTACGTTCGTCTAACAAAGGAATCCCACACAATATAGCTATAAGTACTTATATCTGATCACTTCACAAATCAACGCAACCGCACCCCTTGTTAAGAGGTTAGCTAGGACTAAGACGGGAGCTCGACGGTGAAATCCTTCAATTTGCAAGATTGAAAACTCTCAGCCACTCACTCCGTCTATACACATTTATGACTGGCGCAGCAGTGCGGGCACATCTCTGCTGACTAAGAAACCCCTATTCGGGTGAATTCTCGTGTGGCCAGGGTCCTCAATGTGCCCTGTGGATATGGTTGTCGCGACACTGAGCACGCAGACACAGGTGTACATAAGTAAATTACTCGGTTACGTTCATCTAATAAAGAAACCACTCATCCGTACCCATAATTAACCACTAGATAATAATATACACTAGAAGTATTATTCGCTTATCCGCATCAACAGCCTACTCTTATACTATAACGCGTATCACAGACCGAGTTGATTTCTATAGCTAGAATACCGTATAATAATTGTTCACTTTATCCCGTAAAAGCGCACGGAACCTTAGCATTCCGTAGTATCAATGGAGCTAGTAATATGTACAGAACAACCTACATTCCTGTAATGTCGTCAGTTATTTAACTAATGGCATAGACCCGTTCATACGTTATGCGTATAAATGCTCGTACTTTATCTAGCATGTCTCGCAAACTATACCCCGTATAACTAGACTACGACACACAAATACAAGTATGATAACGTTGACATGGTTAGATTATAGTTCCAGAAATCACTTTATCAAGTTTCAGAATCACTTAATATAGAAATTGTAAAGGTCACTCACCAGATTTTATCTTTAAATAAATGCGACACGAACCCAGCGTCTCGTAAGGTGGACTCGGCTGCTCGTCCTCGTCGCTCGAAACAAAGTGCCTCGAAGGAAGATGAAGTCTCGCCCCGCGGCCGCGTCCCGTGTGCAGTGATGTGTTGCTCCGTCCGTGTCCCGTGAAAAAGTGCCCTCCGCCTCGAAGTCGCCCGCTATTCCTTCCTCTAGCGTCCAGCACCACACTAAGTTGAGCTCCACCTGAAAACAGTCTTTATCCCTACCTCAATAAATGTTATATTTCTATCCGCCCGCGTCTCCGAGCCGTACCGATCGATAACATCTTTTTACCATTATGTGGGTATTTTTCCCCTTTGTTGGCGCCGCTCTGTCCGACCATGCCAAGAAAACTCATCTCTCTAACTACCCCGCAATAAGTACACTCAGCCGGAATATTATGGCCGGGAAATGAGTTTTCTACATGTTTAGTTGTAGTCTAGATTTTAGTCTATAACCGCAACTTAATGCAGCTTACATCTAAGCTACATTTAATGTATCTAAATTGAAATCTCTTACTCATGACCTAGAAATCGAAACATTTTTACATACCAAACCCCTTCCGTTAACTATCCATATTTTGAAGTTATTTTCGCCCAATACTAACATAATACTATGCTCAGTCATCTTGTGATAACTAAGCCTATATTAACCAATCATCATATTCGTATACTATTAAGTAAAATGTAGCAATTATTTGCTGCCAAGAATATTAGTTAACCTACGTAAATTAAAATATATACCAGATGTTGATGTATTTATGTACATACATTCTTATTTACTAATTTTAAAGCTAATATAGCTTGTAACTATAATCGAAAATGAAGGCTTCAAACCCTTAATATTCGTACCTGAAACTCATCACGCTAACATCTATCAATTTAAATGAGCAATTCCTTCCTTAGATACTATTGAGTCCAAGAGCGAAGCTCTTGGATCGTCTCATTCTGCCCCATGATCATGCACAGCGAAAAATCTATGATTTTGAGCGAAGCATTATCACAATCTAACATATACCTAAACATTAAACAAGGAATTGCGACAATGGTGGTGGTGAATTCTAAAATAACTTGAGTAGATAATTCCGTTAACCTGCTGTCTTTACATGAAAATTTAAATATAATATTACTCTAACTGAAGGCTAGATTTGTTAGCTGTGTTTATTTACATAACTCTCCCAATTCATTCTGACCAATAATCTATGATTATAATTTGCAAAACTGCCAACCCCATAACTCGGGAAGTTTCAATTCGTTGATATATCGATCTCTCCAACAAGTGTATTTTAGGTGTGTGAATTTTTAACCACTATACGTTTGCTTGATGATGGACGTTGAAGAATAAGCCCCCTGTATCACCTTGCACCTCCAGTCGCCTTCTGGCTTCCGTCAGTACAAGTTAAGCCACATATCTCGGCCGATGACACACATACCCATCCCTACGGTATCACCTTGAGTCCACAGATGCCCTCTGGCCACCATAAACTCAAGTTTGGCCACATATCTCGGCCTGCAATACTAACCCCTATACTGCATCACCTTGCACCTTCAGTTGCCTTCTGGCTTCCGTCAGTACAAGTTAAGCCACATATCTCGGCCGATGACACAATATAATTATCTTCTAGCTTCACCTTGAGCCTACAGATGCCCCCTGGCCACCATAAACTCAAGTTAGACCGCATATCTTGGTCGGCGCCGCTAGAAAACTTCCCCAGAATTCTCCCATTCGCACAAAGTACTAGGTTGTGAGCCCAATAGATCCTAATGACCACGGTGTTGCAATAGCACCCCGAACCCTCAGATACCTTCTGGCTACCAAGGATCCAGGTTCGACCACATATCTCGGTTTATGTTATTACAATAACTCCCCATGCGAACAGCAGAACACTGAGTACAAAGATCACCAAGCAAACTCAGTGGAGAATGTTTCAACTCGACTAGGATATCCGACTTCAGACTGTATTCCACACTAGAGGCAAACTGTTCATAACTACTGGGTTAATCTTACATTAATCCCTTCAATGCCCTGACAGCACCATCAAACCATTAATGATAGTGATAATACTGACAAAACATCAAACAAACTTTAATTACAATCGTCGTTCGCGATGGTACTCTATCTCTATACCAGACGTGACCCAGTCGCACACAGTAACATTCACCAACCCCGTGGGGTCACTAGGAAGTGCCTTGACATCCTATGGGGAATCCGACTACATGCGTCCAAGCCCCACCCAGCTTTACTGTAGAAATGTCGCAACTACTATAAAATACGTTTGCATTACTAAAAGACAAAATGCAACACTTCACCATCGTGTAAAAATAACAGCCTTACTAAACTTAATTTCAACAAACCAATGTTCATTGAACCCTTGCAAGATTGAAATCTTGACATTGCAAATTACTTAACATAAAATAGGAAATTTCTGATAAATTCCCAGTAATGGAAGTTCAAATATTATTACTTAAGTTTCAGAATGAATGTTCGTTGACAAATCATCCCGAAGAATATGGTGTCGGAAGTATCTTTGCCAAGGAGAGATGTGTAGAATGAAGATAAGACTAGCTTAGCCTTTCAGCTTAGCTTCTGTAGAGTATAGTGTCGCCACAGTTAGTCACACAAGGACCTTGTCAATTTATGACTTTAACCTAACCAACTATAACTGCGGAAACCCCGGTGTAAATTGGTTTGGAGAGACCAATCAGTACCAACAAACCTAGGTTGCACTGCGAACTCCGGCCAATCGGTAAAAGCCCATTAATACCATACAATCACACACTCAACGCTGCCTTTTATGCGGACTCATACATCTCTTAATTCAATGTACACACTATATACCCTCCCAACCTAATTAACCCCCTTGCCCTAAGCACGGCTTAGACCAACTAAACGGAATCCGACAGTACTACCACATTAACGATATATAATGTTCTTCCCAAGTTATATGCTATGAGAATTTACATTTACTTTAATCCAATTAACTAATACAAGACGAGAAAATTATGATATGAAGAGTAGAACAACGTGACAATATAATATTACTACTTTACTTATTTGGCAAGACAAAATTTTACTGTAATTTAAAATTACCCGCACAGCCCTATTCATACACAGCCAACCAACCCGGCCCTCATTTATGTTTGAAAGTTATTAAAAAGACAGCAAGTAAAACTCACCTAATCTTCCCAGACTAACCTGTAAATATCTAGGTTTTAAGCTATACCCCTTTTACCATTTACCTATCAGTCACAAATGAATAGTACTACACTATAGTTGGATCCGAATTTTTCGCAATACTATAATTTAAGTAGTAAATACCAAAAAGAAAAAACCCTCAAACCATTATTCATAAGTTTTATCTTACTACTATTGATGCTTAAATATAGTCTTCTTCAATACCATATCCTATGACGTAACGTAACGTAACGTAACGTAAGATTCGCCGATTACTAAATGAAGATTTCACCCATGCCCCATTAGGACCCACATAAATTTAACGTCTAATGTCAATATTGCATTGACAACTCCCGTACATCTTAAGATACACCTGTAATAAAATGGATTATTTCATGTAAATATTTAACGTTGTTTATGCACTACCTAGCGCATAAGATGTGGACATAATATATAACCACATGGCATGCTTGAGATAAATTTAAGCCGGAATAATTATAACTACGTAAGGTCCTAACCACTAGACGATCACGGCCCAATCTCCTTTCCTTTATAATGAACTCCATACCTTCGTCGTCATAAGATACCTGTAAGTTTCAATAATTAGTATTCAATTGGTGCTTGAATTTCAACTCTCGCAACTGCAACTGCTGTCACGCTGCCATAACCCCGCCGCCTTTACACCTGTATCGTAATTCAAAACACATATCACACGCTAATCGAATTCGATAGTCGCGACCTCTTCTTTTCCAATGTCGACCCCGCCCTCTTGAACTCCAAATTTAGCCCCAAAATTCGAAATCTGTATCCGCGTATTACTCAAAAATGATACTCGCCCCCTTGAATTCTTACTTAAGTATCGAAAATTTGACACGTACAACAATAGGTTATCCGATTTCCCCTTTATACCTATGCTATGAGATCTCCGAAGGGAAGGAACGATAAAAAAACAAAAATAATTTTCCCGCCAACTCAAAAAAATAATAAACTTCCTAGGTACTATCTATTAATTAATTTATCAATCATTCCTGTCCCGTTATCCTATAACTTATTTTACGCTGTCCTCAAAGTCCACGTACAAATACCTCTGGACACCACAATTCGCAATAACAACTAAATGTAGGGATATAACCGCTGGCACTCCTTGGGGGAGCCCTGTCTAACAGTAGATGTCTACTGGCTGATATGATGTAGACTAAGCAAAGCAGGCATTGATCTACTTTCGTTAGTGGTGATGGGTGAGATGAGGTGAGGTGCTTTCCTAGTAAATACGTCCAGAATAGCAGCTCAGCTGATAGCGAGACATTTCTGCGGTCATTGCACCAACTTTGATATTCACCAATGCAGATCGACTCGACTCAACTCGATTTATTGCTTAAAGCCAGTATAACCTGGTCTCTAAACTCTCAATATCAATATAAGACCAGGGGTCACTGCTAATTTTGACACCTCCAACGCGGCGATCCCGAATCTACCTTAATAGATATCGGTATAACCTATCGTGAAATACATCTTTGACAATTTATTGACTTAGAAATATTTCTGACGATAAATGTCACGCATTAAAAATACCTAAATTGCCATACTACAATCAACCATTTTGTTACTATTTTATAACAAGTACCTAATTTGTTGTTGAACAACCTATATAGGCGCCTTTAATTAACGCCCAACCTGATTTAAAGAAGTAAAATACAACCCATCTGAGAGCCCTCCCCTTTTTGAAAGTCGGTTAACCTTCACGACGCATGACCTCCTCCTGCGTTCACACTATAGATACGCTTTACGATCTCTACTACATAATATATTATTTACAAACTTACAAGTTGCCTATTCTATTCTAGTTTTGTACCCGAACTCAAAGATATGCCCTACTAATTGTACAAAACGCAGCTATATGGTTTTGTGAGTATATAAATGATAACAAGGCGTAAATGGTATTACAAACACTTGTATGTATTTATTGGACTATGTTCCAAGGTTCAATTTGGCATAACAATATCTAGCGTCTAGTTATATTTGACGAAACATGTCGTTAGCTAGTTTCCGCTAGTGACAGCGACATCTAGCGGATACTTTTGAAATTACATTTACTTAGATTAATTGCTCAACTCTGTGAGATTGTACACTAATACTGTTTATAAACAACCATACTTTCAGTTCAATAGATCCACGTAAGTGCCTCGACGATAATATTACACATCCGTAAAATTATGCCGCAAGCCCTTATAATACCTAAGTACAACTTTTTTCATTAACCGATAGCCCTTTCGTCAAAAACACTTCATAAAAATACGTGACGGACCCTTTTGTCGTACACAACCACACAACTTAATGAATACCTAAATCGCATAATGTTAAAACTATGAGCGCCTAAATATATAACTGTCCCAAAATAACCTTAAACCACTCCAAACATTGTAAAATTTGTTCAATTTAATAACCAAAGGTTTAAAAGGTAGTAGTCCACAATATTGTTAGTGAAAACAAAAAATAAAAAACACAAAAAGATTTTTCCGTACCGGGGAGCGACCCTGGACGCTCGCGATCCATAGCCCACCGGACATACCATCCATCCACTGCGCCGTTAAGATTCAATGCGAAATTAATGATCTATTTTGAACTAATCGTTACCTCAAGCGAAGCAATTAACTTACACACTCCAATAACACATACTATTGTAACCAAATTAAAGTGCCATGCGATACATACGACTCCTGCCTTAAGGTACATAATTTTATTCCCTACTTAACACGTGCACAATATGAAATTAATACATACGGGAATAACTAAAACGTACTTTAAATAGGAGATCCACCCAATGTTTAAAAGACATTGTAAAAACTCGCCTAAGAACTAACACGTAATTGACAATTACCATAATTCTTATTTTTAATTTTGCAATAGTTAGCATTCATTAGATAGTAACGGACACTTCTGAATTGTGAAATCGAAATAAAAAGGACTATTTAGATTTTTTTTACTTTGTACTTACTTATCCTTTGAAGCGAATGACAAGAATGAACTGTCAAGTTATACATGACTTCTATGCCTTTTACATACAGTTCAAAATGGCGCGGATCGGCGGACTTTCCGGAAGGTCAGCGACGCATGAAACGAATGTGTTGCGTTCATGGGCTCGTGTATTTGGCCAATCGCACAATACCTTCACACTCATATTTCAAAAGTTAGTCATAAACTCAATTGTATTATGAAAAGGTAAATATTTTTAATTGAATCTCACATAAACATATGCCTCAAAGAAATTGAATACAGTGAAATCATCTGTTTTCATTAAAAATAACTATGGTACCCTCAGTGGCCAAACCAGCGTGGTGCCACGCAAAGAAAAAAAAAAAACGTCAATAACGTTGACAGATAACAAGACGTTAAAATAGATAGACGTCAGACGTGCAATCGTTTTCGTTTGAAAAAAAAGCAAATGTTTCTGAGTGCAACTGTGTAGTTGGTTGGTTTTGCGATATATAAGTTTTTATAAATTACGACTCGGCTCGGCTTGAATAACGGATATCGATACCCTTCTTTAGCGACCTACTTGGCTTAAAACACGGACTAACGATGGAATCCACATATTGTGTAAATTGTGGTTCAGCAAGTGGCTCTATGGTGCTGGAAGACGAACAGATTTTTCACTGTATACAACAATGGACTGCCCCACATTCCGTAAGTATATAATTATTCCGATAATGTTTCTTTTAAATAAAGGAGAAAGTAAAGCATATATTTTTTTCTGTTTCATACAGTAGGTTCTGGTTATACCTTAGTCTAGGTACCTAGTATGTTTTGTTTTTTTCTTAATTCACTAATAATCCTTAAATTCCAGGTGCAACCTCATGATTTAATATGTACGACTTGTTGGACTGAAGCCAGTCGAGCAATTACAAACTTGAGCTCAGCTGGGAGGAACTGTGCTCTTTGTAATACCGTGTTGCCACTTCGCACTCGATCACATCAATTAATCGCATTGAGGACTGATACTCAATATCATGTGAATATCAGGAACTTCATCTTTGAAAGACTTCTCCCATTGCAGGCATGTTCATTTTTTTCAAATACTGGAATTATTTAAGGTACTTACTCAGATCTATATCATTTATTTGACAATTTTTTTAATTTTATTTTTACTGGTTTAGGTTCGGGCATCACATTACATTTGTCATCCTTGCTGGCAAAGAGCGGAAAGAGCTGCGAAACATGACTCTTTACCATCAACGTCAAGAGGTACTGCGGCCCCAAGTGTACCGTTGAGATGCATTAACTGTAATATTAATTTGATAAGAATGAGACAACATATTTTAGAAGATAATGCAATTCTGTTACGAGTACAACAACAGATTACACCAAGAGTGGTAAGTGTTCAGCTTGATTTCAAAGAATAATCATTTCATTTTATTACTTTAAGCCAAACCAGTCAATAAATCACTCACAATATTTTAAATGTTGCAGGCTACTTCAGCGGACTACATTTGTCAAGCATACAAATCTCGAAAAGTGACATTATGTCGGTGGGTCGTAGAGGTTGAGAATGGGAGATTTAAAAGAGATTTTAAATTGTTGAGACAGGAGTATTTCAATAAAGCTTCAAAGCATTTAATGGCAGATTTTAAGGTCGCAGCAGGGTTACTTAATAAGTTTCATCCGCTTTTAGTTGACAGAGATGATGCAAGAGAAATTGTTTCGGTCATCCAAGAAAAAATGTTTACAGAAAATACATTGGCAGATTTTGTAGAAAGTAATAATTTAAATAGAAAACGGGCCCAGTTCGAAAACATGACTGTTCAAATAAACACCCTTAATAATTTTCCTCAATTGGAATATAGCGATTTGATTCTGATATCTTTAGGGATTTACCAAATCAAACAAGCCCGGTCCTACTATGGCGAGCATGTTCGTCAAGACGGCAATTATGTTGTTGAAGATTGCAGGGAGGTTGAAGAGGAGTTGATTAGTGAATTACATTTAACACATTCTGAAAATGTATGGCTCTTGAGAGGGAGAATACACAGCCCCCATATTAGTAGTAAAACATATTGTGTATGTATTTTAGTTGATGAGTCGGAAATTGGGAGGGAAGCAATTAAAAATTATTGCTGTAATTGTGTTGTTGGGCCCGATACCAAGAAAATATCAACCCCCCTGCTCAATTCTTGGATAATATTTTGCTCGAAAGTAATGATGATTGATAATATCAATTATCATTACTTTGGATGCCAAATGAGAGTTTTTATGTTGTATTTATTTGGTATGAATAAAATAAACAAATACCTAATCACAACCTGAGTTTTATTTATTTCCCTTGCAAGTGCTAGGCTAAGACAAGAAGCAATACTTATTACTGCATCTTGCCTTCTGTAGTCTTTAAATCTCGGAAAAAATTAGAACTGCAGCGCTCTTTAGGTCATCATCTCAAGATGTAAAATAGCATTTTCTAAGAATTGGCGTGCCTAATCAAAATACCAACAAGTTTTACCTCGGTACTTCACATAAATAAACATTTTGCTCGAATTATACAAATATGTATTTAAATAATATTAAACAAGGCTAGTCATAACTAGCCGTTAAAATGTGCTTAAAGTGCTTACATTAGCTAGCACTAACATTATGTAGTAATCATAGTAATAATGTTTCATAAAAATAAATCATAACCTCAAAATCTCTATTATAACTGCTAATATTTATGTTTTCAGAAGTGTCCGTCAGGAGTTATTGTTCTTACATACAAATATGTGTAATTTCGGACTTAGAAAGGTATATTTTTTTCATTGTTGGTTCTTAAGCGAACATTGTATGGACGCAGAACAATGTCCTTTCCTCAACTAAATTATTGTTAAATACCAAAACTAATCTCTGTCACAAATTTTCCTTTACTGAATTTATTTTATCTATTATTCCAATCAGGCTGCCCCCCGGGAAGTGAACTAAAATCCAACTTAAATAATTATGATTTACTAACACTAAAATTTTTAACGATCAAGTCCGATACTATTATTTTATATCTAGTGTCTCTGTGAGCTGTAGAATACACGAACAAGTCTTTTGACAAAATCTCTTTTATTCTAGAACCTATGTACAACATTAAAGCATCTAAAATATGTGCACAAAAATTTCACGATTTAAAAATAACGTTACTTGCAGAGGAGAACAGACAGACAGACTGACATCCGAACACATTATATAATCTTTGGCCACGCCAAGTCGGAAAACTTCGTTCGCTCCGCTCACTTGTTCAATTACTCTTCGTAAAGTACCTATTATAAATCCTACAAGCTCTAAACTAAAAGTAAAATACCTAAAACATGTGTGTCACTAAATGTTTATGGAACTAATTTTCTTAAATTTATCTGCAAAACAGCTTTTACCACAATGGTGGCAAACAACCCCTAGCTCACCATTCACTAACTCTTTCATCCTGAAGCCAATTTAATTTCCTACAACCTACAGTATTTCATTTAACTTCATACGAACGGTACCCTTTTGAATAAATATTGTTTACACTTCTCGGAAAAGCTTTAACGATTTCGATGAAATCTGCAATAATTACATTGCCGGTAATTACATCTGTCCTACAGAGCCGTATGAAAATAATAGTAGGTACACCTATGTTTAAAACCATTGATGCAATATTTGGTCTACAACGCGGAAATGCAACGCAAATACCTATACTGCAACCTGGAGTGGCGCGATCTCCATACCCCTCAACTATAGACACTAATACCTAAGACAACTTCAAAATTACGAGTATAAATAACGAACACACATACATACTTATCTATTACCACCTGTATCTGATCAAAGTCTTTACGTATAAGTCCACATTCAAACTTGACCCCCAACTCCCGCGTTTCGAAAGCGAACATCTGCCGTGTCTTTCTTTCTCCCTCAACCGACTATAAGGCGCCGAAACGACCGAAGGACAAACGTTCGCCATTTTAAAGTTTTACGCGACTAAATGAAATAGTCAAATTTTACTATCATGCAACTTCTATAAGTGGCATCTTAAATTTTATTAGGTTTTCCCTCAGTTCATATTGATACAATGCGCGGGAACTATTGTCTGCTAGATTTTGTCTTTTAAATGAAGTTATTTCGTTGTTCCTTGACTATTCAACTACCTGTTAATGTTTAAAGCAGTGATACGAGTAGTTTAAATCAGTGATAAGCAGTGATAGTGAAAGTTGAGAATGAAATAAGTGAGGTTATCATAGCTACGAACATAAAAGGATTGCGTTATGATTATTGAGAATTTCGAAGCGAATATCCGATTCGGCACCGATAACAGGTATTGTCCCTCAATGATGACTTCCTTGACACTAATTCTAGCTTTAAATAACCCATACGTATCTAAAAATAGAAACTCCTTGCGTGCTATACAAATTTGTACGTACCTACGTAACTTACACATTGCATTATGACGTGAAATCACTTGATATTTTCCGATATTCATAATCTACCATAACAATACGACCCGTAGTATTACTTTAATGACTTACCTTTTAACTAGACGTTCGCGGCCTAACCAAATCTACACTAAATCTTATAAGATTAAAACCCCCAATTTTTTATACCCAAATCAATGACGATCCTATGCATAATTATAACGAGACGTAGTTCGACAATAACAAAGCCGAAAATTCTGCTCAATTTAACTAGGTCAACTAACTATAATGCAACTAAATGTACCTACTTTCTCCCATAACTTACGAAAGTTACCTATAATTCTAACCCCTATTATGTGATGAGTTCTTAAGTATATACCTAAGTCCTTGATTATATATACATTAACCGGTACTTTCCTAACCGCTTTGTAACGAATAATAGCCTAAACCGTGGGACAAAATGTCAATGACCTCAACCTATTTTGCCAACTGGAATGCAATAATTGAATATGAAGGGTGAGATAGTCGTAACTAAAATACATAAGATGCTAAACTAGTAAAATACTAATTTTAGGTAACCTAGATCCGTTTTTTTTTTAAATTTCATTTTATTTTGGAATAAATGCAATATACCTAAACATTATTATAACCACTACATCAACCGCCTGATGGATATGGATCCTACACAACTGCGCTATGGCAATAGCAGATTGTAAGGCCATTCCGCATACCATTCCTGCCCCCCTATTTTACAAATTTCGCGTAGGCACTATTTTTACACGACTGTCCGATGAAAAGAAGTGTTTACTATTACGCCTTTACTTAATTCTTAAATTAGACCCTCTTCTATTGCAATGGTAGATCGTAAGCCTCCCACAAAACATCGCTGCCCCCCTAATTTACAAATTTCGCGTAGGCACTGGTTTTACACGACTGCCCGACGAAAAGGGTGTTTACTATTACGCCTTTACTTAATCCTTAAATTAGACCCTCTTCCTGACTTCCGTTCGGTCTAAAATTTCGCACGTATGTATATATCGCATGACAAAGTAAGGTTATGATGACAAGGAACTAATCCGATGCTGGAGTTGGAAGATGGGCATAGAAACTTCGTGATACAATGACACAACCCCATCGAGTTTGGGCTCGTTAGAATCGTCTCAATGAGCAGTTGATAAAAATATGCAGAAAAGTACAGTCGGGAATAAAAATGTGTACCCCCAAATGAATTTTGTCAAAATAATATTACCGCTCCGACCACAACAAAATTAATCCTATGCATATTTTTCATAGCTTAGTGCGATAAAACCCTATTGATTAGTAATTCACCTACAAACCGCGCGTGAAAATCCCTTTGAAATTAAATAAATAGAAGGAAAATCCTGAAAATAATACATAACACAAAATAAAAAATACAAACTCCATCTCTCTATCTACTCCACGGCAACAAAATGTGGGTTATTTGTATAACCCACACACAGAAAAATCTGTAAATAAATTTAATTAGCCCTTTCACCAAGCGAATCACGTAATAAAAAAAATATTTTTCCTTTTATTATTATTATTTATTTAAAATCGAAAATACTCTATTCCGTAGTAACTCGGGTTACTAAAATGTGAATTTAAATACCCTATTTCCATCGTGGTCACGGCCTAACCAAAATGTGACGGTTCAACCTTTTAAAATGGCCGACTCTTTATGCTAACCTATTCTGAACTTAAATTAACCCCTAGCTGTAAGCTGAAGCTCCTGAGAAGCCTCTAGTCGTCTGAAAATGGAATCCTACCTGAAGGAAAAGCTATTGAATAAAATTAAACTGATAGTAGTGAGAAAATAAATCATTTATTTACCATAAAAATATCGAATTAGTTTGGTTGTTTTGAAGCTAAAGAACCTTTGATTAATTGATCCAGTAAAATCAAGACTCGATTATGCTGGATATCCACTTTGATCCTATAAATACTAACTCGTACCAAAGCGAATAGAAAAACCGAGTTAGTTCCGGCCGATCCTACTAGAAAGGTTGAGTTTTATTCTAGTCTAGATAAATCTATCCTACGGCTACAGAATCTCTGGTTATTTATGTTAAAGTAATCGAGCTTGAGTACTTTAACAGACCAAATCGTCTCCTAGGATATTGTCGGACGGAAAGAGATTCGGTCAAAGAAAAAACCATCCGACTCCAGACCTACAATGCCGTAATCTAGGAATGATTATCTCTGGAACCTAACCTCGAAGACCTATTTAGACCTAAGCTATACGTGATTCGCGCTGGTGAAGTGGCTTGGCGTGTGATAGCGTCTAGTGGAGGAGGTCCCGCATTGCGTGAGTAGACCCAGGCCCTTTTCGAGAAGAATGGAGGCTGTATTTCTATAAAGGAAAAGTTACACGTTAATTGAAATTGTACAATAAACTCATTTCAGCAGTAGAACCTTTAAACTTAAGTAAGACAAATATACCAGTTCCTTAGAATTAATCTACAAATCCATCGTTTCATTATGCGATGCACAACTATGGAGGCTAATGTAGGCATAAATTCCTTGTTATACTAAATTGTGGGAAGTGTTAAGTTACGCTATGTCGTAGGCGACGCCCTTTAAAATAGATTCGCAATACAACAGTGGTCAACTTGTGTTGGCCATGTTGAGATCGCTATTGATGATGACGCGATGATCTAATAATAAAAATAATTATGAAGAAAGCGAGATATTGATGATGATACAACAGTAATCTACTGAAATATAATATTAGTGCATATTTTACCTACAGGTACATAAATGACGCAATGTCTAGCGTAGTATCGATTCTCCCTAACGATTAATCTTAGAGTTGTTCGCGAACTGTAGCGCTCGCCTCTCGCTCGCCTGCGACCGCTCGTACTCACAGGTAATCCCCCACCTCAACTGTTGGTTCTGCCTACCCTATCGTTATTCCTATCAAATTTAATACAAATTAGTGCGGACATTTACCTAACCAATTTATAATACAATACATACCCCAAAATATCTCAATGGATGTAACACAGTGTCTTAGCAACCAATCTCACCCAATCAACTCAAAGGCACTTTATAGTCAAGGTGTTTTAGATGTATGACAATGCACAGTTGAGCTGACGAATGATAATTAACTACCAATCCACTGTGATACCTTTATTGAGAACCCGATGGTAATAACCCCACCTAAGAAGAGACCTACTTAATTATTGCTGTTATTAAAAGCGAATGTGTTGGATTTCCTTGTAAAACCAACATAGCCAGCTTCACGATAAGAAGCCTCGGTTAAGGCAAAACGACGGCTTGGCCAGCGAAACCCCTCAGTTTGCAAGACTGAAAGGCCTCACCAACCTCTCCTTCGCTGACACATCCATGAGAGGGCGCTACAGTGCGGGCACATCTCTGCTGACTAAGAAACCCCTATTCGGGTGAATTCTCGTGTGGCCAGGGTCCTCAATGTGCCCTGTGGATATGGTTGTCGCGACACTGAGCACGCAGACACAGGTGTACATAAGTAAATTACTCGGTTACGTTCGTCTAACAAAGGAATCCCACACAATATAGCTATAAGTACTTATATCTGATCACTTCACAAATCAACGCAACCGCACCCCTTGTTAAGAGGTTAGCTAGGACTAAGACGGGAGCTCGACGGTGAAATCCTTCAATTTGCAAGATTGAAAACTCTCAGCCACTCACTCCGTCTATACACATTTATGACTGGCGCAGCAGTGCGGGCACATCTCTGCTGACTAAGAAACCCCTATTCGGGTGAATTCTCGTGTGGCCAGGGTCCTCAATGTGCCCTGTGGATATGGTTGTCGCGACACTGAGCACGCAGACACAGGTGTACATAAGTAAATTACTCGGTTACGTTCATCTAATAAAGAAACCACTCATCCGTACCCATAATTAACCACTAGATAATAATATACACTAGAAGTATTATTCGCTTATCCGCATCAACAGCCTACTCTTATACTATAACGCGTATCACAGACCGAGTTGATTTCTATAGCTAGAATACCGTATAATAATTGTTCACTTTATCCCGTAAAAGCGCACGGAACCTTAGCATTCCGTAGTATCAATGGAGCTAGTAATATGTACAGAACAACCTACATTCCTGTAATGTCGTCAGTTATTTAACTAATGGCATAGACCCGTTCATACGTTATGCGTATAAATGCTCGTACTTTATCTAGCATGTCTCGCAAACTATACCCCGTATAACTAGACTACGACACACAAATACAAGTATGATAACGTTGACATGGTTAGATTATAGTTCCAGAAATCACTTTATCAAGTTTCAGAATCACTTAATATAGAAATTGTAAAGGTCACTCACCAGATTTTATCTTTAAATAAATGCGACACGAACCCAGCGTCTCGTAAGGTGGACTCGGCTGCTCGTCCTCGTCGCTCGAAACAAAGTGCCTCGAAGGAAGATGAAGTCTCGCCCCGCGGCCGCGTCCCGTGTGCAGTGATGTGTTGCTCCGTCCGTGTCCCGTGAAAAAGTGCCCTCCGCCTCGAAGTCGCCCGCTATTCCTTCCTCTAGCGTCCAGCACCACACTAAGTTGAGCTCCACCTGAAAACAGTCTTTATCCCTACCTCAATAAATGTTATATTTCTATCCGCCCGCGTCTCCGAGCCGTACCGATCGATAACATCTTTTTACCATTATGTGGGTATTTTTCCCCTTTGTTGGCGCCGCTCTGTCCGACCATGCCAAGAAAACTCATCTCTCTAACTACCCCGCAATAAGTACACTCAGCCGGAATATTATGGCCGGGAAATGAGTTTTCTACATGTTTAGTTGTAGTCTAGATTTTAGTCTATAACCGCAACTTAATGCAGCTTACATCTAAGCTACATTTAATGTATCTAAATTGAAATCTCTTACTCATGACCTAGAAATCGAAACATTTTTACATACCAAACCCCTTCCGTTAACTATCCATATTTTGAAGTTATTTTCGCCCAATACTAACATAATACTATGCTCAGTCATCTTGTGATAACTAAGCCTATATTAACCAATCATCATATTCGTATACTATTAAGTAAAATGTAGCAATTATTTGCTGCCAAGAATATTAGTTAACCTACGTAAATTAAAATATATACCAGATGTTGATGTATTTATGTACATACATTCTTATTTACTAATTTTAAAGCTAATATAGCTTGTAACTATAATCGAAAATGAAGGCTTCAAACCCTTAATATTCGTACCTGAAACTCATCACGCTAACATCTATCAATTTAAATGAGCAATTCCTTCCTTAGATACTATTGAGTCCAAGAGCGAAGCTCTTGGATCGTCTCATTACTACCAAAATAAATATTCTAAGATATATTGATGGAACTTGGAGTAGAAATAGACTCCAAGTACCGGGTGGCGAGTGAGAGAAATCGAGATTCAGAGCTGTAAAATATATCCAGTTCACTGTAGCTCCTTAGTTATACCGTTCAGAAGAGTCGGTGCACGGTGAAGCGGGGAGTGCGACATGACATGGCTCGCGTCCGCGCCGGCGGGACACCGAGCGGTGCGCGGCGGTGACGGAGCTGAACACCTGTGATGGAGGGCACCTGTAATGGGATAAGAGCAAGCAATGATGGGTTAATAATTTAAATAAAATAAATAAAAAATATTCGACGAGGTATACATTTCGTCTGGTTTCAAGGAAGGTATAATTTACCGTAGGGCCAGGTATCTACAATAAATTACCCTCCGAATTGAAAGAAATAGAAAACGATGTGACATTTCTCAATAAACTAAACTAAAACCGGCCAAGTGCGAGTCGGACTCGCGCACGAAGGGTTCCGTACCATTATCTATAAAAACAGTAAAAAAAAAAGTTTGTTGTATGGGAGGCCCCCTTAAATATTTATTTTATTTTGTTTTTAGTATTTGTTGTTATAGCGGCAACGGAAATACATAATTTGTGAAAATTTCAACTGTCGCGGTTCTTGAGATACAGCCTGGCGACAGACAAAACGGCAAAAAAAACACGTTTGTTGTATGAGAGCCCCCCTTAAATATTTATTTTATTTTGTTTTTAGTATTTGTTTTTATAGCGGCAACAGAAATACATCATCTGTGAAAATTTCAACTGTCCAGCTATCGCGGTTCTTGAGATACAGCCTGGTGACAGACAGACGGACGGACAGCGAAGTCTTAGTAATAGGGTCCCGTTTTTACCCTTTGGGTACGGAACCCTAAAAATGGCTTTATGACAAATCTTTCTATAATATTAGTGAGTATTTATAATATGTTTGTAATAATAATAAATTATTGTATCATTGTAGAACGTTGACATTTTGAAATTTGTAATTTATAAATATGACCAAATTAGAAAAATCAAATTAATTTGACATATTAACTAAGTATTATAATTCATATTATTTTTGACACGTAAAATTTATTAATAAATGAGTATGAGTATGAGTAAACACATCTTTACCTGAGAGTCGGAGTGACTCAAGTCCATTACAGTCAGTCATCACATGTTTTGTTTATTTAATATAAAACCGTGTTAATAATATGTAAAGAAGAAGCTCAATATAAACTTGAATGCTGCAGCCTGTTGGATCTATTGCCACAAACATCTATTAAACTTTTATCTTACTATTAAATTGTGTTTTGTTCCTTTCTTACGGATTAAAATATCAGAGTGACAGATAAAGACGAGTTTGAACGGCATTTTAGCTAAAATGGGTTTGTTCAGCGTTTTACTTGATAGGTTAATTAGAACTGCATGTTTCTTATATCCAAGAGAAGAAATGCGTGGATTCCCATCACATTATCATGCAAACGAAGTCGCAGGTACAGCTAGTAACCGAATATATTTGGTTCTGTCTCTAGTAGATACCTATGGTTTTAAATTAAATTAAGCCAGCATAGCGTAACTACATAATCAACTCACCAAAACTAGCAGTGAAGTGTACATGAATTTAAATTTAACCACGAGCGAAGAAACAGCAATTAACGTAACTTTCTTAATTAAAGTTTTCTGTAAACAAGACAGTGTTAACTGTCCTCTTCAAAATAACTGAACGTTTATGCTACGTTTATGCTACCGGAAGGTGCAGCGTGGGTAGGCCAGCGTGGGTAGGCCCCCACAAGGTGGACTGATGACCTGGTAAAGTCGCGGGAGTCCGCTGGATGCGGGTGGCGCAGGACCGGTCAATGTGGCACTCTTTGGGGGAGGCCTATGTACAGCAGTGGACGTCTTTCGGCTGATATGATGATGATGATGATGATGCTAGCTACGTGCCAAGAGCCATGGCATAGCGATCGCTGTGGTGACTTTCACCCTGACGTCGAGAAGGTTCTGACGTCTCACGTCTGGGGTTCAATCAATATTAGTGTCATTTTATGCATCTTTTATTTTTGTTGTTTCATTTTCTTGAACCCTTCGGTATTCAAATTTGGACTCTTAGTAATAGGGTCCCGTTTTACCCTTTTGGTACGGAACCCTAAAAGCAGATTCCAGGTCCTTCACTCTCAATACAGCTTTGGGAGCTCCGGCGAACTTAGGAGGAACACAAGTTCTGTGAAGCAGATTATTCCTCGTACCGATTTTCTGCGAGAGTTTGGTCAGGTGTTCTCTGAATGTCAGGGATCTATCCAACGTCACTCCTAGGTACTTTGGGTTAGGATTGTACCTTAGTGCTTCGCTATTCAGGATTATAGGTGGTTTGTGACTGGCCATTTTGTTATTCAGGTGGAAGCATGATGTTTCAGTCTTGCTCGAACTTGGTATAGGTCACCACTCGCTGAGATGTGCTGACAGGGCTCTTAAATCTGCTCTCTCTCTAACTCTTTAACTTCGTTTTACTTTATATGAAAGAAGAATAATAAAAACCACTCTCCAAAATTTCAATTTGGTCAAATATTATATTGGAACTTTTGATATTCTTCAATGTGAATAATATTGGTTAGCCATCCTTTAATTCTCTTTAAAAGCAAGAAATACCAAATTATTATAGAGTTACTTTCTTAGTTACCTTATCAAGTATTAAGATTAGTTAGAAACATTTCAATGTCTCTTATCTTAAGATACTCATACTCACGCACGCACACACACACACACACACACACACACACACCCTCACGCACACAAACACACACACACGCACACACACACGCGCACGCACACTAGTGTACATACGAGTACGCATAGTTCTCTTGAACATGATACAACTTACTCTTATTAACGTGTAATGTAAATGTGATACCTATAGTTACTTCATTACCACTATTATAAGTCTGGATGTTCTTATCACCAATCTCTGACCATGTAATTGGGCTTTCACTGGGGGCTGCAACACAGTGCAAACTAACGCAGTCGCCAGGGCTCCAAACTGTACCATGTATCATAAGTATGAACAATAAATATTTATTATTATTATTATTATTTATTATTATTTGACAATGATATTATTGCTGCCATATAAATCTCAGACTCATCTTTCCCTAGCCTCTATGATCTTGTCAGAAATGCAAGGATCCATAGCGATAAATGCTATACCACTTAACTGCGTATGGTCAGATCAGAAGACGCTTGCCAGAAAGACTAGTGGAGCTCATTTTATAGAAATATTTATACCCTGTAGTATTTGCATTCCTATTTGCATTATGACAGAGCTGTCACCTTGAGTACAATAAACATCAATGATGACATAATTTGTACTGGGATGACAGGTCTGTCATAATGCAAATAGGAATGCAAATGACGAGCAATCGGCGTCCGAACTGCTACACTACTGGCGGTGTGCGCCTGGCGGAGCCTGATGCTGTGCAAGCTTTTGCAGAACACTTTAGTTCGGTATTCCACGTGAGCCCCCCCATACTGGATGTGGACAGGGCTGCTAGCGATGCAGCAGGGGAAAAAGACTCTGCTTGCATAAATTTGCATAGTATTTCTCCTCGCGAGTTAAGTCGTATCGTTAGAAAACTAAAAGCCAGTGCTGCACCTGGTCCCGACGGCATTCCTGCATTCCTGATTAAGGACTGCTTTTCGAAGCTAAGGCAGCCTCTACTTTTTGTCTTTAATCTTGCCCTTGGTCAAGGAGTTTATCCGACCCAGTGGAAGGTATCCAGAGTTACGCCGGTGCCTAAGGAAGCCAAATCCACAGATATAACCACCTTCCGACCTATCGCAGTTCTGTCGGTTTTTGGTAAGATTTTCGAAGGAGTTATCAATGGATATATTGCGCCTCTTATATCGAGTCGGTTATCGGAGGAGCAACACGGTTTTCGTAGGGGTAGGTCCACCGCCACTAACATCGGCAACTTTGTTGATTACACTCTTATCCATATGGACCAATCTCGTCAAGTGGACGCTGCCTACTTCGACTTCCAGAAGGCATTCGACCTCGTGGATAATGATATTCTTCTCAGCAAGTTATCAGCGTTTGGTTTCTCGCCACATTTATTAAAGTTATTCGGTAGTTATTTGAGAGATCGCAGACAATATGTGCAACTGTCGGGCTACCAATCGGATGAATATTTCACCAGATCTGGAGTAAGTCAAGGCAGTACGCTTGGACCTACTCTATTTCTGGGATAAAATGTTGGGATTCGTAATACGCACTGCGCCACAATTTACTAGCACGGCTGTACCTATCGTCTTGTACAATGCATACGTACGTAGCAAGTTGGAGTACAGCTCTGTTATATGGGATCCGATCGAAGCAAATTACAAAATCTTACTCGAGCGGGTTCAGCGGAAGTTTGCACGTCACCTGTACAAGAAGCAGTACGGATATTATCCTTTTTTATATCCGTCTCTTTTTGTAGCCGGTATGGTCGGGCTGGAGACTCCATTTCAGACGTAAACTGCACCTCGCAGTCCACTACTGTCTTCTACTCAGGGGGCAAATTGACAATCCAGTGGCATTGGAAGGCATTCGTCTATTCGTCCCAGAGCAGTACAGACGCGCGGGGCGCCGCCGCCGCCGCCCGCTGTTTACCGCGCGGGCGACGGCGCTGCTTAATGAGCTGGTGCTGAGGCAGGATGCCGACGTGTTTGCAGACAATTGGCAGAGCCTGCTAACTAAAATAAGTGCTATGTGCAACACATTTAGTTAGTGCTACTTTTTATTTGTTTGTGTAACTGTCATATATTTATGTTATTTTATGTCCTAACATTGTAGGCGCTTTGGTACCACTACTGTAAGTCTATTATGTGAATGATTAAATAAATGATTAAATGATTAAATGAAATACTATAGTGGCTCTCTGACTTCAGCTTCAAGAGTCTTTTTTTTTCTACAACTGTCTCGACAATGAAAAAAAAACATATGTTAATTAAACCTACTCACAAGATCATTCACAAACTCACTGATTGTAACAAAACCTGATACGTTTAAATAATGTATATGTTTAGTTTTTTATGATATTATTCTGTTTGTAACAAGTTACACAATAAAACAGTTTACACCTAGTTTTAGCATAATATACGTACTTACAGCAGATAAAGCAAAGAATGAGTACTTAATAACCCATTCGCCAACAAACTGCTCCGCAGTTTGAAGAAGTTTTTATAGTAGTTTTACGCTTTTTTTAATGTCAATAAATAAAATAAAATAAAAGTTTTAACGTGAATCGTTCGATAAATGCTGTAGAGAAGAGCCGGACAGCTAAAAATACGCAAGAATTCTGGCCCCTGCTGAAACGGAAAACTTCGCTCACTCGTTCAATTAACACTTCATGGGATGAAAAGTGGACGTCAAAGACACGTATTCAGCTTATTACATTATGACTTTTTACGGCACATAAGTGCATAATTCATAATTCATTTATTTGCATAAAACATGGTACATAAAGATGGTAAGTATACAAGCAAATGGAACACACATTTCACCAGTAGCTGGCATGCAAAACGAAAACAATTCAACAATAAGAGTAGTTATTAATCACAATTTCCCAGTAATGATGTACAATTCAGAATACTAATAATGTCAACAAATTAATAATTTAGATAAAATGTCACTGCTCAACCTATACATATAAAAATAACATGTCAAGATTTTTTATAATATTCAAAATAATAATTGACGCTGTAAAAACATTCTTGTATCAGCCATTTTTTTAGTCTACATTGAAATAAAGTAAGTGGTAATTCTTTAATGTCATCATTCAATCTATTATATATACTAATTGACACACAATATGCATTATTGCCATACAATTTCGTTCTTTTATGCGGAATAACCAGTCGATCAGGGTATCTGGTGTTAAATATACAGAAGTCACTTTTTTTATTAAATAATACATATCTTATCTTTGACGTCAGCTGTAAATATTGTTGAGATTATTAAATGTGCTTGATTTTTTATAAAGCTGTCATTAGAATTTGAATCTTGTACGTTAAACGGTGAGTTTCTTTTAAATGGATTACTTTGATGTAATAGGCTGAACCAGTTTTTGGAAAGGAACAAATTTTTGTATGGGAGCAATTACAATGAAAGAACATAAATACACAAAATAATACAACACAGCTTCGTTCGACTAGCGCGGCATTGCCGCTATGATTTTGTCACTCCACCCGCATTCTTCACTTATTGTTAGTGTCTTTAAATTTCTCTTTTGTTATATTATTTTTTTCTCACTATGTACTTCAAGTCAAACACAAAATTAAACAACGATGATGGCGAATCCTGTTCCACCGTGATACAGTATAATTACTAGTACGGGGAACAGAGGAAGCTTACTCGTAAAAAATGTTTTTCATACCTACGTAATTTTGTTTACACCTAGCATTTAATATTTGTTTATACCTTATAAAAGGTGTAAAAGTGTAAGTATTCATAAGTCTTTTTTTTCGCAAATAAAGTTATTTTTTTTTTTTTATAATGGAGTTAAAGACGGATCTCGTTGGTGCAGCCGAAACGCTTCATACTAAATGACGTAAAAGTATGACGTCACACTTTGCATTTTGTATGGAAAATCAAGTAAATTGCTGCTTCGGTCGCGAAATACTGCGTTCAGGTCCATAGTTGTATACAAATTTGTTTCTATAAAAGCGTAAGTATACGTTAGTAGCCTTAAATTTCTCTCTCTTGGACAATAAAATAAAATGCATATTTTTATAAACTTCAAGGTCCATATTCTCTTTATGTTTTTTTTTGTAACTTATACTTTATTAATAAGTCAATGGTTTACTATCCATTTATTACATTATCAATTTTAACATGACGCAACTACCCTACTCTCGACCAAATCAAATAATTTTAAGTATACACGGTCAGAGGCAATGTCATGCGCTCTAAAAGTATTAACAACGAAGTTATAGGGGGGTCGAAAATGGCCTGAACTGCTTCGAGAAAAGGATGGTACGGCCGTGCCGCTGTTTTGCTCGACTGCCGTGCCCCCAGATAATTACGCTACCTGACAGTAACTTTCAGTGCGCATGAGACAAATGCTGACCTCACGCGCGTAGCCGATCTTTCCTCTATACGAGATTGACGTGCTACGCGCTACGGCGTAGCAGGCAGCCCTATGCTAACGCAATAAAGGGCGCACTCTCGCAGCCAAGAACCCGCATAGTGGGGTTTCAGTTTGTGGCCAGATTTCGCTAAATAAGGGAAAACGCGCTTTGCAAAAGTTGCCAGCTGTGCTAATCAACTAACAGTAAGCGTCATGTGTATCAGTACCTACTGCATGACTGGCTGACATCGCTCACCGAACCGTATGAAGTGTGAACCCTGATTACATATCATTATTACAAATCTCGGGGTCAAATTACACTAGCGAATAACCAGTAGGTAGATACACGGAAATGACGATACACGCAAGAAAAAGACGTTGAATTTTTTATTATTTAAGACTTTATCCGCAAGATGATTAGATTCCTTTTAATAACCAAACAGCGCTACGTTATGCACTGAATGTCTGTGCAACGGACACCCATGAGTCCCATGACTGTAGATACGAATACTCCATTTTCAAACGAGTATTCGCATAGCCGATAGCTGTATAAGTTTATGACGTGATAAGGGGTGATCACACCGTGCCATATTGATCACTAGCCGCCCTTAACGCGCCGTGGCTGTCAAACCATGTAGCTCTCGCCGCTTTCAACTCGTGTGGTTATATGGCTAATTTACCTCTCTCACAGCCTTTTCCTATATGCAGTCTATCCACAGTTTTATCATACTGGCGATGGAAAAGCCTATCTTTCAAGTAATTGATTGATTCAGGCGTTACATTCGGAAGTCCGTCCGTTAAAGGGTAATATAATAATACCACAAGATATATTGCCATATAATTATGACTAATTCGCGTCTTGATTAGAGGCATGGCTCCAAACTTGTCTACTTCGACCTATATTAATAAATTACTAAGTATGCAATCAAACTTTTGTTGCCCCGAAAATTGTTAAGGTTAAACGGGAAGCATATGGGCAGTTGTTTTAAAGTGTACATAATAAATGATGTAGAGTGACTGCTTGATATCGTTTAGAGCTTTTTTCTGGTATATAAAACTGTTATATATTTTACGACATCTTTGTTTGGCTAGAACCAACACTAAGTTCTTTGTAGTTGTGTTGATGTATCTGAAAGTATGCCTTTTTTATTGCAAGGAAATAAAATAAAGACGACTTAAAGTGTGTATGGATTAGAACGTTGAATATTTAATACTTTCTCGTCAAAGATGCCAGTTAATGTGACGGCAATGTTTAAAAGTTACTTTTTCAGGCTAAGGACGTTCGCTAACGGACGTCACGAGCGGTCGCGATTTGGGTCACTGCCGAGCAGGATTCAATAAAACTTCACACTGCCCCCTACAGGACTCAGAATGTATCCAAGCAACAGGTAAAACATAGGCTTACATAACTGTCAAATCTCTCGCAATTGCTTAAACTGCCGTGATTATTTAAAACAAAAAAAATAAGTTCGTAGAGGTTTCCCAATGCCCAGCTTCTCCTGAAATAACGAGTTTACGCTTAGGGTATGTTTAGCGTGATAAGAGAAAGTGTATTCTAATTGATAGTGCAAAGTATTGATCAATTGTTTAAACGTGATTCTAAATATAAAATTCCGTTGGGAAGACAAAGTTCGCGCGCAATACGGGCGCAGGTAGAGGCGCGAGGCGCGGCGGGCGGGTGGCGGCGGCATATCGATTCCGCAGCGTTCAGTCGGCGTCCGTCGAGCGCCGCGCTGCGCCGAGCCGCCGGCGAGCGGGCGTCGCCCCTCCCCCGGCCCTGCCCCCTCCGCCCTCGTCCGAATCTCTCGTCGCGTCGCCGGCAAACTCGAACGACCTCTTTCCGCTTACTAACGTACCGCGCCCGTCAGCCGTCGCAGAACTACGCTCGATCACTAAACACCGACTTTTCTGAATAAACTCGGTTGGAGAAAAACATTGGTTGCTGTATCCTAGCAACGTTGGGAGGATGTTTGAGTGCGTTATGGTAGCGTAGCGTAGGTCGGTGGTGCGAGTGATGTGGTGCGCGCGGCGGCGAGCATGGTCGCGGTGTGCGCGCGCGCCGCGCGCGTAGGATGGACTGCTGCAATTACGAGTACCGTGCGGGCGGGTACGCCCCGCCCGGCTGGGAGGGCTACGCACCGTACGCACCGCTGTACGCGCCGTATGGATACTACGCGCACGCTCACCACGACCCGTACGCGCGGTACTATCGCCACGACTACCCGCAACACGCACACCATAATGACCATGTGTCGCCTATGGGTTGGTATTAATTCCGTATTCACTAGATCTATAGATCCTCTGAGAGGCCCCCTACTCTACGGGCAATCGCTGACTAATACTGATACAAAACTAAACCTGGTACGCAATGAGAAGATTCTCCGTGGATTGGACAATCTATATAATAGTTGAAATTATTTGCGACTATAGCTTCTGCCCGCGACTCCGTCCGCGTGGAACTCGTTTATATCGTAGCTCCATCCAAACTTTCACCCCACATTTCACCCCCTTAGGGGATGATTTCCGGGATGATCCTGAGTCCTTCCCCGGGACTCAAACTATCTCTTTACCAAATTTTATCTAAATTTGTTCAGCGATTTAAGCGTGAAGGGTTGACAGACAGACAAACGCACTTTTGCATTGATAATATTAGTATGTATGACGTTTGTAAGAAATATAATTGTCGTCGATATTACGATCTGTGTTGCTACAATTTTATCGCATGTTTTTTTTAATTTTAACCATGACATATAATAAAAGTTATTGACTTAAATTAGACTGTATATTATACCAACAGAGCTTGTATTTCCTTCTGCGGCTGTAGATTAGAGAAATACCTGAACGAATACCTTATACTTAAAAAAACCATTAAACGTTTCGAGGCGCATTCATAGCGTTAGCTGCCCTTATTTAGTTGCTGCCACAATGTAGTGCATAGCACTGCAAGTATATCTCGTATGCAGAATCAAAAACATTGATGCGCGCGAGCGCAGTATTGCGTCATGTAACTTTCAGAGTTGTCTGGTTGCCATGTTCTTTGCGGAAAAACGTATTCCATTATTGTAATAGCATGAAACAACTACGAACTCTACCTATAACTGTAAGCCGACACTGCTATCCTTGACTTGGTATCCTTGTTAGAAGTCGAGGCCAATTCAGATAGTGCCCGCGTTGCTAGGTTAACCTTGAGGCGAGGAACTGGAGGGTCAATTTGAGACATAAATTTCGCAATCTAATCGATGTCGAGTGACGCGTGGAAACGCAATACACAGGCGAAACACATTGGTTCAAAGATTGCGAAATACGTCTCTGGTTAACCTTCAGCTGCGGAATCGTTTTTATGACGATACGGGTTTTCCTGAGCTTAGCTTTTAGTAATGAATCATTTTAAATCTCGGTCCGCGTCACTCGTCCGTGTTTAATTATAGATAAAAATTGGGTCAAGATCTTGTTTTTTTTTAACTTTTTTATATAGGTACTGCGTCGGTAGCAGGCATATTGATGAACAAGTTACCCTACTGCGTCGGTAGCAGGCATATGGCCAACCTGGGGCAGCAGACACCGTAGCATATTGATTGCCATTATTGATTTGAGGATTCGTTGCATTGATAGAGAGAGACAAATGCATGGCTCTCACTCTCAACACAGCGCTTCCTCTGGAGCTCTGGCGATCTTACTCATCATCACGCAACACCACATACCTATAGAGCAAAGCTGATTTGTAAATATTAAATTGGCACATGGGCCTGCGCCAATCTTTGCGGGTTCCGGGATTTAATTCGTTCCCCGAAACCTAACTTTTATTTTCATTTTCTTACAACGTTATGCCTATAACATAAAACGTTAGTTTTTCATATATATATTTTTATAGAACAAATTATTGCAAATGAAGTTGCTAAATTCAGTCCCTGGGCGACCGAGCTCTGCTCGTGTGAAAATAGAGAAAATATGGAGGAAACTAATTTTCCCAGACATGAGACTCAGCTAGATCGATTTTTCGCCTCCGTAAAACCCTATATTCCAAATTTCATCGAAATCGTTATAGCCGTTTTCGAGAACGTGTTTTCACTGATTATTTATACTAGACGGGACTTAATCGCGTATAGTTAACTTATTTTATTTACCTCACTGAGGTCTCCCGTGATTTCACTGATTTCAAATATATATACAAATATTGTTCATGTAATAATATTAAGTCCCTGGGCGACCGAGCTCTGCTCGGGTGGAAACAGAGAAAATACGGAGAAAACGAATATACCCACACAGTAGACCTAGCGAGATCGATTTTCCACCCCCATAAATCGTTAGAGCCGTTTTCGAGAACGTGAATGCAAATATATATATACAAATAATGCTCGTTTAATGGTATAGGATTAATACCTACACACTTAAATACTGGCAAAAGTATTGATGGGTACCATTAGGTATATATATATTTAGTATATATTTTCACCAACATAATAGTTATTTACGATACAAGTGCCGAAAATAGGAAATTCGCAACGAGTGGTGATAAATTAAAACACGACCGAAGGGAGTGTTTAAAATCGACACGAGTTGCGAATTACCTATTCGCACGTGTATCGTACAACGTTTTACTGTACATATGGCTCTTTAAAGTTTCGACATATGCACGAAAAGTGCTCTTTTCCGCACTAGTGTATATTTTACAGTTTCATAATCAACACTGTCATACCTATTTGCCATAATCAACACTATCGTAGTTATACTAGTTCAAGTTATTATTATTATAAAAAATGCTAATTGAGCAACACAGATCGATACACTGATGTCTGCCTGTCAGGCAGAAAGTTGATACCCATGTAGAAATAATTCTATATGTGAGAGTACTGATTCATTCTCCCACAGCATACATAATTGAAAGGAAACCCTATAATGAACTAGTTGTCCTTTCGTTTTTCTTGACCTTGCGACGTAAATGTGTGAACTATTTTAACGCCGGCCAAATATAGACCAACACATTCAAAGGTAAAACTCGGTAAAAGGGGCTCCAAATAGAACACGTTTATTATTCATACAATCGCATATAACTCCACTTGTTGCTACCAACAAATTACAATGCCGCTGTCATTCGGTATGCTCATAACACGTTCATCCCAGTGAAACTGTTAGTGCGTCCAATTTGTTTACTAATACGAGACATAGGCATCCGAGCGCGTGCTAACGGTGGCGGCATTCTCAACGAAGAATGAAGTTTGAATTTAATGTTTACGTTTGGGCGGATTTCTCGGCGACGTCACGTGTCGATGTCGGAGGGTGCGGCGGGCGGGGGGGCGCGCTACAGGTGGTCGATGCCCCCCCCCTCTGTTCCCCTCTCGACGCGATTGATCGCCTGCACAGCCACTCTACATATTGACCGGGCGGCTGCCACCCGTGTCGCGTTCGCTGCGAACTTCGTATACATGCTTCGTGAAATATATCGCCTTAATGTTTGCGGTGCTGGAAAACAATGCTCCACTTAATTATCGACCTAGCTACGGCCAATTTACTGCTCCCACTACTTACTCGGCTAGTTCTAATAACGTTGAATGAAGTATATCGGTCACAGTTTGTACTTTGCACATACTCGTATTATGTATGACTTATATAACATAGTTTGTGCACACAAGTACATGTTGTTCATTATCGGAGCATGTTAAGAGACATGAGTAAAATAATTAACAACAAAATAATTGAATTGCTTTACTTCGATCGATTTCATCTAATCGATTTCGGTAATATATTCCATTGCCGTGTCTATAAATAGATAACAAGATTTCTGACAGACTATTGTGGAATGGCTTGCCGTTGTCCTTTGGACAGTCCCAGTCTGTGGCATTACTCAAAGAAAAGTTGAAAAAGTTGTGGCTCTCCAACGACTTGTGATTTAATAGGATACTGTTTGTATATTGTGTAAAAATGTTTATTTGTATATATATATATATATATAGTTGTAGTATGTGTATACTATTTATTTTTATTTGTACTTACATGTAGTATATACTCGTATATGTATTAAGATTAATTTACTGTAGCGTCAAGGTAAACACGTCTGTACACGTGTTAGTTTGTCTTATTGTTCTTCCTTATCTTTTTCTTATCTTGTTGTTCCTGATCTCAACTCAATTGCTCAAAGGTTAACTGGAAGAGATCCCTTACAGGGATAAGTTCGCCTTTGTACCGATTTAACTTTTTTTTTTCCTGTATTTTTACCTGTGTCTTGTGTACAATAAAGTAGATACATACATACATACTATTATCCTGTGGGATTTTGCCGCATTGGGCAAATGCTTTCTGGCAGTTGTGCAAAAACAATAGATCGTTTCAAGCTGTATTCTTTTCATTCGAATTTGCTCAATAGCATATGCTATGCTATGCTATGCATATGCTATTGCAAAAAGTGTTTAACGGCTTTATACTCTTACGAATAGCGTTCAGTTTTGAATGAAGTCGAATCGGCTAGCAGCAAAAAGTGACCTCCTTCACATCTGACGTCACAAAACTCTGTCGCGTATTTAACATTTTTCCCCATCCCAAAAAGTGCTCAGCGCCGCTAAAGACTTTTCACTTCAAAAAATAATATTTATGCACAATCTCGAAATGTATACCTACAAGAGGAAGACTTAATGTCCGTCAAGGTGGGCCAATAAGTTAACCATCGGTCAAGCAGATCAATTTTGGTTGGTGCAATATCAAATCACATATGAATATTATATTATCAGCTTAGATAAAAATTCGTAATACAAATACATAGGAGGACAAGACCTCATTTTATTCAAAAAAACGAAAAAATTAAATCTTACGATAATAAAAGAAACCGGCCAAGTGCGAGTCGGACTCGCGCACGAAGGGTTCCGTACCATTATCTATAAGAACAGCAAAAAAAAAAACGCGTTTGTTGTATGGGAGCCCCCCGTAAATATATATTTTATTTTGTTTTTAGTATTTGTTGTTATAACGTCTAAATGTTTAGCTATCACGGTTATTGAGATACAGCCTGGTGACAGACAGACGGACGGACAGCGAAGTCTTAGTAATAGGGTCCCGTTTTTAGGTTTCCGTAGCCAAATGGCAAAAAACGGAACCCTTATAGATTCGTCATGTCTGTCTGTCTGTCTGTCTGTCCGTCCGTATGTCACAGGCATTTTACTCGACAACTATAAGGTGTATTTGAATAAAATTTTGAGGATAGGTGTATTTTGTTAACCGCTACATAGTTTTGTAATTCAATTACTAAAAAAAAATTTTTTTAGGGGTGCACTCCATACATAAAACTGAAAGTCAAAATTTTATTTTTCATTGCAAGCCCACGGGTGGCACATCAATCCATAAGCCTTTCGAAATAAATATAAGGTTTTTCAGCAATTTTTTTGATTAAGTGAATAGAGTCGGAGATAATCGCCTCGAAAGTCACTAAAATTGTGTCCCCCCTCCCCTCTAATTTTTGAACCGTGTATTTTAAAAATATGAAAAAATATCATGCTCATAGGGCATATTAAGGTCTGTCCACGATAAAAAGTGGTCAGCGTTTAATAAAAATAAATAAATAAATAAAAGACAACTGACATCTGTCACTTTGATTGTTAAATAGCGGGAAGAATAAACTATCGTTTAGGGCTATTTGGAGTTTATAAATTCGTAACATTTATAAAATGTCGTCTTGCCAACTGGACATCCGAAAAAAGATCGTGTACACCTACAACCAAAATATCGGTATATCGCAAGGAAAGTTAGCCAAATTATTAAAAGTTCCGAAGTCAACCGTGCAAAAGGTATTGGCTAATTATCAGTGCAGATTGTCTGTTTCAAGAAAAGGTGGTTCGGGTAGAAAACGCGGTCCTGCTGATAAAACTAAGGCAAAAAAAGTGATCGAGCATTTTAAGAAGAATCCAACTCTCTCTGTCCGTGACGTCGCCAAAAAATGTAAGGTATCGAAATCGTATGTCCAAAAAATCAAGCAGCGTGCAGGTTTACGATCGTACAAGGCAACTACAGTTCCTAATCGCGATGCTACAAAGGATAAATTATGTAAAACCCGGGCTCGAAAGTTGTATACAAAATATTTGACGAAGTTTGGTTGTATTTTGATGGACGACGAAACATACGTGAAAGCAGATTTTAAGCAATTACCAGGTTTGCAGTTCTATGTGGCAAATCAAAGAGGGAATGCCGATAAAAAATTTACAACAAAAAAAGTTGATAAATTTGCAAAAAAATTCCTTGTCTGGCAAGCCATCTGTACATGTGGTCAAAAAAGCAAATCGTTTGTTACTACGGGTACGATTAACCAATCCATTTACACGAAAGAGTGTTTGAAAAAACGGTTATTGCCGTTTATAAGAAACCACACAGAGCCTGTCATATTCTGGCCTGATTTAGCGTCCTCACATTATGCCAAATCTGTTTTAGAATGGTACACTGAAAATAATATCTCCTTTGTACCGAAATTAGCAAATCCACCAAACTGCCCAGAACTCCGGCCGGTAGAGCGTTATTGGGCAATAATGAAAAGAAAATTGAAAAATAGTGGTAAAATTGCTACAAATGAGCAACAGTTCAAAAGAATGTGGGATACAACATGTAAAAAGATGACCGAAAGTGATGTACAGAGATTGATGGAAGGAGTCCGAAGCAAAGTCAGGGTATTTTACCAGTGTTAATTTGTTAAACAGGAGGTTTATTAATTTTCAAGAACACTAATAAAACTTTAATTTAAATAGCCCATGAAATTGTTTTTCTTAGTTTTTTTTTTAAATTTGTCGTTATAACACCGACCACTTTTTTTCGTGGACAGCCTTTAAATTCTTTCAGCGAAAATTGTTTCGAACAAGATCAGTTCACAGGTTTTTGAGATATTCCTAAAAAACTGCCTTCCCTAAAGAAAAGGACGTAAGTGCCATAAGATTTCAGTGACGATACGATCTTTTTAATAGGCACGGAACCCTCGTTGTGCGTAGACCGACACGCACTTGGCCGCTTTTTACCCTTTGGGTACGGAACCCTAATAAAGATTCTGTAGTGAAAATAAGTTCCTAGAACACCAGCAGTTTCAAAATATTTACATGTCGCTTTTAAATGAAGAAACGCTTACAAAAATCAGGAAAATATTACCCTGCAAGAAATTAAAGTGTTCAGGATAAACAGTAGGTACCTTAGGCGCCAGTCGCATAGCAGACTCGTTCCCTCAATCCCCTCGGAAAAAAACTCGGGTCAACGATTAATAAATATGTAGATGAAGGTTTTCACGTAATTTAACGTGACAGATAACAATTTGTATTATAATTTAGCGCCAAGGAAGACATCAAAAAGGTGTAAGGATTACGGATTCTTTGTCCCCTGTTTTTCTTTGGAATTAATCGTGTCCTCAGTATGCCGCAGTGGAATGGTATAATCCGCCATTTTACATAACAGCCAGCTGTTTCACAAAATACCGCTCTTTGGTAATACGGCGGACTGACGATGAGACGGATTGAATACCGCTGGAATGTGTTCAGCACTTATCGTTCTTCAATACGACTAGCGGTAATGTAATACAGCGGGTCTATAGCCGCCGCCTTGGAAATTTTTAGTTCACATTTTTGATACACGCAGCGCTATCAAACATAACAACAACAAAGGCGTCAAATACAGAAAGTTCGTCACTAAAACGTACAATTAACAATTATTCAAACAATAAATACGAGATAAATATGTGTGTAAACAGTGACTTTAAGGTCAATTTTCAAGTACAATCAAACAATTTATATGAATCTCAATGTGGATCAGTAAAGAATGGTCATGCACAAAAGAACGAGTTTCAGAGGTTATAATGCAAATGAAAATATCAAAAATGGCTATGGGTTCTGGTTTTCGGCGGAATCCAACATAATATTAGCCCGCATAATATTAGCTTTGTCATAACGATACGTTCTACAATAGGTATAGCGGCAATCCGCCATATTACATAACGGCTAGCTGTATTACAATATAGCGGCAATCCGCCATATTACATAACGGCTAGCTGTATTACAATATAGCGGCAATCCGCCGTATTACTTTACAGCTGGCTGTATTACAATATAGCGGCAATTCTCCGTATTACATTACGGCTAGCTGTATTACAATATAGCGGCAATCCGCCATATTACATAACGGCTAGCTGTATTACAATATAGCGGCAATCCGCCGTATTACTTTACAGCTGGCTGTATTACAATATAGCGGCAATTCTCCGTATTACATTACGGCTAGCTGTATTACAATATAGCGGCAATCCGCCATATTACATAACGGCTAGCTGTATTACAATATAGCGGCAATCCGCCATATTACATAACGGCTAGCTGTATTACAATATAGCGGCAATCCGCCGTATTACTTTACAGCTGGCTGTATTACAATATAGCGGCAATTCTCCGTATTACATTACGGCTAGCTGTATTACAATATAGCGGCAATCCGCCATATTACATAACGGCTAGCTGTATTACAATATAGCGGCAATCCGCCATATTACATAACGGCTAGCTGTATTACAATATAGCGGCAATCCGCCGTATTACTTTACAGCTGGCTGTATTACAATATAGCGGCAATTCTCCGTATTACATTACGGCTAGCTGTATTACAATATAGCGGCAATCCGCCGTATTACATTACAGCTAGCTGTATTACAACACAGGGCCGTTTTGTATTGCGGCGAGTGGGCGATTAGCGGATACAATATGCCTACGACGTGATCCACAGAAGTGATTTAGCTCGACATTCCTTTAGTTGTTTTGTTGGTAAGTAAGTATATCGGTGAAACATGATAAAAACCGGACAAGTGCGAGTCGGGCTCGCCCACCGAGGGTTCAGTACTTAATGTATGTATATGTATAGTTTCAGATTTTTCCCTTTACTTGTAGTTTAAGACGATACTACTTGGCAAATTTCATAGTTCTAGGTCAACGGAAAGTTCCTTATAAATTTTGATATCCTTGAGGGTGTCGAAATATACGTTTTTATACTCGTCGACTATAATCTTTAAATTAGAACCTCGCAAACCATAACGCAATGGAATACTTTTATTCTGATGAAAAAGTTAATGCTCTATGGACAATCGAAATAATTATTTCGATACGCTCTAGACAACCGAAAAAAAATTGAAAATAGAACTTCGTATTTCAATAATGTGTCCTTGTTTAAGGAGACTCGATCCGATACAAGATTGCCAATCTATGGCGTTTCAGAACGTAGCAGCGTCGCGTCATCTGTCAAAAATCTACTTGAACTTGCTGCTGTATCCAGGGCTTAAAAATAAAAAAAAACTACGCTTTGTGATTGGCTAGTATTTAGACAATCACAGCACAGTACTGCAACATTACGGACGCCGGTGGTCTGACCTCGTGTTCACACTGCGTCCGTTTCCGTGTCCGGGAGGCATCCGTCTCTTTCGCACTCGGGCGAAACATCGCAAGCGAAAGAGGGATGCCTCCCGGACACGGAAACGGACGCGGTATGAACACGCGGTGATGTGATAACTTTTCTTTTCAAAGTTAAAATAAAAACTAAGAAAATGAGTAGTGACAGTGACGAAACATCTTTAACTCCTCAAGAAATAACTAATATGGCAGAGGAAGCCACACTTACCTTGCTACCTGAAAAGTCAAAGAGCCTTTACAATAGTCGAACTAGACAATATAGTACCTACTTACGATATTTAGTTTTCTTATTTACTCGTATTAATGATTTAAATTATTAATTTTAATGAACTCGTTCAACAAGTATTGTTCACAATAGTGTCATAATCAAGCTTTTTAATCTCGTACCTTACTTAGGCCACTCAGCAAGCTTCGTGGCCTAAACACGGTACTCGACTAAAAAGCTCTCTATTATAACACGATTGTGAAAAATACTATTTTTGCGGCATAAATTCGGCATTGCCGTATCTTTTTTTTACGTTAACTTAGAAGTTTTATTTTTTCACAGCTTCAAAGGAACTGTAGACTTAAGTACCGTAAAATGGGGTGAGTAGGGTTCGCGGGGAGATTTGGGTTATGAATGGGGAGATAAGGGATGAAAGGGGGGTGAGATGGGATTTTAAGGCTACTGCTACAATAATAATGTATTCCAATTTGAAATGGAGCTACAGTAATACTCATAATAAAAAAATCGATCAACAATCTTCCAAAATGAGAGATCGGATATTCGGATCGATATTTACCTAAACTTGGCAAAATATCGGAAATTGTTGGGGAAATATGAAGTCGGCTTCTTTTTTATTATAATTTTAATAAATATGCTCCGGGACTCCGGGATCGTACGAAATGACATAAGATGGTACAAATTTACCTACATGTTTAGTTTATGGCTATTTTTGTAAGGAAATATGTTGTTATATAGATCTAACAAGAACAGTGTATTGTAGTGTAGCCGCAGCTTGAATTGGCAAAGTAATGTAAGCATTTCTCTATACATATCTTACATAACTGGTAAATCATACATTATAGTAGATTCAAGGGTTATGTAATACTTATAGGGGAATAATAAAACAGTTTTTTTGTATAACACATATATGTGACGTTTTCAAGCAAAATGTACAATTTTGTCGATTGTAATTTGTAAATAAGGTTCACGTCTAGTTAAATCTTGATGGTATTCGCGACTCTATGATTTGCGTCAAAGTAGTACCTTTTGCTCGAAAATGACACATATGTTTATTAATAAATTAAATATTTTGCAAGAGTTCTAAGGAACAGGTCCGGGAATCCAAAGCACAAGTGGGTGTTGAAAAAAGAATCCAAAATCCAAATCACAAAGCAAAGCAGAAACCGTTGTTGAATAGCCGAGTAGAAACGTAAAACCAAAGTAAATATGACACCCGAATGCATGTACAGTACAGCAACGAATGATCTATGCACACATATTATTCATATTACTCTCAAAACCCTACTTAACTTCTAAGATAAAGCCCACGTATACCTAAACTACACGTGGTGATAAATTTTCTTTGTATTGCCCGCCTTTTTTTACCTGCTATGCGTAAGACAATGGCGGCAGCAGAGATAGCGGAATGGCAAAAATTTGAGACCACGGGGATAATGTCGTCCTTGAAACGTCGAAGGAAAACAATTCTTAAAAGTACTAGTACTCACGACAAGTTCCGTTAAACGAAGTAATGATAATGATACTTCGCTAGTTGAATAAATCTCAGGTAAATTGAATTTAATATTTCCCCATAGTAAATTACATTAAATACATAATAAATAAGCGTATTAAAATGTTCAAATATGAGTTTAGATAGTTAAGAAATCCCGGGAAATTCCGTGAAATTTATTACGAAAAGTAGAGTCGAGTCCGTCTCCATACCGTTCACGCCGCCAAAGTTTAGGTAAATATCGATCCGAATATCCGTTAAATGACCTTTGTATGAAATCTCAGTTCACCCCAACTACGAGGGACTACGGGGTGAGGTGGGATTTCCTGTCTATCGTCAAAGTTATGAAATGGAACTACCCAAAATAAAATAAAAACTAAAATACAAACGTCCGGAACACTTATTATATACACCATTCAGTTTGCATATGCAAAAATAAAATGTTATCGACGTTTGAATGTCAGTTTTGGCCCTACTCACCCCATTTTACGGTATATGGCTTTAATTTCAACTCGATACCTCCACGCGTTCCCGAGATAAAGGGTCATGACAAACATACAGACAGACAGACGGACACCGAAGTGATCCTATAAGAGTTCCGTTTTTTTTTGAGTTACGGAACCCTAAATCCGGGGATTTTAATGATAACTTTACATTTAGGAGATGATGATACTCGATGAGATGATGTTAAAGTGATAATACTGTGTGGTCATATTAACTTTTTCATGTTCCTAAACTACTGTTTAAAAGATAATGGAAATTAATTAGAAAATTAAAATTCATACGTACTGATTTTCCTAAATAAGTTCTGTGATTTGATCAAAAACAGTTTACGTTTGCTATTTACCAAAAGGGCTGTTAGTTGATATATGACAATACTTTAATATATATAACTAGACTTTAATTATGTTGATATTGTCATTGACGTGCAGTTTGATTAAATCACAATCACTTCTATTATCAATTATGTTCTATCCAAAATCAAACGTAGCGTATTCAAGTCTGATTAAACATCAACCAACTAAAATAAATACTTGAAATTCGTCTTGCGTATTCTTGAGTTCTGGGGCCCTGATGTTTCATTCAATGGCTAACTATTTTATATCCATATCCATTATCCATTATCCATCCATCCATCCATCCATCCATACTATCCATCCATACTATCCATCCATACTAATGTTATAAATGCGAAAGTGTGTCTGTCTGTCTGTCTGTCTGTCTGTTACCTCTTCACGCTTAAACCGCTGAACCGATTTGGATGAAATTTGGTATAGAGATAGTTTGAGTCCTGGGGAAGGACATAGGATAGTTTGTATCCCGGAAATCATCCCCCAAGAGGATGAAGTGGGGGGTGAAAGTTTGTATGGAGCTACGATATAAACGAGTTCCACGCGGACGGAGTCGCGGGCAGAAGCTAGTAATATTATAAATGCGAAAGTGTGTCTGTCTGTCTGTCTGTCTGTTACCTCTTCACGCTTAAACCGCTGAACCGATTTGGATGAAAAATGGTATAGAGATAGTTTGAGTCCTGGGGAAGGACATAGGATAGGTTTAATCCCGGAAATCATCCCCCAAGGGGATGAAGTGGGGGGTGAAAGTTTGTATGGAGCTATGATATAAACGAGTTCCACGCGGACGGAGTCGCGGGCAGAAGCTAGTTTGTTATAAATTTTGATTTAAACGTTATTGCCAATCTGTAAGAAGTTCGTTAGTGTCATAAAATGTTTACTCGTGGGGATGGGCAGATCAACGCTAAAAAAGACGCATACATTTTACTTACAGTAAGTATTATGTATAAACACTAGTTAACCTTTTAACGGCCGCACGTTAAATATACCTAAATTTTTACCTCTGACATTATTAATCAAAGAGATGTAATTTACACTGCTTTTGTTTGATATATTAAACGAGAAGACAGTACTTACATAAAAGATTCAACATAAAAAAAAATCTTCATTTCCGATAGTGATTGGTCGTCTATGGCTACGAGAAGTGCGTGGTATATTTTTTTTGGAAGCCTTTTTTGCGTTGCTTTATAATCATCTGTGTTTCTAAAGGTCAAAATAAGTATGACATTGTTTGAAACATAAAGGATTAATGTAAGTTTTGTTGCACAGACTACGGCGCCTACGCGACGAAGGAGGCCCGCGTGCGGCGCGCGCTTGCGCGGAGGGATGCGCGCGCACAACCTGCGTCGCACCTGCCTCTCCCGCCCACGGTAAATAAATATATCTTTTCAATACTATTTATAATGTGGCAGAATACCGGGCAAAGCACCTCGGAACACCAAGGTCACTACCGGAGGCCATCGGCAACACAAAGGGTCTGCTAGGCTTCCTGGTGGAACTGGGTTGGCACGAATAATAGTAGTGCCAAAAACCCACACGCAAAATAGGCGCAGATATGACGTCGAGTTTCGGGAACCCAGCCCGCGTACACCTATAACCTATATACTATTTATAAGAGTGAATATCCACCAGACAGGTGCGAAGCTGCATTTTCATACATAATATGACACTTCGGAAATGTTTTTACGCGTCCCTTCTGGCTGGGGAACCAGCGGCGCTACCCCGAACTTCGAAAGTCGAAGTTCGTAATACATGCATCCCTGTCACTCGAGTAAGGGAGTGCGATAGAGATGGAAATACCCGAACTTCGACTTTCGAAGTTCGTGGTAGCGCAACAGGGCGGCTATGACGGACTCCCGGGAACCACCCGTACTACCGTCTAAAACGGTTTACTAATGTTTCGGCGAAAATTATTTGGCAAATGTTTAACTCCCAAACTATTTTTCCCATATTTTTATTTGGTCGAAGTTTTATTTCCCAACTCAACGTTTCGCACTGATATCATTTCCCAACGAATGATTTGATAAATTATTGTTAGGCAAATTATTACCTGGGATTTTTTTAATACGTCATTTACGTATTCGTCAAATGTATTGATTGGCATAACATACTTTTAGCACTGATATCATTTCGCAACTATTGATTTGATAAATTATTACCTGGGATTTTTTTAAGATTATTATATTATATTATATGATTTTTTTATGTATTCGTCAAACGAACGAACTACGAACTAGAATGCCATAGTTTTATCTGTGCGGACTGATAATCTCCAGCGAGTCGACGCCACCCCGCTGCGCGGGGTGTCTATTTCTGGTCTGAGGGACACAAGTGAACCCTAACCTAACCGACCTAAGACAGTCCGCTTATGACAAGCCATTTTTGTCTGCCCTGATAATCCGCGTCCAGAATAGTGCTCCGCGCCTCAGTAGGTATTTCTATGACCTTTGAAGCGCTCTAAATGCTGCCATGTTTTTGGTTGCCCAAACGTCATTTGACGATTTGTTATTTGCCTAAGCAAATCATTTGCTTCATAATAATTTGCCACATAAAAGTTTGTCGAAGTAAAATTTAGCAATATAAAAATTTTGCTAAATGAGAAAACTGCGAAGTTAAGTTATGCCAACAACTTTTTGCCAAATGAAAATTTTGCGAAAAGTTGGTTGCCATGTGAAATTCTGCGAAACATATTTCGCCGAAAAGGCAGAACCCCGTCTAAAACCCCACCGTGTTCTACGCGCTGCCCTTTGGCCGAGCCACGGGAACGCTTGCGCACACTTCCGTGACTCCGCAAGCTATATATTTGTCACCCACTTAATCAAGCGTGCGAGATATCAAATAGTATACACATAGTTACCGGCTAGCGAGTATTTATTAAAACTGATAATAATATGTTCCATTAACAATTGAACAAAATCAACATGGCTGACATATTTTACGAAATAGAGTTACTGGTATTAGTATGTTCATTTGTGAAGCTCTACAATTGTGTAGACTTTTAACTTTGGAACCCGTTTTCCAAAATGACCCTTTTATATTTGTAAAAAGGAAAAATGGAATTACTCAGCTCTACGGAACTTATAATATAAAAATAATTACATTCTCTTATAAATTTATGTATCGTTTAGATGGAATACACATGGTAATAAAACGGGTTTTATAAATTCTATAATATTTTTTACTTGTTGTTTTTTCACAAAAATATCATTTTTTTATAGAATACTACCAAGAAAAAATAAGTAAGGCTTACTTTCAGTACAAGGTTCTGCTCGCAACATATTATTATTACCCGTAGTAAGCTTAATCATTAGGGACTACTAATTAGTTTAGTAAAAATATGCCTAGATGGTGTGATGTCTGTTTTTTAAGTTAGAAGCTTTTCATTTATTTATCCTGTTTAAAATAAAACATATTATAAGAAAGCAATTTTATGTGATAATATCTTCATAATATGAGCAATTCCAGAATTCTGTCAGACGTCACCACGTCGTTAAGAGTGTTACTCTAAACCCACGTCGTCAGTTAAAGGTTAAATAACTACGTTAATTTACCCAAGAGCCCGCACCCGGGCACTGTATATACATATATATGAAAACGACATCTCCGCACATCTCTGATGGATTACTTACATTTCGAATTTTCGCGCGCTTATTCAGACAGATTAGCTGCACGTGACTGGCAGCAGGCGCGGGAAACATGTTGTTGTCAAATTGTAAAATCCTCTTAAACCACCATCTAAAAAATTATCTGAGCCTTAATGGAATTTAAACTTTCGTGACATGTATAAAATACTACTTATAAATCCACGGTTAAACTCACGCATTAAATGTCACGAAATACGACATGTTTCGAACTCTTCGGGATTTCTTCTTCAGTTGAGTGTTTTCGCGGTGTTTTATTAGTATTATTTGATCTGAGCCTTAGTGAAACCGTACAGTATTTAATCGGTTAATAGTTTCCCTTGCATTAAGACAGACAAGACTGGGATTTTGTTTTAAATTAGGCAGGTACGATAGTAAAGAGCAAACATTTTGTAGCATTTTCAGTGCAGCGTAGTGTCAATGGAATTGGTATAAACAATTGTATTACAATCGTAATACTTATAGCGTTAATAAAATTAATATCATCAAAATCGTTAATTAAGGTTAAAATACCAACTCCGTTCACACAACCATGCTGCACCGGATATAGCTAGCTACTACAAAATTTACGATGTCTGGTGACGAGTAATCGAAATTGATTACAAATATTATCCACTTGTAAATCATAATATCCCTGTGAAAGACTCGGAATGACAAATTGTATCAGCATAATAAATTGAATGAATAAGGGTTTTAATGATTAATATTATGCTGCTATTATAAATGCTCTACGTTTTATTTAACTCATGTTAATCTACGCTTCATATTAAGGGTAATGGTAGCACTGCATTCTTTTTGTTAAAAGAAAATATGAAGTGCGTGTCGTATCGTACGCAATTATTTGAATTTTGGAAATTGGAAAATCATTGTGATAAAAATAGGTCGTAAACGTCGATTTATACATGTAAATAAACGACGTACAGTCAAGTACAAATTTACTCTTTTGCTTTTATTGCAATGGTAAATGTCCAAACATGTATGCATATCTTATAAACTAGAAATTTAAGCCGGTTGGTTTGAAATAACGTATGGTCTAAAAACTCTATCTAACACGAAGAGGTTGCTAATGCGAAGAAGGTTTAGAATAACATATTCGCATTCCGGTGAGACAAGCCCAACATTTCGACAGCATTTCGTTCAGCCGTTCAAAAAGTATAGGAGCTTTTTTTTAATTTGCATGTTATAGATAAGCACTATAAATACCTTGGCGTGAGGGGTTAAAGGGATTCATTCCCTCGCTACGCTAAGTCGCCTATATCTACTTGGCCGGCAATCCTCATTTTCGCGGCCTCTGTATTAATGTACTATTAACTGAATGGTAAAAACAAAAACTGTTTAATTAGTATGTTGATGTGACAGCAAAGTAATGATAACTTTATAAATATCACACATTATTTTTACTAAAGGGGACTAAACCGCGTATAATTAACTTATTTATAGTGCGAAACTATTTTTTGTGCGGGTAGTTCGAAAAACCCGCGCAGCAAGAAGATGTTGATACCCGCTTGAGCCAGTTCAACTCACGAGCAAGGATGTTGTGACATCCAAACCGTCGGGAAAAATCAAAGAGGTAAATAAATAAGTTAATTATTACACAATTAAGTTCCGTTTAGTCAAAATAATGTGTGAGAATCATGAAACTTTTAAATTAGTTATGTTTAAAGTGAAAGTTTGGATGTTTAGATTTTTGTTACTCAATCACGCTTAAACGGCAAAACCGATTTGGATGAAAGTTTGCACGAAGGTAGTTTATAGCCTGGATTACACATATACAATAAATATTAAATTAACTTGGGAAAAAACCCGCACTTTGCGCACAGGTAATATGTGGGTCAGCGTCAGCGGCCGGCCTCTTTATTAGCTCTCCATTTATTATCAATCATACGCGCCTTTAACACTCGGCCCTAATTTTATATTCAGGCTTTGCCACGGTACCTGCACTTGGCGACAAATTATTAAATTTTACACAACTACCCACCGAAAATCAGTGTAATCATTTTATACCGATAAGAGCAGTGTAATAATCTATAATTGACCGAATAACTCCGTTCGGCTGAATGGAAAAGAACAGACCGACTTTACTCCACAAAACACAGGACAAGACAAATATAAGACTCATTAAATCTCATAATGCCTACTTATTATAAAACAAAATATAATATTAAACGTTTAAAACTTGATCGTGGTAACTTCTACGTTACACGAAACAAACATATTTAATAAAATAATTTGTTTCGTTGTAGGTGTAAAATACCTACAATATTAAATATAAAAGTATTCAAAGGTAAAAATGCATTTAAATTCGAAAATCGTTGTGCCCGCCTTACGGTTATGTAGTCTAATAAGAGTTTTGCAGACCTATATCACCACTTCATCAGTCCATTCCATACTGTTACAAACTACAGTTTTACACACGTCTAAACTGGCAAGCCTTAGTGTAAGGCCTGAGTGGACGCCCCGCTCAGAGCGGGGCGTGCAGCGTCCATATAAAACAAATACAATTTATATGGACGCTCGACGCCCCGCTCTGAGCGTGGCGTCCACTCAGGCCTTACACTAAGGCTGATGATGAGCGTCGTTTTCACCCGGCTGCGGGTTATGTTTTTCGAGTGTGTGAACGTGTCAGGACGACTACGTCATAAGCCAATGCCCAACTGATTCCAAACCAACATGTATATTAACTTCGAACCCCCGGTTTGTCTCGCTTTAGTTATTAAACAAGCGAGCGAAGCGAACGTAGTTTCGGTTTGGGCTAACATTCATTCTTATTTTCGGCGTCTGCTCTCCATTGCAGGTCGCATCTCTCTACCGATGGTCGTGAAATGTTGTGAGCAGGCTCAATAATTATTTAGTCAAATCAGTTATTCGAAATAATAATAGTACGTTTCTGTCAAACATTTAATTTTTGGTACAAGTTTTTATTGCTAACTGTAGTTTTCTGTATACCATCAACTACTCATTGAGAAGATTCTAACGAGCCCAAACGTAGTGAATTCTCATGGCCACATTCTGTCTGTTTCATCAGATCAGCTCGATGGTACCATAACATTGAATTGTCATCCAAACTATACTTAGAATTTCAGCTCAATCGGTTGAGGTTAACTGGTTCAAAACTCAGTTCCAGCAAACGAACAGCTCTAGTTAAATAAAAGCTTGTAAAAAAAACAGGGTCGCGAGCTTTACAGCTCATCGAAACACTAGTTATATTAGCGCGTAAGACTAACCAATAAACCAGCCTGACTCCATTCAGGAACACGTTATAGAATAGGCATGATGCCTCATGTTCAAATTGATAACGTAGTGATGCTAAATGGATAGTAAGCTATCAAATTATCGTAATCCATACTAATACTAATATTATAAATGCGAAACTGTGTGTGTTTGTTTGTCCGTCTTTCACGGCAAAACGGAGCGACGAATTTACGTGATTTTTTAAGTGGAGATAGTTGAAGGCATGGAGAGTGACATAGGCTACTTTTTGTCTCTTTCTAACCCCCCACTTCCCTAAAATGGGGGGTGAACGTTTGTATGGAGCTACGATATAAACGAGTTCCACGCGGCCGAAGTCGCGGGCAGAAGCTAGTACAGTATAAATTATAAAATGTAATTAAAATCATAAAAAGATATAAACCTTGAAAGTTTAGAAAAAATATGGATGTTTTTTAATGACCAAGAGTAAATTAAAAGCTACCAATAGAATCCTTACCCTTTTCTAGAAACACAATTGTATGACAACTATGTACTTAAACGCAGTATTTCGCGACCGAAACAACAATTTATTTTCGATACTACGATTAGTACAAATGTGACGTCATACTTGTATAGACACACAGTATGAAACGTTTTGCGCTGCCGCCAGCGAGGTCAATCTTTGTCTCAAATTTTTAGGTATTTATGTTCTTTAATTGTAGTTGCTCCCATACAAACATTTATTCCTCTCCAAAAACTGGTTCGAATGACGTCACAAAAAATCTTAGTCATCATCCCCATTATTAAGATTGCATTGGGATGGTATCGGATCATGGATCACTCGTGCTGGCGCACTTAAAGAGTGCCAAAGTGACCGGGCCTGCGCCCGCAGAAAAGCTTCGGTTTACATAAAATATATCACACAGTTGACTAACGTGCTCTGTCCCAAAAAGTGGTTTAACCAATTAGGCACCGCGAATATCGTAAAAGGCATAAAAGGCGACGATTTAATTCGTCCGCAGCGGTATCGAATTGGGAAGTGAATGGGCGCGGTAATCGGGCGACTCGTTCATTGACTCCTGGCGGTTCATGAATGATCTCTGGACTACGAGATTTCACTTCGTTTCATATTTATAAGTGACGACTTACGTAGCTGTGCATACACAAGCATAAGACAGTCGACATTTGTTATTAAACGTGTTAGAGAGTTTTACGAGTATGACTGGAGCTTGGACTATTTGTATTCGTTTTTGTTACCCACTCATGTTTTGCTAAAAGTGAACTATTTAAGTTCGATGTTTTCGAAAGGTTTGTAGCAAAAAGCTTTTGTATGAATTTTTGATATTCATGTTTTCGTTCTATAGTAGGATTTTTTCTTGATTTATTTTATTTGATAATAACTGCATTAAAATGTTTGCGTAAATAAAGTGACACAACAGATTTTTGAAATTGAAGTTTTAGGATATAAGAAAGCATTGTGGTATTGATCTAGGGGATATATGTAAATATAGTGTAAATACCCCATAGGTTAAGTTACGTTTAGTCATTTTAGTAGTTTTATAGACATTTTTGTAATATATTGTATCGTTTAAACACCTAATAAATACCAGGGGATCGATTTTTGAATCTCACCAAGTGACTAATTCTCACCGATGTGAGTGATTTCCGAAAAATCGTATTTTTGAAACTCACCGGTGACTTACATTTGTCATACCTATGATATCGAGTTACGAGTGCCCCTACCCACTCGTAATTGAAATCACCATGCGATTGTTTTTGACAGTTGACGTTAGTGACATCTGCCAAAAGTACCAAAGTATGTTTTTCGGAAGAATTAGCAGCGGGGTTCGATTGTGATATTTGTGATTGCGACGATTTATTGAGAATATAAATAAGCGGCCAAGTGCGTGTCGGACCACGCACAACGAAGGGTTCCGTGCCTATTAAAATGGCAAAAAACGGAACCCTTATAGATTTGTCATGTCTGTCTGTCTGTCTGTCCGTCCGTATGTCACAGGCATTTTACTCGAAAACTAAACTGAACTGACTGACTGTGACTGTATTTGAATAAAATTTTGAGGATAGGTGTGTTTTATTAACCGCTACATAGTTTTGTAATTCAATTCCTAAAAAAACTGAAAAAAAAAAATATTTTTTTCATTGCAAGCCAATTAGAGGGGGGGGACACAATTATAGTGACTTTCGGGGCGATTATCTCCGACTCTATTCACTTAATCAAAAAAAATGCTGAGAAACCTTATCTATTTTGAAAGGCCTATCGATTGATGTGCCACACGTGGGCTTGCAATGAAAAAAAAAATTGACTGTTTTATGTATGGAGTGCACCTCTAAAAAAATTATTTTTTGTAATTTAATTACAAAACTTTGTAGCGGCTAACAAAATACACCTATCCTCAAAATTGTATTCAAATACACTATAGTTTTCGAGTAAAATGCCTGTGACATACGGACGGACAGACAGACAGACATGACGAATCCATAAGGGTTCCGTTTTTTGCCATTTGGCTACGGAACCCTAAAAACCGGTATCAAGGACAACACTATAACATCTGCGTAAAAAGGAACGTAACGGGAAGATTGTCTCTGACTGACATTGTAAAATTTCTGCATGTTGGTAAACAGCGTGTGACTTTCAAAAATACGGCTCTTGGAAAATGGTGACATAAAAGTCATCGGTGATAATCAGGGCTCGGATTTTTCATCGCACGATAAGACGAAAGAAAACTATGGAGTCGATATCAACATTAAAACTTTACTCATATTCATACTCATACTCATTCATTTAATTAATACCAAAAGTTTATTATATTGTAAATACAAATGTTAACCCACCATGTTTATTACATTATAAGCTAAATAATAAAATGTTCACGAAATAATTAAGTTAATTAATATATGCACTAATTGCAAACTTAAATAAATGACACGTCTAAAGCCGTCAATGATTGAAACATGAGGCAATTAAATAAAGCGGCCAGTACCCACCGTTAAGTCTATCGCAACAATATGGTCTGGATAACTAGGTATGCAACTAAGTTGAAATTTGACAGCATGATAAATATATAATAATTACGGGACTAGGAAAATGAGTGAGTATGAATATGAGTAAAGTTATAATGTTAATATCGACTCCATAGTTTTCTTTCGTCTTACCGTGCGATGTAAAATCCGAGCCCTGGTGATAATTTTAGTCACCGGTGACTTTGATATCACCAGTGAGATTCAAAAATCGCACTCCTGATGTAATAAAAAAAAATAAAAAAAAAACATTGTGTGAATGATATTAATAAGTATGTGCCTCTTTATTTATTCTTATAAATATACGAACATTTAAAAAACGGTATGCAAGAATAGGGTATAGGGCTCTCTCTAGATTCTCGCGAAGTATGAAAAACATAAAAATGAAAAAAGTTTATTTAGGTTATTATACATTTTAACAATAGCCAACGTTGGAGCCTCCTATTAAGCAAGTAATTTTGCATGATTCATAACATTAAAAACAAGTTTGTCTATTTTGGAAACGAGATCAAGCATGACAAAGTATACACTGTGTTTATTTATGTCCTCGTTAACGATTGACCAAATGAAATGAACCCGTCCATAAAGAACAATAAGACCCATCCGGTCACCAATGAGCGACCAAATAATTGAGTGAAAAGTGGTATCATTACGGCATCATGTTTCTAGACAAGTGAGCGGCACAAAGGCGCTAATGAGGGGACGGGGTGGGGGCTGAGGGGGGACACCCCGCACCCCCGAGGGGGTAAAGCTGTCAGCGGTTGATTTTTCCGCGTGTCGTGGGCGCTGATCGATACGTCACGTGGCCCGGCCCGCCCGCCCCTCGCTCGATAGTTAGCCGAGAAATCTCCCGCCACTAGTTTGTAAGGTTTTTATGCGGGAATGCTTAGGTGTCGATGTGTCTTTTGTCTTACTTAGTTTGTCTAGTCTAGGCCTGAAACGGGAAAGTACTGTAAAGACATTGGTTTTTTGCCGATGGTGTCGGATTTGGTTTGAAATTTAATAAATATCGTGTGATTTTTTATGTGGGTTGGCCGTTAAAAAAACGCACTTAACTCATGAATTTTAAAATTTAGTTATGTGACATGAGTGGAAAGTTTTACCCAATATAGTTTACCTAATAATATACTTTAAAAAAAGTCTGAACTCGGTCGATGTAATTAGATAGATTGTTATTTAATTTAATGCCACCGGTGGAGTGAACATAGGATTGAATTGAAATTGATGACACTTAAAAAAATTACGGACAGTCCCGCTTCACCGTCCTCGCCTAGTGTAAAAGTAAAGTTACATTAATAGTTTAAACACATAATTTTTCATAACATCCTCTCATAATTAAGTACCAAACCCCTTATCCACACCAGTGTCCGGTTCACTGCCGCAGAGACACACTTTTTTCATGTTTTATGTGCTTTTCCTGTTTATTTTATTATTTAATATGTGTGTCCAGTGTGTTTGTGAATAAATACATCTTTCTTCTTTCTCTCTTTCTTTATCCGCTGACATAAGAGTTATGGGCCATATTTATGAGTAAGTTGTATGCACCCATATTTTTACACTTGACTGTACCAAACGCGTAAATCGTCAACCAACAGCCCTTTTTGTTATGCACCGGGTCGTGCGGTGAAAATTCTCAGTCACTGCTAGCTGCCCATGCAGGTGTATACTCGTAACAGTGAGCCCAGGCGCAGACGCGAGATAAGAAAGTATAGCCTATGTCCATTTAAAAAATATCGGTGATTAATTCTTGATATTACTCTGCATAAAAACTTACAACATTACGATTTTTTCCTCTTTATAGTGTTATAGCTCGTTATAGCGTGGGACTACTGCTATTTCCCTCTCGTCCATGAGAGGAGGCCTGGGCTGTTATTCGCTACGCGCTAATGCGGCTCACCCCCCCGGTCACCCGTCACGAAACTAGACCTCTACCTACGCTTAGTTACTACGCATCGCGGTGTCAAGATACATTTGTGGGTGAGCGTTGAGGTGAGCTTAAAACAAGGTACAGAATAGGGGGCTGTGCCCAGCAGTGGGACTGTATATAGGCTGATTTATTTTTATTTTTATAGTATTAGTATAGATTATATATTATATGACGACCGCTTTAGCCTAGTTGGTAGTGACCCTGCCTACGAAGCAAGAGGTCCCGTGTTTGAATCCCGGTAAGGGCATTTATTTGTGTGATGAGACGAGTCATGGATGAGATGAGTCATGGATGAGATGAGTCATGGATGTTTTATATGTATTTAAGTATTTATTTATCTATATAAGTATGTTTATCGTCGTCTAGTACCCATAGTACAAGCTTTGCTTAGTTTGGGACTAGGTCGATTTGTGTAAGATTGTCCCTTAATATTTATTTATTTATACTGTGTGTAAGTATCCGAGTACATGTTTAATGTGTGTTTGTGACCCGATGTTGTAAGTAAGTAAGCTTTTACGAGGCCAGTAAGGCCAGGGTTTATTCGCATTGTTATACGTGTCACGTAGCTCGTAAACGGACACCTGAGGATCTATTTGACTATGACGACCGCTTTTAAAAAAAAGTTCAGTAAACAGATAAATATTTATTTCACATCCTAATGACCTTATATTTAAAACTACTTCGTCCGCGTGGACCCTGGATAAAAAGTATCCTATAATTTAACCCAGGCTATAAACTATCTTCTTGGAAAATGTCATCCAAATCAGTTGAGCCGTTTAAGCGTGATTGGGTAACAAACATCCAAACATTTATTTATTAGTGTGGTTTTGAAAGTCAAAGCTTAATGCAAAATAAATTTTTGTATTGTAAAAAAAAATACAGACTTACTACGAGTAGATATTATTGTCACAGCTCTGTTATTATGGTAGTGGAATAAAAACATTAAAGTTAAACATTTTAATTATTATATATGGTATGATAAGTAGGTCTAAATTATGTAGCTTAGAGGTTTTTAATTCCCGTACCATTCGGCTCGAAAGTTTTGTTCAACCACCGACACATAGAACACACGACACGAGAACGGGATGGTACTAACAAATCCCGATTCATATTGAATTAACATTTAATTTTGGGTGAAAATCAGAAAATATAAATAAATAAATAATAAATAAATATTTGGGGACAGTCTTACACAAATCGACCTAGTCCCAAACTAAGCAAAGCTTGTACTATGGGTACTAGACGACGATATACATACTTATATAGATAAATAAATACTTAAATACATAGAAAACATCCATGACTCAGGAACAAATATTTATGCTCATCACACAAATAAATGCCCTTACCGGGATTCGAACCCGGGACCTCCGGCTTCGTAGGCAGGGTCACTACCAACTAGGCTACAGAGGTCGTCGAAATAATGCTCACAGTTAAAGCCTTAATCTAATCTACGCTTTAACTTTTCTCATTTTAGTAACGACAATTACCCATACATTTTACATGGGTAACTGTCGTAACTAAAATGAGAAAAGTTAAAGCGTAGATTAGATTAAGGCCTTACTATGAACAATTTTTTTGATTTTCACCCTTTTAATGTTGCGAGAATAGTTGTAGTTAACCTAGCAAAACCCTACATAAAAGCCTAAGTTTAACTGTAAACACAAAGCTACGTGTCAAATTACACCGGTCCACTCGTGCATATAAACAAGAATTTAATCTCTTGAAATACATCAATGCAATAACGACTCTATTAGTTTATGAATACGGTGGCAAATCGCTCAGGCAATATTTGTGTATGTAACCGATCCAATTGATTTTGTCTACGGCGCATAGGCCGCGTAGCGCCGTAGCACCCGCCGTAGCGCTACGACAAATTGGACTAACGAAGTTGCGCTATGTTCACGATCGCTTGGGGTATCAATTTTGCAACTAACAATCTGATTTCAATTTGATATTCCCATTGCGACGTCGTTGCGTCTCGCTACCTCGTGTGGCAAATGCGCTTACGCAAGACGGAGCACATGAATCAAGACGGTTCGCATGTAATTTCATTTCGTCGAAACGCTTTCGGGATTTGGTCCAGAAACGCCGATACAGGACGGGGGTAATATGAGTCGCTGGAATCGCATTTCCATTAAATTAGCAAGAGGCTTAAAATATTGAATTTATACCTAAGTGTAAGTCATTCGTTATTTATGTTTGCAAATGGGATTAAAATGAACAGCTTTGATTATTAACTCATTCACCGCAACGCTTCGCTCGTATCGCTACGCAGGGGTACGTATCTGAATGTTTAAAGTTGAAAAAACTAACGTTAATTAACCTACGTTCAACATACCTAAAATCTAAATACCTAATGTTTTTTTTAATCTAAATTCAAAATACCGAAAGCTTAAAATGGCTACGTATGGCAATGTCTAAAATTAAAAAAACTAACGTTAAATAACCTACGTTCAAAATTACTAAAATCTAAATACCTAATGGTTTTTTCATCAAAATTCAAAATTATGAAAGCTTAAAATGGCTACGTATGGCAATTTCTAAAATAAAATAAAAACTAACGTAAAATAACCTACGTTCGATATCACTATAATCTAAATTTATAACAAGTTTTTCCGCTCTTTTATAAAAAAAATAACCTCGAAGACGAAAGCGGGAGCAAAGCTCCGCTCTAGTGGCAAAACCGACTCGGATCACGGATAGGTTAGAAAACGGAAGCGGGAGCCTCGCTCCCGCTTTCGGCTTCGAGGTTATTTTTTTTTATAAAAGAGCGGAAAAACTAACAATATGAGTTTTTTTTTTATATTTACACATAAACCACGATCAATTTTATCAATCTACCCTCATCTACGCTCGCGGAAACTGATCTACTACTTCATACAAATGGCTCGCAAGTGCATCATTTTAGGTATTTTGACCATTTGGTATTTCAAATGTTGGTGTATCAAACTAAGGTGTAATAGCTATTGATATTTTAAACATTAGATATTTAGTCCAATCGGTATTTTAAACTTAGGTGTGAGTTGCTTAGATATTTAAAACCATTAGGTATTTAGATTTTAGCTGTTGTCCACGTTAATCCCCTAGCCTGATCCCCCAGGGGAAAAAAACGGTTAGGTTGTTAGTTGAACTGCGACCCTACAGCGCGCGAGCCGAGCGAGCGAAGCGAGCGTGACGCGGTAGCGTCCGGCGAAGCGCCATAACCGAACATTATCATTTTTTCCTAGTTGAATATAAAATAATTGCCGCTAATTCCCCTGGGTGATCGGGGTCAGGTGATTAACGTGGATAACGTGAGATTTTAGGGATTTTGAATTCCACATGTCAAGCGATTCTTGTGAAAAATCTCTAGATCTCATTATATTAGAAAATTACACTAACTACAGAAAGGGTATTAAAAGGTAAAGAAAAGAAAAACTCACAACTCACCGTTTTTAAAGGTTTGTATTTGTAAAGAGCTACCAAATTACATCAAAATCTTCATGCCTAATGTTGTAAACACTCGTACAAACAATATCAATAAGTTCTTCTTTGTTTTTAGTCTCGGTATTCATAATGCAAATCTTCACAGAGAGCTGCGCGTGCGCTCGCGCAGCAACGGAGCTGTGCGTGTCCGAACCTGTCCGGTTTTCCGTGTTATAGGGAACGCCGGCAAATAAACGGCATCACTTGACTGCTCGCGTCGAAGCCACGTTGCCGCTCCGTGCACGCAGCACGCAGCCTGTTTGTCTCGGTGGTGCGATGCGAGTATGTGCACGTCTACGCAGACGCATCCGGTGTGACATGTCTTATGATGATCCATACTTAACAACGCTGTGGTGTACACGCATACATGCTGCTTACGCAGGCGGTCTGGCTTGGCCTTTAACGTGTACCCTATAGCAGTTTATTTCATTTGTCTAATATTAATGTATATAATGGAGAAAGAGCCAAGAAATATGTATACAGGTAGCAGTATGCAGATGTCAATTTATGGTGTTTATTCTGAAGTATTTGTTTCTTACATATTTTTTATTTTGATTTAACCTTTTTTATCAAAGCCTTTTATTCGACCCTCGTAGTCCTTTGAAATAAATCTGTTTGATTTCAAAACCAGCAACGGTTAAGATTAAATCATATCGTATCCGAACGAAGTCAACGCTATAAAAAATATATTTAGATACGAGACTGCTTATAAACAATGCCATTAATACACTATATAGTGTGAGGCCTGTAACAGGGGCAAATATTATAAAGGACGCTTCCTTAGAGCATCTGTAATAACCTCTTGTGTTGTGTTTTTGGCACCACGAGATCATAGCAAAGCAGTCAGTGCAGATTTTGAGGTAACATCATGTAATGAGTCATAATAGTTTTTGCATTTTTGTTTTCAAAATATATTTTTGTATTTTTTCTATATTTTTTTTGTGTATTTATAAAATTTACTTGTGTCACTCCAGGAGAGTAAAAAATATACGTAAACTTACTTTAAAGAAAAAAAAAACATTTTTTTTTTCAATTAATGCCACCTGGAAATAATTGCTCACAAGCTCAATAATAGGTGGAGTCCTAGCGAATGCCCAAAAGGAATAGAGTTAAATTAACTTGACTAAATTGAAAAGGATCGGAAGACTAATACATCTTCGAAATCTCTTGTGTCACTTTAGTCGTATTTTATCCTTGACATCAGTTTCAATACAATATTTTGACAGGTGACAAACAAGCTGGTGACAAACAAAAAATTCTATACGCGCTGAGGGACAGGAGATTTGACATTGTATCTCGTTCCCACTTTATTTAAATCAGGCAACAAGGCCCATATTAAAAATACCTTACAGACTAACATACATATCAATATAAACTTATTAATAACTACCAAACACACAATTACTGCGACGTGTTGCGCAATTTCATGGTGTCAGGCCTTCGGCCAAAATTCTTCCTAAGTGAAAGTCGATAGATGATCTGTTGGTCTGACCACGAAGGAATTAAAATTGACGTCATGGCGAGACTCCAACCTCACGACTTTCTGGATAAATCCGGTCTTCACGCGCACATACTCCACTACTTCCTCTGCCTTCGTAGTGTAGTGCACCCGGGACACGTAAAGCTGTGTCGAAGGTGTAGCAGGACGCAGCAGGTGATTTGGTCCAGTCGGGGCGGTACCTACCGCACAGATTCCGACAAGTAGGCTTCTTCTTTTCCTCCACCTTGTCGCGTCGCGACTTCTTTTGAGTCATACGAGTATGTGGCAGATCCTTGCGAATATCATCACACGGGTTCTGCACCTGTCCCTTCCCGTTCTCTTTCAGCCTTGTCGCACATGTGTGCTCTATTCAGTCCTTTCTCTATGATTCAACGAAACTCGACGCATATAAATCCCATGTAATTTTAGTACATTTGATAATTTTTAATTATAAATGTGACTCCATCGATGAAAAAAGAGTTGTAATATTTTGTTTTCTTTTTAACTTATTCACTTCCACGCTACACTCGTAGGAGTAGTGGTAGTCCGTAGCAGCTCGCGAATAATTATTTTCTACTGTTGTCAACGGCCGTATTGATCTATTGGCAGCTTACTATTATGCTGTTTATACGCTCCACGGTATTAGCTTCGGGTTAATATGTGCATGTCGGGATGAAGGGAGGTAAGGTCGCGCCCCGCCGGATCGATGTCCGGCGGGCCGGGTGCACTGCGGGTGCAGTTGTGCGATTCACAATGTGTCTCTACTTGTCTCACTATTAATAGGTAGTTATATCTGAACAGGAATCCGTGTAATTTTCAAGAAACGTATTAAGATCTGATTTCTGTAATTAAAAATCAGGAAGAATGTATTTAATGAGGGATACATTTTTAGAACAGTCGGTGTCAAAGGTATTTAAATAAAATCACCCTATTACGATGATTGAGCGGGGCATGTTGCACGTAGAACCGATTTCCGTTGGGGCGGAAAGGTCCTCGAGTGGTGACCACGTACAGCAGACAGCATAAGTGCATGGTCATTCCAGAAACAGATTCGCTTGTCCGCCGATCCTACGCCATCTATGAGCACAACGCACGACTATTAGGGAGATTTCACTAGATGGCGTTGTAAGCAATTTTTTGGCAAAAATAAAATTGATGATTTTATTGTCTTTTAAAACTGTATTCTTGTGGGTTACCACCTATTATTTTTACATTATATTTATCAAGTCAACTCCAGCGCGTTGCCAATTTTTTGTTTGTCACTCTCACCTTTTTGTGGATTTATTCATCTTTTTCTTATGTTTGCGCTACGAGGAAATATTCAAACATCGAATAAATTACAAAAACACTGATTCCCACCATAACTTGGCTGGGCGCAGATTTGAACTCGGAACCTTCCAGTGATGATAAGTTGATAACTTAGGTCGAGGTAAACCTGTCTAGTTACCATTGGGCCATTATGACAATCGAAAGATTGGTTGAAATTCGTCATCAGTTTAATTTTGTATGCAAATATTCGTCACATCACAACTACGAATAATTGAGGAGGGTAGACTGTATTGTAATACATAACTACCATCCAATTTCTTATATTTCTTATGGCACTTACTTCTTGTTCGTTTGTCGGCCATTTACGATTCGATTTCCTTCTATACAACCACATACTATACACTATACACCAACAATGAGTTCTCGTTTGATCTAGTTAAAAGATCACAATTAATTGGTTAAATATAATGTAAACGTAAGTATATAGTGTTTACATTTGTTATGTAATATATATTATACCTAACTACATACTCGTATCTTACATTGTTCTTATTGTGTATTTACGAATACAGTTGTTACAGCGAAGAACGGTTGTTTTATGGGCACAAGAGGAAGGATCTCGTAGACCAGGTCTCATTGATGCCGCGCATTATGAAGCTGTGAAGATGACCTATACGAAGAAAATTTGTTTAAGCGGATAACCCACATTCCACACAAGCGAAATCCCAGTTCGTTGTTGCTAACGGAAGGCCAGAAAACAAGGTTGTAATTTGGCCTATGATATGGCTGTCTGAAGTGAAGAGTGAAAAAGTGAAGTGTATTAAATCCAGTCAACAGCGCCATTTAAGTTTATGGTGTTATAATAATACGTGCCGTGATAATGGTCGCGTAGTTCCTAATATAGAAAAAGTGCAGATGCTGTCGCCCAAAGAGTACGGATTACGTTAAGATTTATATAATTCTATAAACCGGGTTATCCTAAATAAATTAAAAATATATATATTGTTTCAGTAGGTAGGTATTAATATGCCGTTTGCTTTCTTTTTTATATTCCTTTACTATTTAAAATGTGATATTTCATAAGATCAAACAAGTGTAAGTAACGGTGAAAGCCCAAATAAAATTATTATGATTATTTTCAAATCAATAACACAATAATTCATGGTTTGAACGCTCACATATAGGTAAAGATTATGGCAATTAACACCTTAATGCGTTCTGCTGATTTGAATGTTAGATAACCCGGTTGTAAGTTAATATTGTCAATATTATATTTATTGGGGTGAAGCTTCAATCTTTTTCCAATAATTATGGAAATGAAACTTAAGCTATTACCTCAATAAAAATGTTACAAAGTTGATAGGTAACTATTACTAAGTAGTATTATAAAATTGCTTTAACAGAACTGTAGTGAACAAAATAAACATATTAAAACATAAAATGCTGTTTTAATTATTTAAGTTATGAATATATAACTTTCTTTATGACTAATATTTGTATATAAAAAAACTTTCATCTAAACATGTAGAAATAGAACAAATATAAAAAAATACAATAACATAAACCTCCCATTAGAGCTGGGATTCGAACCTCGCTCGTTCTAGGCCGCTGAGCCTAGAGCACATGTCTTAATCCATTGAGCTATCTCAACATTATAGGTAATGGTGGAAATATAGCATTCACATACCAGTGGTATCGCACTTAAATACAGTTATTATAAATTAGCATTTAATAGCCTTGTTAATAATTATACTAATATGAGAATATTTCTGGTGATAACAGGTGTCAATTTAAAGGTATTTAATGTGCCTAGTATAGTGCTTATTTTCCGCGGTATCTCTAAATAGTAGCGCCAACAACGCCATCTAGTTTAATTATTGAGCACCACGTGCAACTGTGTGAGCAGCAGACATCAAACGATGCAAGCGAAACTGGGCCGTAAGGTGTCCATGCATTATTGCAGCCGATAGTACAGTCAGCATCAAAAGTAACTGCGCAAACGAAGACGTCAAAAGTCTTTATTAAAAGGGAATAAGAGCTTTTGACGTCTTCGTCGTCTGACTGTACCGGCAGACAAAGCGTATGGGCAGACCTGCCACAAGGTGGACTGAAGACCTAGTAAAGGTCGCGGGGGTCCGCTGGATGCGGGTGGCTAAGGACCGGTCATTGTGGCACACTTTGTGGGAGCCCTATGTCCAGCAGTGGACGTCTTTCGGCTGATGTGAAGTAGGTGCTGAAATATTTGATGTCAACTCAATCAGCGACGTTTCTCAATCAAATTTATCATTAATCGGTTTTACTCAGTCGTTCTGACACGTTGGTTTCGCGGGAATGGAAGCAAGTAGGAAACTTTAATGCGAAAAATGTCTGACCGACCCCAAGGTAGAAAATCAAACTCTTCTTAAATTAAGTTTTGGGCAATACGAGTACATTTATTCTGACGACCAATTAGCCTAGTGGGTAGTGACGCTGCCTACGAAGCTGAAGTCAGAACAAATATTTGTGTGATGAGCACGAGTGTTTGTTTCTGAGTCTTGGATGTTTTCTATGTATTTAAGTATTTCTATCCATTAAATATATCGTCGTCTAGTACCCATAACACAAGCCTTATTGAGCTTACTATGGGACTAGCTCGATTTGTGTAAGATTGTCTCCTAATATTTATTATTTATTTATTCTTATTCTTATGTATGTGAAATCCGAGGTAGAAATTACACTGGATCACCTCAGGTGACTTGCCGGAAAGCGTCGCGAATACAAGCACAAGGCTCGTCCGCTTCGTCTACTGATTCGCTCCGAATACAGCGATATCCGACGTGTTTTAATGACAGTTCGTGTCATTACAAGTATATGGCCACTTTTGTGCAAAGTGACGATGTCGTTAGGGCCCTTTTGCACCAGCGAGATAATCACGATGACAATTTGCCATACATTTTTGGGTCGACTAGCAAAAATTGTCTCTGAAGCTGGACACTGGCCAGTAGCGTTATTTTATCGACCCAGCCTGTCCTAAAGGTGTAGAATAGATGAACATACTAAAGCATGGACCTCTATGTCACTTCAATTGACAGGACACTGAGAGGTGGTGACTTCTGACAGTGACAATTCAATTAAAAAAATATAATTAAAACCAGTTTTTAAGGTCGAAAATCGCTCTAGGTACATGTTTCGAACCGGTTCGCGGTTCTTAGCCATGAGCTAACTAAACCGCGTGTTTAACTAAACTTCGACCGTTTTCATTATCCTACTAATATTATAAATGCGAAAGTTTAGATGTTTAGATGTATGGATGTTTGTTACTCAATCACGCTTGAACGGCTCAACCGATTTGGATGAAATTTAGCACGAAGATAGTTTAAAGCCTGGATCAAAATATAGGATAGTGTTTATCCCTGGTCAACGCAGACGAAGTCGGAAATATCTGCGAACCTGACTTATATGACGTTTACAGGTAACCAAGTTATATTTTAATATGTCTGATTTCTCGGGAGTTTTCTAAATAAAATCGCTGTACATTTCTGGTTAGTGGTTCTACAAATAAAGATTGCCGCTCTATACTGTCTTTCTATCGTTCGTCGCATGCTGGCCCAGAAGTGTATGGTGAACTGTCACTGTCTTATATTTATACATAGATAAACACCCGAGACTGGGAAACAAATATTTGTTCCTCTCCAAAAACTGATTCAAAAGCATCGTAACGAAATCTTAGGACACTACTGTCACTAGGCTATTGCTATGCGCTACGCTCGTATCCGATCCCGTTGTTTCCCTGCTGAGTAGGCGCCCACTAAGCAGGTTCCTGGCAGTGAAAGTGTTAAGCCGCAACGGACTACGGCGTGGCGCTACGGGCGTATGGTGTGAATGTTTTAATTGGAATACTAAAGTGTATATACAGTCTAAAAACGCTTAGTTTAAATATACACACATGATGTATGTAAGGTAGACGTGTCATAGTAACGTGTGTGCCTGTCAGTAGCCCAGCCCCCCTATTCTGTAACTTGTTTTAAGCTCACCTCAACGCTCATCCACAAATATATCTTGACACCGCGATGCGTAGTAACCAAGCGTAGGTAGAGGTCTAGTTTCGTGACAGGTGACCGGGGGGGTGAGCCGCTTTAGCGCCTAGCGAATAACAGCCCAGTACTTTCAATCTTATCTCAAAACAATGGAGGTGAACAATAGGTGTGAACTACAAGGCATTAAGGGTCCTTACGCCTAAAACGAGCGTATTTTGCAAAATGCTTGCTTTTTCATTCAAGATTACGACGTAACTATTAGTATTTATTCAAAAACTGATAACGTACTTAAATAATTATTTCTTAAACTAGACTAGGGGCTAACATGTTTCAAATTTTCATTTTCTGTTTTTAAACCTAAAATAAATGAGTTTTCTTGGGAGTCTTTCAAATTTTGCAGTGAGAAGTGTCGTTTCGGTTCTCAATTTTGCAGTAAACAAGAATCATTAGGTACATGAATGATTACAATTCACATCACCAAATCTTTTACGAGGGGCTGACATGATTGAAAATCAAAGATTCATTTTAAAAAGTTGATAAAACACCTTCCGAGTTTTCTTAATTTTTTTGGTGAAAACAGGATTACATTTTTTTTTATCCTGCAAATTGTACTTTTATTTTGCCTTAAAAATAATATGATAGCAAATTATAACTTTATGTTAACCCTTAAAAAAATAATCATAACTATAGGACCTATGATGCCGTAAATGTATATTTTTTTAAAAGACGTATAAATCACGCGGCACAGATGCCCCGCGCCGAAATTATTTTTTTAAAAATTATTAAGAGGTTAACAAATGATTATATAATTACGTTATCAGTTTTTGAATAAATACTAATAGTTACGTCGTAATCTTGAAAGAAAAAGGAAGCATTTTGCAAAATACGCTCCCGCTTCTGCTTATGTGGGCGTAAGGACTCTTAAGGTGCCGCATTAGGACGTTTACCTTACATATTTACAGTTTATGAAAATGAATGAAGCTGCCTCAAATGGCTAGGGCGCGTACTCGACACTTTGAATCAATACGGGGCACACCGCCAACGCGCCTTTGCCGTATGGGGTAGACACGTCCTGGGAGCCGATTTGAAGCTCACCCTGCGCGTTCCAATTTAATTTTGATTTAATTTCAACGTGCTTCGCGCGAGCTTACACCCAATAAAACAAACAATTTCGTATGCGGAAGCATGTCTCGAATCGACCACTGTTTTTGAAGTGAAAACTTCTTTAGCGGCGCTTTAAAATTGTTAAATACGCGACAGTTTTGTGACGTCAGATGTGAAGGAGGTCACTTTTTGCTGCTAGCCGATTTGACTTCATTCAAAACTGAACGCTATTCGTAAGAGTATAAAGCCGTTAAACACTTTTTGCAATAGCATATTCTGCAAATAAATTTGTAATAATACCAACGCGTCCTTCACCGTTTTGCTATTGAGATTCGAATAGTTCTAATTTGGGCGTTATTCCTAAAGAGATAGAGCTTAGAAAAATATTTATCAACGGCAAAAACAAATTGATATTTTGGTCGCCACCGTGCACCGCCATCTGCTGTTCTTGCAAATTCGAATAGTTCGAATTTAGACGTTATTCCTAAAGAGATAAAGCTTTGAAAAATATTTGGCAATGGCAAAAACAAATTGGTATTGTGTTTGCCGCCGCCTGTCGGCGCGCCGGACCCCGGCACCGTTGCGCCGCGGCGGCGCGTTGGGCCCGTCGCACCCAACGCGCCCGCGGGCCGTCCGCCTAAATAATTGATAATTGTTTATAAATTTGCGTCCAATTCATTTTTAGGGTGACACCGTAAGATGAAACCTGATCGAAAAACTGTTACAATGTTATTGAGTTTTCACTTCTGCCGGCACTCCCGGAGTGCAACCCGGTCTTTTTTTTAAATAAACGTATTGAATAGGAATCGGATTTATGTTAGTCGCGCGCACTTTACGTGCAACTATTGATTTTAATTCAAACATCATATTAATTTCGTCCCTTGTCCGTTAGCGATACTTTATTAGTAACACCTCTCTAATGTCATGCCTAAGGCTTGCTAGGCTTACACGGTGGTTCTACAGGGTGAATTCTAAATCGTGAATCGTAACCACGTTTACCGGTAAAGCTACTTAAGACTATTACAGAGCACTAGTGTTAATTACAATTAAGGACCCGCTTAATTAATTATGAACAAAACCAGAAAGTGCGTCCCCACTTGTCATCCGCCTTGGTCACCCTACACGAGTCACGTGACTTGCAACGCAATGTTTACCTAAGTGCAAAGGTTATCTTATCAATATCATGCATTAAATGCATTGTGCAGTTTGTTATTTAAACACTCATAAAATTTTCCTTTAGTTTACTCACATAAAAAAGAAACAGTTTTGCACCATCCTCATAATTAAATTTTGTCTCGGTACCGGCGACTCAGGATACCTTCTTCCGAATAGTTCTTGCGTTTGATCAATTCTGCCAGTCTGAGCGTACCAAGATACCATATCAAACCTTTGTATGTTCGTGTACGGATACGGTGGAGGCATTTTTATACCATTAATCGTAATAAAACTGAATTATTTTATGAGTAAATACGATTTAAATACTTATGTTGACAATGTCGACGATGTTGACATTATTGACAAAACATGCCAAAATTCTATCCAGCCAACCTCAATATTAGGAGGTTGGATATCTAATGTTGAAATTTTCATGACAAGTGCGAAACATAAATGTAGGGTGACCACGAGATTTTAAAAATTAGGATAAATCAAATTAAAAGTGGGCAAAATAAAAACGTACTTAATTTAGGTTTAAAAGCATTGTATGTTATTGTTAACTATGTATAGACTTCAAAAAAAATATTACGATTCACGATTTAGAATTCACCCTGTAGAATGAAAAATATAATTTTCAAACACAAAGTCAAACAAAGGCTAAGTAATGATGTATGTCAAATATATAATTCGCTGAAGGTCGGGGTTCGAATGGCGTGAGGACAAATATTTGTGATGAGCATGAATATTTTTTTCTAAGTCTTGGGTGTTTATGTATTTAAGTATTTATCTATTAAATATAAAATATATCGTAATACCCATAACACAAGCCTTATTCAGCTAACTATGGATTTAGTTCGATTTATGTAAGGTTGTCCTCTAATATATACGAGTATTTTTTTTTAATATTATGATTGCCGCTGTAACATACTTAGTTAGAATACCTATTCTCATAAAATTATAATTTAATTTACCTTAAATCTGTGAATGAATAGTGATCACTAATCATAAGTTAAGTTTTATGATTTGTATAAATATGCGTCGTATTTTTTTGCATGTGTTGTTATATTATTAGTTAAAACTTTTTTTGTAAAAATTATAACTTTTAGAGATGCATTTTAGTCCAGGCAATGAACTGACAACTTGTATGGAAAAAATGACAATTTCGGAAATAATTTATAATAGCTTATTTTTTATGTGTAACGGATATATTATCAATTAAATAGTTACCCAGCGACAAAATCCGACAAAATTTCAGACATCGAAAAAATGATAAGTTAACTGACTTCTGAAAAGTCAGTAAAAATATTAATAAATGTTTTTGTCTTTATTTTGGTTCATTTACATTTGCTCTATAATATTCAAGATAAATCGTTCAAAAAAAGATAATGCATGCTCCATTTAAATCTACATAATTACTTCCGGGTGGAAAGTTTGTCGGATTCTTGACTAAATCATCTTAGAATAACATTTTCAAATGAAATCAACAAAAAAAACGCTATTATAAATTAATGTTTTTCAAAACCGTATTTTGCCTGGAGTATTTTTGAATTTAAGAGTAAGAATTTCACAACTTGCGCAATTAAGAAGGTACTGGTTAATGCCATAAAAATTAAGATGAATATAAAACTATAGTTAAATTTGAATGAGAACTAGTTAAAAAAATTAACTGCCTTTCATTAAACCCATTATTTTACCTATATAACTAGCATCTATTCATAACAAAAAATATCCATGGTACGTAAATACCCTTTAAAGAGTTTTACCTAACTCTGTTTTCAACTTTTCACAAATTATTTCATGAGCTTCTATACTCTTTTGAAAAACTTTCCAAGAGTTTGTTCGGTTTTATTTTGTTAACCTAAAATGCTTTTTTTCGGTGAAACCAAAAAAGGAATTTCGAAGATTTTAACCAACTTTCGAAAAAGGTGAAGTTTAATTATACGTTGTATGTTACGCAATTCCTCGGTTGTTCTTGGAACGATTTGAAAGATTCTATGTTTTTTATTGTTAAAAATAGCACAGATTAACTGAAGTTATGACGCACTCGTATATTTATTAACGTTTGGTTATTTCTTGTTTTCAGCCTCCTTTAGAATGTGGGCTGAACAATCGCGGGTCTTCGTATGGTGAGCCGCAAATGTGGTCGCATTATCAGGTAATATGCGAATTAATGTTATAAACAGCACGGCTAGCCCAAGACGGCTTTCTCGCACTATTCGTTTCTTTCTAAGTTTTCTAATAAGAGAAAGACGGATAGTGCGAAACAGGTCGAGAGAGCTCGCGCGCCGTCTTGTGCGAACCGTGCAGAGATTAAAATACGAATTTGACAACCTGCTTCTACTCGTAATCTAACGCTTTAAAGATTATGATGTACAATCGAGTCTTATGTTTTGCCATTAAATTCCAGAACTCTGATAAAGATTTTTTGTTCACCTATTTAAGTGTGTAGTAGAACTGAGTAGATCACGCAAGACGGCCGGCCAAGTATACCCAGACCGATTTCTACTTACTGGATGTCGACTTGCGCCCAGTATTACCAACTAACTAACTATACCCAGACCAAAGTGGATATGTCGGTACGGGTTGGATGCATTTTGCGGGAATCAGGACGAATATTATAAAGTTACAGACATAAATAGTTCAGATCTGAAAATGACCCATTTACTTACAAATGGGTCATTGTCAGATTTAGGTGCGCGTCTTTTCGGTGGACATTGCCAAAGTTAAGGGCTTTAAAGCCTAATTTTTGGTTGAACTCTGAATCCGCATAAACGGCGTCGCCTCTTCTATAATTCTATGCGATAAAAACATATTATATAAAAACATAAGCCCTTAACTATTGCCCACTGAAAAGACGATTGTTTTACTGAGTGACAATGACCCAAATAACATTATACCTACTTATTTAATATAATTTATATTTTATACAATACGAACTGTTAACTTTACTCTTAATTATCTCTACTATCTGAGAGATGGTTAGCCTTAGACCGCGCACGACATAAACCACCCGTCTCTTTCTAAGTGTTCTAATTGGAAATATACCTTCCGGCCGTATTCACAACTGCGTTTCGCAACCAGATGCGGATAAAGAATGTTTATTCTTTGTTCACAACCAGTTGAGAATCAGGAGAACTTTTTCTTTTACCGGAACTGCAGTTCGCAACCAGGTGCGAAAAAGGATTTATTTTTCTTTGTTCGCAATCTTCGTTATCTATTTAATATGTCTAATCTGACAGTCTGTTTAATCGAAGGGCATACATACTTAAAAAAAAAAAAAAATATATTAAAAAAAAAAAAAAAAAAAAAAAAAAAACATTAAAAAAAATTAAAAAAAAAAAAACTATAATATGTGATTAATAAAGATAATATGTAAGACTTTAGAAGCAAAATACATGAAAATATTATTATTGTAGGATACTTATGTATTTATTATAAACAGAGATCGGAAAAATTTGCGACATTGTTTGCAATTATGTGGACATGACTCCAAAATCAATCAAAATGTTATTCAGTTAATTAATTTTTTACTTGACATATAATTTGATTCCTAGTCAATAAATACAAAAGTTTGTTAAAGTATAGGTTTATTAAAAAAAAAAATCAGTATTTTTTTCAATTTTTTTTCTAGTGTAAGTAATCGTGTCAGTTTAAAATCGTTATTTATTTATTATATATAAATATTTACGGAAACGATACCCATTTTAAATACGAACCTTTTGCTAATAATTATTTATGTAATTCATCGTCGTCGTAACGTCATTTTTTTTTAAGTTATTATAGTATATACGTGCTTATAAGCACTTTATAAATAAACTATTATCTCCAATAATTCAAATTAGCTTTCAATGAATAATTAATTAACATTTTGATTAATTTTGGAGTCATGTCCACATAATTGCAAAAAATGTCGCAAATTTTTCCGATCTCTGATTATAAATAACTTAAGGGGCACTGGTAGCCTGGCGGTAGTACGTTGGACTATCGATCCCGGCTCGTACCACTGAGTTTTTCTGAATTTATGTACGAAATGTCTTTAGATATTTACCAGTCGCTTTTCGGTGAAGGAAAACATCGTGAGGAAACCGGACCTAATCCCAAGAAGGCATAGTTCCCTTATCGGTTGGAAGGTCAGACGGCAGTCGCTTTCGTAAAACTAGTGCCTACGTCAATTCCTGGGATTAGGTTGTCAAGCGGACCCCAAGCCCAAGCTGCGGCACAAAAATTTGGGACAAACGCTACGAAGAAGAAGAAGAAGAACTTAAGGGGCACTAAATTAAACTAAATGAAATTTCATTATCGTGTCGTGGTCGGACCAGGATCTATGACACCACACAGGCATGTTTATAGTATTTAAGATTTATCGCAGCTTCTTTTCTACCAGATGTGCCTTTGAAGTTGATCCTTGAGGAAAGCCGAATTAAGTTCGTATTCGCAACCAAGTTCCGGTAAAAGAAAAAGTTCTCCTGATTCTCAACTGGTTGTGAACAAAGAATAAACATTCTTTATCCGCATCTGGTTGCGAAACGCAGTTGTGAATACGGCCGGAAGGGAAATATTGGATAGCCTATCTTGCGCACCAGTCAGTTCACGCGGGCTACTGTGCTAGTCATGCATGATGGTATGTCAACAGCGCATTTTCTCACTTCTCGCACTTCTTGGACTACATTACTTAATTTATTATTCTTTTGCGTAGTCAAATCATATCACGTTATTTCCGCAAAATCCAGTATTACATTTATTTGTGTGTTCGTAGATGGGAGCGATGGGTGGTGGTTGGAGCGGCGCAGGCGCAGGCGGTGCGTGGGCGGCTCGTGGGGCGTGCGCGCGGGATCTACCACGCTATCCTCCCGACTGCAGGCCCACCAAGGTACGGTAGTAATAACTTGAACAGCACATGCCCATTTGTAAATTGATTTCTCGTCAGAACATAGGTTAGACTGTTCTGCCATGAGATGGTATGTGTATTTTAAAACGACGTCCTGTGTAATGTGCTTTAGACTATCTGTAAAATTCTGTATTGCTTAATGATTATCGATGAAATGTACGGTTATTTATCGACTGCCTTCTCCCATTTCAGGGTTCCCAGCCGCATCTTCAAAATCAGATGTGCGCTTCCGAAGGCAGATCGACGCCCTATCCTGTGTACGAGGACTCTCTTTACAGCGGGCAGAACGGCAAGCCAAGCCCCGCGTTGCGGACGCCCGTCGCGGACGCCCGTTCGGCGTGGGTGCCCGAGCCCAGGCGGTCGCCTCCCCCGGAGCCACGGCCGCCGGTTGTGCCTCTGCCTGCTTTCCAACAAGCGTTCGGTTCTACTGAAATCGGGAAGTTTGCGGAGGCGTTCAGCCGCACGGAGGTCGCGCTTGAGGACTCGGAAAGCTTCGGCTACGAGTCGTTTCCCGAGTGGGATGCGCCAGAACCCCAGTGGTCCTCACAGCCCGCAACCCGCGAGGTCAAATGCGAAGACAACTTCTGAGCTGTCTCCGCTCTAGTGCTAATTCTAGGCATATGCCGACTAGTTAATTAGACAATTTAGTTCCACCACCTTGTTGCCAAATGATTAGAGGATGGAGTTCGATATCTTAGAACTTTAGGATGTGATACCAAATTTACAAACGTGTACGAATAATGAATCGGCCGGTAAAATAGTGGTGTGTCGTTTAATTTATATAAAGTAGTCTAATATTATTGTTCCCTTTGACTAGTTTTAGACTCACCTTAATGAGATGAACAAAGTAACTTACTGATAAAGGGATTTAGGAATACGTACTGCAATGCATAGTAGAACAAATTAATCATGACTAAATGTGCCTTTATTCGGAGAGCCCGGCCCTAGCGCGGCGTCCCGCCCCCCGCCCCACCGCACTGGCGTGGTTGACGTCACACAATAGCAATTATTGGGACCAACGTTTAGACAAATATACACGACCCAGTCGCATGTACGACCGATGCACACACACACACACACACACTTCAGCAACGTTGTTCTTTACAAAGCAAGAACATAACAACACCAATTAGGATAGACAATGATCACCTGTATTTCTATAATGCTCTAGGACTAAAATATACAAGTAACAAATCACGACGAAAAATAAGAAGACATTCAAGATGCTAACTTATTTTGAGTTGACGTTGGCAATGATCTTGAAACTGCGTCGTCTGAACACGTTTGAAATATTCGTTCTGAACAGACCGAATGGAGGGGGCTTGGGCGACGCCGCGTGGAACCATATAACATTCGAAATTATTCAGGAAAAATATAAAGTCATGAATGTACGTAGGTATATTTAGGTAGTTAAATTTGATAAAAATTTTGAAGAGATTACACACTTATGAATAAAATGGCTTTTTAATTAAACGATTAGGGGTCCAACAACGTTCATGTAAAGTTTCAGTAGTAATTGTGCTGATTTCGTTTAAAATCATCTGCGGCCGAGTCTCGCATAGATTCAGTATAAGTATTTGTGTTACTGAAATGATTTTTTCAGTCAATGATTCCAATAATTAATGAGTTTATGAGTATGTTTAAGTCTCTGTGATACATTGTTTTTGTTGTGTTATTTCGAAATTGTACATGTTTACTGTTCAACTACTATAGTTTCTTTATTATTTGGTACGAATTTGTTAATTGATTCGCACATTCGATTGAAATGTTTGTAAAACTTTGAACAAAGTTAGTTTGTGACACTATTATGATTAAGTCGTTACTGCGTTACGACTTTTGAAGTTGTTGATTTCCACGTAATGTATGTGCCACCAATTTGACGAATAATTTGGATTATTTGTTAACATTCGAATCGCTACAGAGTCGTGGTTTTTTCGAAATTTCAACATTCGTATTAGTTATTTTCTTATGAAATGTTCACAACGAATGGAAATTCAGCGATTTTAATGAACCACAACAATCAGTGGGTATTGCGAGAAAAATAGGTTTAAATTGCGATGATGGAATCCCAAACAAGAGACAGCAGCACACAAGTGCGTCGCGCACGCCAACGTGACCCCCTACTTCCAGCGGTCTTCTCTTATACTTAAACAAATCTTTGTGTACCAGTATTTTCGATCTCTTTCGACAAAAAAACAGCAAAATTAATGGAGTGCCTTACCTATTTAAATATGATATGAAATTAGGATGGATGAATTTTATTCTAGCATAATTTGATGAAACACCATAATATAATAGCATAATAAAACTTCCTTAAAACCGAGTAGGTATTTCATTAAATAGTAGATAATATATTGTAATGAATTTAACAAAAGTTATTTAATAATTATACATATAATTAATAACATAAATATCTACTAAAATAATTATTGTGTGCACTATTATTTGAAAGAAAATATATTTACGAAAACATTTTGTAATTTTGTAGGAACGTAAGAAGGTATCTCGAGTTTCGTTTGCGTGTCTTATACTAATACCCCCTCTTCCTTCTTGTTTCTTGTATCTTAGGAGCCTCTTATTGAATGTTTAGCAATCGATTGTATCCAAAATGCATGAGAGCGAATCTATATATTATCAGTCTTCATCATAGTCCATTAGGAAAGCTTTGAGGCTTACATTTCAATCTTGTTTTTGTATTTCTCTGTGTGTTTGACCACCTGCCAGCTAAAGATACCACAGTATTTTGCCAAATATAAATGTGTAACAACTAAAGGTCATCGCATACATATGCATAATGTGATGACCTCTGCAAAAAAGTTAAGTTAATCCTGACACTTTTTAGTTCAGTCTATTTAATCTTGTTTACGTTATAAAATGTACAGAATGGACCGGTGTCTCGTTGTCTCACTTCTTATCTATCGTGGTTCATCATAAGTCTTATGCCTATGAACAATAACTTGGATGAGAGACATTAAACATTCGTCCGTCACGTACTTACAAACTTCCCAGTAAGGGACAGATACTTTAAAATGTAAGGCATAAACTCGATCATACTAGTTTATCTGGTAGAAACACTTTTCTGTTACTTTGAGCTCTTATTAATAAAGTTTATTAAATCTTAACGTAGCCTGTGCCACAAGATGTGTATATACAATATACATTTCCCTAGATAGTCCTATTGTTATTTATTTAATATTATTAAGATCGTTTTTACTATAGCGAATGTAAAGATCATATTGAAATTAGGTGTTCCACAATAGAGCTTCCTGATCGATTATTCCATGATTTGTCTACCATCGGAGTTAGTTGTGTGTCGTCTTCAAATATTACTCTAATTATGAATGTGTGTTTAAAAAAATGCATTAACCGATAATGGGGTCATACAATTTGTAAACGGGAAGCTGAAAACTAACATTACTTATATTTAATAGGAGCATGAATATTAATAAGGTATGTTTTTCTACCATGCATACAGTAACTAAATCTATTTAAAGTCTCCCACTATATATAAAATGAAGTGGAAAAACATAACCCTCCCTTTCTGGGGCAGTTGGGTAAAAATACTATGGTAATGAATTAATTTTGCTCAATTTTGATCTTACGCGACCCATTAAGAGGTAGGCTCAGGCTGGTTTGTGGAATTCCGATTCCATTTTTAATGTTCCGTTTCAAAATTGGAACACTTATTTATCGAGTGAACTTTATGTAATAGTGTAACTAGCGTACTTCCTTAATATTATAATTGCATGTATTATATTACATAGAATTCCCTCAAAGAAATGTGGAATGGAAAATACCACAAATAGGCCTGCATCTATTGTACCGTTATTTGTAACAGTGAATCACTGTGTTCCTGCATCGCTATGGGCATGACGTAAAAGCAAATTTTCTTCCCCAGTCTATGGAATTCTACATGCTGTGACTGTAATGCAGAGCGCACGTTTTAAAAGTGCATTTACGCAAATGTTTAATATAGTGCATTGAATTCAGAGTACTTTCGAACCATTCGCTGAAATCAGTCATATTAAAAAAACCAAATGAGAACACCAAAAGATAATTTATTATTGATCGATTGTTTGGGACGTGAGTTTCAAATCGTTTTTATGAAAGTTCAAAGAATAAGTTTATTACAAAATAACATGATATACATTCAGTAGGTACGATAGCGAATAATTATAACATGCTAAGATGGAGTCAATCAAATGAGCTCTGTTCGATTTCACTACTATAGGTAGTGAAAAAACGATTTTGCGGCATAGTAAAAACTATCAATAGTACTTATTGTTTTCTTTGTTTAATTAGTTATATTAGGCCAACAAAAATCTAAATATGTTGTCGCAGTGAAGTACTGAAAGATTTCTGTAATCTAGTTATAATGATTACCTTGTAAATACTTATATTTTAAATGTTTCACTCATATCATTCTAGAGAAACAGATTTATTAGAAAATTGTAAGGTTTTAAATTCATGACACTGATATGTTTGATTTATGAAAGTGGATTTACTATTTAATAAACATATTGTACCTACATAATAATTCACTAGTTTTTCATTTCCATCGCACATTAGGTACCCTAGATCCTGGTTTTTTTCCTCTGGCTTTAATGTTCATCAGGTGAAGTAGATTCAAGCCGATTTGTGGAACTTTCGGGCCCATTTTCTATTGAGAAGACTTTAAGTAATCGTGTAATCATTTCGTAGTTACTAGTTTGGACTTCATCTAGGGAACAGGTAGACGAATGCAATACTTAGCGCCTACCTGGCCTTATGTCGTTTCCAACGCAAAATAAGTGATTCGCGCTATGAAAAATTAAATCACAAACCCATCATCGATCTAAACTGCCCATGTACTTATATACCTATATGTACGATTGTAGGTGTTCAAATAACCATTTCTACTGTAAGCGCATGCCGCTTGCCTCTGGATCTAACGCAGTTCGTAAAACTAAGTGACATGCCATTCAAACAGTTTAAAGTCATTATTGAGTCGAATTTTAACTTTCGTGAGACATGTTGAAATAATACTAACAGTTACACGGTTTAACTCACGTATTCAATGTCACTACGGGCGACATGTTTCGAACTCTTCGGGAGTTCTTCTTCAGGATGAGTGTTTTCGCGGCGGTGTCGCTTGTATCACTGCCCGCGCTCGCTCCGAACGCCGAGCGGCGCGTGACGCACGCGCCGACAGGGCGGGGGGAGGGGGGCAGTCTAGCGCTGGAGTAGTTGTGTGAGATTGCGGCCGGAGGTCATCTCCTCCGAGAGACGACACGCACACTGAACTCACTGTGTCCACGGGATTGTCACAACACACTGTCCACTTTAATTTAGGAATGATAGTTTTCCATGCTAACTCATCCTGAAGAAGAACTCCCGAAGAGTTCGAAACATGTCGCCCGTAGTGACATTGAATACGTGAGTTAAACCGTGTAACTGTTAGTATTATTTCATTATTGAGTGTTTCATATTATACTGATTATCTATAAAATACGGGTTTTTGTTCGGTTAATCTTGTTTATATTCGTCAGACAAACACGCGAAGCGACTGTTCGTTCACCTCTCGTGTCCGCCATGGATTTAATTAAGTTTCCATAACCTTATTAGACATTTTTTAAACAAATCCTTTTTTTAATGCTGAGAGAGAATTTTAACACTTGGAAATTTTGACTTTTGTTCGTCACAACTTGACACTTAACGGGGTAAAAATGTGTAGCCTCTCACAGACTAGCGCGGCCTGCGGTGGCGGTAATTGACAAGTTTACCTACTATTGACTGACACAGCAGGCCGCGCCAGTGTGATTCAGGCTTATTCTTTATTGAAGTTTCCAGTACCGAGGTAGTTGGGTGGGGGTGGGAGGCAGTAATTACATGAAAATAAACTTGTTTTACATTTAAATAACGTTTTAAGCATCATCATCATCCTCCTAGCGTTATTCCCGGTTGTGCCCCTAAAGGAGCCCGGTATCCGCTTTGACACCTAATCCCAAGATTTGGCATGGGCACTAGTTTTACGAAAGCAACTGCCATCTGACCTTCCAACCCAGTGGGAAAAGTAGACCCTATTGGGATTAGATCGGTTTCCTGTTTTCCTTTACCGAAAAGCTAACAGTAAATATACAGTACATAAGTTCCGAAAAACTCATTGGTAAGAGCCGGGATTCGAACCTACGACGACCGTGTTTAATATCATTTATACATGAAAAAGAAAAAGTTTACTTTTATATACAAACTGAATACTTACTTAATTTTCGTCACAAAACTGACACTGAGGTAATTAGGGCTCCGTACCAAAAAGGTAAAAAAGGAACCCTTATGTTTGAAATGTGAAATAGTTGTAAACGAGCCTAAAGCATACAAAAGGAATAAAAAACATACAAGTATTTATATTTTATATGAGAAGGCAAAATATCAGTCTAGTAATTGGATCAAATGAAAGAACTTTAGATGCACATTATTTTACCGCAGTTTTATTTTACCATAGTATTTTACCGCGGTAAAAAAAATCCATTTATGTAGGAAAATGTTGAAAAAAATACCATTCCGCCCTTATCTCTGAAGTTAGTAGGCGAAAATTTTGAAATAATTACATAATATTAACATTATTATAATGTTTTTTTTTAAATTAATCATAAATAAACCAATCATTTATTCGTGACAGCAAATACACATTAATACATATAGAAAATAAAAAAGAAATATTATATGCGTCACGAAAAATCATCAAACATTATTTCTGTAAGTACTAAGTTTGTAATTTTAATTTAACCACCTTTGTATGTATTTATTTATCTTCAAATTCCTATTATATTATTCTGGGAGCACCTTCGTCCAATCGAAATAAAAAATATTGAAATCGGTTCAAGTGATAAAAAAGATCACGAAAAACCAACATACAACATACCGAGTTCTTTCGTCCTACAAGTGAGTAACAAAATGCACCGTTAATGGCGCCGTACTCATGACGGCAACTTCTGCTATGCGTTGTAAAGATTTTTCGGGTTCGGCCACATTGGAAACCAAAAATTCGAAACCAGTGTCGAAAACAGAATTATTTTTCTTTTTAGGAAACCGGGTTTCCTAAAAATAAATCAATGTCTGTTTTAGAAACTCCTTATGAATACGGAATTTTAAATCTTTTTCGAAACCTCAATAATACCAACAAGTAGCAGTAGGGAATAGGGACTTAGTGGCAAAACCGACTCGGATCGCGGATAGGTTAGAAGACGGAAGCGGGAGCTTTGCTCCCGCTTTCGTCTTCGAGGTTATTTTTTTTTATAAAAGAGCTGAAAAATTGTAATGAGTTTGTATAATATATTGACAGGACACCGACTCATTTGCTATTTATACTTTGTATATGTATATAAACCATGTTGGTATTATTGAGGTTTCGAAAAAGATTTAAAATTCCGTATTCGTAAGGAGTTTCTAAAACAGACATTGATTTATTTTTAGGAAACCCGGTTTCCTAAAAAGAAAAATAATTCTGTTTTCGACACTGGTTTCGAATTATTGGTTTCCAATGTGGCCGAAAGGGATTTTTCCAAAATTAATAGGCGGGTAAAGACTTATGTTCTGTGAAAGTTTGTACGGAACCCTCGTTGCGCGAGTCTGACTTTATTTAACAACTCACGCTAATTGGCTACACCTGTTTTTGAAAATGCCTAGTTATGACATCGTGTATTATCATTTCGCTTTGACATATTGATTTCTCATTTCGTTTCTGTTTCGCGGTGCGGTGTTATAATAATCTTTTTTTTTACTTATAAATGTGCAGTTTAAACTGTTAAAGTGACACTTAGATATAATTTGGTATATATGGGGCGTCATGCTGGAACATGTTTTGAAATATTGATTTTGACCACTTACTTTTGACGTTGTTACTGTACCTTATTCAGTCTTTGTCACAGAGTTATTGGGAACACTGATCAGTGTTTAAATTAATCATTATAAAGGATAAAGCTGCTGTTTTACCAACGATTCAAGGCGAGGCTTGAATTAAAATTGCATAAAATCAGCAATGAAAGAAATTACTATTTTATAGCCAATATTAAGAAAATAGTGTCTTGCCTCGCTGCCGCTGGTATACTTTTTGAAATAATTACATTAATGCAGAGTTAATTGATTGTGAGTGTTATTCTGTTAGTTAAAGCTGTCGGTTATTTTAGAATAGACACAGCCGTGTTGAAGCGTCCATACAATACGGAGATATAAGATGATTATCTTCAATGAAGTGGGCATGATTACTCGCGACTACTTTAGGCGCCGGCGGTCTTGTCGTTTGTTCACAGGGTTGGGATCTAGGCGCATAAAGAAAAAATACTCAAAAGTTGTATTTCATATTTATTCATAAGCAATAAAAAGTAATTTTCATATTTGTCACAAAATTTAACTTAATGAATAATGAAATGAGTCAAATACATACATCAATTACAAAGACAAAGACAGTTGGCGCGTTGACAAACTGCGGCCACGAGTGCAGTGTTCACATTTCAGGAAGGGTGCGTGCACTTTGCTTTCCCAAAACATGTGAAGGCACTTTTAATTTTAGGCTTTCAAGTAAAATGAACGATATTGAGCAAAGTATCATTAGGCACCGAAGAATCTCGGCGTCCCGAGGCAAGGGGTCCAAGTGTTAGCAACCAAATGATCGTAACAGAAAACAAATAGGAAGATCAGTGATTCTTTCAAGTCTCAGTTTTTAACTTCAGACTGCTAATGTGCACAATCAGTGGCGTAGTTTGTCAATTCACAAAATGATTAGTCATTACACACCGGGGTCGAAAATTATAAGCGTCAAATACAAAATATAAGTACACATGCGAAAACGATTCACAAAATATTACACGATGCACAAAAGAAACCGTGGCGTAAACTATACAACGCAAACTTATAAAAGTTCATTACTTATTAACATTAGTTACCTTCGTACTTTACTTCAATAAGTCTTTCTAAATATTCACTCGTTTTCCCTACGTTACTTTCAAATGTCATTGAAGTATGAAATACAATCGCAATTAATGAGCTCATTCTTCTCTTCACTCATATTTGTTTATTCATTTTATTAATTATATTTTCTTAGTATAATAATATCTATAAATTGATTGTATAAGTTCGTAATTATTAAATTCGAATATTTTAACATATGTATATTAATAAACAGGTTTTATTTCAATAAATCACAAAACAATCATTTATACGGCACGTAAAGTCAAAATATGTTATTACTCATTATGTTTTGTGGTCATAATAATAAATAATTGCACAATCTACATAGTAATATTAATAAATATACATTTAATAAACTGTAAAATATCTTTAACATAGGTATTAGGAAAGAGAGCAAGAAATCCTACGAGATTTGTCCCGGGCGCGTCACTCCGTCGGTGATATGTCCCATGTGACGTTATCCTTGTTAGTGGCACTAGCTAGTCTGTAGTAGTAACTATCTTTTTAACCTCTCGTTCCATACTCGCAAACTTCTAGTCTATCATTGTTCTAACTAAAGCATATCTCCATTTATAATCATGAACGATGCACTTATTACCTACCTACATTGGAATGTTCAGAATAAGCATAATTCATTCAAGAAATGGATCAAGATAAAGCTTTTAGTAAAAAGAATAGTTACGTTAAGGAAAATGGTTCAAATGTACAAAATTCACCGTTGATGTTGACTAATTTAGTTTTAGTTAGAAAATGCCAATTTCAAACGTTGCCGTAAAGTTTTAATCCTTTTCGTTGAACTACCAATTTGATAAGCTAATAGCCACTAACAGGATATTAAAACGTAGCTCGTGTCTCTTGCGGAGATCCTCGCAGTTTGACGGGACGGAGTGACTTTACCGGTACAGTTCAACCAATCCATGGTGTTAGACAACTACTACTATAAGAATACTATACAAACAATACATCTGGTTATATTTTGTTTTGTTGGAAAATAAAATAAACCAAAAAGTGTATAGGAAAGATGTTACATTTGCCTAGCCTATGATACAACTTTCGAACTTGATCACGAAGAGAAATTATTATCAAAACTACCTAGTGTACTTTTCCATTAGGGTGTGTGCATTTTGAACTATAGGGTAGTGAGTTTTGCATTGCAAATGCGACCAAATGAAACGCAAGTACATTACAGCTAACTACTCTTACCATACAAGTATTTATATATGTTATTTTGTCTGTAAGTATTATAAAGCATAGGTAGAGCGAGTACCTAATTTGGCACAGAAGTCCGCTCAGGAAGAAGAACACTCTCTTTAAATCCTACTATACACAACAGAAGTAACAAAACGAGTCACTTTTAAAATACTAATAGGTAAATATAATGTCGCTAGTGTCTTTATTGGATATCTCATCAGTTTAATTGGTTTAAAATATAATACAAGATTTATATTATACTATCAGTGGAACAAAAACTGGAATGTAACTTCAGTTTTTGTCTGAAATTCTATTGATATTGTCATTTATTTTATATAAGACCTATTTAATAGCGCGTCTGTTTCACGGGTGACTCGGGACGTTAGCGAGTGAAGAAAGGAAGTTTAACGTTGTAGCACGCCGTCACCCCAGACGGTTAGCAAAACAGCAGCGCAATCATAATAGCATTCAGCTAAAATAGGTCCAAATGAAACTTAGATTCTATCAGTTAAATGGTACCTACATATTTTTATTTAGATGTGACAGTTGTAGGTAAGTTCTAAGTACGATAAGAGGTGCATTTACTAGGAAATATTAAGGTACGATTTTGTATTGTGGCACAGCTGAGTTTGACTTTCAAGTTAAAAGTAACTTACAGAATAGGTATTCGACGAAAAATTATATTCTTACGTACTCGCGGTTCCGCACCCAGTCTTTTGATACTGGAAGTGCGTGTAGGAACACAACATGTTTTGAGCTTTCTTTTCAGGAAAACAAACATGCAGTTGGTAACAAGACTATGAGTTAAAAAAAGACATATGATTGAAATTAAATTAAGTGGAACAACTCGACCCTCTACTGATTTTTAACTGACATTGACACGAGTCATGTGATGGTTTACGGCGAACAAAAAAGTGCATAACTTCATTGTAATTAATCACTAAATCTCTATGGTCAACTCGAAATTAGTGCGTTTAACATTAGTCAATATAAAATATTCTATAACGAGACATAAGTTGTAAATATCAAGAGGAATAAAGAAGTTTGTGCCGAATTAGGTTAAGATAAATTAAGAAAATCGCAGAACCAAACAAACATCGTATTGGGATTGCAATGACACACGGAAAAATACTGTTACGTTATTGTTGTCCTCAATGGTAAAAAAGGGATCCGATTTAATGAGGTGCTAAAATCAGCCTAGTTGCAGACATTGAGTATTATTCCCACACTTTAGCCCGCTAACGGGACCGGCGGAGTGGAGAAATTTTGATAACTACGAGCGAATGACCCGTAAGAACTTCGAGTCCATCGACATCAACGTTCTGCCAGAATCGGCTGACGTCGTACAATTGGGAGAGGGACAGGGCGGCGTGGTCGCGGTAGCCTAGTGTCGGTGGTCCGGCGCGAGCGACTTGCGGCTCGCGGAGAGATGGTGCGCGCGCGGCGCGGGGCGCTGCGAGCGGGGCAGCGTGGTGGGCGCGGGGGCCGCCGCCGTCGCCACCCCCGCCACCCCCGCCCCCGCCCCCGGGCTCGCCTCGCTCAACATGTCGCGCGGTTTCCACACGGGCGATCCTACAACAACCAAACACCAAACTCTTTAAACAATTTCTCTTTTCAGTCGACAAATTTTAATAAATTTAGAATGTTAATTTTGCTCCGATCACCAGGACGACGGCGGCAAAAGAGTTGAATGTTTGATGAATGTTGTCGTAGGTGCCACGCCCTGTTTTGGCAGATTTAGACCGAGCGAACGAACACGCATCCTGGTATGAACAGTCAACCGTGAGTGTGAGAATGGTCGTTTGTTCGCTTGGTCTAAACGCGCCACTAGAAAGCGTACGAACATCGAGCTACACGGACACAAGACTCCGTGGGGTCGAAATGAAAACTAAAAGTTCGGGGAGCGAGCTCGCTGGTAGCCGACGGGTTCTACGCCGGTCAACATTATCATCGAACATTCAAATAATATCACAACTACACAGTAATTTTTACGGCTATAACAGTACGACTACTTGTTCACACAGTAGACTATATATACCTACTGTGATAAATATCGACTAAAGTCTAGAGTGCAGCCTTCCGAGGCGTCGCCTACTAGATCTAACACCAGATATCCACGTTAAGACTCTTACTGAGTATACTTAGATAAGTGCGTATTGCGTATCGATTGAGTGTCGGTGAGCTAAGTAAAGCGCTAGGTGATTAACGACTGTGGGGTTGCCTATTTATTTACGTACATATGTCTATGGTGACACCATTTATTATTTTTACGATAATTGCGATTAATTTTATTATTATCCTGACTACATTTTTATTAGCTATATGTAAAGTTGTTAAATATAATAATGCGTATAATATATCATAGGTTAGGGGGTTAGGGGTATATTCACTAGCAGGTGTTAGTACTGCGATTTATTGAAAGGATATTCGCAATGATGAATTTCGATAAATCTATAACTTGTTTAAAATAAATAGAAATGTTTCCATGTTATTTTTCTGCATTAAAGTAAGTTTAACAGTTAACACGTCCGATGCCAAGAAGCAGCCCGTTGGGTCCTCTGCTCCTACCGAGCTTTTCATTATAACGCGAAAAACCCTTGCAATAGGTATGCGCGTAACGCTAAGAAAAGATTGACATTGAATGTGTTAACGTTTCCACCGCGCATGCTTGGCAACTAGGTGTCAAATATTTGAAAACACAACTTCGCACGTCTCTTGTGGATATTCAGGATCACCATAATCGCTACAACCCGGGAGCAACCGGTTTTAGCTGCGCGCTCGATGAGAAAGAAAACTACGATAAAAATCATAATAATGTTCAACTTGTAGCTAATGAAAAATCTCAAATAATATTTCCATAATAGATATTATTATTACACGGGCCTTTGGCAACAAAAGCCTAATGCAAATACTTGTAAACAAAAAAAAAATATGGAATGGGATTTACCGTAGATAATTATCTGGATTCATCTATGTAGAAGCCGTTGCAATACCAAGCAGTACTAACTCCAGTTCACATATATCGAGGACACGATTACTCACATACGTACAGACATACATGTATAACTGGTAAAGCTATAAAACCGATAATGTCTTATTTTTATTAGGAAATTGAGCTGGCGCAGAAGGAAACCTGAGAAATAAATTATATTTCATTAAAAATAGGTACTTCGAAATGGAAGACTTAATGGTTTAAACTATACTTAGGCCCTTTACATAATAATATTTTTTTAACCATTAATGTAAGTATAACATTCAAATTAAATCGAGGAGAGATAGAAAGAGAGACTAAGACGAGTGAGACTAAAGGGTAACATCAGTACGATTCCACAGCCATTATTATGTAACACTTAGCACTTGGATTATCTAGAATTAAGTTTATAATTGAATATTACGCTTAGTATTGGGTGTAAATTACCTCGTCTAACTACTTTTTAAACTACTACGTTCACATAAAACATGAAGCCACTTGACTTGGTGGTACGGCGCAGTGCACGCGACTTGCCCTTGTTGCTCTTGGTTACAATTATGTTACTCAGTCATACTTAGCCAACGAGGGTGTTCGGCATAGCTTAGCACGAGAGCTCAACAAAAGGAACTGGCGTACAATGCGTAGATCCGCTTTAAGCTCCGTCGGTGGAGGTAGGTTATTTACTTAATCGAGTCATATTGTTCTATAAGATCTTCATTCATTCACGATCTACGCTAAGATAATATACTATTTATTATCTTTCTAGAACTTTGAGCTAGTCTTACTGTTTTTGACTTTTTTTGGTGTTAATTCCAAAAACTAAATTATAATAAATATCTAAATTAACTGTAAGCTAACGGTTGTGAATTACAGGTATAAAAAATATATTAAAAAGGTAAATTGACCTTTTATCCTGCACTACTCAATTCCATTAATTATGATAGGACTGCAGGTACCTATACACAGTTGACTGCTAACGTATACAACCAGGTACAAAGTTAGGATCTAAGTAGGTTTCGGATAAAGCTCCAGGATCGGTTTCAGATTGTAAAATATGTAAAGATTAACCCTTATTGATAGGCATCAAAAAACCAGCCACTAGCACTGGGTGTATTAGATGATCATCGATACTATTGCCAGATCATAGATTGAACGTGTCAATTGCTAAACTATAATATTTTTTATGAAGCCAACAATAAGTAGGTTAACCTTACAATTTAAAAATAACATATTTATGCACACATTAAGGCAGTGGTGTAAATTAAAACTGCAATATCGGTCTAAGTGAGGAAAAGAGTAGGTTGCTGGAAGGTCTACAGTTAGGAAAAAACACCAATAAGATTGGAAGGGCAAAAATCCAATTTCATTAGTGGTCATTTTCCTAGCTAGCTGACTACTCAACTTTCTGCAAAAGCAAATCTTTTAGACGGGTTATTTTCAGACCGATAGCAGGATTTTGAACACAATCAGAACAGTATAAATAATCAAAAATCATTCAGAAATATGGTTTGGCATCTGCTTAAACGTGTATTTGATCGAACTCATTATTTTCGTAGTGACGGTTGTTGGCGCAATGTTCGCGAATTGGCACGTCCTCGAGAGTTTCGATGCTGCTTCTGTCCGAAGAGGTCACCATTGCGTGATGGGCAGTCAAAGACCTTCGTCTTGACTTAGGGGACTTGCCCCTAGACTTGTGCTAGGAGGTTTTGCTTTGCTTTTTACCCGAGAGGTAGCACTGGACACAGGTCGGGTGTTCAATAGCTTTAGTAATTGATTCAGTCGATTTTGATACAACGATACCCATTTTGATTGCTTTGTCTTCTGCTTTGGCAAGTTGGGAGTAGTGCGTCATTCGGTCCAATGAGTTCGTTCCAAGTCTAGCCAGTTTCTCCCCGCCTGACTTCGAGGACCGGCGGCTCACGTTCGGTGACTTGGAAGGTGATCTATCAAAACTGGCCTGTGGGGTTCTCATTATTCCCTTCTTTGGAGCCGGTTTAGGGGACCGCGACCTGTCCATGCTGCTCTCTCGAGATTTCATAATGCTGCCGCGTGGGGATCTAGAGCCATCGAAACTTTGTTGCGGGGAGCGAGACTTGTCAATTGATCCTCGGGGTGATTTAGACTGGTCGATGCTGCCTCTAGGTGACCGGTGAAGAGTTTTGCTGTGCTTCAAACTCGATTTGTTAGGGGATTTACAGACGATTACTTTCGTAACGCGATCACGGTCTGGCGACGCGCGATCTATGGATCTGTTCGGTGACTTGTCTCTATTGATACTACTGCCGCTGCAGGAACGAATAACTTTTATCTTTCTCTCAGATGTTGTGGAGCTTTTTCTTTCTGGGGAGGACTTAAGTGACTGTGACTCCTGCTTACCCAGTTCTTTGACCATAGTGGGGTGGTACTGCGTGGGCTGGTGTGAGGACTGGATCAGCTTGGCCTGGCTGCCTGTGCTGCCAGCGCTCAGCGTCGACGTCGTGCTGCGAACCGCATACAAAGTAACATGAGCAAATTTCTCATACACAACGTAAAGCAGTCAGTAGTGACATATGTATGAGTAAAATCAAGCAAACCTACATGAATTTAGAGCGCGTGGAAGAAATTAAAATAATATTAAAGTGTAAAGAGTAGCCAATTCGAATTTGTGTAGGTAATGACATGTGTTGAAAGTGGTTAACCCATACATATGCTGGTACCTTAATGTCAGATGGTTGGGAGTTCTGCCTAACCCTCGCTTGGGAGGAGGTTGCGGGTGCTCGTCCTCTCCCTCGGACTTGGACCCGGGGTCGGACTTGTCGGTGTCGGGCGGCGGCGGCGGCGGCGCGCGCTTTACACTGGCTTGGGTATCTAGTGGGGAAGGAGAAGGAATGGACCAGTGTTAGTACCATTAGTGATCCCATGCGCTCGCGAATATTAGTTCATTGTAAGGCACACATTCACAACAATACGAAAAGGAAATACCAATACTTTATGCGTGTTATTAACCTTCATTTCATTTCGCTTTAACTTCCCAAGCTTCGCCCATTTTATCAATGCAATCATGCTAATTATGAGTTACAGCCTACACGTTTCCCCGCACATTCGTCCATGCGTCCATATTGGTCCAACATTCACGGGCGTGAGTCACGAACACACTAACATTCACAACCACATGATACATAAGTAAGGATGTTTTCGTACATTTCATGGACTCCCCGGCGGCGTCGCCGAGAGTCCTGCTGCGGTGCCGGAATGCAGGTTCATCCGCGAGCGCGTCTTGAGGTGGCTCGTCAGCATCCTGGGAATTTTCGCGCGAAAGGTCACCGACCTGAAATAAAAGCCGTAAGGCATTTGTTTACTAATTCTGTGGCTCCTGTCAAAAGTGGGACAAGTCCTGTACAAATATCCTGTATAAATGTACTGTTTTTCACTGGAGTCATAGAATTATAATTTAATTTTTTGTTGTATAAGTGCGCTTCTCCTTCCAAAGTAGAAAACCTGGGTTGTTAAAATGTACCCTTTCCAGACAAAGTTTACAATAGATATTTTCTGGCATGTGCTACCTTACGTATTAAGAATGTTATAAAAAATACCTCAAGCGGGATCTTTACTGATTGAGATAGGATGTGAAGCGAATTGACTGTTTGCACCTTGCTGCTACCAGCGCGTGGCTAAGAGTACATAGGAAAGTGCGACGTACTGTCATCCAGATCAGAAAATTGGTGATCCAAATAATGATTTCTTTACCTCAATATTGCCTGCTGATAACCGCTGCCCCGAGGTCTTAGGCTTTTTCGTCTTTCCAAGTGTTTGTGATCCCTGCATCACCTGAACCTATAAAGTTTATAAAAAATACACATTTTCTTAGAGATTTGCATTTTTCAGAAGAACCCAAGTATAATTTTACAAAATGGGTGCTATTTCCATTATGCGGCGTTGGGGGCGGGGGGGCAAAACGATGCCAGGCAGCCGTTATTTCGAACATGTGCATACCGGTTTTAGGCACGTGTTTCTATGGTTGTTTCGCTCGCATTCCATGGTTTTTTCATTCGCTGGAATTTGTATATTCGTCGCGTGGACATCTCGAAACAAAAGCAGGTCAACACAGCCACCCTTGAAACCTTACTCACCATCAAGAACACAACGCCACATGACGACCTCTGTAGCCTAGTTGGTAGTGACCCTGCCTACGAAGCCGGAGGTCCCGGGTTCGAATCCCGGTAAGGGCATTTATTTGTGTGATGAGCACGAATATTTGTTCCTGAGTCTTGGATGTTTTCTATGTATTTAAGTATTTATTTATCTATATAAATATGTATATATCGTCGTCTAGTACCCATAGTACAAGCTTTGCTTAGTTTGGGACTAGGTCGATTAGTGTAAGATTGTTTCCAAATATTTATATATTTACATACCTACAGGAGAAGTAGTAGTGTTAATATAATCCATAAATATGGTCTTCTGGATGGTGTAGGCTGTTCTAAATATGAGCAATATAACATCCCTCTGTACCCAACCTCTCTATTTTATCTTATATTAATATTTATCATAGACATAAGAAAGAGATAGTACCTGGTGCTTAGGGCGGTCCCGCTCGAGCGTGTGCGGCGCGCGCGGCGGCATCGGCGCCGGCCGGTTCGCCGGGAGCGCCATATTGCGCACCGACTCGCGAATGATCTGCCGGATGGTCTTCAAGAACGCGTTGCGGAAGTCCGCCGTGCTATACACAATAATAAAACAACTTGATAGTATACTGCGTTTTGTATTGATTTTCTCTAAGGTTTGCTCCACTTCATGTCAACGTTTACTCATTCGATACATTACGAGTACCTATCTAGTATGGATAACTAGTGGCCTCCTTGTCAGAGAACAGTTTTATATAACAAATCTGTTCAGAAGTTCATCATCCTCATAGCATTTTTAGGCCGGACCCGTAGCCCGGGGTCCGCTTTGGCACATATTCCCGCAAGATTTGTCATAAGCACTAGTTTTACGAACGCTAAAACTAGACCTTGTTCAATCAATCAATTGATATAATTTATTTGCCAGAATACAGTAGGTATATAATGTAGATTTCCCTGCATAGTGTATTCAGCCCACATACACATGTGTTGGGACACTCAACCACATATCGGTTATGTTATGAATTCAAAAGCGCAACAATTTAAAACATTACCCTATGTGTCTGTGAATGAATAATGTATTGACTGTGTATCAATATTATGTTCGTATACAAATCTCAGAGAGATTTACTCAATTTGTTGTCTTGGTCATACAGCGGCGTTACCACGAACTTCGAAAGTCGAAGTTCGGGTATTTCCATCTCTATCGCAATCCCTTACTCGAGTGACAGGGATGCATGTATTACGAACTTCGAATCTCGAAGTCCGTGGTAGCGCCGCAGGTCATACTTCCACTTTAGTTTTGTCTGCCGCAATCGAGGTAGTATGAGGTTGGGGTAAATAAACCATAAAAAAACCGGCCAAGTGCGTGTCGGGCCACGCGCAGTGAAGGGTTCCGTAGTTGCCTGTCTGTCTTAGTTACATCGACGTGCGGTGCGGTTGCGTCGGCCGAATTTGTACGAAAATTGGTCTTTCCAAGCACACATTAAGTTGGTCGACTACTACTCGGTAACTACTTATGCCTACTTGTCCGTGATAGTTTTCCTTTTAAATTCATTATATGTACTACTACCACGAATTTTTTCATATCCCCAGTAGTAGCCATTTAGCCGGCAGGGAAGGGGAGACACATGCCTCGAACAAAAATTAGGGCTTTGAAGCTCAATATCTGGCAAACGAATCACTGATTTGAAAAATCAACTTATGAAACCCATTATAGTTTTTAACGAGCTATCCAACGATACCCCACACTATGGGTTTAACGAGAAAAAAAAACTGGTACCCTAAAAAAATTTTTTTTTCAAGAATTTATTGTACTGTTCTGTCGGCGTGATTGATTTATATACCCATGCCGAATTACAGTTTTCTAGTAGTAATGGTTACTGAGCTAAGCCGAAGACGGACGGACAGACAGACGGACGGACATGGCGAAACTATAAGGGTTCCTTGTTGACTTCGGAACCCTAAAAAATTAGATATAATCTAAGGGCGACGTACGATTACAGACCGATCAACGTTAAATATGGCGCCGTCAGCTGTCACGCCATAGAATGTCGTCAAGCTTTTCATACATTCTGATTTTACGAACCCCGCTTACGATTACAGATGGTTTGGTCCAACCCACCATAAGTGTCAGAGTGTAAATCAATGAGTAAGTACCACCCACCTATTCGAAAGCACGTAGACTTTCTCCGAGCGTCGCTGCAGCTGGCTGCGCAGATGTATCAGCTCCCAGAGGAAGTGGCTGTCCATGTCCTTGGCCGACGAAGCCCGGACCTGCACCTCCGTCACAGGAATCAACACTTGGTATCGAATTATTTCCACCTCGTTCGAATTATTCTTCGAAGATACTCCCTGTGAAACGGAATGCAAATTATATTTATACTGGATTGTTAAAAATACTATGTTAATGTAAGGCTTCCTATCCACCGACATACCATTAACTTTTTCTTTTGTCTCAGTCTTTCTTTACAGAGGAAGACAACGGCTGATTTAAATACAAAGCACATAGCGTGCAGTTCCAATCCCTTCTTTATTTTGCCTAAAAAGTCTGAAATATTTAACCATTCTACACCCCCGTAGTATAACAAATCACCTGAAAAATTGAAAGTTTCGTTAGTTTCTGTTCTTGTGTAGAAATATAACTGGGACAATTTATACTTGTGATTGCACGCACCAGGACTTAGATCTATTGGTTGCTTGCAAGACTTTTGGTGTTGTCTAAACAAGTGATCAAATATAGCACCATATTCTTCATGTATTCGTTGCATCTCATTGATGTGTTCAGCAACTTTCTCCATGCCTTTTAAAGCCTCTGAAATATTCAAATGAGCTTTGTAAATAAGTGTGTTGTCAGAAATGTAAATAAGGAGGGAACTCGAGTAGCGCCCTTACCCACTAAATGTAGATGTTCTTCGGAATTTGCATCTGTCGAATTTCTCAATTGCTGTATCAGTAATGGATACTTAAGTATTCGCTGAATTGGTTTAATTAAGTACGACTCCAAAGTTGACGAATGTTGTTGTTTCGGATTTCTGGCAGCCAAGAATTCTTGCAATGCTTGATTGCCTTCATCTGTTAAAGTTATGATGGAATTAATTTAACCAACCACAAAAAATACATGTGAAATGGATTGAAACATAAAAACCATGTCCGTATAAAGAAACGTCGTAAAACTTACTTGGATGTAAAACTTTTTGTGCTTTACTGTGACTAGCGCAGAACGAGCTATACAATTTGAAATGATTTACGTAGTAGAGGAAGGCATTACCCACGGCAAACAGAATATTCTGTAAGAAAAATGTTGGTTATTGCTTATCACTCGAATACGAATTTAGTTAGTTTATACCGAGAGTAGGTAATAAACAGAGCGCAGCGCTTACCTTAAATTGGTTTGAAAATTCAAAGTGATGGAAGTTGGGCTCTGTTTCAAGCGCTTCCTCTAAGTTTTGCAGAAATTGCCGCTGGAACGTAACAATCTCCTGGATGTTCCCGAAGAGGGCGTTGACTTCGGCGTTCGATAAAAAAGTCTCCCTTTTCAGAGGCTCCAAGTAATTCTCTAATAAATTATTGAGATTCTGCAAAAGAGAAATGTCCATTACGGACGGTCGCGCTTAACAGAAAATCGGGCGGCTAATTCATTAATTTTATGGGTCGAGACTACGGTTTAGTAGAAGATTTGTAGTTAAATGATGCGCAGGTGCGACCGGATTTACCAAGTTTTAATACATTTTGTAAATCCATTAAAACTTTTCGGTTTAATGAATTATTTATGTCAGCAAACACAATTTCGTCACAATTTAAATTCATCTGTATGATGATGCGTGTACGTATGCAATATGTTGGTTCGTTACTCGTTAACGATATGCATACTTACAAAAGTTGTGAGTTGGAGCAAAGCAGGCGAATACCAATGCGCGATATTGCGAGCATCGGCCCGCGCGGAGATAACAAGTGGCACAAGTATTTCAAGTTAACAAATTCCAGCTGAATTACGCGGAAATGGCCCGGAGTTGCCGATTGGGGTGCCTTTATAAACACGTTCATAGTGTTGTTTCGTGTTTAATATTAGCCTCATCTTACACAATAAGTACCCTTGCCGACGAGACGGGAAAATTAAGAGCTTTCTGAAGCGAAATACATCGTTTCACAAATATGTAAGTATAGACTTTAATGTATGTTTGTGCAACATATCACTTTACGATGAAATAAGCGCTACATGAATCCCTTTTTATTAAATTCTATTAAGGTGGAAAGTAAAAAATATAATTCATTAATAGCGCTGCATCCATCTACAGCGCTATTTACAAATTTTTATTCTGGTCGATATTATTTTATTTGTATAAAATTTACGTTATCACGCTATCGTTATAATGAATAATGTATCTTTTTTTACTATACACTAACTGCTAATACGAAAATAAGTAAGATATAGCTAAAGACTTCGTTTAAACATCAATGTTTTTATATTTAAAAACTTTTGTTAATTGTGTATGAGGATTTAATATTTTCTTTATTTTTTAGTTTACAGTTATTTGTACGATGCATATTGTAATTTTGTTCATATTAGTATTTCATAATGTATGATTTATGAACATTATATTTTATCTTTATCTTATAGGGCGGTTACACGCGGCAACTTTCTTGCAGCAATACAAACGCGCCGCTGTAAATCATCATCATCATCATCATATCAGCCGAAAGACGTCCACTGCTGGACATAGGCCTCCCCCAAAGAGTGCCACAATGACCGGTCCTGTGCCACCCGCATCCAGCGGACTCCCGCGACCTTTACCAGGTCATAGTCCACCTTGTGCCACGCTGCGCCTTCCGGTACGTGGTCACCACTCGAGAACCTTTCCGCCCCAACGGCCATCGGTTCTACGTGTATAAGGTATAAATAAATAAATTTAAAAAATCTTAAATTCTTCTGTCCCGCGACACTAGCTTTAGATATTCATCTGCAACGAAACTGTATAATCAAGAATAACTAATCGCTCTATCTTTTTTACTCTCTATACGCGTCGATCGTTTTAGATTGAAAAACTGAACTAACATTCAATCCGAATGGTTAATAATGGCTCACAATATCGGATTTCTGTTTTACGAGTAAAAACGTCGATCTTTTATTCCGAGCGGAGAGAGGCGGCTACATCCATAATTATTCTTTCAGACAAACGGCGGCCAATCAAACCTTTGTGTGGGATGCTCTATGCCCCTCATTTAAACTACCGATCCGACCGCATCCATTGTTCGCTGCATGTCATCTATGATCGTATATCTAGGTAAGTGGATCACGCTAACGCTACTTTGCATGACAATGATCAATGATCATGTACAGTCGCCATCAGATATATCGGAGCAACCAAAGTGCTCAAAATATCTGAGCACGTCTCTAATGCCTTGACAATAGAGACGTGTTCAGATATTTGTGACCACCTTGGCCGCCCCGATGTATCTGATGGCGACTGTACAGAACTTAATCCACTCGTGTTATCCAAATTCAATGTTTCCTAACTTTGGGTGAATTACATCCAATATTTGACAGCTGTCATCCCAGTTCAATGTATGCCATCATGTGTCATCATTGAATTATCTAATCATAGTTATATTCAGAGCAATGACACGTAGTTGAGTGTCCATGAGGCAACCGGATGGCTCGCGGTATTTGATCTCCCGAAGTGTTGTGGAACCGCCCTGTGCAACCCAAATTGAGCCAACTTGAAAGTGTGTACGCTGTTTATATAATGAAATGCTGTTCTAGATCGAATACCTGGCGACATTTTTTTTTTCACCCCCCATTCTCCAATTTCCGCTCTAGTCCAAGTTGGCTCAGTTCGGGTTGCACAGGGCAGTTCCACAACGCTTCGGGAGCTCAAATACCGCGAGCCATCCGGTTGGCTCTCGGACACCGAAATTACGCGTCATTGCTTCAACTATTACTTGTGAACGTTGGTTTTGTCTATAGATATTTATGTCTATCAGAGGCTCTAGTATAAGTTTTACCGAAACAAAACTTTACGATCGCGTTTGCGTTTTACCCTCAATTTGTATGGGATTTGACAGCTAAACGCAAACGCGGTCGTAACGTTTTGTTTCGGTAAAACTTATACTAGAGCCTCTGAATAGAACAAAACCGATAAAAAAGTTCAAGATAAATACTGATATTACCACTTCCATGACCATACGACGTGTACATAAATATAGATCTGTGGTTCCCTGCAAGTTTGCGATCACTGCTCATGTGTCTCTGTTAGCATATTCATGTAATCTCAGTCTTGTTAAAACAAAGCCTTGCTCCAGATGCAAAATAATCGAGATCAATACGATTATGCTAACTATGTTAAGCCTCGGGGGGATATTTTTCAGGGCCTCACTCTTTTCACGGCGATACTGGCAAATAGAACTAGAATACTTACATATTATAATGTACTAGCGACCCGGCCCGGCTTCGCACGGGTACTATATTATTCATATATTATAAACCTTCCTCGTGAATCACACTATCTATTGAAAAAAAACCGCAACAAAATCCGTTACGTAGTTTTAAAGATCTAAGCATACATAGGGACAAACAGCGGGAAGCGACTTTGTTTTATACTATGTAGTGATTATTCGCATGAGATTTAAAATAGTTGTATGGGTCCAGTCCTTGAACATTTATGATAGGATTGTGGTTTGAATTTCACTCTCGCCTGCTCTTACACACCTTTATTCAAAAATAAATGATTTCACCCGAACCCAAATGCTTTTCTAAGTGGACCTAGCTTATAACATAACAATTTAATTATAAACCCGACCGTTAACCGTAAAAGTACATGTTCACTTTCATTACGAACCTAAAAATTTAAATGTACCTACAGTCGTTTAATTTAGTATAGGTACGTAAAAAAATGTTAACCTGTAATACCATTCGAAATGCATTAAAGAGTTCTAGAAAAAATAAGTGTATTTCAGTGTAAATTCAGTTTTTGCCCAAAGGTTTGGCTCGTTTCTCCATCCATTAATAAAATATGTACAAAATTTCCTTTGCAAGACTACTCAACGAAGGAAGTAAAACTTAAGGTGCAATCATGGCTCAATTCACTTCCTTATGAGGACATAGAGAAGATTCTGGAAATAGTCAAGTAAAACATACACACATACACACACAAACTCCTTACAAACACACATACATTTTATGCTTCATTTAAACTGATATTTATAATATTGAATATACTATCCAATTTAATAAAACGTAATAATATGCGGTCTCCTGCGATACAGGCCAAGCCTAGTGCAGGGACTGGTACTTGTACGTGTAAACTATATTTGCTGAATAAATATTTTATGTCTTATTTATATGCCTGTCTCGCCGTTACACTTTGTTAATTTCTTAAAATAAACAATCTCAGCAAAAAGCAGCTAAAAGCAACCGTGACTCAGGAAAAACATTCATGCTCATCACAAATAACAGTCCGTAACGGGATTCGAACCCAGGTCCTCCAGCTTCGCAGGCGGGGATAGGTACCAACTAGGCTAACGTAATTAAATATTGAAAGAAACATTACGCTAATCGAAGCATTGTTTCTTTCAATACCAACTTGGCTAATGCGGTCGTCAAATATAGATAGAAACATTTGATTACCTTGACATAAGCGCGTTCAGTGTCGACGAGTTCCGAGAGCACCTTCCTCAGCTTGTCGGCATCGGAGAGGTGTCTCGAGGGCGTGCCGGCTGCGGCACTGGCCACGCTGCCGGTGGGGCTCCCTCGCCGCGTCTCCGCCGGCGACCGACACCATCCAGTCACTTGCTCCGCGCTCTGACGACCACGGGGACACTTCTATTTAATGCCCACCGAGTTAGACTGTGTGACTGATCGCGAATGAGAACCACGGTACGACATCGACGCGACATTCATGCGGCACTCGCGGTTGAAGTCTTTTAACAAATGCATGATCGTCGTGATAAATATGAAATGAATAAATGAACCAAATGCGCTGAAAACGAATGCGCACTGAAATAAACGTTACCGATATTAGAAGTATTAATCTAATGACAAGCAGATGAAATTCATATACTAAAAGACTTCAGCCCAAGATCGTACAATGTGACTGCGTGCGATTATTGGTTTCATAAAATGTGCTGTGTGGTACGCATAACGGGGTGGGCCAAATTGTATCCCGTTCCATTTTCCGGATTATTATTTCCGGGGGAGACATTAGGACATTACCATGCAGGTGCCGTAACGTAATAAAACGGGGAAACTCGGGGAGATAAAGATAATTGAATTGGGAATCAAGTCACACGAGGGCAGCAAACTTATATTTATTGTTTTATAGGTACCTTGAGAAGGTTTTCGATCTCGAAGGAGTTGGTGCGCGAGCTGACCTTGGGCGGGCCGGACACGTCCCCGTTCCCGTCCGCGTCCGGACTGTATAGCTCCTTGCCTGTTCACAAGCAATATTCAAATAAAAAAAAGGCAACACATACATACTAACTGATGGTAACTAGACACCGTGACGCTTGAACTCCAGCGCGGAGTGCAATAGACAAGCGCACTGCCGACCCTTCATTGATTTTAGTATTGGTTGTGTGTCAACAGAAGTACCTACTTAGAAACAAATGCAGGTCAACGTCTCAACTAATATTCTCTCGTCTCAATGAATTATCTAAATCATAATATAAAGTGTGCAGGAATACCTAGCAGGTGTGCAGGTGTACCTAGGTTAAGTAACATACAAATACTACATTGATAATTTGTCCGAAATAAAGAGTTTATTATTATCTCTTTATTTATATTTCATCTTAAGCTAGGTTTTTACAATAATTATATAAAAAGTAAAATATAAAACTATACATATAAAACATAAAATCATTATAAAAACCTAACCTAGGGTACCGCCGGCAGCGAGGCGGGGCCTAAGCTGCCGGCGGTGGTCAGGGCGACAGAGACAGGAACCTCCTGACTATCCGCGCAGTATCCAGGAGTACCGCCTTCTGTATCTGACCCTTGATCCAGCCATCTAGCGAGAGTCTCTTGAGGTGGTGATCGAGACTCTTCGCTATTAAACCGTTCGCCGAAACGACTATCGGGACGATGATCGTCGAATCAACATCCCACATGGCGGTTACCTCGTGAGCCAGGTCTAGGTACTTGCTATTTATTATTATTATTATTATTATTATATACTGTGATTTAAGTAAAGCGTTTGAATGCGTCGATCACAATTACAGGGTGTAATCGTTAAGTGTAGCCAGGCGATTATTCCGTAAACATAACAGATATCAGAAAACGTGAAACTGATATAGAAAGTTGGTTACCTAATAAGTAAAATCACATGTAATGTCTTGTACCTATATTTAAATTAGACTTTTTTATTTTAATATTTACTGTATTTGTACCGTTAGGGAAATAATCAAGAATTATTAAATTAATTTTTAAAAATAAAACTGGAAACATCCAACCTATTAAGATGAAACACTCCCATACATTTACTCAATACTCAATCATTTATTGCATTCCACAATGATAGTTTACAGGGTTTTAGGTAAACTAAAAGGAAAAAAAAAAAAATTCTTTTGGGGATTCATAAAAGATTACGTGTACGATGAGGTACTGTAATCTATCTATCAAATATGTATACGTATGTGTATAAACATTTAAGTTGTTATACAACTAAAACGGTATGTGAAAGATACCCGTTAAGGCGCAACTTAGATCTCGTAGTGCCTGAATATCATTTTGCTAACTAGAAAGTGCTTTAATTATATTGGTATAAAAATCTATAATAATCTGGAACCGGACATTAAAAACTCTACCAATATATAAGAATTTAGTGATAAATTGAAATTGTTCTTAAAATGTAGGGTAGCCCATTCTATTATATTGATGATTTTTTTGGGAACTTTGTGCTAATAGTATACTTTTATTACATAAAACAATGTTGTTTATTCTGTTAGGTGATGACATATTATGATTCTTATTATTTTTATTACTATTTATTTGACATCTCTAGTCTTATTTTAGTCTAAAATTATTCTTAAATACTCTTTTTAGGGTTCCGTAGCCAAATGGCAAAAAACGGAACCCTTATAGATTCGCCATGTCTGTCTGTCTGTCTGTCTGTCCGTCCGTATGTCACAGGCATTTTACTTCAAAACTATGAGGTGTATTTGAATAAAAATTTGAGGATAGGTGTATTTTGTTAACCGCTACATAGTTTTGTAACTAAATTAAAAAAAAAAAACTTTTAGGGGTCATACATAAAACTGAAAGTCAAAATTTTATTTTTCATTGCAAGCCCACGTGTGGCACATCAATCGATAGGCCTTTCAAAATAAATATAAGGTTTTTTTAGCATTTTTTTTGATTAAGTGAATAGAGTCGGAGATAATCGCCTCGAAAGTCACTAAAATTGTGTCCCCCCCCCTCTAATTTTTGAACCGTGTATTTTAAAAATATGAAAAAAATCATGCTCATAGGGCTTATTAAATTCTCTCAGCGAAAATTGTTATGAACAAGATCAGTTCACAGGTTTTTGAGATATTTCTAAAAAACTGCCTTCCTTAAAGAAAAGGACGTAAATGCCGTAAGATTTTAGTAACGATACGACCTTTTTAATAGGCACGGAACCCTCGTTGTGCGTGGTCCGACACGCACTTGGCCGCTTTTTTTAGGGTTCCGTAGTCAACAAGGAACCCTTATAGTTTCGCCATGTCCGTCCATCTGTCTGTCTGTCCGTCTTCGGCTTAGGTCAGTAACCATTGCTACTAGAAAACTGTAATTCGGTATACTTAATAAACTGTAAACTGTAATGGGTATATAAATCAATCACGCCGACAGAACAGTACATTAAAATCTTGAAAAAAAAAATCTTCTAGGGTACCTCCCCTACACCTAAAGCGGGGATGCATTTTTTTTTCTCGTTACCACCCACCTATAGCGTGAGTATCGTTGGATAGCTCGTTAATAGTACATTGCTGGGGATATGAAAATTTTTTTAGTAGTAGTACATATAATGAATTTAAAAGGAAAACTATCACGGACAAGTAGGCATAAGTAGTTACCGAGTAATAGTCGACCAACTTAATGTGTACTTGGAAAGACCAATTTTCGTACAAATTCGGCCGACGCAACCGCACCGCACGTCGATGTAACTAAGACAGACATGCAACTACGGAACCCTACACTGCGCGTTGCCCGACACGCACTTGGCCGGTTTTTTTATATTCGTTTTTATGCTGTTATATGTATTACTGCATGGATTGATTCCTTATTGGCAATAAAGAAACTGAATTACTGAATTACTGAACGCAGCACAACCTCGGGGAGGGAAAGCGGATTACATAATGTTACTAAAGCTCATATTTTAAAATGTTTCACACATTTTTACGAAACATTCTCCCGTTACAATAGCCCGTGTGCACTAAGCTATTCCACACGGCCGTTATCAAAGATTTCAATATCATCGTCGGAAATTGCCCGCTGCGGTGAAACTTTTATGCAGAGGGACGCTTTATGACAAGTCACACAATGAGTTTTCGCCGCAGCAAGTCAACACGGGCGCAAGCAAATAACCCCGGGCAGGGTCGCGGCCTTTATTTGTGTGTCGACATGGCAGCTGCTTTAAAATACCTACTGGAGGCGCGGGCGCTTCAGGTACTTAAATATGAACACAGGGTTAATAAACGCCAAGTTGACTATGCTCTGGATTTAGCCAGATAGGAACCAGAACATTTCCCAGGAAAATATTCATGCTATTACAAGCTTTTATTTACTTTCACCTGTCCGTTGTCTGTAATCAAATCTTGCAAGTTAAATTTGATCCACTTCCCGGTTTCCGATTGAGCTGAAATTTTGCACGAATATGCAAATCGCGTGACAATGCAATTTTATGATGACGTGGAGCTGATCTGATGATGGAGCTGGAAGGTGGCCATAGGAACTCCGTAATAAAACCACATAACCCCATCGAGTTTGGGTTTGGTTCCTGATAATATTCAAGTTTTCACTTCTGTCGGCACTCCCGGAGTGCAATCCGGTCTTTTTTAAATTTATTAATTTTTCACGCCACTGCTCGGAAATGTGGCAAAAGATGGTTAGAATTCAGGCTTCAAAGCTGGGGTTAGTTGGACGTCGCACGAACAGGCCATCTATGAGTTCAAATTTAAACTGTCCAACAATGTTTTTGTAGTCCAGTTAGAACAGCGATTCGAACAATCACAGCTCCCCCCGCCCCTGCCCCCACCCCCGCCCGCGGCCGCTCGCGTGTGGGCGGGGCAGTGCCCGGCCGGCCCGTCGCGCTGCTGCTGGCGGTTGTTTCATATTATGATCTTTAATTAGGTGCTTAATTTTGACTTATAATTATAATTATTTGCAATTTCCTCGCAGTAGGCGTGAAAAGCACTATGTAATGTCTCGGCCAAAAGTGCAATAGATGGACTCACCTGCGGCTCGGACCTCGAACACACTCGTCCATCTATTGCCTACTTTCTAGCCTTTACAACAATGTACTATTTACCCGCTAGCCGTCTAAAAAGGCATATTAAATGTTATCCTCCACTTTACTGCAATACATACTTTTCGAAATTGGAACAGCACTTGCATTTGTTTTATTCCTTCGATTTTAAAACAAAACAAACTCTACTCTATTCTAGATGATACAAATTCCATTGAAAATTATAATATGTCGGGCTGGCTTATACGGGCGGCAGCTAGAGGGAAGAGTAACTTTAGTACACACAGCAACAAACCTAACTAACCATACCGTGAAAACCTAGAACCTTATTACATTACAATGCACTTAAGGTCAGATTAGATTTCCGATGGTCACTTAGCTGTGTTGTCGACTGTACAATACGAGTAAGCGTGTAACTACGCCTGCAAAGCTACGATTCATTGTGTTATTTTTATGGAACTTATCTGCAACTGTAACGGATTCCATAAAAGTAAATCATTCAGTCGTTTAAAAATCAGTCAATGGCTACCAGTAATCAACTAAGTTACCTAAGTGCGTGAAACTACTAGGTATTTGTTACCTGAAAATGAACGTATTATAAACCAGTTTCTTATTTACATTTGTCTACTTAACACTTTAATGGACACTACTCCAGACACAATAGAAATAACAATAGAATTACGCCTATAGGCGTCTACTGTCCATCAATGCATTAAAAAATAAAAACCGGCCAAGTGCGAGTCGGACTCACGCATAAAGGGTTCCGTACCATTATGTATCTATAAAAACAGTAAAAAAAAAAGTTTGTTGTTTGGGAGGCTCCCTTAAATATTTATTTTATTTTGTTTTTAGTATTTTTTGTTATAGCGGCAACAGAAATACATAATTTGTGAAAATTTCAACTGTCTAGCTTTCGCGGTTCTTGAGATACAGCCTGAAAAAAAAAACGTTTGTTGTATGGGAGCCCCCCTTAAATATTTTTTTTTTCTTTTAGTATTTGTTGTTATAGAAGCAACAGAAATACATAATTTGAGAAAATTTCAACTAGCTATCGCGGTTCTTGAGATACAGCCTGGTGACAGACAGACGGACGGACAGTGAAGCGAGGTATGGTACGGAACCCTAAAAAGGAAATTAGTCATGGATATAATGGGATCCTTATCAATTCAAGAAAATAAACTAAGCAATCATACAAAACTTACTTAACTCTGACACTTTGCAATGCACCTAAAGAAATATGTACAACCGTTTGTTTATCACTTTTGACATTTCTTCGTGTCAATGGAAATGTGACATCAATATTATTTTTAACTACTAGGTAATTTATAATTATTTACAATAATTATAATAATGATTCATTTATTTATCAACCAACTGGGATCATGTTTGTTAGTAGGTACTTAACAATAGGGTTCGTGGTTATATTAAGGGGACGCCTTGATTTGAGTCGTTCACGCCCCCTAGACAGAGACACGTTGATGCCTTCCTCCCACGAGAAAAAGAGATGTAACACTCTTCGGCAATCGCTGCTTAGGACAAATTTCGATAAATACCTAACTTAGTGAAGTTTTATAAACATTTCATAAAGTGAGATTTTAGATGAGATAAAATACTATAGTATTAACTTGATTGTGTCGTAAAATAATGTCGTTTGAGTAGGCTGAATAAAAAAAGGAAAATACAGCCCAACTTTGGATTATTTTTCTATAGAGGAAATTTTAAGTAATCATGTATCGATACAATCAGATGAACAATCATATAGTCAAGAATCATATATCTGAAAATCAGACCTTATTGTTTCTTAATCTAGTCAGAACGGCGTTTCAAAGCACGCGATAATTTCCAATGCACCGCCTTAATGATACTAACTTAAAATATATACTTGACATGCTTATTTCTATAGCACCATACAGCAGTGCTTTAAATTTTGTACAATCAAGGCGTTCAGCGATCATTCTCAGGATGGTGTTAGGACTGGCCCGGATCCTGTGTACCAGGGGTGAAGACCGTTTTCACCTCTGCGAACATTCCCGAAGCACTGCAGTACTGGGGTAGTCCCATCAACACCCTGAAACCATTATTGTACTGAACTTTCAGAGGTTTGCCCCTATACGCTTTTTGAGTAGGTATGTGATTGATAGTATATGATTGTTTGATCTATCAATATTTTAAGCTGATGACGGCGATAGAATGATTTTATGTATAAATTGCTTGAATATAATAATTCGTGGCAAGAGCATGTAATTTCAGGGCACACGACACAAGCTCAAATCAATGAAGCAATTGTTTGATAAGGTGTCAACAACGGTGCAGCTCTACATATAGCTGACCCCCCGTCAGCCCGTCACTGGTTGCTGTATATGTACCTTTGTGTGGTCGTTCTCTTAGCAATCAATGATTAAATCTTATCCTTTTATAAAGTCTAGTTTTGTGATAGCTATTTATTTAATCGAAATTATGTTTGGTGACGAAATACTTATCTTAGTTTGCAAATGTTAGCATACCTGAAATCCGAAATAATTAATCCCGACGTTTACGTCTAAGGATACCTACATTGGTTTTCCTGCTACTGTTTCATTTATCTTATTTTATTACCCTAGATACCAAATGGCTTCTCCGCCCTGTAACCCTAATTACGTTAATTTACCCGAAAATAACTTTTTCACGCGCATTTTTTTGGTATTAGGTATTTCTTTGGCTAATGAAGCTAGCAAACTTTAGTGTTTTATTACGACAGGAAACACCCTTAAAACTTTCCCAACATCTATGAAAGTGAAAAAGAAACAATGAAAAAAAAAAGCAAAGGCCGTACCTTTATGACGTAACATAATTTCACGCGGGAATACAACGCGACGGAAGAAAAATGAAACAATCAGAGGTTGAGAAAAAAAGCGTCATGAAAATAAGAAATGAAAGGCTTTTTTGCTACACGTAGGTATTGAATACGCATCATTAGAAGGGAGTAAAACAGAAGAGTGGGACCCTAAATTGTCTCGTTAGGCTGAAATGTCATAATAAATAACGTGCGGCCGAGAACGGGCCATTGTTCGCTCTCCTCCTCTGACGGGCGCGGCGCTCGGCAGGCAAGCCGTACTCGTACCTACTCACCCCAATATACCGGGAGATAGACGTCATAAAACAAACAACAACTACACGAGTCAATACGTCGACATAATGAACACGCACGCCCGTACGAATGGCGAACGTTTCAAGAGCGCAGCGATTTCGGATCGGTAGTTTTAAATAATGACCCCGCGTTACACTCGCTGCCCAAAGAGAATAATGCTTCAGGAATTAGCCAGGATTTATGTAGAATCGCGCTCGTTTATTTTTAATACAATTTACAAGCCGACTACTCAAAGTGCCTTATAAATATTGAAGAATTAAAAGGAAGCTGGCTCTGAACACAAAATATAGGCCAAGGTTGATCATAATTCGCGCAGCGAGAGCTCCGCTTTTCTCTTTCACAATTTTTCCGTGAATGATTTTGAGAGGGTTGATGCTCTATATGAATTAGAGTAAAAACATATTCAATATTACCGAGACGGGTAAGTACGACGCGGTCTTTTATGACTTCTGGTTGAATGCGAGGTAATTTTCAATAATATTAAAGCTTGAAAGCACAGTGAGCGAGTATTAGAAATATTTCAATAGCAGAGTAAATACAAGCACTGTCGCGTGCCAATCATGGGATTTAATGGCAGTAAGCTGTATGCGATGATCATAAAGCCGCATATTATACCGAAGTACCCATCTTCATCATCTTGGATACAAAGCGATAAAATCAATAATCGCCGCAGTAGCGAAGCCCGTAATTTTGTAATCTACGATGCACAAAATATTACTGGCTGACAGCCACAATACGAAGTCAATGAAGGTTGGGGATCGGGAATGATGCCAAGTATTACGCAGACATGAAGATTGAAGAGTTGCTTGTTAAGCGGCAACCGCAATAACAAATGAATGATGACTCCAATTTCAGCGGGAAGGAAATGAAGTCCGTATTTTCACCCAGCAAGAATATTGGCGGGATGCAGAGCATGTTATAAAATTCTTACCTATGTTCTACGCTCCTTGTATTTTACTAACATAAAATGTTAAGAGATTGTACATACTAACATTTTATGGGCACAGCCTGAAATAAATGACTTATTATTATTATTGTAAAAAGTTTTTAATTTTCTGTTGATCAAATTACTTTCTTCGGTTTATATGTGGGTTTAATATTCGAAGTAAGATGCAACTATAATGTGTAGTTGTGTACTCTTGATTTGAACCAACTTTGTAGTAATCTATTTTTATTCCGTCAAAAAAATTATCTCGCTAATTAACACGTGTCCCGAATACAACCTTAGTCGATAAGTTAAAGTTTAATGAACTTTTCATATCCATCCACAATGTCAGGTGGTGTTTGCTGTAGGTGACCCTAACGCGGCATGCAAGGATAAAGTTTATGATTGATCGCCCCTATAACTTCCGATACCGTAACAATAATGGTACAGCGCGAATAAAACAAAATTTTACACGGACACCAGGCTGAAGTACGTCCTAAAACAAAGCATAGAGACGAGGCGGCAATAATTTGCAAGTTGTATTGATTCGGACCCATTGTCCTAGAATGGTTGATTTGTTCGAGGGTTTTGTATTCGTACATGCTGTGACACGACAATACGCCCGCCCGGGCGAGGTTGCGGTTTGTCTCTTGCAAAAGGAATTTCACTCTACGAGGTACGAGTCTTTGTCTAATTGTATGCAAAGCCAAACGTGCAATAAAGATACATGATGTATAATTTTATATTTTTGTTATACTTAACCGTGTACAAACGCAATATTTTATTTATTTTGTGAATATCCGTAACACACTGCGTTCGCTTTCTAAATTCGTATCGCCTCTGAATCACGACAGTGCTACCGTTATTTTTTTCAAAGGAAATGAGGGTAATAGAAAAGAAGCTACTAAAGTGAAAATAATTTTTATACACAGTTGTTTGTGGGGACCGCGTGTGAGAGGGCGGTGCGGTCAGCGATCCCTTACCCTTACCTACTGAATTAGGCATAATTGGAAAGGTGTTTGTGGTCGACGGAAATCTGCTCAAAATTGGCACCATACTGGCGTACAATTAAAGATTATTCAAATATGTATAAGTACTCAAACAATATGAATGCTAAAACTTTAAGGTAAGTGGCACTTTACATAGTAATTTAATCTCATCAACATAAATTGAAGAGCCGAGCTCTTGTCGGTAAAAAAATTGCTATACATTATTTTATCTGCCACTTCTTGAGCTCCCGTAACGACATTTTCTTTAGCTTGATCCATTTCAGCCTTTCTTTTTCTATAGTTTCTTCTATTTTCCCCTCAATATAGTTTTTACATAATTACCAAGTCGTATGAGACAAATTAAACTAGACTAAATATTAACGCAAGTACAAATGCTGACATACCTAAAGTAATTTTAAATTTCGATCATAGTGGATAATTGAAAAATTATTTTCCACGAGCGGTATTTGAACCCACAACCTCTGGAATCCGTCCGTCTGAATTTGGAGTGATCGAAATTTGAAATTTCGCTAGCGGACGTTTCAGCTGAATAAAAACATTTTAATGGTAAAGTAATTTTATTTGGCGATATCTTGATATCAATATTTATGTAGTGCCACGAGATTTGAGGTGAATGTGTAATCACACAGTTACATGATGTACTGATTGCAAAACAAGTGAATGAATGAAAAGAATGAGTGAATGTAAATGTTAATAAAAACACTTGAATATTTTTTTTTTAACAGGTAAAGACAACTTTTACAGCTACATAAATAAAAACAAGGCAATTTATTATTCGCTTTGGTTTTCACGATTAATATTATATATATCTAACCTTTATTTATTCATATGATATGGGTAGCCCATTTATTTAAATAAAACAGTTTGAATCGGTATCTAAAAATATTTAAATAAAATAGATCAAAATATTTGATTTTCTGTTTCGTTTGAATTCGGTGTATATTTATAAATAATACTTAAAAAAATAGTTCAAAGAAACTTTTTGGTCTATCTTGCAATTCACTGTTGAACGGTACGTTAAAAGAACAGTTTATAGAAACTATTTGGTCTATCTTGCAATTGATTGTTGGACGGTACGTTATGCAATTATTATATTTTTAATTCTTTAATATAACTGGTAAAAGTTTTATGCAAAGTTGTTGACATTTTAAATTGTATATAACTAATAATGTATGTAGGTACTATGTATTAACACGCAAGAACATTGTTAACATTAGCAACAAGGTTTTCAATGTTCTTTTTTTATTATCACATATTTACTACTCATTACCATCAGATGTGTTATGATAAACCGCTCTCTTTTATTGCTCAACAGCATCGCAGCCATGCCCGAGTATGACTAAGAACCCAAGTGAAGCTACAGGATAAAGTATAATCTATATCCATCATTGACTGGTGAAATAATTTTTAAATCGGATGAGTGGTTATGGCGATAACACACAAACTTATATTCCACAGACATTAACTCTTAGTTATTTTGTATAGATAATAACTCTTTCTTTGATCTTAGCGTTAATCTTGGTAGCGTCCTCAGCTATTTGTTCACCCCGAGTCTGGTGACAGTTAAAATTTAAAATGAATGAGAGAATAGCTGGTCGTTGGAAAGATACTCATAATTTTAAGGAACAATGTAAATCAGACAGTTTACCGAGTAGAATAGCTTTTTATGAAAAGAGTAACATTGACCCTGAATTTCAGTCAATCCTTTGTTACTCGAGCTATTCTCATCCAACATTAATTCATTAAAAGTTATCGCGTTTTAGTCTTAATGTCCGCTTTGCGCTCTAGCGTTCTAAAAGCAAGTAAGAACACAAGGATAACAATGGAATCATAAATGCCTATTTAAGTTTGTTTTACCCTCTGGATTCGTCGCAGACAAAAAGGTCAGTAATAAAATGATCGAATCTGAAGTCGTAATTCAATCTGGTTTCTTTTTAAAGGTTTGGTTTAACTTTTATGGATTTAGCGTGAAAAACAATCATAGTATGTAGAATATAGTTTAGTATTTGTATGTTTTTACCTTTTTTATAAGCTGGGTAGGTGTTTACCTGATTTGAGTAATTTGGACGGCAGGCGTTTACAGTAATTTAATAAAAAAAAACTAAAACTTCTACAGAGTAATTAGTTCTCAAAGTTACAGATATATCTCATTAAAAACAAGATCAACATTGTAACGAAAAGCCAGTAGCTTACAACTGTGTATACAATAGTTGAACTTTAATGAAACTATTATTTCTCTAAAAAGCCAGTTTCAGTCAATATTTATTTATTTATTTATTTATTTAAACTTTATTGCACAAAAGAAAACTTATCGTACAAAAGGCGGACTTAATGCCATATGGCATTCTCTACCAGTCAAACCTTAAGGCAAAGCGGAAAAGATTGTGGGGCAGTGCAAATAACAACTAAAAAAAAATAACATTACGGTATTTCTATATACAACATATTTACACAAATACATATAGGTACATAAATAAAATAAATAATTACATACACAAATAAATATATATACATAAATATACACTACATACATACTTACAAGCGAAATTTTCAAACCTGTAACCTTTAGTCTACTCGGATCTGCCAGCAAATAAATTACGCACAGATTTCTTAAAGACGAATTTGCTCGGGGCTTTCCTGATCGCGGGGGGAAGGCCGTTCCAAAGACGAACCACCTGCACAGTGAAAGAATTGGACATAAAGCCAGTACGGTGAAGAGGGATAGATAGAGAAAGATTGCCAGAAGAGCGAAATTGACGGTCACGAGAAGCACCATGAAAGTGAAAGAAAGATTTGAGATATTCAGGGGAATGTGGATCATTAAGAATAGAAAATAAAGTGCAAAGCATGCGAGTATTTCGCCGTTGACGGATAGGAAGCCAGCCAAGCCGAGCCCGAAAAGAGGAGACGTGGTTGTATTTCCGTAGACAGAAAATGAAACGGATACAGTTATTGAGAAGTCGATCCAGCTTATCGAGAAGTTCTTCATTTAAATCCGGATAGCACACATCACCGTAGTCGATTATGGGTAAAATCAGCGTGTTCACAAGCAAAACCTTAGTGTGTATGGGCAAAAAGTGCTTGAACTTGTTAAGAGAGTGGAGAGATCCCGTAATCTTGCGGCTAATTTCCGCAACCTGTGTTCTCCAGCTCAGAGTACAGTCCAAGTGAACACCTAAGTCTTTTACACTCTGACTGTAGGGTATAACAGTTCCATTGAACTGCACTGGTCTAATGGAGTCAAGATCAAGCTTGGAAAGTTGCCGAGAGCTACCGATGACAATGGCTTGACACTTTGACGGATTAACAAATAGGCCGAACCTCTCAGACCACTGTTTTATGTGTAAAAGGTCCCGATTTAGCTTGTCAACGGTGGCCGTGATATCAGTCACTTTACACTGGTCGTAAAGTTGTAAGTCGTCAGCATACAGATGGTAAGCACAGCGAAACTCAGGGGTAATGAAGTTAATAAATGTAGAAAATAGAAGAGGAGAGAGAATACCTCCTTGAAGTACACCAGTGGCAAGGTCGCACCAGTCGGACAAGGCCCGGTCAACTCTGACCGCTTGCTGGCGGCCCCGAAGGTAAGCAGAGAACCAACTAAGAGCTGAAGGTGGCACGTTAAGATGCTGAAGCAGAGCAAGGAGGATTTCGTGGTCAACGGTATTGAAAGCATTTGAAAAATCTATTAAGATGAGTACTGTGACCATTTGACCCTCCATGCCACTCCTAACATCTTCGGTCACCTTAAGAAGCGCAGTACAAGTACTATGGCTAGGACGAAAACCGGATTGAAGGGGGCTCAACAGCTTATTGGAATGTATGTAGTGTGAAAGTTGCTTATGAACCACCGCTTCTGCGATTTTCGACAGAAAAGGGAGTATAGAAATAGGCCTAAAGTTGGTAAGAGAAGTAGGGGTGCTAGTTTTAGGTAAGGGAATAACGAAGGCTCTCCGCCAAAGGGCAGGGAACTCGCCGTTAAACAGAGAAGAGTTGATGATATGAGTAATCACAGGAAGAGCATAATCAAGGATCGTAACTATCATGTAGCGACTCACATCATCACATCCAACAGCCTTTGATTTGATGGCATTAACAATGTTCTTCACATCTTTATGGGAAATCGGGGAAAAAGAGAAAGAATCAGTGAGAGAAGAGGGTAAAGACGAAATAATTGAGAGAGTGATGGCCTTAGTCTGATCATCAACGGAGAGGGCAGAAGAAAAATGTATATTGAGGTCGTTAAGAGAAAAGGAAGTACGATCAAATCCATTGGTAGGCTTACCAAGCCCCAACGACTTAAGGAATTTCCAGACATCGGCCATAGAAGAGGATGAAATATTGGTGTGAATAAATCGCCGTTTCGCTGCACGTACCATCTGATTGCAACGATTACGAGCTATCTTAAAGAGACGCCAGTTGTCCTCTGTACGGTCGCGTCTATATAGTCTAAAGGCTCTGTCTCTCCTTCTCATGGCCATGCGCACGCCTTCGGTAATCCAGGGAGCGGGTGGACGCCTGACGCGAACAGTGTGTAAGGGTGCATGTTTATCAAATAGTCCCAAAATAACGGCATTGAAGAGAGACACTTTAGAATCAGTAGAGGAGGCATTAAATACGGGAGACCAATCAATAGCCTCCGCATCTTTAAACAGAGAGTCAGAGTTTAACTTAGCAAAACTACGCATGTGCACTAGAACAGGTTTACATTTAGGCGGTTTAATTTTGTAGGAGGCAAATATGAGGTCGTGATGAGAAAAACCGGGAGCCGGAAACTGACCGTGTTTTACAACAAGATTAGGGGAAGATGTCATTATGACATCCAGCCACGTGTCAGAAGTGCTGGTATGATGGGTTGGAGCTAGTGGAAGGGCAGAAAAGCTGACAGACTGGAGTATGGAGTACAATTTACGACTCTGGGGCGTGTCCTTACAAAGGTCAGTGTTAAGATCACCCATAATCAGGTGATGTGTGTAATCCGTGCTTAGAGACTCGAGCACTTGTTCCAAGCGAGAAAAATAATCAACTGTTGGGGGACAGTAAACTACTCCTAGAACAGCCTTAACCCCTCTCACATTCACCTCAAGAAATATCCATTCCGCTGAACCAGTGTAAAGAGACGGAGTGGCGTTCAAGATCTTGTACGGTATGGAACTCTTGAGGTAAATCGCAACACCCCCACCACCCTTCCCAGTACGGTCATTTCTAACCAAGACATACCCAGGCAGCGAATAACATGTGGAATACAGTGATGGTTTTAACCAGCTTTCCGATACTAGGATCGCGTGAATAAGATCCGATTGAAACGTGTCAATAAGGTCGGTGTAATGGGAGGGTATGCTTTGGGCGTTAATATGACACGCATTAAAGTGGCAAGAATTTAACTCGTTTGTTAAAAGTGCGCTCAAAGAATGAGAAGTGTTAAGCGAATCAAGTGATAAGAAGGTGGAACTGTCATTGCTGGCAGAGTAGAAAGTATCATCATCCGACATAAATAATGCAAGTAAGGTACGTAATACAGTATAAATAAATAATTATATTTTATATATATATATGAGTATCAATATTATATTATAAAGTTATATTAACATGGATTAAATAACAAAACAAGCGCACAAATCCTGCTCATCCTGCCGGTTTAAACTGTGAGAGATTACATAGTGTATATGAACATTAAACAAAACAACAAGAAAATGCAAAATAAAAATGGAATCTACCAGCGGTTTAAAAATACACTTAAACAACCTTCGTTAGTCTGTTGCTCAGGCCAACTGTCAAACTGACTGCTGTCAATGACAAATTACAGTGACATAAAGTTAATAAAAACGTGGGTAAAGTAACAAAATATTAATCAAAACAGAGAGAAGAAACTAAAGTAATACCAAACAAAAGGATAAACTGTTACAGCCAGCGAGAAGCGAGACAAAGCAATGGCTGTTCAAATAGTGTTACTAAAGCCCAATATAACCAACACTGTCTTTTTATTAAGACTTAGACACTGGCTTTATATCACGACAGCGGCCAGGCTGGCCGCTGGGGCCCAGGCCCGACGCAACTACAACCTTCTCTACGGGGGCAGCGGATTCCGGTGTCGACGCTGACTGCGGCTGCTTGTCGTCGCGGTCAGACCTTCAGACGCGAGATGTCCTCACCAGACTCGATGCGATCGGTCTTCCCGTTGGGCAACTTAGCGAAGATGTTGCCGTCCTGAGACCAACAGCACTTCATCCCAAAAACCTTGCGCGCCTCAATGAATAATGTCTGCCTCTGTGGTGTGAGGAACTCGGACACTGCAAATGAGGTCCCCTTGAAGGCCGTTTTCTTTTTCCAGACTGACGATTTCAATGAGACATCTGTGAAACGCACCAGAATGGGCCTACTCCGACCTCCGGTAGACTTACCGAGCCTATGACATGCTGCAAATGAGGCAGCGGTGACATCTGTGATTTTCAAATGCTCGGTGATGATGTTTGCAACTTTGGTGCTGACATTCTCGGCAACCTCTTCTGGCACTCCATTAAACAGTAGAAACTTCCGCCTGTGCCTCATCTCCATGATGTCTTGGGTCTTGCTGAGTACATTTATTTGCTCCCCGAGAAGCTTGAGCACTGTCAGTGTTTGCTCCTTAAACGCAGCAAGTTCCTCATTGAGAATGGCAATAGTCACCTTAGCCGCTGGAGCCCTATTAAGCCTCAGCTCGAACTCTGCAAACATCTTCCGGACACTGCTCTCGAGTGCCTTCTGTGACTCAGTGATTTGCATGAAGTTGGACATTGTGTCAGATTTTGAGGTTATGTTGAAGTGTCAAAAACCAGCAGGATTGCAGAGTGATATTTTCCAAAAATTACTGCATCTACAGTGCTACTAACATTAATTCACTCTAATTGAGTGACAAACTAAACTTTGAAAATGATGAAATTTCAATTTGTAAGTATTTTCAAATTATTAAATATATTATACAAGAGAGATGTGTTATTGTTTTTACATCTACCTCCCAAAAAAAATATCAGTGCAATTGAATATTTTTCCAATACCAGGCATCAAATGTAGCAACGTGAAATAAAATGCATGCATCATGCACACAATATACAATATTTTAAGCAGAAACAATGTAATATTTCGAAACGGAATGCTTTAAACTGCTTAGTTGTTGCTAAGAAATCGGTCTTCGGCTAAAGTCGGCTCTCGCGCACGAACGAGGTTTTAGTACACCCGATCGCGTTAGAAACGAAAGAGCTCGTGCGATGCGGTGAGAGCTCGCGAGCGAAATATCTTACTATCCTACTTATGTTATCTACACTATCTACACTAATATTATAAAGAGAAAACATTTGATTGTGTTTGTATTGAATAGGCTCCAAAACTACTGGACCGATTTGAAAAAATATTTTACCATTAGAAGCCAACAATATCCCTGATGAACATAGGCTACTTTTTACCGCGGGAAAATGCTTCATTCCTACGGGAAAACGGGTAATCCGTGCGAAGCCGGGCCGGGCAGCTAGTAAATTGAAGCAGCTACGAAAGTTTTGATGTTTAGTTAGATGTTTGTCACTCAATCACGCAAAAACGGCTAAACGGATTAACATGAACTCTGGTATACATATATCCCCTAATTCATAAAAATCATAAAACTCAAAATGCCTCTGCTAAATAAAATGTCCTTTGTCTCTTCCTTACGAACGCAAATCTCAAAGTGACAGATAAAGACAAGCAAATTTTAACGCCATTTTACTTAAAATAGGCTTGTAGAACGTTTATGAATACGGCCGATAGTGTATAGTCTGGATAAACATATAGTAAACTTTTTATCCGGGGTATCATCCCCTAAGAAGCTACAATATACCTAAACGAGTTCCACACGGATGAAGTCGCGGTCAGAAACTAGTTGTGATAAAACTTTCTAGCTGTCAACCATTAGGTTTGTTACACGGAGGACCGTCTATTAGAAAGTGAGTACTATTATCGAATTTAAACTTTCGTGAGACATGTTAAAATAATTTTAACAATTACACAGTTCAACTCACGTATTCAATGTCACTACGGGCGACATGTTTCGAACTCTTCGGGAATTCTTCTTCAGGATGAGTGTTTTCGCGGCGGTGTCGCTTGTATCACACATCCTGAAGAAGAACTCCCGAAGAGTTCGAAACATGTCGCCCGTAGTGACATTGAATACGTGAGTTGAACCGTGTAATTGTTAGTATTATTTGAGTACTATTATTTTTCTGTGCGGTACGAGTATTAGTGTTTCCAGATTTTATCTCAAAACTATTTCATCATCATATCAGCCGAAAGACGTGATTACGTGTCGTACGTCTTATCAAACTCACTGGCAGAAACTGGCCGTCTACGACCGTAGTGCGTAGCGATTCTCGGCAGTGAACGTGTTAACCGAAGTAGGTAACGGAGATCCAATCAACATTCACATATTTGTGTACCCAGTATTCGTGTGCCAGTTTGATTTCGATGGAACATTCCAGGCGCCTGCGTGCGGTCACGCGGTTGATTGGTTTACTTCCCGTAGTGCTGCTACGGCGCATAAATTCTAACCTACAGGGATCTTCGCTGCTACGAGATTAGAGCTTCGTAGCAGATGCTACGATTTTGTTTCGTAGCTAAGAGTGCGATATTAAAACGAAAATTAAAATACAGTATTACAGACAATCTACGTGGAGCCGCAAGATAAAATGTAGCCTCCTACGTCCAACTGGTGCTTTTTTTATCTGATGAGTAGTTCCGGATATTACCCCCGACATAGAAACTTGCAAAGCTACGGTCTCACAAAGTTGCTTTATAATATTACTATAGATAAATACCGCATGAACCTACGCTTAGTAAGACATGGGCGCTTTGTAGCAGATGCTGCGATGATTTTGTTTTGTGTAATCAACGAGTAAGCTGAGAGTAAAACAACAACGAAACTTCGTAGAAACCGCTCCTCCCCCGCTGACCCATATGTGGGTCAGCATTTAGTATGGATTTGCGAACAAAAAAATTTTAGCCCGGGAGAGGAAGGAATCCTATGGTATGTGCTTCAAACCGCTCTTTCTAGCCCGTTGGGAATTTAATATGACTAAATATAGTTCCTAATATCACCTGTACCAGGCGCGCCATCGGTATTTATTACTGTTGGAGGCATACATTCAAAGTTTATTGTCAATAAATATTCAATGTTCAATAAACAACGATACCTATTTAGAAATCAATTGTTTTCGCTGAATAGCAGCATTGCTAAACAATTAATAACACTGTATCGGTTTCATTTGTGGAACATCGGCGTATTACAGTGAATTGCTACGTTCAACTTCAATTGTGATGCTAAGCCGGCCAACTGCAATATGTCAAACGTATCATAAGGATAATGGGTCTATTATTGATTGAATTATATAGCAGATAATTTGGCATCTAGGTAATGGGTTGGCAAGAGTACCGGAACATTGAACCACAAAATTAGCGCAAGAAAAGATATCGACTTGGGTATAATAGACATCAAGAAAAGCATAATATGATAACTAGTCTAAGAGCTAGCGACCAACTCGGTCATGTGGCTTCAGCTGTATTGAAACTCCGTTAGCTACTTCCCTGAACAACCTTTTCCGATAATCTTCGTGCTGGTAGGCCACGGGCGGTGGATGCGGTGGGGATGGGGAAAAAAAAGAAAAAAAATGTGGGCTCAGCGACTTTTTTTTTTACTACTAGTTATCATATTATGCTTCTCTTGATTACACCCGCACCCAAAAAGGTTGTTCAGGGAAGTAGCTAACGGAGTTTCAATACAGCTGAAGCCACATGACCGATTTGGTCGCTAGTTCTCCGTCTAAACCCTTTTTACTATTTTTTTTAAATATTGATATTACTATATGCCTTGCTGCATGTTAATGGGATGCCTGATTCGAGTCGACCACGCCCCCTTGACAGAGACACGCTTATATCTTTCGCACACGAGAAAAAGAGATGCAACACTCCTCGGGAATGGCTATTTTGGACAAATTTTGATAAATACCCAACTTACTGAAGTTTTATTTATATTTCATTAAGTGAAATTTTAGATGAGATAAAATACTATACTATTAACTTGATTGTGTTGTAAAATAATGTATTATTTGAGTAGGCTGAGTAAAAAAGGGAGAATAAAGACCCAACTTCAGATTAATTTTCTATTTTAGGCAATCATAAATCGATTAAATCAGATAAACGATCATATAGTCAAGAATCATATATCTGAAAATCAGGCCTTATCGTTTCTGAATCTAGTCAGAACGGCGTTTCAAAGCACGCGATAATTTCCAATTCGCCTCCTTAATGTGGACCGGTACACGAGCGACACGCGATAAAAATGCAAACATAACACCTTCGAAAATATGTTGTTAAACTTACTGACATTTTCAATAGTCGAGGTACAGTTAGAATCGACTTCACCTCGCTGCGTAACATGCACGTAGCATGTGAAATCTCATGACAAAAAATCCTGGTAAAGCTTTGACGTAATGCGTCAAGCGCCCTGAATAAGTTAACCTCCCTCTGCCAAAGTACCGCATATAGCAACATCTCCCGTAGCACAGGTTTTCATTCCAGGCCCCGTAGCATGGATGGCGTATCACGCGATAAGTGACAGGATAGAGCTTCCGTCCCTGGCTGACACCATTCGATAGAACGAGACGACGCGCCTATCCTGTCACTTATCGCGTGATAACGCCATCCATGCTACGGGGCCTGTAATGTAGAAATTTAAGTAAACTCTACTGTTAATTCGAAAATGTGAGAAAAAGAAAGTTGGCTTTGCGTGGAAGCAAGCGCGTTGCAACAAATATTATTACAATTCAATGTTGGTTTTTTTTTTATACAACGACGGTGGCAAACAAGCGTACGGCCCGCCTGATGGTAAGCGGACTCCGCAGCCTATAGACGCATGCAACTCCAAAGGAGTAACATGGGCGTTGCCGACCCTTGATATGTTTGAGGATTCGCCGTGTTGACAGCTGAAGGAACAAAATCCCTCGCTCTCAACACAACGCATCCTCGGGAACTCTGGCGACCTTGCACACCTCCAGGAACACAACACTACTACAGAGCAAGTAGTAGTGTTATTATTGCTGCGGTCTTCTGCAAGGCGGAGGTACTTCCCCAGTTGGGCTGCTCCAAATTCGAGCGGGATGACATTTCGCTGTGCCCTACCTCACCAAAACTCACCTTTTTTGCACTGAAAGCGTAAATCTGTAATTTCTGGGGTAAAGGCAGTACAGTACTTACTCCAAGCGGGCGCAGGCACGATCAGGCCGGATATCATATCGTCGGAGATGACGGGCGGGTCGGTCGGCGGCGGCGGGCACACGAGCGAATCGATTATGTCGTCCGTGGCTGCTCGCATCATGCCGGAGAGCTCGGGAGGCTCCGTGCGCGAAGACCTGCACGTGCACATGGTGTTATATTAATTACCCTTTGGACGCAAGACACACTTAAAGGTGTTGAGTTTTGCCGAGAACAACTGTAGGTGTCATGGCGTGCGCTGTTTAAATTACCTTTATGCTCTGAGCTAAGCTTTAAGTTACATGGTTGCAAATAAATTAATTATTATTATTATAACATAAGTTAAGGTACAGCGGCCATGTCACGAGCTTGAATAGATCCTGTAATGCCTGATTTACCCTGATACTCACATACAATAAAAAAAAAAGTCCTGAATATGGCCTTCAAACACACTAGCGTCGTTATCGAGTTACAGTCAAGGAATGAGCCCAAATACGGGTGTAGACTCGAAAATTATTATTACTCCAAAATAAAAAAGGTACAATAATCTGCTTAGCGACGAAAATCCCATTCAGATATCTCAAAGCATTACGAAGCTACAACCGTTTTGATATTGCTTGTTAGAGAGAGAAAACGCAAACAGTCGTGACGTCACAAACTGCGAAGCTGCCACAGAGCGAGCCGCGCGGCACGGCACGTTGCCGTCTCTTAGTGATGTCACTAATTACAAGCGTCATCGTTTCGTATGAAATGAAGTTGCGTTTTGCGAAAAAGGGATAGAACATACCCCTTCTTAAAACTTTGGACACATACCTATAACTTCGTGATTTTTTAACCTCTTGCGTTGCTCATTTCTCCATTTGGCTACATTTTTAATCCTTTGTTTCAGAAAATACGACATTATTGTTTATTTTCCCCTATTGATAATAAGGTAATGCTTTCCTCTGCGATTACTTCAGTGCTTTAGACATAACAAAATAACTATATTTTCTTGTCACCTCAGCATTAATCGTGTAGAGGATATAAAGTCAGTAATTAAACAGTGTATAATTTAACACACTAAAGCTACGCTCTATCTACTACCTTTATAAAATCTAGACAGTCTATAAGTATAAAGCAGAAAACCTCATTATGAATTTCTGAGAACCACTTATACTATGCAACACACACACATTTGTAATGCAAATTAGCACACGTTGAATATCTAATTTTAAGACCAGTTTCAACTGGTTTTAAATCATCATTGTAAAATGTGTATAAAAGTTTTAAACTATCAGAACTAAACACAAACATAGGTACATAATGTTTTGCAAAGCTAATCCAAACAAAAAACTTCTGTTGGAACCAATGTTGACTAGACTGCAACAATGTTTGTCTATAGAGTTTAGACAGCTTTTACTAGCACAAAAATATTAAAATTTTGTTGAAAAACAACAATATTAAAAGAAGTACAGGTAAAATGAGAAGAGTTTTTCCCAGTCGAAATATTGACATCGTATTGAAATTTACCTGGCCTGCGGAAAAGGATTTTTCACTGTACTATAGGTACTCGTACATATAGCTGTTCACTGCGACTGATTCAGAAATAAATCCGATAAGGCAAGCTTGAAGTAAACTTTTCTTCATTGCTTCGTATCTGATTTGCCCTTTAATATGATATGTGAATCAATAATATCAATATTGCACGTGCAATATATTGAAATGTGAAACCAATGTGAAAGCGACTAATTATCTATCTATGTGCCGATTTCATTAAATCGTCAACGTTGAGCTTTCACCGCATTGCAAGTTTCAGTGCGTCACGTTTGCTATCAGGGGGTTAATCAAAGACTTACGTTTCGCATTGTAAGCTGATATCAACGTGTGTCGCGCATTTGTTATATCACGCTACTATGATATGACACGCGAAGAAGAGCAAAAGGAAAATAATTTAAATCAATTTGGAATTCTATGTTTATGTCTCAGATTGACCCCTTGCATATGCTGGAGCATTGTAACGTCTCGCAGACACATTCGGATATGAGCTCACCAGCATCGTTAACACAAACGTCGTAAATTCAATTGTACTAAGAATTAACAACCTAAACTCTGGTGATGCGACGTCTCGCATTTACCCCGTTATTATTCAACCCACTCGTCGGTAAACTATTTATCACACTTTGCCCATTGCTGTGTTGGGAATCGGCACTATAATTTATTCCGGTACCATATCTTATTCAGTGAGAATAAAAAATGTGGGGCGATTAGACATCCTAGAGTCATCACTTTGATCTCGCTGAAATAAAATATGATCTCAACCCATTATGAATTATGAAGGAATAACAAACATTTACCTTCAAATCCAGAGTTACAATGAAACGAAATAATATTTAGACAGTGAGTAAACTTGATAATTAACGGCACAGCCTACATTCAAGAACAAAAGGACCGTCTGAAAACCGGAACGGCTTTATGATATAGCGATAAGATAGAACTCACAACAATAACAGCAAGTCGCGAGCGCTTATTCCGAGACGACATTTGTTGGGAACCATTAGTTACGTAGGTAATTCAGGCAGGGAGACTCTATTGCAGGGCGCACAATACCCGCGCCGAGGTGTCGCAAGTAAATACTACGCAGAAAGGACGATGTAACCTCTTCAAACACTGCAACCTATTGCTATCTTTGTCGTTCTAGTGCGTCAAAGCGGCAGTGCGCTGAAACATTGTTAAGTGCAACTTTGCTTGCAAATGAAGGGTCCTGTGCCGGCGGCTTTCTTTTTATAAACGACTGTTGCCCGCGTCTGATTGTAAGCGAATAAACAATCAAGTTTTATTTCGATAGCAACGAGTTATGACGTCCGTTGACGATTTCCTTAACGACCAGTTGAGGGTGCCCTAAAAAAAGTATAATCGATAACTCATAAACTTTTAATGCCAAAAGTCTGTAAGGAACGTTAAGAACTTATACGGGTTTATTACAGCCCCGTAATCTTTAAGCGCAGCGATCGTCAGCGAGTCATTGTTCTATAACTGTAGGGCAGCACAGGGCGAGGTAGGGCTGCAGGCTATGTAGGTCGCAGCGAGCGTTTCAGTTAACTTGTCGCGGCCGCGAAAGGTCAGGTGTATGAGGGCGGGAAATGCCGATGAACAGCCTTTCCACCGTGCCCCGACTCGCCCTGCCGCGCTGCGCCACACTTTAACTTCCGCTTTATTATCCTCGGAACCAGCTTCCTTTTCCACCAACGCAGTTTAAATATAAAACCTTTTATCGCGCAATTCATATTTGAGGGGTTTCTTCCGAGTCGGGGGAGGCAATTTTTGTCTATTTGTCCGGTTGCGAACTAAATGCAATTTGCATTTACAGCTGAGAATCATATAAAGGGAAAATATCTGGCACAAAGTTCGCTGCTACGGGAGATGAGTTTTTAGCAGTTAAGTAAATATGTTCAGTGAAATTAAGAAACTTTGTATTCCAAAAGCCAGCGTAGCATTTCGTTTGAGAGAGCCAGTTGTTTTCAATGTGAGACGTTTTAAATTACGGCGGAACGTGATCCGTGTTTCTGATTAATGGACTGTAACTCGACAACGAACAGCCAGCCGCGCGAGAATCAAAAAGTGAATGGTCTCGTATTCAGAGACACAGTAAACATACCTCATCATCATGACGAGAGAGAGCTCCTCTTGCAATACGCTCTCCAGGTACATCATATCTAGGTCAGATACGATCGCTCCGTTGATCACCATTATCTCGTCGCCTTTGATTATACCTGACACAACAAGAGTTTTATAAACTGCACGGTTTATTTCTACTTTACTAAAGAGTTTCTTTGAATAGGAATAAGCGTGGAGATTTTAAATTAGATTATAACATTGTTACACGTAAGTTCTTGCGCAACATTTTTTATTCATGAAGGTAAAAGTACTATTTGGGATTATAGCAAATACTACTTATTTTCTGTTAAAGATACGTTGTTAATGCAGAATATAAATGGGTCATACAACATTTTAAGTTAACTATTAACAGAGGAAAGACGTGTTTCTTTTTTAAAACTCTGTATGTCCCCAATAATAATTGTATTCTGCTGTCGCTAAGAATCTATTGCAGAATTGTTTTCCTGTAGCCAAAACTTTCTTTTCGCTCAAGTGTCGTAATGAACAAGTGCTAGTAACTCGGTTGTGGCATGATAAGTCTCCAAAGACAATTGTGGGAAAGTTCGATAACTATTTTTTGGGGATAAAGAAAAAGTTTTGTCAAAGTAATGTTACAAAAACTGCTGGTTGCAAACTCGTTTGTCAAACAAACTTATGCAGTTTTTTCATGACCTAATCAACTGTATGTATGTATGTCTTGCGATATATATATGTCTTGCAATATATATGGTCACTTCGGTCGATACAATCTATCTGATGCTGGGCTGTACCATTTATAATCTGTTGTTCATAAGTAGCTGTGACAGTTCGTCTTTGAACTTTAAAGCGTTTACTCACGATGACTTTTTGCAGCGCTACAAATCTTATCTTATCTTAAATGCGATACAGTATCGATAAACCTATTAAGACAGGTAAAAAGCGCGTTTGTATCGTAGCTAAAAGTTACCGTGTGTAACCGCTCTTAACCTTATATGACCAGTACGCTTTAAAAAGTTGTAATAACTGACCGTTTTGCATAGCTACGCTCTTGTCCTCGACGCGGCTGACGTAGCAGCACAGCTCATCCTGTCGCTCGGCGTTCTCGATCAGCTCTGCTTCCACACTGAAGCCCCACATCTGCTCCAACGTGTTCCTCTGCAGCTCCACTTGGTACAGGATCTTGGCGCACACCTCCACCACCTCGTGAGTGTGCAACTAAATAAACAAATGAAATTAATTAAACAAAAGCTAACAACATTTTAACCAATATTATTATTGGGACAACTGTCACTCGCGTCCGCAGGAGCTGCCTACCACAACACTGCACGTGTTCCCTGGGTGGTGCTAAAGAGTGACAAACTTTAAAGGCGAAATAATGTATGTCATAACATTAAATAAAATAAAAAAATCCCGATAAATTAAAATAAGTCCCGTTAGCCAGCGTTATGGCCCATAACCTTTGGTGGATCTAAACCCATAAAATTGCCGTTTTAAAAAGTGATCCAGGACACAAGACTTTGGCAAGGAGTGACAAAAGCTTGTTTCAGAAGATGAGAGTTGAGAGATATACTCCTAGGTGAATATTAATCAGACACGAATAAATTAATAATTTGTAGGGATTGTCTATGATTTTATCGAAGATCCGACAAGAGTAAGTACTGACGGCAATCTTTTATCAGTGATTTTGATCTGCACGATCTTTGTCGTAGATGTGAGTAGAGTGCCTAAAGTCAAAATAAAACCAAGCGACTTGGGCTGCAGAACATAATATATATAAATACAAACACTTCTCGAAAATCATTACCATTTCTGCTGCAGAAAAAAAAGCAGTCGTATTTTAATGTCACTCGACTTTTGGACGTTTTCCTTAATTATACTTTTATCGTTAATCTGTGGACGTGTTTAGAATTTTACTCGTTTACCCTACTAATTAATTACTAGTAGGACATTAAAGTTACAAGCAATCTTATTACTTTGTTGGATCCCGTTATCCTATAACATTCGCAAAACCTGAAAATATTGACATAAAAAAAATATCAACAGCGGATTACTCTACCACTGGAGTATTTTTACCAGTTTGTTATGACCTTTGAGAGGATGCCTTAACATATCTATGAAAACATGTTATGTACTACGTAGGCACTTATCCTCCTATCACAAACATTGACAACCTGTCTGGTAAGCGAAAAAAAAATTGTGTGACCATATTATTTTAAGTATAGGGACCTAGTTTTAGAAGCATTGTCAACAAAGCTATTCAATTAAATTAAGTTTTAACGTGCCAATAACAGCAGAAATCCGACAACAGTTAAGTTTACCCTATCTTTATTGTTTAACTTTAATGCATGTTGAAAGTAAAAAGGAACTTAAAGTTGTTCAAGCATGCTCGAGTTTATTCCGTTTGAGTTGAGGAAAGGTATTTGTTTTTCTCATAAAATATTCGCTTACTATAAATAGAAAACCTCAGACATATTATCAAAGGCTTATGATTAAGAATCGCGTAATGATACGAAACTTAGAGTATAGATTTCTACACTCATTGAGGCGTGTATACACTATCTTTCTCGGTCGAGGTAATATTATTACTACACCATGTCCTGAGTAATCATAGATTCATAATACGAAACATGTCCAGCGACATTCGACTCGTTTAATTATAATCCGAAATACGCTTGTAGTAACACAGGCAGAATTTAAAATACGCAACAAAATAAATAATAATATTATCTTCAATAAAATACGTCAAAAGAACGTCACATAAAAAGCCAATGTGATTGGTCCCGAACTAGTCCGACTCGAGTATCCGCGAAGTAGGTACTAAATGGGCAGACCATAAAGATGGGACCCGGTGACAGTCAGCGGCAGTGAAATGTGAATGCGGGATAAAGTCATGATTACACAGGAGATAAACTGACGGCCGTGACGCAGGGTCAGGGAAAAATTGATGCGGGGATTTTAGTCCGCTCAAGACGAATAGGTGAAGCGTATTCACTCCTGTGTATTTATTGGAGCAGCGAATGGGAAATATATGTGTTTAAATGTTATTACCTGCAGTTGGACGTGTAGTCGAATACATTTATCGAATATGAATCTGGAACATTCTGTATGGATCGTTATCGATACGTGTTGCAGATAAACAACGTTAATCAATTAATTAAAAGCGAGGCGTTTTAAATTAATAGTTTACTTTTTACACAACACACACACAAGTTTGATATTTTTCTTTATCAAAACTATCTGATCAATTCTATTTTATCTGGTCAAGAAAAAAAGTGTTTCTATTTTAACATGTCATTTATTTGGTGTCCCCTTATTTCAACCACAAAGGTTTCATGGAATTTTTATATTCGCTGAATTATAATTAAGTGTTTGTTTTTTCAGAAATCTTAGACTTTTTAGGTACAGTAAAAAAACTTTTGTACCAAATTTAAAATCGGCAAAATATATTCGATATATTTCAGACCTCAATGTACCTATGTTTTACGAATAAATACATTCTGATTCTGATTCTGAAACATCAGGACATACCATCGGCCGTTAAAAATGGTACCAAATAATTTTATAGAATCCAAAAATTACAAATTCTCGGTTAATAAGTCAAATGTACACTATTATTTAAAAAAATATTCACGGTGGAATTGTGCCAACACAATCAATACACTTTTTTAAACTTGGTTCTAAAATACACTGTACGATGTATCGGGTCGTGTGATATATTTCCCCGAGGATTGGCCCGTCCCCAAAACCTCAAATGGAAAAATTTAAAAATCCCTTTACAAAATATATTTTCGAGAAAGCGCTTTAGCAACGTCACGTGGGTATTTATCTTCAACCTTAACGTTTTACTTGTTTATTTGCGCTAAAATTAGTAGATACACATTAGTGTCCGGATATACCGTGTCCTGTCCGACCTTAATCAAAGTAAACCCAGCACAGTTCGTACGAACATTAGCATAAGGGGTCAAGAGAATTCCTTTATCCTTCTGTTTAAAATAATTTCAATATATCAAAGGGCCTATCTGTGATTGATTATTCGTAGCCGTGCCTACAGTCCGGGCGCCTGTTCCGATGTACCTTGATTTATGGTGTGATTAATGTGCCCTATTTATGCCGCCGGCTTTTCCATGTCCGCGCAAAAAATTAGAGCAACCCTGATCTACGCTACATTTATTCTTTTTTCAAAATGTACGCAGTATTTTGGCCAAATTTGATTATTTCGATACGAGTTTTGGATAACTATCGTGCCGGAAACCCTCATAGAATGTGAATATAATCAGTGCGTAAATAGATATATGTGCTGTCAGACCGTACTCAAGCGAATCTCGGCCACAAAACACTTTTATATATTTTTTATACTTCCAGTTAGAGCCGCGACTTTCAGAGAGTTCGAGCTAATTAAAATAAACCCGACGCACTCCGTCACGTCTCGTAATTTAATATGTTACGCGTAATCGAGTAACAAGTCCCCATGCCAAGTAGGTAATCTACGGGATTTTTAAGCCAGAGTGTTCATGAATGTTGTATCGGGTCAACGCGGGTTGCAGCTGTATCATTAACATAATTACTCCTCTTGTTTGGAGAACGACGGGAATGCCCTAGGGACACAAGTTAATCTTTTCTTACTGGTACATCGTTACTTTCTTAAAACGTTCTTCTAAGAAGTTATATCATCTTCCGAGCTTGATTACCTATATTAGCTCAAATTTCTCAAATCTTTATTTTGTTGTAATTTTTGCAATTGGTTAGTCCGTAATAGAATTTTCATCACATTTGCTCGAAAAGGGCTTCATAATGCGCAGACATACAGAGCTGTAATAGCCTGTGTTACGCCCACGGGCGTAATGGTTTTTTTCTTAAATTTTATCTGTCACTCATGCGGCAGTTACAAAGCAAAGAGGTTTTATATCAAATACGATGTCTCAAAACGTACTTATAAATAAATTTAAACTTAAAAAACTACTTAAACATGTTTAACTGAATTATTTACAGATTTTATATGTAGTTATTTAGTGTCTATGTAAAATGTTTTTAAGTGTTTTCAAATCGTGGCTGTATACCGAAGGGTCTTTGCCATACGCGCCTCACGTCAAATTCAACAAAATGGACGACTGACATGATGCAGTGTTTATTACGATTTGTATTAATTTCATCTAAAATGTATTTGTTTCCTCGCAAATGTGATGAAAAACATTGTGTATAACACGGGGCGTAAGAATATTGCAAACTCGAGTCATCACAAGCCCTCCGCCTTCGGCGTCGGGCTTCTGATAGACTCTTGTTCGCAATATTCCACTTCCGCCCCTCGTTAAACAATGTACTATTGTGTTATCATTTGACATTCCTATTTCAGAACTTGAACAATGTGGTTTAATTTTATGTTTTAATACATTTTATATTACTTCAGTCCAACAATACGAGATAAGCCACTTATTTTCCATATAGATAAAATTTGAATAGGTAAATAAATTAAGCTTAAATTTACCTCATCATTTATCAAAATTTTATATTTTCTGGTCTTATATTTTCACTTTAGAACGGCTCAAGATAAAAAGTATCTTATTGAATACAAAATATTAAATATATCTTATGTGCCAGTCAAATACAACCCACCCGACAATACCTTTACCATAATATACAGAGGTCAACATCAATTCCAGGCCTTGTCAATGTCGGTGTCAATTATTTCGTACCAAACGGGATGAAAAACGACCTAGCCGTATCGTAATCCGAATCTGTTCTTTGTGCACAAAAAACTAAAGCCCTGACACATTGGAGTTGCAACAAAACAAAGCTTCAAATACTTGTTTTAAAATGAATCGTAGCAGAGAGGCGAGCGTACTCGTAATGCAGCTCTGAAGCTTCCGGCGTTGTAAAACGATCTTATTTTCGTGCCTCTAGAAATGTAAGATTTTCTACCTGAAAATTATTCGCGTACTCACGTAAGTCTCAATGAGGTCGCTGCGATGCGGCACGAAGTAATTGTGATCCTCCATGTCTCGCCGTTTCTTCACTCTGACGAAGTGTTCGAGCGCGTTGAGCGAGCGGCGGGCGCAGGCGGCCGCTAGGAACTCCTCCACAGTCATGCCTTCGCGGACCCCGACGGTTGCGGTCGTGCCCTCTGGTAAGGACACCCTGACCGCAGCCTCGCCTTCCTCGCGTGACATCTGCCATGAATAGCCAAGGTTATATATACGTAGGTAAACACGCATAAATGATCCGAATATGACATGCATTTTTGACGTTTATTGGGCCGACAGGGGCAGCGTTCAGTCGTTATCGATGCCTAACGAGCGCGGTTGAAATGGAGCTCATAACGGCGGGTATTTTTCTTCATTATTTATTCAATGTTGATTTTACTCGGTACATAAGTTTTGGAAAATTCGTTAAAATAGTCCACGTAAAGGAAAGCTTGCGAATTCGTTATACAGGAGCAAAAAGTCACGAGAAACCAAATACGCTGATTCGATCACATTAGACGCCATGAAGATAGAAGCAATTAGTGCAACGTATTAGTCGGCAAAAGTATTTTTCACAAACGCCGCAACCCATTGCAAATCACGAAGCAAAGGAAAAATACGGTATATTACTTTCCGCATTCCAAAGTACAGCGCTTTATCCCAAAGATTAAATGCAAAGTTTTTCGTTTTAATCTAGAAATTTTCTAGCAAGGTTCTGACTGCTGTATAAAGCAAGTAATTAACAAATTATATCCCTCATGACGGAGTATACATTTTTCAACTTACCTTTTTGCACTTCTACGTCCACCTTTCCATTTTGAACGAGATTAGGTGCAATTTGTTGTACGAGTAGAAACAAGGGCAAGTTACCTAATGACAGGCAGTCAGGGGCAAGCGGCGGCGAGTAATAGTCTGTTTTCGTGACGGCCGGTATTAGGCCCCGCCGACTCAACGCCCAACAGATTTTTCGGTCGGTGGATATTTCCACGATTCTCCGTACTAAAATGCCCGCAACACTTCTATTTGCGTTCATTTTTGGCGTTGTTTTTTTCCAGTCGTTTGTAGTGTCCGGCTAACGTAATTAGGAAGCGGCAGAGAGCAAAATGAACGAAGTTGTTTAATCTTTGGAGACAATTTTTGCTCTGCTCTTTCGTGTTCATCAAGCAAAAAACTGTACCGTATTCATGTACTAAATGATTTGCATTGCTAGAATAACTATCAAAATAGTTTTAATTCAACTATTTACACCTAAAAACATAGTTAATTAAAATATACATTATATTTAATTAAAACTACAGACATTAAAAATGGGATAATTTTTCAAAAATGAACCCGTGGAACGACGATGCGGTGAACACGCCGTGATGAGCGTGGTCTTCGTGCCTGACCCTAAAACACACCTGCATCGAGCGACGGCTGGAGCCCGAGTTGGAGCGCGACAGGTTCGGCGCCCTACGCTTCGTGGCCCCGCGCCCGGCCAGCAGGTTGTTGAGCAGCGACGGCGAGCGCGCGCAGATGAACGCGTGGAACGACGACACGGTGAACACGCCTAGCTTGTTGAGCGTGCTCTTGGTGCCGCGGGAGACGTGCGTGAGCAGCGACTGTGGACAAACACAATATTCAACATAAGTAAACTGCAAACGATTAGAATAAAAGGTATATTGCTGTCTCATTCTAACTGTATAGCAAGTCTGAGTGACAAATTGCTAGCTGTGCCGTGTGTGTAAAGGCCTATACAACACACAGGGTGATAATTGACAATTTTCACGCATATAATATGGCAATTAGCTATTTATTTCTTATAGCCTTTTTCTTATAACCTTATCGCTTTTACGAGCAAAACTCGCACTCTGCAGGCATGCAACGCACGTACTGCCAGAGCCACTGCATTACTCAATGAGTTCCTTGCACAAATCCAGGATGCCGATGTGTTTACGATTAGTTCGTCATACCACATACATAATGTCTCACTATATTAACCGGATATCTAACCCGTGGATGTGTGTATAAGCAAATGTAATATCCCAAGTGAACGTGATTAAAAATTCCACATCGATGAGAAAACTGCAATATCGTGCGTGCCAATATGATTTTAAATTCGAAATGCGGCGTTGATTTCTGACTGTGACTATATTAGCATTGGGTTAATAAAATACCTTTGGAACCGTAAATAACATTTTAAACTTAAAGATTATTTTTATGTATACGTATTTATTGCAATCTCAAGCTGTGCCCAAATATTCCTTTATAAAAAAGCAATTTATCATATACAGAAAAAAGGCAGTTCAATGAACGCTAATATAAGGTAGGTACCAAAACGTGAGACTTGGTAGTATTTGAGGAAGCAAATTGATATCGGTATAATAGGAATATCCGCTGGTCAAACCTAATTTGACACGAAAAGGAAACATTTTCGCACTATATCATATCGGGCATCATTATTGTGAAAGAAAACGTCATATGTGTGTTGACAAAGGTCGTCGTATAACAGTTTCCGACACCCCGCGCCCAGGAACTGTCGAATTTGACAGCAAACCCATTAAATTTCCCCTCTGCTGTCAACTTGAACAAATCACAGGTTTATTTGGTCCGATTGGCATGGACGGCGCGTGGTGAGATTGCAGGTCATATTACGGTAGCATTGCTTTTATTTAAGCGAAATATATTCATCATAAACGGGGCAAAATGGGTCCATGGTTTTTGAAAGTTGTGCATCATGATAAATACCTACAATCGACCTACAATCGTTTTAATCATTTCGTCAAATTGTGCCTACTACCTTTGAAGATTAGCTATTTAGTACTACGTATTACCTATGCATATTTTAAGTTTTAATGTTATACGCCAAAACAGCAAGCACTGTTTCGGCTGTAAATTAATATAGAACAATCATTTTGAAACGTTACGCAGAGGAGTCTCTAAGTTCTTATATTATTAACACGCTTTAGCACACAATGTTTTATTAAGTATCAGTTAAAAAAGTTAGGAGTACGCTCAACTGAAGTGTAATATCATTTAAACTTTATTTAATCAAGCTTCGGGCCTCGCACCGTGTCACTGTCAGTAAACGTTAAACATGATTACGTTCGCGTTTTAATATGCTGCATGAGTACTCTTGTTGACTTTAAATAGCTGTTACATCAACATAGCCAATCCCGCACTAGAGATAATGGTCGGACAATTCCGAAATGCCCATGTTTCGAGGAATCAATACGTCGCACCTAATTACAACGCGCAGGGTTAAATTGTATTGAATTCGCGTCCAAACCAGATTCAATTACATTTGTCAGGGGTGTGTTCTCACTAACATTTGCGTTTGTAATAGGTATACTAATGAATCTATGACATCGTATGCTCTATTAAAAATGCACATTCCAGTCAAAAGAAACAAAATAAATAGGGTCCCAAAATAACATACAAGATAAAATAAAATAAAATTCAGTCAGTTGTAGTTTGTCAGAAGTAAATTAAATCGTAATGTGTCATAAGTAATACAGAGATAGTAAAGTTATGACATCGTGTATTATTATTTCGCTTTGACTTATTGATTTGTAATTTCGTTTCTGTGTCCCGGTGTAATTATGTCAATTTTCTTTTTTGACTAATAAAATTTTCAGTTAAAAATACACTTTGGTATGTATTGTTATATCTATGGCGTCATGCTAGAACATGTTTTGAAATATTGCTTTAGATCACTTACTTTTGACTTTGACCGTACATTAAATATAATAGAATTAAAAATCTATTCGGAACAGTAGAGAATCCATACTTAATATTATAAATGCGAAAGTGTATGTGCGTGTTATATTTCCGTCTTTCACGGCAAAACGGAGCGACGAATTGACGTAATTTTTTAAGTAGAGATAGTTGAAGGGATGGAGCATAACATAGAATAGTTTTTATCCCCGTAATCATCCCCTAAGGGGATGAAATGGGGTGAAATGGGGGGGTAAAAGTTTGTATGGAGCTGCGATATAAACGAGTCCCACGCGGACGGAGTCGCGGGCAGAAGCTAGTAATAAAATAAATGAGTAAAGGAGAATGCTAAGAACCCTTGCTATTGTTGCATGATGCTGGCGTATTTTTTTTTAGGAAAAACAGTTAGAAAAACTGCATAAGACTATAAATATTTTCAAAAACTCAGCGACTACATGTTTTCTATAGGGCAAGGAATATAAACAAATCTCACATTAATACAGAGAAGACGCATCTATCTCTCTACTTCTCCAAAGTGGCTAGTTGTCAAAGTTGGCAAAGATTAAAGGGGTTATTCGATTGCCTGATTGCTGTTCACATGAGCATATAGTTAGATTATGCTACATGTATAATAGTTTTTCACACTATTGTCGCGCAGGGTGAAAAGCAAGTAAAATGATTTAACAACCGCAAATCTATACTCTGATTGCCTTTTAAAATCAAGTTTGCCCTACAATTAAATAAATAGTAAAATTATGAAAAGGTTATGGCCGTCGAAGTACGGTAAGAAGTATATTTGAGGACAATCTACACTAATATTATAAAGAGGAAAGATTTTATTGTTTGTTTATTTCTAAAAAATATTTTACCATTAGAAGCCGACATAATCCCTAAGGAACATAGGCTACTTTTTACCGCGGGAAAATGCTTCATTCCTACGCACTAACCGTGCGAAGCCGGGCCGGGCAGCTAGTCTTACATAAATCGACCTAGTCCCAAACTAAGCAAAACTGTACTATGGGTACTAGACGACGATAAACATACATAATTATACAGATAAATAAATACTTAAATACATAGAAAACATCCATGACTCAGGAACAAATATTCGTGCTCATCACACAAATGCCCTTGCCCGGATTCGAACCCAAGACACCTAGCTTCGTAGGCAGGGTCACTACCAACTAGGCTTTAGCCAGCTATAAGTACCTTAGGGGTCGCAATACCTTAAGGCTGGGCAGTGCAGCACCTCAACCGAAACTGCACATAACTTCAATAATCGAACGAGTCCAAAGAAGCTTGTTGGCAAAGATTTTAAAAAATCATTGATAATAAATACCTTAGGGTTGGGCAGCTCGCCACTCTGCAGGCTAGCCATGTAGCACCGCAGTCGGAACTGCTCACAATGCAGCCGCTCCAGGTTCTCCTCCCACTGCAGCATTTGCACTGCCAGCTGCGCACGAGTCTCCGGGTCTGAGACCACAGACTGCTGCAGGTCTGCCATGTGTTTCAGTTTGTGGTCCTGGTCGAAAAACCAATAATTAGATTTAAGTACTATGATCTACCAAATGGCCCCGGCAGCCATTCTTTTCCCGTTAATGTATATAAAAAACTGATACACACTGGTAACAAAAAAGGTGTCCGAAGTGTTTTGAGGTAGGCTTAGTTAGGCTACTTAGGGAATGTAGCAGCATTTGACGGAATATTCGGTCTTTGATCATTACCAATTCTATTTAAAAGTTGCGTACATTTGAAACCTTGCATTTATTATAATTTATAATTGTAAATTATATTTAAGGTGCTCTTATGATAATAACCTATTTGCAGAAAACGCTTATGATCTTGATCGCTCTACTTAGTTTCGTGATATTTATACGCATTGCGCTCCACATCGATTTTTGTGTCCACAACTCTAAAATTCTCGACCACTTGCTCTGTCTTCGAATCCTACTTAGCCAAATAACAGAATATTTAAATTATGCAAAACGAGCTATTTATTTTTGGTTTCGTTTGGTGCTCAAAATATGACCACTTTTAGAATTAATTTACCATAACTCCCTCACCGAGCGATCAATCCATTTGAGGGCTCGCCGGTGGCATCACCGCTTTTCACAAAATTTACCTTATGGCCGCAATGTCACGAGCGGTTATTAAAAAACGTTCAGTAAAATCACTGAGCGAATCCTTAAGATGATATCCACCAGACCTGTAAGAGGTAGGCAAGCGGTATGCGAGGAAAAATCTACCAATAGTGAGCTCGCTCACCTCGCTAGCTTCGGCTAGCTATACTATTGGTGGATACTCACCCTTAAACCGACTTTAACAAACTTACCTAACAACTAATATAAACAATTATAATATTTGAAGTTTTGATTAGTTTAACAAGTGATATTATATAAACAGTGTATCAGAAACGCCTCCCAATAAAAGATTAAATGTCTCAAACTTTGACGATATTCTCAAGCGTATAATTACACTGCCTGACGAAGTAAACGCCCCTCCTTTACAAAGGGCAAATTAAATTCGTTCCTCGAATAGTTTTCATGTTCAATAAAACTTTTAATCATTTACATTTCCATAATTAAAATCATTTTATCTCCAAGCAACTTTCAGACTCTCTCGGTTCACTACTTTAACAATCCGCTAGTTAAATGCTGTATATTTATTGAAATTGTGCTATACAAAATATCATACTACGGTGTAATCAGGCACGTACGGTCAGCCGGATCGGCCCTATTCAGATTTAATTACAACAGATTTATCATTCCCTTCGTTGCCACGCAAGATACAAATCTACAATTCCGCTTTGAGATAAATCTTTTAGCCACAGATTTATTTGTTTGCGTGTTGTATAATATTTATCGGGTAACGTTCTGTACCTTGCGTTTGAAATAGGGCGGATGTAATGCAGATAAGCTTTACAAAAATATGCATATTGTTTATGTAACGGCTGATATTGATATACAGGGACTGCGCTGCGGACTACAAATTATAATAGACCAGGCGTACGTTTGTGAATATATACAATTGTCTTTGGAAATCGGAAATATTTAATAAGAAAAAGGAAATCCGAATTCCAGTAGTAATTTAATTTTGAATTCAATGTCCCAGATCGAATTTATTATTTTGAAACAGTATATCTTTTAATTAGTTATCCTAAATGTCAGTTTTCGCAAGAAAGGACCTGTTAAGCTAAAGGCCTTTGCAGACTGCGTTTTTTTTTCAAGCGCCGCGGATGGTAGTAGGGGAACGCGCGTCGAAGGCGCGTGAAAAAACGCAGCTTCGGCATAGGCCCTAAACTTTTGTAACCACATAGCGCCCCATGACAGTAAAATAATTATTATGCGTGCCATTTTTTTTTATTAGGACCTTCTTCTTTGTCTTTCATGGTTTGTCCCCTTAAGTGCGCTGAGGACTCTATTTTGTTACAAAATAGAAATAACTCAACAATAAATACACTATAATAACGTATCACTTTTTGCGAAAGCGCTTAAACATGTCCAAAAGGTTGTTCAGATTGCGACGAAATACCCGGTTTTGCAAAATGGGTATCTAGCTAGTAAAATGTTGAAGCCGTAATGTATTTTGAATAGTACGCGGTCCTCGTGAGCTCGCGGCCAGAGTGACGCTATGAATATTAATAACGCGCCACCTGCCTGGATAACTAACGTGGTGATAAAATAGATCGCCCTCCCGACCGTGTTAGCAACGTGTGCCTTAATTACATTATTTTGAACTTTCCTATCTACACGGAAAATGGCGAGTGCAACCGTTGGTAAAATTGGCAAAAGTTACACAGCGAAACCTGATTATGACACTCTTAAACGGTTTTAATAGTACATTACTACAGAGGCCGGGAAGTAAGGGGTTGCCGGCCGAGTACATATAGACGGCCGAGCGTAGCGAGGTCGGATAGTTAAGAGGCTGGCAACCCCTTTTCACGCCGAGGTATGTATAGTGCTTTTCTCAAACATGCAATGAAATCAATAAAAAAAACCCCAAGAAATCAAGCTTCAATTTTCATGGCTGAACGCTGTGATCCTGTGCCACAAATTGTGGAATGGAAATTAAAAAAGACCATCTTGCAGGCCTAGGCCTCCAATTTTGTATGAAATGCCATTTACGTGTCTCTCGTCTCGCTGCGCCCGAAACGTGACACTTCGAAGTCCATTATGAAGAACACAACGTCAATATTTCATTGCATGTTTGAGAAAAGTCAATTATAATCGTACCGCCTAACTAACTTTATATTTCGACTCTAATCCCGAACTGTTAGTCGCATAGTCAAAGGTAAAATTAACGGTTAGAAATCGATTTGAATTTGCTTCGTTACTCTCGTGGCGTTCAGTCAACAGCAAACATAGCTGCTACAAATTAGAGCATATATTCGCATGGCGGTAAATATGTACTGGTCGGAGGCTGCCACAAAGGCTTTGACGCGTGTTGCGGTCGGACAGTGGGGGTCGGAAATTGGTGCGATTTCCAGCGGCGGCGGGACCGCATGACGCGCCTCGCGGCTCGCAGGCACAAGTTTCCAGTTTCCTACCCGTATGTCATGGCTAACGTGGAACTTGCAAAATCGATGGCAATCGGTGACGTTAGTCACACGTTTCTTAGGAATATCCGGAGGCGTATATACACCGAACGCAACAAGCATTGGTTATTTTATTAAACAGATACCTAAAATCAATTATATACCGCAGCGAAAATCGTTGCCGTTGAGGCACTGCAAACATATAACAAGTGATAAAAAAACATAGGTATCAATCTTAAAGCTTGGAAAACTGAAAAATACTGAAACGCGTGGATTGCCCATATTGAAACATGTTTCTCATTTTTTGGCGCAAACACGACGGATTAAAAAAAACTTACTATGGTGCATATTCGGGAAGCGCTGAGCGAAACAAATATATTTTATCTCCGTAAATAGAGAAGCTTTTCGTCTCGCCCGGCTGTATACTTGATGGTTTACAATGAACAATGAACAAAGGCTTCTGTTCAAAATTGAACTCTTACGTCATTGTAATAAAGCCGAACGTCGGCCTATAAGAGATAAGTTTATAGGGGTAGTAAGAGATCTGTACTAGTCAAACAATGCCTGTGTTAGTTCAGGCCAAGCGATGAGCAGTCGGGGTGGAATAGTGCATTAGGTAATTCAGTTTAACCCCAGTTTTATTTGTACGGGGCAAAACCGCACGGCTGCGGTAGCTCGAGCCAGAGCCAAAGTAACCCGAAGTCTTAGGAAGCTGGCAACCACGTCGATATTTAATTTCCCTGCGGACTGTCGAACAGGAAAATCAACACGACCAATTTTTGTGCAACTAGGCTGCGTACATACAAGTCTCAGTCTATCAGCGTTTCGTATGTCCAACTGTTCAGAGGAACTGCCGAAAGAACTCAACAGTAGAAATAATCTTAACACTACGAATAGCGCTGCGAAAAGGTTGGCAGTGAATGTGTTTCTCTCCTTATAAGTTTGGTAAACGACTTACAGATTCGATGGCTTTTTCGAGTCGATATATTTCTTCTTGCAGCAAGTGGAGTGTCCCGGTCTTGCCACGATGCCTAGCGAAGGCCGCAGCACAGGCACTGTGTATGCTGTTTACCCAGTTTTCCAATTCCACCTTGGACAAAAAAAAACTATATTGCGTTGTATGTAAGCAGGATATTGTTTATTAATGTAATTGGTAACCAATTACCAACCAAAAAAAGTATTGAGCAACCCTTTTTTTATAACATATTTTTTTTTATTAAACAAACACAAACTACACACTGACGTTAAATATAGAACAACTGGAAAACTGTGAGTGTATATAAATGCTCGATTTAAGGTTTGGTTATTACTATGGGACGCATGGGTACTCAATACAATGGGTACTAAAAGGTCAAGGCTTTGTACTTTTTTTTTTTGTTTTTGTCTCTTTGATTTTACCAAAGCCTTTGTACTACCTAGTTTAGTTATTCAGACACTGTAATACACGCTATTATAATACGACCGGGAATGTAAAATGAAGGTATACTCACTTGGCAAGGTGCTTGGAATAAGTACGCATCGCCGAACGCGGTGCTCAGGCAGAATATATAATCACGCTTCGGATGCTCAGGGATCGGCTGCATAATGGCTCCGTCCACAATGATGAGGTGTTTGGGAGCGGCCTCCACGGAGCGGCCCTCCCTCGAGTCGCACGGGTAGAACAAGAGCGTAGTGCCTTTCAAACACACCCAATAGCCCTTCCAGCCTCGTTTCCGAGCTAACTCGATCTGGTGTTTTTTGCGCAGTAGCCACTTCTTCACACTCAGGAAACTGGGGGAAAATAGAGTAAAGGAAACATCTATACGTTTGCCGAATTTCCGAGGTACGCCAATGTATCATGACTTACGTCGATAGCAGATACTCTGATATCGATCTACTTATGTATTCTATGTGTAATATATAAAACCGCAGATATTTTTTATAATACGAATTTATTTTACTCAATATTACAATGTTTTTTTTAACAACTTCTTTGCAAAACACCAAATTCCTCAATTAATTTTGCTACTTTTTCAATTTTCTTCTCGTCGCTGGACATCCAGAATCGCGAAAAATATTGTTTGATTCTAAACCAAAGCTTGTATCGGTACATTTTTGCATTGTCTCGATAAGGCAACTCCATGGTTTCAAATCAGGGCTTGTCGGAGAAAAAGTAGCTTCATTGGTTCTTTTGTAAAAGATCTTTTGCTCGCAATGCTGTTGGTCACATTACGTTTGGTGTGGATTATATGATGAAAATGTGATAGTGTTCCTCCTCTCTCCTATTTTAATTTGTAGTTAGTTAAATAGAAAAGTCGCTTCATTTGTATTGCTTCACGTCAGTTATAGCTGTCATGAAAATAAAGTATTGTCATGAAAACGTCAGTATTTTTCCTTTATTCTGTCTGTCTTTGTAGCACTTTTGCCAACTAGGAGGTTTTTTAGATTTACATCGATGAATTTACGTTATAATCAGCAGACCTCGGACAGGGTGAGCTGTTTTAAGAGTTTGCATAATATGGACATACCTACGTAGTCATTCAATGGCAGATGTGATGTAATTGAATAACGAATTAAATTATTCTATTTAGATCTTTACATAACTAGCAAAACAAATTAATTGTATAGCAAGCCTCTTTAAATGATAAGCATATTATTACATATATCCATATGAAAGTAATATGACTATGACTACAAAATTGGAAATGTTCTGGTGCTAAGTACTGATGGTGTTGCATACATGTTGTTGCTGGCTGGCCGAATTTTGAAAACTTATCTGCCTAATTTGAAACACGTTACATGTTTGGCACATGGGCTAAACCGCGTAGCCGAAAAAATACGTTCCCTGTATCCAGATGTGGATTTGCTCATTTCAAACGTTAAAAAAGTATTTTTAAAGGCTCCTAATAGAATCCGCATATTAAAGGATAAATATCCTAATATGCCCCTGCCTCCAAAACCAGTGATTACGAGATGGGGAACTTGGCTAGCGGCAGCAGCATATTACGAAAAATATTTTGACGAAATAAAAGTAGTCCTATGGGCATTGAGATCGTCAGACGCAATGTCGATAAGAGTGGCGAAAAGAATTATACAAACTGAAAATTTACGAAATAATCTAAAATATATTGTTGAGAATTTCCATATAATTGAATATGCCTTAAAAAAATTACAGGAATCTAAAATATCCGTCGTAGATACATTTTTAACGTTGGATCAAGTGAGAGCTGTTATAAGCTGGTCTTCGTCTGCTTCTGTCAGTCAGAAATTAGAAGACGTCATAGCTAGAAACCCAGACTTAAATCTGTTTAGGGACTATGCTGAAAAAATTTCGGAAGGAACAGATGTGGACGGTATTTTAATGTACAACTTCACTCCGCTCACTTCAGTGGAAGTAGAAAGGTCTTTTTCCATCTATAAGTGGATATTAAACTCAAGAAGAAGTGCGTTGAAAATTGAAAATCTAGAAAAAAATATAGTTCTTTATTACAATAACCAATAACAAAGAAAAATTTGAATAAATAAATAATACTTACTCGTTTTGTACATAATGCACTGTCATTTTTGGTTTATTATTATTCATGAATTCTTTTTAATATTTCATCTTGAGGCATATCTATATTAACATCTACACTTGACATTAATGACGTAAAAATGGCTCACTCTGTCCGAGGTCTGATAATCAGAGATCGGAAAAATTTGCGACATTGTTTGCAATTATGTGGACATGACTCCAAAATCAATCAAAATGTTATTCAGTTAATTATTTTTTTACTTGACATATAATTTGATTCCTAGTCAGTAAATACAAAAGTTTGTGAAAGTATAGGTTTATTAAAAAAAAAAATCAGTATTTTTTTCAAATTTTTTTCTAGTGTAAGTAATCGTGTCAGTTTAAAATCGTTATTTATTTATTATATATAAATATTTACGGAAACGATACCCATTTTAAATACGAACCTTTTGCTAATAATTATTTATGTAATTCATCGTCGTCGTAACGTCATTTTTTTTAAGTTATTATAGTATATACGTGCTTATAAGCACTTTATAAATAAAATATTATCTCCAATAATTCAAATTATCTTTCAATTAATAATTAATTAATATTTTTATTAATTTTGGAGTCATGTCCACATAATTGCAAACAATGTCGCAAATTTTTCCGATCTCTGGTTATAATACAATTTAAGTTTTTTTTTTTAAATAATCATTGCTTGTGATCAAATTATACCAAATGATACTGGTCATAGTCCTGCGAGCAGCAAAGTTGATGAGCATTAAGGCGCCGTAGGTTCAGCGAAGTTAAGCGAACAGAGTTTTTGAAACAATATAATGCGTCTGTTTATAATAATATGATCTCAAAAAAATACGAATAGTAATCTTGAGGCTTTTTTGCAGGGAAATCAGTGCTTCGAAACATGATTAAGTAAATTTCGCTCGATGGAAAAAAATTGCGAACATAGGTCTAAAACACACAAAAATACACTTCAAATATTCGTAACAAATTATGCACAAAAGCTATAAATATTAAAATTGCTTCTGAAAATCGGCAATATTATGTTTGAGGGAAATCAGTGTTTACATTTTTATTTAATTGAACGGCCAAAAAATTTAAATTAAAAAACATGATATCCGCGCTTCCGAGCACGCACTTCCATCTCGCTCACGCTTATGCTCAGTGAGAGGGAGACAATACCATGAACCTACGGCGCCTTAAAGTATGATGCATAAAGCCGAATGAATGTACTGTTTGTAGAACAACCAACTAACTACTTTTTTTTAAGTTTAATTAGGTCGACTTTCAAAAATTGTTTTTAAGTCGTCAAGCAGTTTTTCTCTGGTTTTTCTTTTCAGTTAATTAAGGGCCTGTATTTTCAAATCATTTACTCAAGTCCTTTAAAATAACCCCTTATAGAGAAAGTCGCCTTTTGAGTGTATAACCTGTTTTGCCTATATTTTAACTATGTGTTGTGTACATACATAGATACAATATTAATGTCTCAACTAAGAAAATGACTAAAGGTGTCTGCCCTTCTATTCTCTTACCCGATGACTTATTAGTCTCCCCCGGCTATAAGTAACGACACAGTAGGAACCGTGCAAGGCAATAAACACAATCAGGTAGGCTCTCGCCGCAGCCATACAAGTATTTTGGCACTTATAACCATTAGGGGGGACATTAATCATAGCCAGGAATAAAGGTACGGCTAAATTAAGTGATTTATGAAGTGCTCGCGCTTCTAGATAATGCTGACTCTCTCTCATTTTCTATAGAGATGATTTATCGAACGCCCATAGAGCGTGTTCGATTTCATTTTCGACCCTTTCAGTTTTAGTGTACCTTGATTTAATCATTAAAACGTACCAATAAAGTTTTAAGGCATGACAGGGCGTAAGGGACAAAATGGCGAAAATTAGTTATGAATGCAGTAGTCATACTCGGTTTTTTTTCTCCGTCAAGTAGAAATGAAGAAAGTCCCTATAACTTGAAATCAATTGTCTGTTACGACCATGAAATTATTCACTACTGTATTCTGCATAATCACTTAAATAAGAAACGTATTTGATACATTTTGTCGTAACTCTGACTTCTCTGTTCGCTACGCCAGTTTGCGCCCCAAACTTGTCATCATCATAATCATATCAGCCGAAACACGTCCACCGCTGGACATAGACCTCCCCCAAAGAGTGCCAAAGTGACCGGTCCTGCGCCACCCGCATCCAGCGGACTCTTGCAACCTTTACCCTGTCATCAGTCCACCAAAATAATCTTGTTTTTATTATTAATATACTAGCGACCCGCCCCGGCTTCGCATGGGTACTATATTATACATATAAACCTTTCTCTTGAATCACTCTATCTATTAAAGTTTTAAAGATCTAAGCATACATAGGGCAGACAGCGGGAAGCGACTTTGTTGTATACTATGTAATGATACTATTGATGTCTGATACGCCAATTTGATATTTCATAATTCCTAGCTTTTACTCATTTTGAAGGTAGGTTACGGTATCGAACGGTAATGGCACAATCTCTTTCATTTAATATACATATAGTGCTTTTACAAGAGTTAAGTTATGTTTACGGTGATAGCAGCACGTAGGCCGTCCTTTACGCCCTAACAACCAAGGTATTTAAAGGGCGGGGCGTAAGGGACAAACAACTATTTAACACAAGCTCAGGAACCGATTTGCTTAGAGAAAAAAGTACGTATGATTTAATACTAACAATTACACGGTTCAACTCACGTATTCAATATCACTACGGGCGACATGTTTCGAACTCTTCGGGAGTTCTTCTTCAGGATGAGTGAACACACACACTCGCGGCGGTGTCGCTTGTATCACCGCCGTTACATTTTTATAAAGTATTTTTAACTTCAGATTTAATTTTCAGTTTTCTCTTCGTTGTTTTATCTACGCTAAAAACGGGATGTTTTAAAAATGAGTGTAAGTGTTCTTAAACATTATCATTAATCTCAAAATATTAATGATAAAAATATAACTCGGTTACTAAGTAATCTAACTTCGCCTAGATTTGATTACTATGACAAAATATGTGTTGTGCAAAAGATAATCTTGTTGTATACCAATTGACTGAACTTTTTATATTACATCATTGACAGGTCTCACAATGGTCTTATGGATTTTGCATTATGCCATCGCATATTGTTCCGGAGACCTGTCGCCATTTCACCCATCCAGCGCTTATTCGGTTTTTCACATCACGGTCGATATGCATCGATAGTGCTTTCCAAACATAACAATACTATTTTTTTGCGAATCATATTGGTTTTCCATGAAATTGCATAACCTTTAACTCGCGATTTTTAAATCTTATATGGAATAGTTTGGGTATACAAATTACGAGCCGATTATATAGCGATCATAATTAAATACCCCAAATACATTCTGACAATTTCGAGCCATTTCAGACTAACACTGTTTCTAAACGCACTGTTGGAAATTATTTACACCGTTTACGTATATCAAAAGCGTCTTTGATAAAATATCCCTAGCCTATCTGGTTACGAAGATCCAACATAAAAGAGCTTTTGTGATATCTACACTATTTCATTTAATACAAGCTGCCTGCGCAACTCCGCCCGTGCATATGAAGAACGCAAGCAACGCCAAGTGATAGAATATAAGTTATGCCCATCCTCAAATTACACTGGTGATTTTTTTTTTTAATACAGTTGCTTAAAAAGTGCTACTTTACGTAGCTGTTTAGCGTGCGGAAAGTTGGTTTTCGCGAAATAGTGCTTTTCACTTTTCCCACTCAATAATTGTACAAATTGTACGATTAATTATTATTTCTTTAAAAAATAAATAATATAGAACTGTGTTAAAAAAAATATTTTTGAACATCTTCATTATTTTTCAACTGTATTGCAATGATGTTACAGAATCCTTACTAATATTATAAATGCCAAAGTGTGTTTGTGTGTTTGTTTGTCCTTCTTTCACGTCGCAACGGAGCGTCGTATTAAAGTGATTCTTTGTATGGAGATAGTTTCGTGGCTGGAGAGTGACATAGGCTACTTTTTCCAGCGGGAAAACATCTAATTCCAACGGGAAAATTCAATATGTTACATTTTCCTATAACCACGCGGGCGAAGCCGCGGGCATCAGCTAGTTAATAATATAAAACTTTCGAATTCCTTACTTGTTGTTTTTCTTATTTTTCCGCATCTGTATTAAAATACGTCGTTCGATACACGTGCGGAAATGTCATTCTTCACTCGTACTAGTGGCAATAACATACTTTCGGCACTAGCATCGAAATGTACTATTGTAATCGAATGAGTAGTTCTAGAGGTTTTCCCCTACATACAAAGCTACACATTAACAAACTTTACCTCTTTATAATATTAGAATAGATATTTCAGCACTAGTGTTTGACAGGAAACATTTAGCAGGCAAAAGGTTTTCATACAAGGATATCCTTGAACCATAAAGGAACATCAGATACAAGTTTGTTCTTAAGTCAAGTGACGAGATACATGTAGATACTCGTATGAGGAAGTTGTTTGAGAAATTCCGTCGAAGAGGCTCTTCTTACGCGTTCAGTTTTTGCAGCGTTTGAATGGGTCACGGCTAAGATTTCCCTCCGGTCATTTGGGATTCATGGAAGCGGGTTGTAGCCTCAAGGAAGATAAAGAACGCCTAAGGCTCCTACAGAAACTCGTCAGCGACATACGATGCCTTTCTTCCGTCCCGCCCTTCTCACTTACATACATTTTATTTAAAATCTGCAGAGGCAGGCATTTTTATTACACATCTTGTTTTTCTTCATCCAAGCATAAAAGTGCGACGGCGTGAACATTCAATGAATATTGGATTCTCCACGGGACTCCGGCCTGCGTCTACTCCGAGGATTAAAATAAGTTTTCCTCAGCGCTGCCGCTGTAATCTAACTATTGAAAATTGAACTAACCGTATTTTAAAATACAACTATGTCAGTAAGTTAAACAAATATTAAACGTTTATTAATTTCCATCAAAAAGTACATACGCTATACCGAAAATTAGGAATCAGTCTTTCAGATATTAAAATGTGTTTGTTTTGCTTTGGGAATGTTAAAATATAGATACAAGCAAGTACGAGTATATAATATATTGTGTAGTTGGAATCCCGTTGTAGATTAGACCTGGACGCGTCGAGAGAAAATAACTACTTTACTTAATGGTTCTGATTTATTAACGGAAGCGAACCAGAATATCACCTCAATAAGATAAAAATACGCGTGTCAGGGAACTGTGAGGGTCTCATTCTAGAAATCTATTGATTTGATATTGGTTTATATGTTGAGCATTTTTTACTAATACGTCAGTATCTTTTCAGAACTCGACAAATCTAAATAAAAGTAATTTTAATTATTTGATACTTATTCAACAAAGACAAATAATACAGTTCCAGACCAATATTGTTAATGTGTGTGCTTAAAAAAGTAAATCTATGTCGCACCTGTGAAGTTATATTATACTTTACACTTTTCGGGCTTTCTGACGAGATTTTCCGTAAGTAGGCTCGGCTCTATGGAAATGTGAAAACAAACAACGGCAACATGAAATAAAAAAGTGACTCTGGTCCCTGCCAGCAAAATACGGAATATGATTTCCGTATTCGTTTAAACTTGTTTTATCTTGTTGGAGTTTGTACGACTACATATCTGTATTTGCCTTCGCATGGAGCTCGAAAGATTAAAACCCTGGTTTGCTGGTTTGCCTGGATTACCTTTATTATTAATGTTGCAGGATACGGATTTTAAACACAAAAAAAATTTGTACGACTCCGTATAACCAATACGGCCAAGTGCGTGTCGGACGAAGGGTTCCGTGCCTATTAAAAAGGTCGTATCGTTACTGAAATCTTACGGCACTTACGTCTTTTTCTTTAAGGAAGTAAGTTTTTTAGAAATATCTCGGCAACCTTTGAACTGATCTTGTTCAAAACAATTTTCGCTGAAAGAATTTAATAATAATAATGTTTTTTTTTTCATATTTTTAAAATACACGGTTCAAAACTTAGAGGGGGGGGGGACACACAAGTTTAGTGACTTTCGGGGCGATTATCTCCGACTCTATTCACTTAATCAAAAAAATTGCACAAAAACTTTATATTTATTTTAAAAGGCCTATCGATTGATGTGCCACACGTGGGCTTGCAATGAAAAAAAAATTTCGACTTTCAGTTTTATGTATGGAGTGCACCCCTAAACATTTTTTTTTTGTTATTTAATTACAAAACTATATAGCGGCTAACAAAATACACCTATCCTCAAAATTTTATTCAAGTACACCTTATGGTTTTCGAGTAAAATGCCTGTGACATACGGACGGACGGACAGACAGACAGACATGACGAATATGCATATGTCCGTTTTTTGCCATTTGGCTACGGAACCCTAAAAATGAATCTAGTACTAGTAGCTACATGACAGGAATCATTGAATGTCGCTACGCTACTGGAAAAGCGTTATTTGCAGCAAGGCGCCTAGATAGTTATGTACCTATCATAAAACATACCTGACTTCACCAACTATTCTAGATTATGGTGGCGCGACAGCGAGCGGGAACTTTCCATACGAACGTTTTTTGGTCTAATGTTAGCTCGATATTTGCGTTTCAGTAAATATTCATATTGTGTTCACACTATCAAACGTTTAGATATTTAAGATAAATGAATGGCCGTCTGTTTTCGAAAGAACCGTGAATACGCCAAATGTGGTTTCGATGCAGTAGCAAATGTTAAGTTGTAAACAGCCTCATATACATTTTAGATACTATTCAAATTCAAAATAATTGATTGCCAGAAAGAACACAAAATATAACTTTTAACATAAGTACCTACAAAGAAATAACTTTACAATGCCTTAGAATTAAAACTAAAATACTAAATTGCGTTAGGTTGGGCAATGGTTGCTCGTCTCAGCATATGACGTCTAGTAGATGTTTCACAGAAAATTATGTCCATTATTTGTCCCATAATATTAATTATTTTTTTAACATCAAGACTTACCCTGCTTTCCTCACTGCACCAGTGCAGTTGAAGGAGGCCGCCGCAGCGCCGGTCTGTTTGCCCTTGTACGGAGAGTTCATCGCGCTCTCGCCGGGGTCTTCCTCGTCCGACACCGCCGTCGTCAGTGACATACGATCATCGTCCGATATCTGGAGACAAATAAGACAACTTGTAGGTACTATTCTTATCACATATATTATATGTAATAGCCTGGTAAGTAAGCGACCTCGCAAGCCAAGGTGACGGCCATGCTGGTCGATTGCATAAGGCTTTTTATGTACGTCATTGTTGGTATGGGAGAATCAGTCTAGTTTTCCTAACACTAGTGCAAAAAGTTACGCTATTACCTATCAGTGTTCAAAACCTCGTAATAGAAATAAATGTCTGATGAGCATGAATGTTTGTTTTGAGGCTAACTCATTACACAAACCATACTGCATTTGTGTGATCTATCTAGATACTGCGTGTTCGTTTTGATAAATAATATAATGTGTGTGTCAAGAGGGAGTATGATAGCGTTAGACAACCGATATGTAGTAAATATGAAGCTACATTATGTCTGTGATTCCAATTGCAAAAACTATTTTTAGTTTTGTAAAAACTTTACACAAATAGGACGGCACTGGACCGTCCATTAAAACTAGTACTGACCCACATGGTAGGCGTGTTGCGTTTTTTATATCGCAAAAAACTTTACAAAATGAGGACGTAGCGACCGCTCATTGTAGCGCCAATAAGCTGTGAAAGGGTCAACGCTATAAGAGCGAAGCTAGATTGGCTCAACGAAAGTGAAGTGGTGTGGAAAACTAGTCGATAAATATTTCGTGTCTACAATCGTTGGCAATCATTAGGGTAATTCGCACCATCGAGTTGTCCGGTCGGTTAGGGCGGGTTGCACCAACTTACGATAACAAACCGATTAACTATGGCGCCGACAGTGTAACCCCATAGAAACTTACTTTCCTTACTTTCAGATTTAAACGAACACCGCTTATGATTACAGACTGTTTGGTGCAACCAACTTTTAGTCTCGCTTTGGGTCCGGCAAAAATATTTCTTCAATTGTTTACAATGACCTATAGGTCCCGTGTCAGTGGAGCCCGTGTCGATGTCGGCCCAATCACTCTTTGAGCGAGTTCCGTTCGCAAGCATATTTGATCGGGCGGAGAATGAAGCGCACGGCCTCACCCAACACAGCATTATGTACATCACTCGTATGGAATATTTGATCAAAACAAACAGTTGTACAATTCTTTAACACTTTATTGAAACTGTTCAGACTATCAAACGTTCTTTACACCGTTATTTGATATAATCTGTAAAGATTGTCTGAACTACATTAATCTTCTTACTCTTGCCTTAAATGTGTCTTATTATATATTCAAAAGCTTATTTGGCATCGAAACGATTTCACTGAAGATGTTATTACACTTTGAAAGCTTGCTTAAAACTCATTCTAGTGTAGGGTGGGCCGTTCGAAAAAGCGCTTGAATCGTAATGGTCGTTAAAAGATGCCCCTGGTAAACGTGCTACTTCAACCGTGTCTGAATTTATTTGTTGTACATCAGTGAAAAGGAAGTCTTTAAATCGTGCTTCATTAGAATATCAATTGAAACGTTGTGGGGTATTACAATGTTTTGTTTTATTTCTCGATTGAAGAAGATGAGAGAATGGATATTTTTCGACATTAATATGTCTAAGGGCATATTTATATTTAATTCTTTGGCGTGGGCTCTAAACGTTTTTATAGATATTTTATTTATTATTCAAAATCTTGACGTGTCTATACTTTCACGCTTTGTGGACATTTTTAGAAGATGAGGTACTTTTAATAGACCCATTGAAAAGTACCTCATCTTCTAAAAATGCTATATTTATTTAACTTTATTTCTGACGTTTCGACACGGGTTGCACTGGCCGTGGTCCCAGATGATGAGATGACTGACGTCCTAACAAGTTTTCAACGTTGAAAAGAGTACATAACATTATAAAAACTTGGAGGGTAGACCCAAAAAAAATCACTTTCCGTCCATTAATATATGGTTCGTATGTGTATATGTTTGATCAGTCCAACCCGTGCAACTAAAAGTCCAATCAAATTTATATCCCACCGACAAGAGCAGTCCTCTTAAGTGATGATGATGATGATGTTTAAGTCGGCTGACAATGCAAAATTATGGTATCAGCTGGTCTGATAACAGACACGGAACTCGACCATAAAAACTCCTCAATTACACAAGACTCAAAACACATAATTAATGGAGAAAATTTAAATAATTCCTACTCTAACTACAACTAGTTGTTTATTCATCCAAGTTTCACAAGAGAAAGAGGGCGATTTTAACGCTCCCGCTACTTTTGTAAGGCATCTCACAGACTGGAGCGACCTGCGGTGGCGGTCAATAGTAAATGTGACAGCTAATGATAAGTTTACTATTGTCCGCCGCGGCCAGGGCGTGCCAGTGTGATGCGGGCTTAACATTGAATGATTTAATTATGTGTCTTGTTTACGTTATGGCAAAATAGATAAAATGCTGTTTCACACTTGTAGGATGATTTATTCGTGGCAGCACTTACAACATTAAACACATTGAAAGATTATTCAAATGTATTGAATTATAATTTAAATAAAGATCCAACTGTACCTACCAAATTATTGCATTTTGATCTGACTCGTGTCTACAAAATTTCAACACTATTGTCTTCCGGAAGGTGGTCAATTGACTTGCAAGATTTGATCTAGAGAAACAAAGCATTAAAAAAATGATAGCATGTGAAACAACGTAACTACTCAGTACTTATGTGGAATTTGTTATCCCAGAAAACTAAAGGAGTCAATGGGATGACAAACAAAAGAATTTTCATACGCTCTCGTTGTGTCGTGGAATTTGATAATGTTACAAAGGAATATGTATCACAATAGTACATTACTACAGAGGCCGGGAAGTAAGGGGTTGCCGGCCTGCTTCTTCGATGTGGAGGGAGCCTTTGACAAGGCAACCTTTGCGGCGGTGGAGAATAGTCTTGACAGAGAAGGAATCGATCGAGCAATAGCGAGATGGATTGGCAGAATGTTAAAAGATCGAGACATAACAGCGGAGCTGGGTGGGGTCTCAAAAAGAATAAGTCCGAGAAGAGGATTCCCGCAGGGAGGCTGCTTGTCCCCTCTGATGTGGTGTCTGCTACTGGACTCATTAGTGAAGACAGTCAACAGGGGAGGTGTGTATATGCAGGCCTACTCGGATGACGGAGTACTATTGGTGAGAGGAACGGTCCTAAACATCATAAGAGACGTAATGAACAGAGGTCTCAGAGAGGTGTTAGGATGGTGCAAAGACAGAGGTTTGGATTTGAATCCAACGAAGACAAAGCTGGTTTTATTCACTAACAAAAGGAAGAAGGAGGACATAAAACCAATAAAGATACAGAACGCAGAACTAGAGATAGTAAAGGAGGTAAAGTATCTGGGAGTGACACTGGATAGCACACTCAGGTATAAAACCCACATTAAGGAGCAATCGGCCAAAGCCATTAGAACACTATTCCAATGTAAAAGGGCAGTGGGAAGAAGATGGGGATTGAGGCCCGAGATGATCCACTGGATCTATAGGGCGATCATTTTACCCAGGGTGCTATACGGGGCCGTGGTATGGTGGCATAGGGCTCGTATAAAAGAGTATCAAAAAGAACTAGACAAGGTGCAAAGACTAGCGTGCCTAATGGTGACGGGGGCTATGAGAACAACCCCGACGCGAGCCTTGGAAGTACTGCTAGGCATGAAGTCAATGCGCATTGAAGTGGAGAAAAGGGCCATGGAACAGTGGTACAGGATGAAAGCATGCAAAGAATGGAGAGGTAGCTGCGTGGACAAAAGACACGCGCTGATACAGGAGGAGGCGCTATCGAAGATACACATGATGATAGCCAATAATGACCTTATAAAGAGGCAGGAGATATTCGATAAAAAGTACAAGATACATATAGGAGAAAGAGACAACTGGAAGGTAGACGTCGAGCACCCAATGACGGTCTGCTTCACAGATGGATCTAGAAAGGAATCAACGAAGTTAGCGGGAGCAGGTATAGTTATACCCAAGCTTCGAGAGAGAGTATCCATCCCACTGGGGAGGTATGCTAGTGTCTTCCAAGCAGAAGTGTGCGCGATAACGAGGTGCGCACAGATCATTAGAGAAGGAATGCAACAGACTGGAAGGGTAGTGATATACACGGACAGTCAGGCAGCACTGAAGGCACTGAGTAAGGCAACGGTAACTTCCGCCTTAGTGAAAGAATGTAAGGAAGAGCTTAATAAGTTAGGAGAAAACCCAGGTGTCACGTTGGCGTGGGTGCCAGGGCATCAGGGAATAGCGGGAAATGAGAAGGCAGATGAACTGGCTAGGGAGGGAGCGGGAAGGGAGTTTGTAGGCCCAGAACCGGTCCTTCCTTTCTCGGCTCAGGTCACAAAGGGGGTCATAGAAAGGCTAAAAGAACAAGAAGGGGAAAAAGAATGGAGGGAAGCATCTGGATGTAGACAGACAAAGATGATGATAGAAGGTTTGGATCATAAAAGAACCAGGTATCTGCTGAAACTGGGTAAGAGCAACCTGAGAATGTTGACAGGTATCATAACCGGTCATAACACTCTAAATAGACACTTAAAGATAATAGGTATTAGCAACGACGCTTCCTGCCCACACTGTGGGGAGGAAGAAACCAGTAAGCATGTACTAGCGGAATGCTCCATGTACGCGGCACCGCGGTTTGGAGTATTCGGCAGAGATGTGTTAGAGGAGAGGGAATTGAGGGATGTCAACCTTAAAGATGTCCTTCTGTTCTGCAGGATCACAAGAAGAATGGAAGAATGTGATGTGGGAATGCTGCCGGGACAGTAACCCTAAGCTCCAACCTTAGGGAATGGGGCTGAATGAACGCGACGAGCGATCGACTGCCCGCCTGCTTCCGGCCAGGCGTCCCTACACAACATCATCAACAACAAGGGGTTGCCGGCCGAGTACATATAGACGGCCGAGCGTAGCGAGGTCAGATAGTTATGAGGCTGGCAACCCCTTTTCACGCCGAGGTATGTATAGTGCTTTTCTCAAACATGCAATGAAATAAATTAAAAAAAACTCCAAGAAATCATACTTTAATTTTCATGGCTGAACGCCGTCATCCTGTGCCACAAATTGTGGAATGGAAATTAAAAAAGACCATCTTGCAGCATACAAAATTGGAGGCCTAGTTCCAATTTTGTATGAAATGCCATTACGGATCTCTCGTCTCGCTCCGCCCGAAACGTGACACTTCGAAGCCCATTATGAAGAACACAACGTCAATATTTTATTGCATGTTTAAGAAAAGAATTTTAATGTTTATATTTATTTTTTCCGGGATTCGTTTTTATTATTATTATATTTCTATTACGATTTTAAAAGTAAGGAAAGTTACCAAATTATCTCAGAAGATATACGAATCAAGAATTTGTGTATTTTCATAATAATTAGTTATGTCTTGTGCATAGGCCTTAAACTTGGACTGCCCCATTTGCATGGACTGTAAAGTATATGTACAGAGGTAATCGAGGATTAAACATCCATCTCAGTAAGACACATGTTCCTAGGATAGATCCGCCCTCAACTGATTGCAATGCTCCCAATTACAGGCCCGAGGCATCTGTTCCCAGCGCTCCTGCCTCTTCGGCAGACCTAGGCGCTCATTTAGCATTTTTAAAGTCAACTACTGAGGTGCTCGAGTTGTTGTAGCCCGGAGTTTTACAGAATGCAATTCTGAGGTCGTAGCTAATAATAACTTTGCCACGTGGGAAGCATTACTCACATTTATTTATAAAATTTATTGTATTCCACCTAACAAATTAAACCGGTCTATTTCAGCCATTATAAAAGAAAATGTTCTCCACCCGACTTTTCCTGCTGATTCACCGAAACCGCCAATGATAGACCATTGTAATCCTACTCATATTATAAATGCGAAAGTTTGGATGTTTGTTACTCAATCACGCTTTAACAGCTCAATCGAATTGGGCGAAATTTAGCACAAAGATAGCTCATAGCCTGAATTATAATACAGGATAGTTTTTATCTCGGGTCCACGCAGACGAAGTCGCGTGTGGAAGCTAGTACTCATATAAATTATAAGATTAGAGCAATAGAAAACAAAAGTTCCGATGGCAACATTAGAAGTACGGCAAAACTATTATTTTCTAGCGATTTCTTGGCTTCAGATTCACTCGAAGTGTTTACCGCACTTAAAGACAAGCACACCGGGTCGACGTCAGTGCATCTTCCCGTCTTTGCGAGTTACCGAATCCGCTACTTTACAAGCGATCAGCTCCTTTCCCAATGGCTCAGCTGGAGGAGGCCTTGGCGGTATAACCATTCAACACCTCAAAGATTCAACCGCTAATGGGCGATGCTGGGGAATCCCTACTCAAGGAGCTAACCGGTTTGGTTAATCGTTGTCCGGACAAATCTGCAGTGAAATCGCCCATATTTTTTATGAATTTCCCTAAAGAAAAAACATGAGGGGCATACGGTCCATAGCTGTGGGAAGCTCGCTGCGCCGCTTAGCGTCAAAATTATGTTAGCGCGAGTTTAACACCCGACTTACCGAAAAGTTAAAACCCAGACAGCTTGGTTTTGGTGTCAGAGGCGGTTGTGAAGCCGCTGTAATGTACACGCTACTCGTACCTTCGTTGAGGAAGGATACTAATTTCGAAGTTCTACTAAATGTCGACATAAATATGCATTTAACTCCATGGACCGGAACACGCTTTTATTCGAAGTGGAAAAAGAACTTCCCGAGATCTTTAATTATTGTGGAACACTGTCAAACCTAATGATTGGAAATAAGGAAATAACCTCGTACGTTGGCTGTCAGCAGGGAGACCCCGGCCCGCAAATTTTAGCTTCGCCATTAATTCCATAATTACACAGCTTACATCTGACCTTAAGATATGGTACCTTGACGACGGCACTCTATGAAGGAAGGCGTCTTCCGTTTTATGTGATTTGGACACTGTTACAAAACAGTTTGCTCAGATAGGCCTCTCTCAATTTTTTTATAAATACGAAGATTTTATATCAGACGACCTTCCTGGCAGTACTAGGGATGACATCATACAAAGTTCCAATATGTCACACCCAACTGACGACCGCTTTAGCCTAGTTGGTAGTGATCCTGCCTCCGAAGCACCTCTTGGGTTCGAATTCCGGTAAGGGCATTTATTTGTGTGATGAGCACGAATATTTGTTCCCGAGTCATGGATGTTTTCTATGTATTTAAGTATTTATTTATCTATATAAGTATGTTTATCGTCTTCTACGTACCCATAGTACAAGCTTTGCTTAGTTTGGGACTAGGTCGATTTGTGTAAGATTGTCCCCTAATATTTATTTATTTATATAACTTTTCTTTACTGTCCCGCGATTCTCTCACCCTACTCGGTGCTCCAATCTACGAAGACGCCGTCGCCCCCAACAATATATTCCAAATTAGATAATTTCCACAATTCATCTGACATGTTATTTAAGATTCATTTACATTTATGCTTGTGTCTTCTCTCTCCAAAATTCTTATATATTCTTCGGTGCTGCTCAGTTTGGAAGTTCCCCATTTTGACATCATCAATTGACAATGTGCTAAAAGAATATGTGAGTAATTTTTTTAACATTTTCTTCAATCCCCTTACTTGATCCCAGGCACTTTGCCTATCATATACGGCGGACTGGGCATGCGCCGTACAGATAACCTGGCTCTTCCTGCAGTTCTTTCATCTGTCCACAGCACTGTTACCCTCATCGTGGAATTCTAAATGTGACACTGATGTGGTAGTGGCAGGCTTGGCTGATGCAGAGTCAATTTGGAGGGCCACCACCCCCCGGATGGCCACCTACTGAAAAAGCCAGCCTACTTGCCTAGAATCATTTAAATGTCAAATCCATCCAAAACATACTCCTACAAAATAGCCTCAACACGGCTGATTGCGCTCGACTGCTGGTAGTGTCTGAGCCGGAGTCGGGGCACCTGCAACATGGTCTTCCGTCGCGTAACATTGGCTCCCTGTTGAACACGGGAGCATCACGTGTAACTGTGTGCCTTAGGCTAGGGATCAAGGCCTGTGAGCCGAACCCCTGCCGCTCCGGAGGCTCGCGTGACGCCTTTGGTCACCACGGCCTTCATTGCCAGTCGAGTGCCAGCCGGCCATTCAGACACGCTGCCCTGAATGATCTCATTCCCCGGGCTCTCGGCTCTGCAGCCATTCCCTTCACCTTAAAGCTTGTAGGTATGTCTGCGGTAGACGTAGACGGTAATAGGCCCGACGGCGGGCAATTTTGTTTGTTATAAGTTTTGTTTTGTTTATTTTATTAGTATTAATGATGTCTGTGAAGAAAATAAACTACATGATCAATAAAGAAGCGAAATAGAATGAATGGAATTAATTGTAAAAAAAGGTTTTATGGTAAAATATTCGTTTTGCTTTCGATCGCAGCTTATAATATTACTTCATATAGAAAAACACAGCAGGTAGTGCAGGAGACACAATTGCAAATTATTTTTCTTATGTTTTCACCATTGAATGCCTGTATATAATTCTCCATTTTTTTTAATATATTTGCTAATTAAAATGCAATTACAGAGGAAATAAATCAATGGGCGCATGATCATTTAACTTTTTACATTTGTACATTTTGATATTGTACCCATAATTTAAACTCAACTATGAGATTTATGAGTGAACACTTATTTACTTTGAAAAATACTAACTCCTAATAAAACAACAAACAAAACAAACGATTAAAGAAAATAATACATTTTTATACAACGACTATACTACGTGGCTAACCAGAATACGACCTGCCTGATGGTATGCTGACTCCGTATCATGGTCGGCCTTATCACACGATAAGTGACAAGATAGGTCGTCCGTCACGGGCTGACACCGTTCGATAGAACGAGACGACGCTCTTATATAAGAATTACAAGCGCGCTGTAATTCAGCAGCTTGATTCGCGCGCGCCTTCATTGATTGGAGGATTCGTTATGTTGACAACTAGACAGAAAAGCAGGCCCCATACTCTCAACCCAGCGCACCCCTGGGAGCTCTGGTGATCTTGCTCACCACCAAATGCCCACAATGCAAGTGGTGGTTTTATTATGAATGCGGTCTTGTGAAAGGTGGAGTACTTTTCAAGTTGGGCTGCTCCAAATACGAGCGAAAATAAAATATGATATCAGAAAGTTCAAGTTAACCTACGTTAGAAAAAGTTGTTCGTGATGTGACGTACTAAATTTAAAATGTCGCCTATACAAGTTTGCAAACAATGAAGTATCCACTTGAAAAAACTTTAATTGAACGAGCGAGCGAAGCGAACGAAGTTCTCCTTTTCAACTTGGCCGGTCGCAGTTGTCACCCGATTCTGCGTGAAATTTTGTGAGCATGTTCAATAAATACATAAAAAAATTGTCGATGCAGTTAAGCGACATTTAAAACAAAATTATAAGAAAAAAAAAAAGGCTCGCGAGTTCTATTTATAACTCACAGACCCACTAGTTTACATATTTGTAGAGGTTTATTTTGTCCAGAGGTCAAGAAGTAAAATATTGTGTATATGTTTTCCTTAGGCTAGTGTACAGTTAGGTGGAGTAATTAACCGCATGTCTATCACGTGTCTCAAAGTTCGGAGCCAACGGGAAAAGTTTCAGTGTTACATTAATTACGGGGTCGTTACATTCAAATCTGGGGGTCTGGGGGCCAAGTCGAGGAAAACAGCGGCACGGCCGTACCATCCTTTTCTCGATACAGTTCAGGCCATTTTCGACCCCCCTATAACTTCCTCGTAGATAAAACTAGAAGCTTGAATTTTCAGCTAGACTGCAAACTAGAAGCATAGTATAAACACGGAATATTTCAAATTTCATTAAATTTTAACCAGTACTTTAAGGGGCTCCCGTCAAAAATCAACGAAATTTAGTAGTTTTCATTTCGACACTCGTACTCGGTTTATTGAAGCTAGCTTTCCAGGTGCAGATATGGGAAAGTTTGATTCCTGTTTAACATTTTTGATATTTAATAACTTGAAAAATGTTAATACAGAATTAATTATCCATTTTTAAAGATAGGTCTGTACAAATACAAAACCCGACATCCTCATTAAACCTTTTATACACCCGAAACTCATACCTACTCATACATACTGAACTTACCTAGAAATTTGATATGCGTTTTTATAATCTTATTAATTAACACAAAAGTTATGGCCAGAAAACGAGTTTTTTGGCCTAAAATTGTTGAACTTTGATGCCAAATATCTCGAAAACAAATGATCTTTGAAGTAAATATGGGATACTATATTGCTTAAAGCCGTTGTTGTTAATATAATAAGCTACAAAAAACATTAGAAAACTAAGGGATTCTGATCGAAGGTCATTGGCGTATGGGAGCCCCTTAAGAATTATAACTAGTCAAAGTTACTGTTGACTGACTGACTGACTGACCCATCATCAAAACTTTAAGGCACTTCTAGCAGACATAGAGCTTCAAATTAGAGGGGTCGTTACATTCAAATCTAGGGGTCAATACAATTAAGTGTTTAGTGTATAAATCAAGGAAAAACTAAAATATTTTGCAATTTCAGTCCAGTTTTCTAGATACACCAAATGCATAAATAATCGCATACAAATATACAGGATTACAAAGTTGCATTTGCAGTGAATGAGACAAAAAATGAAAAAGCAAGAATGGGACTGCATTAATAATTTGTATGTATTGATAACACAATAACCTACAAAAAGAAGTGAGATCCCATAAAAAAACATTCCATGTAAAAAAGAGGCCAAATCTCGAAACTATTCCCCCGTAAAACGTTGTGAGATTTTTAATAGAGCCAAGTCTCAGGCATTCCTATTAATCTTTATTTGTTTGCTAAATACAATTTTGTGACTTGGCAATCACACAATACTACATAGCTTTAGGTATGCAAAAATCCATAAATGCAGTAGAGTTGTGTCATTGCCAAGTTGCAGAATATTATTTAGCAAGCAAATAAAGATTAATAAGAATGCTTGAGACTTAGCTCTACGCAATATCTCACAACTTTTTACGGTTAAAGAGTTTCGAGGCTTGGCCTCTTTTTTACATGGAATGTTTTTTTTATGGGATCAAATTTACTTGAAAAATTGTGGAAAAATTTTGGTTAAAACAAGGGCGTATATAGAATGTTTAGACATGCATTCCCCTGATGTAATTTTTATAGTACGCACAAGCTTTTATTTTTTTCCAGCGTGGTCGATTGCGTAACGTTTCATACGTACATTTGTCTTCTTTTTTGTATGGGAAATGACATTTGAGTTGTCTTAGCACTCTTTTTTTTCGTTTCGTATTAGATTATGATATAACTACCTACTTGCGTATAGCAAAGCTGCGGGTTCGTATCAGAACTGTCTTATACACCCAAAACTTTCCTCTCCCTTACCAGGAGCTGATTTTACTTTTTTTGTGTTCGCGTCCAGGGCTCACAGCCGTGCATAAGGATGGGTCTTATCCAGTAATAAGACCCAGGACCGAGAGGAAAGATTTCCGGAAGATCTTTGGATCAAGTCAAGAGAGATGATGATCTGGTGACCCGGAAATATATCGAGATCGAGGAGTTGGTAGCCGAGCCAAATATCATCGGTGAAATAAAACCCCACAGACTTCGCTGCTTTGGTCATATACTGCGAACAGGATCGGGCAGTCAAGAGAGAAGACAGTACGTCAGTAGGGCGGCCCAGCCCCCCCTATTCTGTAGTTTTAAGCTCACCTCAACGCACATCCACAAATATATCTTAACACCGCAATGCGTAGTAACTAAGCGCAGGTAGAGGTCTAGTTTCGTGACGGGTGACCGGCGGGGTGAGCCGCATTAGCGCGTAGTGAATAACAGCCCAGGTATAGCTGTAAGATAGCGTGCATGCGAATCTACGTCATCTTCAAGCTGAAAGCTGGCAGAAAGTGGCGCATGATAGGGATACCTACTCGTACTACCTAAGTGGTGTGCTCTCGTTTTGGAAGTCAAAACCGTTTTTGGATAACTGACACAGTTAGTTAGTTACTAATTATTTTGGCTCACTATACAGATAAATAAAGTAACATTGACTTGGGTGCCTTTAGGCAAAATTTGGCTACATTGATATGCATTCTTCTTATAGAACCAACATTTACATCCTTTAAGTTATTTATTGTTTTTGATCGATTTCGGTAAAAAATCTAGAAGAGGTGTATTTACCACTACAACTTGTTATAATTATAACGAAAAGAAACCAATAGTAATAATGATATGAAAACATCAAAGTTTCACCAATCGACGGTAATTGTTAGTAAAGTGGCCGTCAATAGAATTTGCTAACTTATGTAAACAAACCGTCATACTGAAATTGACATTCAATGTCAATTTCAATACATTGTTTGTTCACATAGTTAGCAAATTCTATTGACGGCCACTTTAGGTATGTTGTTGCTGCATTCAATGTAATATTTTGTGTTCTAAAGTATATGTGGTGGTACGATCTTGACGCATTTGCGGTGCATTTTACGGAATTCTTATTAAAATCCAGCAGATCGGGCGTCAAGCAAATTAAAGGCGGCAGCACATTTATGTTCAAGTAGGTAATATTTATAATTAAATTAAATTATGTTGCGCTTTTGATACGACACAATATACGCGGGAACAAGGAAGCAGGGTCTTTGTGGCGCACGCGGCGCCCTCGCCTCGATGGCCCTCGACGGCGCAGCCTCGCCTTTCACGACAAAAAAGAATGTACCAACGCGGGTTTCTTCATAAAATTTTGTCGTGAGGTGGTAGAACTGCAGCAAAGATGAATGAAATTAAGAAATATTAAAATTTTGTGATACGTACGCCACGCCAGTTTAGGCGTTTTATCGAATACTCTTGGTGAAAATGTGTATTGAAATGATATCGTAGGTAGTTGCTTACTTATGTAATATATTTCGGGAAACATTACATAAGTTCGAATCCCGTTAAGGAAAATAAATATTTGTGTAATGAGCATGAATATTTATCTCCGAGTCTTGGATGTTTTCTATGTACAAGTACCTATTTATATGTATGATATATAATCGTTGTCTAGTACCCATAACACAAGCCTTATTTGAGCTTACTATGGGACTAGTTCGATTTGTGTAAGATTGTCTCCAAATATTTATTTATTTAAATTTAATCCCGGCTATAAACCATCTTCATGAAAAATGTCATCCAAATAGGTTGAGCCGTTTAAGCGTGATTGAGTAATAAACAATTAAACATCTAAATATCCAAACTTTCGCATTTATAATATTAGTCGGATAGGATTATGATTATGAAGCATCATGGGCGTCTGTTCTGCGAAACAATGGTAGATTTATTACAAGGCTGTTGTTGGGTGCCTGTCGTATCGCATAAAGTTGATCGTCCTAAAAAATTTTGGCCGAGAATGTTTGGCATAATGTTGAGTGGCTTACTACTTATTTAGCCTATTCATTTTTGCGCATACACATGTAAAAGTTCTAAAGTATGATTTTCCTAATATTGATTACTCGAACTTCGAATTACCTACCTAAAAAGTAATAGTCCTAATTTTCATTGTCATAGTAATTATTTTGCCTATTATTAAATTAGCTAAAACCTATACTATTTTTTTCCTAAATTTTATACTATTTTTAAACTCTGAGCAGACCCGACCTACATCTAGATAAATAAGATAGGTTCATTAGTTGCCTTTTGTCCCTCAGAGCAGAAATAGGGTCTCCGCGAAGCGGGGCTCCGTCGACATGAGGGCGGGTCATAGGTTATTCAAGTATTAGGCAATTCTCAGCAGAGACAACCTTTATTTACATCAATTAGATAAGTTCGTTAGTTGCCTTCTGTCCCTCAGAGCAGAAATAGACACCCCGCGCAGCGGGGTGGCGTCGACTCGCCGCACGGCTATCAAACAACACACACAAGCGAACTCTGTTTTAGGTCGGTTAAGTTAGGGTTCACTTGTGTCCCTCAGACCATAAATAGGGGCCCCGCGAAGCGGGGCTCTGTCGACATGAGGGCGGGGTCATAAGTAATTTATATATAATATAATATTCAGGCAATTCTGACCAGATCCAACCTGCATTTATAGATTCGGACAGTAAATATTTAGGACAATCGATATATATGCGTAACAAAATGTATGCACAATATTTTTAGAATATTAAATATTAGTAACATCAAAGTTATGCACATCAATCATTCTAAAAAAAAAACTGTGACACAATAAACATTCGGACAATAAATATTTAGGACAATAGATATTAGGAACAACAATTTCGGCAAATAAAAAATATGCACAACAATGTTTATGCCATACGTTATTCGGCTTAAAGTTGGTATGCGACAAAATAGTAAGACCAACAATTTTATGCCACCCGATATAGACCCCTGTTGTCTTATAAGGACAATTCTGTATCTTGAACGTATTTTACCCTATAAATGCTAGATCGACCTAAAGTCCACCACTTAATTTATGGCAGACGGACGAACATTCTCTAAGTAGGGATTTTATGAAATTCATTGGATTTCTCGTGGAGGGGTGAAACGGTAAATCTCCAGCAAGCCTGCGGGTTTAAGCCTAGAAATGAAATGATATAAATGGCGCTTCCCAGATTTTCTTTGAAGCAGGTGCGTCTGCTTTACTTAGACGGTTAAGTAAGGGGTCACATTTAACTGAGATGTACTCTAAAACCTCCTTAATTAAAACAGAGCTACGCTTAAAATATTTGTTAGGTTTTAGAACCACTAATATTTCAATTTTAATTTTAAGAATGTATGAAAGGTACTTCGTGTTTAACGATCAGTTTATACCTACATTTAATAAACTGATGACAACTAGGCTAAAGTTGGAACCAGAAGCTTCCCAATGCGTTTAATATTAGTCCCTTTTAAGCATTTCAAAGCCGAGTTTGCCTGCTAGTTGTATAAAATAGAATATTGCAGTTAACCAGAAAGTCTCAGTTTAAAACAAAGTTTCACTAAAGCGGACTATTTTCATGTGCCAGGTTTAAACTGATCCCTAGAGTAATACCTAGGTAGGTAGAGGTAAATCAGCGTGAGTTGTTTTGTGCGCAAAATTGCAGCTTAAAACTTCCTCCTTTGGCCTAGTTAGAAAACCGCTGTTTTATATTGATTTTGTAACGACGAAAGTCTTATATTTAGAGTAACTCGTAAATCTTTGTAATGAAGTGTCCTTCTCTGTTTCATATTGCCGTGATTTAATTAGCAATACATTAATATAAAAGAGGCCTGTCAAAGCGAACGGAAGATAAAAAGCTGGCTAAATATTTTAAACACAAAAAGAGGGTTATTTTTCAAGGGAAAGAAAAGGCCTCATTAGCAGGAAAGGAAATTGCGCTTCCCGAAGAGGAAACTAAAATAAGGTCAAAATGTTAGCTATCTGCTACGAGCTTTTTGTCTCAACCAAATATATTGTGCGGCTCACTAATTTTCCTACAGATACGATCTGATGACGTTCTTGTCTAAAGATCTTTACGACAACGATATCATTTTTAGTAATCAAAATTCAATAGTACTCGTATACAAGACGTCATGTTGTGCCTGTTACTTATATTTTATCAATATTACCTATACTCCTACCAATGTGGTTTGGATTGTAACTCTACTGAGTGAATTACTCAAGAGCAATTTGGTACGAAGTAACGTCTTATCTATAGCAGAGATAAAGGAAAAAATAAATTTTACGGAATCTTCGACTCGCACTTAGCCTGTTTTTTTTTTATAGTAAAGCCAACGAGAGGAGATAATACGTAACTTTATCCTTATCTGATACGTCAATATTAGTATCTCGCTTCTTTTCTCTCTCATGACATTATGTAGTACGAGTATATATAGTTTCGTTGGCTGAACTTTATAACATTTTTATTACCCTTTTCACGGAACAAATTATTAAATTAAATATTTTTCACTTCTCATGCTCTAAAAGTTCGTCTTTATGTCGTGCGTAGGCGACATAAAGTCGCTTTTTATGCTCTAGAGCATAAAGTAAAATCTTCGTCGAAGACCAAGGCAATCGCTGCAACAGCCACACAAACATCTTTAACTTCATACAACAACCTCTTTATTTTATTTCGTTTCGTTCGTATTCTAAGACCAAGGCAAAGATATCAACAGCCAAAGTACACAATAAAACGTCATGAAATAAACTTATAATTTGTATTTCGTCTCATTTATTATTTTTTATATTTGTTTATTTTTCAATTTAGTAGATCAGTATAGTATTTAAGCCATAACAACAACTTATCATAGTTATAAAAAGAAAATGTTTTTATAACTGAGCAGTATGTAACGACCTTAAGTCAGGTGTCACGTCCCTACAGAAAAAAAAAGAAAAAAAAAGTTAATTGGCGGGAACCATAATTATTTTTTCATTGTAATATTTGTGTTACAACTTGAAATTGTTTTTTGATTAACGATAAATAATGTCGTCAAGCGAAGAGGAAATAACACTCACTCCTAACACTTTAATGGAGCGGCACGCGGAAAACGTCGTTGAACAGATATTGCCGTCGAAATCTAAGCGAATTTATCTTACCGCTTATGAAAATTTCATGCGTTGGAGGGCGGAAAAACAAGTGAATAGTTTCTCAGAGAGCGTTTTCTTAACGTATTTCAACGAATTATCTAAGAAGTTTAAGCCGTCTACACTATGGAGTGTGTATTCTATGCTCAAGACTACGCTGCAGATGAAAAACGACGTGCATATAAAAACCTACGTGAAGCTCACATGTTACCCGAAAAGGCTTTCCACTGGGCACAAAAGTGTAAAATCCAGGGTTTTCAATGCGAATCAAATCGAAACATTCTTAAAGACCGCTCCGGATGTAAGATATTTGGCTGCAAAAGTACGTAAAACTCTACATTGTTAAACAGCAATTTAATATTGTACAATAATTCATTACCTAGTACTTATATTAGTGTGCAACGTTGTAATAATGATTACTATTTTAATTGTAGGTGGCGCTCATATATGGAATCAGTGGTGCATGTCGAGGTATAGAACTTATCAACATTACTGTGGATGACGTGAAAACGGACACTCAGTTGCAGGCTATAAACTTACCTGACACAAAAACAAATAAAGAAAGAACATTCGTCGTCAAAGGCGAATACTTAAATATAGTTAGAAAGTATCAAGCCCTACGTCCAGAAAATGTGGCAACGAAACGGTTTTTCCTTAATTATCAAAACGGGAAATGTACACGGCAACCCATAGGACGCAATAAATTCGCTGCAATGCCAAAGGAGATAGCAGCCTTTCTCAAATTAGAAAACCCTGAAAAGTACACAGGCCATTGCTTTCGACGAACTTCAGCTACGCTGTTAGCCGATTCTGGAGCAAATCTCACAACATTAAAGCGACATGGCGGCTGGAAGTCTGACCAAGTGGCAGAGGGCTATATTGAGGAATCCATAGAACAAAAAGCTAAAATTACCGACTTGATTACCGAAGGAATCGACATAGTCCCAAATGAACCAGGCCCATCTAGTGCTAACTTACCATTGGAACAGAGCTTAAATGGTAATCCCGTTCCTTCAAAAGAACCTGAAGTTGACAATATGCCAAATATCGCATCACAAATACAATCTAATACAACATTAAATATGCCAGGAAAAACGATTACTTTAAATATTTCTCATTGCTCTAATGTAACTTTCAATTTTAATTAAATTAGCATTTACTATATTTACATGTTGCTGTTTCATTTCCTCGCAATCGAAGTGAAAAGTAGAGTGTACAACTCGTCCATAAAACCCATTTTACACTCGACTTTATATCTATCCTCGCTCGCAAGCTCGCTCGGATGGATAAACGTCTCGAGTAAAATGGTGCGTTTTATGCACTTGTTGTACAATCTACTATTTGTTTCGTGTTATTTTTAACGAGGAAGTTACCCCGATCATTTTATAAACGATATGATACAGAGAAAGAATATAATGGAAAAACAAACCATCTTTGACACAACAACTATACAACTTGCGTCACTGTCCTCGTAGCTCAGTTGGTAGAGCAGTCTAGCGTTAATAGAAAGGTCGCAGGTTCGAATCCTGTCGGGGGCTACAGACGAAGATGGTTTGTTTTTCCATTATATTATTTCTCTGTTTCATATCGTTTAACATTTTTATTATTAAGTAGGTATTCGTATCGTGTTTATTTTATCTTAGTCACTGCGGCAGCTACGAGCGCTACGCCGTAGCTGACGCAGTGAATAAGCCTAATAAAGGCGCTACTTTTCACCGATTTGGTGAAAAGTAGCGCCGTCGTAGTACAATCTGCCTATCCCTCTTGCTATCTCCAAGGTGTTCTTCACCCTAACGCGGTTGACAATGACATGTATCGAACCGCGGCCGGGGTTGTTGTGGTATGTACTTCGAAAACACGCAAACGTGACGATCCTAACTAGACGAAAGAGCGCTATTCGGTAAAACGGCTTTTATAGACTTAAGACCTGCTGTTACTAATGTCTGGATGCACTGAATGAGTAAAACAAATTCGTTCAAACATTTCTTACCTTCCTAAGAAACGCCTCATTGCAGGTCTGGGCAGTACCTTTCCAGTGGTAATGTCTATATCTGACGTTGCCGAGTAGCCTCGTGCCATGCAGAATAGACACCTCGTAGACTATGCGGCGAATGTTGAGCACATCAGTACGCTTCTTGTACTTGTTTAGTTTCCTCCGCCGCACCATACGTTCGTCGGGCTCGGAATATTCGCCTGTACTCGTGAGACCCTCCTCGGCGGCCCAGGCACTTAGCACGCTCTCAATAAAACTGAACAACTGCTGAACATTGGGTTCTAATTTACTAGGTATGTACAGATAAGGCGAAACGGTTTTCTTCGGCACAATAGGCTTCTCTTCAGGTTCTTCGGGCGGAGGAGCGACGTCGTGATAGGGGCAATTATGAACCTTATGGTGGTGGTGATGATGGTGATGTTTCGTTTTTCGCTTAGGCTCCTTCTTCACTATGCTGCCGCCGCCCTCGCTTTTGTCTGCAGTCTCGCCGCCGCTCGAGTGCGAATCACCGCTACGTTCCCTGCGCGGCTTCGGCTTGCCGTTAGATGTGAGCGCGGCAAGCGCACCCGCGGCCAGGCAGCAATGATGCGCTACGCAGCAAAAGCGAGCGTCACCTTTGCGGAGGCCCGTATGAGCCTTGTGGCAGAAGGAGACGTCGGGGATCCTCGCTCCGAGAGCCGCCAAGTGCGCCCTGTCGGCACAGACTTGCATGAGCAGGTTCTCACCGAAGTGCACAGTCTTGTGGCGGCGGCGTCGGAGGTGCATGACGGTGTCGCTGCCGGCCAGCGATGGCGGCGCGGACACGGAGGCGGGCTTGCCGCGGGGCTCCGGCGCGCGCGCGCATCGAGGCGGCGGCGCGCGATGCGTCTCCACCATCATTGGCGAGGAGCGGCGGCAGCGGAGGCCAGGCGTCACCTCATGTCGCGCCGGCTCCCGCCGACACCTGCCTTGCCGCTCCGCTCCCTCTTCCGCGTCCGCTCCCGCCGCGACACTACCTTTGCACCCGTTATCGTCGTAATATCAACATTCTACAGTTTGGATAAGTTATCAGACATTTTTATTAGCACTTTTTTTATTGCAAATCACTTTATTTTTTGGTTATTTCCTTGATATATTGTTCATCTAATTCCTGTATCTTTTTAATATACATTAAATAGGGCACCGATTACTTTATCGATCATATTTAGTGTTTAAAAGACAATCCACTGAAACTTTCTTAATTCTTGGTTAAGCTCTAATACATTTATACTAGTACATATGAATGAGGCTATAAACTGTCGCAGACATGTTTTAAGAAACTAACTTTACTCGCTGCAAGTTATAATATTTTTACGCCCGCGAGTTGAGAAATTATTCACACGTGAACGTGCCAACTCCGTATGTTTTATGAATGCGCTGCAGTGACCGCCTAAATTATGAGTTTCCACTAAAATTTACTAAATAAAAGGATATCGTGAGTGTTTTTTTAATCTACAATAAGTAATCAGTGAGTGACCGGTTCAGATATCAAGATATTGCGTTGACTCCAGACTTAAAAAAAGTGTAAATAACTTTTTTTTTCTTTTAGACATTTGTACTCACAGACAAACACCAAACTTATGACCAAAACAGCGTCATCACAATAAATTCATGAATAAACGTAAGCAGCCGAGAGCATACCTACCTTTAAAAGCAACTCAGTGTTTTGCACAAAACGTCTCACAGATTAAAGTCCCATTCGAGTGGATTGGTACTCATGGTTAATGCAGCGTGTTTAGCCCCTGTACTCGACCATGCTACAAGTTTATAACGTACCTGTTTGTGATCAAAAGGTTTACCTATTCCCAACTCTGTCTAGCAACGGAGATTAATTCAGGTTGTTAAGCTTAGCTTACAGCTCTGCTGAATATAAAAAATAAAGCGGTCTGAACTAACTAATCATTAGTATTCCATGACATGGCAGAGTATGTCATTTTCCTTGTCATTTGTTTATGTTTTATACGAGTATATTAAGTACGTATGTATATGCGTGTCACAAATAAATACCTGAATCTAACCTTTTTCATTAAAATCATAAACTAATTCCTGATCAATGTGCCGGCTTAATCAAATTAAACGTGTAATTTTGCAATATTTCACGTCCAGTAATCACAAATGAGGTCGCACAGCTCAAACAATAATGAACCAATACATCAACAACTACGGAACAATCTAAACGCTCATTGTATTCACGCATTGGGTTTAAAATTTAATACAGATTTTGAAGTATGACATCTGTATCTAGGCGGCGATTTTAACTCGATAAGAACGTATTCGAGGCTAAATAAACGGTTGAATAATATTACCGTATCGTCGAGATAAATGTCCGACTCAGCGAATCGGAAAGAGCGTGCACCGATATAGCCAAAGAAAAATGTACACTTAAAACTGTGTCCCGAAGTAATCGGCCTGCAACTGAAGTGGGTTGTTCTGCAGCAGACTTTAACAAGCTGCCAGAACGAAGCTTAAAAAATTGACAATAGAACCACCCCGTATCTATAATTGAGTGAAATTCTCCGCATTTCAAAGACGTAGCAATTAGAACTGCAGTCGCGATCGTAACTAGAAGTAAATAATAGCACGGTTGCGAAAACAAAGTTGTTTGCAGTTCAAAGAGATGTCTTACTTTGGATCTTAGCCGAGTTAAGATGAGAATGAATAGTCTGTAAGTCAGATTTACGGTGAGAATGGCGTATCTTTTGTAGTTTCCTCGCGTTTTAATTACGCTAATAGCAGACGCGAACTCTCGTGAGTTAAAAAGTAGAACGCGATGCACTGAGACGGCACGGCATCGCATTTGGTCCATCACGGGCATGTGTCACCGAACACTGCGGTGCAGCCGGCTTCGGCGTCAGCGCGTGCAGCGCTCGCCTATTGCCCGGAGATGAATATGTAATCGCTGTAATTACTGTTTCAATACTGCCGCATACTAAATGACGGTTAACGGCTCGGTTGCTGTTCCGCGCTGACATACACGTACCGCTCTAAAATGTGACACTATGCTAATCGCAAGCTTAATGTTATGTATATTTTAACAAGGAACATAAAACACCGAAACCACGCCCCAAATAATCTAGGTGATTTTTGTAGTTAATTAATCACAACAACAAATCCTAATAGCAAAGTTGTGGGATTAATGATGTACCTACTTAAGAGTGAAAATTTCACTTCTGGTTTGGGCAGATATTACAAACATGCTTATCTGTAGGTAAACATGACAGCGACAAGAAGTTTGGATAAAGTTTGAGAGGCTCGAGTCTGGTCCAATTATCAAGGCTCATTATGATTTTAAATAACTCTAATAATGGTGGCATAAATTTGAAAGCTTTTTAATTATACACATCAGCAAGAGAACAGTGAGGCGGGCCGAGCGGCGGATGTTAATTTCCACCGTCTGATAGACAATAAGTAAATTATCTCTGGAAATTCATCCTAAACTGACATTTGAGCGTTGATTTGGGTGAAATGGAAAAGTTAACATAAAATGAGAGTTTAACACTCTCACTGCGTAGGAGCCCACCCAGCGGGCGCCTACGCCGTAAGCGCTTTCCGCTACATACGACGAAAACCACGGGGTCAGCTACGATAGTAGCGCGTAGCGATTCTTGGGAGTGAATGTGTTAAAATGAAAAGTACACAGCGAAGAAATCCTTTTAGTGTGCAGATAAATTGTACTCGCTCGCGTGCGTGGCCTCTCCAAGTTAATGCACATTTTGTGTGTCGGGGAAATTAATGGCCCTCTTTTATTTTCGTGTTGGGGAAATGTTTGTGCTGCATTATTGACATTTTTCTTGCGTGAAGTAATGCAGCCTAGAGAGCGGCGTTAGTGCCGCCGAGTACCAGCACTTAAAAGGATTTTTGGCGAAAGGTGGACTTGTGCAAATAGTTTGCCCAAAAGGCAATGTATAGAATTTATGGAATTCTTCATCATAACACAAAGCGAATTCTATCGCTGATCCCATAAAGTATTACGGTTTTAATTATTATGAATGTGAACTTTATTTTCTATTTTACTTTTGCTTTACAGTGTAGATTTTAATAAAAAAATAACGCCCTAAACTTGACAATCTTTAAATCAGACAATCATTAAGCACACAATTTTTAGTCACATTTTTGCTTTTTAGGGTTCCGTAGCCAAATGGCAAAAAACGGAACCCTTATAGATTCGTCATGCCTGTCTGTCTGTCCGTCCGTATGTCACAGGCATTTTACTCGAAAACTATAAGGTGTATTTGAATAAAATTTTCAGGATAGGTGTATTTTGTTAACCGCTACATTGTTTTGTAACTAAAATACTAAAAAAAAAAATCCACTCTCACTCCATACATAAAACTGAAAGTCAAAAATGTTTTTTTTCATTGCAAGCCAAATTGTGGCACATCAATCGATAGGCCTTTCAAAATAAATATAAGGTTTCTCAGCAATTTTTTTGATTAAGTGAATAGAGTCGGAGATAATCTCCTCGAAAGTCACTAAAATTGTGTCCCCCCCCCTCTAATTTTTGAACAGTGTATTTTAAAAATATGAAAAAAAACATTCTCATAGGTCTTACTAAATTCTCTCAGCGAAAATTGTTTTGAACAAGATCGGTTCAAAGGTTTTTGAGATATTTCTAAAAATCTGCCTTCCTTAAAGAAAAGGACGTAAGTGCCATAAGATTTCAGTAACGATACGACCTTTTTAATAGGCACGGAACCCTCGTTGTGCGTGGTCCGACACCCGGCCGTTTTTTTTTTTGGTTTTTTTTGAACGATTTTTCGCGCTCTACAGCACAACTGAGGCTTGCACGATTTTTTTGTAATTTTGCCAAGTTAAGGGTTAAAACAAGGTTTCTATGAATTTTACCAAACAATAGAAAACTTCCATGGGATTACATTTCAAGTGTCGCTCTTTTCGAAAACGAAAATGATTTGAAATTGCTACCTAAATCTTGTTTTGGGTTCTTTTCATATGTTCGGTTATTTTTTTTTATAGAGTATGTTACTGAAGTTAAATGAGTTGTTGGTATTAGTTACTTCTCACAGTCATATGATTTCATGAATCATACATTATTGCAACTTTTTACAACATTTTTTAAATAAAAATAATACTAAAACCCCAGACTAGAAAAAGCAAAGCACTATTTAGCACGAGTGGGTCTGCTATTTTGCTGTCGACTTGACACTACGCTGAAATAAAGTAAAACTCTTTTGCAACCCACGATATCTATTAGAAATTGCGTTAAAACTTGCTACATTATCTGATTGAAAGAAATTTAATTCGTTATCAAGTAAGTATCAAAAAGATCAAAACATAAAGTAGCTCTATTAAATATAATAATTATATAGTACAATTCGTACAGTTGCCATCGGATAGGCCAAAGTGCTCACAAAGATCTGAACAAATCTCTATTGTCGAGGCATTAGAGACGTGTTCAGATATTTGTGAGCACTTTAGCTGCTCCGATATATTTGATGGCGACTGTACCTATAATGTATTATCTGTTCACAACTAATGGACACACATAAGTTAACGAGATTCGTTCGTAGGTTTTCCTGCTAATACAAATTATGTGTGAGGGAGTGAAATTAAGTTAAGCCTTTATTTCGGATAACTAAGATTTCACGAATAAGATTTCAATAACAGCAATCAGATGTCGTATCATATGGTTTAAACGTACGGTGTTTACGATTAACCATCAGCAAATGTTAGGTAATTACTAAATCACCCGTATTAAAGTTAGTAGCCCAGGTATTTAGATTTGAAAATTTGTAAGTGTACGTGAGTACCAATGACATACATAATAGGAGTGGTAAACAGTTACGCTGATCAGTTTAATCGACGAATCAGTAAAATAGTATCTCTGCAGCATACTTGAATTCAATGCTCCAATCTGGACACACATGATACCCAAATTACCAACAACACAAATCTGAATAGAAAAGGCAGAGGCACAAATGGCCAAACTAAATAAGAAACACACTTCAAACGATAGAAAGGCAATCCCCAAAGTAGAGATAGATGGGATCTGTGTAGTGAAGCCAAGACCGGCTCGGTATCTATAGGCACATGCAATTTGGGACCCCGTACAAAGTGATTACTTATCGCATGTCGAGATGGCTACGGCATCTGGGTACGAAATAGGGTTACCTATAACTTATTCCATTTACCACACGTGAGCGTAAACTACCTGAAATTGTTTGGCTCGTTAATTTGAGTTAATAATAATTTGAGTTAAAAATGTATCGTATGCCGTGATTGTGAACATTGATTGTAAAATAAATGGTATCAGTTACTAAGATACATAATGTAGCAATTATTTATTAATTAGCAAAACTAATCGACGTATTTTGAGAATGACCAGACGCTGATAATAGTTTTTACTTTGTTCAATGAGAAATATTTTTGAACCTAGGTATTTTTCATAAAATATAGCGTGAATCATGATAGTTAACTAACCCATTCAACGTCAGTGATTCACATTATGAGTCATGTCTCTACGAGCGATTTCAACTTCAAAGTGGAAAATGCTGATATGCGCTACAGCGTAGCGAACGTAGCCTACGTAGCGTTGCTTGGCCTCAAATGGATCAAATTTTATATGTAGGGTTATTAAGAACGGGCTTTGAATTTAAAGTTTTAATTTGCGTTGTAATGCCTGATATCAAATACAGCCTTAACTCGGCTCGTATTTAATTGCAATCACGCGCTGAATGTGTGAGCCCGATAGCAATTAGCGAGAGGTAACAATAGATAACAGCAAATAAAATAAATGCTACATATATAAGTTCGAAGCTCACAGTAGGTACAACGGATCAAGTAAGCAATTACGGATTCGGAATGAGTCACCGCAACGGGATGTATTCATCCAGGCGTCCTGCATTGCGCCAAATTCCAATCGGATTGTTGTTCTATTTGTTCTTTTTAATTGGAACAGTAGCCTTTGACAGATCCGACATTGTTACAATTGACACCTCCTTTCCTCTCACCTTAACGTAGGTATACAAACGTACTTCTAGAGATTAAATACTCCTAAATTAACGCTTAACTCGTAACTTAATCTAAATGATTCAGTGGATTGTCTTCCTAACACTAAGTGAAATCTATCGCAGATCTAACAAAGTATTTTGTTTTAAATTATTATGAATGTTACCATTTGACAGCTGACAGTAAGATTTACGAAGGCACTTCAATTGTATTCTGATAAGGAAACGCTAAACCTGCTCCGACGTGGTATCGCCGCAAGGATAGGCGTACACATCACTGTAGCGCGACAGGCGGCGACGGCCTGAGTCGAATGTGCATCAATCGGCGTCGTCCGGTCATCGCCGCAGGCGGAGGCGAGTCGCGAGTCGGTTTAAGTTTATAAATAAATAAGTTTTTTCAGTTACATAACCAAGCACTGAGTACACAATGGGACGCCCCAACGCCCCGGCGGCCCTCGCTGCGACTGCCAGCACGCGTCGACGGAGGGTGGTCGCGATCGTCAAACTTCGTTACGATTCGGAGCAGAACGATCGTATGTCCTCGGGCGAGCTCGGAGCACGCGCGCCTGCGGGCGGCGCCGCCGCTGGCCCCGCGTCCCGCCTACCACTGAACCAAGCAGCATTTAATTTATTTCCAACTAGCTTTCTGCCTTGTGGTACCGTCCACGGTTTGGTGGTTTTTCTTAGACGTTGCGTTATCAAATAAATATCGACTACAGTCATTCAAAAGTATATAGATACATTATAATTTTCAGACACCTAATAATTGTTTAAAAATGTTCAGCATGAAACGAATTAGCGACCAAAAATAAACTTCCTCGAACAAAAAGAAGTAAATTGGGGTACGAGTTGGGTTAGGTTATGTTTTATGTAAGTAATTACGTACAATGATACATTATAGTGTATCCACTTTACAGATTTAGGTAAGTGTCAAGGAAAGTCGGCAAGCCATTGGTCCAAGTTATACAAGCATCCGTCTTTCACCAAAAAAAAGTGTCTTAATATATTATTTATCGTTGTCGAATCGACGATTATGTGTGATGTTTATTTAAACACATGTATTTTTATATATTATATACAACGTCCACAGAAATCGGATTTGAAATGTATACATATATGTCAAACCAAGTTTAATTGATGTGAGAGGTATGCCAAATTGAATGTTGAATTAGAGCTGCTCATTTCAAATTACAGCGATCTACCTTGTAAAGGTCACAAAGTTGTAATTAACAAACAATACGGCATTATAAATTACCAATTTGTGTACCGGGAAATGTTAAAACTTTATCAATAACATAAATCTAGGGTAACTTCGTAAAGCCGCGTTAGAGTAGGCAAATAAAGTAGATATAACTGCGCTGGCTGAGTTTTCTCTCTGGTATAATCGAATTACACAGTATGACATAGCGAAGCAATATCTATCGCGCTAGTGCCGTGCGAACCTAGGGTATTCGACTTACAAAATGTTACCTATACCCGGCATTTCAAAGGGATCATATCCAATCACAGAAATATGAAACAAAAATGATATCCTAGAGATATATTATATCGTCTGACAATTATGACGGATATGTATATCGCGACCTAGCGTTTTACAATACGCTATCTGTAAACATGCACTTGGATTAAGGTCGGATCGGAGCATCTACGGTGGTTATTTACTTTGCGAGATTACTAGGACACGCCATGGGGTATTGATTGATGTCATTTTTCCGTTTTTCGATAATATTTTAGTACCGGCAGTGATAGTCGTCCATCATATTTAATCGTCGGAGATATATTATGAGAATATATGTGTCGTCGTTACTACAGACGTGATTATCAATCTCGTAAGTGTATTTTTAGAAAACGTCGCTATAGTAACGAAAAAGTCGTGAGGTCGTATTTAAAGTATAGGGAAAAGTTTAGTAATTAAAAACGGTTCGCTCCATTTTATTAATTGAATGAGTTGATTATCTCAAAAAGAAGCCGTGTAACAAAAACCGTCCAGATAACTCCAAAATATACGTAATGGACGCGTGTGTAATGGATTGATTCAGAGGACGAGGATTAATTAGACTCGGCGGCACTTAATGGATGATTCACAGTGTTCCGTACTTGCTCACCGGGTTTTTCATACGTTCGCCCGTCCCGGGCCAACAAACGGACAATCGACAAAACTGCGTAAGAAGCAGCATAATGATGTCAATAATGAATAGGCAAAATGTGTGACTGTGACAAATACTTTGTTTAGTCCGCTCCGGCGTCGGCCCGGGCACATACTGTGCACCATCCTTAAATCGTCGGCACTCATGACGCGCGTATCACTGATTCAGTAAGAGCTCAATATCAATTAATTCTCGCTCGTGAGCACCAAATGGAAGATAATTGCAGTTTTTAGGGAACCGTTTAAGTGGAAACCTCATCAAAGCGCCAATTTGTGCCCGCTTTGTCGATTACACTGTGTTCAGTCATTATAATGGTGGCGCAAATTTCGTAATTATTGTGATAACTTCATTTAATCTTAAACTTAGGGCTATGTATGAAGACTTATAGCGTAATTACCTAGCACAAAAGTAAAAAAAAAGTAAAAGTAAAAGGTTTGGATATCTCCAATAAACCAGGATTTATACAAGCATAAGTTTGTGTGTTTTGTTAAGTTTACTTCCTGTTCGAAGTAGAAAAGTCATAACTTCATCTTCATAGGCAAAAAAGTAGAGGTCACAAACCCGGTTTCACCGAAATCGAAAACACTGCGAAAACCGGATTTACTGCCAATAGTAAATACCGGATTTAAATTTTATTTAAACCGGCGTTTCGAGTATTTCGATTTTAGACTTTTACATAAATACATAGTATAATTATTTTGGTGTAAATGAGCTTACTTTCATACTTAGGACACATAATTGCTTAAATAAACAGCTTCCGATGTATTATAATTGTAAGATAAGAATCAGCGAATGCCAATTTAGGGAAGAGCTTTTTAAGACTCAGGATTAGTGGATTAATTCTTTAAACACAATGTTTAAAGAAATTATTTCACAAAATTGAAATAAAATCACCGGAAAACCTGGAAACCTGGTTTTGTTGCTATGTAGAAACAAAAAACCCGGTTTACTGAACTTCGGGCGGTTTTGTGACCTCTACAAAAAAGTACTAAGTAATGTTTTTTTTTATTTTTGTCTTGGATGTGTGCCTGTAGTTATTATCATGGGAAGAAAAATCATATTTTCTTTTTGTTTCAAGTTAGTAAGTTAAAAATACTTAAGATGAAACATATGCTATATTTTGTTAGTTCGTGATTTTTATTAATATTAGTACTTTGACCAATTAAATAAACCACCTATTTGTGCTTCTTCAAGTTCCTAGACCAATTAGTAATAGAAGCATTTGTGAGTACATAAGGTGTTTTTAGGGTTCCGTAGCCAAATGGCAAAAAACAGAACCCTTATGGATTCGTCATGTCTGTCTGTCTGTCTGTCCGTCCGTATGTCACAGGCATTTTACTCGAAAACAATAAGGTGTATTTAAATAAAATAAAATTAATAAAAAAATTTTTTTTAGCGGTGCACTCCATACATAAAACTGAAAGTCAATTTTTTTTTTCATTGCAAGCCCACGTGTGGCACATCAATCGATAGGCCTTTCAAAATAAATATAAGGTTTCTCAGCATTTTTTTGATTAAGTGAATAGAGTCGGAGATAATCGCCTCGAAAGTCACTAAAATTGTGTCCCCCCCCCTCTAATTTTTGAACCGTGTATTTTAAAAATATGAAAAAAAACATGCTCATAGGGCTTATTAAATTCTTTCAGCGAAAATTGTTTTGAACAAGATCGGCTCAAAGGTTTTTGAGATATTTCTAAAAAAACGGCCTTCCTTAAATAAAAGGACGTAAGTGCCATTAGATTTCAGTAATGATACGACCTTTTTAATAGGCATGGAACCCTCGTTGTGCGTGGTCCGACACGTACTTGGCCGCTTTTTTTCTTAAATGCTATAGTGAAAAGTTAACACAAAAAACATAAGAACACAAGTGCACACTTGTGTTCTTCTTTCTTTGAAACGGTTTTATCTAATATTATTTTTAAGAAGCAGAACCTTTTTTTTTTAAAAAGATTACTAACAAAATTTAGTTGCATTAAAATTCTACATTTTATCTTTAATTATAATCACAACTTTCAGCTTTGTTGTTTGAAATAAAATCAATTGAACGGAAGTATAAAGTTTTTTTTATTTATCTCCAATCTTACTTTTTGTCACTCATGGTTTTTCTCCTTGAAGGGGCCGACTAATGTATTATTTAATTATGTTTAACATGTTTCAGGTAACCCGTACAGCCAAATTCATAAATATATATGCGTTCCCAAAGGTTCAAAAATATCCGACCAACCTTATGCCTTTAACAATAAAATCGTGTTCATATATTTTTGATCACTTTGCCCGTGCACATATTTTCAAATTCGACTGTACAGCACCAACCACGACACACATCACATACGTCAGAGCGCTCCGGGTGCTTTCCGCTACATATGGAGTTTAAGCAGCTACGGACTACGACGTAGCGCTACGAGCGTAGCATAGCCGTGAACAAGTTTGTTTCATTGTAAATATGCATTGTATCTTTATGACTACGGAAAATCAGCCACATACTGTTGATAACTTTTAAACCTCTCTCAAAGATATATTGCAAGTTGGGATAAACCTCTTACAGGGCTGGTTGGTTAAAACTACAAAAAAGATTATGCATTTTACACATCTTTCTACATTTTATTGTAGTCCACTGTAGCTGTACCTACGTTGTTTACCTTGTAACAACATGACATAAGAAAATGTTCATTCATTTTTATTACAAAATTACGGGATTGCACACAAATTCGTTTTAAGGTTATGTTAATAACGCTGCGGTTGTAACTTTTACGCGCATTAAAATTTTGCCGTCTACGTAAAACGTAAGCATGAATGTTCGGCTAATGTTGTGGCTGTCCGTAAAGCTGAGTGTTCCCTGCGTTAATTTGCGCCGATAAAAGTTAACGCCCATTATGGTCTCTGTTCTTGTTAGATTGCGATTCCTAACTCGTTCATTCAACTTGTTTGCGTTTCATCTTAGTTATTAATGTTGTTGTGTGTGTCTCTTACCTGTCTTGTAAAGTTTAAAATCCCAAATCGTATTTAAAGTAATTAATTCCTTCTGGCTATTAACTGACTCTTGTGTTGTGTTCCGCTATAATTGATCCTCTAAGTTTAATACAAAGCGTATTTCTCAACGCTTTAAGTTGGTGCATGGGTATCTACACAATTACGTTACACTTTGCCCTACACTATACACCTTGCAGTTGCTACAGAAACTTACTCTGCATCATCAGTATTCGGATAAATGAGTAAGTAATCAATTATGCTTCCATGTAGCTCGAAGTTAAAACACGGCTGCGCTCAGAGGCATTAACCTTAACCGGGATGAGGAAGGAAAAACATGATTTCGCTGTGAGCGTGAGAATATGGGGAGAAGGCTCAGACATGTTTTTAAGATTTGAATTAAGTATGGTAACAAGCGGGTGCTCGCCTGACGTCTCGTGCTGATGGAGCGTGTGATCCGGCTGGGGACGCGAGATTGCCTGCTCGAATGCGTCCCCCCAAATCGTAACTTACGTATTTATTCAATACTCATTTCTTTATCAAATCGTTATTGATGTTTGCCGGATACCCGCGACCGTTATTGTTATATACGTACGAAAAAGTTATCCTCAAGTTATTTTAGGAACGAACGGTGAATGTTTTGTTTTGTTTATATTAAATTTGGGCTTAATGAAGCGGTGCTATTTGAATAATTCTGTTTATTTTCTTCTTTTTTCGAATTCAAGTAACTTCAGAATTATCCTGCTTTGGTTTACTTTGATCATTGTTTAGAAGGTATTTTTAAACTGTTTTGCATATCTTTGCTACACTAGATACCTCTCTACATTAAATGTATTAAAATACTAGCTTCCGTCCGCGACTTCATCTGCGTGGCCCGGCATAAAAACTATCCTGTATTTAATTCAGGCTATAAGCAATCTTCGTGCTAAATGTCATCCAGATCGTTTAAGCCGTTTAAGCGCGATTGAGTAACAAACATCCAAACTTTCGCATTTATAATATTAGTAGGATAAAATTAAGCGTCGGAGATAATAATAGTCTCCAGTAGGTTTAAGTAAAAAAAAAAACGATTGCAAGTTTTACAGAACATTGTAAACAAATAATAATCTCCTGTTCCAGAAAGTTAAACACAGGAGCTTAACAGCTCACTGCGAACTTCTAGGTATTTAAAACTGCAGTGTCCATTTACTATTTATGGCTACAAAATGGAAATTAAAGCGAGATATTTGCAATGGCGTAGAGTAGTAGCGTTGCTTAGGTCGCTTTTTTATTTACTTGGCGCCCATTGCTGTGACAAATGCAACGTTAGTACAGTCGCCATCAGACATATCGGAGCGGCCCAAGTGCTCACAAATATCTGAACACGTTTCTAATGCCTCGATAATAGAGACGTGTTCTGATATTTGTGAGCACTTTGGCCGCTCCGATATAACTGATGGCGACTGTTTGTCTGTGACATTATTTTATTGGCTCAAGCTACTTAAAGCCTAATTACCTTAAAGTTAAATTTTCGCCAGATATATTAGAAATCCTATTCCAACATTTCAGTACAAAAGAACACATAACATAGAAGTCTTAGAAGATGGATAAAGCGACCGCCGGCCATATCTAAGTGCAGGGCTTAAGCCACCCGCTAGTACGTGCGGGACGACCAGTTAATGTTAGTGTACTGGTCGGGGCCTCCTTTAGATCGCTTAAAGCGAGAGCCTTTTTCTTTAATGCATCCGAGAGATTCCTCAATAACTTTTCTTTAGCGGATATTAATCTATGTTCAGGAACGTTTTGAACGTAAGACGCTAACTTGTATAAAACATGGTTCCAAAGATTTCAAAATTCTTTGATTCCATAAATTTATTGTATCTTTCAGAATCAGAATCAGAATGTCATTTATTTTGTATCACAGGTAGTTCAATACAGATCTTACAAATAGGTCAGTTCTCTGTGACAATCATGTCTTACGACGTACAATAATTGAATAATGATTATTATTAACAATTTCATGCAAAGAATAAAATAACAATAATAATCTATTACTTATGTCAAACAATCACATACATTAATATCAAATTGTACTACAGTAGAAATGTCAGTCTCATAAATAAAAAAACAAAATTATAAAATGTCAAACAGTAATAAATAAAATTATATTGTAAAATTGTCAAATAAAAATTCATTTAAATTATAATAACATTTCTCTTTTAATAGATTATATAATTTTATCTTAAATGTTGACAGTTTTTCATCTTTGATAGACTCTGGTAATTTATGATACAATTTTGGAGCCAGGTGGAAGTACATTCAATTTATGCTTAGCTGGTCTAGGATGCTTATTAATTTGTATTTTGAAGCGACTCATGTGCTGCTTAACAAAAACGCAAGCTTCATAAATGTATATGGAGCTTAGTGTTAGCAGACCCAGCTTCTTAAACAAATGTCTACAGCTTGTTCGTTGGTTTACTTTAAACATCACTCGTACTGTTTTCTTCTGGGCTATAAACAAAGGCGCCAGTTCACAGGCGGCTGCATTGCCCCAATGCATGATACCATTCCTAAGATTAGAGGACACGTATGCATGAAATGCAGTAACAGCTGACTGTTGTGAGACTATTTCTGTCAGTTTTTTAAGACATATACATTAACGATTTATTTTTTTGCAAGGGATATTTATGTGTTGCCTCCATGTAACGTTTATATCTATTTGAACTCCTAGAAACCTAATTTCGTCTACATGCTCTATGACCTGATCATTATATTTCGCAATGACACCTGAAGGCGATATTGTTATCATTCATCCAATCTATTACACTTTTAAGCGACATATTTAAAAGATTTTCACGTGTCCTTATCATCTTTACCTTTAATTATTATGGTAGCGTCGTCAGCAAATAGAACCATTTGATCGTTAACAACCCGGGGCAGATCATTGATAGACAATATGAACAAAAGAGGCCCAAGAATACTTCCTTGGGGAACCCCATATTCTATGGCTTTCAACTTAGAAAGCCTTCCTTTCTATCCTGTGTTCATCTATGTAATTAATTTCCGTATATTGTTGTCCGTTTGTCAAGTATGATTTAATAAGAGCGTGCGCTGGACCTCGAATACCGTAGGCTAATCATTTTTGAAGGAGTGTTTTGTGACAGACGAAGTCAAATGCCTTCGATATGTCCATGAACACAGACATAACGTAACGGGTATCTTTTTGTTGAGGCACTCTGAAACTGTTTTCATCAAATCATAGATAGCTAAGTTAGTAGATCTACCCTGTCGAAAGCCATACTGTTCATCAGCTAAAAGTTGGTACTTTTCTATATTTTTTTATATAATATTGTGAATTACTCTCTCAAATATTTTTAAGAATACTGGAAGAAGAGCAACAGGTCTATAGTTTTCACAAAGGTGTTGGTCCCCCTTTTAAAAAAAAAAGGTCTTACAAGTGCCACTTTTAGTTTACAAGGGAAAATTCCATCTCTGAGCGATAAATTGATTATATGGCTAAGAGGATCCGCTAAAATTTTTGAACAGTGCTTAATCACTATAGTTGGAATGTTATCATATCATAACTTATGCTATTTGTAGATTTTAACTTCTTAATTATTTTATCAATGTCAATTGGCCTAGTTGGTGTCAAATAAATAGAGTTTAATGTGTTGCTTATATTACTCCCTGTAGTTGTAGTGGTTTTTGTAAATTTATGTTTTTTTACAAGGTCTACACGTATTGTTAAAAACATTCGCTATAGCTGTAGGTTGTGTAACAATTTCCCCATCGTGATCTATTTTAGAAATGCCTTTTGGTATATTGCACTTGTTCTGATTTATAATTTTCCAAGCCGCTTTAGTTTTATTAGCAGCATTATGTATGAATTTATTATTGTTTATCCTTTGAGACCCATCAATCACCTTTCTGAATACATTGCGGTAACATTTATACGTTGATAGTAATTTTTCACACTTTGATTTTCTACATGACATATATAGTTTTCTTTTGTATTTACTGGAAATTTTATCCCTTTTGTGAGCCAAGTTAGTTTATGTTTCGATGTCAGTTTTATTTTTTTGAATGGAAAACATATATTATAGTAGCATGTTATGTATTCAAATAAATGATTATAAGCCTCATTTACATCCCCACTTTCATAAACCTCGCCAAAAGATGTATTTTCTACTAATTGTTTAAACATATCTAAGTTAGCTCGGTCATGGGTACGCTTTAACCCTTAAATGCATAATGATGTATATATGCATCGTATATTGTATACGTTTTTTTAAATTTTATGATTTTTTTCTTTATTTTTCCCTCAATCTATACAACATGACACATCTATTTCAATTTATTAAAAAGTTATACAAAAAATCATGCATTTAAGGGTTAAGATACACCAATGTTTCATGTCGAATTGTATTTTTTATGGGAAAATTCAATATTTGTGCCAAATGATCACATAAACATAATTCCACTATTTTACTTCCGCAGTTATAAATATTGTGAGCGATGTTATCTAAGCATGAGCCACTCTGAATTCTAGTAACTTGTTTAATTTCTAATCGAAGGTTATGATTGAGCATTGTATTTTCAAAGTCCTGTGACGATCTAGTTGATTTTAAAATATCTATATTGAAATCCCCACATAAGACAATTTTTTTATTTCTATAAACTGAAAGTTTATTCAATAGTTGATTTAATTTTTCCATAAAAAAGTCAGCATTTTTGATGTTTGGTGTTCTATAGATGCATGCTATTATTAATCTATGTTCAGGTACTTTAACTCCACTACACTCAAATACTGATTTGACAGAGAGTTTTTTTATAGATGGCAAATCCTTGCAGTGAAGACCTTTTCTAGTTAGGATGCATGACCCCCCTCTTTTTTTTTGCCTACAATAATATGAGGATAATTTAAAGTTAGTTAATAAGATGTTGTTCACATCATCTTCATGGACAAAGTGTTCAGTCAAACAGATTACATCGACATAATTTCCAATATCCGCGAGATCCAGTAATGCCAACTCTAGTTCATCTTTCTTGCCCAAAAAGCTTGCTATATTTTGATGAAGGATTGTAAAATTATTTATTTTCTCTTTGTGACTCGGCTTTACTGTGATCAATTTTGTTTTTTGATTTGCTTGTACAATACGCATAAAAGTAAAGTTCTACCTATGAGCAAGCGGACTCTGGTCCCTGTAGCAAATATGGTATGACCGAGATCAACGTGGCAATGCTGTCAGCCTTCTGGGCACACTACCGCCTGGCAGCGACCTGGGGCAATTTTTTTACCTTTAGTTTTAGTTTTGTTAGTTATTTCTCTTTTTTTATAATTTAGGTATTCACATCTAACACACGATTTCTTTAGTCCATATAAAAAAATAATAGTTATTAGATAATATGATATCTATTATAAAGAATTTTCCTTCAGATTTAAAAGATCATGTAACTGAGTGTAAGACAAACTTATTTGTTTATTCCTATTTAAAGGCAATCCTTTAGCAAGTTAACTGTTAATGGTGTAACGTTTACCGTAATAGGCGGCATAAAACAAAATATCTAAGTTTGCTGTCCTATTCCAATTATTCAGACAGAAAGTTAGAAACTCGTTATATTTTACTATGAGACTGTGGGCGGTACGTAGGAGTTCATTAACATCTCACGGCACCTAACGAACTATTTATCTTACAAACTTGACAGCGAGGGCAATTCATTGTCACCTAGTGGAACATCGCATTGTGTGTGTCGCGCTGTGATGAATAGGTAAGTTAACGTGACAGGTTTACTACGTTGCATACGTGATACGTTGTAGATTGTGTCTCAAGGTAGCAAAATTATATATTTACGGCGAGAGCGGTATATTAAATCCTGAGTTTAGCGAAAGACTCTACATAGAATCCCAGGCGTAGCTATAATGCCATACCGACGTTATCTTTCTGTAGTATTGAGGCCTAATTAACGTTTTGGCAATACAGTTATCTACTATAGGCAAAATGCGGTCGAAAAAACGCCTCTTCCTGAAAAAGAGTTAATTAAAACTTTACCATCTGAAACTAGAAAACTCCACATAATCATTGAAACTCTACTCTGCGAAGAAAAAGAACATAATACTTCCCAATTGTTCATTATTTCGCCAACCACAAAAGTTTTCACTTCCATTGTTTTATGTGCTTTTCTTGTTTATTTTATTATTTAATATGTGTGTTCTGTGTGTTTGTGAATAAATATATCTTTCTTTCTTTCATTTTCTAGTATTCAAGTTTTTACGAATATTTTTTTAAATAAGAGAAGAGTCTTATTTTGGACAAGATTTTAAAGAAGTTAGATGTACTCATAAGTAATTTAATAAGAATTATGAAGCTGATAAAACAAGGTCATATTCCAGGCCCTGTGTTCCGTGCTGTTATTTAAGCCGAGTTTAATTTGCTAAGTTTTAAGTCGGTTCATCAAAACTTGGTTAGCGTAGACGGTTAGGCACGTGGATGTGATAATCACCGGTGATCTGTCAGTAAACTTAACTGGAGGTCTATTTTTGTTGCAACAATTAAATTTCAGCGGGTTTGCCGTGCTCGCTTTCACGCGCCAAGTTACGGACAAAACGAGTCCTGAAAACTAATTGATCCGATATGCTTATTTAAACTTTCACGATTTTCACACATTAACTATTTTAACAACGGGCCTTAATCGCGTTTAAATATAATTTATATATTTCGTCGTTGAAACACGCGTTGAGATGAATAAATATACACGATAAAGTCCCGTTTTGAAAGAATACAATTGAAATGCGATTAGGATACGAATATGAAGAACCAAAATTGAGGCCAAAATATAAGAAAAATATGGTGTGAAATTATATGAAAGGCACGTTAATTATAAACCTTTCCTGGCATCAAGCTTATTCATAAAATTTAATGAGTTTTGTATCACTACTCTTGTAGCCGATATTATGGTTTTCCGCTTTGTAGCTTCACATAGAACTCTCCTAGTGGGTTTTTGGCAGAGACACAACTATCTAAGTATTTTTTCAGCAATGTATAGTTCCAACCCGCAAATCGAGCAGGTATTATTTAAAATTGAAGTGCTTTTAAGCACTTTAACGAGGGCTGTGATTTGGTAAGAGCGGCGAGAGTCGCAGAGCCCCCAGGCAGCACAAAATACTTCTATATATATATTTTATACTAAACCTTAATTAACTTTTGAACTTGAGGGCGACATTAAAAAATAATAAGTTGCGAGCTAAAGAGTAAGAGGAGTTAGAAATAATTGCGCTTTTAAAAGGTGTTTAGTAATAAGTTATGAACGTGTATTTACTTTATTGAACTACTTATGTATGAACATATGCAGTGACGGTGCTATTGAAAAGGAAAATTTTAGAAATATTTGATTTGGACCCGGGATAGAAACTATGCTTTATTTTAATCCAGGTTATAAACTATCTTCGTGCAAAATTTCATCCAAATCGGTTGAGCCGTTTAAGCGTGATTGAGAAACTAATACGAGTAGGTATCCAAACATCCAAACATTCGCATTATATTCGCATATTAGTAGGATTGGCCAAGATATAAATATATCTTTTTTAGGTTGGTTCTTATTTGTAACGAGTCCATAAAGTGTCGTACATAGAAAAAAACGCGTATTTAGTGTGATAGATAGTTTAGAGCTACCTATGCATTTAAAACATGTTTTTGTAACGTACCTAAGAGAAAGAACCTGTTATGCGCACCACCAGTCCAACCAAAAATTTGGCTATATAGCCCTTAACTTTGGCAATGTGTACATGTACAGGTATGATTCGAATACATATATTTATTTATTTATTTTCATTCATGAATTCTATTGGGGCAGAGTGCTCGAACAAATTGTCGTAAATGTGGACTCGCTGGACAAAAGCACAATTTTTTTTTCAGGCAATTCAAAATTGCCGCCATAAAATTAAAGATGGCCGACGGAGGAGTTGGTTCCTATCATAACAAGTACCTGAAAAAAATTTGGTGCTTTTGTCCAGCGTGTCCACATTATCACCTGAAACTGCCCTACTATCATCACATTCTTAATTCTGAGGAACAATAAAATATCCAAATCCTTACGAAATGAGAGAGTCTAATTAAGAGATAAAGTTACATCATCTTACGTCCCTGCCTCAATACGTTGAAGATAATTGACCGAGCAAACGAACCGAGCACACGTTACAGGGGAATAATATTAACGGTTAAATGCCTTGGCTCGGGGTTTGTATGGGTGTTGGAGGCCTGGAGGAGACGTGGGCAGTGGGCGGGTTATTGGCGGCGGGCGGAATACGCAGGCGTTGGCCCCTCCCGCCCGCACCGACCGCCGCCAGCTATGATGAAGCCTGAGGGATTATTCGAGGCACTCGGGATATCATTGAGATGCGATAGAGTTTTTTACCGAACGTTACTGAAAGCTATCGGAAAATCTTTTTATGTAATAAATTAAAGTCCCCGTCACGTCTGTCGGTCTGTCCTGGCAAATCTCTCAAATGACTAAGTGAATTTAATTCTCCTTTTAAATATATTCCAGATGGAGTGCCGTAACCAAGTAGCAATAGAAGCTTAATACTTCCTGTATATACACTACGAATAATATAGATATAACATCAATATTTTGCACATTACAGAAAGCGCAGTAAGGCGTCTCGAAAGGAGTTTGTCTGTAGAGGTAGTCGTAATCTAAAATTTTCTTTAATCCATTCTTACTTCGTCGTTATCCATTCTATTCAAGTTAACAACCCAATTAAGTTCAGCATTTTGCATACTGATTACCTATTCTAGGGGTAATTCAAGAATATGAAGACAAGTTACGACAATTTAAGCACTAGACTTACGTTAATTGGGTTGCTAGACAGAACGAGTAAGGCACATGATACATGAGAGATACGCGCTTAAAAAAAATGTATTGGACTATATAATTAAGTGTGATTCTCTGTCGGTCTTAAAGAACCGGCCAAGTGCGAGTCGGACTCGCGCACAAAGGGTTCCGTACCATTATCCGTTGAATGAAAGGTAAATTGCGGTTTACGATTTATGACGAATTAAAAAAAACTACTTACTAGATCTCGTTCAAACCAATTTTCGGTGGAAGTTTGCATGCTAATGTACATCATATATTCTTTTTAGTTTTATCATTCTTTTATTTTAGAAGTTACAGGGGGGGGGGGAAACATTTTAACTCTTTGGAAGTGTCTCTCGCGCAAACTATTCAGTTTAGAAAAGAAAAATATTAGAAACCTCAATATAATTTTTGAAGACCTATCCACGACACGTATGGGTTTAATGAAAAAACAATTTTTGAGTTTCAGTTCTGAGTATGGGGAGCCCCCAAAATTTATTGTTATTTGTTTCTATTTTTGTGTGAAAATCTTAAAGCGGTTCACAAAATACATCTACTTACCAAGTTTAAACAGTATAGTTCTTATAGTGTCGGAAAAAAGTGGCTGTGACATACGGACGGACAGACAGACAGACAGACATGACAAATCCATAAGGTTTCCGTTTTTTGCCGTTTGGCTACCGGACCCTAAAAAAGCATGGATGCCACAAAGTACTGAAATTAAAATAATACTTGTTGTATTTATTCGAATTTATACAAGTGGGTCTGTGAGCTACCGTTAGAACTATTATTTTTGAATTACAAAAAAAATACTCTACAAAAAAATCTTTATAATTAACGAAGCTGCTTACAAAATTTCACAACAGTCGGTTGAGAAATGCGACCTGAGGCTCTAGTATAAGTTTTACCGAAACAAAACTTTACGATCGCGTTTGCGTTGCACACCTAAATTTGTATGGGATTTGACAGCTAAACGCAAACGCGGTCGTAACGTTTTGTTTCGGTAAACTAGAGCCTCTGTAGAGGAGATCAGCGGGAAAGCGGGATCGAATACAACTTTTTTCTTGTTTTCCATAATCCTAACTAAAATCCTCTTTTGGTCGTTTCCACAAGGTTGATATAATCGTAACAACGGATCGTAATTACTGTAAGCATATCTTTAAGGCAACATACCACTTTTGTAGATTTCCTGCTCATTTCCTTTGTTTTCTTTGTTTTGAGTGTAAAAAATGATAAGGAATAACAGCAATAGAGGATGTTGCTGAGGCGATATTTCGGCCCAAGCTGAAGCATAGAACTTCGTTCGTTTTGCTCCCTCATTCCATAAGTACCTATACATACCTTTTGATATAAGTACCTAAGTGGTTTCGTTGACTTCGGTTGTGGGTACTTTTGAGTTATCAAGTTATCATTGGTAATCATTATTACTTCTTAGAATTACAACTCAATTGCCGTTTATAGGGCATAGTGTCCGTATGAAACTTTATATATGTAGAAGTAAGTATAAATTTATTGAACTACAACTCAGACCTGTATAACACCAATTTACTAATGCGCAATTACATCTTACATATCTTCTGTTCTATCAAATCCCTGACGTGCACAAAATTTTTTTTCGCGTTAAAGAAGTACCTGTTAGTCTCATGTCCTTATAATTTGAATGAATTCTATATTATTGTTAATGATGTGTTATGAGAATTTCGCTTATTGATAATTTTAATTTATTATTTTGATGATCTTTAAAATTTATTAGTATTTACAGGTATTTTGACATTTATTATTTAAGCTTAGTGTGATGACAGCGGATATATTATTATATATATATTTTTTTTGACATTCCCTAGTAGCATTTTTGTTGGCATTTCGTTGGGCCAACTCGGTGATCAATGGCCCAACGTGGTGCCAACTTAAAATGCTACTAGGGTTGTGACTACTTTAATTATTACTATTTATATTTTGTTGTGTATGATTATTTTAGCTACGCCCTATGGGTAAAATTGTATATTCAAAATAAGGCTGAATAAATAAATAAATAATAATAATAATAATAACCACCACCTGCCTTTTCACAATTTTGAGACTTATTGTTACGGCAGGTGTCCGCTAGTCTCCTCCCATAACCCATTGGCCAGACCACCCACCATTCAACCCAATAACCCATGACCTTAGTTTCCATCGCAGCACAGTGTTGCACTGCAATAGTCTTTGCACCTGGCGGGGACCATCACCGGGTGTATCATGTTGTGCGCTCGGAGATGGTATCTGCCATGTGTATCCCTCGGTTTATATTATATTTGTTTTAAAGGGCCTCTGCACTGTTGGCTTCGGCCCCACGCATGCCTTCCAAAAGTCCGGGACCCCATGGTCCTAAGATATGGAAAAAACATACATAATAATAATAATCTCATAATCTTTTTTTTGTAAACTATCAAAATTGCGTTACCTAATCTTGCCTTCACTGGAGTCGCCACTTGTGTTAAGGCAAAAAGTGAAGAATCGGTTTTCGTAATAGATATCTTTCTCATGCCTGATCTATAAATTTGTTGTTGATAAGTAAGGTATAAAATGACAATGCAATATTCGTACATATTTCTCCATATAATTGTCCCTGATCAAGTTATTTGTGTAGCGCGTCTATTACAAATTCGCAGACGAAGGTCAAAAGTTTCAAACTCCAACAAACAACAGTTGCTTACGGTTCTTGTCTATGTCTTTACTTATGCCTAGTAAATGGCGTGAGACATCGCGTTTGGCGGTGCAATCAGAGCCTGGGTGGAGCCGCCGGGTTCCACAGTACGTGACGGGGCCAAATTTAATATAGTTAAAAGGAATAACGCAGAAAATCAAAGTGAGCCCCGTTAACTGTATTTCGCGCACGGAATGTTTTAACAATCAACTTCATTGTTTTCTCGCTCTAGATTGTATTTTTTCACACAAAAGGTTAGCCTTTACGCATGAATATCGCCAGTAACGAGAATTGTGTTATTGTTACTTATTAGGGTGAAGTAAAATTCGATTTGCTGTTAAGTCGTTTCCTCCTTCGAGGGCGTAGATTTTCATTTGGAGCAGTTTATTCGTTTAACAAAAACATTAATACGAGAACAATGGCTGCATTCTGGCGTGTCATAATTAAAGGCTCAATTGTAAACTGACTCAAACACAATTATACCAACTGCTATTTACTTAAATATTATCTACTTCAATTTGCCCGCAACTTCGTAACTACGTGAGGATGAAATGTATCATTAGCTCGTTTACTACAACCTATTTAATATAAACTAAATTGAACTGAAAACTGTCTTTAAATAATCTATGTTATAAAATGCAATCTATATTCCTACCAGAAGAGGTAAATAACATGGTGTTCATTATTGGAGTTCTGTTGGCCACAATGGTCTAAATCCGTTCAACCGCATCGAAAAACTATAAATGGTTTTAATATTATCATGAAATAGAAACAGACTACACTTTTAGAGATGATGTTTTACTTTAAAGTTGCTCACTAGACTTATTTAAAGAACATTCGTTTACGACATGCATATACAACTCCATATTGAACAAGCGTTGTTATTTCTTAGCTCGCCTTAACTTCAAAAACTGCGGGAGAAGTTGCAAACCATATTAAAGTTTGCAGAAAGTATAAGTATGGAGGTAGACTCGTCAATGAAGACAAGTTTCCTGGTAGAAAAACCCGAGGGGACACAATAGAAGCCGCTGAGTAGACTCTCAACAATTCAACAATGAAGAGTTTGGTTTTTGTTAAAAACTTGCATAGACCTTAATAGGTGTAAATAATCCCAAAGAGTTATGTCAGGTTTTTATATTAGTTGTTTTATCAAATAGCGATAACGCCTCAGGCACTTATATTAGCACAGTCTATTCTGATATCGGTAGTAGTTTATATATTAGATAAGATCGAATCCCGAAAAGTGCATGTATTTACTTGCGTGATGAGCACGAATATTTGTTCCCGTCTAGGATGTTTTCTATATACTCGTATTTACGTATATATGTATTTATACATATAATGCTTGGTTTGGAAATATACTTTATTGCTCACCAAAAATAGGATACAATCAAAACAGAAATTTAAAAATAAACAGACGGTCTTATGTCTAAAGTTTTACGTCTTATAAAGACAATATCCGCTTACATAAATGCATATGTAATAAATAATAATAATAAATCAGCCTATATAATTCCCACTGCTGGGCACAGGCCTCCTCTCATGGATGAGATGTAACAATGCATATGTAACAAACCTAAATACACATACATATATTTTATAAGTATGAATGTATTTATATCGATGTCTAATTATCATAGTCATCGTTGCTTAATTTGGGACTAGGTCGATTTGATTTATTTGTCCCTTAATTTGTCACTCTATTCTCTAATCTAAAGTAATTTTAAGTACTTACTTTCATTCGCTTTTACTTCTTTATGGCAATAAAAGATAATGTTAAATGCTTCTAGTAAAACCATTTCAAATATTAATTTAATTTAATCACCTAAGTGGAAAGTGACAACACTTACACCGATTGGCAACATTTAAATCTTAAGCGAATTCTATATAAGTTACTATTCTTGGGACTCGGGGCCATCAAAGTTAGCCGAGTCAGATTATATTTCTCATTTCGTTTGGATTAAAATTCTCATTTTTTGGTCCGTCGACGTAGATGACCAAAGAAATTAGATGGGACTGGCGAGCCTGAGGTCTCCGAGAACACTTTAGTGAAATATTATAATTAGAGAGATCTAAACATAAGGATTACCCCAACCGTAAGCTTGATTATTTCTGTAGACTTATGGACATTCGTTAACAATTGGAGATATTTTTTTTTTAGAACATTGTAGTCTTTTACTTTTAATCCAGCTTTTGGTCCAGCTTCCAACTGCATCATGACATCGACTTGATGATGCCAATTTATTGTATACGACGACCGGTTAGCCTAGTGGGTACTATGCCTGCGAAGCTCAAGTCCTGGGTTCCAATTCCGGTACGGGCAAATATGTGTGTGATAAGCATGAATATATGTTTCGCAGTCATTTATATATATTAAATATTTATCGTCGCCTAGTACCCATAACAGAAGCTTTTTTGAGCTTACTATGTGTGTAGTTCGATTTGTGTAAGATTGTTTACTAATATTTATTTATTTATATTATTTTTTATTGATAGTATTTTCATGTAGGCGTATAACTTACATACTTGGAACATAATTCATTACAAATGAAATCATAAAGGCTTGTAATAACGATGATGCCACAATAATATTCTTTAATCGCCGGAATACTAACAGGACACAATATGTTATCTACCATGTTACTTACATTTTCTCCAATCAATATTTACTTACCGTAAATCTCGAAAACCGCTAAGTTCACTTACCTAAAACAAATAAAAACCTTTTTAACCAAATTCAATTTAAGTTAAAATAATTTTCACCGTAACGAGCGAATTTATTACTAAATAGGTACTTAAATAAATCAGGAAGTTTGAGAAGTTCCTAATCAGAGGATCAAGTGTAGTTAGCGAACAGAGTTCAGGAAGAACTAAGTTGGACGCAAACATCTAAATAACGTAATCAGGCTTAAGTTCTTGTTGTTTTTAAATTTCATTAGTTATGATTAATATCTTACGTGTTACGTGTATAAGAAAAAATAGTCCCCATTGTTACATATAATAATTATATCAATAATACTTTTAAGTAGAAAACATGATTAAGACTAACGGCTTTTTAGTTAAGCTTTTTTGGCGCACGCTATGGTGAAAAGTGATAACTCACTTTTAGATTTACAATTCAAAACAACTGTTTTATTTACCAATTTCTCATAACAATAACTAGAGTGTGTGACATTTGACTACTTTATCCTGGTTTCATCCTAAAGACTGTTCCGAGAGCTTATTTATCATATTAAAGTTCAAATTAAAATGCTATTGGAGTCTAATCTCCTACAGTTTTTATATTGTACATTATCTAAATATATAAAAGAAGAATCTAAATATATAAAAGAAGAAACTGACTGACTGACTATCCACGCACAGCCCAAACTGCTGGTTATAGAGATTCCAAATTTGGCACGTAGGTTCCTTATAAGGTCTAGGGGAGCACTAAGAAAGGTTTTTTCAAAATTCAACCCCTAAAGTTTGTATAGGGAAAACTTTATTTTTTGAACTAGAGACTTGAAACTTTGTAGAAAGATTACTTAATAAAATACAAAAAAGTACTTTCTGCGTTTTTGAAAATACTATCCCTAAGGGGGTTAAATAGGGGTGCAAAATTTGTATGAGGGAACTTTATTTTTTGAGCTAGAAACTTGAACCTTTGTAGAAAAATGACTTATTAGAATACAAAAAAGAACTGTCAGCGTTTTAGAAAATTCCACCCCTACGGGGGTTAAATATGGGTGCAAAGTTTGTATCCGATACTACTGGGACTAGAAACTTGAAATTTACACCATATCTTCCTTTTATGACGTAGGCAAGAGATAAGACGGGATTTTTGGAAATTCCATCCCTAACGGGGTCAAATAGCGGTGCAAAGTTTGTAGGAGAGAAACATTATTTATTGAACTAGTGACTTGAAACTTTGTAGAAAGATTACTTACTAGAATACAAAAAAAGCGTTTTGTGCGTTTAAGAAAATTCTACCCCTGAGGGGGTTAAATAGAAGTGCAAAGTTTGTATGGAGGGAACTTTACTTTTTGAGCTAAAAACTTGAAACTTTGTAAAAAAATACTTATTAGAATATAAAACAAGAGCTGTCAGCATTAAAAAAAAATCCACCTCTAACTACTTTTGGGTATTCATGTTCTTTTATTGTAGTTGCTCCCATACAAACTTTTGTTCCTCTCCAAATACTGGTTCGAATGGCATCGAAAAAAATTAGGAAACAAGCCTAAGTATAGATAGCAATGTCCGGGCCACAAATTTGACTTGAAATTCGTGGAGATATTTTGGTATTATCATGAACATATACTAGCTTTTATTCCAGAGGACAGATTCTCATATTTTATCATGATAGAGTAAATTTAATTAAAAAAATACATACATACATACATTCACGCTTTTATTCCCAAAAGGGGTAGGCAGAGCACATGAAACTTATGTTCCAGCGCCACTTTTAGCATAAATGTGGGTATAAAAGATCGACAAAATGTGATATTGCAGTGATAGGTTATTAGCCCATCGCCCACAACACACTTCAACCCTGCTCCCTTAGTCAACTTTTACGACTCCCACGGGAAGAAAGGGGGTGGTGAAATTCTAACCCGACACCACATGGGCATACAAATAATAGGAAATAAAAAATAATTTACCATAACGAGTTTTGACGAAGGGTTAAATTCATATAGGGGAAGTAAGTAGTAATGAGGCCGTTGCCGGCGTAACAATTCAACAGGTATTGCAAAATTACACTTACTCCGCGGGCGAAGCCGCGGGCAAAAGCTAGTACATTGTATTTAAATCCTAAGATAAGTACAACAACGGTAATCAAATTTCAAGCTTGTCATTTATCTGACAATGTCTATTCGTCAACGTGTTTGACCTGCAATGTCAAAAATGCGCAGGTCCAAGGGTTTTCGCCTCCAACACACGAGAACGCCGGATTTCCCGATTCTACGCCACGTCCTGCCATTGTAGACCTGATGCTGACACAGATTCGTCTTCAGTGTCTTCCCAGCGATACTAGGGACCTGATGAATGAACCATCGAAGTCCGTATGATTTCATCTCACCCATGGGGTTGCATCTCGCCAACTCCCTAATCTCTGCATTATGTCGAATCCGCCAAGTGCCGTAATTTCTCTTAACAGCTCCCAGAATCTTTCGAAAAACACTCTGTTACCAGGAGAAAATTTTCTTATTTTTGTGTTTGTTTCTAGGCTTTATTATACAGCCATACACAAGCATTGGCCTTATGATAGTTTTATACAGGGTGTCCCGTAAACCGAGGATAATATATATTTACTAAACCTAAAATAAAGTATATAAATACAAGATGTTAACTAACATAACCTAAAATTAAATATTCTGTAGAGCTTTAGCAGCCCTATTAGCTGTCCACGGATTATCTTCGGTTTACGGGACATCCTGTATATCCACCCGCACCTTAGTATTTCTGGTAAAGAAATTTGACACTAAGGCTTTGTAGACAGCTGCTGTCCTGCATTGCAGGGTATTTTGGATGCAGATATGAATGTCAACTGGCAACAGTTATACATGGCTCCAACCATATCTCAGACAGCACTGTACCAAGATACAAGCATATTGCCAAAACAGTAAAACTTTCAATAGCTATAGGTCTATGTACAGAAATATTAAAGCTGGAGTGCCCCAAGGAAGCATCCGTGGCCCTCTGTTATTCTTAGTCTAGATAAATGATTTACCCGATATCACGAAACATAAGATACTGTTGTTTGCTGACGACTGTTCGTAGTGACGAAACCCTTGATTATAAGGTAAAAATTAATAGAGTATTTCATGACATGAATGTATGGATGGAGGCCAATAGGAGGAGGAGTTCTGTTCACCGCAGGGTAAAAAAAAACCCGGCAAAGGTTTCTTATAAAGATTGCGAACTAGAAAATATTCATTCTTTAAGATTCCTTGGCATAATTATTGATTCACATACGAATTGGTTTTATCATTCAGAACATGTAATAGCAAAGTTAAATAAGTTTTTATATCCTGTCTGTTGAATGTGATAAACAAAATTCAGAGCCTGATTTAGAGTTCTGACCGCCCTAGGCTAACTATGAAATGTAAGTAAGTCTCAGTTCAGTGCCGCGCCCCCCGCCGCCCCCTTGCTTGTTCGTTGCGCCCTAGGCTCTAGCCTTATTAGCCTGTGGGTAAATCAGGCCCTATAAATAATGCCTCAAGCTTGAAAAGTCTCGCGCTGGGCTCGTGCATTTTTAAATTGTTTCATGAGAGGGTATTCGTTTTTGCATGTGTCGATCTTGAAAACTATCTTAGAGAGCTCTCAGCCCAAGATGCTAACCGCCTCCACTCCACCACCTCTTGACGGCTTTCCCCCAAAAAAGCAAAGACATCCGCGTAGCCTAAACCTGACCTTGTGCCTAACTCTCAACTCTAATATCGCGCTAAAAAGACCCACCATATGCTTAAGAGCTAGGTAGAGAAGCACAGACGATAAGGTATCTACTTGCTTAAGACCAGATATAACCGTGACACCCTTCTTTCACTAACTCCAACGCGCATCCTACTTTCCTTTGTTGCTGTTGAAACTATACAATACAACACAAATAAGTACTTTTTTCTCAAACATGCAATGATATATTGACGTTGTGTTCTTCATAATGGCCTTCGAAGTGTCACGTTTCGGACGCAGCGAGACGAGAGATCCGTAATGGCATTTCATACAAAATTGGACGCCAGTCCTGCAAGACGGTTTTTTTTTAATTTCCATTCCACAATTTGTGGCATCACGGCGTTCAGCCATGAAAGTTAAAGTTTGATTTCATGGAGTTTTTTAATTGATTCTAAAAGAGCACATACCTCGGTGTGAAAAGGGGTTGCCAGCCTCATAACTATCCGCCTTACTTCGCGGCCTCTGTAGTTATGTACTATCACACCTCAATAAAAGAATACTACTATGACTGGACTATGTTCTTCTATTTCCGTATATATTGTACTTTCAATTTAGTGATCAAACATGATACATGATGATACACTGTACTATTAACAACTCCATGTAAAACCTTATCACTTTTCCTTCTTGGCAATAAGTATTTATAAATATTCTATTAGAAAAGTGAATCCATTATATACAATGACTGTATCATTTATGGACCCAACCGTTATTGAAATGAAGTTATGTATTTATTTATGAATAAAGTACCTACGGAAGCCGCTTCCGTCGAGAAAAATTGTACAAGCCTGTGACAGCCGGCAGAAATAAACCGATTTGTCCATGAACTAGGCATGTACGTATGTAATAATAAAATTCCTCACTGTCGTACGCGTAAATATTTCATGCGGAAAAACGTGTACTTTCCACCTGCGTCTACCGACAAAGTTAGATTATATCAGCGGTAAGCGCGAAGCGGAAATAACGGTTTTGTACCCAAGACATTACATTTTGGGAGATAAATTAGCTTTTTCGTCTTAGTTTTTTTTTACATTTGCGAAAGTTCCCACTTATTGTTTGCTGGGAGTATTTGGGTTTTGTAAGTACTATCATCACCTTAATGCTAAAAACATTATATTTTTGTTTGTAGGAAGTATTTGTCTTTAATCAAATAATAAAATTCCTTGACAGTCTGAAGTAAAAGAGAAGCACCTGCAATTTTTTTTTATTCCTAAAAAATTGTTCCATATGCTTAAATTTTAATATTACTGCGAAATCAAAGATAAAGATGTCGGGTCTTCGAATAGATGACGTTATAAATGTTGGCTGTGACCGACAGTGTCATTGTCATGGAACATAGTGATTGCACAAGAAATATCTGATAGTGATCATAGTGATATGCTACCTACATCCTACTATGCTACACGAAAAAATACTTAATATTATTGACAGTTTATTTTTATTATCAAATCAAGTTTCTTTTTGTTCAGTCATTAGATAGGCATTTCCGCACAATAAGATTCATTTGTATATTTGAATGCGCAAACGACAACACTGCTAACTGACCATCCTGTGTTTATATGGAACCTGGTTCCCCCTGTTTTGGCATATTTTTTTTATTAAGAATTCTATTTGGCATAATCTACGTAGGCATAATTGACTTTGCGCATAAACTGTTCTGGCAGAATCGAGATTCGCATAGTTCGATTACGCCGAATTTCAATAGTCCGAATATTATTTGTGCATAATTTTGATGCTCCGAATCATGTTCACGCATAAAATATATGGGCATATTTTTTTTTGTCGAACACCTCGCAGAAATATATATATTGGTTGAATGAAAAAATTTTTTTTTTGAAAACAACACTTCTTTAACCTAACCTAAACCTAACCTAACCGCCAGCGTGTCGACGTCACCCCGCTTCGCGGGGTGCCTATTTCCGCTCTAAGGGACACAAGCAGACCCTAACCTAACCTACTAACGATACCCGTGTTACGATTATTTGTTTTTTTTTTACTTTGCCCCCCGAGCCTCCCTTGTGGGGGGCTTCGCCCCCCCCCCCCCCCGCTCCCCCTTTTTCTAGCTGCCCTAACCTAATCTACTATGTTATAATCCTTAACGAAATCATATAATTATATTGTTGTTATATCTCGTAAGACGCACCTCGTTTTAGTATGCTTAGTAAGTATCGGACAATCGATAATATGCCGAAGAAAATTATGCGTAAACATAATCGGCCATAGCAATAGTATGCAAATTTAAATACGGCCAAACACATTTTCAGAACTTTAGAAATTCTATTAAGTAAGGTTTCTGCCACATTGACATTCGGCGAAAACCGAATATGCCAAGTCTGTTATACGAAAAACGTTTCGGACAATCAAAGTTATGCTACATAGAGGGAACCAAACCTTATTACAATGCACTTAAGGTGCACCGATGGTCAGTATTAGCTGTGTTGTCGATAGTACCACGTCCTGACAAAAACGTCGTAGGTACATGTGACGCTTTCGATACATTTTGCTTCTATTATTCCTGTAACAAGACGTGATGTCACGATCCTCAGCTTTGAGAGAACGACTGATGATTATGATAATTCCGGTTACATATTAAATAAATAAATAATATTATCACTTCATTATTATAATAATATTTTTTTTTATTTTTGACGGCGTTTCCTGAATACTCTTTTAATTGAGACCGCCGATATCTACAAAGCTCTGCAGTCTCTAAAGCATAACTATGGAGCAAAAAGCTTAATACCTATGAGTTTTTTTAATTTCCCCTGTAATAATACAATAAAAAAACAACTAATTCATGCACTAATAACTTCTCATAACAGTAACAAGAAATGTGCCGATTTTGAAAAAAAAAGAAATATTTGATTACCAGGATCAGTTGCATCCTAAAACCTCTTGCTAGAGCGCGCGAAATACATTGAAATTACATTGCGATGCCAAACTATGACACAAACTTAGTCCACACAAATCATGTTATTAAATAAATGACAAGAAATGTCCTAGACATTGTATTGAAAAGATCACCTCTGTTTTAGTAGAGACATATGATTTTTTTACTGTCTTCGTAGTTGAAATGTTGAGTGTTTAAGTCGGCTGAAAGTACACATTTCACCACTCTGGAACTATTGGCGCTCGAAACAAGCTTGAACGAAAATGGGTCACAACGCTTGGTAACCATATATTATTTACAGTTTTTACAAAAGATAAGTGATATTGTACCGTCTTATTTTGTTGCTGTTGATCAATATACAAAGTTTAGCTTCAAGAGTCTAATCAATGATAAATTAAAACAATCTAATATGAGTGTACAGTCAGCGTCATATAGTTAGTAGCAGCCAAGGTAGCCAAATATTTCGGTACACGTCTTTATTACTGTAAGAATAAGGGTGTGTTACGAAATATTTGGCTACTCTGGCTGCTACTAACTATATGACGCTGACTGTACACAATTGAATATCAAGTCTGCAACGCCAAACTTCAAAAAGCAATTAACTTTAACAAATTTTATTTTGGAATATTTCTAAATATTGGGAATAAGTATAATCAACCTTTAGTCGAATTTAAACTTTCGAAACATGCGAGTCTTGTGTTGTGCATAACGCGACACGACCGTGAAAACTCTCATCCTGAAGAAGACTCCCGAAGCACTAGAAACATGTCACCCGTAGTGACATATGATACGTGAGTTTAACCGTATGGTTATTATTATTAATATAACTATAATTAACCTTTGAGTTGCATTGTTTTAACGTTAACGCACCGTCTAAAATTGAACACTTCAGTGAAATTGAAAAAAAAATCTTTCTTAAATGGCGAAAACGTAAATTCCTCTCCGGATTATCGGCTTTGAAAATAAGCTAGTAATAACAATTCGAATACCATCTAAAATAAACCCGCATCGTATCTGATTAATTCCGGAATCCTTTATTCAATGTTTGTTTTTATCTCGAGAGGGTCTCAAATAATTGTGTATTAGCATCCACACATTATACGATAAACCGGAAAACACATGAAGGGAATGTAGCTCCAAAGAAGAGGATCGATACCAGAGTGACCCTGACATGGTTTGTAGCGGCCGTGGCTCGGTCTGTGGGCCCGCAAGAATAAACATTAAGGCCTCTGGATCCCATTACTGAGAAATAGAGCCCGGCGAGCAAACAAACCTCTATTTGCATTTACTATGAGAATATAGTGCACAAACATGTTTGGGATGTGTTCTATCGATTGTAATATAGGTGAGGAGCAAATTCTTGGCCAGTAGTTAGCCCGGTTAGTCGGTACTTAGCCATACAAACTGAAGAAGTGGACATTTTCCGTTGTGACACAAAAACTAACCATATAATTGTATGGTTAATTTTCGTTTCACAACGGAAAACTTTCATAGAAAATCTAATTGAATGAGTTAAGCTGGCCAGGAATTTGGTCCTTACCCATTATATACCTACCCCTTTTAAGCATTGTGATGTTTTTCTGTCTATTCAACCGGACTTTTATTGTATAAGTAGTTTCACAGCATAATAGACTAGACTTTTCCCGAAAAAGGATTAAAAAAATTGTCAAATGGAGAAAAAAGGAACGCAGGGGATCACAAAGCTATAAGTGTCCAAAGTTATCAAAGGGGGTATACTTTCGGCTGATATGGTGATGATGATGATATTCTTTCCCTTTTCCACAAAACGCACCTTTTCATATGAAACTATTGTCATTTACTATGACGCTCGCAGATCGTGACGTCACGTCAATCTCTCTAACAAGCAATATTAAAACGGTTGTAGCTTCGTAATTCTTTGAGATATTTAACTGAATGGGATTTTCGTCACTAGGCGTATTTTTTGCCCGTATTATTATTTTTTACAGAAAGTATGTGAAATAGATTGGTAAATTCGTTCTCTCCTGCGTAAGTGTCTGTAACAGAGCGCGCGAGTGCGATGCACTGATATTCCAACCTCACAATGGAATGGAAATTAAATTGTTAGGTTCAAAAACGAGGCCCGAGGTCAGCTTCCAAATGCCACATTGTGTTTGTCTTAGTTATAGAGATTACGATTTATATTATATCATGTTGAAATATAATATTAAGGTTTTCTTCCCAACTTTATGAAATTACGGAGCGTCCTTTACAGTATCCAGTAATTAAAAAGTTTTTCAATTTTATACGGTGACAATATTTTTGTCAGCAGAAAAAAGGATCACACTTTAAACGAAATCAGTCCTATCGAGCAAGAACGTATTTATGAATAGGTTTTATTTAATTTTACTTCTGAGCTGGACGCAAAAACTAGTGCTTAAATCAAATTCTTGGATATTAGATAACCGAGCAGCCTCTGGTCTCTTACGGGATGAAACCGTGATAACGTTCAGATAACGATGAGATTAGATATTTTTTATTTCATAAACGCCTATTTTTAAAAAGGTTGAGATATATATTCGACACACCCTACGGTAAATTATTATAGAGAGCATATGCTCTCTAACTGTATAAATACCGATAATTTCCTATTTTTAGACATAAGTGCACGCTTCACTGGGCATTGTAAGCCTTTAAGCACAGGTAGCTAACTTTATTATCGATGTTACCTGCAAGGATACTGTTTCAAGAGATCTACAGATAAATGCCCGTATTCATAAATGTTTATAAAGCCTACTTAGGTTACAAATCGTCCTTATGTATCACTATGACATGGTCGTTGAGCAACTTTTATATTCAGAATAGTTCAAGACAGAGCAAAGAAGCTGACTTTTGTGGCCTTGGTGGGGATTCAGTAACAGAAAGGGACTTTAAAGAAGAAGTTAAATGAACATTGGAGTTTTTTAAAGAAAAATACAAAAAATATTTTTACAAGCGGAGGAATTTTATGTTTAAGGATCACACACTACAATTGCAGACATGACAAAATGTTATTAAACTCTGTACAGGTATAATTTACATGCCAATCTAATTATATCATCATAACATTACCTTGATAAATAGCGCATTCTTTGATTTCACGGTCCCCATGCAGTTACCATAGAAACATTTTAGAGCGTGGCTTAGCCTTGAAAAATACAGACTAGTCGAACAACAACAAACTACTCATATTCAACAATATATAAATCTTTGCCCGTTCAAAGATCCTCTTATTCAATATATAATAGAATCAGATTCTAACAATCATGTAAATATTAGCATAGAATATAACATTGAACACTCTAGGAGCATTAACTAGGTTTACTATTTGACAAATATTGGCAGCATTAGTAGTAATAGGTACACGAAGATATTGTTTCAACAAGGACGAATTATCACAGGTGGATGAAGCGATGTACAAGCAGGAACTCTAATATATAAAATTTTCTAATTATCTCAACTTCTTATTATTTATGTTTATTGTATTGGAATAAAGGACTACAACTATCAAGTTTCACTCGTAGGTAGGCCGCTGAATTGACTTCACTTTGCCACAAGATATGTTATAAAAAAGGTAACGTCACAACAGTTCACACAGTCTATCAGGATTATTGAAATAAGTCATGAATTAAATTCCATTAACAGTGCGAAACGTAGAACACGATGCCAATCTTCTTTGTCCGTGCACTTGACAGTAAAAGCTTTGTATTGACACAAACAAAACGTCTGAGTTTCCGGTTTAAAGTTCTTTTGCGCGACATTCGACACGTTCTATTTTGAGGCGAGTGTGAGGTTGAGAGGGCCTCGGATGGGCTCAGCCATTGTGTTACACTTTATTTGTGAGAAGCTAACCTCAAAATAATATTTGAGATGCTACGTTCAGGACACAATTGGGTTGCCCGAGGCGCAGGGCAGCGAGCGAGCGGGAGCGCGCAGCCGCGCCCGACCGCGCGCGAGCCTGCCCGACTCCAGCCTCGCTGCCGTGTACCTACCGAGCCAACTCATCTGCAGTACTGTGACACTTGGAAACCTTCACCGACCAATTGCTAATTATGTTATCGATTAAGGCTCTTAAAACATTTAGCATGAACGAAGCTAAGCGATATGTGCCAACGCTTGGTTTATCCTGATTTAACAAAACTGTAGTGCAAATTGTCTTACTATTTATCTTAATTTTAGGATTCATAACATAACTCGATTCCAAAAATATAGAACATTAAAAGACGTCTCTTTTCCTGTAGCGCAATTTTTAATTTTATGACACTTATTTTAAACAAAGACTATGTTGCTGGTAAAACTAATTTAGCACCAAGATATAGTACCTACACAATAGGCAACATCCTATTTCCATTGACTTTAGATAAGCATTTAACAAAACAACTGATAATGCAATTTATGCACTCATAAGTCGGTTTATTCCTTTTGTAAATATTGTAAAGATTCTATATGCTACTCATATTATAAATGCGAAAGTTTGTATGTTTGTTACTCAATCACGCTTAAACGGCTCAACCCATTTGGATGAAATTTAGCACGATGACAGTTTATAGACTGGGTTAAAATAAAGGATAATTTTTATCCCGGGTCCATGCAGATGAAGTCGTGGATAGATGCTATTTACAAATAAATGGTACGTACAGCCAGCGATATTAATATTTGTACAAAACTAAAACATTAATTAATTAAAGCAATTTTTAATTTATTAAATATACGGAATTATCATGACAATAATCTAGTTATATTATAACAGCTGTATTGGCTTTTGATCAATTACCTAGTAAATTGATGAAACACGACCGATTCAATCAAGATCAATTGTGTAATTAATACATTGTGCAAATGGAAGCATAATGAAATATCAGGGCAACTAAAACTATTACGGGTTCATTTCAATATTCTATGTTTGTTTTGGCAACCCTTCTGCTAATGCCATGACGGTGGCAAATAGGCATACAAGCTGCCTGACAGTAAGTACATACACAGTAGGATGCCTGCAACTCCAGGGGACTCACAAACCTGTTGGCATAATAAGGGTCATTAGGGTTCCGTAGTCAACAAGGAACCCTTATAGTTTCGCCATGTCCTTCTGTCTGTCCATCCGTCTGCCAGTCTTTCCGTCTGCGGCTTAGGTCAGTGACCCTTTAGTACTAGAAAACTGTAATTCGCCATAGGTATATAAATCAATCACGCCGACAAAACTGTAGAAAAAAAACTTGTAATTTTTTTAGGATTTCTTCTCTACACCTTAAGTGGGGATGTTCATTTTTTTTTTCTTTTTAACCCATAGTGTGGGGTATCGTTAGATAGCCTGTTCAAAGGGTACTAGTCTTTAAAAACCATTTTTCACCGTAGTGATCCGTTTGCGTGATATTGGGGTTTCAAGCCCTAATTTTTTTTAGTGTGTCCCTCCCTCCCCCCTGCCGGCGAAATGGCTACTACTGTGGATGTGATAAAAATCGTAGCAGCAGTACATATAATGAATTTAAAAGAAGTAACCGAGTAATACTCGACCAATTTAATGTGTACCTTCGCCCGCAGAAAGGCCAACTTTCGTACAAATTCGGCTGACGCAACCGCACCATTGAGTTGGCGCGCGCGTGTCGATGTAACAAAGACAGACATGCAACCACGGAACCCTACACTGCGCGAGGCCCGACACGCACTTGTCCGATTTGTTAATTGAGGATTCGTTGCGTTTTAGCAAACTTAACTTTCAGAAATCATCACTACGTAGGCAAACTAAACGATTTTTCGCCGTAGCCGGTAAAAGGGTGCTGATAGCCAATCGGTGAAAACGAAATATAGAGTCCCTCTTGTCAGTCAGGCAAGAAAACTTCGCTCATAGCCCTACTAATACACCTACAACAGCTCTGGTCAGCTTTACTGGTTCACCCGAGTGTTTAAGAGTAAGTTCGGCTTCGCAAGCCATATCAGGGCTCACGCCCGCAACTAGCTACGGTCGCCATCACCAGCTACGGTGTGGATAGCTATATATTACCCTCAAACAGTTCTGCCCGAGAACTTATGATACTGATAAGTGATAAGAGAGCCAGGTAATTTATGTTACTTTTTATTGGTTCCGTTCTTATCTGTACCTCTAACCTCCTCCCTCCTCCTCCTCCTCTCTCCTCTTTTGGGTTTAGAGCCAACGTAAAAATGTTGTTAGAAACTCTTGTATCTTGAATAAACGTATGGTTGCTTCACAAAGCTAACTTACAACGCGTCCTCAGTAAATAAATCATCACATTTATACGAACGGCCGTTCGTATAAATGCGAGGTCTACGAAATTTGTACCTGCGTATTATATACTCGTAAATGTCGTGATAGGTTTCTCAAATACTTTTCTCAAGTTCAATTTCCTCAAGTTTAATGATATCCGGCGGTCCTTGGAAGTGGGCATATTTTTTCTGCGTAAAATTGTGAGGCATCAAAGTAGGAAAAACCACGGGATCGGCTACGAGCGTTCTTTTGGCAGTGAATGTGTTAAAAGACACAGGATAACGTAAGTTTTTTTTTTGCAACATGACTGTTTTTACTTGTTATATATCCCGGAGACCTAGTTTTGACCGGCGTCATAACCATAAGTATATAAGTATTTTCCCGGGGAAACGATTTTCCCGATTATGAGACCTAGCTATATCGATTTTTGGTACCGTAAACCCCGTATTAAAAACTTAATGGAAATTGTTACTTACAGTAGATGAAAGAAAAAAGAAGAAAACATATCGATTTTATTGCCTTAAAATAAAACACAATGTCATTTTTTACAATAAAGTTACCCAAAAAAAAAGAAGAGAAAAAAAAATAGTTTGTTAAATTAAAATGTACAAAAACAAGTAAAAGTTTTAAAAAAGGTGGCAAAGGGACAGTCTCAGCAGTGTGCTGCAAGCTGCAAACTCGTCACCGCGGGCGTTTCTTCAGCGCTGATTTTCAGTCTACCCCAAGCTAAGGTGGTGACGCAGACCGACATACATGCCTACTTAAATAATAGATGAAGTTAATTATAAGGCTTGTTCAAAGGTTTACGATCTTTCGAAATTCAAATAAATGCTTCCAATAGTATTACAAAACTTTCTACCAGTACCACATTTATACCGTCACATTTGATTAAAATTCTATATAACAATTTAAACTTTCAGAAATTTGATTAAACTGCATCGCTACCAGTGGCAATTTAATTGCAAGCCCGTCAGTTGCGTGACAACAACACAACGAGCTCACAAATTGCATCCCAGTTTAGTGAAATGGATTGAGATTAATGTACATAACTGTGGTCGTTTATTATAGGGCTCATAAGAAAGCTCAAAGTCGCCCAGAGGTAATGGAGAGGGCTATGTCGGGAGTTTCTTTGCGTGATCGCATCAGAAATGACACTATCTACAGCAGAACCAAGGTAACGGATATATATATAGCCCTCCGAATCGCTAAACTAAAGTGGCAGTGGGCGGGGCACGCTGCACGTAGAACCGATGGCCGTCGCGTAGGTAGCTCCCCCCCAAGGTGGACTGATGAGTTAAGGTCGCGGGAGTCCGCTAGATGCGGGTGGCGTAGTACCGGTCACAATGGCACTCTTTGGGGGAGGCCTACGTCCAGCAGTGGACATATTTCGGCTGATATGATGATGATGATGATATAATATTGCCAAAATAACTGTAGGGTTTCTCAATTAAACTTCCTTGTCCGAACTACATATTTGCATTTATTGATATTTCTCACTTTAAACTTGCAATACAGATTTAACTCCAAAATTAACCGTAACATAGGCTCGATGGCCGATGAATAACATAACTATGTATAATAAAACCACCTGATTGTAGCTATCCGAAAAAACTAATAAAATATATTCAGGACCGTTTTCATGACAACCGTAAAACAAAGTATTCCAATATCAAAAATGACTGTTAACAGAAGTGTCACCAGATGGCGCTGCTTGATATAAAACTAACAATAACTGGGTCAGGTATTTATGGCATGGAGTAGAGAGGGGAGCATACAGGTCAGATAGTGAGTCAGCTCAGGCCCTGTAATGAACACGTCTACATTTCAAATATGATGTTCGAGGATCAGTTTCATCTAGTAGAGTTCAGGCAGATGGTAGGTAGGTAGTGACCGTCTGCGAAGTTCTGGGTTCAGACCCAGTGAGTTCAAATATGTGTGTGCAAGCATGGATAGTTGGACGTTCCTATAATTTATTTATTATTGAACTTACGGTAGGACTAGTTCCATTTGCGTAGCATTGGCCCTTAATTATATAAAATTCGTTGCTTACTTGCTATACCCTCGCCAAATATTACGCATGAGCGGCAAGTTGGAGGTTAAAACGTTTCCATAGCAATATGTGACCTAACAGTCAGGTGAGTTAGTGGTTAAATGCGTACTAAAATATAAATTAAATTATATGTATAATACGATAATATAATATAATGCATAATACGATAAAATAAAAAAATATAATATACTACGGAAAAAAGCAAACCTTACAGGATATCAAAATTTGGTCAAGACCCCTAAATCTAATCAACAAATAAAATAAAAAAACAGACGTCATTTTTTCACGTATCTGAACAACGTAAGTGTATGCGCCAAACTGAAATTTAAAATTTTCGGGTTTTAAGGAGCACCCTACAGGGTACCTCCTATCGTTTGTGGATTAATTTACATTTCTAGGCCACATTATAACTCACGATCTAAAAGATGACCTAGATATTGAACGTGAGCGCAGGGCTTTGGCAGTAAGTTCAAATATGCTGGTCTGCAGGTTTGCTCGATACTCCATCGAAGTGAAAATCCCGCTATTTAAGGCTTTTAACCAGTCCTTCTACTTGAGCAGCAATACATTCCGAGTGCTGATGGGACCACCTAGGTAGCGTAACGCCTCGCTTGTGTTCGCTGAGAACCGCATGGACGGTTTCCAAGCGATTATACCCAAGAAAATCGTCTCGAAGCTGAGCCGTGTAAGGAAAGTTCAAACGCCATTCTGAGTGTCATTGACGACAGGTACGACCAATATTGGCGCACTGGATCGGTCAAAATCAAGGCGGTCGCAAAATTTAGTTTTAAGTAAAGTATTTCTCGTGTTTTGGCTCCACAAATTACATTGGCGACGAGGATAAAGATAATCCATACTAATATTATAAATGGGAAAGTTAATGTGTGTGTTTATTTGTATGTTTCTCCGTCTTTCACGGCAAAACGGAGCGACGAAATGTTGACGTGATTTTTTAAGTGGAGATAGTTGAAGGGAGAGTAACATAGGATAGTTTTTATCCCCGTAATCATCCCCTAAGGGGGTAAAATGGTGGGATAAAAGTTTGTATGAAGCTGCGATATAAATGAGTTCCATGCGGACGGAGTCGCGGGCAGAAGCTACTAGTATTTTATAGTTGAACCGTGGATCCATTACAAATAATATTGTCACGTACCTCACTAGACGTCAGATAGCAAATCCTGGAGTCCGTGCTGTCGATGGAGGCCTGCTGCACGATCCCGTAGCGCGAAGACTCTCGGTCGCTGGTATACTCGGATCGCACGCTGTCCTGTCGGTCGAATACTCCCCTAAAAAAAAACACTCCATGTTTATATGTAAATATCACACACTTTAAACTAAACTTCCGGGTTTTGTACATATTTTCGACGCTTGCAACGTCCGAAATAAAAGTAAATAAATGTCGCGTTTTACCCTTGAAATGCAATCTTTTAAAAATTACAATCACTACGAATGGCAGTCGCATAGTTTGTGCTAAAAATCTACTCTAAAATAATTGACAGTGTAACGTGATTTAATTCGTCATTCATTAATCCATGACCGTCCGTAAAGCGGACAGGATTTTAATCACTGAAAGAACCTTTTTGTAACGTAACTTTGTGTGATTGTCATACCCATGAGCCGAGATATTTTAAGCTGACATCACATGGAAATTGGTTTTAGTAAATGAGGCACATAGCGGCAGTAAAAAATCGACAAATGAACAAATCCGTAATAGCGGAACACTTAGTAACCAGTGGATCGAACCATTGGATTGGAAGTTGTGTAAGTAAAGCGGTCTACGCACTTTTTAAACTATCAACGACGGTAAATCGAGAAGCTATATTAACGGCCTATTATGGTCTTGTAGCCTCGGTATTAAGGTATGGAATTATATTCTAGGGTAACTCCGTTGATAAGGATATAGCTTTCAAACCGCAGAGACGTTGTATAAGAGCAATGTGTAGACTAAAAGTTAGAGATGATTGTAATAAATTGTGTTGTTGTGAATAAGTTGGGGTTGGACTTGACAAATATAGCAACTTCAAGTATGTATAAGGATGGCAGTGTTAGTATTTTAAGCGATTTAAAGGAGGGGGCCCTCCTTTAAATCGCTTAAAATACTAACACTGCCATCCTTATACATACTTGAAGTTGCTATATTTGTCAAGTCCAACCCCAACTTATTCATGAGCGTCTCACAAGGCCGGAGACTTCAACACGACAGCAATACAAATACAAAATAAAAAGACCGGGTTGCACTCCGGGAGTGCCGGCAGAAGTAAAAACTCAATAACATTGTAACAGTTTTTCGATCAGGTAACGTGACATCTTACGGTGTCACCCTAAAAATGAATGTGACGCAAATTTATAAACAACTAGCTTCTTCCCGCGACTCCGTCCGCGTGGAACTCGTTTATATCGTAGCTCCATACAAACTTCCACCCCCCACTTCATCCCCTTGGGGGATGATTTCCGGGATAAAAACTATCATATGTCCTTCCCCAGGACTCAAACTATCTCTATACCAAATTTCATCCAAATCGGTTCAGCGGTTTAAGCGTGAAGAGGTAACAGACAGACAGACAGACACACTTTCGCATTTATATATTAGTATGGATAGTATAAGTATGGAATAGTATGGATAGTATGGATATGGATTATCAATTATTTAGGCGGACGGCCCGCGGGCGCGTTGGGTGCGAGGGGCCGCCGGCTCCGGGCGGCGGCAAACACAATACCAATTTGTTTTTGCCATTGCCAAATATTTTTCAAAGCTTTATCTCTTTAGGAATAACGTCTAAATTCGAACTATTCGAATTTTCTTAATAGCAAAACGGTGAAGTACGCGTTGGTATTACAAATGTATTTGCAGAATATGCTATTGCAAAAAGTGTTTAACGGCTTTATACTCTTACGAATAGCGTTCAGTTTTGAATGAAGTTGAATCGGCTAGCAGCAAAAAGTGACCTCCTTCTCATCTGACGTCACAAAACTCTGTCGCGTATTTAACAATTTTTCCCCGTCCCAAAAAGTGCTCAGCGCCGCTAAAGAAGTTTTCACTTCAAAAACTCTTGAATTTTGCAATACGGCGCTGATGAGAAAAAGTATCTTAGGCATGGCACCGAGAATATTTAATCAAATTCCAGATAAAATTATATCACTTAACATACGTAACTTCAAAAAACAGTTGACATTATTCCTTATCGACAAATGCTATTATTCAATAAATGTTTTTTTTTATGATAATGATGGCAAAACTATGTATTGATAGTAGTACTAGTGTAGCTACTGATTTGATTATTATTGTATACTAAAATAAAGCATCGTATTTTAGTTACATAAGTGAATGACTTGCTTATTGCATAGCTGCATGCAATGATTTTTGTACACCTGCATTGCGGGTAAAACAGAGTGCTCTAATATATCTGTCATGTAACATCCTTCACTGTAACCTATGTTTAACAAAATAAATATTCTGATTCTGATTGAGTTACATAAGCCTAAAATGCTCTGTACTGAACGCCACTATACAGGGTGTTAACGGGGTCATGATCCGGAATGACAAAAAGCGAATAAGATGATCATACTGAACAACCTTTCCCATTAGACCAACCACGAAATCGCAAAAAAAAACCAGGTATTCCATACATTAACTCTCAATTAAATCGCAATTAACTCACAGTTAACTCTTAATTGGCTCTTTTTTTTTTGCGATTTCGTGGTTGGTCCCATGGGAAAGGTTGTTCAGTATGATCATCTTATTCGCTTTTTGTCATTCCGGATCATGACCCCGTTAACATCCTGTATATAGTGGCGTTCAGTACAGAGCATTTTATGGCAGATATATTAGAGCACTATGTTTTTCTTTGCGAGTTGCTTGATGTATATATAAATCAAGCAACTCGCAAAGAATTTCAATAGTGAAGATGGTAGGAGAGCTTCCCATTGCTAAGAAAGTACGAATAGTAGAAGTAAACCCAAATATAAGGGGGGCACATGCCATACAATAACCGAAATAATATTCAGTAGTTTAAATTTATTAGCAAGTACCGTGGAATGGGGTTACTTTAGGAAAATATGGGGCTACTTTGATCATTTAGAATGTAGTGTAAAAGCAGAACTATTTGAAATTAACAAGATTTCATGGAATAAACAGCAAGATAAAATACTAATATATTCACTGCCACAGTTCACTTACAAGTAAACTCAATGATTTCGGAGACAATCCTATTTGATCAAAGTCACCCCCCGAATTAAAGTAACCCCATTCCAAGGTATATTGAATTGACGTGGTACTAATTCAAATACTAAGTGAGAAACTTCGTTTTACCTCATCCGACATGTTAAATGATGGACAAAAATTGTGTCTGCAAAACTGCTGTTTCATCTAACTGATCGAATCCCGTATTTTGAATTAAGCAATTCTGAACCGCGAAAATCGTTTGCGAAGAATGACTGAACGGAAGAATGACTGAACGGAAAAAGTTTATAAACTTCATATGCTGTGGATTTTTCCAACAGGCAAAAATGTCGTTTTCTCTTCCGTAACGACATCACATAAACACGCTGATAAAGTTATCACACCAGTTGTAGCCATGAGAACGTTTTTTTATGAAGTCGTACAGAAATATTTCCCTACGCTTGAGAGCATATACCACTTACGACTTGTGGTTGAAACAGATCTCAACTGTGGTCAAAGTATAAAAAATTTAAGAAAGGAATTCTGCATTTTATGTTTGTATATTTATTTATTTATTTATAGACACACACATGTAAGCTCACAGTATTTCACCAAAACGCTAATATGACGCACATAAGAATGTATATTGTTTCCTTTAACTTATACTATGTATTATTATACTAATATTATAAAGGTGAAAAGTCAGTGAGGTTGATATCTACGGAACTAGGTACTCATTTTATAAAGAAAACTCCCGTGAGAATCAGATATATTAAATATAATGAAAACTGGTCACACGTATTTTATAGCGAGAAACGCTCGACATGTATTGTTTCGAACCGATTCGCGGTTCCTAGTTGCACGCGCGTTGCCGGCGCGTTTAGCACAACGAGTGAGTGACCCGTTTTCATTATACATATTGGAATAGGTACCTACTCATTGGAAAAGAACAGCAGTATAGTAATAGTAAAGGCCCTTTGGGATGGATGAACATATTTTATTCGCTTGCGATCTGTGTTATACGCGGGTCGGTAACTAGCAGTGGCGGAGCGCCCATACAAGCCGATTCCCATCGGCTTCCCTAAAAGTTATTTATAGGTAAGCCTATGGTTATATACTCTAAACTCCTTGATTCCTTTGTATTTCGGGTTGCCCATCTAAAAATTTCATGTGCCGCCTCTGGTAGCTAGTCTACATTACTGTTCTAACATTATTAAGAGGAAAAATCAGTGCTGTAAGATTGTTAGTTTGTATGTAGGGGGTAACCTCCGGAACTACTCATCCGAGTTCAATCATTCTTCTCAATTTAATAAATAAATAAATACGAGTATTAGTGGACAATCTTACACAAATCGACCTAGTCCCAAACTAAGCAAAGCTTACTATCGGTACTAGACGACGATAAACATATTTATATAGATAAATAAATACTTAAATACATAGAAAACATCCATGACTCGGGAACAAATATTCGTGCTCATAACACAAATAAATGCCCTTACCATACGATACATAAGTGCCCTTAACATACGATAAATAAATGCCCTTACCATACGATAAATAAATGTCCTTACCATACGATAAATAAATGCCCTTACCATACGATAAATAAATGCCCTTACCATACGATAAATAAATGCCCTTACCATACGATAAATAAATGCCCTTACCATACGATAAATAAATGATAACCCTTCGGAATGGCTATAGGCTATATTATTATTTCGGTTCCACCCGCGAATTACCAAGAATCCAGACTAGTAGTTTTTGTCCGCGACTTCGTCCACGTATACTCGTAAATCCCCTTAAGATATCAAACTACGCCTATACATAATCTAATGGCAAATATTATGCTATTCATTCCTCACAGCTATAAAAATTTCCATTCCCCTTTACGCTCCTGTAAGTGGTTTTCAGAATAAAAAATATCCTATGTCCTTTCCATGCAAACTATCATTAAACCACAACATACTTACGAAGCTGCAATCTCTCCGATTTTTCCTCTTTGCAATATATTATTAGTTTATTTGTTCTTAAGTAAGTATAAGAGGCCACAAAGTTAAGAAGTGTTTGCTAAATTGCTGTAGTTATAATATAGCCTAACGAGGAGTAATATCCTTTGTGGAGTTACGAGTAATTTATTTATCATAGTCTCGCACACGAAGATAAGAGCAGTAATAACTAATGGCACGAAGGGGGGTACATTTGTCGCGCTAACGACGGGTCCGCGACCGATAGATAAATTAAACGCTTATCCGCCTCTCAACATTAAACTATCGTTTTGAATAGTTCCAAACTTTTATCAATATTACAGGATAAACGTGGCTATTACTATGGATCGGTCAGACAATTGAAACCATGATAGCATTTAGACGTAAAATTAAGAGGAAAGATATTTTTTTCCATACAAACGTTCTCGACTGTTTCCCCCGCAGTTTTTGATGTAATAATGATTTTTTGAAATTATATATAATCTATATCATCAATATGTGTGTGGGAATGTTTTGATTTATTTTATATTCTTATTTTAATAAACGTACAGTTTGAAGCCTCCTAATTGCTTCAAACTACGCTTAAAACGGCCGACTTCAATAGGCCGCAAAAATGGGCTTTTAAGTGAATCCGTGAACAACAAGCACAAATATGAAAGCAATCCGACATTTAATATTTTCTTCTAATTTAATTTGTTGTTTGGTTAATTTTCGGAGGAGGAATCGGTCTATAACGAAACCTCGATTTTAGAGTTTGTCACTTAAGATTTTCAGTCGACGCTACAGCTGTGTATACATATCGTATTAGTGCGAGGTCCCTTGTGGTCGTCACGTCGACGTCAGCGCGACAGAAATACTGATCTAGAATCCTTAAGTCAGAAAGAGGTCTCAGGTAATGTTCCTTATTAAAAGAACTTCGCCAGGGATTCGAGAAAGGTCTATTTTAAGGGGGATGCCGTGGTCGCGCAATATATCGTAGACATACAATACATACAATATATCGTAGGCCCAAAAATACATTGATGACATTTCCGTATTCAAAGAAAATATACACAAAATATATTCTTGACGCTGTAGCTTAGAGCCAACCGTGGATATTGCAACAGTACACGAGCACTCAGTGAAGTCGACGTCAAATAGATGTTTAGCCTTTTCTCCTTATTACAATGGAATCAGGTGCAAACTAGGAAACATATCTACGACCTCAACTGTACAAAGATTGGTGTAACAACTGTCCCGGAGTTCATAAGCTCAAATGAGTGGCCACTATACTCGCCTTATCTAAATCCAATGGATTCCATTCTGTCGACAATATTAGAGGCAGGGAGTGGTGCACTAATCATAAGATGCAAATATGCTCTGAAAACAGGAAGATTAGGTTTTAGAGCGTGCAAGAACCACCGTAGAGATTTGTGTTAACAAACATTGGCATTATATTTTGAAGTGAATTAGTTTGTTTTCCGAAAAAGTTCATATTTTACTTTTAATGTCATTATATCGAAGTCGTGAAAGTCAAGATAAATATAATATTCATTATTTGTCTATGTACAAGCACTTTATACGAAAGTAGTTTCGATATATTGTGCGAGAGTAATTTCGTAAAATAATTAGTGTCGTGGAATCCACAGTATCGCAGTGACCCAATCTGCATCAGTAATTTCAACATGACTGTAATTTCGTAATGCAATAATGTCACTAAATTAAGTTCACGCCACTAATTTCGTAATGTAACCGGCTTTAGGAGCTAGACCAGTTACAAAGTTACAATGCGCAGCGAGTGCCGCCCGCTAGCGAAAGCTTACAGAAACAAAGTACCTTTACACTTTCAACTTGAAATGCTCTTTCATATTCTGCGCAGTTGTAATTATATTTTTTTAAATGTATTTATTTTATATTATTCTACTTAGAAAGGCTAACATTCGTACAAATTCGGCCGACGCAACCGCACCATTTAATTGGCGCGCGCGTGTCGATGTAGCTAAGTCAGACCGGCAACTACGGAACCCTACTCTGCGCGAAGCCCGACTCGCACTTGGCCGATTTTTGTATAAAGGTTTATGTTTATGTTATGACAGATCTTTTTAATTTATCAGGGAATATGCCATGTTCAAGTGATTGTTTAACTAGGTGAGTAAGTCTAAGTCAAGATCTACACTACCGGGATAAATTTTGATTTATATAGGAAAATGTTGAAAAAAATACCATACCCCTTATCTCTGAAGTTTACCAAGCGATTATTTTTTATTAATGTATATGACTAAGTTTGACCGAAAAATTATAACGGTACTTACCTCTATCTAGCGTATGTGTTTTTGTTCGTCAAAAATCATTTGTAAAGTAAGTAAGTATTTTTCTTCAAATAAGAGGAGGGTAGTTCGGCGCGAACGCGATTTCAAACCTATAATTGGCTCCGTGGCTATAGTAGTCTGAAGTGCTTTTTTTGGGAAAATACCATCTAAACATTATTCAATTTAGTGAAACAAATAAATTACAATGTTATCCAAACAAAACAATAGGGAATTAGTGATAATTAAGTATATACTCACGTTTATCAGAATTTAAGTGAATCTTCTATATATATATATATATATCTATTCTGTGGTGCTACCAACAAACTTGAACTAAGTTTTATCATGCGGTCATGGTTAGTTTATCAAGTTCTCACACTACCACATCCTTTAGACTCTGTTATTTATTGCCACCTCACTTAATACCGCCGTAAACATAATATATTGCTATTGGTCGCCTGTGTTCGATTTAACCTGTATGTTTCGTCTTCCATTTGTTTCCCGAATAGTAGGTACAACCACATAAATATATTTTTACTGTCCCCAACCGAGTCATATTTACTAGGAAGCTGTATCTGAAAAAAATATTTTGATTGCGGTTTGGTTAACAAAAAAACATTACGAATGCTATTGGTATATATACTACTTTAAAAAAAAACAAGGTGATATGATATATTTGACCCTAACCAAACTTCAAGCTAGCATTCACCATTCAGAAATTTTACCATTGGTAATATACAGATAATTAAACGTTTCTATTAACTGTTGAGGATTATCGCACATACAGGGTGTCCTGTAAACAGAGGATATTCCGTGGACAGTTAATCGAGCTCCTAATTGCCTCTCTGAAAATGTAATTTTAGGTTCAGTAAAAATGCCTCAGTTTTGGCATTTTTTAATTCGAAAAAACGATTTGAATTAACCGAGCATTTCTGAATCGATGTCGTGCTAGCATTTCGGCAGGGGGTAAACACATATAAAATGGTACATCATAAATAATGTACCATTTTAAAAATGTCATTAGATGTGCGTGCGTTTGTTGCATAATTCCACTTTAATTTTTATTTTCACGGCGAAAGGAAAAAAAATATCTAAAAAGTGGCTAGTAATTTTTCAGCTAAGTAGAACTCGAAAACTAAGGCATTTTTACTAAACCTACATTTTAATATTCTGAGAGGTATTTAGCAGCCCTATCAGCTGTCCACGGATTATCCTCGGTTTACGGAACATCCTGTATAAGTACTCGATCGATCACACCGGAGTTAAAAAACAAGATGACTCGGCATTTACGCAATGACGCACCGCAGGCCGCGTTTATGTACAGTCAGCTTCAAAAGTAACTGGGCAAACGAAGACGTCAAAAATGTTTATCGTCAATCGACGACGTCAATTGCGCAGTTACTTTTGATGTTGACTGTACCTACAGTCAGGGGTATTAATATATGTACTTAAGGACATAAATATCCGTACACGCCTTTATGACATTGTCAATAGAATAGAGTCAAGTACAGATATTTATATACGTATATTAATACCCCTAACTGTACAGGCGACGTCAAAGAGATGTAGACATTTTTCGCCCCATCACAAGGGAATACGGTTCAAAAGTGTACACATACTATTGACAACACAGCTAACTGACCGTTATTTGCATTGTTATAAGGTTCTATATAAAATATATAAATACAAGATGTCCATTTAAGTGTGTTGGCGTTTGCACTACCGACCGTTTCTATACTAACGCGATAGCACGCATCCCGCGCTGCCCTGCACGTCTATCATAAGACGGCCGCGATATACTCTCGATTTTTCTCGCACTATACCTCATTTTCTAAGTGTTCTAATAAGAGAGAGACGGATAGTGCGAGAAAAATTGAGAGAGCTCGCGCACCGTCTCGTGATAGCCGTGCTACAACGTACCTTTTTTTTTCAGAAACACGGCCATACTTCACGATTAATTGATCGCTTGCGTTAAAATCGACGCATAAGACACGTCAATGCGTAAACGCGAAGCCTGATAAGCTTTGGTGAGAGCGGTCCGTTAAATAATCAGCACAAAATCCATGATTATAATAGTGCCCATTATCATAATTTAATTTCTAAAGTTACGCCCAGTTATCATTAAGCGGAGATGAACTCTTTGACAGAATTGATCTAATTTAAGGGACAAAGCCCGTAAAATTGGTTCGTATATCATAAAGCGGCGTACAAAGGGCCACCCCCGCCAGGGTATCAAGGCGAGTTCTTATTGAGTGGCTGACCGACCACAATAATCATACAGTTGGAGCTAGGAATAATGGTTCAATTATTTCATATACCCTTTTCCCTCTGGTGATAATATGATTGAGGACTAGTTGAATAAATGTAGAAAGACGAAGTCCGAAGTCTATTTATATCAAGCTATTACCAATTACGGTAGGTAGGTAAGCCTATGATTAGGTAAATTATTTCACGTCTGAATAATTGCATTAAATTATTTCATGTTTGGATAATAGATTTGCTATGAACATTGAAAACGATTCGTTTTAAATCGGCCAATTTTGAGTCAGTCTCGCCCACGAAGGGTACCTATCTTATCACAAAAGTCAATCATTTATGACCTTTATTGATTCCGAATTTTATCTTATTATTATTTGTTGTTATGTGGCCGGAGTAATACTTTATAAAAAAATAAGTAGGTAGGCACCTAGGGTAGACCGGGGTCAATAGTACCACGGGTCAATAGTACCATCGCCTATAACTCTGCAACCACATGGAAATATGCGTGTGTGTGAATACACCAGAGTGCCTTGAGCGTGTCTCGACCTGCTCACTAGTCGGCCACTCGCTGCCGTGCGAAAAGCATGTGCTATACGACGATTTGCATTTTTGATTGACCAAAGTAAGTATTTACGATTTACGTTTTGTAATAGTGTTTATAATGGATAGTCGTAGTGTGAAAGTTGTACTGAATTGTGAATCTCTAGTTCTTAAAGTTTTTAATGTGTCACAGTGTGGGGGTCAGTTAGATATAGAAAGCGAGATTTGTGAAGGTTAGTGAGTGCGAGTAAAACAGGATAATTGTACCACAACACTCGGGGTTAATTGTAACGTTACAATTGACCCCGTGCTACAATTGACCCAGAGTTTTTACACGACTGCTAAAATAAGACAATTGAAAGTAATTATTTTTGTAACAAGTTACATCTCGGGTATTTTATGTTATACCTATGATTCATCCCGACGATTCATACGATACTTCGGGATGTATATAAATTATAATACCCGCAATGCTATCCGTTTCAGTGATAACACTAATAATATTTAAAATTTATTTGTGGTGAAGGATGGGGTTGATTGTACCAGGGGTCAATTGTAACTGTATGGGATTAGTAATTGTTAAATAATTCGTCATTTTGTTGTATTGAGATGTTTTTATTGCTTGAAAGGTGTGTGCTATGACTGCTATGAGCACCCCTAAGTATTTTTTTTATAATAACTCGACATAATATGTTTCAAAAACTTGGAAAATATTATGTTACGTTTAGTTCAACTGAAATGCTACCTTTGTCTAGTGTAAATACGAGTCTCTATAATTAAGACTGATGTAACGTAACAGACTGATTCGTCTTAAGAAATTAACAATAATTACTGATTGATTAAAACATTATTTTGGGTTTTATTTACCTCTGATTATCTGGTACAATTGACCCGTACTAGGGGTCAATCGTAACACAATTCATGAACAAAACTCAATTTGCACCATTCTGATGTGATTAAATGAAAATATTTTTCTAGATTCTGATAGCCAATGAGACCTAAATGTTATATCCTAAGCCATTTTTAGGTAGTAGCTTTAGATTCTGAGTTATAGGTCATTATTTCTAAAGTGGTACCATTGCCCCCGGTCTACCCTACTTGTTACGGTTCAAGACATACATGTGATATTTATTCTCTATCATAAGCATGTTCAAGTTATTGGATGTGGTGCCAAGTGATACAAGTGACGAGTGAAGTGTGCCAAGGTGACACGAAATACTACTACATCATTTGATAATAAAAATAATCTTAAATCAGCCTGCTGGCCACAGGCCTCTACTCAAGGATGAGATAGAACGGGCATTAGTCCCCACGCTGGCTCACTATTAACTTCTACCAATCATTTTAGAATAATTTAAGTAGTAGTCCGATGACAAAACATTAGATAATCACAGAAGCATTGCCCAAGGGGAAAAAGAAGTACAAGTTTTTCCGTAAATTTTCCGCTTTACTAGCTCCATGTTTACAGCCCGCATTGCACAGTTTTCTCTAACTTTCCTCACAAGGAGTTGAGTTTCTGGATAAGTACGTACGACGCTAGTTTTCCTAACTGCCAGTAACTTTATGTTAAAGCGAATAGGAATCTTACTGGTATGTACGATTTAGGTTTGCATGATATAATAAATGAGACTTGTTCACTTACTGGACTCGGGGGGATTGTACTGTGTCAAGGGTGACAGCTTGGGCGAAAATACTTACGTATGTTCGTCTGCCTGGCTGTTTTTCTGCACAGTTCGCATCTTTCAAGCGATCCTCGTGAATTTTTGCAAGCAGGTTTGATGGTTTGAAATTCTCCCGAGCTTAAAATTAGGAGAATCTTCCTTGGAAGGACATGAAGGAAACTCTCACGTTCTTCACGTTATTTCGTCAACATGGTGTACTTACAAGCTTGTGCAAAATTTAATCAGCTTTAATTTAATGTTGCTCTAGCTAGACCATGTTCTCATACTCGTAGAGTAGGTACGTAGTTTTCGAACAAAACCTGAATTTCTTACGAATGAAGTACATTTTCCAAGATGGCGGCCATTCTACGAGGTCCTGACCCGAGGACTTTTGGGAGCCGACAACTGGGCTTGCAACGAACATTCGTACCAAATTTCATCCAACTCCCCGGGATTTCGAGGTTAGATAATATCGACTGTATTAGTATTACCTAATAATTTAGCAGGAAAGGGCCGGCACATGACTAATAAAAACTAGAGCTTTAACGGCTTTAAACGGCCTTATGGCATTAAATTCGCCTATTGCATTTGTATATGTACCTACATATACAAATGCAATACACGACTTTATTGCCTTCACATTAAGGTTGTGTATACATATTTTTGTAACGTTGACTGTATCGATCTCTTTGTAATCGACTGTACTAAGTGTTGTCAGTGTTCATTGACCGACTGATATTACATTACAAATGCGAAATCTTGGATGTTTGTTACTCAATCGCGCTTAAACGGCTCAACCGATTCCAATGAAGTTTTTCACGAATATAGTTTATAGCCTGGATTTAAATTATATTATACTATATTATATTAGGGGACAATCTTACACAAATCGACCTAGTCCCACACTAAGCAAAGCTTGTACTATGGGTACTAGACGACGATAAACATACTTATATAGATAAATAAATACTTAAATATTATATAGAAAACATCCATGGCTCAGGAACAAATATTCGTGCTTATCACACAAATAAATGCCCTTACCGGGATTCGAACCCGGGACCTCTTGCTTCGTAGGCAGCGTCACTACCAACTAGGCTAAAGCGGTCGTCAATATAGGATAGACCTTATCCAGGGTCCACGCAGACGAAGTCGCGGGCGGAAGCTAGTGTTTGTATAAACAGGAGCCTGAACGGTTACTTAATACGTTCACGGCTATGTTTCTACTCAGTAGGGTCATTTCGCCGGTTAGCGACCACCTAATTTCATGTGCCGGTGGGAGACCATTTAAGCTGAGTTGGTGAACTGAAAGGATATTTTCTCGGTTTTTTAGTAGATTTCTATTCTAAAACAACAAAAAAATGCATGTACAAGTAACTGTCTCAAAAGGGTGTGTAGAATTGATGTTATCTTCAATAGAAAAAACCTTCTCCTTCAGGTGGTCGCGTAACCAGCGAAATGGTAAATAATATTTACAGACTCATTTCCCGTTACTCGCATCGTCATAAAGTAAAGGCTTAATCCAGTATCCCAGGAAGCCACCGCGGAGAGGGTCGGCAGTCGTTCAATAAACTAGATTATTCTCGCAACGCCCTCATTTCACATTTTAATTTCAAGAAAATTATTACCTAAATACTGATATAAGCGTCGATATGTAAAAAGCTTAAAGGTTCTACCAGTAAAAAAGAAACTGGAAGATTTTGACTCATACTGTTTCCGTTTAAATTATATTATACTTACTAGTATAATGTTGTTTTACTATTCCGCTAAAGAACGGGCAGGTCATTAGCGATAATGAGATACACCTACTTGCGTATTTTGCATGCATTTAATGACCTGGACGTTCTTTATAAAAAGCTAAATAATTAAATAGTTGTAGTGCCTTATCATGGAATTACGACTGATTCAATCAATCTATACCCCTAAAATGATTGAATTAGGATCGATTGAAGAAATCTTCATAATCGTCATCTTCAGCTTTGTCATCTCCTATCTCTGAGCATAGGCATCTCTTCGAGTCACTAGTCCTGGTTCGTCATTGATTCCGGAGAAATCTTACCTCTGCTCGAAGCTGTCAGCCCTGTTACTTCTGTAACCGGAGTCGTTCAGGCTGCCCTCATGCCGCAAGCTGGGTAGGGAGTCCCAGGGGGAGCGGCGGGGTCCGGGCGGGGGAGCGCCCCGCCACCCGTCCGAGTGGCGGTACCATGCCGCCCGGGCAGTCTCCCCGATGCAAGATGCGCAGCGCGATGCGCTTACGAAACTAGAGAAAAAAAGTATTCATAAAACAATAGTACATTACTTACCACGGGCTGTAAAACAAAGAAAGCCCGAAATCGGAGGTATTTGTGAGGGTTGTAAGGGTTTTTTTTCTAATTAAATTAAAAACGAGGATCATTGCATAGATTGGGATATTAAGGTAATATACAAATGTAGTTTGGGCTGCTAAATTGAAGTTATAATTAAATTCAACCAACATTAACTTAATAAAACCATTCTAACAACAACGAAGATTCTGATTCCGAATAGTACATAACCTTCATAAGGTTCAGGGAATCGTGATAATCTTTCCCACTGAGCGTATTGTTATCGACCAAACCTTCTGCCACCGTCATTGTTGTCATAAGGAATATCGATAATACCGCGCTTAAATGGCGTCGTTGCCACGTAAACCTCAATTAGTGAGCCGAGCAATCCATAGCATACCCTTACCAAGTATCAAGTTCCCCATCGCGAAATTGCTTAAGTTTTACGATATACCCTGCGTCGTGGCAGAAAACTCAAAACACCATAAATAACTCCGGCTGAGTAAAACAGGATATGGCACTTTTGCAACACTTTTGCAATACATGATGGTTTTAAATTTGCACGGTTTAGCGTCCAAAGCTGCTAGGTAATCTTAGGAATACTATTTACAATTTACTATTTACGTCCGCGTGTGGTCCGGCGGACTGCCTTTATGATATTGACAACATTACAGGTATTAATGTCCTTATTATTGTTTGTACATTAATTCCCCCGCGTGTACTCCCTTTTCTACTATATTATTATATTATTTCACCTCTTTGAGGGAAGGAATTGCGAGATAAAAAACTAAGTATCCTATATATTATAGTAAGATAATAATATTATTTCAGAATTATATAAAAGTAATAATTTTATTGAATTTGGAAACATTCTTCACAGTTTTCTTTTTCATTTATAAAGGCAAAATATTATTATTAAAGAAAAATAAAATTAGTAAGTCTGTCTGGACTAGGAAAATGAATAAATGAGACATAATCGGCCTTGAAAGTTCCAGTTATAATTAACAGGTGCCTAAGTAACGCAGGTTAAGGACATTTTTATGTACCTAATCATACTTGTTTCGTAAATAAAGACATTTACAGCTTTCTCTAGATATGATATTATAACCATAGAATGCGACTCTACGACTCCTTACAAATTTCTAGCCCCTGACGTGCCTAAAACCCGGTATGCACATGTTCGAACTAAACGGCTGCCTGGCATCGTTTTGACACCCCGCCCCCAACCCCGCATAATGGCTATGGCACCCATTCCGTGGGGCCATTTTGCGGCGCTACTTAGAGCTCTATGTTTTTTTCGTTCGATGGTTGTTTATCATATGCTAGCTGCCAGCGCGGCACCGCACCGCCCACGTGTTACAAAGAAATCAGGCAGAGAAATGGAATATAGTATACCAATCCCAAAAATCCCTTCCGCTCAAATATAATATTGGTGTAAGGTTATCTTAAAACGTATTTATACTTTCGGACGTTACATACTTACGAATTTAAAACAAATTTTAAAATTTCACAAAATTTACAATCTTTATTAGTAGATACGTATAATCGATCTATACCATAAATGAATCGTTATATTAATTAATCCTTAAAAATAGAAATAATAATAATGTAGTGGATCATGTTGACAAACCTTAGCTCATTAAAACCTTCGCAGAACGGAAAGAAATATTCAAAACCAATATTTTTGAATATTTTTTTCCGTTCTGCGTTCTGCGTTTTACAATTAAAAGCAGGGCGAATGAAAGTTCAGCCAATCACGAGGCAGGTAATTTGAAATGGACGTCCTTAGTCCCAGACGGGAAAACTGGCGCGCATCGGTTCAACTCAACTGGCTTTAAATAGCTAACGGCTGTGGGATATTTGCATTTTCTCTTTCTTTTAGTTACTGTCTGCTATTGAGTAGACAGTTTTTATGAGTGACAAATTGAATAAACCTTATAATGAAGGTCTATTCAATTTGTCACTCAGTAAATGCGTAAAACGAAAAAAAAATCTTTTTAGAATAAAGGAATAAAATATGGAGATAAAATGTATCCATGTTGGGTCTACCAGTACCTATTATGTTCTACTTATAGAATGTAATTTACAAATAATTGTTTTAAGAAGGTTGTTAGCTTTATTTCTACGCTTTGTTGCCTTGTTGTGAATTTATTATGTAAACTGGTTCTTACGATTATATTCATCTAAAAAACCCATTTGGAAGCAGCTTATAGTGAGGTTCCGCCGTATTATCGAGCAGAACTCTGCTGTTTAGATGAGCACAGTTCCCAACCCCTATTACATAAGCAGCTCTCGTTCGACTTAATACTGGCAAATTTGAGCCGATGTAGTTGGCCAGAACGCCAAAAAAAAAGAAGAAGAAGATAACCCCTATTTTTTTTTCTTGGTAGAACTAAGTCTGATTTTCAAACTAAAAAGATAATAATATGAAGAGCTTAAATATAGCTAATGGCAGGTTCTTATACCTACATAATGATTTATCATTATTGTTAATTTGCTGCATATTTGAAAATACAGCCAGTTGCATCACCTAAAAAGCATACCTTGGATTAAACCCCTAATAATCATGCCTTCGGTAATCCAAATTAGTATAGGGCAGGCTTTACTAATTTGGATTACCTGTCATAGAAAAATATAGTCAAAAACTGCTTAGTGTCTGCTCAAGTCAAGATATAGACATAGACTTTATGGTATTTAATTATCCAAATAAGAGAGACGTGATGTGCTGCATAGTAATTCTTAGAGTCAACGTCAAAAGTAAGTGATTAAAATCAATATTAGAAAACATGTTCTAGCATGAAGCGGCAGATACCAAAGTGATATTTTTTACTGAACATTGAATTAGTCAAAAGAAAACGATCATAATAACACGAAACGAAATGACAAATTAATGTCAAAGCGAAATAATAATACACCATGACATAACTATCTGTATAAACTGGAAACTTCGATGAATTACACATTTTTACCAAGTGTCAAGTAACGAACAAAAGAAAATCTAAATTTAAAATTGTCGAAATGAAAACTCGGCATTAAAAAAGGATTTAGGAATATATTTCAACCCTTGATGGACACGAATGGTGTTATAGTCGCTACGCGTGTTTTTCTGACGAATATATCCCGAGATTAACCGAACATCTGCTTTTATTCCGAGGTGATATTGAGAGATGATGAGAAAAACTCATATTTTATACATAAGTTTAATTTGAAACACTCAACAATGACGTTAACTGTTTGAATGGCATGTCACTTAGTTTTCAAGATTCGAAATTAATGCGATCACTTATGTACTTATGACACCTTGCGAGTTATTTTACTTTTGATAATGTATAATGGTCAGTAACATTTGACTTATTTTTTTGTATATATTATTTTGGGACTCTATTTCATCAGTTTCTTTTGTTATTGACTGTACGTAGAGGGGAGAATCACGAGCTGTCATTAAAACGCGTCGAATCATACTTCGGCTGAATAGACTCCCATGAAATGAGAACCAATTAACGCCTTAATTAACGGCAATTTGAAACAAAAATTTGAGTGCCAGTAACCCGACAGTCAACTTTAAGCGGCCTTTACAACTGGCTAAATACAATGCACTTACTTACTGCACTCACACTCGCTGATTAGAGCGAGATGGTTTATCTCCCCTCCCCCAGTTAGTACAGTCACCAGCAGAAGTAGCTACGAAAAATAGCACGCGCAAAATGATCTAGACAGTCAGTAAGTTATCTAGACCAAATGTTACAAAACAATATAAATATTACTTGGTCTTTGGAATAAATTAATAGGTATATGCTTACAAGTAAATTGCTTTCGAGACGTTTTTGCATTTGTAGTAGTATTTGTATATTTACAGGGACACACGTACACGTTGACGTACACAGACACACGTATGTGTGTGTGTGAGGCTGGCTACAGAGGTCACAACTACAAATGCAAAAACGTCTCGAAAGTAATTAACCTGTAACTGTCTTTCATCATTTCCAAAAATATAATTTGTTTCATCATCGTCTGTTGTGAGTTATGAGAAAACTAATAAAACGTAATCGTTAGATCTCGACTATTCGCCTTCAGGCAAGGAATTACACCCAATAATAAAATAATATTGGACCTTTTTGTCCAATGTTTTTTGTAGATTTTCTTTCTTCGCTCGGTCACCCAGCCCCTGGAGGACATGAAGGAAAATAATTGAGTCCAAGCGCCCGCGATCGCTACCTCACTCAAATATTATCAAAACCTTTATAGGGCCGGGGAAATTACAAGAAAATTCCACTTAAAATAGCAATGTTTAATTGTAAAACGAAAGGAAGTTTGAAGCAGCAGCTGCAAAAATATCAACGCTACTCTAGTGCTCACAAAAATATTTTGCCATTTATTGTTATGAGCCTCCCAGGGCAAGCCTCCAGAAAAATGTCCGGTCGGTCACCCCAGATATCGACGGGCTGGTGAGTTGGATGTATGGCTAGCACAAGGCACAAGAGATATATACTATCTGTCTCTTTCTAATTAAAACACTAGAAAACGGACGGGATAGTTCTTGTGCTAGCCGAGCTGTGCGCATCAAGCTTCAAGATGGCGACTGGCAAAGAACCACACAAATAGGTAAGATTATTACTTCAAGGACAGACTGATACTAGAATTCAAGTCTTTTACTGCATTCGTATAGTACGACAAGTAACAAACGTAAGTATACAATGGTAGGTGTAATGGCATCGCAATATTTTATGTGTTACCAACCATTTATTGAACTAAACATTAAATGTAATCTATCTAACCTGTGAGTTGAAGTAACTAACTATTGATCTAGTTTCCAAAACTTTTTGACCTTGTATGTACAAATACAAATAACTTTATTTACCAAAGAGGCATTACAATCATGAGACTTTCAAATTAGTGTGGCAAATTATTATTGGTCTTACAGTGTCAGTGTCGAGCCTGTGTCGTAAGAACCGACAAGGTCCTTGCAAAAGAAGTTGCGTTAGGACTTAAATTATACGTCATCAGATGATGATATAGACTTGGCCTTGGATGAACATTTATAATTTTATGTGACTGGGTTTTGTGTCATACGCGAGCGGAACCGCGCAGGCAACTAGTTAATTATACAAAGATAGGATTTTGCAGTTAACATTAGTTAACGTAAATGTGTGTGCAGAACCAAGGTAACCGATATAGCCCTCCGAATCGCTAAACTTAAGTGGCAGTGGGCGGGGCACATAGCACGTAGAACCGATGTCCGTTGGGGCGGAAAGGTTCTCGAGTGGCGACCACGTACCGGAAGGCGCGGCGTGGGTAGGCCCCCCGCAAGGTGGACTGATGACCTGGTAAAGGTTGCTGGAGTCCGCTGGATGCGGGTGGCGCAGGACCGGTCACTTTGGCACTCTTTGGGGGAGGCCTATGTCCAGCAGTGGAGGTCTTTCGGGTGATATGATGAACGTAAATGCGATAGACAAAAACAGTACCACGTAGGTACAAAGTAATGTACTTAGACATATTACGAAAAGTATTTAAGCATTTGCAATTTTATAGTTAATCTTTGCTAATTTACGCATTTGCAGCAAGAATAACTGAGAGGTGCTATTAAACTAGATAGTCCTATAAATATTCGCACATGACTTCAAATCGTATAACAAACATAAAATAACACTCAGCCGACTCGATTGAGTTCCCCTCTAACTATTGCACAAATGGAACTGTCACCGGCATAGCTGACATCACGTAGCACGCAATATTGCCACTAAAGCTCGGTAGTCACTGACGCGCCGCGCTGCGCTATTTGTATCTACGAGAAATGGATGGATATAATATGTAGACCACGTTCACGGGTGCGCCAAGTACATTCCGATCCGGCCGATTGTTTTCGTGGCGCTACTCCATTCGGCTTGTTGGAGCGGCCATGTGTGGCCAGCTTAACATAGCGTCACGTAGAAGAACATTGAAATTGTCACGGAGAAAATGCAAGCTTGCTAAAGGATAAAAATTCTTCTACTTAAGTTAGGAACAAATGCAATCGACTAGCCAATATTTTTATTATCTATGTACCTAGTAGACCTTAGTAGACCTTTTATTACTAACGAATTATGGAAACACTTCCGAAATAAATTATTTGATTTGATTTGATTATTTTCTGGTCAAAAAGCACAACGAAGTGGAAACCTGAGAACTCGATAAGGAGACGCGGCAGACCTCGTCGGCGATGGCGGGATGCTGGATTCCTTTGGACTTGCCAGATCAAGTTCTAAACCGCGATCAGTGGAAGAAGTGGGGGGAGGCCTTTGCCCAGCAGTGGGACACATCAGGCTCTATATAATATAATAATAATGTATTATTTTCTTATAGCATGCGGTGTTTAAAAAGGCCAGACCGTAAGCCGACACCTAAGCGTCTATAGGTCTACTGTACGACTCGACAAGTAAGCATAAGAAGTCATATGCCATTTTATATCCATAAATGGTACTAGGTTTCAAATGATGCATTTATTATGTTTGTGAGCAGAAGTAACATGTAAAATTAAAATCAATAATTATAAGTATAATAAGGAGGTTGCTGCGATTCGTTATAATACACTAAGGTAATCCGAGATTGTTCAAGGAGCCTTTGTAATTCCTTTGGGCTGAATTGCTTTTCCGAATAATTTCCCATATTGGGAACTTCAATATATATTGTAGCTATTTCTGTTTTCAGATCGTTACGTTTATGGGATAGGATGGGATATTGTAACTGTGATTTAGACATGATTCAATTTTATATAGAAAACTCCCGTGATATCAGACATATTAAAATACTAGCTGTTGCCCGCGACTTCGTCCGCGCAGCACTTGTAACTGTCTTAGAAAAATGATTGCTATTAAATTATTATGGGCGGAACCTAAATTATCGCCGACCCAAACAAAGTTCTACCATCTTAAGGGATGATTTCCGATATAAAAACTATCTTATATCCTTCCAAGGGTCTCAACGTGTCTGTAGGAAAAATTTCATCTAAATCCGTTCAGGGATTAAGCGTAAAACGTAACAGTGCGATGAGTTCATTAGTTTAAATTTCAAAATTTCAATTGAAGACTCCGTATTTACAAATATATAATATCTTAAGTATCATCATTCATTCTGCTTAAATTGTATATTTTTTCATAATGTAGGTATTAAAGAAAGCTACATGACTGGAAATTTTTGCTTAAATCTGTCCAGTAGTTTTACTCACATTAGTTCGGCGTACCTGTATAGTTTTGAAAGCAAACTTATCTCATGCTAAAAGACGGAGAACTTTCCATCTCCATCCACAGTCCCCATTTAACGGTGTTAGAATAAATTATTTTGATTAAGCCCCTTTACCCCCTTATTTCCCCCCTTTAGGGGAAAATAGATCTACATATTATAAAAGAAACCTGCTGTCCTGCTTTCATGTTTCTCGACACAGTTTAATATTAAAAATCACACATTACTTATGTGTACTTTCAACCCCTATCTTAACCCCTTCAAGGGATGAATTAGGAAAAAAATCCTTATCAATGTTTTTGACTGTACACTAGGAGCTTGTGGCCGAAGTTTTAAACGTCTTACTCTAAAAATGACATATTTCCCATACAAACTTTCAACTCTTTTTTAACCCCCTTAAGGGATGAGTTTTTGTAACATCGCTTAATCATTTGCTTTGCTTTTTAGTAAGATACCTTCATACACAGATTCAAGTCTATAACTTTCCAAATGAACGATTTTCATACAACGGTTCGACCCCTATTTCATCCCCTTAAGGGTTGAATTTCGAAAAATCCTTTCTTAGCACACGTCCGCGTACTGTAAATAATATATGTTCCAAAATTGATGCTTATATCGTTAGCGGTTTATGCTGTGCGCTGTCTGTCAATAGATTAGTAACGTGAGTGACCCGTCACTTATTTTATACCTATCGAAAATCGCTCGACATGTTTGGAACCGATTCGCGGTTCCTATTCATGAGCACACGCGTTGCCGGCGCGTTTAGCACATGTCGAGCGATTTTCGATATAAAATACGTGAGTGGCCCGTTATCATTATATTTTAATATGATTCAATTTATTGTACCTTTCCTTTCATGTTAAGAATAAGTGACTGTTCGAGAGCTAAAACCCACAGAAAAGTAAGTAGTGCGGATAGAGCATAACGTTCGTACGGTATAGTCAAGTCGCAACAAATTGGTTACTATATACCTATATATAGTAGTATACAGATACTACTACCGTTTTTCTTGTAACTTCATTACAGAATAAAGTTACAAGAAAAATGATCACAGCTAAGTATAGAATTATTTTTTTAGCGAGTAAGCAATCTTTGCGAGACGGGCAACTACGGAACTCTATACTGCGCGTAGTTCGTCACGCATTTGGGCAACATATTTCTTAATCAGATGCCTTTAATCTTTCTCTCTCTCATTGCCACCCTAAATAAATTATTAGGCCCTAAATAGTATATTATGTAGGTAACCGATTATTATGGTAATTATATTGCCTAAGCGAATGCATCGCGCATATGCAAATTTAGTTGCTGTTTACTAATACATCTATAGGTATTATGTTAGAATATGGGTAAAATAAACGAAGGAGCGTGCTCTTAAGATCTGTACCATAGTTATACTCGTATCATTACTATTATTAGCTGCCCGCACGGCTATGCTCTTGTATTGCCAATGTAACACCCCGTTCACACTGCGTCCGTTTCCGTGTCCGGGAGGCATCCCTCTTTTTCTCGCTTACGATGTTTCGCCCGAGTGCGAAAGAGACGGATGCCTCCCGGACACGTAAACGGACGCAGTGTGAACGGGGTGTAACACAGACAGACCCGCGGGATATAATAAATAAATCAACTAGTTAGGCTATATACAAAGCAACAATTTCACAGAATTTTCTTCTATATAATATAAGTATTTTCAAACCACATGCTCGACAATGCCGAATTATAGGTCATGTAAACCCTACCGAAAGCAAGACATTAAATCCCTTGGTATTAGCCGGGTTATAATGTTGTACTGAATTTCATTATAACCCGCTGGTTAATAATATGATTTCACTTTTCATAATTCTTATATATGCATAAAGTTTAATTTTGCTAAACACAATTTGTCCTAGGCCATGGCCTACTTGATTTGACAAAATAAATGAAGTTTGCCTCCGTGTGAACCCCGGTCCGGAGGAGCGCGGTGTTCGAAATTCGAATTTCGAATCTAGGACCACGGCTTGTGCTTTCGAATTTGGAACGTCGCGCGCCTTCATTTGTTCACGCGTGACGAACAAATCGAGTTCTTGTAGGTGCCTATAGAAGATTTAATTTCAAAAATAATATTGAAAATGTCGAGTGATGAAAGTGTTTTGACTCCTGAGTTTATCAAATTAGATGCCATAGGCATTGTCAACAATCTGCTGCCAGAGAAGTCAAAGGAAAAAAACTAAAAACCTACCACGATTTTGACAAATGGAAAGCTGTAAAAGGCGTAAAGTCTGTGTCTGAATCAGTGCTTCTGGTCTATTTTGAATATTTATCTACTGAGCCTGTTTTTTTGTCTCGCATAAGGTGTGAAAAGTAGAGTATACACCTCGGGGATAAGACTGTTTTAGTCTTGGGCGGTTGAACCCCTCACTGCACTCAGGACTCAGTCTGAATTCCCTCGCTTCGCTCAGGAATTAACTTATAACTCCCTCGCTACGCTCAGGAGTTAAATTATGAGTCCTTCGTTACGTTCGGGATTCAATTCGCTCCCGTGACATAAAACAGTGCTTTATCCCCTTAGTGTATAATCTACTATTAATTTACAGTAATAAACTTAACATACTTATACCGTTTTATTTACAATATTCATATTTCTTTATTTCAACGGTACTGTACAATAGAATAGAATAGAATATAATATAATTTATTTGCATAGAATAAGTAGGTACATCAGTGTCATTAGGCGGTAGGTGACAAAAGGTAGCTTATTCTGCTATTTGTACTAAATACTAGCATGCAAATATCTTTTGGAATCTTATTGTTCAATATTTTTACACTATAATAGTTCCTTTCAGTTAGGAGCTTACCTAATTTATTTTTAATCTATTTAGAGGTAGCTCTTGTATACATTTTGGTAACTTGTTGAAAACTTTCATGTACATTACAAAGCAGTGGTTTGAGTACAATTTTGTCCTTGGAACGTAATTATGAACCAACCGTCCAGGATTTCGTTGAATTCCAGTAGAATTGGTTGCAGCTCTTGTAAATAAATACATTGTCTCTTTACAAACATGCAGATTTCTAATATATATAAGCAAGGTAGGGGGGGTAGTATATTCATATTTTTGAAAAGTGGTTTACATGATATAAAAGGGGCTTTACCGCAAATAGCACGACACAATTCAAAGCGTCAGTGTATTTTTTTGCCAGTTCATCGAGCCAAACAAATGTTTGCTAAAAATAATAAAATGGATTGTTTTTTTCCGAACAAAACAATACAAATATCACAACTACCGACATTAATCTCACAAATTGAACACTGCATTATAGAAGAAAGAAAGAAAAAAATATATACCTATTAGGGGACAATATCATACACAAATCGAACTAGTCCCATAATAACATCAATAAGGATTGTGTTATGGGTAATAGACGACGGTATATTTAATAGATATAAATACTTAAATACATAGAAAACATCCAGGACTCAGAAACAAATATTCATGCTCATCACACAAATATTTGTCCTTACCGAGATTCGAACCCAGGACCTTCAGCTTCGTAGGCAGCGTTATTACCCTAACCTTACCGTTCGTCAAATAATATCCGCAAACATCTGTTTTAAATCGTGGTGAAATCTATATTGCACCTTCCTCCTGATGAACCCAATCTTAGCCTGTTTCAATCCTGGTATGGGTATTTTTTTAAGATTCATTATAGACATCACATGAGAAAAAAATACGTGCTAAGAAAGCTCGAAACTTTGTTCCGTTTTTGTTTTAAGTGGGTGAAATATCTTTTATTTCCATTTATCGTCTTTCAATAAGGCGAAATGTCCTGTGTAGTGGCTCAAATTTAACATCGTCTTATGTGAATAGTCTGGCAGTAAACCTACACCGTACCGAGCGTATCAGCGTAGTAAGCAGGTAATATAAATGCATTAACTATTGTTCTGAGTCGGCCAGTTCGTGCGCGACGGAATCAAGACGTACTATAATATTTATTGTTGAGGTGGTATCCTTGGTTGATATTTTCAAATTAAACGATCTATATTATGCTTAAAAAGGCCTTCAATTTTCGAAATATTTACACGCTAATCATGATAAAAGTGTTGATAAATTCTAACCGGCTGCAGTACAGCAAACAACCGTGTACGTACTAACTAACATAGCGTATAAGTTTTCTTTTTTAAATGTACTACTAACAATATATGGACCTAGGTCTCAAATTAATCATTTTTATTTTTATTTTATTTTATTAATAGTCATGTATGGTCCTGTACATAGTAGTATCGAAGAGATAATAGTAGGATACATGCCAAAAACGCAAATCACACAGAAAATAGCCTAAATGGACAGGTGTTATTAGTACCTACCCCCTAAGAATATCGTATGTACTTTTATTTTAAGCCTATAAATATATTATATCTCACTGCTGGGCATAAGCGTCTCTCGACCCAGAGGGTATGGGCTCTGTAGGGACTAGAGTTCAGCTGTCAACACGGCGAATCCTCCAACATATCAAGGGTCGGCAACGGCCATGTTACTCTTTCGGGGTTGCATGCGTCTATAGGCTGCGGTGTCCACTTACCATCAGGCGGGCCGAACGCTTTTTTGCCACCGTCGTTGTATAAAAAAATACAATAAAAAACCCAAGGGGGCGATTTTTTGCTTTCGAGCACTATAAAACTGACAAAAACAAAGAAAGCTATTTTGAAATAGGGATAGAAAGTTGAAAAACGAGTGGTATTTACCACTCGTTGCTATCAGTACAAAGTAATGGCCTTAAATTTTGACACTGCAATCGTATATACTCGTATTTAATATTCGGGTGCGCGGAAGTCAAAAATCGTCCGTAAAGTAACTATATTTTCACAGATGTATGCTGGATTCTTCGTGATGTTTATCTTTACGAAAACGCAGATATTAAATTATGCACTTAACCGGCTCCGTACTGTGGTACGGCTTATCGTAGTCTAAACTAAACTCCATTTGCAAGTCGCATGTCTGAACACATGGCTACTGTTATTATTGTTATTTTTTTATGAGTATGAAAACACCTAAATACAATTGTAAGTTAGAAGATTCCTGTGTACTCGTCCTATTTAATTACAGTGAAAAACACGTTCATTCTCCGAACTGCTAGAATCCGTCTCAAAGCAACATGAGCACCGTATCACTACATATAAAACACCTATGTAAGAGAAATGAACAATGTTGAAAAGACCTACACTTCAGTGTTCATTATTCTCGGTTCCTTAGTTTCTCTGGTTTAGTTATATGCAGACTTCTTGTAAAAGTTATGAAGCATTTTCCAAAGTTTCCACAAGTACAAAAACTGTATAAGTTTTTTCTGGGTACTTAGTACAAGAACGAGAATGTATCTATTCTCAGTGTATAGTCGGTTAAATGGCGTCTGTGCATTCTGTACTCAAAATAAGACAAAAACTCTTTTTTTCTTAGTTGAAATTCTGTAGGTATTGTTTTATGCGCTCAAACATTATTTCGTTCTATTATAAAAGAAATGAAACAACGTTGTTCTATGTATAACAAAAATATGACTACATAATACATACCTATAGGTACTACCAGTAATTTGGTGATTTGAACCAAAACCGTCATTTGTACTTTTTGTTTGTGCAATAAAGTTTAAATAAATAAACAGTTGTCTTAAGGTGTCGATATAATATGTACATATATTATATTCGTCCTCTTTTAGGGTTCCGTACCCAAAGGGTAAAAACGGGACCCTATTACTAAGACTTCGCTGTCCGTCCGTCTGTCTGTCACCAGGCTGTACCGCAAGAACCGCGATAGCTAGACAGTTGAAATTTTCACAGATGATGTATTTCTGATGCCGCTATAAAAATATATATACCTATATATATATATGTCGGAGAGGAGAAGTTTCATGCAGCGCCCTCTATTACATTCATCGTGACTTCGGTCGTAATGTGCTCCACTGTCAATCTACAAATGTCATCATTGAAATACATGCGAACGAGGACATATTTGTCTGGGCAAACTCGGGAGCTCATTAGTTCCGCCGCGCGCCAACAGAGGGCTATGACGAGTATTATTTTGAATTAGAAACAACAACGGACGGGTGTGTTCGCTGTCATTGAGGAAAAAGCCTGACAGGAGGTGGTTGCTCTCTTGGATGGAGAATTAATCGTTTAGAGAGAATGGTGTGACGGAATACGAGAACCGAAATTGCCAGTTCACTGTATTTCACATGAATTTTGTAATTATGCTGTGGAGAAGTCCTTAGTAAAGTTTGTAATCATAGTAGCATCGTTTCCTATCAATGCCCGAGAACCCAGGATACGCCCACACCTCGACATCAGAAGTGGTGCCAAATCGGGCTCATGAAGAAACTTGAGAGAAAATATCTTTGAAGAAATTGTAATTTGATCCATGGAAATATTGACAGATGTCAGAAAAGATTTGAAGGAACAACTGGAAATAATTTGTCTACATGTCTGCTGGGAACTATTGGAATAAAGCGGCATTTACCTACTGCCGAGGCAGGAACCACCAGGTCCACAAGATCATAGTTCGTGACGCGGTTGAAATGCGAGCTATTTTGGAGCGTCGAGAGGACATGAGGTTCCCATGGGCGAGAGTCTGTCGTTAATCGAGTGAGTCGTTTTCATTTTGTTGGTTCTGAGTCTTTTGAAAATAACGTTGTTGAGGAAAATGTACAGGCAAATCTATAGAGAGTTAAGAAAGACCACAAGTAAATTTTAAAGTTGGGTACAATTCTAACATAAGATGTGCAGTTATCGAAGTCATTTATATCATAGTTGACTGATAAGTAATTTAATTCAATTTCCATATTAAAAATTCAAGTTGATGCTGGTATGTCTCTAAAATACCACACCATAAGCGTAAGAATGATTAATTCGTCCGTGATACGATGAAGTAAAATCTAATGCTAACACAGCACAGTTCTGTTGCTATTTTGGTAAAAAATGTGGGAATGACGTACGTTTTGGCCAGATATTTTTTTATTTTTTCATTATGGGATATAGAATTGAAATGGGTCAATCAGCTTTTTCTTGTTCTTGTTCTGGGCCAGTGAGCCGGGAGACAGCAGTGACAGAGTTTCTATGCAGAGGAGATATAACAGAATATATAACAAAACACGTGTTTGTGATTAAAACTCAATAAAATCATAGTTTTAATTAGTGACCCAGGAGACGTAACCATGGCAACGAACAACAAAAAATAGTTTATTGCGTCAAATACAACATACGGGTGATAGTTTGAATGCCAACGACACCTATACAGGTCGTGAGCTGCTTTCATCAATGAGTGACATAGACATTAGACTTGCCATCAGATTATATCTGACAATTTACAGTAAAATATACTGCCTATAAGCCAATCTCCGTTGAGTAACTAATGTTTTTTTTCTTTGTGTCCCTTAGAAGCTTTTATAACATTATCCACAGTTTAAGATGACTTCGACGCTCATTTTATTTGAGCCAGTTTCAATTTGGAAATAAGTGTTATATTTCCTGAGTGAGTTATTCAATTAAATTGGAATAATAAGATTTTAAGGTGTAGAATCATAAACAGAGCTTGAGATCCGTATCTATGTTCTCTGTCGAGTTCGCAGTAAATGCTCGCAATGTTGTTTATAAGGGTATTTTTGAAATAATTGTAGTCGAAAATTGCGCTTTCAATAAGTTTTCAAAGATTATCGTTTCACCCTTATTATTAAAACCTATTTTTAAACGTCAGCTGATTAGACGAATAAGCAACGTCAATATCTGTGGCATATGACAAAAGTGTTAAGTCGAATATCAAAATATTTACCGAATAAAATACAAGAATGCGATAAATGCTTACTTAGTTAAATGTTCAGTTGAGGTATTTTACGTGTAATCGACGGCTTGAGATTTCAGCCGATGGAAAATATATTCCATATTGTAACATTTTTCGTAAGTAAAATGTTTACTATTCGCCTGTTCTTTTGGGTATAGAAAAATATGAAGCGTAGTAAAAATAACATTGCCTAGGAAAGTACATACTTGCTTGGTGTAAGTGTTTCAAGAAACGTGATAACCTGTGTAGTAATGTAAACAAAAATTGGGACAATCTGAATATTTAACAAAATTGTGTACGTGCCAAGAGTATTTTACCCGTTCAGTAATTGTACGATTAGTCTTACCTAGTGATCCTAGTGCCTGAGCAAGTGAGCACATTAACTATGTGTGTCTACCTAAAACGTTTGTCGGAAAATAAGTATGATTTTGGAACATGATCATTTAAGAGTAAACACGAGCCTTTTCAGTAGTCTATTTATGACGTATGTATGATTGGTGAAGTCTTTTCATTACACATTATATAGCATAGTGTATAGATCTACAGTTTATACAGGGTGTTACAAAATACCCCTAAAGCCGCAAGGGGGTTGAGGGGTCCCTTGTGGGGAGTCTGTTAGCAGTATTTGAGAACCGTAGTCCACAAAAAGTGATTGACAAAAGGAGGCAATTTGGATGAATCATAGAAGAGTATGTAGCTAGGAAAGTGGTTTGCATTTTTGCCAAGTGTCATCTGAGAGGTACATGACAACAACCATGACCGAGTTAGGGTACATGTTCATGTTTCTCAATTTATGACGAATCGGCAACATGAACACGAAATAGTCATTTAGTTGTGAAATGTAAAAGTTAATGAAGATTTAGTGAGATGGCTTGTAATTGATACCTTTTTTTTCTTATGTTATAAGTACTTAAAGCGGTTTGATTTCCTTTTATTGAGATTGCAAACCTATTTTGTAATAGGTATAGTGGTTTATTTGCTTTTAAACTGGGTACATATGATAAGCAATTGGTCTTTTGTTGAAGTAATCTATGAAAATTTGGTTTGATCGACGTACAGGTGGTTGGGGTTGGTACTTTTTTTTCGGTTAAATAACGGGTTTCTTTTTCATGGGGAATTATGAAACAAGTTGTATATGGTTGGTCTAACGCCTCCGAAACAAAACTGCAGTAACTTACGCTAGACAAGTCAAATTTATAAAGAAAAAGTCATTTTCACGTTTAAACTGTTTGGTGACGGTGGTTAGTCTTAGTAGCGGTACGAATATCTCATATGACCCCCGGGACCGAACAAAGAATGTACGGCGAATACTCTTATTAAAGGAACCGATGTTTGTCAGCTAGAAAACTCAAATAGTGCCGGCCTGTTCTGCCGCCTAGCACGTGCCTTTTCATTTAGTTAAGGCCGTTGGTGCGTTTTGTGTAACAATGATAGTGGAATGCCGGCCGTGCGATTATGCCCGAACGAGTCACTGTCCGGCGGTGTGAGCCGCGTTCGTGTCAATTTACACCTCGGAGTTGTGCGAGAGCTGAGTTTGGCTTATTTGATTGTACTTATATGTGGACATTTCACGAGAGCACGAATACGCGTTACTGCATACCTACTTTAACTACGCAAAATAAGTTAATGCAATTTAAATTTGTTATTGTCGGTCTTAGACGTGTACGTTTTCATCAGAAAAATTATACTATAGTCGTCAGTATTTTAGTAGTTCTCTATATTTGTTTTACTCGGCCAGGATTTTTTTTTTTCACTTTAGGTATAGCTACTCCTATTGACTTTCATAAAGTGGAAGTACATACCTAATTAAATGGTAATTTGGCACAATCGTAATCTTGCGAGGGACAGGCAACTTAATGATAAGTTAACTACCTACTTTGGGCGCTTTTGACGTAAATATACCTACCTACACTACCGTACAAATCGATTCGAGTATGATTATGTCAGTTGTGTTGACTGGTATTTATACCTTTGAAAGTCAGCGGTTTATTAATCAATATTTTTATTTAGTAAATATGATGATTCCTAAACTTGTAATGGTTGACGTTTCATTTGCGCTCAAAGTTGCAAGTATTGAGTTGGTAAATCTTTATTTTCTAGCGAATTGAGCGATCACGGAGGGTTTATGTGAACAGAGAATTTTGTTTTGCGTGGCATTCAGAGTTACTAACGATAATTAATTAGTTAATCAATTGGGAATCCATAACTTTAAATCGGATTCAAGATATTCCGCCAAAGGGTTTCTAAGAATTAAAGACCAGGGTTATAATAAGTAAGAGAGATTAAGTGACATTTTCCAAATTGGCAGAATGGAGGTGCTCGTAACTTATCTGGGTACTATATTAACTGACTTATTAAAAGGCAGACAAGTTTGACGGTTGGAAATCAAGTGTTTGAGCTCTTGACGCCGTCGTGCTTGATAGTAATGTGAAGTTTATTTTCGGTTCGAAAATAAGGGATGCTTTTCCGTATAAATTAAATTGCTTTTGATGTCGGTGACGTTGTAGTGATATATGCGTTGGAGGCGCTACATGAATCAGTGGTCGTAACCGCAACTCGGAGGGGTTGTGGTCTGGGCGATGAGACTGATTATGTAGATGTCGGAGACGTTGGAGTGATATTTGTGTTGGAGGCGCTACATGAATCAGTGGTCGTAACCGCAACTCGGAGGGGTTGTGGACTGGGCGATGAGACTGATTATGTAGTGGGGCCTTGGTGTTGACAGACTTGGTCTGGTTGGAGAATGAGTCTGTATGACTCTCGGTGATGTACTCATGGTGATGATGTTGATTTTCTGTCGTGGTTCTTTAAAAACAAGCAAGTTTAATTTGAACGGATTGGCATTTATAGTGTGGCAATGTTGAGTAGGTGAAACACGGGATAGTATTTATTGGGTGTCAAGGAAGTCAAGTGTTATCATTGTCGTAGACTATTATTTACAAAAATCAAACGCTCAAGTTACAATTAGAGCAAAACATGATTGAAATGACTGAAGCCTCGCCTGGGTGGATATTGAAAACTACAGCAAGTACTGGCAGACATAATTTTGATTAGTTACTTGACAGCTGTACTTACTTTCGTTTAGATGGTTCTGAGCGTGCGTCTAAGTGACTTACTGTTATACATCAATTTTATTAAAGTTTTACGAACGTATAGGGATGTTATTGTTCAACAATGCAACTGTTAGGCGTAATTAAATTGGTGAGAGAAAGGGCCCCTTTTGACGTATACAGCCTTTTTTTATGTCAGGTAGGCCGAGCGATGGCTTTAGATACTCCAAACTTTTGTTTTTACAGGTGTACGCAGGGACGCGTACATTGTCAAGTTGGCCGTGTCGGAGAGGAGAAGTTTCATGCAGCGCCCTCTATTACATTCATCGTGACTTCGGTCGTAATGTGCTCCACTGTCAATCTACAAATGTCATCATTGAAATACATGCGAACGAGGACATATTTGTCTGGGCAAACTCGGGAGCTCATTAGTTCCGCCGCGCGCCAACAGAGGGCTATGACGAGTATTATTTTGAATTAGAAACAACAACGGACGGGTGTGTTCGCTGTCATTGAGGAAAAAGCCTGACAGGAGGTGGTTGCTCTCTTGGATGGAGAATTAATCGTTTAGAGAGAATGGTGTGACGGAATACGAGAACCGAAATTGCCAGTTCACTGTATTTCACATGAATTTTGTAATTATGCTGTGGAGAAGTCCTTAGTAAAGTTTGTAATCATAGTAGCATCGTTTCCTATCAATGCCCGAGAACCCAGGATACGCCCACACCTCGACATATATATCTAAGGGGGGCTCCAATACAACAAACGTGATTTATTTACCATTTTTATAGATAATGGTACGGAACCCTCCGTGCGCGAGTCCGACTCTCACTTGCCCGGTTTTTTATTGACGTGTGAGTAAGCGACAATAAGCACTAGATGCAGGGGTACGAGATACGGGGGTCGAAGTTGCACCACGTCCGTTGGAATTATCCCACCGCTCTGTAGGGTTACACTTGACCCGGGCGGTCCTAAAAGTGCAACAACCTAGCAACCGCACTGTCTTTTCTAAGATCTCACGGTTCTAAATACACTGTGCCATACGATAAATAAGCACTTGGATACCGCTTTCGGGAAATCTTGAGCATAAAACTGTATCAGGAACAGGAGGGTGTTTAATTCTAGAGAGAAGAAGAGTCTGGCAAATGATTGTAACTTTTGGAACGGGCGAAAGAAATTTCAAACATGATTTATGGGAGGTGCAAATGACAGTTAATATGTCCTAACGCTCGTTAGAATAGTTACGCAATAACTCTGTTGTTTACTAAGTACAACATTAAGCGGTTGCTGGGCATTGTTAGTAATTATTTCGTTGCGTGTTTTGAAACGTTGGTGCAATTTAAGAGTCCTGCGTCTTCGATATATAATTCATAATTCATTTATTATCAAAAACGTATTTTACAGTATGATGTTTAATACTAAAATTATATATTTAGGGATACATTTTACGAGGGCCTGAACTAGGATACCCTGTGATTCAGGCATTAGGAAAGATCAGTAAGTATAACTATTATAAACACACTTGCAAAACATAAAAAATCTACGTTTAAATACAGTACAAACGTTTAAATATGACGCTTCAAGCCTCCCTGGGCCGAATAAGAGGAAAGCGATTGAAAAATTGGCTGTATCTAGTAGGGCGTCAATACTCCAAAAAACCGTTCCGAGACTACTCTTCTCATCTGAACGTTCGTAGATTCGAGTACTACTGGAATATAGTTACAATACAACTGAAGACGATTCCGCTTACTATATTATTACAACATTTGAAAACCAAATTGCACAGATTTGACGGCAGGCATAGTTAAGGTAATAGCAGCATAGAACCAATTATAGTACGATGCTGGCTCTAAATCAATTCCCAGCCTTGGCAAGAATCTGAATAATTCACTGGTTTTTCTTCGAATAACGGCCGTTGCCCTGTTCTTTGCGGTTCCAGAAAAAACATGTTTACTTACTGCTTAGAATTTGAATAATAGCTATGAGCATCAGAGAACATAGCTGTTGGGTATTGATAAACATATAGTCTCCTCATGGCTTTTCAGTGTAATAATGTAAAAGCGACTATAATCTGCACAGGGCTGTTATTCGCTACGCGCTAAAGTGCCTCACCCCGCGGGTCACCACTACACTTGGTTACTACGCATCGCGGTGTCAAGATATATTTGTGGGTGAGTGTTGAGGTGAGCTTAAAACTGGTTACAGAATAGGGGGTCAGCACTCGAAGCTTTCCAATAGCTATCGGCTATCTATTAGTTCTATTACTCTCGCGACAGTATTATTTTTCTTTAGAAAACGAGGATTATTGCGGGATACTAAGAAAATAGAAGCGCGCACACAACTCATATCAAAGGCCAAGTCGTACACTTCGGGTCGCTGAGCCAGCGTAGTAAGTAAGGTAGGTACAATAATAATGTATGCTATTTTCTTTACTTATGGGAGATACTAACACCCAATGATGTAATATGCAATGCCTGCGCATACAATATAATAATGCATTCAGAGGGTTGTTGGGTCTACCTAGATGGTGCAGTGCATCTCTTATGTTTGCTGAGGCGCGCACGGACGGTTTTCAAGCTATTATGCGTAAGAAAATCGTCTCGATGCTAAACCGTCTCAGGGGGAGTACCAACAGCCTTCTGAGTGTCATTGCGTTGAGGTTTGACTGTCCAATCCTGGCACACTGGGTTGGTCAAATTAGGAGCTGTGCCCAATATAATTTTAATTAATTAAGAATTATGTGCTCAAGTGTTTTACTAATACATAGGTTGTAAGCTGTACCAACAATAATAATATGGATGTAAAGTCTGAAATAAAGATTTATTTAATATAAAAAAACCGGCCAAGTGCGAGTCGGACTCGCGCACGAAGGGTTCCGTACCATTATCTATAAAAACGGCAAAAAAATCACGTTTGTTGTATGGGAGGCCCCTTAAATATTTATTTTATTTTGTTTTTAGTATTTGTTGTTATAGCGGCAATAGAAATACATCATCTGTGAAAATTTCACCTGTCTAGGGTCCCGTTTTTACCCTTTGGGTACGGAACCTTAAAAAGAGGTAGATACGTTGTCTATATGAAATTCCGTGTTTAAAAATGGCCACCAAATCTGACAGCTGAGACACGTTTATACGTGTCCATTGACGACGCGACACTGAGGCAATTTATTCCAATTGGCTGAGTTTTAGTGTGCCTTTTTTGGAGCGCTTATAACCTATCTACCTCTTTTTTATGGGGGCGCTTTTATTCACCTATTTTTTTAAGTCCTATCATTGGAAGTCCGAAAAAGTTCTTCATCAAATTTTACGCCATAATAATCGTTAGTCCTAATAATTCTTATTCCTAACGATCGTAAGTCATAACCATTCGAATTCATAATGACAATAATCATAAATTTCTCATATCCTAAAATTTTTTTTCAATATATTACATCATTGATAACACCCCGTTTCTTGTACAAATGAACTGTCTTTTCAGTTCTTTATTTATGTATGAAAGTATTAGAATATTATGCTTGCACACATTCAACAACGTACAACAGCGAACTTACCCGTAGATATTTTACCCCGAATTCTTCAACGTGGTATTATAGGTAGGTAATTCATAATTACAATCCTCAGATCACGACAACAAACAATACATTAAAAGTCAAATTGACAGATATTTAAGTTTATGCAGTTCGTATCTGAATTTTTACGTCAACTGGGGTCATTTGTCGTTTTTCGTTTTTTTAGGCCCGCAGTACACTTCAGGTTCTCGTACCAGGTTTTATTTCAATATCTTCGGTTTAGACTTGCGTAAATATGCGCTGTATTATTATCATATTCGGGAGATAATGACTATTATAATAACGCCTGACCGTGAGATTTGGGCGTGACTGTACCTAAGATCTACATAAATCTTAAAAGATGTCTCCATCTCATAGTTAACGTGATATTTCATTTCTTAGTAGATTCATTTGTGAACCGAAAATGCGGGTCCACCTGCTTTATGCAAAAACACGGGCTGATTCCTATCTAATAATAACTCTTTGCCGATAATTGATCTAAATGACAATTTGGTGCGCATTTAAAAGCATAATCGTGTCACCACTCTGACGTTGTCATTTTACCAGACAGCTTTAATATTTAATTAGATTAAAAGTTTTGTCTATTTTCAACATAAAGTGCATGAATATTTTAATAAGTTTTGTGACGAAATGCTGTGTTCAAATTGTATAAGTGATAGAGGTATCGGACTCATGGATGGTAATAGTGGAAATAAATAAAAAACGTAACGAACAGAAGGTACGCTCTAGAATATGCTATCATGAGGCCAGTATATATAGGAATTATATAAGTGTAAGGCTTATCAAATATGATTTAAATACGACCTAGATTGGCAGGTGCAGGTACGAACACTATGTATGAATAGGTATTTAAGTACATTTTATTTGTTAGAATATGATATTACCTATAGTGTTAGAATTTGAATCTAGGCTGTCTCTTCTATAGTACTGGATTTTCAACTAGGGCCCGTAGTTTTCATCGCAGCGTAAAACGTTTAACGTTAAAATCCGTTTGTTTCTCACACTCACAAAATTTACTTTTGTAATCATTGTGTGTAAAGTTTTTTTATTAAATTAATGGTATAACAAATAATAGTTGTAACATTTACATATAATTATGTTAGTAGTTGACTGTGAGTTAGTTACTACCTTACGCCCTGGGCGACTACGAGCTCAGCTCGAGTGAAGATACGGAGAAAACGAATTTTCCCAGACATGAGACCTAGATAGATTGACTTCTCGCCCCCGTAAACGCCTATATTCCAAATTTCGAAATCGTTAGAGTTGATACAAATTTAAATGAAATATTCCTCGTTTAATAATATAGGATAGGACATATTTTATAATGGGTATCTGGGACACATAGTGAGAGTCAACAGTAATTTAACACTACTACTTGCTCTGTAGTAGTGTTGAGTTCCTGGAGGTGAGCAAGGTCGCCAGAGCTCCCGAGGATGAGTTGTGTTGAGAGCGAGGGAATTTTCTCCTTCAGTTCCCAACACAGCGAATCCTCAAATATATCAAGGGTCGGCAACGACCATGTTACTCCTTTGGAGTTGCATGCGTCTATAGGCTGCGGTGTCCGCTTACCATCAGGCGGGCCGTACGCTTGTTTGCCACCGTCGTAGTATATAAAAAAAATATAACCCTGTCATGGCATGGTTGTCATATTGAACACATTACATCGTAACTGGTAAATTAACCAGTCGATGTGATAGCCTACAATATAACAAGATGATACCACGGGTAAATCTCCCAAAGTAATCCAAAACCGCGATCCATGATAAATAGTACATTTAGTTGTATAGTACATATACCTATATGTGTGTGCTGGGGTGGTTAGAGTAGCGCTACCCCACCGATTCACGCAAAATAGGCACACTGGATGTCGACTTGCGGGAAAAGCCCAGTAAAACTAACTAACTAACTAACCTATATGTGTTATTTCAGAACCAAGACAGGCGTACACCACGTATGTACCTACAACATTTATTGTTCGTCAAATGTTAAGCACATACGAATTGGTAAGTAATTTGTGTATAGGTATTCTCATCAGGATCATGGTTCCAAAAAGGCATCGATCGTAACTAGTATACCTACACAATTTATTCCAATATATTATTTTTCAATCAATTTATTCTATTGCATTGATGGAAACAATAGGTATTTATTGTGAACCAGGATGATCGGGTCCCGCATGAGAGCACGTGCAAATATAAACATACGGCGTTGCCCAGTAGTGGTTACTGCACGGTTAGCTTAAAGGTCCACTAGACCGTATCATACCATGACCGTAACCGTACCGTAACATGCAAGAAAATATTCTTTCTATGAGGCATTATGAGATGACGCCCACTAGACCGTTCCGGCACCGGCACTTTTTAATATAAAGCATATTTTTTTGCTTGATACGTTCACAGTACGGTCATGGTAAGATACGGTGTAATACGGCGCGTGAGCTCTCTCGATCTTTCTACACTATCCGTCTCTTTCTAAGTTTTCTAATGAGAGAGAGACGGATAGTGCGAGAGAGCTCGAGAGAGCTCGCGCACCGTGTTTTGCTAACCTTGCTGGTTTACAGGCGTGGGTGTTTTCATTATAGCCGTAACCTGCCTTTAATTTACACCGGTTTAACGCGATATTTATTTTACTTTATTTCTGGCGTTTCGCTGCGGGTTGCACCGGTCGTAGTCGTAATTGACGTCTCAGCAAGTTGTCAACAAAGATATGGGTGTACAACATTTAAAAGCCCTACACAGAACGATATACAAATGTGTAAGCTAGACAAAAAAAGTCTACGTCACGTCATATTAACTTACTTACTGGAAAAAAACCGAACGCCAGAAATAAAGGTAACTAAATAACGCGTTAGACCCGTGGAAAGTTGTCTAGTAAACAATGCTAGCGTATATCCTCTTAAATAGCCATTACACTTGCAATCATAAAATCATAATCTTAAGTCGAGTGTCTAGAGGGCATGCATAATTATTAGAAAAACAATTCCAATTAGTGCTTACCTTGATTGATGGTCACTCAGGTACCCTTGATCTCGGTCCCTAATGCGATCTCTGCAAAAAATATCAACTTTTAATCACCTAATTAAGAGGTTTCAAGTTTCGTTTGAGTTCGGGATCTTGGAGAAGTTGGGTACGTAAATTATGGAGCGGCATGTAGAAAATTCGTTGGGTGGATTTTTTTGTATCATTCAATTCATCATTAAAAGTATTTACCTTAACAATAACCATTGTCAATATTCGTAATTAAATGCCACTAAGTTAAAATAAAGTTTGATGGTGAGTTTGAATGAGTATATTGAATTCACTTAACAAAAATAGCCCGGATAGCCACAGATTAATTGGAATTCATTTAAATAAGACTAAGTGGAAATGCTGTTTAAATAGATACTGCTAACGGAAAGCAAAAATGTACTTTAAGCATTGTATTGTGTGATTTTTATCACTGAAACATAAGTAATAATTTAAATATAATCATCGTTTTTTGGCAACGAAGCCCAAAATTTAAATACCTACCTATAAGTAACATATGAGTTCATAAAAAATCGCCCAAGCTTGACTACCACGGGACATTTTTTTTCCAAAAAGTTGTAGTTGGTTAAGACTACTGGCACACATACACGTAGCGAACATGGCAGCTAGATCTGTGTCAGTCCATGTAAAACACACAAAAATCCGATCCAGAGTACAAGTTAGGGACTAATCAGAAATGTCCTACCTACTTTTATCGTAAATTCGGCATTATTTCATAATAATTACGTACATCAAATTGTATTGTCTTTAAATTACCATTTACAGTACTTATGTTTCCAATTTACGAATCACATATAACTAATGACAACAAAACGTAGTCTCTTCTTTAAACTTATTACACGTAATGCATTTCAGATTGTGTGCGTGCTCTAGAATCCGAGACATTAAGGAGCACGTCATGTTAAGATTTCCGTTTGTTATTGAAAGCTTATCATGTTACGGAAAGGGCTCTATTGTAAATAATATGATGTGAAAATTTCAGCTCGTTTACCGTTTATGACGATGTAAGAGATACTCGAAAGTGACATCAAAGGAAGGAAAAAGAGCTGAAAGCTTTTGTAAAATAACAAACCTTGAACTGTGATCACTTAAGTAGCCTCGTTCCCGCTCTCGCTCGCGCTCCCGGATAAGCTCGTTGCGATCGCTAAAACAATACAATACATTATTCATTCACGCATTTTCTTTTTGTACTGATTTCCAATCAGAGTCGTGGAATTAAATACGTAAAGAGAACTAACTGTTGAAGGCTGTTTTTTATTTTATTTCAACCAAGGAATAAAAAACCCTGCCTTAGGCAAGCATGAATAATGTCTGGGCAAAAGTATTTATTCGAATATATAGAGGCAGTTTTATCTCTGCAAAATAATATATTATTTAATTATATTTTAAATTCTAAGAAGGCCACTAGTAAGATCTATGATGTAATAGATCATTATATACTAACAAGTGCGTATCGGGCCACGCGCAATGTAGGGTTTCATAGTTGCGTCCGTCTTAGTTACATCGACACGCGCGCTCCAACTAATTGGTGCGGTTGCGTCGTTAGCTGAATTACGTACGAAAGGTAGCCTTTCTAAGAAGGTACATTTTAAGTTGGTCGACTAATACTCGGTAACTAGTTATGCCTATTTAACTTAGCCGTGATAGTTTTCCTTTTGTAGCCATTTAGCCGGCAGGGGAGGACACATGACTCGAAAACGAATCACTAACGAGAAAAAAAAGTGGCATCCCCACTTTAGGTGTAGGGGAGGAACAGCAAAAAAAAACAAGATTTTATTCTACTGTTTTGTCGGCGTGATTGATTTATATACAAATGCCGAATTACAGTTTTTTATTAGTAATGGTTACTGAGCTAAGCCGAAGAGGGACGACTAGACGGACATGGCGAAACCTTGTTGACGGAACCTTAATAAAAACATATAGTTTTTTTTTTTTTTTGGGATTTTTACCTCCCACGCAAACAAACAGGTATGCGTTTAGCTTGTTTATCTATCTGTGGCATCCTAACTCCCAATGGGATGATTTCTTTTTTGGAAATGTATTTAATGATTCAGAATTATCTGGGGGCACGGCAGTGCCCCCGCCAAGTCGAGCGCGAAGCAAACACTGCCGTACCATCCTTTACTGGAACCATTTCGCCGCATTTTCAGGCCCCTATTTGAGAACCTCTGGATGGAAGACCAGAACGCAGAAGGTCATCCAGTAAGCTATAATCACGTACTTAAAATCCAAAATTTCAAGTCTGTAGGTCATTTAGTTCCAATGTTAAGCGAAAGCAAAATTTCGCATTTATGACACTCACTCACTCACTCACTCACGATCATCAAAATAGAACTAGTACTTCCCATAAACTCAGAGAGCTGAAATTTGGTAAGTACACATAAAGGGAAAACTATAATAAATTGCAATTTCAACCCAGTTTTCTAGATACACCAACGGTATACATTACTTTGTAATCCTATACAAATATATAGGATTACAAAGTTACATTTGCAGTGAATGGGAAAATTCAAAAGCAAGAATGGGCCTGCATTCATAGTTTGTATGTATGGATAACACATTAACCTACAAAAAGAAGTGAGATCCCATAAAAAACATTCCATGTAAAAAAGAGGCCAAGTCTCGAAACTCTTCCACCGTAAAAAGTTGCGAGATATTTCTTAGAGGCAAGTCTCAGGCATTCTTATTAATCTTTATTTGCTAGCTAAATAAAATTTTGTGACTTGGCAATCACACAATACTACATAATTTTAGGTAAGTATGCAAAAATCCATAAATACAGTTAAGTTGTGTGATTGCCACGTTGCAGAATTTTATTTAGCAAGCAAATAAAGATTAATAAGAATGCCTGAGACTTGGCTCTACGAAATATCTCACAACTTTTTACGGTGGAAGAATTTCGAGACTTGGCCTCTTTTTTTACATGGAATGTTTTTTCATGGGATTAATCATTTAACATATGACACTAAGACATTGATTTTCAGATCGTAAGAAATTTTTAAATTTTCATTTAGTTGAGTTTACTTTCAAACGAAGGTAATCAACGACTGTTAACACGAAAGATTATTTGTAATGTAAAAGTATTTTTTTATGAAACCCTTTTAGACATAAATTTCAGAATAAAGATGGGGCAAAAAGCTTTTAATTCGGAGAAGAGATTTTTGAAGTGCAAACTTCTTTAGCGGCGCTGAGCACTTTTTGGGATGGGGAAAAATTGTTAAATACGCGACAGTGAAGGAGGTCACCAACTTTTATATTTTACTGCTAGCCGATTCGACTTCATTCAAAACTGATCGCTATTTGTAAGACTATAAAGCCGTTAAACACTTTTTGCAATAGCATATTCTGCAAATCATCTAGAGGGTAGTGCGGCCATCTGGAGTCCACACGAGTCGAAATACAGGCAGATGTGGGAACGTATTCAGAATAAATTTATTAGGTTTATATATTTAAAATTATACGGAGTATTGTTAATGTATCCTACATTGTTCGTATTAGGAATGGTAGGATACAATAAACTTTAAGTTAGGAGGGAACTGGGGCTGGCTTCATATATATTTAAACTGATACGAGGCAAGTTGAGCAATCCTGGAGTCCTGGCGGAGGTGCGTTTGAGCGTACCGGATCGGCATGTGTGGCGGCGGCGGCGGCCGAGCCTGCTGGCCGAGCCGCGCGCTCGAACGCAACTCCTTCGCCAGGCCCCCTTTACACGCGCAATTCGGATCCTTAATCGAGTAGCGATCGAAGTAGATTTGTTTTTTTGTCCTTTGCACGAATTTACAAAGGCCACGTTATATGTATTGTGTTACTGTAATTTGTAATGTACCTATGTTTTTTATTTTCTGTTTTGTGTCAAATTCCATACTGGCGAATTAGGATAGCCTGTAATGATGGTTGTGTGTATGTTAATAAATAAATAAATAAATAAAAATAAAAAATTTGTAATTTTGTCCAAGCGTCCTTAACCGTTCTGCTATTAAGCAAATTCGAATAGTTCGAATTTGGACTTTATTCCTAAAGAGATAAAGCTTTGAAAAATATTTACCAACGGCAAAAACAAATTGATATTTTGTTCACCGCCGCCGTCTGCTTTTTTTTTTTTATTTTTTTTTTTTTATTTATTTAACATGAAAATATAAAATATGTGTACCGTAAATACATCAATTCGCCAAACTGCGGAGCAGTTTGTTGGCGATGAACTCGCTCGTTTTATGACAAAAGTAGGTATACATAGAAATTACGCTGCACTACCCGCCCGACGTAACCCATTCATGTCTCATAACATATTATTTTCCCTTAAGTGCAAATCAGATGAATGAGCCACTGGCGGGGCAGGAGTACAACGGTGCTTATAAACTACCTTGTTTTAATGCTGTTTGAACTAACTAATTAACTAACTAATTAAACTAACAACTCGTCACAATACTCGTGGCCAGAGGTACCGTGACTGTAATTAATCTTTAATACAATGTAATAAACTAACTGTACTTAACTTATAGTTACTTACTGCTGTTGTTGTAAGGAGTTATCGAACTTATCTAATAATATTTGTTTAAGTATTTCTTTCAAGCTACCTATTTTTAATTTCGGGTTATCAAGTAACCTAGGAATCTCATTATACATTTTGGGGATCAAGTATTCTTGAGTTCTTCGTCCATAATAATTTTTGGCTACAGGTTGTTTTAATTGTAGTATTTTAGAGGATCGTGTCATACGATTATTTTTCTTTTGTACTTTAGAGTCATCTGTGTAATACGTATTAATTACATTTAAGTAAGTAACTTTACAATGCACTGGGAGAATTTTACAAATTGAGAACAGTGAATCATACTGGTGTTTATACCTATTCCTCGTGTTTCTTCCAACTAAATATTTCATTAACCTAATTTGCAGTTGCTTTATTTGATCCAAATATGTTTTGAAGGTACGTCCATAGCAACTGAGTCCATAACTCAACACTGAGTCAGCAAGTGCATGGTAGACAACGTGCAGGGTGCGCTTATTGACTATTCTGCTTAAGTGATAAAATTGACCCAATACAGATCTTAATCTATTACATACTTGATTAATATGCAATTTCCAATTAAACTGTTTATCAATTAATAATCCTAAGTATCTGAAGCTTTCGACTAATTCTATTTTACTACATGTGCAATTATTTTTATTCCCGTGCAGGCATTCATAAGTATGTCCTGTAATGCTAATGTCGTTTGATGCTGTTCTCGCAAATTCGAAAAGTTCGAATTTGGACATTATTCCTAAAGTGATAAAGCTTTGAAAAATATTTGGCAATGGCAAAAACAAATTGGTATTTTGTTTGCCGCCGCCGACGGGCGAAATAATTGATAATTGTTTATTGCGTCAAATTCATTTTTAAGGTGACACCGTAAGATGTCACGTGACCTGATCGAAAAACTGTTACAATGTTATTAAGTTTTCACTTCTGCCGGCACTCCCGTGCGAGTGCAACCCGGTCTTTTTTTTATATAATTTTTAATCGTACATATTACTTCTTCATTGCTTTAACATTTATACCCAGAACCATAATAAAATTAAATTTATAACGATGTGATACAGAGATAAAGAATATAATGGAAAAATAAACCATATTCCTCTGTAGCCCCCGACAGGATTCGAACCTGCGACCTTTCTATTAACGCTAGACTGCTCTGACCAACTGAGCTACGAGGACATTGACGGAAGTTGTATACTTTTCAATGAACGGGGTAACTTCCTCGTTAAAAATAAACAGAAACAAAAATGTTTAATTAAATAATTTGTTTCGTTATAAAGGTAAAATTAAATTCCATCAAATCTACCAAGAAATGTCACTGTGAAACCTACCATTGTCAGTATGACGTTCCAGCAAGGCTATCACAAAACGACTCGCGAGCTCTCTCGATTTTTCTCGCACTATACCTCTCTTTCTAATAGAGACTGAAGTGAGATACTGAAAATGAAGTGAGGAGTAAAAGTGACATGGCCGCCACCATTTCACCATACTCACACGACTAGTTGGTTTTTTTATTGAAATACCAAAGATATGTATACACACATCTTCAGATCATACTATTTTTGTGTCATAACTGATACCTACGAAATGTTCTTGACACCCGAAGTTTTACCATTGCAATATAAATATTTCTACCACAAAACCGTTTTAATTTAATATATATTCGTATGATTGGTTTTTATAGAAGTATATATTACTAGCTTCTGCCCGCGACTCCGTCCGCGTGGAACTCGTTTATATAGCAGCTCCATACAAACTTTTACCCCCCCATTTCACCCCCTTAGGGGATGATTACGGGGATAAAACTATCCTATGTTACTCTCCATCCCTTCAGCTATCTCCACTTAAAAAATCACGTCAATTCGTCGCTCCGTTTTGCCGTCAAAGACGGACAAACAAGCAAACAAACACACACATACTTTCGCATTTATAATATTAGTATGGATATGGATGTTTATTAACATACAGTAATTAAGTAGGTTATATCTTTCAAATTGTTAATAAATTATTAATTATTGTTAAACATACGTGCATTTTTTCGACAAGAGTTAATTTACTATTGATGGAATGTTTCACTTAAATGGCAACACAGTGGTAGATTTTAATTTTGAAAAATGATAAATAGTTTCACAATCTTTTGGATACTACTACGGTACTTTTTATTCGATCGGCTTTCACTGATTAGTTTCTACCTTTACCTGAGGCTCTAGTATAAGTTTTACCGAAACAAAACTTTACGATCGCGTTTGCGTTTTACCCTCAATTTGTATGGGATTTGACAGCTAAACCCAAACGCGATCGTAAAGTTTTGTTTCGGTAAAACTTATACTAGAGCCTCTGATACCTGAGCTGAGCCACAGTAAAGTTACACTCATAAATAAAGTGTACAAGCTTTTGCCCGATATTTCGTCCGCGTCTACTCTTTAATCGCCTTGAGGGATTAATATAACGCCTTTACAAAGTTTAATAATAAATATTCTACAACAACAACAAATACTCTTTATTGCACCACGACAGGAGAGAAACATCTTACAAAAGAATTGCTTAATAAATAATGGTAACAACAGGCGGTCTTATCGCTCGCTTATTGTATTATGGTGGCACTACACTTGGGAATGCGTGTCCGCGTAGCGTATTCGCCGTGTTTTTCTAAATATTCGTTGAAGTCCAAACATCACAAACACGACATCCACACTTGGGACAGCAACAGAAAATATATCAAATGTTTGCAGCAATATATCGACTATCGAGAGCATTTTGGGTCCCAAATACACCTATTCATTTGGTACAATTCTAAAAATCGCATCACGACATCATTTGTCCAATCCATTTCCTTCCACGTCTTGACTTGTTGCCGTCGGTCACACAACTGAGCTGAGTGAGCCAAGTGTAGATGGTGAACGCAAATATTTGCAACATTTGCGTCCTTTGACGTGTGGCAAAAACCGACAGGCGGGCGGATACGAGTGTTTGTCTATTTGTATATTTGGCTATTCGTACAAATATGGCAAATATATCCTCCACACATGGTCATATTTGGCAAAATGAAGCAAATACGCGAACACGCATTCCCAAGTGTAGTCCCACCATTAGAGATGTCCTACAAACACAGCTTCAATTGTCGCATTCCCATAGAAACCTTTACCCATTTCCGGAATAATAGGCCGTAGGATATTTTCTACGTTCTTTCCAGGGTCTCGAATATATCTCCATTCCGAATTTCATCTAAAGCTGTTTAGTGTGAAAAGGTCACAGGTAGATTTACTTTGACATTTTAAATATTTGTAGGGATACAGACCTGTAGTATCCATCCCGGTCGGAACGCGCACTCGGCTGCCGCTCAACGCCCAGGCGGTGAGGCAGCGGCAGCGTCGACGACCGGCTGCCCGCTCCGGAACACTGCGTCGCTGGGCCTGCCACAGACACGATACATCCCTCACCGTCCACATAGATACACGCCATAAACATGCCCATGAACAAACAGAATATAGAGTAAATTGCCTATCACGGGCCACGTGACAAAAGTTATTAAGTTAGTAGCCACCAAATTTGTAATGCCTTTGGTGACGCGCTCAAAAATATAATGCTTTTTTTGGTTTTTGAGGGGTGACTGTAATAGGCATTTAACTCTCATCGTCAACAGGCAATAGGATCAGAAAATTCCTACGTGAATCTCTTTTCTTCACAGCCACTTCGTGCAAATTTTGACTTCAGAAAAAATATTATCACGTTTTTTTTTTATTGAAGAATAATAGTGTCTGTTCAAATGTTTCATAAAGCAACTTCCAACTGTACTACAAAACATCAAGCAAATTTTGACAAGCCACATCCAATGCAGTTTTTTTTATGAAAATGATACAGCTACCTAATAGAGTCGGGGCACGGGATCCTAATACGAACATCGAGTATAATACGTATGAAAAGCAATTTTTGAAACGGAAATGTATGTAAATGTATATCAAGGTATTTTATAAAAAATAATAATAGTGCCATGGCGTTACATAGACGTATATTAATACGTTAAGAAATAATTTAAATAATAAATATAATATTTATTGAGGAGTAGTTTTTTTATGTATGGATAGCTGTAGCCCATGTAAAGTTAAGAAATTTTCATAAAATACATCAGTCAGTTTTCAGACGATGAAGACTACAGGTGTGTTTTTAAGTCATAAGTGTTGGCCTCCCATTGACACAATTTACTACCCAATATACATTAAGTATATTGATTAAATGGCAAAAAAAACTGCACATTTGCAATGTTTCCCTTGAGTCACACATACCTGTGATCCCAGGTATTACTTGTAATTTCATGATCTTGCAGGCAAAGAATGAATTACTTTGGTAACGACTATTCGCAACCAACTGATAATGCAGCTCAGCTTTCGCTGAGTTGCATCATCCGGTTTGTGGAATTGTTGGAGTGAGCTTGGGAGTAGGCATAAAGGAGAGGCAAATGCAAAAACGATTCCACTGGGTCGAAGTGGATCGGAACGGGCCGTCATCTAGGTAAGATTATTAAGATTAATTACTTTACAGTTTGACTCGTATTGACCATACATACAACCCGCAACGCAATTGTAATGTAAATAATTTATGCGCAGTCTTTTTTATGGCATCAACATAACGATAAAAAAAACCTATTGCGGATTTGATTCAGATTTTATAGTCGCAAAATTCAAAACTGTTTAAGTGCTTTTAAAAATGTAAACCATATTATACCGTACGTAATTACTTTTTATAACTTCAGCAATCGCTGCGGTTGATACGATTTGCGTGCCTGTTTATCAAATTATAATCATCATTCTCAGTTAACATTTCCTAATAATTGACTTGTACTAGATTTTTTTAAAGAATAGGGAAGGAACAACATTTTCAATGTTGCTTTCATTTGAAAGAATCGCATGTAGAATAGAGCACGAAAGTATTAAAAAATTTAAATACTATTATCTATAGTCAAAAATTCCTGTTACAAACTGACAATTTAAACTTTCGCTCCTAAACGGATCTACAGTTCTTGTGATGTCACTCATGTGTGTCACTCGCCATATTTGTTCGTCCGTGGTTCGTCCCTAGATGTCATAGAGCTTCGCTCCTAAACGGATCTACAGTTCTTGTGATGTCACTCATGTGTGTCACTCGCCATATTTGTTCGTCCGTGGTTCGTCCCTAGATGTCATAGAGTTTCGCTCCTAAACGGATCTACAGTTCTTGTGATGTCACTCATGTGTGTCACTCGCCATATTTGTTCGTCCGTGGTTCGTCCCTATCCCTAGATGTCATAGAGTTGCCTAAGTTTTGACTTTTGACAGGAGTGACGTCACCAGACGCTGATTGTTGGATTAAAACACGTTCCGTTTCACATTACTTCAAATCGTAATTATTGTTTGAAATTAGTATAAACTAAAGTAAAAACGTTTCAGTAGCTATTATTTTATGTTTTTTCAACGTTTTTGTCACAAAATAATGGTAAACATTATAGCTGTATCTTCCCTATTGGTCAGAGACCGCTCAGGAACGCGAAGTCTGGAAAGGAGGGGAGAGGTCTTTGCCCAGCAGTGGGACGCAATAGGCTCTTAATAACTCGTACTAGGGCCACAGCTCATCAACTAACAACTAAACTGTTCTCCACAGTATAAATACTTATGATCGGGGAAGTAATATTATTACAAGTGTTAGTTTATAAAGCGATTGCAGTCATCCACGCTTGAATCAAATTTAGAAATGTCCTCCCTTTTGTACTGATATGTAAATTATCACAGAAATGATTAGAAATAAAACACAATTATTAAAAACCAATGCTTGGAACCAAACTCAAACAGTGTCGATTCTTTGGTCGTAGATTTGTCAAAAGAATGGCGCTCGCTTAAAATGTCATACTGTTATTAAATGACTTAATATTAAACTTCTGATAATATAATTTGTAAAGAAGTTAAAAAGGAGGAGATTCTGAATTCAATTCTTATATAATTCACGTGTATCATCATTGTGATTGATACATATGTGACAGATACACAATACGATTATGGAAAAGTGAATTGCAACTACAACATTATATTCCTATAGTGATAGAATATTATACAGAAAGTCTCACAATAATATGGATCGGTCTGCTATTTCAAGAGGGGGCGATAGCTACGGCAGACCTTCGAGATCCGATATTGTTATGGGTGTAACTAGTATGATTATAGGTAATAAATAATTGATGATTTCACCTCCTCTAGCCCTTATGGCAGCCTCCGTAAGGTTTCTCAAATAGTGTAGAACGGATTCTTGGGTCGGTCCTCAAGAAAAAATAAAAATTCAATGTTTATATTTCAGTCTGTGGCTTGGTTTCGTGTGTGAAGTGGACTGCGCCAGTGTTAATTTTTTCTGTTAAACTTTTGAAAAATTAAATCATACTATTTTATTTGCACACAAAAGTAACTTATTTTGGAGAAATCAAAATTGTTTAATGTACGTTTTTAATCGTAGAGTAATAATATAATACTTACGACGTCGCGGCGGGTAGGGGCTTCGTTGATTTGAAGGCGGCATATTGTCGTTGTATTCTACGAGAGATTGGTTAAAACAATTAGGTTTTCATTTAATTTCGACAATATAAACATGACTTAGATCGTCTATCCAAATGAGTGACTCAATGTAACATTTTTGAGTTATACACAGACCAATAAATAAATTAGTTAATTTATTTTTATTTTAGATGAGATTGTTTTTTTTTCCATGTAACAAGTGCCACGATAGTGATTATACCTAGAAACTTGAAAATGTTGCATGATAATTTAGGCACTAGCGGAAATCCTTTTTATTAAATAAGGTACCACTCCACAGTAACACAAGACGCAAGTAACTACGCAACGAGCCCCTATAACCAGTAAGCCTATTGACTAGCATGAGTATGTAGTTAAGAGAATTGCGCCACGCTTTGGCGGAATGCAACATGCAAAATGCTTTATCTATTTATTAGATTGTGTTAAACAATCTGTATCTGCGTATAACCCCATTAATGTTGGTCCTCGGTTACTTTTGTAAATAAAAAGTTGACTTACCGTGGAAACACTCACCTAGATCCTCCATGCTCTGGCTCAGCAGCGCCTCGAACGTGTGCAGACTGTAGCTCTCAGCATCCATGCCCTTGGCCAACGTGTTGCGGAGATGCATCTCGTATTCGAGAAGGAGGCGCGACGTGGGCGATCCTGGTGCGGGCGTGGCGCTGGACTGAGACGCTTGGCGGGACAAGCACGGTTTTTGCGGCTGTGTGTAAAAAATAATATAGTTTTCAATTCATAAACTTAAGAGTTAGACTCTTGTTGGTAAAGCTCCCTCCATCTGAGTTTGTCTAGGGCCGCCTCCTTGACGTGACTGCTACTTTTTCTATTATTTGTTTAATGTAACTTATGCTTGGTCTTCCCTTCCTCGCTTGCCTTCTACCTTGCTTTCTACCTGTCCTTCTATTGGTGGCCAATCATTTTCCCTCTCCTATTCTCTATCGTTTTTATCAGTTTCTTTTTCTCTCCTACTTTAGTTTTAAATTAGTAACTGTAAAATTACCTACGTAAATGCAGGGTGAGGAGGCAGGGCTAAGAGACAGTTATTTATAAAACTGCGGCGTTAAGAGCATTTTTGGTCCGATACTTTTAATACGTTTAGATACCAAGGTTTAAATATCTAATCTTAGGCATGGCACATGCACCTTGATGTTACCCCTGAATTTCAATAAACTGTCACCGGTTTTGAATAATAAAGGATAATCCCTACCAAACCTTTACGAGAAGAACCAGCGAATATATATAAAATGACCTAGATACAATAGAAACCATGTTTTTGCGATTTTTTGTAATATTGTACATGTAAATTTCCTTTCTCCTAATTACAAAAACGGAGATAGCTTAGGAGCTTTTTCTGTTTTGGAATTGATCATTCAGATTGCGATCAGACAATATTTTATGATGTGGGGCAAAAATATTTCACGCCAAACTGCAAATGAGATAGGCCTGATACTAGTAAATATATAAAAATAACACTTTAATGTGAAAATGCTTATTTATTCTGCTCCCGTCCCGGCCCTGATATACGGCATCTGGTCCGAATTCCCTTTGGACGACGAGGGCTTGGTCGCGTAGCACTGGCTGTCAAACATCTCGTTGTCCGATGATGGTGACGTTTCTCTGGGTTCCTCCACCTAGTTCCTAGTACATCTTACAACTGGGGTACCCCCTAAGCGCAACGCTGGATCTCCCGAAGAAAATTATCAATTAACAAAAGCACGTACCTGATGATTATGCTGCCTGCCATCCCGGCGCTGACATGCCTCCTGGTCTGAGTTCCCGTTGGACGACGAGGGCGTGGTCGCGTAGCACTGGTTGTCGAACATCACGTTGTCCGACGGCGGCGACATGTCTCTCTCGCCGCCTCCTCCCAGCTCGAGGTAGAGGCCGCGGCCTGGGTACCCGCTAGGTGCGGCACCGACCCCCACGCCGCGACTGTGGAAGGATGGTGGAGGAAGTTTAATTTACAGGTGATTTTGGGTGGGTAGGAGGAACGGAAAAGAAGGTCAGTAAAATTGAAGTCTTGATCATCATCATCATAACAGCTGAAAGACGTCCAGTGCTGGACATAGGCCTCTCTCCCCCAAATAGTGCCAAAGTGATCGGTCCTGTACCATGCGCGGGAGGCCGCTGGATGCCTTACCAGGTCATCAGTCCATAGAAGACTAATGTTGATAATAATTATTTAGAAAGAAAGAAAGAAACATTTATTCGAGACAAAAACTGATTATTAAACAAAAAAGGGTGTCAGACATAGCGTTTAGTGACGCAACGGTTCTATCTTAGCATAAGCCGTAGCATTTACTTTTTACATATACTTTATTATGTTTTTCCAGTGGTGTAACAAATCTGAAACAGCTAGTGTCGGCATTCGTGAATATTGAATATATCTAATTGTTAAAATATGATAGTAATTGAACACTATTTTAAATGAGGACTTGGTTGCCAGCGCAACTTTAGATCTTGATTGGTTAATTGGACTTGTTTGATGAGATAGAGAAAAGAAGCTGCATAGAAACGACAAACTATCGAGTGTTTTAAATAAAAAAATAAAACCGTAAAAATCTGAGTCATATTTGAGATAGAGATAAATGTACCTCCTACCACGTCCGAGTTCATCAATCATGTCTAATTTTACAAGTCAAAAGTGCAGTATTGTGCTCACAAACAACAAAACCCTAAGCATCTAATAATTATGAATTTCTGCCATGGTAATTCTAGGACAAGTCTTAAGTATTATTTATCCAATAAAAGGATAGTTTTATGGCCGGTTCCAATAATCAATCCACCGATAGTTTTCCTTACCGTTAAAAACGGTTGGGAGATCTGGCGGGCGTTGTTACCTTGGCAAATAAAGGAAGTGTTTCTACTTATCAGAACAATAACGCTAACTTTCCGCTAGATACGAGAAAAAACACGGGATCGGCTACGACCGTAGCGCGTAGCTATCCTTGGCAGTGAATGGGAAGTGTTGCATTTTATACTTTTGGAGAAAATATGGCAAGCATACCTCCGGAACTTGAATTATTATAATTTGAATGACTATTGTAAATATATCATTAATTGTTTCCATTTTGGCGTTATTTAATTGGATTATTTGTTTCTATTGTTTGACATATCTTAAAATTATTTTGTATCTGTATAATTGAATATAATGACAGCGTAATACAGCAGTAGACAGCATACGTTGTCTATTTGAAATTCCGTGCTTAAAAATGGCCACCAAATCTGACAGCTGAGACACGTTAAGGGCCCCCCATTCGCCAATGACCTTCGTGCTGAATCCCTTAGTTTTCTAATGTTTTTTGCAGCTTATTATATTAACAACAACGGCTTTAAGCAATATAGTATCCCATATTTACTTCAAAGTTCATTGTTTTCGAGATATTTGGCATCAAAGTTGAACAACTTTAGGCCAAAAAACTGGTATTCTGGTCATAACTTTTGTGTTCATTACTTTAAAATGAAAACCCTGGACCAGTTTTTAGAGACATCATAGACGAACCCAAATATGTAGATTTTGTATATGTTAGATCTTTCACGTCAATAGATATACGAAATAAGTGCTTTTTTAGACAATGTTTAAAAAAATCATTCAAAATTAAGTATTAATTTGTTTCAAAATCCGGTGGACCAAAATGGAGATAATAGATTGAAAAACCGATAGCCGTTTGATTTATAATTATATCTGTAGTGTAAAAGTAGGAGATACGATTCAAAACTTGTCAAAAATCGATGAAAATTTCGGGTAGCCCCTTAATACGTGTCTATTGACAACGCGACACTGAGGCAAGGTCATGGCCGAGTTTTAGTGTGCCACTTTTGGAGCGCTTATTAACCTATATATATTATAAGTTATAACACCTTATGTACCATATATTCTGATGAATAAATTATGATTGATTGAACTTGATGTGGCTTAAGCTGCCTTGGCGTAAAAAGCAAGCGTCTACCTATCAGAAGAATACCGCTGTGAGGGCTGGCGGCTGTTGTTGTTTGCAGCGTGCGCGGCGTGCGCGGCGTGCGCGGCGTGCGCGTGGTGCGGGTGCGGGTGGCGGTGCGGGTGCGCGCCGCACGCGGGCGGGCAGGGGCCCGCGCCCGCGCCGCCGTAGCGCCGCCGGCCCATCTCCGGTGACGTCACGGGGCTTTCCGTCGACGGCATCGGCTTGAGCATGCGTTTCAGTGTACTAGAGTCTGGAATTTAACAGTTTCCATCAGCACCACGCGGCGTTTAAAAAAATAGGTAGGCTCAAATATTTATTTACAGTACATATGGTGCTACTTTCCCGCACTAGTGCGGAAAAGGGCACTTTTCGTGCATATGTCGAAACTTTAAAGAGCCATATGTACAGTAAAACGTTGTACGATACACATGCGAATAGGTAATTCGCAACTAGTGTCGATTTAAAACTCTCCCTTCGGTCGTGTTTTAATTTATGTCCACTCGTTGCGAATTTCCTATTTTCGGCACTTGTATCGTAAATAACTATTACAGTACATATGGTGCTACTTTCCCGCACTTGTGCGGAAAAGAGCACTTTTCGTGCATATGTCGAAACTTTAAAGAGCGATATGTACAGTACAACGTTGTACGATACACATGCGAATAGGTAATTCGCAACTAGTGTCGATTTAAAACTCTCCCTTCGGTCGTGTTTTAATTTATGTCCACTAGTTGCGAATTTCCTATTTTCGGCACTTGTATCGTAAATAACTATTACAGTACATATGGTGCTACTTTCCCGCACTAGTGCGGAAAAGAGCACTTTTCGTGCATATGTCGAAACTTTAAATAGCCATATGTACAGTAAAACGTTGTACGATACACGTGCGAATAGGTAATTCGCAACTCTTGTCGATTTAAAACACTCCCTTCGGTCGTGTTTTAATTTATCACCACTCGTTGCGAATTTCCTATTTTTGGCACTTGTATCGTAAATAACTATTACAGTACATATGGTGCTACTTTCCCGCACTAGTGCGGAGAGAGCACTTTCCGTGCATATGTCGAAACTTTAAAGAGCCATATGTACAGTAAAACGTTGTACGATACACGTGCGAATAGGTAATTCGCAACTCGTGTCGATTCAAAACACTCCCTTCACACATATTTATGATTCATAAAACATTTTAATTTGACTAATCGAAACAGATCATCGTATTACATCCACCAATCACAAATTAAAAAAACCGGCCAAGTGCGAGTCGCACTCGCGCACGAAGGGTTCCGTATTATCTATAAAAACTGCAAAAAAAAAACAAGTTTGTTGTATTGGAGCCCCTTAAATATTTATTTTATTCTGTTTTTTAGTATTTGCTGTTATAGCAAACAACAGAAATACAACATCTGTGAAAATTTAAACTGTCTAACTATCACGGCTCATGAGATACAGTCTGGTGACAGACGGACAGACAGACAGACGTACTGACAGCGGAGTCTTAGTAATAGGGTCCGTGCGCGCTCTTAAGGTGGTTTTCCACCGGAGGGGCGAGACGATGCGAGAATTGAAATCGTATGGGACGGGACTTACTACCGTATCGTCGAATCGTATGGGAAATAGGTTAGTCCGGTGGAAAACCAGCTTTATGCTACGCGTTCAGGGTGGTAGCATACAAGCATATGGTCTGCTCGGTGGTAAGTAAATACCGTAGCTTGAATACGCTTGCGCCTTCATAGGTGTGTCACAAACACGTTGCCGACCAGCTAACGAAAAAACCATAGAAGTCTAAGTAGCGCCGCAAAAATATTGGATTAGTGTTAGATGTTAGATATGGTGTAATGTTTATCTAAAGTGATTTGTGTAGGAGAGTTATAGAATAAGATACTCGATTTCTCGTTTAATTGATATGTGTGTACAGGTTTGTACAATCAGACACAAAAGTGTTAAAATTTATTTTATTTTATGTACTGAGTACAGACAAGTACAAAAGTGCTCACACATGTACGTAATAGATTAAGAGGGCGTATTGGAGGTCGCATATGTGTCTACTGGCCATAAGTAATCTTTATTACGACATGCCTGTCACGATTTGAATAGACATAGAAACCGTTTGTTTACGTTCCTTATGTATTGTCACTTGCTAAAAATAAACAGACCACGAAACAACTAGCGTATCACTAAACTCTGCTGGAGTGTTAATTTATACACATTATAGTCAATTTACATTAAAAATGGCCCCACAGAATAGGTGCCATTGCCATTATGCGGGGTTGGGGTCGAAGTGTCAAAACGCTGCCAGGCAGCCGTTTAGTTCGAACGAACCTTATGACGAAACATTTATATATAGACTGAGAAATCTTTTGTTGGATAACCCTCTGTACTCTGTTCACGAGTTCATGGAAATAATGTTTTAAGTATAATTATTTGATTTATTGATACCTAATCTGATACTATTTCTTGTGTTATATTTATATTGTATTTCTACTGTGAAATCGTAATACGTAAATTGACATTGTTTATTTTAGTTTAAAATTAATTATCCACTACTTGTTAAATGACAATCCGTAATCGGAGATACTATTTCCACTTTCTGTATTGACATTTTGAATATTATTTAATTTTTATTTCTTATTCTTGACGATCGTGATAAGGATTCTTATAATTATGACATTGTATGCGAATCTATATTGTAATTTTTATCTCGAAATAAATAAATCTAAATCTAATCTCGTTCAAAATCGCTAAATTAGCTCAATCGCAATATTCTAGTTTGTAAGTTTGATTGCTTTTCCATGCCTGTATCTCTTACTTACCCATATTCATATCTTCCGTGCTCTTGGACTTCGTGCGGCGCGAGCCCGGGGTGTTGTTGTTGATGACGTTGTGGTGATGCATCGAGTGCCGGTCCGAATCCCGCGACTAGAAAAACGTTAGCTAATGTTATTAATATAATACTGAACACACCACCACCCGAGGTGAACACGAGTGGTGGTATTCATGCGATATTAAATTAGGAATGCATATTAGGTTACACAAGACATGTTGGCATTTTCACCAATAAATACATTGGTAGTATGCCTACAATGCGTCGATAAAACGTGTAGTTTATGACTAGCTACCTGAGGTCCTCCATTCGGTTTATTTCGCATCTCGTATCCACATGCATGATATTGTCACTAACCGACTTATTTCCATCTTCGTCGATGCTCTTCGTGTGCCGAAAGTGTTCCTTGCCGGGCCCAGTAGGTTTGGCTGAAGACTTCAATCTGTTGAGCGTCCCGCTATGCTGCACGCCTTCAGACTTACTTAACTGACCGACTCATTTCCATTTCATCATTCATTTCATTTTTCATCTCTTCATGTGGTGAAGATGTTCCTCGCCAGGGGAGACTTGGATCGGTTGAGCCTCCCCCCAGTCTGCACGGCACTTGACGAAACTCACCGATTCATTTCCATCCCCGTAGTCGATGCTCTTCGCGTGCTGGAGATGTTCCTTGCCAGGGGAGACTTGGATCGGTTGAGCCTCCCCCCAGTCTGCACGGCACTTGACGAAACTCACCGATTCATTTCCATCCCCGTAGTCGATGCTCTTCGCGTGCTGGAGATGTTCCTTGCCAGGGGAGACTTGGATCGGTTGAGCCTCCCCCCAGTCTGCACGGCACTTGACGAAACTCACCGATTCATTTCCATCCCCGTAGTCGATGCTCTTCGCGTGCTGAAGATGTTCCTTGCCAGGGGAGACTTGGATCGGTTGAGCCTCCCCCCAGTCTGCACGGCACTTGACGAAACTCACCGATTCATTTCCATCCCCGTAGTCGATGCTCTTCGCGTGCTGGAGACGTTCCTCGCCAGGGGAGACTTGGATCGGTTGAGCCTCCCCCCAGTCTGCACGGCACTTGACGAAACTCACCGATTCATTTCCATCCCCGTAGTCGATGCTCTTCGCGTGCTGGAGATGTTCCTTGCCAGGGGAGACTTGGATCGGTTGAGCCTCCCCCCAGTCTGCACGGCACTTGACGAAACTCACCGATTCATTTCCATCCCCGTAGTCGATGCTCTTCGCGTGCTGGAGATGTTCCTTGCCAGGGGAGACTTGGATCGGTTGAGCCTCCCCCCAGTCTGCACGGCACTTGACGAAACTCACCGATTCATTTCCATCCCCGTAGTCGATGCTCTTCGCGTGCTGGAGATGTTCCTTGCCAGGGGAGACTTGGATCGGTTGAGCCTCCCCCCAGTCTGCACGGCACTTGACGAAACTCACCGATTCATTTCCATCCCCGTAGTCGATGCTCTTCGCGTGCTGGAGATGTTCCTTGCCAGGGGAGACTTGGATTGGTTGAGCCTCCCCCCAGTCTGCACGGCACTTGACGAAACTCACCGATTCATTTCCATCCCCGTAGTCGATGCTCTTCGCGTGCTGGAGATGTTCCTTGCCAGGGGAGACTTGGATCGGTTGAGCCTCCCCCCAGTCTGCACGGCACTTGACGAAACTCACCGATTCATTTCCATCCCCGTAGTCGATGCTCTTCGCGTGCTGGAGATGTTCCTTGCCAGGGGAGACTTGGATCGGTTGAGCCTCCCCCCAGTCTGCACGGCACTTGACGAAACTCACCGATTCATTTCCATCCCCGTAGTCGATGCTCTTCGCGTGCTGGAGATGTTCCTTGCCAGGGGAGACTTGGATCGGTTGAGCCTCCCCCCAGTCTGCACGGCACTTGACGAAACTCACCGATTCATTTCCATCCCCGTAGTCGATGCTCTTCGCGTGCTGGAGATGTTCCTTGCCAGGCCTGGTGGAGGTGGCCGAAGACTTGGATGTGGTGAGCGTCCCGCCAGCCTGCACACCTTCGGACTTGAGGTCTTGGCCGTGCTGCGCGGAGGCACCGCCCGCCGCTTGAGAGTCTTCGTTGGTCTGTGCATTATAAGAACAGAAACAAATTTCAGCGCTGACATATTAATACATTAGGCATACGACCTGCAACAACCACTGGTAGAAAATCTCCCGAGGAATAGGTAGTGCATAATAGCAAAGCAACCTATACCCTGAAACTAAGAGGTTGCCTTATAAGAAGGTTAAGGTTTCTTTAAATTCACAATCAGTAAAGGGAGCGAGTGCTGTCGCTGCGAACCCATAGCTGTGTTTTTCTGAAAGCTAGTGGAGAATAGTTGACGGGTAGATAATACTGACGACTTTAAGTCCGCCTTTTGTACGATAAGTTCTCGTTTGTGCAATAACGATTAGGTCAATAAATAGATAAATAGTGCTCGAGAACGGCAAAGAATACGACTGGCATTGTTTTTGTCATTCTAAAACTAGAAACATTACTATCCTGGCGTCAACTAATGTGGTTAAATAATTATATTCGATAGCGTGTATAGCAAGCAGAGTGACTGACTTCAACAAAATAACGAACGTTGGTACAGATTTTTTAACTCAGAAAGCCGCGCCTCACTCTTGGCCAAACCACACAAATTTAACAAATTACTGATGCCAAAGCTCTGTATATCTCTGTGTAAATACATGAGTGAACCGTTCTCATTGTATTCTAACATCTATCATACTGATGTTCCAACTCTCTCTCTGGGTAACATCGTGCGAGTTTCATCGTTAAATACGTGAGTTATATTTGAATATCTCTGAATTTTTTATTAAAATTAATTTACACATTGGCAGAACTAGTATATTTAGACACTAAGTTTGTGATTCTACGTTATTTAGAACTCAAGATATTAATGATATACGTATAATTCAAAATGACAGCCATAAAATTAATGATGGCTGACGGAGGAGTTACTTCCTATCAAAAACTTAAAAGTATGGACCTAAAAAGTACCTGAAAAAAAATTGTTGCTTTTGTCCAGCGTGTCCACATTTACGACAATTTGTTCGAGCACTCTGCCCACTAAACGTTTAAGTACTGGTAATTAAAATATACAATGCGTTAACGGCTAGTGGTTTTTCTTAACGGAGGGAAAATTAACGAAGTTTTTTAACTTAACAATGATCTTAATTCAATTAATTAACTAAAATTCCGCACTCAAAAAACTACATTTATATTGCCGGCAACGTATGACAAAGTAAATTGACAAGATTGTATTTATACCCATGAAAACAATATTGAAATAAACAGTTCAAACTTTTTTTTTTAAGTACTTATGTGTAAATTACACTTGACTCTTCATTCTTTGTTTATTACTACGTCATCGAGATAGATGACTGATTAGTTAGAATTTTTGAAATTTAATTATTTTATTTATGTAATGATGATTTCCAATAGATGCAAACAATTGCTAATGGAATCAGTTTCAATAAATGCCCGCGTGCAGGTGACACATTGTACGTATATAATTAATATTGGGCTTCCCACTGACTAACGGTGCTAATACATTTGATATTCTACATTAACTCCAATATCAACAATGTTTTTGACATACGTAATAGGGGTGCGACCTAAGATTTTTTACGATGCAATTCGAACCAATTTATAAATACTATTTTTTTTTTGTCGAAGACGGACCTCGCTGCTGGCAGCCGAAACGCTTCATACTATTTGACATAAAAGTATGACGTCAATTGCTGTTTCTGTCGTGAAATTCTGTCATTCAATGCAAGCTTAAGCATCCTATTGGCAGCTTTAAATTTACTCTTGGACAATAAAAAACATGCATATATTTTTTCAAAATTTTCAAGGTTTTATAATATTAATTATATTTTATAATTAATTACAATAATTTGATGGTTTACTATCCATATAGCAACACTACGTTATCAATTTTAACAAGAGTCTGCAGGCCTATTCAATCATAGTTATTTTTATATAAAGCTAACTGTCTTTATTGGTGCTAGTTTTTGCTTTCTGGTTATCACAAATTATTAGAGTTCATTGAATACTCCAGTTAAATACTGTTCAACGAACATTATTCATGTTTATACGTAAATGAAAATATGAACCTACAATTTGAACCAATGTTGCAACTCCCACGAGCTTAATACTAATTGAAACAATATTTCACGTCCCATGTCTAGGGGAAACCATGTGGGTGGATTATGGGCTATTTTTATTAACAAAGGTGTAACCTTTCCTTTGCCCGTGGGTGTGCGTAACGGGAACGGGTATGGTATTTCGTAAAATGCCGTCTTTAATTATTGTTACTGGTAGGGTTTAGGTAAAGTTGTGGCGAAAAAAAAAGTATAGCTAAATATTTTCAGACAGCCAGTACCACACCCAATCGGATAATGGGTCAATCCAGTTTTTCTTATCTTAGTTTTTTTTACGTTATAATCAGTTACCACAACATGACTGTATTTAATAAAATCTACAAGTTCTTCTAGCCATATAAACTGTCTCTTTGGACAGTATTCTAGCAGAAAACATGGATGTCCAAACCACTATTTTCATACAATTCGGGGGACACTACGTCCGCTGGGCAACCGGTGAATTGAGGGCGAATCATATTTTTGAAGTGAAAACTTCTTTAGCGGCGCTGTGCACTTTTTGTGATGGGGAAAAAATGTTAAACTCGCCACAGGTCACGTGACATCTTACGGTCACGTGACCTTGAGATTCGAGAGATACTCGCAACAGGTCACGTGACCGTAAGATGTCACGTGACCGTAAGATTCGACAGATTGAAAATTCGTAAGACGGACAGGTGACCTGATCGAAAAACTGTTACAATGTCATTGAGTTTTCACTTCTGCCGGCACTCCCGGAGTGCAACCCGGTCTTTTTCTAATACAGTTATTCATTGAGTATGCAGACTGCGTTTTAATCACGCGCCGTCGACGGGCATTCCCCTAGTTCCATCTGCTAGGTAGTAGTGCGGTGCGTGAAAAAAACGCAGTCGGCATAGCTTAGGGCCTATATATCGACGCTTATCTAAAACAAGTCAGTATCGCGAAATAATCCGTTTTGCTACTAAGTATAAGACTAGACGCAGAACACGTTAAAGTTTATCGTGACTAAGACTCCCGTGTTCTAATTCAAAAAATTGCCACCGTGGCAGCATTGTGCCGTTATGCCATTGGTGGGGTGTCGACGTCATTTTATCTGGAAGACCGTCCGTAGGCCAGATGAGCCATAGTGATCGACGCCGTCACCACGTTTTTTTGTTGACTACCGGCACATCCCCAAATAATTCGTTAAAACACATCAATTTGTTTGTACAACAGCGGCATTACGCGAAATAGCTCAGTGGAACACTAGCGAAATTTTTTGCAATATAGGATTATTCATGGATGGGACACTTTCCGTTAAACAGTAAGTACCGATGTTTTGACTTAACCACTAATAAACGAGTATTCACGAAAATATGGAAAGTTGGCTTGTTCATGTAAGCAAAATAAGCCCCTATACTACATAAGATTTACTTCATTATTGGTATACTATACGAATTTGGGCTATGTTCATCATAAATATATGCATTTAGTTTCTTGATTCAAAACGAGAAAAACCACTATAAATAGATAAGCAGCACGATGATAAACTTATTAAAATGTTATATGGATTGCAAAAAAGGTATTTGCTCGGTATTTATGTATTTATATCAATTAAAATAATAATATACAACACAAGCCTTATTGAGCTTAGCTATGGGCCTAGTTCGATTTGTGTAAGATTAACCTCTAATATTTATTTATTTTGTAATATCAAAAAAGATAAGTATAAGATACATACCTACTACATGCTCCATGTACATGGGGACTTCAATTACTCGTGTGCGTCTCTTTTTAGTGTTCCGTACCAAAATTGGTCCAACGGAACACTTTTATGCGTCACAGCCAGATTTTTGTATAAAAAGTGGTATAATAACAATAATAATTATATTTTTATTATGGACACTATTTAAGGGTTTGTCCTGCCTCACTTTCGTGGCTGAATTTGTGTCAAAGATTCAGTAACTCATTCAGTTGACTATATTATACTTTGGTTATAGAAATGAACACGCGAACTGGAAAAAATATCCGAAATCTGCTTTGGTTTTGCTGCGGGTAGCCTCATTTCTGATGCGATCGCGCAGAGAAACTCCCGGCATAGCCCTCTCCATTGCCATTTGGGTGACCCCAAGAGCTTTCAGCTGGAACTCAAAAACCGTTTCGATTGCCTAGGTTTTGTGGAACCTGTCCGTGCCACTGGGTCTATGTTCTTCGAGGCCCAGCGGGCCATCAGAACACAAAGGCAAAACCGTATTGAAGAGGCCATCGAGCGAAATAAGGGCTCTAATGTGTTCGCACGAGATCTCGATCGAGTCTATTGGGCAGAGCCAGCTCGCAAGGTAAAAAACTGAGGACTGGAGAGTCGTTTTTTCCAAACCTGAGCTTTGGAGTGAGTGCGTTTTTACACGTCATACATATCGTATACACGTCAACTCGCAGACCCGAAGTTGGTCTGGCGGAAGACCCTAACTAGACCAACCCGACACTTTACCGATGACATCCCGGACATCAGCCTGTACGAGATTAGAATGGCTCTGAAACAGCTTAAGAACAGCAAGGCACCCGGTGAAGACGGAATTACACCCAAACTCATGACAGCGGGTAGAAAACCGATCCTTACGACCCTTCAGAAGTTGTTCGACACCGTCCTACTGGAAGGGAGAACGCCAAAGGCGTGGAACAGAGGTAAGGGGTGCTGTTCTTCAAAAAGGGGAACACAACCCTGCTGAAGAATTACCGACCCATCTCACTTCTGAGCCATGTTTGCAAGCTGTTTTCAAGAGTCATTACGAATCGCCTCGCATGCAGGCTTAGTGACTTCCAGCCTCCCGAATAAGCCGGTTTTCGAAGAGGTTTTAGTACCGTAGACCACATTCATACGCTCCGCCAGGTTATACAGAAGACTGGAAAGTAAAACTTGCCTCTCTGCTTAGCGTTCGTGGAGAAAGCTTTCGATTCAATCGAAACCTGGGCTGTACTACAGTCTCTCCAGCGGTGAAAAGTGGACTGCCGCTATATCGAAGTACTGAAGTGTTTGTACGAGAACGTCACTATGTCAGTCTCACTCCAGGATCGGAGCTTGAAACGTATTCCGCTACAGCGGCGTGTTAGGCAAGTGAATGTTATTTCCCCAAAACTGTACACCGCTGCAATGGAGGACGTTTTCAAGACTCTAGACTGGAGAAGGCTAGGCATCAACATCAACGTTGAGTACATTAATTAACTTTGGTTTGCTGATGATATAGTAGTCTTGGCTGAGACCATGGAGGACTTGAGTACTATGCTCGATAACCTTAGTAAAGCCTCCGAGCGAGGTCTAAGGATGAACATGGATAAGACAAAGGTCATGTCAATCGGACACTTTCAAGACTTCTTCAGACTTTCAAGTTAGATAGGTCCAACTTTGAGTAAGAGTCCGACTCGGCTGGGCAGCATTCGGGAACCTACGGCACATCTTTTCGTCCAATACTTCGCAATGTCTCAAGACGAGAGTCTTTGTCCAGTGTGTGTTGCCACTACCTCACTGTGTGATGACGTATGACACGGAAACGTAGACGGTTCCCCATAAGAAGGCTCAAAGTCACCCAAAGAGCAATGGAGAGGGCTATGCTGGGAGTTTCTCTGCGCAATCGCATCAGAAATGAGGCTACCGCAGCAAAACCAAGGTAACCGATATAGCCCTCCAAATCGCTAAACTTAAGTGGCAATGGGCTGGGCACATTGCACGTAGAAGCGATGGCCGTTGGGGCGGAAAGGTTCTCGAGATGTGACCACGTACCGGATGGCGCATCGTAGCTAGGCCCCCCACGAGGTTCAAAGATTTCAAAGATTCAAATATTTTTATTTGGCTCGGAATGCAGTTACATAGTTCTTAAAAATACAACATAATCGTCCAGTGCATTCAGCCTGCGTGCAGGCGTGCAAAACATTTTTATGGAGCCTTAAAGTCCATAATAATATATTATCTTTGAATCTTTAAAAAAGAGTTACTAATTTACATCCATACCAAGTGTTCTGCCGTGCAATACTTAAACAACAGTAAGTGCAAAAAGTGAGTTTCGAGAAAAACGCAAAAAACCCTTTCAAAACCGTTTTTGTTGGTGTTCTCGGTCATTATTTACTAATGTTTGAATGTCAAAATATAGCATGGAATACATGAAATACGAATACGTGAACACTTTTTTATTTTAACAATTATTGAATAAATGTAAGCTATTTTTCAAATTTTATAGTTTTAACTGCACTGTCGAAAAGAACTAAAAACACAATAAATGCAGAATAAAGTGCAGTAAAAAAGCGGATTACTGCAAACAAGCCTCGTACACTAATAGCTGCTTGAATTAATCGCAAGCTAAAATACAGTATTCATAACAATTTACTGCAATTTACTTAGTATATTATATTGATTGAGTTCTTCGTGATACCAACACGTCGCGGCGTGGTACAAATAAGGTATGTTTATAAATAAATAATACACATTTGTATATTTAAAAAAATGTTATTCACATCAATCATTAAAGTATTTATTATCATTAAAGTGTTACACATAGAAAATTAAAAGAGGTATCTCTTACCAAGTAATTGTAATTAGTAGTAAAAATCAGACTTTTTTTATGGCCCGTAATCGTTATAATCAATTGCCTACTGACTAATATAATCTAGTTTGTGACTATGTCACATACAAATTAAAAAATAATGAGATCTTGATCTTCTCGTTTACCACGAGGTTGACACCGGCGTGACACTGAAATATTCGCTAGCGTGTGCGTAAGTTTCTATACATCTCATTAGGTACATGCGATGATGTATTATTAGTATAGAAAGTAAGGTACGCAGACGTTAACGAATATATGTCAGTGACATAGTAGTGGTAAGGCTACTGAATAACAATACTAGTAATAAAAAGCTTTCACATCCATCTTATATAACATTATCCATATCTAATCTGTAACTATGTCACATAAAAATTCTATAAAAAATAGGCTCATTACTTCTTGTCAAAAAGAAGTATTAAGTTCCAGACTTTTATCTCATAAAAATACTAGTAATAAAAACATTCACAGCCTCTATATGTAACTTATACATCTTCCCTGTCTTCAAACACAAAATCTTCTTCTTCACCTGAGCCTGCAGTAACAGGTAATTTTTTCCAAAACAGAAGTCTATTTTTAGGCATCAGTTGCCCCAGCTTTTTAATGAGATTCTATTTCCTGATTAAACTGACACCTTTAGGCACAATTTTCATTTGTGCACCAGGGATTTTTTTAGATTTCAGACATATTAATTTGTCGTATTCTTGCGACTCGAAATCTTTTTTGTAAAACAAACAATATTGCCCTCTCTGTACCATAACTTCGACAATGTCTCTTAAATAGACTCGATTTCCACGGTTATCATTCAACTTCTGTAGAGAAATGTGAGATTTGAAATCATAGAAATCGGATATATCCATAGCTTTTACCTGCACTTTTCCTGGGGTTGCAAGGTCTACGGCTCGATTAAAATCTCCAAAATCGTACACTTTTTGCATTTTTTGAAGTGATTGCTCGACATTGTGGTGGAAGGAGTCAGCAGACATGAAAGTGTGACCTGGCTCAAAGTATTTTAGAACGATTTTATCTGCGGCTATATCAATACTATTGATGGCTTGGATCAAGTATGAGAGTAGGCACCAGTTTTTATTCTGTGCTGAGCAGTTATCCAGCCAAATGGTAATAGTTTCAGCATCTCGCTTACTCAATAAAAATGCCCTGAATGTGCTTATGATATCTTGGTACGGAACCCTAAAAACTGCAATTATGACATGGGACATTAACTTATATACCTACCTAATAAGGGATTATTAAGAACCGTGTATGACAATTTGTAGGACGATCGACAGTACTGAATTGTATCAATGGTATCGATAGTATCTAACTTTTGTCCTACATTGTCATTAATCTATCTAACAGAAGCGACACTTGAAAACTAGTTAAATCTAGCAGTTTACATTAACATACATAAATAGCTACGAGTACTTACAATCCTATTTCGTACTAACAAACTCGGTAAGTTCAATAAAATATTGTCAGAATGATAGAGAAAATTAAGTCCGCTATACAATTAAAGCAATATAACAAACAATTATTATAACAAAAATGGTAATATTATGAGCCTAATGTTTTAAACATTATTTTTAAATCTATCGCATAAGAAATCGAATGCAAAGTAGGTATTGAACACTCGCTTACCTCGGCAGTCCAGCGCGACCGGTCCGCCCCGCACAGCGTCGCAACGCCGACTGCAGAGCAAAATGCAACCTAATGTACAGTAAACTGCTGTGACGATTGCAGTAAACATATTTGAAAATAGCCAAACGACAGTTTAAATCACAGTAAGTGAGCTGAGTACTGTACTTTAGGTAGTATTTTGCTGTCTTATTTACGACTGATCGACCACTTAAATTATAGTGAGGAACACTATTACTGTATTTTAAACGGTAATGCTCCTAGTGCTTTATATGTAGTATACTAATTAAATTAAGGATATACCATTTTTACTGTATTTTATTTAGTAATTATGCTGAAAATTCAAAAACATTTCAAACACAGTACAAATATTTTAGAACATTTATATTTTACTGCATTTTAAACAGTTTTCGGTGTAAGTATTAACTTCTCTTTACTAGTTAATTTAGGATGGACAGGAGACCTTTACTGTATTTTAATCAGTAAAGTCTAAAAATTCACAGCCGTCAACTTTATTACGGCAGTTTAGTTAGTTTTACCTCAATAATTTACTTAATTCTTCTGATTTACTGTACATGGCGGCTTCGATATTTGTATGTTCCCATTGTCATAATCGCACGTGGACTACATACATATGTGCGTCTTGACACGGTGGTCCACGATCAAGAAAAAACAAAAAATCGCAAAAGTAGCACTTACTGTTGTTTAAGTATTGCACGGCAGTGTTGTAAACTAAACTATTACCGTTATTGTCTATATAGTTTAAGTATTATTGTGATGTATTTCGTTTAAGGCCATTATTGTCCATATTAAAAAAGAATATTTGAGAAACAAAGCAAAATAAGTCAGTATTCTTTTAATATTTTATATATACGTTTGTCTTAAAGACGAATAATACACTATTATTCATAAGAAAATAATATTTTTTTGAATTATTTTCTATTGAGACGTTAGTACACATAAAAACTTATCCAAAGTATATAAATATCATGTCACAACTCTAAACTATAGTACATTTTTGAGTTTTTTTTGTGTAGTTTTTTGTTGTTTTCTTTTTATTCTCTTGAGTTTAAATAACTAGATGACAGAGGAAACTGTGACTAAAAGAAGATTTTAAATTGGTTATCTTAATAAAAAAATATAACAATATCTTTTTTGGGATTTTTTTAAACCTCTGCCCTGAAAAAACACAGTTTTTGAGATACAGAGTTGTTTTAGATAAGCATCGATATAATGCAACAACAATTAAGAACAGCAGACATCGTGGTTCCTTGTCCTTTTAAACAGCAATTACTAGAAACCCTCCCCGTTTCCTAAAAAGTTGAGTCAACCTAATAATGCATTTCTCATACGATCGTTTGGTAATTGTGGCTAGACTTACCCCCGGTTTTGTAATGATCCGTTAGACGTTACTTGAAATGATATTTGCAACAGTAACGCATCCTTATAAAACCGGGCCTCAAACGATCACTATTAATATGCTATATTGGTATTTAAATATGTCCTGAACAAGGTTTAAAAGGATTAATCAAGTTCAAATGTTTACTTTTTAAATTGTGTGTGTGTGAGTGACTTTAGTCTTGTCTACTAAAGTAGCCGGTTCAGTGAACTTCATACCAAGAAAGGACTTGAGTTTGTCTCACATGTTGATTTATACTTCGTCTCGCAAATGCAAAGCTTCAGTGAAACTCTGTAAGAATGGTTACGAAGTAACCGACTATATTTCATCATATCGTTTTGGTACAGAACTAACACGAATCATAAAAATGGACTTACACTAATGCCATGCGTTCCAACAGAAGCAGTGACAGTTTTAGGCGCAGTCGAAGTGTTGGTGGTCATAGTCGAGGTTTCCTGTGACTTGGGCGGTCGCGTCGGCGGCTGCGAGTCGGTTTGACGGGCCGCGGCTGAAAACATTGATGCACCGCATTAGATAAACATTTACTGCATGAGTTGTTGCCGTTTTATCACTTAGCGCTGCTGAGAAGATATCTGCTGCGTTCTGACAATGCATAGCTGGAGCCATGTGGAGGAGAGAGCTCTGGTTAGACTCAAACAAGAACTCTAGGGAAGTTAAAGACAACCAGATAATGTCGGAGGAAAATGGCTATATCAGTGAACATTGATTTAGAGTAACGTAGGATGCCACAATCTCATCCAAACAAACGATGGGAATATAGAAAGTTGTTCGTTTTGTCAACGACTGGTGGGCCCAATGCGCAGGCCAGTAACGTTGTCACAGCGAGATGGGAAACAATGCTAGAGATACTACACACGTGTGAGGGAAAAAGTGCTCACGTTTTGGCGGTGGCTGGTGGGCCGGCTGAGAGCCAGTGACATTGTCGTAGAGCGAGGTGGAAGAGGTCGCCGCAGCTACTTTGTCGGTGCGCGCGGCGGCTGCGCTCGCCTCCGCTTCCATGGCGCGAGCCGACGTGCGAGGCAATGTCGAGGAACCTGTAGAAATAATATGAAATGACTTATGAAATATTGTTTGCACTCATTCATTAACTACTACAAGACCGCATATTAGTCGTCAACAGCTGCACAACTAGCTATTGTGATGTTGGTCGTGCAGGGATAAATTAAACCAACACAACTGAGTAAATACTGTCATGGGTCCCATCCTTACATGGCGACCTTGCCAGTGCGTCAAGGTGCGTGGACGCATGGTTGCAATCAAAGGCACGTCACCAACGTTAGTGCGTCAAGCATCAAGCAACAGACCTGTGTTTCACTACTGTCCTGGGTCCCATCGCTACACTATAGAATCAAGGGTGAACTTAGTAACGCATTGACCGAGTTTATATTTAACGATAGACAAATTAACGTGATGTAACCAATAATGAGTGATGCTGAGAGTGAATAATGAGATGAGCACCAAATAATCGTTTTTTTTTATTAACTGTTGAAAATTAGCAATGATAACATGATTTTAAATAAGGTGACACTGAACCATAGACAGTGTATATCCTAGCTTAGCTTCATGCAGTACAATACAATTGAAATCGGCCGTTTTTTTTTAAGATAATGAATTGAAAACGAACTGATTACATAAAAACAAAAGATTTCTTAAGCGAATCGTTCAGAAAAAGAGTGTAAACTTTTGACTGTTTCCGGTAAAGTACGGCTTCCCAATAATTGACACTTATCAATAAATCATGACTTTGATTTTTAATTTTGGTATGGAGATAGTTTTAATCTCGGGGAAAGGCATAAGAAAGTTGTTATCCCGGCAATCACTCCCTAAGGGCGTGAAATGGGGGCGGGAGTTTGTGTGGAGGTACGATATAATAAACAGGCCTCGGATTATTTTTCGCATGGTAAGATGAAGAAGAGAAAACTATGGAGTCAATATTAAAATTAAATTGTTATTTATATTCATACTCATACTCATTCATTTAAATAAGAACGAAATTAAATTATAACTAAAATAAATCACAAAAAAATAAAAAACATTACTGTCGTAATGTGATCCTAGTTTCCAATATCCATAGAGCTTGTAGATACAGGAATGAGTGCCTCAAAATCATGTCAAGGTTTGGCATGTGTATTGTCCATAAAAAATAAAACTGAGGCCTGATAATAAACCAGTGAACCCATTCCGTAAAAAAAACTACATAATACAGCATTTTCCTTTAAACATAGATAGGTACAGGGTTCCTTAACATTAATTGATCCTTACAGCCAGCACAATTACTTTTCGCAATAAAACGAAATCGGATTTTTAGACACATTTAATAATTGAGGTAGTGTATGAGGTTTTTTTCTACATTTGAATGCAGTTTTTATTTTTTCTATAAAGGGCCTCGTGACTGCTAAGAAAAAAATTCAGTATAAATAAATAATAAATAAATAAATAAATATTAGGGGACAATCTTACACAAATCAACCTAGTCCCATAGTAAGCTCATTAAGGCTTGTGTTATGGGTACTAGACGATGATATATATAATAGATATAAATACTTAAATACATAGAAAACTTCCATGACTCAGAAACAAATATTCATGCTCATCACACAAATATTTGCCCTTACCGGGATTCGAACCCAGGACCTTCGTAGGCAGCGTCACTACCCACTAGGCTAACCGGTCGTCGTATCTCTTATAATTTCACTTTCCTTTAATAAAGACTTGGATACTGTCGATTACTGGGTCTCGAAAGGTGTTTATTACTGGAGCTTTGATGTCGATAACTGGAGATTTCGAATATTTTTGCTTCTTCCATTTGTTCTATTAGGTAATCTATATCTCTTCAGTCAGTGGAAAGCTAATATGTCACTTCCGAGTGACTCATAAATATTGTTCTAAGTATAAAACACTCGTATCTGCCAACAAATTCGTCTGCGTGGACATGAATAAAAACTATCCTATATTTTAATCCATGCTACAAACTACCTTTGTGCGTGATTGAGTAACAAACATCCTAAACATCCAAACTTTCGCATTTATAATATTACTAGGATAATGTTTTTACTGTTGATGAAAATACACAACCTCCTTAATGTGTCGATTATTGGTTCCGTCGCGTTAATAAGGAGTTCGCATATTTGATACGCATTTTGCCACATTACGCGTCATCTTTTGCATAACATCTGCGTGTTTTAAACCAATAGAAGTTTTGACTACCCTAGTAGTAGCCATACCGATGAACCGATGATCAACATAGCCTTGTGAGCATACTAATGCTTATGTAGTCAACTCATACTTACGATATCTTGGATCCTGGGCCCGGAGCCGTGCATACTGCTCCTGCGACATGCATGTGCACTGCGGCTCGCGGTAGTTCAAACTGCAATGGAAGCACGCCTTATGTATACGCCTGCTGCACGCGTATTGCTTTTCACTTTGTCAATCAGAATAATAAACTAGTGGGTGTGTGAGCTGTAGAACTCGCAAACGTGTTTTTTTTTATTATTTATGAATCTAGAAAAATGGCTTGACAACAAATACTATATAAATAATGATCACAAAACCTCACGAGAATTGGTTGAAAAATAAGACCAACTGTCCGGCTGTTCGCCTTTACAGGGGAAAAGCGGGACGATGGGACATCCAGACACGAATATATTTTGTCCCAAGCTGAAGCATAGAACTTCGTTCGCGTCGCTCGCTCGTTAGATAAATAACTAACGGGTAGAGACGCCGGATGTAACACAGCCTATGTCCAAGAAGCTCCGCTCTGTACAAATTTTGAAGCTGACTAGAAGTTTCGAATAGTATGGAGGCTCACATACAAAGCTTTGTTTAGCATTACCAAGGATAGGACAAACGCCCGTCATTTTGAAAACTTAACCCTGTTCTGTACAGTAGAGACTTCCTTATATTAATCAAAAAAATTAGGTACTAAATAAGAATAAGAAGTACATTAAATTATAATATTTTGAGTAAACTTCTAAAAAAAAAAATATCATTAGGAAGTCTCTACTGTACAGAACAGGGTTAAGTTTTCAAAATGACGGGCGTTTGTCCTATCCTTGAGCATTACCTCTTTATAATATAAGCAAAGATTTACAAATTCTGATAATAAATTTGTAAATATCCTCCCACAGTCAAACTGTGCAAACGGTTTTGCGGGACCCTGTACTTGTTTATTGTTTCTTTCTTAATAAATAAATAAATAAATAAAATAAAGTATACGTTTCCGAATTTACCTGGACCGATTAGGACTGGCCGGTGTGGAGAGTGGTTTCCTCTTGGCCTTCAACTTCTGCTTGCTGCCCGGCGGTTCTAGCTTTAGACTGTAGCTCGAAGATGCCTTACGCGAGAATTTAAAGGATGGTGACTAAAATAACAAACAATTATACGTAAATGTAACTTTCCACCTTGAGAATTAATGTACATTTGAGTTAAAAACAGGATGTGCTTGCAGATTTAGGAGTGAATTTTGAAATAGAAGTTTGTGTCAATGGTGCTCAAAAGGGCAATAATTTTAGTTTTATTTTATTGCAAGAATTAAAAGGCATTATCGAAGACATTTATAATAAGTCAAAGGAAGGTGGAAGCAGCCGGTAGTTTGACAGTTTAGTTACTTACGCAACACTCCTTGAATTGCTTGGCGTCGATCGGCGAGGTGAAGTTTAGACCCCAGGTGTCATTGGTCATGGGATCTTTCCAGTACACGAAGCATTCTGATGCTTGGCCAATTCGGGTGCCTGGAAAACGAAACGGTTACATATACCAGCTCTTTGTTGCTAAAATGTGTTGTCTAGTTTAATTTTCGGGAAATATCAGTAAGTAGGTACCCGTCTGGTGTGGGGTTAGAATTTTACCACACCCTTTCTTCCCGTGGGTGTCGTAAAAGTCGACTAAGGGAGCAGGGTAAAAGTGTGTTGTGGGCGATGGGCTAGCAACCTTTCACAACGATATCACTTGTTGTCGATCTTTTATACCCACATTTATGCTAAAAGTTTTAATATGCTCTGCCTACCCCTTTTGGGAATAAAGTCAGTATCAGTAAGTACTTGGTAAAATTATGTGGATGTAATAGTTCTTTAAAATTCAAAATCGTCATTGTTTGTCTAGATTCAATAACCACACCGAAACGTAAAACGAATAAAGTTATATAAATAAATACCACTACACAATACAGTGCACTTTAATAGGAATCAATTAAACAGACTAATAATGAAACGGTTACTTGCTTTGACAACAAGGTTGGAAGTTACAATAGCTTTATTACCTACTTTATGCATTTTAATACTGAAACCACAACAAATACACTTAATATCAACGGATTGAACTCGTTGCATAATTTAGCAGACTCGGCGATCCGACAGATCGCCCGAAAATACCTGCACATTAGTGCTCTAATTCTCTCAACCAATCCATGCAGTAAACTTTTGAAACCGCACTGCAGTACTACCTAGATACTAGCCTATTAATGAAGTAATTTGTCAGATTTACTCCAGTCGCGCCCGACTTCGCTAGTCAGAACGCGGAATAAACTCGAAACGTTTTAAATTCAGATGACTGAATTTCCAGTCTTGTTATCCCTGTTTATATTTCGTAATTTTCCTCCTATTTTCTTATTTATTTGCATAAAATGTTAAACGCATTCTTTTTCTTTTCTTCTCTGCTGTAATTTATTCAGTATCAATATTGTCCGGAGTTTACGTTCGACTAGAGCCATAGTGGGGTTCAGTCAATAGCTTGTGTACTATCTGGTGTAAATTTAAAACTGGGTTACAGCGGCCCGGCCTCGAGAGTATCTTCCAAATTGCCCTCCTTTGTTGGTAGTACCTACTCCGCTAGCGTTGAGATAAACACTAGTATCAGACCCTCTAGCACACTAAGTTTTATGTCGGACATAAAGCATTCGTCCCTCTCGCACTCGCATATTTGCCAGAAAGGGACGAATGCTTTATGTCCGGCATAAAACTTAGTGTGCTAGGGGGTCAGGTAAACGCTTTACAGAGTACGTATATTTCGGATATATAATGACACGTAATGCTTCGCTTCATTTAGCTTATTTTCTGTAAAAACAAGTGACTCAAATGCGCATAAAAAGGAGCCTGCAAAACTTATTTCATTCCTCAGTTATTAGACTTCACCCGTAAAACTTGATAACTACTATAATTATCTAGTGAGTAAGATATAGGTATATAAAGGATCAAAATATATTCACGACTGAGCATTTCAATCGAATCACTATAATCTGAAAAACTATTAACAGTACAGTCGAATTCAGCGATGTCAGTCTACATCTGCTTCTCTTGCTCTCATCTTTACCGCAAGCATCATCTCTTCCAAGTGCTCAAACAAACCGACAAAAGATTGGTTCATCTATGTAAAACGTAGGTACATAATGGTTGTAATTACCAGGTTGCAGTAGCCGGACATCTAGGATCTTGTCGACCTGCGAGTTGTAGGCGGTGATGTGGAACACGCACTCGGGCGAGTCTTGCACGCACGTGATGTTCACAGGCACCAGGTCCTCGGAGACCTGCTGCCACTTGACCGTGCCGGCGCCCGATGCCGACACGTGGAACACCTCCGCCCATAACCTGCGAACACTTTACCCTTTACTTTACGGAATCTGATGAAATGAATATGGAATTAATGACTTAGCCAGCTTTGGAGTAGGCATAAAGAAGAGGGAAATTTCACAAACGATCCCAATTGCGAATTGCTAAAAAGATAAGATGCGATTATGGAATCCATATGTATTTCTTTCAGGTTGAATCTAAGGTGAGAGATAGCTACTCCGAATTATGGTCATTTGGAAAATGGCCGTTATGCATCTCTATTCAAAACTCGTTATATCCCATATTACTAACCCATAACGAATCGTGGTAGGTTGTAATGCTTGCTGAAATTTTACTTGTCTTACTTTACGCAATTCAAAAATAAATTTGTAATCTACCTGTATATTCATTGGTACATCACAGTACAGCTAAACCACTTATTATTTCGACAGTATTACAAAACTAAAAATAGATTGAGTATAGAGAACGACCGTTATTCAGTTACACTTAGATTACGCATTTCAGTATGCTATGAATTTGTTAGACGCACGCGCGTTGACGTTCGCCGAGCTAAAGCCTCAATTTCCCAGCACGTATATCATGAGACAGCCGCGACATACCTACTCTCGATTTTTCTCGCACTATACCTCTTGTTCTAAGTGTTCTAAAAATCGCGAGTATGTCGCGGCCGTCTCATGATAGACGTGCTGGTCTTAAAGTTATAGCCCGGATCCCGAATGCGGGGAGCGCGTGCTATCCTTGTTTTTGTTTTAGGGGAAACAAGATAATACGAGCTCGTCAGTGCGGCACACACTGTAACAAAATAACCTAAAAGACCTGGCTTAAAATTGGAATGTGGAATAAAAGTGTTTCAGATTGACCTCTTGATATCTGTGACTGTTGTGTTACAGAACCAAACTTAACATTATTCTAAGATCTGTCTATTACGTATGGAATATTGACGTTGTTCACAGATTCAGTTCTTTCCTATCTAGTTCGATCAAATTAGAGCTTCAAGCTTCTATGGCTTTTAACTCTGTTAGTCAATAGTCATAAAAACCGGCCAAGTGCGAGTCGGACTCGCGCACGTAGGGTTCCGTAAAACGGCAAAAAAAACACGTTTGTTGTATGGGAGCCCCCTTAAATATTTATTTTATTGTGTTTTTTTTTAGTATTTGTTATTATAGCGGCGGTCCCGTTTTACTCTTTGGGTACGGAACCCTAAAAAAAACGTTCGTTATGATATAAAATCAAATTATTTTTTTAAATGAAATGAAATTATTTACTTGCATAGACACAGTACAAGGATGTTTAAATATATTACGATCATGTGTATCTAGCTTGCATGCAAGCGTGCAAATATGTAGGTGTGAATTAAATTGTCAAAGAGAAAACATAAATTAAAATGACTATACAATGTCAAATTGAATTAATATACATTATTTACATAATAGGCATAATCATAATAATCGTCAAAGAAGCAGAATAAAATTATATACTTAACTAAATACTACAAATTCTAATACTATTGATGCTCGAGATACGCATTAACGCTATAGTAATGGCCGCAACGGTTTGTGTGAGTACAACAAAGGTTTATGTTTTAGTACATTAGCGCTATGTGAGCTGTTTTTTTTAACAGAGTGCTTTCTGCGACCCTCTCTAGAACTAGTTGTTTGTTAGTTATCCAAAAAGGGAAAATAACCTGTGCAAAACAAATTCTAAATTCAGTCGCCAGCAAAATTACCACCATTGTCAACAATAACGACACTATCTCTTATTAATTATTCCGTCAACCGCTGTTGTCATGTTTGCGCGCCATAAATCGTAAATGACTTTGACCCGGTATCCGACACGATGCGACGCATTTCGCGTGTGTCAGGCCAGCAATGCTATTCAACACTGTATCTCGACACACTTCAAAACACTGCCCTAGTATAATCCGACCTGAATAACCAGGCGTCGGTGTTCATGTTTTAACTAGTTTGTCTGTGGCAATGCGCTAAGATAGCTTTATAAATACCACCCCAGGACATCCCCAGTAAAGCGAACGAAAAGGTCCACTCGGTCAATATGTAATGATAGGGAGTTGCACGGCAAATTTTGTTTATGCTTAAGTATGTCGACTGTAGCACAATTATTTTCGTACCTAATAGTGGCGGCACGTGAGAATTTTCACTAGACAACCGGCAAAAAAAAGACCGGCTTGCACTCCGGGAGTGCCGGCAGAAGTGAAAACTCAATGACATTGTAACAGTTTTTTGATCAGGGCACGTGTCCGTCTTACGAATTTTAAATCTGTCGAATCTTACGGTCACGTGACATCTTACGGTCACGTGACCTGTTGCGAGTTTAACATTTTTTCCCCTTCACAAAAAGTGCACAGCGCTGCTAAAGAAGTTTTCACTTCAAAAATGGCTTGTGTTTGATGATTTATGAGTTTAGTAATATATAGCAAGAAAGTTTAGGCTACTGGAATCAGCTTGTATGAGCCACTGGTACCTAATTGGTTTTTTTCTAACCATCGTTCAAACTGGTCTTACGAATATTGTTAAAAATCTGACATGTAGTCTATTAATTTATCGTATTATGCGTAGGTGCATTATATACCCATTGTTTACATAGATGTATTCACACACATCATATAATATATATAAACTTTAGATAAGCCACTCAACTGTCTTGATCATAAGAAATTATTATGTTATTACATTTATTACTTTTAAGTGTAGCCTAGTTGAGAAGACGACCTCTTAAGCCTAGTTGGTAGTGACCCTGCCTAGAAAGAAAACAATGATTTAATTTGAACACGTATGTGTGATAACAAATGTAACTTCTTCCTAATTAATTTCTTAATTCAAAAATTACATCGAATCAGGTGTGTATTGTTTTATACTCGTATGTAGTAAGATGCAGGCTCTATCCATTAGTTTGATCACGTAGCTACACGTGGCAAAGACAAGTGATGTGAGTATACGAATAAAATACATGCGACAGAGAGCAGAAGTGTCGGATCATCACTGGAACATTTTAAGGATAAGTGGTATGCTATAGTTTAAGATCAGCAAGGAACTATTAAACATCTAAAAATAGGTTGGTCGACTGCTTTAGCCTAGTTAGTAGTGACCCTGCCTACGAAGCAAGAGGTTAGAATCCCGGTAAGGGTATTTGTGTGAAGGACACGAATATCTGTTCCTGAGTCATGGATGTTTCCTATGTAATTAAGTATGTATTTATCTACATATATAAGTATGGTTATCGTCACCTAGTACCCATAGTACAAGCTTTGCTTGGTTTGGGACTAGGTCGATTTGTGTAAGATTATCCCCAAATATTTATTTATTTATAATTTATAGTTTGATTCAATTTTATTAATTTACTGAGCAACGTTATTTTCTTCTCTTTCATTAAACCTCTTTTTTCCATCGTGAACGCATCGTGATCACATGCCGACTTTATCATCGGGGTCTATTATTAAATTTTGCATCACATCCTACGTTCAAACACCTTCCAAACAGCTTTGATAGTCATCGATTCGTGTGTCACATGCAGAACCACATCCCATCTCTCGTTTTCATCACTCCAGTGCATTTACATTTCAAACTTCTCATTACATTTGGGACACCTAGGTTAGTCTCGTCGTTTTTATATTGAACAACGTAAAACCTACGAATGCACTAAATCTTGGACCGGTTCTAGTCAAGTGAATTGGAAAAATATGCAGGCATATACGAGCCCCAATGCATAATAGTTCGTCTAGTTGTACTTCAAATTACGATATTTATTTCAAAGACTAGTATTTAAACACTGATTGCATTTGATGATATATAGAATACGCTACATAAAGAGTCGTTAAACCTAGATTAATCTTATGTTGTACAAAGTTCAATACTGTTGTGTCGTTGTTTATAATTAAATCATAAAATGGACATCTCACGAGCAAAAAATTACGTCTAGTTCAGTTTTGAGGCAAAATAGTTCGTCTATGTAAGATAAAAACTGCTTTTAGCTGGCTTAAATACAAAATTCAATTTTAAATTGAATAAAGAATGTTCTCTGTCATTATATTATGACAGAGGGCTATATAAAAAGGGACATTCAGAGTAAATTTTCATTACTTTATAATCATTATTCTATCGAAATGGCAAGAGGCAAACCAGTGACCCAAGATGTGCGGAAACTTATAATTACCAGTAACAAGAACGGCAAATCTGCGTACCAAATAGCCAAGGATCTTTCGTTGCCAAGATCTACAATTCAAACTATCATCGAGCATCACCGAAAACAGGGTACAGTCTCCTGTTTGAAGAAAACCGGCCGTTCACGCATAACCAGCAAGGCAGAAAACAGGATTTTGAGGAGGATTATCAAGAAAAATCGCCGTGCAAGAGCAGGAGAACTTACCGTACTATGGCGTGACGCGATCAAAAAGAACATTTCAGTCGATACATGCAAGAGAGTGATGAAGAGAATGGGCTACGGTTTTTACACAGCAAAAGAAAAGCCGCTACTCACTCAAAAGCAGAAAACCAACAGGTTTAAGTTCGCTCAAAAACACATAAAGTGGACTGCCGATAAGTGGCGAAGAGTAATATGGAGTGACGAATCAAAATTTGAAGTCACAGTTGGCGATCAACGAAGTAAAGTTATTCGAGAAAAAGGAGAGGCATTTCAAAAAGACTGTCTTAAACAAAAGGTGAAGTTTCCTGCTTCTTTAATGATTTGGGGCTGTATGTCGGCACAGGGTGTAGGCTGCCTGCAATTTATAGATGGAACCGTCAATGCCGAGAAATATAAAAGTATCTTGGAAGAGAGTTTGCGGCCGTCTATACCAAAGTTAAAGTATAAGAATGCATTTACTTTCCAACAAGACGGTGCCTCATGCCACACAGCAAAGACAACGATGGCTTGGCTGAAGTCCAAAAAAATCCCTACCATGACATGGCCGTCCAGCAGCCCGGACCTCTCTCCCATAGAATCTTTGTGGTGGAAAATGAAAAAAAAGTTACGAAAGGATCCTTCTAGATCAAAGGCTGATCTTAGGGAGAAACTGACCAGTGTATGGAATGGAATAACCCTTGAAGAGTGTAGAGCACTGGTAGATTCAATGCCACTCAGAATCAAAGCCGTTTTGGATGCAAAAGGTGGCACCACCAAGTGGTAGACGTACTATTCTGCTTCGACTACACCGTAGACGAAGTTTTTTGCGTATGTTGGATTTGAAGACAAAAAGGTTTTTTTGACGAACTGTGAGTTATTTTTTAGTTTTGTCATTTAATAAATAAAATATTCTTTCTAATCTATACTGTGTTTATTTTAAATGTTCGATTAAACATCATAGTAATTCTGAATTTTTAGATTAAAGTTAGGTTAAAACATTTATTTCCTGTTAGACGAACTCTTTTGCATTGGGGCTCGTACTACGCTTCCTTTGCATAAATTTTGACCGTGAACATCAATAATATCTATCGTATCTAAGTAGGTATAATATGAAACCTTTTGCAGCTGCACCGAGAAAATGGTATCTATTCCACTAAACTTATTGAAAAGGAATCGAATTGCATTTATTTATTACGTTTCTTACGACGCGCGCCAAACCGGATATCTCAGAGCATGTAAGGAGGCGTGCGCAGCCAATACAAAACTTATTCTAATTTGAAATATTTAGTTTAAGGCGCCGTAGGTTCATGGTATTCTCTCCTCTCACTGAGCATAATCGTGAGCGAGATGGAAGTGCGTGCTCGGAAGCGCGGATATGATGTTATTAAATTTTAATTTTTTGGGCGTTTAAATAAATAAAAAAGTAATCACTGAGTTCTCTCAAACATGATATTGCCGATTTTTAGAAGCAATTTTAATATTTTTAGCTTTTGTGAATAGTTTGTTACGAATATTTTAAGTGTATTTTAGACCTATGTTCGTGATTTTTTTCTATCGAGCGAAAATTGCTCAGTCATGTTTCGAACTTTCGAATCACTGATCTCGCTGCAGAAAAGCCTCAAGATTACTATTCGTATTTTTTTGAAACCATATTATTATAAACAGACGCATTATATTGTTTCAAAAACTCTGTTCGCTTAACTTCACTGAACCTACGGTGCCTTAATAGACCACCAGACCGGTACCAACCACATATGCTGAAATGTATTTTCATACAGGGGACGCATATCGTTGTAGAAACGCTTGGCTTATTTATTTCAGAATATTTTTGGATAATACTTTGCTGGATGCTGCAGCTATATTTTAAATAACCAAAATAAAGGTTTTTTTTTATTTTTTTGTTGACTGGTTAGCTTAGTGAATAGTGACGCTGCCTACGAAGCTGAAGATCCTGGGTCCCGAATCCCGGATAGGGTAAATATTTGTGTGATAAATATGAATAATTGTTTCTGAGTCTTGGATGTTTTCTATGTATTTAAGTATATGTTTCTATTATATACATCGTGGTCAAAAACTACAACACAAGCCTTGTTGAGCTTACTATGGGACTATAGTAATTTGATTTGAAGAATTTTTATTTATTCATTTAATTAAGTTAATAATTGCGCTACAAAATGTTTTCATTTAGGATTCAGTGTTTACAGTCATCAAGAAATAGGAAGATATTTGCATGGAAAACTATTATTATTATTAAACGATTGAAACCCACAGCCATTAGGTACGGGAGAACATCGTTAAAAGTTCTGCTGACTTGTATATTGAAGTTTACTTATGAACATCGTTAGGAAGATAGTATTGGCGAGTAAATACAAGAGCAATGCAATCAAATTACATTTTCGATGTAAAACTGGGACTGCACTACATAGTTTAAAATAAGGTATTTGCTACTTAGTTTGAATCCTGAAATAAACAAGGTAGCAGTTAGTTAAGAAGTTACGCTGGCGAGGAATTGCCAGAGTCAAGCTTCGTGGCAACTTCTGCACTGCGGTAGTTATACGTACGTGGCTAACTTTTGAACTGTATGTTCAGTAGTCAATCTAGTCAGTACATTAAAATGGGGACTTGTAAATAAATAAATATTTGCGGACAATCTTACACAATTCGACCTAGTCCCAGACTAAGTAAAGCTTGTGCTATGGGTACTAGACGACGATAAACATACTTATATAGATAAATAAAAAAATAGAAAATATTCGTGACTCAGGAACAAATAAGGTTTACTTATTTCATTTGTTATTACAGATACGTGTTCAAATACCCTTCTTTCTTTAAATTCTCTCAAAACGAACTCACGATTTATCGATGATAAATAATAATCAGTGTTGGATGATTATAATTCCTATAACAAGTGGGTCGAGCTGTAACACTAGAGCCTGTCTATAACAAGTGGGTCGAGCTGTAACACTAGAGCCTGTCTATAACAAGTGGGTCGAGCTGTAACACTAGAGCCTGTCTATAACAAGTGGGTCGAGTTGTAACACTAGAGCCTGTCTATAACAAGTGGGTCGAGCTGTAACACTAGAGCCTGTCTATAACAAGTGGGTCGAGCTGTAACACTAGAGCCTGTCTTTTTATCACGAGAATCGGTTGAGAAAGGCGATTAGTAGGGGAAAACAGTTGGACTTCCAGCTAACAGACATACGAAAGCATTTTTGGCCAAGGTGGAACGGAGAATTTCGATCATTTCGCTCGCTCGTTTAGTTATTACGTACCTACTTAATTACTTATTTTGGTTTAACAGGAACTTGGTTAATAAACAAGCGACACGTATGCCAAAGCGAGCGAAGGTTTTGCTCCCATTCTCGGTGCTACATTGTGATCCCAGCTGATTGCGAGACTCTAAACACTATTAGGGATTCCTTACAATCTCGCGATAGGTTAAATCTCATTGGCCTGCTGTGTTTAGATTCCGAACTCAAAAAATAACCAAAAAATAGCTCGGAGGGCGAGGAGGAGTGTTAGGTAGAACTGCGACCCTACAGTGCGCGAGCCGAGCGAGCGAAGCGTGCGTGCCGCGGCAGCGTCCGGCGAAGCGCCAGAACCGAACATTCACAACATTCTAACGGCTCGCAGAAACAATGTTTTTATTATGGCACACGAATATTCTGTCTAGTAAAATTATTGCATTTAAGATTATGGCAAGTAAAGTTTCTGGCATATGAATGATTCTGGCATACAACATTATGGAAAATAACAATATGTCAAATAAATATTATGGAAAACGAAACATTCGGGAAAATGAAATTCGGGCAGGCGAAGTTCGGGCAAATGATTATTATAGTATAATGAATGTCGGGCAAACAATAGACAACCACCAAAAAGTCAATTGCCCAAAGGTATCAGTCTTTTTAAATATCAAAATTTTGAATGCCTTGTTTTCGCTTAAAGATAATATAATGTCAGCCTAGGTGATTTAAAAATATAGGTAATAATTATAATAAGGTTTGTATGGATTAAGAATTCCTGAAAAAAACTAAAATGCTTCCACCGGAATATGATTCTCAAAATGATGAACAGAATTAATGGTTTGCGACAAACGACTCATCGGGATTATGTAGGTACTTTCCGTGAACTCTTGGATCAGTATTTGGGTTGGGATGAGGCCGTTTATTTTGCATACGAAAGTAGCAAGCGAGCGAGAAATATAGACCCGAATCCCATTCTAAATACCCACGAACTGTGTTTATCACTACATAGTATAAAACAAAGTCGCTTCCCGCTGTCTGTCCCTATGTATGCTTAGATCTTAACTACGCAACGGATTTTGATGCGGTTTTTAATAGATAGAGTGATTTAAGAGGAAGGTTTATATCTATAATATAGTACCCGTGCGAAGCCGGGGCGGGTCGCTAGTATAGTATAGTTTGCATACCGTAGTAAGTGTCCGTCGCGGCGGCGAGAGTTCTGCCACGGGCTGTCTTCATAGCGGTACGCCTTGCGCAAGATGGGTGCGCAGGAGCACGCAGATAGCTTGTTGCCCATCGTACGTGTTCCGCACTCGGCGCACTGCACTATGTTGCCTGTAAAAACATCACCAGTTTAACATTCATAAAGGCTACGTAAAATAGCATGTTTATTAAAATGAAAACACTCGAAAATCGAGAAATCATAGAAGTGCTTCGAAGGTTCGTCAGCCACCAAACACAACCAAACAGACCAGACGTGGTGGTTGACCAAACAGAAAAAAAAACAAAACACGGTTGTGAAAAAACGTTATTTTTCTTAATAACCGGCCAGTGCGCTAGCGGCCGCGCCGCGAAGGTTTTGCCCTTTTACATACATAAATATAATCGTCAATGACCTTAATTAAAAAAAAATATACCCTCCTTACGTGATAGGCCGTACTCCTGTCTGCCACCATCGTGGTATAAAAACGATCAATAGACCATATTTGATAATGAACGTTACGTGATGTTTGTTTGCCGGTCGATAAAAATAACCAAACAATTTCAAGTACATACGGTACGAGTATGCATTGATATTATATTCAATTGATTGGTTTTATTATTATCGCTCATTTCATTTGGACATTTAAATGAAATAAACGTCGATCAATTCTTGCAAATTGGTACAAGTATTTTAGAAGTATACTAAAAAGTTCGACTTGCTATGCAATTTGCAAATGGTGTTTTAATCTAAATTATTCCTTATATCACTGTCGATTAAGTTTTCTAGTGTAGCATTTGACTTTAAATTATGTTTCAGATGCCTAACATTCGTTTACATATACTTACTTAACCAGTTGAAATAAAACGGGGCCATTTTAGTATCATTCTTACTTTTCAAACTTTAATGTGCGTCATGATGATATCCCCATTCCGCATTGTTGTTGCATCATTTTTGCCTTTCGACTACTTTCTTTCCTTTCTTTCCCTAACTAAGCTATCGCTTTCCTTGTATATATAGGAAACTTATGTCAAATATCATCGTGAGATTAAATGAATCGTCCTCTAGATGCCAATTACTTATACATTTTGAAGGTGTATCGTCTATTGCATTTTCATTTAGGACGGACCAGATTTGTATATCAGTAGTAGGACGGTGATGACCTAATATCCGAGATCTACGTAAGATGTTAAAAGTATGTACGTATGTATGTAAGCACTTTATTGTATACAAAACATAAACATGATATATAATATTAAAGTAGGTAAAAACGCGAACTTATCCCTATAAGGGATCTCTTCCAACTAACCTTTGATAAATTAAAAATATTGTTGAAAGTTTTTGCGATTCGGATGGAAAAAACTCAAAGTACAGTTTGTTCAAGTTAAAATGACGAAAATGCACTTAACGTGGGATTTTACAACTTCATTTGTTGCTAAATACGGTAAAAGATAACAAAGCGATATTATAAAACTGATCACCTACTGGATTTGCTAGTGTTCCGTCTATCATTTCCGCGTTTTTTGCAACCCTACTTGAAGATAACAATTAAACCGTAGATGGCGGTGATTATTGGTTTTAAGTATAATATACAGGGCGTCCCACGGCGATGCCACATGGAGGGAAAGTACCTTAAATATCACAGATAGCATATTTTGCTGAAAGAAGACTTCATTTTATTTTTAAAACTTAGTAAAGTTGCATTCATACTTTTTTAATTTTTTTAGAAAAAAAATGTATGGAAAAAAAATTTCGCGTCAAATGAAAAAATTAATGGCCTTCCTTTTGTTTCCAACACTATGTTATTTGGCAAAAAAAAAAATTCTCACATTGACGCCTTTCGATCGGTATGACAAAGCTACTTAAGGTATTTTTTTTCTCGTGTAGCGGGTTTGATTCCCGGTTTAACCATGAAATTATTTAAAATGCAATTCAACTTGTTTTTTTAAATCGAAATAATGCCTTCTTTCAGTAAGATGTTCATTTACAATAATTAAGGTACTTTTCCTCCAATGACGCGAATTTTTTTTTCCATACATTTTTTTTCTAAAAAAATTAAAAAAGTATGAATGCAAGTTTACTAAGTTTTAAAAATAAAATGAAGTCTTCTTTCAGCAAAATATGCTATCTGTGATATTTAAGGTACTTTCCCTCCATGTGGCATCGCCGTGGGACGCCCTGTATAATATCGAAATCGATATTTTAATAGGAAAAAACTTTAACTGTTTATTCATCTACACAAGTATGTAAATAATCGCCTAGTATCAACACAAGCTTCGCTTCATGTGGCTAGATCGATTTATGCAAGGTTTTCCCCAAATATTTATATACTGCTGGTCAAACTGAACCACTTTTGTTCTGCAACTTTGTTAAAAAGCTATTATTTCTATAATTTATTAGTCTTTGACTGTACCATCAATGTATATATCAATGCAATCACGTCCTCATTTTTGATATCCATGACAGTGACAAATATGATAATAAAAGTAATGGATTTTAAATTCAAAACATTGAAAATTAAATTGAAGTTTGAAATAATAAAAATGTAAAAGGAACATATTTTTGAAAAGTTGTAGAACAAAAGCAGTTTTTAGAAGCATAATCGACATTTGAAGCCTTAAGCTCAGAGGCACCCAGTATTTATATAAAGGCTGAGGTTGTAATACATTTAACACCTTCGCGACCAAGAATCGCTACGCGCAACGCTCGTAGCCGATCCTGTGGTTTTCATCGTATGTAGCGGAAAGCGACTACTGCGGCTAGGCGGGTTCCTGGTAGCGAAAGTGTTAATAGGTCTTACCCGCGGTTCCGTGATGTCACCAGGTGCCATCGGAGCGCGAGAGGGAGTGGCCGCGGTTGAGACTCTGCGACCGCTGCGTGCCGTGCCGGTGTTGGTGCCTCACGCTCACGCCATGCTGTAACCCACGACCATTTAATACCTTCTCAGCTACACATATTGAGTTTTTCGAGTTGTATGTAATGATGCATTAGAAAAGCGACTTCACTGATCAAGGTATAAGATTCAAAAGCCAATGACAGTTTTATAAAATGACGATAATCTGAAATAATTTCGAACTTAGCACAATTTGACTGCAATATCAGACGGGGCATGGTAAATGGTAGACACGAAATCGAGTGATAATCTCATCTCCTGTTCCTTATGGGTAAGAAAGCATGATCAATTTTGAAACAGGATACAATAACTACGTCGAGGTCGCTATTGCGTATATATAATTAAAACGAAGAACTCACTTTTTGGGAATGGAAGGGACATGTCTATTTTTAAATATGACCCAGATATTACGTCGTTCTGTCATTTTTCCAAACAGCATTTCATTCAGCGTATTTTTTGGGAAAACATGTAGCGTCAGATTAAGCATCCCGACTTTATTTTCTTACATATAGATTTATTTGCAAGTGATACTATGTTCTTATGAAGAATGAATAGAGCTAAGAAACGCTATGAAAAGAGAAACTACACAATGAGTGTATCAATGTCCTATCATTTAGGTATTAGGTATGAGAATATCCAAAATTTCGTGCCTAACTTACACATTTCACTATGTTTGTCCCTTACTAAAGGCCGAAACGCACTGACAGCGGTGGCGGAGCGGCGCGGTGCGGCGCGGAGGCGGTACCGGTTGTAATGTTCGAGCTAATATGAAAGGATCCGCACAGAGCGGCGCGGCGCGGCGCGGTTTTCTGTGCGGATCCTTTCATATTAGCTCGAACATTACAACCGGTACCGCCTCCGCGCCGCACCGCGCCGCCCCGCCCCCGCTCTCTGTGCGTTTGCAGCTTATGGGAAATAATAATAAGAGCTCAATTCTTCTAAACCGAAACGATGCTTTCCGGTCATGGTGTTTGGCAAAATGATAAATATCTACTCTTAAGTTTAGTTATGTATAGCCGGCTAGTCGAACTACTGTAAAACTTATAAAATATATCGATCAAAAATGTGCAATAACCAATGTTGTTATTTTATTAACGACTATATCAATCTTTATAGGTCTATAAGTGACACATCACGTGTAAAAATTTAACAAACAATTTATGTAAACGGTACTTAATATAATTACCATGCAAACAAGCTAATAGTTTTTATGTTACGTGTGTCAATCGTATTAACGTTTAATAAGTTTATGAAACAAAAATCAAAACTTCATGACAACTAAAATACTACGAAAGGAAATGCATGTTATCGTATAAATTATGGCAATGATGCGATATATGAATGAACATGCAAGACATTAATCATTCTGGGAATATTAGCATTTGTCCGATTTCATAACACTTAGTTAATACATAAGGACATAAATATCTGTACAGAGGGGTAAACTAAACACGTATCGTTCCGAACAAGTACGTTAGGACAATTCAACTGTAATTCTTCTAAGCGACGTTTAGATCTACCTGACGCGCGTACAATGCGTTAAGCCTGCATCACACTGGCGCGTCCTGCGGCGGCGGTCCATAGTAAATTTGACACCTAATGAAAGTTTACTATTGACCGCCGCGGCCAGCCCGCGCCAGTCTGCACCGCGGCAGGACCCTATTGACAATGTCATAAAGGCGTGTACAGATATTTATGTCCTTTTTTGACTGTGAAAAAGATTCTCAAGTGCAAGGATTGGTTTTGCTGATCCAATGAAACTGAATTTTTGGTTCACAATAATATTAATAAGTAGGTAAGTACCTATTTTTCGCAACGCAGACAAATGATAGTATCTTCTACTTATAGGCAATACGTTATAGCATACCACGTTTACTAACATTTAACAAACATCTGCATAGATTTAAAATTCGTAATCCTTATTAATTGTTAATTAGATGACGTAAAATCAGACAAGCCTTACCCCGTAATCGATAAGACTGTCTTAATTTTTCCTTCAAACAGGTAGTTTAAGCGAAAATCTTATCCCTTTAGGTGTTGTATCCACATGAAGTACAATATTGTTATTTAAATTATATTCGAAAAATAACTATTCTCGACCAATGTGATAGAACCATTTTTTTATTTTACTTTGAAATATATTTTGTTACGTCCTACGCTCCTTCTTGGAGATCTGCAATAAAATTGATGCACATCTCCGAGTAAGGTAATTGTGAACTCATAAACAACACCTAACGTAATCAAAAACCCAAGGATCGCAGTCGGGAGACAAAGCTTTGTTATGATCAATAAACCTATTTTTGTCGTTCACCTGGCAGCAGAAGTGATGGGGCTCGGTGTGTTTGCCCTGACGATCCACGGACGTGCTTTCAAACCGTTTCAACGGAAAACTAACATTTACAACTACGTAACATTGAATCTATATAATGTAAGTGTTCTGGTTGTGATGTAATTATGAATGCCAATTATAATGGATGAGTTGAAAATGGTGACAGTAGTCGTTTAGGTATAATTGGTTTTTGCCGTCATAAATCATCGTGCATTAACTATTTTGATGGTCTTCATTTCAACGCACTGTAAATGGATTGAATTATAATATATAGGTATGTGTAATATAAATGCATCACGTACTATACTTATACCCAAATAATATTCCAATATTTGTTTATTTGGTGACTGTAATCAGTAAAAAGCTCCAATTGCGAAAAAATCCTTACTATTAAGATGTTTACGTGAGCAGGATATCGATATATTTTTAGGAATGTTTCACTTTTTCTGTTTCAAGAAACAGAGGAACTAAACCATTGAGTGTATTTTATCCAGGAAATTGTTGTTTTTGTTCATATTGTTTATCGTTCAATATTTCCCAGTTTAGAAACCCTACAGGCTCGCCTGCAGTGCTTGGAGGCGCTAATCCGCCGGTCAATTTCCCGGACAATGACCGCCCTAACTAAAGTGCCGATAACTGCATCCACAGCTCGCTCCATTTCTCAATATCTTGATCATACCGAGTCTAATATATATTCAAATTAGTTCATACTCTCCTATATACCAGTAAGATTATGGATACACAACACCCATGGTTTGCAATTTATCCTTTCCTATAAAATTAATCTTTAGTCAACCTAACCTAAAATCTGCGCGTAATTTTCTACCATTACGAGGGCTAATATTTAGATGTGTACAGCGATTACAAAGTGGTCCAGTCATCTATCTACACATAGTTTGATTAAGATTGATTTGAAGCACTAAAGCCGAACCGATAAAAAAGCAGCTCGAAAAGTAAATGGCCGGGTCTTCAATGGCGATATAATCGGCTATGTGGGTCAACCGAGTTTGATCGTTTGGCTTCACCTAAAACTGCTTAAGCCTACTACGAGTAGCCCACGCCGTGACAACACCTGACACCTGCCAAGTAAATATTAAACTGACAGCGATGGTTGGCCGGCAATTTTGACTTTATACGAATGGACCAAAGGATATTCAAGGAATCAGACGACACCTTTAAAAGTTACATTATTTCTTAGCTGACACACAAAAATAAATTAAAGAAGAAATAATATTTGTATAAGGAAAAAGATCATGGTCATGATCATGGTGATCTTGATCTTGACCTAGAATTATTTGATTTTTTAGAAATATTCAATATTTTCTCCAATAGAAGCAACAAACAAATCTTCGATTTAAAAATAAAAACATTAAATGTTTGCATTTTGCGTATTTTAAAAGAGTTCTTACCAGTTATCGACGCAGAGCTCGTTATACTTGGAGCACTTATTGCCAAGTTATTTATTTAAGAGTCCCTCTTAGATACAAATCAAGACTAATGATGTTCAAGAAACAGATACTTATCTCAATTTGGATAGATATAAGACTTATTAACATTATTATTGAAGTCTGTGAGCGGTCTCAAGGAGAACGTGTAGTACCTATTCTGCTTGATCAGTCATCCTATTAGCGTATCTCGTAGAAGTGGCGTTTCGAATCTATCCGCTCCTAGTGCAAAACAGACATTTGCATAGCAGACACTTAGTACTTGCCTCACTATTGTAGAAATATCTAACGATTCATCGATGTTGTCATCGTTAGAAAAGGCATTGAATTCGCTAAAATACGACTGGTATTATCAATGAAATTGGCTTCCAAATGTAAATAATAACTTTAATTTTATTTAAACGTTTTAGACATAATAAGAACGATACAAACAGAACACACTGTCACAAAACAATACCATGTTATATGTACATATCAATAGGTAGATATTAATTAACAAGTGGTGTTGTTATTTAGCGTACTTGTTTAAACAAATGTGTAACATGCATTATTGTTGGTCGATCAACGGTGCAGTAGGTTTATTTTACACAATATTATCTCTCTCTTTATTTAAAGGCACAAGTTACCCATGATAAGAATAGACATTCACCAGGAGGGAGGGGGATAGACACTCCATGTGCAAATTAATTTGAAACGAGTACGAACCTCAAAATTGTTCCAATTTTGCGCAGAAAATTTAGCAGCCTCCACGCTTTCTTTAGCACCCATATTTATGAAGTAGTGATATCACTCGAATGATAATTTGGATTCGATGCGTGTGCTCTGAGCGGTTCGTGACACTAATATTGCACTACGACTTCTCTCGGGCGATAGTCGAGTTTAATAAGCATTCAAATACCTCTATCTAACGTCGGTGGTGGTTCGCAAACTTAAAAATTCACAGCGTCGAATAGTAAATGAGATGTGTTGCAGCGAGCGATCACACGGGGCCCGCGAGTGCAGGCGCCGCTTGTAAACAGATCCAGCTGCTGGCTCGGGCGGGCCCAGTGGCGGCGAGCGAGCTGCGCCGCCTACTGCCCGTGCTGGCCGCGCGCCCGCTCCGAGAATCCCCGGCCCTACGCCTCCCTGCGACTACTAACTGACCGCTGGCACCCCACACACAATTCCTCTGATATCGCTAAAGAGCGCAGAGTGCAAGCTGCGGTACTGATCGGACACGGTCCGACGGGGAACACCGGCGGCTCGATTAAACGTCAGAGCGGACTGGGTCGCGGGCGCCCGAGCGCGAGGCAAGCGTGCGTGGCGACTGGAGCGGAGCCGTGCGCACGGCGCGGCGCGCAACGCTCGCGGCGCGACGCCGAGACGCAGCGACGCCCAAGCCTAGCGACCGCGACACAGCCTCCGAATCTCACGACAAACACCTCTATACATGCCACACGTTCATAACCTAATCATACGAGCCCAATGATTATCTCAATCATGTTCAAATAAAAAAATGCCCCTTTAAAAGACTGCATTGAAATAATGTTAATAAATACATATTAGTAAGATCATCAATGAATATTCGGAGCGGTGCGGCGGGGGCGGCGGCGTGCGCGCGCACTCTTAGTGAGACAACATTCGATTTTGGTCCATGACTGTTGGATGCTTGCCGTGGCCCGCCGAGTGTTTTAATAGTTCATTCTAGCCTGACACGGAGATTGGGCGGTTATTATTTAATTCGTCGATGCCTTAACCAACCCTCCACACCTTAGTTAGGATTCCTTCCCAAGATCAAATTCCTGTAGCAGTCATTTTGTACGCTACTAAATACGTCATGTTATGATTTCCTATGATCCAAAATAGGGTGAAATCGTCGGAACCTTTTTTTAAGAATACCATCTTTCTTTTCACATTTTTATCACCTGAGACCAAAATATTCTTATTTATTTAAATAATAATATTACTATGTATGTAGACACATATCTCTTATTAGTATTCCTTCACGTCAGTCGCAATAGATAATTATATTAAATTAGGTCGAAAGGTTTTTTAATGGTTGCAACTGCACAATTTTATTATAGGTAGGTACCTAGTTAAAAAAAAACATAAATTTCCATCTTACGCTTTAAACTGGGTACGTATTTGAAGATAGAAAATTAAAATATCGACAGTGGTGACAACATCGAAGTACAAAATATCGAAAATTATAATATCGAACAGTTGCATGGTCTAAATTCAAAATATCGAAAGTTTAATTCACCGACCAATTAAAAAATCGAATACAACCATTTCGAAAATGAGAATCGAAGTTAAAACATCGAAAGTTTATAAGTTTAAAACGTCGGAAGTATTAGCTTCCGAATGATCTTAGATCGACTGCCTGATTGTCGAAGATATTTGCATAAGAAATATCGAAAGTCAACCAGAATTATGTAAAATTACATTTTCCATTATAGTAATGTTCTAAACGTAATTTACTTAAATGCTTCAATTTTTGTTCCCGCTACAAGTACCTACTAATAGGCAAGGTGAAAACATGCTCCCGTTAAAAAATCCGCCAAAAATGAAAATTAATAATTTTACCAGTGGTATGCAAGTAGAACATATAATATTAGTTATTTTGAGTGGTCGACGTTATACTTTTCGATTATTTGGGTGTCGCTATCAATGGTCGATATATTGTCATTCGAAATTTTAATATATCACCTGCATAATTTTTGATATCTTGTACTTTCGACATTCTAATCGTTCGCCATTTGTATTGTAGACCCATTAGTTCTCGATATTATAATAACATTAGATATTTCGATAGTTCGATATTTTGATTTTAGATATTTTGTACTTCGATGTTTTCACTGTCAAGTATAACAAGTTTCGATCTTCAAATACTTCATCATCATCATTTATTTAAGAGCTTGGCTCTTGTCGGTGGAGTAATTTCCATTCTGTTCTATTCTCTGCCTTTTCCTTCAAATACTTACCTACCCTTTAAACTATGTTATCAATTTAGAGCCCATCATCGGTCACTTTGACCAAATGTCGATTATCAACGAGTGATAGAGCCATAGCTCGATCTTCGTGAATTCTTAACCCCTGGTGCGAATGAGTATACGAGTACAAGTTTAATAAGTTCAGATCCACATCTATGGTCTGTCTATGTTATTGTAGGCCTTAAACAGATGAACCATAACAAGTTTTTTTTCTGCGATGGCTTTTAGCTATGTTTGTTTTGTGGGATGTTTTAAATGTTCCAGAATTGGATTTAATATTCTTGGTTCATGCGCTGCGATCGCAGCGTGTATGTCAAGCGCAACGCAATTCACAGATAGGGTCGGAATCTAATTAAAATTGATTTTTTTGTTGCAAAATTAAGTTACTGTGCTGCTTTCAAACGATTTTGAAGGAGAGTCGGTTGTTTCGAGACTTGCGTTACGTTGTCAAAACGAAAGGATAGATAGGTAAGATAGTTACCCGAGCTAGGATCAAAAAACCCTTTTTTAGGCTTAAGCCTATCGATTTGGTAACCCTATCAATTTGGTTACCTTATGATAGGGTTACCCTAGTATCCTATTGTTATGATAAGCATATATTAGGAAGTGGTAGCCTTAAGTTAACCTCAAACCATATTGATATCGGGTTTTTGTTTAGGATATTCATTAAGTTATGCTAACGTTATCATACGTTTTTTTTATAGATACGGATGGCGCAGAACCGGTCACATTGACACTCTTTGGGGGAGGCCTATGTCCAGCAGTGGACGTCTTTCGGCTGGTATGATGATCATGATGATGAACTAAAGTATTTGAACACGTTATAGAGCACTAATTGTGCTCGCGTTGCTGTCGGAAGTCGTATTCAAATAAATATTCGTAAAAATGATATTCGTTTGAATTGGTTCAAACCCTATGATAGGAAAACCATATTCATAGGGTCATTGGCAAGCCAAGTTAACTCTATCAATAGGGTTACCACATCCATAAGGTTAACATATCATAAGGTTACCAATATGGATAGGGTTTTAAAAATAATTTCTAAAATCAGCCTATGGAAAACCCTGATTAGGGAAACCTACTTCTTGCACAATCTTTTGAATCAATGATAATTGTTAAAAGAATGCTAATGAGCAGATATTAACGGATATCCCTACAGGACTACAGGAACGTAATTTTGGTTTAACCGTATTTTTTAACTGAACTTAATTACTATTCAAGTGGAGTCGAGAGAGCAAAAAACAATTACAAAATGTTCCTTACAAAAATTCAATTATTTATAAACCAAAATCAAAAAGCATTAGAAAATATTTTAGTTATTAGTAGGTTTAGTGTACCTACAGTAATTTATGAAAAAACAGGCTTGGGAATTATGTTAGGTTGATGACAAATTACAGTGTTCGCGTACCGGATTAATTTTAAAACACCAAATTCGTCATTAGAGTTTTGGTTTCAATTGTCATCAAAACCGATCAATGTCCGTTTAGATAGTTTTGAAATTATCCGACACAATGACAGAGTACAAAACTCTAATTTCATACTTATCTGACAACCTTCACGTTTGTTCATAATATGAACACACACTTGTTAATATTATTGAACGTTAAAAAAACATACGTAGCAAAAAATATTTCCGAAAAATTTGCGTCAAAAAAAAAATCTCTTACTCTCAGAACACGACGATACCTGTTATGTCCTTAAACGTTTTTGCGTTATTTTTGTTATTTTTGTCCATGCTTTCATTTCGTCGCATTGACTTCTGAGTGCTGTCTTGGGCTAACATTTAAGTGTTAAATTGATATTCGAATCATTAAGACAGATACCAAAATGAGCTTATTTTCGTAGAACTAATAAGTAAGGCTACCAAACAATTTGATTTGATCTACATATGTAATCTATATAATTATATTATCCTTCTCTAATTTGCAAACATTCTAAATTGATTATGATAGGCGAAAATTTCAATATAAGTACCTACTTAAAACTTAAAACTTTGTTGTACTAATCTACTATTACGCGTAAACATGAATATGCATTTTTTGTTACTCCTTATTTCACACATGTGCGAGCTGTGGTCACCTATAAGCTAAGCATCTTACTTAGATTTTTTTATTTAAGCCAAATGTATTGTTCAGAGGTGTTACCCGTATATTTATATGAAATAAAAATCATTAAAATACGCTCTCAAAAGAAATCATACCAATCAGTGGAACCGCTAAGTTAGTAGTAGTCCATAAATCGTCTGTAAGTTCACAAAATCACACAAAGCGAAGGTAATATTTGCCCGCAGCTCAGTTTTATCTCGGTATTGGATGCACAGCGGGGTAACTCTCCCATTGTCCCGCGTTGGCTGCCACTCAATGTGTGAACCAAACTATTCACTCGTGAGTCTAGCACAGTCGAAATCAAATTTATATACACTTTTGCACCTTACGCCGTTGTAATAAGGCGAAAAATGTATACATATCTTTGACCTCAACTGCACAAAGACGACAGATAAGGCTCGCGCGATTCCTAACATCGTTTAGTTGCACTTAAGTGTGGTTGTACTGCAAAATGAGAATGTTATGATGACAACATGAACCAAAATATCTTAATAGTGTCTGAAGATGGAATCGAAACTTCGTTGCTGTTATGTTTGGACAAAATAGACTGCAAATATTTATTAATCAAAAATATCGGATTACGATCTTTAGTATAGTTTAACAAGACTGTAAAGGTAAAACTATAAAGTGTATACAGTGTGTCCTACATATGTAGGACTCGCGAGCCTGTTTTTATTATACTATTTTTTTATTTTCATTTTGAAAAACTGAATCGACAAGAAGAATCTATACACTTAATTATTGAACTTGACCACAAAATTTCACGAGAGCTGGAAATCTGGACATCCGAACATACGAAATAATTTTGGCCCAAACAGAAACGGAGAGCCTCGTTCGCTTCGCTCGCCAGTTCAATTAGGTGCTTGATGTGATTGATTATGCTAAGTTTACAAAATGTCTTAAATATATTAAGCTAATATACTCCTACAGCCCCAAGGATTTATTTAATTTAAAGGGCTACCCGAGGTTTTCATCGATTTTTGACGAGTTTTGAATCGTATCTTCTACTTTTGCACTACAGATATAATTATAAGTCAAACGGCTATCAGTTTTTTAATCTTTTATTTCCATTTTTGTCTACCGGATTTTGAAAGAAATTAATGCTTCATTTTGTATGACTTTTTTAAACATTGTCTACAAAACACTTATTTCGTATCTCTATTGACGTGAAAGATTTAACATATACGAAATCTACATATTTGGGTTTGTCTATGACGTTTCTAAAAACGTGTCTAGGATTTTCATTTTAAAGTAATGAACACGAAAGTTATGGCCAGAAAACCAGTTTTTTGGCCTAAAATTGTTCAAATTTGATGCCATATATCTCGAAAACAATAAACTTTGAAGTAAATAATGGGATATTATATTGCTTAAAGCCGTTGTTCTTAATAATACATACAAAAAACATTAGAAACCTAAGGGATTCATATCCAAAGTCATTGGCGTATGGGAGCCCCTTAAGTAATATATCCGTATCACTAAATTAAGTTGGATAAAATATTATAATATCCTCAATTTCTAAAAACACCACACACATTATATAGATTCAGGTAATTAATGATGTTAACAAGTATGTGGTAACAATATTAAAGTTTTATACATTTTTGTTAAGTTTGCAAACACATTTCGTTTGTTACACACTTCAATAGTACCGTAGTTTTGTTGTTTCATTCATGTAAAAATATGTATAACTAGCTTCTGCCCACGACTTCGTCCGCGTGGAACTCGTTTATATCGTAGCTCTATACAAACTATCGCCCCCTTAGGGCAATATTTCCGGTATAAAAGTATTCCAGTTATAGGATTATCCAGGTTATACACTATAATGTATAGCAAAAATCATCTTAATCCATCTCACCGTTTTTGCATGATTCAGTAACAAACATCTAAACTGTCGCTTTTATAATATTATATAGTAGGATAATCTGCCAGACAAGTGTCATAGACATTTCAGAAAAATAAATAAAAAACCCACCATTATATCTTAAATTGGGGAAAACGAAAATGGATCATGGGTATTATCATTATCAACTATAGAAGTATTTTGTCAAGAATACCGGTCTGACACTTTCTAAAAAAAGAAAAAAGATGGGTTATCACAAAAAACAGGATTCCCACAGCAAAATAATCCGTTTCAAAAGTTGCGAATCGCCTTTTTAAAATATCTCCATCCCAAGATTCATTGAATCAGCAGTAACCCTTTACATTATCCTTATAAAGTCAAGACACGAGCGAAGCAGTGGGGACATTTTGTAATTCATACATTTTATAATTATAATCACAATTCCTCACAAACACTATAATTCGTCAGAGCTCATTAAATTGTCACTGATGCACATTTTCGCAATTAACATTAACAAATTGCATATTCGTTTAAAATACTGATGGAATGATTGAATATTTGCACGTTGTTTTATTACTACGCCATTCAATTTTACTCGGCTTCGGCAGATATATTGAAAATTTAATAAATGATCGAAATGCGGTGCTTTTTCAATCATGCAAACGAGGCCTAAATTACTTGTGACATGGCGAACGATATGGCCACTTTTATGAAAGGGTAATTGTAACACAGAAAAAATCCGAAGTGTCATTTGTGCGAATCCATCTTTATTCCGAAATTACACAATTCCGAACGCCATTTGCCGCTACGAAAATGTAGACACAGATCTTTTAATGGAATATATAAATAGGTTAGGTTAGGTATACTCTTTTTCCCGCTAATACCAAGATAACAACATCTTCTAAATATATAAAAGAAGAAACTGACTGACTGACTGACTTGACATATCAACGCACAGCCCAAACCGCTGGTTCTAGAGATTCCAAATTTGGCACGTAGGTATATATAGGTCCTTATAAGGTCTAGGGGAGCACTAAAAAAGGGTTTTTCAAAATTCACCCCCTAATGGGGTGAAATGGGGTCCAAAGTTTGTATGGAGAAAATGTTTTTTTTTTGAACTAGAGACTTGAAACTTTGTAGGAAGATTACTTATTAAGATAGAAAAAAAGTACTTTAAGCGTTTAAAAAAATTCCACCCCTAAGGGGGTTACATAGGGGTGCAAAGTTTGTATCCGAAACTACTGGGACTAGAAACTTGAAATTTACACCAGAACTTCCTTTTATGACGTAGGCAAGGGATAAGACAGGATTTTTGGAAATTTCATCCCTAAGGGGGTTAAATAGGGGTGCAAAGTTTGTATGAGATAAACATTATTTTTTGAACTAGAGACTTGAAACTTAGTAGGAAGATTACATATTAAGATACACAAAAAGTTATTAAGGTGTTTTAGAAAATTCTACCCCTAAGGGGGTTAAATAGGGGTGCAATGTTTGTACGGGGAAACATTATTCTTTGAGCTAGAAACTTGAAACTTCGTAGAAAGATTACTTAATAAAATAAAATAAAAGTACTTTTTGTGTTTTTTGAAAATTCTATCGCTAAGGGGGTTAAATAGGGGTGCAAATTTTGTGTAAGGGAACTTTATTTTTTGAGTTAGAAATTTAAAGTTTGTAGAAAAATGACTTATTAGAATACAAAAAAGAACTATCAGCGTTTTAGAAAATTCCACCCCTAAGGGGGTTAAATAGGGGTGCAAAGTTTGTATCCGAAACTACTGGGACTAGAAACTTGAAATTTACACCAGAACTTCCTTTTATGACGGAGGCAAGGGATAAGCCGGGATTTTTGGAAATTCCATCACTAACGGGGTCAAATAGGGGTGCAAAGTGTGTATGAGAGAAACATTATTTTTTGAAATAGAGACTTGAAACTTTGTAGAAAGATTACTTATTAGAATTTAAAAAAAAAACATTTTGTGCGTTTTAGAAAGTTTTACCCCTAAGGCGGTTAAATAGAAGTGCAAAGTTTGTATGGAGGGAACTTTACTTTTTGAGCTAGAATCTTGAAACTTTGTAGAAAAATTACTTATTAGAATTCAAAAAAAGAGCTGTCAGCATTTAAAAAAAATCCACCTCTAAGAGGGTTAAAAAGGGATGTAGGTTAGGATGAGAAACAGTTTGTTTTAGCGAGACTGCAACGTTGTAGAAAGATTAATTATACAATAAAAAACACTTTCAGCGTTTTAGAAAATTCTATCCCTAAGGGAGTTAAAAAGGGATGCAAGCTTAGGATGAGAAACATCTTTTCTTGAGCTAGAGACTTGCAACGTTGTAGAGAGATTACTTATTAAATGCTCCTATAACCGAAAAGAAGGTAACGTTTGATTAAACCTGCGGATTATAATGTATTCTCTAACACCGTTAAATGGGGATTGGGGATGGAGATGGAAAGTTCTAAGTCTTTTAGCATAACATAATTTTGCTTTCATACTATACAGGTAACCCGAACTAACGTGAATAAGGACGGATTTCGGCAAAAAATTCCAGTGATGTAGCTTAGTAGACATAAAAAAATATTGATGATTTTTAAGATATTTATTTATGTTTGTAAAAAACGGAGTTTTTTAATTTAGATTTAGCAATTTAAAGTAACGAACTCATCGCACTGTTACCTTTTACTCTTAATCCCTGAACGGATTTAGAAGACTTTTTCCGTACAGATAATTTGAGACCCTTGGAAGGATATGGGATAGTTTTTATCTCGAAAACCATCCCTTAAGATGGTAGAAGTGTGTTTGGGATAGCGATAATTAAGCTTGCGCCTAACATAATTTAATACCAATAATTTTTCTAGGACGATAACAAGTTCTACGCGGACGAAGTCGTGGACAACAGCTATATAGGTATTATAAAACTGTTGCGTTACTAATCTATTGACAGACAGCGCACAGCCTTAAGGCTGTTAACCGCTAACGATATAAGTATGAAATTTGGAACATATATTCTTTACAGTACGTGGACGTGTACTAAGAAAGGATTTTTCGAAATTCAACCCTGAAGGGGGTGAAATAGGGGTCGAACCGTTTTAGGAAATCGTTCATTTGGAAAGTTATAGACTTGAATCTTTGTATGGAGGTTTCTTAGTAAAAAGCAAAACAAACGATTTAGCGTTGTTATAAAAGTTCATCCCCTGAGGTGGTTAAAATAGAGTTGAAAGTTTGTATGGGAAACATGTCGTTTTAAAAGTTAGCCATTCAAAACTTCGGTCACAAGCTCTTAATGTAAAGTCAAAAACAATGATATGGGTTTTTTTTTCTAATTCATCCCTTGAAGGGGTTAAGTTAGGGTTTAAACTTCACATAAGTAATCTCTGCACCACCTACTACATAATCTAGTTTTATCTCTTTCTCCGATACCCAAAGGTTGTCTGGAAGAGATCGCTCTTCAGCGATAAGACCGCCTGTTGTCTACCTCTACCTACATGTTATTGTATTGTTTCTCTTTTTAACTGCTTTGTTTGTGTGAGGTGTGCAATAAAGAGTATTTGTATTGTATTGTATTGTGTGATTTTTAATGATAAACTGTGGCTAGAAACATGAAAGCAGGACAGCAGGTTTCTTTTATAATATGTAGATCAATACAGATTTTTTTTTTTTACTTAATAACGTAAAACCTATTTAATTATCAATGTTTACAAATAAATTATTGGTTGACTGTTGAAGAAAATAAAATTGCGTTTATATGGTCGTATTGAAAAGTTCATAGATACGACGACCTTTCTTATATAATGACAACATAATTCTTATATAGGAGGACAACTATGGACCTAAACGCAGTATTTCGCGACCCAAACAGGAATTTACTTGATTTTCCATACAACGTTTTCCATACAACGATTAGTACAAATAGTAACTGTGACGTCACAATCTAATGTCAGTCGCCAGCGAGGTCAATCTTTGAATAAAATGTTTGGGTTTATGTTCTTTTATTGTAGTTGCTCCCATACAAACTTTTGTTCCTCTCCCAATACTGGTTCGAATGGCATCGAAAAAAAAAATAGGAAACAAGCCTTTAGCAATGTCCGAGCCACAAAGACTTGAAATTCGTGGAGATATTTTGGTATTATCATGAACATATACTAGCTTTTATTCCAGAGGACATATTCTCATTTATCATGATAATAAATTTAATTAAAAAAAAATACATACATACAGACATACATTCACGTCTTTATTCCCAAAAGGGGTAGGCAGAGCACATAAAACTTATGTTAGCGCCACTTTTAGCATAAATGTGGGATCGACAAAATGTGATATTGCAGTGATAGGTTGTTAGCCCATCGCCCACAACACACTTCAACCCTGCTCTCTTAGTCGACTTTTACGACACCCACGGGAAGAAAGGGAGTGGTGAAATTCTAACCCGACACCACACGGGCATACAAATAATAGGAAATGAAAAATAATTTACCATAACTGGTTTTGACCAAGGGTTAAATTCATATAGGGGAAGTAAGTAGTAAGTAGGCCGTTGCCGGCGTAACAATTCAACAGTTATTGCAAAATTACACTTACTACGCGGGTAAAGCCGCGGGCAAAAGCTAGTAATAAATAAATAGTACGAGAACAATATTTGTTTGCTATTCCGCTAAAAAAACGTGCTGGTCTATCAGTCAAGATAAGATGCAACTATTTGCGTATAAACATGCAAAAAATTACAGCAAACCACCACCAATATTGACAAAAACCTCGACACGTGTTTCGCCTCTCTACGAGGCATCATCAGGAGATACTGCATCTACATCTCCTGCCAGCATCTCCTGATGATGCCTCGTAGAGAGGCGAAACACGTGTCGAGGTTTTTGTCAATATTGGTGGTGGTTTGCTGTAATTTTTTGCATGTTTATACGCAAATAGTTGCATCTTATCTTCACTGATAGACCAGCACGTTTTTTTAGCGGAATAGCAAAGAAATATTGTTCTCGTAATATATCATGGACTTCCGCAAAGTAACGCCTGATACAATAAATTAAATAAATAGTGTTATACATAAAATCTAAAATTCTATCAGCGGGACATAGTGTTTGGAATTTTTAAATTTCGGAATTTCGATGGTTTTAGACAAATGACACTGAAATTATGCAGTGTGCCCGCTGCTAGTCTGTCAAATATTATACCTTTAGTTAGTAGTTCTACCAAGATAAGCGTGCTCAAGGTAGGAAACGTAAAAGATGGTCTGAAACCGTTTGGAAGTTGGTCGGGGCAGCAGGCACGGTGCAGTCCATATGATGTACGACCGCACTATGTTGAAACAGAGTACGTGTGGTACGGTTCTCAGCAAGGAGGGAACGAGAAAGAAGATGATTACCGCTGGGCAAGTTGTATGTTAGTTGGGAGCTTTCGCTACTAAGCAGATGGAACACGTTATCAGCTACGCGCCTACTGCTACGAAAATCGTTTCTGCCAATCTTGGCAGTATGTGTATGTGTTTATATAAATATGAAGTGAACATTCATAAAACATGAAATGCCTCTGACAAATAAAATGTGTTTTGTCCCCTTCTTACGAACACAAATTTGAAGTGACAGATAAAGGCAAAAGAATGGTAACGGCATTGTATAGCCAAAATATATTTGTCGAACGTTTATGAATACGACCATTATGTATAGGTATCTAAAAACTTCGGAATTCGAACGAATTTTCGGGTATATATCGGTCACATAATATTTTGTTATGTGCAATTATCCCAAATTGTGCATTATAAGCAATGTACTATTCAATCTAATCCATAACCAATATAACCATACAATACATAGTGATACAGATATTTTACTCATAAAATGCGATAATGTAACTATGACGTCTTCATACTAGCAAATATGTCCGAACCTCATGGGCGTTTTTAACTTTCGACTGTAACTCGCCTAGTCCTAAAAATGCTTGCAACAAGCGTCTTACATCGACCGTAGGTAGTGCAAGTCCCGCTGCCCGTATCGATTTCCGCAAGGAATTGTCCAAATACCCTATCAGCTTCCCTACCTCACTACTTTTCACCTCGCGTATATTACATGTTAGGGGCGTTTTATGAGTTTCTGGAACATGTTGGTTTAAAAGTAATATTAGAACGAGTAGGTATAGGGAGAGGTAGTCTTTGTAAAGATGAAAATCATTTCGTTTCGTCTTATACTCTAGTCTTACTAATACGAATACGTATTATAAATGGGAATTCGGATGTTTAGTTGTTCGTTACTCAATCACGCAATGGCTGAATAAGTAGGTTAAGATGAACTTTGGTTCACAAGTAGTGCCTACTGGTTAGCGACCACCTAAATAAATATTCATGCTCATCACACAAATAAATGCCGTTACCGGGATTCGAACCCGGGACCTCCGGCTTCGTAGGCAGGGTCACTACCAACTAGGCTACGGAGGTCGTCATTAATTTTAATCATCCAGCCGAGTGACCGCAATGACCGCTAGCCGCCATCTTATCTAGATAGGTACGAACTCTAAGCGGGTGAATGAACTTCGCACCGCGCGCCATACAGAATTTTTCAAACTTAATTACCTTTTATTGCTATAAACTTAACTAATATTTTTTGTTCACGAATGATTAGTACGTTTTGGATACTTTAAGTGGGCTTCGGCTCTAAGACGGTTAAAAAAACACGTTGTATAAAAGTGTACATTCTACAACACACACACACACACACGAATTTTCTTGAAAAAAAGCCTATTTTGCGTATTTAAGTGTATATTCAAAAATAGTGAAGTAGCAAAAACTTTCTATGCATATTTTAGATTGATCCAGAATTGAGCTCCATAGTAAAATGTATGGGGAAAAATATAACAGCGGTAGGTTCGAATGACAAAACAATGTATTTTATAATTTTAAAGTTAATTCCAACAACTTTTCTTTTTCTCACTTAAATACGCATAATAGATATATTTCAGGAAAAATCACCGAGCTTTTTTTCCCATAGTAGGTGTGTGGTGTCCTTTATGAATGTTATTCCACATATACTAAAATTGACTGAGTAGATAGAGTTCCATCGAGCTATGGTTTTGCTCACGTTCGGTTGGTCTCACACCCTTTCACACCCTCAAAGTGTACTTTACGCTTCATGTAACTTCTAAAAACATACTGTTAAAAAGCTGGTTAGATAATGTGGCCTCTTGTTAATACTTAATTTGCGACCAATTAAGCTTATAATGGGCCTGCGATACTGAAGGTCCTGGATTCAATATTTGTGGGATGGGCATGAATATTTGTTTCAAAGTACCTATTAATTATTTCCTATGTATTCAAAATATATAATATGTAGATATACTAGTGTAAGTTGTCTATGAATTTCGAGGCATTGTACCGCGGATGGTGGCTTATGCATTGCGCAAGAAAGCCGCCAGCTCTTTATTCGGTCACCAGCACGGCTATCACGCGACGGCGCGCGAGCTCTCTCGATTTTTCTCGCACTATCGGTCTCTCTCTTATTAGAACACTTAGAACTAGAGGCATAGTGCGAGAAAAATCGAGAGTATGTCGCGACCGTCCCATGATAGACGTGCTGCTACGTCAACCAGACGTTTCGCGATTTCCGCAAATATTTTTTGCGCATTGGGACGCCACAGACCGAGGGTCTCGACGCCAAATGGTACAAATAGTGCACCCGCTTTAGAAGTAGTCAGTTAGAGCCCAGGCATCCGACTCAAACTCCACGGAACCTGACACGCTATCAGGGATTTTGCCATCATCTCTGACAATGCCAGGTGGCTCAAGAAGAACCTGTTCCTGTGCCTGCACAGTAATGGTGGCAAGAGACCGGTGGATTATGTCATAGTGATTGTGTCATTCATTACATATATATTACTAGCGACCCGCCCCGGATTTGCACGGGTACTATATTATACATTCCACTTTTTCTTGAATTACTCTGTCTATTAAAAAAGACCGCATCAAAATCTGTTGCGTAGTTTTAAAGATCTAAGCATACATAGGGACAGACAGCGGGAAGCGACTTTGTTTTATACTATGAAGTGATGACTGATGATTCAAAAATTTAATGAGTTAGAATTATAGTTCTAACTCCTTTAATTTGTGCCAAATGAAACTATAAATTCAAAATTAAAGGCAAAAATTGATTTAATCGCTCAGTTGGTTAGTTGTTACTTAACCTATTCGCCCCCACAGTAGATTCCGTAAGTTGTGTCTCACACGCCAAAGTCTGTAAATGAACTTTACTTGATAGCACGTAGGTTGCCTTTACATCGATGGTGGCGACTTGATATGAAGTCATGGCGTGTAAGACACTAAATTTACAGACTTTATATCAAGCTAATGGCAGTGAAATGCTTAAGTGTTTATTTTTTATTCAATATGAAAACGTGAAAAATTCTGGCGGTTCAGTTTACTTGACGAACATTTGAATACTTTTTTTATTAAAAGTTTCACATACTTCGTACTTAATGTAATGTATCGCAGCGATTCATAATATATATTACTATCTGCTTAAAGTCATTAGCGCTTATTTACAGAAGCTCGGACTATCCAGTAATTATGTTCAATTAACTGTATCTCTGACAGCAACAAACAATTATATGTAGGTATATGTTTGTATTTGCAATTTATATGAGTAAACTAGTACTGTCAATCAGAAATCTTAAAACCTAATGATATCATGGACTTTTGTTTTTATCTGCATATGCGATTCGATATCTTTTTTTGACGCATTCATTGTCCAGTATTTTTGGTACACATAATGCGGTTACTATCTCGTTATATTCATTTTATTCGACCCTATAGCAGTTTGTTATATATTTTAAACGCCTTAAGATTTTGCGTTGATGAATATAAATAAGAATAAATAATAAAAATAGTGAATAGACGAAGATAGAGGCCAACAATGAACGAGACTAAAACCAAATCTGATAAACTTAGGGTGGTTGCACCAAACCGTAGTAATTAAGCGATGGTCGTTAAAATCTAAATACATGGAAAGTTTAATGACAGTTGTCGGCGCCATATTTAACACTAGCTTCCGCCCGCGACTTCGTCTGCGTGGACCCGGGATAAAAACTATCCTATATTTTAATCCAGGCTATAAACTATCTTCGTGCAAAATTTCTTCCAAATCGGTTAAGCCGTTTAAGCGTGATTGAGTAACAAACATCCAAACATCTAAACATCCAAACATCTAAACTTTCGCATTTATAATATGAGTAGGATTCATCGGTCTGTAATCGTAAGTTGGAGAAGACAGGACGAAATAAAACAAGCGAATGGTACAAAAACCGAAAATGTCTAAAAACTAATGGGAGGAATAAAGATGAAATCCGCATTACGAATAGCATTTTCCGAGTTTAATCAGAACTTTAAAGCATGATTTCCACCAAACGGCTCGCATCGCATCGGAACGAAAAGAATACAAGAATACGAACAGATGCGGCGACAGCCGATCGCTTTCCATCAAACGGCTTGCATCGCATCGTACCGTCGCTTGCGAAGGTATCCGTTTCTGCGCCTAGTCAAATAGTTTCATTCCTATCGTGTCGACGTGTTCTAATTGGCTGAACATAAGAAATGAAAGAGGCAACTATATGAAATATCGTCTGGCTTAATACTGCGGGTCTGTATTAGTGCCACCCGGCCATGGCTTCGAGCGCACGCGACGACAGCGGAAAGGATCCGATCCGATCGGATACGACGACATGCGAACGGAGCAAATCGCACGTCGCAGCATACTTTCGGCTACACGCAACGACCGCGGTCAAGCTGCTGTGTGCGGGCGGCTTGGCAATATAGACTTTAAATACTGTGTACATTATTTAATATCGTTTAAAGATTGTAAAATCCGTTCCGATCCGTTGCGATGCGAGCCGTTTGGTGAAAATTATGCTTTATACTAAAAAATATATATATAATAATGTTATCACAGATTTTTTTCGGAATGTATAAGTCCGTGTGTAACTGCGCACAAACCAAAGACAACCCAAGCCGCAATTACGATTGCTGTGGAGTCATATTTCCTATGTCTCACCTCACACTCGTTATAAAGGCCTTGTAAATGTCAACGGTAGGGTATATTTATTTGTATATTTTAATAATGGCATTCGTTAAATCGCACGAATTGTGTAAATAAATATTTAGTTTCGTCACATCATTTTTATTGGTCAAATATAAGTGCAAGATTGGACCGAAACAAACTAACCAAACCGCATGTCAAAAATTATCATCATCATCAATATCATCAATCAATACATACAACGTGTTCCCGCCAATTTCCGTTAATTGAAAGGGGGCATAGCTTAGGTCAAATAAAGGTAATTTCTCCAAGACACCAGTATCTTAACTCTTACTGTTAGCAAGATATTCAACATTTTAATTTAATCAGTTATGCAACTTTAACCAGTGTAAACGGTTTTCTGACGTGCATGTCATGTGATGTCATTTGAACATTATCACATTTGACACTAACTTTTCATTAACTCTTAAGACCCTTGTACAATAACCGTTAATGCTAAATTTAATTATTTTGTATGAAAATCGAAAAAAAAACTTATTTTTTTTTTTGAAAAACTAATTATGCTACTTTGTTTCGGTGAATGGACTCTGCAATATGCCGAAGTTCAAGGAAATTCAGAAAAACACCCTGTATAATAAAATCGTAACTGATCGCTGTCTGTACATGGCAAATATATTAAAAAAACTTTTATGGGGGGCCTTCATAAACGCAACAGAGCCCAAAAAAATATTTTTGAATTTTCTGTCTGTTTGTCTGTGCGTTTGTGCACGCTAATCTCAGAAACGGCTGAACCTATTTGGATGCAGTTTTCAGTAATATGTTATGCTAGACTTCCCTTAACATTTAGTGTTAATTTTATTCAAATCGATTAATCAATAAAAAAAGTTATGTCAATTTAAGTTACGTAGTATAAACATCGCATAAACTGGTAGTAATACTCATAGTTACTAAATGCTAAATAATCAATACATAATAAAATATAATATTGAATAATAGGTAAAACAAATACTGAGCTGAATTGGCTGAAACTTAGATTACAAAATTCAAAACAAATAAACTTAGGTAGGTACATAGTTGGCGTACAAATTAAAAATACAACACAGGTAATCATTAACGTAAACATTTGTCAAAAAGTCCTTCAGTAGAATCTAATTTGATTACAGTTTCAAGCAAGTTTCAAGTATACTAAAATGGCTTATCAGTCGTTTAAGAATGATCCCGTGGTCATTAACAAAAAAAGAGGCTATTTTATTAATGTATTTAGAGAAACGGGTAGGTGAACAAAAGTCATATGAAATGCCAAATACGGAATCAGTCAGTCACTTAACAATTATATTTAACAATTATATGCTTTAACAATTATAATTACTTTTTTCAACCCCAGTGGGTTGAAAAAAATAATTATAATTGTTCCGGATCGCGGATTATCTCGGTAATAAAGTGGTATGGGCATACATTACAGGACACGGGGTAAGTTGAAGTTAATGTTAAGTATTTCGGATGCGATTGGTGATGAGCAAAACCATTGTCATTAACGGGTTGTTGTGTCCGCAGCCTGTGGAAATGCCCTTTTTCACGGCACGAATTCGGAAACTGGTGTCTTTCTGAAGATCGGAACTTTGACGAAAATAATATAATCCGTACATTGTACGTTGCATACAGATACGCAACAGCCAGTGTCGCTTCGCTACCGATAGCTACGAGGGGCGTTCAATAAGTTCTCGGTATCGGCATGATGACGTTTCATGATAATAATTTCTGATTCTTTTTCATACTGTGTTCATGAATACACTATACTATTATAAGTAAAAAATATATGATTAATTTGTTTTCTTAAGTTTAAAAAAAGACGATGGGGTAGCAAACATTCTGACGTGAGTAAAATTGAAGGATTCTTATTTTTATTTTAGGGGCGATTTTGGTAATATTCTGGTTTGGTAATCCAGAATGTTGATTTTATAGTGAGGTTATATATCTATTTTGAAGCCAGGAAATTAAAAAAATATATCTCATTAATAATAATATGTTTAAACACAGATCCCTTAACAAAGTTAATGGCCATCAATATAATTATGTTTTGTAATTTCTAGAAATTGGGCCAGTATAAATGAAAAATATATGAATGTGTTGTGGGTTTTTTTTTTTGTAAATTAAAATTATTCGGGTTTTCACTTCTACCGGCACTCCCGGCGTTTTTTTTCTGACTGACTGACTCACTCACTTAAATCAACACCCAGCCGAAACCGCCGAACCTAGAAAGCTGATCTTCTCACAATAGGTAGTTTATAGATTGTAGGTAGATTTTTGAAAATTCCACCCTCAAGGTGGTAAAAAGGGCCCTTTTTACCACCTTGAGGGTGGAATGGGCTGACAGTTTGAATGGAGATGGAGTAAAATTTTAAGTGTTTGACTTGAAACTCTGTGTATGGATGGACTCCTTATTACAATACAAGAAAAGCCATTTTAGGATTTTGGAAAAACCCGCCGCTAAGCGGGTTAAAGAGGGGTGCAAAGTTTGTACGGGTGAGATTTGGTATAGAGATAGTTTGAGTCCCGGGGAAGGCCGTAGAATAGTTTTTTCCGGAAATCAGTCCCTAAGGGGGTGAAATGGGGGGTGAAAGTTTGTATGGAGCTACGATAAAAACGAGTCCCACGCGGACGGAGTCGCGGGCAGAAGCTAGTAATATAATAAAAAGCTTGTAAAAAAAAACGTATAGACGGAGAAAATAAACGCTTTTTGACTATAGCAAACAAAATCATGGAAAACGGAAAACCCTCAAATTATCAATATCTAAGGGTCCTACAAACAAAGAGGTGCACGTCTATCCTGTAGGTATTGCCAAAGTTAAGGGCTATAAAGCCTCATTTTTAGGGTTCCGTAGCCAAATGGCAACAAACGGAACCCTTATAGATTCGTCATGTCTGTCTATCTGTCTGTCTGTCTGTCTGTCCGTATGTCACAGGCATTTTACTCGAAAACTATAAGATGTATTTGAATAAAATTTTCAGGATAGGTGTCTTTTGTTAACCGCTACATAGTTTAGTAACTAAATAAGTAAAAAAAAATTTTTTTAGGGGTGCACTCCATACATAAAACTGAAAGACAAAATTTATTTTTTCTTAGCAAGCCCACGTGTGGCACATCAATCGATAGGCCTTTCAAAATAAATATAAGGTTTCTCACCATTTTTTTTGATTAAGTGAATAGAGTCGGAGATAATCTCGAAAGTCACTAAAATTGTGTCCCCCCCCCCCTGTAACTTTTTGACCGTGTATTTTAAAAATATGAAAAAAATCATGCTCATAGGGCTTATTAAATTCTCTCAGCAAAAATTGATTTGAACAAGATGGGTTCAAATGTTTTTGAGTTATTTCTAAAAAATTGCCTTCCTTAAAGAAAAGGACGTAAGTGCCATAAGATTTCAGTAACGATACGACCTTTTTAATAGGCACGGAACCCTCGTTGTTCGTGGTCCGACACGCACTTGGCCGCTTTTAGTTCGACTTTTAGTCCGCATGAACGGTGTCTCCTCTTCAGACATGCGACGAAAACATGTGCACGAAGTCCTTAAAGACCACAGGGAAGACGACTTTTGTTTTTTAACTCTGTATGACCCATAAAGCTAAATGGCGCATCATGAAGTGAAAACCGACACTCGCGCAGTGCCCAATGGCGTTTTAATTAACCGTTCATGCGCGCGGAAACGCGTCATTACGGGTGGAAACTGATCGCGCAACCACCTGTTCGAATCTGTGCCACTACCACTTGAAATATAACCAAATCGCTGCTCATGGGGCTCCAAGCGTACCTATGACATAGAACGCAGGCAAAGTCGCGAGATAAATTATAGTACTGAGGAAGTAAATTTAATGTTAAAATCGAATCATTCCATTAACTGACAACTTGTATGGAAAAAATGACAATTTTGGAAATAATTTATAATAGCTTATTTTTTCTGTGTAACGGATATATTATCAATTAAATAGTTACCCAGCGACAGAATCTGACAAAATTTCAGACATCAAAAAAATTATAAATTAACTAGCTTCTGAAAGGTCAGAAAAAATATTTATAATATTGGTTTATTTACATTTGCTCTATAATATTCAAGATAAGTCATACAAAAAAAGACAATGCATGCTTCATTTAAATCTATATAATTATTTCCAGGTGGAATGTTTGTCGGGTTCTTGAATAAAGCATCTTAGAATAACATTTTAATATGAAATCAACAAAAAAAACGCTAATAAATTAATGTTTTTCAAAACCGTATTTTTCCTGGAGTAGATTACTTACATTTAAGTACAAACTTACAAAGGTATCATCTAACAGACTTCGGTCCTCTTTATAATATTATTATTATGTTTCCTGTTTGTGATAACTTTCAATAGTTAGGATCTCAATTAAAATGGTGATACTCGTATAATGAACTAGTGACAAGCGTCAACACTTAAGCGCTACAAGGCGTCTACTCGCCACGCGCTCAACATTCCTTTAATTGATTAAGTGTACGTATTTAGAATTAAACTCAAAAATATTCCATTACCAAGTAGATATTTTACGACGGTACATTGACTACTACTTAATATTATACTTTTTCTCGAGAAGAATGAAACTAGATTTTTTTTTTATGGTATAGGAGGCAAACGAGCAGACGGATCACCTGATGGTAAGCGATTACCGCCACCCATGGACACTTGCAACAGAATTTACTTACCAGCAACTTAAAGACTTGGAGCGGATTTCGATTCAATATAACATCTCGGGACATATATGTCCATGTCACGGGCTAACGGTGAAATTTTACTTTATGTATACACTTAGTCACAAACACGGAAATTATGACATGACGAATATCGGAATATGAAAACCATGCCATACAATTGTATGTCCATTTTCGTACTGTAATCTTCATATGTATGTGGGATGTTGTATCATAGTAATGGGCCTTAAGGTGATGGATGAAAAGAGACTGCATGTTACGGAGATGAGAATGTTGAGATGGATTTGTGGTGTGACGAGAATTGACGGAATATGAAATGAGTATATTAGAGGAAGCCTGAAAGTAGCACCTATCATCGACAAATTGAGATCTTATCGCCTTATTATATGTATAGCCATATAATGCGGAGTGATGACAGTCATGTGATCAAAAGAGTATTAGGGTGAGGACCAAATTCTTGGCCAGTAGTTAGCCCAGTTAATTGGTAGTAGTTAAAAAGTGGCGTTGTGACACGAACATTAGCCATACAATTCTATGGTTAATTTTCGTGTCACAACGGAACTACTAAATTCATATAAAAAATATACACGGTGAATTTGAGTAACCCGACAGATTTTAACCATAAATTCCTGATGATATTACGAGTAAATAATGTTATATGAACATAGGGCAAATACGGCAAAAAAAAAAAAAAAAAAATCTATTACCGATGCTTCTCTCTTGTAAACAAATCTTTAGTTAAAGGAGTGAAAGAGAAAATTTAAAAAATAAATAAAAATTAAAAATTAAAAAAATTAAATACCTAAGCTCACTGATTTGTTAACAGACTGGCCGGAAATCAGCAGGTAGTAGTCTTGCGTATGAATGTGTCAGATCCATCTGGCTACGTCACGTCCTTAGGGTGTGATTATACTTGACAATTTTTTATGTGTATTTTTTTTTTAATAATTAATATCTCGAAAACTAGGCCGTTTTAGACCATTAGTTATACTACTTTTTTTACTCCTATTAGGCTCTGAAAGAAAGCGATGGTTAAAATCTGTCGGGTTACTCAAATTCACCGTGTATATTTGTAAGAATACAGTATACATACTTGGTCTTAAGCTAGCCTGCATGTATGCTATCAATTGACCACGCTAACTACTGGCCAATAATTAGGTCCTCGTCCTCACCCATTAGGTATGAATGTGGAGGGATGGAAAAGACGAAGTATTCCAAGGAAAAGGTGGATGGAGTGTGTGAGAGACGATATTATGAAGGGAAAGGGAGTGACGAGATGAAGTGACAGGGAGGTAGGGAAGAAAAGGACATACTGCGCCGACCGCAAGTAAATGGGATAAGGCCAAGAAAATTATTACTTACTAACTTTAGTAGTATTGCTATCTCTTTCATCCCAAACTTGGTAACGTGATAAAAAAGAGCTAATATGGCAACCATGATCCAGCCCTTTTCAGAAGGGGCATCTAACATCTGATTTTGAAAAAAAGAAGTGTCGCCTCTTGTTTTATATTTCACTGTGTGGCTATTTATTATTGATTATATATAGCTGAATAAAAACGTAAACGTGAACATATCAGAATCGGCAGTACCATGGATCCAAAGAAAAAAGTAGAAGGTAGACTTTTTTGAATGCCACTTTTTTTTACAACGACGGTGGTAAACAAGCGTACGGCCCACCTGATGGTAAGCGGACACCGCAGCCTATAGACGCATGCAACTCCAAAGGAGTAACATGGGCGTTGCCAACCTTTGATATGTTTGAGGATTCGCCGTCTTGACAGCTGAAGGAACTAATTCCCTCGCTTTCAACACAACGCATCCTCGGGAGCTCTGGCGACCTTGCTCATCTCCAGGAACACAACACTACTAGAAAGCAAGTATAGTAGTGTTATTATGGATGTGGTCTTCTGCAAGGCGGAGGTACCTCCCCAGTTGGGCTGCTCCACATTCGAGCGGGATGACATTTCGCTGTGCCCTACCTCACCAAATCCCCTATGCTTGTTTGCCACTGTCGCTAGTCTAAAAAAAGTAAACGCCTCTATTGGTACGAGTAGATATACGTGTAATGCCTACTTTTTATAACTAATCCATTCATATATACCAATCAAGTTATGACAAGATATCACTGTTGGTTATATCACTGTTGAGAGGGCTGCCTTTTAAGTTCTGTCGTTTGCAAACCTCCCGTGATTGCATAAAAAAGAACTAGTGTCACGTTAAAATATTTGAATTTAGAATTCGAAAACAAAAGAATGACTCGAAATCGGCCCAACCGTTTTAGTACAGCGTTCGTTCAAAGTTGACAAGTCAGTTGTGAAAATGGAAATTTCGAAGGAAAATTTACGTGCGATAATTTTTTACAACTTCAAAAGGGGCTTAACGCGACTTCAGTGCTTCGAAGAGTTGACTACGGTTTTCAATGATAAAGCACCATGCCTTCGGACTGTGGAACGCTGGTATTTAGAATTTCAACGTGGTTGCTCTAGTCTTGGTGATAGACATCGTGAAGGTCGACCAAAAACAGCCGTAACCCAGGAGAACATTGATGCTGTACGGCAACTGATCATCGAAGATCGCCATGCGACATACCGTGAGATAGAAGCTTCCTTAAGTATTTCAGGGACCAGTGTTCACAGTATTTTGCATGATCACTTAGGCGTAAAAAAGTTGATCTCACGCTGGATACCACATTTACTCAGTGAAGACCAAAAAACGGCTCGCGTTCGATGGTGTCGCAAAACTCTGCGGCAATTCAACCGAGGAAACTCGAAACATGTTTACGACATTATCAGTGGTGACGAATCTTGGATATATGCCTACGATCCCGATTCTAAACAGCAGTCGACTGTTTGGGTGTTCCAAGATGAGCCAAAACCGACCAAAGTAATACGCTCACGGAGCACTTCGAAAAAAATGGTCGCCACGTTTGTGGCGAAAAGTGGCCACGTTGCCACCATCGTGCTCGAGGATCGTAAAACGGTTAATGCTGACTGGTATACCACTGTCTGTTTACCCGAAGTCATCGGCGAGTTTCGAAAAAATAACCCAAGACGTCGTATAAGACTGCACCACGATAATGCGAGCTCGCACACCGCCCGGCAAACTATTGCGTTTTTAAAAGAGCAAAACGTCGAAATTCTGGAACACCCGCCGTACAGTCCAGACTTAAGCCCTAACGATTTATTTACTTTTCCAAAAATCAAGCAACGACTTCGTGGTCAACGGTACCAGACGCCTGAAGAAGCGGTTGAGGCATACAAAACGGCCATTTTGGAGACCCCGACTTCGGACTGGAATAAGTGTTTCGAAAACTGGTTCGATCGAATGAAAAAGTGTATTACATATCACGGTGATTACTTTGAAAAACAATAAATACCATTTAACACTTAAATTGTCTTTAGTTTTTCCAAACGACACAACTTAAAAGGCAGCCCTCGTAGTACGTATAGGTAGTGTAAGTTTTGAAATAGTCACTTAATTTATAATTTAAATAAAAAGAAAATGGTTTAATATGTAACGCAATATCTATTTATGATATCGAATAACAATCTATTGCGACTGATACACATTTAAATGTTCGAATTATGACGAAATTGTGAAAAGAAAGATAGTTATTCCAGTCTCGGGGAGTATTTGATGAAGAGTATGCATTTTGGGCGTTTCACGTCAGAGAGCAAGCTCAGCGAGCACGGTATTTGTTTTTCCAATTATGAATGCTTATTTAGCGGCTACTTTATTTTCTGCAATTCACCAATCGTCTGTTTCATCGAGTTGCTTTAAACAAAATCGATACCTGGCTAAGGTATTCAACCTCAGGTCCGGCCTGTCACTTAAGTTTCTAGAAGAGTACCTAAAAGAAACGACAGTCATCTAAGAATCAATCCAGTAGTTCCATACATACAGTCCATATTTCAATGCCAATCTAATGTTGCAATAAATAAAACTACATGAGGATGAATGATAGGCGTTTGAGTCTGTCGCCAGGTGACCAGGCCTGGGAGCTCGCAGGTAGGTACAGTAATGCAGTTATGATGCCTCTAGGAACTAAAAAGCACTGATGTCAATACTACTAGTGGACAGGCTCGTTAACGATGAACTTACCGTACACCACAACAATGTCAATTATCCGATTATATTCTCAACAACCTGCCTGTTCACAATGTTGACACAACCAAATGAATTTTGTTTATATATAAATCTGGCTTCGATTAACGTAAACAATACCTACGGAAACCTAATCGTGTAACAAGTTAGCCAACCTCCCCTAGCGCCACATGTTCCTAGCTTACAGGTACTTACATACGAATAGACTCTGCTTTACTCTACGCCCTGACATTCTACCTTAACAGCTGTATTTAGACCATTAATGAAACGTGCAATCGTTTAATTTTGAATAAAGTTTAACCATTTGATAATAGCAATCGATAACCGAGATGAAATTACTCTGTTCACAAAATACTTCGCTTTTACGATATTTTACCGTCAAATATCCTATATACTTATACAGTGTCAAAACCTAATTCATTTGGTTAGAAATAGTGGAATCAATAAACCGTGATGCTGAAAATGAGATTTTGCGTCGCTATTAAGGGCAAGTTGACAGGATTGCACCGATGCATCCGTCATAGGCATCTGCGGTTGCGAATAGTGGTATTAGGTGTCCAACAGTCCATACACCTCATTCACTGGGGCTGGTTACCGTGGGGAAAGAAGGGTAAACGTCAAACGATTGGCACTGGAGAGTTGCGCGACCGCGGTGGCACGGGAGCGCGGCGCAGCACACACTAGGGCTGGGCGAGTCGCGGCAGCGTTACGTCAGAGAGGGGCGCGGGGGGCCCCTCACTGCTGCATCCTCCGAGCGCCCATCTTCGCCCGGCTCCGCTGAAAAACGTGACAACTCCGCGTGGGGTTGCCCGGTTAACAGGAGTGTCGGGGATTTTACGGAAATTTCATTAAAAATGGTGTGTAAGATGTCCTTGCCCGACTTGAAAAATAGAATGCGAGTGAGACGTGTAGTTTGCTAATTAAGCTGCAAATATCTTGCTTGTATGTAAGAATAATGGTAATCTACCGCTGAATGCCAAAATTCAAGATTTAACGCGAATGCGTTGGATTTTTTCTTACGTACAATATTTACTTCTTACGCGCTACAAAGACGACGTTGCGCTTTCATCTGTTTCATCTTATATATAATTTAATGAGAAGTAATTGAAGAGAGTGGATTTTATATTGCACTAGCTTTCGCCCGCGACTACGTCTGCGTGGATCCGGGATAAAAACTATCCTATATTTTAATCCAGGCTATAAACTTTATCCAAATCAGTTAAGCCGTTTAAGCGTGATTGAGTAACAAATATCCAAACATCTAAACATCCAAAAATCCGAACTGTCTCATTTGCTACATGCAAATGCATGCATGCATGTTTGTTAGCATGAGCTGAAATTCTGAATGTGAGAGAAGAAGAGGAGATTTATTCGGGAACTTGAAATGGGCTTATTTAGTTCATGTGAAATTTAACATTAAGCATTCTCATTTTATAATATCAGTACGTTAGTTGCGTTTTCCATTATTATGGAACTGAGTTTTATTCATATTTACATATGTTATTTTGCCACTTTATTAATAACGTGCTATAAATATCTATTGCACACAGCTCAATATGGTAGCATTAACACTTTCAATGCCAGGAACTCTGCTGCTGTTGCTAGAAAAGACAGACAGAAGACATTTTTCATAGTAATCTTGTTTTATTTCTATTCTTTTTTTCTGTTATATATTCCAGCAACCTAGTTTCCGACCTAGATATATTTATTTATTTATTTATTTATTAAGAAACAAACAGTCTCATATAGGTACATTGACACAATAAAAAGTAGTAAATTATGGACTTACAGTTTCCTTAATGAGAATATTTAGACCTGAACATTAAAATTTTTTTTAAAAAAAATTGAGTTGTTGAGATGCATGTTAATAGTAATTGTTAGTATATATGTGATCCGTTGTGTAGGTATACAAAGTTTCATGTTATTCCAGCTCACCGTTTATAATTAGAGCCAACCTACGTTTGTATTGTGAGCCGACTTGCGTCGAGCGCCCTGGGGACTCTTAACACTTTGACTAAGCCTTAGTCGCTTTCCGCTACCTACGAGGAAAACCACGGGATCGGCAGAGCGATTCTTGCCAGTGAATGTGTTAAGCTTGATGCATACTTATCTGACGTCATGTTCTCAGAAGCGCTCGGACGCATGCCACAACAGAAGCGGTCACGCCATAGTCACAGATTAAAGAATACAAGTACAGATACCCAATCTCATAGAGCAAAAGCGTACCGTCCTAATGTAGGCAATTCTGTATACAATTTTAGTCCCGTAGCTACACCAGTAGATGCAGTATCCGAGCTACCACGGCTATGACGCTGTCAGCCTACCTGATAGTTTTAGTAATACATTGAGATATCACCAGATGGCATTGACTTCCCGGGCAACAAATAGAGTATTTTTGATTTTTTTGATATAAAGGTAGTATTTACGAGACAATATTACACATCACACAAAATTATACATAACCAAACGCTTGGAGCCTGTGGTTCCATAGAACTTTCGCGACCAGTGATGGCGCCATCTAGTGACAGTATCCAATAATACGTGTAGCAAACTTAGTAAACTGACTTAACTCACGTATAGTACGAGTTACATGGATTTAGTACCAATTTTATTGCATTTACTAAACTTTTACAATTTACCTTTATTTTATGTACGGAAGGATGTTTGCGATACAATTAAAGTACGTTGAATTTATTAAGGTGTAAAAATCATTCTATCTTCATGATTACTGGTTCAAATGTTTCGCTCGGTACCTGTGTCGCCATCTATGAGTTCTTTTTTGTAATAATTATACGTTGTTCAAGTTGGGAGGCCATGCCATAGTGAATACATAACCGTAATAAACGAACATCACGACACGTCAGATCAGACAAATATAGATCCAGTGTTTCTCTGATAATTTCGGTCGCACACTAGCAACCCCACGGCGCGACTCGCGGCGCTCCCGCCCCTCTCCTAGTACCGTCACATACGATCACTTACTGCAGCAACTCATTACCTTGATGCGATTTCTGATAAACAGTCCTTATGGGGCTCCCACACATGGGCAAAACCATGTTCGACTAATCTGTAAAATAATGAGCGCCTCCCCAATCGCCACGGTTTTGCACACATGCAAGTGACGCAAGGATGTGTATTGCATTTTTACAGTTAACACATTCTCTGTCAAGAATCGCTACGCGCTAATCTCGTAGCCGATCCTGTATGTAGCGGAAAGCGGCTAGGGCGTAGGCGCCCGCTAGGCGGGTTCCTGGCGGTGAAAGTGTAAGGGGCGTTTGCACCCGAACTGTTGACGAACGGGCTGAGGTTAAAATAAATATGTCAGTATGGGTCTGGCCGCTGTTTCAGAGAGCTGACACATTTAAACTATGTAACAACTTGAGATTTGGTTTATTTGCGTTATGAGTTATGACAGCATCTTGCAGCACATACGTGAATTTTTCGGAGCAGCTCGACGGGAAATACTCCTAACTCCACCTAACAGAAGACCGCAGTCATAGCAATATTTACTGCTACTTGCTATGTTAGTATGTGTTGTGTTCCTGGTGGTGGGTATAGTCGCCAGAGCTCCCGTGAATGTGTTCAGAGTGAGAGGCCTACATCAACACAACGTATCCTCAAATCAATAAGGAGTCGGCATCGATTCGTGCTCGTGATTCCTCTGGAGACGCAGGTGTCCATAGGCTACAGTGTGCGGTATCTGCGTATAATCAGATAGGCGAACTTATCATCGATCACGTGATTCGGTTAGACAAGTGGCAAAAATAATAGAGTGGAATTAAATCAATGTGGTAAGTAGTTATCTACTCAGTGATAGCTCGGAATGTGATTTTATTGAAGATGACGTTACATAAAGTTCGTATAAAAAATACTAAAACTAATCTATCCGGATCAGGATTTTTATCGATCTGTGAAATTATTAACAGTTAATAAAAGCTACTGTCAAAAAAATAATTTTGGTACAAGGTTTTATTGCCGACTGTACTTTTCTGTATACCATCATCAACTACTCATTGAGACGATTCTAACGAGCACAAACTCAACGGGGTTACGTCGGTTAAGTACTGAATTCCCATGGCCACCTCCTGTCTTCATCATCAGATCAGCTCGATGGTACCATAATATTGAGTTGCCATCCAAACTATACTTATACCCAAAATTTCAGCTCAATCGGTCACCGGGATGTGGGTCAAATTTAACTTGCAAGATTTGATTACAGACAGACAGACATACAGACAGACAACGGGACAGGTGTAACTAAATAAAAGCTTGTAAAAAGACTAACACTCAATTGGTTCAATACACAAGCTTATGTCACGTGCCATACGAGGTGTCTCAAAAATAGTACAGATTAGGGTGACCATAATTTTTAGGGATCCGTACCCAAAGGGTAAAAACGGGACCCTATTACTAAGACTTCGCTGTCCGTCTGCCTGTCACCAGGCTGTACCTCAAGAACCGCGATAGCTAGACAGTTGAAATTTTCAAAGATGATGTATTTCTGTTGCCGCTATAACAACAAATACTAAAAATAAAATAAAATAAATATTTAATGGGGGCTTCCATACAACAAACGTGTTTTTTTTTGCCGTTTTGACTGTCACCAGGCTGTATCTCAAGAACGGAGATAGCTAGACAGTTGAAATTTTCACAGATGATGTATTTCTGTTGCCGCTATAACAACAAATACTAAAAACAAAATAAAATAAATATTTAAGGGAGGCTCCCATACAACAAACGTGATTTATTTGCCGTTTTTATAGATAATGGTTCGGAACGCTCCGTGCGCGAGTTCGACTCGCACTTGGCCGGTTTTTTTACAGAGACATTTTTACACAATACGCTTAAAACAAAATACTACCTACTTAGTCCTACTTAGTCATGTTTCAATGTGTTTGTACATATTGAAATAGTGGTTTATCGAATACCGAAAACGCGTTACAATAACTTCCTTCCTAATTTTCACATAGTACCATATATAATTACTTTGCTTCTGAAAAGGATAACGTGAATTTAAATCGACATCAAATTTGAGACTCCGTGTAAAGTTTGACAAAGCATACAATTGACATGATAAGATATCATATTGAGAATAAAGCGCGCCTCAAGGCTGCATCTACCCTCGAGGCGGGAGCGGCGAGCGGGAGCATGGTTGCACGCACTACCCTCCCCCCTACATTCCCACCCTGTTGGTAGATGGTTCGCTTAGAATCGCGGTTGCGTTGCGGTTGGCGTGTAAGGTCTGAGATGCACCGTTGCATTTGTGGGGTGGTGATTGAGGGAAACGGGAATTTGAGTTGTCATAAGTGTGCGGGGCGTTTTTCGATGCACCGTCCCATAAATGATCCGTTCGTCATGTTTTAGTTACGGACAACTTGCCTTGTGTCCTGGAGCCTCCGGGGTGGTGCCGCACAGATGGAAAAAGGCCTGGCGGTCTATCATTGGTTCCATGGCAGAAAGGGTTGAGCCTCTATGTCACACCATCAGATCCGCGGCGGCTTGGATGAAACATGCCAAGTAGCTACTCTGCCTAGGAGCCATGGAGCCAATGTACGATTTGGTTCCAGTGGCGTTGGAGACTGCGGGACCTTGTGGTACGGAGACCAAAGACTTTGAAGGGAGTTTAGGAATTTGGGGCTGCGGTCTTCGTTCCGGATCGTTCCTGGCTCAACAGATTTCATTGGCCGTTCAGCGTAGCAACGCCGCCAGCAAGTATCATGGGAACCTGCGGGACACCAACGATCCGACGCGGTCCTTTTTGTTAGATTTAGGTCAGTATGTATTGTTGACGAAGCCTGTTGCGGATTCTATTGTTATGTAGGTGCCTAGAGGGAGATGTGTTTCTGTGCGCACTTGACGAAGCCTGCGTTGCGGATATTTTTCTGTAATAATTCATATTTCCTAAATAAATTAATACATTCGATTTCTACGTGTTCCACTTGTTAGGTATAATTGTTAATAATTACCACCGTATGCATCCAAGGATTAAATTTTGATTGACAACGCACAATCTAAACTACGAGTATTTGGCAGTAGCAGCCTTATACATTGGTCATTCTGGACAAAATAAATGCAGATTTTGTACTTTTTAGTTAGGCGAAATTAACAGCAAGTAACGTTGAACTTGAAATCAGTGTTACCATCCATCACTATGTCAGCAAATGAATGGCGTTTATATTTGACTGATTAGTTTATAGGTAACTGGGCATCAAACTGCACATTAACTTTCTTTTCTCATACCGTGTGTCTATATCCACATGGCCGGCAAACCGTATTTTCCCGGTATCTGCAGTAATTTTCTATTAGTTGACACTATTTTCAGATTTATAACTGACCCACATGGTAGTGGCATCCAAATGTGAATAGATAAAATATTAAACATGGCAGCGAACTTTCCCGGTCGCGTAAACACAGGTATTTTACGAGGGCACAGGGGAGGCGGCCACGCTACAACAAAATACAGTGCTTCCTTGACACGGGCTGCTCGTTCAACTATCTAACTAGCCTGAAAGGAAAAATCTTTACACATATTACAAGCAAAACAAGACAACATTTTTACAAAATTCACTTCGTTAGTACCTACGTGATTTTCAGTGTTCCGTTCCAAAAAGATAAAAAAGGAATTCTTATGTCTCGACTCTGTCCGTCTGTCTGTTACAACGTTAAATATGTATTATTAAACTACGAAATAGGTGCGTTAGGTAGCATGCCAAATTGCTCTCAGCTCACAATTTAACGATTTGACTTTAATCCGTATACTAATAATCCCAATCCAGAGCTCCGGAGGATGCGTTGTGTTGAGGTGAGCTTAAAACAAGATACAAAATAGGGCTGAGGTAACTTACCTCTTCACTCACCTTCACTCACCTTTTGTTTTTAAGTATATCATATATTTTTATTTTCTATGTAACATATGGAATATTGAGGGTGGCAAACATTCAGAGGCTAGTTATTAGGTATCAAATGAATGGGTTTAGTTGCACATTCTGAAACAGTTTTTATTTTTATTTAACTTGAATAATCGCTCCGAATCGCTAAACTTGAGCGCGTAGAACCGATGGCCGTTGGGACGGAAAGTTTCTTGAGTGGCGACCACGTACCGGAAGGCGCAGCGTGGGTAGGCCTCCACTGATGACCTGGTAAAAGGTCGCGGGAGTCCGCTGGATGCGGGTGGCGCAGGACCGGTCACTTTGGCACTCTTCGGGGGAGGCCTATGTCCAGCAGTGGACGTCTTAAGGCTGATATGATGATAATTATGATGATGATGAACTTTAATAAATTTCGATTTATGAAGAAAAAAATCTAAAAAATACCATTTCTAAATAGGTATATTCATTCATTCTCATTTAAGAGCCTTAGCGTTTAAAACAGTAAATATCTGTTGATTTAAAACAGGAGATGGCCATATTCAAAACCTACAGACGTAAAGGCTGCGTAAAGATTGTGCTGAGTGGACTCCTTTTTCGCATTTCAAATGTCAAAATGTATGTTATTGTTGTATTCGTATTTTTGCGAAATAAACTTATTTTCTTTTCTTTCTTTCTTAAAGGAAGAATTACGTGGAGCCGCTTTACGCGTGTGCCAGGGGGCGTGACTGGCGTTCGTAAGGAACGGAAACGCTTCCACGCAGTTAAATCAAGATTTTGTTTTAAAATAGCTGACAGCTTACAATAAACAACCCAGCGACTTCATTTGTATGAGTAATTTGCTTGTTTGCAACAACCTCATAGGTATGAAACTATGCCAAAGCCATGAAAATGATATCTCTCCGTCACTTTCATTGAAACTTGTTTGGTAGTGGTATTGTTATTAAATTTTCAAGTCTGGTTCATCTCAGCCTGAATAACGTTGATGCAAAGTTTGGATGACTTTTAACCTTTTATTATTAATTTGAAGTGACGATGCTTACGAATCTGAAGGTGCTGGGTTCGAATCCCGGTAATCGCAAATATTTGTATGATGAACATAAAAATTTGTTACTGAATCTTGGATGTTTTCTATGTTTAAGTATTTATATCTATTAAATATATCTCACAACACAAGCCCTCTGTAAGATTGTCCCCTAATATTTATTTATTACTAGCTTTCGCCCGCGACTTCGTCTATGTGGACCCGGGATAAAACTATACTATAATTTTATTCAAACCATAAACTATCTGCGTGCAAAGTTTCATCTAAATCCTTTGAGCCGTTTAAGCGTGATTGAGCACCTAACAAACATCCAAACTTTTTTAATAGGATTATTTGTTTATTACCATAAAACAAATCTTTACTTATAATGGCTGAATATGCGCTGCAATGCCCCATATATTTTGTGGTAACTTGTTTGCCTTCGAATCACGGCACAAAATATTGGTCGACTCCAAACATTTTCGTGTATAAGCTAATATAAAGCTGCTGGACAAACTGGTAGGAACTGAATTTGTCTGGAGAAAAATACGATTTTCATTGTAGGCTTTATTTTTCTTTGAAAAATAAAAACAAAAATTAAACTCTAAACATAAGAAATACAAACCTTAAGAAATTCGGCATTATGCAAAGATAAAAATGGAAATAATAAATGCTAGACTTTATAAATGTTAATATTGACTTATCAGTATAAACTATGTAACGTTATTAAAATTATGAGGTAGTTGTTTACAAATAGTCTTTCAATAAAATCTTAAAACTAAGTTACATGTGATGATAATGCAGTGAAGTCCCTGCTCAGGACTAAAGTATGCACTCATCATGGGATATTAAGTAGTGTCAACATTTTTTTGCGTGGCGTTTGATATAATTATGGTTTGGGAATAGGATAGCAGCTGTCAAGTCACACACTTTGACGAAATGATATGGCAAAACTGACAGTTTCATTCCCAAACTTATCGCGGTCGAGTAGTATAGAAAGTCATACTGTGACCCCCTTTTTATTCATAAAACACAAAACTTCCGTAAAAATACATGTCTATTTCTCACAAAAATAAAAGTCAAAATCACTATTAGAGACAAAAAAACTATCAAGGCATTTTATTTAAAATAGGTTTTATGAACGTTTACGAATAAAGGGGGTAACTCTATAACTGTATGTGGATACAGAAACCGTAATCAGGATCAGGACCAACGCTAAGAGCTGCACTACCAATATTAAAGAGATTCATATTGGGTAATTATTTACGAAAAGCATGGTTACTCTATATTTATATCGACACTGAATATTTCCATGAAGCTATTAGCATGTTTGCGTTTATATTCGACATAGAGTGTTTATCCCTCTCTCACTTAAATACACACAGTAAATACATATGTATTATTATATTCGTTAGTGAAGGACGAATGAAAAATTTGGAAAATATACGCGATCATGTTAGCTAGTCCCATTTTAACTTTTTGTATGATTAATTCGAACTCTTTTATTTGATTGAATGAACTTTTTTAAATATCGGCTGTCATATTATTTTCGTAATAGTTTCACTTTCAGATTCTCCTGATAATGATGACGTTTCCCGTATTTCTTATTTATTTAATTTTGTTTCGTATATAATAATCCGTTATTGTTTTTTTTAAGTGTTTCTAAATAATAACTCGCATAAAAGTAAATAAGTATGCAAGCTAGAGACACATTACGTAAAGGTTTAAAAATAAACATGAAATACATTTCATTCAAATTATAGCAGATATTTATGTACCAAACAAACCCTCTTAACTGTAATCCTTAATTTATATTTAAGACCCGTATGTTGTAATACTTAATGAAGCTTCATTTACGAATAATTAAATAGACAAATTGGAATTACCTTTCAAAATAAACCTATGAACACTTAGGACTCCTAGTTTAAATGCCAAATTCATTCTAGTGAAACGCTCGGAGCACTTTCTACCCAAAAATTACCAATGATGATAATGATGAATAATTTATATATTATGTCATTGTTATGTTATAACCCTACGCCGAGTATTTAGACATTGATTCTTACTATAGATTTTTGAACAAGAGACAATACAAGACGTTGAAATGTGGTTGACAAGTATTAAGCCTATTTAAATTTGAGAATATACAACGGTGCTTTGATATGGTCATTTATGATTTCGTTAGGAATAACAATATGGGTATGAATTGTGAAAGATGTTTACAAAATTTCCCGAAAACCGACTATTTGACGTAAATACGTTTACATTTTATAACTCTCCAGGTCCTACGCCAAAAATATTAACCGAGTATCCAATCAAATGTTTATATTAGTAAATTAATGATTGTAAACTTCTTAAAGTATATAACTAGATAAACAGACTTCTCGTGAGGTTTCCAGTGCAATTAAGTACCTATACTTATCAAAATGTCACTTATTATTAAGCTTTTGAGCAAACTTAAAGTGTAATGTTACTCATGGCGTTAATTACATTTACAAGAAAACTTTGTACTTTGATTTTAATAGGTGGTTGTAAACTCTTACTTAATATACGTTTTATTTAAATCTTAACGTTAAAACAAGTTAACTCATCAGACCCTTCACTGAACTTTACTATGTAACTAAATTAATTATTGCAACGATGTTAGATGAACTTTGGCACGTCGATTTACAGTCTATTCTCCTTTAAAGTATCTATTAGTTATTGCAAAAATTCATTAAAGTATATACACCGCGTCATAATTAGAGACGTAATCAGAAGTCTTTATTTCCTAGTTTTTAAACATCGTCATTCAGTATGATTTATATAAATTAAATATTTTTTAAATTATTCAGTCAAAACATATTTTAACTTTAGGTATATTAAAACTATGGTCACCCCTAACACTTTTAACGCAGTATGCGTATGAGGAAATTATATATAACGTCGTGTGGTGTAAGGTGACCACATAAGTACTATATTATTATTTCTGTTTATCAAATAAGTATTATAATCCAAACACGAATCTTTGACCAAAACTTTTTTTACGAATGTCCTTTTGAATTCTTCCTCTTATCTTGTCATTTCTGATTAAGTCTCCTATATGTCACGCTGTATTGTTAAAACAATCATTCCTTTTTTTCTTATTATATTTTTTTTTCTTATTAATTATATTTTAAGACAATGCTTAAAATATAATTTACCTTGTTTAATTATTTCGTAATGTTGCCTTGTGATCTGCTCCGTTAATTACAAGTACGTAACAAATTCCAAATGCACTTTGTTGGTAGAACTTAGGTAATTAAAAACAATAATTTTGTAATGTAACTATTTCTAAATATAAGACAAAGAATTTTAAACCTAAACATTTTATCCTGTATTTGCTAAAAAGACCAAATAAGTTATTGAATCTCACACTTAGCCGCTTTGGTTATATACTTTATTTTCTAGCGGTATCTACCTACAACCAAACGAAAAAATTAAGGACATTAACATGGCACAAAAATAAGTCTTAAAACTGACGAACTGCAGTGGTATAAGCTAAAATTTAATTTGTGTTTAAAAATACAATACTTTCAAGAGCAAAAGTTTCGGGTTACTAAAGCTTTTACTCTTGACTGTGTTTTATTTAGAGTTTGACAGTTGAAATCCATCATCAAATTACTTATTCGGTCTAATAGCTAATTGTATGTTATATAATATACTAATATTACTTAAAGTTTGTCATTGATAGAATTTAGCAATAAAATTAATAATATTGATAATAATGATTTAAACACACACTTAACTTTGGGTAAATATGATATAGGAAAATTATTATATTGACACTCGAACACATATACTTTGTACTTACGTTACTTATAAGTTTTCATTTAAACTCCAAACAGTAGGCGATTAAATTGTGTAGGTGATTTGATGTCAGAACAAGTGAAAACGGTTATGCATAATTAAACATTCAAATAAATCACCAAGATTGATACCCTGTTTTACTGTATTTAAAATTAAAAGTGCGCTTTATTTTGCATAAAATTGAAGGTGTCCAGTATTTCACCGAGTTTTGCAAAAAAAAAAGTGTCACTCATCTAAACAGGTTTGATTTGTAACTTTCAAGAGATTTTTATGAAGCTAGTAAACATAAAATAGAGATTCGGGGAAACAATGCTATTGTATAATGAATATGTACGCGAAACCAAGAGGCTTAAAAAAAGACACGACTATCCTGCAAATTAATAAAATCATTACAATTATGACGGAGAAATCAGGTCTCGAATAGCGCACTAAAGTAAAACTTAATAATGTTCCTATTTGCAATAACAAAATAAAATTAGTGTAATAATATTTTGTACTTATCAGTCTTACTTTGTACTTTCTGTGTTTGTACGTTTGAGGTAGATAGGTTTGTGTACTCGTATAATATTTAATTTGTGTTTAGTATATTTGTATTCTTTGAAGTTTTTTTTGTATGCATTTTGCTAACGGCCTATTATTTGTTAAGTTAAAGAATTAATGCCGCTAGAATGCCCCCACGTTAGGCTATATCCATCATGTGTGCTGCGGGCTCCCTTCCTGGCTGTCTTGCTGGGAACTGTCTGAACTCTTTGTTTGTTGGTCGCTCTTCTTTTCAACCTTAAAAATAAATAAATAATTAATTACCTTCCATTTCCCTTTCGTGTCTTCGAACTGGGTTTTATTGTACTCAACTTTTTAACTACTAAGTGCTGTAAATAGTACGGCACGTTCATTTGTTTTTTGCATATAAATAGTATGGCATAGTTCTTTATAGTTAAAAAACCGAGTATAGCAAAGCGCTACGTTAACTGTACCTTCATATGATCTACAGGATTTAATTAGAAGTAAAAATAATCTAAAATATTTACTCTTATTTTACAAACTCACCACCACCATAGTAAATAAAATAATAATAAATAATAAATATAAGGGGACAATCTTACACAAATCGACCTAGTCCCAAACTAAGCAAAGCTTGTACTATGGGTACTAGACGACGATAAACAAACATCTATATAAATACTTAAAAACATAGAAAACATCCATGACTCAGGAACAAATATTCGTGCTCATCTCACAAATAAATGCCCTTACCGGGATTCGAACCCAGGTTGCGATAGATTATATAATCTCTTGCTTCGTAGGCAGGGTCACTCCCAACTAGGCTATAGCGGTCGTCGGAATAATACGAGTAGTCCGATAAAGTTCAACGGCACATACTCCAGTCTAACCATCATCCATTCAACCACCACCCACCATTAATGCATAAAACTACTTTCTCCATTAAAAGACACTGTCAATTTTATACACAAATTCCCATCCGTACCCATGGGATTCAGCCATCCGTACCCTTATCGGGGACTAGGCTTGTTCATACCATACGTTATCCCTATATCTTTTTTTTTATACAACGACGGTAGCAAACAAGCGTACGGCCCGCCTGATGGTAAGCGCAGCCTGTAGACGCATGCAACTCCAAAGACGTAACATGGGCGTTGCCGACCCTTGATATGTTTGAGGATTCGCCGTGTTGACAGCTGAAGGAACAAATTCCCTCGCTCTCAACACAACGCATCCTCGGGAGCTCTGGCGACCTTGCTCACCTCCAGGAACACAACACTACTAGCAAGCAAGCAGTAGTGTTATTATGGCTGTGATCTTCTACAAGGCGCAAGTACTTCCCCAGTGTGGCTGCTCCTAATTCGAGCGGGATGACATTTCGCTATACCCTACCTCACCAAACCTCTATATCTTTTGCTCACCTATTAACATTCATTGAATAACGATGTTTTTGGCTCTATACAACGTGACCGAGACCTGAACCCATGTTTTATTTTATTCTACCAAGTTAACAATAACTGTACCTTTATAGGACAGTCCGCGATGAGGTGGTCTTCGCTCTTGCAGTTGTGGCACCGCTTCGGCTGCGGCCCGATGCTGCACTTGGCGGCTATATGGTTGGCGAACTCTCCGCAGTTGTAGCAGCTGTTAAATTAACAAGTTCATTCTATTATTTTTGTATAATAATGACTTGAACTCTCCAAAAATCTCTCTGAGTTCTTTATACTTATGTATCTGAGTTCTTCATCTGTTTTTTTTTTATATTATTGGTCAGTCTCAAACAAACCCAATACAATCCCACAAAAAAGAAGGTGACTATATAAGTCTTGTCACATAATTAAAAGCAGCAAATTCCTTTTACCTAACTGTGCTCACGAGTGGGCTCGATATCGTAACGGAAGGAAACCGAAGGGCGAGGTTATCTGATGCTACTTACGCCTTTGCCTTGGTATAGGACATGTGGTGAGTTTCATAACAAAGCCTCGTGTTTGCCTCCAGTCTTCTATTTCATGTTATGTTTTATAACCTCTTAGCAAATTATATTCATTGACCCAACCGCACTGGGGTTTGGCAGATTTGTATCTAGCTATAAGCATGTTAAAAAAGATTTTTTTTTTTGATCTTTGTCAATCCCGTAAAACACACTTCCTTGTCGGCACTTACATCTAGCCCTGATAGGACTCGCGAAGCCAAATTTTTCTTAAAGACTCAGTCGCTTGAAGTACCGTAAAACTGACCAGAACTGCTATTAAAACTTTAAAAATAAGCCCTAAAACCCATCTTAAACCGACCAAAGAATATCCTACTGAGTTTTGTGGTAAACCATATTTAGTGAAAATACCTAAATAAAGATTTTGCGCCTCTTTGCTACTTTTACTACCTTTCATTTCATTGCACGTAGAACCGATGGCCGTTGGGGCAGCAAAGTTCTCGAGTGGCGATCACGTACCGGTAGGCACAGCGTGGGTAGAACTGACCACCCACAAGGTGGACTGATGATCTGGTAAGGGTCGCGGGAGTCCGTTGAATGCGGGTGGCCCCGGACCAGTCATTGTGGCACTTTTTGGGGGAGGCCAATGCCCAGCAGTGGACGTCTTTCAGTTGATATGATGATGATGAGCACCTTTCCTTATCTACCAAAGTTTACCGTATCTTTCTGAACCGTTTCTTGGAGAGAGGCCGACGGTGTGATCCCTGGCAGTCCACGGCCGAAGGCCCGGAGACTCGCGTAGCCTCCAGCCCCTTGTCTGACTCCTTGCACTCAAACTCCACTGCCTCCTCATCTCCCAAAGACCGGAACCCTGGCATCTGGATGACGCTCTGGAATCAAATTAAAGTTTTGTGTTAGCTTGTTAAGGGTAAGTTAACCTACTATGTGAGCTGTAGAACTCCCGGGCCAGTCGTTTTTACATTTTTTTTTCCATAAAACCGAGTCAACTAAACAACTGAAGTTATTGAACCTTCTCACAAAATCTCTCGAGAATCGGTAGAGAAATGCGACCTGTACAGGAAAACATCTGGACGATTGGCATAAGAAAGAATTTTGGCCCAAGCCGAAGCAGAGACCTTCGTTCGCTTCGATCCCTCGTTGTATGGACCTACGACTTAACGAGTTCCGCGCGGACGAAGTCGCGGGGAATAGATAGTGGGCTAATAGTTGCGTTTATGTTCGTTTTTGTTCCCTGAGAGACGGATGCTTTCACCACAGCGATAATAACTACTATAATACTCTCGCAAGATGGTAGGTGCTATGAATTGAAAAATGTTGAAAAGTAATGAAATAATTGTGGCATATCTGAATTCATAACGGTGGTTTAAAGGTGCCTTTTTACGCATTGACTTCATCACATTACTATATTTTGAACCAGTGCAGTTGTCGATTTTCTAGTGTAATTTGAGGTAAGGTGGGGTGGGGTGCGTGAATCCATAGCCACGGGTCGCTAACTGGCGTGCGTAGTAATTAATGATCGAGCGGTTAGATCGGTTCCCCGAACTCGTTAATTCTGCGTAGAAAATTAAAATTCTCGTTTTTTCCCAACTTTTGTTTTTCTTAGTCAATATAATTCGTGTACTCTGTCACGTGTCTGACAAACAGATTGTTTTTAGTAGCCTTTTTACCAATTTATAATTTTTCTAGAGGATATAGGTGTATATTTCCGACGACCGGTTAGCCTAGTGGGTAGTGACGCTGCCTACGAAGCTGAAGGTCCTGGGTTCGAATCCCGGTAAGGGCAAATATTTGTGTGATGAGCATGAATATTTGTTTCTGAGTCATGGAAGTTTTCTATGTATTTAAGTATTTATATCTATTATATATATCGTCGTCTAGTACCCATAACACAAGCCTTAATGAGCTTACTATGGGACTAGGTCGATTTGTGTAAGATTGTCCCCTAATATTTATCATTAATTATTATTATTATATTGCTACGTGTTGTTAGACTGATTGTTTTGCAGACGCGTTTTTTTCTACTTTTTTTACTTATTTATTTAAACATATATAACTATTGCTGGATAACACCCACTGGTAAAGGTTGCTGGAGTCCGCTGGATGCGGGTGGCGCAGGACCGGTCACTTTGGCACTCTTTGGGGGAGGCCTATGTCCAGCAGTGGACGTCTTTCGGCTGATATGATGATGATGATGATACACACTCTACTCTTCTTATTGTATCCTTTTATTAAAATATGTTGTTGTAGCATTCTGATACGTTAGGTCACCGCGGGTTTATATAGAAGCCAGCGCAAGAAACACATTGAAATGCGTTTAGGGTGTGAAAGAGATGAACAGAATGATCACTTTGATGTTTGATTATTTTAAAGCCTTAAAATATTGTTTTCATGAAATAGCTTTTAGTAAACGTCTCCCAATGTTTGACGCCCTGTTGTTATGAATATGATCTTTATTGCTATGAATTTAGCTTTACTAGTCGAGTATTGGTTCAGTCGGGCACTGGGACATTTACCTTGCTCATTCAAACGAATTTCAAATTAGAAGTTTATTGAATGATATTTCCAGTATAATGCTAATTCCTTAAATAAATCGATACGAATGCAATGACACGGTTTCATATAGGGAGGTACATAGATATTTTGTAACACTGACCACGTTGCGTATACTTCTGTTATCATTTATGAGAAAAATCAACGCTATCGGTCCCCAATAACCAAGTCGTAACCTTATATAAATTTTACCGCTTCGGCGTTCGTTCGAAGTACAAGTTTAGTAGTGTGAATGTATAGAAAAAACATCCGGCCTTGATAAGCCGAACAAACAAACAAGCACACTATCAGGTCAACCGCTAGATATGCTACTATTTGTGAATGGATTTATTTTTCTACTATTCGGAGGTTCATAAGAGTCTGTTGAAGTTATTCTTATTCGATGTTGGAAGGAATTTCAGTTAATTTACGTACAGTCACCAATATGTGTACACCGTAGTCTCAAAAATATGTAGGCGGACTTTATTTCTGCAACAATAAGGTTGTAGTTAGTATACATATTTATGAAACTTTGAGTGAATACATATTGGTGCCCTTGACTGTACCTACTATATTAATTATGAATGAGAATCACGTCTCATGTTTCAAAGCTACAATTGAATTGGTCTAAATCCAGTAAGGGTTGTGATTTCCTATCATTTTCAACCCTTTTTATATTCCACGTTGTAAAGTTTGTATTATTTTTTCTAGGAAACTGTCATATTGTGTTCTGGATAGAAACAGAATAAGAACAAGGAACAGTTGATTAAAATGATTTTTTCTATTTAGTACAGTCGACAACACAGCTAAGTGACCATCGGAAATCTAATCTGACCTTAAGTGCATTGTAGCAAGGTTCTAGGTTTTCACGGTATGGTTAGTTAGGTGTGTTGCTGTGTGTACGTATGAGTTAATGTTCAGCCTTTCCTGTGGCCACACAAGTTTTAACTTTCGATGCCTAATATTGGTGCAGAGCTGCTGCCTAGGTACAGGCATGTAAAGGGCCTTAGCGAATTATGACTTGTAAAACTGGAAAATTATTTACATGTATCTAAACCGTATTGTATTTTCTGCAGGAAAGACTAGTCCCTAGTCTTCCTGATTGACCCAAATACACACCTGATGGACAAAGACGTCTTGTCCGCCATCATCGGGCGTGATGAACCCCCAGCCCTTAGCGACGTTGAACCACTTGCAGCGCCCGTGGCGCGACACACCCGTCACCCCCGCCCCTGCGCCCGCGCCGCTCGCGCCCGAACCCGCTCCGTTCCCGACACCTGAAAAAGGAACGAATAAACAATACAATAGTGGCTAGCAAAATACACCTATACTCCAAATTTCAATCAAATACACCTTATAGTTTTTGAGTAAAATGCCTGTGACATACGGACACGACGAAACTATAAGGGTTCCGTTTTTGTCATATTGGTCCGTCCTTGGCTGACACCGTTCGATAGAATGAGACTGACGCTCTATCTTGTCACTTATCGCGTGATAAGGCCGACCATGATAGGGGCCCAGGCCCAGGCCCCGTATCATGGTCGGCCTTATCACGCGATAAGTGACTAGCGTTCGTCTCGTTCTATCGAACGGTGTCAGCCAGTGACGGACGCTCTATCTTGTCACTTATCGCGTGATAAGGCCGACCATGATATGGAGCCAGGACGCATTTTATATTAAATAGGAATTCGATGCACGCTCCATCTTGACGTAAAATAGGAACGTCAGGCCCCTATTTCACCAACTTGACAATTGTCACCTGACAACGACAATTCTCCGTACATTGCTGGTTCCACAAGTAACCTAGCAACCACCTTAACTTCTAGAACAAGCTATGTATGGCAAATTGTAAGTGTCAGGTGACAATTGTCAAGTTGGTGAAATAGGGGCCTGGTCGTGTGGCGCATTATTTTTAAATGTTGACCATCCGTACACAATGTTTACAAAAGTGAATTATTGTTGGATCTTAATTGCACACGTCACACAAACGAAGCATTTATATAAAAAGAAATAAAACTATATCATGAAATAAGTAGACATCAGGCGCTCTTATCGCTAAAGAGTGATCTTTGTGAAAAACATTCCATAAACTACACATTGACTTCTGATATAATATATAATATCAAAATATAAGCGTTTAATATTGTAGAAGAGATAATTAATAAAATGAAGAGATTGGGAGTCAGATGTATAAGAACGAATTTTGTTTCTTGTTTCGAAGTATTTTTGTTTCCTGCCACAAAATTAAATGTGCATTTCTCGAAACGCTTTTAAATTGTAGTTCATTCAGTACGAAGTGTAATCCTTAATACAATATAAAAATTATTCATCATTAATTACCATTTATTTTCTATAATAGCACATTGATATATAATTGGACGCTTAACATACTTAAGAGATTGCGATTTCATGTTTAAGACTCCATTCAAGCGAGTTACCGTAAGCAGTTTAAAATATGCCTAAATAGGGAAACCTGCAAAATATGCACGAAACTGTCAAGGTTACCAATTTATATAATACTAAACCCAAATTCAGTGGAGCTGTTAACGCGAAGTGGACGGTTCCCTCTTTATAAATGCATACCGGGACAACTTCACCATTCGGAAATCTATTAGCTATAAATAAGGGTTGGCGGTTGTTTACCACACTAAGAAAGGGTATACGATTCCCTTTATCGGGCACCTATACAAAAAAAATAACGTGGGAACCGAAATAAAGAATAGCCTTTTTACATGTTTGTATGGTTATTGAACTCGAAGACTTTAAAAGACGGATAGTTCACATGACATTGTTAATGTACAAGTAGGTAGGTAGGCGTGTTTCGATACTTTTAATAATCGTAAACATGACTAATCGGGGCTTTGCGCAACTTCCGCATTGTATCGAAAAAGATGTGACTAACAGCGAAGTATTCGGAAATAAGTAACGTAAAAACATGAGTAAGCGCTACCAGAAATAGTAATGGAAGCCAAAGCTCTTAAAATACGCAATCTGGACATTTAAGAGCTACTCGGTTCAACAACGTGGCAAACGGCTGAACGTGTAGCCTTATTTATCGAAAGTTCATCGGTAGCTTTGCTAATTCGTTACACATTTTCAAGTGACGATACCTGTGTAAGATAAGCATATTTTCGGCTGCGGTAGAACAGCGCAGCACACGTGGCGCCGCGGGGACTCATGGAATGCCTGGTATTTAGGTTGCGTTTCTGGTACCTCTTCATTCATTGCCGTAACACTGCACCTAGCAGGCATTCGTGCGCCGCCCGCGCCCCGCGCCTCTAATTCTGCCCAAACGAAAAAAGTAACAACGACTTGTGGGGCTCCTACATGGTTAAGTCTTCTTACATTTCAAAAGCAGCGATACCTTGCCGCGCCGTACACGTCTTTGTAGTCACGTTACGCTACTAGATACCATACTTATGAGCGATTTCAATGATGTTTGATTGAGTAACTGAGCCCCTTTACAAGTGTTCAAAATGTTTATCTTGATAGATGCAAATTCATGTCTAATTTTTGTCTTTTTTTAATGTTTTTCAGAGAGTTAAAAAAAGACCTGACTGTTGCATTATTGATGTGAATACAATTTTATTTCCTTATTTATCAGTTGATTTAAAATAAAAAAGCATTCAATAAGTAAAAGTGTTCTAACTAAACATGGTACGCAGTTCGATGGTATGAAGGTACAGTATGTAGTTATGTACCCGTGGCGTAAAAAGATGCATTTCTAGTTTGGGCGGATTCCAACCAATCCATAAGCCGTTTCTCTGAAACGCATTAGAAATGTCAATAGGATGGCTTTTTACAATTAGACGGGTAAAGGAATGTAATTAATGATTTTCGTTTAGAGCCACCCACAATTCTTGTAAAAAAAATCTAATCCGTTTTAAACCATTCAAACTTTATTTTATAGGAGCAGCATAATGTTGGTTCATGAAACATGAAACTAACTAGGTACTTTGGCAAAGACAATAATCCATACAACATTAGTTGTATGGATTATTGTCTTTGCCATGTGTACTTCCGTCCATCAAATAAATTATTTTGTCGTTGGCTTTCAACCGTTAAACGTTGTTTAAGTAATGAAATTAATTAACTCTTATAAAACGCAATGAAAGTGTATTCAGTGATCATAGGTTTTTCCCGTGACTTTGCCCGCGTAAACCCCATGCCTACGAACCTTCATCCTCAATTCGCTTGGGGATAATTTCGGGGATAAAAACTAGTAATAAGTACAGGATACTATTTATACCGACTCGCTATTTCCAGCTAACTACTCGTATCTGTGTCAAGTTTAATTTAAATCTGTTCGGCAGTTATTGACAAATCCAAGAAGACAAGAAGCTGTGTTTTAGACATTTGACTCAGCTGCCAAGTAGGTATGAGAAGTGTCAAATAATATGAAAACACATCTTCGCACATCTCTGAGGGGTAACTACGCATCGTATCGAAAGCGCGTTAGAACAATTCAACTGTCATTTTTCCATATAACAATTTACATGTAGATCTACCTAACGTACAATGCGTTACGTGATCGACCTGCTGTTATTAATTCACCCCTCATATCATAACATATCACTTGTGTCACTGTTAAACTTAACTCATGACAATTTAAAATGCATTTAAATGTTCGCATATTGAGACATATGAGTTTATTCCATTTCCAGCAATAAAAGAGCTCGCCCATGACGGCCATTACATTAATAACTTAATTAATGAGGTGTTTAAGTTTTGTTGTGAAGAAGAACGCAAGGACTTCCAAGCAATATGCTGAAGAAAATCGTATTGAGGTTCTTAGGGTCTACTCGGCTTGTCGCATTGGTACAGCAGATTCACACTAGGTGCGCGCATTTCATCTTTTATACAGTTGATATTTTTCTAGTGTTATTTCTGCGTTTTTTGAGTTTTGGTTGCCACCCGACGATTTGTTCTGTGACGCCTATTAGGGTTTGAAATTATACGTCCTAAAACCAAGCAACGTAAAAGTCTTATCTAGATTTTCCACCGGCGAGGAGACTAGGGGAAATACGAGAAAATTCATACTGTTGTCAATGAAATAACAATTGTTTTGACGCGACGAATAACATTTCTCTCATCACTCCACACTGGTACAAAAAAGTTAAGATGAAATATCTTAATAGGAATAGTTGTAACCACGTATAATTTTAAGCCCGTACGATGAATATATCACAAATATCAATTCAAGTCCTTGGGTCGAATAGACTCCCAGTGTCGCTTACCAAGCGTGCGCAACCATGCTCAAATAGAATCAGAAAAGTACGCTTCTCCTTTTATTTCAGTGAGTTTGGCATTCCCGTTTGACGTGTAGTTGTGCGAACCACATTTAAATCAAACATGATTACATCGCCCATATGTGGAATTTCTAACGTAATTTTCTTTCAAATGCATATCCGTAGAAAGACAAAAAAATAACCCACTCAGACTTGTAACAAATGCCTACCATATTCTAAAACCAATATTTTGCTACATTCAATAAATGCGAGTTATCTGGTGAATGAATTTGGAATTGAAAAAGTCATCGGAAGATTTGAAAATAGGCAGCAATAAACAAACAAATAAATATACCAAGCTAAATAAAACCGTTAAAAACTGCCTAAGGTCAGTGCGAAAAGACCGTGTTTAGAAGACCTATAAAATAAGAGCTTCAACTTTCGTTTTTAATACTTTTTCAGTTTCCATTTCCAATTGGAAATATTTCAGCTTGAACTAATTCTAATAAAATTTTGATAAAGTATCTGTCTAGTCATTATCGCCCAACAGAATGCTTTAAAACTTGAAATTCCGGACGACTTCATGAAGATAATTTTTAAATTAACGCTGTATTTCATTGCGTAGCTTATCGCTAGCAACGCGCGCTCATTCCGAGCCCGAAGTCAACACACACTCAGGAATTTCAATGCAACCAAATGTTTTTAATGCATATGTATGTAACATTTGATTGCATTCTTTCCAACCAGTGCTTATGAATGCGTCAAAGTTACGATAATTCTTTCAACTAGTTGTTTCTTTTAAATAGTTATGAAGTAAAAAAGTCTCTTCCCATTTCATTTTACAGAATGATCATTCTCGTACTTAGACGTTTTCTTCCCCTAGATAAGTCATAATCATAAGTAAGTCATTTGGTTCATAATATTATAAATATTATGTCATGGTTATTAAATTAAATGTAATTTATATACTAGGTATGTGAACATTCTCATTGAGGTATCTCGTAAACAACTTTAATGTCACAAAAGAGTGGGTGATCCACGACTATAATTTGCTTAAAAAATATTAAATTGATAACTTTCGTTTGCTACGATACTAAATAATGAACGGTTTTTAAAGAAAACGAAACGTTAATGAGGGTAATAGATTTATTGCTTTTTACCTCTTCTATGGAATGCTGTTTCAGATATCTTAGAAACTGAATACGATCTTGTAAATTTCCGCGGCTTCTATTCGCATCGCATCACGAAGTTTCAGGACTAAGTTTTACCGTCATCTCATTTCTGTGTACCTTTGTAGGCGCTATTTATAGAATATGGAGTTAATCTTGTGTTATTCGAGAAGGGAGCAGAGATTTTTCTGGCGCAAACTGGTGCTTAAAAAAATAATAATGATGAATGATGTCATACGGAAATAGTAATTTATTGATATTAAAATAGAGTATAAATAATATTTATACTCTTGTATAATATACTTGAAAATTAGACAGTTGTATAGGACAAACTTCTATGCAAGCTGGTCAAGTTTATCTGCGCCTGAATGTACAGTCTCAGAATAGGCGAGTGTCCCGGAATCGCATATTTGACATATGTAAGAGTAAACGAGAGAAAAAATAGAGACCTGAAGATAGTTTCAAGTGCTCACAGACCAATTTTCAATGAATGAACCACAAGACTGGGATTCGATTTAACCTATTCTAATTGCACAATATGGTTATACTCCACGTGGCAGAGTTCCTAACTTGATTTCACAATAGAGATTTCGTAGACTGACATCCTGAACACAAATTCAGATCAGACCAACTTAAGACACCAAATGAATGGTTACGCACTCGTATTAAAAAATAGTAATATTTTAGTATTTTCAAACGTCATGTTGTTTAAAATACAAATGATCTGGGATTATTAAGAATACTATATACAAAACTGCCTGCAAACATACATACATATAATCACCCTATTCCCCCGAGGGATAGGCAGAAATCACGGATTTCCACTTGCTACGATCTTGACAAACCTTTCTTGCTTCATTCACTCTCATTACATACTGCATACATGCTCGTCGGTTTAGGGTACTCTTGACCTGACCTTTCTTCAGGATTTCTCCGATTTGGTCGGAAAAAGTTCGACAAGGTCTTCCCCTTCTAACTGTACCATAAAATTTTCTCTCATTCACTCTTTTTTCACCCATCCTTTAGATGCCCATATCATCTTAGCATGCCCTTTTCAATTTTCGTTACTACATCTTCAGGCACTCCACATCTCTCTCTTATCACCTTATCTCTTGTTCTATCCCTCACACACATACTTCGCAACGCTCTCATTTCCACTGCAGTCACTTGACTCCGATGTTTCTTCTGCCACTCCCATCTTTCACTACCATACATAAGTTTCATTCTTATCGCGTAATTCATACTTCACATGATGTTAATTAGGAATATCATGACACCACGTCTAGCACAGCGCGCGAGATAAACTACCTATCACTTTCTAAGTGTTCGGATTAAAACGAAACCAATAGTCTATCTCAGACAGTTAATGCGCGGTCTTGGACTAGCTAGACTAGATTCCACGCCGACATAAGTATGAGTAGACCGAACACTACATACCTTATACGCGATATCCTGACGAAGTTTGTATATCATTGTTACAACGTCACTTAACTGTCAATTCGCCTAGATACCACTTTTAAACCCACATGGACGGGGTTTAATTAAAAAGGTCCTAATTAAAATGTAAAATATTAATTTAATGTGCCCACTTCCGTCGCTGCTCTTAGTCACATGTTTACAAAATTTCAAAGTTATGACGAAGTATTTGTGACTGGTTAAAAAGTACCTATCGGTAATTTTGCGCGAACTTTGATCTTGGGATTTTATCGTGTAGGTATAAATAATCAACTACTTACCTCTTTTATGGTTCCGTACCCAAAGGGTAAATCGGGACCCTATTACTATCACATACGTACAACATTTTACTCGATTTTACAACATCTCTCCCTGGTAGGGTGGTCCTTAAAAACCAATTAAACAACCATTCATTCAAAAATGAATTTTATTGTGCTAATATGCAGAAAACGGACTCTGGCGATGGTTTGGCGACCGAATTTCGTATTTTCTGGATTTTTTATTCCTTGTTATCAAATGTAGCTCAAAAAAGTAGAAAAATATTAAAATAAATAAAAACTTAGTATGAAGAAATGCAAGCCTTAAAAAGTTGAAAAATTCGGTCTCAGCCCCTAAACCATATCCGAAAATAAAAAATAAAAAACATACTTTAATTTTTCTCGTATCAGAACATTTTTTTCGATTTATATAGACCACCCTCCCTGGCCAGGAAATGTGATTTTCCGCACGCGTAGCGTGCGTTAATGTCTACTTTATGGCCAAGTAGGACGTAAGTAGGTACGTATATTTGTTACATGAAAAATATTACATATTAACTAGCTATTTTATGTTATATTATAAAATCAGAATCAACCAAACGTTTATTCCGCGTATGCTCAGATGAATATTAACAGTTATTAAACGAAACCTTTTTTCAAGACCTGTTTTGATATAATATTAACTGTCCTACTACTAGTAGAATTCATCATCATCATATCAGCCGAAAGACGTCCACTGCTGGATATAGGCCTCCCCCAAAGACTGCCAAAGTGACCGGTCCCGCGCCACCCGCAACCAGTTTAGTAGAATTAGTTTAGTTAACTTTAAGATTAGTACTAAAATACTAAAATAAAATATTATTCCCCCAACTCATTTACGACTCGTAACGCATCAAAAACCAACATTTTGCATATCTACTTGCCATAACTGTGATAGGTAGTGCATTCAATTTCGACAAGTTGCATGTTAACTACGACTAGTTATTATTATTACTTTGGTGTAGGTAAATATTCGGTTAATTAATGACATTCAGATTAGCATATCTGCCCAACACAAGCGCTCAAAAACACAGCATTATAAATATCTCGAGTTGTGTCCAATAACAGAAGTACGCCGAATTTTATGAGGCATATAAACTTCGTGGGAAAGGGCTCGATATTCACGTTTACTTTGTAGTTTATGTATTTTTGACGTAACTTGTAGTATGTTCGTTGAGTTACGCATTTGAACAAGCGTAAAGTACAGACATATTATACACCGCTTAAAATAATGTTTTGGATCGAGCAGAATCAATCTCAATGTTGAAGAATCTTAATTTTTTTAGGATTCCGTTCCTCAAAATGTACCTCATATGATCACTATGTTTTCCTATGTTGTATGCCTGTCAAGACCTTATCTCAAAAACGCGTATCGAGATGAAATTTAAACCATGTTTAAGTCTACAGTGCTATGAACCTGTGAAACAATCAAACTTCTAGGTGAACTTAAAAAAAGATACGGCATTTTTTTTTTTATATTATGTTCTTGTTTGGTTAAAAACAACAACAACAAGTCTTTCCATTTTTCAATTTGGTTATCTGTATGTAGTTAACATACACTGGGCAATGCTATGTGCGACCACATGAACCGTCACACATGATTTCGATAAATCAAAAACGCTTTCCGGAATGTTATCCTTCTTTACGGTTACCACGTGTTATTTCCATATCGAATATTCCATGTAGTATAAAGGTTGAAATCGGAAACGTAACCAGAAATCACTTTTTCCCCTCACTACCTCAGAAAGCCGCCTTTTATCCTTTAAAACAAGCGGGTAAAAACGCATTTCATCCACTAGTGAGGAAAGTAATTTGACCTTGGAGCGCGTTTAAGTACCTTTTGACAGATAACAAAACGTAAAACGCTCATAATTATGGTTCGTTCGATATTACATATCATTAAATAAATGGTTTGAGAATTTAATAAAAAATACCAAATTTAGCTTTGTTTAATGATTTTATGTCGTACACCTGAAAACTCCATAAGAAACTTTTGTTTTTATATAATGATGTTGAATATAATTCTGAACGCTCAAGTTTAGTAGATGCTATTTCTAAACGCATCGTCAGAAATGTCAACAAAAATTTTACTTCTCACGTAAAAACACACAACACTGATGATGATTATAATGTGTACAAATAAAGTCTTATTTTTTATGAGCTGTTTTTTTGCATGTTGTGCAACATGTTTCCTCGCTACAGTGAGGTGAAAAGTCTTGTGTTACACACGGGTGCAAATGTATTTTACTTCTCGAGTGTTGAAACACTTGCTACGCTCAGGATTCTATTTTAGAACCTTTCGATTCGCTCGTGGTTCAACTATAGAATCCAAGAATCCTTTCGCTTGCTCGTGTTTGAATTCCACACTCGCGGGTAAAATACAACTTTCGCTCGCTCGCTCGCAACAACGCTCGTGGCAAAACTGGACAGTCTGCGAGCCAGCATGTTCGCTTGCCATTACAATGCCCTGCGCTCCCTCTCCATATCAACATCGTCTATAAGGTCGTCTGTTAGAAAATGCCCCAAGTATTTAAACTGACTCACTCTCAAAATGGGCACTCCGTTAATAACTATGGGCGGGAAAAAGAAAGGACATTTGGTTCCATCCAAGACCATGTACTTAGTCTTCGTCAAGTTCGTCACATTATAAAACAAGCCATGCGATGCCGCGTACGCCTCACATACAGTAATCAACTGCCGCATAGCACTAACCGAGGGGGCCAGCAACACCATATCATCTGCATAGCTCAGATTATTGAAGCAGACCCCATCAACAAAGCAGCCGACATGCATGCTGAATTGCTGATGCTGAGCTCCTTAATCAGTGCATTTCCATAAGAACTGAAGAGTAAGGACGAGCTCAACCCTCCCTGCTTCACCCCACATTCCAGCCTGCATGGAGCCGACAACTCGCCTGCCCATTTTACTCGATTCTCCTGATTCAAGTACCAGTATCTAAACATCGAGATCAACTAGGTAGCCTAGGTACTTTAATTAGCAAAATGAAAATATGCAATTTGTTTTTATATGAAATATTACACACCCGTCATGACTACCAGAAGCGCAGTTCACAACCGTTTACCAAACCCCTCCATCATGTGGTATTGCATTGCGCCTTCGATATTGATGCCCGTGGCATCGCGGATTGCGTGAGTGCGTCGTGTTGTCGGATATTGATGCCCGTGGCATCGCGGATTGCGTGAGTGCGTCGTGTTGTCGGATATTGATGCCCGTGGCATCGCGGATTGCGTGAGTGCGTCGTGTTGTCGGATATTGATGCCCGTGGCATCGCGGATTGCGTGAGTGCGTCGTGTTGTCGGATATTGATGCCCGTGGCATCGCGGATTGCGTGAGTGCGTCGTGTTGTCGGATGCTCTGCCCCTACTCCTCTTTCCTAAAATGCAGCTAACCTTTATCAACTTCTCCAAACTCTTTCGGCAGGCTTTTATTGTTTAATCGGAAACATATTGGAATCGTCATTCTGTGTACCAATCATTGTGTTATATTACGGCTAAAGATGATAGCCGAGAGGGCAGACTGTCCCTATATGTTACACTGTGGAAGATTGAATGCTCCCACTAGTGTAATCAAATGGTAACCTCCTCCTTAGTAAATTAACATTTAGTTTTTAATTTATTCATAATACTAACAAAATATGAAAAAAAATACATGAAATAAAAGATTTTTTTTTTTTATTACTAGAGTAGACATCAGCTAGCATAAGTTTACGCATGTCAAATGTCTCTCATGAGAGTATCTTGATTTAGTCTGTGGCGGGCAGTGATGGCGGTCGGTTCGAGTGCAATTTTGACTCAAAACTTTTGTGCTATTGCACCAATAACAAACCCAACAATGGTCAAAGTACAAGGAATCACTTTTCATCGGCAAATTTACAGATTTTTTAAATAACATGAATTTTGCTGTAATGTATAAGATACGCTACGCGCCGATGGCGGCCATCATTTCATAGATTAATAATGTAGAAGTGACAAATTCCTAAGACTTTTGCCTTATTAGCAGAACATTAAACATACTAGACTTACTGATTTGAAACTTTAAAGATCTTAATTTTTACGCCAAAATCATTTGCAGCAACCCTTTCCTTTTTTTTTATTTAATCGTTTTTACGAATAATTTTACTGGCAACCTTTAGTTGCTATTTATATCTTAAGTTCTACTTATTTAAATCCTAAGTCAATTCTCTAATCTCTTCTCTCTCGGTCTCCGAATATCACGTTATCCACGTTAATCATCTGACCCCGATCACCCAAGGGAATTAGCGGCAATTATTTTATATTCAACTAGGATAAAATGATAACGTTCGGTTATGGCGCTTCCCCGGACGCTACCGTATCACGCTCGTTTCTCTCGCTCGGCTCGCGCGCTGTAGGGTCGCAGTTCACCTAACAACCTAACCGTTTTTTTTTCCTGGGGGATCAGGCTAGGCGATTCTAGTGGACAACAGCCGGAATATGAACCCATTAGCATTTTAGGAGAATATAATTATTATATTAATTTTCAATTGCTTTCAAAATCTATATCTGAGGATCCCGTGGAACCTTAAATGTTTATAGATCTTACTGAAACTGAAAATGGTCGTAATTTGTTTTTTTTGTCTTGCTGCGATTGCTATCAAAATCGATATCTGACTTATCAAATCTGACACAAATTGCTGAGACAAATTGCATTGGGGAAATATCCAGTGTAAAAAAATTACAAATACCAAATGTCGGTGTATAATCAATAAGTAGTTCTTTTTTATACGAGTGTATTAAATCACGCTATGGCCATAACTGAAACCGAACTCAGAAAATTGTCGCATCTACTGCACCTTTACATACTCTTTCACTTTCTCATCATCTTTCAATGTCACAAAGTTTTTAGAAAATCTTAACTTTGATGAGACTGAAGCACTTGTTTATGGTAGCTAAGGAACTTTGTTAATTGATAATTAATAGAAACTAATTTTATAGAAATACCTCCTAGGTAAATTAATATCCCTTACCCTGGTTTACTCAAAACTAACATAACTTTAATGATTTAAGTATACGTATGTTTAGTTACACTTAATATTGTATAACTGTAGAACATAATTCTCCCTATGTCCCGAGGTGGGCGTCAATAGCTGCAACACAGTTTAATACTAAAGCAGCTGCTTACGATCTTGTTGTTTTAAATATGCTTGTTTTGATGTTCAATAAAAATCTTTAAAAAATCTTTAATCTTTAAAAAAAAAAACTTTGATTTTCCAAGATGGCGGCCAGATTGGAAGACGTCAAGAAAAACCAGCCAGTCTATACGTATTAATAGTAAGTCAATGGTACCAATATCCACATAATCACGATTCAAAGGAGAATGCCCTAATAAGCCTTGAATGTACAGAGATGTCCAATATTATTTTTTTAAAGTTGTGATGACTGACACTGAAATGACTAAACAGATTAAATAGAAGTCTGCTGAACTCCGAAGTTAATTAGTATGTTACTATGTAAAGTAACGAATATCTCACATTCTTTTACGGTATACGTTATACGTTTTGAAGGGAAACCAGAGGCTCTAGTATAAGTTTTACCGAAACAAAACGTTACGACCGCGTTCGCGTTTAGCTGTCAAATCCCATACAAATTGAGGGTAAAACGCAAACGCGATCGTAAAGTTTGTTTCGGTAAAACTTATACTAGAGCCTCTGAGTACCTAAGACGGTAATCGGTGTCATCTAAACGTATGTAAATCTTATGTCACATTAGAACATTCAACATTCACGTAGATCTTAGCGACATCTATTGTAGTTTTTATGTCATGATATCCTCTTTCATTGTAAAGAAAAATCTTAATAATAGCAAAATCGCAAGTTATTTTTTTAAGGAGTTTTCGAAACCTCAATTTTCTTAGCATATTTTAATGTGTGATTGGATCTTGTACATATCAGGCATTTCCTTATATGGCCAGTGGCCATTCCCCTTTGAATTTTCTGACACAAATGTCAAAACGTCAAAGGGTTAACCAATTCTCACACCTCAACATCTGCCACAGACTGTACAGAAACAAAATGTATCACATTCATTAATTATACTCTCAGTTGATGATTGAATGACATGTGACAAAATAGTAATCACTATAAACTGTCTTTGTGACAATTAGACGTAGGTAATTAACGGGAGTAGCTACGCCAGATGATCGTTTTTGAAACACTTAGGCTCATAAATGAGCTAGTTATTAAATCTGAATAATATTATATTTTATCCTTTGACATTTCATTATTAATTTTAACGTTTGAATTTCTTATAGGATATCAAGTACTATAATCATTTATGAACGAACGAGCGAGCGATGCGAACGAACTACCTCTACACGGCGAATCCTCAAACATATCAAGGGTCGGCAACGCCCATGTTACTCCTTTGGAGTTGCATGCGTCTATAGGCTGCGGTGTCCGCTTACCATCAGGCGGGCCGTACGCTTGTTCGCCACCGTTGTTGTATTAAAAAAAAAAACGCATGTCCAGATGGCCTGCTATCATATAGAGATCATTTTTTTATATTAAGTTTAAATAAAATTACAATCTCGTGAGTTCTACAGCTCACAGCCACTAGTTTTAAATGAGATAGTTTTCAGCTTGAAATTTCCTACTGCTTCGTGGGCACTTTCGTTTCAACCTCTATCGGTATCCTGTTTTGATATTGGTTATGAAACGATCTATGCTCCAAGTTTAAATAAAATCCGTTCAGCCTATGCTAAACATCTAAACGGTTACATTTATATTTAGTAGGATATATTTAACAAGTGCAAGTTTTTGGGATTCATTTGAAACACGAACGTCGAAAGTCGAAGTTCGTAATATATGCATCCCTGTCACTCGAGTAAGGGAGTGCGATAGAGATGGAAATACCCGAACTTCGACTTTCGACGTTCGTGGTAGCGCCGCTGTACATTCAGGTCGAAATCCACGGATGCACTTTTACTGCTCGTATTCTAAATAGTCATGGAGAGATAGAATTTTACATGACCGGTATGTCACGAGTTGTCAATTAAACTTCAAGAATATGACCCCGGGCCTTTTTAAAGAATTCCCAATACGCATTCACATACAAGCACGTGTAAGTTAAGTGGCTGATAAACGGTTAATATTTTAGTAAACAAAACACATTTCTATGAATGTGGCACGCATGGCCTGCAAGTAAATGACCTAAAACGTCCTGCCATTCACTAGTTTTTGCTGTTATCAATCGTAGGCATGGAATTCAAACGTGAATCATCGGCAAGTGGCGCCTGGCGGGTCTTGGGCGGGTGCGAGCGAGACGGCGACACGTACCACTATTCGTATTTAATTGACTGGTTACGTACTTGGACCCCGGCGTAGGGAAGTAACCGAGCACGATCGGTTTTCAAAAATCCGATAAGAACCATCTTCTAACGTACCTAAATGGTTGAGGACCAAATTCAGCCTGGTTAGTCGGAGAAAAACATTAATTATGATTACCATGTCTAATAAAAAAACTATGTATATTAATTATGAAGGACTAATAACGTATGCAGGGAGACAAAATAATATTACCTCTAAGATGTTGCGAGGTCTCCATAGAGCAAGATTATTGTCGGATTTGCACCTAAGATACCATATTTTAAATTGACATGCCGAACTTTGTGATACTAGACATCAGAATTAATCATACTTCTACGTAAAGGGGTACCTTCTACATTGCACTGACTAAGGAGTATTAGTCATCACAGGTAGATAGGTCATTATTATGACTAAAAAATGCGTCATTAGCGTTTATAGGGTTAAAAGTGTCGAATACATAGTAGAAACTCATATGTATCAAATACCGAACGAGTAACTTGTTGGCATCAAACTGAATTGCCTTCGGTAATCCTAAAAGAGCTTAGACATTCTAATATTTAACAAAAGGAAACTATCGAGGAAATGTAAACACCGTTTCTGTATCACAAATAGGCTGCCCCCTCGTTAGGGATACGTGACTGGTTCGGCCCGCTTTTATTTTCATTCCCAAGTAAAAATATCGACACGGGTCCGTCACTATTTCCGTGGCATGTCGGCGACAAAAACACGTCGTGTAGTGGGGAGTGGAGATTAAGGTCCTCCGAAAATGCAGTCGGCTCTAACCCACACTGATAGAAAAAAATACGGGCCTAATGTAAAACGCACCTTAAGCTAATAGAGTTAGGATCTAGAAAGGAATGCGGAAGACAAACGCGCTCGATGCATACCAGCGGCATGCACTCGAGCTCCGAAAACGGAGTATCGTATGGTATCGTAAACAACTGCTTCATGCGTAGAGCTGTGCTGGAGAAAATGCTGCTAAACTACATTCTTACATGCTCATTATGTATTTATAGGTATTTGAACGTTCTCAAAAATAACTTTTTATTTTTAGTATTCTCCAATTCGAATCATTGACATGTGTACAAAATACTATGTTTACAGATACGCAACAAGTGTTGCGCAAAACATGACGTTATTATTTCATCAATGAACTACACGACTACGAGGTTGATGTTATAATTATGTATATCGTGTTGTTAATCAGCGTGGACGAAGTAAACATGGTGCGTATGTGTGCGACATCAATACGAGACTATTAACCTCAATTTGAATTATTTCAATGATGATATAAACAAATGCCTTTGAGCGGCTCCCCGTGCACATTGCTACGCATCCGTTGGTAAGGGTCACGTCAAGTCCCGATGCACGGAACAGCTTTTGACGTAAGTTGATTGGGTATGCGCGCGCGCTGCCCTGCTCGGCGCACCCTTCCTTACCCACGTGTGAAGATAGATTTATAACGAGCGTAACGGAAACCATTAAACAACTACACCAAAATACAAACACGACGTTCCAACATTAATACGATAACAAAAATTTTGATACTCACTCGAAGACGGAACTGCATTTCCGCCTTCCCCCCCGCTCATCATGTGTGAAAAAACTTAACAGCACCAACAAATATCACCTCTTCTTGGTAACAACCATCATCAAAATAAGGCACTTGGTTTGTTTACAACGAGTTCATTGACTGACGTAGTTTACGCACATTTAAAAATAACATATCAACAATGAAAGGTGCATGGGAGCGGGCGCGAATGCGCGTCAAGCGGCTAGCGTAGCGTCGCGCGCGCAGGTCGACTGCATCGGCAATGAGTGGCGCGGTGCGAGCGGAGCGGCCCTTCCCGGATACCGGCAACTAGATAGTTTTTAAAATAGTGAAGCCAACGAAACGTGTGCACCGGCCGAAAGCGGCGACCGCTTTGCCCCGAAATATGTCACTTGCCCGCGGAGAACGAGCCACTTCCACCAGGACCGGGAAAAGGCACGCCGCAAGGAACGCCACGACTACCTACCGCGGACACCACTTTAAATAGTCAACGACATCTAAACTTTACAAAAAACACTCCCGACTTGTACCGCCATCCGCCTAGAGCGCGAAGGGTCTAGGGATGTCCGACTCTTGCTCGTACTTTGTTTTTATGTCGAATGAACCAATATTTTTTTGTTGTCTCTTTTGTTGATACGCCATCCAATATCGTTTTGCCCTTCAATTATTAAATTGCGTATCTACCTGCACACCTTTTCGTAACTGTTATTACGCCGTAGTAATAATAAGTCTGTTGTTGAACAATATTAGTAATTAATATCAAATATGGTGTCATTTTTGTCGCGTTAACTCAACTTGCTCTTAATAATAGCATTATCAATATCATAATCGGCGAAGTCAAAAGTCATCATAGAAAAATAACAATTGAACAATAGTAACTATGAAGTCTACACGTAATGGGGCTTATCGTTATACTCGTAAAGTATCCGTATATTGGTTGTATCGATTAAAATACCTAATATATAGCCGTATCTAACAGTTTCTTCACCTCGTTTCAATTTTACATACTAATTAGTTGATCAAGAGCTAAGAAAACTGTTTAAGTACATAACCTATGCTTGGGATTATATATATATAGCTAGCAGACCTGCCGGTTATGCTTATGTTGTAGAGTAGTTTAGCAAAGGTATTTTGACAGCGTGACATAACGTTTAGCTTTACCTACATGCGTTTGTCTCCTTGTCCTACTTTGGATGCACCCAAACATCCGTTCGAACAATTAAAAGAAACGGATTTTATTCAAAATTAGATTTTAATAATGTTGATTCTAATGTATGCAAAGTGAGTAAAAAATTGGGACGTTCACCCCTCAACCGAGGGAACCCCTAGCAAGCTGTCAGTTTGTGACGAACTCGCCTGCGTACCATTGTCGCCGACTCAAACAATTATGCACCACAATGGAACAATACCCACCTCGCAAGAAAGACAAGTTTCTGTAATAATGTAACTAGTGATTGACGCTTTCTCCCATCTCTCGGGAGTTAGTTAGTCACATTATCTAGGATGCTAATTCGGTTAATTGTTAGAAACTGAAGTATTCACAAGCGATTGCTAACTGCCGAATTGTACAGTGTTACCTATTCCTTTGTGTATTTGTCGAGTAGCAGTGGCCAGTAGCCACCGGACTACGAAAACGCAAATACTCGTAGGGACGGAGTGGTTTGCACTTTGCACCTGCCTATAGTGTTCGTCATTAGGTAAATTTTAAGCATAATTTAGAAAAGAGTATTAAATACCATCTGGTGCAGCCGGAAGGATTTTTCCTACAAACAAAATACATACAATTCGGATTAAAAAGCAGAAAGTTATATACGTTGGTATAAAGGGGTAAGTTATATGAAAATATAACAAAAAGAAACATGCATTTAATTATTTTTTATAACATTCATTTTCATAGGTGCTGATTCCACAAGAGGTCATCATGTAGGTATAGGTTTTATCTCAACCTGAATTACACGATACTTATGGATAGTTTGGAAATGGAGTTTAAGTACTCTTCTAATATTATAAATGCGAAAGTGTGTGTGTTTGTATGTTTGTCCTTCTTTCACGTCGCAACGGAGCGTCGTATAGATGTGATTTTTTGTATGGAGATAGTTTAGAAGCTGGAGAGTGACATAGGCTACTTTTTCCAGCGGGATAACATCTAATTCCCACGGAAAAATTCAATATGTTACATTTTCCTATAACCACGCGGGTGAAGCCGCGGGCATCAGCTAGTTAGTCAATAAAGTAAAGAGTAAAACATACGTTTCATTGAACGAAATAAATATCGCCAACATTATTTGAAACTAGTATTCGTCTATAGTGACCTCTATCGGATATAAACAGAAATTAGCAAGAACATTGCCCATTTACAAGTGTTACACATTACTTGATTCCAAGTTCTTGCTATAGATGGCATTGAAGTCCCATATTAAGAGCCATCTATGCTACACTTTGAGAACTACGGATGAGCTTTCCCTGCGCCCTTTAAAAAAGCTCTCGCGGTTTTCATCCCCCTTGGTAAAGTTAACAATGCCCTTCTCATTGGCAAAGTTTTTTAAAGAGGCGTGGCGAGGCGAGGGGGTGGCAGAGGAACGGCCCATATTTATACATATGGACATAATAAATACTTACTCGTAATAGTAGCCGAGGAAATATAAATGAATGGAAAATATTTACACATTTTGGTTTAAAACTTGAAGCCACATATATACTCCTACAGGAATGAAATATAACATTACATATTTATTGACAAATATTGCGGTACTTTACTACACCGTACCAAAAATACAACAATTAGGTAAAAAGCAATAGAAACGAATGTTACGGCACATGTATGACATACGGCACAAAACACCAGCAGCTCGTTTTTATGCCAATAGCTTTTGGTACCTACATATTGAGCTTAGGATAATTATATAATTATGTTCCTTCGAACCGGATTTTATTAAAGAAGAATAATAACAGAAAATGTCTTTTGGTAGAGAATAAAAAACTGGTATACTTTCAAACCTATTACATTTTTATCCACAAATACTTTAAAGGGTTTTTGGTATATACATATTTAGTTATGTTACGTGCTACATTTAAATTTTTTCGCATTATCTTCTGTTATCGCACTATTTCTTAATTTTAATAGCACACTAGAAAACATTTCGTCACTAGTTACTTCTAAGTTATTTCTAATAAGAATATACTTGCTTATCCTCTAATTGTCTTATTAGTATCTTATTGAATTTGTTTAGATCGTAGCAAGTGGAAGTTTACAATGTCTGTCTACTCCCCTGGAACACACATATCACATATTGAGATATGCATCTGGACTGTAGCTCGTGATGAAGAATTATTCTTGTCTTCTTACATACGTACACTCGAAAAACATAACCCTTCAAAGACAGTCAAGTAAAAACTTAAGAAAGCTGCTTACACTGAAAAAAAAATATATCTGTGTGTCTTTTTTGCACATTTAAACTAAGTTATATTTCAGTAACAATTCATACTTTTACGAGGTTTAAATAACTGAAAAAAAAAAACAGTTAGGGGCCATTAGTTATTTCAACTGATTAAACAGTTAACGTAAGTCATTGGTCAGTAATAACAACGTATCATAAACAGTAAGTTTAACTTTTCACTCAGTAAATGCTATTTTACTGCGAAAACAGTTACTTTTAAGTTCCAAAAATGTTATGTTTACTGTAACGTTGCATATAAATAAATGATGAGTAAACATTACGTTTCGTTACAGTTACTTTAATGTTTCATACAGTTACAGTATATTTAACTTTACTTTACCTGTTTGAAACATTTCCTTCCTAATTATTTCAAGCAAGTAAAAATAACCTATAGCCACTCATACGTGACCAAAAGGAATAATGTAGAGAATAAAAGGATAATTTTAAATATTGACTAGAATAAAATCGTACAGGTTTCTTTAGTCGACACGGCCTACCTCAAAACGCGAAATCTTAGCTAACTTTGCAACCTTATTCTATCGAGGCAAATTAATTTTTATTGGGCCCCACAGAACATCTTAATATGCCAATGCAGCTACACTTCGGACACATATTCAGGTCTAATTTCAAGGCAGCAAGGCCTAATGGCAAGGCAGGCGTTGCGCAGCCCCGACGTGTTTGGTGCATGCTGAATCGAATAAGGATGGGAGTTGAGAACTATGCTTAGGTACTTATGACACAAACGGAACTGGTGCGACTCACCGGTATGGAACGGTGTAGAGTTCCAGAGTAGACACGGTATTTGACTGCAACCTAACCAAATACAACTGGCAAGTGGAGGATTTCACAACTTTAACCGAAGTTGCGGTAGCGTACTTGAAAATTGTAAATGTTTAAAGATAAAAAAAGAAAGCCATACGATAACTGAATTAATATAGCAAAAGAAAGCTGTATTTTTTGTTTAATAAAATACAAACTTCCAAGGCCCATTCTACCCTCTTGTGATTTTAAATAAACTATACCTCACACATTTTACTGTTTCTTTAAATTTCCAGTAGGTATGTGGAATTTTACTACTCAGTGAGTCACTAAGAAACTTGAAAATTATTGATTCTTATAAAGAAAATGTCTCCTCACATTTAATAAGTTACCGCTTACTTACAACTACTTATTATTCTGAGAAAAGCGTAAATCCACAAATTTCAATTCCATATAAAATAAGAAAATAAGTACGTAAAATACTCAGATAGATTTCGTCTCTATTAGCACTCGCCGGCCGTCATCACGGCATCTAGCGAAATAGCCAAGAAACATTCCTGTGGTAAATTCATAAAAAAGTAAAGTAACTATTATAAAAGAAATCGGTTCTGGCGCTTCGCCGCCGCGCGCCGTAGGATCGCAGTTCTTCCTAACACTCCTACTCGCTTCGCTCGTCATAGTACCTACACCGACCTGCCTTAGTAGAATAGGTAGGTAGTCCGATTTCCAGCGGTAGTAGTAGTCCAGTTGTAGGCTTAGAGCATAATAGATCATTATCAGAATATAACCAAAAGCTGATATACCAAAAGTGCATTATATCCTTTAACGACCAATACATATAAAAAGCCTAGCCTGCATAAAAAGTATTTATTTTTTAATGTTGTTAAATGATGTAGGTACTTGTCAAACAATGCATTAATCAAACTTTTTTTTTATCGTGTGTTATTTTGTCAAATAATGATTTTAATAAATGATGACTTTGTCAAGTAACGTTATATAATATGAAAATTCGTCAGATAAAAATTTGACATATAAAACGACGAATTATTGAAACAAGATTGTATCAAACGTAAATAGTTTGTCAAAGGATCATATGGCAAACTTTTTTTTACAATGCGTACCGCAAAAAACAAGTTAGGATCCCATTGGAATCCAAAATGTATGTCTCAGATTGACTCCCAGTTGGAATAGGTAAACCATTTTCCCTTCTCTAATGCAAAAAAGGGCTATAGTGTGCTCTGTTACACGCATAAGAAACATTGAGCACACATTCGTTTTTCATACAAAACTTTAAAATATAATATGAAGTCGTATATCTACCGGAAAAAGACATATTTATGGACATTAAGGGAAGTTCCGTGAAAAAATTTACGATCAATCCTTTATTGTAAAACCCGACTTTTTCTAGCATCAGTTTTCACACGCAAATAGCTATTTCACAATGATACCTATTATTGATTTGCACACGTTCAAACACTTATTATACTTGACATATTATTCATGTATTTTTAAATTGAAAAATAAGAGTAATCCTTTTGGCCCAGGCTGCAAGTAGAGTATAGAAGTTATTTTATATATTTGCGGCCACTTTTCACTGTATTAGGGCAGCCAATAAATATGCTATCAGCCTATCACAAATATTTTACACTGTATAATTGACAGTAATTGACGGCCACTGGGGCACATTTCGGGTCGAGATTGAATTGGCATTTTATCGGCTCATACTGTCCTTAGGTTAGGTATAACCTAGGTAAATGTGAGTGTATAAATTGTATAATATGCCTACTTTTCGTAATGATAATCTGAGAGTTTTGTTCCTAGTTTTCAGGGGAAATCTGGGTAATATGATTTAATTACTGCCACTAAAAACTCCATGTCAGCCGATATCTATGATGTGTCATTGAAAGAGACCTAGAATCTCAGGGTGAACGCGGAGAGCTATCCTCATACCTAGCGGCAGGTTCGTTCTGGGCCTTCGGTGCCTCCTATAGAGTACTTAGCAAAGTGGTGTGGCCCCACAAAGAACATTGGCGACCCTGATGACTTCCTTGCCGCCTTTGACTATAGGCAGAGGATCATGATGGAGACTTCCTAGAACGGCCAGAACTTCTTGCCTATACATGATTTGATTCCAGTGTAACTTACAGTTGCCGTTATACCGCGCGCCGTTGACGACGCCCTTAGCGACCGACGCTGGCGCCGGCAGTTTTCCCGCATCGGCGCCATGCTGCGTCGCCCACGCCGCCGCCGCCGCCGCGGCCGCGGCCGCCGCTGCGCAGACGCTGCAGTCTGTAAAACGACAGATTAAAGGATAAATACGGAGTTAGGAGGATATTATATATTATAAGGACAAATCCATCATTATTAATAAATTTGGATGCATCTTTATTATTTTAGCTCAATACAAGAAGACGCGGTCTATACCGACCTACATTGTGGTCAAAACACTCAAGAACAATGTAGACGAGTATACTTTGTATGTTTTTGTACAGCATTCAATCAGAAAGAGTACGGCACATTCTCGCGTATTGAACGATCTATGAGTATAAGCTTAGTTGCTTGGTTAATTTATATTTTGTTTATTTATTTAATCTTTTAGGCACAAGACACGGACCTAATGCCTTATACCATTATCTTCGAGTCAATCAGAAACGTGAAAAGAGATATAAAAATCTTTAATCCAATGACAAAAATCTTTCTTCGTTTATCCTTGAAATAAACATATTATTTCTGTTCACTATTGATTTAAATAAAAATAACAAGAATACAGGCACACAGTAAGTAGGCATACTGGCATAATTAAGTATATTAATATGTTCAAATCTGATGTTTTTTTTTCTAATTTGGATTATCGTTCGGTTTTAAACCTATGGCCTAAGAAGCTGCAGCTAATAATTAATACGGTTATTTTATTAATTATTACCTGCACAAGACTTACTTTACAAATAGCTAGGGATGTTATTGTAATAGTTTGTTGCAACCTTCAATAACTGACGTAGAAGTAATTAATTAGTTAAGTTGATAAATTGCTATTATTTTATTACTAAGATTAGAAAAAAATCAAAAACAATTGCTGTGTGTTTAATTATACACTAAGAAAATCGATTTATTGAAGAACCAACCTATGAAAATTCGGTACTATTTTATAAAGTGCATCATATTTATTTTCCTGCAAATTCGCTGCTTTCAAACGTTTCCTTTCTTAAATATGGACAATGTACCTACATAGTGCCTTGAGTTACTTCTACCTAACCGAGTACCTATTCTTGTAGTCATCAAAACAGGAATGAACATACTCTATCTTTATCATTCATAAAAGACTTTATGTATCCGTTAATCCATCAACTAGTAAACAAATTAGCCAAAATATTAGATCGAAATCGTTGAACCACAATCATAAAATTGCAAATTTCGCTGTAGGTATTTCGCTCACCCTTCATGTACTCGGACGCCCCTCAGCACTGCTCTACCCAGGCGTGTCACACACACTGTTCAAAAACATCGATACTTTGCCATTTTTATCGCACTAAACACAATGCTATAAAAATACTACAATAACACTTGCTGACACCCTTCGACTGACGTCGTCAAAAAAACACGCGCCGGTATTTTTTATTCACTTGTTTCTTTACTTTTCTTTTAGATGTTGTGGTAGTGTCACTGGTTAAATTTTTATTACCTATTTATACATTTACAAAGTTTGCTAAATGCATAGTGGGAGAAGCGGCTCGTTGAAAGATTGGCACGGGACTGCGTGGTACGTTTTGCGTGGATGGGGTGCGCGCGTGGGGGAGAATTCGCTAGTATATAAGTATTGGTACGGTTTGCGATGCCCATGTACTTCATATCTTTTTACATACTGCTTAGTTTCTGTGAAATCTATATTATTAACATTTTCGTTTCAATATTTCAGTTGGCAAATACCGTGGATATTAAATCGATAATCCAGCCAACTGTATAACCTAAGAATGTAGGTAGGTACATAACCTAACATTCATTGTTCGCATTGCCAATTTTTTATGGCTACAAATTTGAATCATACGTCTTAAATTAATGGCATATTAATTTATCGGAAATGTGATTTATCCGATGATTTTTTATAAATAGATACCTGTTTTGTTTGCCTAAGCCGATGTAGTTGCTATTAAGTGTGAACCTAAATGACCTTTGAGATCTCAGAACAGCATAAAAAAAGTAAAATAAAGTTTAAATCAAAAGAATAAAGGAAACTAGTGTGAAAGGCGTTTTACGTTTTTTTGTTTCCGTAAATAGTGTACAAATATAAGTATATTGCAAAACAACACATTTTTGGTAAATTTATTGACTGAAATCAGTGGTATTCCATTGTTGGGTTCTACTTTTCCCACAGTATTTTAATAATGTTTACTCCACGTCCTACTAACTGAACATACGAGTATCTGGGACACTAGAGACTATTATCTTAGGTATTTTCGCATATCCCAAACATTAGCATTTTTTTTTTGTCTTCTTGTTCACCGTAAGTGAGTCCCATTTTATCGGATAGATTAACAAATCAAACAAAGATGCGGTGCTAAGTGCGGACGCCATGTTGGATCTCGCGCACGCGCAGCCGGCCCGCACATCTGCTGGTCAGCGCGGACACAATGCCCGCACGTTTGACACCATGAGTTTGGGAAAATGCGGACATTTAGGCTATTTGACGGTAGAATTATTAGTTATTAAAATTTAACCCAAATATGCCTTACCCTTACCCTTGATTCGGAAATGATATAATAAAAATAAAATAATAATAATAAATATTAGGGGACAATCTTACACAAATCGACCTAGTCCCATAGTAAGCTCATTAAGGCTTGTGTTATGGGTACTAGACGACGATATATATAATAGATATAAATACTTAAATACATAGAAAACTTCCATGACTCAGAAACAAATATTCATGCTCATCACACAAATATTTGCCCTTACCGGGATTCGAACCCAGGACCTTCAGCTTCGTAGGCAGCGTCACTACCCACTAGGCTAACCGGTCGTCAAACAAAACTTCGTATATGTACCGTCATATGACCAGAACCGTATTAATATGTAACTATAAGGGCTGTTCATCGTTTTCGAAACAAGGGCAAATGAGATACCAAAAACTAGCATAGTTCTAGAACTATATACTTAACCCATATATGCCTAGGCATATATGGGTTAAGTCAAGTTCAAAACTGTGTCAATTCCCGTCGAAAAACATTATACAGCTAAGCAAAAGTTAAGGGTAATGAAGTATTAAGAAACATTTAAAAACCAAAAAAACCATTAAATTACATTGTCATTATTAAATTGTCTGGGTTAATATAAATAACGCTAGTTAGGTACCTAGTACTAGATTTCAATTGTCTTAATGTTAATCTCTGATTTTTGGCGAAGAATATACTGTCAGATGAAAAAGTGAAAGTGATAGCAATAAACAGCCGATTTACGTCCCCAGGCCGCTCGACACAAGTCGGTCCGCCATACAAACGTAGTTTGGCATAAATTTTAAAACGGCTTTCTGGAATAACATGAAACTTTGTAAACGGAATGCGATCCGCCATATCTAGGTCGCAAAACTAATTTATGTTGCCAGGAATAATAACAAAAAAAAATCTCCGAAAAACGTTGTCTTGGGGATAGAGGAGAGGGATAAAATAATGCCAACATCATCATCAGTCCTGTGCCACTGCCTTGGTGCCCTAACCATACCCAGATATTACAATAAGTAATGCCTTCGTATCTCTAATAACTCTTTTGACCGCACTTTGGCTATTATCATAAAGAACTTTAATGTTGCACTTTCTCAAGAACCTGTCCTGCTCCCCGCGAAATAGGTGGTCACTCTACTCTCGCACAACGTTGCACCCTGCAAGTTGCCTACCCCAATGGTGGTAAATTGGACTATTTTTTGCAGTTTGCCAAAAACTAATGTCACGGGACTGATGTTATTATTCCAGAAACAAATGAAATATAATTTAAGTTCTGATTCGCAACCTAACCAGAAACTAAATAATTCTATAATTAGTATATATAGTAAATAGAATACATCTACAAGGCAATATATAAATATTTTACAGGTTTCATATTGCTGATGTTTTTGGAAAACCAAAAGACAAAATAGGTGATTACATTCATCGTGATTCGATTTAAGTTCACCACGCATGAAAAAACATAAAAGTTGGATGCACCCAAATCAATCCATAAAACATACAAAATAACCATTAAAACAGCGATAAGGTTTCATGAAATATTTACTTTTAATAAGCGCTCGGATCAAAGGTCCCTATTATTTGGCAAATAGGGGATTTCTGGGACAAAAAACGTGAAAAAAAAGTGATGAATAAAAACTGAGAGTGGTCATAAAAAATGGAGATCAGAAGCGTGGCAGTGCACGGGTGGACATGTGGACAATGGGCATCGGCACTGGGGAACGGACATTGAGTACTTTGGACAGGACTAATTTGCGGACGGTGATTTGATTGACGTGAAATAATAATGTTGGCAAATTTATGAATACTGCAGTTACAAAATCATGCCCACATACAAGATAATCTCTCTTCTCCTTATTTAAGAGCTAAGCTCTTGTCGGTGTAGCTCTAAGTAGGCCCTCCATCTACTCCGATCCCAGGCAACCTCTTTCACATCTCCATACAAGATAATAATTGCCTAAAAATAACTTCATACGGATATCAATTTATTAGGGAAATACTAATTAACTGATTTATGTTTTGTTTTAGTTTTTGGGAGTTTGAGTGATTTTTCTAAAAAAAATCTAAACAAGAACTACGCACAAAGTTTCGACTTCGACTAATATCATTCATTCATTGCGTAAAATTAACTTTCATGATTAGTTTGGGCCTATGTCGATTTGTGGATTGTCCCGTAATATTTATTTATTTAATTAGTAAAAAGCATGTCGGACTGTGACAAACTTGTATATATTTTCATAAGGCTTTTAAAATAGGCGGTCCTGCAAAAGAAAACAACTATTATAGGATTATCTTTGAACTTAGCTGGAACCTTTTCCGCTTCTAAACCATAGTAAGTATTTATAGATTTGAATTTATTTTAATTAAATTGGCTACAGCTCACTACAGGCTCACGCAGAAGCAGTTCTGCTGTGCCACCTACAAAACTAATTGAGTTGGCAGATTCGTCGCCATGCCTTAAGGCCTCCACACACCGAAAGCGGGTCGTGCGCGGCGCGGGTCTGGCGGTATCTCTTTCGCACAGTAGCGCGGCGTCTCTATCGCACAGCACACTGTGTGATAGAGATAGTGTGTGATAGCGATAGCGACCCGCGCCGCGCACGACCCGCGTTCGGTGTGTGGAGGCCTTACATTTTCGCGTCAGCTGCTCCTAATTATGTTTATTTTATTTGTCATCAACTCATCAGCCACCAGTGACCGAATCTTGGCGCAAGTCGTCGATTCCTCAGGGATATCAGAATCACCTTAGGCACTTCATTAGTTGTTATTTCAACGGAATCATATCAGAATCTGTGACGTACTTTTACAGTTTTATGTACGAGTTCCATAAGCCATCTGTGGTCTTCATCATCAGTTCCACTTCACCAAATTTGTGATTTCCGGCTGTAAATACAATAGAAAATAACGAAATTACTACATGCGTGCCTAATATATTTGAAGAGTTCTCTTCGATTCATCATGGTTCCCATGATCCAAATGTTTTTATGACATGGGACCGATCTGGAAGCATATACTTTCAATTTAAAAAAAAAATGTACGAATCGGTTCATAAACAACGGAGTTCTGAGTTACTCATTAAAAATAATAATGATGAAAAAATACAACCGAATGGAGCCTCCTCCTTTTTTTAGGGTACGGAACCATAACGGAAAGTGTAAAACAGGACCCTATTACTAAGTCTCCGCTGTCCGTCCGTCTGTCTGTCTGTATGTCTGTCTGTTCGTCTGCCACCAGGCTTTATCTCATGAACCGTGATAGTTAGACAGTTGAAATTTTCACATATGATGTATTTCTGTTGCCGCTATAACAACAAATACTAAAAAACAGAATGAAATAAATATTTCAGGAGGCTCCCATACAACAAACGTGATTTTTTTGCCGTTTTTATAGACTGGTACGGAACCCTTCGCGCGCGAGTCCGACTCGCACTTAGCCGGTTTTTTGAAGTCGGTTAAAAAAGGGACAAAACTAAGGCAATCACTTTGTGAATTTATTTTGGCAAAATTCAGATAGCAATTTACGACCAACGGTCATGTCAATCAATCACGATAAGGGCAAATCCATGGAACTGACCCCTCGGTGACCAGCTATAAAAAATGTAAAGCTCGTGCACAATGGGACAAAAAACGCAATATCAAAAATACGGACAAAACCCTTATTAACGGGAAGGCTATTCATGACCCTTATTCATCCCCTCGTGCCAATTTAAAAAAATCTTGATTTACGTGGATTAATTATTAGCTATGTACGCCAATTTTTTTGGCTTGACGCATGCATGACAAACATGTTTTTTAATAAATGAATTATTATTATCACGTATGTCTTCATGTTTGACTTCTAACCTTTGGAAGGCATACGTGGGTCCGAAGCCAACAGCGCAGAGGTCCTTTAAGACAACGATAATCTAAAGCGAGGGATACACATGGCGGATATCTCCGAGCGCACAACATGATACACCCGGTGATGGTCCCCACCAACTGCAAAGACTAATGCATTGCAGCACTATGACTGCGATGGAAATTAAGGTCATGGGTTGAATGTTGGATGGACTGGATAATGGGTTATGGAAGGAGCCTAGCGGACACCTGCCGTGACAAACAGTCTCAGAATTGTATAAAGGCAGGCTGTGACTCGCCAGCTCTGGCCGGCTAAGGCAAACACAGACGTATATAGGACATACATATCTCACATCATGTCACATATTTATCTCCTATCATCATCATCACACATAATATCTGAAATAATATCAAAAGAAACAACACGAGTGAACATATTAGTAGTTGAAAAGTTATGTATTTAATTGATATCTTCCAGAGTACGACGAAACCAAAATCAAATAAAATGTTTACGGTGCAAGTAGGCTCCTTCTATATACGGCCTTAACTCTACTGCATTTTAGAACGTACGAGTAATTACGTATAGGGTACAGAGCCACATGTTTTTTTTTTTTTTTATATCCCTCTGAATCTCTATTGTTGACGAATAGAGACGTTACAGATAAGTACCGCGATCCCTGCAAAAGGATCTAAAATATTGTTATAAATGTAAATCTGTACATTTACATGTGTATGTGTGGTTGCAGAAAGCCAACAGGACACGGAAAACAATATGTGTATAGTAATCCTCATGGAAGGGGAAGCGGGGAAGAGGAAGACCTAGAATAAACTACATAGAGCAGCTCAAAAAAAGAGTTGATGTTAGGTCGTATCAAGATGTCAAAGAGGTTGCCTGGGATCGGAGTAAATGGAGCGCCTACTTTGAGCTACACCGACAAGAGCTTAGCTCTTAAATAAGCAGCAGAAGAAGAAGAATCCTCATGGAGCAACACAAAGTTAAGACTACACAGACATAATTATAAAACAATAAAATAAGGCAACAACAGGCGGCTTATTGCAAAAAAGCGTTTCAGTCAATTTTAGACAGCTGAAACTAGGTAAACAAAGTATATAGATAAATAATCACCATGGCTGCTTAAACTAAATGTTTTTAGAAGTACAGCTTGGCAAAGAATCTAGAAACGGAACAAATTTGTTTCGATTGGTAACTTCGTTAAACTTGTCACGCTAACTAGTAGACGAAGTAGTTATTTTACCGTATTTATTAAATTTCACGGATTTATTAGCATTCATAAGCCACAAAAATTATATACCATGACCAAGACAATGCGCGGTTCCGCTCGGAAAGTAATTTATAGTGTACAGGGTGTAATCGTCCAGTGTAGCCAGGCGATTATTCCGTAAATATAACAGATATCAGAAAAAAATAACTGATATCGTAAGTACGTTACCTAATAAGTAAAATCACATTAATACCGTTTTAAAAAAATAATTAGAATTATCCAAAATATTAAGTTTAAACGCTCCCATACATTTAGTACGACGTTCGTTGAGTTGAGAGGCTGTAATTTTACTAATTTCCCTACTGTAAAAGATGCTAATATTTATGATTCACTATTTACACAATTCAATTATAATAATGAAATAAAAATATCATTTCATGAAATAAAAATATCCAATGTTAATTTTTTAAGGAAGTTTTTTTTTTTGTTTACAGCTGTTACTCTAAGTGACGCTCTTGTAGTGCGATACATTGACGGGCCCTCTTCATTGTTACTAAATGCACTTTTCTTACAATTTACGGCGTAATTAAAGCAATGGCTTGGCGTACACGATTCTTTAGCTCTACTAGGTTGTGTATTAGCTCATCGTACACGTAATCTTTTATGAATCCTTAAAAGAAAAAAACACTGGGAGTGAGATTCCATATATGGGAACGTTTCAACTTAATATTTTGGATATTTCTAGTTTTATTTTCAAAAAAATATTGATGTGATTTTACTCATTGGGTAACGTAACGTACTTTCGATATCAGTTTAAAGTTTTCTGATATCTGTTATATTTACGGAATAATCGCCTGGCTTACACCCTGTATACAAGCGATGTCTTTGATATTCCAAGCCGGAATCATTTTGACGGAATTGGAAAATGTTTATATAGATGAACTGCTGGAATGGCGGGTTTTTAAAAATGTTTAGACTACTAATAATAATAAGTGTTAAATTATGAATGATTCTATACATTTTATTTATCCCTAACGCTACAATTATAGTAAATTGATAATTCGATCATCTTGTTTACATAGTGCATTTTAGAGGTTATGTTTACACAAAACCAACTTGGTACTTGGAGAAATTGTATATAGTATTATTTAATAAAATTGGTAATTGGTTGTATTTTAATTACTAGCACTCTGTCTACATAAATATTATATAGACGTAATGTTTATGGGTTTGTATGTATGTCTACATCAATACAGTAGAATTATTTGGGGTTTACCACTGACAGATAGTTTGCCTTCGTTTAATTTTCAACTTTAACCTCATACAAATTAAGTAGGTAGTTATTTCTAAATCGGTAGACGAGGGTAACAGTATTCTGAAAATTGCTTTATTTGTATGACATTAAAGTTGAAAATTAAATGAAGGCAAACTATCTGTCAGTGGTTAACTAACAGTAATCGTACTGTATGTATTTTATTGTATTTTTTCTAAATTAGGAACCAAATGAAAATAATGTCCTAGTAAAAAGGGGAGTATCAATATCTCTGGGTTGTAGGTAGGTACTATTCGTGTTGCCATATTAGCAATAGTGGCGCCCCTATTATTTTCTCCATTTTTGCCCAGACTATACTACTGTCAAGAGGACAAATAACTTTAAATTATCGCAGAACTACTTATTAACTTGACAATACTATCGTGTGAACGCATGTCGAGTTAATACACAATTTATGCGAGACTTGACCTCTTTACTCAAAATCGCGCCAATTATCAATATCGCGTAAATATTGAGTGTAAAAACTGTGCGAGAAACTTAAATGGTCTACATTGAAGCGCACATTTCTCCCGCGCCTGCGCGCTGCACCCGAAGGGCGTTTGCACCCACGACAAAACTGTCACATTCGTCACACAATACATTTCAATCTCGCTGCTGACGTTTACATACGCGCCCACATTCGAATGAATATCGCCAATAACAAGCGAATTTTTGACAAAACAGTGACAAGTTTAGTCAGCGTGAGTGTTTGGATTTCAATGTTTGACTAGCACTTGGGGCTGAAGAGGATGATTAGAAGTTCATGAGACGGGGTTTGTTAGGTAAATATGTTCAAAATTGACGTAGCAAATAATGATGTACCGAATATATCGTTTTTGTAAAAGCATTGTTCAGTAACTTATATTGTAATAAAAATGGACTTTTCCAGTTTATTTTTTAACTCTTAATTTAGGAGCAGCTTTAGTTTTTGATGCTTTCTTCACATATGATTTTGTAATTGTGGGTTTCTTCTATTGGTTGCTATGAAATCCAATTCCAGTGGTAGAATTTTATTATTGATCCAAGTTGTTGTTGGTGACAAGTTTTATATAGAACTCGTGATGATGTCTTGTATTTTTATAGGACAAGGTAAATTGTATGACTCATATATCATCGCTGACTTTTTATTAACCCTCAACGCAAAAGAAGGGTATTATAATAAGTTGGATGTGTCTGTGTGCCTGTCAGTAGGTCGCAGGTCCTAAACGAAGGAACCGATTTTAATGCGGTTCTTTTAGTCCGAAAGCTGACGTGATCAAGATGGTTCCTACGTTTTAACAAAATCGGAAATGAATAAGTCGGGGGTTTTTCAACTTTTCTAAGTTGTTAATTTTAAAGTTAGTAGATTAAATCTCAACATATAATTTGTTTAGAAATAAATCGTATGCGCACGCATGGTTGAAATACAAAAAGCCATTGAATGATAACAGTGAAACAATAACATTTCCAATTCTATCCACTAAATGAGCGTAAACTTCGGATCCAAGTTCACGCCAATGTAGTTAAAACGGTACCTACAGAAATGATTGATCGAACTTATAATTGTGAACAGTTTCGCTTACTCTCATCATACCCCGTATTGTAAGGTCTGGAGCCGGCTGGGAGAGAAGGGCGCGTACCCTCATGGGGCGCGCGCCCCTATTGGCCAAACGGGAGGGACGCTGCGCGACGCCAGGGACCCGCGAAACCGCGCAGCCAATCAATTCGCCCTTTTTTAAATAAAGAACGCTAAATAATAAAAAACGTGGTCGTTTTTTTATGTGGCCAGTACCCCTGTGTAAAGATAATGATGCAAAACTAAAGAGGCGGTGTACTTATATGTACATTAGGTATATGTATTGATTGTCACGTGTTGTTGACTACCACTATCAAAAAGGTTAGCACTTTATAAACTAGCAGTTCATAAGCAAAATCGCGTTGGGAAAATTGTTCAAAACATAATTACAAATGGATAATGAAATCAGTATTGGATTATTCAAATTTTGAGCTCTCTCGAGATACTTGAGACTTGAGAGTCATACCTGTCTTGTAATCGTTTGTAATTTAAATAGGAAAATATAATGTGATACATGTGATCTCGAAAATAAGTAGATAGCATTGAGCCATAGAGTTCGTTCAGGTTTAGGTATCAGTAAGTTCTAATAAGAATAAATAGCTTCAATATATATATTTTTTATTTGCCTATGCCAAATCTTGGGATTAGGTGTCAAAGCGGACCCCGGGCTCCTTTAGGGGCATTACCGGGAATAACGCTAGGAGGATGATGAATATTTTCGTTTGCAACTTTGTGACAGAAAAAATCCTGTCACAAAGCTGCAAACGAATTCAAACAAACCTTTTCATAAATAGTTGCCTATACTAAGTTTATGCAACAATAGGGAACATTTATGTTGATGGGTCTTTCGATCCAATAAGAAAGTGTAGATGTAAATAGATACATCAGCGAAATGTCCCTGTAATGTAACACGGTAGTTCTAGCTCCTCACGGTTATCACAAGGCACGCAAGCTGTGATAGGGTATCCGTCTCATTCTAATTAGAACACTTAGAAAGAGACAGATATAGTCCATCTCGCCGCGACACAGTTCGCGCGCCGTCTCGTGATAACCGTGCTGGAACAAAAAAAAAAGTGATGATCTGATGATGATTTTACATGTTTTTGTAAATAATATTTAGGTTATATTATACCTTTTTTTAATGTTGGCACTACCATCTTCCTAGCATTATTCCCGGTTGTGCCCTAGAGGAGCTCGGGCTCCACTCTCACACCTAATCCCAAGTTTTGGCTAAGCAGGAGTAGTTTTACGAAAGCGACTACCATCTGATCTGACCCAGAGGGAAAAACTAGACCTTATTGGCATTAGACCGGTTTCATCACGATGTTTTCCTTCACCGAAAAGCTAACGGTTAAATATTCCGTACATAAGTTCCGAAAAACTCATTGGTACGAGCCGGGATTCGAACCCACGACCGCCGCTTGACAGCCGCATGCCTAAACCACTAGGCTACCGTAGCTCTTCTTTAATGATCGCACTATGAGCTTTTAATTTTATATTATTAGAGACGAGAGTAAAATATACAGTAAGGGATAACTACGTAATCAAGTACCTAAAAATTGTGTTTTTAGCACCCTAAAACTCTCAAGTTACTCCCATTTTCCACAATTTCATCCCTATTTGGTCATAATACCACCCCATCTAAATAAGAGTATAGGTAAGTGCTAATGAATAAAGGGGGGCCAACAGTTGATCGCATATCCCATATTAAACGTTACAATTATCTGTATCAAAATAAATAAACCGTCTTCAATACATAAATATGATGGGAAATAACTGTAAAATAAATAAAATATGAGTTTTCAAAAGGCCCAGGATGCGCATTCGAAACGTCGATGTAAATAAACTTTTATTCTCCAATATGCTCCAAAATACGTCGTACTGTTAGGTACATGATCACTGATCTCTTCCCTTCCTATATAATATAGGTAGTTACTGACGAGCGAATTTAAAATGTTCAAGACGATCGCAGCGGCCGGGAAGTGTATGAAATGTAATTGCTGTAAGTATTCATTTTTATCTTTTCACAGCATGATTTTACTGAGACAAATCACTGCAAACAGCTAAATTCTCGTATGAACCCTAAACTTGGCAGTGTATCTTTAAATGAACACATTTTTAGACACCTCTTTGGATGTTTTTCTAGAACATTTCTTCGCGTTTTACACAGCGCAACCGAGGCGCACGATTTTTTTTGCCAATTTTAGGGTTTAATGCCAAGCTATTTGTTACAATATTTTTTTATAGTTAGAATGAAAGGTAGGTAATAAGTATGTACTGTTGTCTCATTATGGACCACCACCGCAGGCCGCGCCATTGTGTTTTAGACTTAATACTGTGATTGAATTCGGCGTTTTTTTTATTTAGAGTGTGGTGTGGTGATTAAGATTAATCACACAGATTTATATAAGAGGCGAAGCAGTTTATTATGCGGATAATGAATTTCATTCAAATAAGACATCATAATTTTTAATAATGATATATAGGAATACACCATAATATTTATTATACGCAACATTCTGTTTATAACATTTTTTTTATTTCAATGAATAGACATCTGAATTAATAAAAGACAGATACAGATAGATGAATATTATTGTAATTATCAAAACGAATCATATAGGTATAGTATAGATATACTTTTATTAATCGTGTTTCTAAATCACATTCAGCCATTCATTCATTCGCTGCCATTCTTGCAATGAGTGTTCTGCGTAGCTGTGTGTGTAATCATTCACCTCAACTCTCCTGCCGATACCTATACCCTCGTTAAACACCACTATAAAATCTGTATTTTACCATTTTTATTTATAGTGACACCTAGCGGCACGTATGACAAACTGTTTACCAGCCCTACCTCTATATTCTACAATAGGGCGTGCAATACAATTACAAACAGACCGTGTTGCTCGGTCCGAGTCGTTTTGGTCGCTGCTACGCTATAGACGGGCTACATGATCCACAGAAGCATCACTAGATGGCGCTAGCTAAGCTGTAGTTTTTAGTTTATAACGGCGTTGATGCCTACAATGGTGGAGGAACGGTGTTGCCGACTTTTGTTCGCACATTATGTTTGTTCGTATTTCAATACCTACATGTCTTTCACGGTACTTTCTGTTAAGCAGAGTAAGTCATAATGTTTTCATTTGGCCACAATTGAGGAAGTTACCTAGGTAAAATGGTAAGAGTAATAGATAAAAATACAGGAATCTGCGTGTCCGTGTGGTTAAGATAGAATAATATTCGGACCGACAAAAATGTAGGTACACATCTTAATATCTTAACTACTTATGTGTTGATAAAAACTAAAACCCCTCACGCCCCGCCCGCCCAACGTGTTTTTTGATCGGTATAAACCTACTGTTGAACTTATCATTTTTACCTTATGGTAAAAATGATAAGTTCAACAGTAGGTAGGTGGTATCTTTATAGATGGCGATACAAAATCGTGCGTTCAGGCCTCGGTCGCACCATAAAGAGCTCAAAAACAATCCGGAACAATATGCAAAAAATGGTAGTGATTAAAAAAGTGTGCATTTAAAGATACACTGCCAAGTGTAGGGCTAACCAACCGCACCGTCCTCACGACCGCCCATAAAACGCCAAATGTCAAAATATGCAACGTCATTTAAAAACTAAATTGACATAATATCCCCCATCGCCTTCAGCCGAACCTACACAGCAGGCTTAAATGACTACACACTAATGCACTATGCAGTTGCACCGCATTATCCCGGCAGGGCGAGGGCCGGCTAACGGTCCCGCGTGTTTCGATTTCGTAGAGCATTTCTCCGGCCAGTCCCGTTACTCGCCCGGGAAAGTACTTTTGTTCGAAGCGCGAGCGCTCCATCGCCATGACCGCCGCTCGGGTTCACGCTATTGAGTCTACTTCACTATTGAGAACAACAACGCTATGAAAATTGCCTTTCGAAAATTGTTCTAAACGGATGACCTGAAGTTGAACCTCGAATGTTGCTCGTACGAAAGCCTCTGGAAACTGTTGGTTTTGACATTAAGGAAACTTTTCTTTTTGACATTTTAGGTACATTAAGCTATAAATATGCAATATTCAGGGCCATGCAGAGGAAGTAAACAAGTTATTTATTTAAGTACATGATACTTAATAGGATTATTTTTTTTGTAGTTCTTTGAATGTGCAAATTGGAACAATTTCCTTCAGCCTCACTTAATTCAGCTTCGCTATTCTCGATAAACTTTTTTTGAATGTAAAAATCATGGCAAAGAAATGTCTTGTAAAAATCATGGCTAAGAAATGTCTTGTAAAAATCATGGCTAAGAAATGTCTTGTAAAAATCATGGCTAAGAAATGTCTTGTAAAAATCATGGCTAAGAAATGTCTTGTAAAAATCATGGCTAAGAAATGTCTTGTAAAAATCATGGCTAAGAAATGTCTTGTAAAAATCATGGCTAAGAAATGTCTTGTAAGTGATACACCGAACCATAAGTGCAATGACTCTGTAGTAGTAAAACGTATTACGATTAATCGGAAATAATCGCGGTAACGCAAACAGTATTTCCCATCACAAGAATCAAATACATAAATATAATGTCAAAGTTATTGAAGTCGCTACACAATGTTACGAAAATTCTTTCAAACAATAATCCCCGTGTTGTAATTTCGAAATAAGAGAATGTAGAGGCATGAGATTTTATAAAATGTTATTCATACAGTTGTGCAAGCCGAGGTCGATGACCGCCGTATTTACTTTATAAGCCAACGAAAGTTCGGGCAAACTTCACGGAAGACTCGACGAAAGTGACCACGTGTGTGGTTTTACTTGTTTTGCGCCGTGGTCGAAACTTGAGTCATTTAAAGTGAGTGCGTTTACGGTAGCCACGAGGTTGTTAGTCTAATTAATGTATTCAAAATTTAAAACGATTGTGAAATTAGTTACTAAATTTGTTCTATACGCAAGCATATTCTTGTAATTTTTTCAAGTTTAGTAGAGATATGATAAGTTGAAACAAAAAGCACTTGACAAGTTGGCACAATGTCAATATATTGCAACATACAGGCACTAGAGACTTTAATGAAGAAATTGGCAAGAAAAATCCCTTTATCCATCAATCAATCAATATCATTTATTTGCCAGAATACAGTAGGTATATAATATTAGATGTCAATGAAATTTTCACAGCACATTGTATTCAGCCCACATGCGTATCAAAAAAATAATAATCATAATATCCTATTGCTATCAAAGAACTCATTTACACTATAATCAAAATTGTCCAATAACTAGTCCGTCAATATATGCTTAAAAATATGTCCTTGTCTTAATATTATGTCATTTGGTATATCTACGATTGTATATTTGAATACACACACATGTTATAAATATTTATCTTATATTATTCTTTTTTATTTATTTACAATACAAGATAAAGTACAAATAGCGCACTTAATGGCATTGGGCAAAACAGAAACATTTGGTGCAAGCATTTATATTTAAATGAAAACTTAATCCGATATAAACTTCTATTAAATACATACTGAAATAAACATACACATATACATATTACTACCTTTTGTATCTAGTGAAAAATACTATGCTGACAACTATTCTACGCGCTTTAGTTCATATACGAGGCTGCGAAACATAGATGGTGCTCTATTTAACTTCATAATGTACTTATACATACTCGTACTTCAACTCTCCGTCCGTTTATTTCATCTGAACACCATCAACCTCGCAATACAAGTATTGTGCAATATTTGTAGTAGGTAGCCATTTTCATGTTCAATTAGCGACTAAAAATGTGGACATATCCAAAATCCCTCGAATAGTTTTTGTCAAAAAGCTTCACGATAGGAATATTCCACAGCGACGCCGGGCTAGGCAGCGAGCATTACGCAGTGGGACCAGGGTTGCCAAATGAACTCTGGCTGAAATGCAAAGCCTCGATTGACGTTATTAAAACTATTGATAATATGTCATCGTCATATTTCCCTACCCTAATACCCTCCTAATACTACCCGCTTACAGATTATGGAAAGACATATGTAATTATACCTTATTTTTATCATTTTCATTAAAATAGCAGCTCGAATTCGAGCGTTAGTTCATAATAATTTTAACATTAAGATTAACAACGAATTTAATGACTTTAATCTCACTATGTACGTAGTTTTAATGCATATAGGTAGTAGGTACAACAGTGCAGTACAGTACATGCACAAATTACATTAAAATGTATAGCTACACAAACTGCAAAAATACTTTTACTTGACACAACTAATGAAAGGTAAGCAAAAACAGAATACTTTTATTTTCACGCTCTGAGTCATCAAACGCAAATATCTCGTATCGAATTCAGACCAGGTCAAGAAGTGAACATGACTTGTATCCATAGCCGAGATGTTCCACTAGGAGTACATCTATAATTTAATCTGGGGGCACGGCAGTGCCCCCGCCAAGTCGAGCGAGAAGCAAATACTGCCGTATCATCCTTTACTGGAACCATTTCGCCGCATTTTTAGGCCCCTATTTGAGAACCTCTGGATAAGACCAGAACAAAGAAATTTTCGTCATCCAGTAAGCTATAATCACATACTTAAAATCCAAAATTTCAAGTCTGTAGGTCATTTCGTTCCGAAGTTAAGCGAAAGCAAAGTTTCGCATTTATGACACTCACTCACTCACTCATGATCATCAAAATAGAACTAGTACTTCTCCTAAACTCAGAGAGCTGAAATTTTGTACAGAGTTAGAGTTTAATGGCCACATAAAGGAAAAACTATAATAACTAGGATAATCGAAGATCTGGAGTACCTGGTGACCCTGATTAGAAAACACAAGAGCCCAACCAAACTACTGGGACTGCATTCATAATTCGTATGTATTGATAACACAATAACTTACAAAAAGAAGTGAGATCCCATAAAAAACATTCCATGTAAAAAAGAGGCCAAGTCTCGAAACTCTTCCACCGTAAAAAGTTGTGAGATATTTCGTAGAGCCAAGTCTCAGGCATTCTTTAATCTTTATTTGCTTGCTAAATAAAATTTTGTGACTTGGCAATCACAATACTACATAGCTTTAGGCATGTCCATTAATGCAGGAAAGTTGTGTGATTGCCAAGTTACAGAATTTTATTTAGCAAGCAAATAAAGATTAAAGAATGCCTGAGACTTGGCTCTACGAAATATCTCACAACTTTTTACGGTGGAAGAGTTTCGAGACTTGGCCTCTTTTTTACATGGATTGTTTTTTTATGGGATTTGTTTTGTCTATTATCCTTTGATGCACCTAGTTGTTTTATGAGTTTATTTATTATTTATGTATAATTACACCTAGTTATATTTATCATTTCCTACGTTAGCTACCCACACTCTTTCTACGCCATTATACTAATAGAATAAATACATCCTTTAATAAGATATTTCATGGTTTGATACAAATAGTTTATTTTGCAAGAAAAGGGTTGTTATGGTCTTATTACAAAATATTCAGCACCTCCTTCAACAGCCGTTACACAACAGTTAATTAAATATTCCATCCATTAGTCAAAAGTTATCACGTATGTCGTTATGTCTATTTTATTAAATTCATTCAATTTATAAAATCTATGATCAAGGAGCCATTAGTTGTCTTGCTAAATTTACAATCTGGAATTCTTTAATTGGTCGAGGTAATGTATTATTAGGTGTTCACGCGCATTACATTACAATTTTTCCCGAACCTTGCAGTTTTAACAAGACGGTCACAATCTCTCGTATTGCGTGGATAGTCATTTCTATGTTTTTGGCTCGATCGTGTTTAAACCAACTTCACAATTCGCTGTTAACAGCTCTAGATTACGTCTACAATGTTAATACTCACTATACAACGTGTTAATAAAATAACGCAAAACCTGAAAACAGTTTGTTCAGAATCGAGCATAGAATGCGAAAAAAAAAATTTTTTTTTGACAAGATTTATTTTTTACATTAGTATGGAGTGTTGGCCGACTGGGGCGACCTGCTCCATACAAATGTAAAAAATAAATCGCGTCAAAAAATTTATTTTTTATTTTTTTCGCATTCTACTCTCGATTCTGAACAAACTGTTTTCAGGTTTTGCGTTATTTTATTAACACATTGTATATGTTAAACATGGTTTCATTTACTAGACCAGTGGGTTTCAGACGTAAGGGCCTATTTCATTAAACCATATTGAATTGGAATCGGTTTGTACTTCTTTTTCTTTCTTTTCTTTTTTTTTTCTTTTTTTTTCTTTTTGGTGGTGGTGGTGTTGGTGGTGATTTGACCAGTCACGCAGTAATTCTTCTTAGCGTTAAAGTTAGGTTGGTTGAGGAACATTTTTTTTAATTGCATGCAATGTTGGCTTAACTCAAAAAAAGCATCAAACGTATTCATTTCCTTCGGTGCGAGTTGAAATCGAAGAACATTGCTTTACAACACATTACAATCAGATAATAAATTATTATTTTTTTTTTTTTTTTTTTCTTTATTGAGAAACAAACGGTCATATACAAAAATGTCTACACACTATTCATTGTTTTAGCACCAGACCTATATAGGCTATTCTACGATTTTTGTTAATATATTTTAAAATTGTCGTATAGATTCGATAGTCAACTGGTATTTTTATTTCCTAAAAATAATATCGCTTTATGCAAATAAATAATGATTGAAATTTGAACATTATATATTTGGGCCAAAGAGGCAGCCGCCATTATCGTGACCTCATAACTGCAATAACAAAGCACAGACTACTAAGAAGTTATGGGCAGAAACATATAAACGTCAAATGTGCATGTACTTCTAATCTATGCCTTCTGATAGTTCTGATTTTTCATGGATTTTTGAAACTAAAAATGAGCTTTCATACTCGTTATCGGGAATATACAATATTATATTGTTCTAATATAGTTTCAGAAAATGAAACAGAATATACTTAAAAAGCTGTTTTGATATTTCTGCATTCAGCAGAAAAGAAATCTGTATTATACGCAAAGAACTTTGCAATAATTACTGCGTCTATTTTCGGTAGATTTGTTTTGTCAGCTTTTACAAATCCAACCTCCATCGTAGATGGCGGTAAATAGCGTACCTAAGTCCAAATAAAAACAATTTGAATCCACAATAGGAGATAAATATTTTTTTACTTTTTGTTGTTGTTTACACTTGTTTTTGTATTTATTTGCTGTTCTGACGTCACTCACAGAAGACAAAATGGCGGGCAGCGTTTTCGGTCACGTGACATACAGATAATAAAACTACGATTTTAATTTTGAAATAAAATTATATTTCTTATGTTTTTATAACAAAATGGTATTATATTCGTATTTTCTAAAGTAAAACTATATAAATAACATACTTTTATAATTTTATTGTGATAGACGAAAATAGCCTATTATTTATTACACTAATGCTAAATAGACAAAAAAAAAAGATGTGGAGTCCAATAGAATAAACATGCCTTTTGTAATTAAACCGGTGTTTACTTTGGTGTTGCATTGTACACGAACCTTAGTTGGTTGTTGGCAGTGGTAACCCTGGCGCGGCAGGCTTGCGCGGGTGACGTAATCGCGCGGTTCGATACTCTCGAAAGGCAGCGGGGTCGTCGGCCGCTAGACGCGCAGCCTACCGCTCAATTAAACATTCCGCACTGTCTTATGTACATGGCTTTTGTCGATGAAGTCTTACACTGTTTGTGGCACATAGCCTGTGCAAATATATTTATTTGTTTATATATTTGCATAGTTTGTTGACACGTAAAGGTTCACTTTTATGAATAAGTGGTATTTTATTGTAACTAATAAATAAAAGGCATTTCCAGTACCATTTTCCCGCCCTTTCAATAATTAGATGCCTAATTCAGTAACACAATTGATTTCAATGGCGCTTAATAAATACCTACCTACCTAGGATTCCGTTTACTGAAATGAAACGAGTTCTACAGAATACAAAGCTGAATACAGTGACTCTAATAGACTTATTGTGCTTACAAATAATTAAAACAAAAACGTTTTGGAAACGTAGTGCATTTTAACAAAAATATAAATCAAGCGACATTGGCGTTGACTAAATTAGAAATTGATACTTACTGCAAAACGTATTTTTATATGCCCACAAAACTACACACACTACATACACAGCTGCGTCAGAAATAATATTTATCTGACGACTACCATAATTTTGCCAAAACTGATGAACTGACAGCAGAAAAAATGATCTGATCGGTAAATAAAATAGTGTCCAAGTAAATATGTTTGCCCGCATTTTTTCATACTACGAAAACGACAAATGAATGTACAGCCTGCCTGGTAAGCAGAGACCGTAGCCTATGAACGCCCGCGACTCCATAGGAGACGGCCCTCTATCGATTTGAGGATTCGATGTGCTGACAGCTAAAGATATTGGAGTTCTCGCAATCTCCACACAGCGCAAGCTCGGGTGATCTGACTACCACTTAATTGGAACACACCATGTATACCTGCAGAACAAGTATATAGTTGTATTATTAATATTATTATACTGCGGTCTGCTGTAAGGTCGGGATATTCCAAGTGGTGCCTGGACGCCTTGCCTCTCCAAAAATCCTCATGACCACAGCGGGATTTTGCAACAGAAATTGGTATGAATTATGGAATCAAAAGCACTGGTAAAACTTGATTGGTGATGAAGGGCTTGTTGTTGTTAACTCTAACTGTACTCCCCTATTATTATTATATAACCTATTATATATTATTCGCCTATTATTCGGTAGCTGATTTTCTTGACGAACCATTTGAATAATAATTTTGATTGTCCCGTATTTTATGTGCCTGTTGACATTGTTTTTCATTCTTAGTGATTATTATGATATTTTTAATTTAATGAATGACAATTTATGATTCATACGAAATAAATGAATATGAATATGAATACTCTATAATAGTATGAAATAGGATTGTGTGTTAAGCTTGGATGCCTTGTCCTGTCAGTGTATCAGTGTACTTGTTGTTGTTAATACTCTAACTCTAACTGTACTCTATAATAGTATGAAATAGGATTGTGTTTTAAGCATGGATGCCTAGTCTTGGATGCCTAGTCCTGTCAGTGTATCAGTGTACTTGTTGTTGTTAATACTCTAACTCTAACTGTACTCTATAATAGTATGAAATTGGATTGTGTTTTAAGCATGGATGCCTAGTCTTGGATGCCTAGTCCTGTCAGTGTATCAGTGTACTTGTTGTTGTTAATACTCTAACTCTAACTGTACTCTATAATAGTATGAAATTGGATTGTGTGTTAAGTTTGGATGCCTAGTCCTGTCAGTGTATCAGTGTACTTGTTGTTGTTAATACTCTAACTCTAACTGTACTCTATAATAGTATGAAATAGGATTGTGTCAAGCTTGGATGCCTAGTCCTGTCAGTGTATCAGTGTAACTTGTACTGTACCCTAATTGAATTGGCAAGGGTAAAAGTAAATCTAACTAACCCTACTATCCTACTAATATTATGGTTCTCTATTGGATCGCATAAAATCATTTGGAATAATATAATAACGCATAATTTTTTATAGCCGAATTAGCGTTAAGCCTAATCATGTTATGGCATAAATCTTTAGGCATAAAATTAAAAATAATAAACGAAAATAGCATAATCATCACAAAGACTAACATCAGATAGCATAAATACAAAAAGACATAATAATTACTTGGCATCATTACAAAACGCATAAGTACACAAAGCAATGAAAGCATAATGCACGGCCCAATAATGTACAGCCTGATAATCCATGTACATTGGGACGGTCATCTGTGCGGACTAATAATCTCCAGCGAGTCGACGCCACCCCGCTGCGCGGGGTGTCTATTTCTGGTCTGAGGAACACAAGTGAACCCTAACCTAACCGACCTAAGACAGAGTTCGCTTATGACAAGCCATTTTTATCCGCCCTGATAATGCACGACCCAATAATCCGCGTCCACGAAAAGTGTAAATGCATGCTATGTAATGTATTTAGAAAACAGAAATTATGCTTCAAAACAGATATACCAAATAATTATTAGCCCAAACAATAGTATGCGTAATATGTATTCGGCCAATACAGATTAGTTCAACTGAAATTATGCTATTAGCGTAGTATGCCAAACAAAGTAGTTGGCCAAAGTATTAATATGCGACAGTATTATTATGCCAATAAAAATTATGCCAAATCAATTATGCGAAACTATATTAGTCTAAAAAAAATTATGCCAATGAAGGGGATCCCTAATATTATAAATGCGAAAGTTTGTATGTTTAGATAATTGGATGTTTGGATGTGTGTTACTCAATCACGCTTAAACAGCTCAAGTGATTTGGATGAAATATTGCACGAAGATAGTTTATAGCCTGGATTAAAATATAGGATAGTTTTTATCTCAGTCTACGCAGAAGCTAGTACATATACATGTAATCAAGTGAAAATTTGCAATTTCACGATTAAAAGTTACTATATTTAGGTACTTATTATGTAAAAAAAACTTCATTGGTGTCATCCTTTTCGTGAAGGCTGTATTCAAAAGCCAATCCACTTCCCCGTCCCCAATCCAACATAACTCGACATCAACATGCTAAGCGATCTGTTAAAAAATAAATAATGGGCAAGTGCAATAATTAGAATAACGAGTCCAAGTGAGAGGCGAAGGGCCCGAGTTACACAAGGGTTACAAAACTGTGGCAATGAACGCGGGTGAACCTGAACCTTGCGAACCGCTACTCGCCGGGGGCGGCAGGGGTCCGCAACCTGCGCGGGCGATGCACGCCTTTTATTCGATTGCAGTTGTCACAAATATACGGGTAATTCTCAAAATAGTGGCATCGTACCCTGCCATCACGTTTTTGAATAGAAAGTATGCAAAATATATAATTTTCACATATAATTAAAATTTTCATAGATATACACTAACATGACATATCGAGGCCAAAACATTATTTCTCTAGAAAACACATACATTTGTAAAAAAAAAAAAAAGAATACCGTTTTTCACTGTGCCCTGCCTTGTCCAAACTCGACACTGCTCCAGTTTTAGCTCTTTATATTATTGAAATACAGTTCTATGATAATAAAACATAGTTTTTTATAGAAACTAGACTATTAATTATTAAATATACGTTGCACGGGATGATTAAGATTACTTTTTAACACAAATATTCACGTTCGAAGTTTGTCCAGCGATATTTTCTCCATATCCTGTGCGTTCGCGGCATTGAACCTCACTCACACATAGTAAAGTCTTATTGAGACCCTAATACACGCAAAACACGGAGTCAGTATGGTTCTAGCCGCCGGTGTGAAGGCTTATGCGTGAGGTGCCGCGGTCTTGAGGCGACAAGTTTTCGAAGTGTGACGTTCGGAGTTTGTAACAGGTATGTACACTTTATTCTGGCATGATTGTTTTAAAATATTAATACGGCAGTTTTTTTACTAATACCATTTTAATATTGTATTAAGGTATAACTATTTATACTAAAATTATGACAGTTGTATTATTAACAGTTTCGGAGATAATATCTAGTTAATCGGCTTTTCTCTACACCCTGTGTAACTTTATCCTGCAATCATTCTGCAGGGTAAAGTGACTGTTGACAGGATAAAGAGATACATGTCCAGGATAATGTTTCTTATGGCAAGATAAAGTAAAAAAAGCTATTTTTACACACTCGGTTTGTACTAACTTGCAATGTATGTATGTCTGTATGTTTGTTTGTATGTTTGGGTCAAATCTTGCAACTCAATTTGAAGTAAAAATCTTCAACCGATGGAGCTGATTTACACGCTTAGTTTGAATTACAATGCATATATTGGCGATAAAAGCTTGAATCAAAAATATTTCTTTTGACAAAAACTTATTCGCATATTAAAAGCTTATGATTATAAATAATTGAAAATATTTGAATTACTATATAGTAGGTTTGGTTCGGCTTGGACTTGGACTAAGAATACGGTTTACGTACCTACTCTGAACTATTGTAAATGTATAGTATAACACGAGGACTTTAAATACTTTAATTGTTTGGCATTGTATTTTACAATGCATTAGCTTGGAAAGTGCTCTTTATTAGCGTAATTTAATTAATAGAAAGCGATTCTTTTCCGCTCACGTGCAAAGTACTTTTAAGTCCAAGATCTGGCTCCGGGGAGTGCTACTACGCCTACTCCTCTGCCCAGTGCTACTACACTACCGCTAATAATTATTGCTTATTTCCTCGCATAATGCATTGTAAAATGTTGTATGACACACATGTAGAAATGTAGACTTCTTCCCATCTCGTGTCGATTTAAAACACTTACTTCGTTGGTGTTTTAAGATCACCGACACTCGTCCAGAAAAAGTCTTCTTTCCACACTTGTATCATAAATAAAATAACTATTACCTATGCCACGACATCTCATTGCTGACATAAAAATTCTTACGTATTGCTTGTCACTACACTTACGATTCTAACCACTAGCTACGTAACCCAATTATGATACACTCTAACACATTAAAAAAAAAAACGTAGATAAAAATCAATTTTTATACGGTCATTTACCTATTTTCCTTCGGTTTCTTATCTATTTGCGTATAGATTACATCTAAGTTTTTGATTTTAGGGGTGAAATGGTTAAACCAAAGAAGAAAGTAAAGACGAGAGAAGAGCTATTAGCTCGGAAAAGAGAGAATGAGAAAAGAAGATACCTCAATATCAAGAAAAATCCCCAATTTTATGCTGAATCCAAAAGAAAAAGTAAAGAAAAGTATGAGCGAAAAAAACGTGAAGGAAAAATAAAAAATATAAAGAATTTGCCCCCAAGAGAACAAAGAGCTCTAAGGAAAAAGTGGAGAGATCAATCCAAAAAGGCATATCAGCTAAGGAAAGAAAAAAAGGCAGCTATACAAGTCTATATGGCTTCTAACAGTCCACCAGACAGCGATATTGAAGAAGCAGCTCTGCAAGATTTAGGTGATTTACGCCCAAATGAACCTGAAAATCTCCCCGGATGTTCGAGATCTGTACCACAAGTACAACAGCCATGCAGCCCCGTGAGCTCGCCAGTTTCGTCACCAGGTTCAAGTGTGTGTGCATCTCCGCGAGCTCGACAAATACTCCGTAAATTGAGGTATAAAAAAGATAAAGAGATTGTGTCCTTAAGAAATCAATTACAATCAGTTAAAAAATTAAATGACATGTATCGAAAACAGCTATCAAGACAACAAAAAAGAAATGTAAATTCATCACCTGTTGCACAGCCTACCTCATCACCCATGGGTAATGAATCTCAGCTTGATTTCTCGGACAATAATTCAGACGATAGTCGTGCTTCTGCACTTTGTAGAGGTATTTTGCAGTCGTACAAAAACATTACTTCTAGTAAAATGAAGAGTACTGTATCAAATATATTAAAACCTAATTTACAATCTCCAGCAATTGACAAAACATCACAAAAACAATTGAAAAAGATGTATAGAAGAAGGTATAAAACCATTAAATTTGCAGAAGCTAGTAAGAAAAAAAAAGATATTTGTAATTTTCTCAGTCAGGATAATAATAGCAGTTGTGCAGCAGGGAAAAAAGAGTTTGTAAAACAAAGAGGAGTAAAAGTGCAGGTTCGGTATCTAAACGATTCAATGAAAAATCTTTATGATAAACTTGTTGCCGCCTACAGATATAGGGTGAGTTTCGCTACTTTTTGTAGATGCAAGCCGAGTTGGATACTGTCAGCGTCCCGAAGACCTAAAAATACATGCCTCTGTGTGATTCACGAAAATTTTAAGTTGTTGATATCTGCACTTTCAACATTCAAAATAATAAATCATGGAAATACAACAAACTTACTGAAAAGCATTTGTTGTGATATTGAAGACCCTAAGTGTCTGCTACGAAACTGTGGGAATTGCAAGTACAAAAAGGTAGATTTTTTAGAATTCGATAATTCGAAAGAATTTCATTATTGGTCTTGGAACCATACGACAGAGGATATTGTGACTAATAGAATAAGAAAGACTATAAGAGTAGTTAAAAAGGAGAAAATGATAACATCACCGAAGCAAGCAATTGAAATATATGAAACAAGGATTGACGTTTTTCTAAAACATACCGCAATGGTGGTTAGTCAGCAAAAAGCAATAAATAAAATAAAAACAAATTTACAAACGAATGAAGCTTTAGTACACATTGACTTCTCTGAGAATTATAAATGTGCATACAGTAACGAAATTCAAGCAGCTCATTTTGGAGGTAGTAAACCTCAAATCTGTATACATACAAGTGTACTTTATTTCTTTGATTCAGAAGACAAACGCCGCACACAATGCTTTGCATCAATAAGTTCTAACCTGAGACACGACGCAGCAGCTGTAGGAGCTCATATGGAACCAATTTTAAAGTATTTACGAACAAATGCTCCTCAAATAAGGAATCTTTATATCCTCTCAGATTCTGCTACGGGCCAGTACAGGAATTATAAGATATTTTTTTTCATGTCAACTTTTAGATGGTCTTTTCCTGTACTACGTTCCGTAACCTGGAACTATTCTGAATCTGGGCATGGGAAAGGAGCTGCTGACGGAGTAGGAGCGGATTTGAAGCGTGCAGCTGGTGCGTTCGTTAATCGGGGTATAGATGTACCAAATTTTGAAACGTTTTATAACTTGTTAAAAACCGATGTAAAAAAAACAATCATTGAAACCGTTACAGACGATGACATTCTTGCAAAAGATTCGCTTTTACCAACAAATTTAAAGACCTTTAAGGGAACTCTACAAGTTCATCAAGCAGTTTGGGAACATGAAAAATCATCTGTTGCTCTCAGAAGAGTAAGTTGTACTGAAGAAACCTGTTTAGCAAAAGCATCATTATGCCAACATGGTACACATCTTGGTTTTCATTTTGTCAGAGAAGGTGACAATGACAACATTTCTGAAAGCAGTGATGCCAGTGGTTCTCCTTTCGTTAGAGAAAGTGACAATGACAACGTTTCTGAAAGCAGTGCTGCCAGTGAACTAGTCGCAAATCTCGAAAGAGTCAGTATTTTTTCTGCACTTTCTGAGATAGAACTGCCTTCTGTGTTAAAACGTACTGTATTGGACAATATATTAACCGAAGATCCGGAAAACCAAACCGAATCTCCACTAAGCAGTCGTACAAGACATAATTTAGATAGTGAGAGTGACGATTCAGAATTCAATATCTTTTGATTGTTAGGAATTGATATTTAATTATTGCGTTGATCAGTATTACGTAAGAGTTTTATTTATTATTAATAGAAGAAGACATTAAAAATTACTTTAAAGTTATAACAATACCTATTCTTTTACGTTGACTTTGATTAAAATTGTAATAGTAATACAAAAACTAAAGCTAGCTGTTTATTATTATAATTTCATTGAAAAGGAAAATCGAGTCACTTGTTTGTAATAATTATATATGTTTTAGTAAAAGTAAAGCCAAATATGATCATTATTCATTGATTTGCACGATTTGGGTGTATACTATAATTAGGTACGTATAGAGCAATTATTTTGATTACGTCATAGCTATAACTTTTATATTTTTGCATGGCTTTGGCTTATGTAACTAGCCTAGACATTGTTTCATAATATAAAAGATGTTTAATATTTTGATAAATGTTGATTATTATTTGGTAAACATAAGGGTGATTTGCTACTTAATATAAAATACTGTGATCATAATCATGAGACTGTGTAATAGTTAGTGTCTTTTAGTTAGGGCTCTTTAAAATATAACAGATATTGTTTAATATTACGATAAATGTTGTTTATTATTAGTTAAACTTAAGTGATTTGCTACAATATAAAATACTGTGATCATAATCACGAGGCTGTGTAATAGGTAGTTAGTGTCATTTAGTTATTGCCCTTTGAAAGTAGCGTACCGTAAAATGCTGCAACTTTGCCTGGATTTTGGCGTTTTTTTCTTATATCTGTGAACCTATTTTTCATTATGAGTTTAATGAGTATTAGTCGGAAAACATACCCTATGTCTTGCCAGATAAGACTCAAATCTCATTACCTAATCATACTGTATTTCCGATTTACAAGCAATCAAAGTGGCAGGCAAAGTTGTAGACCTAAGACGTAACTTTGCCTAGGCGGATATCTCAATAAATAATGTGTTGCTATTTGTAATAATATTTACTCGTGTGCATGAGACATTGGGCTTGTCTCTGGCAGTCAAATTATTGCCATAAGCTTAATACTTTTTTTTTCACAGGCAATAGGTAAAGTTGTAGCAGGTTCCACAAACTTTCTATACAAAAATATTGTTAACTGTAGGGTTGTGCCAAAAAAAGATCATTATTTAAATAAAATATGTTTATTTTTAGTTACTTACAAAATAATCAACAAACAATAATACCCATTTTTTTCCTTATTTTTTTTAAACGGAATAACGCCTAAATAATTGATGATCGTTCATAAATTTGCGCCAAATTCATTTTTAGGGTGACACCGTAAGATGTCACGTGACCTGATCGAAAAACTGTTACAATGTTATTGAGTTTTCACTTCTGCCGGCACTCCCGGAGTGCAACCCGGTCTTTTATTTATTTATTATAAGTACATTGCAAGTACACTTTTTTGCTAATTCACAATGCATTATTATAGTGTAAAGTTCTATTTCATTGTAAAGTTCTAATCACCCATCACCTTTAAACTCCAACTAACTACTTTTGTAGGTAATCGACCTGACAACCCATTTGATAAGAAAGATAACTGCAAGACAAATCAAACGAGCCTAAACACAGTGGGTTTATTATGTGTTGTTTAGAAGTTTCTATCTTCGGTCTCCATTATCAGACCATCTCGATGGTACCATAAACATTGCACTGTCACCCAAGTTACATAAGTACGTTAAACACCTCAATTGGTCGCTAATAAGTGGTTGATAAATTTATTGCGAATCTTGAACTAAAAGACAAACATACCTACAACATAATTATAATACAATAGATATTCAATTTGCAAGTAATTACAATAAAAATAACTTAAGTACCTTTAAGTTTTTTTTGTTAACGTTAGTTTATTACTTTCAGTGTGGGTAGATCTGCTGACAATGCGTCAGCAGATCTACCCACACTGAAAGTTGGTGAAAATCGACTTGCAAGATTTGACTTAAACCAACAATCATTGCAAGTTAATAAAAAACTTGTAATAAATAAACTCATTTAAGCAGGCTTATTTTTACTATTTTCTGTACATTTATAAAACCCAGCTAGTGACAGCCCTAGACCCAGGCAAAATTGTGTCATTCAAGTTTCCAAAACACTGCCCAATATTGCCTAGTACGTTATTATGCTGAAATCATGTCCTTTTCTTGAAAATATTAAACTTACGGAAAATAGACAGTCTTTACTTACCCTGGGACGTTACCACTTCTCAAAAAACACCTTTTTTGTAGATAAAAGTTCAAAAGTTGCGAGACACTAAAAAAATGCTGCCACTCACTCCGACTTATGATGCGTAACTGGCGGAGCAACAATGGAGTTACCATTGTAAAAAATTAAATATGTGTTGCCAGAATAATGAAAATTCCTACCAAATGGTAAAAAACAAGAAAAAACTTAGCAAATTCGAGAGGTCATAATTGAAACGAAATAGGCAAAATTGAGTTTAAATGGCAAAGTTGCAGCATTTTACGGTACTAAAATATACTAGTTAGGTTTGATATCATTTATTATAATAGTTCTGTGATTGAACATTACAAGTAGAACATTGTGAATCATGATTCATGCTTGTTATTTTACAAGACTGTGATTATATTTAGACTGTTATCAAAAAAAAGTTGATTATTGTTTAACTATTTTATTATTGTACTTTTTGTTTCTACTTAAAGAAAGTTGTCTGAATCATAACATGAGAATGTTAGGGCGTAAAATCATGATGGTCGGTATATATTAAGTTTAAGTTCAATAAAACAGTTGAATTATTATTGGTAAACTTGTTTTTTTATTCAAACTCTCTTTAACCTGCCACATTTTCCCTACTACCCTGTCTATTGTCACTTTCTCCTGTATCTCTGAAATTTCATCTCGCCATAAGTTCTACGTTTTTACGACGATTTCGTTCCCTTTCACAAATTTGGTATCATTGATGCACTCAAAAACATATTTAAATCTAAAAAGTAAAAAAAAAACACTTTTTTTTTTTTCATTTACTTTACCCTGCCGATGCCACTTTTATGAGAACAACCCATACATGTATGCGAAATATTTCACTTAAGTATAAATAGTTATAGAACAAAAAAGTGTGGTAGTATTTTTGATATAACAGAATTTTGCAGAAACTGTTGACTTACTCGTACCTACGATTCGATTGCCATAAAACAAACCTAACTGATTAATCAGATCCGATGCCAAACTAAAGTGTTAACGAGTGAGCAAAACACATTGATATCTAATAGGCATGAAAAAAGTGTATCACTCATCGATTCCCTGGTTCCCCATACCTATGACATTTTGACGTAGGCCATTACTTAAATTACATCAAATATTGTTTTGCTAAGCTCTTATTGGTGGGAGATGGACAAAACTGGTTACTGAATGGTGGCCAAGGTCATCGAAACGGTCAGTGGGCAGACCACGAGCTCGATGGACCGATGATATTTGCCGGACAGGAGGCAAACATTGGATGAGATTAGCACAGGACCGAGGAGAGTGGCGTAATAAAGAACAGGCCTATACTCAACAGTGGGTGAATACGGGTTGAATGGATAGATAGATAGATAGAAGCTCTTATTTGATCCATCTTCACCAGTCTTAATATTTATCAATTCATAATTTCTGCACTCCTTGAAAGTGTTCATCCAATTTAAGCAGCAAAAGGTGCGCTACCCCTGCATATCGTGCGCAGGCGCACGCGGAAACGTCGCAGCGATCACTGCGCCGGCGGCCAGCTATGCGGAAACACGCTGCACATCGCACCAGACACGTGTCACTTCACTAGGGCCTTATTAACTGTTTCCCTTCAATCCATAAAAAAATTACACTCGGGTATTGACACCAAGGTCATTCTGCAGCGTCAGGGTTCGGAGGTGCAGCGGGTTTCTGCGTGGTACGGCACAGTGCCATCGGAGGGCGCGTACGAGGTCTAAGAGCCTTTCGTGGAACTTTCGGAACTTTACTGCCTAATTGCTCCACCAGATCTAGCACCTAACTATTGGCTCTCCCCTTAGAACATGGCGAACAAAATTAAATAGGCTGAAATTGCGCGTCACTTCCAAAGAATGGAAACCCAGAGATGCATAAATTAATTAGAGGGAACAGGTGTGAATAATATGCACACATATTATTATATAAAAATCTTAGGCAGGCTTATTAAACTTTCCAAGATTAGGATGTAAGTAGAGTCGTAGCTTCTATTCTAATGCAAATGCCACCAGTTTGTATTGCAATAATCTACGTATATATCCAAAGACTGACTGCTGCCATCTTTGCTTAACCTGCGTTATCGTTTCCGACTCGCAGCCGCCGCTATGATGCTAAAGTTTGGACCTCAATCACGCAAAAACGGATTAAAATGAATGTTGGTATACATATAGTGTTTATTCCGGGAATCATCGTCTAAGGGGGCGAAATAGGGGGCGCAAGTTTGTATATAAGGAGCTACGATATAAAAGAGTTCCACACGGACGAAGTCGCGGGCAGAAGCTAGTATTGTATAAACGTAAAAGTCCTGACTGACTGAAACACCCCATACTGTCCCATACTGTTGAAACTAGAAAGCTGTTTTTTCCACAATAGGTAGATTATACGTATAACGTAAGTACCCACAAAGGGATTTTTGAAAATTCCATCCTCAAGAGAAAGGGGGGTTGAAAGTTTTTATGGCGATGGAGTCAAATTTGAAGTGAGAAACTTGAAACTGTCCTTATTACAATACAAGAAAGGTAATTTTAGGGTTTTGGAAAAACCCACCCCTAGGCGGGTAAAATAGAGACCGTACAAAGTTTGTATGGGGACACTCTGTTTTTGAGCTACAAAATTTAAACTTTATGAATACTTTGAGTCCCGGGGAAGGACTTGAGTTTGTGCTGTAAATCATCCCCTTAGTAGGTGAAATAGGGGGGTGAAAGTTAGTACGGAGCTACGATAAAAACGAGTTCCACGTGGACGGAGTCGCGGGCAGAAGCGAGTACCAGAGAAAAAGTCTGTAGGATTGTATGTTTATAAGTTTGTATGTATGGGGTTATCTCCGGAACCACTTATCAACCATTAAAAAATCTTCCAACTGTGTATAGAATTGACTTTCTGGATGGACATAAACTAAAGTTTATCCCGCAGATTTGCCTGCGTCCTTTGCAAAACGCGGGCAAAACCGCGAGCAGATAGTTTATTACACAGTAAATTTAAAGCTACTGATTATCATGAAAGCGCTGGCATTACGCATAATAAAACCCGATCTCCAGACATTTAGCGCCCAACCATAAAATTGATTTTATTGTGGCATTATACTAAAACGTCGTGATTACGAGCCTAATCGTCTAAATAGCATTGCGCAACATCGGTAGCAACTTCTAGGGTCTGTAATAAAGTCACCGCGGCCTGCAGCTATGCGGAAATACGCTGCTCGTTGCGGGCTCATCGACACGTGTTACACATCATCGGGCGTGTTCGACAGGCGCAACAAGACTATAGACATGTAGACGGCTGGTATAGGGTGAGTATCCATCAGAGCTGAGCGCGGTAGCGAGGCAGTGAGCGAGGAAACAATACGGGTGTAGACTCGAAAATTATTATTACTCCAAAAGAAAGAAGACAAAAAATTATGCCTGGTGACGAAAATCCCATTCAGATATCTCAAAGAATTACGAAGCTACAACCGTTTTAATATTGCTTGTTAGAGAGAGAAAACGCAAACAGTGTGTGACGTCACGTTATGACCGTCGACAGCGGCGCCGAACACGATGGGCACGGCACATTGCCGTCTATTAGTGACGTCACAATCTTCCAGCGTTATCGTTTCATATGACGTTGCGTTTTGCGAAAAAGGGACAGAACATACCCCTTCTTAACCCTTTGAACCCCGAGAGCCACTAAAGTGGTCGAGTGCTGTCGTGCCCACCACGCCAACAACCTTTAAAGTGGTTATGGCGGACACTGTCAAAACAATTTTGCTTACTGTCAGATAAGTTTCATATTCGCTCTTTAGCTGTCAAGATGCTGGCGTGTAGGTACGTCAGATTTTGACACGAAAGTAAAAGCGGTCAAAGGGTTAAAACTTTGGACACTTATAACTTCGTGATTATTTAACCTCTTGCGTTGATTTTTTCTCCATTTGACTTCATTTTTAATCTTTTTTCGAGAAAATATGACATTATTGATAGTGTCTACAACCCTATTCCACTAATAGTGTGGCTGGCTGCGCTCACGCATCTCCTCCTTGTCAGGGGCGGCTCACTCCGTGATTTCGTCGCCCCGCTACAAGTAGCCTACCGACTCCAGCCGGTATGTTAGCGCTGCTGCGCCACGCACGCATTCTATCGCAGTGCGTTGCATGCGATAGAAAGGGATGGATGATTCTGTGCTATTGGTTGATTTCTTTTCCGCATATTGCTCTGTTACCTCGCCCAAATCGTCCAGAATCCCTCGTCCACATTCCCAATTCGTCCAGAATCCCTCGTCCACATTCCCAACCTGGACGAACCTGGACCCTATTCGTCCACATTTGCAAGTCACCCACATTTAGGTCCTTATTGAAAAGCTGGAAATGCAGACGAAATCGGAAGAGGACGAATAAAAAAATAAATTGATAAATAATTTTCGCAAGCCCTATCAGGGCTCATGCCCGCAACTATAGTTAGCTATAGTAGGGCAGTTTCAGGTGATAATGTGGACACGCTGGACAAATGCACCAATTTTTTTTCAGGTACGGTCGAGGAAATTGAATGTTTGGCACATGTCAACTCTATTAGAATGACGTTAAGGTCCAAAAGTGCTAAACATTCAATTTCCTCGACTGTACTTGTTAGGTTCACAGCTTTAGATTTTTGATAGGAACCAACTCCTCCGTCAGCCATCTTTAATTTTATGGCGGTCATTTTGAATTATACGTATATCGTTAATATCTCGAGTTCTAAATAACGTAGAATCACAAACTTAGTGTCATAATATACATATTTTGGGTCAAAAAATTCAACTAGATATTTTTTAGAGTCGAGTTCCCAAAGGATATCATACGGAACCCTGTTCCTAAGCTTCCGCTGTCCATCCGGCTGTCTGCGTATTAGCAATAGCTAGACTGTTCAAATTTTCACAGAAGATTATTTTTCTATTGCTGCTTTAACAAAAATTAAATTAAATTAAAAATTAAACAGTGCTCTCACATGAAACGTAATTTTATGGCATTTTTTATTGCCCGCCCATAACAAGCGGTATAACTCTAGAACCGTAATATGTAGACACTTGAAATTTCCGCAGATTGTGTATTACTATAGCCTCTATAATAACAAGTAATAAAAATATAATAACGTTAATAATTGGGTTTTTAACATAACTTAAACCAACTCTAAGAACAAAGATGTTTACTTATGTATATGCAGTGTTATATCGGTAAAATACTTATCTAGTTGAATTCCCTGACCAGAAATTGAATATGTATATTTAGACACCAAGTTTGTGATTCTAAGTGCCTTAGAACTCGAGATATTCATGATTAACTATAATAAAAAATGGCCGGCATAAAATAAATATGGCCGACGGAGGAGTTGGTTCCTACCAAAAACTTAAAGCTATGGACCTAACAAATGCCTGAAAAAAAATTGGTGCTTTTGTCCAGCGTGTCCACATTTACGACAATTTGTTCGAGCACTCTGCCCCACTACTGGGGTCGCAAACAATATCATCTAACCAACAAATGTTCGTTTGCTACTTGAACAAATTGAATATGAACTCGAGCCATGAAAGTCCGTGTTATGTAAAATGGGCATTCGCGATTCCCGTGTACAGTACAGTTGCGGGATATCATTTTCCACGAGTTTCAACATTCATTGCCAACAATATCCTGACCATCAAATGTTCGTTTGCCACTTCAATATAATACAAAATGCGTATGAATGCAAGCCATCGAATGTCCGTATTATGTAAAACGTTGGGCATACTTGCGATTCCCGTGTACAGTTGCGGCGACGCGGAAGCCTTTTTGCCGCCATGTTTTATTGATCGTCCCGACTCCCGCGCAGGCTTATTTATACGCGACCGTTACAGCTTCCTTCATCGGGCTTTTTATATCCTTTACGAGATTTAACTTTACCGCTTAGAGCTTAGGTGTTTTACCTTTAGGGAGAACGGATTAATAGTTGGGCTTGTGATTTCACCACTTTTACAAACTTTACTCGCATAATTTAAGACGCTGTCAACACCAAAATGCCCTTGAGGATTCGGGATACAGCGCACACTGTCTATTTGTATCGGAGTAAACGTGAGCGAGTGTTACTGGGCAGCCAGGGGGGGTAGCACAACTGAGTCGAGAAAGATCTACCCTCCTCTTTCTAATTTGCACGGTGCGAGCGAGACAGGAGACGCTCAGTCGCGCGCGAAGCGACTGAACAGCAAGTTGTGCTAGACGTACAGGTCTTAGAAGATAATAATAAATAAATATTGAAAAAAAAAGTGTGGATTATTTGTGAAATATGACTCATTAGCGGTTTAGGTATGAATAAGTTGACTTCATGTTTTTAGTTGCAGACCCATACGTCAAAAAAATAAAGACATAGAACCGTTTAATGATGACTTTAAGACCAATCTTTGCAATTATTTTCTATCGAGCCGATTTCGTCCAATTATGTATCGAGTCCGTCCACGGTCTTTGAAATATGATGAATATTATCATTTTTTTTTAATGTGCTAGAAAAATAGTTTTTCTTAAAAAAACTGCTTGAATAACATACATTTCAACAAAATTAGGTCTTGTCAGCCTCTTAAGAGCCTTATTTCTCATTTCAAAAACGATCACCTGGCATGGCTACTCCCCTTAAACGGTCGTAAATATGACGTAGTTACTTTAACTAAGTCTGGAGTGGTTAATTAAAGTACTCGTAACCACTCTAGACTTGGATACTTTAACCACTCGTACTTGGTGGGTTCTTGGTTGGTTCTTAGTTGGTACTTGGTTGGAGCCGGTGGATAAAGTAGTGTTCATACAACTATGGAACTGTCAACGGTAATGCAAAAATATGTTTTTCTCAAACATGCTCGGAAATGTACGCGTTAATATCACGAAATGAAGACGTGAAGTTTCTTGTTTATGGCTCCCTACATTACTTCTTGGCCTTACGCCAAGAAGTAATGTATGAAAACCCTAAGTAAAACCATTATTGTCCGCTACTCTAACTTTTTAAATTTGCTAAATTAAACTAATATTATATTATTATATTAAACTGACAAAGGAAAATGTACATACTGCCAACCACCACTAGACACTGTAAGCATACTTGCTTCATAGAAAAAATAAAAATAATCTATGGTACTATACTTTATGTGCGGTTAAACATGGTGCTCGAACGGCTTGTTCATATGGCATGTTTAAAAAATCAAAAAGGCGCAAATTACCTATTATTTAATTGGTTACCTATTTATTTATTTTAATTTTAATATTTCCTCACATCGTTTGAGAAAAGTACTATACAATCCTCGGCCGGAACAGGGATTGCTGGACTCGTTGTATTCGGCCTCGTCTACGACTCGGCCGTCTACCCCAATCTCGTCCAGCAATCCCTTACTTCACGGCCTCTGCAGTAATCTACTATTGTTTTTTTTTTTCAATATTTCTATCTATATTAAAACAAAAATAAAATAATCAATGTTACTTTGGAACAGGCCAAAAACTATTACATATTATTGTCGTGACGTGATCAGCACTCAATGAGCATTTTGTAACCACGATTTTGTATCGTGACCAATTCTAAATGAGTCAATAACAATCGATCTACGGACCAATCCGACACTTTAGTTTCCCATTTTAAATTGATATCATTTTTTTGATATGATGTCGTGATGATATCGGAATGAGTGCGCGAAACATATTGACATCTGTTTGATTGCGAAATATAAGTCAAATTGACCCCTTGTGAATTGACAGTGATGTCATCTTGTATCAAAATTTGTTATTCGAAACGTGTTAAGTCATAGAAACATGATTCATATGTCTACGAATTAACGCACATCGAATCGTAATAAAAGTTGATACATTGTGGCATCAAGGTCAATCCAAAAATGCATTATCATCGATGTATAAATTCAATATTATTATTTGTTATAGTTTTAAGATTGTAGTAATTGTAAGTTTCTGCTGCGCCCCATGGGGTATCATGTAAATGTTGTATAACTTGTGGTATGAATAAACGAATACGAATAATAGTCACTAAATTTACCATATAACTGGCATATCACCAGCTTCTAATAGAACGGCGTGAATACAGCCGCAGACGCAACGTCGCATTATGAGACTCGTGAGCGCGTGGTGTACAAACGACATCAACGGGCGCGCGAACCGACGCACGAACCACACGACTTGGCTGACGGTCGTCTAAGGTATGAAGGTACCTTAGTGATCAAATTTTAACCTGCAAACCTATTTGTAATTTCGCCAAAAGTTATTAATAATATAAGTTCTATAAAATGTTACGTGTGTGATTATATTACAATTTAATGCGTTATTATAATTAAATTCCATATCAGCTTTGCCCGCAAAAATTACTCACGGCATACTTTTTTCAGGCGAGTCCCTAGTTTTTATAATAAGTATCTGATCGATATTGATCCTTTTCATCAATCATTGTTAAGTATCAAATTATTAGTAAAATGTAAGTTATTTTCTTAGTCCTTCCAGGAGTATTATAATTGCCTAATGTAAATGTTACTCTTCAGATCTCCTTGTAGGTATTCTAACCGAAAAATGTCTACATTCATTTTTAGTTGCAAGATTAAGATTCCTTTTTTGTTAACACAACTATCATAATATTAATGAACCTCCAGGTCTTTAGCGTTATGTCTGTTGGTACTCTATGTACCCCTTACCCCCCCCCCCCCCTTATATATTTGTTTAAGCGACTGTTTGTGTTTCTAAATAAATTTAAAAAAAAAAAATATGTATGCTTACATACAACTTGTGGTATTACCGATTTCCTAACATTTCAAGTGGACTATATCAACATGGTACCATGACAAAAAAAACTGTTAAATGTAATCTAATACAGAATCATAAATGGCATTATGACATGTAATTATTTGGAGGCTGACAATTCTTACACATGATAACACTACCCCAGTAGCAATTCTCAACTCGTGGAGTGTCCGAACTAAACAGCAGCATTTATCCAAGAACATGTAATGTTTGAGCCTCACCGCTGACGCACAATGATGACTCACAGCATTCAGATTTCAAGACATCCTTTTCAGTGCTAATTTGTTTTCTTGAAATGTAACAAATGAACATATATTTATAAGGCCACGCCCCTCACAGACATTCTGTAGTAATTTGACAAATTATCACCTCTTTTGTAAGAAATGGTGATATCACCGGCGACTTGTCAATTCTACTTTTCAAAGTCTAGTGATCCGTTTGGGATAAATAAGATATTTAGAAATTTTGGTAAGAGATTACGAGCTAAGAAATCATGACAAAACAATGTTTAATGTCGCCCTAGTTTGAACTCGTTATATTCATCCAATCACTGGTCGCATTACGAGAAAACTGAACATTAATCAACATCCACGCCAAACAACATGAGCCTACATCCAGCGGCAGGCAGTTAACTCTAATTCAACTTGGTTACCATCCTGTCACGCTCCCACACGCTCGACTGTACTCTAGCGTAAAAGAGAGCGCAACCAAGACGATTCACGTATCAATTCAATACGCGGAAAACGCGTTCCGGAATTGAAACTGCCTCGTGTCAGTGAGCGCAAGATGGCAGATTTACGCCAAACGTCAACAACCACACCCCAATCTAAAACGTCATATGCGCCCCTCACTTTAAATGCACTTACGGCTTTTCAGAATTATTCAGTCGAACAGTGAGGTCGTCGACCGCGCATATACTCGATAAAAGTAAAACTCTTGATCTCGGCATTATGTACAATGCGAGTTGCAAAACGAATATACATTTTTAAACCGTATCTCAACGGAATAGGATCTACCATTGTGTACATATTAATGCAGTCACTGTACAGCAGTTATCTTGATGATTCTGTTTATACAGTTGCGGCGATGATTAAAGTTAGCAAGAGATATTGAATTGGTATTGAATCTTTTAATTAATTATATGGACCACTTTTGGTTTTCAGTAATCGTTAACAGGCATTTTAATGAAAATGTGTTTCAATTCAGTTCTTCAGTTCATAATCCATACATAAAAGAATACTTACAAACACTTTGTGATCTCAGTACATATTTAAGTTATTTGTGTTTACCACAATAAGTTGGATTCTTACACAATTTTCTCATTTCAATTTGTTATTAGTATATTATGTTTGATGGTTATAGAAATGTAAATGACTACATTTTTCATAGAACTATGTTAAAATACTTTAGATTTAGTTACTTTGCCTAAATACTTAAATAAATGTAGAAACTTAAGGACACTAAAAATGTTTGTTTAACTTAAAACACCTACGTTTTCATGTATGCAGATTTTTATATATTTCGCACATGAAACAGCTAAGAGCAGGAATTAACTGTTTTATGACAATGCTTGAATTTTATCATACGTTCACAACTATGTATTGTAATAATTATGTTTAGTAGTGTAAAATAATAAGACTTTTGCGATTCATCATCATCATCATCATATCAGCGGAAATACGTCCACTGCTGGACATAGGCCTCCCCCAAAGAGTGCCAAAGCGACAGGTCCTGCGCCACCCGCATCCAGCGGACTCCCGCAACCTTTACCAGGTCATCGGTCCATCTTGTCGGGGGCCTACCCACGCCGCGCCTTCCGGTACGTGGTCGCCACTCGAGAACCTTTCCGCCCCAACGGCCATCGGTTCTACGTGCTATGTGCCCCGCCCACTGCCACAATTGCTCGCTCGTACGCTTTTGCGATTGTTACCGATTAAATAAAACGTAAGAACTTGATTAAATTAAGAAACCTTCATAAGTTACTTTGTGAATATTAGAATTAGAATAACTGATCGTGTAACTTGCCTTAATTTATATTCAGAAACGTGTATGTGGGTAGTTAGCACAACGTAATTTGACAGAGAAAATGTATATCTTTCTCAGTCTACCCACCTGAACTCGAGAGCTAGAAAGGGCTCGAAAATCGGGAGAGGATGTATTTATTACATAATATACGCGATGAAATCCGTTTTTAAATAGTTTTATTTAATTTTGGTTATTTTTTTTTGTTTTGTATTCATGGAATGAAAGGAGTTTATATCAGTGTTCACTGTTTACTTTCTCTAATTAAAACAAACTTTAATTCTAAAAATAAAACCGCGAAGCGTCAAAGATTTTCATTTCATTAAAAGTAAAGCGAGCCGCGCGGATGAAAAGTGAATCAGCGTGCGGCCACCGCCGGTCGTTGACCTGACAAATTTTCGTTACGTTCTGCGCGCACGCAGTTTTTCCCGCCACCACGTGCCGGTTGAAGCCTCTGGGATGTGTAAGCGTACGATTGTGTAGCTTTGTTTGGTTTCATATAAATAAATAAATATTGGGCGACTATCTTACACATCGAACTGGCTTAGTTGTGTTAAGGGAACTAGACGATGATATATTTAATAGAAATGAATAGGTACATAGAAAACATCCAAGACTCAGAAATAAATACTCATGCTCATGATACATATGTCTGCCCTTACCGGGATTCGAACCCAGGACCTTCAGCTTCGTAGGCAGCGTCACTACCCACTAGGCTAACCGGTCGTCTAAATGTCACGGATCAAAAAAAAAATTATATCGGCTGTAGAATTGGGATTAAGCTATGTTTTTACCCGACTACGGTAGGACTATATAAGTATTTCTTTGGCATGCTCTGCATCTTCATCACTGCCCACTAGGCTAACTAAAATTCATACAAGTCTATATCATAAAGCTATTTTAAAGACTATAAATATGTTATCTATTTGGCCTCCACGAGGAAAGTAAGGTTGCTCTGTTACCTCCCCTTATTTTCCCTAATCTTAGTGATAGTCACTTAATATTAGAACATTATAGGGCCGCAAATGCAGTTGCCTTAATGACATAAAAGGGATTCTTAGGATATCGCTCTTCTTTCACGTCTCCGTCATTCTGATTATGAATTCCCTAACACGTTCAAGGGATAATATGCCAGGAATATAAAATAAATAAAAAACTAATATTAGTGGACAATCTTACACAAATCGACCTAGTCCCAAACTAAGCAAAGCTTGTACTATGGGTACTAGTCGACGATAAACATACTTATATAGATAAAAAGATACTTAAATACATAGAAACTATGCATCATATTTTAAATCTGTAATAGGGTCCCAGTTTTGTTAACCAGTGTTGGAGTACACTTATAAAAAAGCATGTACTTCTAGTGTCAAAAAAAAACATAGCTATAATCAATTGAGTTATGAAAACCTATTAAGTTTGCCTACTCCGCGAGCAACACGATACGCCCGCAAAATGCACATCCTGTAAGTGTCAACTTAACCGATTATGTCAATCATTTGATTCTTATCCTCCCGCCATTGTCTACGTTTATGAAAAGGAAGTCATTGTTTGTTTATAGGCTACGCTCAATAAAAACCCCGTTATGAAATGCCCGTCAATATATCATAAAACGATGCCAAAATAGTAATCAGACACGCAATTTTGGTTAATTCTGGCAGGCCCGGATGTTAATTGCAAAACAAACCACGTTTTAATACTTTTTCATTAGAGATTTAAAAGTTGGTACAGGAAGCGAATACGCTACCAATACAGGCTCAAAAAAATTAGAATTAGATATTTAACACTTGAGAATACAATCACATATCTACTAACACTGGTTTTTGCCATTTATTTGTGGAAAACGGATATGACGTTTTTTTTTCCGTAGATGTGTAAGTGTTATTGTAATTATTCTTTCTCTGCTTTACTGTGCCATTTGCGAAACAATCAACAATTCTAATGCTGTTTAATCATAGAAGATAATTTTTGTTTCAAACCTAACCTGAAGCTGTAAACCCGTCAAGTTCCAGGCAACTCTAATCCATTACTTTTAGTAACCCTAATTTCCCTGGCAACGCTATTTAAATAATCCTAATTCCAATTTTAGAGCAAAAAGTGTTGTTAATTGAATTGGAATGATTCGCACCTCGCCGCGTGAGCTAGCCTTGTCAATGACCCCTATTTCGCCACCATCACCGACGCGTTACAACTATGTTACTCACAACTTGTTGTACCTCAATTCTTCGCCCACCTCTACTATATCTTGACACATGGATTCGTAATAAATACGAGTTATCAGGAATATTACTTATACTGGTTCATTTGAATTGAGGTGAGATGAAGCGTTGTGAATAACAGCCCAGAACTAGAGGCCATCGACTCTTGCGCTCGGAGCTATGACAAAATCAGATGAAGATTAATAAATATCGCCTCACTCGATCTAGAGGGGAAAATTACGGTTTGTTTGTGTAAGGAGGCTTTGTATCAAAATAGATGGTTCACTCATAGCTTTGATAACTAAATAGTCCGTGAGCTTAATTAGCTATTGAATCTACGACAGGAAAATCAATTGGAGGCTATTTGCATTTCAAGCGAATTGGCCTTGTTTTCACAAAAGCGATTAAGATTTTGAGCTAATTTTAAGGTCTACGATGACTAAGCATACAGCACATACGTCATGTTGTTCACAGCCTGTCATAGCTGTAACGTATTCTGACAAGTCATTCAGCACAGCATGACGTCATCGCAGTACACCAAAACCAAATTTATGCAAAAATACATTCTTTAAACGCTGCGTCGAATCGTAAATCTGCTGTTCAAGATTAAAAACGATGTCGGCCATTTTGGCCAGCCAGTACTGGTAAGAGCACGCTAAACTGCTAGCGATGCCGAAGATAAAGTCGTTGACGGATTGATAGAATGACAATTCGCGAGTAGGACAGACAGGCACCGCGGAAGACGGTTCACGTTGGTTCAACGTGATACTTACCGACGTCATAAGCAACTTTCCTACTAGCTATGCGTTCGCTGAGAGCAGCGCGCCACTTTTCATCGCGCTGTTGCGCCCGGCCAGTGCTACTTACAAACCGATGGAAAAAGTCGGGTGAAAGCACTATATAGGGTTCAATAGAACTTGTTTACGTCAGATGGATGATAGATTTTCTATGGGAAATGGGGATTTGTACGATATTTTCCGTTCCAGCACTAACTACTTACCGGTTTTTTAAATATGTATTTTTTTATTTATTGATGCTCTTTTTGTGTTTTTCTTTCCAAGCTCGAACGAGGCTTGCACAGGATTCTTTTTATGTGAAAAGAAAAGGGTTGACTTTCTACCTATTTGTGTTTTTTTTGAGATGCGACAATCCATGCTAATATTATAAATGTGAAATTAACTTTGTGTGTCCGTTCCTCTGTTTCCTTTTCCACGCTTAAACCGCCAAACCGATTGAGATGAAATTCTCCAAAAAAGACCCTGAAAAGGAAATTATTCTATCATCATTTTATCCCGAAAATCAGCCCTTGGGGTGAAAAAAGGAATGGAAGTTTTGATGGGAGTGTGATAATTGTCGTTGCGCCTGTATTAAGCCTAACAGCATAGTTGCCAACGATTCACCCTACATGTTAGTTGATGCCAAAAATCTGACTAGAGTGTCTCCCATATCTGCAGTGACTGCAACTGGTTAGCCATCCATATTATATCATAAATGCGAAAGTAACTTGGAGTATAAGATATGTTTGCCTGTTATCATTACATGACTAAACTATTGAGTCCATGGTGGCAAAATGTAGCATCTAGAACGTTTAAGCCCTAGGAATGGTCATAGGCTACTTATTTTTTTGTAAATCCAGCATCTGTGGGTACTGAAAGGGAGTTGATGCAGACCGAATCCCTTGTGAGCGGAGTAGTATTAGTCAATGGATCAACTCAATGAACAAAATAATACAAATAAGGAGTTTGTTATATCACGATAATGCATGTTTACGGCAAGCTTTCCCCCCTATGAACATACAATAGGACATTATCTAGTCACCTAGAGTGGTAAAACAATGAATGCCTCAGATCTTAGGTATTTAACGATAAATATGCGAGGCTTTCTTTTTTACCTCAACATATTACAAAATTGTACAATATATTACGTATCTTTCTGACCTGCGGGGCTAGCACAACTGACGCCGCGCCGCGACGCGAGTCGAGAAAGATCTACCCTCCTCTTTCGAATTTGCACGGTGCAAGTGAGACAGGGGGCGCTCAGTCGCCCGCGAAGCCACTAGTCGGCAAGTTGTGCTAGACGTACAGGAAGTAAATTTTCCGCGCGTCGCGACAATCGCCTGCGAATTGCCAGGTGTGACTTTAAAAACTTTAACATTCTTGAAAACGTGCACTTGGAAATAAAGTAATAAGTATCTATAACTACTTATTAGTCTTATTGCACAACAGAACTAATTAATGTGAAATATACTACGTTTTATATAGTCAATACCAACCGGCAACCCAGCGCACTTCTATACAAAAATAAGCAGCTATATATTTGATAAATCAAAGCAAAAGCTTCAGGCGTAGTCAAATTTAAAAAGTATAAAAAGTATCCATAGCCTTTAATGAGTGGCACGTGTTGGCATATCGCACGCGCATTAATGCCACCCCCAGTAAGACGCAAGCGCACGCCTCCGCGCTTATGTAATTTTTCTTAGGTTATTGACTTTGATGCTCTCGCGGCCTCCATTTACGCTTGATACATTGTGCCATTTGTAGCACAGTCAAGCTGCAATTCTTCAGGTACTCTCTCTTGAAATTAGACTAAGTATTCATCATTTTTCAAGTTATGCTTGCCAAATGGTACGGTACAGCTGTGATTCTATACCCCCTACCTACCTAATTTAAAACGCCTTAATTTTTTAAATATAATTTTTATTTTTATTTTTTTATCGATATTTCTTTGTCTAGTATCCGCACATTTCGTTTGATCAAGTATAAGCAATACACATTGTATAGGCTGATTAATTATTTATTATAAGGCGACTAACTTAATGAATAAATGTTCGGAGTGTTCATAATATGCAGAGATACCACGGTACTTCCGAGTTTCCCACTGGGTGTGGATTTCCATAAGCCCCTCTGGGATGTATTCCACACTCTGCTTCTCCATCATCGTCTAAATATTGCCAGAAAAGTGGACACAATCATCAACCACCAACCACTGGCAAAGAGGTGACGTCGATAAAATCGAATACAAAACGTTTATTTTCCAAATAAAACGAATTTGTAGGATAGAATGAAAATAGTTCGTTGTTTACATTGTATGCTTCGAGAAAAGTTACTAGGCTTGTAAAAAGCAAGTGGAACTAACGCTTAACTAGGAAAGCTCATCAAGAATCACTGCGGTTGCACCAACTCTTCCGGCGGCGTAAAAAGCAAGCCGCAGTCCGGAACAGGCTACCCATTCCCCAAATTAATACTCGACCGTGACTGATCACTAGTGATATTTGACCCGTAGGTGTATTAGAAGTGCGCGAAATCGTAAATGGGTCTTACACTGGTTTGTCCGTAGCGATGCGCTTGGGAAGCATTGAGAATATCATCCTGGTCCATCGATCAGCGGGCAGCCATCGAGAAAGCCCGCGCACTGACGTGAGACGCTACGATGTTCTGACGTCAAAAGAGCCGCTCCAATATGGAACTCTAAAGAATATAGTACTTTTTGTCGTCGCAGCATTCTGGTGACGTAGAACGACACCCTTCACAACAGTGTTAGCTTAAATCAAGCTAACTTGGAATAGCATGTCCACAACTTTTGACGACCAGTTTGGCTTAAATAGTTGGTAGTGCCCTGCCTACAAAGCCGGTATTCCCTGGTTAACATCCCGGTAACGGCATTTATTCGTGTGATGAATATATTTATTTAATCATATGACATACATTATTTGGCCTTTTTAAAGTTTGTCACTCTTTAGTACCACCCAGGGGACACGTATATAAATAATCATTTATTCAGTTACAAAGTGGTTTACAATTGTTATTTTATGGTACATCTTTTTAAGTTTAAAATACTTATAAATATGTTTCTGGGTTTCACTATGTGTTTATTTATTTATATATACAAGTATGTAATCCTCGTCTAGTGTCCATAGTACAAACTTTTAGTTTAGTTTGGCGCGAGGTCGATTTATTGTAAAATTGTCCCACCTATATTTATTAACTACCTTCTGCAAGCGACTCCGTCCGCGTGGAACTCGTTTATATCTTAGCTCCATACAAACTTTTACCCCCCCCCCATTTCACCCCCTTAGGGGATGATTACGGGGATAAAAACTATCCTACGTTACTCTCCATCCCTTCAACTATCTCCACTTAAAAAATCACGTCAATTCGTCGCTCCGTTTTGCCGTGAAAGACGGACAAACATACAAACACATACACTTTCGCGTTTATAATATTAGTATGGATATGGATATGGATATGGATTTACCTAAACTTCCAAACCCTCTCAATGACTAGTTGACTGTGTAAAAAATTACAAACGGCAACAAAAGCTTGTACAAAAAATATGAGACAATTACATAATACCTGTAATTTGTAATATATTTGCATAATTTATGTTTTGATTCAACAACTAGGTATAATAAAAATGTATCATAACTGTAAGTTTTCTGGCAATGTTTATACTATTAACGATGCATCTCGATAACTCAAAACTTTTAATGTTTTTAATGTTTAGGTTTACATATTCTGATTAAGGAAACTGTAAGTCCATAATTTAGTAATTTTTATTGTGTCAAATGTAACCATATGAGACTGTTTGTTTGTTAATAAATAAATAAATAAATATAGGTATAAAATAATTTAATGGTTTAAAGATCAATAAGTTTAACGACATCTAAAGAAAGTGCACACAACATGATCAACAAGTAAACGCATAAGCAACCAATCCATCCGCTTACACATTACAAAGCTTAACAAATTGAAGATATACCCCGGCCGATGTTAGAAATACGAAATAAGATATACCCCGGCCGATGTTAGAAATACGAGATAAGATATACCCCGGCCGATATTAGAAATACGAGATAAGATATACCCCGGCCGATATTAGAAATACGAGATAAGATATACCCCGGCCGATGTTAGAAATACGAGATAAGATATACCCCGGCCGATATTAGAAATACGAGATAAGATATACCCCAGCCGATATTAGAAATACGAGATAAGATATACCCCGGCCGATATTAGAAATACGAGATGTATAACACTAGTACTAGTAGTGGCTCTGTAAGCTGTTATGTAGACCTCCCTCCCCACGCTGGCCCAGTGCGGGTTGGGGACTTCACATACACCTTTGAATTTCTACGTGGATGTATGCAGGTTTCCTCACGATGTTTTCCCTTCACCGAAAAGCTAACTGTATATATCAAATGATATTCCGTACATAAGTTCCGAAAAAGTCATTGGTACGAGCCGGGATTCGAACCCACGACCGCCGTTTGACAGCCGCATGCCTGAACCGCTAGGCTACCGTAGCTTCGTTTTTATTAAATAAACATTATTGTATTTTTGTAAGAGACTTATAAAATAACTAGATAATTAGAATCTGTCTTATTAGATAATTTCTGTTCGGAAATCACTTAGTTATTCCAAATAGGAATGTAAGATCCTGGAGGCTGTTGTTTGAACGCCGAAGCCAGTTTGTCCAGGAAGCGAGTTTGTTTTGTAGGTATCCTACATAAAAAGGTCGTTGACGTCACCCCGTGACCAAGGATGTGGTATCACGTCCGAAACGTCGGGAAGCCTCAAAGAGGTAAATAAATGAGTTAAATATACGCAAATAAGTCCTGTTAGTGAAAATAATGTGTAATAAGTAATAATCATGAAAATTTTAATCAATATAAAAAACCTATTCCACTCAGAAACTGAAACTTAAAACAATTTGCTGTGTTTTGTAAGTTTACCTTTTTCCTTTCAGATCGCATTCTGTAAGTATGTGTCCCGTTCTCGTCTGAAACAAGCAAAAAGTTTTTTCGTTAATTGTGCATTTGAGAAATACATAAAATAGTAAGAATAATTTACTTAAATATTTCCGATGTGAGTACCTCTGGTATCGGCGCTTTATGAAAGAGACGGAAACAGATACATGTTTGACATCAAATTCTCTATTTAATTTATGTTTATTTGCTTTTTAAGAACTATAACCATTTATATTTGTCGCCGGTGTCGGATAGAAAGTGTTAACTACTAAGCAAGATTAGTTCAAACGATCAGAATGTCATTGCTTGCCCACACACCCACAAGATGATTTTTATGTATAAAATATAACTGTAGTCTATACCTACATAGATATTATAATATCGCAGTTAATAATAAAATATTGAGTACTTATAACTTTATAAAGAAAAATATTAAGGACATACTAAGTGATTGTTGAACATACGTGAAAAGATATTGTATTGTTTTAAGGCCGCGTTCGTCGTCGTGCAACAGTCGTCTGTGCCTAAACGCGGCCTCGAGCTTTCTTTGTTACCACCCGTTCTATGTACAAGACTGTAACTACGACTTTCCTAGCGACATAGCAAGATTGCCATTTTATCAGACATCGGTAACTCTCGCACTTGCATACCTATACGTGACGTACGTCTGCTCCACAAGGATAAGCGATAAAATGGCAATTATGCTACGACCGCTGGCTAGAAACCAAAAAAAGCCAGCGTAGCAGGCATCATTGATGCTTTAGGCGGGGTAATGTAGTGCCTTGAATATATATTTTTCATAAGAACGCGGTAGAAAACATGCATACGTCCCACCGTAAGCAGACACCATATCCTATGGACGCTTGCGACTACAGACAACAACAACAACAACAACATTGCCAAGCGCATTGCCGACCCCGTATTGATTTGAGAGTTCATTGTATCGCCAGCTAGACAGAAATGCAGGTTCCTCACTGTCAACACAGTGCATCGTCGGGAGCTCTGGCAACCATACTTACTACACGAAACACAACCCCACATATCTTCGGATCAAATAGGTACATAATAGTTTTATTATGTCTTCAGTCTTCTGTAAAGTACATCCGTAGTTGGGCTGCTCCAAGTAGGTAAGTGTAAGCGAGATAACATCCCGCTCAGCCCTACTTCTGTAATGCGTAGGTACAGTTAAGTGCGAAAACACGTATCGATTTAATCCTCTCATTAATATGTACCGAAGTGTTAATCTGCTGACATAAGAGTGATGGGACATATTTATGAGCAAGTCGTATGCACCCATATTTTTACACTTGACTGTTCATTAATAGTAGATTACTGCAGAGGCCGTGAAGTAAGGGATTGCTGGACGAGATTGGGGTAGACGGCCGAGTCGTAGACGAGGCCGAATACAACGAGTCCAGCAATCCCTGTTCCGGCCGAGGATTGTATAGTACTTTTCTCAAACGATGTGAGGAAATATTAAAATTAAAATAAATACTAGGTAATCAATTAAATAATAGGAATTTGCGCCTTTTTTATTTTTTAAACATGCCTTTTGAACAAGCCGTTCGAGCACCATGTTTAACCGCACATAAAGTATAGTACCATAGATTATTTTTTTTTTTTTTATGAAGCAAGTATGCTTACAGTGGCTAGTGGTGGTTGGCAGTATGTAAATTTTCCTTTGTCAGTTTAATATTAGTAAGCAAATTTAAAAAGTTAACAATAATGGTTTTACTTAGGGTTTTCATACATTACTTCTTGGCGTAAGGCCAAGAAGTAATGTAGGGAGCCATAAACAAGAAACTTCACGTCTTCATTTCGTGATATTAACGCGTGCATTTCCGAGCATGTTTGAGAAAATATTTATATAAATGGGGGACATAGAATCAGATTTTGTATGAACTAGCAGTTGATTCATTATGTATATTATCTATAAAATTAATGTACCTATTTCTGTAGCTATTGAAAGAAAGGAAGAAAGAAAGAAAGAAAGAAAAGCATTTATTTATGACAAACACAGAGAGAAATAAATAGTAAATAAAAAATAAAAATAGAACCAACACTGCTTGCCACAAAAGGGCCACAGCTCAGCATGAAGCTGGCAAAGCCAGCGCTGTTCTTCCGTTGTGGCCCAGGTGCATGCATGCCATATACTAGCCGATTAGTAACAGGTATTACATATTTTTTAACAATATTATTGTATTGAATGTATGCAAACAAAAAGTAAAAAATAAGTGTGCGTGCATACTACACTTAAACGATTCTTAATCTATAGTACAAACTTGCAAAAACGAAACACAACTACTAAGAAAATGCAGATACGATACGAACGAAACGTCACTGTCACTGACTGACACGCCGACCAGAGACGAGAGAAGAGATTAGAAAGATTTACTAAAATTCCAATTTTAGATTACTGGACAAGCTATACTACAAACTAAATTATATTTGGCAAAAAGAAAAACAAGAAAAACAAGCAAGCCAAGGTACAAAAAGGAACAAAAAACACCGATTGGCTTATGGGACATAAACTACTGGTATCTCAGGGGTTGCTTACAGAAAACTAGTATCAAGTCTGAAATTTTCCTGTCTTTGCTGGTGTTCGTACAACTCTTTTTTAAGCTTAACCTTGAAACTATGCACACTTTTCTGGTTCCTCAGAGGCGGCGAGAGGTTATTCCAACATTTAGTTGCCAAATACCTGAAACTTCCGCGAAGTCTCTAAGTACTGGTGGCTCGGGGTGGTAAGTCGCGAAGTATTGGTTCTCCAAATATAAATATCTAAATGAATAAACTACAGTACAATTCATAAAATTATTTTTTATGTAAAATTTATTTTGGTGACATGGCCCATGGTGCAAACTTCATGTAATCGTCATAGTTACATGTAATAAAATACATCTGTATTATATTATATTAGTAAAAGAAGTTGTAATTTAAATATTCATCCTCCTATATTTTTTTACTCAACTAAGTACGTAAATATAATCAAAATAGGTACATTGTATCCAACTGAAATCATCTAGCCGGAATCCCGCTGCGTTCAAAAGCCAAAACAGGATCTATAACCTATGTCAATGACTCTCTTCTTCATTTCCCTATCACATCGGACCCGTTGATCTCCCCTCCCCTGCCCCGGGACCCGTCCTCCAAGCCGGGATTGTAACGGGACCGTTATTTTTACTTTTTTTTACGACTAGCCAAGGCATGCGTTCACTTTTGACGGCCCTTACAGATACTTTTTGTTGCTTCCAAGTATTGGGCTGCGGGAAACCGTTTATATTTTGTCAGTCATTGCTGGGAATAAAAAATGTTTCCAACCTCAAAGTCAAAGGTATAACAAAACGGAATAACTTAAAAAACGCAAATGAGTTTATTGCGGGCACCGACCTTGCAATTTGTTAAGTCCTTCTTTGGACACGTTTTGAACGTCTTTATTAAGATTCTTAATTGTCGGCCATAAAATAACCGATCGTCGGATATTACTAAGTGCGTCAGCAAAGACTGCTTAAAAATTGCCTGTAATTACGGTTGCTGGTTTCTGAAAGTTTCTGAAAAATTACAGCGTTTATTGATTCACACTACTTACTGACATTCCATTTTCAGCCGTTATTTGATAATTTAATTTGAGTTAGACTATCTATTTAGTTAGGATATCTTGTAACAACTCAGGTCAGGTCCAACTCAGGCTCAACTCAGGTCCAACTTCGAGAAAGAGGTCAATCGTCGAATCCGACTCGGCTGGGCAGCGTTCGGGAAGCTACGGGCACATCTTTTCGTCCAATATTCCGCAGTGTCTCAAAACGAGAGTGTTTGACCAGTGTGTGTTGCCAGTGATGACATATGGCACTGAAACGTGGTCGCTTACTAGGGTCATTGTCAGTCATTAAAACAAAAATTACCTTTCCGGTGGTCAATAGTTAAGGGCTTGTGTTTATATATAATATGTTTTCATCGCATAGAATTATAGAATTCAGAGTTCAACCAAAAATTAGGCTTTGTAGCCCTTAACTTTGACAATGTCCACCGAAGAGACGCGAACCTAAATCTGACAATGACCCACTATGGGCCTCATAAGAAGGCTCAAAGTCACCCAAAGGGCAATGGAGAGGGCCATGTTGGGAGTTTCTCTGCGTGATCGCGTCAGAAATGAGGCTGTCCGCAGCAGAACCAAGATAACCGATATAGCCCTCCGGATCGCTAAACTTAAGTGGCAGTGGGCGGGGCACATAGCACGTAGAACCGATGGCCGTTGGGGCGGAAAGGTTCTCGAGTGGCGACCACGTACCGGAAGGCGCGGCGTGGGTAGGCCCCCGACAAGGTGGACTGATGACCTGGTAAAGGTTGCGGGAGTCCGCTGGATGCGGGTGGCGCAGGCCGGTCACTTTGGCACTTTTTGGGGGAGGCCTATGTCCAGCAGTGGACGTCTTTTGGCTGATATGATGATGATGATGATCTTGTAACAATCTTGCATTTTTACCTTTTTTGAACTTTCAATGTTCTCATGTAAATCATTGAAATAAAGCTATTACTTACATGGAATACTTATTTAAAATTTTATTTTTTGGTTTTGAAAATCCGAGTCCTGAGAAAACCTTCACGGTAGTCTGAGGATCTCATTTTTTTGTCAGAAATCTGTTATCTTTGCAAACTACCCACATTATTTCACAATCGCGGCAGAGACCAACTTTGTGTTAGACATCATCCACGTTGATTAATATGGTCAAAGTTTTTGCTTGCCTGTAGCCTAGAACTAGCCGAGAACCTGCAAAGTTTTCTAATATTAACGGAAACTCCGCCAAACAATTTCACGAATTGCATTACTAGGTATTCTTTTATTTCACTCCGTATAAAGAGAGCTACCATGGACTTTTACCAAGCGGCAAATCGAGTTGAAGTAAATTAAAGTACCTTCAGCGAATTTGCGTTTAAAGTTATCTGTATAAATTATGTAAGACTCTATAATTATTTTTATGTATTTATAATTAATCTTGTAAACTTCGCGCTAAGTCATCTTATATGGTCTTCTGAAAATGCTTATCCTAACGGTATTCAGAAAAATCATTAATATAGTTTACACAATTATCAGCAAGTGCAACGTTTCGTATTTCATTGTTTCCTTCACCGATTGATTTATAGTTTTCGTGAACAATGTGTATTCGGCAGCGGCTGTGGTCACAGCCCTGCTTTGTTTACGGGTCCTTTGTACGGCTAACGGGAGCCCGCTCACCACGTCCTATGATGCTTTGTGACGTCACATCCAATGCAGTTTTTAACAAAAATGCACTTTTGCCGTCACGAGAAAACCGTTACAAAATAACAGTGACTAGCGTAGCCAGCCTACACCAATTCCAAGAACGAGCGGACCGGCTAAGAACAATAGTTTGAGATATATGACTCGCAGTTTTTATTTTACTGTGACGAATTTGAGGTTTAAATACAATATGATTAGGAGAACCTTTGCTTTTTGTTTATAGTTAACAGTCGGGACGTCGGGAGCATCCTGTGGTTTCCAAGTTTTTGTTTAAGCGTGACATTTTCGCTTTAAAATTGCTAGCTGTCCAAACAACAGTTATAATTATAATTACAAAACAAATTGAAAATTTTGCGAGTGGGAAGTCATGTGACGAGTAGGTAATTAAATATATCTAGTTAAGAAATAACATGTTCGCTGCGCAAAAAACGAAATTGACACAAGCGATCAGCGAATTTGAAGACGCGTCTGTAAGCGATTCAATTAGCATACCGACGAAGCGTGCAAATACGTGTTTTTGTACAACATATGTACTGTTACACGGCTAACAAAGGAAAGGGGTTTAATGGATAGGATGCTGAAAAAAGTCCGTGATTACTTAACCCATATCCGGTATTTGGGCCACTCCCAGGCGCATATGGCAGCGTAACCCTTTGGCCCCGTTATACCACATTTTGTAAAAGAACAGTTGCATTATTATCATAATAGACTAACCTTTTTTATCGGCTCGAATAAATTGGATGCATATTCACCAGGTGATGAGTTTTTTGCGTGATGCCACATTTACAGATGTATAAATAAGTAAGAACGCATTCAACTGTGAAGAATTCTCAATCTTCAATTATTGAACTACTTTGTAAGATTTTAACTATCGTTAAGAGCAATCAAAGCGGGTTTGACTTTATGTATTGAATTTTTATATTGTCATTATCTGTATCGTCTCAGGTCTTCTCTATCCTATTATTTATTAGGTATCATATATGCAGGGAACGTTACTTTTGTAGCATTTTTGGTGCAGCGTAGTGTTGTTAACGGAATTGGTATAAAGAATTTCAATCCTAATGTTTAATTAGCGTTAATAACGTTAATATTAACCTTAATTAACAATTTTGATTGATATTGTCTAGGTAAACCAATTCCGTTAACAACACTACGCTGCACCAAAAATGCTACAAAAGTCACGATCACTGCATATACTCGTATGTAATACAAATATAATGATGTATACTATATAATATTAAAAATATGAAAGAATGGATTTTAGCGTGTCGTATCAGGATGTCTAGAAGAAAGCTGAGAATAGAGAGAAATGTTTTTTTTTCCACCGACAAGAGCTTAGCTCTTAAATATATGATGATGATGATGGATATTTAGATGTTTGTTGCGGCGTTGGCGTTGGATGCTATTTCGCACACAGGCAATTCATAAACCGAAATAAAACATAGGGTAGTTTTTATTTGGGAATTCAAACTAAAACATAAGATCCGATCGAGATCTCAGTCTCGGTCTTGGCTAATCTCGGCCAAAAATCGAGCCGCCGAATTGTGTATGAAACAAGTTTAAGTACTTTTTATCACACACCAATGCATTTATCAGACGCCAATTATTTTCACTTTTCGCCTTATGCAGCGTGCGAGAGCCGAGCGTCCGACGCGCCGCCGATTCCTGTAATCGCACGCTTTCCATACCCACTGCATCTTCCCGAGGAAATGCACACGGGTTCGTTGCACTTACAAACTCATAACCCCCTTTCTAAAGCGCCGATACAATTATGTGCACTTTCGCAAGCCGCTACTGTCGCTCGCCTAGATACGGCTAGAAGCGATGCGCCCACTTGACGACTCCGCTCTGACCCTTCCTGCGCTGACAAACGATGCCGTGCCAACACTTATGCTTTTGAGCGAGCATGCTTAAGTGTTTTGATAGATTACATCAGTCCCGATAAGATCTTGCATAACATTTGTTTTACGTGTATGTTTTATAAGAGTTACAGTTTTGATTAGACATAAAACTTGGCTTAGGAGTAGTGATAATGACGTTCCCGGAATTATACATCTCTGATTTGGGTTATTCGAGCAATGTATGGAATTGAAATCAGATTTGTATTTGTTACCATACGCACCAAGCCTAACTTATTAGAGCGCAAGATAGGCACATAATCGATTCCCATGCAACACATATCTCAAATATGTATGACTGATTTCTATAGCAAAAATTAATTGCTTTCGCATACCTCGAATACCATCGGTATATTACCGGTATCCGAGTAATTTTCGAAACCACAAAAAGATAATGACATAAATTAATTGTCGGCGCAGCGTCGAATTCGCCCGCTGCAACCACATTAAGCATTGTTCTCGAGCACATGTGCGATAAATAACGAACATTGTAAAAGCGACGAAGAAAATTTTCAGCCGTGGTCACTGGCCGTATCACACGCTATTGAAAACGAGATAGGCTATCGAACTTGTTTTTTACTCGTCCAATTAAATTATAGACTTCATGTTTCTAATTGTGTCTAGCTAGCATTATCTCTAACCTGTAATTTAACTCGATAAATGCTTATTATGCGGTTATTTTGTTTGAGCATCTGTCGCAATTTCCTCCCACGCTTCCTTACGATACCGTTGCGTCGAGTCAAAGAAATTAGGACCCGTTAATAATTAAAGATAAACGTTTCAGTAATATTTCTCGCTTCCTTTTCTAATATATGAATGGTTATTTCAATTAAAGTTACCAAAATAAGGAATCTTTTTTACCGTTTTATGTCATTGGTTAAACAATGACGTAAATAAGTGTCGTGTGCAATTTCGTGTTAATTTACATAATAAGCCCCTGTGGAATTTAAAGTATCGGAACGAATGAAACCACGTTCTCACTGCGCTAGGATTGTAGTTCCGCGTTCTGGGTTAGTAGTGAAAATTTATTTTATCAGAGTTGTGAACTTGACATGAGTGATAGGAGAGATAGGAGGGGATTAGAGTGCATTGACACACTTACCTACTGCACACTGCAGCGAAATTACAACGGCGACGGCGCGTTGTCGCTCCGTTCTGCGGATACCATCCCGCCAGCCAACCTAGACCCATCCCGCTTCCCCTCATACCCTCAATTTCTGCAATTGATCATGGACCCAGACAAACTACCGAGGCCTGGTAATAATGGCCGCGGGTTTACTGACGCCTCGGAAAAGTGGAATGACGTCCGATACTTGCTGTTTTCACTCGCCGAGACGAAGTTAGGAAAAAATGGAAAACCTGCGGAGTGCTCAGGTTGGTGAGCGAGACACACTTAACTCGTTACGAATGAAAAGCTGTCATTAGAAGGGATTAACGAAGGCTTTCTTACATTTTGTCATATAGTGAAGTGTCATATTAGAATGGCACAACAAAGGCTTTTATTTCTTTTACTGAAGTGTCTTGAATAATTAAGTCGATAATTTGACGATTGTTGACGTAACTTAGGTACGTAAATAATATTATATGGTTTATCTGTCAACTCCATTCTAAGTACAGTCGTGTCTAGCTAATATCACTGCATTAACAATCCATATCGAGTGCTGTTAGTTCTGACAGATGTGAACACATTAACTAGTGTTTAGGGAAAACTACTAGTGGTCTGCCCTGGCACCTCTGGCCCTCAATTTAATACTCTCCATGCTATCCGAGGAACGCCGTGTTCGAATATATTATGATGCAGTTGTGCCATATTGTCACAAGTCAATGATTTATGAGTATTTTTTGATATTAAAGCAATAAACGATATGATTATTATTATTATTTCTACCAATTTAGAATATAACACAATGTGTCACTCTCGACTTCGTATCGGTTGATCGCTCGGTGCGGTATAAGCAAGCTATCAGTGTAAGCAAGTCAGTACAGATTCTTTACTGCCCTTAATAAAATGAATGCTTCCTGATTGATACGGGATGCGCGGTAACGAATGCGGTACTGCATGCGCACCGTGCCGTATCCGGGTGATATAATACGACTGCGCAAATGTAATGCTGACTGTATAATTATTATAAGTGATATGATAGTAAGGAAATCTGGGTGACATAAATAAGCCCTCGATAAAGTACAAAAACCGCCCCATCAAATGTGGAAGTAACGTCTCACAATTTTCTTCTTCCTCACAAGGATAATATCTTATCTGTTGAGTTGATGTTTTGTACTCTACCAGTAAAACGTTTTAATTCGGCAACGTAATTACTTTCATCGATACTTGCGTATATACCTACAACGAACGTGGGATCATTGACTGCATGTACAGTTTTGAATGCAGTTGTTTTGTTTACCTTCGTTTTTAAGTTATGTCACGATCAAATTAATTACCTATCTTACACATTATATATTCGTTAGGTGGCCCTGTATTTGCCTTCTCATGTCAATGGTTTCCTATTTTTTATTCTTTAGTTTATTCCGTCAGACTATACATTTGCAGGAAAACTATAAAAGGAAGAAAAATTGTGTAGTTCTCTCTGAGCGTTTATATCTAACTAGATTATTACTATTAGCATTAGAAATAACAGTAGCAGTATAAATGTAAATGGAAGTTACTCTACCATAAAAATAATACAAGCACATCCTGCAAGACGATGACGTAACGCATTGTACGCACGTTAGGTAGATCTAAATGTCAATTTTTTGTATGGAAAAATGACAGTTAAACTGTCCTAACGCGCGTACGAAATGTTACGTGATTATATACCCCTCTGATATTTTCATCATCATCCCTTCAGTATTGGTAAATGGTATAGTTGACACCTAACTGACAAGCATGGAAGGTGTCAAATATATCAAACGTCATCTTTGCATATCTCATTATTCACAGGGTCGGCAACGCGCATGTAACACCCCTGGAGTTGCAAGCGTCCATAGGCTACGGTAACCACTTACCATCCGGTGGGCCGTAAGCTTGTTTGCCACCGAGGCGGTATAAAAAAAAATCACCCGCATATGTAGATCCCTCTATCTCACATCCTCCATCCCCTGGCACCGCGCAGCGCGCACAGAGCCTGCGTCCGCGCTGCAGCGCGAATGCTGCACTTGACTCGGTCGCGGGGTCAACGCCCGCGCACCGCGGCAACATTGTGCCATTGTCGCCATCCGAAATTCTAATAGTATACCGTAGCTGACCCCAGGCCATAGATGCAAGATATCGACCTTTACTATGAACTCGAATCGTTGTCTTTATTTGGAAGGCAAATGGCATAACTATTTTAACTATATGATGGTACCTGTGTTGGGTTAAATGATACTGAGTTAAACTTTTAAAGATTTTACATGAGCCTATGGAACTTGGTATAATTATCATCATAGCCTTAGTTGTAATTATATTTACATTAATATTTTGGAATCCTTTTCATTTCGGTTTTGGCCTTCCCAGAAATACCTAATATTCTGAGTGTATTCAAAGAGTAGGTATCCAACGGTGTATCTAACTAAAATTCGTTGTTTGCCTACGCTTTTGAGATACAGGGGTGTCGGCGGGTGATGAGTAAAACGTTATTCTTTAATACTCGGAAGTCACTATAAATTCTGTAAAACTTTCCCGTAGCATGCTTCCAAGTTATTGTTACAAATCTATGAACCGCATCAAGAAAGTGCATGCGCCCGATATGCCCGGCTTTTTCCCAACCATACGGTTCCGGGTGAGAATGGCGTGTGATGCTGGAGTGCGACAGTGCGTATTTCTAGTGAGGTGACAATGAAAGTACGTTTCTCGCTCGCGATGGTTCACGAATAAGGCCAGCCTCGTTCATCGGCCCCGATCCGCTACCACCGCCCACCGCTCTCGCCGCTGCCTGGAGGTCTATTTGACTCGACATTCACCGCAATATCATCATTGCATTTTTAATAAAACGACTTAGCGCGTTGTCCACGAGTGCTGAGAAGGGCTCGAATTGTCGAATTGTATATCATACATATTAAATACGACGAAATCCGTTAAAACTGTTTTAATTACTAAGTAATGATTGCGGAAACCAAAGATTCATAGCGCGAACTCGTATTGAAACGGATTAAACGCGGGTGGAAGTGAATGCAAACGATATATGTATTGATATCGTACCAACAAGTCGAGTCATATTGACTACCTGGCCACGCAATAAAATATACAGATTTGAATAACGTCAATATTTATATTGATAGCAACTAGTTGCAGGGTGTACATACATCAATTAGGGACATGACACATCAAATGTGGTTCGTTATTATCCAAACCATATTGTAAAGTTAGACTAATAAGACTGGAACTTTGCATAACTTTATGTACTAGTTTACCACAGTGTATCAGCATAGTTGAGCAGAATACAGAACATAATTTCCGGCTAGGCTATTTTAAAGTGTTTGAAGGCTTTATTCTACTATTCTATTTAGATAATCTGGAGGCACGGCAGTGCCCCCGCCAAGTCGAGCTATTTGTATGTTCAAAAGTATCCACGGATAAGCTCAACACCTTATTATAAACTGCAGTGTCAGTAAAAAAAAATATTTTTAATTCTAAACACATTTATTTCAAATAGTTTTGTATATAACATACATTACCGAACCGAAGTAGCTTAATTTGTCATAGCGGGTCTCAATACTGGTATTTCTACAGGCGATTACTTAATAAACATGAATCCTATTTGGATAGTGACTGTGCTGACGCACGCGCAGCATAGATCGCCCAATGACGTCATTTAGTCCACATGAATTGAACATGTTAAATCCTTGACTAATCTAAGGGAAATTTGTGAAAGGGTGTTCTCCAGGGCAAGTGTTCGGTCATTGACCAGATTGAACCTTTACTGTTTGTTGTTATACTTTGAACTTTACGGCTTCATAGATATTATATTAAGTTAAGTAAATGAACGCACGACTAACATTGCAATTACAGTTTATTATTTCGCAGAAAACTTAAATAAACAAAGAAAATAATTTATTAGTGCAAAAACGATAGAAAGTGCAACAAAACCTAACTTAAGGTCTTTCGACGACCATACAAAACGTCTTATGGCATTCGCAGGCTAACGGCGTGACATTTTAAGAAACTTATGTAACATTCTTTCATAAATTGGCTTTTCATTTGCGCGCCAATTTGTAAAAGTGTGTTACATAAGTTTCTTAAAATATCACACCGTTAGCCTGCGAATGTCAAAAAACGTATTGTATGGTCGTCGAACCACCTTAATAGACATTATTGTTTAAGTAATTTGCACTAAAGGGCTTGCACTCGACTTGATGCCACGCTAACTCCGTGGAAACATTAGACTGATCATTCAAGGGCGCTTATGCTTGGTCTAAACTCGCCATTCGCCAGATAAATTATGTAGACCTGTGGCATTCAATCTGAGATATTTAATAGAATGGGTCTTATCCCTATATATATATATTGATAGCCAGAGACATCAAAATAAGGATATGTCCTCTTTTGATCAATAGGCAATATCGCGGATAAAATACAGGCCCTTAACTGCATAGCGTCTTAAGGGTAACTAACCTTTAAGACGCTTGCATAAAATACAACAATACTAGAGAATAATAATCAGTAATAGAAATCCACATTCACACACATTATTCTTAATTCAAATTTCCTACAATTTCCAACGTTAAGTGTCTCACCTATTCGTTATTCAGAGAAATTAATTTTCGTAGAAAGTAATAGGCGGCTAACGGTCCGTGCGCGGCCTGCGCGCGCGCAGCTCGCTCGCTGATTCACCGCCTCGCAGTGACATAATAAACTAAATTAACATATAATTCTGACTTTGGGTTTGGCCAACCCCTTTCTTTCACTCACTCTTACTCATGTTGTTTACGTACGACTTCAGTGTTACTTGCGAATTTTAACAGGAAAATAACGTTTACAGTACATTATGTTGCTACTTTCCCGCACTAGTGCGGAAAAGAGCACTTTTCGTGCATATGTCGAAACTTTAAAGAGCCATATGTACAGTAAAACGTTGTACGATACACGTGCGAATAGGTAATTCGCAACTCGTGTCGATTTAAAACACTCTCTTCGGTCGTGTTTTAATTTATCACCACTCGTTGCGAATTTTCATTTTCGGCAATTGTGTCGTAAATAACTATTATGGCGTAGGATGGTAAATAAAGTTACTGTAAAAAAGAAGACGTAGAAAGATTGGATATGAGTTTACTCTACTTAACAATTAGTGTTATAGTTATTTAATGTATGCTTAAAAAATAAAATAATTGTTTAAGAGAACAAGTATAGGAAATTAAAAACACTCTGTATTTGCAAGGACAATATTTTGCAATTTACCGTTACGAAGACTAACACTGTATATAATGACACAATGAAATAACCACGCCCCCTTGCATAGTACAAGAGAAAAAATGCATTCCTGAAGCATAAGAAATACAACAATTTTTTCAGAGGCAAAGAAGTAGGTACGCTCATATTTATCAATCTAAATAACCTATTTAGATTGATAAATATATTGTATTTTTTACATTAACTACATTTATAGGCAAACGATTTATCTTCCATGTGTATAAGTAAAATGCCTTCAAAAAGAAGGCTTCCATCGCCTTATATCCGCGCGAGGCCGCGCCGCCGATTGCAGTAACTTTCCGGTAATGTAACAGTTGCCTGTAAGAATTCTGCTGGAAGTTCGTTGAACTTTCGCGAGTGCAGAACGCAGGGTGGGGGAGCCGCAGTGGGTCACAGCCGGCCGTCGGCACACTTACCTTGACTCGAGCCGCCAGGCTACCGCCGGCGAAACGCTGGCGGAACGCTCGGCTGACGGCGGAAAAGTAGGTGTCGCTGGCGTCGGCGGTTTTCTTAGTTACTGTTTTCTAAGAAACTTGGAAAAAATATAAAACATTATTTGATGACCGGTTAGCCTAGTGGGTAGTGACGCTGCCTACGAAGCTAACGATCCTGGGTTCGAATCCCGGTAAGGGCAAATATTTGTGTGGTGAGCATAAATATTTGTTTCTGAGTCATGGATGTTTTCTATGTATTTAAGTATTTATATCTATTATAGATATCGTCGTCTAGTACCCATAACACAAGCCTTACTGAGCTTACTATGGGACTGGGTCGATTTGTGTAAGATTGTCCCCTTATATTAATTTATTTATTTATTATTACACCTTTTATACAACTCACGTACAATTCGAAGATGTAGGTTATAGCATTAATGGACATTTATAAATACACACATGTTTTATACATACATAAACTTTATTCCCAAAAGGGGTAGGCAGGGCACAAGAAATTGAATTTCAGAAAATGAGTCTCAGCAAATGTAGGTTTAAAGATGGACAAAATGTGATTTTGCATTGATAGATCGCTAGACCGTCGCCCACAACATACTTCAACCCAGTTCTCATAGTCGACATTTACTACTTACGACACCCACGGGATAAAAAGGTGGTGGTGCTAGTCTAACCCAACACCACAGTATAATATAATAGTACATTACTACAGAGGCCGGGAAGTAAGGGGTTGCCGGCCAAGTACATATAGACGGCCGAGCGTAGCGAGGTCGAATAGTTATGAGGCTGGCAACCCCTTTTCACGCCGAGGTATGTATAGTGCTTTTCTCAAATATGCAATGAAGTAAATAAATAAAACTCCAAGAAAATGGAGTTACAAACTTTAATTTTCATTGGTGAACGCCGTTATCCTGTGCCACAAATTGTGGAATGGAAATTAAAAAAGACCAGCTTGCAGGCCTAGGCCTCTAATTTTGTATGAAATGCCATTATATGTCCCTCGTCTTGCTGCGCCCGAAACGTGACACTTCGAAGCCCATTATGAAGAACACAACGTCAATATTTAATTGCATGTTTGAGAAAAGTTAATTTATTGATAACTAGCAGCAAAAAACGCAGGCTGGCTCGCGGGATAAAATAAAGCCTATAACTTTTCGGAGAGGCCATTCTACACGAACCTATGTGAAATACTTTTTGAAATCGGATCGTTCCACAGATTAACCAAAACATACAACCTTACAAAGCACAGACTTTTCCCCTTTATAATATTCGTATAGATAAATAAATAAATATTAGGGGACAATCTTACACAAATCGACCTAGTCCCAAACTAAGCAAAGCTTGTTCTATGGGTACTTGACGACGATAAACATAATTATATAGATAAATAAATACTTAAATACATAGAAAACATCCATGACTCAGGAACAAACGTAAAAGGCTTGAAAAAAGTTTGACTGCTGCTGCCAGGCGCCCCAAGCTCTGACGAAAATTATTCAGAAGCCAATAGAGCAGGGTTTCTTAAGGCCACTTCGTTAACTCTTAACGTAGGCAGGTGCGTAGGTACATTTTCTTCAACAGGGGTCCGCGGTATTTTTGAAATTCTGAAAGTGGTCCGAGCCTAACTAGAGTTTAAGAACCACTGCAATAGAGGGACCCCTCTACCCTCGTGGCGCCCATGTGCCTTTTGAAAACCCATAATAAACATGGCGACTCCGGCCCAGACGTTTTTTCAAGTAACCTTCAATTACCGCTCATGCGCCTTTCAAAAGGTCATATTAAAAAATTCTGTCTAGTTTTTTGAAATTTCGCGGGTTATAGAAATAAATTAATTCGATTTCTGAACGAAATATTAGGGAACAGTTTCCGGTATGCTACCATTGGCTGTCGCAATTGACAGATGTCAGTTTGTCAAAAATAGACGGCGGTATGGCTGACTCACGAAGACGTGGTAAGTAAATCGCATTTTATTATGATAATCCGTGCTTGTCGAGTGTGTTTTTATGCAAAATCTTGCTAATAAATAAGTAATTCTTAAATGGAGATAATTAGTTTGCATTTTTAGAGCTGAAATTCTGCGAAATCTTGGTTTGAAATTTATACTTATGAAAGAAATATGTACTTTTAGAAGTCCGTTGGGTCGAAGCTAGTACTAAACATATCATAATGTTTTTAGTTTCTGGCTTTGTGTTATGGTGGTTCATGAAATATAACTAATAAAAATGCTACTTATCTTTCACTAATTACTTAATACTCTATACATTACTAAGTTTTCGTGTCTAGCCTAAAATTTTAAATTTGAGACTGGTATTTTTATATTTGTTTTAGATATTTTCTAATGTTGCCTTTATCATGATTGTTTACGCGGTACCTAGGTACGCAATTGTTTTTGTACGGGATTTTGATTCCAGACTTTTAATTACTAAAGGAATTTATTTAGAATAATAAGAAAAAAATTGTGACACTAAGAATTTTAAGATGTTGATTATTGAGCCTTGTAATAGGAGACTGATTAAATAATAACGGAAGGAGACTGATTAAATATAAGTAGGTCATATAATTGAAAAAGGACTGAAATAAACATACTAATTCTAAAAAAATGTATCATTTTTTAACACTCAATAATTTCCTTTAATATAGTCATTGTGGCCCAGTGGCCTTTGTAAAGAACAAAAGGTAGACAAATATTTTTTTATTTAAATACATGCTAATATATTCATAATTTTATTCTGAAAGTTTCATTTCAAACTGGCAACTCTAACACATACAAATTTCAACTCAAAATCTTGGGCTGTTATGACTGTAACTATTATGTCCTATAAGAAGGACAGTCAGGCCGTAGTCAAAGAGTACGAAAAAATGGCGTGGGCGCCACGAGGCTACTCTACGCTACTCTCCAGAGTAAAGAATATGGGTAAACCTTTTCACGTTAATGAAAATGACAGTCTGTAATCGTTACGCTTACGTATTTGCATTTATCCATTCATACTTTCTTTCATACTTCTCGCATTCATAAAAACAGTAGCATCTGGATTATACCTATAGATGCCAATACGTCCTAACTAATGAAGGTGTCCAGTTTTTCATCAACTGGAAACCAATACAAATACTATGTTTGCAGAAAGTTGTATTTAGAGCACGGGAAGTAACGAATGAGCATTTTTAGGGTTCCGGAGCCAGAATGGCAAAAACGGAACCCTTATAGTTTCGCTATGTCCGTCCGTCCGTCCGTCCGTCCGTCCGCAGCTTAGCTCAGGGGCTCTTGGTACTAGAAAGCAGTTACTTGGCATGAATATACATATTAGTCATGCCGACAAAGTGGTAAAATAAAATCTTGAAAAACATTTTTTTTAGGGTACCTCCCCTACATGTAAAGTGGGGATGATTTTTTTTATTGTCGTCTACCCCATAGTGTGGGGTGTCGTTGGATAGGTCTTTTAAAAATATTGGGGGTTTGTGAAAACAATTTTTCGATTAAACGATCCGTTTGTGAAATATTAAGCCTTAAAGTGCTAATTTTTGTTAGACTCCAGTGTCCCCACCCCCTGCTAGTTAAATGGTTGTTTTGGGATATGTGAAAAAATTCATGGTAGTAGTACATATAACGAAGTTAAAAGGAAAACTATCACAGCTAAGTAGGCTTTACACGTTTACGAGTAATAGTCGACCAACTTATAAAATGTACTTCAAGAAGTAATAGTTTCGTACAAATTCTATTGTAACTTATTATTATATATAATGGTACGGAACCCTTCGTGCGCGAGTCCGACTCGCACTTGGCCGGTTTTTATTACTTATTTAAACCTACTAACTTCAAGTCCTTGATGTGCCAAGTTCCCAGAGCGGTGTTCGTTAAAATCTGAATGTATGGCGAGTTTGACAAGCTTCTATGGTATGACAGCTACCGGCGCCATATTTAACGTTGATCGGTCTGCAATCGTAACTTGGTGCAACCCTTTGGGGATAATATTTATTATTGATAAATCAGTAAATTAAAAATTGTTTAAGTCATGTGATAGTTCTTTATCAATTGCGACATTCCAATGTTGACACGTATAGTTAAGATGATATTTCAACCTTGTGACTTAGAGGAGATGGTAGCCATTTGTATGAGTTTTATTGTTACTTGCTTAATTTTATCTGGTCGGAGGATTTGCGGTGGGCTTATACAATAGGAAACAGCCCATTGTTCACAAGATAAGCTTTTAAGTGCTAAACGGACAGCTTATATCATCTTAACTATACTATAGGTATGTCGATATCCCTACATTATGGTTTGCTATTTAAGTGAACCATAAAGGGGGATATTAGTCGCCTATTTTTCATGATTTGATTCATGTTTCAGAGACATTAACACTTATTCAGCATGAATGTCCTCCATATGCTATTAAGACAAGACGCATACCGACCGCTCAAGGGAGTGTTCAATAGTTATTTGTGTCACAAGGGAGCAAAATAGTATATTTACGGCGAGGGCGGTGTATTAAATCCTGAACGTAGCGAGGGATCCTACAATAGAATCCTGAGCATAGCGAGGGATTCTAACGTAGGAGGAGGAGGGATACAAGTGTTAAGAGGGGGCGCTCCGCGAAATCGGGGTTCTTAGATTGAATATTTACCTATGACAAACTAAAGCGAATGCCAGGAAAAAGAACATACCAAAACTACATCATATTTGCAATTGAATCGTCTGAACAAAACCATACAAAACCAAAATTGCCTCGATAGAAATGAACCGCCAAAACATGTCTTATTTTTACTCAATTTCAATAGTGTGAGGTTCCCGTGCATATAAATTAAGTAAAAGTTGAGTGTATAATAGCTTTTCACATTACCTAATGAAAGTACTAGCGGGGTATTTTTATGTAGTCCCTTTTCAGACTTATTGAGGTGAAACGTATTTGGCGTATAGGCCCTTTTTATTTAGCGCGATACCCTTTCTCCCGTCGCGTGTTTCGTGCGGTTCTGTATATCTTTTGTTGCCGTTCGCGGGCGGAGTCAGTCATAATCGCTCCGCTGAGACGAGAGGACTACGTTCTGTGCTCTCACGACAGCACGATGAACATAATTATTTCAATAATATTGTGACCCAGTATATTCGTCCAGTGAATGAACGTATCATTACATTCCAGTAGATATTTTGCTACATTTTGAAATAATATATTTAAAAGTCGACCTTAACATATAGATCTTAAAGTTCAAAATACAACTATAAGATTACTTCTTAGAATAATTTGTGCAGTACATGCAAAACTAGACGAACATTTTTCTGTCGATCGTGTATTTACTTTATGAAAGATTATCACTCACTATCACTACATAGTATAAAACAAAGTCGCTTCCCGCTGTCTGTCCCTATGTATGCTTAGATCTTTAAAACTACGCAACGGATTTTGATGCGGTTTTTTTAATAGATAGAGTGATTCAAGAAGAAGGTTTATATGTATAATATAGTATCCGTGCGAAGCCGGAGCGGATCGCTAGTTGAGAATAAATCCGGTTATGTTCAAAATCGATGTCTGAGAGGTCTAAATACGAATTCATAGTCAGAAATATTTCAAAAAGTGGTCGCATTATTTAAAAATTTTGAAACATTCGTTGTAAATTAATATGAGCGTTTTTTTAAAGAACAACATACATTGGCAGGCTTCTCGAGGGTGAAGATTCTAGAAATGATGTCCATTTTGAATTCCAAGATGGCGGACATTGCTTTTCGAATTTAAACTTTCGTGAGACGTGTTGAAACAGTACTAATAATTACACGGTTCAACTCACGTATTAAATGTCACTACGGGCGACATGTTTCGAACTCTTCGGGAATTCTTCTTAAGGATGAGTGTTTTCGCGGCGGTGTCGCTTGAATCTTGTCGTGATTCAAGCGACACCGCCGCGAAAACACTCATCCTGAAGAAGAACTTCCGAAGAGTTCGGAACATGTCGCCCGTAGTGACATTATTGACATTGTTTTTCTTTAAAGTCATCACGGGTGTCGCTTTTAGGGTTATCGAGAGTGCAGATTCCAAAAATTATTGCCTGCGAACTTGGACATTTTGATATTAAAAAAGTGAACATAATTATGCACTTTTTCTTTAATATGTTCAAAATTGATAACTAAAGGGCCAAAGCGTCTCCATTGTCTCCAAGTACGAATCCGAGATCAGAATTGAAAAATTTGGCCGCCACACAGTAGTGGCCTGAAAATCTGACTTTCATAGACATGATCGAAGTTTTCATAATATATTATAGTTTTTTTTAATGCTACTAATAAATTCACGGTTAAATTCACGTATTAAACGACACGACAGGCGACATGTTTTGAACACTTCGGGAGTTCTTCTTCAGGATGAGTGTTTTCGATGTTTGTTTTGAAGAAGAACTCCCGAAAAGTTCGAAACATGTCGCCTTTTGTGACATTTAATGCGTGAATTTAACCGTGGATTTATTAGTAGTATTTTAGACATGTCTCACAAAAGTTTAAATTCGATTATAGCTTTTTTTTGCTTTAGGCTTTTACTAGCCATTATTATGCAAGCTCACAACCCTTACGTGATTTAGTAAAAAAACGGAAGGCCATATTTCAGTTATAGCTCCGGTGGTTTTTTAAGCAACGAAATGTAGGTAGTGGTATTCCTTGGGTAATTAAAGTAATTTGTACTCTATAAAGTGAGTGTTTTCGCGGCGGTGTCGCTTGAATCTTGTCGTGATTCAAGCGACACAGCCGCGAAAACACTCAATCCTGAATAAGAACTCCCGAAGAGTTCGAAACATGTCGCCCGTAGTGACGTTTAATACATGGGTGAACCGTGTAATTATTGACATTTTTTTTCTTTAAAGTCATCACGGGTGACGCTTTTAGATTACAACAATAGGGGCGTAGACACTAATAAAATAATGTGATATTTTCTCGAAGAAGGATAAAAAAAATTGTCAAATGGAGAAAAAATCAACGCAAAAGGTTAAATAATCACGAAGTTATAAGTGTCCAAAGTTTTAAGAAGGGATGTGTTCTGTCCCTTTTTCGCAAAACGCAACTTCATATGAGACGATGACGCTGGAAGAATGTGACGTCACAGAAGACGGCAACGTGCCGCGCGCATCGTGGTCGGCGACGCCGTCGACGCGGCCTGCCGGCAGCATCCTGTAATGTGACGTCACACACCGTTTGCGTTTTCTCTCTCTAACAAGCAATATTAAAACGGTTGTAGCTTCGTAATTCTTTAAGATATCTGAATGGAATTTTCATCGCTATGCATATTTTTTTGCCTTCTTTCTTTTGGAGTAATAATAATTTTCGAGTCTGCACCCGAATTATTGCCTGCGAAGTTGGACATTTTTATATTAAAAAAAGTGAACACAATTTTGCAGTTTTTCTTTAATACGAGTATGTTCAAAATTGATAACTAAAGGGCCAAAGCGTCTCCATTGTCTCCAAGTACGAATCCGAGATCAGACCCCGTATCATGGTCGGCCTTATCACTCGATAAGTGACAAGATAGGGGCATCGTCTCGTTCTATCAAACGGTGTCAGCCAGTGACGGACGCTCTATCCTGTCACTTATCGCGTGATAAGGCCGACCATGACACGGGGTCAGAATTGAAAAATTTGGCCGCCACACAGTGGCGTGAAAATCTGGCTTTCATAAACATGATCGAAGTTTTCATAATAAATTACAGTTTTTTTTTAATGCTACTAATAAATTCACGTATTAAATGACGCGACAGGCGACATGTTTCGAACTCTTCGGGAGTTCTTCTTCAGGATTAGTGTTTTCGATGTTTATTTTGAAGAAGAACTCCCGAAGAGTTCGAAACATGTCGCCTGCCGTGACATTTACGTTAATTTTTTAACCGTGGATTTATTAGTAGTATTTTAGATATGTCTCACAAAAGTTTAAATTCGATTATAGCTGTTTTTTTGCTTTAGCCTTTTACGAGACATTATTATGCTAAATTACAACCCTTACGTGATTTAGTAAAAAAACGGAAGGTCATTTCAGTTATAGCTCTCGAAACTGACTTAGCTACTAGCGAAAACTATATCTTCAAATATAGGTACTTACAGATTTTGTCTTTCTTTCCACTTATTATAATTATCTATAGGTATTCATCATGTTTCATCTGACTGTAGGGGCATATACTATGCGAGAAGGAGCGGGGCAGCAATAGACGCATCAGCGCGGCAGGTACGGGGCGCGCGGGTGATTTCTGATTTTTCCCTGGCGATACGCCCCCTCTTAACGCCCGAGACGAAAATAATTTTGCTACCGAGTGACACATACTATTTTTCACACCGACTATGAAGAAATTTAAAAAAGATACTGTTCAAATTAATTAAGAAGTTTTAACTAATTTTTATTACTAATTTTTAAATATTACGAAAAAATAATAAATTTTCATACAATGTTGTTAAAGTTAAAACTTGAATTATGTTCGTTTTGAATAATCTACGATGAAATTACAATTGATTATTTTATTAAGATCTGTGTTCAATTGGCACATTGCGTAAATGCTACATGCCAATGTATACATTAAAAAAGTAGCTTGAACAGAAAAGTAGCGTTTTGATCCCTCTCGTCATGGAGCAAAACTTACTTTTCCGAATGAAAGGTGTGAAAAAAGTTATAATGCCATTTCATGGCATGGCAGTTATACAGCATTTTTGACAGCCGTACCAAGATGCACCGTTCATGCAAGGGAGCAAAATAGTATATTTACGGCGAGGGCCTACAATAGAATCTTGAGCGTAGCGAGGGATTCTAACGTAGGATCCTGAGCGTAGTGAGGGATACAAGTGTTACGCCCGAGACGAAGATAATTTTGCTACCGAGTGCCACATACTACATACTATTTTCATACAAGCAACGTGGCCCAAAAATCATTTGTGTGGAAAGAAGACGTCCTTCCTTATCAAAAAGATGCTAACGCAGCGGTATATAAGGCAGCCATCTGGATGCCACTTTGCGTGTTCGTAGTAGCCCTCCACAAGATTATTAAAGTTTATTAAAGTTTAAGCAAAATATTAAACTTTAATAATATTCTTGTGTGGATTCCTACGTTAGGTTTATATTCTACTAGCTTCCGCCCAGGACTTGGACATGAGACTGTATCTACTCTAGTCGGTGTGTCGGCGTGGAGCATTGTTTTATAATGAGACTATATCTACTCTAGCCAGTGTGTCGGCGTGGAGCATTGTTTTATATGAGACTATATCTACTCTAGTCGGTGTGTCGGCGTGGAGCATTGTTTTATATGAGACTATATCTACTCTAGTCGGTGTGTCGGCGTGGAGCATTGTTTTATATGAGACTATATCTACTCTAGTCGGTGTGTCGGCGTGGAGCATTGTTTTATATGAGACTATATCTACTCTAGTCGGTGTGTCGGCGTGGAGCATTGTTTTATATGAGACTATATCTACTCTAGTCGGTGTGTCGGCGTGGAGCATTGTTTCCGCCTGCGACTTCGTCTGCGTGGACCCGCGATAATAACTATCCTATATTTTAACCCAAGCTATAAACTATCTTTCTGCAAAATCTCATCCAATTCCGTTGAGCGTGATTGACTACAAACATCCAAACTTTCGCATTTATAATATTAGCAGGACTTGGGTAAAAAATAAACAACAATTAGGTACTCAGTTCAATAATCTTTGAAAAACATACAATAAAAACGAATTTACCACTGAGGAAAATAAGTTTTCTGCACTGTAAGCTCGAGCTGTTCATGTTGCAGCGTATGCCAAATAAATACTTACACACTTTATATACATACACTCGAAAAACATAACCCTTCTTCAATCGTAGTCGGGTAAGAACATGGGTTAATCCTAATTCTACGGCCGATATAGAAAATTATTGATCAATGATTAATGCGGAACAAGTAAGTTCCTAACATATTTGAGTGGCGCGTTTCTACCCCTAACACTACATGGAATTTACTCCCTACGGCACAGTTTAGCAATAGGAACGGACATAGCGCTAACGCGGCCATTGGCTTATCATATTGTGAATTTGTAAGCATATCTTCCCAAAATGTTTTTCCATTACTGAAAAGCTGACTTATGGAAAATATCAACTTATTCTCTGCAAACACTGAGTTCCTATAAATAGATCTTAATTACGAACCATTTATCAGTCTCTCGTACGGCTTAACTATTCTCTTTCTTCGTCAATTCCTCAAGGCTGATTAAGTGATAAGAGTCGTTACCTCAGGTGGTAACGACTCTTATCGCTTAATCAGCACTATCAGGGGGGCTAGCACAAGTGACGCGGCGCCGCGACGCGAGTCGAGAAAGATCTACCCTCCTTTTTCTAATTGGCACGGTGCGAGTGAGACAGGAGACGCTACATCACGCGCGAAGCGACTCAGTTGCAAGTGTTGGAGCAAGTTGTGCTAGACGTACAGTGCACTCCAAACGCCCGCCAGATGTACTGTACTGCCCCCATGATGTTGAACCACATATACCCGTCTTGATACCCATGGCATCGCGTATGACAATTGATATCTGTTACCTTTCATTCAACGCAGCCAATAACAATAAGCTCAAAATTAGCAGAATCTTATAATTTCATTGTTTTAAAATTCCTAACATAAATAGTTACGTTTCTTCGGCATGTTGACGTGAAATGTGTCCGTGTGCAGATGTCAACAGCCTACCCCATGCGGGCGCGCTATCTAAATGTCACCATGATTACGTGTTCACAACACATCCACTGTCATTAATGTAATAGGGACTTTAATTGTAGATAGGAAATATGATAACAATCACATTTGCTGAGGCTTCCTCTAGTTCGAGTGTAAGACTAGCACTGGTCTTTACCGGGGTTGAGAAACTGACGACCAAATAGAAAATGCAATAAACATAGTTTTTTTATCTGATTGGGTATTATAGGAAATATGATAAAAGTGGCGATAGAACATGTGGTTTCTCGAGGTTAAAAAATGTATAACTTTTGGAAATTCAGTAGCATTATTTTTTTTGTTACTACCTATACCTATAGATAGTAAAAAAACCGGCCAAGTGCGAGTCGGGCCACGTGCAGTGTAGGGTTTCTTAGTTGCCTGTCTGTCTTAGTTACATCGACTCCATCGTCGGCCGAATTTGCCGTGAAAATTGGCCTTTCCAAGTACATATCAAGTTGGTCGACTATTACTCGGTAACTACTTATCTGTGATAGTTTTCCTTTTTTAATTAATTATATATTATGTACTACTGCCACGAACTTTTTCACACCCCCAGTAGTAGCCATTTAGCCGGCAGGGGGGGGGGGACATATGACTCGAACAAAAGCCCAATATCTCGCTAACGAAGCACTAAGTTGAAAAATGGTTTTAAGAAACCCATAATATTTTTAAACAAGCTATCCAACGATATCCCACATCATGATCTTTGTCTTATCCATGTTCATCCTTAGACCAACTCGCTCGGGGGCTTTACTGAGGTCATCGAGCATAGTACTTAAGTCCTCCATGTTCTCAGCCAAGACTACAATATCATCAGCAAACCGAAGGTGGGTGATGTACTCGCCGTTGATGTTGATGCCTTGACTTCTCCAGTCCAGAGTCTTGTAAACATCCTCCAGTGCAGCGGTGAACAGTTTTGAGAAAATAACATCCCCTTGCCTGATTTAACAAACTAACAAACGAATAGAAAATGCAATAAATATTCTTTCTGTATACATTAGATTAGATTATTTTATTTCATTTTGAAAATTTACATGTCATTTCATAAAATTAAAATAGCATGGATTCACAAAAAGATCGTCAGAGTGTATAAGAATAAGGAACAATAATAAATAATAGTCAATACAAATCCAATATTAAATTAAAACAGACATGAGAAACAAAAAAAAATATTAACAATAGGAACAATTTAAATACTTAATGATAAATGGTACAATGTCAATGTCAGAATATTAATAATAGCTAGGCCATGCTAGATTTAAAGTCAAAAAATAATAAGTATTCAATATTCATTCATCATAATAATATAATAATGTCATCTTAAACCTAAAAAATATACTTAGATGTCATTTTTAATACAATTTCAATTTATTCGTGTTTGTTCGTTGTATTCCTTTACGGAATACAGCGATTTTGATAATAAAAGTTATTTTAGTCGGCATTATACAAGTACGCCATTATACGGCAGTATACAAGTAGAGACGTGTGGATAAGAAATATAATAAGCATCGGGTTTCTTCCAGTTCAAGTCGAGTGCTGTGTTTTTTCCTCGTGGATGAGAAACTGCCAACTTTAATTGATAACACAATATTTTTTTGTAGTTTTATTAATTAAGAATCATGTTTTCCTTAACTCCTTGAAAAAAAAACATTCGAATTCATAATCAAAAAGCTTCGTTTTTAATATCCAGCTACGTCACAGTTTATTGTTTATTGTAAAAAGGCTTTTATGGTTAACGAAACCAAACAATTGTCAATTTTTCTTACATATTATGATTAATGCATTATGGAGTATATGCATTATAGAATCAAGCGGATTGTTGTTAATAACTTAAATAATTTAACATACGACATAATAATTTCTTAATCATTTACAGTTTCAGAGTTACGATTATACTCCATTACAAAAAAAGTGTAAGTAAACACAACGACCATTTCAAGTTTTCAATCTTTGAAGCTCATTTTTAACATGAAAAAATGAAAAATGAAATGAAATAAATGTTTATTCTCTTTTTTCTGACATTGTGTCGTTTAATCTATTCTTACATAACGCTTTCCTTAGTCAAAGAGGAGGCTTTATTTAGGTGCTGCTACTGTGTATGTAGTCCTTTCAATAAAATAATCTGTCTAATTAATCTAATTATCCTGCCATTGAGAGTGCAACTTTTAGTTTTTGGTCCCTAAGAGCAGCGTTATGTAAGAATATATTAAGCTCCCGAGGATGCGTTGTGTTGAGAGCGAGGGAATTTGTTCCTTCAGCTGTCAACACGGCGAATCCTCAAACATATCAAGGGTTGGCAACGCCCATGTTACTCCTTTGGAGTTGCGTGCGTCTAAAGGCTGAGGTGTCCGCTTACCATCAGGCGGGCCGTACGCTTGTTTGCCATCGTTGTATAAAATAAAATAAAAAGCTATAAATAGGTGGGTACAAAGATTTTTAAAATGAGATTCAAAGATTGAAAACTTGATATGGTCGTGGTTTTCCTAACTTCCTATATAGTTTAAATTCCATTCAAAAACCGGAACCACTTATCCGATTTCAAAAATCTTCACCCGAGTATAAAATGGACTTTTAAGATGAACACAGGCTATATTTTATCCCGTGGGTTTGCCTGCGTCATTCGCAATACGCGAGCGGAGCCGCGTGAGCTTTTAGTGGCAGATAAAGTGAAAAAAGTTTTTCCCTGTCAAAGTGTATAAAAAACGGCCGGGTTACACTCCGGGAGTTCCGGCAGAAGTGAAAACTTAATGACATTGTAACAGTTTTTCGATCAGGTCACGTGTCCGTCTTACGAATTTTCAATCTGTCTAATCCTACGGTCACGTGACATCTTACGGTCACGTGACCTGTAGCGAGTTTAAAAAAAATCCTATTACAAAAAGTGCACAGCGCCGCTAAAGAAGTTTTCACTTCAAAAAGCCTGAGAAACTCTGTGTGAAATCGACAAGATCGAACGTCATCTGGCCTGTGCAAAAGGTATAGTTGAAATGATATAAGCTGCCCGTTTAGCACTTGAAAGCTTATTTTGTGAAGAATAGGCTGTTTTCTATTGTATAAGCCCACCGCAAATCCTCCGACCAGATAAAATTAAGCAAGTAACAATAAAACTCATACAAATAGCTACCATCTCCTCTAAGTCACAAGGGTGAAAGATCTCACATCTTTAAATAACAGCAATTGCTATAGGTATCCAATAAAGCAAAGAAATAGAGTTTAATACTTGTTCATAATGTTATATTGTTCATATAAATACATATTTGGATTTTGCATACAACTTGGCACTCATTTAGATCTCCATTCTTTTTGCGGCGAAGCCCACAGCCAAGCATAATTTTTGTATTGAACTTGGCTCTCCTTTTTTACATTTATGTTTTTGGTGGGATATCATTACTTTTTGTAAAGAAAACTAGGCAGGTATTGAGATTTAATGTTTTTTTCTTTAGCGCTTTATGCAGATTTACTTCTGTTCTGTGTATAATTATGTGGTGCCGCGCGCCGCCGACGACACACCGTTGGGCGGTTGTTTAGCGCGTATTACAAGTTTTTTGTATGGGGACACCACTTATTTTTTGACTTAACTTAATTTTTATATTTTTGTTATATAGCAAATATAATAATACATATATTGGGATAGTTTCAAATATCTGCTTGTAACGGTTCCAACGCTACAATTAGAAAAAAAAATTTGAAGTGAAAACTTCTTTAGCGGCGCTGAGCACTTTTTGGGATGGGGAAAGATTGTTAAATACGCGACCGATTTTTGTGACGTCAGATGTGAAGGAGGTCACAAACTTTTATATTTTGCTGCTAGCCGATTCGACTTCATTCAAAACTGAACGTTATTCGTAAGAGTATAAAGCCGTTAAATTCTGCAAATAAAATTGTAATCTTGTCCAAGCGTCCTTCACCGTTTTGCTATTGAGCAAATTCGAATAGTTTGAATTTGGACGTTATTCCTAAAGAGATAAAGCTTTGAAAAATACTTACTAATGGCAAAAATAAATTGATATTTTGTTCGCCGCCGCCGTCTGCTGTTCTTGCAAATTCGAATAGTTGAAATTTGGACGTTATTCCTAAAGAGATAAAGCTTTGGAAAATATTTGGCAATGGCAAAAACAAATTTTGTTTGCCGCCGCCGACGGGGGAGGCGGCCCGTCGCACCCAACGCGCCCGCGGTCCGTCCGCCTAAATAATTGATAATTGTTTATAAATTTGCGTCAATATCATTTTTAGGGTGACACCGTAAGATGTCACGTGACCTGATCGAAAAACTGTTACAATGTTATTGAGTTTTCACTTCTGCCGGCACTCCCGGAGTGCAACCCGGTCTTTTTTGTATGGGGACCCACCCTATTTTTTAACTTTTTTTGAAGTGAAAACTTCTTTAGCGGCGCTGAGCACTTTTTCGGATGGGGAAAAATTGTTAAATACGCGACAGAGTTTTGTGACGTCAGATGTGAAGGAGGTCACTTTTTGCTGCTAGCCGATTCGACTTCATTCAAAACTGAACGCTATTCGTAAGTGTATAAAGCCGTTAAACACTTTTTGCAATAGCATATTCTGCAAATAAATTTGTAATAATACCAACGCGTCCTTCACCGTTTTGCTATTGAGAAAATTCGAATAGTTCGAATTTAGACGTTATTCCTAAAGAGTTAAAGCTTTGAAAAATATTTGGCAATGGCAAAAACAAATTGGTATTGTGTTTGCCGCCGCCCGTCGGCGCGCCGGACCCCGGCACCGTTGCGCCCGCGGGCCGTCCGCCTAAATAATTGATAATTGTTTATAAATTTGCATCAAATTCATTTTTAGGGTGACACCGTAAGATGTCACGTGACCTGATCGAAAAACTGTTACAATGTTATTGAGTTTTCACTTCTGCCGGCACTCTCGGAGTGCAGCCCGGTCTTTTTTTTATTTTTAGATTTTTTCCTACGCTTACACACAATTACCGAGCTGGATTCCAAATTTCATCCTTCTAGGTCATCTGGAAGTAGGTTAGGTTTAGGTACTACGAGTATATGTCAGTGAGTCAGTCAGTGCTAAAATTTACGACTTTTTGACCTTCATATCTTTATAACCGTTTGAGCTAGCTTCATGAAATTTGGGCTTCTAGATGTCCTTATGGATATAATTAAACACACGCAGTTTTATGTGTTTACGTTAAAGAGGTATTAAGTTATAGAAGGGTCAAAAGTGGCACCAAGTGGTTCGTGTAATATTACACTCGGCGCTGGCTAGCCAGTTCCTTTGCTTGAACTTGGCTTGACACGCTGCCGCGTGTCTAGATTATGAGCTATGGTTCCTAGGTTAAGGGGTTGCTTTTGTCTGGGTCTGAATTGTATTAGCTTGGTTTTGTCGTTATTTGTAATGAGGTTATGATCTTGTAACCAGTACGTTACCTCTATGTGTGTTACTAAGATCGTCTTTGGGGCATTGGAATAAGAGTGATATGTCGTCGGCAAACATTACTATTTTGTGGGTTGTGATTTTCAGATGGTCGTTTATGTAGATGAGAAATAGTACGCATCCTAGAACACTGCCTTGTGGAATAGAGCTCTCAATATACTGTATGCTAGATTTAATATAATTTTAATAGAGTGATTCAAGAGGAAGGTTTATATGTATAATATAGTAGTATGATATATAATAAACGACCTCCCGGCCTCTCTAGCTGAAGGTGTGATGGTGTTGTTTACTGACGACACCACCGTGATAGTAAAGGCACCCACGTACTCTCAGCTGGAACAAACGCTATCACAGACGAGCAGCCTACACGAGTGGTTCTCAGTGAACGGCCTCATCCTCAATATCACAAAATCCAACGTGATGGTGTTCTCTGCTGGGAGAATTGATACAGAGTCCGATGCCGCGCTGCGACTCATGTAAGTTCCTCGGATTTACGATCGATACAAGGCTGAAATGGGAAGCAAATGTTGACAATTTGTGTGGAAGGCTGAGCAGCGCTGTATTTGCGTTGCGTAAACTGAAACCAATTGTCTCCAGTGACGCACTACTTCAAATTTACTATGCGCATTTCTTCTCACTCATGTCGTACGGTAAACTCAACTGACTCTGACAAAGTGTTTAAATTACAAAAACATTCGCGGGAGTAAATCCTAGGCACTGGTGTAGAGAAATGTTTAAAACATTGAAGTTGATGATCCACTACCTACTCACTTTACGTATATGAGGTTATTATGTTTACACGCAGAAATATTAAATTATTTAAACGGGCAAATTTCCCTGGCAGAATCACCCGTCATACGGGGCGACTGCTGTCCGTGCCGCGTCGACTCGCGCTGCTCGACCAGAATCCTCGAGTAGTAGGCCCGTCGTTTTATGAACGTCATCGAGCTACCAACGAGTCTAAACTGTTCGTCAAAGACGATTAAATATCTATCCAACAAATTATGGGGCATGCCTGATTTGGTGATACCTCGATGATATCAGGTAATTTACCATGGGTCACAATGATGTAATATAAAAAAAAGATAGATAGGTTATAAGCACTTCAAAAGTACCATTGTACCAGGTAGAGCAAAAACGACCCCGTTGAAACAACGGAATATACTAACAGAAATCTACACATCCCTGGTACAATCTGTCTTGGTGTACTGCATATCTGTTTGGGGTGGGGCGGCCAAAATCAGATTCATTGACCTGGAACGAGCTCAACGTGCACTCTTAAAAGTGATGTATTTTAAGAAAATCCGTTTTCCCACCGAATTATTATACCAGATTAGTGACCTTCTGACAGTGAGGAAACTCTATATTTTACATATCTCTCTAAAAAAACATAAAACCCTTTCGTATGTTGCTAAATATAACTCTAAGAGAACAATAATGAATGTTGCTAGTATAACTAACACAAAAACTAAGTTTGCGCGCTCACAGTACAATGTTAAGTCTGGGCACATTTACAACAAACTCAACAAATGCTTAAACATTTACCCAAAACCATATTACGATTGCAAAAGAATAATTACACAGTGGCTGAAATCAAAAAACTACCAGGAAATAGAAAACTTACAAATGTAACAAAATAATTTAAGCTACGCGACATTTACACAACAACTTATTTAATGCAGACAGACACAAACACACACACAAACGCACATATACACACACGCACACACACACGCATACATACACACACACACACATATATACACACACACACACACACACACATACACACACACACACACACACACACACATACACACACGCACATGCGCACGCACACACATAAACATCTACTGGCTGGTACGAACCATTACTGAATAAGATATGATAAAGATATTTAGATCACCATATCAGCCGAAAGACGTCCACTGTTTGGACATAGGCCTAGTTATATATAAAAGTGCTTTTGTTTACTTACTTTTCTAGTTGCTCAAGTAGTACCTAGTATAATTTTTCATTTTTCATGTAACATCCTGATAACCTAAGGAAGAGCGGTGTCTCCCAACACAGGCAATATTTTGCTTACCGGGCGGCACCATCCCCTAGACTATAAACACGTGCTGTATTTTACGAAATAAATAATTTTAAATTTAATTTTTATTTTAAATTTAAAAAAAAAAATTTAAAAGTGGCACACTAAAACTCAGCCAATTGTATGACCTTGCCTCAATTTCGCGTCGTCAATGGACGTCTCAGCTGTCAGATTTGGTGGCCATTTTTAAAAACGGAATTTCATATAGACAAACGTATCTACCTCTTTTTTACAAGCTTTTATTTAAGTTGACCTGTTAGTATGTTAGTATGGGACAAATCTTGCAAGTTAAATTTGACCCACTTCCCGGCGACCGATTGAGCTGAAATTTTGGGTATAAGTAAAGTTTGGATGACAATTCAATATTATGGTACCATCGAGCTGATCTGATGATGGAGACAGAACGAGGCCATGGGAATAAGTAACTTGCTCTTAGTTTGTTAGTATGGGACAAATCTTGCAAGTTACATTTGACCCACTTCCCGGTGACCGATTGAGCTGAAATTTTGGGTATAAGTATAGTTTGGATGACAATTCAATATTATAGTACCATCGAGCTGATCTGATGATGGAGATAGAAGGTGGCCATGGGAATTCAGTACTTAACCGACGCCGACGTAACCCCGTTGAGTTTGGGTTCGTTAGAATCGTCTCAATGAGTAGTTGATGATGGTATACAGAAAAGTACAGTCGGCAATAAAAGCTTGAACCAAAAATGAAATTTTTGACAGAAACTTATTATATTACATCATTGATGGGTCATGTCATCTTTAGCACTTTGAATATATTTATTTATTTATTTATTTGAGTCAGGCAACAAGGTACATATTTACAAATACCATACAGACTAACATACATAACAATATACAAAACTTATAACTAGTGTTCGGAGTTTCGGTGGCAAATTTCACAGAGGAGGAGTGGAGTCGCCTAACTATTTTTTTGATTAAACGATTAACGATTAAATGAATAATTTTGCGTAATACTCCTTATAAAATATCTTGCGAGCATTACCTACTTATACCACGATAACACAGGACTACTAATAACACAAGTATGTAGGTAAACATTGTTGAATAAATTTATTTATTTTTACTTATTACATACGTACAACATGTCACCAAAACAGTCGGGACAGTATAATGTTTGTACCTGCCGCCAATTAATGTCATACTAAGTACCTACTTCAGGTAAATGAATAATTTATTTGTTCAAATCTTAAAAAGTTAATCACAAAAACGACTCCATTATCCACTGTGTGAAATTTGCCTCCGAAACTCCGAACACTACTTATAACATAACACAAAAACACGTTAAGACGGCGACGCGCGGCGCAAGTTCTGGGTGTCAGATAGCCGGCCTCGATATCGCCGGAAAACTACACCCTTCGGCCAGATCTCCTCCTTCATGAAGGCTTATGCACGACTAGCTGCCCGCGCGGCTTCGGACGCGTATTACTAACAGCACAGGCATAGCCGAGGGATAAACATAGCCTATGACCATCCAAAAAGTCCATTCTACATGTAGCAGAAACAATTTTCGAAATCTGATATGCGGTTCCGGAGATTACCTTATAAACTTACAAAGGTACAGTCTCACAGGCTTTTCGTCTTTTATTATACAGGGAGGAACATTTCCTTGGACTAAGCTGAAAGGACAGTGTTATATAAGTGACGTACAAACGATCTATTATAAATGTTAAGCTGGATTTAAAAGAAAAAAAAAACATAAAAATCGAAATATTTTATCTTAGTGACAACCCTAATACTATACATAGTTATTATTTTCATTTGAAATTGTCACAAGTCACAAGAATCTTGCTGACTTCATTGAATCTGCTGGATAGGGTTGAAACATACAGTTTTTTTCACCAAAGTTTAACAAGTTGTATCTCGGTAACCGTTAGAAATATTAATATGGTTACTAGGTGAGAAGTAAAGCACTAAACCTGATCTATATCCCATTTGCTTAAAAGTCCATCGATCTGTTCCACCCAGTATAAACATAAGATTAAATCAGAGATGCTGCGGATGCGATTGTTTTGACATCCGGATGCGGATATTTGGGGGCACACACTAAAAGACGTAAATAAACAACGTCCGTTTTATAATATGACGCGATCATCAAACACGATGAGACAAAATTACAATCATAGCGAACAAATAAATATTGTTTGCACTTGGTCACAGAAACGAAAAGAAGGCTTTTTTTACAAATGGCGAATATATCTAAAACGCGTACGATAAGCGCCGCGTGGGCTCCATTCTTGTCGTGAATTTCACTACATCCGCATCCGAATAAACTCCGCATCAATTTAGGCGGATGTTCCGCGGTTGCGGATTCGGATGCGAATGTCTGCAACATCCCTGGATTCAATTAACATATATGAAAGTCGTTACGAGATGTCTGGACTTGACATTGGGCGTTTGAAAACACTACATCAATGTGACAAAACACATCAAACAATGTGCGAGTAGCTTTTAAACATACAGGTTAAAATCTAGTATTATGCATAAACACCTTCCTAACGGCGTACTATAGCAGAAGTCAATCTAACACTGACATTTCGCATTCCAATTGGCTTTTGTGCTGCGCCAGTGTTGCGCGCATTAATTCTGACGTCGGAGCGAGCGTGCGAAACATATTAATATAAATAATGTATGTTAGGAAGAATTTATACAACGTCCCAACGAACACCGATAAGGCCAAGGTTACCAGAATGCACTTACTTTTTTTTTAATAATCTTTGGTTTCTTAATCCATAGGTACGGGCGATCTTTGGCTGTTTTAACTTAATAGTTAGTCTCATAATTGAGACTATTATGTAACTTTTAAATGTATTGTTACAATGAAATATAGTTTTCTCAAACTTGCAATGAAATGTTGACGTTACTTACTTCAAATTAGGTTCGGAAATACTACGTATCCGGTGCCACCCGGTGCGATGAGTTCAGAAACGTATTATTTATTTATTAAACAAATTGACCACTTTTTATTATTATTTCATTCGGCCGCGTATCCCTATCCGTCTATATCTACTTGGCCTGCAACCCTTCGTTTCCCGGCCTCTATAGAAATGTACTATTTCTCCAATATGCTCGGAAATGTTCGCCTTACTGTAGCAAAAATAGTACGTGAAGTTCCTCGTTACTGTAGACCGCAAATTTAAACAGTTAAAAGTCATTGATGTACAGTTTTAGCGGCCAGGAAATTGTATAAAATTCCTATTACTGTATACTTTTTTACCTGTTAACTATAATGCTTTGACTAAGACAAATCACTATAGAAACAGCCAAGTGCTCGTACGATTAAAGGCCTTGCAATTTGTCACAACAACTTGCTATAGTTAGACTGGTTAGTAGTGTATGGCTGTCTCTTTCCGACGGGTTCGGTACCAAAGGCCTAAGTTGCATTTAGTCTTGGCATTCAAAACATCTTAGTAGTACACTGACCAAGTGTACAAAATGACTTTTTTGTAAAATACCACGGTTACAAAATTGTCTTAGTTTCAGAAAGACATACGTAGCAAAACGTCTAGGTCGTGAAAATAACCAATAAGCAGAATGACTCAATTGTGTAACGTCTTGATTGTATTAAGGACTAGGTATGTTATCAAATGATCTTGTTTGATTAACGTCTTAGCTATAAAATGAGCCAGTGGTAGAAACGTCATGATTGCTAAACGACTTCATTGTATGAAAAATTGATATCAAGTGGCCTGTAATTGAATTTGAAGTACTAAGGAGGTGATAATAAAATAAAGTATTGTCATTAGATAATCTGGACAAACTGCTACTAAGACATTTTTTATATTTTACGATATAACTACGTAGTCTTTATGCTATCAAGACATTCTATAATATTGCCCGCGAAGATTATCCAGACCATTTACCTATTAAGACATTACGACTTTAAGTCGTTTTACAGCCGAGTCATTCCGCTTACTAAGGCTTATAGCAATGAGGGCGTTTTACAGACCAAGACATTTTGCTACCCAGACAATTTACAACCTAAGATGTTTTGAATGCCAAGGCTAAATGGAACTTAGGCCTTTGGTACCGAACCCTTTCCGACTATTGCAAGTTGCTGTGACAAATTACGCCCGTCTGTTGCCGTCTTAGGGTTTTCTTTTTTTTAATGGTCATAGACAAAACGCGTACTTTTGAAAGTGATCGAAGTGACGTTTTTAAAAATGGCTCAAATAGAATGAATGAAGAGTTTAAAATATTTATCGAAATAAAACTCACAACGAACTCAAATGCATTTCGATTGCAATTGCGTTTAATCTTTAATAATTTTAATTGCATAAAACATTTAAAATTGTGACCGATTGTATAGGTTTAAAATTTTTATTTATGTCAATTGAAACTGGCACTACGAGTCACGCCGTGTACATACTTTAAAAAAATAAGTTGGGCGGGAACTTGATAGGTTATTGACATATTATAAGATTATTTTTATATTTTAAGATTATTGAATAGCACATTACTATAGAGGCCGGGAAACGAAGGGTTGCAGGCCAAGTAGATATAGACGGCCGAGCGTAGCGAGGCCGGATAGGCATACGCGGCCGGCAACCCCGTTTCTAGTATAAAAAGTAGCTAGTCAATTTGGTTTATTCGTAGGTTAACACAACTAAATAATACGTTTCTTCGTGCACGCGCCCCCCCGTTCAAAAACAAAAGAAGGTTGCTTTACAGGCCTAGGTGTGTAAGGCTGTATTTGAATGAAATTCCTTTACATATCATCTTACTCATCGCACCGGATGCGTAGTATCTCCGAACCTAATTTGAAGTAAGTCACGTCAACATTTCATTGCAAGTTTGAGAAAAATATTATTTGATGTCCTCACATTTTTGGAGAAAAGCACTATATCTGCCTTGGCGGGAACGGCAATTCGTGGATTCGTCTGTATTGTCGGATGAAGCATCAACTCATCCACGGATTGCTACTTCCCGGCCGCTGCAATAATATACTATTACGTGTTATAATATTTTTTTATGGCTGTTTATGATTTTATTGATGAAATTTCACACATGATGTATTTCTGTTGCCGCTATAACAAAAAATACTAAAAAACAGTATAAAATAAATATTTAAGGGGGCTCATACAACAAACGTGTTTTTTTTTACTGTTTAGATAACGGCAGAACTGAATTGTTATTATACCGCATGTTGAAATATCCTCATTGTTTTCCGTGTTCTTTCGCTTATTTCACATAATATTAATAGTTTATTAAAAGTTATTGAAACAGAAGAGGAAAAATGATAGGACATCTTCTTCGTCACGATGAGTTCATTAAAGTTATAATAGAGGGAAAGAGAAGGAAGAAGAAAAAGAGGAAGACCACGAAGAGCTTACATGGAGCAGCAAAAGGAAAACATTGAAGTTGAATCTTATAGAGAGTTGAAGGAAAAGGCAGAGAATAGAACAGAATGGAAATTACTCCACCGACAAGGGCCAAGCTCTTAAATAAATAATGATGATGATTAATAGTTTTAAGGTCTCATACAAGAGAATTGTAAAATTCTTATAGAGAATAAAGAATCGTATAATGGTACGGAACCCTTCGTGCGCGAGTCCGACTCGCACTTGGCCGGTTTTTTAATTATACCTTTGATGTTGTATGGGTCTGTACATATTTATATTGTTACTAGCTTCTGCCCGCGACTCCGTCCGCGTGGAAATCGTTTATATCGCAGCTCCATACAAACTTCAACCCCCCATTTCATCCCTTTAGGGGGTGATTTCCAGGATGAAAACTATCCTATGTCCTTCCCCGGGATTCAAACTATCTCCATCTCCAAATTTCATCGCAATCGGTTCAGTGGTTTAAGCGTGAAGAGGTAACAGACAGACAGACAGACACACTTTCGCATTTATAATATTAGTATTAGTATGGAGTATGGATATACAATTTCGTGGTCTATTCTACTCAAGTAAAATTGAGTGTATTCTCTAGTAGATGGTCAATAGTTTGTGAAGTAGTGGTGTTACACGGGCACAGGTCATCCGCAGTGATTAACCCCCGAGGCAAAGCGAGGGGTGTTATACGTTTAACGTGTCTGTGTATCTGTGTATCTGTCTGTGGTATCGTAGCTCCCAAACTGATGGGCCGATTTGAATGCGGTTCTTTTTATTAGAAAGCTGATGTGATTGCGAGTGTTCTTAGTCATGTTTCATGAATATCTGTTCAGCCGTTTTTGAGATATTGGACTTTGAAATGAAGATGTCGGGGGTTTTTTAACTTTTCTAAGTTGTAGGTATGCTTTGTGGTACCCATGCCCGGTGAGCACATGTGTTAATTGGAATCTAATTGGAATAGCGCCTTTTACGCTTCTTATGTCGCTAATTTTAGGCAAATAGACGCTGTCAACACCAAAGTGCCCTTGAGGATTTTGGATAGCGCGCACACTGTCTATTTGTATCAGAGTAAACGAGAGCGAGTATTACTGGGCGGCCCGGTTTTTGAAGATAGTACATAAATATTGAAATATAAAAAAGGGTGGATTATTTGTGAAATATGACTCGCTAGCGGTTTAGGTATGAATATGTTGACTTCATGATTTTAATTGCAGACTCATACGTCAAAATAATAAAGACAGAACCGTTTAATGTGATTTTAAGACCAATCTTTGGAATTATTTTCTATCGAGCCGATTTCGTCATATTATGTATCGAGCCCGTCTACGGTCTTTGAAATATGGTAAATACTAACATATATTTTATTTGATGTGCTAGAACAAATATTAGTTTCTCTTAAAAAACTGCTTAAATAACATAAATTTCATCAAATTAGGTCTTGTCAGCCTCTTAAGGTGTCCTCCAGTTTCCGAGTATATGGTAATAATTCTGTTCGTCAGCTGCAGTGAGCTTTTCTCTATGCAGGTTTTCGTAAAACATTGGGATATATGCATAATCTCGTGCTTTGTGCAGATTTGCTGCCGTCTTCGCCTCCATTTCCGCCATTTCGTTTCCTTCGTTTCAAATCTGTGGTAAAACAGACACTTATTTCAAAAGCATATTAAATATAAGATAAACGATTACATCATGGATAGGGAAATTTGGCAGTGATAACGTCCTGCACGAGAAATCTATCGCAAAATATATAAATAGGCTTTCTACCGTAGCAATGTAATTTTATAATTGTCTGACACTGAAATTTTATATTTATATACTGTTCTTGTTGATGCAGAGGTTTTCTTTCCAAATCGGTGGTAGTTTATCGACATTAATAAGTGTATGTAATATATGCCTAAATTTAAGAATAAACAAGTTTGACTTGACTTTTTATCAAATTGGCTCTCTCAGTTTAAATTTTTTCGTTTTATTATTTTTTATTTAGTATTAATTATTGATTATGTTGATAAATTGAATTATATAATACCAATCGATATTCTAGTCTTTTTTTACAAGTTCAGAAGGGGACCTATGTTTCACGAAGCTGTTATCTGTCTCTGATTCTAGATATCACAAAATATCGAGTTTTGCTACTTCGAATTAACTAGCTAATATGAAAAACCTAGTTAAAAGCGGTAGCTCATAGATCAAAAATAGTTAGGAACAGCTTTGAATATATACATATATTCATCCACACCACGGCATTTTCTTCAAAATCTGGTCATGTAAGTGTCCCATTCAGTTTAAACCGTGCAAGTTCTTTATAAGTTTATATTACTACGTTAATAAATATTTTCATGGTTAAAGTCACCAATCAATTGACCACAAAATTGTGATGGCCGAAACAGTTCCCATTATTCGACTAATATTTTTATCCAAAAATCATTGTTTTTAAAAATGTATTCCGCTGTTAGTAAATCATGAAAATTTTATGTAACTAACTGTCAAAACGATTTTAAAACTGAGCTTAATAGGACAACATACAATGACGAAAGTGAAGTTACATCCACCAACAAACTAAACACGTGATTAGACTTTTATTATGATCTCTCATGGCACGTTTTGATCAAACATGGCGTACGTTTGAGGGTCGCACAGAGTAAAAAAAAAAAAATCGTCTTCGTTCGCGCGCCAGCCCTGCTTGTGTCCATGCAATTTACGTCTTTATCTCACAGATTCATGTAAAAACAGACGCTGTTAGATATGGGTCCAACGAAAATTTTGCTTTCAACACTTCTCCCGCCTTCTGCCCGCAGAAAGACGCGAACCTAAATCTGTGTATGACCCTTGAAGCAAAACTACTTACACAGGTATACAGAAATGAAGAAAAAAACGGTGGCTATTGAACCTAGATAGTACTATAACTTACAATCAGTATAGATTAGCGACATGACATCTGAATTATAGTTCCTAATGAACTGTTTCAGAGCATTTACCCTCCTCTTTGAACAAAGGCTAATTTACGGCGCGCCCACGCAACTATCGACGTGGGCAAAGCTATTATCTAATAAATAATATAACCAGTCATTTTTAAACAACTTGTATGTAACATAAGTCATAAACCTCTTGTGATATTCCGTCTCTTTGCTGACTGTATTCTGTTCGATACGCTAGACAGTGATGGAGATATTGGGTACATTAACATCTTATACGCACGCTAAAGAGTTCTAAAATATCAGCGTCGTTGAAATTTGCTAATAGCAGGCATTGACTCTGTGGCTCTCGAAAGAGTTCAACGTTCTTCCACCTCGGCTAGGCTAGATGGTCTCACGATCGCACACAATAGCTTTTTTGTGCAGCCTTGCTTTTGGCTATGACATCATCCTGCCAAATTGACGCTACTAGATTTATTAGAACCAAGTAGCTATATTTTTTTAATATTACCTGGTCATCAAGGTACCTTGTTGAAATTTACCTACCTACATGATGTAATAACCAAAGGCGTAGTACGATAAATATTTTCTCGCACTCTATAATTTAGTCGGCACTTCTTCAAACTTTGGCCTTTGTATGTTTTAATGCTAATGATTATGAGTATTATGTGTTGATTGCCTATTTTTGCGTAGTACCTACACTACTCATAATATTAAGAAGGATTAAGCAAAAACATAACTTGTCGTGTAATTTATTTTATTTATTTGTTTATCTCAGGCAACGAGACCCATATTTACAAAGCGCCATATTTAGTAATGCGTATATTGAATAATCTGGGAGATTAAATCTGTATCAAGCGCCTAGGGTGTTTAAAAATCAGAAGGGACTGGAAATAGCTCCTCCGATTAGCAAATTTTCCACTAGAGACCGTATTACTTACTAAAATGACGGATCATACTTGGAAATTCATGCAGCATCTACAGTTGCATCACCAAGTATTCATGTACGGGTCTTAATATTGATTATATACAGTTCTTCGGCGGTTTATACTGTGATATAAGGGAAACTGTCATGCATTGAACAGTTCCTAGAAACACTGAATTATTCACATAAACTGCAGACAAATACGCTTTCTAAATGCAAGGCCCAGTGGCCGGCACCCATCACGCTGCGATTCGCTACTGGGAATACTTGCTCGACATTTTTTCATACGACAAGAAATGTATCTTAGTGTGACTTTGGTGACAAAAAAGTTTTACGAGTCCTTTGTTGAAAGCCGATGTAAATAAATCTACCGAGGCGACAGCTACTTACGCAATTTTCTATTAAATCCTAAGTATTGTTAAAATATGTACCTATGCATATTTCCAGAGAATGCAAAGTTTCATTTTCCCAATATTCTAAATACGTAGTATTGACAAGGAAATTTACTTTTCACACATGTAGTTAATATACTTATTTATTTCATATGAAGTTGGTAATCGACTGTAGTAAGGAACTATCCAATTCGTACCTACACTTGAGATTTATAACAACAAACTTTATTACTGTCTTCAATACCCGTCATAAAGTAATTTTTATTTTATTTTTTAATTTTAATTTATTTCCAAACAAAAAGTAGGTACAATGGTTTTTACATTTGTTTCGCCAAACATAACTGTTTATTGACGAGTAGTACACTCATTTTCAGTCTATTTATTGTACCTAAACATCTGTTACAAAAGCATGCATTATACTAAATATTCATTTCAATATGAGCTAGTCAATAACAATATTGTTATTGACTAGCTCATATTTAACTATTCTGTTACTGTAATACTATTCCTACATCTTTGTTCTGGTTTACATTAAATTATATTAAATAGCATCTAATATAAACTCTTTTAGCGTTTTTTTGAACATATTTTTATTAGTGCATTCATTTTCCGGAAAGATGGTATTAAATATTCTAGGTGTTATATAACTTATAGTCCTTTTACCATAGTAGTTATTAGCTTTGGCCCCAACGTAGGTCCGATGTGTCGTATTAATATATATAATATGTCGTTTAAATGTTACATTATTTTTTCTTACAAACGAACAGATGCACGTACTGTTCTTATTGTAAGAAATAGTTCAAAAACACATCAGATATTCATCTTTATTAACTTATACAACGATGGAGCATGATGTTGTAATAGAAAGCGTAGGTACGGTAGCTTACTTGCGATTCAAACATATTCAATACTAGCATCTGCCCGCGACTTCGTACGCGTATAAATTATGATTTAAGTAGATGATATTTTTATGTTTATCTTACGTTTAACCATACATCTGACTAATTTGAAAATAAAGATTTCATTTAATCAGTCAGTTCACTTCGAATCTAAATAACCCTCATAAACTTGTTCGTCAATAATATTATATCGATGCCCAATGTATCATTTTAGAGAGGGCTCCCTATGCGAGCCTCAGGTCCGAAAGCCCTAGGGCGAGCCCGACGGACACTCACTATCCTCAGGTGTCTTGCAAGTGAGACCTGAGGTCAAAGTTCCGAAGGCGTGCGGCGAGGCAAGCGAGGCCGAAGGCCGAGCTTTTCATGGGAATTAAATGCCTAAAGCAATCCTTCAGAGAGCGGTCTCAATGCGAGCCCGAGGGCCTAAGGCCCGAGGCCGACCCCCCACGGATACGCGTTATCTCCGAGTTACTTGCAAGCGAAACCTGATGAGGGCCGAATTCCTGAAGGTATACGGGGAGGCAAGCGGAGCCGAAAGGAATGAAAGGTCCTAAGTTCGCTTTTAGAGATCGGTCGCAATGCGAGCTCGGGGGCTGAAGGCCAGTGGGTGAGCCCCCACGGACACTGTCCCGCGAAACTGGAGACCAAGTCCCGAAGGTGAGTGGCCAGGCAAGCGAGGCCGAAGGTCGAGCTTTTCGTAACAATCAAAGGTCCAAATCAAGCTCTCTTAAGCGCTCGGGGCTGAAGGCCACTTACTATCCCCAGGTGGCAGCGAGGCCAAAGGCCGAGCTTTACGTTGGTATGAAAGGTTCAAAGCATCCTTTTAGAGAGCGCTCTTAATGCGAGCCCCTATGGACACTCATTATCTTCGGGTGTCTTGCAAGCGAAACCTGTGGCCAAAGTACCGAAGATGAGCGGCGAGGCAAGCGAGCCCTCACGGACACATACTATCCCGTGTAGGTGAGTTGCGAGGCGAGGTATGTAAGTCCCGTAGGTGAGTGGCAAGGCAAGCGAGGCCAAAGGCCGTGCCTTTCGTTGGAATAAAAGACTAGACGCATTCCTTCAGAAAACGCTCTAAATGCGCCCCATGGACGGATACTCATTATCTCCCTGTGTCTTGGCCCCCACATACATTTACTATCCCCCGGGGAAACTTGAGGGCCGAAATCCTGAAGGTAAACAGGGAGGCAAGCGAAGAAGAATCGAAGCGAAGGCTGAGGTTTTCGTAGAAAAGAAAGCCCCATTAATATTTCAGAAAGTCACCGGAGCTTTGTACATAAAAAAAACTCAATTCTCCGCGCAAAACAGTTTTGTCCAAATTTTATACCCACATTCTTTGACGTTGGTGAACTATGATAATTCGAGATAAGTATTCAAATCAACCTATCAAACAATTTTAGATGACCTATGATGTCATAGCAAATATAATATCTTTTTCGAGGCATTGTAATGCAGTTCCTTTATAAACAACAAAAAAACATTAATCAATCAGAGAAAAAAAAGAAACCAGTTGTTTATAAAAAAAAGACCGGGTTGCACTCCGGAGGTGCCGGTAGAAGTGAAAAGTTGAATAATTTTAAATTTGAAAAAAAAAATTGCCCCCCACAAATCCCCCCTTCACCCCCCTCCCCTTCAATCCCCCCTCCCCTCACATCCACACCCCCGGGCCGCCCCCGCCCCCAAGCCTCGTCCCGAATCTCTCACGGTGAAAGCCTCGTCCCGAATGTCTCTCGAAAGTATCACCATCCTACTACGGTCACATGACCTCCTTCACATCTAACGTCTCAAAAATCTGTCGAGTGTTTAAGAATTTTTCCCCATCCCAAAAAGTGCTCAGCGCCGCTAAAGAAGTTTTCATTTGAAAAAAAAAATACAAATTAAATTTAAAAATAACCACGCAAGAAAAGAGTTAACGCATAAATTATCGCCTCGCTGGGGATCGAACCCAAGTTGTACCCCACCCGGTCAGTTACGTAACTCGACGAAATTAGCTATCCTTACCGAAGCGAACTGACTATAATTTCGCGTCGTATAAAGTCGCGGGCAGAAGCTATATTTATTTTACCTAAATTTCAGATAATTCAGCTCAGTATTTGTTTTACCTATTATTCAATATTATATGTATAGATCAGTATGAGTATTACTACCAGTTTATGCGTTACTTATATACTACGTGACTTAAATTGACATAACTTTTTTATTTATTAACCGATTTGCATAAAATAAACACTAAATGTTAAGGTAAGTCTAGCATAATATATTACTGAAAACCGCATCCAAATCGGTTCAGCCGCTTCTGAGATTAGCGTGCACAAACGCACAGACAAACAGACAAACAGATAAACAGACAAACAGACAGGAAATTCAAAAATCATTTTTTTGGGCTCTATTGCGTTTATGAAGGCCCCCCCATAAAAGTTTTTTTTTTTAAATTTGCCATTTACAGACAGCGATCAGTTACGATTTTATTATATGTATTGACTGATTGATGATGATGATTCCACGCGTACTTTTCTTGAATCATCTTTAGATTTTGTTTGTTAATCAATCTCATTGTGTAATTATTATTTTTTCTTTCTTTTCTTGTTTTTCATTTTATTACATATAAAGTTTGTGTTTCTTCCATAGCTTAAGTACGACTGGGGCGCGTCTACGTCAATTGAACGATCTACCTACCTTTGGTACCTCTTGTGCGTTGCGTACATGTCATCATCAATATTAGAAGGTGAGGTAACTATCAAAATACATATTAATCACGTAACTATGAGTATTAAGTAATAACAAGTTGCGTCGTAGATTTTTGCTCAACTCAATCTCTGTCGACGCGGCGGCAGAGGCGGGCGCGCAAAAACCCGAGGTATAATTTTGGTGGAAGGCTTTGGCCCTGGGGCGGCGGTTACATAAGTTCATCTAGTCTCAAGGTCGAGGACGTTGATCCCAAAACGCTGATCGCGTCCTGTGGAGGGGAGCGACTGACCAGTTTGGATGTTCACTCCTTTTTTGTCTAACACTACATACACATACGTGCATTAGAATTTAGACGCAATAGATTTTGGAATAAGCGAAAACGTTTCTGTCCAAAGAACATGACGCACTATTTGCATGTACTTTATAGTCACCTATAACCAAAAGAAATTAAAAGCTTAAATGTGATTCAGATGAAGAAATATTTACACAAATACCAAAAGTTATTAACACGGTGAATAATTTTAAGTAGAAAGAATATGAGCAAAAAATAATTAGATTTGGGGTATATTGATCGCTGTCACTGTTATTCCAGTATTTAGCCTATGAGAAGGGGGAAATCTCTGATAGGGGTCTAAGAGAGGAGGGTTGTGCCCAGCAGTGGGAAATGCAGCCACGATTACATCATAGATATTTGGCCGTGATAAAGTCCTGCACTAGAAATATATCGCTAAATTAATAAATAGGCTTCCAAATGTTCTTTTATAATACTCTGATACTGAAATTATATATTGTATACTGCTTTGGTAAAATGATACCTCGCCAAGTTGTTTACGCCGGTTCTTCTAGAAGCAGAGGTTTTCTTTACGAACCGGTGGTAATTTATCGACATTCATAGATGCATGTAATATACCTAAATTGAAGAATAGCTTTGACTTTGATGGTCCTTTCAAAATCTTGTTTTTCACAAATTTCGCTACATAATTTTACCAGCAAAATTTTACTAGGAACCACCAATCGGTTCGAAACATGTCGAGCGAGTTTCGACCTTAAATACGTGAGTTTTCGTTACATAAAAAAAAATGTACACTGAAATAATTATAGGTATTGCCTCGTACTTTACAATATTTTCATTGTGACAACCTAAATAAGCGTGAAATAAACTTTGATAATCTACCGTATCTCAGACTCCAGGAAATAATCTAGGCATGAGGTTCCACATACCAGGCACGCGTTCAGACATTCCTGCATAATCCCACAGAATCAAATAGTTCACAATAGCTGCCAATAGAATTAATGGTGCTAAAAATAAATATTATCACACCGCTTTAAACTGTTGGAATGTTATCAAGATCTTGGGGAACATAATTAAGCTCGAAACTATACGAAGTTGTTCTCTATGAATATGTTAAATACTCCATTGGTTAAAAAGGGGTGATATCAAAACTATTAGATATCCGGGAATATCTAACAATATATCAAAGCTCGACAGAACCAGGCCTCAAGGACAATTATCAAGGACATTTATCTTAGCCAAGTCAAACTTTCATACATTATTCAGAATTTTATAACTATTGCAGCAAGCCATATGAAGATTTATGTGGTTTGATGGTGATACATTATTTTCGACATAAAAACTACTGAATATATATTGATAACTAGATAAGAAAAAGACAACTTTATAAAATAGTAGTCCAAGGTGTGTGGTAAAAGTCCATTCAGTCAGCACTCCTCAAGATTTCAGTTTTTAGGGTTCCGTACCAAAAATGGCCCTTATGGTGCGACTCCGTCCGTCTGTCTGTCACAAAGTGAAATATCTCACGAACTACTTAAGCTATTAATTTGAAATTTGGAATGGTTTTAGATGAGAGCTATCCACGTGCATGGAGCATGAGAAATTTAAATATACATTTTAATTTTCTATGAAAAATTACGAATATGAGGAGGCGGCAAAAAAAAATCAATTATTAGGTCAAGTGGGGTATCATATGAAAGGGCTTGAGTTGCACTTTTTGAAACAGTTTTTCTTTTTTTTCTACCTTGGTAAAATTTCGATCTATGAAGGAAAATGTAAAAATAATACCATTCCCCCCCCCTTATCTCCGAAGTTATCCAAGCGAAAAATTTGAAATAATTACTTGTGATTAAGATAAACATAAATATTACTGGAAAAGTATATTTTTTTCTGTATCTGGCGTATTTTTTGTTTTATTTTCAAAAATCATTTCCTAGTTAAGTTTGCAATTTAATCAACTTTATAAGTATTTTTTTGTTTTGAAATTACTATAAGACTATAATAGAAGTACTCTCTTTCGTACGTGATAAATAATAATCGCGAAAAGACTTCATCGCGATTCAATTGTCTTAGTAGTTCGATGGTCTTGGTGTAAAAGTTATTCGTTGTTCAAAATTGAATTCTGTTGTGTTGGGTTATAATAATAAATAATAATAATAAATACTCTTTATTGCACCACTACAAGAGAGAAACATCTTACAAAAAATTTGCTTGTTATAATAAGTAATTTAACAAATATTGGGACATTTTCTTTACCTTGACTTGAGTTAATTGATAGCTTGTACGGAACCCTCGGTGCGCGAGTCAGACTCGCACTTGACCGGTTTTTTAGTAGTGTTTGTGTAGTAGTGATAGTGAGGGTGTGTCGGAAATATATGTATTCTCCAGTGACCAAACCAATACTGTTGTACTAACCAAACCAATGTACTAACAATAGCATAAGGTCACAATGTATACTAACCCATATGGACATACGTCTGAAATAAATTATTCATTCATTCATTCGTTCAATACAGCAACACGTCGATGTAAATATAAATTATACGCTAAAATATCCCGTTTATTAAAAACAACATGTTCACATTTTGTAAACATCAATCTATATACCTAAATGGGATACTGCCGGGATAACGGTAAAATGAAAAGTGCTTATGGATCCAGAATTAATTAATATTATACCATGCGGTAGGAATGGTCTTCATGAATAAAACTAATACAAATATTAATTTTTCGACAAGGTGTTAGTTAAGCTTGTAATTTTGTTATTCATTAAGAAGATTAGGACAAGCGGCCTTGGCTATTCATCTTAGCCGAAACAAATCCATGAAAGTCCAAAACGCGCCGCACGCGTTAATCTTTTTTTATCCGATCCAAATCCTATCACTCAAACAATAGGATAAGTAGTTAATTCATGAAAAGAAGAAGGAGGTAGCTACCGATATCATAAATCATTATAAGTCACTTGTTCCGAAGCATGGCATAATTTCATTACAAATTTTACACCCAGGGGTGGTCACTTTCTTTTAAAATAATAAGGACAAAGTATGATAATGGGACTACCCCTTTCTTTTATAGTTCGGCTACTGCACAATAAAACTGTTTCTGAAGGTTGTAAATGGTCTTTGACTGTTTAATTCATGCGGGACGCTCAAAAATGCGGGCACTTGTTTGTGTATTTGCAATTATTCTGGTTGAAAAGATATTGGGAGTTTTATGATTTGGCTCCCAATTCAAAGTAAGTTTTTCATCTAGAACATTGTTTTCTATAAATATGAACAGTGTTGCTTTTTTAACCAAATTATCAAGCTGTGATATTTTCCTGTCAATTGTCTGCTTCATGTACTTAACACAACATTACAGATTTTCTTAACTTTATCCGATGTTATCGATCTATTTATTATATGTACTCGTATGTTAGCAAATTTTTGGCTTTAGCCCAAACTCCAAACGCCCTTTGGTTTTCGCATTTGTCTATAACAGTAATGTTTCTGTTCCCTTTGATTTCTGAACAATCGCACATACTTTTGTCACAGGAAACGTAATAGTTTCTGTCATTGTGTTTTTTTACCCTGCAATGTGTGTTTGGGTGGATGAAGGACCGTTAGATTTTTTTACTTATGGTATGGGCATTATAATGGGCACCCTTTGGAAAAAGAGGCTCGGCAGGTAGAGCAAATCTCCCGATCAAGGACTACGATTATGGTCGCGATTGATCATGGTATAATATTTTCGGTTTTTTGTCGAGACCCACATTTCTATGATGCCTTTATGCAAGCGCAACATAACTGTAAAGGACCTTTCAACGGTTCAAGTAGGAAGGCGTTTGTAGCAGACTACTCGATATTATCGATGCATATGGGCTACATTCTCTGTTCTGACAGATGCTGTGATTACCAAAATGGTCTGTTGTTATTTTGTTAAATAGGATGTTGGTAATTAGGTAGGAGCAAAAATGTTAGCAGAACTACGAGTACGTAATAGATAGGAGTATGTAAGAATACCTATTCTAGCTCAATTTTACTATTCGATTGCGTGCCATTTTTAACCGACTTCAAAAAAAGGAGGAGGTTATCAATCCGAACTAATTTTTTTTTTTTTGTATGTATGTTACTCGATATCTCCGAGAACTGTGAACCGATTTTAATTTTAATTTTTTTAATCGAAAGGGTATAACTCCGAGTTGGTCCCGTGCGTTGAAGTTGGTTTTATTTTTTGTTAAAAAGTTTTGTAGTTATTGAAGTGAAAACTTCTTTAGCGGCGCTGTGCACTTTTTGTGATGGGGAAAAATTGTTAAACTCGCCACAGGTCACGTGACCGTAAGATTCGACAGATTGAAAATTCGTAAGACGGACACGTGACCTGATCGAAAAACTGTTACAATGTCATTGAGTTTTCAACCCGGTCGTTTTTTTTAAAGGTAATTTTTCCTTCTCCATTGTCTTTCTTCTCTTTAGGGTTGCGTTTTCTCAAATATAGACTTATTGAGTGAATGAGTGCTCAGGCAGTATTATCGCTTTTTAGCGGTATGCTTAATTTAAGTGTTGGTTTATCTCGTAACGTAGTTTTTTTTGGTGAAACTAAAGAATATTTGTATAGTATTGTATGAGACGTATATTTTTTAATTTTACTGGTTCAGTGGTTTAGGCTTCCACGTTTTAAAAGTAAGTTACGGAGTCAAGATATTTCATACATGTTTTTGCAACTGATTGTATGTACTATCGGCTGCAATAATGCATGGACACCTTACGGCCCAGTTTTGCTTGCATCGTTTGACGTCTGCTGCTCACACAGTTGCAGGTGGTGCGCAATAATTAAACTAGATGGCGTTGTTGGCGCTACTATTTAGAGATACCGCGGAAAATAAGCACTATATATGGGCACATTAAATACCTATAAATTGACACCTGTTATCACCAGAAATATTCTCATATTAGTATAATTATTAACAAGGCTATTAAATGCTAATTTATAATAGCTGTATTTAAGTGCGATACCACTGGTATGTGAATGCTATATTTCCACCTTTATCTATAATGTTGAGATAGCTCAATGGATTAAGACATGTGCTCTAGGCTCAGCCGCCTAGAACGATCGAGGTTCGAATCCCAGCTAATGGGAGGTTTTTATGTTTTTGTACTTTTTTATATTTGTTCTATTTTTATAGATGAAAGTTTTTTTATATACATAATTTATATATTAGTCATAAAGAAAGTTATATATTCATAACTTAAATAATTAAAACAGCATTTTATGTTTTAATATGTTTATTTTGTTCACTACAGTTCTGTTAAAGCAATTTTATAATACTACTTAGTAATAGTTACCTATCAACTTTGTAACATTTTTATTGAGGTAATAGCTTAAGTTTCATTTCCATAATTGGAAAAAGATTGAAGCTTCACCCCAATAAATATAATATTGACAATATTAACTTACAACCGGGTTATCTAACATTCAAATCAGCAGAACGCATTAAGGTGTTAATTGCCATAATATATCTTTACCTATATGTGAGCGTTCAAACAAACCATGAATTATTGTGTTATTGATTTGAAAATAATCATAATAATTTTATTTGGGCTTTCACCGTTACTTACACTTGTTTGATCTTATGAAATATCACATTTTAAATAGTAAAGGAATATAAAAAAGAGAAAGCAAACGGCATATTAATACCTACCTACTGAAACAATATATTTTTTTTTAATTTATTTAGGATAACCCGGTTTATAGAATATATAAATCTTAACGTAATCCGTACTCTTTGGGCGACAGCATCTGCACTTTTTCTATATTAGGAACTACGCGACCATTATCACGGCGCGTATTATTATAACACCATAAACTTAAATGGCCCTGTTGACTGGATTTAATACACTTCACTTTTTCACTCTTCACTTCAGACAGCCATATCATAGGCCAAATTACAACCTTGTTTTCTGGCCTTCCGTTGGCAACGACGAACTGGGCTTTCGCTTGTGTGGAATGTGGGTTATCCGCTTAAACAAATTTTCTTCTATACGAAGGTCATCTTCACAGCTTCATAATGCGCGGCATCAATGAGACCTGGTCTACGAGATCCTTCCTCTTGTGCCCATAAAACAACCGTTCTTCGCTGTAACAACTCTATTCGTAAAAACACAATAAGAACAATGTAAGATACGAGTATGTAGTAAGGTATAATATATATTACAAAACATATGTAAACACTATATACCTACTTACGTTTACATTATATTTAACCAATTAATTGTGATCTTTTAATTTGTATAGAAGGAAATTGAATCGTAAATGGCCGACAAACGAACAAGAAGTAAGTGCCATAAGAAATATAAGAAATTGGATGGTAGTTATGTATTACAATACAGTCTACCCTCCTCAATTATTCGTAGTTGTGATGTGACGAATATTCGCATACAAAATTAAACTGATGACGAATTTCAACCAATCTTTCGACTCTCATAATGGCCCAATGGTAACTAGACAGGTTTACCTCGACCTAAGTTATCATCACTGGAAGGTTCCGAGTTCAAATCTGCGCCCAGCCAAGTTATGGTGGGAATCAGTGTTTTTGTAATTTATTCGATGTTTGAATATTTCCTCGTAGCGCAAACATAAGAAAAAGATGAATAAATCCACAAAAAGGTGAGAGTGACAAACAAAAAATTGGCAACGCGGCTGGAGTTGACTTGATAAATATAATGTAAAAATAATAGGTGGGTAACCCACAAGAATACAGTTTTAAAAGACAATAAAAACATCAATTTTATTTTTGCCAAAAAATTACTTACAACGCCATCTAGTGAAATCTCGCTAATAGTCGTGCGTCGTGCTCATAGATGGCGTAGGATCGGCGGACAAGCGAATCTGTTTCTGGAATGACCATGCACTTATGCTGTCTGCTGTACAGTGTAAATCTGACCAAACAGGAATATTGCTATTACAAGTTGAATCTATACAAAGACTCGTTCCATTTTGGTCGAGTTAGGCCTTACCGTTGACTGTGAATCGTTTGTATGTCAAGTTACACTTACAGTATCAGATATTTTGGTATCTACCTTTACAAAATGTGACTTCCCTGTAATGTCATAGGGATATCCCCATTCTCATGTCGCTTTCAAAGTTTGATTGACAAAGATCTTAACAAAGGTGATATCCTAGGCATAGCCGCTCCTATCAAAGAATACTGATAGAATTCCGGCCCTGATTATAAGCTTTGGTCATACCTGTCACGTTTTTAACCCCCGACGCAAAGAGAGGGGTGTTATAAGTTTAACGTGTCTGTGTATCTGTGTATCTGTGGTATCGTAGCTCCCAAACGGATCGACTGATTTGAATGCGGTTTTTTTTGTGTCATAGATAATTTTTCATGAGTGTAAATTTAGAATTCTGGTGTCAGGTTAGAATAGCGCCATCCCTTTCTTCATTTGGGTGTAGTCGACCGTTAAGGTTTCAAGTGTGTTTCGTGCAATGCACTGGCAACCTACTGCGATACTGCATTTTCACCATCTTTAACCTAAATTAGCTAGAAGTGCCATGGAAAATTTAATTTAATGCGTTCTGGCAAACCACCTTGTGAATACAAGTAACTCAAGTAAGTATGAGTTTAAATATGTAATGTGCATGGAGGTGCTATAAGGGGTAAATCTAGTAACAAATCGTGACAAATAAAATTAGAGTCTATGTCGTTAGTCACTAGACTTTACGTAATCATAGATAAGCTGAAAAATGAGACCTGACCCCGTATCATGGTCGGCCGTATCACGCAATAAGTGACAAGATAGAGATACGTCTAGAGTAGAGTACATATAGACGGCCGAGCGTAGCGAGGTCGGATAGTTATGAGGCTGGCAAACCTTTTCACACCGAGGTATATATGCTTTTCTCAAACATGCAATGAAATAAAAATATAAAAACTCCAAGAAATCAAACTTTAATTTTCTTGGCTCAACGCCGTGATGCTGCGCCACAAATTGTGGGATGGAAATTAAAAAAGACCATCTTGCCGGCCTAGGCCTCTAATTTGGTATGGAACGCCATTACGGATCTCTCGTCTCGCTGCGCCCGAAACGTGACACTTCGAAGCCCACAACGTTAATATTTCATTGCATGTTTGAGAAAATAATATTATAGCCCCACCAAGCTGCTCTGATGATGGAGACAGAATGTGGCCAGAGCCTCTCCTGAACTACTCACGATAAACCCTTCGAGTTTAGGCTCATTGGAACCCTCTCCACGAGTAGTTTATAAATACATACATATACATTCGTACATACATTCACGCCTTCATTCCCAAAAGAGGTAGGCAGAACACATAAAACTTATGTTCCTGTGCCACTTTTAGCATAAATGTGGGTATAAAAGATCGACAAGATGTGATATCGCAGTGATAGATTGCTAGCCCATCGCCTATAATACACTTCAAGTCTGTTCCTTCTGTACGTCTCTTACAACACCCACAAGAATAAAGGGGGTGGTTCTATTCTAACCCGACACCACACGGTGGATGACGGTGCTAAAAAGTACAGTCGGCAATAAAAGCTTGTGCCAATAAATATTTTTTGGCAGAAAAGCCGTTTGAAGATAACATCTGACAATGCAACCATAAGGAATAGGCTATCGATGTCACCGGCAAACTGTCAAATTTGAATACTTCCGGAGTGTTGCGTAGAACTTTTTAAGACTAAAAAAGTGTTATGGGAGTATTCAAAAGTACCCTCATTTTCCTACCCGAAGTTACATAATTGGTACATTTGTGATGTCAGGGTTTTGTCGTGGTCATGTCAGGTAATAGTTAGGGCTATGTATACCATCTCTCATAAAAACTGCTCTACTACCTCAAAGGTTATGGACAACATTGTCACTGATTTCAAACAACGTATAAGGACAGCAGTAAAGTGATTGTTGCTACAATTCCTTGACAAGAGCAAAACTATAAGAGTAGAATTCGCAAATCTTGGCCACCTCAGCCATTTTGAGATCCGACGGCGGAAGCAACGAAAAAATCCAAAAAAATTAGACACTTAATTTTTTGTTCGTTCCAGGTCTCGCCTAGGCAATCCTAGCAACCATGGCTATGGTGTCAGAGCGGGCCAGGCTGTGCGGCGTCCCTCTCCCGCGTTCATTCACCCGATCGCGGAAGAGCCGCAGGTATCGGCGCGCGCGCGGCACATGGTGGCCGCTCAGTCGCAGGAAGCCTCCGACCATGAACGCGATATTTTATCAGTATCCCGGCACTCTCGGCCCGTCACGCCGCGCCGGTGACATGTAACCGCATTTACTAGACTGCTAGCAACATAGATCTCAAGAAAAGACTTATATTTTTTAATTTAATTTAAGTGACGTTAATGTGAGGTGGATATTTTTAAGTGAATTTTGTGAAAAGCCGGGATTTTTCCGATTTGGATTTTTCGGCGTTGCTGCTTTTGGATTTTTGGCGCATTTGGTTAGTATGTTTTTTTTTTAATTATGCGGGATGGCGCGCGCGGTTGTCTTAGACAGTCAATAGACATCAACGCGCACCTTGCCGCGAGGTCATACAGTGGATGTTTGTTTTCAACTTTGTTTACCTTTCTTTAATACCTATAAACAAACATTCATAGCAGTTTAAAATGTTTGCTTACAAAAACCAAAAATTATATTAGATTTAACTAACAAATTTTCGGTTTTTGTTTATATATTTTATCTCTATCCTACATTACGACCGTTTAGAAAATTCACAAGAGGTAAGACGACGGTGCAGAATACTGAATATATTTACATCTAGTTCTCTTCATGGAGCTAACAAGGTAAGTATATCATGTCAACAAACTCAAAAAAATGAGATCATTGTCAACACATTGAGGTCCCCTAGTCAAGTGGATAAAGCTATATGTATGTAAGTAATTACATTATTGACATTATTATTGAAATACAGTACCTACCGGTCAATAAAATAACCTTCATGTTGGATTTATTATATATGTTTTCATACTACCTTAGGGACTTTTATATTATAACAAAAGTTGGTGCGGAGAATTTAAACTCCTCCTTATGATCGGCGAGACCTGTTCAGAGTATTTTCATAATAATTCAGACATTAACCTTTTGGATGCGTCGACACTGACGTTGCTGATGGATACCTAAATATTTCGCTTCTGTCACAGTCTATTTTCAAAAGCACTGATCAGTGCTAAGCTAAGACATACGAAGGGTTAAGGTGCTTTTATTTGCCGGTATCATAGTATTAAGCAAATTTGACAGATAACTCAATAACAAAGGTTAATCGGCGGTACTATAGTTATAAACTAACACGTCTGGTAACTTAATAATCAGCGGACAAGAGGTTTGTCCAAAATAGACAGTCCAAATTACCATAATATCGGACGATTTACACACACACGGACGCTATTGTTATTTGGGCCGTCGCTATGTGCAAAAAGAGAGCCTTGAACCTGCGCCAGCGCCCGGGCTCAAGGTTGCACGAAGCTTACGCAACGATGTCGTCGCAAAAACGTATTATGTAAAAAGTTCTTCCATATATAATCAAAGGGCGAGTCCGCAATGGGGGCGGTTTCGCGCCAATTATGTAACTTATAAATAAATAAAATAATAAATAAATATTAGGGGACCATTTTACACAAATCGACCTAGTCCCATAGTAAGCTCATTAAGGCCTGTGTTATGGGTACTAGACGACGATATATATAATAGATATAAATACTTAAATACATAGAAAACTTCCATGACTCAGAAACAAATATTCATGCTCATCACACAAATATTTGCCCTTACCGGGATTCGAACCCAGGACCTTCAGCTTCGTAGGCAGCGTCACTACCCACTAGGCTAACCGGTCGTCACTTATGGTTCCTACTTGTCGATTGCGTGAAGTACGTTAGGTAGATCTAGATGTATTTCTTTTGCATGGGAAATTGACAGTTGAGTTGTCCTAACGCCCGTTCGAAACGCAGTTACTACTCTGGTTGAAATAGTCAATGACAAATTGAGGACTATTTATTTATAGGTAACCGTAAAATCTCACATTATATAATGTACCGAAATGGCAGAACAGTTGTCAGGATTGACTTCTTCTTGTGGGGACCATAATTTGACTGAGTGTATAACAATATGACGTCTTAGACAAGTCATAGTTATGTGTGTTATGTTAGTTACGTGTCATTGTAGTAGGTGTACTTTTTTGGAATCGATTCCTATAAAATATGTTTAGGCGGGAAATCGTGAATACGTATTACTGCTTCTAGGCTGGAACCAACCTTAATCTGAGATAAACCGTCAAAATGGAAAATTGAAAAATGATTCGCCACGAGCCCCTGGAATCCGTCCATCGCTCTGCCAATTCAATTCAATTCAATTTCGTTAGCGGACGCTTCTGCTTAATAAAACAACCGTCAAAAGTTATATCATATCAATAATTATTCAGCCTATATAAGTACGGCCCACTAAAACTTATATAAATCTCGGAATAAAATATATTCCAATTTAGAGAGGATAGACGATTTTTTTTATTATAAACAGCATGTAATAACCCAATTCCCCAGTATGACACTGGCAAGGACATGTTTGACCCCCCCCCCTATCATCATCCTGTTGAAATTCCTTGAAATGGACTCTCCCTAACTAATAAAATTACTATCGTCATCCAATGGCCAGACCCCCCCCCCCCCCCCCCTATTTTGAAATATATGGACAGTCCCTTTAGTAATAAATATAACACAATAGTCAAAGCCAATAACTAGAAACTGGTATATTTTGCACCAAATACATCGCTCTCGAACTTAATTACTTAATAACAACTTAAGTATATTAAATACCCTTAGTAGGTACTTGTCGCTTAGTGGCATACTTTAAACACTAATCATTTGCACGCATAAGCACTTAAAGTACCGTAAAAGTGCCAGGCCACTATTTAGAGTAAATTCTTCGTAAACAAGCTACTTGAGAACTGAGCACACAAGAAATCTATCATCATTATTATGTTTCAAGAGGCAAGGCAAGAGGCTGCTGACAAAAAAATACACGAAATATCTGTTCACACTGAAACACTATCTATCTATTATATAATTAAAAATACGAAAGATAAACAAACATCTTCTAAAGTCATAATTAGAGTCCCTCACCCTCTTACTTCCCAAGTATAGGTATCTAGTTTAATTTAATTAAAGCAACCTGCCATAATTACCTTGTAACACAACAAACACATTAAAATTCAACTCTCAGCCAGCACTCAACCTGTTCTATAGCGCCTGAAATAATCAAGTAAGATTTGCGATTTAACTTCATGTACTCTTATTTACTCAAATGCGCATTACACACAGATAAAGCCAACTTAACCACATAATGTGGCACAAACCCAAACAAAAGTGAGCCCAATGTAAATCGCAAAAGATGTAAATTAGCATGGCAGAGGCCGCCCGCGGTTTCGGCAATGACACTGACAACGACCGATGATATAACAGCAGGCCGTCAAACCCGTGAAAACTCGGTCATCGACCCGAGCTGCGCCCGCGCTCGCGGCTGGCCGCCCGCGCTTTCGCTTATGCGATTTTCATACTTACACCACAGGCCACAGAGTCGATTATCAACATTACAAAACCGCTTAAATTTTAAACAGTTTACATGTTGGACTCGAAAATTCGTGACGCAAGTAGGTACTTTAGCAGTCTCTCGAGTCTTTCTTTTGATAAAATAATGCAAAACCTAATTGCATACTTATGAGTTTCTTTGAAAGGCAGTGACAATACGTGCGGTGGATTCCTCAACAACGGCCAGCGCAAGGTGGCTGAGGCTTTGACACGAGCAAGCATCCATCAAAATGAGACGTGGCAAAGAATCCATTGGATTTTTTTCGCTGATGTCATTTTCCGCGTTGAACTTGCGATGTTATTGTTTCGAGGTCGACTTAAATCGTATGTCAGACTGCCTGTCACAAATCCATCATTTCTATGGCGGGTCGTAGGCTGGGACTACAGTTAAGTGTAGGTTACCGTAATTGATATGTAGAGCTTATGGCAAACTAGCAATTGACTCTGGCAATTGATGGCTCTATTATTTAACAGCGCAATTAGACAACTACTTAAATTGTTTCCTAAGCCGCAAACACAACTGAGTTCAACTTAAAGCCATCTAACGAGATCGTTTACGTACCACAGGGTACAATTTAAAAAGTTCTCATCAATATTTACTGATGGTATCTCGAAGCCTTTATCCGGAACGCCTTCCCAAAAATGAGGCCACGTAATAAGAACATACAGTCCTAAGCCAAGGTCATGTTAAATCAAAGCTTTCTTCACGCGGGTCCTTGATGGGTAGAAAGTAAATGCTCGGTCAGCGGGCAGGGGCACGCGTATGGGCGCGGGGGGGCAAGGCGCCCTGCGAGGAGGGGGAAACCTGTTCCCGCAACGGTACAGTGGTGTCATGCCTCGGAGGCACACGCACCCATTATGTAATAATCTTTTTCTTGCTCGGATTACTTGTCGCGACGTAACCATTCTATTCTGGGATAAGGTTGTGGATGTTGGCTGAGGCTGCGGGTGAACGGGATCAATGACAGATGTGATGGAATTTGGTTTGAGTCTCAACGTGTGAAACGGTGTCAAGCGTATACTTTTCTGGACTTGGGTACTATTCTGTTCCTAGTCCTTTCTTCAAGAGATGCACAACTGAAAATCGACTGCCAGGGCTTGGGGTCATTGGCCCTCTGCGCTCCTAACTGCGATCGACTTTTCCGTGCCCACATTTCCCTTCCGCATTCACCACTCGTTCGACCTATCATCGGGAAGCTTTTCATCATTATTCTGCTATAAAGCTGTATTGAACACTAGCTTTTTACAAATTAACAAAAGCTCAAAACATTAAATTTAATAGAGCTACTCATAGGCTCACTTACAGATAATGATCTTTTTTTGCGTTTTATGCATCGCCTGCCTGCTTTATATATAGTAAATTTTAAGGTATAAACTCTATAATTTTTTTTTATACTCGTCGACTATAATCTTTAAATTAGAACCTCGGAAACCATAACGCAATGGAATACTTTTATTCTGATGAAAAAGTTTATGCTCTATGGACAATCGAAATAATTATTTCGATACGCTCCAGACAACCGAAAAAAAATTGAAAATAGAACTTCGTATTTCAATAATGTGTCCTTGTTTAAGGAGACTCGATCCGATACAAGATTGCCAATATATGGAACGTAGCAGCGTCGCGTCATCTGTCAAAAATCTACTTGAACTTGCTGCTGTATCCAGGGCATAAAAATTAAAAAAAACTACGGTTTGTGATTGGCTAGTATTTAGACAATCACAGCACAGTACTGCAACATTACGGACGCCGGTGGTGTGATGTGATAACTTTTCTTTTCAAAGTTAAACTTTAAAAGTTAAAATAAAAACTAAGAAAATGAGTAGTGACAGTGACGAAACATCTTTAACTCCTCAAGAAATCACTAATATGGCAGAGGAAGCCACACTTACCTTGCTACCTGAAAAGTCAAAGAGCCTGTACAATAGTCGAACTAGTCAATATAGTACCTACTCACGATATTTAGTTTTCTTATATACTCGTATGAATGACTTAAATTATTAATTTTGATGAACTCGTACAAAAAGTATTGTTCAGAATAGTGTCATAATCAAGCTTCTTAATCTCGTACCTTACTTAGGCCACTCAGCAAGCTTCGTGGCCTAAACACGGTACTCGACTAAAAAGCTCTCTATTATAACACGATTGTGAAAAATACTATTATATCATGTCTAAGATTTCGATATGGTATTATTTAATTATATATGTTTAAGTTTCGCTCTCAACGCTCCTATCACATTTAGGTGCTTGATCACCAGCATGCCAAGGAAAGTAAAGCCACAGGAACACACACACACATGCACATGGTACATATTTCGTTGACTTGGCGAACTGGACCGCGCCACATATCTATTATAATATTATGAGTAAGTATGCCGCTAGCCTTCCGGCCAAGCCGTATAAAATTACTGCCCGCCACGAACATAATGCACCGTTCATTCATTGTTTGTCACCCTAGTGATCATACGCACATATTATTCAAATAACTGCGCTTTGACATGGAAACAAGCGTAAACAATAGTATACGCTCACTACAAAAACAATGATTACCGCACAAGTACAACCTTGCTTGGCATAGATGGATTAACTCCGAGTCAGGTTAAACTCAGTTAGGTAGTAGTTAGGTTTACAAATTAGAAGATCTTATTGACTACTAGTATTTTCCCACGGGTTAGTCTGCGTGAAATCGCTCTTCAACTTTAATTCCTTTGGGAGTTGGGTTTTCAGGATAAAAAAGTATTATCTATGTCGAATTTAATTTAAATATTTTCAGCCGTTGCTTTGTTGCGTGATTAGGTATGTAACAAACGCCCAAATATCCAAACATTCACACAGGTATAAGTGCTTACTTTGGGCTTATCAAATTAGAAACAAATAAATGCACTGCATTAAAACGTACTGATGTTAATGATATGCGGTTATTCATATTTGTTCTTTTAGAGGAGAGGAGAGACTTTCAACAAGAAAATGATCCCAATGACTGTGTATTCCAATCAAAGTCACCGCCTTAAAATTGGAATTAAAGGATTAAGTTCGCCACTGTGATATGGTTTTGTGAGTCAAATTATTGACTAATATATTAGTAATATGGTAATGAGAATAATATTACGGAATGCATATTGGAGGCTGTTGTCTCACCTTGCATACGGAAGGCCGACCTCGGCGTGCATCCCGCTGCGCTCTGATTTCACCCTCTTCTATTTGTTTTTTTCCCTTTTATACACAACCTAACGGTGCCAGATACCGTATGGGAAGCTATTAGGACGGCATACGTAACATTAAACCATGGGTGGATTTACCTGTTCGGAAAAAAATGTACAGGTTGACTAGTCGCTTGGGAGAGTTTCTGGTTCTAATAAATACAAGTCCGTAAGTACGTTGGATGGAAATAGCCATTTATTTTATTGCTTTTTTTAGTCCTTTCTTCTTTATAGTTAAGTACTTATGTACCAAATTTATATTAATAAAAGGTAGTAAACAGATAAAGGTGGGTTTTTTTTTTCATCTAGATTACTTAAGTAAGGATTATTATCATTTTATTAACGCAGCCTTGTAATAATTAGGGATTAGTTTTATTTTTATTTATTTACAGAATTCTACCGAAGAAACACACCGAAATAATGGCCGGCTTAAATTTATAGCTTAGCCGGAATAATTAGCGGCTTAAATTTTTCGTGACACAAAACAAATGCGGGGATTAAATTTAAGCTCTCAAAGTTAATAACAAACAAGCGATTTGACCACATTTCCACTTTGTTGATAGTCAGCATCTATCGTAACGGTACGTCTTACAAAGGCCCGTTGTCCCACCTTTGATATATCGCTATTCTGTCCACCCAAAGACAGTAACAGTACACGGGCCTTGTACACTCTTGCGACCTTTCTCTTTGAACAGTGCTGTCTACCTGCGCTTCGACTAAACACTTGCCGGGTCCTTTTGATTTTTTCAAACCGGTAACCATGGGTAATCAGCTTTTTACGACTTCAGTGATTATTGCTCTCAAAAGGCATTTATGTTACAAAATTCATACCTCGGTTAATGTCGTTATAATACTTATAATGTCCTCTTCCGAATATTTCTCACAAAACTACATTTTTTGGAAACATTGATAACTAAATTCTCATAAATATGCCGTATAATAAATGAGTATTAGGTCGTTATTAATTTCCGAGTGTTATATTTCTAGAGCGAGAGCTAAAGCTAACAAAGAAAAGTAAACCATCGGCATCGATGTGGTTTGGTAGATCGATGAAAGTAAAGGCCGGTGCAGACCGAGGTCCCGTTACATGCCCGAGCCTCGGCTCACGGAATACTAAGCACTGACACACTAGGCGGCTTTTGACCCTAGCACATTCTAGACTGGGACTGGAGCTTATGCACTATTATAGCTTACCTGACTACGGTGCGTGGAAATGTGAAAAATAACGGTTCTAAGCGCAATTGTCGCGTCACTTTGATTTTATGGTTGTTGAGATGAGCGTAAATATTTGCGGATTTTTAACCGGTCCCAAGAAATAGAAACGGGATTTTGCCTTTCTGAAAGGGTTATTCCAGATAAACAATAACTTTATGCATTTTAAGGGGTTGAAACATTTTGAGGGTTGATAACAGGTCAAGGCCTTATTCGAGTTAATTTTAGTCAAATAGGTCCTTAATCAAGCTAGGTGTATAATTAACTCCCCAAGAATATATAAAAATGAGGATAAAGAGTCATTATTTAATTTAAAAAAATGCCGAAAGAGTTCTTTGAAAGCTAATTAAATAGTTGCTTAATAAAATATGCAAAGAAAAGGGAAATTTAAGCATAAAAATGTTACTAAGGAATCTCTATCACAAAATAGGTATAAGTAACATTTTGTTATTATGTTAACGAAATATATAAACAATTCAAGGTAAAAATGTATGTTAATAACTAAAAAAATATAAACATATAAGTTAAATAGAAAGTGTAATTTAATATAACACCCAAAAGGATTTATTTAATTACTTGTAAGCTAATTTATGTACTTATTTATGAAACGCATGTTGCAGTGCCCTGTAGGGTTTTATGGCAGAACATTTATATTTTTTACCAACTACTGTACCCATGAAAAGCAATAAAGATTACTGATTACTAAGCTTCCAGTTATTGTTGATAAGTAGATTTTTTGACATGCAGTTGATTATTTCTTGATTGGATTAACATTGAGCATCACTTATTAACATTAAATGTTAAACTAACAAATGTACAAAATATGTGCAAAACTTATACATAATAGACGTTGCCTTAAAAAAGGAGCTTGGCAAACCAAACATTAAAAAAACCGTAATGAAAGATTTGGGTAAAGAATAAAGAGGAAACATTTTTACTAAAAAGGGAGACAATTGCTGGTATTTTTTTTTAAATTTGTAAGCAAGTAGTTTTTGCACTTTTTTGTCATGAACCTCATTGTCTGTAACGACTCAGTTCTAAGACCTTTTCAATTCGCTAAAGCAATTTGTGCAAATGGGCCCTTACTTCATTAACCCAACCGTCCATAAAACACGAAGGTTACGAACAATGCATTGTTACTGCCTAGCTATATTCGACAATTACCTGCATAATGTGCCGACAAAGAAAATTGCACATTTTGCGTCAAAAGCGAAAACGTGCTTTGTAGAATATTCCACAAAAGACGGAAAGGGACGAGATTAGAAAATTTCGCCAGCTCTGCCGGGGTAGCTAACCGTTGGAATATAGATATACGAGAGGGCAACGACCCTACGCAAAATTCGCTGCATTGGGCTAGGTCTAGTACATGCGCGTATGCTATGAACACGGAAGCGCCGGAGAGGGAGCGCGCTATGCGCCGGCTTCCGGTAAGAGTGGGAAAAAGGCATGAATGAGTATTGAAGCCTGCCCCAAGAAGGGGGAAATCGAGTTTGCACTGCGGAGCGCCGCTCTACGGATAGTCGTATAGACAGGCCCTACGAGCATTACACTAAATGGAATCAATAATCGCTCCGACGACAACATATGCATTTTAGAGTCAACCAGTACAAGCATCTTTACGATATCCTAGAAAACCCTTTCTTGTATTTCTACTGAATTGCAGCCGGAAACTTATTCCTTAGAAAACTTTTCGCGACATTACAAGTTGCGTCTTTTCCTGTCCTTTGAAACCGCGTCATATAACTTATGCATCGCGCTAGAGCGGCAGGGCTCATGTTTTGGTAACAGCCAACTATCAAACTATCTTTTGACCTGTTCTGAAGCCGCTTGAGACTACTTTAGATGCCCGTACTAAGGATCACTTAGCGTTTGCAAGATGTCTTATTAACAAGTAAAATCAAGTTGCTGAATATATCTTCTGATTTTATCACTATATCAATACAAATATGTTTACTATGTGTATTGATATAGTGACATATATATATACGAATGTGAAATAACTTTTTATGAAACGTGTCAAAAGCACTGAAAGAACTATCTATCTCAAACTATAAGCGATATAACTGAAAAAATAACCCACAAAGCACATAAATTGTGATTTCAGACTAAATAAATGCCTATTTTACTTCCATCCTCGTCTACCACGCATATCATAAGCTCGCAGAAACAAACACCGCGTGAAAAGTTTCAGTTTAGAAGCCTAAAGGAAATTGTTTAGGATGTCAACGACCTGTGCCCAATACTCGCACAGTACAACGCATTGGCCGCACACGGCCGCAGCACGATTTATTCGCTCTAGCGGGCGAGAGCGGGACGCGGCGCCGGGCGGCAAGAGTAGTGTGGGACGGCGGCCCAGGGCATTCACCCCGGAAGATTCAGTGTTTTGATACCGCTCAAGCCTCCGACGATGGAAAACTGCATTTTCTTTGCTGCGCTCCAACTTTTCACGCTCTAATTGCCCGTCAATTGGTTAGTTTCAGTTTTAAATGCTCGCAATCAACGTCGTTTATTAAGATGAAAGCACACATTACATAAGCTATTATAACAGTAATGGCTTATAATCAAATATGTATACAAATAATTAGTAACTAATTATCATATTTGAACGTAGTTACACATTTAGAAGGCATATTTTCGTACGTCTGACATAGAACTTTGACGCACGTGTCATTTTTGTACGCTCTCATTTGCATAGCATATTGCATGGGGCTGCCTGAATCGATAGAGGCTGTGGCTGCACGGGGCCCAGACGTTGGGGCAGGTCGCTCCCTAAACCTTCCGTGCCCTACGGCAAGAAAAATTCACAGCCATACCTATGCGAGTCGGACTCATTGATAAATCGGTCAGGGGTCGGCGGCATGAGACGGGTTAATTTGTATTAAGCAGGTAACCAGCCTTTTAAGGGTTAACCTTTTTTATGATGTAGGAGAACTTGATTATTTCACTAATGTTAAAGTCTGGATTTTATAATCTCAAATCAGTTCCTAGAGTTTTAATCAGTTACGTTAATATCAACTTCTAGAGCTTAAAATAGAGAGTTCCGTTTTTACATACCTAATTGAATGAATATCCATAATTTTAATACAGTATTTAAGATAAGAGAATATTTTTGATCAACTATAAATATACAGAGTGTACCAAAAATGGGGTATGAACCGATTAAGGGCATAACAGGCATATTGTTCTGATAAGGAAAAAAAATTTTTTTCAGCATGCCCTGTCGGCCAACGCTCCATACAAATGTAAAAAAAAATCGCATCAAATAAAATTTTCTTTTAGTTTTTCCTTATCAGAACACGATACCTGTTATGCCCTTGATCGGTTCACACCCCATTTTTGGTACATCCTGTAAATGTAAATACTTACATATCAACTTTGCCTTTATGACCTGAAACAAAAAAGTCTTTGTTAAAAATATCGCAAATGTAACTACATGTCCTATCAAAAAGCAAAAACGGATCCTTTGTTTCGCTCCGAACACCAACAAAGATTGTTAAGCAAAGTGCATATTGAAAGCACCAGTCCATCAGTCAGTGCCCGAGCAGTTTACAGTTGTTAACAGATTACAGCCTGTAAATATAGTGAAATCAATATTGGATAATGGGGGGTGGGGGCGGCATGGCGGCTGTGGAGGCCGGGTGTAACACCCTTACCACTAACTTGTTTTGCAAAAACACGCAACCTATGCGTGCATCCTCAAAATTGGACGGACCTTTTTAATAGCTTACGGGTTCATGTTATCCTAGTACCCTGAGAAATGAAGCGCGCGTCGACAGCTCTAAATTTACTGTAATGATCAGCTCGAAAACAGAGTAAGCGTAGCAATTCCATTTTCTAGATGTCTTGCGTCGATGAAAAGTACCTACTGGAACCATGTTTAAAAGTTTAAAAGTTTATTTTTATCAGCCCGAAAATCGAGTTCAAGCCCAGCTGTTTAATATCAGTATCAAAAAAAATCGAACGAAGTGCTGGTGCTGTACGCTGAACCTCCAAGACCCTAGTGCATATTGTGAGCATCTAGAAGTATATTTTTCATCAGTGGATTTAATTAACGAAAGTATATTCTAGTAAGTACATATAGCAGGTAGTCAAAGATACCATGGTGCAGGCTTCACCCCCTGAGATCCCAGGGTAGGGGTGCCTCGTGTCGACGACCTGCGATAGTGAAAGCGTGTTCCGGGGTGGCTCCGAGGCTTTCGCTACCGTTCTCACGCCACTCGCTCGCACGTTGTTTTCGAATAGTTTTAATTAGTGCTCTTTAGCCGCCATGCGGACTGATCGCCTACATACAAATAGACTGTAATGGTGTTACAGCTTTCAATAAATCACTGCGAAATGTGTTAATTTCTTTCTGTTGTCGTGCAAATGGATTCAATTACTCAAATTGAATTTAAATGTTACATACATAACATTAAAGTAAGCATTGATATCTCTGTTCCGGTAAAAACTTGAAAATGCTAATCACTGTAAAACCAAGTAAAAAGTCAGACGTCTCTCATATCGTATCATGCTTTTAATGCGGTAGTTATGCAAATCAGGAGATCGTTAGCGGCCAATTACCACGTTACTTTTGGAATCATCTGTTCGCTGTTACTAAATTCTCGATTTAGAATAGTTTTGCAATAGGGAATAGTAGTAATAAAATAGAAAGTAGCATGGAGTGCGATGATCGTCAATAAGGCCTCGCCTCGGATCGGGAGCACGGTCGCGGCCGCTCGCGGTACGGAAGTAATGAACTTGAATGCAGTTCGCGCCGCCGCCGTCCCGCTCGCTCGCCTAGCCGAGCCCTAGGCCTGAGCGTGACGCGCTCACTGCATTTGCTGTCAAATTCGTCCGCATTCTCCATCACCGGCCGCTTTCGTCGTCGATGCGTTTATCGGAACGAGACGCGAATATGTGTGTCGATTGCATTCTCGTCGTAAAAGTGCATCTGGGTCGGTCGGCGCGGCGGGTTAGTGCGATGTGCGAGTAGACGTAGGGCAGGTCGGAGCGGCCTCGGTTGCATAATGCGCACGGCGCCTCAGCGCCCATCACGCCGGCAGGTCCCGAGCCGCCCCGCCGGGCCCGCCAGGCCCGCGGCGCGCCGGCTCCGGCCCCGAGCCCGCTAGCGCTCCGCATACTTCTCGAGAGCCTCAAGCCGCTCGACATCGCTGCCGCACGCTCTTCTACAGCTAAACCATATTCGCGACATAAAGAATAAGCCGAAAATACGTTGGATGCATTAAAGGAATGACATTGTAAGTTTATATTTTTTAGTTTTGCTACTAGTATTTTCTGTAAAATCGAATCGATCAGGAAGTGGAGTGTAATAATTGCAAAAACAAAGTTGACTGAAGTGTGAAAATATACCTTAAGCACGTAGTTGAGATAAGTGTTTAGACGTTGAAATAAGTGCCGCAAAGAATATACCTACTCGACAATTCGGTAAGTTGACGTCATAGTGTAGGTACACCTACATCGCTTCATAATATGCCATCAATACACATATTGGATTATTGAATTGTTCTGTAATAAGAATGTGTTGATCCTCCATGCATATTTATAGGCAACATCATGTATACAAAAAAAACTATCCCTCGAACTGATAACTGGCCTAAAATATATCTATATTAAAACCTCAACTATATGTTTAGTCACAAGTTGTATTAATAAAACATCTTTAAGCAAGTACCTACTTATTCTTAAGTGCTACTGAAGAATATTCACACAAAATACAAAACGATTAAAATGACGTGTGCCTACCTACCTACCTACCTAGGTAAACCCGTTGAAATACATAAATAAATTCTTTTTTAAACCTATTTGCTTAAAAATACATAATTAACAATAAACACTTCCGAGCCCTTTCTGTATATTTCCGCCATGTTTGTTGTTTCATTTGCGACCAAGGTGAAACAGTTATCTCCTCCTAATGCTGATAACAATGCACATACTAACTCTTACACAACTGATATCAAACATTTCCGCGTTGGTATAATTTGTCTAACAGTTGCATAGCGCATCAAGACGTATGCGTGGACTTATACATCATTTTATTATTAGACGGCAAGGTTAACTGTTCCCGCGCTCTGGCATAGCCGATGCATGCAATATTAATACCTAAGTTCACATATGATGCATTTTCATTGCTAGAAATCACGAATGTAATCTATAAAATTACAGGCATATCAACAATATTTTACTTAGACTTGGTATTAAACGCTACGCCACTCATTTGTTTCTAAGCTGAGAGCTATGAGTGCATTAATTAATAGAGTTAAAACTCACATGAGACGGAGTTAAAACAGTTACTTAAGAAGCAGACAGTTTCGCAGCGCTAGTCCTTGTCGCTGCACATTTCATCCCGCCGCCCTATGACTTATCTTACAACATACGGCCTATTTGCGCAATGATTTGCGTTTAGTGCGAGTTCATACTTTTTCTGCAATTGGGTACCATGAGGAAAGCCTCATGGTAAAATTTACAACGTTGTCTTGCTATATTGATAGTAAACCATCAAATTATTACAAGAATGTGTAAATTACCAAGTATAATGTAAATTATAAAACGATATGAAAGATTCAAAAAGATGAGTTTTTTATCGGCCAAGAGTCACTTACACTTTAAAAAAAATGTGTATTTCACGACCAAAACACCAATTTACGTGATTTGCCACACAACGGTTAGTACGAAGATGCTGTTACGTCATTATACTATGTCAATTTGTATGAGGCGTTTCCGTTGACGCCAGCGAGGGATCGTCTATTTTGTCTTTTACGTGATCTAATTGTAGCGTCCATACAAGAATTTGATCCACTCAGAAAACTGGTTGGAATGGCACCGTGAAAAAAATATATCCCGTAGCATTGCGAGTAGCAATGGTATGAACTCGCATTAAAAATTAATCTATATCAACCATCAGCCCTTACGTTAAAAGGGCTCAAGACTATACCACGAAAAAAATTGCATTGGCTAAGAGCAGTTTTCATTACGCACACATGACAGACCTTGCGCGATTAGCGTCGCGTCCATCGTCTCAATAAAAACTGCCGATCGTTAACTCTTTAATTTACAGCGGAAATATGTCATGGAAATAACGGCAGTTCGTTAATAATGCCATTACGAAAATATCTAGGTTCTGCAGGGTTTCCTAGCTTAATAGGTAATGAATGAAAACATTTATTTCAAGTAACCCAGGACTCATACAGAAAATTACATATTACTTACAATTAGATTTTGCATAAAAATTAAATTAAATTCTTATATAAAATATACACTGTTGGAAACATGCATTTCACAACAGTGCCTCATATACGGGCAATCTAACCTGTCCGCTATCGACCGCAGGATGGGGTTGGGGCTGGCCCGCGCCCGGCGCACCAGGGATGTGCAGCGCTTGCGCATAGTCGCATAGAAACAGTCTACACGCGCTTCTGCGAACATCCCTGATGCGCTACAGAAGCGGGGCAGCCCCACCAGCACCCGGAACGCTGCGGAATGCTGTTTCATTTTTCAATATGTATTAGCTGGCAGGTAAATTGTGAAGTTTGACTATGTAAAACATCTTTTGACAGGTGTCGACTGTTTCTGCTATTATCAAATGAATATATATATTACGTACGATTACTCCTACGTAATATATATTCATTGGCTTCCGCATGGGCTGGGCGTCCGTGACATCGCCGATAAGATCCAAGAAAGCCGGCTGCTATGGTATGCTCATGTGAAGAGGAGGCCACCAAACTATGTTGGTAACTTGGCACTACAACTATGCGTCTCTGGTGAGAGATCCAGGCGCAGACCCAGAACAAGAAGGATGGATATAATGCTAAAAGACATAAAAGAGTGCAAGTTATCCGAAACCGATGTCGAAGACAGAGCGAAGTGGAGAAGTAAGACGAGGAAAGCTGACCCCACCACCATGTGGGATATACAGCTACGAAGGGAGAGAGAGAGACAGAGAGAAAATATCATCATCAGTCTACTCGTAATATATAAGTCAGTTAACACAAGTTTAGTGGCACTAGATGACGGCCCCATCGGAACCCGATTTAAAAGTCATGGTTGAAAAGAAATGCTGCACGCAAACCTCTCCAATGAAAGAAAATGAGCAGTACTCCACGCTCGCGCTGGCCCAGGGCGAGTTAGAGATGAATCACGATAATTATATATATTTGTATCATTTAATAACGAGTTCACAAAAACATCATAATTTATAAACTTCCGTCATACAATTACGTAGGTACCACTTATTTTAATAATACCTACCTATGTGACGACTATTGGAAATCATTTGTAAAAGTAATATCTTTCCATGTCTGTTTTCTAATCAATGTTACAGTTTTATGTAATCATATAAAGAAGCCTGCAATACGCCCGCGCGGTGACGTCGCGATGCGCGATGCGCTAAGGGCAAGTTCAAGTGCGCGCGCCAAGGTCTTCCTAGCGCTGCGCCCGCGCCGCCGCCGTGCCGATACGCGATACACGCTAGGTTTACAATTAACCATTAGATAAAGTGTCTGTGAAAGTTATGATTTTCATAGTGTCACACGCGAGTAACACGTTAGAAGCATTTGTAAATGCATACGCGTCTGCTACAACTGCCAAATCTGTCAGATTTCTGGACCTGCGGTTTACGTTTGAATTGAATATACATTTATGGTGATTATTCATAGATTGATATAAAAAAAATTATTCTTTTATTTTTCGTAACTTCTTAAACTGACGCAATGATGTTAGTATCGGATCCTTCCTTAATCAACAGTAGTTGTTTACATCTTAATTGTAAATTGTTTGTTAATTATATTAATTGCTATCCGTAATATCCTGTATCAGTTATCTATTCCGTTGGCTTCGGTGACATGACTTCATGATATCAATGAATAAACAAACATTTAGTATCAAATTGTTTGACATAAACTAAGCAAAATTGTGATAAAATTAAATTACAAAGATTAGGTATATAACGTAATTATTTTACTATAAAAGCGTTGTGGTGCAGTAAAAATATAATTACAAATTTAAAAAACAATCACACTTAAAAATTACACCACTTTATTTTTTGCTGTCCTCTGCAAATGAACGCTAAGTTTCATAGATATTTTTTGCTATACGTTTGATATAATAAGGGAATTTTACAAATTTCGAAGTAATAAATACCACCGTAGGAACAAACACTGCAAACTGTAAATAGGGAAAAATGTATTACTTTAAAATAAAGATCTACCTAAAATCGATATTCTGCCTTGCTTATCGACAGGGGTGCATCGTGTGACATTGCGCCGACTGGCGGTCGCGGTGTTGCGCAATCGGTCACGTGCGCGAGTGTAAACATGCCCTTACGCAATTATGCGCTGAATATCGTGCGTTAATTGTTTCACAGGTTTACGTAACTTTCTCTTAGCTAACTGCTATAAACACAGCGGCGTTTTGGAACATTTGTTTTAGTGGTTTCGGGCGTTTTACAAAACAAGGCTTTTCATAAATGCTCAAGCGCAAGTAGTTATGTTAGGTCGAATGTTTACACTTTCGCTGTCAAGTGGTAGGATACTAGCATGGGAAATAATAATTAGTCATAGCCACATTTGTTATTGTTTTAATGTGTATTATTGTTATTCAATACGAGTAAGTAAGGTTAAAAAAATTAAAATGTAATGAATAAGAATAAGAATAAGAAAAAAATATTCACTTTAACAACCCTTGTTTTACAGCAGCATGAGTTTATGCCTTAACCATAATTACAAATTCGGAATAGTACTATCGGTAATTAATTTAAGTATTGTTTAAGTGTTGTTTATCAAGTTTGTTGTTGGTTGTTTGATTTATATATCAAGGCACATACATATTTTATCTGACTCATGGAAAGATTTCACGTCTTTGAAATAGTGTTTCATGTTATAAAAGTAACAACTCCAGGCAAAATACGGTTTTGAAAAACATTAATTTATAATAGCGTTTTTTTTGTTGATTTCATTTGAAAATGTTATTCTAAGATGATTTAGTCAAGAATCCGACAAACTTTCCACCCGGAAGTAATTATGTAGATTTAAATGAAGCATGCATTATCTTTTTTTGTACGATTTATCTTGAATATAATAGAGCAAATGTAAATGAACCAAAATAAATACAAAAACATTTATTAATATTTTTACTGACTTTTTAGAAGCCAGTTAACTTATCATTTTTTCGATGTCTGAAATTTTGTCGGATTTTGTCGCTGGGTAACTATTTAATTGATAATATATCCGTTATACATAAAAAATAAGCTATTATAAATGATTTCCAAAATTGTCATTTTTTCCATACAAGTTGTCAGTTCATTGCCTGGACTAAAAAGTCAGCGCACCATGTCGTGCAATTATTGGATTATTTATATATTAGATAGAAGAATATCTACGTACTACTAATTATTCAAGACATACCTTTTCCAAACGAGTTTTAAAAAACTACAATGAGTATTTCTGTGACATCGATCCATTTATGCACTCTGTTGATGTTTTAAAAGAACGTACGAGATCTAAATTGTTATCGATAAAAATACTTAGTGTTCTACCTACTTATTTTCCTACTCGCTAAGACGCTTTTGGATATTTTACTTAAAGTTTGTATTTATGAACATCCAGGTCTGTTTTTATACATATTTGTAACTAACCTCTATCTTTTTATGTATGACTGTATGTGTTCTGAACAATGAAAAATAATAAAAATATATATGATAACGACATTATTATTATAAATTCATAAAAAAACATTGCCATATTATAATTAACCATTAATTTTAACTACAACTAAGTATGTTGAAAAGCAAAAGCAATTCACTTTCAGATCATCTCGTTAAACTACTTTGCTATATTAGTTTATGTGACGTCATCAGGAAATAGATATAGAATTTAGATTGTTTAAAAATAGCCTGACTTTGGCACACCGAGTGATTGGCATGCTCTACTCTTCTCAAAGTAATGCTCCGTTCATTTCACTCGTGTTGTTTCTATCCTCCACAACAACATAATTGGTAATAAAGAGAGAGATGCTACATTAATATTCAAGATGTACGAAATCATAATTGATTTACTTAAGGCCTCCACACACCGGTTGCGGTTGCGGGTCGGGCGCGGGCCCGCGCAAGTTGTAAAACATTGAAACTACACTTCAAACACACATCGAACGCGGTCCGAACGCGGGCCCGCGGCGCTAAGTTACAACTCGGGCAGCGCGGCCGTGGGTCGGGCGCGGCGCGGGTGGGAAGCGAAGCAGTTCAAGCGCGCTTGAGCTGCGTTAGTTTCGTAAGTAAAATGAATGCACATTCGATAACTCCCAAGAGCGTATTTTTTTGTTGAGTAAAAAAGATAATTAACTTTCGCGTTGATTTAGGTATTACGCAGCGTTTTCTCAGCGACCCTTGTAAATTCAAGGAAAGATTATACAAGTGATATTTTTATTCAATTGAGTATCGCATTTAGGTAACTACCCTACCCCCCCCCCCCCCTACTATCTCCCCTTTAGTTTGCTACAACTTTCATCAAGTGATAACGTCAGTAAAATCTAAAACAAATAAAAAAGACATACGGATTTCCTCTAAATTACTCTTAATTAATATAGTGATTTTTGGTCGGCGGCGTCTGTCCATTTACGCTGGGTATATATTTAGACACTATTTGCATTCTCTTAGCCGTCCCTTTGGGACCAACGCGTCTCCAACGCGGTAGTAACGCGGGCCCGCGCCGCGCACGACCCGCGTTCGATGTGTGGAGGCCTTTAATGTCAATTTTGTACAATAGATAGACTCCTCAAAATGTCTTCATTCCCGTAACCTGACAGTGTCAAGACATGGTTCAAGTTTATATTTCCTTATTTAAATCTCTTAACTAATTAAGGCACAGTCTTATTATTAAACGATAGGATACAGATAACAAATATAATATAAAAATAAACAATCATCGTTTAGCAAAAGGCAGGACTCGGACCTAAGCCATCTGTATCTGCCGGTAAATAATTTGTTTCGTTAAAATGTCTTATAATATAATTCTTACTTGCCTATCCATTAAGATAGTACTACTACTTCAATGGATTGTGCAAGCGCTTGGTCGAGGCTTCACGTGACCAGAAGGCTGGCTTTTACCTCGCCCAGAGAATCAGCATTGCCATTCAACGTGGCAATGCTGCCAGCCTTCTGGGCACACTACCGCCTGGCAGCGACCTGGGGCAAATATTTTACCTTTAGTTTTAGTTTTCTTAGTTATTTCTCTTTTTTTTTTAAAGGATAATAAATGTTCAATTTAATTTAGTCATGAATAAATTAGATAGTACTTATGTATTTGAAAGGGATATAATAAAACTATGCATTTAATCGTGACAAGATCAGCATGTAAAGTTAATAAATATTAGTACTTACGTCAATAAAATGTATTATTTAAAAACACGGATCGTGTTTAAAACGTACTAATTTGTCTATGTATCATTATTGTTTTCGCTACTTGCTGGCTTTAAAGAAGAAGCTTGGATTTTGTCCCGTGTATAAAAGCATAGTCACAGAGTGAAGTCGTCAAACATAATGTTTACAGCACTGGTCGCTTGCGCAACGTTCTGAATGTCAAACGGGCCGGTTTCGAAAAACAACATTTTCGTCCAATCGACAGTCAAGCCGCACTCGCTCTTCCGGCGATTGTGAAACGAACTGTTGAACTTGAGGTTGCTTCATGGTGCACGTGGATTGCAACATTGTTACCGCCACCTGAGCTTTAAAAGTTTCTTTGGTTGCGTCATGGAGCTTTCAGTTCCGGCTGCAATTAACTTAGGCACAACTTTTTACCTATGTTGCGATTCACACATCACGTTTAATTATGTTGAGCAATAATGTAATATAAAAAAGAGGTAGATACGTTTCTACATGAAATTCCATGTTTAAAAATGGCCACCAAATCTGACAGCTCAGACACTTTTATAAGAATTATACGACACTGAGGCAAGGTCATAGATACATTTGGCCGAGTTTTAGTGTGCCACTTTTGGTGCGCTTATAACCTATATGGGTCTCTATTGTTTCCCATAAAATTTAAGATCCGATTTTTTCAGTCCATATCGTTTTCCACCATAATTTGTTCCAGTCATATTGTCGAAGGTCATCAAATTTAACAATATAAATTGGAGTTCAGATTTTTGCAGGTTATCATTATTGTTAGTCATAAAATTGGTTAGCCATAACATTCAATGTCCCGGGGGTATGTAATTACATAATGTTAAAGTCAATAATCTAGTTAATAATAATTGTTGTAAGGTCTTTTTTCGCAAGTCATAATGATTGGTAGTCATCTGAATAGTTAGTCATATCATTCAATGTCATGGTGGTGTCACACTTCATAATGTTAAAGCCTATAAACACACTCCCAGAAAAATAATAAAATACATAAAATTGTAACTACCGAATGTTACTGAACGCGTTCTTCCAGACTGCTTAATAATTAATGTAAGTATTTGGGCAAAAATAAAGAGGGTATGGAGTGATGCGATTGAAAGGTATCTATGCTTCTCACTGTTTTGTTTAGTGATCGCAAATATGTCGGACGAAGGTGAATGTGATAAGGTGTACTGCTATTTCAAAAAAAAAACAGAAAAATCTATACTTTGATGGATGTTGTGTCATTATTGGTTCTGGCGCTTCGCCGGCCGCTCCCGCTTCCGTTTAGGGTCGCGGTACAACTAACACTGCTCCTCGCTTCGCTCGTCGTCGTACCTACACCAACCTGCCTTAGAGGTTCAATATCTTGGCCATTTTTAATTTCACAGAAAATTCTGTGCGATAAAAATATAAATACATGCCATAATGACACCGCACAGTACCACCTAATACCCCTTTCAGATGTATGTCTGGAAATGTTTCTGAGTAATTATCAATATGACTATGGATGTGATAGATTTGGTCTCTTAGACGTAATTCACTTTAGGTATTAAATCGATATGAATAACAACCATTAAGTACGTTGAAATATATTTATGAATAATTATCAATAGACCTTTGATCGTTATGGACATCAATTTTCTGACTTTTGCTTTGTGATTAGAATACTTAAACTTAACAAAAATTATGACTATTGATGTTTATGTCTATAAATTATATGGATATCAATTTCTTACTATCGAAATTCGGAACAATAAGTTTATGGGAAACAAAGGGACCCCAACCTATCTACCTCTTTTTTTATATTACATCATTGATGTTGAAGCGAAAGCAGCAACAATGCTTATTGACGTAGGTATTATGCTAAAATGTTTTTACAAGAGTTTCATTAGCCAAGCTTTAGCTAATAAAACATACCTAATGAGCATATGGGCATCTAATGAACTTTCAAAATTTCCTAATAATGAAGTAAGTGTAGAAAAAACGTTGTGGGGAGATTTATAAAATGAGCCATTCAGAGATTTATTTACCCCGATAAATGTGACAAAGTAGTAGTAGTGTGTGTGTGTTGTGTGTGTGTGGATGGCCTCATTTAATTATTTAATTTCTTTTCGTACATAAATAGAACTATTATTATTTTTTTAATTATTTTTTTTTTAATTTATACAACGGTTTTTATAACACTAACCTTGGAACTTTCCACAAAGGTGTTATTGTTTTGTACACGCTTTCGGTATAATAGGAAGGCATATAATTAACTAAGGAGTGTTTATGATTATCCCTTGTTTATGTGTTTCGGTAAATTTGGATTAAATACTTGGATAACTACATAGATTTACTCTAAAACAAGCGAAATTTAAGCAAAAGCTTGGCAAATGTTCAAACTACAATTATTTATTGTGAACCTTGGAGAGCGTTTATTTTAATACAAGGAAGTAAAATGCCGTACACCATAATTATTGTACCAACATATTCAATTACCATTTTTCATTTACAGGTACATGCGACGCCAACGATCCAAGAATATGAACATACTGATTTGAAGAAAATACAACAATAGATCAAAATGAGACTGGTAAGCACATTGACTTTCAAACTTGAATAAATTAAACTGTCTATTAGTCCTCGACCTTTTGTGCAAATTTGGAAGTGTCTAACGGCAAATTGAATTTGCGAAAATAGATATAAGTAGGCGAAGGGGAAGTGTCGGTGCGCAGTGGAAAGCGCGCACTTATCGCTAAACTGGGTCAGTAGTGGCGCCTCCCCTTTATCGAACGCCACCGGCGGCATCTCGCCGAGCTAAAATAAACCCTTTCAAGACAGAAATAAAATACAAATTAGGTCGCTAAAGCCTCAGAATGCATGCGGGTGTGAGGTGGAAAATGCATTTCGACGCGATACTGTTTGCATATTTTTGGGACTTATTGAACGCTCAACGGTGGGTTAAGTTCACAAAATTATGTATTACTTAAGGTGGAAAAGTCGGAAAGCTATTTAAAAGAGACGCAAGATATATTGAAACAAACGCTACAATATTTTATATTTGGAAATGTCATCAGTTCTTAAAGGGCATTGTATTGTCAACAGTCAACGAGTGAGGAGGTAGCAAGCACGACGGTGGGCCGCACGGGCAGCCCCGCGGCCGCCTCGGCCGCCGCGGTGTCCAGCGCCGGCGCCTATGACGTCACGCGCATGCGCGAGGAGGAGTTCGAGAGGCTCACGGTGTACATAGTGATAGACAGGCCCTGCGAGCGGGGCGCGCCCAACAGAGCCGAGAAGACGCTGCCGATTACCCTGGCGCTGAGGCCTTCGGCCGTACTCTCCACTCCTAACACACCGGTACGTTTAACAATATACAAATTACATATATATTATCATAAGGATCGCCCATACCGAAACTCAAAAGCTCACACTACGTAAATAGTGCTTCGCCAAATCGCCACGTCTGGGTGATACCTTATCGATGTCTTCTGTCACCGTAATTTTATATGTGCATTGCCTACAGACGGAAGGTGTATGGAGCATAGGCGTAATACCTCGCGGTACGCGCTTTGGACCCTTTGAAGGCACCCGAACGCCAAACAAGCCAAACGACAAAATCTCGTGGAGATACTTTTGGAGGGTAAGTCCACAAACATTATAGAAACTATACATCAATCTTCTTCGCTTAAACATCCATGACGACCCTTGTAAATAAACAGGATCTTAACTCAAAGCTGTAGCGTCTTCTGAGCCATCTTTCTGGCGAATACTCACGTTGAACTAACAATATAGGACATTGAAAGCTTTTGTACAATTTGCACTAATTACTCTTCTTTAACTAACCGATTCATCTCTATTTTGGGCCAGGTACAAGAAACTGTCAGACATCATACTTACGGAAATATAAAGGTGAGATTGGCCTTCATTTTTCATTCTTGGTGATGGTATCTTTTGTAATTTTCATGGTAGCATGGTCGTTTTTGGTAACATAACATACTTCTACACGTTTCTATTATATGCAATATCCTCTCTAGTAAATCTCAGCAATGCATATGGGTAAGGCCGTTATTTCTTGTTCCTGATTAAGCAGTTTAAATCGTCTACATTTTAATCACTTCCAGTGTGTTACGCCAATTAGCCATATTAATGGATTACTAAAATTCGTAACACACTGGAATTGATTAAAATGTAGACGATTTAAACTGCTTAATCAGGAACAAGAAATAACGGCCTTACCCATATAATTTATGGTTTAATGAGCTGCGTAGGTAATTTAGGAAACGTTACGGAAATACGTTTCTTAAATTTTGCATGAAAAATAATCATCGTACATCCGGCCACTTTCGCTCACTAGTCACATCAAACCATATTCACTCTTGCAACCAGAACATCGTTCGTTATCTCAGACGTTCAATTATGAATAAGTGACACGGCTCGGCCTTGACTTTACGATAGTAACGACTAATGCATGTCGCTATCAGATACACGTGCATTGTAAATATCTAGCAATTGTCACGTGCACAGCACAAACGCGCATCTGTCCTGTTGACTTTATTTCCCATACTAATATTATAAAGGGGAAATTCAATGAGATTGCAGCTTTGTAAGTTTACATGTTAATCTACGGAACAACTCAATCATATGATTTTAGAAAGTCTATAATCAGAATATGGGGTTGCCTGTCGGAATGGATAGGCTATAATTTATTCCGTGGGTCCGTCTGGCCTGTCTGTATTACGCGAGCTGAGCTGTGCCAGTAGCTAGTAGTCTATAAAACGATTTATCCCAATCGATCAGAGACTTATGTTTCTCATTTCAATTTTATATCAATGTATATCTCGTGTTCGCTTCCACGCGCCCCAAACGACACACAATTCCTAAAGCTTTCCAATATTAATACTGAAATGTTATTAAATTCCAGATATTCAAGGACAGTGATTACTATTACCTTGATGGCTCCGACACGAGCGTTGCCAACTGGATGCGATACGTGGCGTCGGCCTACTCCCTGTCCGTGATGAACCTCGTCGCTTGCCAACACCAGGAACACATATACTTCTACACAATAAGGTATTGCACTGGTTCAACACAGACACTAGCTCATCGATATTTCTGATTTCATGCATTAAAATGAAAAAATCGGAGTTCGTATTAATGGTCACCTAAAAATTATAGTACCTACTAATCTTTTTGATAAGCATTAAATCTGTCCCGTAGTTAATACTAACCTAACCCCTGCCATTTTAATAAATGGGTTTTTGATAGTCCTCTACAAATTTGCATCTTTTTTCAGGGATATCATGCCGAATGAAGAATTGATGGTGTGGTATTGCAAAGATTTCGCAACGAGGCTAGGCTATGATATCGATCCTGAGCGTGCCACTTACTCTATCTGTAAGTATAGACAGCAAAAGTAATAAAAACAGTGTACTATTTCCATGCTCTGGATATAAATCTAACATATCTTTCTTCTTTTTAGGTAAAGAGGAAACCATAAAAAAGGCATACGGCTTGCCACCAGCCCCGGTTCATCCTGAGATTGCATTCAATCACATGAAGTATGTTCTTGGTCTCACAAATGCCAAAGAACTTTTAGAGACTGAAATCCCGAGCAGACGAAGGAAACGAGAACTGAGCGATAAGTCGTTTCACGACAGCCCGCCCCTGCTCTGCCGGGAGGATCCCAGAAATGTCGCCAAAAATGATAGGACACTTGTCAGAACAGACATTTCACCGACCATCATTCATTCAAAAACAGAAAGCCCTATTGTAAGTGAACACACTCCTTTGTCACCTAGCGGCTTGATGCAACCACCATCACCCGTAAAAGTGCACCACAGAGACAATCCAACTTTAATTATTCACCAACACAAAGAAAGCACATCACATGTGGTAATTCATCAAATGGAAAACCCAAGAGTTCATGCTAATAGATCACCTGCGCAAAATCATCACTTGAGGGACATGCGAGGACCATCGCCAATGGCTCAGCATCTTCAAGAAAAATTGGGCAATCGATCGCCCAGCCTCTCTCACTGCGGACCTCACTATGACCATCAGCCTGCCGACGGCTCTGTCCGATCTGACGAAGGCTACCACAGCAATGGTTATCATGATGAATTTACACCTCCAGAAGACTCGAGCGACTCAGATGTTGAAAACTACGTTTTGGATTGTTCCAATAAAACAAATGAACCCAAAGAAACAGTTATTGTCCAGAAAATGGACCAAGACATGCATCGTAATGAATACAGAAAAGTGAAAATTAAAATGCCAAGAGCATACCAGTACCAAAATCACAAAGACATGGATTGCGAAAGTGAGAAGGATCTAGTAATAGCGGAAGAAGTCGGACATATTTCGCCCCAAAATCTGTCACCACCACGTCGCGATCCTGCTACATCGACAGTCATCGTTCTGGAATCATCTCAAAATACTGTTGTTCCATTGAATAAACCATATTATGAAGATGGGTCTTCGTCACCTTCCCCACAACCAGCATACATGAGGTGTTCTCCGTCTGATACACGTATCTTAGAAACCATTTTAACCACAGGCAATAGAATTGATACAAACAACAACGATGCTAACCGTCGTCAGCCTAACGCGACGCCCCCGCCTTCCTCGCCTACGGAAATGGCTTACTCATACAAGAAAAGTCAAAGGTACGGAAACGCGTGCAGTCCTGATTCCAGTTCAAATTTAACACCCCTGCCATCTTTATTGCCACTGCCACAACAACTGCCGACGCCAAACGCTATGTCTGTTTATTCATCGTCACCCCCACACACTGTCCCACATACAACCGAGATTCGTGAAATCAGAGAAATAAGGGAAATTCGAGAAACAAGATATGAAAGTCACTATCCCAACTACTCGTACAACATTTATTCACCACCGAATTCTACAATAATTACTCAACTTGGTTCTCCACCTAGCACGTACTCGCCGACTGTTACTTCGACCCATCAATATGAAAGATCTCCAAATGGGCACAGCAATCATCATTATCCATCTACTACGAGCGTAATCACCCTTAAGAACTGTTCACAATTAAGTTTGATCCAAAATTCGAGCGGGAGTCCGCAACTTGTCCCGCCGCATGGAAGCATGAGCCCCGACGGCTCCTGCAGCATGATGATGGCTCCTCTGAGCCCGAACTCGCAATCGTCGCGTGGCTACAGAAGTCTACCTTATCCATTGAAAAAGAAGGACGGAAAAATGCACTACGAATGCAATGTTTGTTGTAAAACATTCGGCCAACTTTCAAACCTGAAAGTTCACCTGAGGACACATTCAGGCGAGCGGCCATTCAAGTGTAACGTCTGCAGTAAGTCATTTACGCAGCTTGCTCATCTCCAGAAGCACTATCTCGTGCACACGGGAGAAAAGCCACATCAGTGTGATATTTGCCAAAAACGATTTTCCTCCACATCAAACTTAAAGACTCACCTGCGCTTGCACTCGGGTCAGAAGCCGTATGCCTGTGATTTGTGCATGCAGAAATTTACACAATTCGTTCACTTAAAACTTCACAAGCGGCTGCACACAAACGACAGACCGTACGTGTGCCAGGGATGCGACAAGAAGTACATCAGCGCCTCGGGACTACGTACTCACTGGAAAACTACTAGCTGTAAGCCGAACAACATCGAAGAAGTCCTGTCCATCACAAACGCTGCTAATACTGAATGTAAGTTTTTTATTGCACCACACTTAATCATTTTTCCACTTTCATTTTCAATTATTTTTGCAATGCTATTTAAATTTCCCGAGAGAGTGTATACGCGAGCACCGCCGCGAGAGCGACTGCAGGCGCGCTGCACTTTCTCTTCGCGGGTGAACCGTAACTTTCACTTGCGCTCTCGCTGAACGCGGCCGATTTCATTTTCGCGTGCACTTTGCAGGTCCCATCGACAAAGACTGCCACGAGAGGGAGGGGCTCGAGGCTTACGAGGTGCACTCGGCCGGGCAGGGAGGGCTGGGCGCCGGTGGGGCGCGCGCGAGCGAGCTGCTGGGCGCGCACGCGCACGCGCACTCCACCACGCCGCACCTGGCGCCGCACGCGCCGCAGTACCGGCCCGAGCACGAGCACTACGCGCCCGCCGAGCCGCGCGCCAGCGTCATCGAGTCCAGCCAGCCGCTCATCATCGAGTGCACCTGAACCGCGCCGCGCCGAGCCGCGCCCAACCCCGCCGCTATGTGATCACCCAAGTATTCGTGTAAAATAAGAACGATCGCGTGACGAGCGCGTCCTCTCGTCTTCTCCAGTGGCTATGAGATAACGTTTCGAACGTTAACATGTAAATATATTTCGTTAATAGACATAGGCGTAAGAGTGATGAAAGAAGTGGATGAGTACTAAGTACTTAGATAAAGTTTGTCCCGATTGGGAATGTGTATTATATTATGCTAAGCATTTGAATATTATTAGATCTAAGGTCAGCAGCAGCCTTTGATTATTAGACAGTAATGCTCAATTTTATACATAATGGTAGAATTCTATTGTAAATACAAATTTTCGTGACATCGACTTTATTTTATTTAAATATATTTCTATGCAATATGCGCACGTTTTAGCATTATTTGGTGTCGTTGTGAAAGTGGTATTCATATTTGCGAATTTTCCCATCTTCCTTTATTCGGAACTCTGATCCAATTTTATTCGCAAACTGAGTTTTAAAAAATACTCACTGTATGCATAATTGCCCAGCTGGCCACGTTGGTTTGGTAAAAGTTCATGAATAGTCGCAAGGACAAGAACGTCTCTAATGAAATAGTCACAAAGCTTATATTGATGCCACTTATCTTCTATAAAACTCGCAATAATGTTTGTAGAAGCAATGATCGATAAGGTTGTTACAAGCCAATATGTGGAATCGCATCAAGTCTCAGAATCATCAAGTAATTAGGGCTAGATGCCAAAAGCGCTCATATGTTTAAGTTATCCTAAAGAGATGTTCGTATAGTATTTTAAATCGTTGTTCCTAATGAATATTCGGAGAGTAAGCGCCCGCGTGCGCCATTTTAATTCTAATGTTATTAAGACTAGAATCGACGAATTGTGTACATTATCCCTACGCTAGAACAAATGGTGCTTCACATCCTAGAGTGACGCCGGGCGCGCCGTCGCCAGGGCCTTGCTACATTATCTATCGTAATGTTAATTCACCGAGTCTACTAGTTAATATTTTGTATTAAATTCCAATTATGATTCTCCTGTTCGAAAAGGCTGAAAGTAATATAATATAACGTTTGGCGAACGTCGTAACTATGTATTGGTTAAGAATCACACGTTATTCGACGTGGATCGATTATATAAGAAGTAAGTTTATTACGTGATGTAATACCAAACGATAGCTTTTTGTATATTTCTATGATTCATACTAATAAGGTTTTTACACGCAATCAACTTGAATTATTCTGTACATTTTATAGTTACTTAATAGTACCTAAAGTTTTATAACAATATGCCGCGTAGCCCCACTATCTAAAGCGGGGTCGTCAGCACTATATCTATATCGACGTTACCTATTCATGCCCTTATTTACTATGATATCGTTGATATTTTTTCACCGTCGTTATTATTCATTACAAATTTTAATATTTTATGTATGTATAATTGATATAGGGTAAACATTTACCTACCAAACTATACCTAGTACAGGGTGCTGTACACAGGAAGTAAACTATTGAGTGAAATCGATTAAGTCTTTGTCTAACTACATTATAGAAGATGTCGCGTCTCCTTAAACAAATGATAATTGATATAGATGCATAATTAGGCATGTAGTTATATTCTTCATACCATCCATGAGATTCTGAAGTAAAGCCTTCAGTAAATCTATGCTTCCGATTTCTTCCTAGCGTTGAAACTGATTTTGTAAGAGATTGTACTTCTCATGCACATAAACATACATAGTGTCAAATAAACATAAGAAATATTTGGACACCTTACTACTTGAAGTCTTCTCGCCATTCCTTATATTATACCGTAAACTTGTTTTGTTTGGAATTCGTTAAAATCATTTAATTTTTGTTTTCAATATACTGTTTTGCCAATACTAGTTAATGAAAGTTATCTTAGTTTTTAACTTTGCAGAACTGAAAAGTGCCTGAGTGTTTAATATTTGTTTAGTTTCTCGTTGTAAATACTTTTCCAGGGGCAAGCTAATCTTTGAAATGTTTGAAATAAGATATCATTCAATATGCCGTCATAAAGCTGTATCAGTCTTGTATAAACATACATTATAAATAAAATAGATCTTCATAAATAATATTTTTAAGTACTTAAGGTACTGTAAATTTAACATTATATCGAGCATGTATCAACACCGAAGTTATTAGATAAAACCACTATACAATTACATCCGTTCTAATGTGCTAACTTTTACAAACAAATCGGGAAATATCAGTGATTCTTAGAATACTGCTGCAAAGGGCTGTTTCAATGTGAGTTTTGAATTATCAAATGTTAAACATTAAAAATATGTTTGAGATGGTGCCTAGTAGGTATATATCTAAAAACATCGGTGAGAAGCATTCACCTACACTGTGTATGTATCTAATGTACCCGTTCCCGCCACCCGGGAGTGCACGGGCGCTACCTATTGTAAAGGCCTGTAATTTTGTACACCTTGATCGGTAATTGTTTTACAACACCAAATCCTGATAAAATAATAATAAAGCAGGAAGAAAATGAAATAAATTTCGTTTTATTAAGATCTTCTGTGTACCCTAACACGTAGGTATATTATACCCATTCAACGAGCTCCATGCACTTCTGATTTAGAGAAGGTAGTGTAGTAAACTGTATAGAAGATGGAAGGATAAAATAATTGACTGCCTTCCAGAATTATTAGACGTTCCAAAAGCACGCTAAACACGCAGATTTTCACTATCAGTCAGCCTATACACCGTGTATAGGCTGACTGATGTCAAGAGGATAAGGACTGTCTAGATCATTATGAGCGTGTTATTTTGCGTAGCTACTTCTGCTGCTGACTGTACTTTGAGATTCCTAATTAAAATTCGACCTGACACTGACAATTCTACGAACATTTCTCGACTGACACTAGTCGGTAGTAGTGATTGTTGATGGGCAGCGATTCCATTCGTCTTTTTGTCTTTATTGACAAAATGGTGCCCCTTGGATGACACTTTAACTCGGTACCCATATTTGATTTTGGAAGACATTCGACCATCCTCTCCTTCGGCAGTCGCATAAAAAAAGGAAGCGGGCATGGCATGCTGGGGATGTCGAAAGGAAGGACCAGATGTCAGGAATTTTCCTGACATGTCAGGAATTTTAAACATACCTATGTCAGGAATGCGGCCGGAAAAGGGAAATGTCAGGAATTTTCGGCAAATAAATGAAACAATAGAATTTGTAAACTTTTATACGCTGTAACAATAACAGAAAAGGTAAATCTTTTCACGATATAAACATAAATCAATGAACATTGTCACTACATCAACATCAACAATACGCCGCGCGAGCGCGTCAAGCTCGTGTCAGGAATTTTGGCCGAAAATCAGGAATTTTGTCACGACTTTTGAAATTTGTATCGGGTAACCCTAGTTGGGGACGTCACATTTAGAATTTCGAATGGGTCCATAGGTATTACTTGTCGCCCCAGGAAGTAAAACGAAATGTCAGTGTCAACTAAATTGGGGGGCTGACAAGCAAGTATGTAAGTGCGAGAGGGACGGATGCTTTATGTGCGACATAAACACGATCACGCCAGCTAGGCTGGTGACGATTTATCGAAGAAGAACATTTCAAGCCGTCTTCTCAATTCAAAGTTAATATTTTTATGTTTATCAGATTTCCAAATATAGTATAATTTAATTGGTATACTGGCCTGTTGTAGGGTTTCTTAAAGTTTCCTTGTCGTCATGGACAGTTTTTACTTTTAAAGCACAGCCGGAACGTGGAGGATATTTAAAACACACGTACATTAATATGATAATTGGGCAAATGACTTATACCAACATGACAGACATGACAAAATCAGTATTTGTTTTTTTTCTATTAACTTTACTTTCAGTAGTCACGCAGGCCGTCTCGATTAAAGAGTTTGGATAGGTTAGGTTGAACTTAAACTCTGGTACCTACTAACAACTAGTTACTGTCATGCTATTTATAGGAGATTCTCTCAATTCCATACTTGCAACTTATTTATTATTTATTTATTTAAACTTTATTGCACAAAAGAAAACTTATCGTACAAAAGGCGGACTTAATGCCATATGGCATTCTCTACCAGTCAAACCTTAAGGCAAAGCGGAAAAGATTGTGGGGCAGTGCAAATAACAACTAAAAAACAACTAAAAATAATAACTTAGTATAACAGTAGATTGTATACATCTTAATTCACGAAAAGACCTTTCGTGGATGAAGACATACCAATGACATTGATACCCGGGATTGTAAGGAATTAAAACTGCATTAAGATTTTCTAAACATAGGTATATTTGTAATTTTAAAGTAAAATAAATATATATTTTTAATAAAAGTAATAGTTTACAGGAAAAATATATGGTTGGTGGCGTAAATGTTCATATGGGTCCTCATCATTAGAAGACTTGCTGAAGGCTATATAGTGCCGGCAGGAATACGTCTTAACCCTGGTTTGAAATCTCACAAGCAACTTCAGGGAGTGTTTTAGAACATGTAATGTTCTCCTTTCTAATGACAGGAGTCGATCAAGAGCCGGTACACCTCTTGAGGTAGCGCCTCATGACAAAACACTTTGCTAATTCTAAAACTGACTTAGATGTTCACACGCACCTCAAATTGCGCTCTTCATGGACATCAGTAAGACTACGGTAAGGTTTCATAGAGTTCTCTACAGTTACGGTCTTACATCGCACCTGTTAAGATGTCTCCTTGTGATCGAATACTCGCGCGGGTGGGTAGGCCCCCCGCAAGGTGGACTGATGACCTGGTAAAGGTTGCTGGAGTACGCTGGATGCGGGTGGCGCAGGACCGGTCACTTTGGCACTCTTTGGGGGAGGCCTATATCCAGCAGTGGACGTCTTTCGGCTGATATGATGATGATGATGATGATCGAATACTTAGGTTTTTAGCTTAGATCATGTTGAATTCTCCGCAGCTACATCAGTAGGTTGCGGAGCAGTGCACCTCTTGAGATGAGTCCTCATATTGGAAGACTATGTTAGTGCCAGTCGGTGTCGATGGCAGGAATACCTTGCTATGGAAATTGACATACGACTCCAAGCAACGATTCTTTGTAAGACTTTGGGCATGTGATCATGTAGAATTCTCTGCTGTTACATCAGTAGGTTCCGGAGCAGTGCACCTCTTGAGATGAGTCCTCATATTGGAAGACTGTGTGAAGGCCAGCCGGCATCGTGGGCAGGAATACGGCTTGGCCCCGGTATGGAAGTTCACGTGTGACTTCAGGTGATGCTTCTTTGTGAACGATTTGGGGCACATCGGGCATTTGAAAGGCTTCACACCTGCAAACAAATATAAGGTTACTTATTACTGCTTAGATGTTCTTTATTTAGTCTTACGTGTAGTATTAACATAAATACAGTCAGTGAGCTTGTGAGTGACATGACAACTCAGGCCTTTCTAGCCGCGTTTAAGAGATTTAACAGAATTCGAGTACAAATTTTTATTTTGGGAAAAGAACATGTAAGAGCATTAGACCCGAATCCTACGCGAAGCGTTCCTCGCAGTGTTGCAGGTATAGGGTCACTCACCGGAGTTGCCTCGTTGGTGTTTGTTGTAATTCTCAACTAGGATTTAAGTATGCTAGTTTATTTTGAATCGTAAATAATGCTTATAAACAAGTTCCGCGGAGGGTCCATGATGTCATACGCCCATGTTGGTCCTGTGGCCGTAGATGCTGCTTCCGAAGCATCTTCAACGTACCTGTATGAAGCCGTAGGTGTAGTGTCATGTTGGAGCGATCTGCGAAGCGTTTCTCGCAGTGTTGCAGGCATAGGGGTCATTCACCGGAGTTTAAGCTGATGCTGCTTCGGAAGCATCTTAAATGTACCTGTATGAAGCCGTTGTTGTAGCGTCATGTCGGAACGATCTGCGAAGCGTTTCTCGCAGTGTTACAGGCATAGAGTCATTCACTGGAGTGTAAGCTGATGCTTCTTCGGAAGCATCTTATTTTTATACCTGTATGAAGCCGTTGTTATAGCGTCATGTTGGAACGATCTGCGAAGCGTTTCTCAGTGTTGCAGGCATATGGTCACTCACCGGGGTTTACACTGATGCTGCTGCGGAAGCATCTTAAACGTACCTGTATGAAGCCGTAGGTGTAGCGTCATGTTGGAACGATCTGCGAAGCGTTTCTCGCAGTGTGGGCAGGCGTAGGGACGCTCGCCGGAGTGAGTGCGCTGATGCTGCTTCAGAAGCATTTTTCGCGAAAACGCCTTGCTGCATGTGGGACATACATGAGGTTTGACACCTGAAAATAGAGTAATAGCGATTATGAAAAAACTGCTTTGTACAGCGGCAGGTAGTAGTGATCGACATACACCACTTTTTAGCCGAGGCACTCAAAGTTTACAATGGATGCTTATTTTGGGGTGCGTAAATCGTTACGCACCCCAAAATAAGCATCCATCCATCGGGCTATAAATATTTTTGATATAATATTACTCGCAATAACGCTCATCTGATATAATTCTCGAATTGTATAACAACACTTAATATATTTTCATATGGTATAACTATCATTTTATATAACGATCAATTGATATAATAATATTTAGTATAACATACATTAAGTATAATGCATATTTGCTATATTGAACATTGGATATAAAGCTCATTCCGTCTAATGTACAGTTTATATAATCAAGCCAGGGCAGGCAGAAAAAGGGGGCTCGGGGGGCGAAGCCCCCCCGCAGTAAAAAAACCACTCGCAACAATTGTACTATTGGTGGTTAGGTTAGGGTTCACTTGTGTCCCTTAGAGCGGAAATAGGCACCCCGCGAAGCGCGGTGACGTCGACACGCTGGCGGTTGGGTGACGTTTACGTTAGGTTAGAACGGAAAAAAGTAGTTTAGCTTAGATAAATAAAACGCAATTCGCACATAAAAAGATATATATATTTACATAAAGTGTACGATTTAATAAAATTATACCGCTTGATAACTATACAATATGAGATTTATATCAAATATAAGAATTATACTCTATGATGGTTATAAGAAATAAGCGTTATACCGAATGATTCTACCCTTTGAAATTATATCAAAAATTGTTATATCAATTGAAGTTATATTATTTGTTTTTATACCGATCATTACACACCCCTTATTTTGATGGTCAATAAGTCAAATAAGAAAATAGTAGATTACTGCAGAGGCCGTGAAGTAAGGGATTGCTGGACGAGATTAGGGTAGACGGCCGAGTCGTAGACGAGGCCGAATACAACGAGTCCAGCAATCCCTGTTCCGGCCGAGGATTGTATAGTACTTTTCTCAAACGATGTGAGGAAATATTAAAATTAAAATAAATACTAGATAATCAATTAAATAATAGGTAATTTGCGCCTTTTTTATTTTTTAAACATGCCATTTGAACAAGCTGTTCGAGCACCATGTTTAACCGCACATAAAGTATAGTACCATAGATTATTTTTATTTTTTTTATGAAGCAAGTATGCTTACAGTGTCTAGTGGTGGTTGGCAGTATGTAAATTTTCCTTTGTCAGTTTAATATTAGTAAGCAAATTTAAAAAGTTAGAGTAGCGGACAATAATGGTTTTACTTAGGGTTTTCATACATTACTTCTTGGCGTAAGGCCAAGAAGTAATGTAGGGAGCCATAAACAAGAAGCTTCACGTCTTCATTTCGTGATATTAACGCGTACATTTCCGAGCATGTTTGAGAAAAAATATGTATCATAATTTTATCAAAAAATATTTCACGTTCTTACAGTAAAAGAAACGTAGGTATTTACGGTATCGGTATTTATTATATTCATGACATCATCTCAAAAAATATGATCAGTTCTTTAAAAAATCTTGAAATAAACTCCCTCGGACTCAAGTAGCGTAACAAAGTAACTAAGTATAACAACTAGGTAGGTAAGGAGATAACATAGATATCTAACTATACATTAAGAACGCCGACTTCGGAGTGAAAGCGAAACCCGTTCAAGTATGACGGGTGCGCGGGGAGAGGAAAAGTGCAACGCATTCGTGGAAAAACCCGCGACTGCTGTCTCAACTATCGAGGTGTGTAGCACGTAAGTACTAGATCGTGTTCTTTGAGTTCTTAGGGGGTTATCACACTACACATAGGAAGAGTTGCTTGAGCGAGGCTAGAAAATCTATTGCTGTTTTTTTCCTTGCACACCGCTCCGCTACTGCTACTTCGCTCAGCGCTTGTGGATACTCACACAAAACTTGAGGACTATTTTTGTTCGTAGCATCGCGCGCAAGAAACTAATGGAATGCGATGCGAAGCTGATGAACCGAATAGACTTGGAAAAATGCGATGACACCTAGGGAATGCAAATCGGTTCTAACCGAAACCGAAATATTCGGTTATAACCGATTATTCTGGCCAAATCGCCGATTATTGGAATTTTGTAATAACCGATTTTGGTTACTTTCGGTTATTTTTTGTATAATAAATGATATTTCGCCAATAACTTATAATGTCGATACTGATTCGATATTATTAAGTTTCTGGGTGCCGATTATAACGGTTGCATTATTTGCATTAATTTTAAGAAATATGGCGTAATAATATAGTTTCAGTACAAAACTAGAGCCACTTTTCACAAATTATTCTGGTTAATAAAAGTATTAAAAGTGCAAATTTTGTGTATTTATACCACGAGTGTTGCTACATAAGTTGGCAGTTGATTCCGCAGCATCTGCTGCAACAAGTCCTTAATCTAATATAATAACCTACCACAAATGATTTTATATGAAATGGCTTTACACGAAAAAGGAGGTCAATGGTACAAATATTTGTCCATAGCTTACCAGCAGTTATTATCTGTAAAGCCCACTACTACTACTACTAGCATGGAGGCTGAACGTGCATTTTCAACTGCGAGATATTTCTGCAGCAAATTAAGATCAAGACTCAGTGACGCCACAATAGATGCTCTCATGTTTTTGAGGGCTTTCATACTTTCACAAATGAGTTACACTTGAGATGAGTGACATTTAGTACTTTGGCTGAATTTATGGTACCTAATAATTAGTGATTTTCTTTATGAATTATGATATGATATGATGATGTCCTCCCAGACGTATCCGTCGACGGCGACATCCTGACAAGACGATTGTAGAAAGTTATTATTTGCGTGCATGGGCGCGAGAATGACTCGCAAATCCAAACTTGGTTTTGAAACTCCGGTGACATGAAAAACAATAAAGGTCTCCACTTGAGTTGTAAGTGTAATGGTAGGAGGGCTTGGGCCGAGTTTTACGAAACCGACGTTTGGCGTCAAGATTTTCGAGACGGGTACTTTCAAAGTTACTGAGCCCCGTGTTGACAGCAGTTCGCCAGTCTGATCTCCGAGTAGCAAGCTCTTCCCACGACTCACATGATATGCCGGTTGCAGACAGATGGCGCTTCAGGACATCCCTGTACCGCAGGTATTGTCCGCCAATTTTGCGCTTTCCTGAGGCTAGCTCCGAGTAAAATACTGCCTTAGGCCTGCCTGCCTGCCTGCTGCCTTATGAATTATAATCAGTTTTTAAAATATATTTTTTTATTTTAAAGAACTGAATGGAATTAATAAAGAAAATCAAAGGTAGGTTTATGTTTCATTAATACTGCTTATTTTATAATTTTACGTCACGTAGTATTTTTCACATTTATAGGTATTTTTTTAAAAACCTTGAATAACCGATTATAACCGAATATCGGTTATTTTTCGGCTATAACCGTAACCGAAACCGGTTATGAAGTTAGACCGGTTATTACATTTCCTAATGACACCCCATTAGGTAGGTACCCTACTACTTCCGAAAGATCAGCGCCGGCACTTGACCGGCCTTATGCTTAGGCGGATCCATTTTCGACGTTTACTGTTATAAGTATGCTTGTTTACTGATGTGACGAAGGAAACTTTATAAATTTCAATCAATTTCACAGTGAATAGAACTCGGTAGGTAATCTCTCAAAATTTCTTAGATGGTTTATTTTTAGATTCTTGTGAAAGTTTCCTGATAATTTCGAGAAGTTTCTCATATTTTTGGCTACTTTCCGCAACTTGCACATCTATTTAGGTAGGTATGTTCTAGTTATAACCGACGCTTAAATAATATATGTAAAAGTTTATGAAGTTGACTGTATTACTCGTAACAAAAAGAAACATAATTTTCCTCTTAAAATTGCGGTTTTCCGGAAAATGGTTCGAAGCAACTCGAATATAATAGTAGTTAATGCAACTGATAAACACGAGTGCGGTTTTATGAAACGAGCGTCAGCGAGGGTTGGACTAAAGCAAAGGGGGCGCAGGACTTAGAAAATTTTTGATGGAGTTGGTGTCATTATAACACCTATTTATTATTGTTTTATCGTAAAGATTACGCTAATATAAGCATGTTTTATAGGAACAATTTTTCTCTAAAATCAAAAATGGCCGAGATATTCGCCCTCAAAGATTGATGGTTTTCAAGGGAGCTGGGATATTATGTATTCAATATTAGGCTGCGAAAGTCCGAATCTAGCTAAAAAACGCTACGCTAAAATAAGCATTGCATTATCATAGGACTTGCCACAGAACCGAAGCTGTCAACCCCGATTCCACGTGGTCTTGTCTGCCCTACCCCTAGAGTGTATATAAAAAGCCGGAGGCGCGGAGGGAGAGCAGCCCTCGCCCGCCATGACAAAGCTCGGGAGCCGTGCGAAGCGGAGTACGGGCGACCGTGCTTTGTCACGCAAGGGCGGAAGGGCTGCACTTCCCGCAGCGCCGGAGCTAAGGCAGTGTCTGACACAATATAAAAAAGACATGAGGAGATAGGGAAAGTCACTATTGACATTAGGTTAGATTAGGTTTTATACATTTTGTTGGCATTTGCGACAACGGAAATCAATGAGCTTAATAGGGCGAATATCTCGGCCATTTTTGATTTTAGAGAAAGAGTTTTTTCTATAAAACATGCTTATTTTAGCGTTTTGAATAAAATTTTCCTAAGTATTTTATGATTCCTATACAATTTTCACTTTGGATCAAAAATTTTCTAAGTCCTTACTTTGCGCCCCCTTTGCTTTAGGCGGACCTCAGCGAGTTTCATAATAGGATCACACGAGTGTTTTAAGGCCAAATTATGTACAGTTTCATACACTACTTTATCTACACACATATCATAAGTACTCTAAGATGGGTTCAGAAGCCGTAGGAAAATGACCTGCATTGCTACTATAGTGTTACCTGTAAAATATTTTTGTTGCAATCGTGGCTGCACTTACGATATCCGGCGGAGTGTGCATATCGTTCTCGGAGTCACTACTACTCATATTTTCAACTAAAATGTGAGTTACAAACAACTTTTCACAATTCTACTTTCGTAACAACAAAAACACAACGAAGAAATGACAACAGTAATGGCGGCAATTCGAATACGTCAAGACGAATGTTTTTAAAAATCATAGACAAGCGAATGAAGTCCCTATTCTCATGTCACTCGAGATCAAATATCGTGCGGTTTATATTTAAAAAACATACTGAATTGACGTTTTACATCGATAACTGTTTTAATATATATGTATATTAGAATAGACACCCATATGAGCTTTGACAGCTGTTCCAAATTTAAACTCATAACCTTACAAAAATCTGTACTGTAATGTTATTACAGTATTTACATTTTACCTACTACCACAGACAAGAAAGTTCTCATAGTAAATTTGGTTGTAATAATGCTGGTCATTTCCTACGGTTTCTGAACGCATTTAAGAGCACTAATGATATGTGCATAGATAAATATAGTTATGCTTTGATTATGTGACTAAAAGATCACCACTTGCCTGTGTGAATGCGAACATGCATGTTGTAGGCGACGCGCTGATTGAACGACTTCGGGCACTGCGAGCATTTATACTCTTTGCGGTTTCTGAAAACGTAAATTGGCACATTTTGGTTGACAAGTTAGGAATCCTATAACTTTTTCTCAAGCGACACGGTAAAACTTAAAACTCCCGTGCTGGTACAGTCACCATCATATAGTTCGTAGCAGCCAGAGAAGCCAAATACATCGCAACCCGTCTTTATCACTGAAGGAATAAAGATGTGTTACGATATATTTGGCTACTTTGGCTGCTTCTAACTATATGATGCTGACTATACATACCCCGGTGAACCGAGATTTTATAATTAAAGTTACTCTTAGTTATAGCACGTTATAGTTACCTATGTATCTTCATGTGGCTACTAAGGTACCCACGGTCGTTGAAGCTCTTCCCGCACACGGCGCAGGAGGCCGCGAACTCGCGGGTACCACGGTGCACAGACATGTGGTACTTGAAATTGCGTAGCTGGGAAAATGTCTTCCCACATTCATTGCAGTTGTAGCGGCCGCGGGTTACTGCTTCCGTAGTCGATTGCTGAAAGAAATCCGAGGAGTAAGTCTGACCCCGTGCATTTTCAAAACTATCACAAGGGATGGGTAAGCTTATTTTTTTGATGATTTTTACTTCAATGCTATTTAATCTAATCTAGCCCAACGACAATATCTCCCTAGCATCTCAGTATTTCCAGACACTCTATCTCCTAATAGGTCGACTAAAAATAGTGGTAAGTCCTGAATACACCCCGGTAGTGGAAAAAAAAAAACATAATCTGCATGTGGTACCATACCACGACATTTCGTTATCTATAAGTATTCGAATAACTCTAAAAATAACATGTTTTACGTTCTTCATATTTTACAGGAAGAAGAAATGAGACCTAACTCTACAAAAGTTCTGATGAGAAACGTCAAAAGCCATTAATAATATATTATTTAGTTGCAAATTAAGAAACTATTCCTATATATAAGCCTGAAATATCACGTTATCCAGGCCAGGAGTGATCGAGGTTTGAACTTTGTAATATGGTCGAAAAGCATGAAAATATGCCATCATTTCAATGTCAACTTCAGCCTTGAATCGTCGACATAATAAAATGTTTTATGTTTGGAAAAAGCGCTCATATCAACATAATGTATACGTAAAAATCTAAAAACACCATAATTAAGTTACATCTTCGATCGGTTTTTTCTATTCCCGATCATTTCAGTGTGCCCCTCGTATTATTAAAATCTGTTCTACCATACAAAACACTTGTAAAAATTAAACACTGAACTAAGCAGATACTAAGGAGCTAACCTACACGGGCGTGCCGCGCGAAATAACGCCTGTGCGTAAACGCGGCCTTGCTTAAAAACGTATAGTTGCTTCTTGTTTACGGACAGGCGTCTAGACAAATCGTTTTACCATGTTTTATTTTAACGAACAAGTAGATCACATTGAGCCTCAGGCGGGTGACGCAATGACGCATGCAACGTAACGTGATGTGCGATTTCAAGCGAGTTTAAAAACGCCGAGGCCTGTATTAGATACGTATGACTCCTATCATCATCCTCCTAGAGTTATTCCCGGTTGTGCCCTAAAGGAGCCCGGGGTCCGCTTTGACACCTAATCCCAAGATTTGGTATAGGCACTAGTTTTACGAAAGCGACTGCCATCTGACCTTCCAAAGGGAAGACTAGACCTTATTGGGATTGGGATTAGACCGGTTTCCTCACGATGTTTTCCTTCACCGAAAAGCTAACGACGACGACGATATTCCGTACGTAAGTTCCGAAAAACTCATTGGTACTAGCCGGGACTCGAACCCTCGACCGCCGCATGCCTGAACCACTAGGCTACCGTAGCTTCGTACAGTATACAGGGTGTGTCAAAAATGGGGTATGAACCATGCAAAGGCTATTCAGTAGCGCATTGCGATTCCAAATATGCATCTTTGGCTATACCAGCAAAGTTGCCACCACTTATACATATGTTTTAACTAGGATAGTAACCAAACCAACTATGTGAATACTAAGTAGTTTAAATTTAAGTATCAAAAAAAGGAAACAAATGAGATTCTGACATATTGAACATATCGGCATTGCTAAATCTATCATTATATGTTTTACATGCTCTACTTAAAAAAATATTTGTATTATGTGTGACACAACAAACAGTTAACTCGTCTAATTAGTGTTATATGACTCCTATGCATCCTTATAATATAATAGTTACGTAGGTATCATGTATAAATATTTGAGTGGCTTAATTTATAAACGCGTGCGCCGCATCGCACAATGTCCCTTTGTCGAATAACGTGGCCTAAATGTTATCATTTATTCATACCTGACTGTTACCAGGGTCCTTGGCATCATCAAGAGTTGAGGCCGTAAAAACAGAATGGCCGCTATTTCGTAGATCAGTTGGACTTTCCAAACGTTCAGTCTTAACTTGGATGTTGTTGTTATTATCATTCGGAGAAACCTGAAATATTGAGTAAGTAGTTGCATAATGCAATATTTTGTAACTTTATGACACAAAATAAAATAAGAGTCAAAATTCAAGAATGAATAAGTCTTATTTATATATTAACTACGCAGTAACAGTACTTTTCTTCATTTTTAAATAAAGGAAAAATTGAAAAATTTAATGCTCCGAGCCGATTTTGAACCGGCGACCACAGGCATTCATGGCCCGTCGCTACTAACCAACTGCGCTATCGGAACAATCCGGTTCGGGCACCAAATTCTTTAATCAGTTCCTTCCTACAACGCCTTAGGGAGGCGTGTAGCGACATCTACCAGAAGACTTAGGCTTCTTAACGGCACCAACGACTCAAATTATATTGAGAAATCGTCAGTAACGATGCGCCACCCCATACTAAATTATTTTTGTATTAAGCAGTTACGCTGCTAACGAAATTATACATTTTTAATAAAGGAAAAATTGAAAAATTTTATGCTCCGAGCCGGATTCGAACCGGCGACCACAGGCATCAATTCATCCTTCAACAATTTCATCTCAATTTTTCCTTTATTTAAAAATGTATAATTTCGTTAGCAGCGTAACTGCTTAATACAAAATTAATTTAGTACTTTACTAAGAAGTAAAATAAATAAAAAATAATATGAAATTCTAAAAAAATATAATATTATGAGTGGAACTTACATTATATAAACTTGGTTCTTTTCTGCGAAAGGGTCTGAAGCTGTCAGGATATCGAGGGCACCACGGACTTTCTAGGGCTTTATTTAAAATTGCTACTTTATTTTGACCAGTAGGCATACCTATAGATCTTTCGGCTTTATGCTCCATATTATTATCTAATTTATAAAACGATGCTAATCTATCTATTAGCACCTTATTAATGGCAACTGGCGGCTTAGCTGTATGAGCTCTCTGTATTCTAACGAAATCTAAATTAGAGGAATATGTCTTACTGCTTCGAAAAGTCTCCACAGAAAATCCTGTAGACTGTCCCAAAGGAACGTGACCCGTTCTGTGAGTCTCCATCAATGCCGTGGTATCCTGGTAAGGCTTTAATAAATTAGTTGCTAATTTATAAGATATTTGACTAGCTGCGTTATCGGATGGCAAATTCGCCATGTCAGGGTTATAGCCATTCACATTTACGTTCGTCAAGAACAGAGATGTCGGGGAGCGATAGCATCCGTTTGGTATTGCTGGCACGCCCGCCCGACCGTTAGCATTACGGTTTCGAGGATATGTCTCCATAAATGAATCACGTAGAAAATAGTCTCTTTGTCGGTCTCCATGCGCCGATGGCAGATTTCCCAAAACAGGCTTAAACTGTTCATTCAAATTCCGAGACTGCATACAGTCTTTATAATCTGTCGCATCTTTTGTATTGCGTGGAAACGTATGTTGAAATAGTTTTCTAAACGTTATCAGCGGCGAATCATTATCGTTTTCTGATCGTAAAACGAATTTGCGATCGTCATCCGCTACGCTTTTGTTTACATTATAATCCACGTCAATATTTATCGAGAGTTGTGTCAAGTATTGTCGGTCGATGAAAATCTGCATGGCTTTCACGATATCTAAAAACTTCCCCAGCTTTTGTTTAGGCATTGTCACTTCTCCATTATAAATGTAATAAAGGACCGCCGATAGCGCTTCTAGGTCGAAGTCGGGCAAGACAATTAACGTCGGCGATTCTTCTATAGGACAAGAAAGCAGGATTCCCTGAAAGAAAATCGATGCTAATTAGCTTTAATGAACACCAATGAATAAAGTAGCGGTAGCATTTGTGGTGCTTTAGAGCCTTTATTTAGGGTCTATTCAGACACATTTAAGCAACGTGCGCAACAATAACGCTAAAACACCATCGCTATCAACGCTAAAGACTTTGAGAATGGCAATATCCACTGTCAAATATCAAAAGCTTCTTTGCACTCGAGATATTCTTTATTAAATTAAACAGAGAGACATGGTAATTCTGACCCTTCATAATTTTACTGTGATAATGTGTCCATAGATTTTGAAGGAGAAAATAATTGAAAGCCGGAGCTCGAAATCGAAGTCTCGATAATATGTGGGTCCGATCCAATTGCAATCCGAGACGATTGGTAACATAACAGAGGATGTAGAAAATCGTGAGAAGTGAAGAACAAAAAGTTCTGCTGCATTACCAGATTAAGCATGCGAAAAAGGAAAGATTAATTTAGCCTATGCCATTGACTAATTAATTTGATGTATCCAAAAAAATAGTGCCTACGCCAAATTTTAGGATGACCAAAGTGCCCTCATCCTTCGAGCTCATATAGGGTCCAACCAAATTCCTGCTAAGATTTGAAAGGAACAGAGAGAGAGGGGTACACTAATTAGGTGGTCGCTAACCGGCTCCTGGGGACCGATTTTTGACTTTCGAGCGCTCGACTCTTTCACTCGAAAACTGACAAAAATTATGAAATGCTATTTTGAAATAGTGATAGAAAATTGAAAAATGAGTGGTATTGACCACTCGTAATTAATTCTATTGGTAGAAAGTAAAAGTGCCTGCCATTTTGACACTACAAACGTATTTACTTTTATTTGATTTTCGAGCGCTCGAAAGTCAAAAATCGGTCCCCTGTTCGCCACGGGCAAATTACACCTGCCAGGCTGGAGGCCGTGTATACTGCTCCCGCATTGGCTCACAGCCATGAAAGAGGTAGGACTACCTTCTTGACACTACTTGCATAAAATAGTCTGTAATAGACTTAAATGCCATTGACGATCATGATCAGTCAGCAAAATGAACCTACATACTACGTTCTTAACTTGATGATTACTTTGTGCTTCACAAAACGTATTGAAATGCGAAACAGAGAGAGAGAGACAGAAAGAGAGAGAGAGAGAGGTATAGAGAGAAAGAAAGAATTGAGGAGAGTACCCTAAGAAAGCTGCTGACGCTGGCGAGGACAGCGCGGTGGGCAGCGAACTCGCGCCCTCCGCACAGCAGGCTCACGTCGCACCACTCGTCGCGCAACAGCCACTCGCACATCTGTGGATGTGTAACTTCAACGGGTGAATGGGCGGCGATGGTTGCCCATGGTAAGTGGCAACCATGCTACGCCCGCAGGAATCCATAATTCCACACTAATACTAGCTGCTAGCTGTGAGCTGTAAGGAAGGCTTTTTTTTTTTTTTTTTGTTTAATGTAACTCGTCAAAAAAAAATTCAGTAACGATGCGACCTGTAGAGGAGAACAGCGGGAAAGCGGGACATCCGGCCCAAGCTGAAGCGTGTTCGCTTCGCTCCCTCGTTCGATTATAAATGCGAAAGTGTGTCTGTCTGTCTGTCTGACCTCTTCACGCTTAAACCGCCGAACCGATTTGGATGAAATTTGATATAGAGATAGTTTGAGTCCCGAGAAGGGGGTGAAAGTTTGTATAACTTGAAGGCAGAAACTATTTGCAAAAAAAAACATTTAGGTATAAATCGTCCGATTATAAATCCCTTCACTGACAATCGGTATTTTGATACCCAGTAATTTTGATTCGAGTTACAGAAACTACAGACTTAACTTTAGCTCGTCAATTGCGTAACACCTACTCGTACGTTATGTAGATCTAAATGCCATTTTTTGTATTGAAAAATGACATGACAGTTGATGTGTTGTATTATGGAGGTGGGGAGTTTGCAAAAGATGCTATTGTAGTTTCTTTACGAATGATTTCTGTGGGTTATATTTATATGGTTCTATATGGAGATTATGACCGTGTGTATTGCGTCAGTCTTTTAAAAGGTCCAAAAGTAAAGGAGGTAGTCTTTTAAATGGATTGTGAGGTCCATCGCACAGGGAAAGGTCATCGGTGGTTATCCTGAAGCGCGAAACGGTATATGTCGAATTTGTGTTAGCCGTGTCCTATGAGAATTTGGGTGAGATGGAATAAGATAATGGTCTTGTTTCGTAGATCTTAAATATGCTGCAAAGTCGGTAGCTGGTTTTTCAGTGATCCAGTGGTAGATGTTTGGTAGAAGTTGCTGCTTGATTCCATGATATGAGTTTTACAAAGTCTTTTTATATAGGATATGGGGTATAGTTTAAAGTCGGGTGCTTTATGAAGGGTGGCTGAAATTTTGGCTCCTTTGTCCGCCTCCTAGTTTCCTGGTATTCCAGCATGCGCTTTAGTCCAGCAAAATTCTATGGTTCCATTTAATTGAATGTTTTAAATTAAGTCATGAATATTATTAATAGTATAGTTGGTGCTGCTCCTATTGGCTATTTCTTGCAGCGCTGACATGGAGTCCGCGGAGATTATGGCGTTAGTTATTTCGAGTTGGATGCAGCACTCGCAAGCAGCTTCTATCACTACGCATTCGGCCTGAAAGACTACGGAACAGCACTAGGCCCACACTCACGGCACGGACTATCTTCAAGAGTCCGTGCCGTGAGTGTGGGTAGTTTTTACCTGCACGGTAAATTAAAACGCTTATAAAGGAAAGGGACTGATAATCTATGTCGCCGCGACACAGGTCGCGGGCCGTCATGTGATAGCCATGCTGCAATTACACAGTATCGAACCTTTTTAATAGTCGTCGAGACAATAAACATACATTTAACCGCGCTGCTTCCGAGCGTCGGCTGGCAACGTTCAGAAGGATACGTATTGTCATAAATCATACTTAGGTTTCTAATTTCGTGGGGATAATAAGAACATGCAGCAACTACATAAGCATATCAGTGTTATTTTCTTACTAAAACCTAAAACGGTCACGTACGAGCATTTGTATGAGGTTATTACCGCTATTATAACAATTTTGGTGTCTAATAAGTTAATGGTCGCCGTCAGTAATATTTTTTCCGCGTATTTGGTAAAGCTCCGTACATAACAGAACAGCATGGAGCCCAATCAACGAGGACATTTTTGTAGTCAACTATAAATATCGCGCTGTTGGGTGGCCATCCATCAAATACGAAATATTATTTGTACCAGGTCTTATTCTCTTTACAATAGATTTTAATTTCTTCATTCACACTTCTGCTGCTACTTATCTATTTTTTATTTTGTTGAATACTACGTACCTACTTAAAACTCTGGTTGTGTTGCTGTATTCCTTGTACCTGCTTCATCATATCAGCCGAAAGACGTCCACTGCTGGACATGGCCTCCCCCAAAGAGTGCCACAATGACCGGTCCTGCACCACCTTTGCCAGGTCATCAATACACCTTGTGGGGGGCCTACCCACGCCGCGCCTTCCGGTACGTGGTCGCCACTCGAGAACCTTTCCGCCCCAACGGCCATTGGTTCTACATGCTATGCGCCCTTCCCACTGCTACTTAAGTTTAGCGATTCGGAGGGCTACATCGGTTACCTTGGTTCTGCTGCGGATAGCCTCATTTCTGATGCGATCACGCAGAGAAACACCCAACATGGCCCTCTCCATTGCCCTTTGGGTGACTTTGAGCCTTCTTATGAGGCCCATAGTAATCGACCACGTTTCAGTACCATATGTCATCACTGGTCAAAGACTCTCGTCTTGAGACACTGCGGAACTTGTACCTGCTTAAAACAATAATATAGACTTATATATTCTGGAAAATCGCATTGCCGAAACCCATGAAAATTTGACGTTGGCTCTCTTTTTTTTAGGTACTGGTTTTAGTATGTTGATGGTTTTAAATAACGGCTGAAGATTGTACGGTATTTTGTTAAAAGCCTTGGGTTTTCCCGATGAATTTACTAGTGGCACTATTTTTTTACGAATATAGAACTAGCAGTCTGCTTATCAAAATTGGACTGAACTTTACCGTTTTTAACTTTATTAATTTTTTTACTTTATTTCGGAGAATGTCGTCAGTGACATATTGACGGTTCCCTTGTTGATCGGAGTGGGTCCAAACGCGAACATAGGCAAATACGCCATGTTTGCGAGGGCGACACACTTTTAATTCTCCGATAGTGCAAATAGATGCCTCCGTGCCTGAAGCACGCTGAGAAAAATGAACAGAGCACATACATATGACCAGGTCAACGTTTTTAAACTAGCACCCGTGAAAGTGTAAATAGTGACGAGAAAATTAGATGCAGTCTTTTTACCGATTTGTCCACTGTTTGCTGAGAACAAGTCTCATTTCTACCGGTATCCGAACGGTCTGTATACATTATTTGAAGGACCGAGGCAAGTTGGAACAGGGGCGTGTAGACATAGCATTGATTTATCAAAAACTATGTGTGTTAGTGCAGTGTTTTTCAACGAGTGCGTCCTCTTAAACATGATCGATATAGGTATCATACCTATGATATATCGAGGTATAACGGAAGACCAGCGCTGGTAATCGCCAGCATCATGCTGAGTTGCAATTGGGACCATTTCGCGACGTGTTTATTAGTATTTTTATTCAATGTTTGTCGTATTGTGTGTGTCACATCACAAATAAATGTTTTTCTTTCTTTATAATTAAAAAAAAAACTAAATGTGCCCTCACATTTAGCCGCGAAAAGGGTTGAAAAACTGGCATTGTATTAAGAAAATAAAGAAAATGTACTTATTTGTCAAACAATAAAATGTAAAAAAAACACAGAGTGAAAAAAGCAAGATTATTACGCTAGGAAAAATACGATTTTGAAAAGCGTTAATTTATAATAGCGTTTTTTGTTGATTTCATTTTTCTTTTCATGTATTCTAAGATTATATTATGATTTTAGATACTTAATATTCTATTATACAAATAAAATACAAATAGTTTATTTAGCAGAAACAGATTAGCATACAAAAACATATCCATCAGACTCCAAACTAGGCTGAGCCTGTATCTTGGACGTCTGCGAGAGCGATTAACAATTATTTATTAACTTAAAATTAAAATTGCAGGCAAGTTAAAATGACATTATTCTAGAAGCAGGTTAATATAGACAAAACATATGAAATACAATTGTACACGCAAAGTTGAAATCATTCGGTGAGATTTGAAGTAAAAATGAATACTTAACAGGAATTTCCAAATATTAGGCTGACATAAAATTTCCACCCGGAAGTAATTATGCAGATTTAAATGAAGCATGCATTGTCTTTTTTGTATGATTTATCTTGAATATTGTAGAGGAAATGTAAATTAACCAAAATAAAGACAAATATATTTATTAATATTTTTTCTGACTTTTCAGAAGCTAGTTTTTTTTTTTTTTTTGATGTCTGAATTTTTATAGGATTCTATTATAAATTATTTCCAAATTTGTCATTTTTCCATATTATATTATATTATATTAATTTCCCATATTATATTATTTTTTATAGGACTCTATTATAAATTATTTCCAAATTTGTCATTTTTCCATACAAGTTGTCAGGTCATTGACTGGACTATTATGTGTGCGACCAAAGGAACGAACTCCATTGTGGCGGCATATCGAATATCATTTTCGTATTCAAATGTAACTTTCTCCTGGTAAATCAATTATTCCCCGGTCTATTTATAGACATCTAAAAATACGTTCGCGGTAATTTCATTTGCGTTCATCCAACGTATTATTGACAATAGAAAGTTCAAGCTGACTGTACCTAATGTCGTATTTTATCGATTATTTACACCGAATCTTAAAAAATCCAAAAAAAGTCATACATTCAAACGTAAATTCTACATTTTACCGTGAAGCGTACGTTATCCGTGATTAATATTAAAATTAGTTATAGGCACCAACACACTCTCCATACTGTCAAAGGTCAAAATTGGTTAAAAGAACGCACCTTTCTCGGACACGAAGTTAAGCTACAAATGAAATGGAAAAGGTATAGAAGAGGGGTAAAGTTGAGTAGGCCCTTATTTAAACTTTTAAACGTTAATCATTTCATTGTTATTGGGCAATTGGGCATTGATACAATCCGTTAAAGTCAAATGTTCAATAACATAGTAAAAGTTTGAGATTTCGTGCTAAAAACGAGTCCAACATAAACGAATGTTTTATTTATTAGATACTTAATACATACTAGCTTTGGAAAGCAGTTTTTTTTTATTTTCCCCGATGCGAAAAGGCATCTGATCCAGTAAGTACCTAAACAGGTACTTAGGTAATTAAAATAGCTGAAATTTTTCATACCTAGGTATGTAGGTATGTATCATATAATAAAATACAGTGGTTGTTGCCACGGTGATCAAAATATCCGTAAGCTTTACTCCCTTGTCATAAAACTCTCTTGTCTCTTAAAGTAACGTTCCCTTTTTTGATCAGTAAGCCCGCAAAGATTTTCCGACGTTGGTTGAACTTATCTTATAAAGCTGTTGCAACCGAGTGGTTCAAAGATGCCATGCGAATTTTAAACTGAGGTCGTTGAATCCCGACTCTTTCCAATGCCTTTTGGGAACTTATGTACCTACTTACGAAATATCAAGTAAGTAATTGAACATTAGTACTTATGTGAAGCCGCAAACCCGCAGTTAACCAGCATAGGGCCTACATCCCATTCCTTCCCACCCATAACTAGAGAGTAGAGACCTGGGGACCGATTTTTGACTTTCGAGCGCTCGACTCTTTCACTCGAAAACTGACAAAAATTATGAAATGCTATTTTGAAATAGCGATAGAAAATTGAAAAACGAATGGTATTAACCACTCGTAATTAATTCTATTGGTAGAAAGTAAAAGTGCCTGCCATTTTGACACTACAAACGTATTTACTTTTATTTGATTTTCGAGCGCTCGAAAGTCAAAAAATGTAGGTATAAAAGGCGGTTACGGTGATGATGATGACCTATAATTGTTTTAGAGCCGTGTTCTGATGGAGCCGGGAGGGCAAACGGTGACGAAAAAACCGGCCAAGTGCGTGTCGGACTCGCGCACGAAGAGTTCCGTACCATTATCTATAAAAACGGGAAAAAAATCACGTTTGTTGTATGGGAACCCCCTTAAATATTTATTTTATTTTGTTTTTAGTACTTGTTGTTATAGCGGCAACAGAAATACATAATTTGTGAAAATTTCAACTGTCTAGCTGTCGCGGTTCTTGAGATACAGCCTGGTGACAGGCAGACGGACGGACAGACAGCGAAGTCTTAGTAATAGGGTCCCGTTTTTACCCTTTGAGTACGGAACTCTAAAAACAACGCAACCGAGTTCGGTAGGAGTACCTAATGGTCGGGTGAGTCATCATCATCCTGCTAGCGGTTATTCCCGGTTGTGCCCTAAAGGAGCCCGAGGTCCGCTTTGAAATCTAATGCCAATATTTGGCATAGGCACTAGTTTTACGAAAGCGACTGCCATCTGACCTTCCAACCCAGAGGGAAAACTAGACCTTATTGGGATTAGACCGGTTTCCTCACGATGTTTTCCTTCACCTAAAAAACTCGGTGAGTAACTGAAAGAAACTTGCAATAAATAATAAATTTTTGTAACAAAAGATACACGGGCCAATTGTGAGACGGGCAGGGCTAATTATGGAGTATGTCTAGTTTAACGTGAGCTCTCGTAACTAAGTGTTTACCCGGCCTCTGGAGGTCCCTTTACGCTGGTGCATTCCAACAGTATTTTTATGCGATTATAGTATCGACAAATTATTAGTTCTCGGAATTATTAACGATAACCGATTTTAGAATAGAATCATGACATTTTCATCAAAGAAAAAAGGTATTTCATTCCAAATAAAACAAAAAGATCGGACTTGAGAACTTTGACGCATCTTTATACGGCGGTTTTTTTACAATTTGTTTTGCTAAACTCTTGTGGCGCACTAAATAATGTTTATTATTTATCATGATCAGCATCATATCAGCCGAAAGACGTCCACTGCTGGACATAGGCCCCCCCAAAGAGTGCCAAAGTGACCGGTCCTGCCTCCCGCATCCAGCGGTTATTATTTATATATAATTTAAATTAACCTAGTTATCGTTTGAAGATGATAATAATAAAGGGCTGGGGATGAGACTTTGGACGCCCGCCTAATAAAACTGTCCCACTTTTTATATCCGGCAGAATCTCTGCTAGATGTGCACCTATTGAATGCCCAGAGAGCTGGGAGGGTAGAGAGGTGGCACTGGACTTTATTTATTATTATTGCGATACCTTAAAAGTGTTTATTTGAACAGCTCTAAGGGACTGCAGGCCTGGTGTGTATTAATTATAATTTCTGGTAACATTTATTTACTTACTCAAAAGAAATTGTACATTTCACTTAATGAGTAGGTACTTAATTTAAGATACTACGATAATTTTATGTCTATTCGTATGCGATTACAAAGAAAACAGTTACAAATATATCATTTGATTACTAAATCTAACAGACAATAAAAATCGTTACCACAAATAATTTCACCTTGATACCTCCATTTGTGAATTGAATCTCTGCGTTTGAGTTTAATTTAATCGACTTGTTACAACGTTTTTACAGTGATTAAATAGGACCCCGGGACAACCGGGACTACACTAGGATCCAGTGTTGTGCAGTTTCCCGGGATCATCCCGAAAATTCCCGATTTGTATGAGCATTGGGGAATATTCAGAATAAATTATAACCAGGGTAAACTCGCATTATTTAGTGATACGCCTAATTCGGTGAATTCACTAGCTTTATTCGGTAGCGTGCTTCAAAACATGTGCCTATCACCGAATTAGGCGTATCACCAAATAATGCGAGTTTACCCTAATTGGATCCTTATGCTGTTAGATAAGGTAAGTATTAATATTAGTTAATAATAAACTTCAGTTGATAATACTATTTAGGTAATTTGCATTAGTATATGATACCGTTAAGTACAATCACTCGGCGTGAGGTTTAATTTCAGTTGAAACCTGAAATTAGTAAGTATATTTAGACTTTTCCTAATCCATCAACACTAGTTTAGTAGTAGTTTCCATACTAGCTGTCTCCGCGGCTCCGAACATGATTACACAGTACGTACCCAAGCGAAGCCGCGGGATTAATTATGACTTTTTTTTTATACAACGACGGTGGCAAACAAGCGTACGGCCCGCCTGATGGTAAGCGGACACCGCAGCCTATAGACGCATGCAACTCCACAGGAGTAACATGGGCGTCGCCGGCTTGATATGTTTGAGGATTCGCTGTGTCTATACCGAAGGTTCACTCTACCTATAAGTATACAGACCCCGTATCATGGTCGGCCTTATCACGCGATAAGTGATAAGATAGGAACGTCGTCTCGTTCTATCGCACGGTGTCCGCCAGTGACGGACGCTCTATCCTGTCACTTATCGTGTGATAAGGCCGTCTATGCTACGGGGTCTGGTAACATATTTTTTGTTTTCGGATAGGTAACTATAACTACCATCCTAGTAGGTACTAAGATTATCCCCGACATATACATATTAGGGGACAATCTTACACAATACAAACCATATGGGTACTAGACAACGATATATTTAATAGATAAAAATACTTATATACTTAGGCTACATAGGAAACATACAAGACTCAGAAACAAATATTCATGCTCATGACACAAATATTTGCCATTACCGGGATTCGAACCCAGGACCTTCAGCTTCGTAGGCAGCGTCACTATACTAGGCTATCAGGTCGTCAAAATATATCACATATCAAGTTACAAAGCTATTATTTCTACCAATTATACTTAGACAAAAAAATATGTACTTACGGTTCCGAAATCCTTGCTTTAACGCAACATGATAAACTGGCTATCAAAATCACACTTTAAAAAAGCCCACACTCTAGTAAAGCCCACACGCATGCTCCGTAGCGTCTGAACTCCAGCGCAGGATTGACTACGGCGCGTCTACGGCGCATGCGCAATGGATGTGCGTTACTGCCTTCACTACAAATTAATGACACCTGTTTGAGAGCAAACAACTCTTTTTGGCACCTATTTGCTGGACTTACATTACCGTGAAAGAGGTAGGTACTTAACTGTATGGGGTTAAGTAGATGCAGGTAGATTTACCATAGGCGCGGCCGAAGGTACGTGCAGCCAGTATTTTGTTCAATTATTTGTAGGCCTTTGAAATTTACTCTTGGAATTATGTTAGACTCAATTTCGAGAAATTAATATTTCAACGGAAATTAAGATATTGTGTCTGTTGGTTCCATAAATTGAATTTCAATTAAATGACGTTAGGTGCTCAAAACTTATAATGATTTACTATCATTCGCCACAAATGGAAAATCGTCACCACAAACTAGATAAAATCTTAGGTAGGAACGGAAGAAGGAGGGATCCGAGAAACTTGATGTGCACAGGCGGTAAAAATAGCCAAAATCGTCATTACGTAAATTAATGGTAGCGTTCCATGCCTAAAGGGTCCTTATGGCCGTGTGCCATAAAGACCCTTTAGGCATGGAACGCCACAATGAATGACTAGGCGGCGCGGTCTACGAGTAGGTAAGTATTCAACATATTTTAATAGCATCTCGTGTTATGACTACGATATATGTAGGTAATATGTGAAAAGCGATAATAATAACACATATACGTGGTCATGGCGTTAAAATTACTTAAATTAGCGAGGTCATGAGGAGTCTTATCTTATCATATCTAGATGAGGGCCCTTTCGGATGCACTTCGACCCAGTGGGATCTTTTGTGCATTTGCCCTCTCCTTTATGCCTACTCCCAAGCTCGCTCCATCTTTCCCACAAAGCGTATGATGCAGCTCAGCGGAAGCACCTTGAATTCCTTTGGTTGCGGATAGCTGTTACCAAAGTAATTCATCATTTGTCTGGCAAGGGCATGACATTCACACAATAAGTGTTCCATAGTATCATCCTCCTCGCCACACATTCTACAGTCTAAACTATCCGACAGTCCCATCTTGGCCGAGAGATCCTTGACCCCGAATTGATCTGTGAACACCCCAGATATGATTCTGAGTTGCTTCCTACTGGTTTTCCAGAACTTGTTAGTCCAGCCCGAGTCCACTCCTTCTATGAAAAGCTTAGAGTACCTTAAGCCCGTCACATTCCTCCACTCGCGTTGGTGTTTCGTTTTGGCGTAGGCTTTAAAGGTCGAAATTATTGTTCCCTGCGAGAGTCCCACAAATGAGGAGTCTATACTACTGTAGCAGGTGGTGAATGCTACGTTAACGTATGTTAGAGGTAAGTAAGTAATTATTGCCCATGTACCTAAAGATAAAGCACATAACACATACACATAAGCACTTAATTCCAACGTCGACTTAGTACCGTATACACGTAACGCTATTAATGGGAACATTAAAAATCTCATTAGTCACTTGAGGGTAAAGGGGAGAAATTCTTACCGTGGGAACTATCCTGAACTGGCGCAAATATAAACTTGTTTAAATGAATAGGTTGTGTAAATTATTGATCGCTTAAATATTATAACTTCCCTTTAGAATAATTCTGGTGCTGATCGTCGAAGATGACATGTACCTACTAATAATACTACAAACTTGCTGTTAGACGGTTATTTTGTAAAGTCTAATAAGTAGGTACAATTATTGAAATAAAAAGATAGATAGTTGTTGGCAATGACGTAATATCAAAAAGAGGTAGATACGTTGTCTATATGAAATTCCGTGTTTAAAATTTTTAAAAATGACCAACAAATCTGACAACTGAGACGTCCATTGACGACGTGACATTGAGTTGAAGGTCATACAATTGACTGAGTTTTAGTGTGCCACTTTTGGAGTGCTTATAACCTATCTACCTCTTTTTTATATTACATATTATTGGTTGTTGGCGTTTTCAAGTAGGTACCTACTGCTGCATTCTTATTGTTTCTTATACATACTAGGTAGGTATCTATAAGAAATAGAGGAGGAGAGTTGAAGTAACTCGCTCTATCGTAATACTGCGTCCCGTAGGTAGTAGTTTGTGCAAAATTCAGAATGGTGTAAAAACTGCTTATCACCAACAGCGCCCTCTGGGGGCTGGGTGCTTAATTTTACTCGAACGTTTGACATTTGAATTGGAGCGCTCGGTTGCGCTAACGTAGCCAAGTCTGTGAAAGTGCTAGTGCACCAATTGAAGGCGTGAGTGGATGAAGGTGTTATGTCGCATTTTTACCCAATGTATGAACGTGTTAAGTGCAACAAAAATGAATTTTCTCCGTGGATGAAGGTGTGAAGTCACCCAGATTAGGCTATTAAAAGAAGAAAGTGTTATACACGCGCATAGCTCCTACTTCCACGATTTCGGATTAATTTATGGAAGGTGTAAAGTGTAAGACATAGCTTCTTCATACATGCTTCAATTCAACACATATGAAGACCAATTCAACAGTTGAATGTTTCTGTATGTGATGAGTCAAGTTTGTGGATGAAGGAGCTATGTACATTTTTTCCCTAAGCCTTAGTGTAAGGCCTGCGTGCACGCCCCGTTCAGAGCGTCGGCGATTTTATATGGACGCTGCACGCCAGCACTCAGCACTCAGAAACTAATTTCAAGCAAGCATTTTTTTATAAAATGATGTCATATTTTATTAGTTACACTTTAACTTAAGTTTGAGTATCGTATCCTTTCAGTTATTTTGTACAAAAACAAAAAGGTTTTTTCTTTTAACTGCGATTTACCTACTCCAAATTCCTACCTCCTACTCCTACCTTCATCCACCCACGTCTTCAATTAGAAGATAGGTACCTAGACGATTAACATGTAATAGACATATTGAAATAATTTGTGAATCGTCGTTTAATGCGCTCTCTGCTGCGTACTGCGTAAGCGCACAGATGAACTGTGTCGGCGCGAATTTACTAGGCGGAACCACACCGCACGAGCGGCTCGGCCGAGCACGGTTCGCCCTAACGTGCGCGCTCAGTATAGACGTGACCGGCGAGCCACCGCACGCCTGGGCCGTTCGGCCGAGCATCCGAATGCTCGGCCGAGCAGCTCGCCCGAGCCGAGCGGGGCGCAGCCTATGTGGACGGTTGTTTTGTTCGGCTCCGGCCGAACGCCTCACTCAGCGTTGTCGGCTTTTTGACAGAGATCAAAGGGACGGACGTACGAAAGCATTTTTGCCCTATAGGTAGTTAGATATCGAACTCGCTCACAAAATTTCACGAGAATCTGTTGAGCAATGCGACGTATATAGAGGGGAGAGCCGGACAACCGGACATATGAAAGCATTTTTGCCCTATAGTTAAATATCGAACTCGCTCGCAAAAGATCACGAGAATGAAAGAAACGTGCGGCTTCATGGCGATCGCGAGATTCGCGAGCTCAACTAATGGCCGGTAGTTAAATTCGGCCGAGCCGCTTTCGCTCGGACTTGCCGCGCGCGTTTGCCCAACGCGTGTCCCACACCGACCGAGCGCTTGGACTGGCTAGGGCGAGCCGCTCGTCCGGTGTGGCTCCGCCTACCGATAGTGCGATGGGATGGGTATAAAATTGATACTTTTTTTTTTTTTTGCCGTGTTTCGAAATCAAGCCCCTAAAGCACGTAGCATTTTAGTCACAAGCAGTGGAATATCCGTCGCAGCATCTTGTATTGACGCGCGATGTACAAGTAATGTGGCCCATGAAATGTACTGCTCGATTCACAAGAGCTGGCGCGTAATGTCTATGAAATGAATGACAGTTTCATATATTTTCCGCACCAGCTCTCGTGAATCCACCTGTGATGATGTGATACTGGGACTGGGACAATACTTATGACTATAAAAGCTTATCAGGAAAAGAGTAGAGTTCAATAGTAGTGTCATTTAGCCAATTACATGGTAACATTTTCAACTTTTTTTTGCAAACCATAAATATCAAAAGTTTACTTAAATTAAAACATAAAGTAACTTTCAAACACGATTTTATTATTTCATTTTCAAGTGGGCTCATCAAAGATATTACAGTAAGCATCACAATCCTCATCTTCCACATAAGAAGTGAAGTAGTTTCCATCCGACATATTGTAGTCATACTTCTCGCATATACAATAATGTGTGCTTTTCCCACACCGTCGGCATTTACCCCTGTGCTTCAATACAACTTCTTCATCAAACTCACAACCTACAAATTCATCCAGATTGCAAGAATAACTTGTGTTCTCTGGAATATTCAAGTTTTCATACAAATAATCATCCACTGCTTCAAATGTATTCAGTAAATTGAATACTGGTTTCTGAGTCTTAGTTAATATTTTCTCAAGCATAAAAACTAAGTGGTGATGGTAGCATTGGAATGTTATCTTGTCTATATTTTGATCTTTTAGGTCAATCCACATTCGGACACAGTCAAGTGGGGTGCGCATAGCTCCACTGAATAGGGCTGGGTTTGATAATATACCGCTAGCAGCCATTACACCATTGCAATGAACCACTTCGAACAATTCCTCAGCATCTTCCAAAGTTTTAATACCCCCGTTAGCTATGACGGGAACATTAACAGAAGCACAAACCTCCCTTAGAGCCGGCTTGTCTATACTATCCCCAGCTTTCTGAGTAGGAGTCCTTCCATGTACTGTCAGGAAGTCTACTCCACATTTCTCGAGTTGCTGACACATGTCTATAGTTTTCTTCAAATCTTTGAGTATTCTTATCTTAACTGACATACTAAAATTTTCAGGTAGTCTATTCTTCACGCCTCGGACTATACTGTGGATGATGTCAGGTTTTGAAAGTAATGCGCAACCATAGCCATCCTTCATGGCCCAGCGTTGGGGACACCCACAATTCAGATCAACGCCATCTGTGTATGGGAACAGTAATGTGGCACCATCCATGAAATCATTCGCATTGTTGGCAGCAAACTGGGAAATCACTGGGGAGTCGGTGATAGTGGTAGCGAACTCACTGGAGCGCGCCTTCTCGTTTTGACAGAAAGAATCTGCTAATATCATTGGCGTGAAGCACAAGTCCACTCCATAACTGAAAAATTAAATAATGATTGAATACAAATATACACTATTTATGCAACGAAGAAATGAGTTTGGAGCACTTATACCGATCACTTACTTTTTCACTAAAGTTCGAAACTGCACTTTGCTGTATCGAACCATAGGTGCACATACTTTAACATAAGTATTCGACTGTGTAGCTTCGCTGAATAAACTAGGAATGTTCGTTTTAGGTTTCATCTTGCCACAATAATTTTCAATTACTTTTATTATCTTATCTTAACCTTAAAAAATCAACATTCATTGTGTTCGTTCACTGTGAGAGTGCGTTCAAATATTACGGAAGAGCGATTATTATGGTCGCTATACTTGGGAATGCGTGTTCGCGTTGCGTCGTTGCCTCTCTTTCATTTGCCGTAGGAAGAAAAAAGATGCAGCACGAATATTTGGGCAAATACCGCCAAGTGTAGGCCACTATTATACGTCGGCGTCGAATAAACCGAACCGTATTGATAACTTTAGAAGAAAATGAAGAAGAATGCACTCAGTGACCTTTTTTTTTTCATTTTCCTATTATTTTCAGCATGTTTCGATCTAACCTCTGCGTCTTTGCACATTAACCAGCAGGTAGTAATTAGTGATAGTGGTATTAGAACGTATCAAATTCTTAACCTCTCTCCTCCCTCTTCATTGATTACATTTTGACGGTATTTTGACAACCGATTACCAGTGTTGCAAAAGTAATGTAAATAATGTAGCTCATAATTTTGGTCAGCGTACGAATCGATTTGGCCATGCACGCTTGACTCGCATAATTATTTAGATTATAAGATTTTTAACAGTGGTGTTTGGTAGTCGTTATGTGTTTGTGTTGTCCGTTTGTTCGCAGGGCATGAGTAGCTCTCGTTCCACTTGATTCTGGCAAATTTGAGCTGACACAGTTGGCCAGAACGCCAAATATAAAAAGAAAAAGTGAAAGTTAAGAACGCTTAACTTATCACACACCTCTCAATTTATCACAACAACCGCCTTCAAAGTACTTCAAAGTGAATGATATTAATTTTTGCTGACTCTCTCATCTTATAGCTGTGTCTTGGTTGTTGTGACAAATTGCTAGGTAAGCTTTAAGTAGATTTTGCTAATCGATGACATATTATTACAACCATCAATCTCTTCAAAAAAAGAATCGAGTTGATATTTCTTCGCTCATCACTACCCGATATGTCAAAATTGAGATTGACATTAACATTATTGACATTAAGAAACGAATGAAATTCCGATGTCGCTGATTTCATGTTAACATTTAAATAATTTAACATCAAAATTTACTCATAACGTACTAAACATGACTTAGAATCTGAATTCATACATTGAAAAAGTTAAATTACGTTAATAATATGGAGGATAAGGAGCGGCTTCAACGAATAAAAGTTATGTAAACAATAATTTGCGAATTGTGAGGTTAACTATGTTTTATACCAAAACCAGATTAACCCTTTCTATGACAAAGTTTACACCAGTATTATAAATCCGTAGCCATTAAAGCATCGTATGTAGATGAAAGACATGTCTACCATGGTAGGTGGTGGTATGGTATGGTTGCGGTGGAATGTGTACCATGGTTGATGTGATGTAGATGTTGTGAAGGGACGCCTGGCCGGAAACAGGCGGGCAGTCGATCGCTTGTCGCGTTCATTCAGCCCCATTCGCTATAGTTGGAGCCTCAGGTTACTGTCCCGGCGGCCACATCAAACTCTTCCATTCTTCTCGTTTTCGTGCAGAACAGAAGGTCATCTTTAAGGTTGACATCCCTCAATTCGGTCTCCTCTAACACATCTTTACCGAATGTATTAAACCGCGGTGCCGCGTACATAATGCATTCCGCTAGTACATGCTTACTTGTTTCTTCCTCCCCACAGTGTGGGCAGGAAGCATTGTTACTAATTCAAGTGTCTTGAGTATTTTGACCAGTTACGATACCATTCCTCAGGTACCTCAGGTTGCTCTTACCCAGTTTCAGCAGACACCTGGTTCGTCTGTGATCCATACCTCCTATCATTATCTGTTTACATCCAGATGCTTCCCTCCATTCTCTCTCCCCATCTTGTTCTTTTAGCCTTTCTATGACCCGCTTTGTGACTTGAGCCGAGAAAGGAAGGACCGGTTCTGGGCCTATAAATTCCCTACCCGCACCCTCCCTAGCCAGTTCAGCCGCACTCTTGTTTCCCACTATCGCCTGATGTCGCACACACTTCTGCTTGAAAAACGCTGGCATACCTCCGCAGTGGGATAGATACTCTTTCAAGCAGTTTGGGTATAAATATACCCGCTCCCGCTAGCCTTGTTGATTTCCTTCTTGATCCATCTGTGAAGCAGACCGTCTTTGGGTGTTGAACATCTACCTTCCAATTGTCTCTTTCTCCTATGTGTATTCTATACTTCTTGTTGAATATCTCTCCTCCTCCTGTATCAGCACCTGGCAGCTTCCTCTCCATTCTTTACATGCTTTCATCCTGTACCACTGTTACATGGCTGACTTCCAGGTACACAGATTAGTATCCCTTCTTTCTAGAATAAAATTATCATGTTGTTTGTTATTACAGCGGGTGCATTTTTAGCGACGGTGGCTGGCGTTTCTGCGTTCGTAGGATTTGGTACCACACTAGCAGCAGCAAAAAAAGCAGATCCCAAATATTTCAATAAAGGTAACCCAATTCATTATAACAATCATAATTCAAAGCCTTATTCATCATCATCGTCACATCAGCTGAAAGACGTCCACTGGTGGACATAGGCCTCCCCCAAAGATTGTCTTGCGCCACACGCATCCAGGCCCCCCGCAACCCGCATAAGGGTGATATTCCACTTGTCCAAGATCTTTGTCCAATGTGTATTTGCGTCTCACATTTTGCTCAGAGTGAGTGAGACGCAATGCGTATTGGACAAAGATCTTGGAAAGTGGAGTACCATCCTAAAGCCTCATTACTTTTCTTATAAAATCATGTGCTGATGGATTCTGATTGTATACCAAATTTTCATTACAGGTGTACATGGCAGTGCGGAATTAGCTGATGCAGGAGCTATTCTTGCACTGCGAGCCCTCGGATGGGGCACTGTCTATGCAATAGCCGGAACCTCTTGTTTATGTTATGGAATTTGGAAACTTTCTGGTGCTAAGGATGTAAGACACTTTTTTATAATAAATTTTCCAATTGTTCCAAGATCATTAGATGCATTTGGATCTATCTACACAATCAGCGCGTGCTGGATTGTTGAGTGTGGAGCTACCTAACAAAAATCAAGTATAATCAGATTGCTATAATGGTTGGAGAAGGATACCCGTGACACATGTCCTCAAGACTTAACTTTCAAGGCCGAAAGGCACTGCCAGCAGCGGTAACGGAGCGGCGCGGCCTGTAGGTAATGTTCGAACTAATACGAAAGGGTCTGCTCAGAATACCGCGCCGCTCTCTGGCTTCATTCATATTAAGCCGAACACAGGGGCGTATTTACCCTAGGGCCAACCGGGCCATGGCCCGGGGAGCCAATCCGCAAGGGGCGGCATAGCCGCCGCTGACCGATTGCATTTTCTTTGGTTTTGGCGCCATTCATTGACTTTTGGCGCGGCGAATCTTATTGGCGCGGGGCGCCGAATTTCAAAATACGCCCCTGGCCGAACATTACAACCTGTACCGCCTCCGCGCCGCTCCCCCACCGCTGTCAGTGCGTTTCGGCCTTCAATCTTAAAGTATACTTGAGACTATTGGAGTTGGCCAAATTTTATCAAATTAGTCCATTCAAAAAGTAAATCTGCCATCCAAGGTGGAAGACTCCAATTTCAATGACAGTTGTATAAAAAGTCATTAAATAATCTCAATCATAAATATCATAAATCATTATGGCTGGAAAAAATAATAAGAAATCTGATTAAAAAATAATTATTCTTATTATTTAAGCTATTTATTGAAATTAAAGACTTATTTCTACATTACAGTTAGTCTTTTACATTTAAGATTTTATGAACTATGATGTGTAGGGGCTAAGTAGTAATAAGTAATTATTATGTTCTATAATATATACTAAGCTATTTATTTTATCTTTGGTATTTTATGCTCGATGCTTACAGTAATTCTATATTTTTGAGTGTTTTCTTAACTAGATTTTTGGCTCTATTTGGCTTTTCTAATATCTTATCTATAACTTGTCTACGAAGGTATTTAGTATATAAGGTAAGTAGTAATTGTGTATCCGTTTGCCATATTCATTAATATTTTTATTGTGATTATTGTGTCAACAGTAGCAACAGCAACTTGTCCTTCCTCTCTAACTAGTATTGAATATTCTAAGCATATGAAAACTTGTGATATTGTTACAGCTCAAAGATTTCAGAATAAAGATGGGGCACATGCTGCCAGTATTACCAAAGAACAACCCTCCACGATCCAGAACAGAGTTCAGTGGACTTAATGATTTGATGACATATTTAGCAGAGGATTATGGAAAGAAAAAATAAGTTTACGTGATTTGGATATTGTATATATTAATTAAAGTCATAATTGTTTAGCTAGTTATATCTTGTTTTATGATAAACTCCTTCTTATAAGCAGGACCCTGATTGCAGCTTGCTTTGCAAGTGTACACCACCAGGACTCCCCAGTCCACACTGTTGAGGTCTGACCCAATATTGATGAAGTTTAAAAGCTGTGGCATTATCTGAAAGTGAATATAAAATTGACCATTATTACTTTTACATTCTAAAATAAATAAAATGAAGTTTCGAAAGCACTTCAGTCCCACTAATGAGGTGGAGTGAGACTAAGGCACTTGTCCCACCGCCGGCGAGTAAGCGAGTGTTACTACGTGCTACTCGCTCAAGCGAGTAAAAGCAAGTAAGAATTACTATGAGAGTACTCACTACTCACCGGTGGTGGGACAAGTGCCTGATGTTGATAAAAAGTTTTTACAATGCTGCATTATCTATCTACATATACTAATATAATAAAGAGGAAAAGTCTGTGAGATTGTAGCTTTGTATGTTTTGGGTAAGGTTATCTCTGGAATTGCTAACTCAATTTCAAAGTTTCTTTCACAGTTGTGTAGAATTGACCATTTTTGGATGGTTAATAATAGGCTATATTTTATCCTGCGGGATTAGCCTGCGTTCTTTGCAATATGGGGGCGAGGCCGGGCGGCTAGTGTTATAATTTATTTCTTTATTAGGCAAGGTAACATATTGTATTGGTGTTATTGTATTGTTTCTCTTTTTAACTGCTTTGTTTGTGTGAGGTGTGCAATAAAGAGTATTTGTATTGTATTGTAACAAAATGTTAGTTAATATGTATACATATCTTAACATAGTTCCATCAAAACTAGTGAAGGTGTTTGTATAATAATCTCACTCACCTGAAATTCAAATTGTCTCTCTCCATTACAGTATTCACAACTTTCTATCTGTGTCACACTGTTATCTGTATTGCCTGTAATCCACAATGGAGTGCCTCCTCTATTGTACCTCAAAACTTGCTCGGGATGCCTTGACACTCTCTTATTGAACTTGTTAAACACCTTGTCATCCGGCACTGCTCGTGCGGTGTACTCTTCCAATTCACTCTCACTTACACTGGACATTGTACCGGCTTTCTCATCTTTTAACATTTCTCGAAATTTTGCCATTTCTTTGTTTTCGTCCACATTCACTGGAGTTTCATCGTCTTCTTCGTCCACTATAAGTTCCCATTCTTTGAATAGTGCTGAATTTCCTGCCTCAGTGACAGTGAAGTAATTATCAGGAGCTTCTTCTGTCTGTAAGTAAATTGTATGGAAAGGTGAAATATGTTGTAGCATGTGAAGTATAATTAAACATTTGTCTTTTTCATACATCCATTAGACCTAGACTAAAATAACACCCCTGTAGGACACAAAACAATAAAACAGCAGTGCTGTGGTAGTCAACATTTCACTTTTCCTGTTAGTAAAGCTGGTAATCTGGCTGAAATCCACAGCTAGTTGTCGTTTGTGAGAAGATTTTACATAAAGTGTTTGTCCTGCCTTTTAACTACTGTTTTTTTTTCATTTACCTGCAGAGTGAGACAAAGCTCCTTGTGACCTCTCTGCCAGTCAAGTACTTGATGTTTGCGACTGCAATAGTAAGTTTTTTTACATTTTGAGCAATGTGAAGGTCCTTTGATTCCACATAGCTCACAGAGTTTAGGCCATTTATCCATGGGGAACACCTGAAAACATATATTCAGTATTAATTTTCCATTGGCAGCCAGAGAATATAATATATATTTATGTTAAATTGACATATAAGTTACCTCATTTTCATTAACCTTGTAAGGTTCAAAAGAATAGAAGTTATTTGTTCTTGGTAATTGACAGCGTAAAGCTATCAAGTTTTCAGCACAATTTATTTGACAACAGGAACCATTTTTACAAATAAATAAGAAAATTGTACGATGGAAACAGTCATCAGATTCTTCATAAGGAGCATATACCTAAAAAACAGAAAAATACTAATTTAATCAACACTGAAAAAATTATCGTTTTATCTATTTCATCATCATCTCAGCCGAAAGACGTGCACTGCTGGACATAGGCCTCCCACAAAGAGAGCCACAATGACCGGTCCTGCGCCACCCGCATCCAGCGCTGCCCTGATAATTGTAAGTGCAGTAATCAACATTTTTGGGATTTTCACTTTTTTGCAAAAATGACATCCCAAGAGCCCAATCTATACAAAAAAATTTTTTTTTCATTTTTTTTTATATTATAAACATGTTTTTTATCTAACCAGAAACGCAGTACTTGCACAAAAATATAACTTTTGCTAACAAGATCTGCAGCAATCAGCATGTGCTAGAAGTTTGTGCATTACTTGCTACGTTTACTGCAGATTCATTAGGCATAAACTTTTTTGCAACGAATATTCACTAAAGCCAAACGCAGTTTTCAACATAACTGCATTTGAGTTTAGCGAGAATAACAAACGGCTGCTCTTGCGATGCTAAAACTAAACGCAGTATTCTACAGTACATTTATTTGCCACAAGTTAACCATAACAACACTTTTAACTAGTACCAAACATAAAAAACCGGCCAAGAGCGTGTCGGGCCAAGCTCAGTGTAGAGTTCCGTAGTTTTTGTATTTTTTTTCAAAAACTATTCAATTTATCAAGTTCAAAATAATTTTCCTAGAAAGTTTTTATAAAGTACTACTTTTGAGATTTTTTTCATATTTTTAAAAGTTATGGTTCAAAAGTTAGAGGGACACATTTTATCACACGTTAGGGTTGAAATGAAAAAAAAAAACACCCCACGTTACGTATAGGGGAGGTAACCTAATAAAAAAAAAACACTTTATTTTACCACTTTGTCGGCGTCATTGATATACATATTAGTACTAAATTTCAGCTTTCTAGTGCTAACGGTTACTGAGATTATCCGCGGACGGACGGACAGACAAAGCGAAACTATAAGGGTTCCTAGTCGACTACGGAACCCTAAAAAAAGGGCACGATTGCGAACTAAAAACGCAGTATTGAACACGTGCTAGGTTATTTTGCAGTAATAAACACAAATACTGCATTTAGCCTTAGTAATACTGTAATGGCAACAAGCCCAGATAGTTGATGAAAATGCAGTATTGCGCATTTTATCCAAATAAGGCAGTGTAGTAGAGAAAAAAATATGTCATTAGAAAGCTTGATTTTTTTCTTATTTTTAAGTACACTTCAAACATTATATAACATAGATTTGTTGTATAGATATCAAAAAATATGTTTACCGCGTTTATCTCGAAACCGCCATTTTGCGATTACTGCACTTACAATTATCAGGGCAGAGCGGACTCCTTAATATATTTGATTAGATACAATAATGTAATGGTACAGATATTTTACTCACTTGACATATCATAACCATGGGATCATCACATTTCTTGCATGTTAAATCTTTCGGGTGCGGAATACTTTCAAGATCCAACCAGGAAGGTTTCCCTCCGATTTTACTCGGGAAAAACCTGGGATGTAGAAGCCAGCTGCTTTTTTCCTCTAACATCCCTATGTCCACTTTGCTTGTTGACATTTTGAAATTGATATCCGTGGTCAAAATTCTGTGCTTGTTCAAATTAGCAAATTAAATCGATAAACTAAACTCAAAGAGTATAATAAGTATATTTATGTAAAGAGTGGCAACACCAAGAAATTACTGGTCCCACAGCCGCCTAGCAGCGAGTGGATTGAACTACTCTGACGCACGCATGCGTGCAGCGTGCACGTTCACATACACACTAACGCACACATACATATTCACGCGCCACGCACACACGTATACAAAAGTTGTATTCTCTGTTTTGACTTTGAAGCCTACAATGCGACTATCAAAGTTAGGAAGAAAACGTTTCTAAAACATGATATAAATCACATTTTAGTTACCTAAGTACGCTTCCCTTCATACTTTGCCAGTCACATTGTAGGTTTCAAAATAATCACACAGCTATGAAATGGATCTGAAAAGTGAAACATGCAACATTCATAAAAGTATTTATTCAACTTAACAAATAACAAATTAGGTAACAAGAACTTAACAAAGCACAACCTGTTTAACAAAAAACACGAGACAAGGACGAGATTTAGCTTCAAAACATGAGATTAAATCTCCTAGACCAGATTAAACAAATCCACGTACAGCCGATCTACACTGCATATTACTCAACCTCAAACTATTGTCTGCACACATAATACCTAGATATTATTTTTATAAATAGATATTGTGGCTAAAACTATTCTTGATTTTATTTAAATATGATTTAAATGTGTTTTCATTCAATGTTTTTATAGACAATACATTGACATTTATTTACTGACTGACACGTAGGTATGCACACTTCATCTAAAACCACAAAGGCCGAACAACAAACACAATTCCATATTAATGAGAATTCCATATTTATTGATTTGTTCATGTTCAGTTAAATAAAATGGAAACTTAATAAATTCTATCCCAAAACATAAAAATATATTTTATTTCATTTCAAAATATTAAAATTTATTGTCGTGGGTCTATTGTACTGACATCTATTTCCATTTTCTGTCAACTACATTAAATACAGCGATCCGCTTCGCCAGAGATGTCACTACTTTCCATACAATAAATCGGCGTGTCGCCTCTTTTCTAAGTTTCCAGCCCCTGACTAAACTAAATCTTGTTGTACATGCACCTTATGCACGCATACACTTGACAAGCAGTGTTGCCAGATCAATTTCTGAAATCTGTAGGGCAGGACTTAAAAATCTGTAATGTGGTATACAAACTAAGTGATTTTACCCCAATTTGTCAGGACAACATGTCGAAGTCAGGGGCGCTACCGGGAAATGTGCCATCGATATCGCAAACGAAGACGAAGTTCGTACGAAAGAAGAAAATGGCCTCTACCGGGAAGTAGTTTCGTATCGTAGGCTTTCGTTTCGTTTCCATAGACAACTTGCGGATTTGCTATCGTGAATGGAAAGAACGATGAAGTGCTAAAGTGATTTCACACGCAGCGATAAAAAACCGGTAAATGGATATTTAGCTAAAAAGAAGCTTGAAATAGTGATAAACCAGAAATATATCGCATCTAAAACGTGTAACGGCATTAGAAAGTCCTGCAGAGCTAGTTTAAATGCAAGATTTTAGGATTTCTCTTCAAAATTTTAAAACGTCAATTCAGCGAATGCTACTTTTGGCGGGAATTCAAATAAAGCCGACCGCCTTATTTATTACTGCTTTATACGAGTATATTAAACATTATAATGATTTTATTGGTTTGCTTAAGTGGCTTTCGTTCTTAATGTTAGACTTTGTTGTTAATATTAGACTTACTCAATCAATTGAACATTAAACAAAGATAAATGTGTAGTGTGATGTGATCAATCGCTTCACGTCAAAATTTTATGATAAACTTAATTATTATTATTTATTCAATAATCCAGTATAAAACCATTATAATTTTTAGGGTCTCACAAAACTGTCGGAAAAGATTGTCTGTGTGATGATACAGTACGCACCATAGTACCGAGATAACTAATTTGTACTAAATACATACAATTGCATACAGTTACGCCTTGTATATAAGTGCCGTTTTTTATCCTTTTGCGGCTGATAGTTTCTGGTAAACCGTTTTGCCCTTGCCCGTTAGGTACTAGAAACAATTGATGCAAGGAATAAGCATATTTCCGCTTGTAGGTTCATGCTTAAAGCCTCCTTCCTCCTTCTTCATCCTTGACTGCTCGGGTAAAGTTACTGTAGGGGCAATATTTTATTTATTTGCTGTCTTCGTCGTGAAGTGTGACTCGTTTTACCGTGCTGGCGATAGAAGGGCGTGAGACCAAGGACGACAAATAGAGTTAGGCATAGTTCAATAAGGTGTGTTCCCTCCCACTGGCTCTAATATCTCTTCCATGAATAGATATTAATAATTAACCAGTTTCATTTCCCTGAATTGTTTTCCGAGTCAGTGTTTTCAGAATAAAATGCCTTCCCATGGACAAATGAAACTTTGGACAACAACTTATTTGGGAAAACAATTCTAAACACTAACATGGTCATATAACTCTATTGAGAGCACACTTTAAATTAAACAATTGTTAAGCCTACACATGTCATTTATTTTCACTTAAATAAATAAATTACACAATATCCTCATTGTATAGTAATAGCAGCAGGTAAGGTGTCAATAAAAAATGCTTTGCAATGGCGTTATAAGTGTATAGGTTTGCGTGCGTAGACTTTTACCAATTCAAGGTAACGTGCATTCCTAAATAACATATGCTTGTTCTTTCTATGTCCCCAGCTCGGCACAGGCATCTGGAATACTTAAAGGGAATAAATACTGATTAAGTGCATTCTGCACAATCTTACTTTTCTATGTCGATACGATACTAATAATAATAAATACTCTTTATTGCACCACGACAAGAGAGAAACATCTAACAAAAAAATTTGCTTAATAAATAATGGTAACAACAGGCGGTATACTACGACGATACTATGTTATAAAGAGGAAAAGACTGTGAGATTGTAGCTTTGTAAGTTTATATGTTTGTATGTAATGGGTAATCTCCGGAACTCCTTATCCGTTTTCAAAAAGTATTTCACCTGCGTGTAGAATGGACTTTCTGGATAGTCATAGGTTTGCCTGCGTTCTTTGCAATACGCGGGCGAAGCCGCGCGGGCAGCTAGTTATCTACAAAGAGGACATATGTTGACTTTTATAAGTTTGTATAATTTGTAATGGTAATATGGTCTTAAAAAAACCGGCCAAGTGCGTGTCGGGCCACGCGCAGTGTAGGGTTCCGTATTTGCCTGTCTGTCTTAGTTAAATCGACGTGCGGTGCGGTTGCGTCGGCTGAATTTGTATAAAAATTGGCCTTTCCAAGTACACATTAAGTTGGTCGACTATTACTCGGTAACTACTTCCGCCTACTTGTCCGTGATAGCTTTCCTTTTAAATTCATTATATGCACTACTACCACGAATTTTTTCACATCCCCAGTAGTAGCCATTTAGTCGGCAGGGGGGGGGGGGGGGGACATGACTGGAAAAAAAATCGGGCTTTAAAGCCCAATATCTCGCAAACGAATTACTGATTTGAAAAGTGGTTTTAGGAAACCCATAATATTTTTAAATAAACTATCCAAAGATACCATGGGTTTAACGAGAAAAAAAATTACATCCCCGCTTTAGGTGCAGGGGAGGTACCCTAAAAAAATTTTTTTTCAACATTTTATTGTACCGTTTTGTCGACGTAATTGATTTATATACCCATGCCGAATTACAGTTTTCTAGGAGTTATGGTTACGGAGCTAAGCCGAAGACGGACAGACAGACGGACGGACATGGCGAAACTATAAAGGTTCCTTGTTGACTACGGAACCCTAAAAATCCTTTGTTGGTAAACACAATGTTGATGAAGGACAAGAATTTATTATTTATCTAAGTACGACGACGACGTCTAGTTCCCATAGCAAAAGCCAGCCTGTGTAAAATTGTTTCTAACGTATGGAAATTAAATTTGGACTAAGTTCTTGAACGCTTGACGATGCCAATGTCTCTAAGATATTTCTTTACAGTTATGCCGTCACATTTGAATTTCATCCATTTGTCCAAAATGTTACACTATCCTCGATTTTGGCCATAGGGAATGTGTACAATTTACATACCATTATTTCAAGAGAAAGAACCCATCAATGCCCATGAAACTTACCAGATTGATTAACAGATATGTAGACAGTAAATTAACCGTAGGATAAATACAATTTCAGACTACTTTTTTAAACATTTTACGTATTCAAAACTTCGTCCAAATTTTATTTCGAATATACGTTAAGGGGCTCCCGACAAAAATCAACGAAATTTAATCGTTTTCATTTCGACTCTCGTCCTCGGTTTATTAAAGCTAGCTTTCCAGGTGCAGATATGGGAAAGTTTGATTCCTGTTTAACATTTTTGATATTGAATAACTTAAAAAATATTAATACAGAATCAATTATCCATTTTTAAAGAGAGGTCTGTAAAAATACAAAACCCGACACGTCATCCTCATTAAAACTTTTATACACCCGAAACTCATACCTACTCATACTCGTACATACTGAACTTACCTATAAATTTGATATTCGTTTTTATAATCTTACTAATTAACATAAAAGTTATGGCCAGAAAACCAGTTTTATGGCCTACAATTGTTCAACTTTGATGCCAAATATCTCGAAAACAATGAACTTTGAAGTAAATATGCGATACTACGAGTATGGTGCTTAAAGCCGTTGTTGTTAATATAATAAGCTACAAAAAATATTAGAAAACTAAGGGATTCAGATCGAAGGTCATTGGAGTATGGGAGCCCCTTAAATATCCAGGTCTCTTATTAGTTTTTATTATTTATGCGTGTAAACGCGCGTGTCTCACGTTAAAACAGACGATTACCTAATTTATAAAAAAAAGTGACTGCTCTCATTTTGAGACAGCGTGCTGGAATAATGCATGCCGTTTAAAATGAAAACCAAACCACGTTTGTATGGAACATCAGCTTTCTGGGGCTCTTAATGTTTCTAAATTTGGATATGAGGAAATCTTTCACAATTTAAAAGCACCAGAAAGCAGCAGCATAAAGAATAGATTTAATATCGTATGTGTAGTGGCGAAAGCTGGCGGTAGCCTAGTGGTTCAGGCATGGGGCTGTCAAGCGGCGGTCGTGGGTTCGAATCCCGGTTCGTACCAATGAGTTTTTCGGAACTTATGTACGGAATATTTACCGTTAGCTTTTCGGTGAAGGAAAACATCGTGAGGAAACCGGTCTAATCCCAATAAGGTCTAGTTTTCCCTCTAGGTTGGAAGGTCAGATGGCAGACGCTTTCGTAAAACTAGTGCCTATGCCAAATCTTGAGATTAGGTGTTAAAGCGGACCCCGGACTCCTTTAGGGGCATTACTGGGAATAACGCTAGGAGAGGAGGATGATGAGTGGCAAAATGGCGCAAGATACGTTGCCATTTTAGAATTTATTCTTCATTGGCGCGGCTTTTATAGACAACATAATTGAAATTAGTTTAACTATTAATTATGTTAGGAAAATTATTGTTCATTCAGGAAGTTCATTCTATACAAAGGGGAAATATTTTTTGATTCGGATGGTCAGTTCCGGAGATTACCCATTACATACAAAATCAAAATAATTATTTTGCAAATAGGCCACAAGGGCACTTTTACAAGCCAATAACTATATCTATTGTTGATTCTAAATTATACATCAGTCATAGGAAAATAAACTACATTATGAATGTTCTACAATGTGAAATATACAGTTGAGAAAAATGTACAATTCCTGATTCTTAGAGATAGTTACTTATACTTGTAAGGTCTCTGAGGGTCAAAATTTATACAGCCTGGAAATCTAATACGAGCAAATAATTAAACCAGACATAGGGTTTAATACCGTTATCATTAATTACTGGGACTTTTTAAGATACACTTAATAGAAAGCCTGTAATTAATTTTTCAAAAATTACCGAGCAGCAATGTAACGCAAACGTAGCTGTCCAAATACTTGACAAGTAACTGTCAACGAGCCTTAACTTGAATATTTTGCGTTACATTGCGGGCTGAATTATTTTGTATGGTTAATTTTTTCGTTGTAATTTTAGACAAAAGGTATCTAAATAAACTTCTTACGTCCTGCACTAACCACCATTTAAAGATTTGCTCGTATTAGATTTCCACGCTGTATAATCAAATGAGAACAGAGTGAAGTCTCTCATGACAATTCCACTGAGCACTGTATTAAGGTAGTAACCTTATTAGTGTTCAGTGAATTGACATGGGAGTCTTCACTCTGTTCTCATTTGATTATATAAATTGATTATTTAAATTAGAAACTTATGAGTTCATGTTTGTAAGGATGACAAGTATATCATACTTAAATTTTAGGTACAAGTTTTGATTGCCAACTGTACTTGCGTCATTAAGACGATTCTAACGCCTCCATTCAATACTTAGCCGAGGAATTCAGTACTTAACCGACCGTTAAGTTCAACGGTCGGTAAAGTACTGAATTACCATGGCCACTTTCTGTCTCTATCATCAGGTCAGCTCGATGGTACCATAATATTGAATAGTCATCCAACCATCCATTATAAAAAAAATATTATAGGTATATATTTCAGTAAAAACTGGTTCCATATTTTGTTACAGTGTTAAAGACGTACTTTCCAAGCATGAGAAGTGAAAATTAAATTTCATATGCTCCGACGACCATTTCTGCGAATTTCATTCCTATTTCACTGACGACACTGTATGGGAGGCGGTACGAGGATATAGCAAGGGAAACATTTCTTGTTTTATATCCGACTAGCTGCCCGCGCCTCTTCACCCGCATATTGGAGCGCAGCCAAACCGCGAGGTGACCTATACGTAGACTAATAGCTTTTGCTCAGCTACAGTTCATCCCCGTTTCACATTTGATCATAGCAATTTAAGTATTTGATATATACTGCCACCTTTTCGCCCCTTTTAGGGATAATTTCCGGGATAAAAACTATAAAGCCGGTTCCAGACGCGCGTAATGCGTAATGTAAGATTACGAGTAATTTAATCAACATTGTGGACGTCAGCGCCTTTGCGTTCGCGCTTAAATACCACAATACAGTACAATTCAACACAATTTTTTATAATACAAAAAAAAACTCAATCTACATACGCACGCACATACATACACATCCACATACATTAACAATACACATACACGCACCTGCACCATCACTTACAACTTTGTTAATTTTTTTGTTTTTTTATTTTTCTGCAACTAAGCGCAAACTTATTCAATAATATATTGATTTAAACTTTCACGATTCTCATACATTATTTATACTAAACGGGACTTAATCACGTAGGCTTATTCAATAATGTTAGTCTTGCGACCCTCCTAGTATTTAGTTTTATAGTATTTATTTATTTTATCTTTCTCGGGACCAGACTGAAAACCAGCACTGGGCACCCTACCCGGCACATGCTGAGACTGGTACCCATTGCCTCACCTTTATTATATTTTGTATTATTTTTTTATATGCATAATTTAGTCTACGAGTGGAGAATATATTAGTATCTGTTTCTGCAGAATAAGAATAAATATATTGCCCAAACCTTAAATTTAGAGATACAATCTAAATTTAAGGTTTGGGCAATATATTTATTCTTATTCTTATTTTTAAAACCGACAGCCGATGGATAACGCCGAGCGCCAGCGCGTGCGTTACATGTAATACTCGTAGTGCCGTCCAAACGCAGAATTCGTGTTACATTACACGGTAGATTACGTTACGCGTTACACGCCTCTGGGTCTGGACCTGGCTTAAGCGAGAAAAGGCAACAGACAGACAAGAGTTTCGCATTTATAATATTAGTATGAATGTCTATCTGGAAAGTCCATTCTATACGCAGGTGAAATAATTTTTGAAATCAAATATGTGATTTCAGTGGTTACCCCCTACATAACAACTTACAATTTCTTTCCTCTTTACAATACTAGAGTACTAATGTAGTAATGTCAAATCTTATGGACCCGCTAAGTAATGTTTCTAGACGACATCTGCTCGAATTGCCTGCGTTTTGTCTTCGGCGCCTGTGCGTGCATAATACACTGCCCTGAAATCACAAAAAAAAATCTTTAACAAGGTACCTAAATAGAGCATACATAAGAAAATGAAATAAATAAAAATTTATTTCATTTTCATTTCATAAAGTGGCACCTAAAAAACGGGCATGTATTTGTCTCTAATCTAGCTGTCAACACAAAAAACCCTCAAATCTATGAATTGTGGGAACTCGCTTGTGATTGTTGTATAGTCGCCAGCGTCCATAGGCTTAAGTGTCTGCTTACCATCAGGCAGGCCGTATGTTTGTTGGCCACCGTTGTAGTATAAAAATGTCAACGACAGTAAAGCTTTAAAATATACCCTCATAGTGTCAATTCGATCAAACAAGTATTTATTTCAAGATTAACCAGGTCAAGTTAAAACTCAGGAGCGGATTGCACTGACTTACGATTAGAGAACGATCAACTTTAAATATGGCGCCGGCAGGTGTTAGTCTATAGAAACTTGTCAAACTTTCCATACATTCAGATTTCAACGAACACACTAGAAGCGTGTTCAGATATTTGTGAGTACTTTGGCCGCTCCGATATATCTGATGGCGACTGTACGTGTTCGACACACAAAAAATAATATATAATACGTGGTTTTCGAGATTCTTAAACTTTACGTTGCCTATGGACGCATGCTACTCCAGGGGACGCGCAACACACCCTAAGTCCTTATTCTACTTTGATCTTATCGCACCTAAGTGGCGTGGCGTTAGTATTATTGTGGACAATTTTTTTTTTTTTTTTTGGGACTATTGATGTCAAAACCTATATTGTATACATCATCGTCATATCAGCACGAAGACGTCCACTGCTGGACATGGGCCTCCCCCAAAGAGTGCCAAAGTGATCGGTCCCGCACCACCCGCATCCAGTGGACTCCGGCGACCTTCACCAGGTCATCAGTCCACCTTGCCTACCCACGCCGTGCTTTCCGGTACTTGGTCGGCTTTAGAGAATCTTTCCACCCCAACGGCCCTTAAGTTTAGCGATTCGGAGGGCCATATCGGTCGATATTGAGTAATACATATACACAACGGTCCACAAAATACTAATCTGTCATAGTATCCTGCCTTCTCACGAGGCACTACCCCACCTTTATTCATAGGGCAGCGTCAAGAGCGGGAGAGCACGATCCGTCGAACATCAGTATCGCGAATGCGTAGTCGAGTTGAGTAACCCATATTGTTCGGGCAGCCGTCGTCTGGTTTCGACTTCTCGATGTTAACACTGAAACAGTTTTTTACAATAGTGAATTTCACGGTCACATATTCTCTGCTAATGTATATTTAGGTCAAATTTTGTGAATTAAATTTTACCAACTTGTCCTACTAGGCCCTAGGTTCCTTTTTTACGCAGTGATCTGATCAATTATTCATTGAGAAGTTGCTAATGAGTCCGAGGATCTGACTTTCAAGATCTGTTTACAGACAGACACCGGAACAGGTGAACTGTGGCACTACATAATAGCTTGTATAATTATACATATCTTAATATGTACATCGAAGCCACTGTAGCCGAGTGGTAAGGCAAGCGACTTTCAATCTGGTGGTCGCGGGTTCAAACTCCGGCTCGTACCACTGGGTTTAAAAAAAACTTATATACGAAATATCATTTGATATTTAACAGTGGCTTTTCAGTGAAAAAAAAAACATCGTGAGGAAACCAGTCTAACCCCAATAAGGTCTAGTTTTCTCTCGGGGTTGCAAGGTCAGATGGCAGTCGCTTTCTAAAACTAGGCCCTACGCCAAATGTTTGGATTAGATGCCAAAGCCGGCCCCGGGCTCGTTTGAGCACTACCGGAAAATACGCTAGGAGGGTGATGATAATATATACACATCGATCTCTGTCATAGATCGAGAGATACGTATACGGTCTTTGACCGTAACTTTCCTAGTGCAAGACCTCATGTCGCCTACCGCACATCCGTCGAACCCCCCTTAACACCTCTGCGACGCTGCTCGTAGCTGATATCACAGACGCAAACTTATGTGGCGCGAACTGTACGCTGTTATGAATATTTTTATTATTTAATTTATTTTTTACTATTGCCAGAGTCTACCCATTACACACAAACAAACAACTTACAAACTTCTCCTTATTCCTATTAAACGAGCGAGCGAAGCGATTGAAGTTCTCCGTTTCAGCTTGGGCAAACATTATTTCGTATGTCCGGCGTCTTGCCGGCTATTCTTCTTTACAGGTCGCATTTCTCAACCGATTCTGGTGAAATTTTGTCAGTAGATTCATCAATTATATCCTAGAATCTAGGACCTACATCATTCGCCGATTCAGTTCCTCATTCTTAAAAATAAATAAAAAAGACACTAGTAATATTCGGCCCGTGTGGTGTCGGGTTAGAATAGAACAAACCCCCATTCTTCCTGTGGTTGTCGTAAGATTCGACTAAGGGAACATGGTTGAAGTGTGTTGTGAGTGATGGGCTAGCAACCTATCACTGCGATATCACATTTTGTCGATCTTTACCCACATTTATGCTAACAGTTGCCACTGTTAGACTGGACACAAGTTTCATGTGCTCTGCCTACCCCTTTTAGGGATAAACGCGTGTATGGATGTATGTATGTAATATTCGTATAGATTAGATTCCAATGCGAGCGTGAACAAAAATAGCGACAAATAGCACCCAGCGCAATGTGGTCGCTTCTGCAATCTTCAAAACATTGTTTTAGGCTACCTCCCCGAAACGGAAAGAGGGGTTTTTTTTATTCAAATATTTTACGGGTTTCTACAAACCTTTTTTCAACTCAGTGATCCCTTGGCATGATATTGGGCTTTATAGCCCTAATTTTTGTTCGAGTCAAGTGTCCGCCCTCCCTCCCTGCCGGCTAAATCAACGTGAAAAAAATCGTGGCAGTAGTACATATAATTAATTTAATTTTTAGGAAGACTATCATGGATAAATAGGCATAACTAGGCCAACTTTCGTACAAATCAGGCCGACGCAACCGGACCATGTACCTAGTTTCCGCGCGTGTATTGATGTAACAAAGACAGACACGCAACTAACTGGACCCTACACTGCGCGTGGTCTGACACGCACTTGGCCAGTTAGCAACAGTAACTAGTTTTAGACAAAGTGTATACAAAGTTTCATGGTATTCTAGCAAGTCGTTTTGAAATGAGAACCAAACTACGATTGTAAGGAGAGTCGACCTTCCTGGAACTTTTGGACATTTATCAATAGAAACTGTATTCGAGAATAATGTTTTGCAGCCCAGCCATCAGACCAATTGGTGAGGACACCGCTTGCACCTGGTAACAACTCCACCAGTGAGTACAACAATTTATGATAAAGGAATCTGGAACCACTACTTGACGCTTAAATTGCCGCTGTGGTAAAAGCGAGAGTGGGCCGCGTTTCAGTTTCCGTAATTGTAGCTATATGTACATATTTGTATAAAAAGTCTAACCGGTGGGCTAACAGCGAATAGCCATAATAGACGCTATTCGGCTAATAAGCTAAGAAGTTAATGTATTGCAAAACCCCATAAGTAATTTTCTTACACATATTTTGCATGAAAGTTCAATGTTAACTGACGGCAAAAAAAGATTCGACCGTAAAGTAACGACCTAAGTACCTAAATAAATAAATATTTGTGGACAATCTTACACAAACCGATCTAGTCCCCAAGCTACGCAAAGCTTCTGATATGGGTAGGTTTTAGACGACAGAAGAAAGAAATTAATTCTTAAATACCTACATAGAAAAATTCCATGACTCGGGGTCAAATAATTCGTGCTCATTAATTACCCAAAATAAATGTCCTTACTGGGATTCGAACCCGGGACCTCTAGCTTCGTGACTACCAACTAGCTAGACTAGCCATAGAATTGTATGGCTAATTTTTGTATCACAACGGAACCTTTTAACTACTACCGATTAACCAGGCTACCTACTGGCCAATAATTTGGTCCTCGCCCTAAACCGGTCGTCAAGTTGTTGAATATACGTTAATTGGCGGAACGTCCAAGGTATTTTAAGCTTAACACTTTCGAAACCGGACTAAAAATGGAACAATTCACCAGAAACCGACAGAATTCGCTAGGCGTGTAAGTTCATACTACTGCCCGCACCTATATACGTGCCACTGCTGGGCACAGGCTTCCTGTCATAGATGAGAGGGAATGGGCAGTAGTCACCACGATGGCCCAGTACGGGTTGGGGACTTCACATACACCTTTGAATTTCTTCGCAGATGTATGCAGGTTTCCTCACGATGTTTTTCCTTCACCAAAAAGCTAAAGATATCAAATGATATTCCGTACATAAGTTCCGAAAAACTCATTGGTACGAGCAGGGATTCGAACCCACGACCGCTGCACGGCTATCACGCGACGGCGCGCGAGCTCTCGATTTTTCTCGCACTATCCGTCTCTCTCTTATTAGAACAGTTAGAACAAGAGGTATAGTGCGAGAAAAATCGAGAGTATGTCGCGGCCGTCCCGTGATAGACGTGCTGCTTGACAGCCGCATTCCTGAACCATTAGACTACCTTAGATATAAATACTTAAATACATAGAAATCACCCAAGACTCAGAAACATTATTCATGTTGATCACACATATAGTTCTCCTTACCGGGATTCTAACCCCTGACCTTCAGCTTAGTAGGCAGCGTCTCTACCCACTAGGCTAGACTAAATATTTGTAGCTAGTAATGTCTAGTCTACAATGATTAAATTTCAAGAATATATTCATTTCATTACCTTTGCTGTAGGGTCTATCTCTTTGCTGTTTTGTTTTGGAGTTAGCAGCGGAATAACCTCCAGACAAAGAGTTTCAAACAACTCTGGAGTCAACCGGAAGGTGTTCACAAACTATTTGCCTGGAAGGTGCTGTGTTAAGAAGAACTCCCGCACTTGACGCCTTTGTGCGGCGCGTTCTCTTCTCTCTTCCGCTGCTACCACTTCTAACAGGTACAAGTGGGCTGCCGTAATCACTGCTGCAAATGTAAAATACACTTGAGAACAATTTATAATCTTTTTTTTTCACCTTTATTAGTATTAAGGTACCTAACTAATCAATATTGCAAAATTTTGTCTACTATAATGCTAGACTAAAATCTGGAGCGTAAAAACCAAGATGATAAGGAAACTTGGAATGTATTAAAAGAAAGTACCTAGTGATGGCACTCAACTCATTTCTCTGATGCAGGATTAATTTAGATACAATACTTTAGAGCCTGAGAGCTCGGTGGGGATAAGAATATCATCTTGACTGTAAATTTTGTGTGTATCTCTTAAAGGGCCGTAGGTTCAATACATTCATAACCTCCAAAGAAAAAGTTTACGTGTAGTACCATCGTTATCTTGTTACTCACCAAGGGTTAAGACAAACACGAACACAATTTTACGTACACCGTAGAATCTCTTGAAACATTTTGCTAGTCACTATATTATATTTATTTTATCCGAATTCGTATCAAGCACTGTCACATCACACAAGAGCAAGATGGAATGAGCGATGAGAAAAGAAGAAGGCGATATAAAAATGGCGAAACGAAGGCAAAACGATAACTATTTTGGTGTCGTATGATTTTGACGTTTCTCACGAAAATTGTCCTGTCAAAATAAACGAAAATCGGACTTCCCGGTAAGCTTTTGGTACACTTTTTCACAATATCATTCACTCTTTCGAAGTTCGATCTTCGATGACGGTTCGAAGGATGTTCGCGGTTAGAAACGTTCAACTACGATACGAAAACGAATACGAAACTACGGATTTAAGCTTCCCGGTAGCGCCCTAGAGGGGCTACCGCGAAACGAAAACGAACTTCGTTCGTCAACCTCCATCTCTGTCGCACTTGCAAGTTCGAGCGACAGAGAGGGAGATACTCGAACGAAGTTCGTTTTCACTTCGCGGTAGCCCCTCAGTTAAAAGTAAGAAAGCGAAAATTGCCGCATTCAAACGGTCCTGCGAAGCAAGCTGCAAGATTGTTACTAGAGTCTGGCTAGCGAGTCGTGTCCACAGCATTTTTACCAAATTCTTTATATGGCAACAATTTTACCTATGAAATAAACTGTCAGTCATAAGTATACCTATTAATCCGCCATACATTCGTGTTACCAGCATGCGTATTTTTATAATTTACCGCCATTTTCCAGGGACACGACTCGCTTGCCAGACTCTAACCGATGAGATAGGGCACGACAGCACGTCTATCATGGGACGGCCGCGACATACTTACTCTCGATTTTTCTCACACTACCTCTTTTTCTAAGTGATAATGAATAAGAGAGAGACGGATATTGCGAGAAAAATCGAGAGATAGGCTCAGGCCTTTAAATAGCGCTATTTTCGTATAGCGCTATCATTTATAACGTTATTATTCCTAAAACCGCTATACTCGAAAACGATATTTGACGCGCTGTATAGCGATATCCATTATAACGTTATAAATCTAAACCATTAATATAAAACCGATACTTTTTTAACCGATATAATAATGTAATAACGTTATAGGCTACCCCTTTCTCGCATTCAGTATAGCCTACTCGTGCAATGTAAGCGATGTGATTACGTAACGTAGGTTGTTTGTTAGAGTGCACGACGTCATAGTAAAATAGAGAATTTTTCGATTTGCTCGGCTTGTCGGCGCAGGTTGTAGCCTGATACGGCTTGTCGGCGCAGGTTGTAGCCTGATACGAATATCCTGACTAATAATTTTCAAATCAGATTGTCTTTAGCTACTCTGTGCCTCATTAATCGGAAATGCATCATCCCATAAAAAACATGCCATGTAAAAAAGAGGTCAAGTCTCGAAACTCTTCCACCGTAAAAAGTTGTGAGATATTTCGTAGAGCCAAGTCTCAGGCATTCTTTTATCTTTATTTGCTTGCTAAATAAAATTTTGTGACTTGGCAATCACACAATACTACATAGCTTTAGGTATGCAGAAATCCATTAATGCAGGAAAGTGGTGTGATTGCCAAGTTACAGAATTTTATTTAGAAAGCAAATAAAGATTAAAGAATGCCTAAGAGTTGGCTCTACGAAATATCTCACAACTTTTTACGGTGGAAGAGTTTCGAAACTTGGCCTCTTTTTTACATGGAATGTTTTTGCTTGTTAAATAAAATTCTGCAACGTGGCAATCACACAACTTAACTGTATTTATACATTTTTGCATACTTACCTAAAATTATGTAGTATTGTGTGATTGCCAAGTCACAAAATTTTATTTAGCAATAAATAAATAAATGAATAAATATTAAGGGACAATCTTACACAAATCGACCTAGTCCCATAGTAAGCTCAGTAAGGCTTGTGTTATGGGTACTAGACGACGATATATACACGGTGAATTTGAGTAACCCGACAGATTTTAACCATAAATTCCTGATGATATTACGAGTAAATAATGTTATATGAACATAGGGCAAATACGGCAAAAAAAAAAAATATCTATTACCGATGCTACTCTCTTGTAAACAAATCTTTAGTTAAAGGAGTGAAAGAGAAAATTAAAAAAATAAATAAAAATAAAAAAAATAAAAAATTAAATACCTAAGCTCACTGATTTGTTAACAGACTGGCCGGAAATCAGCAGGTAGTAGTCTTGCGTATGAATGTGTCAGATCCATCTGGCTACGTCAAGTCCTTAGGGTGTGTTATACTTGACAATTTTTTATGTGTATTTTTTTTTAATAATTAATATCTCGAAAACTAGGCCGTTTTAGACCATTAGTTATACTACTTTTTTTACTCCTATTAGGCTCTGGAAGCGATGGTTAAGATCTGTCGGGTTACTCAAATTCACCGTGTATAATAGATATAAATACTTAAATACATAGAAAACTTCCATGACTCAGAAACAAATATTCATGCTCATCACACAATTATTTGCCCTTACCGGGATTCGAACCCAGGACCTTCAGCTTCGTAGGCAGCGTCACTACCCACTAGGCTAACCGGTCGTCAAGCAAGCAAATAAAGATTAATAAGAATGCCTGAAACTTGGCTCTACGAAATATCTCACAACTTTTTACGGTGGAAGAGTTTCGAGACTTGGCCTCTTTTTTACATGGAGTGTTTTTTATGGAATCTCACTTCTTTTTGAAGGTTAATGTGTTATCCATACATACAAACTATGAATGCAGGCCCATTCTTGCTTTTGAATTTTCCCATTCACTGCAAATGTAACTTTGTAATCCTATATATTTGTATAGGATTACAAAGTAATGTATACAGTTGGTGTATCTAGAAAACTGGGTTGAAATAGCAATTTTTTATAGTTTTCCCTTTATGTGGCCATTAAACCCTAACTATGTACCAAATTTCAGCTCTCTGAGTTTATGGGAAGTACTAGTTCTATTTTGATGATCATGAGTGAGTGTCATAAATGCGAAACTTTGCTTTCGCTTAACTTCGGAACTAAATGACCTACAGACTTGAAATTTTGGATTTTAAGTATGTGATTATAGCTTACTGGATGACGAAAATTTCTGCATTCTGGTCTTATCCAGAGGTTCTCAAATAGGGGCCTGAAAATGTGGCGAAATGGTTCCAGTAAAGGATGGTACGGCAGTGTTTGCTTCGCGCTCGACTTGGCGGGGGCACTGCCGTGCCCCCAGATATTAATGGCATTGTTATAACATGGTAAATTATTAATAATTTAAATGCCTGCATCAAAAGTTTCTGCTTAGCCCGTTGGTTGACTGGTAGAGAATGCCTTATGGCATTAAGTCCACCATATATACTTTTTTTTGTATTGTGTCACAAAGTTTAAATAAATTAAACCGGTCTCATGGCACCAGCACGCACATTACGGATGGATGGTCAGCTAAGATGCTTAAATAAATTAAGGAAGATACTTATCGAGACATGTTATTATACCGTAGATGAATTTTTTGAGGACCAATCTTTAGCTAACATGACATAATATACTGAATTATAATGAATTTATTAATAATTATTTGACATCAAGTAACTATGTTAACATGACCAAACAACCTTTTAAATTGCTCTTGTATTTAAATTTAGTTAACCTAGTGCTGCATGATAATTATTGTACTTAATTGTAATTTTTATTTAGTTATTAAGTAGTATAATACGAGTATGTCCTATATTGTATGCCCTAGCAGGGTATCATGTACCTACTATGACTAAAATGTAAGACCAATGTGCTGATGAACATGATAACAATGGATTAAATGAATATGAATATGAATAAATGAGGTGGAGAGAATGAGAAATTTGATTTATCTATATATGTAAAAGAAGACTTCCTGACTAATTGATCAACGCACAGCCGAAACTACTGGGACTAAAAAGAAGGGACAAGATGGAATTTTTGGAAATCCCATCCCTAAGGGGGTTAAATAGGGGTGCAAAGTTTGTATGAGGGAAACTTTTTTTTAACTAGAGACTTGAAACTTTGTAGGAAGATTACTTATTAAGATGCATAAAAAGTTCTTGCAGCGTTTTAGAAAATTCCACTCCTAAGGGGGTTAAGTAGGGGACAGGGGTGCAATGTTTGTATGGGGGAAACATTATTTTTTGAACTAGAGACTTGAAACTTTGTAGAAAGATTACTTATTAGAATAGAAAAAAGTACTTGCTGTGTTTTAGAAAATTTCATCCCTAAGGCGGTTAAATAGAGGTGCAAAGTTTGTATGGAGGGAACTTTATTTTTTGAGCTAGAAACTTCAAACTTTGTAGAAAGATTACTAAACACAATACAAAAGAGGACTTTCAGCGTTTAGAAAGTTCCACCCCTAAGGGGGTTAAATAGGGGTGAAAGGTTTGTATGAGAAACACTTTTTTTGAGCTTGAGATTTGAAACGTTGTAGAAAGATTACTTATTAGAATAGAAAAACAGTTAGTACTTTTAACGTGTTAGAAAATTCCATCCCTAAGGGGGTTAAAAAGGTACTTATGCAAGATTAGGATGAGAAACATTTTTTTTGAGCTAGAGATGGGCAACTTTGTGGTACGATTACTTATTAGAAAAAAAAATCCTTTCATCGTCTTGGAAAATACCACCCCTAAGGGGGTTAAAAGTGTTAAAACGGTATTCAAGGTTTATATGGAGAGCAAGAAAATATAGTAAGATATTTCTAATGTCAGTCTTAGTCTGTATGTTAAAAGACAACAAAACTGATTTCAGAGTTTTTTTTTTAATTCATCCCCTATAGGCGTTAATGGGGCTTCAAAGTTTATATGGAGGGAAAAGTAATTTTTTAAGTAAGATTTTTTGATTTTGGTCTTAAAATAGAGAGAGCAGATTAGTAGATTTTTTTATTCATCACCTAAGAGAGTTAAAAGGTTTGAAGGTCGTATAGAGAGCAAGACCTTTTTTAAAGTAAGACTTTAAGTTAAGATTTGAACAGTTACCAGAAATGTAGGATAGGTTAGGTTAGAACTGCGATGCTCCCAGAATCGAATAGATTTAATCAACATTGGGTACTTATTATTATAACAGTAATGTAGCTTAGTAGACATATAAAAATATATTTTTCTTTAATACTGTATGAAAACGTCTGTTGATGATTCTTAAGATATTTATGTTTGTAAAAACGAAGTTTTCAATTTAGATTTATCAATTTAAACTAACGAACTCATCGCACTGTTACCTTTTACGTAGGTCTCATCCCTGAACGGATTTAGATGAAAATTCCCGTACAGATAATTTGAAACCCTTGGAAGGATATAGGATAGTTTTTGTATATCTTTAAGATGGTAGAAGTGAGCGATAAATAGCTTGCACCGAACATAATTTAATAGCAATATTTTTTCTAAGACCATAACAAGTTCCACGCGAACGAAGTCGCTGGCAACAGCTAGTTATTTATATAAATATTTAGTGACTAAGGATTAATTAGAAAAGGAGGATGAATCGTAAGAAAAGGAGGATCGATACATATTTGTGTGTACCAACCGTCCTTGGTCTCCCCTATCTAGCGCGAGCCTATCTAGACAGATTATGGCGAAGAACCCAAATCGAAAATTCACACATTCTTTGGTTTCATAATCAGATTTTATTTAACTTGTCGTTTTCGGAATGGCTCTAAATCAAAAATAAAATAAAATGTCGGAAACTAAAAGTATATTTTAATTTTATTACGATTAATGAACAAAAGCGCATACCAACATACCTATGCATAATTTTTTGCTCACGGCAACACTGATAGTCTGCGATTTAGTGCCGAGACAAACAATTAACATAAAAAAATATTGACCCTCTTACATATTGTAATAGTGTATACCTAGGGGCTATTAAGATTGGCACTCTTTCTTTTTATTTATGAGCAAGTCCACGAATCTGTGGACAGCGTTGCGTTTCCTGCGTCCCATTTTTATTCCGCCGCATTTATCGTCGCAACCAACCAAATATTCACAATTCACAACCAATTTGCAAATGATCGAGGTAAACAAGCATTAATAAGATTTAGAAGCTAGAACAACATAACGGCAACGTCGCACGTCGCGCTACGGCCCACGTGTTGGCATGTTGGCATTGGCACAGAGCGGCAACGGCGCAGCCGTAGCGCGCGGCTCGCATTTTAAAACGATATTATAACGTTATTATATATCGTTCTGTTATTCATTCTGTTACGGTATTTATATCGTTATGGAGAATATTCATTTTGTTATAACGTAATTTTCGAACACTAACGGAATATACCGTTATAATTCCGGTTCATTTTATAACGTTTTAAAGGCCTGGATAGGCTTGCTATCGTTTTCGGTAATTATTATGTTTTGTACTTATATCTGTATATGTATCTGTGCGATAAAGTTTAATTAAATAAATAGTTTACTACGAAATTGACAGTTAGCTACACACACTGTTAACAACATCGTCGATCATTTTGTTTTCTTTTCCAATGAAAATAGATCAAACCCAAAGCAGTATATATAGCCCCCACGAGATCTATATCTGCGAAATTTCCCATTTTTGCAGTTGCACTGACAGTGACACTGAGAAGCACGCCCGGTTGCCCGCGAGCGTGTGAACAGCTTGCTTGGCCCGCAGAAGTGCACGGGCTGCTTGCCGATCAGCATGCCAAGCAGCTTGCCAGGTTGCACGCCGTGCATGTGAACACACCATAACATGTTTTACCAATCAAAACAATGCCCTATTTGTTTGCCAAAACTGACGGATGACATGTTAGTTTAAAAACATCGAAAACACGGCGCAGCGGACCCGCCTTTGGCGGCTTTATTTATGATAGATGATTAAAGATAGTGAGAAGTCTTGTGAAGCGTTTCTCGTTCTAGCATCCATGCAAGTGCGGTGCTACGGCTATGCAGTGATACGGTTATAACGGTAAGGGTCTCCTTTTGATATACAAGAGAGAGATACGCGTTCGTTTGCAGTGCAGTCTATATATTCATAATACTCATTGCGCACTGTCCAAGCCTCTTATAGGGTATTTGACAACAGTCAGAGACTAATACAGACGCGCAGTATAAAGCAATACGATGTTTCATATAGTTGTCTCTGTCACTTCTTATGGTCAGCTGACTTGAGTTAGAGTGAGACGAATAGTATGGTATTTTGAGTCTATTGACGACTCGTCTCCATCTTTTGTTCACCAGTGTTAAAATAGTAAACAATTTCGCCGAGACGTCAACGTCGAGTTGACACTTATAGTGTTGTAATTATTTTAAAGTTTATACTCATCGACAATTTATCGGCGTGAATTTTATGTAGGCGAGAAGTTTGAGATACAGACACTGGAAATACAGATGTCAGTGGTGAGCTGGAGGTTTATTTTGCTACTTCCGTATACATTAACTTATGTATTGTTTATTTCAGTAGATAACCGAAACTACATAGATTATTATTATACTTAGTTGTTAAATTTCATTTCATTTTTATTCATAACAAAGAAATTGTGTAGAATATTACAGTAAACATAATAATAATACAATAAAAATCCTAATGTTAATGTCAGTACAATAAATTCAAATGTCGATACAATAAATCAATGTCAATACAATGTTTTCCTATTAAGTAATCTTATATAATCCAATGAACAATTCAGATATAACAATACAATTAACATATCATTCATCAGCTATAAACTCTGATACAGAGTAATACGACTTTTTCAGACTCAATTGGTAGCTTATTATAAAGAAACACAGCCTGACAGTATGCGGCGTGCTTCGTAACATTGAGCTTCGGGACCATGGTGTTTTTAATGTCTTTTCGTCTTGTGGACAACCGAATTTCTGTGTCAGTGGGCCTCTCATATTTGTGTAGATGTTTTACGAGGTCTGTCAAGAGTACTAGTATGTAAAGACACGGCACGGTAAGTAGATTGAGTTTGACAAAGTGCTCTCTGCAAGATTCCCTTTGGGGTATGCGGATAATGGTCCTGATAGCTCTTTTCTGGAGTCTGAAGGCTGCGTCAGTGTAGTAGTTATAACTACTTCCCCATAACTTGATACTATAACGCAGCTTAGCCTCTACAAGAGCGTGGTATACCATTTTTAATTGAGTGGTATGAATTTCGTCTCTCAGACAGCGAAGGGCATAACAAGAAGAACTTATGGTGTTACTTAATGTCTGTATCTCATACTTCCAGTTCAACAGTGCATCTATATGGACTCCTAAGAATTTAACAAGATCAGTTTGCGCAATTTTGCTTCATTTAACCCTATATCAAGAGCATCCGATTTGTTTGCTGTAGCGGAAAACAAGATGACACTGGTTTTTTTAGAATTGAGCTTTATATTATTTACCGTGAACCATTTATCAAAAGCCGCTAGAGCTGCGTTGGCTCTCTCGTTCAACTGTGTCATATTGTTAGCCGCCACTGCAGCATTCGTATCGTCCGCGAAAACGACTAACTTTGCATGTAATTGGGTGTTTTCAATGTATTTTATGAGATCATTCACGAACAGGACGAAGAATATTGGACCAAGTATCGAGCCTTGAGGGACTCCGCGACTTATTGTTATCGCCTTTGATTTAAATACTTGTTCAGTGTCGCCTTGTATAGCCTTCAGCTCAGTAAACTGTCGTCTGTTCGTTAAATATGATTCAAACATATTAAAAACAATGCCTCTAATACCATAGTGCTCAAGTTTTTTCAATAGAATATTGTGGTCTACGGTATCAAAGGCGGAACTAAGATCCAGGAAAATTCCAGCTACTTTCTGTTTGTCATTCAACCTTGTTACCACATCATGGATTAGAGTGTCAATGGCTTCACTCGTACCTATGCTTTTTTGATAGCCAAATTGCCTACTGTTTAATACATTATGAAGGTTGAGATGTCTTTGGAGCCTGGTTTTTATTCGTTTTTCAAATATTTTTGATGTCGTTGGTAACAAGGATATTGGTCGATAGTTTTTAGGATCGCTACGACTACCCTTCTTGAATACAGGCAACACTTTCGCTAAATACAACTAAATTACATTTTAATATTTATTTAAAGTCCGAATCAAGTAAGTAGCAGTCTACACCTCACGTAGGTAGTTGTCTCAGAAACAGGACGTAAGTAGGTAGTTAAGTTAAGGTACCTATGGTTTTTGTTTTTATTGTGGTAAATGCCGTAAATGACATTTTGTATACATGTATTGCATACATGTGTTAAAATGTATCTCAATACAAATGTATGGAGATACAATTTATTTACGACTGGTGCAGATGACGAATATATGAAAAGCAAATATCGATGTCGATATCTTGTAACAAATATATCTTTCGCTACACTAAATCTCGAGCGAGCGAGAGAGCGAATTACATCGTGCGAGCGAGAAAGCGGAGACAATGACGTATGAAGACATATAACATGGTTCTATCCCTTTCTTACTCGTCTTTCAGTACGTAAGTGAGAAGATCGGATGTATAGAAAACGTTCAATGTATTAGGGCCTATCTGCCTTTCTCTGTAATCTGTGACAACAGCGAAAATAATTTGTTTTTTCATTAGGAACAGATAAATATTACAAAAATACTCAGAAACTGTCAATCTTTCATTTAATTTTGCTATTTTAAGATTATAAATTTCATAAAAAATAAACAAATAAGGACGTTTGATTGTAAGTATTGTAACGTCACAAGCAACTAATCCCTACCAATCAGGCCTTTAAATAGCGCTATTTTCGTATAGCGCTATCATTTATAACGTTATTATTCCTAAAACCGCTATACTCAAAAACGATATTTGACGCGCTGTATACCGGTATCCATTATAACGTTATAAATCTAAACCATTAATATGAAACCGATACTTTTTTAACCGATATAATAATGTTATAACGTTATAGGCTACCCCTTTCTCGCATTCAGTATAGCCTACTCGTGCAATGTAAGCGATGTGATTACGTAACGTAGGTTGTTTGTTAGAGTGCACGACGTCATAGTAAAATAGAGAATTTTTCGATTTTCTCGGCTTGTCGGCGCAGGTTGTAGCCTGATACGAATATCCTGACTAATAATTTTCAAATCAGATTCTCTTTAGCTACTCTGTGCCTCATTAATCGGAAATGCATCATCCCATAAAAAACATGCCATGTAAAAAAGAGGTCAAGTCTCGAAACTCTTCCACCGTAAAAAGTTGTGAGATATTTCGTAGAGCCAAGTCTCAGGCACTCTTTTATCTTTATTTGCTTGCTAAATAAAATGTTGTGACTTGGCAATCACGCGATACTACATAGCTTTAGGTATGCAGAAATCCATTAATGCAGGAAAGTTGTGTGATTGCCAAGTTACAGAATTTTATTTAGCAAGCAAATAAAGATTAAAGAATGCCTAAGACTTGGCTCTACGAAATATCTCACAACTTTTTATGGTGGAAGAGTTTCGAGACTTGGCCTCTTTTTTACATGGAGTGTTTTTTATGGAATCTCACTTCTTTTTGTAGGTTAATGTGTTATCCATACATACAAACTATGAATGCAGGCCCATTCTTGCTTTTGAATTTTCCCATTCACTGCAAATGTAACTTTGTTTTCCTATATATTTGTATAGTATTACAAAGTAATGTATACAGTTGGTGTATCTAGAAAACTGGGTTGAAATAGCAATTTTTTATAGTTTTCCCTTTATGTGGCCATTAAACCCTAACTCTGTACCAAATTTCAGCTCTCTGAGTTTATGGGAAGTACTAGTTCTATTTTGATGATCATGAGTGAGTGAGTGTCATAAATGCGAAACTTTGCTTTCGCTTAACTTCGGAACTAAATGACCTACAGACTTGAAATTTTGGATTTTAAGTATGTGATTATAGCTTACTGGATGACGAAAATTTCTGCATTCTGGTCTTATCCAGAGGTTCTCAAATAGGGGCCTGAAAATGTGGCGAAATGGTTCCAGTAAAGGATGGTACGGCAGTGTTTGCTTCGCGCTCGACTTGGCGGGGGCACTGCCGTTCCCCCAGATATTAATGGCATTGTTATAACATGGTAAATTATATATAATTTAAATGCCTGCATCAAATGTTTCTGCTTAGCCCGTTGGTTGACTGGTAGAGAATGCCTTATGGCATTAAGTCCACCATATATACTTTTTTTTGTATTGTGTCACAAAGTTTAAATAAATTAAACCGGTCTCATGGCACCAGCACGCACATTACGGATGGATGGTCAGCTAAGATGCTTAAAATGAGGTGGAGAGAATGAGAAATTTGATTTATCTATATATGTAAAAGAAGACTTCCTGACTAATTCATCAACACACAGCCGAAACTACTGGGACTAAAAAGAAGGGACAAGATGGAATTTTTGGAAATCCCATCCCTAAGGGGGTTAAATAGGGGTGCAAAGTTTGTATGAGGGAAACTTTTTTTTTTAACTAGAGACTTGAAACTTTGTAGGAAGATTACTTATTAAGATGCATAAAAAGTTCTTGCAGCGTTTTAGAAAATTCCACTCCTAAGGGGGTTAAGTAGGGGACAGGGTTGCAATGTTTGTATGGGGGAAACATTATTTTTTGAACTAGAGACTTGAAACTTTGTAGAAAGATTACTTATTAGAATAGAAAAAAGAAATTTCTGTGTTTTAGAAAATTTCATCCCTAAGGCGGTTAAATGGAGGTGCTAAGTTTGTATGGAGGGAACTTTATTTTTTGAGCTAGAAACTTCAAACTTTGTAGAAAGATTACTAAATACAATACAAAAAAGGACTGTCAGCGTTTTAGAAAATTCCACCCCTAAGGGAGTTAAATAGGGGTGAAAGGTTTGTATGAGAAACACTTTTTTTGAGCTTGAGATTTGAAACGTTGTAGAAAGATTACTTATTAGAATAGAAAAACAGTTAGTACTTTTAACGTGTTAGAAAATTCCATCCCTAAGGGGGTTAAAAAGGTACTTATGCAAGATTAGGATGAGAAACATTTTTTTTGAGCTAGAGATGGGCAACTTTGTAGTACGATTACTTATTAGAAAAAAAAATCCTTTCATCGTCTTGGAAAAATACCAACCCCTAAGGGGGTTAAAAGTGTTAAAACGGTATTCAAGGTTTATATGGAGAGCAAGAAAATATAGTAAGATATTTCTAATGTCAGTCGTAGTCTGTATGTTAAAAGACAACAAAACTGATTTCAGAGTTTTTTTTTTTAATTCATCCCCTATAGGCGTTAATGGGGCTTCAAAGTTTATATGGAGGGAAAAGTAATTTATTAAGTAAGATTTTTTAATTTTGGTCTTAAAATAGAGAGAGCAGATTAGTAGATTTTTTTATTCATCACCTAAGAGTGTTTAAAGGGGATTCGAAGGCCGTATAGGGTCAAGACAATTTTAAAGTAAAACATTAGTGTAACTACAATTTTAGACGGTTTGTTTAAAACTAAAAAATACATTTCAATGTTTTTGAAATTCATCCCCCAAGAGGGTTTCTAGGGGGTTCAAAGTTTATACGAAGAGCAAGATATTTTTAAAATAATAGATTTATTACTTAGGTTATGGACCGTTTGTTTAATGATTAGAAAACGATTTCAGCGTTTTTTTTATTCATCCCCTAAGAGAGTTAAAAGGTTTGAAGGTTGTATAGAGAGCAAGACCTTTTTTAAAGTAAGACTTACAGATTTGAACAGTTACCAGAAATGTAGGATAGGTTAGGTTAGAACTGCGATGCTCCCAGAATCGAATAGATTTAATCAACAATGGGTACTTATTATTATAACAGTAATGTAGCTTAGTAGACATATTAAAATATATTTTTCTTTAATACTGTATGAAAACGTCTGTTGATGATTCTTAAGATATTTATGTTTGTAAAAACGATGTTTTCAATTAAGATTTATCAATTTAAACTAACGAACTCATCGCACTGTTACCTTTTACGTAGGTCTAATCCCTGAACGGATTTAGATGAACTTTCCCGTACAGATAATTTGAGACTTTTGGAAGGATATAGGATAGTTTTTGTATATCTTTAAGATGGTAGAAGTGTGTTTGGGACAGCGATAAATAGCTTGCACCGAACATAATTTAATAGCAATATTTTTTCTAAGACCATAACAAGTTCCACGCGAACGAAGTCGCTGGCAACAGCTAGTTATTTATATAAATATTTAGTGACTAAAGATTAATTAGAAAAGGAGGATGAATCGTAAGAAAAGGAGGATCGATACATATTTATGTGTACCAACCGTCCTTGGTCTCCCCTATCTATCGCGAGCCTATCTAGACAGATTATGGCGAAGAACTGAAATCAAAATTCACACATTCTTTGTTTCATAATCAGATTTTATTTAACTTGTCGTTTTCGGAATGGCTCTAAATCAAAAATAAAATAAAATGTCGGAAACTAAAAGTATATTTTAATTTTATTACGATTAATGAACAAAAGCACATACCAACATACCTATGCATAATTTTTTGCTCACGGCAACAGTCTGCGATTTAGTGCCGAGACAAACAATTAACATAAAAAAATATTGACCCTCTTACATATTGTAATAGTGTATACCTAGGGGCTATTAAGATTGGCACTCTTTCTTTTTATTTATGAGCACGTCCACGAATCTGTGGACTGCGTTGCGTTTCCTGCGTCCCATTTTTATTCCGCCATTTATCGTCTCAACCAACCAAATATTCACAATTCACAACCAATTTGCAAATGATCGAGGTAAACAAGCATTAATAAGATTTAGAAGCTAGAACAACATAACGGCAACGTCGCACGTCACGCTACGGCCCACGTGGTGGCATGTTGGCATTGGCACAGAGCGGCAACGGCGCAGCCGTAGCGCGCGGTTCGCATTTTAAAACGATATTATAACGTTATTATATATCGTTCTGTTATTCATTCTGTTACGGTATTTATATCGTTATGGAGAATATTGATTTTGTTATAACGTAATTTTTGAACACTAACGGAATATACCGTTATAATTCCGGTTCATTTTATAACGTTTTAAAGGCCTGCTACCAATTCGATTCTTTTAACGATTTGATTTTTGTCAAATACTGTATTTAACCCCATCAACTGTTAGCCGCAAGTCGTCAAGCAGTTAGCGCTAAAATGACTTGTTGTTATTGCTTGACGTGGTTAGCCGCCAGTCTGTGTTCAATTCAATCACTCTTTTTTACGCCACTGCTCGAAGATGTGGCAAAAGATGGTCAGAATATGTCTTAGTAGTCGGTAGTAATATTTTATTCTACCATTCTGTCGGCGTGATTGATTTATATAGCTATGCCGAATTACAGCTTTCTAGTAATATAGTAAGGGTCAATGAGCCAAGCCGCAGACAACACTACACATTCGCTTCTCGCATCTACACGGATGGTCAGCGGCGCTACCACGAACTTCGAAAGTCGAAGTTCGGGTATTTCCATCTCTATCGCACTCCCTTAATCGAGTGACAGGGATGCATGTATTACGAACTTCGACTGTCGAAGTTCGCGGTAGCGCCGCTGAGCTATAACCACGAACTTCGAAAGTCGAAGTTCGGGTATTTCCATCTCTATCGCACTTACAATACTCGAGTGACTGGAATGCATGTATACGAACTTCGAGTTTCGATTTTCGTGGTAGCGCCGCAGATAACTGTGTTGGCGATGGTACAGGGTCAACCTGCAAAAATAAAACCCCAGGATAACTTAACCTCCAGGTTTATATTTTGTGGAAACTAATATAATTACACAAGTTATTTTTAAATCTTTACATTATAAAATACAGTAAATTTAATACATGTTAATTATTAAATAATATTTACAAAGTCCATGTAACAACTTTACAGTTTATTAAATTAATAATAATTTAATAGATATGGTGTATGGACAGGCAACCATTAGCATTCATTCCGTTTAAATTTCTTGCTGGTTTCGTTGACCGCGTCGTCCAGTTTGTTTATCCGTCGTGTCTTCAGGAACGAGTTGGTGTCACTGTCACTCACAGTCTGTCTAAAGTGCACACTGGCTACATTTTGATTATTTACACCATGCTTTTTATCACCCATACTTTTATTATTCTTATTAACTAGTAACGTATTTTGAATGTCTTTCACTAAGTCACTACTACTAGTATGGAGCTTGATAGGAATCAGAATTTGATTTTCACTGTCACCCTTTTTTATAAACCCTGGTTTGAGCTGCAATCTATTTTCGCCATCGCCAGTGATTCTTATAGTCTTCCGGAGCAACCCGTCGCCAGCGTCTGAGAAGTTCTGTTTCAGTAGGATGTCGCCAGGCGATATTTGCTTGACGAAAGTGAGTGTTGTTCCCCCCTCCGAATCCTTTCCATCCGTCTTGATGATTTTGCTTGTGCTAGAATTTGCTTTATCCCCGTCAGATTCGTCTTGATGTTCTTCCGTTTCGACTAATTTACCTGTAATAATAATACTCATTGTACATCACTATCAAAACAGTTATTTGAGTACAACACTATCAATAAAGCATTCGTCCCGCTCGCACTTACATACTTGCTAGCAAGGGACGAATACTTTGTCCGATTTAATGAGATTGTGCACGATATTACGTGTGTGAAGAAACCATGTGTATGGTTGAGTTTTTATAAAACTGTCATTAGCGAGCCACGCCTCGCCCGAGGCATGCGGCCGAGCATACGCCCGGTGTAGAGACGGCTATTGGCATTGGAATCTTCTACCTGGGACGTTAGACTTCCTTTTTGAATGGACTTTAGTGCAATTCGGCCAACTGAAATATGTAATCTCAAGTATACAATTAAAAGACTGTATTTACCGTTTAACGTTGGGAATGCGATATCGGGCAAAGTTAAATGCGAATCTGGGTTAAATCGGTTCATGAGCGCCTTCAGTAATAGTGATATTTCTTCCCGTTTCCGCGTTACTTCTATCTCGTCAAACCAATTCGCCAGTTGTTTAATAGGCAGTGCGTAGTCTTTTACAGGATCCTGAAACCAATACAATTTTAATGAAACTATTACTATTGTATAATACAGTCGCCATCAGATATATCGGAGCGGCCAAAGTGCTCACAAATATCTGAACACGTCTCTAATGCCTTGACAATAGAGAGGTGATCAGATATTTGTGAACACCTTGGCCGCCCCGATATATCTGACGGCGACTGTACCTAAGTGTTATTGCATTGTTTCTCTTTGTAACTGCTTTGTTTGTGTGAGGTGTGCAATAACGAGTATTTCTCAAACATGCAAAATTAAAATTTAATTTTCGTGGCTGAACGACGTGCTGCTGTGCCACACATTGTGGAATGGAAATTTAAAAAACTAATTTTGTATGAAATGCCATTACGTATCTCTCGACTCGCTGCGCCCAGGCCTTTAAATAGCGCTATTTTCGTATAGCGCTATCATTTATAACGTTATTATTCCTAAAACCGCTATACTCGAAAACGATATTTGACGCGCTGTATAGCGATATCCATTATAACGTTATAAATCTAAACCATTAATATAAAACCGATACTTTTTTAACCGATATAATAATGTAATAACGTTATAGGCTACCCCTTTCTCGCATTCAGTATAGCCTACTCGTGCAATGTAAGCGATGTGATTACGTAACGTAGGTTGTTTGTTAGAGTGCACGACGTCATAGTAAAATAGAGAATTTTTCGATTTGCTCGGCTTGTCGGCGCAGGTTGTAGCCTGATACGGCTTGTCGGCGCAGGTTGTAGCCTGATACGAATATCCTGACTAATAATTTTCAAATCAGATTGTCTTTAGCTACTCTGTGCCTCATTAATCGGAAATGCATCATCCCATAAAAAACATGCCATGTAAAAAAGAGGTCAAGTCTCGAAACTCTTCCACCGTAAAAAGTTGTGAGATATTTCGTAGAGCCAAGTCTCAGGCATTCTTTTATCTTTATTTGCTTGCTAAATAAAATTTTGTGACTTGGCAATCACACAATACTACATAGCTTTAGGTATGCAGAAATCCATTAATGCAGGAAAGTGGTGTGATTGCCAAGTTACAGAATTTTATTTAGAAAGCAAATAAAGATTAAAGAATGCCTAAGAGTTGGCTCTACGAAATATCTCACAACTTTTTACGGTGGAAGAGTTTCGAAACTTGGCCTCTTTTTTACATGGAATGTTTTTGCTTGTTAAATAAAATTCTGCAACGTGGCAATCACACAACTTAACTGTATTTATACATTTTTGCATACTTACCTAAAATTATGTAGTATTGTGTGATTGCCAAGTCACAAAATTTTATTTAGCAATAAATAAATAAATGAATAAATATTAAGGGACAATCTTACACAAATCGACCTAGTCCCATAGTAAGCTCAGTAAGGCTTGTGTTATGGGTACTAGACGACGATATATACACGGTGAATTTGAGTAACCCGACAGATTTTAACCATAAATTCCTGATGATATTACGAGTAAATAATGTTATATGAACATAGGGCAAATACGGCAAAAAAAAAAAATATCTATTACCGATGCTACTCTCTTGTAAACAAATCTTTAGTTAAAGGAGTGAAAGAGAAAATTAAAAAAATAAATAAAAATAAAAAAAATAAAAAATTAAATACCTAAGCTCACTGATTTGTTAACAGACTGGCCGGAAATCAGCAGGTAGTAGTCTTGCGTATGAATGTGTCAGATCCATCTGGCTACGTCACGTCCTTAGGGTGTGTTATACTTGACAATTTTTTATGTGTATTTTTTTTTAATAATTAATATCTCGAAAACTAGGCCGTTTTAGACCATTAGTTATACTACTTTTTTTACTCCTATTAGGCTCTGGAAGCGATGGTTAAGATCTGTCGGGTTACTCAAATTCACCGTGTATAATAGATATAAATACTTAAATACATAGAAAACTTCCATGACTCAGAAACAAATATTCATGCTCATCACACAATTATTTGCCCTTACCGGGATTCGAACCCAGGACCTTCAGCTTCGTAGGCAGCGTCACTACCCACTAGGCTAACCGGTCGTCAAGCAAGCAAATAAAGATTAATAAGAATGCCTGAAACTTGGCTCTACGAAATATCTCACAACTTTTTACGGTGGAAGAGTTTCGAGACTTGGCCTCTTTTTTACATGGAGTGTTTTTTATGGAATCTCACTTCTTTTTGAAGGTTAATGTGTTATCCATACATACAAACTATGAATGCAGGCCCATTCTTGCTTTTGAATTTTCCCATTCACTGCAAATGTAACTTTGTAATCCTATATATTTGTATAGGATTACAAAGTAATGTATACAGTTGGTGTATCTAGAAAACTGGGTTGAAATAGCAATTTTTTATAGTTTTCCCTTTATGTGGCCATTAAACCCTAACTATGTACCAAATTTCAGCTCTCTGAGTTTATGGGAAGTACTAGTTCTATTTTGATGATCATGAGTGAGTGTCATAAATGCGAAACTTTGCTTTCGCTTAACTTCGGAACTAAATGACCTACAGACTTGAAATTTTGGATTTTAAGTATGTGATTATAGCTTACTGGATGACGAAAATTTCTGCATTCTGGTCTTATCCAGAGGTTCTCAAATAGGGGCCTGAAAATGTGGCGAAATGGTTCCAGTAAAGGATGGTACGGCAGTGTTTGCTTCGCGCTCGACTTGGCGGGGGCACTGCCGTGCCCCCAGATATTAATGGCATTGTTATAACATGGTAAATTATTAATAATTTAAATGCCTGCATCAAAAGTTTCTGCTTAGCCCGTTGGTTGACTGGTAGAGAATGCCTTATGGCATTAAGTCCACCATATATACTTTTTTTTGTATTGTGTCACAAAGTTTAAATAAATTAAACCGGTCTCATGGCACCAGCACGCACATTACGGATGGATGGTCAGCTAAGATGCTTAAATGAGGTGGAGAGAATGAGAAATTTGATTTATCTATATATGTAAAAGAAGACTTCCTGACTAATTGATCAACGCACAGCCGAAACTACTGGGACTAAAAAGAAGGGACAAGATGGAATTTTTGGAAATCCCATCCCTAAGGGGGTTAAATAGGGGTGCAAAGTTTGTATGAGGGAAACTTTTTTTTAACTAGAGACTTGAAACTTTGTAGGAAGATTACTTATTAAGATGCATAAAAAGTTCTTGCAGCGTTTTAGAAAATTCCACTCCTAAGGGGGTTAAGTAGGGGACAGGGGTGCAATGTTTGTATGGGGGAAACATTATTTTTTGAACTAGAGACTTGAAACTTTGTAGAAAGATTACTTATTAGAATAGAAAAAAGTACTTGCTGTGTTTTAGAAAATTTCATCCCTAAGGCGGTTAAATAGAGGTGCAAAGTTTGTATGGAGGGAACTTTATTTTTTGAGCTAGAAACTTCAAACTTTGTAGAAAGATTACTAAACACAATACAAAAGAGGACTTTCAGCGTTTAGAAAGTTCCACCCCTAAGGGGGTTAAATAGGGGTGAAAGGTTTGTATGAGAAACACTTTTTTTGAGCTTGAGATTTGAAACGTTGTAGAAAGATTACTTATTAGAATAGAAAAACAGTTAGTACTTTTAACGTGTTAGAAAATTCCATCCCTAAGGGGGTTAAAAAGGTACTTATGCAAGATTAGGATGAGAAACATTTTTTTTGAGCTAGAGATGGGCAACTTTGTGGTACGATTACTTATTAGAAAAAAAAATCCTTTCATCGTCTTGGAAAATACCACCCCTAAGGGGGTTAAAAGTGTTAAAACGGTATTCAAGGTTTATATGGAGAGCAAGAAAATATAGTAAGATATTTCTAATGTCAGTCTTAGTCTGTATGTTAAAAGACAACAAAACTGATTTCAGAGTTTTTTTTTTAATTCATCCCCTATAGGCGTTAATGGGGCTTCAAAGTTTATATGGAGGGAAAAGTAATTTTTTAAGTAAGATTTTTTAATTTTGGTCTTAAAATAGAGAGAGCAGATTAGTAGATTTTTTTATTCATCACCTAAGAGTGTTTAAAGGGGATTCGAAGGCCGTATAGGGTCAAGACAATTTTAAAGTAAAACATTAGTGTAACTACGATTTTAGACGGTTTGTTTAAAAATAAAAAATACATTTCAATGTTTTTGAAATTCATCCCCCAAGAGGGTTTCTAGGGGGTTCAAAGTTTATACGAAGAACAAGATATTTTTAAAATAATAGATTTATTACTTAGGTTATGGACCGTTTGTTTAATGATTAGAAAACGATTTCAGCGTTTTTTTTATTCATCCCCTAAGAGAGTTAAAAGGTTTGAAGGTCGTATAGAGAGCAAGACCTTTTTTAAAGTAAGACTTTAAGTTAAGATTTGAACAGTTACCAGAAATGTAGGATAGGTTAGGTTAGAACTGCGATGCTCCCAGAATCGAATAGATTTAATCAACATTGGGTACTTATTATTATAACAGTAATGTAGCTTAGTAGACATATAAAAATATATTTTTCTTTAATACTGTATGAAAACGTCTGTTGATGATTCTTAAGATATTTATGTTTGTAAAAACGAAGTTTTCAATTTAGATTTATCAATTTAAACTAACGAACTCATCGCACTGTTACCTTTTACGTAGGTCTCATCCCTGAACGGATTTAGATGAAAATTCCCGTACAGATAATTTGAAACCCTTGGAAGGATATAGGATAGTTTTTGTATATCTTTAAGATGGTAGAAGTGAGCGATAAATAGCTTGCACCGAACATAATTTAATAGCAATATTTTTTCTAAGACCATAACAAGTTCCACGCGAACGAAGTCGCTGGCAACAGCTAGTTATTTATATAAATATTTAGTGACTAAGGATTAATTAGAAAAGGAGGATGAATCGTAAGAAAAGGAGGATCGATACATATTTGTGTGTACCAACCGTCCTTGGTCTCCCCTATCTAGCGCGAGCCTATCTAGACAGATTATGGCGAAGAACCCAAATCGAAAATTCACACATTCTTTGGTTTCATAATCAGATTTTATTTAACTTGTCGTTTTCGGAATGGCTCTAAATCAAAAATAAAATAAAATGTCGGAAACTAAAAGTATATTTTAATTTTATTACGATTAATGAACAAAAGCGCATACCAACATACCTATGCATAATTTTTTGCTCACGGCAACACTGATAGTCTGCGATTTAGTGCCGAGACAAACAATTAACATAAAAAAATATTGACCCTCTTACATATTGTAATAGTGTATACCTAGGGGCTATTAAGATTGGCACTCTTTCTTTTTATTTATGAGCAAGTCCACGAATCTGTGGACAGCGTTGCGTTTCCTGCGTCCCATTTTTATTCCGCCGCATTTATCGTCGCAACCAACCAAATATTCACAATTCACAACCAATTTGCAAATGATCGAGGTAAACAAGCATTAATAAGATTTAGAAGCTAGAACAACATAACGGCAACGTCGCACGTCGCGCTACGGCCCACGTGTTGGCATGTTGGCATTGGCACAGAGCGGCAACGGCGCAGCCGTAGCGCGCGGCTCGCATTTTAAAACGATATTATAACGTTATTATATATCGTTCTGTTATTCATTCTGTTACGGTATTTATATCGTTATGGAGAATATTGATTTTGTTATAACGTAATTTTCGAACACTAACGGAATATACCGTTATAATTCCGGTTCATTTTATAACGTTTTAAAGGCCTGGCTGCGCCCGAAGGCGAAATGTGACACTTCGAAGCCCATTATGAAGAAACACAACGTCAACATTTCATTGCATGTTAGAGAAAAGAATATTAAAAATACAATACAATACAAATTATTGTACAATGGAAACCAAGAGTATAAAAATAAAAATGTGCGAGTTTATATCAAGATATTACATCGTATAGGTACCGTCACCAGCATCAATATCTACCTTAACAAAGCGGGTTAAAATATTTGACACATCCTTATTCCTTAGGGCCCTAAAAATAGAGTCGCGTCAGATATTTATGCGCGCTTTGTTGTTGTAGATATTAAGGCAGTGCATTGGAAATTATCGCGTGCTTTGAAACGCCATTCTGACTAAATTAAGAAACAATAAGGTCTGATTTTCAGATATATGATTCTTGACTATATGATTGTATATCTGATTTTATCGATACATGAAAATTTCCTCGATAGAAAAAAAATCCAAAGTTGGGTCTGTTTTCCCTTTTTTACTCAGCCTACTCAAACGATACATTATTTTACGACACAATCAAGTTAATACTGTAGTATTTTATCTCATCTAAAATCTCACTTGTTGAAATATAAATAAACCTTCACTAAGTTAGGCATTTATCGAAATTTGTCCAAAAAAGCCATTCCCGAAGAGTGTTACATCTCTTTTCCTCGTGCGTGGAAGGCACCAGCGTGTCTCTGTTTAGGGGGCGTGTTTGACTCAAATTAAGGCATCCCCTTAACACTGGAGACTTTACTGCAGGTCAAGTAAGTGTTCAAGATGTCTTTATCTCGGTCATCGTGCCTCTAACGTCCTAACCTCTTAACTTAAATTCAGATTGGTGAAATTAGTGTTCTGTTCTATTTTTTATTTTATTTTACTTTAATTCTTATTTAGTTTTACTTGGTTTTATTTTGTTTCTTTTCTGCTCATATGTAAATGTAAACATAAAATAACAATACATACTTATGATCTAGTTCGCATGCTTAAGCATATTGTTATGTATAATTTTAGTGTAGTTTTTAGGATAGTTCACGCTCGTTGTTACTTATAATCATGCTGTGCATACATGTTTTGGATGGCATTCCTAACTAGAACCCCTGATGTATCTTGTACTATCTATGTAATGAATGTTATCTGTTTTGTGTGCCTAATAAATAAATAAATAAATAGATTGCCAAATTACTAGAATTAGGAAATATTCTTACCTTGAAGAACTGTTCAACATATTGCAGTAAATATAGCCCACAATCAGTAAAATTGTTCTGCTGCGGTATTTTGGGACAGCTACCTTTTATATTGTCTTTATTAAACACTTTCGTCTCCAAGATCTGTAATGAAAATAAAAATAAGTATCCGTCATGACGATTAATTCACTCGGTCTGAAATGTTAAAAGAAAGAAAGAAAGAAAGATATATTTATTCACAAACACACAGGACACACATATTAAATAATAAAATAAACAAGAAAAGCACATAAAACATGAAAAAAAGTGTGTCTCTGCGGCAGTGAACCGGACACTGGCTCAGCATTATGCTGAGGTGTCAGACACCTACAGCGCAAGCGCGATGTTACAAGGTGAGCTCGCGGCTCCACCCGCGTGGGGTTCGGACTGTGTCAATTCCTTACACGACCCAGTTTCCTAGTTAGTAGAGACCCTGCCTACGAAGCGGGAGGTCCCGGGTTCGAACCCCGGTAAGGGGCATTTATTTTTGTGATGAACACGAATATTTGTTCCTGAGTCATGGATGTTTATTATGTATATAAGCATTTATTTATCTATATAAGATAAGTTTCTATATCGTCGCCTAGTACCCATTGTACAAGCTTTGCTTAGTTTGGGACTAGGTCAACTTGAAAAAAAAAAAAAACCCCTAGGGAGTAGATTTTAAAAAAAGCAGCCGATTTTCATCGACTTGAACACTTTCGCAACCGGACTAAAAATGGAACAATACACCAGAAATCGACAGAACTCGCTAGGCGTGTAGGTTTATAGGTCCTGCCCGCCTAGCATCGGCATCTGAGCAAACATTACCAGTGCCTACCAGGCGGGTCCTTGGTTGCGAACGTGTTAAGCTTTCTACATTCCGAATTTCGTCACATTTGGTTCAGTACTTTGGCTGTCAAAGGATATTAGACAGACAAAAACGTAGAGTTACTTTCGTATTCGTAATATTAGTATGGCTATGGGTGTCCATAAAATGTGCCTATGTAGCCTTAATCTTGGGATCGGGAAGTCTCAAAGCGGACCGAGGGCTCCTTTAGGGCATGGTAGAGGCATTGTAACCCCGTTCATTTTGCCGTAGCGGTTCGAGCCACACTTTGAGAGCCTAACCCATGATAAAGGTTACGCTCGCAAGAACAACGCTCTCTCTGGAGCATATCTCGGTGCGCAAACAGGGAACGAAATCCATTTACCGGTTAGAGAGCGCTCTCTCCGTGTACGCGGTGAATGACCGCTCGCTCGCTCGCAAGAGTACCCACGTAAAATAAATTCTCCTCTCACATTACATGTAATGTAATAGGTACGGCACGTATTTAACTATCGTTGCGTGTATGGGAAAAGATTCAAATACTTATCAAATATCTATTCAAAGCCACCGGCGCGGGCGGCGCGACAGCGGTCAATGATCCCGGATCGAAACACCGAGTAACCGGTTAGAGAGCGCTCAGAAATAACGCTCCCAAATCAAATAGTTCGAACGTAACCTAAACAGTTTAACCTAAATAAACCGGTAAATTTGTAACCGGGTTACAATCCCTGATGGTAGGATGATGATGGGTGTCCATAAAAGAGGTCTAATAAGAGTGTCGCTTACCTTGGCTTGATATTCGCAAGTGAGGTAGTCCCGTAACGTAGCTACTACTCTAGACCGGGAAGCTCCCGCGAGGGAATCGAATATCAGGATACAGGGCCTGCAAAACACATTGAAATGGTATAAGTTACAACAAAACCATACTGGAACAAACTAGAGATAACTGCAGCACATCTTATCGTAATCTGAGAAATAAACCAATTAACAAACAAAATGCAAATTGTCCACTGTACGGGTTATTGTACAGTCGAGGAATTTGAATGTTTAGCACTTTTGGACCTTAACGTCATTCAAATAGAGTTGACATGTGCCAAACCTTCATTTTCCTCGACCGTACGTACTTTACGAGACCTCGGTCGAGGTTCGATCTGACTCCTACATGTGAGGTGAAGGTGCGACGTGTTGATGGAATAATACAACGCGAAGTGGGTATAGATAAATTATCGGGAACATGGAATTGCATTTGTAGTGGTAGTACGAGAAAATAGAAAATTCAAATATAGAATGCCTGTAAACATACAATACTACTACATATGCAATTTCATGCTCTCGTTAATTTATCTATATAATATTAAGTCACGAACAAATACAAAAGGCGGACTTAATGCCATAAGGCACTCTCTACCAGTCAACCTTAAGGCCAAACAGAAAATAATCATATTTTAATCAATCAAGACGGGTTGCATGCATGTTCTGCCATGTGTTTGACGACCGCTTTAGCCTAGTTGGTAGTGAAGTGACCCTGCCTACGAAGCAAGAGCTCCTGGGTTTGAATCCCGGTAACAGCAAGGACAATATATATAAATTATTATTATTTATAGTATTTTTAATTTGTAGTCGAAATCGTTTGTTCAGCTTTACTTTTAATTTCATGGCAGATACTTCTGATTCTTAACATATTATGACAATGGTATATCTTTTATTGTATGTATACATGTTATTGTATTGTTTCTCTTTTTAACTGCTTTTTTTGTGTGAGGTGTGCAATAAAGAGTATTTGTATTGTATTGTATTGTATACTCGTACATGTATGTATGTACATTTATATCTTATTTAAGTATGTGTATTGTACATGGATAAGATGTGATCTTTCATCAACGCTGCGCCTTCCGGTACGTAGTCGCCACTCTCCAACGGCCATCGGTTCTACGTGCAATGTGAAAGTATTTGTATTGCATTGTTCTCAGTGGAACCATCACTTACTGCTTGATGGGTTCCGTTTTGCTCGGTGGCAGCACCTCGGCCTCCTTCTCTGCCGCGGCCGCAGCTGCAGCCTCGGCTTCCTCTTCATCAGAATCGCATTGCATATCTAAATCACTCTCCTGAAAAAAAAAACAATTACGTAATTTATTTAATCATATGGCTTATTTTCTCTTTAGTACCACCCAGGGGACACGTGCAGGGTTGTGGTAGGTAGCTCCTGCGGACGCGAGTAACAGTTGTACCCCCTTTGTCAAGTGAGTGGGTACTCGACTGTTAGAAGTTCTTAAGCCGCCCGAAGGCCTCTAACTCGGCTTAACGACTACTGTCATAGACAGCAGCCGGGATCAACTGATTAGCGTGCCTTCCAAAGCACGGAAGCTATTACGCAATTACAGCGTGTGATATACATTAGAACAAACATTTAAATACATTCACCGCCAAGAATCGCTACGCGCTACGCTCGTAGCCGATCCCGTGGTTTTCCTCGTATGTAGCGGAAAGCGACTACGGCGTAGGCGTCCGCTACGCAAGTTCCCGGCAGCGAAAGTAACGATTGCTTTAACACTGTGAACCGTTTTATCGAAAAAATATAACAATTACCTTTTGTAATGTAGAGTTTCTTTTTTAATTATCTAGAGCAGCAACGTACTGATTCATTTGACGTTTCAGAGGCAGAGCTAGTTTCAAATGTTACTGTCAGTTGTTAGCTTCGTTACCGGTACATTGGACCCGATTCTACAGTGGCCTCTAAACTTCCTAATTTTATTTAGGTGTCGCTAAAACACCTTGCTATTCTATAAGCAGCTGTCATAATCAAATGACAGCGCTAATTTGAATCTGACGTTTCTTATTTTAGGCGGTCTTAGCTGCCTAAATGCTATTCTAAATATTTCGTTTTTAATCTGCCGCCTAAATTATGTCTAAATATTAGACAATTTAGTTTTAGGCTAGTTAAGCCATGTGCACGTAGAATCGGGTCCATTACGTGCCGAATGAACTATACTGTACTTTCAGCCCTTAAAATATATGTTCCTATGTGCAACGACACATACAGTGTGTGACTTACCACACTGTATCTGTCTCTGCACAGCCTGCAGAATGTCCTGCCCTCGTGGTACAAGTGGGTGAATCAGCATTTACTGCTACTACCTACTATCTAATAGCGTCGTTATTATATTGCCTCTTGACTCAAACATCATCATATCAGTCGAAAGACGTCCACTGCTGGACATAGGCCTCCCCCAAAGAGTGCCAAAGTGACCGGTCCTGCGCCAACCGCATCCAGCGGACTCCAGCAACCTTTACCAGGTCATCAGTCTACCTTGTGGGGGGTGACTCTTGACTCAAACATAGGAACTAAGATAGTTATCATTTTGGATTGTCCGTTATGTGCAGTGATCGGTTTTTTGGATTCGACATGGGGTGAACGACCTCAATCATTATGTTAGTATGGATATGCCCCGGGAATCCGGGCTTTATGTTGTTAGAAAAGGCAAAAAAATACAATGTGTTTATTTTATTACACTTTAAAACATCTAAGTAGCTGATAGACGAGTACTTACTCTCCGTTCTTTTGTCTAAATCGAACAAATGAGCACAAGTGTTTACACTGACAGCTCTTTGCTGCCTCCAAATCGGCACATTTTGTACCGTTTGGATAAAAGTTCAGCGAGTAAGTACGCGTGTCTATCAGCTAATATATGGTTACTACGGGCCACTTTTAACGTGTTTTTTAACAACATTTTTACTCGTACATCCGATGGTTACTTCACATTTTGAACAATAGATTGATTGCTTAGTCGACTCATATATCAAGTCAACGTGGGGCTCGACCCAACTTAGAATAGTTTCATCCTTAGGGAAAGAATTAGGTTTTCGCGGCATGTCAACTAGTATGTAACACTGCCTTACGGTCTAGTACTCCCCGAGAATATTCCAATCATACGCGAATCAAAAGTTCAATTAGAGTAAGCCACAGTTGTCGTAAAAAAATAATCTCAGAAACAAGTCGATGAAATGAAAATTGAACCATAATAATTTATTGGATCGCCGTTGAGCTATAAGATCTATGTATTTGCACTTATACGATAACCTGTGACTCAATATTATAGTATAAATAAATTATACAGCTAATACCTATTTATTTATGCAATCCTTAGAAGCAAATAATTAGAACTGAAATCCAGAGAAAATAATGAAATGTCAATGTCAAGATTTTGACGTATTTTTTCCATCATGACAGATATATAAGCTATTACTTTGTGGAGGTTTTAATATATTTTGCTTAAAATAAAGTATTAGGAAAAGAATAAAAGTTTTTTTCTCAACTGGTTGCCATGTAAGAGTAAAAAATTCCTTAGAGATAATTTAAATTGTTTAATTTGTGTACGGTTTGTTCGGTATCGCGGGAAACTGTCGTATCTATATTAACTTTTCTACTTGATATCCCGCGAGGGAGAATCCAAATAACCGATCACTGGTTATGTGGTACGTGAACAAGCCATCTCACTCTATGATTGTCTATTACAAAAAAATTACAGCTAACGTCATCACTTTGGCAGTGGACTTGCACCTTTACCTACTATTATTAATTATTGTGTGCATTTACTTTATATCTGAGTTTGTGCGCTTAAGCTATTTTGTACCTCGAGTAATGTATATGAGTGTATATTTATAACATGACCAAATCTGTAGCTCGCGTCCGCAGGATTTACCTACCACCACCCTGCACCGGGCTCCTTTAGGGGCACTACCGGGAATAACGCTAGGAGGATGATAAACCCTGCACGTGCCCCCTGGGTGGTGCTAAATGAGCGACAACACTTTCGGCGAAATAGACGCTCCTATAAAAATATCACGTTGATATTCGCCTATTTTACAGATCGCCATACAATGAAATAAATAATAACCAAGCCTAGCGTATTCGTGATAGTACCTCCGCTTCAGCCTCGTCCCGCTCGCTGAGATTATCCGAGTCGCAACTTAATGTAAGCTGCTCCTGTTTGGTCAGCGGAGTTATTGTTGTATTTCCTATCTGCATCGACGACCTTCGTTCTGAAAAACAAAAATAAATGTTTGATGCATTTTCAAATCGTTTAACAAAAGGTATTGAAGCTCATGAATAGATCTTTATTTTATTTTGACTAAAGATTTAAATAAACGTGTTGAACCCTCGACAAAATAATAGTACATTACTACAGAGGCCGGGAAGTAAGGGGTTGCCGGCCGAGTACATATATACGGCCAAGGGTAGCGAGGTCGGATAGTTATGAGGCTGCTTTTCTCAAACATGCAATGAAATAAATTAAAAAACTCCAAAAATCAAACTTTCATTATCATGGCTGAACGCCGTGATTCTGTGCCACAAATTGTGGAATAGAAATTTAAAAAGACCATCTTGCAGGCCCAGCCCTCCAATTTTGTATGAAATGCCATTACGGATCTCTCGTCTCGCTCCGCCCGAAACGTGACACTTCGAAGCCCATTATGAAGAACACCAAACGTCAATATTTGTTTGAAAAAAAAATATATATATTGGGGCAAGCCTTGGCTGCGATGTATGCTCAAGAGCAAAAGAAAATCGTGTCGTGACCAAAAAAAGGGTGCATTTAAAGATACATCGCCAGGTCAAGGGTAACACAAAAATCGCATAGCTTAATTTTGAGGAAGGATGGAAAAAACCACAGGGCTTTTTTTAGGAGTCAGTAATTCTAAAATTCAATTACCTCTTTTTCTAATCTCTTGTGGTGTTACAGTCCTATTGTCTATCATGCTCCGACATCCGTCCAAGGTGGGGTAGCAGATTATAGCGACGAACCAGTGACAGTTCTCGTTAATAGGAACAACAATAAAGTCTTTGTGAAATATATTCACGTTTTTCGTCCACGTTTTGACCCTGGCATGTCTCTTCTGCGCCGGCGTTAAGGTGTTATCCCACTCGAGGGGATTCGAACTTCTATTTACCTTACTCGGTTTTGTGGTTAGTCTTTTGTAGAAGAAAGTACTAAATATATGAGTCTTTTCTCTCTGACTGTGGGTAAGGACATCATGAAGTAAATATTTTAAATAAAAATCTATAATAACATCATTCAAGAATTGGTCTTGAGCTAGGCACATGTAGTCTTCTGTATTAATAGGAATTCCACCTTTTCCTGGTGGATAAATTAATATCTGTCTTATTTCTGTAGGGCCAGAGCTGAAAAAAAAAACACATTCATATATTTATCCTGTTTAGCTATGAGAGCTACTAAAAAGATAGAGGTTTCTAAATAAATATGTAAGTTATGTAACACTGTCCTCACTAATTTTCACGGTTATTGCATTAAACATCCTGTTGTTCCAAGGATCGGACAAACGCCCGTCATTTTCGAAACATAACCCTGTTCCGTACAGCAGAGACTTCCTTAGGTATATTTGTTAATAAAAAATATGATTAGGTATTTTATTATACAATAATTGACATGTATTCAACGACAATTTTATTTAAGATTGACATTCCGGTGGCTGTTCGAGAAAATAACACTTTCGCCAATAAAAATGAATAACCAAAATTTTCACTTGTGAGTCTATAACGACGTCAATTTAGGATCCATTTATGAGTTGAAAAAGTTTGTTCATTGGGGCGGGGCGTATCTAATCGACCTAATCGTTGACCAATGTCAACTGTTCTTCCAATATGCTTGTGGCTCGGCGTTCATTTTCATCTGAATTTCTTTTACAGTTACATAATCAAGATTTCTATTTAAAATTGCTAGAAATTTAGATGTAAGTCTAGATCTAAGATTCCCAGGTATATTTTGTAAAACATTATGTATGTCCTTTAAGATTTTCAGTGATTCCTTTATCTCTAACTTTGTGCTTCGTAGTTCAAGATTTTTTTGAAATCGTTTTTTAATAAAATTATATTCTTAATCAACCGAATTGATGAAGATTCGTTTTTTAATCCATTTAAACTGTACTAGTTCGAAGTGTTCTGCATAGTAACAAGTGGCTTCGATTTTGTGTAAATGTGTTAATATATAAATAACATAAAATAGAACATCGTAACATCATAAGGGTCATCAAGGAAGTCTCTGCTGTACGGAACAGGGTTATTCCTTGAGAATGACGGGCGTTTGTCCGATCCTTAATTGTTACCTGTCATAGGAATGTCTATAAACCCCATAAATAAAAATAAAGTAAAACATCACCAACACACGACGGTCACGGTTGGACGACCGGTTAGTCTAGTGGGTAGTGACGCTGCCTACGAAGCTAAAGGTCCTGGGCTCGAATCCCGGTAAGGGCAAATATTTATTTGATGAGGACGAATGTTTGTTTCTGAGTCTTGGATTTTTTCTTTGTATTTTTTTTATTTATTTATTATAGTACCTAATAAGTATATCGTCTCCTAGCACCCATAACACAAGCCTTATTGAGCTTACTAATGGGACTGGGTCGATTTATGTAAGATTGTCCCCTTATATTTATTTATTTATTTACCAACACAACAAAACAGCTAAAAAGAGCCTCGCTAGACAACACTTTCGATTTAAAAAAAGAACCGGGTGGCACTCCGGGAGTGCCGGCAGAAGTGAAAACAGTTTTTAGATCAGGTCACGTGTCCGTCTTAAGAATGTTCAATCTGTCGAATCTTGCGGTCACGTGACATCATACGGTCACGTGACCTGTGGCGAGTTTAAAAATTTTTCCCCATCACAAAAAGTGCACAGCGCCGCTAAAGAAGTTTTCACTTCAAAGTCATGCATGAGTACCGAACCCATACTAAAATGCCACAGATAGATATGTTAAAACTTAGAACTATGGATACAGTAAAACTGCCATTGAATTATTATAACGATTCGATTTATAAAGATCAGAAATGTTATGATGTTTTGCTTACCCCTTGGCACCACTTGCGCTGGAAGCACTCGACGACCTAGTGGTCATCTTTGTAACGCTGTTGCATTCTTTTGTACATGTTCTGACCAGAATTTCGTTAGCCTCTCGACCATTAAGCTCATCCATCTTTTGACCGAACAGTATTTTAAATGCCATCTTTGCCTCGTCTGTTATACAATCTGGTAACAGTGTTATTCTTTTGTGCGGATCAACTTTCGACATTGGGTTATAAAATGGACCTGAGGAAAAGTATAATATATTATTTGATAATAATAATAAAATTAAAAATAAATAAAGCGATAAATAAGACATTATTGCTTCAGTGAAATAGGGTATTTGACAACAGTGAAAATAAATTGATTTTTCATTAGCAACAGATGAAAATTACGAAAAGACTCGGAAAGTATCAATATTTCATTTATGTTTGATATTGTAAGAATTTTAAATTAATAAAAACTAACAATAAGGACGTTATTTGACTGTGACGTCACATGCAAGTAATCCCTACAAATTTCATACTAACGTAGCGTTTTTGACGTTTCATAAAAATAAGCTGATTTGATTTTAGTCAAATACCGTATTAGTTCTTATCGAAATGTTTAGAACTGACAAAAGATTTATGTGCTGCACAAAGGAAGTCATTAAAAAACTGTAAATTAAGATGATAATTAGATAACTACTCTTATTAAACACTTACCTTGGTCATCCACCATGTCGAGAGCTTTTCTTATATAAATCCCACACTTGTTCATTGTATATAAAAATATGACAGGCACCCCTTTAGAGAAATGTGCTAGTACTCTGACCACCTCCTTATGCTGTATCTGGAGCGCCACATCGCGAGTTTCGTCCTTAAGAGATGGCGCAACTATTTTGACTCCTTTTGTCGAGATTGTGACCTATAGAAGACATATAAGGTTTCAATATTATAATATCTGGGGCCACGATACGAGGGCTGCCTTTTAAGTTCTGTCGTTTGCAAACCTCCCGTGATTGCATAAAAAAGAACTAGTGTCACGTTAAAATATTTGAATTTAGAATTCGAAAACAAAAGAATGACTCGAAATCGGCCCAACCGTTTTAGTACAGCGTTCGTTCAAAGTTGACAAGTCAGTTGTGAAAATGGAAATTTCGAAGGAAAATTTACGTGCGATAATTTTTTACAACTTCAAAAGGGGCTTAACGCGACTTCAGTGCTTCGAAGAGTTGACTGCGGTTTTCAATGATAAAGCACCATGCCTTCGGACTGTGGAACGCTGGTATTTAGAATTTCAACGTGGTTGCTCTAGTCTTGGTGATAGACATCGTGAAGGTCGACCAAAAACAGCCGTAACCCAGGAGAACATTGATGCTGTACGGCAACTGATCATCGAAGATCGCCATGCGACATACCGTGAGATAGAAGCTTCCTTAAGTATTTCAGGGACCAGTGTTCACAGTATTTTGCATGATCACTTAGGCGTAAAAAAGTTGATCTCACGCTGGATACCACATTTACTCAGTGAAGACCAAAAAACGGCTCGCGTTCGATGGTGTCGCAAAACTCTGCGGCAATTCAACCGAGGAAACTCGAAACATGTTTACGACATTATCAGTGGTGACGAATCTTGGATATATGCCTACGATCCCGATTCTAAACAGCAGTCGACTGTTTGGGTGTTCCAAGATGAGCCAAAACCGACCAAAGTAATACGCTCACGGAGCACTTCGAAAAAAATGGTCGCCACGTTTGTGGCGAAAAGTGGCCACTTTGCCACTATCGTGCTCGAGGATCGTAAAACGGTTAATGCTGACTGGTATACCACTGTCTGTTTACCAGAAGTCATCGGCGAGTTTCGAAAAAATAACCCAAGACGTCGTATAAGACTGCACCACGATAATGCGAGCTCGCACACCGCCCGGCAAACTATTGCGTTTTTAAAAGAGCAAAACGTCGAAATTCTGGAACACCCGCCGTATAGTCCAGACTTAAGCCCTAACGATTTTTTTACTTTTCCAAAAATCAAGCAACGACTTCGTGGTCAACGGTACCAGACGCCTGAAGACGCGGTTGAGGCATACAAAACGGCCATTTTGGAGACCCCGACTTCGGACTGGAATAAGTGTTTCGAAAACTGGTTCGATCGAATGAAAAAGTGTATTACATATCACGGTGATTACTTTGAAAAACAATAAATACCATTTAACACTTAAATTGTCTTTAGTTTTTCCAAACGACACAACTTAAAAGGCAGCCCTCGTAACCCCCGCAAAGTCGAGCAAAACAGGGGCACGGCCGTAACATCCTTTTCTCGAAGCAGTCCAGGCCATTTTCGACCTCCCCATGACTTTGTTGCGGATAAAATTAGAAGCCAGAATTTTCAGTAACCAAGCAGGCATTGTATTAACACGGTATATTTCAAATTTCATTCAATTTGAACCAGTAGTTTAAGAATGATAACTAGTCAATGTTTCTTAATTTTGTCACTCACTGACTGACCGATTATCAAACTCTAAGGCACTTCTAGCAGACATAGAAACTTAAAGTTTAGGATACATTTAGTGTTTAGTATATAAATCAAGGAAAAACTGAAATATTTTGTAATTTCGGTCCAGTTTTCTAGATACACAAACTGCATAAAATTTGTAATCCCATATAAACATACAAAAAAAAGAAATGGAGTACAATTTTAACAACATGGTACCCAAGAGGATGTAAACGGAAGAGAGGCAGACAATTTAAAAGATGGGAGGACGAAATTATAGAAATGGCCGGCAAGACATGGACCAGAGTGGTCGCAGACAGGGAGAAATGGAGAAGACTGGGGGAGGCCTTTGCCAGTAGTCACACAGAAATGTAAAATTTTACGGTTACTGTAGTTATAAGTATTTTTTGTTGTAATTTTCTGATAAAAGGCTATAAATAAAATAAAAAAAAATAAAAAATATACATATATAAGATTAAAAGTTACATTTGCAGTGAATGGGACAAAAAATTAAAAAGCAAGAATGATGACGGTATTGTAATCACCTAATCCATAGCTAAAGTTATTTTTAGTGGCCTGCTATATACAGGGTGTTAACGGGGTCATGATCCGGAATGACAAAAAGCGAATAAGATGATCATACTGAACAACCTTTCCCATGGGATCAACCACGAAATCGCAAAAAAAAACCAGGTATTCCATACATAACTCTCAATTAAATCGCAGTTAACTCACAGTTAACTCTTAATTGGCTCTTTTTTTTGCGATTTCGTGGTTGGTCCCATGGGAAAGGTTGTTCAGTATGATCTTTTTGTCATTCCGGATCATGACCCCGTTAACACCCTGTATAAAGAGATTGAGAATTTAGTAAAAAACTGTGAGACTTGTGCAGAAAACAGGAATATGCCTTCACAGGTAAGCCATAAGTGGATGGTAAGCATGGCGTGGTCCAGGTTATACGTAGATTATGTGGGACCATTTCAAGGACAAACGTTCCTCATATTAATAGACGCCTATTCAAAATGGCCAGAGGTCAAAATTTTTCACTGTGGCACATGCCGCAGTCACGTTGAGTCAGCGCCTATTTTACACCACAAACACCTTGACTAAGTTTTACTTTTCTGAATGCCTTACGTTATAAAATTGTTTGAATGATTTTTTTAATGTTTGTACCGCTATACACTTGTTTGTTGTGGCTGAATAAAGTTATTATCTATCTATCCATCCTAAGGGGGTCGCGCCGTGAACAACACTGAACTACATAACCTGACTTGCAAAATTTTCTGTGCAACTACTAAGTTTAGAAATGAGAGAAAACTGAAATTAACCTTTATATGCCTGATAAAATATTCAAAGTAAAAATTATTCAACCAAATTTTGACAGCAATAATTGTGGTCTTAAAACCTGTGGGCAAATTTTAACAAACATTTAATTTGTAGTCAGCTTCTGCAAATTCTTCTTTTTCGTCTTCGAGCTATGATAGCGTTTTATTTGTTAAATTCATTTTAAAACATTGCTCTAAGATGCTTTATTCAAGAATTCTACAAACTTACACCAACAAACCCGGAAGTAATTATATAGGTTCAAAAGAAGCATTTATTGGATTTCTTATATAATTAGTCTTTCTTATATGATTTGTCAGATCAAACATAAATTGACACAAAATAAAAACATTAAAACATTTATTGATATTTTTTCCGACTTTTCAGGAGCTATCTAACTTATTTTTTTGTTTGATGTCCAATGTATAGTTGGATTTAATTTTCAGATAATTACTTAAATGATAAAAGTTATGTCTGTTACACAGAAAAAATCTGCTATTATAAATTATTTGCAAATATGTAATTTTTATACTTGTTGTCAATACAAAGAATCAGTCTACATAACAAAGTAAAGAACTAAAATGATTCATACCTTTTCTTTCGGTGTGTATTTGTATGAGCCGATTCTGATAGTGCGACAAGTGAGAGTCGCAACCAGATCTTGCATGGAGCTGTGGCTGAGTGCATCACTGCTGCCTTCTGAAATGATAAGTTGGTTAGCCTCTTCTTAACACGTTCACAACCAAGAACCCGCCTTGTCACTAGTGGGGTGGGGGTGGGTTGGGGGGGGGGGGTTACTAGTAATGTTTGCTCAGATGCTCAGCCCGCTAGGCAGGCAGTAGTATAAACCTACACGCCTAGCGAGTCCTGTGGGTTCCTGGAGTATTGTTCCATTTTTAGTCCGGTTGCGAAAGTGTTAATACATGCAAATAGGGGGCTGATGCCATTAATATTTTCATACAAACTAAATTTTATCAATAATTATCTTTGATCATCTGTAACAATACAGATCCTTCTTACAGTAGAAAATCTTTCTTTTTTCATTCTTATTTTATTTTCACGGGTTTGTTCATTTTTTAATGTAAGTTTGGAAATCCAGAGAACATTTAATCTCCTTCGGGTGTCTTGAAATTTTGAACATGAAAGCCCCTAATCACTGCAAAGTGCAAATGGTTGCAACCATCAATCCAGCAAATCAGTTGAACTCAGCGCAGCATGCAAGTCGATCTATGCTTATGCCATGTCTCAAAAGCCAATACAAGTAAGAGAACAAGATTAAGTTTGTAGGAAGTGTATTTTTGTTCCTCAATCAAAATCTATAACTGGAACTCTGTGCGAAGCCTTTCAAGAACTCTCTTCTGGCTAAATCTTGAGATATGTCATGTAAATCAAAGATGACACACAATCATCAGCATAGAAAAATACTTGAAAAATAATAACATTGATTTTTAAGTCCACTGAATTAAGTATAACTATTATGGCACTAAATAGGGGTGCTATCTTAGTATATCTCGGTATTAGGTGGCGAAGCTTTACGTTTACGTTTAACGTTTTTTTGTCATACACCAACGGGGGAGGTAGATATTAATAAATACTTAAATCTCTTGTAGTTATTGACACATTTGATTTATACAAATTGCACCTCCTCATCCAATTCACAAATTACTTCTGTTTTAATCCGGTACATTTACCAAAAAAACATTAAAAGAGCATGGTGATTTAACAGAGTAAGGCATTAACGAATCATGTGTATAATGTTTACGTATGTCTATGTTAAGGTTACGAGGTTTTCATTATTTTGGGATAATTATTATTCCAGGACAATTAAGTTATGTTGAACACTGGTTTAGCTTATAAATTGTATTAGCGCGTGAAATATTCGTTCATTTGGCAATGTGGACATATTTAACTAGATATTAAAGCGTACACACTTTGCGGCGTAACACACCAACGTGCTTCCTCGGCTAAGCAAAACTTATAACCAAGAAACAATGGTTACCTCTATTCAGCATTAAATTTCTTGTATGCATTTTGATGCTTTTAAATCTTTAAATCAATGTTAATTTCTATAATATCCGTGCCATAAATTCATGACGTGCTCGCGAAATAACTATACTATGATGACTTTGACGTTTCTGTCGTAGGCCGCGTTGTAGTGACGCGCGGCACCGCGCGCATTGTTATTTTTCTAGCGGGCAACACCAGTATAGAGTTGGGACATTGCCATATAAAAAACCGGTAAAGAAGATATAAAATCAATTTGAATTTGTTTGTGGTTAATCAAATATCAATCTTTAAGAAATGGCGGGAAGGTGCAGAAAGGCATTAGCTGTTATTATTATTACAACGCTATTCTGGCATTTGGGTATTAATTGTCGTGAATTTAGCATCCAGTAATAATATTTAGGCAAATCAGTCGACTCGCGTCAGCGCATATACTTATTATACTCTGCGCCAGCGTAAACCTGTCAAAAATGGCTGACGAAAAACAAACGCTGATTACAGGTTATTGAACATTATCGGGACATGCCCTGTTTTTGGGTGGAACAAGTGTCAAAATTATATGAATAAAAAAATCTTAATCTATTCCTTAATATTTAAAATAAAAATAATAGTTTATTTGCTAAGAATACAGTTTACAATGGAAGTACATATTGATTGGTCTCATGTATTCAGCCTGTCCATAGGCTTGCAAATATTGAACACATTACAAGCAATTCGAATTATTATTAACCCTTTACCAGGCAAAGGGTGATATGTCTCCCACATAGTATTTCGTTTACCATAGGGTTTCAGCTCCAAATCTTCTACAAATTATTATATCAACCCCTGAAAATATTATTACATAATCATCATTCACAAGACACAGCTAACTCCAATAATGTATCTTTGGCTGCCGTTTGAATTCACGTGACCAGTCATTTCAATGATTTGTGACAAAATCCGAACAATACTTAATTTCAGTGAAATAGAAGGTCGGACAATTTTTTCATATTTTGTAGATTTTGAGTGTTGTAAGCTAATGTTATACTTTCCTAAATATTCGTGCATTTTTGTTATATGACCAGAATTTGTATGCGGGATGACACTATCCGATTGCCTTGTTAGAGTTTGTCTATGTGGGAACTATACCTACGAGGGGCGTCTGAAAAGTTCTAAGCCTAAGATAGAAAAAAACAATTTACAAAAATGAACTCGTGTTTATTTTTCAATATAGTCTCCTCCTAAATCAATGCATTTTTTACATTTTTTATACAGTGCTTTTAGGCCATTAAAAAAATAATCTTTATTTTGCCCTTCAAAATGCTCCTGTACAGCCGCCTTCATCTCTTCGTCACTTCTAAATCGCTTTCCCCTCAACTCTTTCTTCAAATTATTGAATAGAAAATAATCGCTTGGGGCTAGATCTGGGCTGTAGGGTGGGTGGTCAATTTCCTCAAAACCAACTTCCTTCAGAGCACGCTTCGCAACATTAGCGGTGTGAACGGGTGCGTTGTCTTGCAAAAACAAAATGCCTTTCCTTAGTTTACCCCGCCTTTTCTCAACTATGGCTTGTCGCACCTGTCTTATTAGATTTGCATAATAAGTTCCGTTTATCGTAGAGCCTTTTTCTAAATAATCGATTAAAAGAATGCCATCACAGTCCCAAAATACCGTAGCCATTAACTTAGAGGCCGACTTTTGCACTTTAAATTTCTTCGGCGGCCTTTCACCCTTTTCAATCCACTGCATCGACTCAGACTTACACTCCGGATCATACTGTCTGATCCATGTTTCATCAACAGTTACTATTCGGGAACAAACTTCATCTAAATCATCTTCGCACAATTCTAAAAACGCCCGAGAAGTTTCCACACGACGTACTTTATCGAAGGCCGTTAGCATTTTCGGTACCCAACGAGCACTGACTTTACTCATGTACAAATGTTCATGTAAAATTTCTCCGACTCCTTCTTTACTAATACCTAAGACCTCAGCTATTTGCCAAACCTTCATTCTTCTATCTTCTAATACCAGCTTTTTGACTTTTGCTACGTTTTCTTCGGTCACTACCGATATTGGCCGCCCTGAGCGGGGGTCGTCTTCGATCGATTCCCGTCCGAGTTTAAATAAGCGACTCCACTTTTTGACTGTGGCATAAGAAGGCCCAGAATCACCGTAAATAATAGCCATTTCCTCAAAAATACACTGCGGTGATTTGTCACTTTTTGTAAGGAATTTAATTACAGCACGGTGCTCAATTTTCGTAATATTCGTTGGTAATTCACACATGATGTACTTTTCCGTTGAATATCTCGAAACAGAATAATAAAAACATGACATGTTATTTTTTAATAATTGGTTTTTAAATGGCCTTTCTAGTGGCCAGTATCATAAACGCATATATAACCTCGAAATACCTTAGGCTTAGAACTTTTCAGACGCCCCTCGTACTGCACATAACCCGGTAAACTATGGTAAACGAAATACTATGTGGGAGACATCTATCACCCTTTGCCTGATCAAGAATATAATGACACTAAATTGAATATGCCAGTTCATTACCTTGACAGGCAATGGGACCACCGTAGCGCTTATTTTTTTCTGGTTTACAGAAACATATCCGACTTTTGTAAATACATTTTGTACAAGCGAAGTCCAACCGTCTGTGTTATTATCACGCGTTTGAGGGTAGCTGCTAAACGCCTGCGCAGCGCTCTGGGAGTTTGAACTTGCACTCTCATCGGTCGTTGGTTTATTATATTCAATCGCCACCGGCTGAGATGCGCGACTCATAATAGGCGAGACCGAGTCTTGTGTTGTCACCTCTTTAATGTTGCCGTTGCCTACCTAGTACCTATTGAGCTTACTGGTCGACTTAGCACCGGCATACTTAGCGATATTTGCATCTCAGAAGCCATAGATGTGTTCTTTACACCCGACTCAATATTGGAGTGTGAGAGGCCGAATGGCCCACTGTCATTCTGTATCCAGGCCCCCCGTCTGGTGTTCACTTCGCTGAAAGGTGCTTGAGGCAGTGACGCATACTTCATATTATGAACATCCAATCGCAGCTCCTCAACTGATTAGTTGTTGCACACGAGCACTTAACCGTTTCAATGTCCCTTTTAACCTTTTCGAGATCCCTTAAAAGTTTCGTGCAGTCCAAGTGGTCAACGGTTAGTGGAGGTAATTTATCCAAATAACGCGCAACAAACACAGGCACTTTGTTAATAGATCTTAACAAAGCCAAGACGTCTTCCAGAACCCGGGCCTCCTTCCCATTTTTGCGCGATATTCTACGTTGATCCGTTGAGACAGATTCAAATAACAGACATTTCGACTTTTTAATTTCTTCACTTGTAAATGATGATAAACACAGCCGGTACTAAGGTGTTATCATCCGTCACGGACAGCTTATTCTGTACATAACACAATAACTGGTCACAAACTACATATGTTGCACGAAATGCATTTAAGCACGTTCGTCATTTTAACGATATTTCGTTCACACCGAAGAAAACCGTCATCGACCAATGCGCGCGCGCGACTGATTTCGTCTGAAGCCGGCTGTACACATTGGGCCAACGTTGGCGCGTGAGCAGATGCAGCTATGCGTTAGAGGAAGAGGGTTTTATATCGTTCTCATGCGTTTGCATAGCTGCATCCTGCTCGCACGCCAACGTTGGCCCAATGTGTACAGCCGGCATAACTTGATGTTTGTTTACATCGGTGACATTCGATGACTTCTAATGCCGGCGCCACACATAGCACAAATGTTTTAACACATATTTGATCACATGTGAAGCACCTGTATTATCCTTATTTGTTCAAAGCTAATACCGGTGCTTCACATGGGGTCAAATATGTGTTCAAACATTTGTGCTATGTGTGGCGCTGGCATAACGTCTGTTGTCGCGTGTTCTTGTCAGTAAAAGATATTAGTTCCATTAAAAATCCGCAACTTGGCTAGGGTCAACAAGAAACTTGTCGGGCTATACATTACATGCAATTTGATTACAATATACCTACTTAATCTAGTTAAGTACTTCTTTTATTTTTCGAGTAAATTTCGGACCTGCACGGCTATCACAAGATCAGCCAGCTCTCTCGATTTTTCTCGCACTATACGTCTCTTCTAAGTTTTCTAATAAAATAAGAGAGAGACGGATTGTGCCAGAAAAATCTAGAGAGCTCGCACGCCGTCTTGTGATATTAACACTTCTCCAGGCTTCAGCCATCTGGTTCGTTTGCTTAGGTTGTTTCCTGAAGTGACTCAGGTAAATGATTGAAAATTTAAATGCACATATTTGAAATATTGTGACTACGAAGGGCTTTGCTGTTTGGTGGTCTATACAAAAGGTATTTTCCTTCGAGTCTCATCTGTCTTAGTGTAGTCTCTTCGCGAATTTTAAAGTAGTGCATATGTTTCTCCACGAAAACGGTACTTCCGTAATGTACAAACTTGGCAGAGACAGATCTCCTAGTTTTCTAAAGAGTGGAACAGGCTCTGACACACTTTTTTTGGATCCTGAAAACTGTTTACATCTACCGAATTACCCCACAGTATTAAACCATACTATAGTTCAGACGACACGAAACCGTGGTAGGCAGTGAGAGCAGCTTCCTGTGTCAGTTGCTCGTAATCGCTTTAGAGCGAAACTATTTAATTTGTCACATATTTGCTCAATATGCTCCTTCCAATAAAAGAGGTTATTTTAGATTTTTTGATTAAAATCCTTTTTTGGGTGAGGATGAAGAAAAATACGTGTGGTGCCAATAGGTCCCATTTTTATCAGGGATCTAAAGCCTTAACAAAAATGAGTGTTATAGGAAAGCCCCAAATCAAAGACTGCTGACTTTATGGAGACTATGTTACAACATTTTGTTTGCAGATAACACCCGTTATGAATGAAACTCTATATTCCGGGTTTGGGACAAACAAGCCCACTTCATGATAATGATAAGACGTAACCAGTCTATGAACGCTTGGAACACTACAAAAACCCGAGTTTCGTGAAGAAATTCCCAAGCCTTACGATCAACGAATTCACTAAAATTGAAATAATTTGTTGATAGTGTTCGTAGACGCATGCAGTTTTTTTTATACTTGTCGACTTTAATGTTTGAACGTTTGAATTAAGACTTCGTATACCAAACTATAAATATCTAAGCTTATATCCAGTAATTGAATTGACCGTTTGGCAGTGTGTGAACAGTCTACACTAATAATATAAAGAGGTTAAGTTTGTGAAGTTGAAGCTTTAGAAGTTTGTATGGTCATTATGCTGGTTACGCGACCTTCGGTTAGCGACCACCTGAAGGACAAGGTTTTTTCTATTGACGATATCATCAATTCTACAGACCCTATTGAGACAGTTAGTCGTACAAGCATTTTTTGTAGTTGTAGAATAGAAATCTACTAAAAAAACGAGAAAATATCCTTTTAGTTCACCAACTCAGCTAAGTGGTAGCTAACTGACACATTAAATTAGGTGGTCCCTAACCGGCGAAATGACTAGAGCGTAATCCACAAAAAAATCTTTCACCTGCACAATGGAGTACCTAATGGACCATCCAAAAATCCATACTAATATTATAATTGCGAAAGTGTGTCTGTATGTATGTATGTATGTCTGTCTGTCTGTCTGGTACCTCTTCACGCAACCGCTGAACCGATTTAGATGAAATTTGGTACAGAGACAATTTGTGTCCCGGAAAGCATCCCCCAAGGGTGTGAAATTAGGGTTGAAAGTCTGTATGGAGCTAAGATATAAACGAGTTCCACGCGGACGGAGTCGCGGGCAGAAGCTAGTAGGATATATTTTATCCCGTGAGCTTAAAGCGTGAGCTAATTTATTTAATATATTAATTATTGAGTACTCACCATCCATATGATCCATGCGAAAGCCAATGCCGCTGTCAGGTGTACCACTTTCAATCTCACTCATTGAGGGCTCCTTCATAAGTATGGAATGTTCATGCTAAAACAAGTAATATTTATTCAAGACATAGTAGTAGTCTATGCCATTTTCTTGACAAGCCTTCTTCCATATGGTTGGACCAACTCCTTGGAACTGAGGTCTATGCCATTTTCTTGACAAGCCTTCTTCCATATGGTTGGACCAACTCCTTGGAACTGAGGTCTATGCCATTTTCTTGACAAGCCTTCTTCCATATGGTTGGACCAACTCCTTGGAACTGAGGCAAGTATAGTCTGTGATGTTACTTTCTTTACTACAAAATGTTAAGTCTCCAGGCCAGGAAGTCAAATTTTCCGTAGGCGTTTTTTTTTCCGAGACAATGTATTGTACGGATAATATGAGGGGATGTTAATACGCAGGTCCACTGCGGGGTGGGTCGCCTGAGCCTGGCTTGTTAATCGGCAAGCACTTGCAGGCAGCCTAGCACAACTGACGCCCCGCCGCGACGCCAGTCGAGAAAGGTCTACCCTCCTCTTTCTAATTTGCTCGGTGCGAGTGAGACAGGAGATGCTCAGTCGCGCGCGAAGCGACTAAGCAGCAAGTTGTGCTAGACGTACAGGTGAGGTTGGCGTGGAATCCGTATGATGGAATTTGGACGCGTATCGGTCGACAATTGTCACTTTCTGGCCAAGCGTAATGTACTAAGCTTCGGTGGTGTTTTAAATAGTAAAGTTCTTGACTATCTAGGATAGTAAATCAAATGACAATACCAAGGGAAACCTTTGACACTAACTTTCGACGTCACTTTTGAACAAGCCATCAAATCCAAACGTTAATTAATTATATCCTCTTTCTGTAAGCTAGACAGACTGGCTGGCTGTATAGACTAATGCAATTTTTGAAATAGCGTGTAGAAAACGAAATAGCTTTTAAAAACACTACTGCCTCTAATCATCACTATCACTATCATCATAACTACATAGTATAAAACAATGTAGCTTCCCGCTGTCCGTGCCTATGTATGCTTAGATCTTTAAAACTACGCCACGGATTTTGATGCGGTATGTTTTAATAGATAGAGTGATTCAAGAGGAAGGTTTATATGTATAAAATATAGTACCCGTGCGAAGCCGGGGCGGGTCGCTAGTAGACCTATAAGCACACCCATTTCAGTTAGCGTTACAATTCGTTTGTCTATACTTATAAGTATGTAACATTCGTGGTTGTAACAACGGGACTAAACATCATGAAGCATACCTGGTTGCTAAGGAGAGAACTGTTGGAATCCTCCTCGTCAGAACTCAAAGTCAGTATAACAGGTTCGGGGTCTGGTTGTTTTCCTCTCGGCTTTCTCACTCTGGGTGGCTTTTTCTCTTGACCGGGCTGTACAAAAAAAGTTACAGATAAAGATTGATATAAGATTTAAGTTTTGACTCCCTAGCCGTCTCCTGCTCAGGCTTTCATCGTGTTTATGTTGGACAAAAAGCATGTCAGTCTTGCACTTACTTGCTAGCAAGGGACAGATGTATAGGCAAGCAGGGACAATCGATTGCCCATGCTTGCCTATACACATCACAATTAACCCATTCCAGGCCCGTGACGACACATATTCGTCATGGATGAACGCTCCCGCCTGGCCCGTGACTAGTATACGCGTCACGAGTAAATCTCTTTTTAAACATGAATTAAACGTAATACGGAAAATTTAGATTTATAAAATTAACTATAACAACCATTTTTATATGGTAATTTAGTTTATAAAAATAATTACCTATTTTTTTCTGCTAATTAGGCCCTTTGAACAATGAAATGCGATTAATTATATGTAAATGAAATATCTCATTTTTGAAAACTTACATATATAATCTTTGCCTTTTCACGTAGTGAATTCATTTACTAAAGATAGCAAACATACATATACAGGGTGGAATTTCATAAACTGTACATAATAAAAGGAGAAAAATTTCAGCCAATTTCATCGGTGAAACGGTGTTTTTTTTTTTTTTCTGGTCATTAGTTTTTTTTTTACAGAATTTTGAAAATTTTTGTAAAAACTCGGGTAATACACCTAATTCAGACGGTATAACTTTTGATCCAATGGTCCTAAAATGAAAATAAAAAATGCAGAGTATTACCAAGAGACAGGTTAATAATTCTTAATAACAATAAAAAACCAACTAGAAGAGAAAATCCGCAAAAAAAATTATTGTCTTTGAAAAATGGCTACAAAAATTACGAATTTTAAAAGAAAAACACAATTTTCTAAAAAAAACGCAGATTTAGTTACCATTTTTTTTGCTTAGTATTAATCCTCACTTAATGCTGATTCTAAAACCGTTTTTAAACTGTCTCAGACTTTGAAAAATACCACGCAAATGGGTACGTAAATCAAACCATAATTTTATTAATTTTAATCCTCTTAAAATCCTTAATGACCGTTTGTTCACAGGTAGTTGAAGGGTGTTATTGGGTTTTAGGTGGAAATAACAAATTACGTACTTAGTATTAATCCTCACTTAATGCCGATTCTAAAACCGTTTTTAAACTGTCTCAGACTTTGAAAAATACCACGCTAATGGGTACGTAAATCAAACCATAATTTTATTAATTTTAATCCTCTTAAAATCCTTAATGACCGCTTGTTCCCAGGTAGTTGAAGGGTGTTTTTGGGTTGAAGGTGGAGATAACATGAGGGGTATAAAGGCATTGGGCAATAGGTCAACTATTCAGTCGCTCGCAAATCGCAATTGCTTGTCTTTGCTCGCCACTTCTTTGATTACTCTAGTACTTGTTCAGTTTGAATCATCATGCCCCGCTTACGAGAGTTTTCGCCGTTACAAATAGCCAACATGCACTATTATTATGGATTGTGCCATGGATCTGCAAGAGCTGCGTGTATCGCCTATTTGGAGCAGTATCCTAATGACGTTCCAAGACCTGCTGCTCGCCACTTTCAAGAAGTTCATTGCCGGTTGTGCAATATTGGCCTGGGATACGGTGACCGAGATCGCCGAGAGCCAGGAAACATAATTGATGTTGCCATAGAAGAAGCAGTTCTCAGAGACTTGTACGCGGACCCAACCACGAGTCTAAGACGCTTGGCATTGAGGCACGGAATCTCAAAATTCTCTGTCTGGAAAATTTTGAAGAAGGAAGGACTGCATCCATTTCATTATCAACGGGTACAAAATTTGCAAATTGGCGATGCCCGCGTTAGGTGTGTTATGTCGACTTGGATACTTGGCAATATCAGAAGGGATCCGGAATTTACTAGAAGAATTTTATGGATGGACGAAGCAAGATTTACTCATACGGGAATAACTAACTTCAGAAATTTACACACATGGGCTCACGATAATCCAAACCTAGTAAGACCATCTAATTTTCAAGACCAATTCTCCATAAACGTTTGGGCAGCGGTACTCGACGATCAATTGATTGGACCAGTCTTCTTACCGAATACTTTGAACGCCGACAGATTTTTACTGTTACTGAGAGACGAGCTCCCAGAGCTTTTGGAAGATGTGATGTTAGATGTGAGACAACGCCTGTTTCTCCAAATGGATGGATGCCCAGCTCATTGGGCATTAAGAGTTCGACATTTTTTAAATGAGCAATATCCCAATAGGTGGATCGGCCGAGACGGCCCCGTTGGATGGCCTGCAAGATCGCCTGATATGACGCCGTTGGATTATTTTCTTTGGGGTGATATGAAGCAACGGGTATATCACAGAATCGTCAATACCGAAGCAGAATTGCACGACAGAATTTTAAATGCAGCACAAGAAATAAAAAATAATCCGGGAATGATTCGACGGGCTACGCAACAAATTCAAGCTCGGGCCACATTGTGCCTTCAAGAAAGAGGAGGTCATTTTGAACAATTAATACCATACAGGGAACGCCCTTTGCAACACTAGAATAAGTTTTTTCTTTAATAAAGGTTTATCAATCGAATTTATGACTTTTAATTAAAATACATGATTTTATTTACGCAATTTTTAGGGCTACTTTTCTTCCTATTGTTTTCTCTACCTAAAACCCGATAACACCCTTCAACTACCTGGGAACAAGCGGTCATTAAGGATTTTAAGAGGATTAAAATTAATAAAATTATGGTTTGATTTACGTACCCATTTGCGTGGTATTTTTCAAAGTCTGAGACAGTTTAAAAACGGTTTTAGAATCGGCATTAAGTGAGGATTAATACTAAGTACGTAATTTGTTATCTCCACCTAAAACCCGATAACACCCTTCAACTACCTGTGAACAAACGGTCATTAAGGATTTTAAGAGGATTAAAATTAATAAAATTATGGTTTGATTTACGTACCCATTTGCGTGGTATTTTTCAAAGTCTGAGACAGTTTAAAAACGGTTTTAGAATCGGCATTAAGTGAGGATTAATACTAAGCCAAAAAAATGGTAACTAAATCTGCGTTTTTTTTAGAAAATTGTGTTTTTCTTTTAAAATTCGTAATTTTTGTAGCCATTTTTCAAAGACAATAATTTTTTTTGCGGATTTTCTCTTCTAGTTGGTTTTTTATTGTTATTAAGAATTATTAACCTGTCCCTTGGTAATACTCTGCATTTTTTATTTTCATTTTAGGACCATTGGATCAAAAGTTATACCGTCTGAATTAGGTGTATTACCCGAGTTTTTACAAAAAATTTCAAAATTCTGTAAAAAAAAAACTAATGACTAGAAAAAAAAAAAAACACCGTTTCACCGATGAAATTGGCTGAAATTTTTCTCCTTTTATTATGTACAGTTTATGAAATTCCACCCTGTATTTTAGAAGTTATTGGCATGACGAACGGTTGTCGTCACCATGGCCCGGCACATACCGTAAAATCTTTCCGTGTTTACGAAACGGGACATTATGAACCTTATACCTTTAACTTAAGGTTTATTTTATTATAAATGCCTTTTGTACTTTGTCCATTTTGCGAAATGGTCAAATCTGGATGACTCTACACAACCATCAGAGAAACCAAGGAAAGTATGCTTATTACATTATATTACTTTTGTTTTGATGAGTTGAAATAAAAATCGTTGGTTCTTACCGGTACCTTTGTGATTTCCTTTGTTCTTGGAAATAATGGGTGACTCCCTTTTGTTTAGGTAGGCTTATTTGTATGGGTATTTTTTTTTACCTGGTCGGTGAAAATTACCTTTATCTTTAAGAGGACAATAACTGCTTCTAACAATGGGCACTTAGCCGATATTACTACTAGCACGCTTAAACTTATTTCTTTGTGCAATTTTGTTATCTTGCAGGTGTGCACTTGACACATGGTATATTATATGTGGTTTTTGTGACTTTTCCCACTCTACCAGGTGACCCGAATTCTGAGACAATGACAGTAAGGGTAAGTTATTTAGTCACGATTTATTCGTTGGCACGTTCGTACCTACCTTTCGGGTGTGTGTGTGATTTGAGTATCCTAGTGAAGTGACCTGACTATGGATTATCGGAATACGTATTCGCCCAACATGACCGACCCCGCTATGAACTGGACTCCGAACCTGCTTAACTTGAACGACCTGGCTACGAATTCTGGGAACATGGACTTGTCCGCTTCGACTGACATGGCTATGCACCTGGCAGCTATGCAAGAAGAGATGAATGCCTTCGACGAAACTGCAGCCGAACCAACTGGTAAGTGAGACTACCTTTTCTACTACTTTGCTTATCTTATTCCGAGAGATTCTTGAAAATTGATTTGTAATTTAATCTATTGTTGAATACATTTAGATTGCATTAAGATATATGATGTTTTAGTTTACTTAGCTCTTCAGTTGCTTAGGTATGGTTTAATCAACGACTTTCGCTTGTTTTACGGTTTTACTAGTAACTATTTCGGTGTTACTTGTAGACTACCCGAATAATGTGTTAACGGAAGAGGAACTGCTCAATATTTTGGGCGAGTCTGAAGACGAGTTGCCCGATTCGGGGTCCTCTGATAATGATTCTGTTACTTCACAAGAAGAGGACCATGAAGAATAGCAGGACGAACCCACCGAATGGTCTTATCAGCACCAGCAGCCCAGCAAAGTGCCAAATTTCTTTGGAATAACCGGTTTGCTAACAGAAACACCGAGAACACCTATTCAGTATTTTGACCTTTTATTTCAGACTGCGTTTGTCGACACACCTAATAGATAATATTAATTCGTGTGCAACAAAACTTCTCGAAGCCAATACTAAAATTAACGCGAGGATAACCAGGTGGCAAAAGTTGACTATACCAGAATTCCGAGTGTTTCTAGGACTTTTATTCCACATGGGAACAATTAAATTAGCCAGATTAGTAGATTACTGGAGCACAGATGAACAGGTTTCAAATTGGATATTTTTCAAAGAACATGACCAGAAACAGGTTTTTTTTAATACTTAGATGTTTGAATTTTATGTCTAATAATAACGATGCGAGCAGACTAAATAAAATATCAGGGTTAATTGATTATTTTAATTCAATCATGGCATCAATTTATTATCCAGGCAAGATTCTGTGCATTGACGAATCACTTGTCCTTTGGCGCGGCAGACTTTGGTGTCGTCAATACATGCAAGGGAAAGCAAAAAAATATGGCGTAAAATTGTATCTCCTCACTGACCAATTCGGATGTGTTATGAAAATTATTGTTTATGGAGGGAAAGCCGACGTTGCGGTAGGAGGTAAAAACCATGTGCAGAAGGTGGTTAAAAATCTATTAGACGGAAAATTAGGCGTGGGGCACTCAGTTTTCATGGACAACTTTTATAATTCGATCGAATTGTCAAATTTTTTTATGAAAATGATACACATGTAACCGGTACTTTACGTCCAAATAGAAAAGGCCTCCCCGTGAAAATAAAAAATGAAAAAATAGCACGTCAAGAAAAAATATCCTGTTACTCCAAAAATGGGATTAGTGTTACCAAATATAACGACTGTCGCGAAGTTATAATGATTTCGTCCGAGCATAACGGCGAATGGCAAGAATACACAACAAAAACTAATGACACAAAATCCAAGCCAAATGTAATATTGGAATATAATAAATACATGGGAGGAATCGACAGATACGATCAGATGATGGCATACTATAATCCTGAGCATAAGACTCTGAGGTGGTATAAAAAATTAGGCATTCATATTTTCAGTACAATGTTATGTAATGCTCATAACTTATACAACAGATTTGGCGAGAAATCAATGCCCTTATATGATTTCAGACAAACTGTTATAAGGGCATTGGTATCAAGTCAGATACTCAATAGTCTGCCGGAAACAATTTTAAACCTTTCAAGCCGACGTCACGCATCTTTCAGATTGCCTCGGGACAGTAAAAATAGAATTTAACGAAAAAGGTGCGTGGTGTGCTATAAAAATGATAAAAAGAGGGTTGATACGGCAGACTTGCCCTAAATGCCCAACTCAACCAGGTCTATGCCAGGGAAAATGTTTTACAATGCATGTGCTCGAAAAGAGCGTTTTCCAAGCACTAAAATCGTGCGGAAAGTACCACTTTTTCGCACTAGTGCTTTTTACTTTTCAATTTTTTTTTAATTTTCAAGTCCGTCGTCAGCCCGACAAAGAGTTTTTATTACTCGAGAAAAGTTTTACAAATATTTCAATTACACGTTTACTTTCATATAAAAGGTACATAAATACCTACTAATAACGTTTAAAATGATTTATTAATGTTTATGAATTTTGAATTTGGTCAATAAATTAATTAATTTTTAATATTCATTTAATGTGTTTGGCTGAACGCATATCTTTCTTATGCCTTTTACAATACGACAGTATGGCGGCTTGCACATGCGCAATGCGCATATGTTGACCGCGCATGTATCTAAAAGCCCGCCATTGCTGTTTATTGTGAGTTTTGTGTAGTTATTTTATGTAAATATGTTCTAAAGGTCGAGTGAAAGTGAGTAATCAATAATAATAATGATTTATTGCGTTTCAATAGTGTCAGTATGTTTCTTAGAACTACGACGGTACAGTGTCTTTTTGTTGTTTAATATAATATTGAGTTACTCAAAATTAATTGTGTTCCAAAACCACAATACAATGGTTTTAAATTTTAAGTGAATAATCTTGACAGCAAAAGATGTGAAGAAGTTGTTAAATGCAATTCCAGATAATATGTAGGTACGTGACAAACTACCTGGGTTCTTCAATTTTAACCTAGATCTATTTTAAACCAACATTTCAACATTTAATATATTTCCTCACACAAGGCATAGTAAAATGTTGTATGATACACGCGCGTAAAGATGATTTCCGACTCGTGTCGAATTATACATTCGCTCGCTTCCCTCGCTCATGTATAAAAATGACACTCGTCGGAAATCACCTACTTTCCACACTTGTAGCATAAATAACTATTATTGAATACCACGATCAACTCAAGATTTAGCAAAGGCACCCGGATGAAACCATAGTCATATAAGAACATGTAAAGTATTTATTTCTCACAAGCACACCACACCAACCAGCCGAAACAACGGAAAGCCAATCAGGCCATAAACGCTGTAAACATTGCGCAAATCATAATCTTGGCATGCAGCCTCACGTGCAATGTTCTTTAAAAATGCACTTTGTGTTTTAATTATAGTTTGTATGTTAAAAATTGTGATTGATGATACCTCGATAAATGTGTTTTATTATCAGGAAACATCCTAAGTGCCATTTTACTATTTAGTTAATTGTATTTTGTGTTGATTTTTATATGTATTGTTGTTTTCTAAATGTTATGTAACTGTAAATAAAAAATAAACAGTGAAAAAAATAAATTCGTTTCAATTTAATTAAACCACGTATTTTGCAGTAGCACACTCTTTAAAACTATTAACTTGACAGGACAGGACAGACAAAAAACACATTGATAGGACATGCGAAAAACTTGTTGGTAAACACAAGTCTAGATTGAGCGCTCGGAAGTTAGCAATGATTTCTACGCTACCATGTATTATTAAAACTTCGAAAACAAATCTGAATTTATGAATCAAATTCAGCAAAATTTCGTTTCTTCACAGACACATAAGTATAGTAAATCCTTGTACAAATATATATTGCTAGTAAAAAGACGTGGTTATCAAAAAATGCTGCATAAACCCATCCCTTTTACCTGTGTCGTAGGCGGCGGTCCGTTTACGGATTGAGCCGGGCCCATGACGCACGAGTCTCGTCAACACTTTTATCGAAAAATGGTTAGTATGGGGGCCTGGCGGTAAGCGTTCATGCACAGAGGCTTGGCTGCGAATGGGTTAAGGAGGCAATTACGGGTCCAATCCCAATATTGCCCCGGCGGCAGGTGTGTGAGTGTGAGTAGCCAGCTTTAAGCTGCGGTCTCGACGTCAGCGGGCCAAAATTTAAGTATTAATTTGGGTATTTTCGATTACCCATTGAAAATATTATGAAACGTGACTTACCGTTTTACTATTTAAATTCTTCACTGTTGTCTTCAATAAGTTTAATTTAATGCCGTCGCTAGTGCTGAAACAAAATTCTCGTTAGTCTCATGACTCATGACGGAATTCCGCAAAAGTAAAGTCATTGGGTTTGTAACAGACTAACAGTGGTAACTCACTTATGTTTTTCTAATATTAATTTTTCGGGGTCCTTCTTCTTTTGTTCTACTTTCTTACTCGTTATGGGTACACTTTTAGGTTCTTCAGTAAATACCCGTTTACATCTGCAAAATAAATAATAATCAGTACCAGAAGGAACATAGTATTCATGCAATATTAACTATTTGGGACAACATACACATAAATTTCTACAAACAAATCATGTTTAAAACCCTTCCGGTTCAAAAGAACCCAGTCTCATATTACACTATTACACAATACAACTGATTCTCATTTAACACCTATGGTCATATGAACATAAACTCAAAATAGCCCAGTGTCTATTTACCTTAGTCCCAAAATACCCTAAAATGTTAAAACCAAAACGACCTATCTCTATTAAGAACTTATGTCGAAAGCACCTAATGTCATCAAAGCATAAACTCAAAACACAATGTTCCCAAAATACACTAATTACAAAATACGCTACTCTCAAAATACCCTAAATTATTTATTTATTGATTTTCGTTTTGTGCTATTATGATCCATGTGGTATACAACTGATAATAGCCATTAAAGTTGATCCCTTACTCGTGTACGCGTAAATTCGTACCAGAAGCCGACATAGAATTAGGACCTGAACTATTTAGAGTATTTTGAGAGTAGTGTATTTGGCCAATGGTGTATTTCAGGATTAGTGTATTATGGGAATAGTTTGTTTTGAGCTTCAGCGTTTATGACTTTAGGTAATCTTAGTAATAGTTATAATATAGACAAAGTCGTTTTGGTTTTAGGGTATTTTGGGACTAAGGTAAATAGACACTGGGCTATTTTGAGTTTATGTTCATATGGCCATAGGTGTTAAATGAGAATCAGTTGTATTGTGTAATAGTGTAATTTGAGACTGGGTTCTTTTGAACCGGAAGGTTTAAAACAAGTCTGTACACACAGATTTTTACGTTTCTTTAGTCTCTTATCAGTACAGTTTGAATAATTCTCAACTAGCTAGATGATTCTACCGAGGCCTAACACTATTTATTTATCGTGGTAGGAGTTTCTATGGCCAGCTCGATTTTTTTTTATACAACGACGGTGGCAATCAAGCGTACGGCCCGCCTGATCGTAAGCGGACACCGCAGCCTATAGACGCATGCAACTCCAAAGGAGTAACATGGGCGTTGCCGACCCTTGATATGTTTGAGGATTCGATGATCAGATATTGACGATATAGGTCACGGTACTTAAAAGTATGTCCCCTTCAGCTCAATAGGCTGCTATTAGTGTAAGGCCTGAGTGCACGCCCCGCTCAGAGCGGAGCATGCAGCGTCCATATAAAACAAATATAATTCAGGCCTTACACTTAGGCAATCAAAAATGAAATGTGAACCTTTCGCAGCGGCTGAAGTCGAATCCAGTGTAGCCACAGGACTTGCAGAGCGCGAGCTGGCCGTCCACGTAGCGCGGCGGCGGCGTGTGCGCGGGAGATTCCGGACTATGGCTCGCTGCTAAACGAACAATTATACTTATATTAGGTTACCTATGAAATAGGCGTTTTTTTTTCACAGATATTATTTAGTATCTTTTTTATTCATTTCTATTGCAACTTCCAAATTATTTTTTAATTTCAATATTAGACTATGTAACAAAGGTTTTGAATACAAATTATAGGGTTTAATTTTTTATTTAGTGTTTCAAATTAAAGCTTGGAAACCACCCTTTTCATGAGTTGCCGGTTCAAGTGTTTCAATTACGTATAGTTTTATGATGCGAACTATTTTTAAGTAACTAAGATATGTGTAACGTAGCTTAAAAGATTTCTATATTCCTACCAAAATTTTGTTTGGTTTGAATTTGACATTGCTGCGTTTTCATAAAGTTCTCCATACAAAACGCCAATTTCATAGGTAAGGACATAATGCTAGTGTAGTTTTGATAAATAGTCTAAGCGCAAACCAACACACTGCAAATCACTTCTTCAGGGTTCGAATCCCGGTATGGGCATTTATTCGTGGTATGAGCACGAATATTTGTTCCTTAATCATGGATATTTTCTATGTATTTGAGTATTTATGTCTCTTTATAAGTACATATATCGTCGTCTAGTACCCATAGCTCAAGCATTGCTTAGTTTGGGACTTCGATCTATGTAAGATTTTCCCCAAAATATTTATTTATTTTATTTGAGTAGACACACTGTCTTGGCAATCGGGGGCATGCCAACTTTCAACACTTTCAAGAACCCGCCTAGCGGGCACTCGCAATGTTTGCTCAGATACCGGCTGAGCCCGCCAGGCGGTCAGTAGTATGAACAAGCTTACACGCCTAGCGAATTCTGTCGTTTCTGGTGAATTGTTCCATTTTCAGTCCGGTTGCGAAAGTGTCAAACCGTCGAGCTTCGTGAAGCATCGCGAATGAACAGTGCAACCCTTCGGTATCTACTGAGCGCATAGGCAATTTACCATGCAGGCAACAAACTTTTACTTATTCTAGTAGAAAAACTGCGTACAGTCTTTGTGCATAATTTTCATAAGAATGTACAATTATTTAATTTGAGATGACGAAAAACTTAAATTTGAAATTGTGTGATTATGTGGTGCGCCTAAATCTGAATAACTACAACATTTGTTATATTGTACATCAAGTTGACGACGACGTTGTTCTTGTCGGGGATAATGCTCTTGAGGTCCAGAGCAGACTGGGAAAATGGCAAGAAAGACTGGAGAACGTAGGATTAAAAATCAGTAGAACCAAAACTGAGCACTTGTTCTGCGATTTCAGCGGCTTATCCAGTTTTTCCCATATTGCCTTGGATGGTGTATCCCTACCAGTCTGCTCCGACTTCCGGTACCTCGGGTCATTAATCCAAAATGACGGTAATATAGACCGTGACGTGAAAAATAGAATAAATGCGGGATGGATGAAATGGCGACAGGTCTCTGGAACAGCTTGTGATCCACGAATGCCCCTTAAACTTAAGGGGAAAATCTATAAAATGATCATAAGACCTGTCGTAATGTATGGATCAGAGTGCTGGGCAACGAAAGTGACGGATGAAAGAAGAATGCACGCAGCCGAGATGAGAATGTTGAGATGGATGTGTGGAGTGACGAGGAAAGATCGGATTAGAAATGAGTACATAAGAGGAAGTTTGAAAGTAGCACCTGTGACGGACAAAATGAGGAGCAGTAGGTTAGCGTGGTACGGGCATGTAATGAGGAGGGATGAACGTCATATTGGTAAAAGTATGTTAGGGATGAATGTCGAAGGACGAAGAGCGATAGGTAGGCCAAGAAAGCGATGGATGGATTGTGTGAGAGAGGACATGAGGAAGAAAGGAGTAAGCGCTGAAATAACGAATAATAGAGATAAATGGAAGAAGAAAATATGTTGTGCCGACCCTACATAAGTGGGATAGGGGCAGGGAGATGATGAAATTCCTCATGTCACTTTGGATAAGAACAGCAATTCTTCGTTATAAAACTTCTCTTGCTTACTGACCTAGCCCATTCTACACTAATATTATAAAGAGGAAAGATTTGATTGTTTGTTTGTTTGTATTGAATATGCTCCGAAACTACTGGACAGATTTGAAAAATTATTTTACTATTAGAAGCCAACGTTATCCCTGATGAACATAGGCTTTTTTACCGCGGGAAAATGCTTCATTACTACGGGAAAACGGGTAATCCGTGCAAAGCCGGGCCGGGCAGCTAGTTTAAAATATTTTACTAAACTTACAATTTTCAGGGCATGTAGACTTCTCTGGGGTTGACATTTCACTGCTCTGCGGTTGCAATGATACACTAGGTGAGCTTCGACTGCTTATATCGCCTACTAACATCTGTGATGGACACAAAAAAATCAGAATATCAAAAGCATACAAATACACGATATTGAAAACAGGTAATTAAAGTTTAACAGTGATAATAATAATAAATCAGCCTATACAAGGTGTAACAAAAATAGCGTCGATCCGTTTAAGGGCATAGCAGGTGTTGTGATAAGAAAAAACTAAAAGATTTTTTTTGACACGATATTTTTTACATGTCTCGCTCCATACAAATGTAAAAAAAAAATCGCGCCAAAGTGCCACTGCTGGGCACAGTCATCCTCTCATGGATAAGAGGGAACGGTTAGTTGTCCCCACGCTGGCCCAGTGCGGGTTGGGGACTTAACAGTGATAAACTCACAAAAAAGTAGGTCATTCAGTGGACCTGGGCCCTATTTCACCACCTTGACAATTGTCCCCACAGTGACAATTCCACGTCCATTGCTGGGTCAATAAGCTGTCCAGCAACCAACTTAACCTGTCGACGCAGCCATGTCAAGCGAATTGTCATTGTCAGGCAACAATTGTCGATTTGGTGAAATAGGGGCCTGGCGCCTATTTATTGCATGGCGTTAAACTTGTGTTGCAAGTCAAACGCCTTGTAGTAATGTATGTGTGAGGGATTGTAAAGCCTAAAAATCATTAAAATCTATCTAGTTATATAACCCTGCAATGGATCAAAGGACACAGCAATTCACGTGGTAACGACGCAGCGGATGCACTGGCTAGAGAAGGCTCAGAATCAGAAGCCATAGGACCGGAACCTATGATCCCTCTACCCCCTGCATGGCTGCGGAGCACACTGCGACTAAACACCAAGGTAGAACACCAAAAAATTTGGAATACCCTAGGCACCTGCAGGCAAACCAGGGAGGCCCTCCCGACAATCAATCCCGGATTGTCAAGGAAGCTAAAACAGCTAAAGAGGCCGGCACTCCGTCTCATGACAGGAGCCATAACTGGTCATGCATTACTAAACAAACACCTTTTCACTCTAGGTATTACAGACAGTCCTCTCTGCAGAGCCTGCATGGAAGAGGAAGAGACAGCCGCCCACGTCATCTTGACGTGCCCTGGGGTGGCAGAATACCGGGCAAAACACCTCGGAACACCGGGGTCGCTACCGGAGGCCGTCGGCAACGTAAAGGGTTTGCTAGGCTTCCTGGTGGAACTGGGTTGGCACGAATAACAGTAGTGCCAATAACCCATACGCAAAATAGGCGCTATTATGACGTCGAGTTGCGGAAACCAAGCCCGCGTACACCTATAACCTATAACCTATCTAGTTATATACTATAATATTAATAATATAAACAGACTTACCGGATGGTTTTCTAGTAATTCTTCGATTCGGGAAGTAGAGCCAACCGACACGAAATAATCTATCTCACTGCTTGTGTTTTGCATACATTGTATATGAGTATCTTCGGAAAAAGGAACATTCACCTAGAAAAAAGGGGAAAAATTTGTTAACAGTTGCCAAACGAGCCCGCGGTCCACTTTGACACCTAATCCCAAGATTTGGTATAGGCACTAGTTTTACGAAAGCGACTGCCATCTGACCTTTTAACCCAGAGGGAAAACTAGACCTTATTGGGATTAGACCGGTTTCCTCAAGATGTTTTCCTTCACCGAAAAGCTAACGGTAAATATTCCGTACATAAGTTCCGAAAAACTCATTGGTACGAGCGGGGATTCGAACCCTCGACCGCCGCATGCCTGAACCACTAGGCTACCGTAGCTTGCCCACAAATGCTGGTATTAGATAATAGAAATAAAAAACCAGCCAAGTGCGAGTCGGACTCGCGCACGAAGGGTTCCGTACCATTATCTATAAAAACGAAAAAAAAAAACACGTTTGTTGTATGGGAGCCCTCCGACTCGCACTTGACCGGTTTTTTTGTATAATTTGTTGTTATAGCGGCAACAGAAATACATCATCTGTGAAAATTTCAACTGTCTTAACTATCACGGTTCATGAGATACAGCCTGGTGACAGACGGACAGACAGACAGCGGAGCCTTAGTAATAGGGTCCCGTTTTTACCCTTTGGGTACGAAACCCTAGAAAGAGAAAAAGTATAAATACCTTATACTTTCTTAACGAAACAAATTATTTCTTAAATATTTTGTTTCATGGTATTTTTAACGAGGAAGTTACCCCGATCATATTTTAAACTATATGACACAAAGAGAAAGAATATAATGGAAAAATAAACCCCCTTCGTCTGTAGCCCCCGCCCCCGCCAGGACTACAGACGAAGATGGTTTATTTTTCCATTATATTATTTCTCGCTGTGTCATATAGTTTAGTATAAATACCTGTTCTAGGACCTCTTGGAGTGTACAACTTTCTTTCGGCAGTGTAAACGTGATAAGCCGTTGTTCACCGTTTTGGAGGAAAATCAACATTTTGGCCGACTGGGGTTCCGACGACTGTTCCGAGGGTCCACTAGGAGGCTCATTGTTATCTGTGGACCAAGTCAAATACTGTAAAAAACCGGCCAAGTGCGAGTCGGACTCGCGCACGGAGGGTTCCGTACCATTATCTATAAAAACGGCAACAAAAACACGTTTGTTGTATGGGAGCCCCCCTTAAATATTAATTTTATTTTGTTTTTAGTATTTTTTGTTATAGCGGCAACAGAAATACATCATCTGGGAGAATTTGAACTGTCTAGCTATCGCGGTTCTTGAGGTACACCCTGGTGACGGACGGACAGCGAAGTCTTAGTAATAGGGTCCCGTTTTTACCCTTTACGCCTAGCGAATTCTGTCGGTTTCTGGTGAATTGTTCCATTTTTAGTCCGGTTGCGAAAGTGTAAACTATTTTGTTGGATTATAATGACCTCATTGTTCCTAGGCGATTTATCAATTAGGTATAATTTATTTTGGAACACAATAATTTACTTACAGAGCTTTATCTGGATAAGCATTCTTGGACTGCAATATATGCTTAGACTTAACCTACTTTCGACATTTCCTATGAAACGATTGGCATTTACTACGATGCTCGGGGATCGTGGCGTCACGATCCCCGAGCGTCTCTAAGAAACAATATTGAAACGGTTTTAGGTTCGTAATTTTTCGAGATATCTGAATAGGATTATCGGTATTAGGCATATTTTTTTGGCTTCTTTTGGAGCAATAATCAATTTTGAGTATACACCCCTATTGTCAACCGAACTCGACCTCAATCATTCCCTTCACCTCCTCATGGTCTTTCCTGCCTTTCGGCTTACAGAGCGAATCTTGGGCACTGTCATGCGCTACTTGCCTTCGGCTCTTTCACGCATGCAGTTTCTTGATGCCCTACAAATTCTTAACAGATTCACTGCCAAGAATCTCTACGCGCTGCGCTCCTAGCCGATCCCGTGGTTTTCCTCGTCGAAAGCAACTACGGCGTAGGCGCCCGCTAGGCGGGTTCCTGGCAGTCAAAGTGTTAAGGAGATGCCTTGATTCGAGTCGAACACGCCCCCTAGACAGAGACACGCTAATGCCTTCCGCGCACGAGTAAAAGAGTTGTAGCACTCTTCGGGTATGGCTTTTTTGGACAATTTTCGATAAATACCTAACTTTTTCTAAGTTTTATCTAAATTTCATAAAGTGAGATTTTAGATGAGATAAAATACTATAGTACTAACTTGATTGTGTCGTAAAATAATGTATCGTTTGATTAGGCTGAGTAAAAAAAGGAAAATACAGACCCAACTTTGGATTCTTTTTCTATCGAGGAAATTTTAACCAATCATGTATCAATAAAATCAGATTAACAATCATAAATCTGAAAATGAGACCTTACGGTTTCTGAATCTAGTCAGAACGGCGTAACAAAGCACGATAATTTCCAATGCACTGCCTTAAAATACATCCCTTTGATTGCAACGGATCAAATGTGGCCAAAGCCTTACCATGCTGAGGTACTTGTTGTGATTGCATGGGAGGGACGCGCTGCACAGGCCGCTGTTGCTCCTTGCTCCGCACCAGCGTTTGACGTCCATTATCCCTGTACAGATAACACTAATCAATCAACGTCTAATTTAAAAGGCGATGGCTGAGATACGCTTCATACTCGTGAGTGGGTTCTGTGTGGAGTCCGGTCAGTTCATGTTTGCAAGGACGACAAGCATAACTTCTTTCCACTGTTCTGCGGAATTGACATGAGAAATTTAATTCTGTTTTAAGTTGATTATATTATTTTATTACTTAGTTTTTGGCACTCGAAGACCTACGTCTCTGTAGATACCAATGAGATTTAATTATAATTATTTTAATATTGACACTTGGAGACATCTCTAAGAAATGTGATTGAATTTTTTTTCTTTATTGTTTTTGATATCGATAAATATATAAGAACTTTATGAGCGTATATGCCATGACAAAACTTAAACATAAACGGCCTATTCATAAACGTACTACAAGCCTGTTTTAACTAAAATTGCGTTAAAATTCGTTTGTCCTTATCTGTCACTTTGACATTTGTGTTCGTAAGAAAGGGACAAAGCACATTTTATTTAGCAGTGGCATTTTTAGTTTTATGAATAAGGTGGAAAGTGATTTAGAACAGAGATAAGAACTTGTAAACAAAAAACTATACCTACTAATAATACAACTATTTAAACTTTGATGACACGACAACATAACCCGTGTTGTTGGCGTGTATGTGTCACATTCAAACGCGAGGCATAGTGTCCAAAAGGTTAAAGGGTATTTAAATACACTTTTTAGCATAATGTGACGTCATGCGAAACTTGATCGGGCTGTACCTTCATCATTTGTTTTTTGTTTGCCTCTAAAGGAGCTTTGACACCTAATCCCAAGGTTTGGCAAAGGCACTAGTTTTATGAAACCGACTGCCATCTGATCTTTCAGCCCAGAGGGAAAACTAGACGTTCTTGGGATTAGTCCGGTTTCTTCACGATGTTTTCCTTCACCGAAAAGCTAACGGTAAATACTTCGTACATAAGTACGCAGAACAGTGGCGGAATACCCTCCGGTTTCCTATAAGACAGGGTTACCTAGTTTAGGGAACTGGAATTCAATCTTAAGCCTCATCTGCAAGTCACTTTACTATAAGCTACCACTGTAATTATTATGTTTAGGCTACAACTTCGGTACAAATAAATATTTTTTCATTTTTCATTTTTATTTTCAAGTTCCGAAAAACTCATTGGTACGAGCCGGGATTCGAACCCACGACCGCCGCTTGACAGCCGCATGCCTGAACCACTAGGCTAACGTAGCTCTCAAACAAATACGTGTCCAATATTTTTTGTAAATCTAACTGACGGACTAAACAAATATTTTTTTTACCCAAGAAAGTACCCAATTGCTGGAATTTTCGCTAACAATTCGGTAAACAACCAAAAATAGCGATGCCATTGTTCTGGCAAAGCAAGACTGTCTCTGCAAGCGCCGTGCAGTATAATTCTCAGAGTGTACAGCCGGTTATCACGTCTCCTTACCTAGGTTGCTGCAGTTGAGGCCCCTGCGCCCTCATAGGCTGAATCCTCTTATATTCCGCTAACGTGATCCTCTGCCCACTCGACAGCGTGAGCAGCTGCCTCTCGTCCTCCGAGGAATCCGTATCCATCAACACCTGGTTCAACGTCGGCTGTTCGTACGTTTGTGGCATCTGATAACCCAGAGGGCTGAAGTTAATCTGCTGGTGGGGTGCCGACGTCTGAGGTCGTATTGAGGGCGATTGGCTGAACTGGGGGTTCATCGCAGGCTCGTTGACTGTGTGCTTGGTCAGTATTGCTGCTGTTATGCTCTCTTCGAGATCGTCCATGTCATTGGCGTTGTTGGGTTGCACGATGACCTTCTTCGATTGCTGGGTCTGCTGGTGCGGTGATGATCGTTGGGGTATCACGGTGAGGGTGTTCTGAGGTATCGGGCCGTTTTGGTTGGCTGACTGCACTACGTTATGTTGCATTAGAGATTGGTTTCCTTGCGTCACGATTGTCCCCTGTTGGGTTATGATCCGCGTCGCTTGGGCCTGGTTTTGTTGGTTAAGAAGGAGCTGTTGCTGTAATATAAAAAAAACAAGTGAAGTGCTATGAATTTTTCGAAAAATTTAGTATTTTGGTAAGGAACTAAAGTAGTGTGAGTTTACTTGTTGGGTAGCCAGCTTGAGTTGGTTGAACTGTTGTTGGTGCACCTGTTGCTGACTGAGGGCCTGCTGTTGACCGACCTGCTGGCCAACCTGTTGGTTAATGAGTTGGTTGACGTGTGGGGAGAGCTGGTGTTGCTGATGCTGCTGTTGCTAAAATTGAAAGCGATAATTCAAGCAAGGTAATAGAAGAAAGTGAGGGTGAAGATAGGGTTAAAACATGAACACTTTGTCTATCAGTGCCAGGAACTCGCTAGGTGAGCTCTTTGCACCTTCCTCTGCATACGAATTTCCCAATTTTATCGACTCCGAGCGTAGCGCTAGGGAATATTTGGCACTGATTGTGTTAATTAAACCCTACCATATAAATTGAAAGGGTAAGGCGAACGTCACACGAGATTTGTCTCGCATTTGTGATGAGTGGTCAAGCCTGAGCTGCATACGACGCCATTGTTAGTAGCTCGGGACAACCCTAGGTAAGTACTGTGGTGTGTGTGCGGTGTCGGCATTTACGCAAACATCAAAGGCGTCGGTCCACTGTTACTGTTTACACTGTGGCAATATAAGCAATAATATAGTGTGTACCTGTGTGATCGGTGTTCTCGGTCGCGGCGGGCGGTGCTGCGCGGCGTGCGGGTTCAGTAGCCGCGGCTCGGCGCGCGCGCGCGGGGCCGGCGCGCGCGCGCGCAGCGCCGGGCTGGGGCCCGCCCCCAACGACACGCCCACGCCCACGCCCACGCCCACGCCCTGGGGACAAACATGGCTTAGAGCCTGTCCAGATGAAGCGTTATGTGCGCGAGGGCACTCGCGCGTGGGCACTCGCACGTACCAGAGGTAGTAGAGCTACAGCACCCCGTCCAGATGCTCTCGCGCGTTTCAAAACTCGCGCAACTCGTGCAACGCGCCGGACTTTCGACTCGCGCGTAAAACAAGACGATACTCTGGCGCCATTGGAGCGTTCAGTAGTACGCGCGAATCCGTGGCGAGTGGACTTATTTGGTTAAAAATGGAGCGCGATAAATTCGATACGGAACATTTTATTTGGCTAAGTCCCTCCCCTGTAGAAACGCGCGTAAATCGCTGCATCTGAACGCAATATAAGTTGAAGCGCGCGAGTGGATTCGCGCGTAAATCGTGTCATGTGGACAGGCTCTCACTCAGGGCTGCTCGACGAGATTGCGGAGAGATTCCAGTACAATGTAAAGCTGTGTCTCAATATCGCGCAGCGAGCATTGTTCAACCGCAGCAAATGTGTATTTTGGTTCGCGAGCCATTTTTGCCACCATGTTTTTCTATAGCACGGCAGACGATTCGTCACGATCGAGTCGATCGACCAGTTTGTACTCGGCAATGGACATACGTCGACGTGGAGCTGCCGCATTCATAATTACTTATCACATTATTCACAAGAAGTTGTTTAAAGCCGTATAATTTAATTGAAGACGACACTTTTCGTTATCCTTGTCTACGGACGCGCGAGCCAATTGAAATCAAAACACATCCGCCCCAACTGCGGCCAAACAAAACACTGACGCCCCTTTGCCGCACCGCCAAAAACCGACGGCGAATGGTTCGTGGCGCAGCACGTTCGAGCACGCCAAGGATCGATAGTTTGCACCAGCGCGCGCACCAGCGTCACCGAGCCCGGGCTGCTCAGCGCCTGGTTCAGGACAGTCACCTGGTGCTGCGGGTTGAGCAGGCGCGCGCCGGCCGGCAGGGGCGGGGGCGGCGCCGGCAGCGGCGCGCGCACCAGCGTCACCGAGCCCGGGCTGCTCAGCGCCTGGTTCAGGACAGTCACCTGGTGCTGCGGGTTGAGCAGGCGCGCGCCGGCCGGCAGGGGCGGGGGCGGCGCCGGCAGCGGCGCGCGCGCGGGCCGGCGCGGCCGCACGCTGCGCACCGGCGCGCGCACCAGCGTCACCGAGCCCGGGCTGCTCAGCGCCTGGTTCAGGAGCTTTGGGGGCGCTTGACGAGCACCAGTGCCCTGAAACAGACACCATTGTAAGGACGGGTTGCACCTACCTACAATACCGCTGTAGACTCGAAAATTATTATTACTCGAAAAGAAAGAATGCAAAAAAATATGCCTAGTGACGAAAATCCCATTCAGATATCTTAAAGAATTACGAAGCTACAACCGTTTTAATATTGCTCGTTAGAGAGAGAAGACGCAAACAGTGTGTGACGTCACAATATGCGAGGCTGCCGCAGAGCGCGTCGCACGCGCGGCAAGGCGCACGACACGACACAGATATTGATTTTATTTAAAAAAAATCATTAATTTACGGTCAAAAACCTCGAAAATAACAGTCGAGAACGTTTGTATGGAAAAATTACCAGTGGCGTTTCCTATTAAACAATGTACTAATTGCGTATCATGACACACCATTTACTGGCAGCATTTCTTACTACATAAACTATATCTTAACTGGAAGTGCCATGTAGACAAACTATGCGATAGATTGAGTAGTGAAGTCTTTGCTTTGCGTAAGCTAAAATCTTTAATATCCGACGATGCCATGAAGCAGGTTTATTTTGCTCATTTCCATTCGCTGATGTCGTACGGTTCGCTCATTTGGGGAAACTCAACGGATGGCAACAGAGTGCTACTTATGCAGAAACGTGCCGTACATGCGATGATTGGGGCAAAATCGAGGCCTTCGTGTAGAGGCTACTTCCCAATACACGGTATTATGACGCACTACTCACTATGTATTCGAAATTATAATGTTCGTAAGGAACAATCTTTCTTCTTTCGATACCGTAAATGCGATTGGCAAAACACTCCGCCGCACTGGGCGTTTGAGAACAGTTCCCCGTCGGCGTCGCATGACACAGGCAAGAACCCGCGTGTCATTGGGCCTACCTACTACGAGCGACTGCCCGCTGATCTTAGACGGGAACCATCTGACGAACCTTTTATTGGAAAATCCATTATACTAAGTTAAAGAGTATATGAGTCTTGACTTGACATGATCATTTATTATTATTACCTATTTAAATTTGTATTAATATGATTTGACATTATAGTACATTGTTTAACGAGGGGCGGAAGTGGAATATTGCGAACAAGAGTCTACTCGCGACTCGCGTTTGCAATATTCTTACGCCCGTGTTATACACAATGTTTTTCATCACATTTGCGAGGAAACAAATACATTTTAGATGAAATTAATACAAATCGTAATAAAAACTTCAACATGACAGTCGTCCATTTTGTTGAATTTGACGCGAGGCGCGTATGGCAAAGACCCTTCTGTATACAGCCACGATTTGAAACACTTAAAAACAAAAACTCAATAACTACATATTAAATCTGTAAATAATTCAGTTAAACATGTTTAAGTAGTTTTTTAAGTTTAAATTTATTTATAAATACGTTTTCAGACATCGTATTTGATATAAAACCTCTTTGCTCTGTAACTGCCGCATGAGTGACAGATACAATTTAAGAAAAAAACTATTACGCCCGTGGGCGTAACACAGGCTATTACAGCTCTGTATGTCTGCGCATTATGAAGCCCTTTTCGAGAAAGTGTGATGAAAAATATATTGTGTCACGTATTTTCCGATGCACTAAATATTGTAAATAAGGACGATACCTAGAGGTTGATATATTTGTATTCTTTTGCTTTTGGTTTGTTTTTTCTATTTCCTTGTTATTGTGTTCCTGCATTTGTTGACATTGTCTTAATATTATACGAGGGGTGATCCAAAAGTAATGATAATCAGCATGATTTGGTCTCGTAATGATAATTTGTGATTGTCATTCCTATTGTGCAATTATTCAATAGGTAATACACTTAAAACTTAAAAAAAAGATTTCATTCATTTGTTTTTTTTAATAGCTAAATAAATATGATGGTATGGAATATATTCTGCCGTCAGTAAAATCGGAGGATATTTTGTTACATGTTTGGGGCGGTGTTGGCAAAATTCTGGTGTGGTAATAAAAATAAAAATAAATACAATTTAAAGTTTATTTATTTTGATGCCACGAAATTAATAAATTAAACTCATGTCATCGTTTTTTTTAAGCACAGCTCACGTAACAAAGTTCAAGGTAGGTTTTTCTGGCCATCAATTAGTAAGAATTTTTTTTTGAACAGGGTGAACCTAGGTTACAAATATGTGAATATAAATACGAAGGGAGAGTGATACATCATAATTCTATAGCATTAATTGCTTATATGTAGGGCCGTCTAAGAAAAAAACCAAAGAAAAAAAAGTACCACATGTATGAGTTTTTTTCTTGGCCCAACTTGCCGAGTACCAGGACTGTTTTTCAGGCTTGTGAATTCTATAAAACTAGTTACCTACAGTGTAATCTAGACCAACTCTTTTACTATTACTTCTTATTCTTAGATATTGAAAACTCGTCAATAAAATCGGTGCAATAGGGATGATGACTAAGATTTTTTTGTGACGTCATTCGAACCAGTTTTTGGAGAGGAACAAATGTTTGTATGGGAGCAACTACAATTAAAGAACATAAATACCTAAAAAATTGAGATAAAGATTGACCTCGCTGGCGGCAGCGCGAAACGCTTCATACTGTGTGTCTATACCAGTGTGACGTCACATTGGTATATTTGTACTAATCGTAGTATGGAAAATCAGGTAAATTGTTGTTTCGGTCGCGAAATACTGCGTTTAAGTACATAGTTGTCATACAATTTTGTTTCTAGAAAAGCGTAAGGATTCTATTGGTAGCTTTTAATTTACTCATGGACAATAAAAAAAAATGCATATTTTTTCTAAACTTTCAAGGTTCATATCTTTTTATGATTTTAATTATATTTTATAATTTATACTTTATTACGATAATTTGATGGTTTACTATCCATTTAGCATCACTATGTTATCAATTTGAACATGAGGCATCATGCCTATTGCGTCGATGTAAAAACTAGTCTTAATTTCGTCTATCCAAAGTTTTTTTTATACGTAGCAAAATGAAAACATTTTTAATATATTATGTAGGTAAGTAAACTAATAAAGAGTGTATTTAATCATTAAAAATGATATATAACGGATAACTTCTGTTTTTTATGCCGATTATCATTACTTTTGGATCACCCCTCGTATAATTCCCGCCAAACAACTTGAGCAAATGACCTTGCCTGCGCAGAGGCGAATTGTACGTGCGAGCTGCCCCCCCACTTCGTCCCGCATGTTCAAGTTGGTTGACGGGAACTATATCTTAATTTTTATCTGTTTTTGATGATTGTGATAAAAATTCTTATTTTTTTGACATATGTATGCAAATCTGTAATGTATTTTTTTATTATGAATTAAATAATCTAATCTAATCTATACAACTCACCGCTTGGTTAATATACGCCGCATGCATAACGACTTGCTGGTGCTGTATCTGCTGCGCAGGTATATGCTGTTGATGTTGCTGTTGCTGCTGCTGTTGTTGCAGGTGTTGCTGTAATTGCTGCTGTTGCAACTGCTGCATGTGGATGTTGTGCTGATGCTGTTGCAACTGCTGCATTAGCTGTGATTGCTGTGTCGTCCGCGGCAGCTGTTGCGGTTGCTGTTGATGCAAATAGATTGTAAATAACTGACGAAGACTGTTGAAACAGCTTATAGGTCGCATATTTATTTTATTCTACATAATTTATTTTTTCTACTCCTGTACGGTTATCTGTCATTTATATAGGCTCTAGCTCAAATACAATGACACCGATAATAAGTCGTCGAAAAACTCTATGCTCTGTGGCCCATAAACGCACTGTTTAGTGTACTTTTATGGTTCATACATTTTTCATAAAAGCACTGTTTACCACGATGTCAAATCATCTAACTTTTTTTCAATCGGCCACCATATTGCAGTGGTACCAACTTCATAAGCAATTTTTTCGAAATAAAAAGTTTTACTATCAAACATTAATTAACATAAATTATTTACTAAAATAAAAATAAACGATCATGTATTATGTGTATACATATTTTACCAATTATTGGTATTATTTATAAATATAAACCGATCCGATTCGGTTCGGATTCGGATTCAGTTTGGTTCGGATGGCAAGTTCAAGGAAAATAAAAACAAAACAGACCATAAACAAGAGGTGTCAATGTGTCATATTTCTAATTTCCCACCAAAGTTCCAATTCAAAATGAAAAGACGAAATATGATAACTATTCGTTATTTATAACTTATTAAGATTTTATTCGTGTTTGTGAAGTGAAGAAAACTGTGTACGTTCCTCTTAAAATGGACGAAGAAGAAAATAACTGCACCGCTGAAGAAATTGCGTGAGTAGTTTAGAACTAACGGAAAAACTACTGTCTGAAAGTAAAATGCTATTTATTTAGAATTAGTCGTAGAAAAAGTATTGTATGCAACGATGTATAACTTGGTCTTAAAACGCTCGTGGCGTCTTTAATTGCGATGCCCGCCATTATTTATTTATTGAAAATGCGAAACAAACAGCTAAAAATAGCACACATGAATATTTAAAGTTATACAATACAAAAGCTAAAACACTTATAAGTTAATATCATTATGATTGCTCAGACAAGACTATCTTATATTATAATGCCTATATTAATAATGATTATTGATAACCGAGTGTGTTTATAAGCTCGGAATTTATTCTTCGTGGGCAGCCAGGCTTGCTCAAAACGCGCTCGACTATTTGTTCTAGTTTATAATCGTTTTTGCGTTGTAACTAAAAATATATGGTTTACAGATTTATTCCTGTGCTTGAATACAAGAGAGTTTCTTGCTAAATTTCATGTTTCTAGGTCAAGGGTCCTACCAACCTGTATAGGTTTTGAGTTCTTTGTATCAAAATATTCAGCAAAAACGGTAGTATCTTTTGATTGCGTTGACGTTAGAAGCGTGAACACACTTTCTGACAATTGCATTTTTTCCTGGATAATTTTTTGAGAGCTTGAGCTCAACCGAGGCAGCACGCTATTTTTTCGTCATGTCTAGGGATAAAAGAGGTTTGCTAAGGTTTATGAATAACGGGGTAAGTAAGGTTACCGGCTGCGGAGCATGCTGAGGTGGTGGAGGCGGGGGCTGCGGCGGCGGCTGCTGCGCCGGGTGTATCACCGTCGGTTGCGACAGCACGTGCGCAGGGCTCACCAGCTGTAAACGTCATTGGCTATACTCTTCCACTCCTAAAGTCCTAACCGAGACCCGAGGTACCTATAAGCGAGCCACGATAGCGCGACCAGTCTTTTTGTGACAATTTGTCAACACAACTTGCCGTATAGATATGTTTTGCGGTCTCATAAAAACAAGAGACGAACGCTGGTGCAAGCCCGCCAACATGACATTAACCACGCTCATGGTACACCCCTGCCACACTCCTAGTGATGTGTGAAAATAGCGAGGGAAGAAGAGACATAGTGTGGCAATGTTACTCGGCATGCCGCTCATGTTGCTCCTCGTCAAAGCGTTTTCACATTATCCTATCCGATATCGGTATCGGACGACGATAGCCGACACCAAAAGTTGTTTTCACATAATTCCGACAAAATAGTTCCGATTCAAAATGGCCGCTGTGCATCGGGCTCTGCGCACACAGAGACAATGTAGATACACGTATAGCACACATGCAAACATTACCGTCCGACGGCTGACGGGCATCCGACGGTGCCGCCAACACATCGGTATCGGCTCCGATATCGAGTCGGACAATATGAAAGACAGATACATATTTCATACATTTAACTCCCTCCGTGTAATGATAATGTGGAAACGCTCTCAGGCCCACCGCTCCGTGTTTTGTCGGTTTCGAGTCAAAGGAGCAACAATAAAGGCAAGTATAACCTTGCTTGCCTTGTTTGCGGAGCGTCGCGATTAATCGTGTGAGTAGAGCACTGTGGTCAGAGAGGGCAACATCGCGGCAGCGAGGAGCATTGTGCCTGTGGTAGTAGGCGCAGGGCACGTCGCGTAAACATGGACTTCGCTTTTGTGTTTATAGTACAGGACACGTCCTTTCCTGACTAGTCTAAGATGCATGCCTTAAACATAGCGATAATCTTGATAAGTCGTTACACCATCTTTGTTTCACTGATCAGTTTTTTAAAGATAAAATTACGAACACCATTTCTTTAATGTCACCGTCGTAAGTTAGTCCACATTTCGACGTTGCCAATTTTAATAAATTCTGACACAGTCTAGGCATAAGGACGATACTTATTGCAATGTGGACGTGATAGTATTTGGACAAGTTAGGAAAGTGACGATTTGAAATACGTTAATTGACGATATGAGTTGTGGACGCCAAGCTAACAAGACCAAAAGAGAATGCTTGGTTTAATTTAAAAAAAACTTTAGGGTACCTATATTGTAATCAGCGATGGTTGTGTTGTTAATCTTTCTTTGATTTGTATAAGAATATTTACGGTGGGAATCATTTCCGTTGCGCATTAAGACACAACATGAACACAGAAAACTTTGATTCCCAAGAACTCAAGGCTTTTGATCGCTTTGTCGTGTTGCCATGGTAACGCGCGTGACCCACCCTCGATTGTTATAACAAATTATTAAGATTCCCACATTCTTAAGCATATTGACAGGGCAAAAATACCCATTTTTGTGACTTAAATGTAACGTATAAGCCAGCTAATCCAATTGATGACGGTATATTAGTGCTCAGCAGTGGAGTAAAGAAGCTAGATTAAACAGGTTAAAATTAAAGTGAACCCGCTACGCGCAAGACTGGTATATGCGCGTTACACTACTACCCCAATTTTCCGCTAACACTACCACTACATGAGTTTTGGGACACATCTCTACACGGCTACCAATGGCCGGCCCGCGAGCTGTGTCGCGGCGAGATACACTATCCGTCTCTTTCTAACTAGAACCCTTAGAAGGAGACGGCTAGTATAGGTCCGCGACACATCTCGCGGGCCGTCTTGTGATGCGTATGGCCACGCGGAGCGTTAAAACCACCGCTCTTTTATGTTACGATTTATTGGCGAAAACATTATGGTGGAATTCAATTCTAATACAGATCGCACGTAGAAAAGCAAGCTTTTTATTTCATTTAAAACTTAATTTTGTCACATTAGTGACTCCACAAAATGTTACATAACTACAACTTAGAAAAGTTGAAAAACCCCCGACATATTCATTTCAAAGTCCAATATTTCGAAAACGGCTGAACAGATTTTCATGAAACATGGCTAAGAACACTCGGGATAAAATTATGTATGACACAAAAGAAACCGCATTCAAATCGGTCCATCCGTTTAGGAGCTACGATACCACAGGCAGATACACAGACACGTTAAACTCATAACACCCCTCTTTGCGTCGGGGGTTAAAAATACGGCGGTTGAAATTGAAACGCTCCGCGGCCTTGCCCATCAATATAAGTAAAAACAGCATCAAAGTTCATTGGTATCTTACAACCATAAAAGGGAAATAATTATATAAAAGGGAAATAATTATATAAAAGTGTCAACTATAACGCCAGGCCCCTACTTCAACGACTTGAAAATAGGCAATGACAATCGCGCGTACATTTCTGGATTATTACATTTTTGGAATGGTCCTAAGCAGATATCCTTACTTTGCCGATCCAGAAATGTACGGTCAGCCTCATAAGGGGCTGTACACATCATATAGTTGGTAGCAGCCGTGCCGTGTCGCTTTAACGTCATGTTTAAACTGACAAACGGATGAATGTCACAAGGTAACAAGCTGTTCAGCTACTTATGAGTTCGACTGGAACGTTTACGGGCACTCTCCACTCTCGCTGAAACATGAGATGCTTGCTGTCCTTTTCGAATAAGTATATGAAAGGATAATGAAACGCGGCATGCGTCAGCGAAAGGAAATATGTAGTGCAAAAATATGAATCAATTTAATCCTCTTATAAATAGTAAAAGTCTTGACTGACCGACCTAAATCAACGCCCAGCCCAAACCGTTGAACCTAGAAATCTGTTTTTTTCACAATAGGTAGTTTATATAACGTAAGTAAGGGATTTTGGAAAAATACACCGTAAAGGGGGTTGAATGTTTGTATGGGGATGGAGTATAATTTTAAGTGAGAGACATGAAACTTTGTGTATGGACTCCTTATTAACCCACCTCTAAGCGGGTTAATTAGGGGTGCAAAGTTTGTACGGGGAAACCCTTTTTTTGAGCTACAAAATTAAAACTTCATGAAAAGATTCGTTATCCCGGAAATCATCCATTTCATCCCCTGGGGGGTGAAAATTTGTACGCTACGATATAAACGATTTCCACGCGGACAGAGTCGCGGGCAGAAGCTAGTCCTCTCATCAATATGTACCGAAACCTTAACGCTGACAATGACATAAGAGCGATGATGGGACATATTTATGAGTAGGTTGTATGCACCCATATTTTTACACTTGACTGTACCTAATAGGTCAGGTAAGAGATCTATTATCTATTTAGGGAGTGACGGTGTATTTGACTACTTTCAATATCATAGGACTAGTGCGTATCTACTCACTAAAGCGGCAATTACACTGCTTCGTTCACCTAATGCGGTCGCCGAATTCATTTTAAACTACTTAGGCCAACAAACGTCGTGTTCACATTAGTCTGTCCGCCTACTACTAAGCGTTGGCAGCTGTCGATCGCCGAATGCGGCCGACTAACGTGTTCTTTACACTTTTGCGGTCGCCGCATGCAGCATGCGGCGAACGACGAAGTGTAATTGCCGCTTAATTCAGAATATTTTAACTCACCAATGGTATGTTGATTTTGCTCTACATTAGTATTTCTACACAAAACACCAAAAAGAAGCAAAGCGTCCTCAAGGCCCGTACTTTTTATAAAATATGTACCTTTAAAAACATAGGTACTATGAATTTTTGGGTATTAACAGTAGTCAATTTCATTCAATAAAAAATACGAGCTTATACCAAATTAAAAATGCAATGAAGGTGGATTTCAAAAAAGACCGGGTTGTACCTACTCCGGGAGTGCCGGCAGAAGTGAAAACTCAATGACATTGTAACAGTTTTTCGATCAGGTCACGTGTCCGTCTTACGAATTTTCAATCTGTCGAATCTTACGGTCACGTGACATCTTACGGTCCTGTGGCGAGTTTAAAAAAAAATCCCCATCACTAAAAGTGCACAGCGCCGCTAAAGAAGTTTTCACTTCAATAATACATATGTAATTGTTTAGGAGCTGTGTTGACTTTGTTTTGCAATTCTCAGAGTTAAATATCTTGAATAATACTTTTTTGAAATCCACACATGATACTCAACAAATACCTAGTTACATCATTAACAAAATAATTTAACCTTTATACAATCACATTACTACACTCATACTATAATACTGGACTTAAAGATAACAAAAACTAACTGAAAGTAATCAATGTGAAATTACTAAGAAATTAACCACTAAGAGATCAATCTGTTAATTTTACAATTTTATGATAATACATTAAATGTTCACAAGGTGTTAGTATTAGTGACATAATTGTTATAACAAATTATGGAAGCATGAGATATATTTCTTCTATATTTTAATTCCACATTTAAAAGTAGTAATCAGTCACAAATTTTTAGGGTTCCATAGTCGACTAGGAACCCTTATAGTTTCGCTTTGTCTGTCCGTCCGTCCGCGGATAATCTCAGTAACCGTTAGGACTAGAAAGCTGAAATTTGGTACTAATATGTATATCAATCACGCCGACAGTGGTAAAATAAAAAGTATTTTATTTTATTAGCGTGCCTCCCCTATACGTAACGTGGGGGTGTTTTTTTTTTCATTTCAACCCTAACGTGTGATATATTGTTGGATAGGTATTTAAAAATGAATAGGGGTTTGCTAAAATTATTTTTTGATAATGTTAATATTTTCGGAGATAATCGCTCCAGAAGTAAAAAAAAATGTGTAACCCCCCCCCTCTAACTTTTGAATAATACATTTTTAAAATATGAAAAAAATCTCAAAAGTAGAACTTTATAAAAACTTTCTAGGAAAATTATTTTGAGCTTGATAGGTTGAATAGTTTTTGAAAAAAATTACAAAAACTACGGAACCCTACACTGAGCGTGGCCCGACACGCTCTTGGCCGGTTTTTGATATTTCTAATAGTCTAATGCAATTTCGCACTTTTGATGCCAATAACTCACTAGTAGTTTTGTTTAGGAATTAGGAACTCTATTCTGTCTGACTAACTTGCTCACAAATTAGCATAGGGGATTGATTGGTGAGCAATAAGGGTTAATCTGCTAAAGTAATCAATCCATACCAATATTATAAATGCGAAAGTGTGTCTGTCTGTCCGACCGATTTAGGTGAAATTCGGTATGGAGATAGTGAGTCCTGGGGAAGGACATAGGATAGTTTTTATCCCGGAAATCATCCCCTAAGGGAATGAAATGGGGAGTGAACATTTGTATGGAGCTACGATATATACGAGTTCCACGCGGACGGAGTCGCGAGCAGAAGCTAGTGTAGAAAAAAACACAAAAAATTGTTGCATTGTGATTGTGACCGACTATTACAAAACCTTTTGTGGTAACCAAGTGTGTTATTACAAGCTATTTGCAACCAATTTAAGAACCCGAAATATTTTTGTTTCAAAAAACAGTAATGTTGAAACAATGACATGTTAATTTGTGAACCACAAAAAAAAGAAGATCACAAGGTCATGCTAAGCTGGGTCTAATTAGAGTTAAAGTCATCTACTAGGAATAGGACTTATAGTATATGTATACTATGAAATGCACAATTAACTAAACGTACATGTTGAGGGTGTTGAGGAGAGGACTGTTGCATCATAGATGCATCAATGAGTTGTTGAGCCTGTTGCAACACAACCTGAGCATCCACTGGTAAATCGGATGTGTAGTAAACCTACAAATAAATTGTATATAAACACACAACTTGCATAATATAACAATCATCTTACACACAACTTACTTAACATATCTGAAGATCACCTCTGCATCTCAAGTATGAATAAAGATCAGGAATGAATAAATATATTGGACATAATTACCTTTCACAATAGTTGAAATAAATAGAAATGGGAATATTAGAATTGTTACAGAAACCTTCAATTATAATTTTGAAAATCAACCAACAAGGCATGCTACAAGTTAGTTTTGATTCATAAAAATATAAGTGGTTCAAGAAGCATTGAAGTCACCAATCCATTCTGCACACCTTTCGATGAAAAATAATAACCCAACCTGAATAACCTATTTGCTATTTTATTTAGGTCTATTTTTTTTAAATGTACAATCCTTACTTAGAAAAATATAAATTATGTACCAACAGCACAGCACTACATTCTGACAGACAATGCAAAAAGGTTTACCATCTGGGTCAGTTACAAGAGTGCTGCTATCAGTACATATTAGGGTCATTCATCTTTTTTACCAACAAGTTGAAAGAATTTCTGTACTTTTTTAATCGTTGAAATATCCAATTTTATGATTAAAGACTTAGTTTGTCAAAATTACTATTGCAACTTTTGCTGTAAATATTTTATTTTGGTGCTTTGTCGAAAAATACTGTGCTAATATAATTTTCTGTGATTACCACCTACTAACTAGTGTTACAGAGTTTATACTAATAGGCAATTGGCTTAAGGTTATGGTTGGTTAAAATGATGAAAAACCCGCTAGCATTATCAATCAATAAATATAAACACACACATTTAACTGGTCACACAGTGAGTGAGGATGACAGAGATAATACTAACAATTACACGGTTCAACTCACGTATTCAATGGCACTACGGGCGACATGTTTCGAACTCTTCGGGAGTTCTTCTTCAGGATGAGTGTTTTCGCGGCGTTGTCGCTTCTATCACTGAATACGTGAGTTGAACTGTGTAATAGTTAGTATTATTTCAACATGTCTCACAAAAGTTTAAATTTGATGACAGAGATGTTATATCTAAACTTACTTGTCGGTGCAACGCTTGCTGTTGTTGGTGCTGCTGCTGTTGCTGCTGGTGCTGGAAGTCCGAAGGAGGGGGTGGCGGCGGAGGCTCATGGCGGATGATGTACTGCGGCTGATATTGCAGGCCACCATCACCAACAACTAGTTGCGGTTGGACTCCTTCACTCACTATGATATCATTCGGCTGATCTGCTGGCTGGACCACCACCTTTACAGACATGTTTTATACTGCCAATGTAATCATCTATATGGGGTAATCCTCAACATTCACACAAGTAAAGAATTTCTTAGAATGGTTAAGTATATGAGCTAAGTTACCATACAAGCAACACTTGGCTTTAAACCTATGCCTGGCCAACTTGTAAGGAAACATAGCTTAGTTCTAATGTAAAAGCAGCCTTAGTCTAATAGAGCTTAATACAAACGGAAAAAAGATAGAGATATGAATATAACATAAGGTCACAAATACAAGATTGTATCTCAGAATCAAATCAGCACTAAGTTATGAAGTTACAAAAGTAGTGAATATTTTATAGTGAGTTTTGGTTGTCAACTGAAATGTGGGGTCTCAATCTAGTGATTTCACATACTGGCATCTAAATTAGAAACAGTTTTGTGTCCTAAATTTCCTAAAGTATGCTAGAAAGGAAAGATCAAGCTTTATGTATAATCAAGTGTGATAATATATAATTGCATTCAACCTGTTAGTGAGTTATTTATGAATACTGGAATGGTAATAATTATCTAAGGACAGTGTGCCTTCTTTTTGAGATTTAGAGTACTATAGCAGGCTCTATGGAAATATATATTTTAAGACTGTAAATATTGTGTTCTACTAAAAGCACCTACCTGTTGTTGTGAATACTGCTGATCATCTTGATTAACCAGACAAATGTTAGGACAATATCTTTGTAGGTCTTCAAGAGTTAGTGTCGTGCGTCCGGTTTGTCCAACTATCTGATAATATTGAGCCATTGCAAAGCCTTAGCCTGAAAAAACAATGTAATATAGAAAATCTCTACACATAAAACTAATTGATTTGAGTTTAATCTTCGTAAATAATACATATTAAATGTCGAAATGACGATGTAATCGAACGTAACTATTCTTATACAATTTGTTTACATCAATCAACTTTGGTTGATTAATTTACTTGAACCACTTTAATTGCTGTTCAATTGATAGTATACATCGATTATGATTGAATTGCATCAAACTAAGAACAAATCCATTAAAAGATGACAGATATTCATACACCCTTACGGAGCAGTACGTACACAACCCAGAACCAATGACTTCGTAAACCGTAAGAGGACTCAACTATGGCGACGACACATCGACCGTTTTACGGTCAAAAGATTCACCGCACTTTTTATGTTACGTTGTTATACATTGTTACAATAATATTAAAAAGAGCATTTTCGGCTAAAATATCAAAAGGATAATAACGAAACGGCTTCGATTCCTTTGATACAACCTAAATTATGCTCTGAAAGATCATTGCATAAAAACCAAAGATTGAAACGTTTATCTCACCAATATTAGCGTTGGGCATTTTAAATGCCGTATTAATCCATTAAAATAGCAAATATTATCACGAAATTGTAATTTATTAACTCAAAACGCCAAATTCAGAAGCAATTTACATTATGGCGTGTGTGTCACTTTTTTTTTATAATTGTGTTTTTTAATTCAGTGTTGCCTCGAAGAGTATGCATTCGATACGGAGTTGCCAGCAGCTGCAAAATTTCGATCCAAACTCCCAGTCATTTTCTCATTATTACGCATTTTCTAAATATATTAATGTCATAGTTTATTGCACATCAACATGTTAGTATTGTATTTTTATGTTTTTGATATCTAGGGCTAATATTTTACCTAGTATATCTTATATTTATTTTAGTACAAAGTCTCAAAGACGCTAAAGTTATCTTGAAGAAAATGGGTCTAAACTTGTTTTTTGTAGATAGTATTTTACATGCTACACGGACTAGAAAGAAAATTCGTCAGTAAAATGTTGTTTACTCAAATATTAGAAATCCTAGTCGTCACAGATAAAAAAATCTACGAACAGCTGTTTTTGACTGAGGGCACTGTAGTGCGTAAGCCAAGTGTGAGAAAAATAACACTGCGTAGAAAATGTCTTTCCCGAGGCGAAATATCATTATTTTTACCGTCAATATACTTTTATTAGTAGCTAATGAATATATATATATAATAGTAGTAGAATAACCATTAAAAAACCAATATTTTCTAATAAACTGTATTAATTTCAAGTGAAATCTGCTGTAGCACTGAAGAATAGCTGTTTCCTATTTCTTTATAGAGATCCTATGCCTTTTTTCGCGCTGGCAGTATTACCCTAAAGAAATGGAATGTATGTTTTCAGCTTTCCTTCTATTAACAAAGACAATAATTAAACCTAGACCCTACACTTTTTTTGTCTTGCCTGTTTATGGTAGTGCCACTGACTTCGATTTTATTCAAACTTGCTTAGAATACCGGTCGTAAAAAAATATTACACCTTGACTTGAGTTCAAGTATAAAAGTAATTCACAGAATAACGAAAACAATTATGGTTGATAAAGAAATGCTAGGTTTTTTTTTAAATATTGAGTATTGGATTTATTTTGAGAGAGTGAAGAGTGAGTAAGATTTGCCAGTGGTTGCGTGTGTAATCATGTTATATTATTTAACAGAAGCGGAGTTGGGGATCCTAATATGCGTAGGAAAGTTCTTCGTTAGGTGTAAGACTATGTCACATATATAATTTAACCTTTTCAATTCAGAATTTAGTTAAAACACAAAATAACTTCTAGTGTACTTTATATCGAACTTGGCTTTTTTTGTTTCTGATTGATATTATTATTTGTATAAAACCGATATTGGCCAAATTAATTACGATTGCGCTCCTTCCTATCTCGAATGAGGATTCTTTGTCTGTGGTTACTGCAGCCATCTGGATTAGTTGAAATATCTTCAAGGTACGTCACGTGGTTTCATCTAAGCTTTTCGGCCAATGACATTCTTTGAGAGAGTCGGGCATAAATGTTTTCGAGGAAAACTGTTGGTGGAAATTAATTCTGCATATATCTTGAAGAAAAACACCGTGCTTTAATGGGTGGCTGCTGTGCCTACAACGACAGTTTTCATGTGTTTTTAAGTGCATTTAATAATTTCCATTGGAGCTGTGTTCAAAATTTACTATTGCAGTGGCTTTCAATTGTAAATACACGATAGTTAATATAAATTATAGTCACTACCTACTGTTCAATTCGTAGATATTTTGACCGTCCTCATTACATTCGTGCTAATGGATGATTCTGTGATTTCCCCAGGTAAGAAACGTGATGGTCATTCGTAAGCTTTTTAAAATGACACTTCGTTTTCGATTAGTTTTATTTCTTTGTTTTCAGGGAATAAAATAGATAATTCAGCGTCGGAGAGCGACTCCAGTTCTCTCGATGGAGGGGCTATGTTGCCTCCGACCACGGTTTCCCGTGACCAGCTACAAAAAAGGATCGAATCTCTTCAACAGCAAAATAGGTATTTAGTTTCTCCATTATAGACATTCCTCTCATGTCAGGATCTTATTGGACATTACTTTTAGCTTCTAACACACCACACATTATAATTAAATCTAGTTAGATACAATCATGTAGTTTATTTTAATGATTACAGGGTCTTAAAAGTGGAGCTGGACACATATAAGCTCAGAGTGAAGGCCCTACAGGAGGAAAATCGCGCGCTGAGACAAGCTTCTGTTTCAATAGTATGTTTTACATTATTATCTATGTTATGCATACTTGTTATTCACTGTTCATTGTGTGCAATTCTGTTGCATAGCCATGTGATACTGGGACATTGTTTACAATTATGCTTGCATAAATTTAGTGTTAACTGAGCAAATATTCACTCAACTTTGAAATTTTTACTAGTATTTTATACATTATTTTGCCACCATGATTGTTACTCATGAAATTGGGTGAATTAGCTTTTTCTTGTTGTTATGCTGTCCCAGTAAGCATGTAACCATATAGTGACAGAGTTTCTTAAAAATGATTGTAATGTGGATTGGTAGCATGCTTAAGTGATGCCCCATTAGTCATTACTAAATGGGTATTTTACAATTATCACTAAATCATCTTATCATATCATATCTACTGAATAACACTATAGTCCCAGGATGTTGACTGGTCCAATTCAAAATTAAAGAAATTATTTTATGACATTACATAAGATCCTAATGTTTTGAGATCTTTACAGCACTTATGGTCCTGCCAATACTGCTATTAACATTTGGAAACATTATGAAATACATAAAAATTGGCAATGAGTCATACATAGTATGTATGTATGTCAAAATTGTTACATGTGTCAGGTTGACATAGGATGGACCCACACAAGGATAGTCATCATTTGTCTCCCTCCTGGTGTTCACTGTGTTATCTGAATTTCCCAAATCTATGAATATGTTATACAACACCTTTATTCCCAATAAAACAACTTAAAAAAGTTGAAAAACCCCCAACATTTTCATTTCAAAGTCCAATATCTCAAAAATGGCTGAACAGATTTTCATGAAACATGGCTAAGAACAATCAGCATAAAAATATCTATGAAAAAAAAAAACGCATTCAAATCGGTCCATCTGTTCGGGAGCTACGATACCACAGACAGACATGTTAAACTTATAACATCCCTCTCTTTGCGTTGGGGGTTAAAAACAAAATAAATGTAATATTATGAAAGATCAACAAAATGTGATATTGCAGTGATATGTTGTTGCATAACACACTCCAACCCTGCTCCTTAGTCGACCTTTATGACACCCACGGGCATAAAGGGGGTCGTGAAATTCTAACCTGTCACCACCAAATCTATATAGTTTCTTACAAAAAGTGTTCACCATGAATTTATATTGAATAAAAATTTTACTTACTTACTTACAAGCCTTAATTTTACAGCAAGCAAAGGCGGAACAGGAAGAAGAATATATTTCCAACACATTATTGAAGAAAATCCAAGCCTTGAAGAATGAAAAGGAAACATTAGCTCATCACTATGAACGGGAAGAAGAATGTCTCACAAATGATCTGTCCAGAAAATTAATCCAGGTTGTTGTTTATGTTCATGTTAGACCCAATTGCCTTACAAATGTAGGCTGCTTTTCCATTAGAGGTTAAGCTAAGCTATGTTTTCATATAAGTGACATATAGTCTAACTCAGGGGTCTTCAAACTTTTTGACTCAAGGGCCACACTGCTCTTAATATAAATTCGTGCGGGCCAAGAGTTGGTGGTGGTCAAGACCAGTCGTCTTTACCTATGGTGCAGGGTGTGCGTTGCACACGGGCGCAGCGGTCCTAGGGGGCGCCGAGCGCCGCCCGCTACCATTCCATTCTGACCGCGCGCTTACTAGGGGGCGCTAGAGTATTGCTCGCAGGCCGTACTTGGCCCGCGGGCCTAACTCATTAAATGCCAACATTTTTATAGCACATATAGCTGATACTGTGAATTCTTGGTCTTGTGGCTGGCTATGAAAAGTTAATCCGCCAAGTGGTTGGGCGATATTTATGAAAGCAAAGCTTAGCTAATCTTAGCTCTTAAAAGTAGCTTGAATTTGAGTATTACCAGTCTTGAAAATGAATAAAAATAAGATACATGTTATACTATTATAATCTTAGACAGATCTATAAGACTTATGCATACGGGTCACGCTGTTTCGTCGCCTAAATAGTATTATTTGTTGTTTTTAATTTCGTGACGCATTGGTTATTACTGTAATGTCACGTAAATGTATTTGTCAATAAATAAATAAATACATACTAGACATCTTTATACAACTTAATAATGTTTACTGATGCAGGGCGAATATTGATAACTTTTAATATTGTTATAATGGAAAACCTATCCATATTAATTTGCAATGATCACAAAGGATACTGGAAAAGGTTTCTGAAATAAAATGTGGTAAAGGAATATTAATATTTTGGAATAGTTTTATTCTCAAATATCCAAGACTACTAAATATAATTCTGGTCCCATTCATTTATATAACTTTCATAGTTGTTCAGTAATGTAAATAAAGATACAGATTGCAAATATTTCTCCAACAAGACAGGTAATACTCATAAACATGAGGCTTTCTTTAGCACTATATACAGGGTGGAATCTTGTACGTGATCCAAAATAGCAAAATGTGAATCTATCCATGATTCTGAGCAACTTTTATTATGGGACCAACTTTGTGTTATGCCAAAAAATTTGTCATGTTATGGCTTTGACAATAAAGTCGTGTTCAGATGTTTGTGAACACCTTGACCGCTCAGATGTATGTGATGGCGACTGTACAATTAGAGCCCACAACACTTTAGAAACCAATATACGTTAAATATGGCGCTTTATCATCCCATAAAATAAAATGTCATGCCAAACTTACCTACCGACGTTTTGTTAGAACCTGCCGTTTTAGGGATAAAAAGGTATGTGTTTCAGTTTCCTTTACATACGGGGGGGTGTACCAATAATGCGGTGAGAACCGGTCTAGGGCATTTTCGGTAGCGCATTGCGATTCCAAATATGCATTTTTTTTATTTTGTTTACACAGTCTTTGTTTTTGTGGACATTTTTTTTTTTTTTTTTTTTTTTTAATAAATATTAGGGGACAATCTTACACAAATCGACCTAGTCCCATAGTAAGCTCAATAAGGCTTGTGTTATGGGTACTAGACGACGATATATTTAATAGATAGAAATACTTAAATACATAGAAAACATCCATGACTCAGAAACAAATATTCATGCTCATCACACAAATATTTGCCCTTACCGGGATTCGAACCCAGGACCTTCAGCTTCGTAGGCAGCGTCACTACCCACTAGGCTAACCGGTCGTCAACCGGTACAACCGGACATTGCTTGTGTATTTTCGTTGCATCCATATAATTTAACTTTAGCCTGATCGGAAAAGTAGTATATTGGCTATCAATAAATGTAATTTATAGTTTGTAATGAGTAAAAAAAAAACGACAGGGTTGCACTCCGGGAGTGCCGGCAGAAGTGAAAACTCAATGGCATTGTAACAGTTTTTCGCTCAGGTCACGTGTCCGTCTTACGAATTTTCAATCTGTCGAATCTTACGGTCGCGTGACCTGTTGCGAGTATCCGTCGAATCTCACGGTCACGTGACATCTTACGGTCACGTGACATCGTACGGTCACGTGACATCTTACGGTCACGTGACACCTTACGGTCACGTGACCTGTGGCGAGTTTAACAATTTTACCCCATCCATCACAAAAAGTGCACAGCGCCGCTAAAGAAGTTTTCACTTCAAAAAATATATAAAATAACGAATATTTATTACAGTTACGTCAAGAAAAATGCCGCCTCGAACAGACCCTGGAGCAAGAACAGGAATGCTTAGTCAACAAACTCATGCGCAAGATTGAGAAGCTTGAAGCCGAGACTCTTGCTAAACAAACTAATCTGGAAAGACTCCGCAGGGAAAAGGTAAGGCCGTCTTCTAAGTTGTGGCAGCTGTTGGGCGGGAGGTGATACCGTGGACGGCATGTGAAGCTCCTTGGGTGCCTTAGGATAATGATGGGTTTGCCAGTATATGATCTGCGTCTTAAACAGTTGCAATAGTACATTGTTGTAAAGGCTAGAAAGAAGGCAATAGATGGATGAGTGGATTCGAGGTCCGAGCCAAAGTATCTAATGAAAGATCCAAATGAGCGCGGCCCCGCTCGCGTGTCGGCGGGCACCGCGCGGGGCGGCCCGGCGCGTGCCGGGGGCCCTGAGATTGAGCGAATCGCTGTTCAAACTGTCCAAAAATAACATTGTTGGACAGTTTGAACTCATAGTTGGCCTGTTCATGCGATATCCAACTAACCCCAGCTTTGAAGCCTGAATTCTGACCATGGGTTTTTGGCACTACTGTTATTCGTGCCAACCCAGTTCCACCAGGAAGCCTAGCAGACCCTTTATGTTGCCGACGGCCTCCGTAGTGACCCCGGTGTTCCGAGGTGCTTTGCCCGGTATTCTGCCACCCTAGGGCACGTCAGGATGACGTGGGCGGCTGTCTCTTACTTTTCCATGCAGGCTCTGCAGAGAGGACTGTCTGTAATACCTAGAGTGAAAAGGTGTTTGTTTAATAGTGCATGACCAGTTATGGCTCCTGTCAGGAGACGGAGTGCCGGCCTCTTTAGCTGCTTTAGCTTCCTTGACAATCCGGGATTGATTGTCGGGAGGGCCTCCCTGGTTTGCCTGCAGGTACCTAGGGTATTCCAATGTTTTTGGTGTTCTACCTTGGTGTTTAGTCGTAGTGTGCGCCGCAGCCATGCAGGGGGTAGAGGGATCGTAGGTTCGGTCACTGAGTTAATAATGATTATTTCCAGGTGGAATTGGAGAACACGCTCGAACAAGAGCAGGAGGCCCTAGTGAACAGGCTGTGGAAGCGTATGGATAAACTCGAGGCAGAGAAGCGGTCCCTACAGATCCGCCTCGACCAGCCAGTGTCTGACCCGGCTAGTCCAAGGTAAGTTGAGAGATGATGAGATTTCTTTGTTGCTTTTGCCCAAACACTGTCTCAAACTAGTTTTAACCTCAACCAGGAGTGGAAGCTGTCATGGTCTACTATGACGGCTGGAAAGTTTGGCTTCAGTGTTGTCCCAGGTTCAAAGCTAGAAGGGTTTCAACTTCCGAGACGAACCTGGTGCAATGTCAATAGATGCGCATTGGTCATGGTCGCTGCAGCCTATACCGCTTTCGTTGGTTGAGGTTAACTGGTTCTAATTCAGTTCCAAGATTTGTCCCACACTAACAAACAAGTTAAAATTTTTAAATTATTGTTTTATAGTCTTTGAGGGAGTCGTTACCAGGCCAACAAGCACAAAACAAGTTGATTTACCCCTACTGCTATTTTTACATCAGGATTTACGTTGTTATAATTCAACACTCTAATAAAATAACACTTCTAATTGATATTCTCTTGTTTTCGCAGAGACATCAGCAATGGTGACACCGCATCAAATCTTAGCAATCACATTCAGACTTTGCGTTCGGAGGTTGTTAAATTAAGGTACAATCTTACTTTATCTTTACTTAAGAATCTACCTGTTAGAGTAATAAAGTCGACGTTTTCATTTACACAGTTTAAGAGGAAACACAAAGGCCGAGATAATTGAGAAATAGGTATTTGTAGAATGTATTGCTGTCGCGCAGTGCCTGATCAAGCGAGCGCAAGCGCGATAGGGACAACTGCAGCTTGGACCGAAAATGCCTATTTAAAGTAAATGAAATCAACGTTTCATTTTTCTTAGGTTTTTGAAGGTTAATATCTCCTTTAAGAATAAGTTTATGAAAAAAAAGAAAACAGGAAATATAAATAAAATAGTAGCCATAGATTTATGGAAAAAAAACTTTTGCTCTACTGCCATTATCCAGCGAGAAAACAGGGGACTACGTTTCTATGGAAAAACGGCCCTTGTGTTTCCTCTTAAGAATCTACCTGTTAGAGTAATAAAGTCGTTTTAATTTACACGGTTTAAGTTTATAATTTTATATATAAGTACTCCGTAACGGAATTCTGAGATCGTTATTTTGTCCGACTATCTAGTGGCTAAAGGTAAAGATGAGAACTTTTTGAACTCTACTCAGTACCAGAGATTATATTCTACATACACACTTACAGAGCTAGATTTTGCTGCCGAGTTCAATCGATTAAATTTGTAGAAGGAAAATTGATCACTTGGTTGAAATGAATGTAATCTAAACAACGATTGAGATAACGCAGTTAATTAACTTGAATTCCATTGAAACAATTGTTTCACTGATAAAAGATAAATGTTTATTTTCAACCAAGGTTGTGACAAGCCGATTGAATGTGCGTGCATTTCTATTAATATTGACTACCGGTGTCTAAACTCTTCTTCTAAATCTGTCCCTCACTGCTGACGAGGGTGAATCATCATCATCATGATATCAGCCGAAAGACGTCCACTGCTGGACATAGGCCTCCCCCAAAGAGTGCCACAGAAAAAAACCGGCCAAGTGTGAGTCGGACTCGCGCACGAAGAAATCCGTACCATTATCCGTAAAAACGGCAAAAAAACACGTTTGTTGTATGGGAGCCCCCTTAAATATTTATTTCATTCTGTTTTTTAGTATTTGTTGTTGGGCATAGCGGCCACAGAAATACATCATCTGTGAAAATGTCAACTGTCTAACTATCACGGTTCATGAGATGCAGCCTGGTGACAGACGGACAGACAGACGGACGGACAGCGGAGCCTTAGTTTTTACCCTTTGGGTACGGAACCCTAAAAAAGAAACAAACGACGTATCATCATGATTATAGCACAAGACCCCGTAATGCACTTGCAGTGAATAAATATATTTTAATGGTTACTCGATAATAATGATTAATTATTTTATGTTTGTCGTCTAGGAATCAATTAGCCGTGTCTCAAAATGAAAACAAGGAGAAGATGCATCGCTTTGCCTTAGAAGAGAAACACATTCGGGAGGAGAACGTTCGCTTACAACGAAAACTTCAGCAGGAGGTGAGCTACTATTTGACTAAAAGCATTGGATTGGAAATGGAATCTGACGTTACCGTTTCAATGGGCCAGGGGCGGCTCACTCCGTGATTTGGTCGCGCCGATACAAGTGAATGCCGACCTACCGGCCCCAGGGGGAATGTTAGGGCAGTGCGTTGCGTGCGATAGAAAGGGATGACCACGTTTAGCCTCCTTCGGCATACCTGGGCCATTTTACGGAAAGTTATACACTCGACTTTTTTTTTAATTTTGATGTAATCGGGTTTTTTACTCAGAATCGAGAGCACTTTCGAATGTTATACGAGAAAAAAAGTGTCCCAAGATTTTTTAATCCATTCCGTTACCGTTTCCATAAGGTGGGGTGGCAACGGAACGGAAAACCGAAGATTATAATGTAACATTTTGGACAGATTTTTTTCTCCTATTTGGTTCGAAAGTGGTCTCGATTCTGAGTAGAAAAAGCCCGATTATATCAAAATTTTAAAAAAGTCGAGCAGTTAGCGGTTCGTAAATTTTTGACTTGTATGTTATGTAGCTCTTTCTATTTTTTAAAGGTTCCGTATCTTAATGGTGCCAATCATACTTAATAAATTAGTTGTGTGTCTGTATGACTGCTTTAATTACCAAAATAATTGTTATTTCAGGTGGAGCGTCGTGAGGCGCTATGCCGGCATCTTTCGGAGAGCGAGTCGTCTCTAGAGATGGAGGAAGAACGGCAGTTTAACGAGGCATTAAGCGTATGTATTTTTGGTTTTCTACGGCAGTGTCGGGTCAATCAAATATCACCGTCATCTCTGTATCATCATTCGAGATTTGGCATAGGCGCTAGTTTTACGAAAGCGACTGCCATCTGACCTTCCAACCCCGAGGGAAAACTAGACCTTATTGGGATTAGATCGGTTTCCTCACGATGTTTTCCTTCACCGAAAAGCTAACGGTAAATATTCCGTACATAAGTTCCGAAAAACTCATTGGTACGAGCCGGGATTCGAACTCACGACCGCCGCTTGACAGCCGCATGCCTGAACCACTAGGCTACCGTAGCTATACCGTCATCTCTGTATAATCATAAGAATTCTCCGAAATAACCCTTTTATATGACTGTTGGGTGAAGTGCGTAGAGTAACGTGTCATTTGCGCATATATATTGTTATTAACCCCGAGTTTTGCACAGGCATTCAAGTTACAGATACAGACATGGTTGGGGGACATACTGTAACCTAGTGAATGGGGTTTGCAATTCGGATCCAACTTGCATGGAATTACCCACAAATATTAAAACTTATTTATAAGTTTTGTCTAAAATGTAATATTTGGTACAACATTTTATTGCTGTACACTTTCTGTATACGGTCATCAACTCATCGAGACGATTCTAACGAGCCCAAACTCAACGGGGTTACGTCTGGGCACCTGTCTTCATCATCAGATCAGCTCGATGGTACCATAATATCGAATTGTCATTCTAACTATACTTATGCCCAAAATTTCAGCTCAATCGGTTCGAGTATCTGATTTAAAATTAGTCCCAGGATTTGTCCCTCAATAACAAACAAACGAACAGGTCAAGTTAAATAAATAAAATAAATATTAGGGGACAATCTTACACAAATCGACCTAGTCCCAAACTAAGCAAAGCTTGGCGTACTAGACGATGAGAAACATACTAAAATAAAAAATACTTCAATGCATAGAAAACATCCATGACTCAGGAACAAATATTCGTGCTCGTCCACAAATAAATGCACTTACAGTAGCACCGCAAATATAAGTTACAACGTTGTACATACCTGCGCGGAAAGCATTTTTTGGAAACATTTTAACCAATCAAGTAAAATCTTCAACGCTCATTGGCCGAAATTTTGCGCGCGACGCCGGCAGCTCCGGCGCCCGCCATGAGCAGGAAAGCACGAGTTCACCTGTCATTGTATATTGTACCTTACATATAGTGCAACAAGGTCTTTATTGAAATGGTCTTACGTTCGATTTCATTCGGTACTTGTCAGCACTCGTCGGCGTGGACGAAGATTGCCCATGTAACTTATATTTGTGGTACTCACAGAACTATATCAAGATAGAAGGAAAGACTGTATGTACTTCGCGTGGCAAAAGTAAGTCCGATGGACTTCCTTGCTCGCCGCGAACTTCAGTCCGCTCCCGACCTCGGAACGCGTGCGACGTCAGGTTATAATCACAAAATGACTCGTTGTTCGATACTGAGCTGTTCAAACACCACCAAAAAAGGTGAAGCTGTTAATCGTGGTATTTCCTATCATAGGTAAGTACTATTTGTCCTAAAATACCTGTTATTAATAAAAAAATACAATTTATTTATTGCTCTGACGAATCGATTTCGCGCGGATTATGTTTCTCGTCACTAAATTACGCTTGTGACGTCAAATTACCAGAGATGTACAAAATACTTTTAAAAAAGTATTTAAATACAAAATGCAAATACTTTTCTAAATTGATATTTCAAATGCAAAATACAAAATACTTTTGCTTTTTGTATTTAAATACTAAATACAAAATAGGTATTTTCAAAATACTTTATTCAAATAAAATACTTTCAAAAAGTAATCGAAACAAAATCGAACTCATTCTCGTTAAAAAGCGAAGCGTAACACCATGTTTCACAGATAATAACGTTCATTTTGTTTTAACTGTCATTTTTCACATAAACTTTCAAAGTTGCAGCGTCTCTAGTGGCCATTTGCCGAATCGCTGACCCATTCACTTGAAAATTTGAGTGGTAAAGGATTAGCACACAAAACGACCAAATTAACTTATGATATGATCGAAGCTTATATTTATATTACATACTTGCCACAATGCCCACAATGACATCTTTTTTGTAGTGCTGTTTACGTACCGGTTTTTTATAAATATATTTTTCTATTTCTGTATTTTTATTTGTTATTTATACATTTATACATTCATAATCACTTCGTTAAAGTAACGTATTATTGCCTACACGGCATATTGTTTAAATACAATTTGTTTTGGCATTTTTTTAAAGACATTTCGAGCGAACAACACTGAAATAATGAAATAGCTGCCAACACTGCAAAACGTAACAGTGACTTTGAGGATTGTCAAGAGGGGTCCCTCATATATTATTGGTCAGGTTTTATATGCGTTTTGTTTCATCTGGCATTTTGCGCATAGACTTTCAAAGCTGCTGCGCCACTAGTGGGCATTTTTTGTTTTTACTGAATCGCGGAATGCTTTAGAAAAATGAAGCTAAGAATAAAAAAGTATTTTGTATTTTACAAACCATTTTACAAATACAAAATACGTCTCGAATAGTATTTCAATTAAAATACAAAATACTTTAAAAAAAAAGTACTTAAGTACAAAATCCAAAATATGTATTTTGTATTTTGTATTTGTATTTTAAATACAAGTATTTCAAATATGTCACAACTCTGCAAATTACCTACGCAAAATTTTACACGCTCGGTTCCCATACTAATCGGCGCGCACTTTCCTTCTATCTTGATATAGTTCTGTGGTGGTACTACTGTACCGGTAGATTCCAATTGCTTCCATCTTGCTTCGTAGGCAGGGTCACTACCACCTAGGCTAAAGCGGTCGTCTATCCTATATCGAAATACAGTTTATAAAATGAAACCCGGTGTGGGGCGCTGTTGGCTCAGAGCACATCATACTATAGAGCGGACAAGCCGCCGGCGGCTGTGTCGCACATGTTAGCTCATTGGGCATACTCCGTCGCCAGTTCACCGTCCGTTGTACACCGAGAAAGTTCCGTTTTTTTTCCAAAATTCCGAGTTGTGCAATAATTACTTGCAAACATCGCAGTGATTTGATTAATTTCCATACCAATGGGATCACTTTTCACAGGTAAATACTATAAATAGTATTCATTTCAAATAAAACCACGAATTCAAGAAGTTGCGACAGGCATATTCAATACAAATCGGCCGGCATGTCCGATGTCCTTATTTCGTATATCTGTGGCTGTTGGTAATGTACGGCTGTGTGTGGTCAGGCGCGCTCCCGCAGCGTGTCGTCGCCGGGCGGGTCGCGGCCGCTGTCGCCGTACGCTTCCCCGCTGATGCAGCAGACTGGCCTGCGCCCTGTGCATCTCAACTCGCAGGTACGTGTCTACAGCTTTAAACGCTCGACAAAATAAAGAGATCTTTAATCTATTCTAACACAGTTTGCATGACAATACTTAATAACTTATTACAGTCGGCATCATTTAGGGCCGTATTCATAAACGTCCTACAAGCCTGTTTTAATTAAAATGGCGTTAAAATTCGTCTGTGTTCGTAAGAAAGGGACAAAGCACATTTTATTTAGCAGAGGCATTTTAAGTTTCTTGAATATGGGGGATAGTTAGCAGCAGCCAAATATATCGTAACACATCCTTACTCAAACTCAAAAATCTCAAAACTCAAAATGATCTTTATATAAAATAAGAATTAATTTTATATGAAGTAAAAATTATATCACTAGTGAATGTTTCTGGAAAAACAATCTAATGTCAAAAAACAAAATATAACGAGAATTAAATAATTAATCTATTGATTCAAAATTCAGTCACAAATAGTTCCATGGAGTTTTGTCATTCATGTAGTCTTGTGTGCATAACCTTTCGAAATAAGTTTACGCTTCACATAGTTCTTGAATTTATTAATAGATAGATAGATAGATAACTCAGTTACGTTTCCTGGAAGTTTGCTATAAAACCTTACACAATTACCCATGAATGTTTTTTTTATTTTTGGAGTCTCCTTTAGTACTAAAGACGTGTTCCGATATATTTAAATACTACTAACTATACGATGCTGACTGTAATAAATTTCATATTCAGAAACTCTACATACAATTTTATTTTGATGGACTCAAAAAAGTAAGGTATTTTAGGTCTCTCGGGAGTTTAGTATAAATTTGGATGCACATGAAGTAAGGGCTACCAGCTGTTTGTTTTAGGCGTGTTTTAGGTACAGTTAGCAAGTTTCTTTGCCTATATGGTTATTATATGTTATGAGATCACAATTATTTTTTCACACCTTTCATTCGGAAAAGTAAGTTTTGCTCCACGACGAGAGGGATCAAAATGCTACTTTTCTGTTCAAGCTACTTTTTTAATTTATTCATTGGCATGTATAGCATTTACGCAATGTGCCAATTGAACACAGATCTTGATAAAATAATCGACTGTAATTTCACCGTAATCGATTGAAAACGAACATGTTTCAAGTTTTAACTTTAACAACGTTAAGTATACGAAACTTTATGAATTTTCGTAATATTTAGATAATTGTAATAAAAATTAAGAAAAATTGTTTGAACTTGTTAAGTAATTTTAACAGCATCTTTTTTAAATTTCTTTATAGTTGGTGTGAAAAATAATATGTGTTACTCAGTAGCAAAATTATCTTCGTTTCGAGCGTTAACACTTGTATCCCTCACTACGCTCAGGATCCTCCTTAGAATCCCTTTCGCTACGTTCAGGATACAATACACCGCCCTCGTCGTAAATATACTATTTTGCTCCATTGTGACACAAATAACTATTAAAGTAGTGTTGGTTAATATGAACAAAGACAGCTATTTCGTATATACATACAATGATAGTAATGTCAAAAGCTTTTTGCTCTTAAAGACTGGTTTACATGAGTCTAAACTAAACGTCTAAGAGAAAATATGGCCAACATACTTTTCTTTTTATGAACGCTTGTGGCATTTCTGAAGAATTTCCTCATATGATGAGGCCATATGGGGACGATGAACTGACATGACATAGTGGTGACGTGTGCCGTGTGTTGTGTTGCCGCAGCCCCGCCGGCCCAGCGAGCGCTTCGTGAAGCCCGCGCCGCCCGCCCTGGCGCTCGCGCGGCCGCTGGAGCCCCCCCCGCCCCCGCACGCCGCGCCTGCCCCGCCTCCGCTCGCGCTCGCCTCGCCCCTGTTGCAGCCCGCCAGCCCCATGGACACCTCGTCCAAAGACTAGCCGTGTCGACACGCTACCTGAATGAAGCTGGACAGACCGCCGATCCTATTACAGCTTAGAAACGAGCTATCAGGCCCCTATTTCACCAACTTGACAATTGTCACCTGACACTGACAATTCGCCATACATTCATTGCTTGTTCTCGAAGTTAAGGTGGTTAGGTTACTTGTGGATCCAGCAATGTACGGAGCATTGTCGTTGTCAGGTGACACTTGTGTAGTTGGTGAAATAGGGGCCAGGTACATCTCCGTAATGAGTTGCGTTTATCTGAAATGGAACTGTCGCACGGGTTTTAATTGTGTTTGACCATTTAGGTGTAAAATGCTTTCTGCAAAAAACCGACAAAACGGAGCAGTGGGCAACACCAGGAGCAAAATGAGCGGCGTGACGAGTAACGTAATAACGTTGCCACACTATGTCTGCCTCCATTCCTGGCTATTTCACACGTCACTCGACGAGTGTCTGGCAGGGGTAATATATCTTGACGGAGCGCTCACTTTCCCTATTAAGTAACGCGAAAGACCTGGCATAATAATTTAAAACTATAAAGTCATCGGCACGTTAATTCCAGAATATAAAGCTAAGCTCTCGCGTACGCGTATAGTTATCGAATGAAAGTTTTATTTCAGAATATCGCAACTTATTGTGAAGATGACAATCTTGGTCTCTCGTCTCTGATTTTGCCGTACGCCCAATTTCGTGACGTCGCAGTGATATAGATATTTTGTACCAATCTGACAATTTCAGAGACATTCCATTTCAAACATATTCAAATTTGCTCCTGTGTATCGAATTTAATAAACCGAGTAAATTATATCGCACTACATATAATACAGGTGCGGCTTCCATACAAAACGTTATATGACATTCGCAGGCTGGCTAGTTTTCCCAAAGAATCACCTTCCAAACTAATATCTCAAATTATTATAATTTATACAAGTTTATTCTAGGAAAGCAGGAATATCGCACAAATGGAAAGCCAATTTATGAAAGTTTGTTACAAAAGTTACTTAAAATATCACGCCGTTAACCTGCGAATGTCAAATAACTTTTTGTATGGAACCCAAACCACCTTTGTGAAATAAAGCTTTTTAAAAGCAATAATCACTACGATTTTATTAATTAAATCTGATGTAAGTACAGATGTCGTGAACATATACTAAATTTCGTAATATCGCCGAGACGTCACGAAATCGAACATATATATAAAACAATTAGAATAGGTGTTCAGGTTGGAAATGGTTTCAAGTTCATTCTCCGAAGACAACAAGAAGTCTACCTATACGTGTACTATGCAATAAAGACTCAATTGTCTTTGAATTAAGGTCGAAAATAAAACCATTTGTGATTAGCTTTTTTCAGGTAATCGTACCGTGCGTCCTATAGTATCCGCAAAACCAAGTGGCGAGTCAGGCAATAAAAGTCAGTACTATTGTTGCACGGCCCGCTCCATAAGGCAGTGCAGGAGCGAAAGAGATAGCATGATCCAATGATTTATGACCTGACTCGCCACTTGGTTTTGCGGATACTATATTTATAATAGAACGGGAGTGTAACAGAAACGGGGGTGGATTCTCGAAGTCACCGAGACGTGGCGTCTAGATTGATTGTCGATATCGATTACTTCGAGAATTGGCCCGCGGACGCTCCGCCATTATACAGATTTCGAACGGTGCCCTCAGTATGTTAGTGATCGAAGCCCTAGCACGGTACCGTTTATCGTTGACGTATAGCGTTTGTCCCTGTCACGATTATACTGGCTGGAAAGAGATGAAAGCGACTAAATGTGTATCGATAAAAAGGATTGTTATTGTACGGTCGAGGAAATTGAATGTTTGGCACATGTCAACTCTATTAGAATGACGTTAAGGTCCAAAAGTGCTAAACATTCAATTTCCTCGACTGTACATTGTGCCACAAGTACGGTAAGATATGTTTTACGAGCGAGAGTCTATTAGGATATTATTATTGATATAGGCTTTGATGATTCGATTTGTAACAATCTTACCGTACGTGTCGCACACAATATTTTTCATCAGTCAACAATTTATTACAATGAGTAGGCACTTTTATGATCAAACATACATACTGATACTGCTACAATTCAAGTATCAGCATCGGTCTGTCCTACCGGTTCGGTACTGCTTATTGCTTCCGTCCCTTTCTCTGGGTTATAATCTCAACTCGTGTAAACTAACCTTAACTTTGTTATCCAAGAAAGCAAAGGTGAACCGCAGTTTGACCTGCCTATAACTGCAGCTACACTTTTATTGCCTGCTGATAATAAAACGCCCCATATTGTTTATTAAAAAAACGCAAAATATCCATAATCAAAATAAACGAATGGAGAGATAAACATGGAAATTGGAAAAAAAAGAGACGGAATTCTCCCGAAAAACACATTAACTCTACACACTCTCTTGTTGGCAGCCAAAATGTAGCAATGGGCTCTAAATTTGAATCCGTAAAGAGTTTAGTTCTATTTTTGTGTTCCCTAAAATGGATTGTTATAAAGATCATTTGCCCTAATAATGATTGACATTTTAGACGGGCACGTATTTTTAAAAGTTACTTAACTGTCCGATTGTTGGAGACAATATGAGCATGAAATGTAAACTTCTCTCCCTTTCAGGCCTCGTGAATAAAATTCTGACAAAAAAACATTTTTGGTACAAACTTTTATTGCCTCCTGTACTTTTCTGTATACCGTCATCAACTACTCATTGAGACGATTCTAACGAGCCTCAACTAAACTACTCTACTAACTAACTCAATGGGGTTACGTCGGTTTAGTACTGAATTCTCATGGCCACCTTCTGACTCCATTATCAGATCAGCTCGATGGTACCGTAATATTGAATTGTCATCCAAACTATAATTATCCGCAAGATTTCAGCTCAATCGGTTGAGGTTAACTGGTTCAAAATTCAGTTCCAAGATTTGTCCCTAACACAACAAAGTAACAAATGGTTCAAGTTTAAATACCCCCCCCCCCCCCCCCCCTCACATTTTCATTTCAAAGTTCAATATTCTCAAAACCGACTGAACCGCTTTTATTGAAAGGTAGCGTAGTGAGCTGACGAGATGGAGATGGTTCTTCAGCATTCGGACAAAAAACCGCGTTAAAATCGGTTCTTCCGTTTAGGCTACGATGCCACAGACAGACACACAGACACGTCAAACTTATAACACCTCTATTGTGCAGGGGTTAAAAATGGTATTAAGTGTCACCGCCGGAGCAAATTTCCATAGTTCAATTAGAGTTGGCGTGTATTTTCACACTTTTTGTTTTTATTTTTTTTCTTTTTATTTAAGGAGCTTGTCACACAAGTGACCATGTCGTTCCGTTGTAATCAACACGACATATTTTTCCTTGTATTTCACGTTCACGTGAGGTATCTCAATTAAGTCGTAGTTAAGCCTTATGTCGCGACGTCTAGAGACGTTGTGCACATGAACGAGTTAACACATTTAGTGCCACGATTTCCCAGCGCCACGCTCGAGCCGTGGTTTTTCTGCTTTGTACAGTAAAGCGCCTAAGAGCTGGGCGATTACCTAGTGGGGGCCTGGCACTGAAATGGTTTACGAACTTCTGAATGAGATCTATAAAAGTGATACGGATAATACAACCTATACTAAACAATGATGTAATATAAAAAGAGGCGTGTAATATACAAAAGTGGCACACTAAAACTTACCTCAGTTTGGCGTCGTCAATGGAAACGTATAAACGTGTCTCAGCTGTCAGATTTGGCGGCCATTTTTAAACACGGAATTTCGTATAGACAACGTGTCTACCTCATTTTCTTATTACATCATTGCACATAAACGGTACAGTGCACAGAGTTTGTGTGTAAATACATTTCGAAATTTGTATGTAAAATGTAGACGTGCAAATATTGTAGTTAGGCGGGCGTTTCCGGCAGCTTGGTACATAAGGTTGCTTCCGCACAGAATTTAGCGTCCGTCGCGCGTCGCTCCAGTGAAACTGGACTTATTATTAGCCCGATCAACGAGGTAGTTGATTTCGATAATAATCCCTACACAATAAAACTAATCAAGTTGAGGAATGTATAACAATCCGATTCTAATAAAGGCGGGTTGGGATTTATTAGAGGACTCGTTGAGTGGGTTATTTCGATTGTTGAAGTTTCCTCGCACTGCTTGTATATTTGAGATTGAAATTAACATGATTTTGGTTTTTTTTATGTTATAAGATAATATTTAATCTTAAAATAGTCGATTTAGATTAGCTTAACGAGATGTTATAAAATTATGAACAGGGTATTCGCTGGGAGGGAACGTGCCTGCATTGAATCGTTCATAATTAAGGCTCATTTACACTTGTCACACGCCGTCTGCATGCGGGATCATTGTGATGATCCGATAAAGATCTGAATTATTTGTACAAACGAATGTCGACATTTCTTTGAAAGAATCAAAAACGGTAGGCAATGCGCATGTTACACCCCTGGAGTTGCAAGCGTCCATAGGCAATGGTAACCACTTACCATCAGGTGGCCCTTAAGTTTGTTTGCCACCGACGTGGTAAAAAAAAATTGTTTGTGTCATCGGTAAAAGTTAATTCCATTTTGAATAACGTCTTTCTAATCAATGAAAAAATACGGTATTTGGTTACAGTATAAATAAATTCTTTTTTACATGACAGTAAACAAAGCTTTACGACTTATTATTGCTCTTAAACGCTTTTAAAATGGGTAGGTACATAAAATTTAAAAAATAACGATATTGTTTGACCATGGAAAAATGACGTCACTAGTCTGTATTACATACAAACTATATAATAACAGTGCATTTTTCACCCCTCTCCCCCCACCCCTCTGCCAACAGAAAGAAGAAAATGCTGTAAAACAAAGTGAATACCTACATTTTTCTTATTTTTATTTATCTTTCACATTCCGTGAATAGTTGCAGATTTTGCTATCAATCAAATACCGTATTAATTGGGTCAATCAACTTTTTCCTTTGATCATTTCGTCCCGGTAAGCCAAGAGACAACAGAGACAGAGTTTCTTAGAAATATTCTATAAACTGGACTCTTATGACGCTAAAGAGATGCCTCACTATGGAATAGGTTTATTAACACTTTCGCAACCGGACTAAAAATTGAACAATACACCAGAAACCGACAGAACTCGCTAGGCGTGTAGGTTCATACTACTGCCCGCCTAGCGGGCTGCCCACCAGGCGGGTTCTTGGTTGCGAACGTGTTGATATAACAAAAACACGTGTTTAGTGGACTTGAACACCACAAAATCAGAGTGACCCAGAAGACGTAATCATGCAACAAAAAATAGTTGATTGGCCCAATTATCAACTTCGATAAAAAATATTATCCTTGGAAATTGCGACAGTCTGATGTAGTTTCTCTCCAAAACTCCTGATTATTCCTTCATCTTTTACAAGCATGCGGACGGCGTTGTACAGTCGACCCCAAAGATATGTAGATACCTTTATATTTTTCGCCTTATCACAGTGGAATAAGTTGCAAAAGTGTAATCATATCTTTGACGCCGACTGTACGTTGGTAATGAAAATGCGCTTTTAAACAATAAGATCGGCTGCCTCATTTGATTGTATATTTATATTATCCATCGAACTGTATCTAGGCTTGGTAATAGATATATTTTCGCTTGGAATTGTATAGTAAGACATACTCCCTAGACACCAACGGTTGGGCAGAGCCCTGATAACTAGTTACACACAAATAATGCTTTTATTCATAGAACTTGAACTTTTGTCTCGCTCTTGTAAACACAAATGGCAAAGTTACAGATAAAGACACAAATACAACGCCGTTTTGACTGAAATATGTTTGGCAATAATAATATGTAATAACGGTTATTGAGAGTAGACATCGCTAAGCTCGCATAGATGTTTTTGAGCTCTTTGTCCGAATGTCTGATGTGGACTGTACTCAATTAAATTATCGGAGAAATTCTGTGCATGTGAGCTAGACATACGCCACGCCATTCTAGGATTTAACGCATTGGTTTCCGTTGACGCGATATCGCGTCCTAACTATCCATACTAATATTATAAATGAGAAAGTATGTCTGTCTGTGAGTTACCTCGTCACACTTAAACCGCTAAACCGATTTAGATGAAATTTGGTATAGAGACAGTTTGCGTCCCAAACGCCGAAAAAAACTTGACAGTCAGTTTTGCCAACAAGAAAACTAACCGATTCACTTTTCTAAAAAATACGGCGATTGAAAATCTTAGCGATCGCTTCCTAGCAGTATAGACCTGAGCTCCACTTATGACTTAAATTGTTACTAATAGACACTAGACAATAAAAATTATATTTGGGCATACCCACAGATCAGTATAACATGTTTTGAAAGACAGAGATGTGAGGATATTACTAGTTTTATTAATTTTACCAGTAAGCTTCGAAACATTGTATGTAAACAAATCTTTCAAGTCAATTTTGTTTTACTTCTAGTACCTCGTTTGCCTTGAAACTTGTCAAGCGTATGCGGTTACAATGACAGTTTATAACCGAGCAATAAAACTTACGTACGGGCCTTCAAGGAAGTGTATACAGTTCTAACATTAACAACTCAAGAAGAGTTACGTTAAATGTGCACATAGATCTTGTTTTATAGCTGATCCATACGACAAAGACTCGCTGCGCACACAGTAAACTGAACGATTTAGGGAGCACATCTTAGAACTTCTTTCGTGCTAGATAGAGTCGACATTAGATTTGACATTGACGTCTGAAAAGTCTGCACAGTGGAACCGAACACTGGTGTCTCCCGTCAAGATTTACCAACTCGACATTGGCGGAATCATCAATAGGCTTTGATGGGGGCCATATTGCCCAAAAATTTATTGGTTGACTTAACTATGTGCCGTGTCAACCTGATGCGGGTCGCTTTTAGGGGAATCTAGAGACTCAATTTAGTGCTAGAGTTTTATATTTTAGAATGGTGTGGCGTAAACAGTTAGGCACTGAATCATCCTTATGTGAGATCTCCATCGTCAATTCACTTGGTCGTATTCTAGTTTTTTGGGAAAAAAGGTTCAAAGATGCCATATTTGGAAAAAAATAAACCAAGTTTCAGTCATTCAGCAAGCAATGTTCGTAGACACAATCGTAATCTACAGTAAATCTCGTTTTTACTAATGTTCACGTACTAAATATGCTAATATGTAGGTATATCTGTTCCTACCAGTTAAGGATATTGGAGCATTGATTAGGTACTTACCCAGAAAAATTGTATGCTCTCAAATTACGTCGAGAGTCGTATAAGTACCACTGCACTGCACAGGCCTGACAGGTCTCCTCTGTATAAAAATCATAATTTGAATCCAGTGTTGTTAACTTTTGGGAACAGAACGATGTTTTATCTATTTTCCAGTTCGAGTATGACCCGTTTATGTTTCTCGAATGTACCTAATCAGTAATCACTAGATATGATTATGAATCATTTTTGGATGCTTTTGAAATTATGAGTGATGATTTCTACTATATTGGCTGTGTACTAAATTCACCTGAATGTAGGGAATTGAAATGTAGGCTTTTGAGATGTCAGCCCAGGCAATTTCGGACCTTACATCACGGGAATAAGGTTCGTTTTTGTTGTTGACGTTGTTCTGAATTATGTATATTGTATTGTAATCCATATATCATCCGAGTTGAGCGCATTGCCTCCATATGGTGATTATAGTTGTTATGTTGTGTTGTGGTTAAATGTAACGGCGATGGGTCGCTAGTGACACGGAGTAGTGGGTGAACTCGGAAGCAATTCAATTATTTGCATATTTTCACTTAAAATATAGTTTTTTTTTTTTTCAATGTTATGATTAATGAAACAAAATAAATTCACTAAACTAAAGCTCTTGTTTTATTATTATTCCTCATTATGACGGTTGGGTCATGCACAGCCAAAAAAACAAGTCGTCTTTCTTGTGACCAAGATATGTTTTATCGCATATAGAAGAGCCCACCCTCAGATAACCGAGACGATTTAAAAGAATGAATTTACATAGTGCTGGAGCACATGTAATTAAACCTGTTAAGGCTAGAAGTATATCGCTTCCTAAAGACTCCCTACACAATGGGCCACCATGGCCCATCATACGACGCAACTATGCGTTAGACGGAGAAAGACATACTTCCATCGCATTCCATAACTGCGTCCCTGTCCTGCACCATGATAGCCCATTGTGTACAGGACCCTTTACATATTTATCACAGAAACTGTACTGACGAGAGCTGTATCGCAGTTGAATCTCAGTGTCCCAGATCTACGACCCTACGTAGATAGACCAAGATCTTCGTCGCATGACTGAGGGTCGTGCACGCAATAAGCACTCCGGGCCAATCGGTTTTCGGCCATCCGGATGAGACGTCTGCAGATTTCCTTCACTGCGTTGGTCCAACGGTTTGGTGATCTTCCACGGCTCCTCCGCATCAATGAGTTTTTCTAGGCTATAGGGTTCTCGGCTGGCAACGTGTCCGAAGTACTGGAGCATTCGTTGCATGCATATGCATATAGGCAAGATTTCATTTACAATTCGGAGAGAATACGGGAGTAGACTCGGAAATTATTATTACTCCAAAAGAAAGAAGGGAAAAAAATATGCCTAGTGACGAAAATCCCATTCAGATATCTCAAAGAATTACGAAGCTACAACCGTTTTAATATTAATTGTTAGGGAGAGAAAACGCAAACGGTGTGTGACGTTACATTATAGGATGCTGCCGGGGCGCCGCGTCGACGGCGGCGCCGAACACGATGCAGCGCGGCACGTTGCCGTCTTCTGTTCTGTGACGTCTCATTCTTCCAGCGTCATCGTTTCAAATGAAGTTGCGTTTTGCGAAAAAGGGACAGAACATACCCCTTCTTAAAACTTTGGAAACTTATAACTTCGTGATTACTTAACCTTTTGCGTTGATTTTTTCTCCATTTGACTACATTTTTTATCCTTTTTCGAGAAAATAACACATTATTGATTATTTTATTTAGTGTCTACGCCCCTATTGACGCATTTGGTGCGGCGCTCAGTCCAAGATAGGTATCCCTACCTAACATTTTCCGCCAGCACCACATCTCGCGTGTATTCTGCTCCGAATCCCGGGTCCCAAGACCAGGATTGCAATATTATAGGGCTTAATAGAGTCGGTAAAGTCCATCAATTTGGTCAACCGAACGATGGTCAAGGCATGACGCCACGCTTTAACACATTAGCAGCCTACTTTTGTTATTCTGAGTGCATTCTCTAAATGCAAATTAGGTATTCCTCAATCGGGGATACCCAACTGCAAGGCACAAATCCTACCGTCCATTCGGCGACTTCAATGGGCCACATAATCGCACTTTACACATGTCATAAACCTAAGCAAACTCCACCCTGGTGAGACAAAGGGGCGGTTTTAAGAACAAAAACGCCGTCGCTTATGCCTGTTTGCGTCAGAACCCAGTACCTACAGGATAAGGTGTATTTGCCTAGGCTAGGTTACAGGTAGAGTGATTTGCATAATGCCCCCCACGTAGCTTTGACCATATTAAAAATATTTTTATGACCCTCAAATAAGTCGCAAAGGCGACTTTTAGGGCAATGTCTACAAATGAATGAATACAATGTTTTCGTGTTTAACTAATTGGGAATAGATGCGATTTTCAAAAGTATAGGCACCGCCGTCAGTTTTTTCTATGCAGGCAGTATTGCATGCATAGGTCTTATAAACATGCCGTTTATAAAATTTTATAAGATGGTGTTTGTATATAAGAATTGGAGAAAGAGGCAAATGAGCCAACACGAGTATAATCGTGATATCACTTTAGGCCGTACCAAATAGTCTTGCTATTCGAAGAATTCTAGAGCGAATCCTATACTCGAGCAATATTTGGATGTATATATATATTTGCAATCATATATCTCGGAAGCGACCCTAACGATTTAGATGAAATTTGGAATATAGGGGTTTACTTTTTCATTCATTTCGAAATAAGTACTTAGTACAAAAAAACTAGATACTTATATTAATTATTGAACCTGTTCACAATTTTTTACGAGGTTCGATTGAGAAAACCGACCATTGTGTGTGCGTAGAGGAAAACAGTCGGACAGATGCTGAACATAGGTACGAAATAATTTTTGCCCAAGGCGAAACGGAGAATGTCGTTCGCTTCGCTCGCTCGTTCAATATATTGCTACGCTTGATTATGATTTATTTCGACGAAGTACTTTACCTTAGCTTTGGTTTTTTTTGTAGTTCTAGTTAGAGTTATTGCAGCAATAAGCGGTATAAAATGATACGTAAGTATTACCTACTTAACCAAATCTACGATTTTATGAAATTAATTTAGAAGCTTCCCATTTTCAACCGATCTCAAACAAAAAAAGGAGGTTCATTATGTTGTTTTTTTTTTTTTTTTTTTTTTTTATCGTGTTTATTTTTTCAATGTTTTATCCCTCAGAACTCCGTCATTTATTAGCCGATTCACGTACATTTTTTTAATTTTTGGATGCATATACATTCTAGGTCCCATTTTTTTTTAATCCACTTGGATGATGGGATCCATGAGGAATTGAGGGAACTCCTCAATTATATTAGGCACGCGTACCTATAGTGATTTTGGTATTTTCTATTATAACTCGTGTAGGTATATCAATTCCACTCGATGATGATAATTGATGATGAAGACCACAGGTGACTTATGGAATTCTTCAATTTTGTACTTAAAAGTACAAAAGTACTTACGTCACAGATTCTGATAAGATTCCGTTGAAAAAGCAACTAATGAAGTGCCAAAGGTGATCCTTGTGGAATCGACGGACGTCCTCAAATATTATCGGCCCACATACAGCCATTCGGTTTTTTTCTCTATAATAATCAACGCATTTGCTCTCGGAACGTTCATGTGGTAAATTTTAATTTTATTATTTATTGATTTAATGTGGAAATGTTCTCGTGGCTTGGCGGAGTACCTACTACATTGAAGTCGGTTAAAACTTTGTTTTTAAAGTAAACTATCAAGAACACAAAATAGACAGACAGGTATAGACTGTAAGTACATAGTCTCATGTTCGACGCAGTCCAAGTAAACTGTGTTTGAATTTAAGATTCAAATAGAAACTCCGGCGCAGCGAGAGCCCATAAAACATGTTTGCCTAGAGACGAATAGTTGGACGCTATTGATCCTTCCAATAATTATCGAACACGTTTCGTGTCACCATGTACAAACACTAAAGTGGACGAGTATGGCGGAGACTGTTTGTGAGTTTACGTACGAAATCGTAAAGTACAGGTAAGCAGTAGTGTAGAGCTAACAGAAAACTGGTAAGAGCAACGGCCGTCGCGTTGGAACAGCCACAGTCAATATTTTTACATGGGGGGAGGACCGGTATATATTTTGTAGCTTTTGTTACAATGTGTAGATGTTCGAACTCTAGTTAGGAAAACATTTTCAAATAGTTCTATTTCTTCTTATTCGTTTAGGTATTATTAAAAAACGTTCATCGATACACAGAAATTTTGAATTTTTGTGCGTCGGTCATCTAATTTCAAAAATTACCTAGTGTGATTGACGTCATCTACTTAAGTAATACCTACTTGTGCTCTTATACTGAGAAGGTACACCTGCATGCCTGCAGATTATATCAACCCTAAACTGTCAAGGGACTGGCTATAGGGACATCTAGGGCAGAATTAAAAATGTAGATAGAGTACCAAACATACGTGCCTAATACCTACCACCAAAGATGTACCAAAGATACACAAAAATAATAGCTAGGTTTCAAAATTTTGTATAAATATGGATATAAATTGAACTTCCGTTCAGATACCTACCCACAATAAAGCCACACAAGTACCTAAGGTAAGAGATGTTTCATGACGGGAGTTTGTATCTAATACTCATCGGCATAAAAAATTAAAGCTCAAAATGTCATTCGTCCATTTTCTTGAATTTGACATAAGGGCGTAGGTACCTAAGGCAAAGCCCCGTCGGCATAAAGCCACAATTGAAAATCACGGTTAAAAATATTTTACAGAGACACTGAATTACCACATTTGAATTCTTACATTTTAGATTTATTTAGGTGTAAACACGCTTTCAAACATCGTAACTATTTGAGTTAAAACCCAATTAAAGAAAAAAACGTTACGCCCGTCGGGCGTAATATAGACTATTATAGCTCTGTATGCCTGCGCGTTTATGAAGCTCTATACGAGCAAGTGTGATAAAAAGTACCGAAACGTTTTTAGTTGCGTTGCTGTGTAGATTCCGACGGCGGGCGCAAGATTAAAACGAGGTAGGTAAGGCTTTTCTATTATTTACGGGACCCCAAGCTGACACACGTACAAGTTAGTAAGGTAGGTATAATTACTTGTTGATTTTCAATCAAGTCAATTTCGAAACTGCTAAGTTTAACGCTGTGTTAATTATATTAAAATATTTGTCTGACTGGTTTCGTTTCTTCAGCGTCGCGGTCGGTGGAATGCCGCGGTTATATGGCCGACTATTTGCTTTAATATGTATTAATTTCTCACTTTTGAATGTTTAATGACATCTTTCGCGTTTACCGGTTTGCGAATTTTTGTTATTATACGCTTTTACAACCTCTTTTCCAAGTGTGCCGTGTACGTGATTTCACGGTTTTAAACACAGTGGCGCACGCTCTAGGTGCCTAAACTTAGTAGGTATATTAGGCAGCAGAAAAGACATTCACTACCTACCAGATTATTTTTCTACTGATCAGGCCCCGTACCTACCTATCATGATCGGCCTTATCACGCGATAACTGACAAGATAGAGCGTCAGTCTCGTTCTATCGAACGGTGTCAGCCAGTGACGGACGGTCTATCTTGTCACTTATCGCGTGATAAGGCCGACCATGATACGGGGCCAGTACGAGTACATCATGGATAGGTAACATGTACATTTACTCGTCTTTTTATTGTACGCATTTACACGTCTTTCAAGAAAACTTAAATTTTGGAAAGAGGAAGGTAGGTAGCTGCCTACTTAGATATAGGTAGTCGCAGCAATGTCAAAGCTTGATTGAATCATTTTAAGTACCTACCTACTATGACTCTATAGGCCTTGCCACGCTAGTGTCGAAAAACCTGAACCAACCGTCGTTGAAACGACTGGCTAAATTGATATTTTGTAATCCCAACCGCGCTTAACGGAAATAAAGAACTAACAAGATAACAGTAACCCGTCATTTCGCATACATTCGACGAGATAGTTAAAAAGCCAGCTTCATAAACAGACAAACAGTGATTCAACAATAATCCAGTTTACGCATTACGTTTCAATTCTGAGTTTTCATCAATGGGCGTTGGAATATTTAGCATGCAGCTAACAAATGTAACGCGTAGCGTCACAAATAACTGGTTTTACTTTTTATATCGACTTCGGTACTTTAATTAACCACAGCTGGGTAATCTCAAGCCATAAATGACACAGTCAATCCGGAGACAGATATGGCGCGGGCCTAAACAGGTGTTAATTTCAGGAGGTTAGAGTGGCGTGAATTTTATCTATATGAAAAGTAATTCATGGCGTGCTAGCACGTAGTGTTTAAACGGCGGAGTTAGCACGGGACTCCGAATAAACAAGCGTCGACCGTGCGCGTGCGTCGGTCGGCATAGCCATCAGACGGTGTTTAGGATGAAACCTCGAAACTGCAGGACACTAATCTTTTTATAACCTTTTTTTGTCATGTTCTACCATCACTCACATGACATGTTCGGTTCGAATATCATTAGTGGAATTTTGAGAGGTTTCAATATTTCAATGCGGTGGCAGCTCACAAAGCGCAACTTAGGCACTTAAATGGATTCAGAAAACTACAAAGCCCAATCTGGGAAAAAAAGGCAATCAAAACAATCGTGGTTAGAAAAACCATGCCCTATGAGTAGATGCATTTTATTTTTCTTAAACGTTGAGATATCTTCTAGTGCGTCTTAAGAAACGGTTCCGCAGGACTCTGAAAAAATTGCTAAGTATTTGATGCATAAAGGCAAATTCTTGCCATGTCTTGTTTTTATGAGTTATGAAACCAACACAGGAGTGTGATTGTTCTACTGTGGAAATGTATTTTTACTCTAAATGTACCTACACCCAGTAAATCCAAGAGTTACCATAGATTGAAGTAGGAGCTACTTGCGGTCGCAGATCGTTCTTGTTGACTCTGTCCGACAGACAGAACCAACAAACGAATTAAGAGAATTTTCGTCCAGTAGTTTCCAGGAAGGAACCGGAGTAAGTTTGAGTAGCTTAGTAAAAAACGAGAAAGGCAACTTAATGGTTGAAAGCATTTAGGATAAAACAGGCTGTGTCGTTTTTCAGCCAACTCAGGTATTCCTCTTGGCGTCGTGGGTAAATTGCGAGATAAATAAATAAAGACGACCCAGTCGGTATACCCGGCACTACATCTAAGTAAGTAAAAAGTCGAATAAGTATAGATCTGTTCTTACGAATAACCCCTAATACCAACTTACCGTTATTAGGTACCTACCTTAATTCCTGTGCCACCCGCATCCAGCAGACTCCCGCGATCTTTACCAGGTCATCAGTCCACCATGTCTAGCCAAGCTGCGTCGTCCAATACGTGGTCACCATTCGAGAACTTTTCCGCCCCACGGCCATCGGTTCTGCGTTCAATGTTTCCCGCCCACTGCCCATTCGGAGTGTTATATCGGTTATCTTCGTTCTGCTGCGGATAGCCTCATGTCTGATGCGATCACGCAAACTCCAGGAGGAGAGAGGCTCATAGTAACCGACCACGTTTCAATGCCATATGTCATCACTGGCAACACGCGCTGGTCAAAGACTCTCGTCTTGAGACACTGCGGAATATTGGACGAAAAGATGTGCCCTAGGTTAGCATCCCGAACGCTGCCCAGCCTAGTCGGATTCGGCGAATTACCTCTTTTTCGTTAGGTAAAGTAGGTATACCCATTTCATAATATACCTAATAAAGTAATAATGAATAGGGTAAAGGCTGCCTGCATGACGATGTGGCACAGAAAGAAGATGCCCAACAGGCAAACAGCACACGTGATGGTAAGTAGACACCACAGCCTTTGGACGCTTGTGACTCCAGAGAATTGATGAAGATTAAGTAGATCGAGTGCTGATCATTCAAAATTCAAAATTCAAAATTATTTATTTTCAACAAGGTTTTTACATTTAGTGTTCGTTTCTCCCTTTTAAGTTAGACACTTGTATTAGGGGGAAACGCTCTTTCATACAGGTGGTAACAACATGTTAAAAATAAGACTAAACATAGTTTGTTTACAGCTTACTACTAAATCTATCTATCTTATTACTATATTTAGATTGGAAAGGTCTTCTGTTCATTATTATCATGTTGAGTATTTGGATCATACTTGCCTACAGAGATTTAGTGTCTTTCCCTATCAAAGTTGGTCGGCTCTGAATCCACCTAAACAGCGTCTCCTTTTATCTATTTGAATGCGATAGCGATATAATCATACCTACATAACATATACTTTTTTTTTTAAGTGTGAGGAAAATCCTTTATGGATACCTCTGCGCCACGGGGATAGCGTGGAGGTTATGTCGGACTCGCACCGACTAAAAACCCCCCGATGGTCCTCAACGCATTTCGGACGGCTCATGGGATCTCCTACGGAACGCACCAGTGCCGCCCTAGCCACGCATGCCGCTCATGCCTCTGTGGGTCCTACCTTTTTTTTTTAACGATTGCAGCCCCCATCTGAACCGTGTACCACCCCGAGGACCTTTTAGTCGCCTGCCCTACGACAGGCAGGGGATACAGTAGCCGTATTCTAATGCCCGGGCTACAGGGCGCACATAACATATACCTACCTATTACGTATGCATAATTTAATTAACCATCCTCGACGCCAAATATGGCTTGGCAGACTTATTTGTTCTTAAAGACTATTCCACAACTTTATAATTCGTTAAGATGTCACATGACGTAGGAAAAGGTACCCAGGAGTCAATGTGGCACCGTCTGCCAAGTGCTTCCAATCATTTCAGGACTGACAGACTTATGTTTACTCTCTCTAACATTAAAGGGCTAAATGATGCCATGTGTGTCGTACCGATGTCACATGACGTACCTACCCTTAAAATGTTGACGGAGGAGAAGGATTTTCTCAAACTTTCGGCCAATTTTAGCTGCGATAATCTTTTGATTCTCGCTCAGCACAATAGTGTGCCATGCATTTTATCGTGGTGTCATGAGACGTATTAGGGAGCGGCCTTACGGACTATATAAGGACAGCTCCGCAGTAGGAAAACGCATGTTTACTCAATCATAGTTATTGAAGGAATGGAAATGACATAATAGGCTCTGCAGTGACAGGTTTTATACCAGAGCACCAAGAAGGTTAACATATCATATATTATAACACACGAGTCACACGACACGACAGCCCTTAACTATGGACCACAGCAAACACGACATTTGCTTGTTTGACTCCTTATGACCCTTAGGTAGGTATAATCAAACGCTTTTTTCGGTTTAACAAGACAAGAAGCAACTACTTCTGATAACTTAGAATTTCGAAATGTCTATTGAACGTTGCGATCGGCTGTAACGGTCAGCGCGTTTAAAAATGAAACATTTCTGTGGAGAGCGTTGAGCCCGGTCGTTGTTCGAAGTTTCCTTTTTCAATTAGCACCCGGCCGGGCGGACCGTAACTGGGTGAGGCGGCGTGGAATGCTGACTAGGTTCTGTTCCCGAGGTGTACCTACTCCGAAATCGATGTTTTGTGAAAGCATGGCTGCATATGCGGGCGAGTATTGGGTTCACGTTCGAAATTGCAGTAGAAACTAAAATTTGAGAATCGGTAAGTATTTTGGTAGACTAGCGCGTTGCATTCGTCAGAGGGTGTGTCATTTGGGCTAAATTACATTATTACTACCTAATTCTGAAAGCAGTTTTCCTTTTCGTGTTTTAGACCATAGGTATGGTAAGTATGAGTTGAAATCATTTAAGGTGACCGACATTTTATAAAACTGGAATTTGAATCAATGGCTTGGAAGGTTAGAGTCGCGCTTGTTTAATTTACGAATTAGGTAGGTACGAGTACCTACTATGATGCAACTCGTTCATCGCAATTTTTTTTTGTAATAGGTTACCTACATATACCTATGAAACATCTCACAAATTTTTATGATAGGTGTTTGTAGCATTCATTCCGTATTAAGTATTATCGGGAATAGTTAATTTACTTAGGTGTTAGGTACCTATCGGGACTTTTTAAAAGTGAGTAAGTGCATCGTGTATATTTATTCTAACCTTCGGGACGTTAGAATCTCCAGCCTTTATTAACAATTGTGAAAAGTTACGGTCTCAGTTAAGAAAAACGTGAGATTTGGGAAATGCACCATCATGTTTTTTTTGCCCATGTCGTTAGTCGATTGCCTGAGGTGCAGTCCGCCGCAAAAAAATATCTTGACATCTATTATCATAAAAAGCTCGGTGGTAAGATATTGTAGATATTTCTGCACATGGCATTAAGAAAACAAAGAAAGAAAGAAAAGAAGAAAGAAGCGTTGTATGGAGGGACATTGTGGTTTAGGTAAGGAAGGATCCTCAATCCCGAAGAGGTACCTACTTCTTCGTCGTTCCTTCGTTCGTTTCCTATGTGCACTTTATTGCTTTGAAATAAGGTGCAAAAGTGTAAACATGTGCCTTTGACATCGACTGTTAGGTACCTACTATAAAAGTAGATATAAGTATTAGGTAGGTAGATTTTGCTGGTTGGCCCTCTGGCCAACTCACGCTCTGCAGTCCTCGCCAAGCAAAAGGGTCCTGCGCGGCCCGGCTTGTAGTAAGTCACTCAAAAAAAAAAAAAGGTAGGTAGGTACACGTTTCATCACATTTACCTGGGTACCCTATGAAAATCATCAGTTTTTTTATCACTCTGTTGCTTTACACCTCTCGATCGGCCGGCCGTCGGAAATCAGGATATTGACCGGACTTCGGATTTCGAAGCAGTGCCTACCTGGGGATGCAACTGGGAAAAACGCAAAGATGAGATAAATAAGTAGGTACCTATTCATATTACAGGGATCAAAGCACAAAGAAAAAAGTAGGTAAGTAGTAGGTAGGTTACTTTTGAAGTTTGGAAAAATAATATATATAAGATGTGAACCCAACACGTGAATCCATGTTTCCATTTTTCTTTCTAAGTATTCTTACCTTCAAGGGCGGATCCAGGATTTTTGCAGTGAAACTTCTTTAGCGGCGCTGAGCACTTTTTGGGATGGGGAAAAATTGTTAAATACGCGACAGATTTTTGTGACGTCAGATGTGAAGGAGGTCACAAACTTTTATATTTAGCTGCTAGCCGATTCGACTTCATTCAAAACTGAACGCTATTCGTAAAATTATAAAGCCGTTAAACACTGCAATAGCATATTCTGCAAATATATTTGTAATTTTGTTCACGCGTCCTTCACTGTTTTGCTATTGAGCAAATTCGAATAGTTCGAATTTGGACGTTATTCCTAAAGAGATACAGCTGTGAAAAATATTTACCAACGGCAATAACAAACAGATATTTTGTTCACCGCCGCCGCCGTCCGCTGTTCTTGCAAATTCGAATAGTTCGAATTTGGACGTTATTCCTAAAGAGATAAAGCTTTGAAAAATATTTGGCAATGGCAAAAACAAATTGGTATTTTGTTCGTCGCCGGCGGCGGGCGAGCCGGCCCGTCGCACCCAACGCGCCCGCGGCCCGTCCGCCTAAATAAATGATAATTGTTTATAAATTTGCGCCAAATTCATATTCATATAGGGTGACACCGTAAGATGTCACGTGACCTGATCAAAAAACTATTACAATGTTATTGAGTTTTCACTTCTGCCGGCACTCCCGGAGTGCAACCCGGTCTTTTTTTTTTTTGGGGGGGCACAAGGGGCAGGCAGGCAGAAATAATGAACAACTGTTAAAATAACCTTGTAGGTTTGTAGGGTAGTGTGATGGAAACTCCACAACCGTCTGGGGGGGGCACGTGCCACTGTGCCCCCCCCCCCCCCGCATCATAATGCTACTAAGGACGACTAAGAGAGTGAGAGTGCCTGCCTAGGTATTAAGACACCTAGTTACCTACTTAGGTTGAAACAGTACCTACCTACCTACTTAGTGTGAGTGAGTTGGACTAAAACGAAAGGCATAAAGTGTTATCGTGCAGGAAGAAGGGAGGACACGGGAGGTTAACTACCCTCAAAGACTTAAATTCTACCTATATATTTCTATAATTATAGAGCCGTAGATATTACCTACTGCACAAGTTAAAAATGGACGAATAAAACTGAAAATTTATTCTTTTAAGTTTTGATTTGGAATATGCAAGAAATTCTCTAACAAAAACAAGCGGTTGATGACGTGCAAAAATAATAATGCTGACTTGTAGGAAAGTTAAAATTCGGTTTTGAGTAAAGATTAAGTGCAAGTGATAGTAATTGACACCAATGCAATGAAATTTCGAAATTCACCGATGACATTGCGACAATTTATGAAAATTCTAACCGAGTAACCGCCTCAATGCTGCGCGCGAGTTCTAGGCAGGCGCGCGCCACCAATCGGCATGTTTGTCAATACGATGGGGGCGGGGCTTCACGCAGCCTGCTCCTGCGCACAAACTAAGGAGATTTTGAACTGTTTGCTTATTCAGTAGAGTTGATATTCGATTGAGCAACGGCAAGTGGTCACTGCGTATCGAAGAAGGATAGGATGTTTTAAGTCTATAGGGCTACGGATGGTTTTTATACAGAGTGTTGTAAAGGTAGTGGGTATGTTATTTTGTATATATGCTAATGATGCCAGTGCGCCCGAGTTCGCGGTAGTTGGTCATGCTGCGGGCACGCTGCCACTTATTCGTGTATTGTGTCAAAATTTACGTTCCTAACTTACGTCATAGAAATTAAATTGGAAATTTTAATTTGATGATTCATGTGAACTATGGTACAATCTAGCGAAGTGTAAAGTGTTGTGAAAAAAAAAAACAGATATTAATTGACAGAATTGATTTTATTGACTTTTTATGTGTTTGTTCAAGTGGACGGGATTGAGAAAATAACCGGTGGAAGCAGGTAAGCTGTTCCAAAAAGAATAATGATATTAAAACGAAACTTCTACTAAGTACATATTAATCATCATCATCATCATTTTAATTCACCAGTTAAATTATTTGAGTAGTTTGGTTAATAATCATTATATGTAGGTAATACAAATATAGATACCTACCTATATTAGAACAATTCAAAGATAAATACGTTTCTGGCAAAAAAAAGAATGTTAGGTAGGCTTTTATTGCCAACTGTACTTTTCTGTATACCGGCATCAACTACTCATTGAGACGATTCTAACGAGCCCAAACTCAACGGGGTTACGTCGGTTAAGTACCTAGCTACTGAACTGTTCCTACCCCTGTCTCCATCATCAGATCCGCTCGATGGTACCTACCATAATATTGAATTGACATCCAAACTATAGGTACCTACCTACTTACCTATTTACTACCTACCCAACATTTCAGCTCAATTTCAAAATTCAGTTCCATGACTTGTCCCACACACTCCCAAACGGACAGGTCAAGTTAAATAAAAGCTTGTAATAATAAATAGGTGCCTATTTATGTATTTATAGATTAGGTAGAAACTCTACCTACAAATGTAATTTGCATGGTGTGACAAATAAATTAATTAGGTAGGTAAGTATTCAACTTTTAACAACTTCAGACGCATCAGACAGGACTGTCCAAATAGCATAAATTTGCTCCATTATCCTCATTCATATAAAAAAGAATGGGCAACACGTGTACCTCTACCTACCTACTTAACTGCGAGGGGAAAACACTTCTAATAAGCCATTTGTTCATGAATTAAAAAAATGTTTGATTGTGACTGTGATGTATTTCAGTACAATTATTTCATTCTATTGGACAATAGAGCAGGTTTTGGAGGTATATTTTTGTGCGCCGCTTCCGATACGTGACACGCACCGAGCTAAATAACGTGTATTAGGCACAATTATTTATTCTGTGGTGTAGGGTAGGAACGAACACTAAACATTTGTAACTATATTAGGTACTTACCTGAAGTGATTCGGATGCCAAAGAAATAAAACGAATCACATTTTCATTCACAAGTATCGTTAAGTCAGTAGGAAATAGAAAAAAAAATAGGTTTAGGGTCTTAGTTATGGACAAGCGTTGGGCGGAACGCGATGGAACACGTCGAGTTTGGAAGAAACGAAGCTTATGTCATCTCGCTCATATTTGGTTATAGAGAGGTACCTAGGGCGCTCATATTTGGAGCAGCCCAACTGGGGAATTACCTACCCTCCAGTTTACAGAAGACCGCAGCCGCCATTCCGCTGGTGGAGAGTGTAGTCACCGGATTCCCTATGACGATATTGACGATGCGCTTTGTTAAGACTTTCAGAGCGAGGGACCTGTATTTAACATTCATTAACACACTGCCGAAGATGGCATTGGCAAATAACGCTGACGGAAAATCGTTCGGTTAACTTAACATCGTCAAAAAATATTGATAAGACTGTAATATCTATACAATTGTAACCTTAAGTGTTTGGGATTGGGCATACAAATACTACCTAATTGGAAAAGGTTTGGTAATTGTTGCTTTGGCACTTGGCGCATATGGAAGTGTGCGCACGAGAAATACCAAACCGTTTCCAATTCACCGCTATCGCTATAAATAAGAGGTCCAACCTCGGGGTTTGCTAGCGAGCTACGGAGCGCAGCATATTAAGTTTAAAGCTAGATCCGGGACACCACGCTGCGCTCCAAAACAAAAATAGAAGATGTAGCTCTACTCGGCAGGCTGCCAAGTTAGACTGGGCTGATCACGTCTACCGCATGTCCGAGCTGTGAGCCAAAGGGACCACGGAGTGGAAGCCACAAATCTCAAAACGGAGTAGGTAGACCTCGTCGGCGATGGCGGGATATCTTGGACTCCTTTTTAAAAGGCTGGCCAGTTATTGCTCAAGACGATGGGGGGGGCCTTTGCTCAGCAGTGGGATATAACGGGCTCGATATAATAATAATAATAATCTCTCGCTTTACTTATGTTATATTTGTTTTAAAGGGCCTCTGCGCTGTTGGCTTCGGCCCCACGCATGCCTTCCAAAAGTCCGGGACCCATGGTCCTGAGATATGCAAAAAACATACAAATAATAATCATAATTTATTGATAAAATAATGTTCAGCCAAACGCGAAATAATCGCAGACAAACATACATACAAACATACAGGTCAAACTGAGAACCTCCTTGTTTTTTTTTAATTCGGTTAACTGCGTGATTGAATTCGGTTAAAAACATACGAGTAATGTACCTACATCAGTTTTACTATAGACTAAGAGCTTACTATTAGAGGCAAATAACACGTGCCTGAGCTAGGATACCCTGTGTTTCAGGCAAAAAAGAACTAATAATTGAAAATTTTATTCATATGCAAAATATAATACACACACAACAACAACAATATCATTCTTATTGACTAGTACAGTCGAGTTCATAAATATATGTACACTTTTTTACCAACTTGAATGCGGCCGCTAACAATTAGTATGCAAACGCGTTCGATAAGGTAAAAAAGTGTACATATATTTATGAACTCGACTGTACAAATAATTAGGAAGTTATAATAAATATATGTTACCGTTATGCGGGCCACAGACCATCAGTTTTAATTTAACTGCACAGTTTTAACTGTTCAGTCAAACTGTTCAGTTAAAACTGACGTGTGTAGGCAAATCTTTGAACTGTGCAGTTGAACTGACGATCTAATCGAAATTTCAATAGATAAAACTGTACAGTTGAAACTATTCAGTTAAAACTGACGATCTGTGGCAGCGTTGCTGTTAATCTTTCATGTGGTGAAATAGCACTTCTCATCACTGTATCTTGTTTCATTATTCTAGGTGTGACTAAATCGAGCAAAAGCAAATAAGTTTTTTCATCCATTCTTAAATAGTTACGATAATCTTTTGGAGTAATTCTGATCTCCTCTAGTAAATTATTATGCGTATATTGTTTTCTCTGTAATAACCAATGTTTACACCATTTTCTTTTCCTTCTTTGTCTTCTTTTTTTCTAAAATACACAATAATCCAATAACTGCCAAAGCGTCATCCATGATTCCGTCGAACGTCTTACTTCAAGCGAAAATAATAACTTACTAAAAAAACTAAAGTGTAAGGCTGTAAGGTCGTCAGTTTTAACTGAACAGTTTGACTGAACAGTTAAAACTGTGCAGGTAAAACTGATGGTCTGTGGCCCGCATTAGATGGTGAAGACGGTCAGTTTATAATCTAATGGCTGGCACAGACCATCAGTTTTAACTGCACAGTTTTTAACTGTTCAGTCAAACTGTTCAGTTAAAAAGTAGGCAAATCTTTGAACTGTGCAGTTGAACTGGCGGGCCACAGACCATAAGTTTTAACTGAACAGTTAAAACTGTGCAGTTAAAACTGATGGTGTGTGGCCCGCATTACTCGCGATATAATATTACAATATCAGAATCGATTCCTTTTTTAGGGTTCCGTAGGCACCAGGGAACCCTTATAGTTTCGCCATGTCCGTCTGTCTCCGTCCCTCTTCGGCTTAGCTCAGTAACCCTTACAACTATTAGAAAACTGTAATTCGGTATGGGTATATAAATCTATCACGCCGACAAAACAGTAGATAAAAGTTTGAAAAATCTTTTTTTTAGGATACGTTCCCTATCTACATCTTAAGTAGGGGTGTATTTATTTTCTCATTAAACCCATGGCTTGGCATTGTTCGATAGCTCGTTTAAATATAGGTATTATGGGTTTCTTAAATAGTATTTTTCACAATCGTGTTATAATAAAGAGCTTTTTAGTCGAGTACCGTGTTAAGGCCACGAAGCTTGCTGAGTGGCCTAAGTAAGGTACGAGATTAAAACGCTTGATTATGACACTATTGTGAACAATACTTTTTGTACGAGTTCATTAAAATTAATAATTTAAGTCATTAATACGAGTATATAAGAAAACTAAATATTGTAAGTAGGTACTATATTGTCTAGTTCTACTATTGTAAAGGCTCTTTGACTTTTCAGGTAGCAAGGTAAGTTGGCTTCCTCTGCCATATTAATTATTTCTCGAGGAATTAAAGATGTTTCGTCACGGTTACTACTCATTTTCTTAGTTTTTATTTTAACTTTTTACGTTTAGCTTTGAAAAGAAATGTTATCACATCACACCACAGGCGTTCGTAATGTTGCAGTACTGTGCTGTGATTGTCAAAATACTAGCCAATCACAAAGCGTAGTTTTTTTTTTATTTTTTTTATGCCCTGGATACAGCAGCAAGTTTAAGTAGATTTTTGACAGATGACTCGACGCTGCTACGTGCCGAAACGCCATAGATTGGCAATTTTGTATCGGATCGAGTCTCCTTAAACAAGGCCATATATTATTGAAATACGAAGTTCTATTTTCAATTTTTTTTCGGTTGTCTAGAGCGTATCGAAATACTTATTTACAGTACATATGGTGCTACTTTCCCGCACTAGTGCGGAAAAGAGCACTTTTCGTGCATATGTCGAAACTTTAAAGAGCCATATGTACAGTAAAACGTTGTACCATACACGTGCGAATAGGTCATTCGCAACTCGTGTCGATTTAAAACACTCCCTTCGGTCGTGTTTTAATTTATCACCACTCGTTGCGAATTTCCTATTTTCGGCACTTGTATCGTAATAGCCGAAAATAGGAAATTCGCAACGAGTGGTGATAAATTAAAACACGACCGAAGGGAGTGTTTTAAATCGACACGAGTTGCGAATGACCTATTCGCACGTGTATGGTACAACGTTTTACTGTACATATGGCTCTTTAAAGTTTCGACATATGCACGAAAAGTACTCTTTTCCGCACTAGTGCGGGAAAGTAGCACCATATGTACTGTAAAAGTTATTTCAGTTGTTTCGGAAGTAACATAGACTATTCAACGATGAAAAGAGTGACGTTGCAGTATTCTCTATGAAATCGTACCTAATACACAAATTTTAATCAACGAGTACAAAAACCATTTTTCAACTCAGTGATTCGTTTGCGAGATATTGGGCTTTATAGCCCTAATTTTGTTCGAGTCATGTGTCGAGTCAATAAATTTTGGTTTGCCGTCACTGACAGTTATTATAGCGAAAAAAAACTAGAATTTAAACTATAAATTCAATGAGGACAAATGTTTCGAAAAAAATATTTAGCAGTGTGATAATAACTATGCTAAGCGGAAGCCAGAATAATGCTCTACTTTTAAAAATGTTCATGTTTTTCCGTTCATAGGAAGCTGATATCCTTGCGTGGGATGGGTCACTCGATACATTTTGAGATAACAAAAAAAAACTATTGAAGATACATATATTAGCACTATTTATTTTACATTTTTTCATAATACTCTCCATCATTCTCTAGACAAAGTTCCATTCGTCTAAACCAACTTTGTAAGCACTTTTACCAATCTTGATCGGATAGGTCCGAAATTGCTAATTCATAGGGCCACGGCTTCTTCAGCGCTCGAAAAAAACTTTCCTTTTATTTTTTCTTTCAATACCGGGAACAAAAAATAATCGCAAGGAGCTAAGTCAGGGCTGTAGGGTGGATGTGGTAAGGTTTATATCCCAGCTTCCTCAAGAAACGCCTTTGTTCTGAGGGACGTATGTGAAGAGGCGTATCATGATTCAACATGATTCCCCGAAGTCCAGTCTTTGGTCGCCTCTCTTGCACTGCTTGGAAAACTTGCGGCAATGCTACTGGAGTGTACCAATCCGAGTTTTTAACAGATCTATAATTTTCGAGCATGATGTTGACAAATGTCCGCCCGGTGAAAAGAAACTTGCGACCATTTTTTTGCCGACGTTACGCGGTCTTTGTAATTTTGTTGGTAACTTTCCCTCTGAAAAGACCCATAGATACTGACGATTGTCGATTGTTTTCCGGATCATACTGATAGATCCAGGTTCCGTCACCTGTAATTATTTCCGATATACGTCTAGATGTCCCGTTCTTTCGTTCACCGGATTTTGAAAGACATGAATACTTAATGTTGTATGTTTTTTTTTAACATGGTCTAAAAAAACATTTATTTCGTATCTGTAATGACGTGAAAGATCTAACATATCTATATACGAAATATTTGGGTTCGTCTATGACGTCTCTAAAAACGTGTCTAGGGTTTTCATTTTAAACTAATTACTTAACACAAAAGTTATGGCCAGAAAACCAGTTTTTGGCCCTAAAATTTTTCAACTTTGATGCCAAATATCTCGAAAACAATGAACTTTAAAGTAAATATGGGATACTATATTGCTTAAAGCCGTTGTTGTAAATATAATAAGCTACAAAAAACATTAGAAAACTAAGGGATTCAGATCGAAGCTTAAGAAAAGTGATCTCAAATTGAAGCTCAAAATTACGTATAAACTTTACCTACAGTTTGCACAGTTTTGCATTATACATTATGAATTCCATATTTAGGTACAGTTAATTAAAGAATTTACCTACTGTTTAATTAATGGTGCAACTTTGTGCAACTGAGCCAATAGTTGGTAGGTATATATAACGGCGTTCAACTCTGTAGGTATTGAATATATTTGTAAGGGTGGAAATAAATAAATAAAGTGCTGATATAGAAGTAGTAATTAATAAAACTTTTATGGCCTAAATGAATCGTTTCTTAGCCGTTGGGTTCTGTACCAAAAGTTAAACTAGTCCAGGCAATGAACTGACAACTTGTATGGAAAAAATGTCAATTTTGGAAATAATTTATAATAGCTCATTTTTTATGTATAACGGATATATTATCAATTAATTAGTTACCCAGCGACAAAATCCGGCAAAATTTCAGACATCGAAAAAATGATAAGTTAACTGGCTTCTAAAAAGTCAGTAAAAATATTAATAAATGTTTTTGTCTTTATTTTGGTTCATTTACATTTGCTTTATAATATTCAAGATAAATCGTACAAAAAAGGATAATGCATGCTTCATTTAAATCTACATAATTACTTCCGGGTGGAAAGTTTGTCGGATTCTTGACTAAATCATCTTAGAATAACATTTTCAAATGAAATCAACAAAAAAAACGCTATTATAAATTAATGTTTTTCAAAACGGTATTTTGCCTGGAGTAAACGTCCTTTTGATTCCTAACACGATTATTTTGGCCTTTGTTTAGCTGTAGGTATAAAGCTGCATTGTTCAACAAAGAATTTGGTCTACATGAACGAATAAAATGACCTCGTTCAACTTGTCTTGTACCTATTCCAAATTTCCAATAAGTAAACGTATTCCAGTAAAATACGATTGTTTTTTTTTCGTTCATTTTATAGTTGTTTTCCATAGGTATAATTCCCGGCAAATAACTTGAGCAAATGACCTTGCCTGCGCAAAGGCGAATTGTACGTGCGAGCTGCCTCCCCACTTCGTCCCGCATGTTCAAGTTGTTTGACGGGAACTATAATATAAAGTGCGAGTGCTTAGTAAAATAAACATCGTATTAACAAAAGTATGTAAGTATTGTACCATGAACACTAGCCAAAAAACCCAACAATTTATCTTTTTCTGTTCAATGATACGTCAATGAAGAATTGCTTTAATTATTAACATGTCAGTAACAATAACACATTTATAATTCTATATAAGTAGGTATGTAAAAGGTACATTTGAATTATTTTCATATTTATATCATATATTAATATTGTGATTGCTGTCATGTCACTAGTCAAAGTCGATTGCAAAGAATATATATTGGAAAGAACGCAGGCAAACAGCAGGTAAAATAAAATATAGCCTACTCGCTTCTGCCCGCGACTCAGTCCGCGTGGAACTCGTTTATATCGCAGCTCCATACAAACTTTTACCCTCCCATTTCACCCCCTTAGGGGATGATTACGGGGATAAAAACTATCCTATGTTACTCTCCATCCCTTCAACTATATCTCCACTTAAAAAATCACGTCAATTCGTCGCTCCGTTTTGCCGTGAAAGACGGACAAACAAAGAAACAAACACATACACTTTCGCATTTATAATATTAGTATGGATATTAGTATGAATAGTATAGATTATAATATTAGTATAGATAACAAAGTGGGTCTACACCAAAGTGGCACGGCTGCGGCTGCGCAGTGATACGTTTTTCTTCGTTCAATTGGTGTCAAAACGTTCAGAATTAGGGCACAGCACATACTTCAGCATAAACATTTTTTTATAATACTTATATTATTTCGTAATAGGGTGGTTTAAAATAGTTCTCGATTAATATGCCAAGTCTTATAAAAAAAAAAACTGTACGAACTGGGTTACAACTCTCCGAAAAAAATATTTAAAATTGGGATAGTCGCTTAAACGTTAACTTTTGGTCCCAGGACCAATTAAAATAATATTAAAAAACATCGAAAACAATTGGATGAGTACGTGACTGAATATATTGCATTAAGGTATAGGTACACACAACAACACACCTAACTAACCATACCGTGAAAACCTAGAACCTTATTACAATGCACTTAAGGTCAGATTAGATTTCCGATGGTCACTTAGCTGTGTTGTCGACTGTACAACAAAAAACGTAGATATTTCTTAATTTCCAATAAATTCAAAGAACCATTTCTTAGTTCAAATGCATTTTTTTTATTCGAATTAACAATTAATAGTAACTTTTAATTTGAAAATGTCTTGCCAAGCCAATAGAATAAAACTTTCTTAATTTAAGAGTAGTTCACTCACGTAAGTTTAAGTTATTGGCACAATTTAATTTTGTCCTCGATTGAGTCATTGATATATGTCATAACTGTCAATTTCCTTCGAATCCGTTTTACAATTTCAATACTGTCAATTTCCTTCGAATCGGTTTTACAACATCCATCGAAGTAATTACTTATTTAATGGTTTTACTCGTATTTCAACAGCAGAACCAGTGCTATAAACAGTGCATTACCATAATGGGTTATTTCTGCAATTTATAATACGCAGTGTAGTTTTACATAAAAATATTAAGCTTCGCTTGGGTGCCTACACTACCCTTGTCGAGTTGGGTATATCAAGTACGTTAGGCTAGATAAAAGGATATTTAAAAAATATTGATAAATTATATATTATGATTTTTTTTTCACCTAGATACTATTTAAGTTAAATTCCCAGAAATAAATCTAATCAACAGAAGCCTATAGCAGATAGCCAGACTATATAAAAAACTTGCAATAAAATAGAAAATACAAAGACGAATAATATGATTCGTTGTAGTACATAACAACACTCAGCACATTGGTTACTCGGCATTTTTTTTTCAGCCATAATAACGTAAGGTGAGGAAAGTGCATCTGAAATGGTAAGTGCAACATGTACTTACATCTCATAACGTAACGTATCTATACTAATACGAGTATTATAAAGTAAAGTATTTATTTATTTATCGTATGGCAAATACGTGTATTTAGAACCGTGAGATCTTCGAAAAGACAGTACGGTGGCCAGGTTGTTGCACTTTTAGCACCACCCAGGGGTCACGTGTAGGGTAGCGGTGGGTAATTCCTACGGACGTGGTGCAACTTCGACCCCCCCGAAGTAAAGTATATAATTTATATTTGTAAATTTGTATGTTTTGAGTAATCCCCGGAACCCCCTATCCGATTTCAAAAATTATTTCACCTGCGGCGTGTAGAATGGACTTTCTGGCTATTGGCTATATTTTATTCCGCGCGCAGCTATAGTCTGCTATAAAAACGTAACGTATAATGTAATTTACTTCGGAAATTTTAAATAATATGTAGGTAAGTACCTACCGTGGTAAGTAACTAGTAGCTTTTTGTAAAAACATAGACCAATGTTCGGTATACATCAGTTGTGAGTGGACTGCACAGACACATACAACACATGTTAAAACAACATCTAACAGGATCACGTTATTTGAGGATTTTTTGGCGTTAGTCTAATGTAATCATTACTGACACTTGCACTGGAGTTAAAAGATTATACTTTTTTTTTTTTTTGTTTATATTAAAAGAAAAAGAAACACAATACAAAATAATAGACGCGTACAGAAACCCGCCACCACCACCATTTTAACTCAGGTATCTTTGTATTGACAAACTTTATTAGCAGGCCATTCATTGTAATACCTACTGCAGCGAAAATAGGTACTAATCTTAAGTATACTATAACATTATCACTTCACAGTATATTATTATTTATATTTTTTATTTAATTCTAAAATAACGTTAACTACCCATATAAAATCGAGAAAAATATATGTAAACATAAACTACACATTTTTTTGATTACTTACCTACTATAGGTAGCTATACCTAGGTACTACCGATTTTCTTAACAGTGGGTTAATTAGTTTTATCTGTTTTAAATCAGAATAACGAGGCGTAGGTAAAGCCACTAAACGGTAAATTAAAAGTGTTTTTCTTTACGAGAACTTAATTAAACAACGTACGAAAATCAATTAATTAAAGTAATTATACGCTTTAATCAACTTGTGTCGTAAACCGGAGGCGTGCACACGTTGTACTAGATTTAATTAAGAAGTTAAAATGTTCAATCGCAAGTACTATATTGCGCTATTAAATAGTAACAACTCTGATTTAGCACCAGACCAAGGCAGATGGGTGAGTTGCCACGATCAAGAAGAAAAAGGTTATATATGTATATGCGGTTGGAGAGTTAGTCCTTTTCATCTCCTGCGCGCCCGCAGCGCGTTAAGGGCCGATGTTGACAATGCTTACCAACTCGCCTGCCACAGACCAGTGCAAGCCAAACCTCCAATGACACAGTTGTAAGGAAACTCGAGCTCAAGATAGTGCGAGTGAGGTGGGTTAAGATAGGTTATGAATAGTAAGTATGGCATGCCGGCGGCGGCTGGCGCGCACGAGCGGCACAAAGCGCCGACGGCACCCAGAGAACTATCGCCGCATCCGCCTGCCCACAAAGCCCCACAATAAACTTTTACAGCGCACATAAAACCCCGACTTTTTAACCCAAGTTATTTGAATTAATATCAATCCGGAGTTCCTCAATGGGCTTTACTCGTCAAACTTTAAAGTTTTATGACAACCTCAGAATTGACGAATAAAATTTAATTGAAATGTAGCCCCCAAAAAAGTTTGATTGTGGTTATCAGCTTCCGAATTTGAATATTTACATTGAATATTTTAATAACGAAATTGATGGAATGGTTGACAAGATGTTTTATTCACCGTTACCATTGGTATTTAGGTCGTGGCGTAAAAAAAACTCATGGAAATTCAGAGGAAAAAACCTCATGACTAAAGATGTCATACAAATGGGTAGGTACGCATAACCAAGCATAACTTATACAGATACGAATGCCTCAGGTGGACACACATCATATGTTGACTTGAATCTATAATCGTCAAGCAGGGAATAAAAAACCTAGCAGTAGCGGAAAAATATTGATTCACAATCAAAGCGAAGCCTTGTTGATCATGTCTTTCGGTTGTTTGATGTTCTATTGTTTGAACAACATATCAAGGTTGATGGTTGTATACATGTCAAGTGATAATGAAAATTCAAGTTTGAAGAAACGATGACGCAAGACCATTAAATAAAATACCGAGTTTCGGTTTGCATAGGCGAAGGCCTTCATTACTCGTATTGCAAACTTTGAAATTGGAAATGCCAATACAGCGTTGTTTCAACGCTTGAATTTCGGCTGGTCTTGCATTTGATAATTAGCACCTCCGCTCATTGTCGGCGGACAATTGCGATATGAATGCGCGTCTACATAAAGCCCCACGTTTATCGACGGCAATGCCATAAACATCCAATCACGCCCGGCACCATCAGTGCCACTCGTTGTTATCTTTGATATTTTATAGGATCTGTAAAACGCCGGCTCTGCAAGGCATTGACATTCCGAGGGTCCGCCGGTAGAGCTACGGACTTGTAAAAGCCGTGATAGTACCTACGTTCACCGAACTGGCGAGAAACTTATGAGACAACACCACTAACTTGAGTAAAAATGTCTTCCAGGTACCATTAGGAATATTAAAAAAAAAAAAACTGCTTTTTCTTCTTTTAGTCAAATGGCAACCCTCGTCAAAATTCATCATGTGAAAAGCTTTTCGCCGGGGTTTCACGTTGAGGCCGTATTTAATACGGTTTCGAGGTAGATAGGTATATACATTTTGACCACGTTCCAGACGTTTTGTATAATCACAGCTGTGACATCGCCGAATGAGTCTCATTTCATTTCGATAATAACACGATGTCCTGCGTACCTGCCTACTTTAATGTATTTCAAAGATCAACATTTAACAGATCTCCCATAACAGTATAACCATGTCACAAAACTGAAACTGAATTAATATTCTTCCTAGCTATATCATCAGAACATCACATAAAAATCCAGAATCGCGGCCCTTTGGCCTTTACTTTAAGCCCCTTTTAGATTCGTGTTTCCCCAAATGTTGCTTTTAACCTGGCCCAATTTTTGTCATAGGTTTAAGGCTAATGGTGCGTCTAGTATTTTATTGCACTGCACTATAGATCAATGAGGCGCAAGCGCGGCGTTCGGTAAAGAACGTTATTACACGTAATTAAAACGCGATAACAGAATTTATGTTCCTAGCACGCTTTGTGTATATTATAATGTATCGACGTAAACAGAGTTAGATTTAAGAGTCTAACACTCGTCTTGCCATTAAAAAGAAAATGTTCGCAATCCGTCTATACGACTCGAGTTTAATACTTATTTATACGCGTAGTCGTAAAACGATGAATAATGACGTTGCATACAGAGCTAGGCTGGCATTAACAAGGATTACCGACCAACTTACCAGTGTAAGTCTGACCTCCAGTCACGCTAAGTTATTACGAATGTAAGGGTCATGTTATACTAGGCTTAGTGAAGAGTCAAGCTAGGTCGTGAATCGTAGCTTGCCTGTGTAATTACCGGCTTTATACGCAAGACCGCTTTCTCGTTGTTGAAAACTTTAGATGTATCCGCGGTATTGTGGGTGTATGGGGCTTAAAGTAAATTACACTAGCTCCAAGGGCACCATTCGGGTTTGTTATTCGATAGCTTGAGACGTCGTTGATCTATAGAAACTTGCCTGATCTGTACGGTCATGTTATGCAAAGACCTGCGCGACAAAAATATAATAGCTTCAGCGAGTTCAGTTCTCTGAAAGAGCGTTGTACAAGATGACGGCGTAAAATTACCTACTACAATACAAAGAGCAATCAGGAGAGCCTCACATAAATATGGAAATTTCCTTATGTCCACATCAATTTTAAATGATTTATGCAGTCATCACACTGACGCCGCATCTCGCTGCGTCGGTGTACGGAGCCGTACTTTCGCCGCACGCAGGTTCGGTGCAGTACAGTGTGTGGTACCTACCGTGCGGATTTTGTATACAGTTACAAACAGAGGTACTTGCACAACGAGAAAACCGTCGCCACTGGCTTGAACACAAGTTAGTCACTGTTGCAATACTTGCAACCCACCTACCACCGTTCACACGAAGGCCCAAAAACAATAGACTTAAAACTTGCGTGGCGTATAGGTGCCACAACCCATTTTTGTCTGTGGCGGCAAATGGGTGGCCTTTCAAAAAGTAAATGTAATATCGCCACTTAACAAAACTATCTTTCTCGTGGCGATGTTCCTAGTGGTCTCCAAAACAAGTGGAATCAAGCCCCAGGTTTCATGGCAAATAAATGTTAAAATTCAATGGCGCCTGTCGTGCGTTTGTTCGTCGTCGATTCTTAAACATAAATCAATTTTGCTTTAGTAAAATGTAAACAACCATCCGGTTATTGTTTAAAAAGTGCCATAGACAAGGCGGGTATTTGAAGATCAGAGGTTTTCATTTGACTTTTCTCTGTTGTATAGGTACTACGAGGTGATTAATACTCATAAGATCTTACAGGTCAATATTGCGTCAGAAACGCTAACTACAAGTACAAAGCAAAATTTAGATTAAAGTGTGGATAACAGACAGAAAAGACACATTTTATTATTATTTTATTTTGCTGATTCTTTAACGAGCATTTTGATTAGCAAACACCAGTTTAATGATGTTCAATGAAGAAAGGACTCTCCCAGCACGGTTATCACGACGGCCCGCGAGAATTGTCGCGGCGAGATAGACTATCAGACTCTTTCTAATTAGAACGCTGGTTCTAATGTTGACCTTTGATAGCCGTGCAGATTAGACATCAACGCGTGGTAATATTAAGAAGTCGTAGCACGAGTCTTAACTTATGAAAAAGCTGATAACTATACTATTAAAGTAGCATAATACCTAGCACTTTTTTTTAAAACAATAATGGCCCGAGCAGGGCCCTTACTTTTCGTGCCGATGACGTAAAAATGACGTAATTTTGCACACAGGATGTTGTTATAGGTAAATAAAATAAGTTTAATGAAGCTTTTGTTACCGAATCTCCAATAACGGAAAATCATAGTCTGGCCAGGGAAAGATGCATCTTTTATTAATATGGCAACTTTTATATCGTTGTCAAATGTGTCAAACGTCTTAAATTAGTATGATGTCCTAATCCTGATACCTTAACATTGGCAAAGTGCCTAAGTAGCATAAAGCCACAAATTACGGGGAAAAAAAAAATCTTGATATTGATATCGTAACTAAGAAAGTAACTGTTCGATAATAAATTGGACTGTTTTTGCCTTTTATGAGAATTAATGGGAGGCTTACTGCTAATGTTATTCACATTGAATATACCTAAAGTACAATTAATATGTCTCGTAAATCGGAATTTTTGTAGATTGGTTTTGATTATTCTTCTTAAATATTAAAGTAGAAGGAAGTAAAACAGTTTTATTTCATATAACTTGACTTCCTTCTGCTTGACCAGTTGCATATTGAGAAATGAAGAAAATTTATAATTTTTCAAGTAAGTATCATTATTATTTTATCGAGTTATAAGCAGTGTTGCAACACGCTGTCTTTGTAAATTTGCCGCTCTTTTTTATTCTCACTCTAACAATATTCTTGTAAAGATGACATTGCATAGCAACTTTTTATACAGTAGTAAAATGAATACTATGTATAATTGTGAAAATACAATAACCAAACAATTACAACGTCAACTTATGTTCATCTGAATGACAATGTCAGTCAAAGACCATTTTAAGCGCTGATTTTACGTGCCCATATATTTTAATTAAAGAGGTGGTAAGTCGTAACTGTTTACGAAAAGACTATTTGAAATCATCCCATGTGTGGTTTGACGTCATCGGCATGAAAAGTACGGACCCTGAAGGCCTCCACACATCGAACGCGGTCGGGGCGCGGTTGAAGCGGTATATTCACAGTACCTATTCACACCGCACGCAGGCGGGCGGCGTCTCTATAATATCACTATCTCTATCACACAGCAACACGGGCCCGCCGCGGTAGCAACGCGGGCCCGCTCTACTGTGTGATAAGAGATATTAAGAGGAAACACTAATGTCGAGATAATTGAGAAATAGGTATTTGTAAAATGTATCGCTGTCGCGCCATCCTCAAGAGAGAGAGATAGAGACAACTGCAGCTTGGACCGAAAATACCTATTAAAAGTACATATATATAATCAACGTTTCGTAGTCCCTTGATTTCTTCTCCAAAACTTGACCTATTTAACTATTTTTTTTATTAAAAATCAAAGAAAGGCTTTGACCGTGTTCCTGTTTTCATTTTTTTATATAATCTAGTCAAAATTGTTTTCTGGATGTTTGAACACAGCGGAAATTTTCTTAGGTTTTTGAAGGTTAATATGTCTTTTAAGAATAAATTTATGAAAAATAGGAAAACATAGGAACATGTTAATAGTAGCCATAGATTTATGGAGATTTTTTTATTGCTCTACTGCCATTATCCAGGAAGAAAACAGGGGACTACGTTTGTATGGGAAAACGGCCCTTGTGTTCCCTCTTAAATGCGTTGGTACTGAGAGAGATTTCAATCGCCTGACCCGCGCCGCGAACGACCCACGCTGCGACGCGCCCGACCCGCGGCCGCGCTGCCCGAGTTGTAACTTAGCGCCGCGCGGGCCCGCGATCGGACCGCGTTCGATGTGTGTTTGAAGTGTAGTTTCAATGTTTTACAACTTGCGCGGGCCCGCAACCACGACCGGTGTGTGGAGGCCTTTATTATGAGACATACTTTTTAAGGTCGCAGTCTAGACGCGAGCGGGGCGACGAGCGGGCGCGCGCTCACAGATTGAATTCGATCAAATCATTGAAATGCCGATGTGTAACGAACGCTTTATGTGACTTTATGTTGTCCTTTATCACGTGATAACCGTGATCACAATACACCTGAGGCATAACGATACCAGTTTACTACGAGCTACGTATAATATTAGCTGAATTAACAACGTAAATAACAGGGCAGAAGTGTAACTTTGCAGTTATAGTTAGGACATGCAATAAATATTTGAATAACTTTATAGCCAGTATTTGTAAGTACGTACGCTAGTAATATCGCCCTTTGGTTTGATCGTCAATTCGTCATGTCAGAGGCTAAAATTACGAGTCGAATTCGAACGCCCATTCTTGGCCGCAATTCCATTGGTTTTCATTACAGAAGGGGGGCATCTCTTGGATGTTGCCACAGAATAAGTAATACTACCGTAAAACCCCGTGACTTCACCTGGGATACCTAACATCGCCTATTTTTATAAAAGTTGAAATTCCCGCCTAGTTTTTAGGGTAGGTTCCACAAAAAACTATGAAATGTATAGTGTTTTTTATGCATGGCAAAATTCTCGCATTAATTGTGGCTAACTTTACGCCATTTACGATTAGTGCCGTTTTTTCGTTGAAGTGGTAGCACGTGTTTATTTTAACCTTGTCGGAACTTTGCTATAAATAGTCTCAAAGAAGAGATAGAGCTAAGCTTTTTCTTGTATTATAATCTACAACTCATGCTCTTTCTTGTGGTAATATTATTGACATTATTGTTTACCTAAGTTACGTGTATATGTCACAATCGATTTAAATGTAATTGAGGTGATGTTCCGGCCATCTTGTTGCTACACTTCGCCTGCCCCTAGGGTTGTCAATCCAAATTTGTAATCTGTTTCATTTTTTTTTTTTTTTTATACTACGTCGGTGGCAAACAAGCTTACGGCCCACCTGATGGTAAGTGGTTACCGCAGCCTATGGACACTTGCAACTCCAGGGGTGTTACATGCGCGTTGCCGACCCTTTAAGAATTTATACGTACTCCTTTTTTGAAAAACCCCATACTGTAGTCCCTCGGAAAAACCTCGGCAGGGAGCTCATTCCATAATCGGAGTAGTTCTTTATGTTAAGCTATTGTATAGTATAGGTAGATATTAAGCTGTGTATTTTTTTAAATTGACATATAATTGAAATGTAGATACATTTATGAATAAATTATCTGAATCTGAATCTAAGGTTCATTCAAGCCTCGACGAACAAAGGGGGTCTTACAAGTTTGGCCGCTATGTGTGTATGTCTGTATGTTTGCTGTGGCACCGTAGCTCTTAAACGGGAAAACTGATTTTCATTAGTCTTAAACCATTACCTTTTCTTTTTTGCTGCCGAGTAAGTCAACATAATTTTTGACAACCCTATCGAAATAACAGTAAATGTATGAAACTAACTTCAGATCGTTACCTGTCTTCGCCTACCATCGTTTTTTTTTTTAAATATGACTTATCTGGGATAGTTAAGGTTCATAATCGAAAACACGTTCAAAATTAATAAGATAGTTGGCGGCAATTTCAAATTTTGTCTATAACTGACCTCTGGCAGTATGTAGGCGAAGACAGGGCATTTTGTCTACACTTCGCCTACCACCTTTAGGCCGGGGCCGCACTGGCAGAGCGATTAGCGACGCGGCGGCGATCTTCATACATCATGTCGCCTCAAGTCGCCCAAGTTGTACTGAAATCGCCGTCGCGTCGCCAATCGCCTTAACCAGTGCGACCCCGGCCTTAGAGTCCAATTGTAGCCATTCCTTAGCGAAATAGTAAGTTACGGTACTTAAACTAAAGTCCCATATAGATTAATTAGTTTTTTGATCTCAACAAGCAAAAGCAAGTGTAAATCTGTGAGAAATTTTCAAAAAACTGCGAAATCCAGGCGAAGGCACGGGGTTCTACGGTACTACGTACAGAAGGTTCTCTGTTAACTATTTCCAATCAATCACACGTGCCTCAATGCACAATTTCAAACGTGCCTAAATGTGGTCATCTCTTTCTATCACGCATGCAACGCGCTCTTTCGGTCGGAGGCAGAGGCTTACAGCTAGGGTTGCCACTAACTCGACCTATTAAATTATACACAGTATAATCACACGTCGGACACTGGCGATCAAATGTATGAAACAAATGCGTTCCTACGCACACAGTCTAAGCTCGTGTAGGTGAACGCGTACCATGCTTGTGTGAGTGCGATAAGACATGCTAGGGTTGCCGCCATTTTAGTGCGTTCGCGAATCGGGAACGCAATCGGCAATATGAAATGACCTTGTAATAGCGGCGTCGAATTATTTTGTGTGCTTGTAATTAATTATAAACGAAAACGTTTGTAACTCTACTTTCTGAGATTATTATTGACCGAAGCGTCAGCGAAGGTCTATGTTTTGACTCGAGCAATTTGCTTTTGTATGTCCGGATGTTCTCTACAGGTCGCAATTCTTAACCGATTCTCATGAAATTTTGTGACCAGATTCTATGATTAAATAGATTTTTTTTGTCTATCCAGTTTTTGAATATTCTTTCGTACAAGGTTATAGCATAAGCATGCACAGAAAACGCCGCGCGCCGCGCCGCCCGCGTTCAAGTTCGATGACCTCAATGACTCAAAACTCATTGCGCGAATTAGGAAGAAATAAGAATCATATTATCCTGTAAGGTGGGTATCTAAGCTCGATTTATACAATAGTTTCCTATTTTGAATCAGTATAAACGAAGTAGGTAACAAAATTTTTGCAAGGAAATTGAGGCCACCAAAATATGACGTAAATTGAAAACATGATTTTTCGTTCATACAGATATTGTGTTGTTTTCATAGGTCTAAAACCGATAGGGTAAAATTAATACTAAAGTACCTATTGCAAGTTGGTTTTCCACTAAAACTAGTTTTGTCGTTTATAGAGCTTACAACAACCGGACACAGCACAACACACGCCCATTACAAAGGGATTTGTAAATATTTGTTTGATGTTTAAATATTTTACGTGGCCTCCGATCTGCGCACCGCGTCGTCGCGTCCTTGCCAGCCGGTAACTGTGAGGTAACTGAGAGCGGGTGGGCGGCACTTTCAACGGGAGGCAGGGAGTGGCCATACTGTGATACTGTGGTATAATAGTGTAGTTTACTTACGATATAACGATTATTCTTTATTTACTAAGGCTCACCCAACTACACAAAGGCTGTGTAATAAAGCATGTACCTACTTGTAGCGGCGCGACGAAATCTTTATTTAATATCTCTATGACGACAGATTAAAAAAAAAAATTTAATAAATCTTTATTTCAGACTTTACATCCATATTATAGCCTAATGGCTTGCCTAATGAAAATAAATGTGACTTATAGTAAAGTTAATTGGTAAGTACATAGGTATAGTCGTTCTTGTCGCGATGCCAATAAGAGATATAAAATATATCTACCTACGTGTTTGAAAAATAGCATCTGACCAGTCGAAAACTAAATTATAAAAATCGTACAGGATGGTGCGTTGAACCGACGTAGCGGGTGCTAATGGGAACCACAAACAGCGAGAGATCGTGAGCCAAACTTGAGTAAAATAAAATATCCGGCTGATTTGCCACCGGTTGGATATTTCGTAATGCGAGTGGATATGGATACCATGTTTGTCGCTAAATTACAGAGTGGGTTTCTTTCTATGGTTACTTTGACAATAGGTATCTATGCTTATAGATATCTTTATTCAAAATCAATTCTAGGGGTCAAATTACATTGGGGACTAGCTGTTATTCAATTCAACGGCTCCTATCAGTTCTGACAAATTCACGTGTTAAATCGTGAGACGGCGATATCCAATGACAGGTTAATACGGATCGAAATCCCCTCCTTGCGTCGTTATCCCCAATGCTGAGGGTCGTGACCCCTTCCCACCGTCTTCTCTCTAATGATGTTTCGGCAAGTCTGTCTGTTTTCGGCGACATGCACGGCCCATGGAGCTTAAGTACCTATCGAGGGTGGTGCGGATTTGGTCGGTCCATCGAATTGGGCTGCGTTCCCTCGGTCTCTCTTTTCCCCTCCAACTTGTCAGTCACAACAAGTCGCTCAAGCTTGGTTGTCTCCACTCTTCCTGGCAATGTGGCTAAGGCATTCGAAAATCTTCCGGAGACTGATGTTCGATAGCCTGGTCTTGATGCAGTTCCTTGAGTAAGTATAGACTCGTTAGTCCGGAGCGCGGTCCTGGGAACACGTAGCATTTCTCGCCAGCACCACATTCCGACATACAATTTACTCGAAATACAACTTATTAAATCTAGAAGTTCCGGTGCGTACTTAATGAACATAGATCCACTAGGCACTAACTACTCCTAAGATATTCATAAAGAATAACTACAACTTAGAAAAGTTGAAAAACCCCCGGCATTTTCATTCCAAAGTCCAATATCTCAAAAACGGCTGAACAGATTTTCATGAAACATAGCTAAGAACACTCGGGATCACATCAACTTTCGAATAAAAAAAACCGCATTCAAATCAGTCCATCCGTTTGGGAGCTACGATACCATGACACAGACACGTTAAACTTATAACACCCCTCTCTTTGCGTGGGGGTTAAAAATAAACATCAAGTATAAAAGGAAACTGTGTCTATCTATTCCTTGATATACTCTCACGATTATGATGGAGTAAGTATTAATGCGTCGCTGAAAGAGAAGAGAGAGAATTTTTACTCCTTAAAGGATAGGTACTGTTGGTACCTTACTCTTCACTCGTCTAGTTTGCAATGACTATATATACCCAAATACCCACCACGTTAATAGGCATTACATTATCAAGGAAATAAAATAGCGTACCTATGTACCTATAAATAATATGTTCGCCTCAACAGCGTTCTATGCGCACGTAAAAAGAATAACTGGCTGAAATTCAAGTAATCATTAAGGCCAAATTGTTTGGCTCTCTGAAGAATAATTAACAGGTACCCTCGCCCTGTGACTCACATATGATTCATAATTTAATTTTGGCACGTGCAATCTTGATGCGTCCATGAGTCGAGCTACGTTAGGATAAGATGTAATTGAATGTATAGGCAATTTTGAAATATAGGTACTTTAAGTAACTAGGTGTACAGATTTTATTTAACTAGGATCTGCCATATTTATGTAATACTTTTAAGGGGCCTTTTGATTTGAGACCTTGTACAGAATTAGCACCATTTTTAAGTAGCTTACCTATTTAACTAACATTTGTTGTTAGATACCGGTTGAGTAATCAGCATATATCTACAAAGAAATTCAAAGGGGTATGTGAAATCCGCACTGGGTCAGATGGAGTTTGGGGGCTACGTTCCTTTATCATTGGCAGGAAACCTGTGACCAGCAGTAGCAGTTTTATAGGTAGGTATATCTACAGCATAAAACAGGTTAATGATTCCGGTGATGAATAATTAAGATTCGAAGTAAAATCGATTATCTTTTCTACTAGCTTCCGCCCGCGACTTATTCGTCTGCGTGCGATGGACCCGGAATAAAAACAATTCTATATTTAAATCCAGGCTATATACATCTTCGTGCAAAATTTTATCGAATTCGGTTTAGCCGTTAAAGGGTGATTGAGTAACAACATCTAAACAAACTTTCGCATTCATAATATTAGTATAACTTTACGTACTTTAGGTGTAATTAACCCTTTAGTCGTTTTTTTGTAGATGCTTTCTTGATCTATTCATAGACCAATTCATGGTTTCACAAATTCATTGGTTTCACAATTAGATTTACTAGATTACATTATAAAGGTCAGTGATTATGATAATTTCATGCAGTCCGGTGACAAATGTTACCTTGAATGTTTTCTGATCCTATTTATTTAAGATATACCGATGCTATTGTATAAAAGCGAAGTAAAGGCAGGTTAAAAAGTTAAAAATAGGAAACCATCGATGCGCCAAGAAGAACAAGTAATGAAACGTATAACAACATGAAACCTGGCTTTGTTCCAGCAATATGGCTGCGTCCCACATCCTGAGCGCGGTGGAGCCGACCGTCGGCGGCGGCGCGCGCGGCGGCCGCGAGCGCGAGGTCTCCGTCGCGCTCGACGACCGCGAGTTGTGGGTGCGGTTCCAGACGCTCACCAACGAGATGATCGTCACCAAGAATGGACGGTGAGTAGACGGCACTAGTCTGGCCTTGGCTATGTTCCAGCAACATGGCTGCTTCATGAGCGCGGTGGAGCCGATCGTCGGCGGCGGCGCTCGCGGTGGACGCGAGCGCGAGGTGTTCATCGCGTTCGACGACCGCGAGCTGTGGGTGCGGTTCCAGACGGCCACCAACGAGATGATCGTCACCAAGAATGGACGGTGAGTAGACGGCACTAGTCTGGCCTTGGCTATGTTCCAGCAACATGGCTGCTTTATGAGCGCGGTGGAGCCGACCCTCGGTGGCGGCGCGCGCGGCGGCCGCGAGCGCGAGGTGTCCGTCGCGTTCGACGACCGCGAGCAGTGGGTGCGGTTCCGCAGACGCGCGCCAACAAGATGATCGTCACCAAGAATGGACGGTGAGTAGACGGCACTAGTCTGGCCTTGGTTATGTTCCAGCAACATGGCTGCTTCATGAGTGCGGTGGAGCCGACCGTCAGCGGCGGCGCGCGCGGCGGCCGCGAGCGCGATGTGTCCGTCGCGCTCGACGACTGCGAGCTGTGGGTACGGTTCCAGACGCTCAGCAACGAGATGATCGTCACCAAGAATGGACGGTGAGTAGACGGTACTAGTCTGGCCTTGGCTATGTTCTAGCAACATGGCTGCTTCATGAGTGCGGTGGAGCCGACCGTCGGCGGCGGCGCACGCGGCGGCCGCGAGCGCGATGTGTCCGTCGCGGTCGACGACTGCGAGCTGTGGGTGCGGTTCCAGACGCTCAGCAACGAGATGATCGTCACCAAGAATGGACGGTGAGTAGACGGTACTAGTCTGGCCTTGGCTATGTTCCAGCAACATGGCTGCTTCATGAGTGCGGTGGAGCCGACCGTCGGCGGCGGCGCACGCGGCGGCCGCGAGCGCGATGTGTCCGTCGCGCTCGACGACTGCGAGCTGTGGGTGCGGTTCCAGACGCTCAGCAACGAGATGATCGTCACCAATAATGGACGGTAAGTAGACGGCACTAGTCTGGCCTTGGCTATGTTCCAGCAACATGCTGGCTGCCTCATGAGCGCCGTGGAGCCGACCTAATACTATGCATATAGGTATTGTATTGACAAGAGTAATTCACTAAGTGGTCGTCACAAAGAATGGACGAAATAGAAGTTGAATAAATAGGTTTAGCCTAGATGGAAGTGACCCTGCCTACGAAGCTAGAGGTCCCGGGTTCGAATCCCGGTAATGGCATTTATTTGTGTAATGAGCACGAATACCCTTTTGTTCCAGAGTCATAGATGTTTTTTGTGTATTTAAGTATTTATTTATTTATATCGACTATATTTATTGTTGGCTAGTACTATAGTACCTACCCATAGTAAAAGCTTTGCTTAGTTTGGGACTGTCCGCAAATATTTATTTAAATATCAAGTGTCTCAGCGACTATGATCCTGCCCGACTATAGGTATGTACCTACACTACTTACGGCCGATTGTACTTTTCGTATTTGTACAATCAAGTTTCAATAAACAAATATGAGATACCTACATACTTAAAAGTACAAGTGGTAGGTACTAACTTTTATAATAATAGGTAGGTACAATAGTTTAGTCTGCTTTCCAAGGAAAACATAACTTTAGTTTAAATACGAATCGTGCTTGCAAAATTATTCACATTTTATTCCTCTTTGTTTGTAAATATTTATGCATGTTATAAAAATATGATTTACTCACTAGTCATTCAAAATGCCGTAGTTAATGACCGCAACATAGTTTCATAGCAAAGTAGGTCCTTAGCCAACAATGAGGTACACGATGCGAATAAAGCTAAGATATAATGTTTAGTAATTACACCCAGTGTATAATCAGGTGGGTCATCAAAGTTACTGAGAGGTCATAAACTTCGTTTAAGGGAACATTAATCAACTGACGTACGAACTGTTATGGGTCAGTGCATGTAATTTGTTGGTAAAACACGTAATTAAATGGGTCAGTTTATATTCGAGGTCGAAATATAAAAGCTTAAGTAGGTACTCGGTTCTGATTTTGCGGGCCTCGTGATTTAACAAATGAGTTATGGGTCAATATATTCAGCCTTACATTTGTAAACGTATCTATTTTTATTGTTTGTTTAATATCCCATATTTGAAGCACAGCAATAAGCATGTGTGGTTCCATAGAGCTGGGGCCGATTACGGGCTACTCTTTAGGTGTCCGAACCCCAGTGTGAACTGCGACTTACTGGTTTTTTTCCGCAACAACTGCAATAAAAAAACGGACAACGGGAATATAGCCCGCGATTAAGGGGCTACCCGAGGTTTTCATCGATTTTTGACAAGTTTTCAGATTCAGATTCAGATTTTTTATTCATAAAATACATTATTTTATATGTCAAATAGAGTAGGTAGGTACATACGTTTTATACATGTCAAGGTAGTTTTGAATCGTATCTCCTACTTTTGCACTACAGATAGAATTATAAATCAAACGGCTATCGGTTCAATCATTTATCTCCATTTCGGTCCACCGGATTTTGAAACAAATAAATACTTAATTATGTATGATTTATTTAAACATTGTCTAAAAAAAACACTTATTTCGTATCTCTATTGACGTGAAAGATCTAACATATACGAAATCTAAATATTTGGGTTCGTCTGCGACGTCTCTAAAAACTGGTCCAGGGTTTTCATTTTAAACTAATTAACACAAAAGTTATGGCCAGAAAACCAGTTTTTTGGCCTAAAATTGTTCAACGTTGATGCCAAATATTTCGAAAACAATGAACTTTGAAGTAAATATGGGATACCTACTATATTGCTTAAAGCCGTTGTTGTTAATATAATTAGCTACAAAACTAACGGGATTCAGATCGAAGGTCATTGGCGTATGGGAGCCCCTTAAGGCAAGGACTACAAGTATTATTATTTCGTACTTGTGTTCTGCGGAATTGACATGAGAGACTATTCTCATTTGATTATATCATTCTATTATCAGCGACCTGAAGACACTTAGGTATCTATTCGATTCTGTTATTTCAATGTTGACACTTAGAGAACCTCTTAGGTACATCTCTAAAGACCGATTTTTCAGCCCCCAGAAACAAAAACATATCTATCAGATAAATGTTAGCTGTCCTTTTCTTTTATATGTCTGGGGAAAATGATAGTGATCATTTGTCTGATAGATACCTACATTTATCTGGTGATTGAAAAACCGGCCCTTAGATTAATAAAACCTCTCTTACTAAATTTTAATTTTTTGAAGATTAGTTTGTACCTACCTATTGTAATAAAATCGTTCTTTTCATATTCAGATTTTTGACTTGTAAAAGTGCCAGTTTTAGTTTGATTTGGTACAGTCAGCAGCAGAAGTTGCTAAGCAGTTCTAGTGCTCAAAATGGTCTACATACGAACTCTAATGTCAAGGGAATAAGGATCTGTGTAGGTCATTTCGAGCGTGTTATTTTGCTTAGCTACTTCTAATGCTGACTGTATCTACAGTTGTCTTAATGACAGAAGAGGACGTCCCTAAGATATCGCTCTTCTCTTACGACTTTCTTTCTGATTTTGAAAGACGGCATGAAAAAATCGCCAACCCTTCCGAGGATGTGTTGTGTTGAGAGTGAGGGACCCGCCTTCGTATCAACCCAACGAATCCTCAAATCAATAAAGGGTCGGAAACGCACTTGTGATTCTACTGGAATCGCAAGCATCCACAGGCTATGGTGTCAGCTTACCATCAGGCAGACCGTATGCTTGTTTACCACCGTCGTAGTATTAAAAACAGCGGGGATATGTGCCCAGTGACATGCCGGGAATTTCACATTTTGAATCTCGAATCGTGCGTGAAAATAATCTTCTGATAATGTGTAGGTACTATTTATTTTATCTCGGAAATCTATCTGTAGGTACCCATGTGTCAACATTTTACATTTACGGGTATCCGCATGAAGCGATAGAAAAGGTGTGGAGGACGTACCTAATCACTCTTAATTCCTCGACGAAACGGGAAATGTGGACGCCCACCCACAAATAGGTATATTATCTTAACTTAGCCCAGGCCCCCTATTCTGCAACTTGATTTAAGCTCACCTCAACACTCCCCCACAAATATATCTTGACACCTCAATGCGTAATATCTACAAACTAAGCGTATAGGTAGAGGTCTAGTTTCGTTACGGGTGATCGGCGGGGTGAGCTCGACTCGACTCGACTGTGTCGACGCAACCAGCCCTTAGTCTTCGTATTTTAATGATTCTGTTTACGAAGTATGATCACGCGAGTACCAGTGCTAACCGGGCGGCGGCTAGTTTCAGTCATTAGCGCGGTAGGTCTTGCTCATTAACGCGGGGAAGCTAAACACCGCCGGCCGTGCCCGATATCGGTCTGACCTGACCATCCTTGGCGATGAGCACCGGTAAAACAGTATTCTAGATATTTTTTTAATGTAAGTTATATTTTTCTGCTGTGGTTCCTAAACTTTTGACTATCGCTCAGACATGCTCAGACCAAGAAAAAAAGATGAGCATGACGGAATGACGAAATCCGGTTGGCTTCACTAGGTTGCTCAACCAAGCCAAATAAGTTTAGCACACGCTCACGCACACATAAACAAATTAAATTGCACAAAACCAGGGGGGGGGTCACTCCGCCGATCTGCGTGAAATTATAAGTACATGCCGGCGGCAGATCCGGATCTGCTTATTCAGTGGTTGCCCCGCCGTGGCCCGCGCCACTCGCGCGCGTGTCTCCCGCATACCAACGTCGCAAGCGCGTAAATACGATGTATAAAGTAAGGGCAACGGTATATTGCATTGCTGCGGGTTGCACAAACAATGACCAAAATTCGGATTGCACGTTTTTCTATGTTCCGACGCGTGAAAAGGATACCGAAAGGTGAGGTAGTAAGCACTAAATGCTCATTTATACCTATATTTTCATAGTAAATCGAACACAAGAATCAAGTAAAACAGCACAGTGTTATACATTAATTAAATAAAGTATAGTTCATATAGAATTGGCACGAAACGATGATCTCGTAATTTTTAAGTTTTTAATGAAACAAGGTAACTTAGGTAAAAATTAAAAAGAATATGTATATTTTTATTACATTATAACTACAAATATTAATTTTTATTTATTATGTAAAAAAAATCGTACTTTCGCCGTGATCGACTTCATCATCGTCTGAACAGTAGTTTTGTCCACTTTCTTGGCCTGTTGGTTCCACGTAGATCGTAACGAATCGATGTTTTGGACAACTCTACATGTCTTGTTTAATTTTTTTTTCATAATTGCCCAGTAATTTTCGATTAGTCGAAACTCAGGGCAATTTGGGGGATTCAGCTCTTTGGGTATGAAATCCACTTGGTTTTCACCATACCACTCTATAACTTTTTTTGAATAGTGGCAGCTGGCTAAATCGGGCCAAAATTTCACAGGACCGTCGTGGTTTCTAATAAAAGGTAAAACTCTTTTCTGCAGACACTCTTTCATGTATGTATTCGAATTCATAGTTGACGTTGTAATGAAGGTCTGTGTCTTGAGACCGCAACTGCAAATTCCCTGCCATATCATACATTTTTTTGCAAACTTTTCATGTTTGACGAACTTATATTTTTCAGCAACATTTCCTCTTGCGTCGGCCATATAATATTTAGTGCCCGGTAGTTGGTTAAAATCGAGTTTTACATATGTCTCGTCGTCCAACAACAAGCACCCGTTAAATTTTGTCAAAACTTGGTCGTACAGTCGCCGAGCTCGAGTTTTGGCTGTTCGGTTCTGTTTGTCGGTCCGATTTGGCTGTTTTACGGCTCGATAACTCTTATAGCCAGCTCGAAGGCGAATTCTTCTAACCGTACTGCGATTTTTCTTAAATTTTCTGGCCAAATCATAGTCCGATAGACCTGGGTTTTGCTTAACTGACCTTATAACTTTCTTCTCCAGATTCTTGTCTTGAGTACCAGACCTTCGATTGGTTTGAGTCTTTCTCTCGATAGATAAGGTCTTCTTGTATCGTTTTATAATCCTGCAGACGGTGGTTTTCGGAATTTTTAGGAACTTGGCAATCTTGGTTCCGGACCAATACGGGTTTTCTAGGTACTTGTTCACGATTTGTTTCCTAATTTCGATTTCCATCGTCGAATACTAAGAATTGCACAAAGCTAGCCCTAATGAATTTTCAACACTTAAACGTCACAGTCTTGTCATCAAATTACGATAGTCAGTTTTTTTAACACGGTACGAAAAAGTTTGGTTATTCGTCTGTAATTATGTGCCAGTTCTATATGAACTGTACTTTAGGTATCTGTCAACGGCATATCTACATATGCATACATATACATCAAACGAAAATCCCGAATTATGATTAAATAAATCAGTACTTATTGGACTCATTTACACCTGGCGTGCGACCGCGAACCGTAACGGAGATCGTAAAGTCTATCTCCGTCTCTGTCACACTTACTATTCGAGTGACAGAGACGGAGATAGACTTTACGATCTTCGTTACGGTTCGCGGTCACACGCCTGTTATGTTTTCGGTGTTACCTAAGTAGCTGCTAAAGGTGGTACATTTAAATATCTTATTGTCGTCGAGGCGCGCCACTTGCCACCTCCGCGGCGCCGACGCCGCGGCGGTGTCGGGTGCAAGTTCTAACACAGAATAGATAATAGTGCAAAGCTACCGTATCCGCTTACGATCAGGCGGACCGTACGCTCGTTTGCCACCGACGACGTTTAAAAAAGTGACAACCCTATCTTCGGCAAGGTGCGGAGTAATGTCGACCTTCGCGCCGGGCAATAGAACTCAATGACGCGCGGCTGGCGTGCGGTCCGTTGCTAATAATAATTAATAGGCACGTAAAAAGGCGGCATTCGTGAACATCAAAACAGAGGGTCTTCTGTACTTGTACTATTATTTATTCTGTGACAAAACTCGAAATAGGTGATCTTGGCAGCATTAATTGCGACCCGTGCTGAAGACTTTTATGCAAGTTTGTTTGTTTGTGTGCGTGAGCGTGTGCTAACTTATTTGGCTTGGTTATAAACTGGCTTCACTAGGTAAGTAGTACGTAATGCTTTTTCCTTTTTTGTCGGTCTGAGGACTATCGCTACCCCCACGACCTATTAGGGAATCTCATTTTACCCTTAGTTTAAATAACATTTTAGATACCAAGTCGTTACCCCAAAAGAATAGGTGTTTTAGCCCCAGATTCGGAACCGATGCTTTGTAAGTTAAGAGAAACCGAAAAAGGTCTGTGTTTAATTTGATATTCAGCAAACATTCATAATCCGCCGAAACGAGAAATTACCGGGGAAGGAAGGAAAGTATAGTAGTATATTATATTCGTTAAAAGTACCTACGGATAGTAACAAAACCGACAGTCAATGTCAATCGCGTACGTTTCGTAACAAAACCGGCAGGTGACTTAAACTTATGCTCGATTTACACGTAGGTATTAACTTGGTAGAGCAGTCTAGCGTTAATAGAAAGGTCGCAGGTTCGAATCCTGTCGGGGGCTACAGACGAAGATTATTATTTTTCCATTATATTCTTTCTCTGTATCATATCGATTAGGTACCTATTAAGTTGTTAAATAAGTAATTAAGAAAATTGTAACTTAAATTGCGTGTGTTTACTAATCAATTTAGTAATAAGTTGCAACTAAATTGATTGTGTACACGCATTCACCCACTTAATATTAAGTTAAAAATTAGTTAATACGTGTAAATGGAGCATTAAACATTACTTTAGTTAACCGTTAACCTGCAATTTTTTTTTATTCGCCCGCGATCTGTCAACTTGACCGTATCTAATATCTTTGCTGCTAATCCTGGCCGGTATTCAATTTATTTTTATTTGTATCAATTTGTAGTATCTATAGCGCTCACAATAGAGGGGCGTAATTGCGCGTTGCTGACCTTTTTAAAACCTATTCACTTTTTTTGGGGTTCCTCAGTCAACAAGGAACCTATATAGTTTCGCCATGTCCGTCTATCCGTCTGTCCGATTGCGGCTTAGCTCAATTACCCTTACTACTAGAAAACTGTAATTCTGCAATGAAGGCAAATAGGAGAGTTGTGACAGACTGCTGGGTTATTTCGACACTGGAGTATATGTGGGGAGGCGAGGTGCAATACGTTTGCCATAATTGCCTATCAGATTAGATTTAAATTTTAGACTGATTATAATATGATTTATCTCAAAGCGATGCCATAATTACTTTAAGATATAATTACTTGTTATGGAAAGGTACGTTGTGTTTGTTGGTACTTTATGTGCTCAAAGATGATTAAACTACTTTTTGCAAAAAAAACATGTTTCATTTATTTATAATATGTGTAATGGTATTTTTTAATACTCAAACAGTCTGAATACATAGCTGTCACAACTTTCCTCGGTACCTGTCACAACTTTCCTCGGTACCTGTCACAACTTACCTCGGTGATAGGGGAGTTGTGACAAAGGGAGTAGTCTTTCTTTTTGTTGATTTTCTCGGAAACCGTAATACCTTACTTAATTTTAATTATTGTTTTGGAAAGGGAAGGAATGGTGCTACATTTATTCACATAGGTCGTAACTGTTGAATGTTTCTGGAGCGAGATATTCCCCTAAAATTAAAAATTGTCACAACTCTCCTAGGTCTCCCTACAATAGCGTTTTCTTTTTTATTATGACAAGTATTCCCATTGCTGAAGTCGATCAGATTGTACTGTACCTACAACCTGATCGACTACTGCAATAGGAATGTCTGATGTCCGGACTACTGTTTTAGTTGGGGCCACTCCTTAAATAGATGTCATAAGATATTTTAGGGGATGGCCAGTAATAGCCTCGCCTGTTATTGGTGCATAAATACCTTAGATAGCATGATTTTTAACCGACTTCATAAAAGGAGGAGGTTCTCAATTCGCTTGTTTTTTTTTTTTTTCAATGTTTGTTACCTCAGAACTCCGTCATTGATGAGCCTATTCGTATTTTTTTTTTATTTGTTTGTAAACAGTATGTTTCCAGGTGGGTCCCATTTTTTTTTTAATTCTGTTGGATTATGGGATCCATGAGGAATTGAGAGAACTCCTCAATTATATTAGGCACGAGTGCAGTGACTTTGGTATTTTCTATTATATCTCGTGTATTTACATCCGGAAATCATAAATTTGGTGGAGTGGAACTGATGATGAACACCACAGATGACTTATGGAATTCCTCAATTATGTACTTAAAAGTACAAAAGTACGTCACAGATTCAAGGATCACCTTTGGTAATGAAGTACCAAAGGTGATCCTTGTGGAATCGACGGAAGTCCTCAAATCGGCCCACATACAGCGATTGGGTTTTATTCTCTAATAATCAACGCATTTGCTCTCGGAAATCAGTTCATGTGGTAAATTGGAAAATAAATGTGGAAATGTTCTCGTGGCTTGGCGGAGTACCTACTAAATTGAAGTCGTTTAAAACTTTGTTTTTAAAGTAAATTATTGTTTGCATTGTGTATGCACTGTTGGCGTGTCTTTTTCAATAAATAAATAGGTACTCTATACAAAAGGTAGGCTACTATAAAATGCCTTTTGTTCCAGTCGAATGTTCCCCGTGGTGAAAGTGAGCGCCAGCGGCCTGGACCCGACGGCTATGTACACCGTGCTTCTGGAGTTCGTACAGGTGGACTCGCACCGCTGGAAATACGTCAACGGGGAATGGGTAAGTCGAGTTTTAGACCGATCAACAAAGGGTTTGATTACGACAAAAAACTGGTTTTATATAAATAACAACTTATATAGTGGGCAACTTAATGGGCCTCATAAGGCTCAAAATCACCCAAAGGGCAATGGAGAGGACCATGTTGGGAGTTTCTCTGCGTGATCGCATCAGAAATGAGGCAGTCCGCAGCAGAACCAAGGTGGGTAGGCCCCCGACAAGGTGGACTGATGACCTGGTAAAGGTTGCGGGAGTCCGCTGGATGCGGGTGGCGCAGGACCGGTCGCTTTGGCACTCTATGGGGGAGGCCTATGTCCAGCAGTGGACGTCTTTCGGCTGATATGATGATGATGAACGACTTAGTTGAAAAACCCCAACAATTTTGATTTCAAAGTTCAATATTTCAAAATCAATTTTGTTAAAGGGCAGCTAAGAGCCCTCTCGATCTCGTTAAAATGGGTATATTCGTTTAGGAGCTACGCTGCCACAGACACACAGATACACAGACACGTCTAACTCATAACACCCCACTTTTTGCGTCGGTGGTTAAAAATGATATGTGCCACGCTTAGGTACCCGTAAGAAAAATATTGAGTTACATTATCGTAGTCCCGGCATAACATTAATTCTTGAGAAATATGAAATATGTTTAAAAAGAACATGAAAAGTGAGCTCCATATCTACATACAATACCAGCATAATTAACTCCTCTGCAGTTTCCCGACGGTGCGGTGTCGGCATTAAAGCCTAGATAAAAGGCAGAAAACGATCGATTAAGAGTTAATAAAAAATAATAGGTATTTTAGTCATCCTGTTATTGTGGTGTAACGACCCCAAGTAAATGGGATAAGGGAAAGTAAATGATAATCAATCAGTACCACTCGTTATTCAACTTGGGCGTATTTTCGGTCCCACATCGTATCATACTTTGTGTCTCTCATAACTTTTAGTAAAACCGTCTTCATCTCGCAGCTTTTCGTGAGGTAGGGCACAGCAAAATGTCATCCCGCTCGAATTTGGAGCAGCCCAACTGGGGAAGTACCTCCGCCTTGCAGAAGACCACAGCCGTAATAACACTACTACTTTCTCTGTAGTAGTGTTGTGTTCCTGGAGGTGAGCAAGGTCGCCAGAGCTCCCGAGGATGCGTTGTGTTGAGAGCGAGGGAATCTGTCAACACGGCGAATCCTCAAACATATCAAGGGTCGCCAACGCCCATGTTACTCCTTTGGAGTTGCATGTGTCTATAGGCTGCGGTGTCCGCTTACGAGCAGGCCGTACGCTTGTTTGCCACCGTCGTTGTATATAAAAAAAAAAAAGGATTTTTCTTGACCAATTCGTATTATTTACCAGGTCCCAGGTGGCAAAGCGGAGGTTCCGCCATCGAACGCCATCTACATACACCCGGAGAGCCCCAACTTCGGGGCGCACTGGATGAAGGAGCCCATCTCCTTCGCCAAAGTCAAACTCACCAACAAGACCAATGGCAACGGACAGGTATGTATTATTTTACGTAACGTGTTGTACTTTCCTTTGGGGAGATTAGGACTTCCTTAGGACGCATTAGGGATAGCGTTATAGTACATTACTACAGAGGCCGGGAAGTAAGGTGTTGCCGGCCGAGTATACATATATAGACGGCCGAGCGTAGCGAGGTCGGATAGTTATGAGGCTGGCAACCCCTTTTCACGCCGAGGTGAAAATGGAATAAATTAAAAAAACTCCAAGAAAACAAACTTTAATTTTCATGGCTGAACGCCGTGATCCTGTGCCACAAATTGTGGAATGGAGATTAAAAAAGACCATCTTGCAGGCCTAAGCCTCCAATTTTGTATGAAATGCCATTACGGGTCTCTCGTCTCGCTGCGCCCGAAACGTGACGCTTCGAAGCCCATTATGAAGAACACAACGTCAATATTTCATTGCATGTTTGAGAAAATAATATTATCAGAAGACATGTTATCCATATCCTACTCCTACTAATGGTAGTATAAATGTAAACGGTATTATAAATGCGAAAGTTTGGATGTTTAGATGTTTGTTACTCAATCACGCATAAACGGGTCAACCGATTTGGATGAAATTTTGCACGAAGAAAATTTGAAGTCTGGATTAAAATATAGTATAGTTTTTATCCAGGGTCCACGCAGATGAAGTCGCGGGCGGAAGCCAGTAATATTATAAAATGCGAAAGTAACTCTGTTACCTTTAGACGCTAACACCACTAACCCGAGTAAGGGTGGTTTCCACTTGTTCGAGATCTTTGTCCAATGTGCATTGCATCTCACGCACTCTTTAAGCAAAATGTGAGACGCAAATACACATTGGACAAAGATCTTGGAGAAGTGGAATAACACCCTAAGATGAAATTTGGTATCCATATCTTTTGAATCCCGGTGAGGGACATAGTATAGTTTTTATCCCGGAAATCATCCACTAAAGGGGTGAAATGGGGGACAGAAGTTTGTATGGATGTACGATATAAAGGAATTCCACGCGGACAAAGTCAAAGCAGTCAAGCAAAAGCTAGTAGGTGCCTACGTCATAAACGCGTTACGGATTTACCGAAATAACTAAGTTTATACCTAGGACATGAATTATGTATGAGTCTGTGGTAGTGTGGGTGTAAATTTTAGTTTACTTAAAGTGCTTTTTGATGTATTGTCACCAATAAAGAGCTAAGTATAGGTAAAAAAATAAACTAGAAATTCTCGATGCATAAAAAGCCGCGTCCGATAGGTAGGCCATGTTTTCCTGTTTTTTAAACGTCAGCTTTTAACAATCAAAACAATACCCTATTTGTTTGCCGAAACTGACGGATAACATGTTTGATGTTTAAAAACATCGAAAACATTGTTAACCCTCTAAACGCCACAGCAATTACATGTCATGACATAAGTGAAACGCGCGAGCCGTCCCTAGTATAAAAATATTGCTTGTTGACTGGGGTAAGTTTGAAGGTACCTAAGACGCGAACAACGTTACCCCAAATTGAAATTAGATGTAAAACTAAGTCACCCCGAGTATTTCAACACACCTGCATCTTGAACCGAATGTAACACCCGTTTCCCAACGCATCAAACTGCTCCATATTGATCGATTCCCGTTACCATCGATTCCCAAAACGCCTTATTGACAGAATACTAATCTGCGTTAATGGAAAGCAGGTGGTACGGAGGTGTGACTGCTACAGTTACTGGCTACCTCGTTCTCACGCGATATGGCGCGAATGAGCATGAAAACAAACATCAGAACATCCAGATCCATACGTTGACGACTCGGTGTGAAATGTGTAGCTTTACCAACTGTTTAGCGGCATACGCACTATCATTTGTAATAATTATTGTCTCGCCGCTATATTTACTGGTCCTATTCGTGTCAGATTAGACGACTTCTGCAAAAATTAATGGCGTATTAATTGGCCGATTATGTCTTTGTTGTTAAGTGTGTGCGAGTTGTGAAATGTGGTAAAGTAACAATTGTGCGTTAATGCTAGCGGCTGGTTGTTAATGTTAATGAGTTGACCTAGTGCGAAAACAAAAGTTCGGAATCAGCGCAAAAGTTACGTTATGATTATTACTCCAGGCAAAATACGGTTTTGACAAACATTAATTTATAATAGCGTTTTTTTTGTTGATTTCATGTGAAAATGTTATTCTAAGATGATTTAGTCAAGAATCCGACAAACTTTCCACCCGGAAGTAATTATGTAGATTTAAATGAAGCATGCATTATCTTTTTTTGTACGATTTATCTTGAATATTATAGAGCAAATGTAAATGAACCAAAATAAAGACAAAAACATTTATTAATATTTTTACTGACTTTTCAGAAGCCAGTTAACTTGTAATTTTTTCGATGTCTGAAATTTTGTCGGATTTTGTCACTGGGTAACTATTTAATTGATAATATATCCGTTACACATGAAAAATAAGCTATTATAAATTATTTCCAAAATTGTCATTTTTTCCATACAAGTTGTCAGTTCATTGCCTGGACTATATGACGTATTGTCTTTGTCTGCCCAACGGCGAGACGTCCAAAGAAATCGTTTCTCAGACATTTTATGAATATTAAACCTTACTAGTTTTGGTTTTCCTACGGTGTGTTTTACACCTCGCACTAAAAATGACCTGCACTGATTTTTCTAAATTAAATTATTTTTTTATTAGATTGTGCGCTATTTTTTTATTAAGGTATTAAATTGTAGGAAAGTTGGAAATGATACAAAACGGTTAAATTAGAAGACAACTGTATTTCTAGAAGATATAACAAAGAAAATCACTTATTATAGTTACATGAAAGTATTCACTTATAGTAATAGTAGGTAGGTATACCTATGCACATGGGGTGGACAATATAGAGATGTCGTGATTCACCACACGAGCGAAAGGCGACTCCTCTAAACATGCGATTTGTATTTTATGTATCGCCCCTGATATTATTAGTATCAATTCTTCCCTAGATCTGGAAAAGAGATCTCGGTTGCGTTGCGCTAGGATGGCAAATGCTCACTTCCTGCCAGGACAATAAAAAAAAACACTAATTATTATATTTTAAATGTATCTTAGACACAGTTTACAATCAAAATGCCTTTCGCTTGTTGTTACTGGATCCCGTCGAACAAATTCTTCACTTACGGATACCGAAGCCATCTCTTAGTAAGTTGTTAGGCTTCTCTTATGGACCCCAAACCCAAAACTGCCAGGAGACAGTCTCTAAGGAGTCGGTCCCCCAAAAATACATAATTCAAAACGATAACAAATCGACATACTCTTGCAGATCATGCTGAACTCCCTCCACAAATACGAGCCCAGAGTCCATCTCGTCAAAGTGGGCACGGATCTGCGCCGCATAATGACGTACCCCTTCCCCGAGACACAGTTCATCGCGGTGACAGCCTACCAGAACGAAGAAGTGACGTCACTGAAGATAAAATACAATCCCTTCGCTAAAGCGTTCTTGGACGCGAAGGAACGCCCCGAAGGCTACTACCAGAGGGACTTCGTGGGAACGCATTATCCGCAACAAAGTTCGTCGCCGCATCAGTATCCACAATGTAAGTTGGCTATTAATGTTATTATAGTGTAATGTTAATGTGAGCGTGCTGGGCCCATAACCAATCAGTGTAAACTTGCGTTTCTTAGCACTCGAGAATCGTGGATTTATACTTATAGCCTACCTAAATAGTACAGGAGTGTGTGTGTAAAAGTAGCTTACTGTTACCACAGACAGAATGATTAATCGTATCTAAAGGTACAGAAGGCCCACTGCCTAAGAGATGACGTTATCTGTCATTTTCAGGAGTCAGAGTCAGGAGGGTCCATTCAATTTAATTTAATAAAAAAATAGATCGCACATCATTAAACGAATTTCAATTTTACAACATTTAGCTAACATGACGAAAGTAATCCCATTGCGAAATATGAACTGTACTGTAAAAACTCAATCTGTTTTCATGTATTTTTGTACTTAAACCTGACTTTCCGGTTTTCGTACTTTTTATTATCATATTATATTATTAATTCCAAAACGAATGCTTAATATCGATAACAAACATAGAAACTAAAACAATTATAATTTTGGATGTTCAGTTATGTGGTACGTCAACCACTCTATGATTGTCTATTGCCAAAAATTGCTATTGTCTATTGTCATCACTTAGGCAGTGGACATTCCGTACCTTTATAATAATCATAATGAAGCCATTTATTCATATCTTAGAAAAACAAAGTTTGTTACATTAATAGTTTTATTACTGTCCTAGATATGAACCCCTCTTTGGATGAACCTCTTCTATACCTCTAGGTAGGGGAGGCCCGGGCAAGACGCATATGTTAAGGGAAAGTGATAAAATAAAATACAAGTATATAATCGGCATAACTCTTTTTCCTTTCAATTTGTGCCTTGTTTTATAAACTTTGGAAATAGCTATAAAAAAAATAAAAACTTTAACAATTTCTTGTATTAAACCCACTAAAATCAAAAAGTATCTATTATCCTTTTTGCCCGCAGGGGTCGGGCAAAAGGGATAACTTAAAAATACAACAACCAGTCTTGGCATTCGTCACAAAAGTAGCTACCTACACCTGCATATGATGTGCAATTTTCATGCGCCCAATTTTGGCATTACTAGTAGCAATGCCAATTGCTACACTGAATCCGATCTTTACTTGGTGGTTCAGTGTATTTATAGACACACACCAGACAAAATAAATCAGGTTTGGAATTTTTGTATTAAGTTTTGGTCGTTGTTTTTTCCTCTTAGGTTTGCTGGAACCTGTTAATTCAGATATTTTAGTATTTTTAATTTCTGTTCTATATATCCATACATAGGATAATTATCCGTCTTGCCCATATTCGTTTTGCCCATGATACCAATATTAGATCGATGAACAAAATTCAAATGTTATTTTTACGTTAGGAAGAAAACGACTATCACAACTTATACTTAAAAAATATGCCATTGAATAAATAAAACGTACAATTATACACTACATAACATACATAGTAAAAAAGTTGATGCACCTTTGCGAAAATCTTAACAAAACAGGACCAATTTTATTTTTTTATGTTCACAACAAACGAGCGCTTGCATTGTTTTGGTCTAACTGTCATGGCGTCGCCGACCGCATGCCGAATAATGATGGCGAGTGTCAAAGTGCCATCTATTACCGATATTTAGAAAAATCGATTATTCTTCTTACCCGCATTATGCTTATTGCCCGGGCTTCCCCTACTATTAATTATTCTGTGCTAATACTATGGACAGTATGGACTTACCTTTAGATACCATACCTTTAGACAGGTGGTGCATAGTTCAAAATCAGCGAGTTCTTAATGTTTCTTTTCTTACATTCTTCAATAAACTTCTTAAGGACATCTGGGTTTTTCGGTCCAATTTTCGCCATTTGTCTCGATTTGGATTTAAAAATATCCTTACCAAGTGGTGATAGCCCAAGTCCTAATATGGGTTTATGCCAAAAACATTGCACTGGAGCCCGTTCCGGGATTGACGCTTTCTTTTGCAACCAATTCAGGAACAATAATGAGTGTGTACATCCACCTAAAAGCATACGAAAAAAAGTTATTTACCATTACCACATTGTTTAGTCCCATGGTGTCTGTCAGTAAATTACTAGCGAAATTTTACCCTTTTCCTACACAATTCAATATTATGGGGTCAATTGTAGAAAGACTAAACTAGCCTCCTTTAAATAAAATACTATTTAATAAGTTAACTAAAATACTGGCCATAAATAAAATACTTGTGATCGTCTAGTTCAAGAAGTACGAATAGGACCCTCTACGTTGTGTTAAAATCTCGTCGTAAAACGCATTGTATAAAATAATAATGTCAATGTAAATAAATGATGTTCCAAATGAAACCGTAACAAACGCAATAAATAAATGTGAATAAATAACATTCGTAATAAATAAAACGAATGAAACTAAAATTTCAAAATGAATCAGAACGTAAATGTAGTTTAATCGACGCATTAAATAATGCGTTTAAATAAACGTCAAAAATCATACGTAAATGTATGATCATAAGCCGCAAAAAACCGAATCAAAACACGTGAAAGGTCATTTCAGTAATCGTAAACATTACTGTAAATTATAATCCGTCAATAAATTTTATCGTCCGCAAATCAAATCGCACGATAAAACAAGCCGTAAAAAATCCGCAATATTTAATTAAATCCGCAAATCAAAATGAAAATTTAAAATTGAGATCAACAAATAGTCTATCTACATAAGTGAACATGCGACTCACCCGATCAGGTACAACTCGAACAAAGATAATTGATTTAATTAGTTAATTACCGTATACAAATTATAATTATCTAATACTAATTACATACATTTATTTCTAACTTAGAACTAACTAAAATTATACTATAAAATGCTCCATCACGATGAACGACAACGATGACCTGTAAAATAAACAGACTACAAGGGGACCTTGGGATTCTAGACCGTAGGTCTTGAAAATGGGGCCTATACCTATTGTTATGTCTTGAATCTTTCGAGGGCTCCCAACGCTCCTACACCCTCGCCAAACCAACAAATCCGTCATGATGCAACCTATCAACCCTTACTATCTATTTGATTCAAACCATCTCTCCTACACATTCATCATCTTACACGAATCTTAAGTACTTAAGTACTTTTAAATTTACTTTACGCAGATTGCCAAGATTAATTTTAATAATTACGCAAAGCATAACGCGCGGCAGAATTTACGCATACCCTAATCGTTCGTGCAGCCACGGTATTTGTAACAGAGATAGTGATTGTTGTCGATTATGTACAAGGTGCTCTGAATACCATTTATATGCTATAACATCCACTGTACTGTCTGTCCCTTAAATTGGCCTGCAGTGTCACTCTACTTCCACTAATTGACGCAGATGTCAAAGGTCCGTATAATCGAATGAGTTACATCCCAGAACAAACAGAGCGCAATGTTACAGAACATATAAATAGCTCAGGCCTTGGATTTATACCTATTGTGTATGAAAAGTTCACAGCTTCTAAGAAATTGACACGTCAGATTCCTTAGGTGTAAACTCGAGTCGACTCCAGCAATCCAGGATCTAGTATCAGCCAAAAAGCTTTGCGTCGAGTGTACCTAAGTGCGTGTATTCAAATGAAATCTAAGCTCGTGGTGTGTCAGCTATGTATGTTGGTGTAAATGTGATATGTGTATGAGTGTATGTCCATTGAAATCAGGCTAAAGCCACGAAATACAATGGGTGTGTATAGAAGTTTTTTTTTAAGTTCACTATCTTGTCACAAATAATAGAATCAAAAAGCCATTAAATGCATAACACTACAATGCTTTAAAAAGTTAAAAAGAGCCAGTTATAAAAATTGAGATGTGTGTGTGTGCTCTTCCAAAGTTCAATCACATTGCAATGCTATCATTTATTATACCTATTCATGCATCCTTATTTAAATTAGAGTTGTATTTCAAGACAATAGTAGTATATCCTTAAATCCACTTTCATACCAGAGATAGTATATACATAATATTAAAATTTAGAATAATATCTGGCCCTATGGCTCCTATTAATGTTCGATTAAACGTCTCAGCGGACCCGTTGAATTGCAGAAAAGAACTAACTATACCTTTAATCTATGAAGCCTTGGAAATGACTATCTCAGCAATTAGCACGCAGAACTATATTTCCAGCTAATCTCCCGAAGCGACGACCTAAATATTACAAACCAAAAATAAACACTTTACTCTTAAATAACTACATAGGTATTTTTTTATAAATACTTAATGTGAACACTGACTCTATAATTATTAACTATTCATATAAAAACAAATCAAACACTTAATGTTTCACACTCGCACTATTGTCAATTGTCTTAAAAAATACGTGCCTACACTAATTTCACTTATTCGTCTCTAAAATGTCTTAAAATTGTCTATAAATATCACTATAAAATCTCTAGTAATTGAACACTATTTCATACAAATAAAACGCGAAACGCGCGGAAATCTAATATCAAATTTAATTGATGATTAATTATAAGGGAAACCGAATGAGATAATTCCAACCTGTCGCGAGGTCCAAACTCGACTGCCCTATTGTAAAAGACTGAATCTGTACATGAATTCTTGTGCAATATCAAAAAGGTGTAATTATTTTACATGCCATATTAACATACGGCATTTTGGTTTACAATAATTAATAGTCCTACTATAGATTAGTCAAAAGACATATGTGTTATATATTGCAACTAATATAAGTCCTTTCGGATCTGTTTTTGTTATCGTCTGGTCGCATAGAGTTTCAAGAGTTGAAAACACTTGAATGGTATACATGAGATTATTTAAGTTGGCCAAATTGCATCAGTGGTTCATTCAAAAAGCAACTCTACGTTCGAAGGTAGAAGCTTCTAATTACAATAACAGTTTTATAAAAGGCCGGCCACATTAAGTAATCTCAACCATAATACAAAGACGAAATAGGAGACCAGCTCTGTGCTTTATTGTTCCAATGTTGACGTAAGGTCAATTTCAAGGAGCGCCGGCCGTGTGAAACGGTTTTATAGTATTTGTCTGAATTAGGTACCTATTTTTATGAATATAATCAACAAGTACTGTAAACTTGCAGTTACAGAGCGCCCTCAGATTGACGATACAATTTTAGAATTGAAAAGGATGAAATTGTGAGGCTATCTCAATAGGTAATGTACTCAAACCCCTGATAGCATCTGAGCAAACTAAGCATAAACCTGCGCCCTCACTTCTCTAAGACCGAAACGATATTTATTTTATTTTATTACATTTGCTATTAAGTATATGCTTTGACCGATAATAGGCAGAACCTACACTACATCCCATAAAAATGTATTCACAAAGAAATCGCACGACTGTTTAGTAAAGATAATAATAAATTACGCAGTCATGAGTAATAAGTAGGTATCAATTGTACGCCCTCACATTCGTAAATAGGGGTTGCCTCTAATAAAGCCTACATATTTTATGTTTTATTCTAAAACCACAAACTACTACACAAAAACGATTTAATGCTAATAACACCTTTTAATTGTATATTTTACAATTTTGTTATAAGTGTAGCAACTTGCGAATAATGACATATAAACTAAAGTTTAACTCAGATTCGTAATCAAGTAATTAAATCAATTAAATTGACTCAATTTTGAATGACTTGAATCCTGGCTCACGGCAACACTGTAGAAAGACTAAACTAGCCTCCTTTAAATAAAATACTATTTAATAAGTTAACTAAAATACTGGCCATAAATAAAATACTTGTGATCGTCTAGTTCAAGAAGTACGAATAGGACCCTCTACGTTGTGTTAAAATCTCGTCGTAAAACGCATTGTATAAAATAATAATGTCAATGTAAATAAATGATGTTCCAAATGAAACCGTAACAAACGCAATAAATAAATGTGAATAAATAACATTCGTAATAAATAAAACGAATGAAACTAAAATTTCAAAATGAATCAGAACGTAAATGTAGTTTAATCGACGCATTAAATAATGCGTTTAAATAAACGTCAAAAATCATACGTAAATGTATGATCATAAGCCGCAAAAAACCGAATCAAAACACGTGAATTCATTTCAGTAATCGTAAACATTACTGTAAATTATAATCCGTCAATAAATTTTATCGTCCGCAAATCAAATCGCACGATAAAACAAGCCGTAAAAAATCCGCAATATTTAATTAAATCCGCAAATCAAAATGAAAATTTAAAATTGAGATCAACAAATAGTCTATCTACATAAGTGAACATGCGACTCACCCGATCAGGTACAACTCGAACAAAGATAATTGATTTAATTAGTTAATTACCGTATACAAATTATAATTATCTAATACTAATTACATACATTTATTTCTAACTTAGAACTAACTAAAATTATACTATAAAATGCTCCATCACGATGAACGACAACGATGACCTGTAAAATAAACAGACTACAAGGGGACCTTGGGATTCTAGACCGTAGGTCTTGAAAATGGGGCCTATACCTATTGTTATGTCTTGAATCTTTCGAGGGCTCCCAACGCTCCTACACCCTCGCCAAACCAACAAATCCGTCATGATGCAACCTATCAACCCTTACTATCTATTTGATTCAAACCATCTCTCCTACACATTCATCATCTTACACGAATCTTAAGTACTTAAGTACTTTTAAATTTACTTTACGCAGATTGCCAAGATTAATTTTAATAATTACGCAAAGCATAACGCGCGGCAGAATTTACGCATACCCTAATCGTTCGTGCAGCCACGGTATTTGTAACAGAGATAGTGATTGTTGTCGATTATGTACAAGGTGCTCTGAATACCATTTATATGCTATAACATCCACTGTACTGTCTGTCCCTTAAATTGGCCTGCAGTGTCACTCTACTTCCACTAATTGACGCAGATGTCAAAGGTCCGTATAATCGAATGAGTTACATCCCAGAACAAACAGAGCGCAATGTTACAGAACATATAAATAGCTCAGGCCTTGGATTTATACCTATTGTGTATGAAAAGTTCACAGCTTCTAAGAAATTGACACGTCAGATTCCTTAGGTGTAAACTCGAGTCGACTCCAGCAATCCAGGATCTAGTATCAGCCAAAAAGCTTTGCGTCGAGTGTACCTAAGTGCGTGTATTCAAATGAAATCTAAGCTCGTGGTGTGTCAGCTATGTATGTTGGTGTAAATGTGATATGTGTATGAGTGTATGTCCATTGAAATCAGGCTAAAGCCACGAAATACAATGGGTGTGTATAGAAGTTTTTTTTTAAGTTCACTATCTTGTCACAAATAATAGAATCAAAAAGCCATTAAATGCATAACACTACAATGCTTTAAAAAGTTAAAAAGAGCCAGTTATAAAAATTGAGATGTGTGTGTGTGCTCTTCCAAAGTTCAATCACATTGCAATGCTATCATTTATTATACCTATTCATGCATCCTTATTTAAATTAGAGTTGTATTTCAAGACAATAGTAGTATATCCTTAAATCCACTCTCATACCAGAGATAGTATATACATAATATTAAAATTTAGAATAATATCTGGCCCTATGGCTCCTATTAATGTTCGATTAAACGTCTCAGCGGACCCGTTGAATTGCAGAAAAGAACTAACTATACCTTTAATCTATGAAGCCTTGGAAATGACTATCTCAGCAATTAGCACGCAGAACTATATTTCCAGCTAATCTCCCGAAGCGACGACCTAAATATTACAAACCAAAAATAAACACTTTACTCTTAAATAACTACATAGGTATTTTTTTATAAATACTTAATGTGAACACTGACTCTATAATTATTAACTATTCATATAAAAACAAATCAAACACTTAATGTTTCACACTCGCACTATTGTCAATTGTCTTAAAAAATACGTGCCTACACTAATTTCACTTATTCGTCTCTAAAATGTCTTAAAATTGTCTATAAATATCACTATAAAATCTCTAGTAATTGAACACTATTTCATACAAATAAAACGCGAAACGCGCGGAAATCTAATATCAAATTTAATTGATGATTAATTATAAGGGAAACCGAATGAGATAATTCCAACCTGTCGCGAGGTCCAAACTCGACTGCCCTATTGTAAAAGACTGAATCTGTACATGAATTCTTGTGCAATATCAAAAAGGTGTAATTATTTTACATGCCATATTAACATACGGCATTTTGGTTTACAATAATTAATAGTCCTACTATAGATTAGTCAAAAGACATATGTGTTATATATTGCAACTAATATAAGTCCTTTCGGATCTGTTTTTGTTATCGTCTGGTCGCATAGAGTTTCAAGAGTTGAAAACACTTGAATGGTATACATGAGATTATTTAAGTTGGCCAAATTGCATCAGTGGTTCATTCAAAAAGCAACTCTACGTTCGAAGGTAGAAGCTTCTAATTACAATAACAGTTTTATAAAAGGCCGGCCACATTAAGTAATCTCAACCATAATACAAAGACGAAATAGGAGACCAGCTCTGTGCTTTATTGTTCCAATGTTGACGTAAGGTCAATTTCAAGGAGCGCCGGCCGTGTGAAACGGTTTTATAGTATTTGTCTGAATTAGGTACCTATTTTTATGAATATAATCAACAAGTACTGTAAACTTGCAGTTACACAATGGTTAGTGGTCATAGGGAAAATGCATTCCATACTTAATATTATAAATGCGAAAGTGTATGTGTGTGTTTGTATGTATGTTTGTCCGTCTTTCACGGCAAAACGGAGCGACCAATTGACGTGATTTTTTAAGTGGAGATAGTTGAAGGGATGGAGAGTAACATAGGATAGTTTTTATCCCCGTAATCATCGCCTAAGGGGGTGAAATGGGGGGGTGCAAGTTTGTATGGAGCTGCGATATAAACGAGTTCCACATGGACGGAGTCGCGGGCAGAAGCTAGTATAACTATAAATTTAAAGTTTATTATTCAGTACAAGGAGAAGCATGGTTGGCAATTAAATATGCAATTTTTCCATCAGATTGTTATAGTTTAAGATGCATTAACAGATCGATTTTAAATGAAAAGATGCCATTCACCTAGTATGGAAAGAAAAGCTTGTTGAATTTTCTTGTATGTATAACAGGGTTCGAAATTATCAAGATAATTACGCTTCTTGATATTTATCAGATAATTATCGGATAATTATCACTAATATAGGAACCAATGACACACTCAACTGCATAATCCTGAACTGAATTTTTCTTGTAAGGGGAATACCCACGGCGCGGCACGTCACGTTGACACTGTGCGTTCTGATAAACGAAAGTGCGGAAATACACGTTCAAATACTTCGAATACAGTTCACTTTCACAAGCGATTTTTTTTGTTATTATCAATCGATAATTATCCATCTGTTATCATCACGATAATTATCATGATAATTATCGTGATAATTATCGTGATGATAACAGATGGATAATTCTCCTTTTGAATCATTGATAATTATCCTTTTGAACCCTGATATATAATTAAAAATTATGAAGGAACAAACACTGTATGCACTTACAGAATTTGAGGAATAAAATTGTGAAGTTTCCGTAGTACTGATTTGCATAGTAAAAGAGGTATAAACAGGGGAAACATAAGAATAGTAATAAAATGTGATAAAAAAACATGAAGTATTTTTTTTCATACTAGGTGTGCGATGTGCAATGTCCTTTGGGACTAATTGGGACAGAGAGTTTAGGTCTCAGACCAGAAGATGGGATTATTTTTATTCTGTAAAACATTTCCTAAAGGAGTGAAATATGACGGTAGACATTTTAATGGAAGTATGGTTAAAAGGTTCTATTATGCTAGTTGAAATATTTTACAGAAAATCGTTTGTAATATTTACCATCTGAATCTGGGCAACAATCACATGCCGTATCAATAACAGTATTTTCTATTTCCTTTATTTTAACGGACACACTGTAATATTTCTTCTCAACTGGTTCCTCTGGAACTACTTTGGCTTTAACAATACATTCATTGTCTCCTCTTTTGAGTTCCACAAATCCTATTGCATCTTCAATATAATGATCTTCTGATGCCCTAAAAACAATATGGAAATAATTACATAGTCCAAGTGCCTTAGATATACAATCAAACTTAATAATTATATACAGTCAACTACAAAGAGTTTGATGTCATCAAAAAAAAGTCATGTACATATATTTTAGTAACTTTGACCGTATCTTTCTGTAATAGACTGTACCTAAGTATTTGATTATCATTGAAGTTCACGAAATTTGCTGGTAACTTACGCCATTTTTTTTACAGCTCTTATTGTCTCAACATTGTACTTGTCACTGGCCAGTAAATACTCTAAAATAATTAACGTATCCATTTCTGGCAAATTGATGGAATCGGCTTGCACAAACCTATTTGACGAGTTCATTTTTGGAGAATCTAATGTTGAAAATAGGTACTAAAAACTACCGTGCAAAGGCGAACAGGTGCGACGAGATTGGTTATCCTAACTAATGTAAAGGATCTTGGCGAAACACCCACAAACTCTATGATATTATACTAACGTATGAGACACGGTATAAACAAAAGTTGACGTATATTTGTATTTTGTATATCAATCGTGAACCAAAACAAATTTCATTCAAAACTTTTATCGTGACTTTATCTGACAATAGACTGACAGTGACAGCAGCTATCAACTGTCAATGTCATAGACAAACAAGCAGTATATTTTTCATTCCACGTTAAGGACCTCTCCACACGGTCCTGTAAGCCATAATATAGAGCGAGATAGGAAGATGAATAACCTTGGTTTTCTCGCTCTATCTTTTTGCATGCAGTACTGCCATGCAACTCCCTATGTCAAATCTTTGGTACAATGCATCATATTCACTGTTGTGCAAGAGCAGTATGTAATCTCACTACTATAGCTGCGTACTGTTCTAATATGACGGTAAGAATGACCGTGACGACCTAGCATAATACCTAAACCGTACAGTGACCAACACAATATCCTTTATGTACAGTTAGCGGTTGGTTCGTGGCGTCGCAGTCCTTGTACGGCGGCAGCAACGCCGCCTCCCGAAGGCCCGCGCCGTACCCGCCGCGGCCTCCTTCTCGGCCACGGACGCTGTCACCACCATGTGAGTTTCAATGAAGAGGTGTATGGCTTCACTTCGTGTATGATTCGCATTTCAATATTTTACACGCGCGCAATGTGTCAGAATGAGCCCACGAAACAAATTGAAATGCGAAATAGATGTAAAAGCGGTGAACTACAGAAACCTCAAGCGAGCTGATAACATGAACTAGTCCTAGTCCCCTTCTTTGGGGTGGTAGACTCAGAAAGTTTTAGTAACAAGGTTGGCTGCACCATTCTTTAAACTTTTAAAAATAAAATTATATTTCTTTCGTATTTCCCATTATGCTCATTATGTTTTAAAGACACAAGTTAAACACGACGAGTAAACGACCGTTTCTCCCAGCACGTCTATCATGAAAAGGCCGCGACATACTCTCGATTTTTCTCGCACTATATAATACCTCTTGTTCTAAGTGTTCTAATAAGAGTGACGGATAGTGCGAGAAGAATCGAGAGAGCTCGCGCGTCGTCCCGTGATAGCCGTGTTGCTTTAACCAACCATCAATCTCAAATTTCAGCGACATACAGCAGCACAGACCGAGCTCCGACGGCGAACACGACGAGCTACACGTGGTCGGGTGGGAGCGGCTACTGGCCGCAGGGCTCGCCCCCGCAGCCCCCCTCCAGCCCATACCGCACGCCTCCCTACCCCGCCCCGCTGGAGTACCAGCCGCCGACCAGTGCGGCCCCAGCGCCGCTGTACCCGCTGCAAGTAAGTTGACACTGGCTGAGGTTGCGAGGTAACCCGTCGCCCCTCGCTGTTCCACACACCTCCGTACGCGGCGCCGCTAGTGTCATCGGCCAGCTTATTTTAAGAATTACATTGAAATTTGAATCTTATTGCTTCTGAAATAGAGTTAAATTTATTTGTTTACAAAAAACCTTCCTATCAGTAGGTCGATGGGCCTTAGGAGGTTAAAGATATTGGTGGATATTATGTGGGCACATTTAAATTAAAAATAATAATTTGTGTTGTCATTTAAGAGTATTTGTATTGTATTGTAAGGAGACGCTACACGGAGAAAAATCGGCAAGATCACATAAAATCCAGTATGGAGTGACCTTGATTTGGTTGGCCAACGTGCTTCCGACATTATCCACACGGGCAGAAGCACGCGGCAGGACTGCATGCAGTCCTGCGGATATCGGCCCGTGTAGCCCCTCCTTATGGTATAAAAATGTGGAGTTTATCTGTGACGTTGCTTGTCCGTCCGCCGATATCGGCCCGTGTAGCGTCTCCTTAAGGCTAGAGAACGCAACAAAGAAACATTGAAAATGTGAGTTGCTCCGGTTTTCACCTCTCGCCCTAGCTACATCGGTCTCGTAAAGCGAAATAAGAACAACCCGAATACATTGTGCAATGTATTCGCACCTTATATTATGCTAGATAGCTAACGGTTTTGATTGTTTGATTGCAGTACGAAACTCCTGCGCAGCACTCACCTTATTACCAGCATGCGTACGCCCCTTACGCGCACCATGCTATTGAAGATATATCCTATTGGCCTAACGGGTGAGCGAATGTTGTATATGTCTGGTAGCAATAGACCTACTAAATAAATAAGTAAGTAGTAATAATGAAGATATGACGAGGGATGATGATTTTTATAATTTTTCTATGAAGTTCGCACATCTCCATCTATAAGTGTCACTCAAAAAATGCGATAGACTTGGAGATGCAAAAACTTAAATCCCTATGGTACAGTTAAGTTCATAAATATATGTACGTTCCCAAAGGGTCAAAAACTTCTGAGCAACCTTATGCCCTAACAATAATATGGTGTTCATATTTTAGATCACTTTTGCTTTTGATCTCGACCATACAAATGTTTCGAGTCGAAGTTGAAATAACATGTTTTTTTCTGTTTTTCAGCTTAAATAGTTACGGTTACCAGCCATCGGAGTACGTCGGCACGGGCGAGGTCTCGTACAACCCCGAGAGCATGCCCTTCGGCCCCGCCGGGCCCCCCCTCGACGCGCCGGCCGCGGAGGGCCGCGGGACCCCCCCGGCGGACCACGACCGGGAATACAAGTACAACACCGAGGAACGCCATTCCCCGTGCGAGGAGCCGACGCTGTCACCGCGCCCGCCCACTCAGTGATCAAGTGATTCAAGGACGATTAGGTGACCCACGAATCGATAGATCGTCGATAGATGCATTGTCTTTGACTCAATGCCTGTATTAAGTGCATACTGACCGATATACTTAATCCAACAAAAGAGTGAGCGCCCCGATTTACAACACTGGCGAGCGTTTTATTACGTTAAGATCCTGTACTTTTACCAATAAAATTCTGAATCTGAGTAAGGTAGTGACTTGAACAAAATACTTATTAAAATATCACCGGATAATAGTGCGATGGTCGATCAACCATTTCAAATGGGACCGAAGATCGAACGTCTCGCAACGTCGTCGTAACCACGAATTGTTTAGTGCATCGATCGAGGTTCGATCAGTTGGTGTAGTAATTTAACCCTTAGAATATAATAAATAAAAATATTTTATTGCACGTTCGTCTGTGGATAGATAGGTAGTTAATTTTGCACGAGCTGTGATGAAAAGTTTTTTTATATGAAATTATTTAAAGCTACGTATACCGCTAGTGCAGTTCGCCACGCAGGACACAGCTATTACAGAAAAGCCCGCGGCTGTGTCGCACGCGGCGACATAGCATTCTTATTAGAAAGAGACGGATAGTCTATCTCTCCGCGACACAGCTCGCGGGCCGTCTTGTGATAGCCTTGCGGAACTCAGATTTTAGCGCTCTATACTGACCGTCGTGGGAGTATCCTATTTCCACATCATACGCATCAAGTTAAAGAGGGGCGCTTTAGACATGTTTGAAATTAACTGAAAGCTGACAATACAATTTGAACTTTGTTGCTTAGCTCGTGCGGCTGAGATTTGAACGTTTATCTTAAGACTGAGCGAGATGGGGAGTATGAGACCAAGTTTTATTTGTAAAATTGTAACTTAAGGCTTCGTAAAGCTGACTAATGGAGTAACAAGTGCCTACTGTGTTATTCTATTAGAATATCAGTTATTTTAGCTATAGGTAACCCAGTCGGCAAGTCTTGATATAGGTAGTTCAGTTAGACTTTTCATCACAGCATACCTACAATATAATTAAGTGGCTAAAGTCTAGTTAGTTAGTTAGTTAGTTATCCTGGGCTCTTTTCCGCAAATCGACATCCAGTGTGCCTATTTTGCGTGAATTTGTGGGGTAGCGCTACTCTAACCACCCCAGCTCCTCCAGAAAGTTGGTGAGTGCCTTTGTGTTTATGATTGCGTCCCGTAGTGTGTCTGGAGACCCTAGGTGCTTTTTCCTGTATACTTCTACCTGCTTGCAGTCCAGTAGAATGTGTTTGGTCGTTTCTTCCGCCTCCATGCACGCTCTGCACATGGGGCTATCTGTGATACCCATGTTGTAGAGGTGTCTGTTCAAGGTATTGTGTCCTGTTATTATTCCTACTATCTTGCGTAGTTGGTTCCTATGTGTCCTCAGTAGTGCTGTTGTGAGTTTGTTGTCGCGTTTTGACAGAATCTCTTTGGTCTGTCTGCATGTGTCTATCTGCTCCCAGTATCTTTGGTGTAAGTCTTTGGTGTATAGGTCAAGTTGATTGTATATGTAGCTTTGTGGCAGGGGTAAGATTGGTTCTGGTCCGTATGCCGTTGTTTCTGAGCCTTTTCTGGCCAGGTGGCTAAAGTCTATTTAATAATATTACGATTATTTTTCCTACTTTTGTGGTTAAAATCCGTCCTCTACTAATTTATGGTAAGATGTATATTTTGTAAATTGTACTTTTGATAGAGGAGATATAATTCTGCAGCTGATTAAAAATCATGAAAGTGAAAATATTTGAATTAAAGTTCGCATTGTGTATAGAATCACAATTTGACTGAATGCTATTGTTATAGTTGACTATGTTAAATGAACTTACCGTTACAAAAATGGTATTATTTTAAACTTCTCGTAAAGCGTAAAGCAATGTTCACATTACCAAGCATTCCAAGCAAGCGTCTGATCAAACGAAGGTCAGTTTGCCGGATCTGCGGCTTCGTTCGTTCAAGTGCGACAGAGCAGGAGATACACGAACGAACTTTATATTTTTCGTTTCGCGGTAGGGCCTCAGTTCCCGAGTTGTAGACAAATAAATTATTTTCTGTGGATTACGGAAGCGGCGACCTCCGTAGCTCGGGTGCTTGCGTGGTAAAGATGCGTACAAAAATTCTTTAAAAAACCCAGTTTATCTCATACAGTTACAAATGCAATAGGTACCTAAGTACATGAAGCTCGCTCACATGTAAATGATAATAAACATGTTTTCTGTTACATACCAATGGTTTCTCATTTTCATTTCCTGTATCACTGTTTCCCTACTTATTCAAAATGTTGGATCGGGTGTAGTAGGTATGTAAAGTCTATGTTACATGTAGAATTTATTTATTTCTAAACATGTAATAAATACTCGTAGGTACTAACAGATTAGGATTTATATAAACTAAGAAAAACAAGAATGTTATGATTTATAAGTTGTACGTGGAAACTCCACATTTTTTATACCATAAGGAAAGGCTACACGGGCCGATATCCGCAGGACTGCTGCATGCATGCCGCTTGATGCGGGTCGTGTGGAAAAGTGTCGGAAGCACGGCGGCCAGCCAAATCAAGGTCTCCGTACTAGATTTTCTGTGACCTTTTTTGTTTTGCCGATTTCGCTCGTGTAGTGTCTCCTATAGAAATAAAAATCTCAAAGAATGGAATTGGAAGACATTGACTGTGAGAGACACACATTTTGCATAACAGACACATCATTGGCTGTGGAAAGATTAAAGGCGTTGGCCCGGTAAGGTACAGGGTTGGATTACCGAGGTTCCGCTATATAATAGTTCAGTCAATTAACCGACAACTTGTATGGAAAAAATTACAATTTTGGAAATAATGTATAATAGGGTGAGTAACGTGCTGCTGTGACCTAATTATATTAAATAATATAATGTCACACGCATTATACCCCATTTCTGTAATTAGGCAGTATGTTTCACTGTCGTGCATTGTACACCATCGGCGAGAAAGAAAGTTTTACATCAAAGGTTTATCGCCCTCGACTTTGACTCGTGCCAATATTTGCGATTAGAGTATTTTTTTATAATAGCAGCCGTGTAAAGGTTTCTACCTAAGTCCCTATCTAAAACGACTGAAACATATTTGTAAAAAAATATGCCATTTTAATCGATCAAAGTGGAAACTTATTCTTTAACTTATTCGTATTAGTCCTATTCTTAACTATATTAAAAAAATTATTCGCTAAGAGCGGGATATAAACCCGCGAAATCTGGACCCGTCCATTTCTCTTATCCAACTGAGCTACCGTGAGCTCCGCTAGTGGCGACGAATCTTTCAATCCGTTCCACTCTTCTAATTACACCTTAGGGAAATGGAGAATAATTTTGAAATTTTCCACTCTGATCGAAATTTTGAATTTCGTTAGCGGACGTTTCTGCTTACTAAATTTATGCCATTTTAACTTACGATTCCCACACGCTTTTAACTGTTTTCTTTATTATCGACCCGAAACATCTGTGGAAAAACGATAACAGCAGATAAAAAATGGGTTCATAATGTATATTTACCTAAGTAGCTTTTGCCCGCGACTCCGTCCGCTTGGAACTCGTTTATATCGTTCACATATCGTTGCTCTATACAAGATTTAACTCCCCCAATTCACCCCCTTAGAGGATGATTGCGGGACTTAAAATTATCCTATATGTCCTTCCCCGGAACTCAAACTATCTCTATAACAATTTCATCACAATCCGTCCAGCGGCTTAAGCGTGAAGAGGTAACAGACAGACTGAAAGACACGTAGTATGGATGTCAATAATTTCAAATGTCAGAAAAAAAGACTAATCATCATCATATCAGCCGAAAGACGTCCACTGCTAGACATATGCCTTCCACAAAGAGTGCCATAAAGACCGGTTCCACCCCCATCCAGTGGACTCAGAAAATACTAAATCTAACAGTCTTCATTGTTAAGGAGACGCTACACGAGCGAAATCGGCACAGGCACGAGGTCACAGATAGTCTAGTATGGACTGACCTTGATTTGGTTGGCCGGCGTGCTTCCGGCACGTATCCACACGGGCCGAATAAAGGTGGAAACACACTATTGAAACGCCACGCGACCCGACGAAACGCGACGCGTGTTGGGTCGAATCAAATCGTACTATTTTCTATGACTAGAATCACATTATGAACACCCGACGCGACGAAACGCGCCCACACGCCACCCGATCCCTACCTGCCAGATCGACGTGTTGCCGGTGGTGGGAGTAAACACGCCACCCGACGCACCACACGCAGTGTGTTTCTAGTCAACACCCGACGCAACGCATTATATAATCTGTGGCCGCGCGTCAGTTGTGACAGTTGTTGAAACACGACCATACACATTCACTGCTGTCAGCAAACTGTATTCAGAAATTGCAAGCACACACGATGCACATGGGGTGTCGACAGGTTGCGTCGCGTGGCGTTTCAAAAGTGTGTTTCGACCTTTACGCGTCGGCCGGCATGCAGTCCTGCCGATATCGGCCCGTGTAGCGTTTCCTTATAAGTGGAATAATGCAATGCGAGGCTTAAGGCATGAATCACACTGGCACGGCCAGCGGTGGCGGTCAATAGTAAATTAGACAGCTAATGACAAGTTAACTATTGACCGCAGCGGCCAGGCCGCGCCAGTCTGTGAAAGGCCTTAACGGTGCACGACGCCAATTATTTAAGCAACATAGCGTAATCGTTTGACAATCCATTCATGGCGCCGCGATGTGCCATCTAGTTTTCAGTTTGAACACCGTTGGCTTTATACTTAAGGAGACGTGTACCTACGAATTTGTCGGACGGCCAGGCAAGGGGGATAATCTAGTATGGAGTGTCCTTGGTTTGGCCGGCCGCCGTGCTTCCGACACAAACGAGATAGCTTGCAGGACTGCAATGCTGGACAGTCCGGTTGCGGCTTCATAATTAATTTGTCTATGGTCTTACCGGGTGATTTTCGATTCTGCCAGTACAGCCAATCGCCACAAAATAATCTATCTCGGAGTTTGACTTCTGCATACATTGGATAGGAGTATCATCATCATAATCTATATGTTCCTGGGAATTAAAAAAATAATTTTATTCATAATTATTTACGTGATAATGATAACCTGCTGATTGAAGGCACGCTCACAAACATCGTAAAGTAATAGGAGATAATATTATTGACTTGAGAGTAAGGGACCTGCACGGCTACCGCAGGACGGCCCGTGAGTTGTGTCGAGGCGACATATACTACTTATCTTGTCTCTTTCTAAGCGTTCTAATTAGAAAGAGACGGATAGTCTATCTCGCCGTGACACAGCTCGCGGGCCGTCCTATGATAGCCGAGCTGCGGCGACCCCGAAACGCAAACTCCGTTCACGCGAGATATATCAACCACACGACCTGCCTTGGTGGTAGCAGCCGCTCGTTTACCTTGTTTTTTTTTAAACAACGTAAAGGAGACGCTAGACGGGACGATGTCGGCAGGACTGCATGCTATGGTCCGACCGAGATCTCGGTCTCGGTTCTCCTCCAAAACCAGCCGAGATTCTCGGTCGCGTCGAGACCATATATGAAACGAAGTTCGGACTGGTCGGTTGTTGTGACTCTTTGCGACATACTCTCGATTTTTCTCGCACTATACCTCTCGTTCTAATAAGAGAGAGACAGATAGTGTGAGAAAAGTCGAGAGCTCGCGCGCCGTCTCGTGATAGCCGTGCTGGTATTTTATTTAATAAAAATTTACACAGATTGTAAATTACATGTGTACCTACTACAAGTGTAAAGAATTGAATTCAATTCAAAAACTGGTCGAACTATACATATTTCTCAATAGCTCAGGAGAGCATGGCGAGAATGGATGCCCCAGCATAACAACTGCTTGCGGGTTCGAATCCTGCATGAGACAAATATTTTTTTACTAAACAGTACATACTAAACCTATAAATCCCATAATAGCAATGTTATTGTGTACTTAGATACTTACATGAACTTTTTCTTTAAAAATACTTGTATAATTATACCTTTTCCAGTATCTCAGCTAATGTGCAGTATTCACTCGTTAATGTAAATGTGATGAGTCTCCGTTCACCATTTCGTAAGAAAATTAGCATCTTGGCTGGCCGATGATTAGATGGTTGTTCTGAAGCTCTCCTCGGTGATGCATTGTTGTCTGTGGTACAAAGTTATTTCCTTTCAATAGTAAAGTTATTTGTGCATCACAAAGCATCTTACAGACATCCAGCGCGTCTATCATGGGACGGCCGCGACATACTCTCGATTTTTCTCGCATTATACCTCTTGTTCTAAGTGTTCTAATAAGAGAGAGACGGATAGTGCGAGAAAAATCGAGAGAGCTCGCGTGCCGTCGCGTGCCAGGGCTAGCACTGATCCAGCCAATTACCTTACCATTACAATTATTGATACATAATGTGACAACTCAAAACGGCCAGGGTACTTATAGGAAAGGGGGGCATCTTAGGACTAATATTACAAAATGTGTCGAAAACATAGGGTTTGTAAAAAAGATGAACCAAATCTATCTATCTTTTTTTCATCATTGTTTCATCATCCTGCCGAATCCTACACCGGAGATGACGATGCAACGGGGCCACGCCGTTTCGTCGCCTAAATAGTATTATTTGTTGTTTTTAGTTTTGTGACGCATTGGTTTTTACTGTAATGTCACGTAAAAATATTTCTCAATAAATAAATAAATAAATAAATAAATAATCATAGTAAATAAATCATTGTAAAGAAAGCGCAAATAATAGTAGATTGTATGAAAGGGGCTAAAATAAGCCATATTACCACGAGATGGTTCTTTTCCCGAGCGAAGTGAGGGAAAATTGTTTGAGTGGTAATATGGCTTTTAGACCAGAGTTATACACTCTACTTTTCACTTAGACTGCGAGAAAATAGTGAAAACAAAGATTATCCATCGACAATCAATTATAAATTCCACAGTGAAAAGATTGTTGAATTTGGCGGCATGATTTTTTTAATAAACTGTTTGACACAGATACCAAATATTGACACCACGAATAAACGCTGCTTACCGTATACATAATATATAGCTGGGTCCAAATGGCCGAGCGCGGCGGAGAGCATACGCTGCATAAGATAAAGCGAGATAGACAGCAGTCTATCCCGCTCAATCTAATAGCTTGTCATGTTTGCAGGCCACCCCGCTTGAACGTTTGGACGAGGCTATAGACGGCCAAAGGCGTTTATTATATCAATATCAATCAGTATGCTTTTCTTCTCGCGCGCTGTACGGTCGCTGTTCTTCCTAACCGAAGTTCCTAACCGTTGTTGTACCGAAGGTCCGTTTATATCTACAGACATTGAGCGTGCCAGACGCGTGGCAGACACGTTCCGGGGTCGGGAGGGGGGTTGGTGTCTGCGCGGCCAGATATGTAATAATATTATTTTGTCTGCCACGGCACGTGTCTGGCACGCTGAGTGTCTGTAGATGTAAACCGGCTTTTAAGATTAAAACTGTGTCTAGTAATGCATAAAATGACTAACAATAAGTGGTGTTCAGCATAATCATGATCGACTCCGGGCTGACGTGGGCCGCACATATTGACTATGGTTACGATAGGTTCATAGGTTGTCCTCGGCGTCTCGTGCTACGCGCTGTCCAGACCACAGAACAGAAAAAACCGTTTTTTATATTCCGTGGTCCAGACTCACACCTACATTAACAACTCAAACCTATTTTTGTCTTAACTTTTTTAGGCCTAACACTGCCCCCCCCCCCCTTCTTCCTATACCCCAACCAAAGAAAAAAAAGACCGGGTTGCCTACCCGGCAGAAGTGAAAACTCAATAACATTGTAACAGTTTTTCGATCAGGTCACGTGACATCTTACGGTGTCACCCTAAAAATGAATTTGGCGCAAATTTATAAACAATTATCAATTATTTAGGCGCACGGGCCGCGGGCACGTTGCGTGCGAAGTCGAATCGGCTAGCAGAAAAGTTATATAAGCTATAAAAGTTTGTGACCTTCACATCTGACGTCACAAAAATCTGTCGCGTATTTGACAATTTTTCCCCATCCCAAATAGTGCTCAGCGCCGCTAAAGAAGTTTTCACTTCAAAAACAAGTTATATCACCTTACCATTTAGAGATAACTTCTCCAGAGGGATACTTAGCTCTTCCGTCTTATGGGTATCCATATTCCTGCAACAAATAATATAACGTCAGCAATAAATTATCTTTAACATACGAAATACAGTAAGAGACCGAGTAAACCGGTACGGCAGCCTATATACACAAATTAAGTTCTCATTAAAAGTAGGTAGTTTGAAAAAAAAAACCTGCATAACTTTGTGCAATGTTCGTTACAGGTCCCGACAAATTCGCCTTTGCGCAGGCAAGGTCATTTGCTCAAGTTGTTTAATTCATTTTCATCCATTCCCAATTGTACCTTACCTGCAACTTTCCAAGGTCTGAATAAAACAATGTGGTGTTTAGCTGTTTCCTATACACTTAGGTTGCTGAACCGGCAGAGCAAACAACTATACAACTTTGTGAAGCAATTAAACAGATGAGTGTGCGTGCTACGCTCTTGCGCAGTTTAAATTTGTTTAAAATTTGTTTTGAATTCTCAAACGTTGAACACGTATTGACATTTATGTGTGAATATCGTGAAGTGATTGAAAGACCAAAACTCTGAACTCAAAGGAATTCGTAAATCAGTGTGACCCACAAGGATACTTAATTACTCCATCTACAAATTAATGGAGATACTGATTCATCAACCTTGAAAGGTATTGAAAAGTAGCTGAGTATTTCGTTTTTACCCCTTCTTTTTCTATGTTATCTCAAATAGAGATGTGAGGTTGTATTTTCCTCCATTTTCACCAATATGTGTTATGTGCCATAGTTTTTTTTAGCTGGCTACATTGATATAATGCCCTGTCAGCTTGAAGTATGTCAAACTCACAAAATGATTTGTTTTGTTGTTTGCTTGGCGGTATGTATTGTATTGTATGTATCATAACCGCGAAATTATACAACACAAAACATCTGGATTCAATATAAGTAATTAAACTATTCACGTAATCTGTAATCACACAATCAGTTCCTTTATACTGTTTTGATTAATTTAGCACAAATGGTAAAACACAATTTCCGTTTTGAATTGGTTTCTACATAGAACAGGTTACCTCAATTTAATTTAATTTCGGGAATATTTTGTGTTTCATACCTTGATAAAATTGCTGACTAAGACTGATATTTATGCTAACAGATTGCAAAACGTAACTAATACTGTCGGCAAAGTACACAATAGTTATTTCAGTGTGAAATGGAATCTACAGTGTCAGTATCCAAGGTACAGTAATCAGCTTATTATGAGATATTTATGAACTACATTTAGCATGTCATGTCTGTACAAACAGTCATGGTAAATATTAATCATGATATTCTTTCCACAGGGTGTGTTCCTATTTCCTAGTACATTTAAAAAACCCAAAAATACTAAACATAAAAGCAGTTTGTTTGAAAAACAATTCAGGAATGAACCATGGTACAAAGCCTATAAAAACAATTGGGAGAAAATAGAATCTAGGATCATGGTAAGATATATACATTTCAATGCCATTATTTTTAATAGACAAAGTGATCTTAAGTACTTATGTTTATAAATTATGGTGTAAGTAAACAGATCTTGAAAAATTTATATTATTACATAGTTATATTATGACATATTCTATCTTTTGAATACTACATAAGGATTATTCCTACCATTTTATTATGTTTGTACAAAGGTTTGCTTGTAAAATAACCAAGTGTTTTTTAGCTTTTTGTGTGGAAAGATGGAGCAAATAAACCTAGACAGATTTTTGTTTAATTACATTTAGAGCTAATAATGTAAATGTCGGAGCAGGAGCGGTCACTTTGGCACTCTTTGAGGGAGGCCTAAGTCGAGCAGTGGACTTCGTTTGGCTGATATGATGATGATGATGAATGTATCTGTATACTAATATGTATACAGATACATATACAAATAAACAATGTTCCATGACACAATATTAGGTTAGTGTTAACACAAATTAAATATTTCTTACAGGATTTACATCAGAAAACCTATGATGTTCTGTTAAATGACATGGTAAATTATTTAAAATCATTCTACGGGGGCAATGAATCATTGACCTTAGAAGGAGTCATTCCCAGTGCTACACTCTTGACAGGTGTCAATCAGCCTGACCATGTGTCCCAGTTTGAGACACTTATATCTAAAATAAGGTTTGTTATGGTGATTATTACTGTTTACACTCAAAAATCCAAACTAATATAATGCGAAAGTTTGTCAGTCTGTCTGTTACCTCTTCACGCTAAAACCACTGAACAGTACAGTACAGAGATAGTTTGAGTCCCGGGGAAGGACATAGGATAGTTTTTATCCCCTAAGGGGGTGAAATTGGTGGTGAAAGTTTGTATGGAGCTACAATATAAACAAGTTCTACACAAACGGAGTCGTAGCTAAGCTAGTACTGTATATTTATCCATAGTTAGTTAGTGAGTAGTACTGGGCATTTTCCGCAATTCAACATCCATATGCCTGTGCCTATTTTGCGTGAAATCGGTAGCGCCACTCTAACCACCCCAGCTCCTCTAGAAAGTTGGTGAGTGCCTTGGTGTTGCTGACTGCGGTCCTGTAGTGTATCTGGAGGCCCTAGGTGCTTTTTTCTATATACTTCTACCTGCTTGCAGTCCAGTAGAATGTGTTTAGTTGTTTTTTCCGACTCCATGCACGCTCTGAACATGGGGCTGTCTGTGATACCTATGTTGTAGAGGTGTCTGTTCAAGGTGTTGTGTCCAGTTATTATTCCAACTATCTTGCGTAGTTGGTTTCTATGTGTGGTTATTTATCCATAGCTCAAGTTAGTTTTAAAGACATGATAAATGCTTATGCATGTCTATGTGTCATTCAGTAATAATGTGTATTTTTTTCTTTACCATGCATACTGAAAAGCAGGTGAATATAACAAGGTTAGTATTTTTGTTCAGCCTATCCCCACTGCCCCACTGCTGGGCAAAGGCCTCCCCTTTTTCTCTAGGTTAGTGAATATTCAGCCAAAAATGTCTTCAAGTCATCATCACTACATAGTATAAAACAAAGTCGCTTCCCGCTGTCTGTCCCTATTGTATGCTTAGATCTTTAAAACTACGCAACGGATTTTGATGCGGTTTTTTTAATTGATAGAGTGATTCAAGAGGAAGGTTTATATTTATAATATAGTACCCGTGCGAGGCCGGGGCGGGTCGCTAGTAAATAAATATTAGGGGACAATCTTACACAGAACACCTTATGCCCAGCAGTGGACTGACAGCCTGATGATGAGTTGCAGAAATCAAACTAGCCTCATGGTAAGCTCAATAAGGCTTGTGTTATGGGAACTAGACGACAATATCACACTAGTAATATATTTTTTTATGTTTTTTACTCAATCATGCTTAAACACAGACTACAGTACGGGGTTCTTCAAAAAAGGAGTGTATAAATTCTTAAAGGGTCGGCAACGCGCAAGTAATACCCCTGGAGTTGCAAGCGTCCATAGGCTACGGTAACCACTTACCATCAGGTGAACCGTAAGCTTGTTTGCCACCAACGTGGTATGAAAAAAAAAACAGCTCAACCGATTTGGATTAAATTTTTGACTGATTTTGTAAGAAGTTAGTTTATAGCTTGGATTAAAATAAAGAATAATTTTTATCCCGGGCAGCAGATAAAGTCGCGGGCGGAAGCTAGTAATAAAACTTAAATTCATCTATGTTTCAGTTTTATTTTTAACAAATATATTGTTTAGTAACCAATCCATGACTGAGAAACAAGTATTCAAAGATATTTGAAATCCAAATTGTATTTAAAGCTCTTCATTAAGGTTCATTATTTTCATTAAGGTTTTAATCTAAGCTCTTCATTTCTCTGTCTTATGCCTCCAGGGATGAAGTGACACCTCACATTGCGATGGTGAATTCTCAAGATGCATCTACTGTGAAGCATTTAGTCGAAAATGTAGTTTGGCAGCTGGTAAATGGATATGAATTTATGGTAAGAAAATCCTGTTACAACTAGATACTTTTTCTTTTCTGTGATACGATAGCTTAATAGGTACCTACTAAATATTTTTTTACTGGATTCTAAAAGAAAACAATACATAGGTATAAGGTATAACATTACTTCAATAGCTATTCTATTGGTGAATTAAGTAAATAAATATCAAACTAGTCCCAAACTAAGCAAAGCTTGTACTATGGGTACTAGGCGACAATATACATACTAAATAAATAGAAAACATCTATGACTCACGAACAAATATTCATGTTCATAACAGAAATAAATGCCCTTGCCGGGATTCGAACCCAGGAGCTACAGCGATAGGCTCGGATTTTTTTTAAATGAATTTGTAAACTTCAATGGAAAACATGACCTTTATAAAACTTAACACTATGCGTAAATGCTTATATTTACTTAACTATATATAAGGCCTCTGGGAAGGGTGCCCATAAGGCTGGCTAGATTTCCTCAATTGCAATACCAGTCCGTTGGCCGAGGATGTAGCCAGCCCTATGGTCAACCATACATCTAAATAAAAATTGTCTAATCTGTCCCTTTTTAGGATGACAGTGCTGTAGAATCAGACGATGAAACATTGCCAACAAAGAAGAAATTAAAGAAGAACCAATGCACTATGAGAGTGTTACAGAATTGGTATAACACCAAATACATCAGCAGCTCACCAAAGAAGAAGCACACCGTGTCTATGAGGTCACTGGTCATCATAATACCTGATTTTGAGAGCTTCAACTGTAATGTCTTACAAGATTTCGTCATGATCCTCAGGTGAGCCAGTATACTGAATTTCCAGATAAAACTATCTATTAGCTCTGTCCGTTTCTTTCATATGACTTAAGAAAAAGATGGTGATAATTTTAACTGACGGATAACTTTATCTAGAGATTGAAAAATCGGCTCCAGCTGTGTTGAGAGCGAGGGAGTGTGTTCCTTCAGCTGTCAACATGGTGAATCCTTAAACATATCAAGGGTCGGCAACGCCCATGCCACTCGTTTGGAGTTGCATGCGTATATAGGCTGCGGTGTCCGCTTACCATCAGGCGGGCCGTACGCTTGTTTGCCACCGTCGTTGGGGGGGGGACACATGGACCATAAAAATTTGGGCTAGCCCAATATCTCGCAAACGAATCACCAATTTGAAAACTAGTTTTAAGAAACCCCCAATATTTTTGAACAAGCTATCCAACGATACCCCACGCTGTGGGTTTAATGAGAAAAAAAAATACATCCCCACTTTAGGTGTAGGGTGCCGTGATTAATTTATATACCCATGCCGAATTACAGTTTTCCAGTAGTAATGGTTACTTATTTATTTAATCGTATGGCATACATATTTTGGCCTTTAAAGTTTGTCACTCTTTAGTACCGCCCAGGGGACTACGTGCAAGGTTGTGGTAGGTACCTCACGCGGACGCGAGGGACAGTTGTCCCCCCCTCCCTTCGACTCTCTTTTCTCAAGACTGTTAGAAGTTCTTAAGCCGCCCAAAGGCCTCTGACTCGGCTTAACGACTACTATCATAGACAGCAGCCGGGATCAACTGCTTAGCGTGCCTTCCAAAGCACGGAAGCGCTCATTTATATCAACCACTCAAACATCAGGCGGTCACCCATCCAAAGACTGACCGCTGCCATCTTTGCTTAACCTACGTTATCGTTTCCGGCTCGCAGGCGCCGCTAGGCTATGAGCGCTTCTTTCCGGTAATGGTAACTGAGCTAAGCCGAAGACGGACGAACGGACATGGCGAAACTATAAGGGTTCCTTGTTGACTACTGAACCCTAAAAACGGGTTTTATCACTTGTTGAGATACCGGACGCCTGCTTGGCTCATACTGCTAGCAGCTTTAAGTCTTAGCAAGATGATTTCACGGGAGTGGTTATCTAATTGTATCTTGGAATAATAAGGAGTAGTTAAATATATAGCTGCCCATTCACGAGACGTCTGTTTGGAAGACTTCTTAATGGAATACTTCCCAATCGAAGTATTCCAAATTGAAGGCACATTGACTACACTACCATTTGGACGTAGGTACGCACCGTCACTTGACTTGTGAACGCCAAGCTGGACAGGTCGCCACTGTAGAGCCTTTAATTAATATAATAATGTTTTTTTTAATGTTGGCAACTGCATATTGTATTGCATTAAAAAAAAACGATTGAGCACAAAATATCTTCAAACGCCGAAAGCTAAACTTGAACTGAGACGAAAATCTCAAACAAATGGACGCGGTTTTGCACATTCATTGACAATTCGGACGTCTTCCAAATGGCGTGGCACACATTTTTGACATTGCCAGTCGGCTGCGGATGACATCCATTTGGACTGGATGCATGGATTTCAATCCGTTCGGAAATCCAAAGCTAGACGACTTCCATTCAATTGGCTCACGTTTTTCACATTCACGAAAGGATTTTGGAAGGCAACCACTCCATTTGGATTGATGGACGTATCGTGAATGGGCAGCTTGAGGGTTGACGAATAGGCGCTGGACTAAATTTGCTGACCCGCTAGGACTATTCATCACCCAAGCTTATTTATATATGTTACGTATGCGTTGTATAGTAATGTCAACACTATTTAATTATTAAACAACCAATTTGCACCTTAACAGCTAAAGCCAAAACGGCAATTGTAAAGTTTGATATTTTACTAAGAACGTAAGTAGATATCACAAAAAAATACAATACTGGGTCAGATCATTATAACAATTAACACGTTCGCAACCAAGAACCCGCCTAGCGGGACTCGTAATGTTAGCTCAGATGCCGGCTCAGCCCGCTAGGCGGGCAGTAGCTATAAACCTACACGCCACGCCAAAGAGCCCGCCTGCCGGGCACACATCTTCGCCACCACAGGGTTGACACTAACAGAAAGGTTTTAATACATCTTATTATTATGTAATTTAAATACCAAATCTGTGATATCAAATGATATCTACTTATTTAAATACCAAATTTCAACTTAATGTGATCAGCAGTTCTCGAGGGATATATGAATATACATCTACACACACACACACACACACACACACACATCGCTTACCTTTTAGTAGATTAAAACTGTTATTTTTTCTTAATTAAATATTGTTTTTTCATAAACCATTTGTTGTTATGGAAGAGCGGGGTTTCCTGATACAGGTATTCCATACTTAATAGGAAGCCCCAACCTTGTAATCTGATATCACTTTTCTTACGGAAATAAATATTTTTTCATTTTTTTCATTTTCAATTTCATTTTCATCTACAAGAATATAATATACATTAAATGCTACCCCACTGCATTCAGATATGATAAAACGGGATGCATAAATAGATCAGATGGTAGATTTAATTTTATTCACATATACAAAAGTTACTTGGCTCAGCCCTGAGCGTCCGCCTAGTGCCCGCCTGGCGGGCACGCGGCGTCCGGCATTGCGTTGCAGGTCGTGGAACGCCTAGCGAGTTCTGTCGGTTTCAAATCAGGCCCTGCGGACCATTCTGTCGCGGGGCGAGGCATGCTCGGCCGAGGCATGCGTCCAGTGTGGAGCCGGCTAATGGCAGCTTATTATTTCCTGTTTCAGTTCGTACTTGACTTCCCTGCCGATAGTGTTAGTGTGCGGTGTGGCCACGTCGGTGTCGGCGCTCCACAAGTCGTTCCCTTACCACGTCTCGTCCAAACTGCTCATAAAAGTGTTCCATTCACATTCCTCTCCGATATACATGAATCAGGTTAGTTCACAAGGGTTCAATGAATGCTATACATCCATCCATGTGGCACTCTTTATTGTATAACATCCTTCCTTACCATGGTACAGTCGAGGAAATTGAATGTTTAGCACTTTTGGACCTTAACGTCATTCTAATAGAGTTGACATGTGCCAAACATTCAATTTCCTCGACCGTACAATGAATAAATTAATGATGAATGATTATATAAATAAATATGAAGAGGACGAACAGGATCGTGCAAAGGCCACTCTAGATATAAAAAGATTGCTATAGAACAATAAAAAAAAAGTTTTTTCAAATTTTTTGCTCAATGGTCATTGCTTTCTTAAAAAACACCCCATGTCACTCCCGCATTTCAATTCGTCAAGCTGTGAAGACATTAGAACCACAGATATGAACATACATGGACACCCTGTATCCTTTTATTGTGAACAAGGTTTTTAATTCAGCATGACGCTACTGATGATGATTACATCACTTTAATTTTATTTATGAGACTACACTGGTTGAAAAACACCCTTGCAAAAACAGCTCACTCCGTCATTTCGTCGCGCCGCTAAGTACATGCCAGGCTACCGGCCCCGGCCGGTATGTTAGCGCTGCTACGGCACGCACGCGATCTATCGCAGCACGTAGCATGCGACAGAAAGGGAACGCCACGTTTAGGCTCGTTCGGCACACCTAAACAGGGGATTTGTTAACAGAGAACCTTCATTACGTGGTAGTATTATTTATTCTGTGGTAGTGGTGTGACTGGAACGTTGTGTACGTTTCAGGTGCTCGAAGATATATTCCTGAACCATTCAAGTCCACTCCACTTGTCCGGGAAAGCGTTTGAGCTGCTGACTGACGTATTCCTGTTTTACGATTTCTCGGTCACTGGACTTATTCAAAGCATAAAGGTAAATATTTTATTGGAGTAAAGATCTCGAAGGACAGAAAAAGACGCCAAACCCTTACGGCCGTATTCATAAACGTCCTACAAGCCTGTTTTAACTAAAATGGCGTTAAAATTCGTTTGTCCTTATCTGTCACATTGACATTTGTGTTCGTAAGAAAGGGGCAAAACACATTTTATTTAGCAGATGCATTTTAAGTTTTATGAATAAGGGGGTTATTGTTTCATACTTGGTCTGTATGAGCATGCTCTATGAGTTTCGTGTGGGTATAATAAATTCAGCTGATATACCTGTGATGATTGATGTTTAAGGGTCACTCTTTAAAACTTTGATTTTATGGGGTTTAACTCCACTAAACACGTTTTTTTGTTATATTAGTTAACCCATTCCACGGTGGGGCATCTCCTTAGCTTAGCATGATAGGAGTCCAATTTATAGTATTTTTTCTAGGGAACTCTGTCACTGTTGTCTCCTGGCTTACCGGGACAAAATAACAGCAAGAAAAAACTTGATTGACCCTTAAAATAAACATATATGAAGGACATGAAAATGTTTTAGTGGGAAAACGGAATCGGGCAAAACAAAAAATCCTATTAATTTACTTTTATATTATGCTAGCAACTTTAAAATACCTTCAGTCTAGCATAAAAAATATATAAAAATAAAAAATATTTCTTTTCAGATTCCTTAGATCCCTAGGTTTAATTACTAAAACGTAGTAAACTAATATTAATATTAACGGTAACTTAAACTACTTATTTGTTAGGTCTTAACACGTGAAGGTCGGTGTATGGGCGGAGAATATCCGAGTCCCACCTCTCTGCTATCATTCTCAGGATGCAATTTAAGCTCGGGGGAGCTTAAATTGCATCCTGCGGAAGAAGACGGCATCTGTGGTGATGCAGGCAAAGGGGTTTGCCTGCATCACCACAGATGCCGTCTTCTTCCGTACTATGGCAAACAAGTCCTCTACGCTAGCATCGGCAAACATCCCAGAGGCGCTGCAGAATCGGGGAAGCCCAAACAGCCTCCTGAAAATGTACACCCGCATAACCCGTTTCCTTTCAGTATTGTATGATGGAACACCACTACGGAGACAACGTGAAATCCCTCTGCTGTTCACGAGACGGCATCGAAGACGCAGCTGCCAAACTGTCTGCAGACGACTTGGAAAGCATCAGACAACTGCCTTCCTTCCGACCCTTCCTCGAAGCCCAGGATTGTGAGACCAAGATTGCTCTCTTTGAAGACGGCAATTTCTTCAGAGAAGTCCTGTGCCAGGAGTTGAGCAAGCTACACGATTACTTGCACAGTTTTTATCTGTGTGTGCGATTGTTGGCGGCGTTTTTGAAGGATTTGCCTAAAAATGTTATTGGGAAAACGGTATGTTACTAATGCTTCATTGTCATCTTATGGCCGGTTCCAATAATCAATCCACCGATAGTTTTCCTTACCCGCAGTTACATTTTGACAGATCACCCGTAGACAATATGTCAAAATGTAACTGTTGGTAAGGAAAACTATCGGTGGATTGATTATTGGAACCGGCCATTAGGCTTTAGGGCCAATCCATGATTGCTAGGGTCGCAGTCATCGAAATCGATGAGGACTATATAATTATCATTTATACTACCGCAGTTATTAGGCTACCCTATGTTCAGGACCCGATATACTCCAATACCAGATGACTAATAAAATCTGGTTCGGAATTCTATATGTACTTACAGTCGAGTTCTCGAATATCTATACAGACATACTTTCAAAAATATCTACACATGTGTCTTATGTCAGTAACAATAAAGTCACTGTATATATATTTTTGAAAGGTTGTCTGTTTAGATATTGGAGAACCCGACTGTGGAACAGGATCACGGCGTTCAGCCATGAAAATTAAAGTTTGATTTCTTGGGGTTGTTTTAATTTATTTCATTGCCTGTTTAAGAAAAGCACTATACATACCTCGGCGTGAAAAGGGGTTGCCAGCCTTATAACTATCCGACCTCGCTACGCTCGGCCGGCAACCCCTTACTTCCCGGCCTCTGTAGTAATGTACTATTAATAGCTACCATCTTGCAGGCCTAGGCGTCCAATTTTGTATAAAATGCCATTACGGGTCTCTCGTCTCGCTCCGCCCGAAACGTGACACTTCGCAGCCCATTATGAAGAACACAACGTCAATATTTTATTGCATGTTTGAGAAAAGTGCATTATGACAAAACGATCAACGCATCTTTTATTTTCCTAGTTTTATATTACAGGTCCGTGAAATTTACACCAAATGTGCAGCTGAATCAATAACTAAAACCCCAACGTTCAAAGAATGCATGCAGCTCATCAACTTCCAGTCACAAGTGAAACTACTAGACAGTATACAGGGTGCCCTGAAAGTCATTAATACGGAACTACAAAACGTTTCCCCAGTGAAACCTCTGAGGTCCACTCCTACTAAGAACAACACTAAGTTGGTGTTGAATAATGAGCTAGGAGAAACCTTTGCTAAGACTGCTAGATTGCATTTACTTACGTTCTTGAGACAACTTGAGAATGCCAATACGGAGACCACTTTATTGATAGACGTTGCCAATGATGCTGAAAATGATATGGACGCTGTGCCGGGAAATAGATATAAATTGAAAGAGGTATGTAGCTATCTAATCTATTCTTAACGGCAGTCACGAAATGAAAAGGTTCGCCACTTTTGGACCTGGACATCATAAAAATAACGTCGAAAAGTGACGAACCTTTTCATTCCTGGACTATACGTTTTGTCCTGTAACGTTTTTCATACGTGTTTTCTTATACGTTACTTTTTATAAGCGAACTGCCAAAGACTGGAATTTGTTCCCGGCGTATTCCCCGTTAATTAGAATCTAGGTGCAAGGGTAAACAGGCAATAACTAAATTAGTGAGCTACATCTTCGGCCGTGTCGTCACTTTCCATCATATGAGACAAGAGCCAATCGCTCGCAATTGCACTTGGATAGGATAAATTAAAAAATACTATGTTACTTAAGCAGAGTTATTATTTTTTAGCTATTCTTTCGATTGGCATCATAAAAGTAGGGTGATTTTTTTTGACATTTAAGTTGGCGGTTCGATTCCCAGACGAAGCAAGTAATTTTTAGAAAATCTATGAATGCAGAATTACTAACTTTTAAAAATAACAAAGTCTTCTTTGAGCAAAATTCACTATCTACGATATTTAAGGTACTTCCCCTTCATGTCCCATAAGTTTGGGACACCCTGTATACCATTCAAAATTGGAACATAGTTGCATTTGTTTTGTTTCGTTCCATTTCAAAACGAAACAAACTACTCTATTTTATACCACAGTTCATTCAAATTACATTGCCAATTTTTCATGTGTGGTGGGCGGTTAGAGGGTGCATTTTGAACTGAACGAAGCGCTTTATGATCTGCTCTTTCCAGCAATTACTACGCGCGACAAGAGCGGACCGCGTTCAATCGGAGTTCGAGATGATTCGATCACGCTTCGTCAGCTATCTTGAAGACATGTTTGTTAAGGTAAGGTATAGTCGCGAGGCAGAACCAAGGTAACCGATGTGGCCCTCCGGATCGCTAAACTTAAGTGGCAGTGGGCGGGGCACATAGCACGGAGAACCGATGGCCGTTGGGGCGGAAAGGTTCTCGAGTGGCGACCACGTACCGGAAGGCGCGGCGTGGGTAGGCCCCCGACAAGGTGGACTGATGACCTGGTAAAGGTTGCGGGAGTCCGCTGGATGCGGGTGGCGCAGGACCGGTCGCTTTGGCACTCTTTGGGGGAGGCCTATGTCCAGCAGTGGACGTCTTTCGGCTGATGCGATGATAGTCGCGATCAGATGTATCGTGTGGCCATTTGGTGATACACGGAACAATGACGCCACCATCACACAAGGACAATTTTCAAGAAGCTACTACAATGGAGTATAAAACTACTAAATGATTTTTAGAAGTATAAAACTAGTAAAAATACGAAATAGCAACACACGTCAAACGGCCAGTCTTTATTGGACAATCGCCACAGTGTTGTAAACTATAAATCGTAGCTTCGTAAAACGGGCCACAGATCTGAGGCTCTAGTATAAGTTTTACCGAAACAAAACGTTACGTCCGCGTTCGCGTTTAGCTGTCACATCCCATACAAATTGAGGGTAAAACGCAAACGCGATCGTATAGTTTTGCTTCGGTAAAACTTATACTAGAGCCTCTGGCCGCGGTGCCTCGAAGGCTGGTCAAAATGGCAAAAACCAAATACATAACGGGCCCTTCTATACATATATAATATATTGCGAATAAGCATAACAGACGCCCCTAGTCTTGTCAGTTTCAAAAAATTACTGAAATCATGGCTTGTTGAGCAGTCGTTCTGTAGTTTCGAAGACTTTAAACCTAAAATAATATAATTATCTAACAGGTATGTTAATAACCTAAGGGTAATTTAATACGTATAGCTAATGTTAACTTGTATATTTTACAAGCTTTTATTTAATTTGCACTGTTCTTGTATAGTTGGCAAAGCTTGTATGTTTTTTTTAAACTTATTTACTGTCAATATACTGGGTTCGAATCCCGGTAAGGGTTACAAAAATACCTTTACATTTAAATAAGTTTACACACTATATGACAAAAACATACTTACAACGCACATACCATCTGTCTTCCATAGAAATATTTACACACATTGTGACATAATAGGTTTACATTCCATGTTACAAAATAAGATTTCCTGTCAATGTGCCCTAAATATGTTTACAATAGCAGTGGCACTTGAAAATTTACGTTCAAGCTTACTTTTATTTTACTTACACCTATTGCTACATAAATATCTTTACAGTTTGACACAAACCACAGTTCCTATTTCAAATAATGACAATCACCGAAAACAGTCTCTTTCATTTTGGGCGTGACGTCAACGACGACGTTTTTTCTGTATGGGGCAGGGGGGCCCGTTTCACGAAGCAACAAGTTACAAATTACAAGCGGAAGTCTCTTTTCAATACCTTTTGATAGACAGATACTTCCGCTTGTAATTTGTAACTTGTTGCTTCATGAAACGGGCCCCAGGTCTTCTAAGAGAAGGTCAACCCAACATAGAAAAGTGAAAAATTACGCGTCAAAAATATAGTTTGTCCTACTTATTTTATAATCAGGATAGGTACATACAGATTATGCCGTTAATTAAACGTATTTATGTTGTTTTGTTGTATGTTATGTGTAAGAATATATATTCGTTTTGTGCAGTTTATAGTTTTACTTAACACATTCAGCTTAATTTTTTGAAAAAACGAATAGTTTTACTTCAAAGTTAGTGAATCATTTAAATGGCTGAACCGCTTTTAATTGAAATTAGCTATGCGTTAGAGCTATGGTGCGGATATATCCGTCATTGGCTTCATAAAGGTTTAAAACTCAACGAATATTCCTCTTACATAAATTTGTGATCTTCTAGAATAATATATAATAATATTAATACTGTAAACATATTGAAATCTTGTTAATAATTTATCTACCGACATTAATTTCATTAATTTAATTAATTTCGTTCCATTCATAATTGATAATTGTAAAGTATTAGTATGGATCAACAACACCAAGTTATAATTTTTAATTAGTAAACATTTAACGTGAATTAAGTAAAGAATTAAGATGATACAGTATAAAAGACTTTCTCAATACATCCTTACTAATATTATAAATGCGAAAGTGTGTGTTTGTATGTTTGTCCTTCTTTCACGTCGCAACGGAGCGTCGTATTGATGTGATTTTTTTATATGGAAATAGTTTAGAAGCTGGAGAGTGACATAGGCTACTTTTTCCAGCGGGAAAACCTCTAATTCCCACGGGAAAATTCAATATGTTACATTTTCCTATAACCACGCGGGCGAAGCCGGGGGCATCAGCTAGTTTAATTATATGAATCTAGATTTAAGATCAACAAATATTCAGTGCCCTTTACTGGGTGTCATGCACCTATCATCTATTATGCTTGCTTGTAACACCTCAATGTAATAGTACATTACAACGTTACGTTTATGTTCATAGGAACATGACTACAATATAATAATAAAGAATATATAAAGAACCCGCCAATTGACAGACAGTCAGACATGGCAAAACTATTGGGTTTCTTGTTGACAAGGGAGCTAATATAAAAACGGGGTTACCATCATTATAACACAAGCCCAATCTTTTGCAAGTGAACGTTTAAACAATTACTCGCTTACCTACTTTGACCAAATTTCATGTAGTCAAATGTTTCAGTTGGAAAAACATATTTTACGCCAAGTATAATAAGGCAAATGATTTGTGTTGTCAGTTTTCAAGCAAGCAACCAAGCATGATTTTTCAAGGCGCATAAAAAAACGCTTAGTAAATTTTACTTAAATAATATTTACGTATTAGGTAAGTAGTAAATAGTGGTCTGGTCTCTAATATTGTTTCAAAAATTCGTGCATCGTTACGCACCTGCCTAAATATTATTTTCCGACGTAATATTCCGTCGTCTTTAAATTGTTTGTCATAACAATTCATTTGACTAAATGTTCAATGTCTAGACATTTTATGCTTTAATAAAGTATTTGCTAAAGACCAAATGCCTGACCGTTATTTTCCGTGGTAATATTATGCTGAGTGAAAATTTGAACAAATGAAAATGTGCCTACTAAAATTATTCCAAACATTGCATTACCAAATACAACGGTTGCCAAAATTGGTTTGGGTAATGAAAAACTTTGGCAAAACGGCAGGATCCCATAAAAACGATTTTAAGAAATTCCTCCTTTTGTTGAAGTCGGTTAAAGAGCCGAAATTGATAACAAATACGAAACGCAAATGATGAAATTAAGGAAGAACCATACCATATGACAATTGAATGTCATTATTTAAATTAAGAACAGTTCAATCAACCTGTAAATATATTTATGTAGCAATAGCTGTAAGCAAAAGAAAAGTACGCTTGAACGCAAAGTTTCAAGTGCCACTGCTAATGTAAACATATATATGGCACATTGACAGGAAATCTTATTTTGTAACATGCAATGTAAATCTATTATGTCACAATGTGTGAAAATGTTTCTATGGAAGACAGATGGTAAACAGGACTTCGGTGCATTAAGTGAAAAGATGAAACTGTCATGTGCGTTGTAAGTTCGTTTTTGTCATGTAGTGTGTAAACTTATTTAAATGTAAAGATATTTTTGTAACACTCAATTGTAAAGATATCTTTGACCTCGACTGTACCTACAAAGTACCAACTGAGTCAACACGTAGAGACCCTTTTGACAATTTAATGAAATGCAAGGAGTACACCGAGCGGATGCTGTCCCTGCCCGTGCCATGGGACGCACACAGAGACAGCACCCGCTGGGATGTATAGGGCCTATTGATGGTTGATGGAATCTAAATGAAACGGGTTATTGGGTTAAAGTGATGGACTAGTGGCTGGGCTATTGGATGAAACATCGGACGCCTGCCTAATAAAAATGTCTCACTTTTTATCTCTGGCAGACGGTGACTCGCCAACTGCTAGATGGGCCCCTATTAATAGCGACATTAAAAAATGTCCTAAGGGCAACACCGGTCAGAGAGCTGGGGGGTAGAGAGGTGGCACTGGACTTTAAACATGTAGCCAACTCGCCACTTAGGTGTCCACATCTACCCTCGAGCAACAGCTCTTGCGACTCCACTCTGGACGGCCAGTAAAGGCAAGCCAGAGGCAGGGGGCCTGTCCAACCATCCACAGGACACCCCCAGGAGCACTCAGGTACTATCGGCTGCAATAATGCATGGACACCTTACGGCCTAGTTTCGCTTGAATGGTTTGACGTCTTCAACTCACATAGTTGCACGTTGTGTGCAATAAATAAACTAGATGGCGTTCTTGGCGATGGTATTTGAACATCGCGGAACATAAGCCAATTTACTATAAATTTACACCTATTATCACCAGAAGTATTCTCCTAATAGTGTAATTATACTAATTATTAGCAAATACCAATTTACAATAGCTTTATTTAAGTGTGATACAACTGATATGTGAATGCTATATTTCCACTTGTAATTAAAATGATGCGACAGCCCAGTGGATTGAGACATGTGCTATAAACTCGGCAGTCAAGATCGATCGAAGATCGATTCCCTGTTAATGGTAGAATAAGTTATGTTTTTGCTTTTTTATAGTTTTGTATTTCTAGATGGAAGTTTTTTAGATATAAATAAAAATCGTTTAATGAAATAAAATATTAATAACTTAAATAATTAAGACAGCTTTTTTTGTTTTTATTGTGTTTATTTCGTTAACTACAGTACTGCTAACGCAGTTTTTTAATAGAACTTAGTAATAGTTACTTAGCAACTTTTCTAACATTTAATTAAGGTGATAGCTTAAGTTTCATTTCCGAAAATTGGAAAAAGATTGAAGCTATACCCCCAATAAATATAACATTAACAATTATTAACTTAAGGCCGGGTTATCTAACATTCAAATCAATCGAACGGATTTAGATGTTAATTGACATACTTATACATATATATATCTATACCTATGTGAGCGTTAAATAATGAAAACTGTTATTGATTTTTTAATAATGATAATAATATTATTCGGACTTTCACGGTTACTTACACTAGTTAGAACTTATGATTATACAGGGTGCTCGCGAGGAACCCATATAACTTTACCAGCATATAGCTGAGGTCGTAATAATTAAAAAACATTATATAAACATAGGTCGAAATTAGATTTTTAACTTTTTTAACTTTTCATACAAATTAAATAAATTATTTTTGGTTCACCAGTAACACAATGCCTTAGGACGAGCTGGCAACGTTTGTTATTGTCTCTATCTCTTTTCACTAGAACGGCAAGTAAGTCACATAGACATTTCTTGTCAAACAAATTATTTCAAACCAGAACGTACATAATGTGCAATCGGATCTCTTTACCTATGTATGATTTACTTATTTAAGGCCTGCCACACACTAGTATTTGCGCCCGCAGGATTATGATAATTATGAATATTATGATCAACCACCGGCGATTTAAATCGTAGTTGTACAGTCGACGTCAAAAATATGTTTACAATTTTTCACCTTATTTCTTTGTAATTAGGTTCAAAAGTGTAAACATATTTTCAATCTGTAAGTCAATATCTGGCAGTGTTGTCAGAACACTGTAGAAAGGGAAGAAAGAAGAGAAAGAAAAGAAAAGACTTCACGAAATGTAAACATTGCCTTTTTTCAGCGAGAATCGCCTCTTGTTGTTAGATGTAACTAAAAATAACATTTAAACTACATAAGGAGAACAACATAACTACGATTCTTATGAAAAAACTTAAATACTCTTAAAATGCTTTTAACTTTTACGGTTGCTTTCGCCACTCTTCAAGGTAAAAAATTTTCAAAGTGGGATCCTCCCTTGTTAACACATAAATTTATTCTTGTACGCATTTGTTGGTTTAGTTGAGCTGGCCAGTCTTTCAGGTTCTGAGCGGCTTCCGTGATTTTTAGGATCAATTCTTCCCTTGAATTAATTGGTTTTGAATAGACCATATTCTTCATAGTGCCCCATAGATAAAAATCTAAAGGGGTTAGATCTGGTGATCTCGGAGGCCACTGTATCGTTGGAGATCCTCGACCAATCCATCTATTTGGAAACTGTTGGTTAAGATAATCCCGTACCACGAGACCATAATGGGGGGGAGCTTCGTCGTGTTGAAACCACATTAAACGCCGAGTCTCCAAATCGATGTCTTCGAGGAGAATGATCAAGTTGTTTCGCAAAAAATGTAGGTAGCTTTCTGAATTTAGTCTAGCAGGGAGCTCCACCGGCCCTATCAATTTATCGTCAATAATGCCTGCCCACATATTGACTGAAAATTGATGTTGGTGCGAGGATTCCCTGATTGCGTGCGGGTTTTCCTCCATCCACATATGACAGTTGCGTGAATTGAATACCCCTGATCTCGTGAATTGAGCTTCATCAGTCCATAAAATAGTTTTAAGGAAATTTGGGTTCTGAAGAAGTTTTTGATTAATTCTCTGACAGTAGGCAAGTCTTGAAAAGCCGTCGTTTTCGATCAGTCCCTGAACTTTTCTGAGGTGGTAAGGATAAAGACCATACTTTTTCCAACATCGCCACACGGTGAGGTCGCTGACCCCACACATCATGCCTACGCGTCTAGTTGACAAGGAAGGATCTTCCGTAATTAAATTAAGTAGCCTGTCTTCAGTCGCGTCATTCAATCCCACAGCTCGCTCGGAGTTGTGCGGCCGAATTCCTCTTTCTCGCAATTGTCGAAACATGTCCGTAATCGTAGAATAATGGGGCACACGCCGATTAGGGTATCTTCGCCGGTACTCCTCAACGGCCTGCACGGAGTTACCGTTGCAGAAGCCGTACGTAAAAATAATATCTGCGACATGTTCTGGTGGGAATGTACGTGGCATTGTCGGTATACTTTTTTTTAAATGTACTTTTTGGTCTTCAAGCAATGCAACAAAAATATGACATTTAAAGGAAGTCATAATTAATAAGTCAAAGTAAGAAAAAATAAAATCCTAGGCAGCCATCTAGCTGTAGATACATATCACGAGAACTAAGTACCTATTGCATGGATCCAAAAGTTAAAAATATCGCACTGTGAAAATAAATGTTTTAAGTACGCATTAAAATTATTACCGATATTAATTATTGTCGATACGTAAATAATTTTAGTAATATTTTATCAATCTTCATGGATTATGATACATACTGGCCACTTGGAATTTTCCTTCGAGTGTGTTTTATAAGTACTTTAAATAATGACATCAGTCACATGAACGATGGGTGACATTGTTGGTATTGATTCTAATATCAATATGATGTCTCACGTTTATAACATTTATTTAAACAGTGCGACGAATAATAATTTTCCTAATAATTGGACAAATCGTGCGGTTTAACTAAGACGGCAGACTTTTTAATCAGTGGAAAGAAGAGTAAATTGGTTTTTTAGTGCTGCTCAGTGAAAAATGTATTAAGGATGCTGTAATAGAAAATACTGCGAGTACTAATACTGAAGCAGTATCTAGTTGAGTGGTTACGGATTCACGGATTCTACGAAGTGCACGTAGACGAAATAGCTGGTAGAATGAGAAGGGTACCTATTGCAATTCCTGACAGTGATCATACTTTTTTGTTTGTAGGGTAATAAATAAATAATCTTATTAAAATTTGTGTTACTTTATTTAGCTTTAATACAATTAAACAATAATGGTATGGGTAATAAAAACACTTCGAACTGTTTATTTAGTTTCATGTGTAGTTTTCACGATTTAAACTGAATAGGTGTCCAATTTTTACCCGAAGTAGCAAAAACTTAGCTTCGTTGTTCTGCCATCATAATAAATCAATCGATCATTAAGAAATATGCATTCTTATGAATAAATACGTGTCACTTCAAAATAAAACTAAGACGGTTAAATTTATCAATTTTTGGGCGTTAAGTAATTTTGTTTATCAATACTTCACTAATACCATTGTTTTAGTCGTGGACTTAACAAAAGCAATGATCATTAATCATACTTTGGATTAAGTGATAGAATTTTAAGATTCTACGTATTTATTTTCAATGACACATGTCGATGATAGTGACAGGAACGAGCTTCTGCAATTTACGTCAGACAGATAATGTGATGCGGTCTTGCAACGTCGCTATCCTAAAGGTGCATTATACTGGATTTTTTCTAAAATAAAAAATATTAATTGCTCGCAAACTAAGCCGAATCCAGTTTACTTTATATGACATTTTATTTTCTAAAGATGGTCAAGAACATGGTGGTAAAGTTATATGGGTTCCTCGCGAGCACCCTGTATAGTTAATAATAAGTAATAATAACTCACAATCACATTTCGAATAGTAAAGCGATAAAAAAAATGCAAACATCATACCTACTAAGCAATGTTTTTGTTTTTAATTTGTCTAGCATAACCCGGCCTTTTCCTAAAACATAATGTATAAATCTAAATGTAAACTGCACTGCACTGTTTGGTCGGCTTCTTCACCTTCTCCATGTTAGGAACTACGCGAACATTATCATACGTATTATTACGATATCATAAACTTAAACGGCCGTGTTCACTGGATTTAAAACACTTCACCATCATTTAAATTCTATAGGGTAAATTACAACCGTGCCGTTTTCTGTGCATCTGTTAGCAACGGCGAACTGTGTCTTCAACTCTTCACTTGCGTGGAAGTGGCTTATCGGTTATAAGCAACTTTCTTCGTAGGTCATCACCATTCACCATAGCTGCACGCTGAATAATGGTATGATTGAGACCTGATCTACTAGATCCTTCCTTTTGTGCCCATAAAACAACCGTTTTTTCGCTGTAACAACAGTATTACATAATAACAACAATGTAAGATACGAGTAGGTAATTAGATTAAGTATCATTAATATTACAAAACATGTAAAAACTACTTACGTTTATACATTATATTAAATAGCAATTAACTGTGATCTTTTAAAGATCAATCGATAACTCATTGCTATATTAGTAAAGAAAGGAATCAATTGGTAAACGGCTAACGAATGAATACGAAGTGAGTGTAATAAAAAAGATTACGGTAGTTATATGTCATCTATCTACCTTCTTCAATTATTATACTAAACGTAGTCGTAATGGATATCTGTAGGTATAAAAAAACAAACTGATGATTAATTTCAATCTACCATCCAAATGGCAAATGGCCCAGTGGCAAATAGACTGCAGTTTAAAGTCGACCTGAGAATTCGGGTTCAAACCCGCGGCCGCGTCCAGCCAAATTATGTTTTTGTAATTTATTCGATGTTTGGAGTTCGCTCTTAGTGCAAAACACTAACAAGAAGAAGAAAATTTAATAATACCTCCACGAAGGTGTGTTGTTAAAAACAAAAAATCGGGAATGCGTTAAAGTTGACTCGATAAATATACAAAAATAGTAGGTGGTGGTTATCCAAGTAAATAGAAATTTCGAAGACGCGGACGAAAACAATTTTTATTTCATTAAAAATCAGCTAACAACGCCATCTAGTGAAATCTCGCTTAACTTTTGAGGCTTACATTTACATCTATAATAATACTACACGTTGTGCTCATAGATGGCGTAGGATTCGGCGGACAAGCGAAACTGTTTCTGAATTGACCATGGACTTTTGCTGTCTAGTGTACGTAGGGTCGCTACTCCCTAACAGCCCGCCACAAGCTGCCTTACATTGACTGATTAAACCAGAAATCTGGTGGGAGATCGTCACATCCCTACGCCTTTATTATTATTATTATTTATTATTTTTATTTAATAAAGTATTAGTATATGTCGGCGACCGTACGCATAGCGGCCAATGAGGATGATGTGTCCACTTTTTTGTAATATCAGTAAATATGAGGAATGAGAGTCAGTCATATCGTAGAAGTATCTAACCGTATGTTTACACGCTTCGTACACTTTTTGCATACGATATGATGATGATTAGGGAACACCGCATGTCCGCATACACTTCATGTATTTTTTAATTAATCTTCAAAAAACTTGACTTAAAATGAACATAGTTCCCAGTTGTCTCATCACTCAACTATGATGCTAATGAACATTATGAAGGTCTCGTGCTTATTCGCACTTTGCGTTTTTGAAAGACTAATTTATAATCATCATCCTTCTAGTTAGCGTTATTCCCGGGGTCCTCTTTGACACCTGATCCCAAGATTTGGCTTAGGCACTAGTTTTACGAAAGCGACTGCCATTTGACCTTCCAACCCGGAGGGATAACTTGACCTTATTGGGATTAGCCCGGTTTCCTCACGATGTTGGCCTTCACCGAAAAGCTAGCTAATTAAGTTGTCGGTTTTGAAAGTAATAATGATTTACTTTTGTGATATTTATAAGTCCTTTGTACCAACACAACTTTGACTATAAAGAAATCTTATCTTATCTTATCTTTAATTTAATCTGTAGGGCCTGCAGCCGCCCGCCACGCAGACCTTCCACGAGGTTGTATTCTTCAGTGACGTCAGCAGCGTCAGGAAACAGATCGTCGGCTCGCCGCGCGGCGCCGTGCACACCGCGTTGAGCAATCCTCACCATTATTTACAGGTAGATACGGGTCATAATCGGATTAAACACCACACAGAACTTAAACGCGGTGTTGTTATAAAAAATAAATCGACGAGAGCCAGCCTCAAATATGCAGTTGTATGTTTCATTAGCTCACACGACCGGTGGGTGAGTATTAGGGCAATATCTCACCGGAACACCATGGCGGCGCAACCAGTCGCCCGCCACCAACAAATTGTATGCAGCTCTATGGGCAATATCTCACCGGAACACCATGGCGGCGCAACCAGTCGCCCGCCACCAACAAATTGTATGCAGCTCTATGGGCAATATCTCACCGGGACACCATGGCGGCGCAACCAGCTGAATACAATTTGTTGGTGACGGCGACTGGTTGCGCCGCCATGGTGAGATATTGCCCTTAACCAGAGATGCCAGCTGTGTTTTCACTTGCCACTTACTTGACAGCTAGGTGTCATTAGTATGGATACATAGCTTAGTATATCTCTGGTAGATGCTCACCTTTATACCGTGCAGTATTTTGTAGATTAACAAATATGTATATATAACCATAGATTGTAATTGATTCCATAACTTGCGTCCTATTTGATGTCTGAAATTGAATTCAAATATGTCATAGCAAAAATATATGACCGTTATAATAGGTCCTTGCTAGTAATGTTTGTAAGGCGTAGTAAAGTATGAAATAACCAAAAACGGGTCCAGTGTGAAGAGGAAAGCAGTTATAAAAAAAAATATATATAAGGGGACAATCTCACATAAATCGACATAGTTCCAAACTAAGCCAAGCTTGTACTATGGGTACTAGACGACGATAAACATAATTATATAGATAAATAATTACTTAAATACATAGAAAACATCCATGACTCATGAACAAATATTCGTGCTCATCACACAAATAAATGCCCTTACCGGTATTCGAACCCGGGACCTCCAGCTTCGTAGGCAGGGTCACTGCCAACTAGGCTAAAGCGGTCGTCAAAATATTTGGTTAATTTTGCCATGATCGACCTAGTCCCAAACTACACAAAGTTTGGACTTGCTAAAGTTGGTACCAGACTAAGTTATAATTTATAAATACATAGAAAAAACATCCTAGACTCAGCAACAAAATATATTCGTACTCATACCAATTGTTGCCTTGCTATTTTATTTTAATGCAAGCCAGCAAGCAATCTAATGTTAATACTTATTAATAAATAGAAATCACGCGCGGCGTGGGTAGGCCCCCCCACAAGTTGGACTTATGACCTGGTAAAGGTCGCGGGTGTCCGCTGGATGCGGGTGGCGCAGGACCGGTCACTTTGGCACTCTTTGGGAAAGCCTATGTCCAGCTGTGGACGTCTTTCGGCTGATATGACGAAATAAAAATCACGCCAATACCTAATTGCCCTTTTCGAGAGCAAGACTGATGAATACAGTACCACAAATATAAGTTACAACGATGTACCTGCGCAGAAAGCATTTTATGAAAACATTTAAACCAATCACAAGGCAGCGCGTTTACGCGGGTAAAATCTTCGCCCATTGGCCGAAATTTTGCGCGCGACGCCAACAGCTCCGGCGCCCGCCATTTTGTCTGGCGCCATGAGCGGGAACGAGTTCACCTGTCATTGCATATTGTACCTTACGTACAGTGCAACTAGGAAGATTGCCGATGTAACTTATATTTTTTCATCACACTTGCTCGAAAAGGGCTTCATAATGCGCAGACATACAGAGCTGTAATAGTCTGTGTTACGCCCACGGGCGTAATGGTTTTTTTCTTAAATTGTATCTGTCACTCATGCGGCAGTTACAAAGCAAAGAGGTTTTATATCAAATACGATGTCTTAAAACGTATTTATAAATAAATTTAAACTCAAAAAACTACTGAAACATGTTTAACTGAATTATTTACAGATAATATGTAGTTATTTAGTGTCTATGTAAAATGTTATTAAGTGTTTTCAAATCGTGGCTGTATAGAGAAGGGTCTTTGCCCCACGCATACGCGCCTCACGTCAAATTCAACAAAATGGCCGACTGACATGTTGCAGTTTTTATTACGATTTGTATTCATTTCATCTAAAATGTATTTGTTTCCTCGCAAATGTGATGAAAAACATTGTGTATAACACGGGCGTAAAAATATTGCAAACTCGAGTCATCAAAAGCCCTCCGCCTTCGGCGTCGGGCTTCTGATAGACTCTTGTTCGCAATATTCCACTTCCGCCCCTCGTTAAACAATGTACTATTATCACACTTGCTCGAAAAAGGCTTCATAATGCGCAGACATACAGAGCTACAATAGCCTATGTTAAACACTATTAAAACATGTTTAACAGAATTATTTACAGATTTAATATGTAGTTATATGTGTCTTACATGTAAAATGATTTTAAGTGTTTTCAAATCGTGGCTGGTATACCGAAGGGTCTTTTCTATACGCGCCTGACATAGTTGCAGTTTTTATTACAATTTGTATTCATTTCATCTAAAATGTATTTGTTTCCTCGCAAATGTGATGAAAAACATTGTGTATAACACGGGCGTAAGAATATTGCAAACTCGAGTCATCAAAAGCCCTCCCCCTTCGGCGTCGGGCTTCTGATAGACTCTTCTTCGAAATATTCCACTTACGCCCCTCGTTAAACAATGTAGTATTGTGGTACTTCTGTACCTTGCGTATTGTTCCAGTGCTCGTGCTGCCGCCTGTCGTCGTCGGACAGCGCGCCGGCCTCGCTGCCGGACGTGTGCGTCCTGTACCAGCTGCACCGCGAGTGCGGCAAGCACGTCAACCTGTACGACTGGCTGCAGGCCTTCGCGGCCGTGCTGTCCAGCAGCGAGGAGGCGGACGCGCTCACACAGTAATGTTCATTCCATTTTCAACTCTATAAACATGGGACATCTATCATCATCATCATCATCATATCAGCCGAAAGACGTCCACTGCTGGACATAGGCCTCCCCCAAAGAGTGCCAAAGTGACCGGTCCTGCGCCACCCGCACCGGCCCGGGACATCTATGGGATAATAATAATAAAATAAAAAGCCCATTTATTCCATAACTATAATGAGAAGAACAGTATAAATTGAAAAAGATAATGATGTAGTTAAAATTTCTTGTGTTTTTTTTTAATATAATTTGATTAGGACCCCGCTCGGGCTTCCTCGGATAAAGCCTCCTCCAGCTCTTATGGGATAGAAGGCTCAAAGTCACCCAAAAGGCCATGGAGAAGGCTATGCTGATCCGCGTGATCGCATCAGACATGAGGCTATCCGCAGCAGAACCTTGTACCGATATAGCCCTTAAACTTAAAGGGCAGTAGGCACGTTGCACGTGCAACCGATGGCTGTTGGGGCGAAATGGTTGTCGAGTGGAACCACGTACAGTCAACAGCAAATATAGATGATGATTTTAGTACTTTGTCCCACGTAGCGTAACAATACTGCGACAGTTGGGATGCGATGTAGTGAAAGTAACAAGGTAATAAAATCATCATCTACTTTTGCTGTTGCCAGAAGGCGCAGCGTGGGTAGAGGCAACAAGTGAACTGCTGACCTGGCCAATATGGCGGGAGTCCGCTGGATACGGGTGGTGCAGGAATGATCATTGTGGCACTCTGTGGGGGAGGCCTAATGTTCGGTAGTGGATGTGTTTCGGTTGATAAGAATCATCATCAGGTGATATAAGTAAACATGGTCGATTTCTGCATGTATAGGTCAGACGGCGCCTCTGCCACGCTCCCTGACGTGTCTACTAATGTAATGAGTTCATTTAATTTTCAACTTTATGTATAAGTTAACAAAGTCGGTTTGTGCATGTACATTGGTTCGCGTCGATACAAACCTCGGCGTGAAAAGGGGTTGCCAGCCTCATAACTATCCGGCCTCGCCTCGGCCGGCAACCCTTACTTCCCGGTCGCTGTAGTAATGTACTATTATTTTTGCAGAGCAAGGTTCACCCGAGCCGTCGCCGAGCTTCAGTTCCTCGGCTTCATCAAGTCCTCGAAACGAAAGACGGACCACGTGATGCGCTTGACCTGGTGATCCGGAGCCGACCTACCTGGCTACCGTTCCTTACTGCCTGCAACTTGAACCTTATAGTAGATCGGAAGCTGTAAATGTTCACTAAGCAGAAGCGCCTGCTACCTTCTAAATTTCGATCTCAATTGAAAATTAAACCCTCTAAGATTTAATTAGAAGAGTGAAGGGATTGAAAGATTCGTTGCCACTAGCGGACCCACGGTAGCTCAGTTGGATAAGAGCGATGGACGGATTCCAGCGGGCGCGGGTTCAAATCCCTTTGATCGAAATTCGGAAGCTAGCTATTCCTGTGGATTGTTTTGTTACTTCTTTCTTTTCAATTTGAACTGATAATTAGTGGTCGATTTAACGATGGGCACAATATCTTTGTTCCAAACATAAGCTGTTTATGACCATTCGGACTTCTTAAAAACGTCCCACTATAGTAGTACAAATTATACGGTATGGAGCGAATCCTTTTTATAGACGGAATTCACTTCTCTTTGTGCCGAGTAAACAAAGCGATTGTTTTCCATTGTTAAGTGGTAAACAAAGCGATTGTCTTTTCTTGTTAAGTGGTAAACAAAGTGATTATCTTTTATTGTTTAGTAGTAAACAAAGTGATTGTCTTTAATTGATAAGTGTAACCGCTAATTGATATTGTTAAATAAACGTAGTAAATAAACATCAACACTTTTTTACCAAAAAGCCTCTTTATGTCTAAGGGAAGGACATTTTGTATTTACACAATAGAATACTTTGAGTCGCTATTCGAGGAAAGTATTGTGTGTGACACGTGGCTATTTTGGCTTTGTTGGACCGATGCGCTAATAAGATCCGCGGCGCTACCACGAAAATCGAATCTCGAAGTTCGTATATCTCTGTATCTGTCGTTCGAGTACCATAAACCATAAGTGCGATAGAGACGGAGATATACGAACTTCGAGATTCGATTTTCGTGGTTATAGCTCTGGTCTAGAATAAAAATCCGCACCTACAGCACAGTGTTATTCAACGTTTTTTATTGCGCGACCGAATTATTGAAAAATATTCGCGCTGCAGGTGAAACTTATGTTTTTAAATATCAAATCTAACATGAATTAAATATTAAAAATACTGATAGCTGTGACGCCCTTTAAGAGGCTACGCTACCCGCGTCCCACAGGTTGAAAAACACTGCTAGCAGATGCTCCGTACAAAATCGAAGATTCAGTGTAAAGAGGCTCCTAGCTCCCAATGACCTTCGATCTGTAACTGTCGGGTTTTTCGTGTTTTCTTTGGCTTATCGTATTAACAACAACGTGGTTTACCGAAATAGTATCCCACATTTACATCAAAACGCACAGTTTTCGGGATATATGGCACCAAACTTTGGCAATTTCAGGCCAAAAAAGCCGTTTTTTGGACGTAAGAATTGTGAAAATGAGTTAAAAATAAAAATCTCTCGTGGGTTTTTAGAGACGTCGATATGGAACAATTATATGTAGATTTCATATATAAAAGTGCATAAACAACATAGTATTATCGAAAACAGAGCTTTTTTGGACCATGTTTGAATAAATCATAATAAAATAAATATTAATTATTTTCAAAAAAATCTCTTGTGCAAATGTAGATAAAAAATTGAAGAACCGGTAAGTGTTTGTGCCATAATTATATCTAGAGTTTTGACGGAGGAATATCAACTCAAAACTCGTCAAAACTAGCCAAAAAGCGCGTGGAGCCCCTCCATGGAAATTTTAGATTATTCTGGAAATCAATAGTATTTTTATTAAATAACATAAGTTCGACGCTCAAAAATTAACGTTAATGGCACATGACGACAGACGAAATTACTTTGCTCATCGCGCGAATAACAATGAATGGCCTTGGATCGTAGAAGACCCCACGAAATAAATAATAATGTTTCGATATTTTTTCAAGAGTGCCAACTTGCCAAGAGTTCCTGCGCAATAAGTTGACGGATAACGAATCGGCAAATCAAATCGATGCGACGGAACGAAGCCGATGCAGAGAGTATCACCTTGAGCAGAGATCATGTGTAACACTAGCTGCCGCGCGGCTGCGCCTGCCTATTGCAAAGAAATCAGGGAGACCCGCGGATATTATATAGCTAATGACCATCCGAAAGTCCATTCTATACAAATGTGAGAGAATTTCTGAAATTATAAGACTAGCTTCTGCCCGCGACTCCGTCCGCGTGGAACTCGTTTATATCGCAGCTACATACAAACTTTCATCCCCTTAGGGGATGATTACGGGGATAAAAACTATCCTACGTTACTCTAAAAATCGCCAAAAAACGACGTAATTTATGGACAAGCCCAAAGCTGTAATCTCCCTTATATACTAGCAGCCCGGCCCGGCTTCGCACGGATTACTCGTTTTCCCGTAGGAATTAAGCATTTTCCCGTGGCAAAAAGTAGCCTATGTTCATCAGGGATAATGTCGGCTTCTAATGGTAAAATAATTTTTCAACTCTGTCCAGTAGTTTCGGAGCCTATTCAATACAAACACACAAACAAACAATCAAATCTTTCCTCTTTATAATATTAGTGTAGAAGTACATTATAGATAAATGCAACAACACAATCCACCTTAGGGTAGGACACACAAATCTGTTTATTATTATGCGATGTTGCGTTTCTTACTATTATTTAAATAAACGTGTTTTTTTGTATACCTTGTTTTAATGATTTCACTGTTGAATTCCTCAAAGTATCCCAGACGTTTCATCATAAATTGACTGAGGTACCTAATATATAATATTTTATTGACACCTCAAATATTTTTAACCACAAAATAATAGGTAAGCCCAACCTAAGCTAGCGAAATAGTTTGTATAATCATCACCAACTTCCAGTTTATATCTGTCTAGACAATTTAATGCCTCCGTCTCTATAATTATAATAACCTCGTAAAACAGACAAGTCAAACGGTCAGAGTTTAATATGATCGCCGAAATCACCTTGGGGTTTTTGAGTCTGTGTGAAATAAATATTTGCTGGAGACGTTTTGGGCCAGTTACTTTTTTGTTTGAAATTATATCGTCCTTGCCGTCTAGTGGCTGCCTGCTCATGACGATGAAGACCGGAATACTCAATAATCATCGGCTTCACATCTACTCATTCAAATACAAATACAAATATTTATTTGCCAGAATATGGTAACATAAGGGATTAAAGCTAAGTAAGTACGTACATATTCTTCGCAGACGTGTTTAACGTGAGTGTTGATCTCAACAGTCACGTTACACACGTCATTGAACGTGGTCTTTTTTAGGGTTCCCGTACCCAAAGGGTAAAAAACCGGCTAAGAGCGTGTCGGGCCACACTCAGTGTAGGGTTCCGTAGTTTTTGTATTTTTTTTCAAAAACTATTCAACCTATCAAGTTCAAAATAATTTTCCTAGAAAGTTTTTATAAAGTTCTACTTTTGAGATTTTTTTCATATTTTTAAAACTTATGGTTCAAAAGTTAGAGGGGGGACACACATTTTTTTTAACTTCAGAGCGATTATCTCCGAAAATATTAACATTATCAAAAAATGATTTTAGCAAACCCCTATTCATTTTTAAATACCTATCCGACAATATATCACACGTTAGGGTTGAAATGAAAAAAAAACACTCTTCACGTTACGTATAGGGGAGGTACCCTAATAAAAAAAAATGTTCACCTTTATTTTACCACTTTGTCGGCGTGATTGATATACATATTAGTACCACAGCTTTCTAGTGCTAACGGTTACTGAGATTATCCGCGGACGGACGGACAGACAAAGCGAAACTATCAGGGTTCCTAGTCGACTACGGAACCCTAAAAACGGGACCCTATTACTAAGACTTCGCCGTATCTCAAGAACCGCGATAGCTAGACAGTTGAAATTTTCACAGATGATGTATTTCTGTTGCCGCTATAACAAAAACAAAATAAAATAAATATTTAAGGGAGGCTCCTATACAACCAACGTGTTTTTTTTTGCCGTTTTTATAGATAATGGTACGGAACCCTTCGTGCGCGAGTCCGACTCGCACTTGGCCGGTCTTTATAGAACTGTCATTGGAATTGGAATCTTCTTGGATGAATCTTTTTGAATGGACTAAGGAGACTGGGCACTTCTGGACCAAAGGTTGAAAAATAAAACTAGCGGCCACTTCGGAATCTAATTTTAAATGAAAACTATGACTCTTCTGAACTCAGATGTGAATATTTAAGAAAAATTGCGAGTAGTTGGTTGTGCACTGTGCGCTTGCGTTATTTTATCTTCTATTCTCCTGTTATTTAATAAAACATAACTCTGAAACAATCCATGACATGGAAGTTAGGTTTTCAAAAAATGAAAGTACATATCACTACCATTAAATACAGCCTACTTCCAGAAGTGGCCGCCATTTTTTTTTTCTTGGTCCAAGCTCCCTACATTTTTGCCCACTCTCCTTTGACGGATTTACTGTCATTCAGCCAAATGGAAAACTGATAACTCGAAATTATTGGTCGAATCTGAATAATGACAATTTGAAAATCCTCGTCATGGAAAATTGACCAGCCTGAATAATGCTAAAATGTAATTAGTCTAAAAGTAAAATTGACATAGGTACCTACTTGATATAGCTCGAAAGAAGCCCTCTGGTCAGGTGGTGCTACTGCTTTGTTCTACTGATCGGATGACATGAACTTTTTTTTCCTGCTGGTCCGATTAATCGGACTACACGGAATTGTAATTCCAACTCGTCCTATTGATCGGACAGGAGGTAGGTTGAAAAATACGTCTATATGGAATAAAGTACACTCCAAAAATATGACCAATCGAAAATACGTAGGTATATGATTTTTGTTAAAAATAGTCGATATTTATAGAAAATTTTGATACTAAGTCATTTAAATTAGACAACATTTACTTTGCACGTGTTCAAATATGGACCTATGTCAAACTGGACAAAATTCTATTTGGGCTAAGATTCATTTTGAACAAGAAAAAATTGTCATTAAAATGTATAGATAGACACAATTAGGTAAATTTACACCAAAAATTCACTTTTGATGTTACTTGTTACTTTTGGTCCAAATTCAAAATGGTCATTTCGTGTTGACGATTTTCCATTTGTGCCGAAAAACAGTAAATCCTTTGAATTTAATATGATATTAACTTTTTGACGTTTAATGTATTTGTGCATTATAAATAAATGAGTATGAGTTTGTGGCGCCACGGTCGCAACCGAAGCCGCATCCCTTCCTCAGGGATTTTATTGCATTGTCTGTGTGCTTGTCTCCCGGCCGGCCAATCAGGACGCACCGGATACGCCAGAGTGGACGCGCGGTCGCACTGATTGGCCGGGCCCAAAAATATCGCCAATATGGCGAAAATGAAGCTTCCGGGACGCGACACTAGACAGATAGAATTCGCAAGGCACTGTTACGCCGTTAACTTTCGCATCCCTTGTTTTCTCTGTTAACTGTTAAGTTGTGAAGTTGTGAACCATCGAACATTAAACTTATAACGAATATTATACGAATATTTACGCAAGAAGGAGTTTCAATAAACAATAACACGCATCTATCTCATCTTCGGAAACCCGATATTGGTGACCCCGACGTGATTTTTCTTCGCCGCCTCTGCACGCCGCTACGAGAGCCCTACGAAGCGCCGTGTTTACGCGACAACGACGCCCAGCTTCACAACTACTACGGCGTTCTCCGGGTTTCGCCGACGCGGCCCACGCCGGTGCCAAGATTTCGCCCGGCCCCCGCGCCCCGCCGGCGCGCCCCATTGCCCGTCGCCCGAGTCGGCGCCCCGCGCACGCTAGGCGGTGTGCCTCCACGCCCGGTCAGCGCGCCTTTTCCCTGCCGGCACGCGCGCCCGTGTCTGCATCGGCGCGTCCTGTGCGCCGCCCGCCCGCGCTTTTACCTGCGCAAGCACGCGCTCACGCCAGCGCGTCCCCGCGGCCCTTTCGCCGTGCGCGAGCAAGCACGCGCTCACGTCTGCGCGCCACCGCGCCCCTTGCCGGGCGCACTCAAGCACGCCACGTGCCCACGCCGGCGCAACCCCGTGGCCCCTCACCGCGCCCCTGCCGTGCGCAGTCAAGCACGCCACGTGCCCACGCCGGCGCAACCGCGCGGCCCCTCTACGCGGTCCCTCGCCGCGCCCCTGCCGTGCGCACACTCACGCCGGCACACCTCCGCGCCTACTCGTCGCTTTCAAGACCACGTGTTAGTCAACGCGACTGCGAGCCCACGGCGATTACGAGAATTATCCTTTTTTTTTTTTTAAATCTTAAGCTATATTAATTATAATTAAGTAGCAAAATGTCCTTAGAGGAATTAGAATCCCGGCTGAAAGCCGTGCTAGAACAAAACGCTGCTCTCCAAGAGCTTGTTAATAAGGACAACCCCGCTCCTTCAGAGCACAGTAATCAAATTAACAAGGTGGCAGTCCGCCTCCCTCCCTTTTGGTTCGATAAACCGAACGTGTGGTTTGCTCAGGCGGAGGCCCAGTTCACCCTGGCTGGTATAACCTCTGATTCTACGAAATATAATCATGTTGTAGCGCAATTGGACACACGACTGGCTGCGGAGGTTGAAGACATAATTACCAACCCACCAAAGGACGGCGCTTACTTAGCGTTGAGGGCGGAGCTGACGCGCAGGTTGTCACGGTCGGACGGCGAGCGGGTGCGTCAACTCATCCGGAATGAAGAACTTGGCGACCGGCGTCCGTCCCAGTTCTTGAGACATCTGAAGTCACTGGCAGGTGAGACCCCCGATCTGACTATGTTGAAACAATTGTGGCTGACTCGTCTCCCAACCCACGTGCAAGCTATCCTAACCAGCCATGCTGAGTTAGGATTAGAAAAACTCGCTGACTTAGCCGACAGCATAATAGAAGTATCCCCGGCCAACCCGATGCTTCATGCAGCAGCTAAACCATCACAGCCAGAGCCCTCGGACTGGATGCTAAACCTAGCGTCCAAAGTCGACATGCTGTTCCAACACCTATCAGTGTCTGCGGTCAGCCCACATCCAAGCAGGACTCGCTCTAGGTCCAGATCCAGATACCCGAGAGAACGGTCTCACTCACGAAGCACCACACCCACTCTGTGCTGGTACCACAAGCGATACCAAGCCAATGCCCAGCGTTGCACTACTCCTTGCACCTGGACGGATGGTTCACCAAGCCAGTCAAACACCAACAGCAGCCAGTGATTGCGGCCACTGACTGCTACAATATAGGCAGCCGCTTGTTTGTCACAGACAAGTCATCTAAAGTCAGATTTTTGCTTGACACGGGTTCAGATTTGTGCTGTTTTCCAAAGAGACTACTTAAAACAGTTAGACCAGCCACCGATTATAATCTCAGCGCAGCGAACGGCTCACGTATACAAACCTACGGCACGGTCACTATCTCTCTAGACATTGGCCTCAAAAAGAATTTAAAGTGGAATTTTGTCGTAGCCGATGTGGATATGCCAATCATCGGTGTTGATTTCCTGGCGTACTACAATTTACTACCAGATTACCGGGGGAAGCAACTTGTGGATGGCAGCACAGGAATCACCACCCCCGCCTCCATTGCATCTGTGGACCAACCTAGCATTAAAGCAATAAGGGCTGACAATTCACCTTTCTCCAATATACTTTCAGAATTTCCTGAGATATTAAAGCCACCTGGACTCATTCGAATGAAGAAGCACAACACAGTCCACTTCATTAACACCACGCCAGGTCCACCTGTCTACTGCAGACCACGACGCCTCGGTGCTGAGAAGCTGGCTGCCGCCAAGAAAGAATTCACCGACATGGTGCAGTGCGGTACAGCCAGACCATCAATGTCATGGTCATCTCCACTCCACCTGGCTAAAAAGTAGGTATCCACTTGGCGACCCTGTGGCGACTACAGGGCCTTAAATGCCCGCACCATCCCGGACCAATACCCGGTGCGACACATCGGGGATGTCAACCAAGCCATAGCCGGTAACCAGATATTTAGTTCCATAGATCTTGTAAAGGCTTATCAACAGATACCTGTTCACCCTACTGACATAGAAAAGACTGCGATTACGACTACATTTGGCATGTATGAATTCCCATATATGAGCTTCGGGCTCCGGAACGCTGGACAAACATTCCAGCGTTTCATTGACGAAGTCACCAGGGGCCTGGATTTCACATACGCATACATAGATGACATCCTGGTTTTTTCTCGCGACGCCACGCAGCACGCTGAGCACCTGCGCACACTTTTCCAGCGACTACAGGACTATGGTGTGGTCATCAATGCCGAAAAGTGTAACCTCGGGGTAAAACAACTAGTTTTCCTGGGTTACCTCATCAGCCCGGACGGAACCCAGCCTCCTCCAGAGCGCATACAAGCGCTACGCGAATACTCATTACCGAAAACCGTACAAGGAGTGAGGAGATTCCTCGGTATGATTAATTACTACCGACGTTTCTTACCCAGGGCAGCCGAGCAACAAGCACCTTTAATCGACGCACTGGCCGGCACTAAAATGAGAGGCAACAAACCGTTTCCTTGGACGCCAGAACTCGAACAACAATTTGAAGCATGCAAGGCGAGCCTCACTGAAGCCACAATCCTCGCGCACCCAATCGGTTCGGCCACGCTCGGGCTCTTCACCGACGCGTCGAGCAGCCAGGTCGGCGCGTGCCTGCAGCAACGAATTGACAACGACTGGCAGCCCATCGCGTTCTTCAGCAGGAAACTAACACCAGCACAGAGCGAGTTGCCCGCCTACTATCGCGAGCTGCTCGCAGTTTACGAGAGCGTGCAGCATTTCCGACACATCCTGGAGGCCCAACATGCCACGATTTACACGGACCACAAACCGCTAATATACGCATTCAAACAGCGCCGTGAAAAATTGCCGCCGCAACAGCTTAACCAACTGTCATTTATAAGCCAATTCACGACCGACATCGTACACATCGCCGGCAAAGAAAACGTGGTGGCTGACGCGATGTCAAGGATAGAGGCGATATCACTCGAAGAGGACTACGCCGCACTCGCTGCCTCACAGGACACTGATGACGAGCTAGCCATCCTCCTCCAATCAAACAATTCGTCACTCGAGTTAGAGCAGATCAGCGTACCGGGGACTAACATCACTCTCACCTGTGACACCTCTACCGGTAAGCCTCGGCCTTTCATACCGCTTCAATACCGCCGCGCTATTTTTAACAAGCTGCATGGGCTGAGCCACCCCGGCGCGCGCGTGACAGCGAGATTGGTCAGCGACCGCTATGTGTGGCCAGGCGTAAGAAAAGACTGCCACCAGTGGTCGCGACACTGCATTCCTTGTCAGCGAAGCAAAGTGACAAGGCATGCTTCCACGCCACTCGGACATTTCTCTTCCTCTGCGAGACTGCGCCACGTCCACCTGGACATCATTGGCCCATTGCCACCATGCAATGGTTTCCATTACTGCCTCACCGCTATAGATCGCGCTACGCGTTGGCCTGAGGTATGGCCAATGACCACCATCACAGCGGAAGAAGTCGCAGAAACATTCACCAGCGGATGGATAGCCCGGTTTGGTGTCCCAACCATTGTTACCACTGATCAGGGTAGACAATTTGAGTCTTCACTGTTCCAACGGCTCATGCAAATGCACGCTACCACCAGAATCAGGACTACAAGCTACCATCCACAGAGCAACGGTATCCTGGAACGCGTACACCGTCAGCTCAAGGCCGCGTTGATGTGTCATAATGACACCTGGATCAGAGCGCTCCCCATGGTGCTACTTGGCATGCGCGCCGCCTTAAAAGAAGACCTGGAATCGTCACCGGCCGAACTACTGTACGGCGAGCCCCTACGCCTCCCTGGAGAGCTGCTCTCTCCTCCCGTAACATCGGAGCGGCCCACCGACCTAGCCGACTACGTCAACCAACTTCGTACGAAGATGGCACAATTTCGGCCAACTCCAGCTTCTCATCATCAACGCGACCGCATTTTCACCTTTAAAGACCTTCCCTCAGCGACCCACGCGTTCCTGCGGGAAGATGCGTTGCGTCACTCGCTACAGCCGCCTTACACAGGACCCCACCGCATCATCGAGCTCAAGGAGAAAACTATCAAACTTCTCAATAAAGGAAAAGAAGTCGAGGTTAGTGTTGACCGGGTGAAGCCCGCCTACGTCGTGGACGAGACGGCCCTTCCGAGCACACACTTCCAGGCCGACACCCCCGGGCCAAACGTGCCGCCCGCCCTGCCCTCAGTGTCACCGCGCCGTAGCGCCTTACGCAAACCGACACCACCGCAGCCAGTCGCGCCTGTACCTACACGCTCACCTCCATCAGCTGACTCACCTCAGTCAGCTGATCCACCTCAGTCAGTCGGTCCACCTGAGTACTCCACACGTTCTGGCCGAAGGGTTCGTTTCAAACTACCCTATGACCCCTCCTAGTTCATTATTCTTGGTTTAAAAATAGCTGTAATTCTAAACGCTCAATGTTTTCTATTTCAAGAATATATATATATACATATATATATATATATATATATATATATTATTATTTTTTTTCGTTTTTCCTACATTTAACATCAATATGTATTTATCTTGCATACCTAAATATTACATACTCTAATCAACATTATTGATGTAATACTTTATTTGAAGTAATCTTTTATATGGTCTATTATCATTACTTACACATTAACATGAATATGTTACTCTTAACTCCAATAGCGAACAATTGGAATATCAGGTTAGTTTTAAACTAAAATGTTAGGTACCTAACATTTAATTGTAGGATAACTTGTGCAATATCCTTGCTTAATTGTATTACTTGTACCTAAGTAGTAAATTTTTGTATTTATAGTAAGGTTGCAATGATTTTGATCTCAATACAACTAGGGTAGGTGCACCTATGTACGCCATTAGCCATTTAATTTAAAGTAAATTAAAAGTGTTATGTTTTTCTTTTTGTGTGCTATCCGTGATAGCTATTAACTAATTATTTTAATTAATTCTCTCCCAGGGGGGGTGATGTGGCGCCACGGTCGCAACCGAAGCCGCATCCCTTCCTCAGGGATTTTATTGCATTGTCTGTGTGCTTGTCTCCCGGCCGGCCAATCAGGACGCACCGGATACGCCAGAGTGGACGCGCGGTCGCACTGATTGGCCGGGCCCAAAAATATCGCCAATATGGCGAAAATGAAGCTTCCGGGACGCGACACTAGACAGATAGAATTCGCAAGGCACTGTTACGCCGTTAACTTTCGCATCCCTTGTTTTCTCTGTTAACTGTTAAGTTGTGAAGTTGTGAACCATCGAACATTAAACTTATAACGAATATTATACGAATATTTACGCAAGAAGGAGTTTCAATAAACAATAACACGCATCTATCTCATCTTCGGAAACCCGATAAGTTGATACAATTCGGCCAAATCAAATATTCTCAAGTATATGCAGATTTGTCGACCAGAGAAGAGTTGCTGTGCGTCGAGTTGGTATAGTGATTTCTCATTAAATCAGCTTTCAATACCTAATCTAGTTTTATTTACATATTATGTAGTGTTTACATATAGAGTAGCACTCCAAAGTGCTGGGCTGTGCATATACTGGTTTCTCTAGCGAACATGTTTCAAGATAAAAATTCGTACCAATTCGGAAATGTACCTAGGTATAGGTATCCCGTACCAAAGTCATAACTAACAAATTTCCACGAAATGTTCCATTGCGACATTACTTTGTGTAACAAATCAGGAAAAGTCAACAACTAACAAGAATCATTTTATTTTACCTATTACGCAAATAAGCTGGAGGAACTCGTTAGCACTAACACAAAAAATATCCGCAAATGATTTAACAATTTATTTACTACGTCGTCGGAGAAAGAAGATTAACCAATCTCCGATTTGCCGACGATATCGTCCTGTTCTCTTCAACACCTTCCGAGCTACAACTAACGCTTCAAGCAACGCAAGCCTCGAGGCTAGACTAACTAATGGACATGTCGAAGACCAAGATTATGACCAATAGCACTGCACGTAGGATTGAGATTAACGGAGAATCTATAGCATATAGGTATGTCCTACTTTTTTTTTTTTTTTTGTATTTTGTATATATCGATTAAATCAGATAAACAATCATATAGTCAAAAATCATATAACTGAAAGTCAGACCTTATTGTTTCTTAATCTAGTCAGAACAGCGTTTCAAAGCACGCGATAATTTCCAATTCACCCCCTTAAAGGATTGGCCAGAGGCTGCTCGGGATCGGGATGCTTGGAAACGGAGGGGGGAGGCCTTTGCCCAGTAGTGGGACACCATAGGCTCCTAATAATAATACAAAAAAAATTACTACGTGTCTATCGATTTTTCTAATGAAAAGACGATGCGTCGTACACAGCTCAACAATACTAACCAAAATCTCGGTCTCTGCCAATCATTAACGGAGACGCGATATCGAGTTCCATGACTATTCCAAACTAGATATACCTACCCCAAACAAATTGTAATGTTAAAGGGGGTTTCCCCTTATTCACAAAACTTGAAATAAGTACCTCTAAAATGTGTTTTGTCCCTTTCATACAAACACAAATGTAAAAGTGATAGATAAAGACAAACAAATTTTAGCGGCATTTTAGCTAAAATAGGTTTATTGAACGCTGATGAATACGGCCATAAAAATAAGTCTACAATTTATAAACTTAGCCTTATTTCTATTGGGGGAACGCACCTTCCTGCTGAGGGGTGACCGGGCGGGTGTGTGGGGCTACCGGCCAGCACGGCTAGCACAAGGCGGCGCGTGAGCACTCTCGATTTTTCCTGCACTCTCTCTTATTAGACACCTTAGAAAGAGACGTGTCTTGTGATAGCCGTGCTGAAGGCACAGACTAAAACAGACCCCAACAACTTACTTGTCCGCAACCCTGTCGCTTCCAGGGATGGGCAAAGGTTTGCCTGACGTAGAATTACTTAGACCCTCGCATCCATACTTCCATATCCATAGTACTAATATTATAATTGCGAAAGTGTGTCGGTCTGTCTGTCTTTCTGTCTCCCTGTTTCTGTTACCTCTTCACGCTTAAACCAATAAACCGATTTAGATGCAATTTGGTAAGCTTATAGATATAGTTTTGTTGGCGGCGGAGGCGACGCGCGCGAAGGCGGGCCGCTTCTGCAGCTCGGTGAGTCCTGGGGAAGCACAGGCTAGCTTTTATCCCGGAAATCATCCCCTAAGGGGGTGAACTGGGGGTGAAATTTGTATGGAGCTACGATATAAACGAGAAGCTAGTAATTTATATAGCCTAGCTTAACCGGAGTAAGACCGCCTTAACATATCTCCTTGGCAAATCGGCATAGGCAGGTACTGGTATGTAATATGCAATGCAAGTGACCTTTTCGCATATGAAAAATAACTTAGCATTTTTTCGTCCTCATATTGTCGTTGCAAAGTTTGCGGAACTTAAATTTTATGCAATGTATGGGTACCTAATTCAGTCATGTGATATGTCAAATACCTACAGAAAAGCTTTTCAATTGTCAGCTGGCTTACGAAACTACACGGGCCACCGCCGAACTACCTACTAAGCAATGTCGCGGGAAAAACGAGTGTTGAAATGTATCCGTACCTACAATCGAAAATGGATCTTATGGCAGTAGGCATTTATGTCATATAGCATAGCATCATTCATTCTCCTAGCGTTGTTCCCGGTTATGCCCCTAAAGGAGCTCGGGGTCCGCTTTGACACCTAATCCCAAGATTTGGCATAGGCGCTAGTTTTTTACGAAAGCGACTGCCATCTGACCTTCCAACCCAGAGGGAAAACTAGACCTTATTGGGATTAGATCGGTTTCCTCACGATGTTTTCCTTCACCGAAAAGCTAACGGTAAATATTCCGTACATAAGTTCCGAAAAACTCATTGGTACGAGCCGGGATTCGAACCGACGACGGCCGCTTGACAGCCGCATGCCTGAACCACTAGGCTACCGTAGCTTATAGCATATAGCATAGCATTGCGTTGAAAGAACGTTAATAACTAACTTTAAGGCGCGTTATCGTTTGAACGGTGACAACACAAATGATGTGGGCACATAACTCAATGACATGTTTAATTAGACGAACTTAAAAAAACAGTCGTATCACACACACAGGCTGATGACGCCACCTTTATGAACCCAAATACCTGTGTTGTAAAAAGCGGCCATGAATTACTAATTTCTTAAAATAAAGAATATCCCGTCGCGACCTTTCAAATGTTAATATAATAAAGCTTTTTTCTTTTGCTTGGCAAATTACTAGTTTTAACTTTTAGGGTCTCTTAGTAGGTACTGTAACCGGAGACAACTGGCCTTTAAGCTTGAACTTTGACCCTGGTTTACCTGAGAAGGTCATGAGGATTACGTAAATTATTAATGTAATATTTCATTTTGTCACCATAATATTACCCACGCTATTGATGTAATTGGGTAGGTATGGGCATACCTGTATCTGTCAACAAATGCGCATAATTTTATGTACAATAAAACTGTTTCAATTAATAATGTAATCTATTGATATGTGCGACGTGCGGTGTCCAGCCATCAAGTGGATCCACGGAAGCGTCGGTCGTTTATGTACAATTATATTTTACCGGTGTGAGAATACAGCCTTTCTTTATTTATTTAGTTGCACTTGCACTCACATGCTGTAGGTACCATATCTGAAATAAATAAACAAATTAAATAAATGAATTTTATTCTGCATGTAGGCCGAAATGGCACTTTTACAAGTCAAAATTCTACCAGCGTTTCTGAAAAGAACAGTCAGTAATTTTTTGCCAAAAAAAGCTTATTACAATATTAGTTCTTAACCTACTTAAAATAAGTCTTACTGAATATGAATACAAAGAAAAACCTTCATCATAATGCGTTGTTCTACAAGAACACATGTCCGAATAAGCTATATGAATAATTAAGCTATTTTGGGCTGTGTCTTTCTGTCAGTGAGATAGTCTTCAACCCTGTAATAAGCCTTTGACATCAACGTTTTTTGCTTCGGGTAGCTAAGCATGATAGGATTCGAGTGGTTAAGCATTTAATTTTCAGCTGTTAACTTTAGGTCATGCTCTGTGAGTAATATTATAAACATTTTATCTACTTAGCTCCCTAACGCTTCAGAAAAATGCATTTAAGACCTTAGGAACATTTCGAACGACACGGCTTTAGGAGAAATGATTTTTTTGTTGCGACGGGTTCCCATTTCTTCGGCTGGACTTTATGTTCCTTTCTCCTCTCTTCCATGGTAGGTACTTAAGTTGGCACAATAGTTATAGCTTGCTTCAATCGTGTCAGTAACAAGAAGCTAAATATTTATAGGTTTCAGCCCTATCCCTGAGGTCCGGCTGCCTCGTGGGAAGCCAGCCCTGCCAAGCTGGTCTACGGACGGAGATTCATTTCATGCAAGGCAATATTGTAATTTTAAGACATTAAAGTACCTATAAAAATAATTAAGTAGCCAAATAACTAATCAAATAAAAATACATCGAAGAACCTGTCGATGGTATCATCCGATTATTAACAGGTGTAAAAAAACCAGATTCCTTTTCTTTCAAACTGCTAAAGATTACGTAGGTCAAAAAACAAGCGATGGATTTAAATATGAGTCCAACGTTTAATTGCTGTATTTTTATTTGCTTACGAATGTTAAGTAGGTATAGGTATTCAATTATGACATTCCGTCTCATCTCGATCTTTAACCGTGATATTATCAAAGTTCAAAGTTACGCGAGTTGATATTTGAGGAGCGCCGTATTTAGTTTTTAGGGTTCCGTACCCAAAGGGTAAAAACGGGCCCTATTACTAAAACTCCGCTATCCGTCCGTCTGTCTGTCTGTCATCTCATGAACCGTGATAGTTAGACAGTTGAAATTTTCACAGATGATTGTATTTCTGTTGCCACTATAACAACAAATACATACTGAAAAACATAATAAAAAATATATATTAGGGGACAATCTTACACAAATCGACCTAGTCCCAAACTAAGCAAAGCTTGTACTAAGGGTACTAGACGACGATAAACATACTTATATAGATAAATAAATACTTAAACACATAGAACACATCCATGAATCAGGAACAAATATTCGTGCTCATCACACAAATAAATGCCCTTACCGGGATTCGAACCCGGGACCTCTTGCTTCGTACTACCAACTAGGCTAAAGCGGTCGTCAAAAATAAAATCTACATTTAAGAGGGCTCCCATACAACAAACGTGTTTTTTTGTCGTTTTTATAGAGAATGGTACGGAGCCCTTCGTGCGCGAGTCCGACTCGCACTTGGCGGGTTTTGTTTTTTATAACATGATTGGCATGTCAGCATTTAGCCATTTGAATTACTTAGCGTTGATGGATGTTTTCAGCCTTACGACGATGCTTAGTTTTACTTACTGCAATTCATACCTACTTATATTATAAATTAAAGACTATAGGTAATAACTCTGTCTATCTGTTTGATACGTTATCGTTGTAAACCGCTCAACCTGATTTAAACGGAGATGGTTTGATTCTCAAAAACTCTAAATCAGGCTCTGCTTAAAACATTTTTATTCAGTAAATCATCCTCCTTGAAGTAGGTATGCATAAAATACAAAAGTATACATGCATCCAATTAGATAGGGGTGGGAAAGTAGTAGGTATGCGAGAAATACGAACGAACAGACGTATGCAGTTGCGAAAAATAATCCGTCTCCTATTTCCACACTAAAGGTACTGGTACACATGCTGTTTAGTAGCATGCTTGTTTGAGCATGCTCAATTATTATATATGCAAATAGCATGCTACTTACTAGCAACTTTACATGTACACAAGCTATTTGCTCGAAACTAGCATGCTTTCGTGCTACTAAAGAGCACGTGTAACAGTACCTTAAGATTAGATAGTGCAGCATTGGATAATCTTTAGTTATCTATATTCTGACTGTATTGTCAGTGCAATTATTGGCACACATATATAACATTTTCTGTTGTCGGTATGGCAACACCAAAGATAGATTCAGGGAAGGGCTAGCTAGATTGGTAAAAAGTATTGGATTCGATGTCATGAATGGCAGCAGGTAAACTTCTGGACCCACGAAGAATGCAGAGTTTAACTGCGTTAAACTGTAACGGCGTAGAGTATAACTGGTAGGTATGAATGGGATCCGATATTGTTAATATCAGTTATTTACCGCCCGTGGATGATAGGGAGTTTTTATAGTGATCATACAATCATTTATTTATAGGTTACTTAATCAAAGTATGGTATTCAAAGGTGTATGTGAAGTCCCCATCCCGCAACTACTGCCCATTTCCTCTCATCCATGAGTGGACGCCTTTTTTTTCACGCAGAGATAATGCGTATACGCATGCCCCCGGGCTAAGATGGCCCATTGTGGGGGGTATGTGGGACTCGCCCTGTAGGGGCCGCGGCCGTGTAGGGGAGCAACATGGGATGAGTGATGACGCCCAGCAGCGGGACTCATATAAGCTGATGATGGTCATGAAGTATGGAATTGTATAAATTAGCAAACTCACTTGCACTTTCGATATACGTCTGAGGCTCTAGTATAAGTTTTACTGAAACAAAACTTTACGATCGCATTTGCGTTTTACCCTCAATTTGTATGGGATTTGACAGCTAAACGCAAACGCGGTCGTAACGTTTTGTTTCGGTAAAACTTATACTAGAGCCTCTGTATAATAAAAGTGTAAGTGAAATATAAAGTTAACGGTCAAATAACTAAGCATGTCGTAGCAATTCTTTTCAAGTGCGATTTTACATTTTTTTACATTGCACTTTCTTTATTTTATATTTTATATCGGTAGATTATTCTTCATTCCTTGAGGATATCCAATTCTTTCAGAATTGAACAGATAAACTGATACGTAGAAATAACTTGATTTTGTACAATATTTATAATTAAGTAAGTTTTTTGTGGAATATCCTAATATTCTACTCTCCAAAAATGGATTGTACTGAGAGGAAAACTTGTACTGAAATGTCACTGAGTTAGTTACGAAAAACCCTAACCGTTTTTGTCAATCAGAAAATATATACATAATCGTATTGTTTAAATGAAATGAAATGAAATGAAATGAAATGAAATGAAATTTATTTGCTTGAGACATGGTTAACAATAAGGTGGAACAATTTTGTTAGGATCAGCACATCTCGCCAACATTTGGACATGCAAACTTTACAAACTTATAGGTAACTATAATAATATTAAGTATTTAATTACGAGTACATTACATTATTTTTTAAATACATTAAAAAATTCTTGTGTTGTGTAAAAACATTTGTCAATTAGCCATTTGTGTAATGCAGATGTTTTAGGGCAAGCCGTCTTATGTCAATTGGTAAATTATTATACAATTTGATTGCCATGGCATAACTGTTTTTGCTGCAAAGCTTGGTTTTATAAGTTACTGGCAATACAAGTTTTTCAGTATCTCTAACATTAAATTTACAAACACTGCTCAATTTAATAAATAGGTCAGGATGTAATCTAGTAAATTTGCAAGCCTCAAAAATATAGAGCGAAGGTAGGGTCAGTATTCCAAGATCTTTGAATAGAGGTCTGCATGAGGTTCGTGGTGGTAATCCGCAGATAGCTCGGACGCATTTTTTTTGACTGACAAACACTCTATTTATGTCACATGAGTTACCCCAAAGTATCAGACCATACCTTAAGACTGAGGCTACATAACCGTGATAGGCAGTTAGAGCTGTACTTTTATTTACCAATGTAGCCAGTCTTCTGAGAACATAGACAAAACGATTAATTTTGGTACATATTCTGTCAATTTGTGGTTTCCAACTACAGTTTTTGTCTAACAATATACCTAAGAATAAGATATTGTCTGTTTCTGCTATTTGTTCGTCGTTATATTTTAAATGAATGTCAATACTACCGTTACGATTATAGAATTGTACATATTTTGTTTTTTCTAGATTAGGCTGTAAATTGTTCATTTTCATCCACATTATCATGTCATTAAGTGTGTTATTTATGTTCTTATTATATAATTCAATATTATTTACATCGCAGGGAATAATTAAAGATACAAAGGCAACCAATTTCAATTCAAACTTAAAAGTAAGTCAACAACGGCAGTAAAGTTCAAACTAGCCCATTTTCAAAGTTCAGTAAGTCACCAATGTAGGTACAGTCAGAGTAGAAGTTTGTATGCATGAGGGGTCACTTTTCGCTTTAGCTGAATGTACCTACGTCAAGTGTAACTATCAAAAGAAAACTTGCGGTTCGTAATTACTTATTATGAGACTGTCAAGCCCGTCCACAGGAAATGCTGGCATAATTACTTAATATGTCAAGGGCTGGCGAATTACCTGTGCAAAAAAAAAAAAAATATGCGCTAAATATCTGTAAGTAGGTTATAATATTTTTGATACAATTATTTGTAATGGGGGCAATGACATTATAAAGAATTAACTTTTTAAGTCAGTTACATCAAATATTATACCGATCGGTAATGTTCATCATCATTTATTTAAGAGCTTGGCTCTTGTCGGTGGAGTAATTTCCATTCTGTTCTATTCTCTGCTTCTTCCTTCAACTCTCTATAAGATTCAACTTCAATGTTTTCCTTTAGCTGCTCCATGTAAGCTCTTCGTGGTCTTCCTCTTTTTCTTCTTCCTTCTATCTTTCCCTCTATTATAATTTTAATGAAGTCATCGTGACGAAGAAGATGTTCTATCATTTTTCCTCTTCTGTTTTCAATTACTTTTAATAAACTTCTTTTTTCACTGACTATACGCAAAACCTCTTCATTAGTCTTATTCTCCGTCCAACTGATCTTTTCTAATCTCCGCCAACACCACATCTCAAAGGCTTGCAACCTTTCCCTGTCCCGTTGAGTCATGGCCCACGTTTCGCAGCCGTAGAGAGCAATGCTTAAAAAATATTAATAGGTAAATCATAATTGACAGTGACAATGCTCAAACGACGAACCTCATTCAGGAAACACCACCCTTGACCCAATACCCTTTTGTCGTATTTCATATTAAGTGACAAATTATTAGGTAAATAGTTGTGAATAAAACCTTCAAATTGCTGTTAAACACATACGCACACATAGGCGTGTCGAGTAGGCACGCTTCTATCATGATCGCACAGAGATTCGCCCAAATGTCGTCTGTGGACTAGCGCGATATTGAGCCTTGTTAAGACGCCTTCAAAGTTTAATTTCATATGTGTTCGCATCCCTAAATGTGATCTTAGTCCAGTGATGCAGGCACAGCTGATCATCGATGACCGAATCCGGGTAGCCGGTATCGAATGTTTGCGCCGTTTTGACATTAAGTGCGTTAGATTGCCGGGAGAAATGTATAAAAGATTTAGTCACGAGCGTTTAGGCATCAGTCGCTCATCAGTTTCTCATCGAACAGAAGTAATCTAAACACGAATAAAAATGAAACTGGTGGGTTATCAATACTATTCATATATTTGTATATTTGTATACCTATGATAATATTATAGCTTTAGTGAAGTGTATTTTAAATAAACTGCCACCGGCACCTAGATTCTCGCAGTTGTAAAACGCCACTTGGGAATATACTTTGATGTGTTGTGGATTATATTGCCATGTCAATTTGCCATTGAATTTGCATTAAACAAGTTATAAGGACAGCTGAAAAAAGATTTAACTTGTTAGCTCGGTACATGAGCTAACAAGTTAAATCTTTTTTCAGCTGTCCTACGGCGGCGACTATAAATTTAAAGTGGTGGATTACAGGTGATCTTTCTGTAATGTCATGTCACGAGGGAGACACCTCGTCTAAATAATCAAAAACACTTTCGATAAATGCAAGTTGATTATTCTTATTGTATTGTTTTATGTGCAGATTATCCTGGTTGTAGCCGCCCTCGTGGCAGTCGCCATCGCCGCACCCCCCGCGGATCCGAAGGAAGTTAAAATTCTTCGTTCCGAATTCGAACAGCAGCCCGAGGGAGGATACAGCTATGCGTAAGTACAATTTAGCACAGAGCGCGATGCCACAAAAAAAAGTACAATTTACCGCAAGCTGTCGCTGACACAATTAATTTCGCTATCTCAAACGATTTTGGAACAACTAGGTACCTACACAACTGAATCCATCGAACATTCTAATAGAGTCTGGCTAGCGAGTCGTGTCCACAGCATTTTTACCAAATTCTTTATATGGCAACAATTTTACCTATGAAATAAACTGTCAGTCATAAGTATACCTATTAATCCGCCATACATTCGTGTTACCAGCATGCGTATTTTTATAATTTACCGCCATTTTCCAGGGACACGACTCGCTAGCCAGACTCTATCTCTTTGATTCTTTCAAGATTAGAATTAATCAATAGCTCGTTTGTGTAAACCAACATTTGAAAGTAACTTCAAAGTTTATTTTTCGAAAACATTAATTAATGTTCTTCCAACGTTGGCAGAATCATCGACAATATCGATTGAGCCATAAAACCAAAGATTGATTGATTGAATGTTCTTCCAAATTTCAGGTTCGAGACGGATGACGGCACCAACAAACAAGAGCAGGGCGAACTTAAGACCGTGAATGACGAGGAGAACAAGCCTCAGAGCGTGGTCGTCATGCGCGGATCCTACTCCTACGTGGACTCCGAAGGCAATCCCCACAGCGTCACCTACTTCGCCGATGAGACCGGCTTCCACGCAGAGGGCGCGGACATCCCCAAGCCCCAGTAAGCCTCCGTCGCCTAGTTTAGCCATAACATCGTCGGGACGAGGCGCGGCATCCGTCTCGCATTTCCCAATTACTCTTTGTTATTCGATGCTCACTGCCATATTTTTTTACGTTTATACATTTTTTTGTTGACATGTACTGTGAATAAACTTGATTGAAGAGAACAAAAGTAATTTTAATTTAAACTGGTTATTGCTGGTTTAATGATGGCTTGTCATGTTTTGCTTGTTCGACATATATTTTGGCGAGATAAATTTTAGGTTTTAATGGAAAAAACTACATTCAATTAGGCACCTCGATTGAAGACAGACGGTTGATTTGGGGTTATATTTTAGGGTTCCTTTGTCAACAAGGAAAAGAAACCCATATAGTTTCGCCATGTTTGTCTGTCCGTCCGTCCGTCTGCGGCTTAGCCCAGTAACCCTTACTACTTAGATAGCTGTAATTCGGCATGGGTATATAAATCAATCACGGCGACAAAATGGTAGAACCAAATTTAACGGTGCCTCCCCTACACCTAAAAGTATGGATGTATTTTTTCTCTCGATAAACCTGTACCCAGTGCTCGGTGTCGCTGGATAGCTTGTTCAAAAATAAGAGGGTCTATAAAATCCATTTTTCAATACGGGTGTAGAGTTGTAGACTCAAAATTTATTATTACTCCAAAAGAAAAAAGGCAAATAAATAAGCGTACTTAATGACGAAAATCCCATTCAAGTATCTCAATAAATTACGAAGCTGCAACCGTTTTAATGTTGCTTGTTAGAGAGAGAATTCGCTGGCAGATTGTGACGTCATTATCTGCGAGCGTCTTAGTAAATGACAATCGTTTCATATGAAGGTGCGTTTTGTGGAAAAGGGACAGAAAGACACTCGTGTCCAAAGTTTTAAGAGGTATCTCTTAACCCTCTGTATCATGGTGTTGCCTACAGGCAACATACTCTTATACCCTTTGTCAATTTAAAAGAAAAAATTTAAAAGCGTTATGATGCATTGTGTAGCTTATCGCCTACATACCGATGTATAGACAAGACGTTTAAACAAAAGTCAACTAGATGGCGTTACATGCTCAAACTCAACATTTGTTAAGTGTTTCGGCGAATTTTCAAAAACACATATTCGTGGTTTTTAAAAATCTGAAAAAATATTATTTGATGATTTTAGTGTCTCATAGTATTCAAAACGTTGAGGTAAAAGGATATAGTAAGTAACATACATTGTTATCTGCAAGTAATTTCTGGTTTTTGTCAAGGTCGATGACACTTAGTGTTTGTATCCTCCAAGCTACATTGACGTAAAAGGGTACAGAACAATTTTTTTTTATATAAATATCAAACAGGTACCTATCGATATTAGTTAGTTAAAAATTAACTATATGTATACATAGTATAAGTAACCTGATTGTTGCTACACCCTTCCAGGGTCCATGTATCTTAGTTTTAAGTACTTGGTTGCAAATAAACCTTATCTGTCTATCTAATTCTAGGATGTCTAGTAAACGATGTTTGCGAGATATCAACATCAGCGCGGCCATTTTCAATGATGATGAGAGTGAGTACCTATGAATTAGATTTTGACTGACTTTTCATCCTGATACTGAAAGGGTTGGCTGAAGAGTTGACTGAGGATTTTGGGCATTTTCATTATACTTATTACTCACAGTTGCCTACGAACAACACTCCCTTTTTCTTATTTTTCTCATAAAATAATGAAAATGAATAAAAAATAAGAAATTAAGTTTTTTATCTTCATAAGTTCTATCAAAATTTATTTGAAATATTTAAATTGATGTTATTGAGGTAGAGGGTTTAAACTTTGGACACTTAGTACTTTGTGATTATTTAACCTTTTATCCTCCTCTTTTATTTCCCTCTCATCCATGAGAGGAGGCCTGTGCCCAGCAGTGGGACGTTATATAGGTTTATTTTATTATTATTGGTCTGATTTTTTCTCTATTTGACTTCATTTCGAATTCTTATTCGAGAAAATACAGCATTATTGAGTATTTTATTTAGTGTATATTGTGTGTAAGTATAGTGATATTGGCCTATAAAGCCCTAATTTTTATTAGAGTCATATCCGGCCCTCTGCGGCTAAATGGTAACTACAGGGTACCTTTTAAAAAAATTGCACTCCGGGAGTGCCGGCAGAAGTGAAAACTCAATAACATTGTAACAGTTTTTCGATCAGGTCACGTGATATCTTACGGTCTCACCCTAAAAATGAATTTGACGCAAATTTATAAACAATTATCAATTGTTTAGGCGGACGGGCCGCGGGCGCGTTAGGTGCGACGGGCCGGCTCGCCCGTCGGCGGCGGCTAACAAAATACCAATTTGTTTTTGCCATTGCCAAATATTTTTCAAAACCTTTATCTCTTTAGGAATAACGTCCAAATTCGAACTATTCGAATTTGCAAGAACAGCAGACGGCGGCGGCGAACAAAATATCAATTTGTTTTTCCCGTTGGTAAATATTATTCAAAGCTTTATCTCTTTAGGAATAACGTCCAAATTCGAACTATTCGAATTTTTTCAATAGCAAAACGGTGAAGGACGCTTGAAATTACAAATTTATTTGCAGAATATGCTATCGCAAAAAGTGTTTAACGGCTTTATATGAAGTCGAATCGGCTAGCAGCAATATATAAAAGTTTGTGACCTCCTTCACATCTGACGTCACAAAAATCTGTCGCGTATTTAACAATTTTTCCCCATCCCAAAAAGTGCTCAGCGCCGCTAAAGAAGTTTTCACTTCAAAAAAACATGGCAGTAGTACAGACAATGAATTGAATAGGAAAACTATCACAGACAAGTAGACATAACGTCGGCTAAGGAGTAGGTTATAGTTGACCAACTTAAAAATATACTTGAAAAGACCAACTTTCATACAAATTCGGGTGACGCTAACGCAACGTTCAGTTGGCGCGCGCGTGTCGATGTAGCAAAGACAAACTGGTAACTACGGAACCCTACACTGCGCGTGGTCCGAAACGCGCTCGGCCGGTTTTAGTTGATGTTACTCGTACAATTAGTAATAACATGGTTATTATGTATTTCGATGTTATCTCGCTGCAGAAATATTAAATGTGAGTCTCGTGAGAATCTAGACGCGGACTTCATTATATTTTCGCCTGGAGTGGGCAGGCTCTTGTTATTTATGATTTCCTAGTTACTGAAACAGTAAACAGACGTTGAGATTTTGAAATTAAACACAAATGTGTCTTTAACCCTTTAACTGTCATCTTCTGATATATCAGACAAAGTAACAGTGTAAATTACACTTTCTTTTATATAATGACAGTTAAAATCGCAAGTAAGTACCTTATTTGACCTACGGCGTATAAAAGGTTAATTATTCAATTATGAGCCTATAAATGAATTTCAACAAATTCATCATTATTCTTATTATCTTATGCACTAATGACATGTGATATTATTAATATTGCGAGTTAATGAATATGAATATGAATATGAATATATCCTCCTAGCGCTTTTCCCGGTTGTCCCCTAAAGGAGCCCGGGGTTTTATTTTAGTTAAGCCCGAGGTACTGGGTTCGAAACCTAAATAAATTCCCTTAGCATTTGTACGGAAGTGAAACATGGACCTTGCCTCAGAAAGATGCGGAGATATTAGAAGCGTTCGAGATGTGGTGTTGGAGGCGAATGGAGAAAATTAGCTGGAGAGAGGGTAACCAATGGAGAAGTGCTGAATAGAGTGGGGCAAACCAGGCAGGTAATGAGAAACTTAGAAAATAGAAGAGGGCAGATGATAAGGAACCTCATACGACATGACAAGTCATACATAGTCTATAGTCAATATAATTGAAGGAAAGATAGACGGGAAGCGAGGACAGGAAGACCTGGAATAAACTACATAGAGCAGCTCAAAAAAAGAGTTGATGTTAGGTCGTATCGAGATGTCAAAGAGGTTGCCTGGGATTGAACTAGATGGAGGACCTACTTTGAGCTACACCGACAAGAGCATAGCTCTTAAGGGGCTCCCGTCAAAAATCAACGAAATTTAGTAGTTTTCATTTCGACACTTGTCCTCGGTTTATTGAAGCTAGCTTTCCAGGTGCAGATATGGGAAAGTTTGATTCCTGTTTAACATTTTGATATTGAATAACTTGAAAAATGTTAATACAGAATGAATTATGCATTTTTAAAGAGAGGTCTAAAAAAATACAAAACCCGACACTTCATCCTCATTAAAACTTTTATACACCCGAAACTCATACCTACTCATACATACTGAACTTACCTATAAATTTGATATGCGTTTTTATAATCTTACTAGTTAAAACAAATGTTATGGCCAGAAAAACAGTTTTTTGGCCTAAAATTGTTCAACTTTGATGCCAAATATCTCGAAAACAATGAACTTTGAAGTAAATTTGGGATACTATATTGCTTAAAGCCGTTGTTGTTAATATAATAAGCTACAAAAAACTTTAGAAAACGAAGGGATTCAGATCGAAGGTCATTGGCGTATGGGAGCCCCTTAAATAAACAGAAGAAGAGAGAAAGAGCATTTATTTGTTTGTAAGGCACGTATATTGTTCTTGAGTCATGGATATTTGCTATGTATGAGTATTTATTTATATATTTAAGTATGGTATTGGTCGCCTAGTACCCGCTTTGCTTAGTTAGGTCGATTTGTGTAAGAGCGTCCCCAAATGTTTATTTACCAGCTTCCGCCCGCGACTTCGTCTGCGTTGACCCGAGATAAAAACTATCCTATATTTTAAGCCAAGCTATAAACTTTCATCGTGCAAAATTTCATCCAAATCGGTTTAGCCGTTTAAGCTTGATTGAGTAACAAACATCCCAACATCTAAACATACAATCATCCAAACATCCAAACTTTCGATTTTATAATATTAGTACCTATACCTATGATTTATTTTATTTAAAACATTATTTATTTTTATTTAAAAATAAAATAATGGCTCACGGTGACCTACAAAAACGATTTAAGGCGATGCCTTGATTTGAGTCGAATACTATAGTAATAACTTGATTGTGTCGTAATAGTTATTTACGATACAAGTGCCGAAAATAGGAAATTCGCAACGAGTGGTGATAAATTAAAACACGACCGAAGGGAGTGTTTTAAATCGACCCGAGTTGCAAATTACCTATTCGCACGTGTATCGTACAACGTTTTAATGGCTCTTTAAAGTTTCGACATAGGCACGAAAAGTGTTTTTTTCCGCACTAGTGCGGGAAAGTAGCACCATATGTACCTACTGTAAAATAATGTATCGTTTGAGTAGGCTGAGTAAGAAAAGGAAAATACAGACCCAACTTTCGAATTTTTTTCTATCGAGGAAATTTTAAGCAATCATGTATCGATAAAATCAGATAAACAATCTTAGCAAAATAAAATAAAAATGGACACTTTTTTGGAATGAAAATCTATCGAGAAAAGTTTTACTAATCGTGTTTTCCTATCCCAGTTTGTTAGAATACACGTATAGTCAAGAATCATATATCTGAAAATCAGACCTTATTGTTTCTTAATCTAGTCAGAACGTTTCAAAGCACGCGATAATTTCCAATGCACAACCTTTTTATTTGTCCAGTCTAGCACCTACGTCTACTTAAGTTCCTACGTCATCTTTATCCCGAACAGCCTGTATATAAGTTAACGACGATATTTTATCGAGTAAAAATCGAAATACTGATATACATTTTATATTGATATTAGCTTGGTATTTAGGTCTTTATCGTTTGACAATTATATTTTAAATGTTTCTAGTTTTCGACTTACTTGAGCTAGGTTTCTTAGAAATGATACTTATATGCAGTTTCGGATATAAATAAAATGGTAATATTTTGATTATTTGATACATCTAAACTTCAAAACCAGAGTAGTACCCAAGATATTCTAACAGTACCTATATTATCATACATAACTTAGATTTATGCCCTCATTCCCAAAAGTACATGAAACTTATGTTCCAGTGCCACTTTTACCATAAATGTGGGTATAGTAGATTGACAAAATGTGATATCGCAGTGATAGTTTGCTATAGAGCTGGGTCGTTTCGACTTTTCCGTGAAACGAAACGTAACCGTTTTTTTCTCTCACAAAACTGTTTTGAAAAACAGTTTCAAAAATAACTAGTTTCTCCGTGCGTTGGCGCCGTCGCCGGTCGCCAAACGAAGTGACACGAAAAAACGGATGAAACAGTTTACAATGTTCGAGTTACGTTTTCACGTTTTGCATTGCAACCGTTGCGTGTGACCGTTCGATCGTTTTTATAAAAACAGTTTGTGTTTCTAGCCACAAACTGTTATTCCGTTATTGTACGAGAAACCGTTTTTGAAAACGCTTACGGGAAAAAACGCCCAGCTCTAGTTTGCTAGCCCATCGCCCACAACACACTTCAACTTTGCACCCTTAGTCGAGTTTTATGACACCCAACGGGAAGAAAAGGGGTGGTGAAATTCTAACTAACATAGTAAATGAATATCTTGGCTATTTGGAATAAATCGTAGACAAAGCGACAATCATGGGACGGAACGTATTACGGTCGCTAATGTCATTACATTGAAGTGTTGCCTAACCCGGCAATAAATCATGACAGTCACAGAACTCTTTAACAATTAGTATGTTATAATTAAAACATGTTGAAATATGTCGTCTGCGGCGTCTCACGGCTTTAACCACATCGCGGCACAATCTTTGTGAGATCTTCGAAATCATGGTAGCGTTCTCATGACAAATAAATACCTAATTAAACCTTATGTGTAACGGAGCACTAACTTATTACATTCCCTTTATGTGACTTAAGAACAACGAAAAAAAATGTTGTTGGAACTAGAGGTCACAAACCCGGTTTCACCGAAATCGAAAACACCGCGAAACCGGGTTTACTGCCAATTGTGTTGTGTGTAAAAACCGGGTTTATGATTGATTAAAACCGGTGTTTCGAGTATTTCGGTTTTAGACTTTTATATAAATAGGATAATTTTGGTGTAAACCACATGTGAGCTTACTTTCATATTTAGAACACATAATTGCTTAAATAAACAGCTTCCGATGTATTATATGTATTTGTAAGATAATAATCAGCAAATGCCAATTTAGGGAAGAGCTTTGAAAAACTCAGGATTAGTGGATTAATACAAAGTGGATAATAAAATAACACCCAAAAAACCGGAAACCTGGTTTTGCTGCTGTGTAGAAACCGAAAACCCGGTTTACCTAATTTCGGGCGATTCATTTCAATATCAGCGATTCATAGGGATATATCGTTTACCTTGGTTTTGCTGCGGATAGCACCATTTCTGATGCGATCGCGCAAAAAAAATCCCAGCATACCACAAAACATCTTTTTTATTTATTTATTTATTTAAAATAATTACACAGCATTACAGTTAAAAAAAATCGGCCAAGTGCGTGTCGGAACTCAGCAATAAGTGTTACGTACATTCAGTTATTTTAAATGATTCATACTTTATCTCCAGATATTGAAGCTAACTACTACTAACTAAACTGCTGCTCATCTCATTTTTAGGTGTCGGGTTCAAAATTTTCGCAGCAAGTTCTCAAACTTGAACGGTATAAGGCAACAATACGATTCACCACTCTGCTCGGTATTCCAATTTTAAATCAAATAAAGAACCTCGTACTTTGATGCTATTTTGTTTCTAGATTTTAACCAAATAGAGTCAAGAATATGTAGAACTATTAAAATATAGAACACCAAAAGCTGCTTGTAGTGTTGAAATGAAATCGTAAGCTTAGTATTATTTGTGTGTTTTAGTAACCCAAACAAAACCGCATCATAACAAGATTCAATAGAAGCTTTTGTTTTTAGTTCTCAACTGAATCGTTTAATTACAAAATCCAAAATATTCATCGATATTGATGCGTCATCATTATATCAGCCGAAAGACGTCCATGGCAGGACATAGGCCTCCCCCAAAGAGTGCCTCAATGACGAGTTCTGCGCCACCCGTATCCAGCGGACTCCCGCGACCTTTACCGGGCCCCGTATCATGGTCTGCCTTATCACGCGATAAGTGACAAGATAGAGCGTCCGTTACTGGCTGACACCGTTCGATAGAACGAGACGACGCTCTTATCTTGTCACTAATTGCGTGATAAGGCCGACCCCCTATCATGGTCATCGATCCACCTTGTAGGGAGTTTACCCACGCTGCGCCTTCCGGTACGTGGTCACCACTCGAGAACCTTTCCGCCCCAATGGCCATCATCGGTTCTACGTGCAATGTGCCTAGCCACTGCCACTTATTGTTGTGTGTTGTGTAAGGGCTAGTTACTTACTTTACTTTACTGTGTTGTGTTAATAACTTTAATTTTTGCGATAAACTCAGACCAAGAAAAAAGATAGACAGAGCATTACGAAAAACCTAGTGAAGGTAAGTAGTGAAAAACCGGTTTTCAACCAAGCCCAATAAGTTTAGCACACGCTCACGCGCACTTATACAAACAAAACAATTGCACAAAACTGATAATAAATATAAAAATAATGTGATAAGTGTGATAACTATGACGCCTCTATTTGGTTTATTAACCTTTGGTCTATGTATCAGCTTTAAATATGGAACACTAAAAACAAATATTCATAAAGTACGGAGTTCTTTATTTGAATTGGTATAGATTATGACAACAATAAATCTTATTTTTACTAGATGCAAATTATTCGTCGGTTTCATTCCGAAATACGGAAATATAAACTATTCACGAGCATTTTTAATAATTCGTGTACCCAATTAGCGTGAGTTGTTAAATAAAAATTAACTCGGTGTTAGATTTGTGACGACAATTAAGCATTAAGTTTGTATAAAAAATAACTTTTTCTTTTCAATTATTAAATGATATGCATATACACGTTATTTAAATGTGAAACAAGTTCATTTTCACATCATTTGTATGTTTAACTTTCGTCACAAAATTGACACTGAGTTAACTTTTATTTAACTACTCACGCTAATTGGGTACACGAATTATTGAAAACGCCCTCTCGTATATATTGAGTCCCAGATCCGCAACAACTACACCGAATCGAAGGTCAGACTTTAACTGGATCGTGAATGAAAAAAACACCAGACCTGCGTTGTCTAATTACTTGACATCGGGTATTTTTCGGTTTCGGTCGGAACACGAAATACAATGCTGTGTTTTCATTATATCAATATTCATTTATCAGACTGCGAAGTGCAATTTACGTCACCAGGCACGACTATACTGAAGAACCAGCGAAAAATGAGACGCTATACCGCCTCTGAGTGATCGCATAAGTGTTCCGTTGGACCAATTTTGGTACGGAACACTAACTAAGTCACTGTGAATTACAATATACCTACCCTTAAAGGGCTGATATGTGATTGTCATTAAAATCTTGTATGGGATTAAACTAATTCTAAGCGGGCGCAGCCGTGGTAATTGGTATGTAAGGTAGTATGTATATTGAAAGGTCTAATAATATTGAAATTCTTAAAAGTAGTTTGGTCTTATGAAGTTGAGTTGGGGGAGGCCTATGTCCAGTAGTGTACGTCTTTCGGCTGATATGATCACGATGTAGTTTTAACATTGTTTACGATGTTTGTTTGCATTATAGCTACCATTGGCAAGGGGACGGCGTACCTATACATTTTGTTTTATATAGGTATGTGAGTTTGTATGAGGCAACGAACGAAGAAACCATAGAAAGAAAGAAAGAAAGAAAGAAAATAAGTTTATTTCGCAAAAATACAGAATACAACAATATTTTTAAGTACTTATACATTTTGACATTTCGTGAAATGCGAAAAAGGAGTCCACTCAGCACAATGTCGAGCCACAGAAGATGACTCGACGCTGATATTATGTGGATCCTTGAGTTGCACGTCACAGGACTGCACTTCCGTCGTCATAGAGTGCAAGCTCCATACAATTTTCTAACCAAACACGTGCCTAAAACCCGGTAAGCGCTTGTTCGAAGTAAACGGCTGCCTGGCATCGTTTTGACACCCCGCCCCCCATCAACGCATTATTGCAATGACACCCATTCTGTGGGGCCATTTTGCAGCGCTTCGTAGACTTCTATGGTTTTTTCGTTCGCTGGTAGGAGCAGCGCGGGCTGCTAGTATTATATACTAACTACGTCAAAGTACGTAGGTATATGAAGTACGAACATACATACATACATACTTCACAGACATGTCCAGAGTTATGCTCGGTTAGGGTCAGTTGTTTTTTTTACATTTTATATAAGTATAGATATATATTTTTATTTCGGTAAGTTACAAATAATGTGATTTTAAGATCAATCTTTGCAATAAATATATAAGAATACATTTATAAAGTACATTAAAACTAGATTTAAAATTAAAACTAAAACTATAACTTAAAAATAACTTACCAAAAAAAAAAAAACTAAGAAAATAATTTCTAAATTTGGACCCTTTGGCAGGGTATACCCATCACGCAGGCAGCATTCCCGCGTTGAATTGCGATTGGAAGTCTTTGCGCGAGAAAGCTGCCCGCGCGAGGGTCGTCTGTTGCCTCCCTCAAGCGTTTGCTGAGCGCCCCGTGAAGCCCACGCGCGCCCTTACCCCACGAGCCAAGAGTCTCGACACCAAACGGAACGAACTCGTACTGGGTGCCGAGACAATTGTACTTCACCGCCTTTGCTCGTTGCCGCGCGTCTGCCGCCGCGCCAGCACGTCTGCTAGTCGAAGGAAGGTAGGACGCAGCTAAGGTGTCAGCGCAAGTGGCGTCCCACACCAGTGCACGTCCCATCTTCCACGGAATCAACGACATCCCATCGGGGCGCTTACCATAGCTCCGCACGATCTGGGGCTCCAGAGCGGCGGGAACACTGGCACTGACGAGCGCCCTTCTAAGGATGTCGTTGAGAGCGGCATGGCGGGACAGGCGGCCGGCGCCTGAGGAACAGGATAGGCATGTAGCCAGTGTCCTGACTCTGGACTGGATACAGCCAAAAGTCTGGCTAGATCCCTGCCTGTCGCGTCGGCAATTAGTGAATTTAAAACTGAAATAGAAGCTATGGTATCCCAGGCCCTTTGTATTTTAGGTCGGGACGGATAATTTGGGCTCGGTCCAGCCAGCCAGGCATTCGAGGCTTCAACCAGGCACGCAATCTCGCAGATTGTAGCCGGGGAGACCTTAAGGATTTTTACGTCACACCTGGCCATAATGCGAGTTATACCGCACGCTGCGCGTACGAAAACTCGCATTATGGCCAGATGAAGACGTAAAATTGTGTACTCACCACGGGCGGTAATTCGTAAAGCCCCAGATCGCATATTTATGGCCAAAACCTGCGATCTGGGCCATTCACGAATTCACCGCCCTAGGTACGTAATGTACTATACCTGCGAGATCTGTGGTGCTATGGATAGAAGCCAAGAAAGCCGGCAGAGCAATACTGGAAACTTTGCGAGTACCCAAACCACCGTCCCTGTTTAGGTACGGTGGTTTGGGTCCATGCCTGCTCGCTGAAACGGATGTCAAGAATGGATTCTATTTGGAATTTCAGAAGATCGATAGGTTGGATTAAGATGGGGGTATTTCCAAACAGGGCAGCAGCGTAGCAGGTACGTAAATTTGGGGATGAGTAAACAAAATTTTTAGACAAATAGAGCAGTGACTGCTAATTTTAGTAAGGAGGCGGTCCGAATGGTCATTATGGCTTGCTAGTCACAAATATTCATATACAGGAATAAAGTTTTACATAATGTTACATAAAATGACTTAAACTTTATTTATTATTAACTGAATAAATACCTACTTAAACATTTTAACTTAATCTAGCTTCGGAGCGGTAAGATTCGAAAACCATTCACAAATCGAGTGCATTGCACAGTTTTGATATCAATGTCGTCTTTCTTCCTCAGAATTAAATAAAGATTGATACCTATAGTACGAAGAACTCCCGACTCTGTTCTTCCAGGATGTAGGGACGCCAATACCTTCAACCAGTTGCCTCTGATGATTTCACTCAGTTTATTTATTTATTTTATTTATTTATTTATTTATTTATAAAAACATTTTATGACATTACAGTTATAAACCTATGCATCACAAAACTTAAATTAACAATAAAAGGTTCACAATAAAAGATAAACAAACAGCTTAATTTGGAACAGTAGAGCACCTAGTATCCATCGCCTCACAGGATCTCAGGCATTCACTACACACTGCCGCCCATCGCCACGCAAACAAGTCACACTCGGGTGTCGATGTCAGGATCGCATTGAGAAGTGAGAGGGCGCGGGGCAACGGCGAATTCCTGAGCGACACGGTCCTCGACGACGGCACGGCCAACAAGTCGCGCTGCCGAGGTCTCAGGGCTATCCTCGGGACATCAGGGACATACAGTCGCACCAGACGCTCTACAATCTCGGGACAGTCCGACTCACCACGCAAGGCCTGACATGCCGAGATCATCAGACGACAATTCCGCCTGACCTCCAAGGAGTTGTACCCGAGGGAGCCGAGAAGGTACTTTGTTGGGTACAGATACGGATAAAATCCGGATATTTTTTTATAGAGGAACCTTAAAAACGCTTTCTGAACCTTCTCAAGGAGTAAGGCATACGTCGATTCATAGGGGTTCCATATGATCGACGAAGTCTCCAGCTTACTCCTTACTAAGGCATTGTAAACCATTTTTATGGCCACCGGATCATGAAAGTGGCGAAGGTTTCGGATCACAAAACCCAGTCTCCGAAAGCAGCTAGTGGCAAGAGAAGAAATATGCTCGTGAAAAGTGAGCCGCGTGTCAAACACTACACCCAGATCTTTGACGGAGGAGACACGATTTATCGACTCTGTCCCCAACATATATTGAGCATATATGGGATCGAGAGAGCGGCCAAATGAACACGCACAGCACTTGGCAGGGTTAAAAAGAAGTTTGTTCTCGAGACTCCACCGAAACACCAAGTCGATGTCCCCTTGTAATGTCTTGCAATCAGCCACCTGCTCCACTCCATATATCAACTTGAGATCATCAGCATACAAGAGACATTGAGCCGCCCGAAGAACCGATTGGAGATCGTTAATCATGATCCCGAATAACAAGGGCCCTAGTATGGAGCCTTGGCAGTTACCAGTTACTATCGAATACGTAGTATCTGTCATTCAATGAAAACAAAATGTTCACATTACATACTCCTCCACTCGCCGAATTGATTTTAAAATCAAAGAAACAAGAGAAATATTTAAAAGTGGTCAATTTGTATCAAGTATTCATAGTAAAACTACTACAAGTAGCTAAGCGTTTGTGTTCTAAACTTGATAGTTTAGTACAAATGCACTGTTTAAAATTGACAAAATAGTGATAGGTACGACTAAAAACCATTACGTTACACTACGCCTATCTTCTGTGGTTTTTTTTCATGCAACAAGATGGTATCTCCTCCGTCCAAATGACGGCTTTGATGAAAACAATTCTGACCTTCTTTTAATGAGAATAATTAATCGAGTGTACGGACACGGTTGTTGGAGCTCTGGGGGTTAATTCAACAAAGTGCATTCAATTGGAATTAGTTTAATATTGTACTTGTAGCGCGCTCACGCTAAAGCCGGCTGTACACATTGGGCCAACGTTGGCACGTGAGCAGAATGTAGCTATGCGTTAGAGGAAGAGAGCTTTATTTCGTTCTCATTAGTTTGCATAGCTGCATTAGCCGGCATTAGAAGATTTGGATTCGTGGTATCTAGACAGATGCTCGATGTTCTTGCTCGAGATACAGTATGTAGAATATAGCAATATTGAGCAAAAACGTGGGAATTAAGGGCTGCACGGTTGGTTATTTATTTCAATCAGTGGGTAGTGGAAGTTTGACAGTTCTGTCCCTATACAATTTGAATGAATAATGTATGAAAAATAATTTGTACATAGAACAATGATAGGCACAAGGTTACCAGAAGCTCAAAACTATTTTTTACAGACTAGAAGAAGCGAAGAACTCTTTTTTGGGAAATTGTATAAAATTCCAAAACACAACCTATGTGACTGTTCCACCATCAATGTGCCTACTCTTCTTGAGCCGCCTGGCATTGCTAGAGATGATGGCAAAATACCTGACAGTGTGTCTTTGGTTCCGTGGAGTTTGGGACAGATGCTTGTGTGAGACGTTACCTGTGTAGACACACTGGCACCGTCCCACCTCCAACGGACTACTTCTAATGCGGGTGCAGCGGCGGATAATGCCGAAAATCTAAAACGTATTAAATATAGAGGCCTCGGCAGAGGGTGCAACTTTGTACCATTTGGCGTTGGTCCTCGGTCCGTGGGGTCCCAGTGCGCAAAAGTTATTTGCGGAAATCGCGAAACGTCTGGTTGACGTAACTGGTAACTGGAGAGGAGCTGGAGGCTTTCTCGCGCAGCGCATCAGCATTGCAATTCAGCGAGGAAATCCCGCCAGCGTCCTCGATACAATGCCTCGAGGGCCTTTCTTAGATTTAACGTTTTTTTAATTTAATTTAGTTAATGTTAGTTATCATCTAGTGTATACTTTAGAACATAAATAATTTAACCAAACTTACTTACCTACTCTTAATTCAAATCTGTCGTAAAACAGACACTTAATTCAAAAGTATAGTATAAGATAAACAATTACCTCTTGAATAGAGATGATATTTGGCAGTGATAAAGTCCTGCGTTAGAAATCTATCGCAATATAAATAAATACTATTTCTAATAATAATAATAAATACTCTTTATTGCCCCCGACAAGAGAGACAGATCTTACAAAAAAATTGCTTAATAAATAATGGTAACGACAGGCGGTCTTATCGTTTTAAAGCGATCTCTTCCAGACAACCTTTGTATAGCAGGATACACTTCAACTAGAATTTTAAAGAGGTAGAATTAATCAAGAAGAGCATACGAACACATCAATCTTTCAAATATTACTAAACAGGACACTTTACAATACATACCTAATATGAATAAATACGCAGACATATATACAACCATACATACATACAATATACATACCTACATAAAATACATAAAAGGCAACTTAATAAATAAATAATAAATATTTGCGGACTATCTTACACAAATCGACCTAGTCCCAAACTAAGCAAAGCTTGTACTATGGGTACTAGACGACGATACGACATACTTACGAGTATATAGATGAATAAATACTTAAATACATAGGAAACATCCATGACTCAGGAACATAGCTCAGGAGCTCAGGTATATTCGTCTATTGGTAGAAAGTAAGTGCCTGCCATTTTGACACTACAAACGTATTTACTTTTATTTGATTTTCGAGCGCTCGAAAGTCAAAAATCGGTCCCCTGGTAATATTGTTTCAACAGATTTTAGAAAATAAGAAGTGATTTTGCACACCTTATATGCAACGGCAAAGCATTCCACAACCGAACAGCCCGGAAGGTAAATGAGCTGTTATAAAATTTGGTAGGGTTTACCATTGAATTGGCGACAAACATTTAATCGAATATTATTTCAAAGACAACGTTTCAAGTATTTTCATTTCATCGACAAGTCATTGCGTCGAGGACTCGATACTAGGTAATTTGAACCGAGGTCTTTTAATTGGTAGTTGACTTATTTCAATAAAATTTATGTCATGGCTTTTCATTTCGGGTTTTTTTAATTCATTTTTTTTTACATGTAATAATATTTATTCCGCATAAAATTATTTCGGATCTATATCTGAATCCCTAACGTTTTTTAACCATTTTTGGCGTGCAGCGAGTCGACGCCACCCCGCTGCGCGGGGTGTCTATTTCTGGTCTGAGGGACACAAGCGAACCCTAACCTAACCGACCTAAAACAGACGAGTTCGCTTATGACAACCCATTTTTGTCCGCCCTGATATTTTTTTGTAATAAACGATCTACGCCAATGATTCTTAGTTTTATTATCCATACATATTAAACATATTTGTATGTCACACATTTAACTACATAATTTGAATAATGTATAAATGTGCAGTAGGACATATAAATTTGTATTAAAGTAATACGTCGAAGAAATGCATTGCAATGTTTTGTAGTTGTGCCAATTAAGATAATTTGAAACAAATCAGCGATTAAGTAATATTCGTTGAATAGTATTTCTACGTAATAAGATAAATTTAAATAAATAGTAGTTGAAATGAAATAACTCCAAACAATATTACTAGTACTGAAGTTTCGATGAATCGTTGTCGATGAAATAATATTCGATGAAAAGGTTGTCGACAAAACAAGGGTACACCATTTGGTAGATGAAGGTGGTGGGGCGAGAAGAGGTTTTGGGAAGATCTGATGATCTAATGAAGCAATGTAAATGTATATGTATAATACTTACTCTGATACTAAAAACATATATTGTAGGTATACTGTTTTGAAAAAAATATACCTCGCCGAGTTTTTTATACCGGGTCTTCTCGAGGCAGAGGTTTCCTTTCCCTATCGGTGGTAGTTTATCGACATTCATTAGGTGCGTGTAATATGCCTAAGTTGAGGAATAAATTACTTTGACTTTGTATGGAATGACAGTGGGCGGCATCATATTTTAAGAGCTCGCGAACTCAACTTATCTCGCACTATACCTATCTTTCTAAGTTTTCTAATAAAAGAGAGACGGATAGTGCGAGAAAAATCGAGAGAGCTCGCGCGCCGTCTTGTGATAGCCGTGCTGCTCCGTCAAATACGAGTATGGGTAATGTAATGCAACCCACCCTACGCATAACATGCTAGAGCGAGCGTGCGCCACAAATACAAAATTGTTTTCGATTCAATGCATTTATTTATTCAAACCCACTGTTTGATATCATGAAATATTACTGTATTATGCAAATTTGTTGTCTGCTCATTAATTGATGTATCCGTATAACAAAGACTTCCTGTGTGTTAACCTTCGCAGTGACAAAATAATTGATTGTTTACCATTTTACAGCTTTCCAGTTAAATGGTACAGTTATGTACTAAATGAGCGTTTCTCAAAGAAAATGCCACTAGTTTTTTCGGAGATTTTCTGCAACTTTTATGTTATTTCTACTCAAAATCACAGTGTCTTTCCATCCCAATAGGAGAAAAAAAGTTTCCCAAAATGTCCATACATTTTTGAACTTTCCTATTGTGTTACCATACACACAGTATATAAGGTAAACGGTAACACAATAGGAAAAATGTCTTTGGGACAGTTTTTTGTCCTACCAGGATCGAAAGAGCGATTCCGAGTGAAAATTGTTAACATAAAATTCCTAGAAGTACAATTAATAATAGTGGCATTTTTTTTGAGAAATGCTCAATAATATATATGTCTAATTAATAGTCCCCGTGACTTTTATGTGCGGTGAATCGTAATTGTCATGTTAGTGAAAATACATAGGAGCCTGTTCAAAATGTTGTACCTCAGAGAAGTAGTACCTAGTCTAGTCGTAGTAGTACTTATCTAGTGGCATAATGTACGGTCATACTGACAAGGGTTTGAACTCTTTGGTACCATTTCGCTTTAACGTAATATTTAAATTGTCATACGAAGTTGTCAACGGATGAAAGTGACAAGGTATGAAGGTGTTCATCTACTTATGAATTCATAGGTTATGTATAGTTGACTAGAAGTTCTACTAGTGAACGAGCTCACAACTGTGTCTTGATTTTTTAGACTTGCTGCGACGTATTTCGATTGGATTGGAATCGTATTGACTGTAGAGTTCTGGCGCACAATACTACTAATATTGTAAATGCGAAAGTTAGGATGTTTGGATGTTTAGATGTTTAGTTATTTGGATGTTTAGATGTTTGTAACTCAAACAGCTCAACCGAATTGATTTTGCACGAAGATAGTTTACGGCCTGGATTAAAATATAGAATAGTTTTTATCCCGGGCAGACGAAGACGCGGGCAGAAGCTAGTAATATATAAACAAAGAAAAACGACGACGATATACAAATGATGCCCAAAAACTAGGATTTTACACAATTATTCAATAATGTTATGAAATTGCTTTCTTAAAGTACCTAATAGCTTACTTGCATAAAACATGGTAGGAATTCTACATTCCATTACCTGCAAGTTAGAACTAGGAAATAAATCATTTACGGTTGAGATGACTGAAATCTAATGCAGCCTAGTAATTATATGAAGGTACGTTAACTCAGGTTTTGCTAGAAACTACTTTTGTACCTATTGTGAATGCCACTATCCGCTGTTCTACTTACCTTTGACGTAGAATTAGGATGTTTTTTCAGAGGGTTCCGTACCAAAATTAATCCCGTTAACCAGTTTTTTTTTGGAATATTTATAAAGCTAACTAGGAATTTGCAGGGACTACACTTACTTATACCCAAATTTACCTGCTTTTTGCTGGGAAGGTAATGGTCGGCCTTATCACGCGATAAGTGACAAGATAGGAGCGTCGTCTCGTTCTATCGAACGGTGTCAGCCAGTGACGGACGCTCTATCGTGTGATAAGGCCGACCATGATACGGGGTCTGGAATCAACTTTAATTTATATTTGGTTCCACTCGTGTATCTCAACATTTTCAGTTAACAATAACGATCTTTTATTTTTTTCTGTAAGTACTATTATTCTATATAAGGTGCTAACAAATTAGGTACCAATACTTTTAGAGCTAATAGTACTAGTCTCTAGGAGTAGAGTTAAGTATGAAACATTTAAAAGTGTGTATCACTTTTTGGAGATAATTAGGGATACAACGTTACTGCGTAAAAACACCCTGTTAATGAGATAGTCAACAATCAATCATTGACGTTTGTCACAAACGACGATGTTCACTTGACAGATAGTGTTTTAACATCTCGTCAGTTGAATGCACAGGCTAATTATGTTTGGTCGAAATTTTAATTTATTTATTTTGTACCGGAAATTAAAACAAAAATATCATATGAAAAGTTTTCTTAATTTCTATTTAAAGTCAATTGTTTTGATGTAATGTAACACCTCTTAAAATATTGGTACTTAATTTGTTAGCACCTTATATATTAGTTGGACATACGAAAACCACCAAAACATTTTAGAATTTTTAATTTTTCATAAATTGGCCACGAATTTCTTAGCCAATCCATTGGCGAAAGATTTTTGAATGTACTGAATTCGATATAAAATTATTTTCATCCATTACATAGGTGAGTGAAAGTCGTGCCTCTATTCGTAGGTAGGTATCTTAGGCTATTACATATTTGCCACTCTAATACCATCCTGTGTACCCTGGCCGACAGGTGGGACTCACCGTGGCTGAAGCACTGGGTGCTGCGCATGCCTCCCTATGTAGAAACCCAATAATGTAATATAATAAAAAAACCGGCCAAGTGCGTGTTGGGCCACGCGCAGTGAAGGGTTCCGTAGTTGCCTGTCTGTCTTAGTTACATCGACGTGCGGTGCGGTTGCGTCGGCCGAATTTGTACGAAAATTGGTCTTTCCAAGAACACATTAAGTTGGTCGACTATTACTCGGTAACTACTTATGCGTACTTGTCCGTGATAGTTTTCCTTTTAAATTCATTATACTACTACCACGATTAATTTCATATCCCCAGTAGTAGCCATTTAGCCGGCAGGGGGGGGGGACACATGACTCGAACAAAAATTAGGGCTTTGAAGCTCAATATCTTGCAAACGAATCACTGATTTGGAAAATGGATTTAGAAAACCCATCATAGTTTTTAACGAGCTATCCAACGATACCCCACACTATGGGTTTAACGAGAAAAAAAAATTGCATCCCCGCTTTAGGTGTAGGGGAGGTACCCTAAAAAAATTTTTTTTTTCATGATTTTATTGTACAGTTTTGTCGGCGTGATTGATTTTTATACCCATGCCTGTAATACGGTATGGGTTTTCTAGTAGTAATGGTTACTGAGCTAAGCCGAAGACGGACAGACAGACGGACGGACATGGCGAAATTATAAGAGTTCCTTGTTGACTACGGAACCCTAAAAAAGAGTTAGGTCTTCTATACGAAATTCCATGTGTAAATGGCCACCAAATCTGACAGTATACGTTTCCATTGACGACGGGAAACTGAGGCAAGTTGGTGCAATTGACTCAGTTTTAGTGTATCATTTTTGGAGCGCTATAACCTATCTACCTACTTTTTATATTACATCATTGTAGAAACCTATATTAATATATTACTAACCCTAGATTTACGAGTAAGTAAACTGTTAGTAACACGTTATGGACTTATGTTCGAAATAAAATGATTTGAATTTTTAATATAAAAATCTGACGTTTTACAAGCTTTAATTTAACAGGCACTGTTCGGAAGTAAGTAACTGTATATAGTTAAGTAAATTTTTAACTAGTCATTCGCACAATTATTTTTTCTGTCACTTGACACCTTGACAGTATCCGATGGAGCTGTTTGGCATACTTCTTTAAATTCGGTGGCAATGCAATATCATGGCACCACCGACCTGATCTGATGATGGAGACCCAAGCTGGCCACTGCAACTCCTAAACTAGATAAAGCTATCGTGTTTGAGCTCAGTGGAACCACCTCAACGGCTAGTTAATGATTGTGCGAAAAAGTACACTCGGCATGTCGGCAATAAAAGTTTGTAACCAACGTGCTTTTCTTTTTGACAGAATCTTATTGAATTTTTTTTTTATTTTTTTTTTTATTATTTCTTATTGAGGATATACCAGTTGTCGTTCGTTCCCCGAATGCATTTTGTGACGCTCTGACTTGAGGGCGAATTTAACGTCAGCGGCTATGAAATAATTAAACTTCTGGAGACAGGTTTCTCAATATGGTGATCCGACGATTTACAACCAAATTAAAAATGGTGCAAGAATAACATTTATCCTACTAAATCCAATCGTACTACAATGTTGTATTAAGACATCGTCTAAGGAAATTGAAATAGCGTTACAGTTATCTTTCAAGCACTAGTTAATAGTTTTGACTGGTGTGTAATTTTCGTTGCAACCTATCCATTTGTACTGCGAAAATGCCAGTTCGTGATAACCATTCAATGGAGAACAGGGGTTCCGTTGTAGTGTTAAACTGTAATAGACCACCAGCGGGTATTTGTGCAACATATGAGTGGATAATCCCTGCGTAGACTGCAGCTGGTATTTAGAGTAATTTTCGGTTAAAATTGGTAAATGACGCCGGTTCGTGGTGTAGGTACGAGCATCGTCGAACGTTTAAGTAGATCCTAAACAGCTGGTAGACGTGTGGGGGCCTCACGTTCTAGCGATGGCATAACAAAAAATATCGGCACAAAGCAACCCTGCACCTATAAATGGAATATTCGGATCCCACGGTTACAGTAGCTAGCTGAGTACAACGCGAGACGGATTAGGAGTTCACAGAGGTAAAATAATTGTTAATTGTGAACACTCTACGCCAAATTAAGAGCGGACTCTGAAATTTTACGTTTGCGTGCGAAAATTTAACTTTATTCTCGGTTTATTATTTAATAATGGTAACAAAATAGGATAAATAAGTTGATTACGAGATCAAACCATGCATACAAAAACTAGTGCTTGACATAAATCCCAAGCAAATCGCACTTAGATGGTACGGCGTAGCGGCGCTTTTTACTACTATTTACTATGCGGTCTGAAGAAAACACCTGAATCTAGCTGGAAGGGATCTAGCTTACGTATTCATTGACCATTGTGTAGTTAGATTGGTTCGTAAAATCAGAAATTACTGATAAACATGGGTACTTGAGGCCGTTTTGATCGGAATACAGCTATCAAGCTTTTTCGCGTCAACTGAGTTTTCTTTTTTTTATATCTCTTATGAAATGAATGTTCAATAAAAGCGAAGAGTGCCTTTTTGAAGGTCTGAAATTTCAGAAAAGCAGTAACGGTAAATTGTTACCTATTGGATACTTAAAAAAATACCAGTACCTAGGTACATATTACACAGCGAAATCTAGGTATTCATTAATTGTTAGAGAATCATTCACCAATATATATCTTATACTTAATTGATTACTTACTATCAAAAATAAAAAGTGTTATTCAAAAGGCTTGTGTGTTGACTATCCGCTGTTTAATATCTAGTCCACGAAAGCTTTAACACTACGGGTGCAAATACCTAATACCTATACCGGGTGTAATACCTATTCTAATAATGATCCTATTTTACAAACACCTCTCTCTCTTCCAGACCTAGAATTTATCGAGGCCTTGCTGAACAAAAGACAGTCGCTTTCCGTAACTGTGACACTGAATTAAATTGTAACACCTAAATTGACATTATATACAGCCGGTAAAATGTTCTACGCAGGCCGTATCCTCTTGACATTAGAGTCGTGTGTAGGTCATTTTGAGCACTTGGGCCGCGTAGCTACTTTTGTTGCTGCCTGAACTTGAATAATAGCCTACCTACCACAACCCTGCACGTGTCCCCTGGGTGGTACTAAACAATGACAAACGTATGCCATACGATTAAAAAATACATAGCCTCATTATAGTCATTATGGTTAATTTCCTTTTCAGATGCTACGCTTTATTTCCTGTATCCTCCTCTGCTCGCTAGCAAGAGGGCAGTCGCTCCCCCCTCCTCTCCCCCTGGGGGTGACTCCAGTGCCCTACGCGGGTGTGGTCCCGGGACTAGCCCCTATTCCTCCAGTGGCCCCCACTATCTTCCCCTTCGGCCCTACTCCGAGGCCCTTGGCTCCTGGGCTTTCTGGATATAACAACCCGTACTACAACCCCACTGCGGGACTCGTTGTGCCTATTCTCACGTACAGCAACGACCATGGAGCCGATGGCAGCTATTCTTACAGGTAAGTTGACACCATTTTTTTTGTTAGGTACTTGTAAATAAATAAGTATAAATATTAGCGGACAATCTTACACAAATCGACCTAGTCCCAAATTAAGCAAAGCTTGTACTATCTCCGACGGTAATCATACTTATATAGATAAATAAATACTTAAATACATAGAAAACATCCATGACTCAGGAAAAAATATTCGTGCTCATCACACAAATAAATGCCCTTACCAGGATTCGAACCCAGGACCTCTTGCTTGCATAAGGCTGTAAGGCTGTATTTTTACTAATAATAGTAAGTTACGTTTTTGAGTCCTTTAAAATACCGGATGATGAGAAAAGCTACCACGACACATTCGGCATTCTGGATCTTCATTATAGTTATTTATACAGTGACTTATAACAGTTATAACCGCACGTATTCTACTTATTTTTTCTATTATGGAGATTTCACAATACATATTATAAAAACTAAAGCAGTAGCCAAGAACAACTATCTATAAAAAAAAACAATAAAGCCAACTTTAGTGGTAAAACAAGGAACAATATGCAACTGTGTATACTTACTTTTACTATGGGAGTTGTTGATAACGCCTCGCCGTTCCATATTCCTGAGAAATTAGACTTTTATGGTAGGTAGGTACTCCAACTACTATTTCATCTACTGTATTCTGTGTTCATACAAATGTTTGTTAGAATCCACACCATTTTGTGTAATAGTTTAATGTTTTGATATTGAGTTGTGTTGTGCGCATAGTTTTTCCACTGCTGACGGAAAGCAAGTTCAGGAAACAGGATACCTCAAGGACGCCTACATCGACAATGCAGGAGAACCGCAAGGAACACAGGTCAGTAAATCCGAATTTTGCTTCTAGGGGTCAGTTTTCGACTTACGTTTTCCATTTCTAATCAAGTTAAATGACTAAGGTTCGTTACGTTTCCACGTTCAAATTTAAAATACACTGGAATTTGATATGTAAGTTTGTGGTCGATCCCTAGGTGGATACTGGATAGCGAGTAGTGTTTAGGCCAGACCCCGTAGCATGGAAGGCCTTATCACACGATAAGTGACAAGATAGAGCGTCCGTCACTGGCTGACACCGTTCAATAGAACGAGACGGACGCTCTATCTTGCCACTTATCGCGCGATAAGGCTGACCATGATACGGGGCGGACATTTCTGGGATCGGAAGATAACTACTACCAACAACAGTAGTTTACTTCCATGTGCATGTGCACTTATGTAATTACACAAAGTCTTAATAACTGAACAATCATTTATCATTGAAATTCCGATGGTAGAGACATAAAATTAATACATTTTTGATGCTTCGATTTAAAATGCCACCGCCCGTCGCATTAAAACCGAAATGAAACCTTTTAATTCCATAATTTTTCAATTTTATTGAAAAATGCGACTGTGACAGGGTTAATTTACGGCGAGACCAAGTAAGGCGATTTGTATACTTGAGATTATTCGAGTTGGCCGAGTTGCATCAAAACAGTCCATTCAAAAAGAAACTCTAAGTAAGTAAGTAAGTAAATCTTTATTTGCACGATTTTAGGTGAAGACAGATCACAAACAGGTACAATAATACTAAAATCTACCTTAAAGGCATGCAAATTATTATATCATCTTAAATCTAAAAAAATGCGCGTCGTATCTACAGTACAGTTAAGAGTTCCTAGAATACGAATGGACCGATTTGAATGCGTTTTTTTATGTCATAGATAATTGTATCCCGAGTGTTCTTAGCTACGTTTCATGAAAATCTGTTCAGCCGTTTTTGAGATATTGGACTTTGAAATAAAAATATCGGGGATTTTTCAACTTTTCTAAGTTGTAGTTATTTTAAAGCCTTCTTGAATTGTATAAAAGGCAGGTATTTTATTAAACTGGCAATAATTAAAGATTTCTCTACCGTCTAAGGTAGAAGATTCCAATGCCTATGACAGTTTTATAAAAAGTCGGACACAGTAAATTATCTCAACTATAATAAACTTGTTAATTAACAGGTCGTGCAAGGGAGCTACGCCTACATCGCGCCCGACGGCACTCCGATTCAAGTCAGCTACATCGCTGATGAAAATGGTAAATGTGCGACGATTTACATTCATTTTGTTTCAAATAAGCAAAGAATTAAGACTTCGTTTTAATACACAGCCATTCGCGGCCTTTAATACGGATCATACTAATAGACGGTGAGCTAGCGACCAAATCGGTCATGTGGCTTCAGCTGTATTGAAACTCTGTTAGCTACTTCCCTGAGCAACCTTTTCCGATAATCTTCGTGCTGGCAGGCCGAGGGCGGAGGGTGCGGGAGTAGTGGGGTGGGGAAATAATTAAAAAAACATGTGGGCTCAGCGACTTTTTTTTTTCAAACAGTTTCTGTACTCCCTGTGCGTGTGCACCCAAAAAAAAATTAAATCATCGGGTGGTGGGAAGGGATTGCCAGCGTTAATTAAAAATACCAAAATAATAATATTTATCATGTGGGCTCAGCTGTATTGGCTTTTTTCTGACGCGAGATTAATTAATATGTAAGCCCCAAAAAAAGAGCCATGCAAAAATATGGGTGGAAAGGTATCGAAAAATATTGTTGAAATCGTTGGATTTCGTTCCAAAATATGCTGAGGGGAAGGCAAAAGCGGACGTGGATGCCAAAGAATGATAGTTTATAATTTTTTCACATGAATAATAATGAATAAAATAAGGAATAAAAATGAATAGATGTGTACGCGTTCTGCTTCAAAATCATGAAAAATAACACTACTTCCTGCAGACAGTATCTCGTTTACGGTTTAGATATATTATGTAGTTACATGAATATAAATTATGCTCCGTCCGTACGAGTCATATAAGTGGCAAAGGCGCTTTACATACCTGTCCCGTATATGTCTAGCGCCAAAATAAGACTTAATAGTGTCGTAGCACAGGATAGAGGGTCCAACGTAGCTAAAGAATTGTACAAAATTCTAAATGTAGGTATCAAGCGAAGATGCTAGTTATTTAAGTGATTTGTAACAATAAGGGTGACATTATCATAACGGATAAAACCCCTTTACCAAATAATAAAGATTAAAAAAAAAATAAGACTCCGAAAGGCCGTAGAACTTTTGATATGCCAACCAGAAATACTAAACTTAACTCATACTAAAAATATTTTTGACCCAAATGTGGCAGTTTTGTAATATCACATCTGTTGTAAAAACGCGTACGGCTCGCCTGATGGTAAGCTGTTAGAGTAGCCTATGCCTGCTTGCAACTCCAGAGAACTCGCATACGCGTTACCGGCCCTGTAAAAACCTGGACACTCCTTTCTTGAAGAACCCCATTCTGTATACCTATTGTTATTGAAATTAACTCTTATTTCTCGCAGGATTCAGACCATCAGGAGTCCACATTCCCGCCGACGGCAAAGGAGTGGTACCCCCCGTACCTGTGCTAGATAAGGACGGCAAGCCCATCCTCGACCGCGCGTACAACAACCCATACAGCCCTTTCAACCGCAACGACGGACGCTACAACGGGTACTACGGAAAAAGGCTCAATAAACCCTATGACCCAAGATACCCGTATGACGCGCGGTACCCCCAAGACCCGAGGTACCCTCACGACTCGCGGTACCCTCACGATCCGCGGTACCCACACGACTCGCGGTACCCTCACGACCCGCGGTACCCTCAAGACCCGCGGTACCCCTACAACGCAGCTAATACCTATAATTACAACCCCTACCGCTCTTCCTGGTTGAACAACAATAATAACGATCAGAATAAGAAGGTAGAACTAAAAAAGGACGCCTAATTATAAATTATTATGATGTACACACGAGTAATAATCAGTTACGATTTTGTAAGATTCATTAAATGAAATAAAAGTACTGTCCATATGAGATTATGAATGTGTTTTTCAGTAATACATATTTTATTTTTAATGTGAGACTCGAAGAACTGAGACCCCATTCGACTTGGTTAACAACAGCTCATGACATGACATCGCCGATTCTACATTTCTTTTCATTGTCCTCATTATTTATTTTATGAAATGTACTACTGTGTCCACAAGATGTCATAAAAAGGATATATAGACCAAGCTGTCTGGCCAAGGAATTGGAACAGCTTAGCTTTTGCACTTAAATTCAAAATTTGAGTAGCAATATGTGAGTGAGACAATTTGTTGATTGATTCTATTACAATTCTTATTAGTATCACTCGAATATCTGGAATTATTAAATTAAATCTATGGAATAAACCTACATCATCAACATTATTATATCAGCCGAAAGATGTCCAGTGCTGGACATTAGCCTCCCCTAAGTCCCGCGCCACCCGCATTCAGCGGACTGCCGCGACCTTTACCAGGTCATCAGTCCTTGTCTACCCACGCTGCACGTGGTCGTCACTCGGGAACCTTTCCGCCCTAACGGCCATCGGTTCTACGCGCAGTTTGCTCCACCCACTGCCATTTAAGTTTAGCGATTCGGAGGGCTGTACCGGTTACCTTGGTTCTGCTGCGGATAGCCTCATTTCTGATGCGATCACCCAGAGAAACACCCAGCATAGCCCTCTCCATTGCCTTTTGGCTGACATTGAGCCTTCTAATGGGACCCATAGTGAGCGACCACCTAATGACAGAGTAAACGTAATAAAAGGAAAGGTGAATTTTCGCAGTTTATTTTCAGTATACGTTTCAACCATAACTGTCCCCGTATTAGACTCCACACAACACTTGTAAGCTACCCGTACTTAATTACCAAACATGTCAAATTGGGTTCAAAAGAAAGATGGCAAAAAATATGCCCAATGATGAAAATCCCAATGAAAAAAATTGAATGCAATTATCTCAAAAAATTACGAAGCTACAACCGTTTTAATGTTTCTTGTAAGAGAGAGGGAAAACGCTAGAAGATCGTGACGTCAGCGTCACGATCCTCGAGCGTCATAGTAAATGACAATAGTTTCATATGCGTTTTGCGGAAAAGGGACAACAACTTACCCCTCTTAAAACTTTGGACAATTATAACTTTGTGATTATTTAACCTCTTGCGTTGCTTTTTTCTCAATTTGACTACATTTTAATCCTTTTTCAAGAGAATTCATCATTGTCGATTATTTAATTTAGTGCCTCTGCCTACAGCCCTATTGGTTAATAATGGGGGATTGTAGGATACCTACTGGCTTATAATAAAATTGTTGAAGTATTTGAGTAAGACCTAATGGGAAATGACATTAAAACATTTTATGACTATGCCTTCTTGACTATTGGTCGGGTATCTGGGACACTGAGAAATTCAACGATACATCCTAGAGACGTGTCGGTCACTTCGACTGCTTAACTAACCAGTTAATGTGGCCAGTCGCAATCGACATTACGATGACATACCTGGTCGTAAAATGACTTAGGTTTAGATGCATATCGATTTTCGAAAAGTAGCATTTTACAGTCTCTCGGTGCTATCGCTACAAATTGCAGCTCACGTGATCGCTATGTTACCAGTTGTAATTAAAACAAGTCGAATTTCGTCGCAAGGCATCTTGCTAAGCAATTTTTTGCATACCTTTTGTGACATACAGCAAAGACAGAGCCAATATTAGAAAGAAAGAAAAACATTTAAGTATTCATGACATATAACAGATGAAAATTAAAAAAATAAAACTAAATCTAAAACTAGATCTAAAACTAGAATATAATGCTAACATACCTAGGTTAAGTAACTTACTAATACTATATGGATAATTTGTCCGAAATAAAGAGTTTATTATTATTATTAATATTATAAAACATATTCTGCTAGTGTCACGAAAATATTAGTCTTTAGAATGTCAGTAGCGGCATGCCACAACGTCTTAATGACCGTATGGGATATATAACCATCAGCAAGTAGTGAATCGCAGTGTTCATTGTTGCGCAGAAACCATGTGTTTGCGCAAGTTCTGCCGCAGGGTCCTCATTAATCAATATGGCGCCGGTGAAAATTAAGTGGCGATGACATGCTGCTGGGAATAAGATAAAAGGCACTTTAATATGAGTTTAATTGAGTCAGCAAAAAACGGTGATGAGTCTGGTAATATGGGCCACGATTCCATTTGCCTTAATAACAGAATTGGATATCCCTAGGATTTGATTAAATGTCTCTGGCATGTTGATATTGAAAAACATAAATTGAATGTGGGGAGGTCTCTATGACATGCTGGGAACGTCACGGTTTGTTTTCTCGAATATAGCCCATAATTGGTATATATCAGGCTTAAGTATATATTGGCAGTATTAAATAAATAATGCTATTACTTTAATTTCATTTTCACGTAAAAAATACACCTATGTAACATATGTACAAATCGACGCATTTCACTAGTTTCAATAAACAATGGAAACATATTTGTCATGAAAAGTAAAACGAGTATAAAGTTTGTGATAAAATAATCCCCGCAGTACAAAAGCGAAAATAAATCCGCCTGTCTTCCTCAAAAACCTCTTGAACTTTATATTGTATGAACAATTGCACATTACAGTATGTCATGCAGTGAATCCATCAGATCATAAAATTTCATGCATGTACTAATTTGTGGCACGTTACTGCACAACTGGTCCTGACAGCAATTAAAGTCAATAAGAAAATAATGTTATTTTGTATGAAGCCTTGGTGGTGCAATTTCAATAAATGACAAAAAAATTGTTAAGTGCGTGTTGGTTTGATAAATTGAGGGTTCCACGATAGTTTATTTTATCGGAGTGTACTCGATCATGCAGCGGCCGTTTTTGTCCATCATTATTATCAGCCTGATGTAATCGCCCACTGCTGAGCATAAGCTTCTCTTCGAGTACGGCACTTATCCCGGTCCCGTGCTAGTCTCATCTCATCCAGAAAGGACCAGCGGTCTTTTTTACGCCGTCAACCCATCGAGCTGGTCGACGTCCAACGCTTCTTTTCCTGTAAGTGGCCACCAATCCGTTAACATTTTGGTCCACCTAGCATCACGCTGCCTGGCAATATGTCCTGCCCAACTCCATTTGAGATTGATTATGGCTTCTTCGACGTATTTGCACATAAAACATAAATGTAACGATTACACGAAAACGACATAAAGGCGATCGTCATATAACCTTTGAAGCAGACACTTTACAGGTGTCTAGGTTTACGAGTATATTATGTAAACGGGCATGAGACGTCTCACAACACATACGTATATTATGTTTTCTAGGAAATAGTAAAAGTAACGCAAACGCATTAAAATTCTATCCTGTTCTTCAAGCTATTACTGAAATGCACTGTAGTCTCATTTCAATCACTGGAGCATTTGCGCAGAAAACGGTTCTTAATTATAAATACCTATTACAACCATGGGTGATCAAAGCTAAATTCTTGACTATCTAAAACTGTGTGACCTATATTGTGTCTCCCCTTTTTCCCCAAGCTTGTTTTTGGCCCAGAGTAGAGTGGCAACCACAGGTCACCAACTTCGCACACCCCTGATTGTGGCAACTGTGGTTGCCGCGCAAAATATGGGCTCCTTTGATATAAAAAAAGCAAATTAGGCTACCTTTTTTAACGATCGGAAATCAAGTAAGCTGGTAGTTTGTATACCTGATGATTATGTTACATTTTCGCCTTCGCATACGGAACCCTACCCGCTAAAGTGCGGGCATGTCACTCCACACTCGCAATCAAAGCAACTGGTTTGCATCGTGCGATGCACCGCGCTAAGGTTAACTTTTAAGAACTCTAAAAACGGCGCAAGCGCTCACGGTTACTAAGGCACATCTGCCCATTTAAGCAAGTAAGCGGAACTACGCCGATTTCTTACATAATGATAAGCATGACTCGCGTTTACTTGAAAACGTTTCTTTTTCATATTTCGTACTTTATGGCGTGCCTGGGTAATGAATGTGTCGCTTCTTCGTATTGGAATCCGAGGTTTTTTTGTTCGGTATTTTATACAGGCAAAGACAGCTTTTGTATAAAAAAGTATATGTGATTTTTAGAGAACCTAAATGCGGGTATGCTACTCTGCAACTTTATAGCAAGCAAACTAGACCCAATTCTAACGACGGAAAAAAAATAGTTTTTTTAGAGTTTTTAAGACATCAACTTTTTTTTATTAGGTAGAAAATGTTCTATCACAAATAAAATGGTGAATTTATTTCCTAAAAGCTACTAAGACACAGATTGGTTACTGGGGACCGATTTTTGACTTTCGAGCGCTCGAAAATCAAATAATAGTAAGTACGATTGTTGTGTCAACATTGCAGGCACTTCCTTCCTACCAATAGAATTGAATACAAGTGGTCAATACCACACGTTTCTAAATTTTCATTCGCTATTTCAAAGTAGCATTCCATAATTTTTGACAGTTTTCGAGAGGAAGATTCGAGCGCTCGTAAGTCAAAAATCGGTCCCCAGAACTTTTTTGATTTTTTATTAAACTGTATTTTACCGTAATCTCCTCTTAGTTTGAAAACTATACCGTTTTCGTAACAATGGCTTGAAACATTTTTTCCGTTAATTAGGTCTAGTTTTCCCTTGATGGAGAGTTATACTGTATGTTTACGACAAAAAATAGCGTAGTATAGTTTCGAACTAGAACTGATTATTCTATAATTGATGATTATAGTATTGCTGATAGTCCACTAGATCTACCAGAAGTCTATACTACAAACATGTTCAACGTTACAACGTTTTTTTTAGTCAGTCGTTTTTACCGGAAAACAGTCTCCGCTAAGGATACGGGCGACTGAATCCGAGATTCTTCTTCTTCTTCTTATTTAAGAGCTAAGCTCTTGTCGGTGTGAATCCGTGATTACTTTATGGTAAATGATTTCTAATAGAATAAGTGGTTCTGTGTATGAATGATGAGTGAAGGTTGTAATGGATGATGGGTGAAATGAAGAGTGAACTTTTTCAGGTTAGTAACTATGGAGGCGGCGAGTTTGCAAAAAGAGGCTAGTGTAGTTTCTTTACGAATGATTTCCTGTATATATGGTTCTATAATGAGATTATGACATAACAAGCCGAACATCTAAAGGTAAATGTCAAATGCTAGTCGGTTGTACATAAGTTTCGAACCTTCCTTTGAAAGTGCAAAACTAATTTACCAGATGATGTAGAGGTAGATATACTTTATACATCGCCTCAGCAACATGCCAGCCTGCATATACTATGCGGCTAGCCTCATTTTTCAGGTTTCCCTGACAAGTTCCTGAATCCAGATATGTATGTACAGTCGAGGTCATAAATATGTTTACACTTTTGCACCTTATTACAAGGCAATAAGGTGCAAAAATGTAAACGTATTTATGACCTCGACCGTACTTGCCTGCTAAAAATTGTCAATTTAGGGTAAACGCCCCAACTCTATGATGGCATAATAATTAATAGAATTATAGGGACACTCTAATCTTTTCTTAGTTTGTTTCATTATGCAGCTCGCGGCCCGTCTAAGAATTTTTAACAAAATAAGTATTAACAAATCATCTCTTAACGAAACGAATTATTTTAAATATTTTGTTAGAGAGGGCACAAGTTCGAGTCTTGTCCTGGGCTTCAGACGATGATAGTTTATTTTTCTCTGTATTATATCGTTTACTTATTAACAAATACATAGTTTAGCTCTGGCACCGTTTAGCTTGTTGATACCGATAAGTTACAGTGTTGGAAAGACACTAAAAAATATAGAATTCCTGCAGGCATACTCAATAAAGAATGCAATTATTACTCATTGAATCAGATTGTACGAGGTAATCTCGGTTCTTTATGAATATCACACGTCAAAGCAGCTCCTGCGTGTGTTATTAAGTCTTCCATTTCTCATTAACAACACTCGTCAGCAGTCCAATAATCACAAATACCTAGAAATGTCTCGTAGTGCTTTAAAACAAGGGCCGGTCGGTCCTTGGGTGTACCATAAAGAATGCTAAATTGCTTGGCGCATCCGCTACGAAGAGCAGTTACCACAAAATTTAAGTATAAATACAGGGGGATGCGTTCCAAGTGCATCATTCAGAGCTTTGTCATCCAACTTGCAGCGTGCAACCGAAACGACACACAACATGATGCGCTTTGTAAGTGTAGCTTTAAATTTGTATATTTTATTTTTAAGTGATACAGTTCCTTGTTCTTGGGTAGTGATTCGATGTACTTAGTTTGAAGTTGAAACGTAAGAATTTTGTTTTATAGCTAATTGAAATTTTAGTTTGTAGCCTCATTAAAGTTTCATTCAATAGTTTCTAAGTAGGTAGGTACTTAAACCAAGTTGGACTATACAGATATACCTACTATATAAATATGCCAATACCTAGTATTATTACCTTCCTATTAACAACTTACTTTCTCCTTCCGCGACATTCAATCGTTAGTAGGAATCCTACCTTCCTACGTAAACGAACAAATTAGGATTCAGCGCCATAAAAGGGGCATTTAAAAGAAGTTTGGATGTGTCTACAGGAAAGATGAACCGCTAAAGCATACAACAAAATGTTTCTGATTCAAATAACATTAGGCCGCGGTCTAGACACCAGCGGGCAGCGGAGCGACAAGCGGCAACTCATAAATTTTATCGAGTAAAATCTATGAACCGCTCATTGCCGCACTACTAGACGCGTCGTTTCAGTTTCCGAGAGGCAACCAGATGGTTCGCGGTATTTGAGCTCCCCAAGTGTTGCGGAACCGCCCTGTGCAACCCGAACTGAGGCAAGTTGGACTCAGATTCAGATTCAGATATTTATTAATAATATGCGATATTTTACATGTCAGGGTAGTAAATACATATAGTTGAATTAAAAGTGTTACATTTCACTTATTTTATTTAACATTAGACATAATTTTATGATCATCGTAGCAATCATTTTAATTTGCAAAGTTTGGGTCACCACACACCTCGACAAATTAGTTAACGCCATAGCACGCTAGGCTGGTCAATAGCGTTTTTAAATGTTTGGCAAAAACTGTGTTGTTTTGCACCAGTTTTAACTCTGCTGGTAGTGAGTTATATAATTTTGTGCCCATGACACCGAGTGATTTCCGAGTCTTTGCAAGTCTACAACTCGGGACGACCGGCAGTTTGCATTGCAGCAGCAGTTGGACTGGGGCGGAAATTGGAGGGGGGTAAAAAAAAATTTGCCAGGTATTCGATTCAAACAGCATTTCATTATATAATCCGCGTACACACTTTCAGGCAACCGCAGTTAAGACCGGCTGCATCGCGACAAAAAAAAAACACTCAATTTTTCTATATCCGCCCCAAATTCCCGAAAATCGGTTGAGAAACGCGAGCTGTAGGGGAGAACAGCGGGATAGCGCGACATCGGACACCGGACAAACGATTTTCGTCCCAAGCTTAGCATAGAACTTCGGTCGCTTCGCTCGCTCTTTCGAACAGGGACCGTATATCATTTTCAGACAAAAATACCGGTATTCCATCCATATCGATATCTCGCTTATTCAGATTCAGATTCAGATTCAGATTTTTTATTCATAAAATACATTATTTTATATGTCAAATAGAGTAGGTAGGTACATACGTTTTATACATGTCAAGGTAGTTTTTATTATTTAACATTTTATTTTCATATTCTAACGGCCTCACATAATGACAACACACACAAACCAATTGAAGAAGATATTTTATTATTTATGAATACCGGTACAAATAGAGAATAGTATGCAAATAATTTGCCTAAGACCATATCATGACGACTCGATGACCAGATCATATCATCGAGTCGTCTATTTTTGACTAAACGTATTCAATTGGATCGGGTTTTGTGTTTACCGCGCGCACTCGTTTTGTTCCACTTTAAGCTTGGCGCACCTTTAACTTTCCTAGTAACTTGGTGGTGGAAGGAATTTATTGGAGAGCGATTTAGGTGTAGAATTTATTTCCCAACAAGCTTCTGCCTGTGACTCTGTCCGCGTGGAACTCGCTTATTTATATCGTAGCTCAATACAAAATTTAAATCAACATTTCATTTCACCCTCTTAGGGGATTATTTCGGTGATAAAAACTCAAACTATGTGTATACTATACCAAATTACATCATAATCGGGTCCACGGGTTTAAGCGCACGGGAAGACACAATTTCACATTTATAATATTATGTATTCTTATCATGTCTCTCTGACCACATATACGAACTTTCACATTTATAATATCAGTATGGATAGTTACTACCACACACGGATTTTTTATTCGGCTTTAACACTGATGCTATTTACCACCAAATAAGTTTCAAGTGGGTGGGAAAGGATAAGTAGGAGAAATTCCGAATTATTAATAATGGTGAAATATTAGTAGGTGCCAAATTGTGTCGTTTATAGGGAAAAGGGACACTTAACACAGTAGGTGCTTCCACTACGAAGAGTCACATTTCGTTTGGGAGTACCGTCGTCAATTGCGTCTCACTTTCTTTTTTGGCCAAATGTGAGACGCAAATAGACATTGGACAAAGATCTTGGACAAGTGGAATAACGCCCTAAAGCCTGCTGTACACACTGGGCCAACGTTGGCGCCTGAGCAGAAGGCAGCTATGCGTTAGAGGGAGAGGCCTATAACTCGATCTCTTTCGTTTACATAGCTGCCTCCTGCTCACGCGCCAACGTTGGCCCAATATGTACAGCCGGCATAATACGCTGGCTGCACTAAGAGCTTGGTCACAACTTTAAGCAGTGGCAGCAGTGCGCCATATGCGTAAGCAAGAGATCAGAACGCAGCATCTCGCTCCCACCTATGGTGCTGCGCCGCCGCTGTAAGTCTTGGCACAGAATAAATAATAATACTACGTACAGGTTCTCTGTTAACAAATCTCCTGTTTAGCCTAACAAGCCTAATCGTTGCCATCCCTTTCTATCGCATGCAACGCGCTGCGATAGAAGGCATGCGTGCCGTAGCAGCGCTAACAGCAGCGCTACGAAATCACGGAGTGAGCCACCCCTGGTCTTGGACAAGTCTGCCAGTTAGGCCATTTTTCCTGACAACGACAATAAATAAACGTTGTTTATTATCGTTTCTCTCCAGCAAATATATGAATTTCCAAAAAAGGGTTTACACCAGTGATTAATAGGTCTAATAAATATCGTAGGTACGCATAGGCACTGTCTGTCTGTAAAATCTTTAAATTCGTTAAGATAATTTGGAATATTTACTATCGCCGTCTGTTAAGCAACGTTTTCTATTACACTAAACCTTAATTATCATCGTTATTGTTTCATGGCTACTTCTGTCTGTTAGCATATAGGCAATCTTTTTAATATGAACTTCGTGAGTTAAACCGTTCGCGTACTTGCGTAAGTAGTTAGCGGCGTAAGATTTTTTATTTATGGAAATTGCATTTTGAGTTGGAGTCATGTTATGAGGCTTTAACTTGTACTGTATTCGAATGTTATTGATGTTATGCATCTTTTGGGTTCGTTTTCGCCGAAAAAGTGAATATTTCCGTGTTATCGCTATGTCGTACAGTCAGCATCAAAAGTAACTGCGAATTGACGTCTTCAAAAGCTCTTATTCCCTTTTAAAAAGACTTTTGACTTACTTTTGATGGTGACTGTACTACTCGTGTGGTGTCGGGTGTCGTAAAAGTCGACTAAGGGAGCACGGTTGAAGTGTGTTGTGGGCGATAGGATAGCAACTTCCTGCGATATCCCATATTATCGATCTTTGAAACTCACATTTATTCACGTGCTCTGCTCTCTCTTGGGAATAATGGCGTAAATGTATGTATATATGTATGTATGTCGCAATGTGTTTCACGCGGTAAATTGCAACATAGTTAGGTACCACTGGCGTTGGTAATGGTCCCGTGTGAAAGTCTATTCACTAGACTCGGTCGCCCCCTGAAGAAACGGATCTATGAATCGTTTTTGACCACCTAAGTGACCTCCACTCCCTAAATTATTAGCTTTAGATGACTGTATCTGATACTTATTAGACGTTTCTCCATTTTTCCAGGTGGTACTCATACTGGTAGTGGCCGTGGCCAACGCTGACGTCAGCAGTTTCCAGAACTTCCAGGATCCCCAGCAGTACACGACACCCATACCTATTATTCGCCAGGAGCAGGTCATCAACCCCGACGGCTCTTATAAGTGGAGGTGAGACTTTGTGCCACAGGAATAGTGACGTGCCGTCCCCAGAAATATTCCCGATTTAGGGGGTATTCCCAACTTGACAATATTCCTCTTACAAATTGGGAATTTCTGGGAACAGCCCACTACACAGGGGCTCTATCCAGCACGTTGTAATAACAGTCAAAGGGGCGCTATTTGACTGCGTCTATTGACAGCTAGGCACATAGCCAATCATGTGACGAAATAAAAAAAATAAGACGATTATTATGTGTTCTATTTACTTTTTTGCTCAGGTCGTGTCGATAATCACGAACTTATTATTCATGTTGATAAAAACCCATTTGTTCTGCGACACATTTTCATTTTCAGTTAGTCCAATGCGGTGCTAATAACTCTGAGAAGGCAAAAACCTAAAGCCTCCAAATTTAGATGAAAAATAATAGACACATGGACACTTCATGAAAACGCTCTAAAATCAACGTCCACTTTATAGTATTCATAAACATGGGAACATGATGACTGCAAGGCTAGCACGCGACGGCGCGCGAGCTCTCTCGATTTTTCTCGCACTATCCGTCTCTCACTTCAGAACAAGAGGTATAGTGCGATAAAAGTCGAGAGTATGTCGCGACCGTCGTGTGCTAGACGTGCAGTAATTAAAATCGTGCTAAATTGAGCTTCATTATTACGATACTCGCTCCTAAGGTCAACTATACGCCTCTAATTCGAGCCGCTAATGCAATCAAACATTCAGCCTCTAATGGTTTTATACCAATACCTCGTGTTAGTGTCCTTGTTTTTATTTAATCATATATTCATTTCATATTCTTACGACGACAAATATTTGGTTGATAACTGCGACCCCGGCCTCGAAATAAAGAAGTGTTTAATTTAACATACCTAATTCGATTTTGCATGTTTTAAAGTTATAACAACAAGTCTGTTGTTGTTCTGTTATTTATGTACAACGGTACAGAAATAAATCAACAAATACTGACATAAGGACAAGACATTAATGACATTTGGTTTGTTAAAGTGACATGGACGTAGCGGAAATGTCAATGGAAAACTGACCAATTTTACTATTCCAAATGTATTCATAGTGAAAATGCCCTTACATCCAGTATTTGACTGCTGTCATTCCAGTACAATTTATGTCCATCACATGCCATTCACGTTTATTGTACCAGGATGACGGCTGTCAAATATCGGCTGTTAAAAAATCTAATTATAGTCATGCAAAGTTCACGTGTGTTCATATCACAAGACTTGTTTTATTGAAACACGTCAAATATTGTTCGGTTATAAAACTTATGAAGCCATTTTGTCAATTTAAACATTTGTATTAGGTAGGTAATACACGATTTGATGTAAATTTTTACTTTCCTGAGTTCCTGACAAAGTACAAATAGAAGGTCTCTGGGACATTGGCGTATTTAACATCAGGAAACAATAAAACTGACACCACTTAAGGCCTCCACACACCGAACGGGCGGTATCTCTATCTCTTTCGCACAGTAGCGCGGCGTCTCTATCGCACAGTAGCGCGGGCCCGCCGCGGTAGCAACGCGGGCCAGTGGCGGGCCCGTGCCACTGTGATAGAGATAGTGAGTGAGATATTAATAGTACATTGTTGTAAAGGCTAGAAAGTAGGCAATATATGGACGAGTGGGTTCGAGGTCCGAGCCGCTAGGTGAGGACCTCGAAGGAGACGAGTCCATCTATTGCACTTTTGGACGAGACATTACATAGTGCTTTTTACGCTTACTGCGAGGAAATTGCAAATAATTATAATTATAACTCAAAATGAAGTACCTAATTAAAGATCATAGTATGAGACACTGTAGCGCGGCACCGCGCCGGGCCGCCCCGCGCGGTGCCCTACGACACGCGAGCGGGGCGGGGGCGGGGGTGGGGTGAGCTGTGATTGGGGAATCGCTGTTCAAACTGACCAACAATAACAAACAAATAACATGAAACATTGTAGTTGTGGTGGTTCAGGTGCTACAGCTATTGCCTACTTTCCAGCTTGGTTTTAGACCATCTATTGCCACATTTCCGAACAGTGGCGTGAAAATGATTTAAATGCGTTGGTATTGAGACAGATACCTACCGACCCGTGCCGTCCTTCATCACTTTCCAGTTATCAGTAGATGATAAAGACAGCATTTGGAACACCGTGACCTTTGCCTGAAGAATCACCCATACCTATTCTTATATTCTTTAGTTACGAGACTGGCAACGGGATCGCAGCTGAAGAGCAAGGCTATGTGAAGAACCTGGGCGTGCCAGAGCAGGAGGCACAGACTGCGCAGGGGCAATACCAGTACACCGCTCCTGACGGCCAGGTGGGTTCACAACTAAACTGGGACAGAATTACTTTTTGGTGAGGTAGGGCACAGCGGAATGTCATCCCGCTCGAATTTGGAGCAGCCCAACTGGGGAAGTACCTCCACCGTCTAGAAAACCACAGCCATAATAACACTACTACTTGCTCTGTAGTAGTGTTGTGTTCCTGGAGGTGAGCAAGGTCGCCAGAGCTCCCGAGGATGCGTTGTGTTGAGAGCGAGGCAATTTGTTGCTTCAGCTCTCAACACAGCGAATCCTCAAATATATCAAGGGTTGGCAACGGGCATGTTACTCCTTTGGAGTTGCAAGCGTCTATATGTAGGCTGCGGTGTCCGCTTACCATCAGACGGTCCGTAATTTGCTTGCCACCGTCGTTGTATAAAAAAAAAAACTTAACACAATAAAGGTACTGGTACACGTGCTGTTTAGTAGCATGTTTGTTTGAGCATGCTCAATTATTATATATGCAAATAGCATGCTACTTACTAGCAACTTCTAGACACGCGGTAGCGTGTCAAGCCAAGTTCAAGCAAAGCCAGTTCCTTTGCTAGCCAGCGCCGAGTGTAACGAACCACTTGGTGCCACTTTTGACCCTTCTATAACTCAAACAAAACCTCTTTAACGTAAACACATAAAACTGTCTTTAATTATATCCATAAGGACATCTAGAAGCCCAAATTGCATGAAGCTAGCTCAAACGGTTATAAAGATATGAAGGTCAAAAAGTCGTAAATTTTAGCACTGACTGACTGACTGACATATAGTAAGTACCTAAATCTAATCTACTTCCAGATGATCTAGAAGGATGAAATTTGGAATCCAGCTCGGTAATTGTGTGTTAGCGTAGAAAAAAATCTAAAGATAAAAAAAAAAGTTAAAAAATATGAGGGGTCTCCATACAAAAAATGTTTTATTTTTTATTTTAGCGTTGTAACCGTTGCAAGCAGATATTTGAAACCATCCCAATATATGTATTATTATATTTGCTATGTAACAGAAATATAGAAATAAAGTTAAGTCAAAAAATAAGTGGTGTCCCCATACAAAAAACTTGTAATACGCGCTAAACAAGAAAAAACATTAAATCTCAATACTTGCCTAGTTTTCTTTACAAAAATTAAGTATATCCCACCAAAAACATAAATGTAAAAAAGGAGAGCCAAGTTCAATACAAAAATTATGCTTGGCTGTGGGCTTCGCCGCAAAAAGAATGGAGATCTAAATGAGTGCCAAGTTCTATGCAAAATCCAAATATGTATTTATAGGAACAAAATAACATTATGAACAAGTATTAAACTCTATTTCTTTGCTTTATTGGATACCTATAACAATTGCTGTTGTTTAAAAATGTGAAATCTTAAAGTAGGTTAGATTTGACTTGGCCAGTTTTTATCAGAATTAAAATATATATATGTTGAATAACTTTATAAAATGACTGATGTAATCGCTAGCGTCCGCAAAAGTATATTTAATTTATTTAGGGGCTTTAACTAATATCAACGTAATTGACAAATAAATAGACGAAAAGCTCAGTTGTGCGCCTTCTGATTTTCTGGTTCAACATAATTATTTTTCTAAATGTCCTCTTCGCGCTTTTCTCATATAGGTACATGTGCTCCTACGTAACGTACAAATAGGAGCAGTTTTCATTAATTCTGAAGCAGCCTCGACTCTACATAATAAACTGTAGATACCTGCTTTGTAGACCAGATTAGGACAGAACACTGGGAAACCAGTCTGATCCTCTCATTTGGGCACTACAATGGCACAGTAGGTGGTCCACGCCGTTCACAATAAAACTTTCGAGAACGCGTATCAATTCATGCGGATGTCATCTTTTAGATTTCTATATTCAGGTTATTAAGCCTCGTAGACTTTCAAAACAGCAAACTGGATTTGAACAAAGGTGGATCGCGTAACAATAGCTACTTGGATTTCATTGTCATGTTTGACCAGTGTTACTATTCGTAGGTATATAGTTTTCTTTTTTAGGGTTCCGTGCCCAAAGGGTGAAAACGGGACCCTATTACTAAGACTTCGCTGTCCGTCCGTCTGTCTGTCACCAGGCTGTATCTCAAGAACCGCGGTAGATAGACAATTGAAATTTTCACAGATTATGTATTTCTGTTGCCGCTATAACAACAAATACTAAAAACAAAATAAAATAAATATTTAAGGGGGCCTCCCATACAATAAACTTTTTTTTTTTTTTACTCTTTTTATAGATAATGGTACGGAACCCTTCGTCGACTCGCACTTGTTTTACACCGCTTGATAAGTTAACATTGTTTTAGTCAGAATGTTGACTAAGTAGATAGGGAGCTGGTGACTCCTATGGAGTATGGAGTCACAGGCGTCCTCAGGCTATGGTGTCTGCTTACCAGCAGACAGGCCGTATGCTTGTTTGTCGACGTCGTAGTATAAAAAATGTGTTAGTACTATTAACGAGCGAAAAAACCGTAGAATGCGAGCTCCTTACTTTCTACCCAAACACGTACCTAAAAGCCGTTTAGTTCGCGCGTTCCGTTTAGCGCAATGTTCGAACTAAACGGCTCTGCATCGTTTTGACACACCGCCCCCATCCCCGCATAATGGCAATTCCCCATTCTGTGTGGCCATTTTGCGGCGCTACTTGGACTTCTATGGTTTTTTAGTTCGCTGGGTACTATCAATCAATTCTTTTTCAGGTTATCCAGTTAACCTACATCGCAGACGAGAACGGTTTCCAGCCACAAGGAGCTCATCTGCCGACCTCTCCCCCCATCCCCGCCGACATTCAGAAGGCCTTGGACTACCTCGCCACGCTGCCGCCTCAGAAACCCGACTACAGGACTCAGTAGAACTGCTGGGTTAAAGGATGCTAGGCTTACAGTCGGGGGATTAGCTTCAAAAGGCTGCTGAGTAGGGTTGCGATTTTTCACAAAATGTGACAATATCCAGCATATCACAGGAATCCGACAGTTTCAAAATTAAAAAAAAAAAACAGAGAAACGTCGCATTTTGTTACTCGATTACCGGTCCAGGTTATCTTCCAAACCTGCAGTAACTGTCCGGAAATGAAACTTAGCTGCTCAGGCCTTTATTTCACCTTCTTGCAAATTGTCACCTGACCGATAATGGCCGCTTGAGACCAATGTTAAGGCTCCCACAGACTGACACGGCCTGCGGTGGCAGTCAATCGTAATTTTGACAGCTATGTCAAATTTACTGGTCGCGTCAGAAGCAGTCCTAAAGCTACTGGTACACATGCTGTTTAGTAGCATGCTCGTTTGAGCATGCTCAATTATTATTATCTACAAATAGCATGCTACTTACCAGCAACTTTACATTTACACATGCTATTTGCTCGAAACTAGCATGCTTTCGTGCTATTAAAGAGCATGTGTAACAGTACCTTTAGACCAGCGTGCGTAAGATGGTTGGCATTTTATCACTTATCGTTGTGAATAAGACAGCCGTCACTCTCGCACTTGTATACTTGTCAGAACGTGACGGATATCTTATCGACAGCGATAAGTGATAAAATGTTAACCGGGCTACGCCTGCTGGCTAAATGCAGTGTACTAACAGGGGAGATAAACCATCTCGCTCTAAGCAGTGAGTGTGAGTGCAGTTGGTGCACTGCATTTAGCCAGGTCTAAAGGCCGCTTGGTGAAATGAAGGAATAAATAAGCTTAACTAGGCTGCGTTACCTGTGTAGGGTGTAGTTAATAGTTAGGTCGCCTGTCGAAGTTTTCTTTTTATATTTGCGGATTAACTATAATATATATGCGATTAAATTATTGGATCTCCGGCTACTTCGGACCCCTTGGTCCGCTAAGAAACCATCTAAATCTTATAAAGCCTTCCTCGGCTATTTAAGCTCTAAGACTACAGACATTTACTGGTAATATTCAGAAGCATTATTTGTAATATGTGGTTCTGTTTTTTCACGAATGTAAAGCCTAGAAAATGTTAGTTTTGATTTTACTGTTTTCATAATAATAATAAAAAAAAAAAAGTTGTAAGTTAGTTAGGTTGTTTAAATATCTGTATTTAATAAATGAGTTAAAATAAATGTTTTCATGTTAAGATATTATTTTATTTATCACCGAATTATTGACAGAATTACCATAAAACCACACACAAAGACCACAACTCAGTTCTACATTTTTATAAGTCATGTACAAAATGTAAAATAGTAGTAGGTAATGTAATTTATGACTTAACCCTAAACTTGAAAAAAATTAAAAAAAATCGTGCGTTCAAGCCTCAGTTGTGCTGTATAGAGCGCGAAAAAAAGTTCCACAAAAAATGCAAAAATGTGACTAAAAAATGTGTGCATTTAAAGATACACTGTCAAGTTTAGGGCAATGCTATTCGATGCTCACTTTGTTAACATTTATCTTATTGGTTACAAGCAAACATTAGGTCGGTAGGTACAAGGGTGGCAGAGTAGAAGGTACTACGTACTACCTACCACCATCTCCACACTCCAGGCAAAATATGGTTTTGAAAATCATTAAATTATAATAGCGTTTTATTTGTGTATTTCATTTTAAAACGTTGTTCTAATAATTATGTTTTATTGAAGAATCGAACCAACTTTCCACCCGGAAGTAATTATATATTATAAATTAATGTAATCATTCATTTTGACGACCGCTTTAGCCTAGTTGGTAGGGACCCTGCCTACGAAGCAAGAGGTCCTGGGTTCGAATCCCGGTAAGGGCATTTTATTTGTATGATGAGCACGAATATTTGTTCCTGAGTCATGGATGTTTTCTATGTATTTAAGTATTTATTTATCTATATAAGTATGTTTATCGTCGTCTAGTACCCATAGTACAAGCTTTGCTTAGTTTGGGACTAGGTCGACTTGTGTAAGATTGTCCCCAAAAAATATTTAAATATTAATAAATAAATATATATTGTCTTTTATGGTACTTACCTTTGATTAATCATTAATATTTTAATGCAAATGTAAATAAACCAAGATAACATTTATTAATAACACACAACATTACAAACACAACTTAACATTTATTATTTCAGGAGCTACCTACTTATTTTTTTATTTTCGGTCTGATATTTTGTTGGATTTTGTCTTTAGGTAACTATTTAATATATTCATTACATAGAAAAAATATACTATTATAAATGATTTCCTAACTTGTATTTTTTTCCATACAAGCTGTCGGTGCATGTTCTATTCTTATGGAACACGGCTACGAGATACGGGAATCACTATGATTAGGTTTAACGATACAAATTTACTAACCCGCTGTTGCACGCTGGTTCAAAATTATAAGACATGTTAGGTAATAGACATGTTTTAAAATATTAGTATAAAACAGTTAGTAATTACATCCGTCAAACTGTGAGGCATGAGTGGAATCTCGTTAGTACAACTCGGTTACAATATCTGTGGACCTCGCTGGAATGTGAAGCCCCTCCCCCTTCTCTTTTACCTACCCGCGCTCGCTCCGCCAGTACCAGAGCGCCGACGTGACGTCATCGACGCCAGGTCCACAGATATTGTAACCGGGTAGGAAAAAGTTTCACGTATTGTATGTATGATTGTAATACTAATCTTAGTAATTGAAGGTGGTCCTGGGTTCGAGCCCCGACTCGTACTCGTACCACTAAGTTTTTTCAAAAACTTATGTACGAAATATCATTAGATACATATTTAACAGTGGCTTTTCGGTGAAGGGAAACATCGTGAGGAAACCGGTCTAATCCCAATAAGGTCTATTTTTCCCTCTGGGTTGAAAGGTCAGATGGCAGTCGCTATCTTAAAACTAGTGCCTATGTCAAATCTTGGGATTAGGTGGCAAAGCGGACCCCGGGCTCCTTTAGGGCACAACCGGGAATAACGCTAGGAGGATGATGAATAAGCTACTAATTGGGTTATAAGGCTTCCGTAATACAAAAGTCTGCTTATCGTGCATATAAAACAAAGAGTTAGACAGTTTGATGCGAAGTAAGAGTTCATAGTCCACAAATGAGACGCGACCCTAAATCTCTGCATGACCCAATTAACATTGTTAAAACTACGTTACGTTCTATTTAAACGAAATAATAAGACATTTGAGTGCGGTCAGTTATAACCTAATTTGAATGATTTCGATAAAAAAACTTACATAAATCATGTAACCGTGCTGAGTAAATTATTCTCAACAAAATATCGACAACACAGGTAAAGATGAGCGCTTTTTGTTTGTTCTCGAACAATCCGATCGGCGGCGAGTTGCCCAAGAACCGGGGGAATCACTTTCCCCGCATCGTGTCAAGGTCGCCCCGCCATAAACTTCACTCCTAACGACCTCTTGACCCGCGCGGTTGCCAACTGTCCCGGCCGTCTGGCTAAACATTGTAACGGCAATTCTTAAACGTTGTGTGGTGATTTTTTATTCTATACTATTGCCTGCGCGGCTTCCCCACGTATTGCAAAGAACGTAGGCTAACACATAAAAACATAGCATAGGGTCATTTCGCCGGTTAGCGACCACCTAATTTCATGTGCCGGTGGGCGTCCACTTAAGCTGAGTTGGTGAACTGAAAGGATATTTTCTAAAGTTTTGTAGTAGATTTCTATTCTAAAACAACAACAAAAATGCATGTACAAGTAATTGTCTCAATAGGGTGTGTAGAATTGATGTTATCTTCAATAGAAAAAACCTCCTCGCTAACCGAAGGTGGTCGCGTAACCAGCGAAATGACTGTTCTTTCAGCAAGGCTATCACAACACGGCGCGATTCGATTTTTCTCGCACTATCCGAAACTCTTATTAGAAAACTTAGAAAGAGAGAAAAATGGAGAGAGCTCGCGCGCCGTCTTGTGAGCCGTGCAAAACGTTCATTCTATTCTATAAACAGGTGAAATTATTTTTGAAACGGCGTTTACCCATTCACCTCACATAATTTTCCAGTTTATAATTTTAGTATAGATAAACTCAGGCTGCAACTCTTGATTTGCAAAGAATGTTACAAACCATCAACTATGTAAACAATATTAGTCCGCCTTAAATTGTAGATCAGCAAAATAATTGATTGAACAGCAAAATTTCATAAAGCACTAATAACATTTTTGATTAGCCGTTAGTAAAATAGTTTCCTACTAAAAGTAAGCCATTAATTAGTCGGTATGTAGGTATACAGAACCCAACTCCGAGGACAAATGTTGGTAAGGTTAAAAAAAAAAGAAAAAAAAAGCTTAGAACTGCGACCCTCACTGAACCGAACTTCTACAGAAAAGTAGGCTAGGTTAGATTAGAACTGCTAACCATTTTGAAAAGGTTTTTTGATCAGAAGTTGCTTATCAGTTCATGAATCAACCAATCAGTCAAAATTATGTATTCACTAATACCGTTGAATTGGTATGGAATGCAAAGTTCTGTGTCTTTTGACTTAAGACAATGGGTAGCTAAAAGCAAGCAAGCAAGGCGTGAGTAGAACTACTTAGCAAGTTATGACAATAAAAACCAGTAATGTAACGAATCCAGAATGTAGTAAATGTGGAAGTAACTCTATTCTTTATACTGGAAATAATCCCTTTAACAGCTATCTCGGAAACCCTAATTTATTTCTTTGATATTGTAAATAACGCGTTATGGAAATAATGTCAATCAACAGGCTTTTCGTGTAATTGATGGTACGACGGTAGCACAGTTATGGAGTATGGAACACCTTATTTATACTACGAAGTATGGTTGAGATTATATTGTGATCGAGATTTTATAAAACTGTCATTAGAATTGGAATCTTCTGCCTAGGACGGTAGAGTTGCTTTTTTAATGAACTACTTTGATGCAATTCGGCCAACTCAAATAATCTCAAGATTCTCAAGTATAAAACCAAACGCTGTGATGCTATTACGCATTGTTAAAAATGTAGCGAATTCACAGCGAAGGAGAGAGAAAGAACGTTTAACCAGAAAGATAACATAACAATAAATTATAATTTAATGCATGTTACCTACTCCTATTACTGAGTGACTGTACCTATGTAAAATTTCATGCCTCCGGGTACGACATTGTGAAACAATACCGCTTTTACCATCGTCTGAAATATTATGTTATGTGTACATGATCGACGAATAAAGTATTTGTATTTGTATTAGAAAGTCACATATTTGCATATTAATTAGAATGGAATAAGTAGGAATTGCATTGGACAATTGTTTGTTAAACATCATCATCATCATAATATCAGCCGAAAGACGTCCACTGCTGGACATAGGCCTCCCCCAAAGAGTGCCAAAGTGACCGGTCTGCGCCACCCGCATCCAGCGGACTCCCGCAACGTTTAACAGGTCATCAGTCCACCTTGTGGGGGGCCTACCCACTCGAGAACCCTTCCGCCCCAACGGCCATCGGTTCTACGTGCTATGTGATAAACATATAGCTTAATTATTTGCAATTGCATAATACACATTGTACCTATTGGCATTATATATTTTCATGTCATATACCTATGTATTTCGCAAGCCAGGGGCGCTATTCAATTGTTTAAACTTAGTCTCCACTATGGGGCTCACAGCATTTCACTGATCGCCGGTGATTTGGTCTAAGTATCCCCACTAGCCGCTGGATGCGGGTGGCGCAGGACCGGTCATTGTGGCACTCTTTGGGGGAGGCCTATGTCCAGCAGTGATGAATGATGATTCCCACTAGTTCTATTATCCGTTCCATTGATGAAACTAATCGGATATTTTGTTCTCATCTTTACATTAAAATTCCAACTGTTCCATCGGTCTCACCGTATGGTCGGGTCGGCATGTATCAAGTTGTCAATAAAACGTGTTGAATAATGCCCTGCATCCACTTGGAAACTCGTGTAGGTAAATGAAACGTTTTATTTAAAACGACTTACTTAAAACCGGCCAAGTGCGTGTCGGGCCACGCGCAGTGTAGGGTTCCGTAGTTGCTTGTCTTAGTTACATCGACGTGCGGTGCGGTTGCGTCGGCCGAATTTGTACAATTGGCCTTACCAAGTACACATTAAGTTCGTCGACTATTACTCGGTAACTAGTTATGCCTTCTTATCCATGATAGTTTTCCTTCTAAATTCATTATAATTATGTACTACTGCCATGATTTTTTTCACATCCCCAGTAGTAGCCATTTAGCCGGCAGGGGAGGGGACACATGACTCGAACAAAAATTAGGGCTTTAAAGCCCAATATCTCGCAAAAGAATCACTGATTTCAAAAATGGTCTTAGGAAATCCATAATAGTTTTGAACGAGCTATCCAATGATACCCCACACCATGGGTTTAACGAGAAAAAAAATTACATCCCCGCTTTAGGTGTAGGGGAGGTACCCTAAAATAATTTTTTTTTTCAAGATTTTATTGCACTGTTTTGTCGGCGTGATTGATTTATATACCCATGCCGAATTACAGTTTTCTAGTTGTAATGGTTACTGAGTTAGGGCCGAAACACATAACCGCGTTGCGGCGTCGCGCCGCTAAAATTGGCAGTAACGTCAACGCTGATTTTAGCCGCAACGCGGTTATGTGTTTCGGCCCTTGCTGAAATATGCGCCGCCGTGCGGCACCGCGCCACTAAAATCAGCGTTGACGTTACTGCCAATTTTAGCGGCGCGACGCCGCAACGCGGTTATGTGTTTCGGCCCCTAAGCCGAAGACGGACAGACAGACAGACGGACGGACATGGCGAAACTATAGGTTCCTTGTTGTCTACGGAACCCTAAAAATGGCAAGGAGTAGATGGAAAAATATGTTTTCTTTAAAATACCAATATTAATGTCAACTTGCATCGTTCATATAAATGGTTGGCATATTTATGTTCCGAAAACGACATTATCGAGTAAAGATCCCATCTTAATTGAATAACCTATACGATTAATCTCAGCCACGGGTAATCATTATCTTTAATTAATCTTTGAATTGGCATGCAAATGACCAGATCGCCTCTCGGTAATTTTACTCTTTTTATGCGTCTGGTGCGTCATAGCTCTTACACAGACGAACCGATAGTGTGAGATTTGTTAATATATTTTTATTATATTAAATACAAGCTTCTGCCCGCGACTCCGTCCGCGTGGAACTGGTTTATATCGTAGCTCCATACAAACTTTCACCCCCCCCCCCCATCATCCCCTTGGGGGATGATTTCCGGGATAAAAACTATCCTATGTCCTTCCCCAGGACTCAAACTATCTCTATACCAAATTTCATCCAAATCGGTTCAGCGGTTTAAGCGTGAAGAGGTAACAGACAGACAGACAGACAGACACACTTTCGCATTTATAATATTAAATATTGATATGATACGTAACCACGGCGCGGGGGGCAGCGAGCGCGAGAAACAGATGGAAATATGCTGAGTAAAGTGTCAGAAAAAGCGCAACACATCGAAATCGAAGTGGAATACGAGAGATGTTAATAGATATTTACCCTTTGGAATTTGATGTACTTATTTAAGCTTTACGCGCGCGTGCAGATAAATAAACGTTGATATTTTCCTACTATATAATAAACCCTACCTATTGGCAGCCTTCAAGCAATAGCTTCTTGGACCTTATTTCTAGGTAATAGTGATAACATTCCTGTAAACTGAGTGAGTGTCGGTGTCATACATGATGCGATGGCATGTTCCAACCCTGCCGTTCGGTGTTCGTAAATAGATATTATTACTATCGGTTTTTCATCTTATGTCAGCATCAGGAAATAGGGATGAGCACGCTAATATTAAAATCATCGTCTCCTCGATTCAGTTGTTATCAGGCACTCTTGAGTATGAGGTGAGTATTTTCTCAATCAGCAGAAAACGTCATCTGCTGGACATAGGCTTACCCCAACCCGAAAGTCTGTCGACTGCACTATACACGGTGCTCGCGAGGAATCCAAAAGATAATTACGCATTCCTTGGGTCATTAGGAGTAAAAAAAATGAACCCTAGTCAAACTCAGAAAAAAAAAAAAATTTTTTTTTGATTGTTCGTTTTTTTATAAAATGTGGATGACAACTATTGCTTCCCTATGAAACTTATCCTTTTTAATAAAATGTTTCCGATATTATTTCCAAAAAAAGATGAATTTAGTGAGTGGTAGCTGTCACTTTGATGTAAACTTAACAAAATAGGTGGCAACGTGGTGACGACGCAACGGAGCCACACTGTTTCGTCGCCTAAATAATAATTCGTTTTTAATTTTATAATTGTATGTATGTTAGTCTTTAAGGTATTTGTAACTATGGGCCTTAGATTCCTGAAATAAATGGTTTATTACAATGTAAGTCTTTTCCGCTCACGGGACAATGATGTCCCGGACCTTTGGGAGGCGTGCGTGGAGCTAGGTACCTACAAAGTACCAACTGAGCCAACACGTAGAGGCCCTTTTGACAATTTAATGAAATGCAAGGAGTACACCGAGCGGATGCTGTCCCTGCCCGTGTCATGGGACGCACACAGAAACAGCACCCGCTGGGGTGTATAGGGCCTATTGATGGTTGATGGAATCTAAATGAAACGGGTTATTGGGTTAAAGTGATGGACTAGTGGCTGGGCTATTGGATGAAACATCGGACGCCTGCCTAATAAAACTGTCTCACTTTTTATCTCTGGCAGACGGTGACTCGCCAACTGCTAGATGGGCCCCTATTAATAGCGACATTAAAAAATGGCCTAAGGGCAACACCGGTCAGAGAGCTGGGGGGTAGAGAGGTGGCACTGGACTTTAAACATGTAGCCAACTCGCCACTTAGGTGTCCACATCTACCCTCGAGCAACAGCTCTTGCGACTCCACTCTGGACGGCCAGTAAAGGCAAGCCAGAGGCAGGGGGCCTGTCCAACCATCCACAGAAGCATTGACTGATTGCACCAGAAATCTGGTGGGCGATGGGGCCGTCACATCCCTACGCCTCCCTCCCTTCCCTTATTATTATTATTATTAATAGACTTAGTAATCACAATAAAACTAAGCCGGGTTTGACTCCGGTTCTTATATATTTTTTTATTAATTCCTAAATTAATTAATTCCTCGCGAGCACCGTGTATAGATATCAATTATTTATGGTGCACGGTGGAGAGAGTTAAACTCCCTAACTTAGAATATATTCTTGTAATTATTTCTTACCTACATCTATTATAAGTATCATCGCAGACCATACCTACTCATTGCAGTGTTAAAGTGGCGCATGACTTCGTCGAATTATCATATCCATACATCAGTCACTCGGCCACTCCCAACAAATATAATTAATTCACCAAACGAAATTCATTTGGCATCATTATGGTGAGTCAAAGAAATTGGGGTTCAGTGACAGACGTGCATTAAAAAGATACAGACAATTGTTTCGGTTTGCACCTTATCAATAGTTCGTCAATTTATTCGTCTTCGCCTTGATGGATATATTTTTTGACGACCGGTTAGCCTAGTGGATAGTGACGCTGCCTACGAAGCTGAAGGTCCTGGGTTCGAATCCCGGTATTTAAGGGCAAATATTTGTGTGATGAGCATGAATATTTGTTTCTGAGTCATGGAAGTTTTCTATGTATTTATATCTATTATATATATCGTCGTCTAGTACCCATATTAACACAAGCCTTAATGAGCTTACTATGGGACTAGGTCGATTCGTGTAAGATTGTCCCCAAATATTATATTTGCGCGGCGGCGGCAGCGAGCGGCAGCGGTTTTTCTAATTCATTGCGTGTGATCGCAACTAACCACAGTGCGTTGCGTGTCACGGCCGCGCAATGAACAGAAAAAACAATTTGCGCCGCAATTCGCGTAACGTCGTGGGTGGGCCGTAGATGCACACACAAAAGTTAGTACCTACACACTACACAGGTACTTATTAGACACCGATAATGATTTACTCTGTCATCTACGGAACCCAATCCACAATGACCTGTTAGCCTAGGAGTTTTTACATACCTAAGAGACGTTTATACTTATAAAGTCCTTTTGTTATCTTATGCCTATTCAACATGATGATTACGTAATGCTTGTATATGTTAAACTTTTTCTATTGAGATATGTTAGATTTCACGCGAGATGGCACAGTATTTAGTCATGTTTCTCTTTAATTTACTGTTTGATAATCATGATTGCAAATAATGCTGGTATCCACGTTAATCCCCTGCCTGATCCCCCAGGAAAAAAAAACGGTTAGGTTGTTAGGTGAACTGCGACCCTACAGCGCGCGAGCCAAGCTAGCGAAGCGAGCGTGACGCGGTAGCGTCCGGCGTAGCGCCATTTTTTCCTAGTTGAATATAAAATACATTATCATTTTTTCCTAGTTGAATATTAAATAATTGCCGCTAGGTTCCCCTGGGTGATCGGGGTCAGGTGATTAACAATACAATACAATACAAATACTCTTTATTGCACACCTCACACAAACAAAGCAGTTAAAAAGAGAAACAATACAATAACATGTTGGTAGAGGTAGACAACAGGCGGTCTTATCGCTGAAGAGCGATCTCTTCCAGGCAACCTTTGGGTATCGGAGAAAGAGATATAACTAGATTATGTAGTAGGTGGTGCAGAGATTATAATAAGCCAAAAATCAAAATAATTATTAACGTGGATAACGTGCAAATAATTTATCACTTTAGCCCTCTGCGGTTATGCAAAATTTTATTTTATTACTAGCTTCTGCCCGCGCCTCCGTCCGCGTGGAACTCGTTTATATCGCAGCTCCATACAAACTTTTACCCCCCTATTTCACCCCCTTAGGGGATGATTACGGGGATAAAAACTATTCTATGTTAATCTCCATCCCTTCAACTATCTCCACTTAAAAAATCACGTCAATTCGTTGCTCCGTTTTGCCGTGAAAGACGGACAAACATACAAACAAATACACACATACACTCGCATTTATAATATTAGTATGGATATTAAAAAGTATTGCCTATTTCTCTTAAACCAAGAAACCTACATTGAATTAAAAATGACCTTAAATCTTAATCATAATATATATCACGTAAATGACATTATAACATTATTGACATTTGGTATTTTTTTAAATGAAAACACATTAAATGGGAATTTGCTCTCTTGTTGTTTAATGACGGAATATTTATACTTAAGTTTTCAATAACACGACATTTTTTTTTAAAGTGACGACAACAAAAATGTAAAGTAGGTAAAGGTTGGTATTTAAATGCGTTGTATGTTGTTGTATGCGTTTAAAACTTGTTTGTGTTCGTAATCTTTGTTAAATACAACATAACAAGTATTTTTAAAAAAGAGAAGATTTACAAATTTCACGTTCAAATCGCGTTCGTGTCTTTTTCAAGTTTATGACGACAACAAAAATGTAAAGTAGGTAAAGGTTGGTATTTAAATGCGTTGTATGTTGTTGTATGTGTTTAAAACTTGTTTGTGTTCGTAATCTTTGTTAAATACAACATAACAAGTATTTTTAAAAAAGAGAAGATTTACAAATTTCACGTTCAAATCGCGCTTATTTACCTACTCAGTTTTCAACTTTAATAATATGTATTTTTAACTGATTTTTATCTTTTTTCTTTTAAGGTCGTTAGAGCCTGGTGGGAAGAGGAAGATTTTTTTTAGGTCCACTAATCATAATCATTTATTTCTCCATCATAGGTAGGTTATGTACAGGTGATAGGTATTATGAAATGGAACAACCATGATGTACCTTTCGGCGTACGATAAATTACAAATGCAATGTCACAAACTTAATCCCAAAAATACTATTGATATTAATTAATAAGCAAGCAGTTAAAACAGAATAAAATTGCGAAATGTCAAGTGTAACAGTATAATTATTGTTATGTCTAATAAGATTTAATTAATACTAAGGTAATCTTGAATATTATAATAACATTTTTCCACAAGAAATTTAAACAACAAAGATTTTTTACTTGGGTTCTTACTTTTTATATCACCTGGTAATTTATTAAATAGCTTTGGACCCATTGTTAGAATACTTTTTTTCATTAGGCTAGTTTGACATATTCCAAAATGCACACCAGGGTTTCTTGGGCGAAGGCAGAGTCCTTGTACTGCTTTTTTTCTTTCAAACAGGTCGGGGTTGAAGTTTACAAATATACAGCACTCATAAATTTAGAGGGATGGTAGAGTTAATAGTTGTAATGATTTAAAGTGAGGCTGGCAGCTTTCCGAGGATTTCAATCCGCAGATGGCTCTAATGCATCTCTTTTGGGCTCTGAATAATATTTCTCTGTATGTTGCATTCCCCCAGAAGATTATGCCATACCGCAAGGTGGATGCAACGAAACCGTGATAAGCTGTTAGTACTGTTCTACGATCCGCAGTTTTTGCTAATCTATATAATGCATAGGAAAACTTGTAAATCTTTTTGCAAGGTTCAATGCATTGTGTTTCCTGTGTAAGTGTTTTGCCTATAGCTCGTCCTTGATATTTAACTTTTATGTCAGGAACTATTTTTCTTTGAGTAAATTGCATAAGATTCGTTTTAATAAATTTTTAAATTATTGTCACTAAGCCATTGAAATATATTGTTAATAGTGCTATTAATCTCGGTTTCATAGTCATCGTTATTGTCATGTTCAATAAATACCGTGCTGTCGTCTGCGAAAAGTATCATTGGGTGTCGTGTACAAGTAGTAATGTCGTTGATATATATTAAAAATAATAAGGGTCCCGAAACACTTCCCTGCGGTACACCATATCCTATTTCCATAATATCTGATCTATACTTTCTCTCTTGTTTAGTGTCAATACATATCTGAGTTAACTCTGTACACTGGGCCAGGGCCACAACAGGTTACTGAGGTACGATTTTAAAAGTTTTAAAGCGTTACCGGGGATACCATAGCGACTTAATTTTTCATGATTGATTGTTAGTGATTCGTTTAACTAAGTCATATATAGCAGCATTAATATTCGTATTTCTACGGAAACCCTTTTGTTCTCTGATCAAAATGTTATATTTATCCAGGAAATTATACATTATATTATAAATATTTTTTTCAAATATTTTAGAAAATACTGATAACAGTGCAATAGGTCTATAGTTTTGTAGACTTTCTCTATCGCTCTTTTTGTAGAGAGGTATAACAATGGCTAGTTTTAGATTGCTAGGGTAGATGCCCGTCTCAAAACTTAAGTTTATAATATGACTTAGCAGTGTAGCAATGTAGGATCCGACATGTTTTATAACTTTTGTGCTAATATCGTCAAACCCGACACTTCTAGTATTTTTTAATGATGATATAACTTTAAGTACATCATGAGGTGTAGTCGGAACCAAAAACATCGTACGTGCATTTTGCTGTATGTTCAAGGTACGACGCCTAGTTTGATCATTATCATTTAATTGCTTTATTGTTGTTAAGTATTTATTGAAAGCAGTAGCTATAGCCGTCGGGTCTGTAATGTATCTATTGTCTACTTTTATTCTGTGGATTGGCTCTTTAGATAAACAAGTTTTTGATTTATTTATAACTTGCCACGTTGCTTCTTCCGTCAGTTTTCTCTTTCTCCGTCGGCGCTCTTACCCCACCTGACCTTTCATTATTTTGCTTACGACCAGAAAAAACACATACGTATGCGAAAAGCTCTCGAGCACTAGGTTGATAAAAATCTACTCCTTTATACCACATAAAGTAAACGTTTCTCCAGAAATGCACACTTTTATCCATATTGGGGTTATCTTGGCAGAATGTTGACCTTAAAACATGGTGCGTCATATCATCTTGACTTACCGAGACAGTGGATGGTACACAAAAACACACTCCAAGTATCTTCAACCTTACTTGTATAGGAATAAAGTCCAATAATGATTGTTTTCTTACTTTGATGTCCGCAGACACGAGAAGCGCTGACGCGCCGCGCCATACTTGAATGAGCGTTCATGTAATACATTAACAAAATTATGTTACCATGAATTTACAGTGCGAACTTAACCTACTTTAACGATGCAATATGATAGGATAAAGTGGCAATAAATTTTATTGTTATGAGGTAGTTGCCGTCGTTTTTTGGCACGTTCATTCAGTTGGTCAGATCATTATTGTTATGAGGTTTAATGTAAAAATCGCGTTTTTCTGAAGGCTGCCGCGTCAAAACACAAAAGATAATTTACACATTAAGAGAGTTTGTTAGGAGTTAAATTCGAATAGCTTGTTTATTTGGTCAGACTATTGAGAACCGAACTTCTAATTTCGGAGTTCGTGGTTACCTATAGCTCTGTATCTTGGTCTATTGCGAGTGCGGTTAACAGATAGTACTACAAGTAAGATTTACATAGTTTTAGATTAATAACATATAATTTAAGATTGTGATTCAGAGATTTTGTAATAATACGATAGTCTTCATAAAGGCGTATCTTACTCAATTGGGTGATTGCAAAGCAACCTTGTACTGTGTGAAATAAAGTTCACATTTCAAAACAACGCAAAATACATACGCAGTTGGGAAATTTGGCAGTCGACATTGACAGGGTTTCAATACCTCTTTCTTACCGATTTGTACTGACCTGATTAGTGACCATATTTACTTGTTGACGATGTGTACAATGTGGGGACCGATTTCGGAACACATTTTGGACGTACAAAAATGATGTGAATTGTTTCAGTTCATACGCAGTCATTGTGGCACTCTTTGGGGGAGGTCTTTCGGCTGATATGATGATGATGATGATGATATTCTCCCTTCCGCGTAAACACCTAGCCAAGTTGTGAATGCGATGCACTGGTATTGAAATAGGATTGGAATAACATTCAAAACTATTATTATTATTAAAAAAAAAAAGGATCTTAATCATGCAACTAAAAATTAATGTAGTCATTTTTCGGTTAGAATACAAGGAGATCTGAAGAGTAACATTTACATTAGGTAATTATAATGCGATTACTATGAGAACTAAGAAAATAACTTGCATTTTACTAACAATTTGAGACTTAACAATGATTGATGAAAAGGATCAATATCGATCAGATACTTATTATAAAAACTAGGGACTCGTCTGAAGCTTACCTATGTCCAGACTATGAATAATTAAAAATTCAAAAATAGTTATTTACGATACAAGTGCCGAAAATAGGAAATTCGCAACGAGTGGTGATAAATTAAAACACGACCTTACCTCTTTTACAGTACATATGGTGCTACTTTCCCGCACTAGTGCAGAAAAGAGCTCTTTTCGTGCATAATTATGTCGAAACTTTAAAGAGCCATATGTACAGTAAAACGTTGTACGATACACGTGCGAATAGGTAATTCGCAACTCGTGTCGATTTAAAACACTCCCTTCGGTCGTGTTTTGATTTATCTCCATTCGTTGCGAATTTCCTATTTTCGGCACTTGTATCGTAAATAACTATTGTTCGTCATTACATTATAATATTACGCATATTATAAGGGTAGTATTTTAACGAGTGGCTGTAAATTGAAGTTTTAAGTGTCAAAAATAATTAATTTACATTATAGTATTACTAAGTGAGCGACTGACTGCGAGTGACGAGAAATCAACAGAACAGCCACTTGCAAACATTAATTTGAGTTACTAAAAATACAAAATGAGAAGCTTCATCATATTTGAGCGATCTAAGATTTGTTTGAGTGTCAACGTTACGTCCTGCATTTTTTTAAATATGTGGCAAATGTTTTTTTATACTGAGCGGCATTTTATCTTAAATGAAGTGTTTCGAATACAAAAACCACTTTGAAAAATACTATAATAAGCTGTGGATTTTCCGCTCTTATATAAAAGAAAAAACCTTGAAGACGACAGCGGGAGCAAAGCTCCCGCTTTTGTCTTCTAACCTATCCGCGAGCTATTTCTAATCGCTCACTTAGTAATGTAGTCGCACGGATAGAATTTTAATATCTGAAATGGATTAATCACAACCCACTTTTTGTAAGCTTGTTCTGGATTTTATTATTAATCAATAGTCGTTAGTTTAGGTAATTTTTCGCTTACTCAAGTTATTAAAACAGTATTGTCCATCATCAGTCACTAAGTTTTTTTTTATTCGATCGTTTTATAATTCCCCATATGATAATAATCGAAGCATGATAGATTACAAACGCTGGGTTGTCTATTTTTTCCCTGGTCTAATTATAAACTGGTGAGTCGAAACTAATCATGTACACTCCTCTGTTTCATAAATATATCCGTTTATAGGCTTCATACTTTCTATTAGTATAAAATTTGTTCGTTAAACTATTCAGTGCAAAGTAAAAATAAAAAGTAAAGTTATCAAAAATACTTTTCATCCATTAAACAGACAGGTATCCTGACTATTACTTGCAAAATAGATGTCTTAAATAGGAATTTTGGTATTGAGAATAAAGTTCACCAATAAACCCCTAAATATCCCTAATATAATAATTTCTCCTGAATACAAATACTGCCGCAGGCTTTAGGCCAATACTGAACAAAATGGAAACTCCGTTGGATCTGTTGACGGCCATTACGTCGTGCTAAGTAGACATACATGGCGCGCGTTAATGCATCTAATGTTTACTTATTTCGTACATTTGCGACACGCCAATGAATTGTGCAATTAGAAATGCAAGGAGGTGGTCGCTGACACTTACTATAAATAGCCAAATTGCCAGGATGTATCGGTACCAGTTGAGACACACTCGTCTTCAATTCAACTTCTCCATTGACAAGATGAAGTCCATCGTAAGTGTCAAGTGATTCGCATGGATTTTTTGTGCCAGTGTTTTGACGCAGTACGCGCTCAGTTCCGTGATTGTCAGCTGATATAAATGCAAAAAAGTTTCAAGTGACTTCCGTGAATAAGGCCTTGTGTTTTTCCAGATTTTGGTGTCTATGCTGGTCGCGGTGGCATTTGCTGCGCCGCAGGGTTCGACGGAGCCCGTTCCGATCGTTCGCCAGGACAGCGAGGTCAACGGAGACGGCTCATACTCGTACTCATTCGAGACCGGCAACGGGATCAGCGCTGACCAGAAAGGCGAATTGAAGAAGGTTGGAGAAGTCGAGGCTCTCGGGGTGCAAGGCCAGTTCCAGTACCCTGGTGACAATGGGAACATCCAGCTGACTTACACCGCTGACGAGAACGGGTTCCAGCCCCAGGGGGCGCATCTCCCCACTCCCCCCCCGATACCCGAGGCCATCCAGCGCGCTCTCGCCTACATCGCCACCGCCCCCCCTCAGCCTGAAAATAGTCAACAATAACTTCGGGCTTGAACATAATACTCATAGTTATTTGTGATTTATCATTTTATATTTTTATACCGATCATAAATAAACCAAAAAGTCAAAATTATTATTGTCTACTAATTTTGACTCCAAAAATGCAATGAACTTTTGTTGTACACACAGCAACACAGCTAACTGACCATCGGAAATCTAATCTGACCTTAAGTGCATTGTAATAAGGTTCTAGGTTTTCACGGTCAGTTAGCTGTGTTGTCGACTGTACTAGGCACTTTTTTAAATTGTGATGAATGGGAATCATAAATCCATTTTTATGGGCCATTTTCTAAGCACTTTAAAAGACGGTGTTGTAACAATTTTTCATTAAAACTCCGTCCTATTGCCTCCTGTTTAACGGGACAGAACAAAGGCATAAAATAGTTGATATGATGACCCAAATATACCTATACTTAGCTAGCAAAACGCAAAAAATATCTCCTGAAATAACTATTAACTTTTACTACAAAAAAAAAACCTTTAAAGATACTTCACAAAATCCAGAAAAAATATATCAATGAGTAAAGAAGTATCTAGAGTATCTTTTCCTTATTTACAACAGTGGTAACTTTCATGAATTGAGTCAGACTGAACCTAACTATGCCGCACTTTAATAATCAATTATATAGGTACAGAAATAGGTACGAAATAAATAAAAGGATAAGAGCCTTATCACACTTGCGATTTCCAAGCGTATTTTGTATGAAGGCGATCACGCAGCGTGTTCGCCGCGACTGATAATTGTATAGAAAACACGCTCGCAAATCGCAAGTGTGATAAGGCTCTAAGTCAAAGTTCTTTATCCTACAAGTTAGGCATATTACATGCACCTATAATATTTATGTGCCCACTATTAGCGCACTCGCTGATATTAAGTGGAAAAGTTCCTGTGTTTAGATGTAGTGGGATATGTATGACATAAAAGTAGGTAAGTAAGTATATGTCTTAGTCACAATTAAGGCGCATCCTTAAGAACATTCTTATACAGGCTGTAACAAGAATAGCGTCTATTGAGGATTAAGACGTTCATTGATATCGCATCGTGACTAAAAATTACGACGCCAAAAAATACTTCTTTTTATGAGGACTCGGCAAATCTAGACGAACATCACCTTACAAAATATAAATGGAGGCGTTCATTTTTTCTACCTAATATTTCAAGTGATTGCATTGTGCAACAATTAACGACCAGAACGCTACTCACTTCAGAGAGAAGCTTCTTTGCCTCTTTAGTTCCACCCTGTATATTTCCATACGTCAGAAATGCTTCCAAATTTGAACTCAAACTTCAGTTAAAGTTCGTTAACTGCTGAGCGTAGGCTATGCTCGTATGGCTCGTATAGGTAACGCATGCTATCCTAGGTTTCGCCTCAAATATGCATATGCATTTCTGTAGATACTCATTAATAATAATATTTCATGTAAATCTGAAATGTGCATTTCGCATTCCAATGTCATGCAATCTACCTACCGTGACTTCACTGAATGGACCCTGCGGAAGACCTGCTGGATTTAAAGCATCATGCTGAGCTGAATCCATTTCGTGACAAAGCCTACCGTCATGTTTTTCATTTATTTTATTAAGTGACAGATACTTATCTGTGTGTAAGGTGCCAAAGCGGACAGGGTTCCTTTAGAGCACAACCGGGAATAACGTTAGGAGGGTTATTATCCGTGTGTTGTTGTTTGTTACGAATGAATGTTTGAGTTTGATATTTTGCACGCTCATTCAGACACGTTAGCCTGTTGTGTCAAAAGTGAGCGCGCTAAACACATTTAAAATCAAATTCGAATGCTATGTTATTATTCTGGGCTGTGAGAGCCCCTGTACGACTGCGACTATTCCTTATCTATTGTGATCTAAAATTAGAATGCTAAACAGGTCTCAAAATAATCCGCAGCCTCTACCACCAGTCTTTCTAAGTTCACAAGATTACTTTACTGCTGAGTCTATCTAGTCATAAAATTGTTTTTAATAAATTTACGACGGTCAGTTACGGAAAAGGGCTTTAAACACGTTTCCACGGTGTTCTAGACGATTAAAGTGAATAAATGTACCTATTTAAAAACTTGTCTTTAAAGTCATAATTGCTACAGGAGGCACTTAAAATTAAATATAATGTGCTCTGCCCACTCTTAGGAATACAAGATTCAAAGATAAAAAAAAAAAAAAACATAAAATTTAATTTTTTACAAGGCGGTTCAACAAAAGGTACTTACATAATAAATAGTGTTATTATCAGTGAATTACATCGAGTGTTAATACGGTCGCGTATAGACTCACATGGAGATTTCTATTTAAAATTACACACACGACGGACACACACGCACGCACACGGACGTGAATGTATGTAATGTATGATACATCTACGGGGATCGGCAGTGCTCTATCTACGTCCGTAGGAACTAAAGTAAAAAAAAAAAACTAAAAAAAAAACTAAAAAAACTAACTAAACTCTTTCCTTTCACCCATGCACTACAGCCCCGATATTCTGTTACTTGTTTTAAGCCCACCTCAACGCTCACCCACAAATATATCTTGTAACTATAAGAGTAGGTAGAGGTCTAGTTTCGTAAGGCGTGACGGGTGGGGTGTGGCGCATGAGCGCATAAAGAATAACAGCCCAGGGGGCCTAGACAAGGTTACAATCGACAATCGCTAACGCCAATAGAAACTAATAAAATGTAGGGGAATGACAGATGCCGATGAAACACTTTTTGTTGACATCTGTCATTCCCATACATTTTATTAGTTTCTTTTGGCGTTAGCGCTTGTCGATTGTAACCTTTGATTGTGTACCTACTGTAATTTCTTATCATGAAATAAATTATGTTATCTTATCTTATCTTATCTTATCTTTGTAATAGTGATTTTATACGTTATCATTTAAAGAACACCGCACTCCTAGTATTAAATAAAAACAGATCTAGAATTGAGCACCATTCTAAAATGTATAAGAAAAAAAAATCAAGTGGTCAGATTGGAATGTAAGAAAAAATAATGTAAAAAAATCGTTTATTAAAACTACTTTTTCAAACTAACATACCAAAAAAGTCTTTGCTTCCCAAGTTATGCCACTTTGAAAAAAAATTAAAACCTTACATTACGAAAATACGTTTTACGATTACGATACTCCTTTATTTTGGTCCCATCCGGTAATTAACGTGAAAATAAAGAGAGTAAAGACCCTTTTTTTGCCATACCTAAACAAGTTGAAAATCGAATCACTGGTTTTTTCATATGACATTTTTGTTCAAAAACTGGTCCGTCAATGTTTTGTGCCTTTCTGATATGTTATTTATGATGGTGATGTTGATGTATATAATATGTGAAATTTAAACACTCTATGTACTTTCAATGGACTGTAGTTGTGTCGTTGTGTGGTTTTTTTTCATGAAGTTTTTACTCTAGTTGTCCAAACACCTACCTACCTTTTGTCTACCTCTCTTTGCTTTGTCAGATTAGTAGTTTGATAGTACGGTCACATTGGCACTCTTTGGGGGAGGCCTATGTCCGGCCGCGGTCGTCTTTCGGCTGATATGATGATGATGATAATGATACACAAGACATCACGTGGTTCGCATGTCTCTATTACCCAAGCTTGGCCATCGTTAGGTAAAGAAATCGTTATTCTACGAAATTTTCCTCTTTGTTCATTTCGTTCCTTAAACTGTAATCAGAGGGGTGATTGTGTAGCGTTTCGAACGAGCGTTATGATAACTTTCCCATACAAAAACCGGACAAGTGTGTGTCGGACTCGCCCACCGAGGGTTCCGTACAAAATAACACATGTATAGTTTTCAGATTTTTACTTGTACTTGTAGAAGATATAAGACCATATTACTTGCCAAATTTTGCCCCTATAAATTTGTATTCCGTCGAAATATACGGGTTTTGCGGCATAAACGGCCGTATCTTTTTTACGTTAACTTACAAGTTTAATGTTTTCACAGTTTCAAGGGACTGTAGACTTGAGTATATGATTTTAATTTCAACTCGATACGTCCCCTCCACCAAAGGGTCTTGACAGACAGAGGACGGGCAATAAATCCTATAAGGGTTCCTTTTTGTCCTGTTGAGGTAAGGAACCCTAAAAATGGCACCAGCAGGAAACAATTTACAAGTTCACCATGCTGGGAGAATGCAGGCTTCAAAATATTTCCTTACTAGCTTCCGCCCGCGACTTCGTCTGCGTGGACCCCATATAAACTATCCTATATTTTAATCCAGGTTATAAACTATCTTCGAGAAAAATTTCATCCAAATCGATTGAGCCGTTTAAGCGTGATTGAGTAACAAACATCTAAACATCCAACTAGTAGGGTACTAGAAGATACTACCTAACTTAGTTTAGTATATCAACAATGATACGAGTATCTATAGAACATTCTTTTAACTTTTTCCTGTAGAAAGGACGAAGCCGCACGGGGCAAAGTGCTAATTTGTAGACGACACTTTGATGTTACTTCATTCCTCTCGATCTTAAGATTGTTTGTGGTGGACGAGGTTTAGTTACACAATCTGTTCCATACATACATATATCATACACACATTAAAAACATATCACATGAAACTTATATTTCAGTAGCACTCTTGCATTTGTAAACTGGTCTAAGTTTAGAGAAAACGTGATATTGTAATGATAGGTTGCTATGCTAGCCTATCGTCCACAACACACTACAACTCAATTCCCATATTCGACTCTTACAGCACCCACGAGAAGAAAGTGGTTGCTGCTATTTTAGCATTTAAAAAATACCTCAGTTTGGCATCGTCCGTAGTAGAGGTGTGCGCCGATGGCAAAATCATCGGCGGCGGCGTCCGGTGGGATTTTGATCGGCGGCGGCGGCGTGATCGGCGTGAGATCGGCGTGGATTTGTTTTTCCCGGAGTATCGAAAAATAACTATATATAGCGTAATATCTCATTTATGACACATTTTCTGAAATGTAATTGTACCAAAAATACTAAAAAGAAATATCAAGCAGGAATTTTGATAATCTTCTTTGTTTTCTTGAGCTCTGCCTCTATTTCTCTTTCCTTCGACGCAGCCAACCATTATCGTCTTCTCCAAGCTGGACTGGTCTCGGCGAGCCACGTAGTCCATGAATGTCATCATTCTCTGGAAGCATGTATTTGAAAGCTGGGTGTTAATACGAAGGCTCCTTGAGTATCGGCGTTGTATACATGAGATGCCCGACATTCTACGCCCGCACATGATGATGATGATGATCTGTCCGACCTTTTTCGGCCTTGGCGACCACTCCGACTCCTATCTAGCGTTAGTCCATTAACGGGAGCGGTCAGTTGCGCAGGATATTTTAAGGCCAGCACATAGATGCATTTAAAATGTGACAAATGCATCTATTTTTGATTTCACGCGCGGCTTCCATGTCCATGTTTCAGAGGCATAGAGAAAAATAGAGAAGATAAGGGTGCACGAAGTCAGTCTTTGGTGTTGCGGTGGATATTGCTGTTCCTCCATATCTTTTCCAAGCGCGATCTTCTGATGACCTTTTTCATACAGTTTCCGTCGTTGAAGATCTGTGAGCGCAAGTAACATGTCTTGTACCAAGTCCAGCTGGTTGATTACGTAAAGCACGCGCGTCAGGTAGATCTAAATGTCAACTTTTGTGTTGGAAAATTACAGTTGAATTGTCCTAAAGCTCGTTCAAAACGTTACGTATTTTCCCCTCAGGTCTCGCAGTTCCCATGCCCTCTGCATCAACCCATCTCTACCTATAAACATCAGCTTCGTTTTTTCCTTAGAAGTTTTTTCCTTAAATTTGACTTTCTTTAGAAGTGTAGCTAGCTTAGCCTCATTGACTCCTTTTATGGTCGTGTGTGTCATTGAGCCATGTCTTCCAGCCGGACACGAGATTTGGACGGTAGGGGTTTTGCACTTAAAAGGACAGATGTTCAGGTATACCCATTTCCCCAAGCACTTCAAACATTTTTCGCCAATTTATGTAGTCAAACGCTTTCGTGTAATCGATGAAGCATAAGGCCATGTGTATGTTAAATTCTCTGCTCTTCTGAATTAACTGCCTGATATTTAGGATCTGCTCTATTCTGCCACTACCCTTAACTGCATGCTTGCTCTATTGTGATTTTTTTGCTTATGTAGTACTCCAAATGTTTGTTCAGAATGTGCAATAGAACTTTACCAGCATGGGATATAAAAGAGATAGTTCGATAGTTGTCATATTTACGGGAAGAGTCTTTCTTATGTAGTGGGATAACAGTGGAATCTGCCCTTTGTTGTATACCCAGAGGAATTAGGAAACAGATTTCTTCATGGAATGAGTTAAAAATATTTTGTTACCGGAATTAGACCCAGTCGATTATAAAATTAGGTCACGTGCTCAAGGATGGACGTGCTAGAGAAAGGAATTCACATTTACTTATCGTCGGCTAAAGTCGCAAATCTTTTCACTCAATCGACGACCGGTTGTCTAGTGGGTAGTGACCCTGCCTACGAAGCTGAAGGTCCTGGGTTCGGATCCCGGTAAGGGCAAATATTTGTGTGATGAGCATGTATATTTGTTTCTGAGTCATGGATGTTTTCTATGTATTTAAGTATTTCTATCTATTAAATATATCGTCGTCTAGTACCCATAACACAAGCCTTAATGAGCTTACTATGGGACTAGGTCGATTTGTGTATGATTGTCCCCTAATATTTATTATTTATTATTATTATTCAATCTGAGCCAATTTTACAGGATGTCCAAAAACTAGTATTCACGGTTACATCACAACAAAAAATACGAAAAAAGTAAGATTTGCAGTAGTAGTACCTAAAAAAGTCATCATATCCGCTTAAAAAATACGCTTTGAATTTTTTAAATAAGTAGCATGTCTTGTTTTTTATTTTCAATTTTTTTGATGACATTGACTTTTGAGTTGTATAAAAGAGTCAAAGCATGATTTGAAAAATGGAATTAGGTTTGTGACTAGACTTTTAGAATGTTCGCACTAATATTATAATTATGCATGTATATAGCACGAATGTAAACCACGTGAGGGCATTCATTTCGTTTGAACGTGTCCCGCTGCAGAATTGCCGATTTTTATTTTATTGCGAAGCGAATTCAATCAAACTCTTCAATGTAGAACATTACAGAGTTGACATGTGCTGTAAAGAGTCCTTGTTCGGCGTTAGAATTAAAATGAGTTAAATAAATTGCATTAACACTGTTCCAACAAAAACGAAATTACGCCACGCCGATTTCACGCCGGTCAATTTGATCGGCGGCGGCGGCGTGGAAAAATCGTCGGCGGCGGCGGCGCGGCGGCGCGGCGCACATGTCTAGTCCGTAGATACTCGTAGAGGATTTAATAGATGGCTTTGGCGTCCTAGCGAATGCCGGAAAGGGGTGGATATAAATTAATGTGTGTGTGCGCGCGTGTGTGTGTTTGTGTGTGTGTGAGTCCCTTTATATATCCTTATGGCATCGTCAATTTCTACATTTCTATGTCATCGATCATTGGTTTATATTTGCATCGTACGTTTGATGCATTTATCAATATTCATAGTTTTTTAGCAACCTTTCGTTTAGCCATAGGTACATTGCTCGGATAAAACTCGTTACAACTAGCTAAAATTTACACTAACACAATTATTTTAGAATTATTCACTGGGCAGAGAGGTTGTCGTGAATGGTCACGATGCATGATAGTATTTACATTGATGTAAATAATCATGTCTCAAACAGCCGATTTATTTCATGTAGCAACACGCACAAGCAATCATGTTTATAACAATGTTGACGGGTAGGCCGGTAGTCAGTTACTAACGGCTATATTGCGAACGAACAGTTAAGTGCAGATTTGTAGTGTATATTTGGAGGAAAACCAGGGCGAGCTCTTTCCATAATCACTTTCGATGCATCCTATGACATTGTAACGATTTGGTTCATTTAAATGTGTGTTCATGTGGTTACACAGCTCGGACGATGATTGTTTATGATGTGATTGATGTATTTATGTGCGTCCACGGGTCTTATTCTATTTGGAAGGCCTGATGGTATATCATGTATATGAATAAGGTTTTCCTACAGGTCACGTACATGCGGGAACACGGTTCTTAGTTGTGGAGTTATTTACTGTGAGAGGATTTGTAACAAGTGTAACAACAGGGTCTCAAGTTCGGTAGTCTCAGCCTAAGGCCATATCGTTATCAATCAAGGGTAAACCACCATAGCGTGTAAATTGGTACAGTATCAGTTGAGTGGTAAGGGATGTCTATAAGGGGAGGTTGGAGGACATTCTCGGGGACGAACACCTAATATGGAGCTGGTACGCACAAGGCGGCAGCTCATATGTCAGATATATAAAGGATTCCACAAGCTGTAAGTGAAGGTTCATAGTTGCATATATGCTAATACAGATACCTAAGCAAGAGTGCTATGGGTACTCATTTGCGGCCATGAGTGTGACCAGCGCGCGTATCATGGTGGGCCTTATCACACGATAAGTGACAAGATAGAACGTCTGTCACTGGCTGACACCGTTCGATGGAACGAGACAGACGCTCTATCTTGTCACGCGATGGCGTGATAAGGCTTACCATGATTCGGGGCCAGAAGTGGCTTCGCGACAGAGGTTGCTATATAAAATAATTTGAGCCTATAATACATGGGAGTTTTAACAATCCTTGTGGAACCGGTTTATATCGAAAACTATTGTATTTCACTGTTTTAGGTAACGTGCTTATGGAAACGTTTGCATAGATTATAGATACATTTGATATTCATTATATTCACTATTTAATTGGCGTTGACAAACATAGCCTTTATGGAAACTACCTTCGGTATAGGTATGGTATGAGGCCGCGGTCTCGACGCCAGCTGGCACCGGGGCGACGAGCGTGTCTGCATAGATTGAACCCGATCAAATGTACCTATGGACTGCCGCTCGTAGCCCCGCTTCCCGCTAGCGTCCAGTCCGCGGCCTTAGGTTCTGACATCAAATACTACAAGACTAAACAAACAGGGCGAATAAGGCTTGAATCACGCTGGCGCGGCCGGCGGTGGCGGTCAATAGTAAACTTGCCATTGTCAAATTTACTACCGATCTTAATTCCTACTCTCTTTTTTGGATTACCGTAGTCAACTAAAGGCCCTTAAAGTGTTGACATGCCCGGCTGTCCGTCTTCCGCGGGCTAGCTCATCGTAACCCTTACTACTAGAAAGCTGTAATTTGACATGGGTATCTATGCCGTATATATGTCGAAGGTTGTACAGAATGGCGATAACTCCACCGACAAGAGCCCGGCTCTTAAGTTTATGATGATGATCTTTATATGTCAACATGCCGACAAAGTGGTAAAACAAAATATTGGAAATCTCTTTTTAATTAGCTAATTCAGGTTATGATTCAGTGACAGAATTCTGTTCTGTGTGGCTGGCCTAACACGCTTTGATATTCACGTATATACATTAATATGATCCTTGTCGTAAAGCTAAACATCTGCAAGGTGAATGAATGTTTTACGAAATTATTTTATGGTGCTTGTAATTTAGAGTAACTTTGAAATAAGACCTTACCTTTGCTTATGGCAATTTCGATTTACTTTTATGCAAACCACTTCAATACAGGTTATAATAATGCTTACTAAATTCAAAATCGAACTACAAGTAGTGGAAAAAATGTGCTCGTACTTGAAGTATGCAATTGTTTCCGTTAGTATATTTGCTTGTATTATGGAAAGGGCATTGGGATTGGGTAACCTTGTATGAGAAAAAATGACGTTTTTTTTTTAATAATCGTTTAGAGGACTTCTTAATATGCATCCATACTAATATTATAAATGCGAAAGTGTGTCTGTCTGTCTGTCTGTCTGTCTGTCTGTCTGTTACCTCTTCACGCTTAAACCGCTGAACCGATTGCGATGAAATTTGGTGTGGAGATAGTTTGAATCCCGGGGAAGGACATAGGATAGTTTTCATCCTGGAAATCACCCCCTAAGGGGATGAAATGGGGGGTTGAAGTTTGTATGGAGCTGCGATATAAACGAGTTCCACGCGGACGGAGTCGCGGGCAGAAGCTAGTTGATATATAAAATAAAACGCCTTAAACAATATCGGAGCCGAGATATTTAAGTTTGAAGTTTAGTTTATAACGTTACAATATGACCTGTGAAAATATATATTGCAAATATCTCGGCTCCGATGCATTTTAGTGTATTACATTTGATAACAAAATATGTTTGTTTTGAGTAGATCTATCATAATCTACCACTTTTACGAGTGGCCGCTCATCTAAAAAAAAATGACAACATTTTTATCCAAACCCCTTTACTAATGAACTGAGAACGGCTTTATAAGTTGTCTATTAACGCAAGACTTATCCCAATATTATGATTTATGATCAGCAATATTCCTATAGCAAAGCACTCAGTAATATTATAGTCCCAAATTAACAATTGTAATCAAGTTGCAATTTATTTCATAATCACATAACGATCTTATCATTGCTTCTGTACATTTAATCTTATATTGAAATATCGTGACAGAGTTAAGTCATTAGGTTCATAGATGTTATCGATACCGTAGTTCACAGTCGTACTATTTTTTTTTTTTTGTCACTGAAATTGTAACTTTACGATTTGAGCACTATCGTACTAATTACACCACTTTTTTTCCCCGTAATTAGTACGATTGTGAATTATGGTATCGACGATACCCTAGTTCATAGTCGTACTAATTCCTTTTTTTTGTCACTGAAATTGTAACTTTATGATTTGAGCACTATCATACTAATTACAGCACTTTTTTCCCTGTAATTAGTACGATTGTGAACTATGGTATGTTATAATCTTCCGAGGATTTATTGCATTTTATATGCATAGACGCAGGGACGCCATTCCTTAATCTTAATATAAGAAGGGGATATGACTTTTACTTCAAGATGTGTTTGTCATTCTAATTTTAAGAGACAAAGACATGAAATCATGGATATTGCCGATCTTGAAATGCAATGTAGGTACCTACTTATATATTTATATACTTACAATGTACGACTATTTTCTAGCTGAGCAGAAATCACAACTAATTTACTTCTTTTCTTTTTAACCTCAGACGCAAAAAGAGGGGTGTTATTTACTCAATCTTATCCTACTAATAATATTATAAATGCGAAAGTTAGGATGTTTGGATATTTGGATGCTTAGATGTTTGTTATGTGTTGTAAAAACGGCTCAACCGATTTGGATGAAATTTTGCACGACGATAGTTTATAGCCTGGATTAAAATATAGAATAGTTTTTATCCAGGGTCGACACAACAAAGTCGCGGGCGGAAGCTAGCTTAGAATAATTTTAAAGAATCATATTTAAAAAAAACACTTGTTTTCTACACGGTGCTTATTTTCTATGGCTTTCTCTCGTGTTAGCGTTAATTCCGGTTACATCCATAACCAATTGCTACCAAGCCCGGGTTGTGATAAAACTTTTGTCGAGTCGCGTCTAACGATACGTCAAACCTACGGAATCCTCAAGACGTTCCTAAACACAAATAAAAGCCGAAATAATATGAAAAAAAACAGACGAACAATTCTGGATCGCACATGACCGGGTCATAAATCCATACTATCCATACTATACTATATATAATATTATAAATGCGAAAGTGTGTGTGTTTGTTTGTTTGTTTGTCCGTCTTTCACGGCAAAACGGAGCGACGAATTTACGTGATTTATTTAAGTTGAGATAGTTGAAGAGATGGAGAGTGACATAGGCTACTTTTTGTCTCTTTCTAACCCCCCACTTCCCTAAAATGGGGGGTGAAAGTTTGTATGGAGCTACGATATAAACGAGTTCCACGCGGACGGAGTCGCGGGCAGAAGCTAGTAAATAAATAATAAATAAATATTAGGGGACAATCTTACACAAATCGAGCTAGCCCCATAGTAAGCTCAATAAGGCTTGTGTTACGTGTACTAGACGACGATATATTTAATATATATAAATACTTAAATACATAGGAAACATCCAAGACTCAGAAACAAATGCTCATCACACAAATATTTGCCCTTACCGGGATTCGAACCCAGGACCTTCAGCTTCGTAGGCAGCGTCACTACCCACTAGGCTAACCGGTCGTCAAAAGGGTCATAGGTTAGTAGCTTGCTGAAGCTAAAGAAAGTAAAATTAAATTAAAATTTTAATAGTCGATTGAGCTGTCACAAAACTAGCCATGACAAATGAATGAGTTGAAGTCAACACGCAAGCTCACGCATGATTGGCTTCAGACTCAGATGATAATATATCGTCGATTTAACTCCGGGCCGGTGGTGGTGCAATACTGCCAGCGGTGGTAGGCGCATCGCCCAGACCAGTATATAAACCGATAAAACTGAGTTAGATCATCACTGTCTAGTGCCTTCACCCGTCCAACTCAAACATGAAATCTATTGTAAGTGCCAGTGATTGTGCAAATATGTGAATTGATTTATTCTCTACCCGGTTACACAAACTCTTTTAGATTTAGATCCTAAAATTGTTTCTTTTATGAAGAACTCTCTCAATGCTCTAAGTCTAGTGAAAGTCTTTCCATTTTAACGATTCTTTCGGATGTTTTTCTGCATACAAGTGAACGTGTATTCAAATATTTTTACGTATGAGTGTTTAATTGAAAATGTAATTATTTCAGGTTCTTTTCGCCCTTGTAGCGGTGGCCATGGCCGCTCCACAAGAACCCATCCCGATCCTAAAGCAGGAAAACATTATCAATCCAGACGGCTCTTACCAGTGGAGCTACGAGTCTGGCAACGGCATCGCAGCCCAGGAGTCAGGAGCTCTGAAGAACATTGGCGCTGAAGAGCCCGCTCTTGAAGCTCAAGGCCAGTTCAGCTACCCTAGCGAAGACGGTAGCAACATCCAGTTGTCGTACATCGCTAATGAGAACGGGTTCCAGCCACAAGGTGCTCATCTGCCTACCCCGCCACCCATTCCTGAGGCCATCCAGCGTGCGCTCGCCTACCTCGCCACAGCCCCTCCGCAGCCCGAGTCAAGGCGCTAAATAGAACAATTGTAAGCCTGCGATGAACCTACAGAATTGAGAAATCTATAAAATTGGCCATGGAAGTCGAGAAGCGAGGAAAGGTGTCACACAAAGTGTTCTTATCGCGCTTTTTCTCGCGTTACTTCCAGACAAGAATAAAACCTAGAATATATAGTCTATCTAGAATACCAATGCTTAGATAATTATGTCCTAATATTTTCTTTCAATCCGCTTTCGTGATATATGTGCATGAAAGGAACGCAAAGCTCATTGAATGTCTTCGTAACAGCGTATAACTAACCAACATATGATATTAGAAGTCATTTCTGAGTGATTACCGGTCCAGCTAAATTCTAGAGGCTCAATATGTGGGTTTCGTCAGTAGGTGATTTATTTATGCCAACAGTGCCATATTCAGCATTTCAAGCTGATTCTAGTACTGGTTCCATTGATAGGTGGATAAATGTTGGCATTTGATTAGTGAATTTTGTACAAAGAGGTTTTTATACTTTTATTACTTACTTAATAAGATTATTTTTTTAGATGTTGTTTTTATTTAATTATTTTCAGTGCTTCATTTACAAAACATAAAATAAGTTAATAAGGCACTTTTGACCTCGCAGTATTTTAACACGCGTCCATTTTCCTTATCCGGAAGTTTCAGCGCTTATTTCTGTGGATTATTGGAGTTAAATGAATTGCTGAATTTCAACCAAAAACACGAGTGCATTTTGTAGGTACAATGTCAGGGTAGACAATTTTAAAAAGTACCTCGCATTTATATGCATATATTGACGGGTTCAGAATAACAGCTGGTTACTACCAGCTTCTGTGGCATGAGCTTTCAAAACCTAGCTTTAATCATTATTCATTTAATTGGTAGATTCTGACGGATGCGCTGCAGCCACAGAGATCGTAAGCTCTCTGCTGGTGGCAAAAACCTTCATTCACCGTGACACTGTTTAGTCTCAAGCGCCCTCTATTGGTAATGCAGTGAGTCACAATGCGAGCGTCGAGCGATGAACTATCTTGGATCATCAGACAATATTGAGATTTGGTTGTTTAACGCAAGGTGGCACTTTTAGTCTTCTGTGGTTTAAGAAGAGTTGCAAAATACCTTGTTGCATAAAATATATACATATAGACGTGGATGTATTTATTAATTCAGTTTCTTTCTTCCGTCTTCTTTTAAAGCATTTGGGCATTTTTTTAAACTATCGCGTCGATTTCTTTAGTGTTTAACGTTGCCATCGACTATTGGGCCGGTTTACACAATGATTAGTGATTAGTGCGAGCTACTCGCACTTGCAGCAAATGTATGAACTCCCACAAACCACTTATCAAAGTGTAAACAGCCCATATGATGAAAGTAAAGTAAAGGTTTAGAAAATAGAGCGCCTACCAAAACCATGATTTTAAGGCAAGTGTTTTTCTATAAAGTAGTCAGTATCTATATAAGTGCCCCATGTTTTAGCTCACTAAGATGTATATTATGCACAATGATGCCTATGAAAAGAACTCCTGACCGTTCCCCAGTTTACGCAACCAGAGGCAGTTATTGTGACTTCCTACACACACACACACACACACACACACCTGAAAAGACAAACGGGTTCTTTAATATAAAAAAAAACAAACGAATTGAGAACCTCCTCTTTTTTTTGAAGAAGGTATAAATTTGTGTACGGCCTCGGTTTACAGTGTCAATTCGGTTTATTTATATCAAAGATTACCTACCTATCTTAATCCATTTATCTTTTAGGGCATAGATCACCTTTTAGTAGCAAACATCTTCATTTTGAGTGTAGGATTTTTACACACGATACTTATTATCCAAAAATCATCCCTCAAAGGATGAAATCGGGGGTGAAGTTTGATGCTTTGAATGAGTTCAGGCGGACAAATTCCGCGTCGCGCGTAAAAGCTAGTAAATGGTAAAGGAAAAAATCCGTGAGATTGAAGTTTTGTAAGTTTGCATGTACACTCACGAGCAAAATAATTGCATCACTGCAATTTTTCATCTGCACCCTATAACTTTATAAACTTTAAAAAAATATTTGAATGAGGTTTTGTTACCTGAAATCTAAGCTGTGCAAAAAGCTAACAAACATGAAAATTGACCCAATATTTTTCACATTATGGGCATTTTCTGGGTTTGTGGGCGTTACCGCCGTAGAAGAATAATCTATGTAGTCACTATAGCTAAGCGGTAAGACAACCGACTTTAAATCTAGGGGTCGTGGGTTCGATTCGAACCCCGGCTCGTGCTACAAGGTTTTTTCATAAAACTTATATTCGAAATATCATTTGATATTAAGTGGCTTATTGGTGATGAAAATCATCGTGAGAAAACCATTTTAAAATATTTAAATTATTATTGTTCACGGGTCTAACACGATATTTATTTACCTTTAATTTCTGAGGTCGCAGTCGCAGATCAATGTCGTTGCAGAACACTACCGGCAAAGACGGTAGGAGGATAGAACCTCAGACCCCGTATCATGGTCGGCCTTATCACATGATAAGTGATAGGATAGAGCGTCCGTCACTGGCTGACAGCGTTCGATAGAACGAGACGACGCTCCTATCATGTCACTTGTCGCGTGATAAGGTCGACCCTGATACAGGGTCAGAATTAATACATTTATTTGAGAGAAGTACTTGTATAGCGTCATTTGTAGTAATCGTCGTATGGAAAATCAGGTAAATAGTTGTTTCGGTCGCGAAATACTGCGTTTAACTACATAGTTGTCATACAATTTTGTTTCTATAAAAGCGTAAGGATTCTATTCGTAGCTTTAAATTTACTATTGATCAATAAAAAAAAATGCATCATTTTTCTAAACTTTCAAGGTTCATATCTTTTTATAATTTTAATTACATTTTATAATTTATACTTTATTACGATAATTTGATGGTTAAGTATCCATTTAGCATCACTATGTTATCAAGTTGAACATGAGGCCTCATGCTTATTATAGACTTCCAGACCGCTTGATTTGAACGTGCTACTCGAATAGTGCTGGCCAGCCCGATTTGGAGAGATTTAGAGATTATAAAGAGGATAAAGTCTGTGAGATACAAACATTATATAGAGGAAAATTCTGTGAGATACAAACATATAGAGGAAAATCCTGTGAGATTGTAGCTTTGTTCTCCAAAACCACACATTATTCCAAAAATTCTTTCACCCGTGTATAGATAGCCCTATCTGAATGGAATTCGTCGCTCCGTTTTGCCGTGAAACACGGACAAACGAACAAACAAACACACACACTTTCGCATTTATAATATTAGTACAGTATATCCATCCATACTATACTAATATTATAAATGCGAAAGTGTGTGTGTTTGTTTATTTGTTTGTCCGTCTTTCACGGCAAAACGGAGCGACGAATTTAAGTGGAGATAATTGAAGGGATGGAGAGTGACATAGGCTACTTTTTGTCTCTTTCTAACCCCCCAGTTCCCTAAAATGGGGGGTGAAAGTTTGTATGGAGCTACGATAGAAACGAGTTCCACGCGGACGGAGTCGCGGGCAGAAGCTAGTATGCTATATATTTATCCCCTGGATTTTTCATTTGTCTGTGCTCTTGCTAATACGCGGGCAGCTAGTTGATTATTGATAAAGGAATGTGTGTTTGTGTATTGCGTATATTTAGTGACCGCACAGAATCTGACCTCTCTGACCTGTCCGAGTAAGAATAGCCGTCCGGTGACATTTACTCTAAAACTAGTTCCGTAGAGGTCGAGAGTGGGATCGTCTGCTATTTACGTATGATAATATCTCTACTAATCAGCTCGTTCTACAACGTTACGTCTCATTTATTTATTTAATTTGCCTACTAGCTTCTGCCGGCGACTCCGTCCGCGTGGGACTCGTTTATATCGTAGCTCCATACAAACTTTCACCCCCCATTTCACCCCCTTAGGGACTGATTTCCGGGATAAAAACTATTCTATTGCCTCTATACCATATTTCACCGTTACAAACTTTGCTCCCCTATTTGACCCGCTTAGGGGAAGGTTTTTCAAAACCCTAAAATTACTTTTCTCGTATTGTATAAGCAGTCCATACACAAAGTTTCTAGTGTCTCACTTAAAATTTTACTCCATCCCTATGAATTTAAAACATACAAAAAGTGCATGTCGGTCACTGGTTTCGGACCCAGGTATGTAGGTACATCGGTTTTCAGGCCGCAGTCCGTACCACTGGTCTAACTGTGTCATATGACAACACGGCGAATTTTGAAATTCTATGACGGCGTGTCACTATGGCAACAAAATTGTTCACTCCACCGTCGTAACATTATGTCTCAAAAGTTTTAATCAGCCACCGGATATCCTTATGTATTCATATCTATTCAATTAAATATATCGTCGTATAGTACGCACCCATAACACAAGCCTTATTGAGCTAACTATGGGGCTAAGTAGATTTGTGGAAGATTGTCCCATAATATTTATCTGGGGGCACTCACACTATTTCTCTGCTCCTGCGGACCACTCATGCACAAAAGAAGTATCTACCTAGGGCGGCACATCGTGCACCCAGAAGAGGTACAACATATCACCGCCCAAAGAATCTGGAATTTCTTAGAGGCAACGGGTCTTAACGGTGAAATCTAAAACAAAGGGCTGCCACAATAGATCACTTGCTGGTCGAAGCGACATATACAGGCCCACAATAACACAATAATAATAATAATAATATCTGGGGGCACGGGAGTGCCCCTGCCAAGTCGAGCGCGAAGCAAACACTGCCGTACCATCCTTTACTGGAACCATTTCGCCGCATTTTCAGGCCCCTATTTGAGAACCTCTGGATAAGACCAAAACGCAGAAATTTTCGTCATCCAGTAAGCTATAATCACATACTTAAAATCCAAAATTTCAAGTCTGTAGGTCATTTAGTTCCGAAGCAGCGAAAGCAAAGTTTCGCATTTATGACACTCACTCACTCATGATCATCAAAATAGAACTAGTACTGCCCATAAACTCAGAGAGCTGAAATTTGGTACAGAGTTAGGGTTTAATGGGTAAACTATAAAAAAATGCAATTTCAACCCAGTTTTCTAGATACACCAACTGTATACATTACTTTGTAACCCTATACTAATATATAGGATTACAAAGTTACATTTGCAGTGAATGGGAAAATTCAAAAGCAAAAATAAAGATTAATAAGAATACCTGAGACTTGGCTCTACGAAATATCTCACAACTTTTTACGGTGGAAGAGTTTAGAGACTTGGCCTCTTTTTCACATCGAATGTTTTTTTATGGGATTTCTTCTATACCTTCTGCCCGCAACTCCGTCCGCGTGGAACTCGTTTATATCGTAGCTCCATACACATTTTCACTCCCAATTTCACCCCTTAGAGGATGATTTCCAGGATGAAAGCTATCCTATGTCCTTCATCTTCCTTTAGCCTATTAGGTATCCTTATTCGTCAAACTATCTGTATACCAAATTCTATCCTAATCGGTTCAGCGGTTCAAGCGTGAACAGGTAACACACAGACAGAAAGACAGTACACACACTTTCGCGTTTATAATATTAGTATGGATTTGTCTGGCGGTGTCAGCCGCGTCGTTCGGATGAATTTGCACCTCGGAGGTACGTTAGGGCGGAAAGGTTCTCGAGTGGCGACCATGTACCGGAAGACGCAGCGTGGGTAGCCCTGACAAGGTGGGACGATGACTTGGCAAAGGTCGCGGGATTCCGCTGGATGCGGGTGGCGCAGGACCGGTCACTATGGCACTTTTTGATGGAGGCCTTTTAAGTGGACGTCTTTCAGATGAAATAATGATGATGATGATGAGGTACAGATACATCTCTCATTGATCTCATTATAAAATGACTTGTAACGACTTTACTGCAACTATCAGTTCTCTCTGTACGTATTTGAACCATTGCATGCTCTTAAGGGTAGATTATACAATAAAGACAATTATCATTTCGCATATCTCATTTAATTATTTAAACTTCATTGTACAAATAAAATAAAGTGCAAAGAGCGTCCGCCATTAACTACCTAGAATACATCATTTTCTCGTCGAAGCGCTTTATAAAACGCAAATGAAATAAAAATACTAAATTGTGTAGATGGGACTAGTGACGGAGAACGTTTTCTGTTTTTCTGTAGGTTTCTTTCTCACAAGGTCAAGCTAGCTTAACTAGTTTGGGTATTTGGTAGTTTTTTTTTTAATTTTGTGCATTATATAAGACTACCATTCGGATGCTCCTGTGCCTGTTTATTTGGATATCCATTCAAAGACAGATCTCAGCAACATGAAGATTCTCGTGAGTAATAAAAATAAATTGTTTAATTTCTCTTTTTCGAAGTTTATTCTAATTGCCTTTTTTTTGGTTCTTTTAATCTATGATCCTATGCGTTAAACCGTCCACAGAAAGTGTTACCGTTGTTTTTCTTGAGTGTAGGTACCTATATTATCTGTGTACAAGTTCTTTTAATAACAACTTAGTAACTTCAGTAACTAACTCTAATTTATGTTACTGAACCCCGGCGAAAACTAGGGGTGTTCATTCTTTTTTTTCTTTTTATTGCATAGTTTTTTTTTTACACATTTAACACGTTGTGTATCTTTATGTGGCCTTAGTAGCTCCCTAACGGATGAACCAATTTGAGTGCGATTTTGAATCGAAAGTCTCTATCGAGAAGGTTCTTAGCTGTATTCCAGTCATTTTATTTTCATTTACTCCAGGCAAAATACGGGTTTGAAAAACATTAATTTATAATAGCGTTTTTTTTGTTGATTTCATTTGAAAATGTTATTCTAAGATGATTTAGTCAAGAATCCGACAAACTTTCCACCCGGAAGTAATTATGTAGATTTAAATGAATCATGCATTATCTTTTTTGTACGATTTATCTTGAATATTATAGAGCAAATGTAAATGAACCAAAATAAAGACAAAAACATTTATTAATATTTTTACTGACTTTTTAGAAGCCAGTTAACTTATCATTTTTTCGATGTCTGAAAGTTTGTCGGATTTTGTCGCTGGGTAACTATTTAATTGATAATATATCCGTTATACATAATAATAAGCTATTATAAATTATTTCCAAAATTGTCATTTTTTCCATACAAGTTGTCAGTTCATTGCCTGGACTAATTAGTATGGAAAAAAATGCAAATTTGGAAATAATTTATTATGGCAAATTTATTCTGTGTAACGGATATATTATCATTCCAAAACCCTACAGCCAAAAACCTTCAAAATATTACACATCAAAAAAGTATTAACTTAATTAGCTCCTGAAAAGGTGGGGAAAAATATAAATTAATATTTTAATCTTTAATTTGGAATTTTTTTTTGACTTTTTATAATATTTAAGATGAATAAATACATAAAAATACAATGGGTGACTTATATCTAGATAATTACTTCTAAGAGGAAAGATTGTAGGACTCTGGAATAAAACATATTATTATCGTCTAAAAGAAACACAAAAATACGTTATTACAAATTAATGTTTTACAAAACTGTATTGGTTGGGTCGCAGGTGTTAATTTTTTTTTCATTTTTAGTTATTCGCCGTGTTCGTCGGGTTAGTGGGAGTTCTAGAATCAAAAAGTGTAACTGTACTAGCTACGTTGCTGCGCCCAAGTCGCGCTTCGGCGGGCAGCGACCGCGAGGCTACCGTGCTGCGGTCGGAGTCCGCGGTCAACACTGACGGCTTCTCCTACGCGTAAGTTCATCCAGAACCTCATCATCATCATATCAGCCAAAAGACGTCCACTGCTGCCCGTATCATGGTAAAATTGTTAAAATTATTAGTTGTACAGGTTGTACCTTTGTATATACTCCAGGCAAAATACGGTTTTGAAAAACATTAATTTATAATAGCGTTTTTTTTGTCAAGAATCCGAGAAACGTTCCACCCGGAAGTAATTATGTAGATTTAAATGAAGCATGCATTATCTTTTTTTGTACGAATTATCTTGAATATTATAGAGCAAATGTAAATGAACCAAAATAAAGACAAAAACATTTATTAATATTTTTATTGACTTTTCAGAAGCCAGTTAACTTATCATTTTTTCGATGTCTGAAATGTTGTCGGATTTTGTCGCTGGGTAACTATTTAATTGATAACATATCCGTTACACATAAAAAATAAGCTATTATAAATTATTTTCAAAATTGTCATTTTTTCCATACAAGTTGTCAGTTTATTGCCTGGACTAATATAGCTACCCTCTTATGGCCGTGAGAATTAGTTTGTTGTGCTAACATTTATTATTACCTAACCTAAACCTAACCTAACCGCCAGCGTGTCGACGCCCCCGATATCTTTTTCACGCTGAAAGCTGTATGAGCTATGGAGTCTTGGCATCACTTTACATGTAATGTTTTTGGTGGGATCTCATTCCTTTTTGTAAAGTAATTTCTAAAGAAGTGAATGGGAAAACCCATACAAACTTCCATCCCCTAATTTAAAGTTTGCGGAAAAATACAAACTTCAACACCCTTTAAAGGTGATTTACTAAAAATCCTGAAATACGTATTTTATTATTTATAACAAGTAGTCCCTATATAAATTTTCAGACCCCTAGCATCGAAATTTGCGGAAGTCTCATACAAAGTTTCATCCTCTACTTCAAGGGGTTGGGGGGTAGAAGTTCCAATTTGTTTAATTATTTTGTTGATTGTGTACTAGTACTAGCTTACATACCAAATTTCAGCTTTCTAGGACTTCAGGAAGTACCCTAGACGTTTTGATGATCAACATCAGTGAGTCAGTGACGAAATCGGCGTTTTTACTGTACGGCGAGCTATGTTACTGAAACTTTATATGTTTAATAAGTCCACTATTGAGTGACATCATATCCCGAGAATTTTGTTTATCTGGTAGGTATAATCCAAACCCAAGTTACGAGGGTTCAAAAAAACGACGAACCACTTCGAGAAAAGGTAGGAAGTGCCCCCAGATTCCAACGAGCTTTAACATGATTTATTTATTCAGGAGTTCCGATAGTCACCTTCCATTTTATATTATATCGCTCAGAGGGATTGGGTTACTTTACGAACGAGCCTTATGTCAACTCAAGTGTCAGTTCCCCTTAAAAAAATACTTATACATGTAGCTATCTAACTTTAACGCACGAGACGTTACGCTGGTTAATGGTTATCGATCTGAAGTAAAAAGCGATTTGTTTTGTTTACAGATATGAGACGAACAACGGAATTGCCGCACAAGCCACTGGAGACCTAAAGGGTGAAGGCATCGTAAGTAAATTAACTATTAAAAAACGGCCAAGTGCGTGTCGGGGCACGCGCAGTGTAGGGTTCCGTAGTTGCCTGTCTGTATTCGTGTACACGCGCCAAGTAAATGGTGCTGTTATGTCGGCCGAATTTGTACGAAACTTGACCTTTTCAAGTACATTTTGAGTAGGTCGACTATTACTCGGTAACTATAGTAATGTCTCCCTTTTAAATTCATTATATGTATACTACTGCCAGGATTTTTTTTGATATTCCCAGTAGCAGCCATTTAGCCGGCAGGGGGTGGGGACACATGATTCATGCATGACTAACAAAAATTTGGGCTTTGAGCCCAATATTACACACAAATGGACCACTAAGGTGAAAAATGGTTTTTAGAAATTCATAATTTCTTTGAACAAGCTATCCTACAATATACCTCAGCATGGATTAAACAAGAAAAAAAACTCCTCTTTACGTGTAACGTGACACGTAAGGTGGAGTTTTTTTTTTCTAGTAGTTACAGTTCAGAAAAGTTGACAAAATGTGTACCTAATGCACCCTTAGCTGGACTTGAGGGCGCAAAGTCCACGTTCAGTCAACCTAATTCACCTAACAGGGGAATAAAGTTGAAAAAATGTGTACCTATAAGTAATGCATCCTTATCTGTATTCGCCGGCACAAAGTCCACTTTCAGTCAACCTAATTCACCTAACAGGGGAATTAAGTTCTAATCTAGCTCAAAAATAAAGCACCAATCAGGGAAACAAAAAGTATACCTAATGGACCTGCGGCTGCGGTGGATCACCAGTCGTTCACCAGTGGTTGGACACGAGTGTATAAGGTGTACTGTCCGTATACTTAATTCACCCTTGGTTGGTCGCGAGTGCATTAAGTATACTCTCAGTGAACCTAATTCACCTAGGTGAATTAAGGGTGAGTTAGTAGAACTAAAAAGTACACTTTAAACCCCCCAGATTTTTTGAGGAGAGTTAAGTGCTCTTTCAGTGTTCTTAATTCCCCCAGGTGAATTAACTCGGGTGCATTAAGTTAGCTCCAGGATATTCCGTACCTACGTAAGTTCCTAAAAACTCATTTCGCGATCGCCGCTTGACACGCATGACTGGCCAAACCACTAGGCTAGCGTAGCTTGAAGGTCTACATTTCCGAGCATTTTGACGAATTGAAAATTGACAATTTGTAGATTTATACACCGTCAGCAAATGTACAAACCGGTCCCTTCCGACTTAAAATGTAAGATAGACTTTACAGTACGTACCTATGTTTGTTGCAGAGCGTGCAAGGACAGTACAAGTATACTTCACCAGATGGCGTTCCCGTCGAAGTGAGCTACACGGCCGACGAAGAAGGATACAAGCCTGTGGTGAGTTTAAGGCCTCTCACAGACTGGCGCGGTCTGGCCGCGGCGGTCAATAGTAAACTTGTCATTAGCTGTCAAATTTACTATTGTCGGCCATCGCAGGCCACGCCAGTGTGTTGCAGGCCTAAATTGTTACTACAATAATATAATAAATATCTAGGAAATAAGCAGTTATTAAACCTTCCTAAATTATTATTTATCAATTTTATCATCCTGAGCCAAAAACGTAAACGGTAAAGCCGCATTTACATGGTGCAACTATTCGCATACGATTTTCATTAGATTGCGGGGCTGCGTGCTACCGATATACGACGAATTCAATCAAACCCTGCAATGTAATGAAACACGAATACGAATTTTTAATCGGACAAGCCCCGGTTCGTACATTTTAAGTTTACTTTAATTTCACAAACTTTTGTCTTTATTAAATTAGTTTAGATATGTAATTAAGGTTCCGTATGTTTACCGGTACCCTATTAATAAGGTTTCACTCTGCAAAGGGCGTGATACTGGCAAAAAAAATATATTTTCAAAAATATGTTTACTCTCAGAGTGATCTTCTCCCCGTGCCTCCGCCGACCCCAGAAGCTATCCTCAGGAGCCTCCAGTACATCGCTGCCCACCCTCCTCCAGCTGAACCTTACAAGAAGCAATAAGCACATGGATCTATAACGGAACATAGGTGACCTTCGCAAGCCACGGACCAACGAGTACAAATTAGGGTAACGATGTTATGTATGTAGCAGCAAATGTACTATTGCAAATAAAAATAAAGTGCCATATTTATTTGTTTTCTTTGTAACGCTCGCTTAACGCATATCACGTCGATTTTCTCATGGCCTCTTGGTGCATATGTCGGCGGCCGATCGTAAAATCCGCCAGATCACGAAATTCCTAGGCATATCGTGAAACGCCGCCATTTCATGATTTGGCTAAAGGACATCCGCCATATCGTTCAAAACTTAACGTTTAACGATTTGTCTAATGACGTTTAGGCAGATCATGAAATTCCTAGGCATATCATGAAACGCCGGCATTTCATGATTTGGCCAAGCCAGTGACGTTTAGGCTGATCATGAAATTCCTAGGCATATCATGAAACGCCGGCATATCGTTCAATACTCACCGTTATACGTAAGTAGGGTGTCCAAAATTGAATTAGGTAAATTAAAAAAAATAAGAAGTGCGGACTGATAATCTCCAGCGAGTCGACGCCACCCCGCTGCGCGGGGTGTCTATTTCTGGTCTGAGGGACACAAGTGAACCCTAACCTAACCGACCTAAGACAGAGTTCGCTTATGACAAACCATTTTTGTCCGCCTTGATTATTAGCCCCCAACAAAAACGGCCGCCATCGCATGTGCAGCGCCACCAGTGGCCAAGAAAGAAACTATTTTACGATGTACCCGGTATAGAGCTAGGAATATCGACGAATGCGTTGCTCTAATCGATCTGCCGTATTGTTTATCAGGCACATCGTGATAAGCCTAGCCGACTTTTAGGCATATCATGAAATGGCGCCGTTTCACGATATGCCTAGGAATTTCGTGATCTGGCGTATTTAACGATCTGCCGCCGACACATACAACAACAGCCATTTTGAGGTCCACCCTCGACTGTTTCATTCCAAAGTATGAGGTATAGGTACTTATGCAAAAACCATTTTTCCGATACAGAATAATGATTGTGTATGAACGTAGCGACCTGTTTACTGTTTTCTTATATCGATTGTCAAATGTTTGCCCTCTTATTCAACTTGCAAATTGATATTTCTGCAATTATGTATTACGGAAACGAATATTTTTTTTTTATTACATTTACGCCGGCATGCGGTTGGAAACGATGATTGGCCCTATACTTTAACTTGTTTACTTATGGCATGTCTCTCTACCCAGTATCATGGTCGGCCTTATCACATTTTCCATCAGAAAGATTACCGGCTGCTAATAAAAAAATGGACTTGAGCCAGTGATCAATAATCTAAAATATTACAACACCTTAAATGAGAAAAAAATGCTCCCAATTTGCCTAGTTATCTGTGTAGTAAGTATTAACAAGGAATTCCAAATTTGTCATTCAAGTGCTTGAACAAGTAATAAAAAAACTAGGTAAGTATAGCGCGAGATGTGGTGAGCGAGGGGTTTGTACGAGCATATGGTATGGTATGGTTAATTGTAAAAATTAACCTATACTACCCCAAGTCCATCGTATCATTGTTCTATCGTATTGTATTTCGTTTTATTTATAGCTTGCCGGCTTTTGGTTTCTATGATAGTTGTGAAAAGACAGACACAAAGTGAAAGTCGTTGTGCCAGCAAATATATACTAATATTCCGACCGAATATAAGGACCGGTCACAATGGCACTCTTTGGGGGAGGCCTATATCCAGCAGTGGACGTCTTTTGGCTGATATGATGATGATGATGATGATAAGAATATTAATCATGGGTTTTTTGATTCCAAGATGGCTTTCGTCTTATTCCGGATGAAATCGGCTGATATGATGGTGACGATGATGATGATGATGGTAATGATGATGATGAAATCCGGATCGTATGAAGAAGCCCTTGGAGTTTTCATTGCGCTCTAGGTACAAGGATCTTTTTTAATTCTCGTCATGGCAGCTAACTCCGAGACGCGGTAGGTATCGAGTGTAGTGGACGTCTTTCGGCTGATATGATGGTGACGATGATGATGATGATGGTAATGATGATGATGAAATCCGGATCGTATGGAGAAGTTCTTGGAGTTTTCATTGCGCTCTAGGTACAAGGATCTTTTTTAATCCTCGTCATGGCAGCTAACTCCGAGACGCGGTAGGTATCGAGTGTAGTGGACGTCTTTCGGCTTATATGATGGTGATGATGATGATGATGATGGTAATGATGATGATGAAATCCGGATCGTATGAAGAAGCCCTTGGAGTTTTCACTGCGCTCTTGGTACAGGATCTTTTTTAATCCTCGTCATGGCAGCTAACTCCGAGACGCGGTAGGTATCGAGTGTAGTGGACGTCTTTCGGCTGATATGATGGTGACGATGATGATGATGATGGTAATGATAATGATGAAATCCAGATCGTATGAAGAAGCCCTTGGAGTTTTCACTGCGCTCTTGGTACAGGGTCTTTTTTAATCCTCGTCATGGCAGCTAACTCCGAGACGCGGTAGGTATCGAGTGTAGTGGACGTCTTTCGGCTGATATGATGGTGACGATGATGATGATGATGGTAATGATAATGATGAAATCCGGATCGTATGAAGAAGCCCTTGGAGTTTTCACTGCGCTCTTGGTACAGGATCTGTTTTAATCCTCGTCATGGCAGCTAACTCCGAGACGCGGTAGGTATCGAGTGTAGTGGACGTCTTTCGGCTGATATGATGGTGATGATGATGATGATGATGGTAATGATGATGATGAAATCCGGATCGTATGAAGAAGCCCTTGGAGTTTTCACTGCGCTCTTGGTACAGGGTCTTTTTAATTCCTCGTCACGGCAGCTAACTCCGAGACGCGGTAGGTATCGAGTGTAGTGGACGTCTTTCGGCTGATATGATGGTGATGATGATGATGGTAATGATGATGATGAAATCCGGATCGTATGAAGAAGCTCTTGGAGTTTTCACTGCGCTCTTGGTACAGGGTCTTTTTAATTCCTCGTCACGGCAGCTAACTCCGAGACGCGGTAGGTATCGAGTGTAGTGGACGTCTTTCGGCTGATATGATGGTGATGATGATGATGATGATGGTAATGATGATGATGAAATCCGGATCGTATGAAGAAGCTCTTGGAGTTTTCACTGCGCTCTTGGTACAGGGTCTTTTTAATTCCTCGTCACGGCAGCTAACTCCGAGACGCGGTAGGTATCGAGTGTAGTGGACGTCTTTCGGCTGATATGATGGTGATGATGATGATGATGATGGTAATGATGATGATGAAATCCGGATCGTATGAAGAAGCTCTTGGAGTTTTCACTGCGCTCTTGGTACAGGGTCTTTTTTAATCCTCGTCACGGCATCTAACTCCGAGACGCGGTAGGTATCGAGTGTAGATGGTCTTTCGGCTGATATGATGGTGATGATGATGATGATGATATTGATGATGGTAATGATGATGATGAAATCCGGATCGTATGAAGAAGCCCTTGAAGTTTTCACTGCGCTCTTGGTACAGGGTCTTTTTTAATCCTCGACACGGCAGCTAACTCCGAGACGCGGCAGACGAAAGTATGTACGGTAGGTTGCAGCATTCAGGGCTGTAAGCATTGCTTGTGCCAGGTTCAAAACCCATCCGAGACTCATTTATTTGTTCTAGGCTTGCCAATGTCGGCTAATTGAGGCTTGAATTGGGTTTAACAACGAATAAAAAATATTATGTACACGGTGATTTTTAATTCGTGATCAGGAACCAAACTTTATCTAATTCAGTTACTGATGCCAAACACGATTAACTCGTATTGTAATTAGGAATTACTTTTTAATTCATCGTAAAAATCATTGTCACCCTAATGGTAGTTTATATATCTTTGAAAAAAAAAACCTCCATGAAACATTCGTTTCATAAACCAACCTCGAAACCCTTGAGTCCAATTATTAAACTAAGAGTAACAAATACACAGTCAATTGTCACCTGAATGACAAGTAGTATTGACGATTGACGTAAGAGCTATTAGACGGGGAGCTAGCGACCAAATCGGTCATGTGGCTTCAGCTGTATTGAAACTTCGTTAGCTACTTCCCTGAACAACCTTTTCCGATAATCTTCGTGCTGGCAGGCCGCGGGCGATGGGTGCGGGTGTAGTGGGGTGGAGAAAAAAAGAAAAAAAATGTGGGCTCAGCGACTTTAATTTTTTTTAAACAGTTGCTCTGTACCTGTGCACCCAAAAAAAATTTAAATCGATCGGGTGGTGGGAAGATTTGCCAGCGTTAATTAAAAATACCAAAATAATAATAATTTTCATGTCGGCTCAGCTGTATTGGCTTTTTTCTGACGCGAGATTAATTAATATGTAAGCCCCAAAAAAATAGCCATGCAAAAATATAGGTATCTAAAAATTGTTGAAATCGTTGGATTTCGTTCGAAAATCTGCTGAGGGGAAGGCAAAAGCAAAAATTAAAGTCGCTGAGCCCACATTTTTTTCCCACCCCACTAACACCCGCACCCACCGCCCGCGGCCTGCCAGCACGAAGATTATCGGAAAAGGTTGTTCAGGGAAGTAGCTAACGGAGTTTCAATGCAGCTGAAGCCACATGACCGATTTGGTCGCTAGCTCTTAGACCATATCAAATTTCCCGCCAACGCGCAGAGGATATCAGTGTTAACATTATATTTTAAGTTAATGAACTAAACAGTGATGTAATTGCATGAGACCTCGTCCATTGAAATCAGTTTTGGCTGTTTTTTCAATCAGCTCGATCAGAGGAAAGTTCTTGTCCCGGAAAACAAAACACCGCCGTGAAAAATCTTCAACTTTTTTTTATTACCCGGCCAGTATACCATCGGATGCGTCGTGCCGTGTTACAATGCCAACATAAAAAGTTATAATATAATCTACCTCGAATAGTCTCCCTACAAATCGAGTCACGAAATTACATAGTTGACTTCATTGAGATATTTGTAGGGTAGAGGGTGATATAAGAGGAGGATGGAGTTAAGGGAAACAACAGATACCAAGGCATACGGAATTTATTAACCTACTTATATTATAAATGCGAAAGTTTGGATGTTTAAATGTTCAGGTGTTTGGATTTTTGTTACTCAAACACGCTTAAACGGATCAACCGATTTGGATGAAATTTTGGACGAAGATAGTTTATAGCCTGGATTAAAAATTAGGATATTTTTATCCCGGGTCCACGCAGACGAAATCGCGGGCGGAAGCTAGTAAAAAGATAAGGGACAATAGGTCGGTATTGCGCCTTCGTAGGAGTGAAATGAAAAACTAGACAACACTTGGATGTTGTACAGTCAGCATCATATAGTTAGTAGCATCCAAAGTAGCCAAATATATCGGAACACGTCTTTATTACTATAGGAGTAAGGAAGTGTTACGATAATTATATGTATTTGACTACTTTGGCTGCTACTAACTATGTGATGCTGACTGTACACAAAACTTACAACACAGTAAAAATTAATAAGCTTAGTACTTGGAACTGTACTACAAATTAACTAGGTATAATATTGTTGTAGGTTATAAAATATACACTAGTCAGTAGGCACGCAGCGCAGCAGGTGAACTTTATCGATCTGGGTTCTGGATCGAACAGAACCTCCAGGAAAAAGCTGCGCACTGTCACGTGGAATTCAAATTGGGATTTCTTTGAAATGTTGAATAGTCGGGTCCTCCCTTCGGGACTTCGGCGTCCATGCTTGTAAAGCTAGGTTCCAAAAAAAAGGGGGAAAAAAAGGTGAATAGTGATTAGCCATAGGTAAAAGTTTGTGTGTAACGTTCCATTTCACGCCTCGTTTTTTATTAATGCATGTTTGATGCTCTAACCGACTGGGGCTTATTCCGGAATGCATTGCATGAATCGTCTTTTATGACTTGTATTCTCTTCCATCAGCACGTTCCTAGTGCGTGAGAGGGAACAAAAGCCATCTTGAAAACTAATACGTTTTAACAATAGTTCACGTTACGTTAAAGAAATCGCTTCTTTTAACGAAAAACGCCTTTTTACAGCGATGTGGCAAATAAATGCTTAAGAATAATTTCGCACAACTGCAGATCAGGAGACCGATTTTTGACTTTCGAGCGCTCGACTCTTTCACTCGAAAACTGACAAAAATTATGAAATGCTATTTTGAAATAGCGATAGAAAATTTAAAAACGAGTGGTATTGACCACTCGTATTAAATTATATTGGTAGAAAGTAAGTGCCTGCCATTTTGACACTACAAACGTACCTATTTGCTTTTATTTGATTTTCGAGCGCTCGAAAGTCAAAAATCGGTCCCCAGGCGTATACAGGTTGTTAACGGGGTCATGATCCGGAATGACAAAAAGCGAATAAGATGATCATACTGAACAACCTTTCCCATGGGACCAACCACGAAAACGCAAAAAAAAAGAGCCAATTAAGAGTTAACTGTGAGTTAACTGCGATTTAATTGAGAGTTATGTATGGAATACCTGGTTTTTTTTTGCGATTTCGTGGTTGGTCCCATGGGAAAGGTTGTTCATTATGATCATCTTATTCGCTTTTTGTCATTCCGGATCATGACCCCGTTAAAACACCCTGTATACAAATGATTCACAAAGCGAGAAAAAGACAGACGATAACATAATTCGACGATCACTTCTCTGCTTGCGACTAGCTTCGCTTTGTCTTTTTCGTAAGGGCTATTATTGTGTGATGAGCACCAACGTTATCCCTGGTACATCTATATATATATAGGTCCGTCCATGAATTTTGTTCATAATCATTATGGTTTTGAGGAAGCTTTTGTGTTTGCAACAACTTGATTAAAGTAGAATAAGTATAACGTTCTTAACAATTGTTTTGTATAACACAAAAACGCAATGTCCTTCATAATATTTTTAAGCTAAAACGGATTGTTTTTATTTATCGTATGGCATTTTGGTCACTGGATTACATATAAAATAATAAGAAAATTGGCTAAATATTTAGATTTGCCCTTTTCAAGTACTCTGTGGCGAGTGGAGTAAGACACTTGAGGTCCTCCATCCGTCCTGAAAATTTTGTTATTGGGCATTCCAGGACCATGTGGTTCACCGTCTGATCGGGGTTTCCACACCGAGAGGAGTCGCATCAACCCCATTTATGCCAGTGGTGGGCGCAGTTTCCAATGCCTGTTCTTATGCGGTTTAATTGGCACCACACCCTGCGCGGATGGTCAAAACCAGGTGCACACGCGACCTTGGGTTCAACCAAAACAGGCGTTCATCTGGCTGTTGTTGCCCGTTCCAATCGGACATCCACGCTTCGTGTAGGTCCCACTGGCTGTCCGGGTCCATTACAGCGAGAGCTGATGGGTTACGGGACTTGAGTCTTTTTTTCTCCGTAGGTAGTGAGATCTTGGTGGATAGGCAGCTCTGGTTGGCTAAAACGGATGTCATGCTCATAATAATAAAAACAATAGTCCGCAAAATATTCGCAGAACTACGTCCATATTATGTTTGTTCACCTGAAAATTTTCCACATGGAAATGAAAATCAAAAATCAACTCAGTCCATGCAAAAGCAACAATGTCAGTCTGATGACAAAGCAGTGAACAATTCACAGTTCCGGTTTGTGTAGAATACGAATCTACATTTAACATTCATGAAGATGACACGGATAATTCTGAGCGGCTACTGCGAAACGCCAGCTTCCTTCGTTCGAGGATCTCTATCTCTCGAACTTGCTTATCCGAGCGACAGAGAGAACGATATGCAAACATCAGATTTACTTTTTCGCGGTAGCACCGCTGATTTCACACCATATGAAGTTATAACGATAATTCCAATAAGCGAGGATATCTAGAGTTGTATCAATAAAATTGACATGATTATTTGCTTGCCTTGTCGTCTACAAATTATAAATATTGTAAGCACCATGTTAGAATCGTAGTAATGAAATAGCTGTTTTATGTTTGATTAATAATTCAAATTCGAGAAGTCTAACGTCTACCTAACTATAGGTGTATAGAGATGGGTAAGCGGGTATTTACCAAATTAGTTCAATGTGACATAAAGTTAGATCATTCATTATATTAATTCGGAAGTGTTATTAATAATAATAATAATAAAAAAAAAAAAAACTTGACCGCTGTCACGTCAGTCGTGCTTTTTGATATCTTATTTTACAATTTCATATTTTTATGTTTATTCGTACCAAAATGGCTCAATTTTACACCGCCGTAGCATTAATACGAAGGGCAAAATGGAAAATCTTGTTTTAGCCCACTTTTGGCTACAATTGAAGACCGATTTTGATTACACGGATTTGACATAAGTGAATAAACATCCACGATGATAACAAGATCAAGAGCACGCAAAACACAAGAAGCGGAACCACAAGCACACCCTCCACCTCCGCCCGCCTCGCCGCCGCCCCCGTCATCCAGCACATCATCGTCGGGCGACGAGTTTGAAACCGCAGCCGACACCAGCAGCAGTTCAAGTGACGAGTGCGGGTCGCCGCCGCCGCCGCCACGACCACCTGCGCGGCGCGGGCGGCCTCCGCTGCCGGCACGCTTGGGGCCTGCGGGGCATCCTGCTCCGCCCACGGCTCCCGCTACCGGTGGTACAGTGCGCCGCATGCAGTGGTCACAATCGATCAACGAAAACTGCATGCGCGCCTACTATGGGGCGACAGAGGGAGGAACTAATCTATCCGCGTACCGTGTCCGGATGCTGCCTCTGTTTCAGGCGCTTGAGCCGGCCGTCACCGTGTCTGCGCAGCGTCTATCGGATCAAGTGCGCGTCATCCAGCGGCACAAGCGGTTGGATGACGCCACACTTGATCGGTTACGCCTGGAAGCACTCTCTGCTCGTGCCGCCTCTGCTTCGGCGCGGGATCCACCCGCTACGTTGCAGACTCCGGTGCCCGCACCCGACCTGGCACCGGGGGCACCGCGGGTTGAGCCCAGTGCCAACGAGGAGGACTGTGCGAATCAGAGCGTGAGTAGCCAGACCAATGAGCAACTGAGGAGGGCTCTGGAAGATGCGATTACGGGGTATCGTTCCACAAGCAACACTAGGCCACGATTACCACGCATGCCCGTAAATAGACGCAATCTAGCGTTAATGGGAGCTCTAAACGGTCTGCTAGATCCGTATATACGGGCTAGTGAAGACTTACTTGATACACACTCAATCATGTACTGCGGGGCCATCGCGGCGTGCCGTGTTGCTCGCGTCAAGTTTCCGGACGCTGACCGTGCACCTAGGACCACCGGGGGTGTCCCTGCATGGCAAGTACGGATTGAGTGCCGTATCAATACGTTTAGGACTCTCATTGCAAAGCTGATCTGCTTCAGGGGGGGCAACAACCGCCCCCGAGTCATGCGCTTTGTGAACCAGGCCTTCGCGGGAACTGGTATCAGGCCCCGCGACTACATGGCCTGTGTCACAGAGCGTATTGACTCTCTGAAACAGAAAGTCTATGCATGGGCAGGCCGTATTCGCCGCTACAGAGAGCGTGTGGACCGATACCAGCAGAATCGCCTTTTCCAGAGCGATCAAAGGAAGGTATACCGAAAGTGGGAGGGAGCCGACCTTCGTGTGTCCGACGGGCGGCAGCCGGATGCTACTGCGATGGTTGACTTCTGGCGTAGTATCTGGTCGGTACCAGTCGAACACACCGAAGGCGAGTGGATGAGTGTTGTTGAACGTGAGTGTGAGTTCATCGAACCCATGGGGACTGTTACCGTTAGCCCCGAAGACGTTAGTTGTGCCATCCGTTTGGCGCCGAACTGGAAAAGTCCTGGACCGGATGGATTACACAACTTCTGGCTGAAATGGTTTCGATGCTCACACCTGCGTTTAGCAACGCAGTTCCAGCGAGCGCTTGAGCTCGGTTCCCTGCCATCTTTCTTGACAACTGGTATCACCTCCCTGCTCTATAAGTCCGGTAGTACCACGGAAGCGAAAAACTACAGACCCATCACGTGCTTGCCTACGCTGTACAAGCTCCTTACATCCATTTTGAGAGCAAAAATTAACGCACACATCGTTGCAAACAACGTTTTGGCCCCTGCTCAAAATGGATGTAGGGTTGGGTCTCGTGGTACTAAAGAGCTCCTCCTCATAGACATGACCATTTGCCAACGAGTTCGGCGGAACAAAGGGGCCCTCTCGGCCGCCTGGATTGACTACAAGAAGGCCTATGATTCGGTGCCTCATTCATGGCTGAGGAGGATCTTAGAGTTGTATAAAGTTGATGCAGTTCTGAGATCCTTCTTAGGCGCTTGCATGGGGCAGTGGACCACAGTCCTTCGTCAACCGGGGGGAGGAGATTGCCCGTCTGGTCTGCAAGACTCTATAAGGATTGAACGTGGGATCTTCCAGGGCGACAGTCTGAGTCCTTTGTGGTTCTGCCTAGCGTTGAATCCGCTTAGCACCCTGCTGAAGGATTCAGGGCTAGGTTGCCGGCTTCGGAGACAGGGTGATGTCATTTCTCATCTGCTCTATATGGATGACCTTAAGCTATTTGCACCGAATGCACATGACCTGCTGGAACTACTGAAAACAACAGAAGTCTTCAGTAGCGCCATCAAAATGGAATTTGGTGTCGATAAGTGTGCGGTCATGCATGTACAGCGGGGGAAAGTTGTAAATTCAACAAATTTGCAACTTTCTGAGACAATGACCCTCAAATCTATCTCCGAAGCTGAAACCTATAAGTATCTTGGTATGTCACAGTCATTGGGTATTGAGGGTGAGGGCGTAAAGCGGGCGGTGAAGGAGCGCTTCTTTTGTCGCCTGACCAAAGTACTTAATAGTCTTTTGTCGGGCGGCAACAAGGTGCGCGCCTTCAACGCCTGGGTGATGCCCTTGCTTACTTACTCCTTTGGCGTACTAAGGTGGACCCAGACTGAGCTGGATGCCCTGGACCGAAGAGTCCGAGTACTGCTTACTGCGCATCGCATGCTACACCCACGCTCGTCTGTTATGAGACTGTACATCTCGCGGAAATGTGGAGGTCGCGGCTTTTTAAATGCCAAAGATCTCCACAACCGCGAGGTGTGTAGCCTAAGGGATTATTTCCTAAACAACGAGTGTGGGATGCATCGCGACGTAGTAGCAGTAGACGGAAACTTCACCCCGCTCTCCTTGGCAAACGAGAACTGGCGCAGGCTTAAAGTAATGAGCGCCGAGGACCGCAGGGCGGTATGGAGGAGCAAGGAGCTACACGGGCGGTTCTACAAGGCCCTCACAGGGCCCGAAGTAGATCTGCTCGCGTCGGTGAACTGGCTACGTTTCGGGGATCTCTTCGGGGAAACCGAAGGTTTTGTCTGTGCAATTGCAGACGAACAATTACCGGAGGTATATCCTGAAGGACGGTACGGTCGACATTTGTCGGGCATGCCGCCGTCCCGGGGAGTCACTCAGGCATATTATCTCCGGTTGTGGTCATCTTGCTAACGGCGAGTACTTGCACAGACATAACCTTGTAGCCAGAATAATTCACCAGCAACTTGCTCTACTATACGGTCTTGTGGCCTCCGAAGTGCCTTACTATAAGTACACACCTGCACCAGTTCTCGAAAATGGTCGTGCCACGCTCTATTGGGATCGATCTGTGATCACGGACAGGACTATTCTAGCCAATAGGCCTGATATCGTGCTGACAGATCGATCGAAACGCCAGGCAGTGCTCGTCGACATCACCATCCCCCATGACGAGAACCTCTTGAAGGCCGAGAAGGACAAAGCCAGCAAGTACCTAGACCTGGCTCACGAGGTAACCGCCATGTGGGATGTTGATTCGACGATCATCGTCCCGATAGTCGTTTCGGCGAACGGTTTAATAGCGAAGAGTCTCGACCATCACCTCAAGAGACTCTCGCTAGGCGGCTGGATCAAGGGTCAGATACAGAAGGCGGTACTCCTGGATACTGCGCGTATAGTCAGGAGGTTCCTGTCTCTGTCGCCCTGACCGCCGGTAGCTTAGGCCGCGCCTCGCTGCCGGCTGCACCCTAGGTTAGGTTTTTATAATGATTTTATGTTTTGTATGTATAGTTTTATATTTTACTTTTTAGATATCATTATTGTAAAAACCTAGTCTAAGACGAAATTAAAATAAAGAGGATAATAATATATTCTTTATTGCACCACAACATAAGAAAAACATGTTGAAAAGTAAAGTCAATAAATAAAGGTAACAACAGGCGGTCTTATCGCTTTAGAGCGATCTCTTCCAGACAATCTTTGGGTAGCAGTACATTTTCAAGAAGAGTTGAAAACAGGTAGTGCAGGAATAAATCAAGAAAAGCTTAATTACACACTCAAATACACACTTTCAAAACATCTTAAATATGACCGAGGCACAGAAGACTTAAGAGCCTCATTTACACCAGTAGTAATCTAATGTGATGGAGCCTTAGGGACTGAATATATGAATTTTTTGAAAAAAAAAAACAGCATCCACATTATCATCCAAATGGGAAAAACCATACAATTAATTTTCTGGCTAAAAGTTAAAGTTCAAATTTGACTCATACGAGTTGTCTCAGGCATCAGAAGACACATCAAAACCTTTGATTGCGAACACGGAGCAGGAATTCTAATCTAAGCTAGATTTTACAACCAACCCCCCCCTCCGCCCCATCTATTCTTTTTGTCTGCCGTCGTCACCCCATGTTTGTACAGTCAGCATCACATAGTTAGTAGCAGCCACAGTAGCGAAATATATCGTAACACTTCCTTATTCCTATAGTAATAAAGACGTGTTCCGATATATTTGGCTACTTTGGCTGCTACTCACTATATGATGCTGACTGTACATTTTCTTTATGAATACTTAAATATATTTATATTATTCAACACGTGGTTCTGTGAGCTGTAGAACTCGCTTCCCTGTCTTTTATTAGGGTTCCGTAGTCAACAAGGAACCCTAATAGTATGTCCGTCTGTCTGGCCGTCTTCGGCTTAGCTACAACTAGAAAACTAATTCAGCTTGGATATATAAACCAATCACGCCGACAAAACAGTAGAATAACATCCAATAATATATATTTTAGGGTATCTCCCCGACATGTACATTGGTGATGTCAATTTTTAGGGTTCCATGCCCAAAGGGTAAAACGGGAACAATAACAGTAGTAAATAGCTAAATATCGGGTATGTACCCATATGTGGTTATTAACGTGGTAAGCCAATCTCTAGGCTAAATCCATAAACATCCTAGACAAGAATAGAATCAAGCTAATAAGTAGGTAGGTAGGTATTTAAATTATTATGTCCTACAACTACTATGATACCTACAATTCATAAGGTTAAATCAAAATCAGTCTACTACTATTAACTCCCCTCCACTAAAACTTAAGATTCGCATTTGTGTGATAAGTCCTATGTGGCAGGCGTTATAAAAGCAATCTAAATTCAATTGACATGACAAATCAGACATGAAAAATCTCATTAGTTTGACCGTTTTTATGAAAAATGTATACAAAGTAATACAATCCATTGAAAGTGATTTTTAAGGGTAGGATCACACCATATCATGGCGAAACGTCCACCCAACCCACATGACGAATTTACGCAAAGCATCGCACATTTCTTAAATTATCACAATAGTAGATCCAATTTATGTAGTCTTTATTTATGTATAGTTAGCTACTGCTTCTGAGCCAGGGGGTTTTAACTCAATATATAGTCCTTCTCATCGACTTCGTTGACGGCGATCCTTAAAAATTATTGATTAGCCCTATTTATGAGCTGTGGTATGACTGGCTTGACCAAACTTGCTCTTAAATACTCTATTGCAAGGGTGACAATACAGTTGGCGAGTTCTGTTATACGTATACACATAGGAGGGATTAGCCGAGGGCCAGCGGCACGGCGGTCAGCTCCTGCGCCATAAGGACGTGCTCACACGACACTAGCCCCCCCTATTCTGTAACTTTTAAGCTCACTTCAACGCTCACCCACAAATATATCTCGACACCGCGATGCGTAGTAACCAAGCGTAGATAGAGGTCTAGTTTCGTGACGGGTGACCGGCGGGGTGAGCCGCATTATCGCGTAGCGAATAACAGCCCAGAACGCGTGCGGTATCGATCCCGAGTGCTGGGAGGAGTTAGCCGCAAAAAGGCCATCTTGACGATCTTTCAGAGAGGTAAATTGTTTGAGGAAAACCGCCTAATAACCTTAGATGTTGCCAAGCACGAAAAGAGAGGGCTAAACCCTCCTAACTTAATACTGACTATAATATCGGATAGGTATAACGGAAGAGGTAAGATACGGCGGGGTGTCACCTCACTCATATTTGGAATTTACAGGAGACAGCAGCCATAACTTCACCACTATATGGTCCTCAAATGGGTGGTCCCTTCTAGCGCAGACAGAAATTTCATAGATTTTATTTCGCAGAAAACGATTCATATAATATTTGGTCCTTGTATTCTTATTTTGAATATTATTGTTTCAATGACAATTATATTATACAACGTGTTAATAAAATAACGCAAAAGTATCTATCTGTATCATATCGTTCAACCATTGTTTGTTCGGTGTTTTTTATTACTTTCATATTATAAGATAAAAGATTTTATCCTTAGCTTATATCCCTAAGATACCTAGTTCTTAAGGTTCTCTGTACTAATAACATATGGATCAAAATGGCCTGAAATAAACGATTTATATTTATATTTTTATAATTACATTAAACATTATACGAGCATTATGCTCACGAGATATAACAACATTTTATATAATTTCATATTATAACTATTATTAAGTTCGTAACGTAATTAAGACACCATTTAAGTAGTTAACAATAATATTTCCTACTTTACAAGAATTTACCCGCATTGTTGTTATGAACGCCCTGTTGCAATTTCATACAAGGGTAGGTATGCATTTTGTCAAAGATATGAATGGAAACGCTTAGAAACTGCCACTCGATGCAATGTTTTTCTTGGTAAATACTTTTATATTTACAAAATAATATAAGGATATGCTTTATAATTCAATCAAATACCTAATAACTAAAAATAAAATTATCTTTGCAACAACAATCTATGATAAAATTTTAAGTCAGTATTCCGCGCATTGATAGTTCAATACAATTATAGTATGAGCCATAATTTTATTAGAAACCAAATTCTATAAAACAGTTGTCTTGGTAATACAATTTACACAATCAATGATTAAAATTTCTAAAATAATAGTATACTGTGAAATGAATATTCTACGAAATGATAAAATGCGAATAATTTTATGTGATACGAAATTCTACAAAACTGTAGTCTACGAAAGAACGTACAACCTCAAATGAATAAAGATTCAATATCGCGCTTTTGACACCTCTGAAGTCGATAGGTTACGATGTCTGCTCACCGCTGGCGGATTTTTTTTTATGTATATAATAAGTTGACATGTAAAGTACAATATTTACCAAGAAATAAATGAATTAATTCATGAATGAATGCTATAGTTCGCCATCATCCTGGTATAAATAAATGTAACTTAACACACCCAATGATCAAGTATGATATTAATACAATTCACAGTTTACTCCTATTTCGCGCCAACTAATTCGTGATTAAGCGTCACCGTTTCTTTTAAATGCTAACCACATCTCATTCGTGACATAAACGCTGACTACGATGATCCATCTAAATATAAAATACTGGCTTTTGTCCGCGACTCCGTCCGCATGGAACTCGTTTATATCGTAGCTCCATACAAACTTTCACCCCCTTAGGGGATGTTTTTCGGGATAAAAACTATCCTATGTCCTTCATCGGGACTCAAACTACCTCTATACCAAATGTTATCTAAATCGCTTCAGCTGTTTAAGCGTGAAGAGGTAACAGACAGTCAGACAGAAACATTTTCGCATTTATAATATTAGTAGGTTTGGATTAGTATGGATTTTAGAATTAAATCTCAAGGCAAAACTGCTTTTTGGCATCGAATATGTATCGAATATATCGCTTATTTGGTGAAGCCGTGGCGATTAGGCAAATCACCAGGGTAATTGCGCAACTTTATAAACGAGCATTAGGATCTATATACTGTCTTGTTCCCGTATAGAAAATGTCAGGTGATATGTCTATTCTATTCTATTCTATTCTATTCTAATAAATACACAATTACCCGCAGTTCAGATTTTGACTTAAGTTTCTTGGATCACACAAATCTGTTTTGAAGAATATGTCTACGCTTATTCAGGCGTTTTTTTTAATCCATTACACGGGACACCAACAGAGTACATTAGGTCAGGTTATGGCGACTGTACACATTGGGCCAACGTTGGCGCGTGAGCAGGATGCATCTATGCGTTAGAGGGACAGGGCCTTGGGTTCGATCTCATTCGTTTACATAGCTGCATCCTGCTCACGCGGCAACGTTGGCCCAATGTGTACAGTCGCCATTACAGTTGTCTTTGGCACAAGATGTGTAGGAGTGTGCACATCGTTTTACAGAACAAGATAACTATTACTAAGAGAGATTGATTCTAAACGGGTATACAAATTATATGATATGACTTTTAATGTCTTAAAGCCAGGGGATTCAGTTAAATTATACTAAATATTTTTTTTACTAAATACTAAATTAAAATGTATACATATTAGAATTATTTAGATATGTAGTTGCGCTTATAATTTAATTTGGGTTATTAATATTTGACGAAGATAATTGTTGGATAATTTTCTTTTTATGGGCTTCAATTTAATCGTGATATATATTCAAGTTATATTAACCACATACTATGTGACCCTGTCTAACATGTATACGTTAACTCAAAGTAGTGACACTGGCATTCGGTTGTCACTTTTGAACTACCTACCTGAAAAGGGGTTAAAAGAAACGTCCAGCGCATTTTGTGGTCTTATCTGTAGCTTTCGGTTACAGTGAATTTCCACCGTTGTTCATATATTGGAATCTAACTGTCAATCATGCGAGGTGTCAAATATATTAAAACACATCGCACATCGCCGATGGGTTCACACCCTTATTCCGTTAGATAAATATTTTTTGGATTCCACTGTTTAGTGGTTTTTCATTTATTTAATTTACTATCTTCACCAAGATAGTTAAAAGGAATTTAGGCGGATGAAACACATCCTTACTAATATTATAAATGCGAAAGTGTGTGTGTTTGTATGTTTGTCCTTCTACGTCGCAACGGAGCGTCGTATTGATGTGATTTTTAGCCAGCGGGAAAACATCTAATTCCCACGGGAAAATTCAATATGTTACATTTTCCTATGGTTATAGGAAAATGTAACATATTGAATTTTACATATTGTGGTTACGCGGGCGAAGCCGCGGGCATCAGCTAGTAAGACCATAAAACGCCTGATTTAATATAATTCTCTGACTTTAATAACTTCATCACAACCTGAACAATAAAACTACATTTTACGAGTCGACGCGACTTTATGGATTATTAGGAATGTATTATATGTTACTTTGTTTGTATGCCCTTGTCACAGAATATACTTAGGTATTTAACAGAGGGTTCTCTGAGGGGTGATCACGTAGGTACATTCGACTCTATTTTTTCCATACAAAGGTGACATTTAGAGCTACCTGACGCACGTACTATACGTAACGTAATCGACCCTGTGTAACAAAACGGGAGTAAGAGGGGATCGGAATACCACCTACACCGGGCCTACTGTCAAACTGACAACCCTACGTGTACGCGCCGGATGGCGGCGGCGGCAACTGGTTGCCGTGGTAGTCCCTGCTAGAAAACCAACGGGGCTCTGGCGATCGAGCAATGGCGGTATAACCATACACACCCGATGGGTAACCTGCACGGAAGAGATGTCAGAAACCTTCGGGACTAAAACTATGAAGAAGTAACAAAATCGATGTTTCCCAGCTAGAAAATTCTAATAATGGCATTCCGCTCGCACTAGCTTACCGTAGTAGGCGCTCTTTCGATTCTAGCGGGACCGGGGTGTATCTGTCGCAGGGAAATGGCCAAAACAGAGATTTGAACAAATCTCTGAGGGATATAATCAAATCACGCAGGATGTTAAAATGGCGAATCCATTTTATCATTTTCCTAGAAAAAATCAGTCATTTGATCAAATCTCTGAATCTGTTTAGTGAAATGACGAAATCGGCCAAAAAAGGCAACTTGTTTTTTCATTTCACTAGATTTGTTTAGTGATTTGATGAAAACCCTGAAACGCGTCAGTGAGTTGACGAAAGTAACTCTTAGAGTCAACTCGTTTTATCATTTCACTAGACACTGCGACATATCGACAACTCAGAGATGCGCGAGAGCCGAGTTTATCTGAAGCGGCAAGAAGAGCAGGCCTGGCTTGTCTTTGTCTAATGCAGCAACTGATAGTCGTGTTCTTTTTATAAAAAATGCTTAGTTTTAAACAACCAAAGTTTTCGACTTCAGAGTTTGGAGTCGCCAGCGCGTTGTCAACACCAATGAATCTTCCTGGTGCTTGATTAAGTTAATTTATTTATTAAATCCTTATTGCAGAAAACATAGAAATGTATGTAATGTGATCGACCTACTGGCCGCGGCGGTCCATAGTGATCTTGTCATTAGCTAAGCTGTCAAATTTGGTTATCTATCGTTTGCCTGAATTTTATATGCCCGTTTCATTTGCCCGAATTTTATATTCCATAACGTTTCATTTTCCATAATATTCATTTGCCATAAGAAACTACTTTCTGCGAGCTGTTCAAATGCTACGAATGTTCGGTTCTGGCGCTTATATGTCATTATAACACCTATTTTACAGTACAGAACACGACTCAAAATAAGCATCGTTTACTTGAAAAACTTTTCTCTAAAAAAGTTGAATTTCGCTCCTTTATAAAAAAAAACCACGAACTTCTAACTTTCCGCCATCCGAGTCGGACTGTCCTTTGAACCCAAATATCTCGGTAAATATCGATCAGAGAGAAACTTTCTTCTCTTCTTTTTTCTTCTCTTTCTTTCTTATTTTTTCTTTTATTGTACACTCTAGGGGTAGGACAGATAAGACCACGTGGAAGTGGGGTGCGCTGATTCGGGTTTGGTAGCTAGTTTTCATAATATCACCCATTTCACACAGTAATTTGTTATTTTACATATAGTATGGCTTTTGAAAGGTATGGCAAATGATATTATTGCATATGAATATTCCAGGATTATAAAGTTACTGGCAAATGATATTATGGCATATGATATTATGGAAAATAACAATTCTGTCTTATGAATATTATGGTGAATAACAGTTATGGCTTATGACACATGAAATTATGGTAAACAAAATTATGGCCTGTGAATATAATTAATATGGCAAATTAAATTCGGGCAAATGAAGGAATACCGTCATATTTACTATTGACCGCCACCGCAGGCCGCGCTACTGTGTTGCAGGCTTTAAATAAACGGATAATCTGTCATTACTGGTTCATTCCCTATTTCCACGGAAAATACTTAACTTTAGGGATTGCATTTTTGTTGTGAAATTAGCTGGAGCACCGTAGTGATCTAAGTATTTTAATTCTTTATAGATTTGATCGAAATCCCTTTTTTATGAAATATGTGCACCTATGTGTATAAAGAGTTCAAGCCTATTGTGTTATAAAAAAAAAGAAGTTTGCGAGTATGTGACACTTTTTCAAACTCATTTACGGCTATAAAAACGCTTGAATGACTATACACAAATAAATTACTAATGTAAACTTCTTAAATATGTATATATGTAAATGTATGCTCCATTTATAAACTACTACGACGTTCACTTTAAATTAGCAAAATAAAATTTGTAAATTACGAAAATATTAAGCTACGTCCACATAATAACACTGCATGACATCGGATAGCGTAACGATAAGGTCTGAATCATACTGCGCGGCGGTCAATAGTGAACTTGACAATAATTGTCAAGTTTACTATTGACCGCCACCGCAGGCCACCACTTCAATCTAAGCCTGTATCACACTGGCGTGGTCTGCGGTGACGGTCAAGCTATTAAACATGACATTTATTGTTAAAAAAATCTATGGCCCGCCACCGCAGGCCGTGGGAGGCCTAATTCGAGCGCAAACGAGGGTGTTTATATTCTTATAGTTTATCATATTTGAGAAGTTAGATCGTTTTCCCAAACCCTTCAATTCCGCGTAGCAGAATTTCCATTATCATATTTCCCCACTTTTTATTTTTCTTAGTCGATTTAATTCACATACGCAAGTATTGACAAACGGATTGTTTTCTAGTCGCGTCTTTCCCCGACAGATTATTTTTCTAAACGATTAGGTCTCGCCTCGCTGCTGGCGGCACGGCATTCTAGGTTAGATTTTTATAATAATCTTATGTTTTGTATGAATGTTTTATATTTTACTTCTTATATAATTACTGTAAAAACCTAGCCTAAGACAAAATATAAATAAATGAAATAATAATAAAATCTTTTTATTGTACATGAGGTAGCTGCTTTACATAAATGAGATTTGGACTTCCAACCCCTAAACTAGGTGTGAACCTGTGTCTTAGGGGTTTGAAGTCATCCATATTTAATGTCATGACAAACGTAGCTTAGACAATGTAACAGTAAAACAAAGGCAAACTGATGACCAATCCAGCTTCTGATCCGCCTAAGTATCTGATATTGGGAGCTATAGAGAGGGCAGTACAACTGCAGTTTTTCGATTGAGGGAAGCAGGTGTGGGCTTTTACAGTATCAGTGAAATTGTGGGGCTTAGAGGAATTTGGCACCCAAAACCGTACAATTTTAGATTTCTCGACATCCAGTCAACAGGTTCCTGGTAAGACATTCATTAACCTTTGCTAGTGCTGCCTCTGTTTTCTGCTTAGCACCCTCCCAAGAACTGTCATATACAAGTAGAGCCGTATCTTCTGCGTAGGTAAATATGTTGCAGTCAGGAATGGGAAGTTGACATAGTTCTTTAATATATAATAGGAATAGAGTAGGACCTAATATGCTTCCCTGGGGGACTCCAAAGGAAATAGATTCGTCACTACTATGTTAGTACCCTATATTGACGCATTGAGTGCGATTTGACAGTAAGTCTTAGAACATTTTGAGAAAGGTCCACGTATGCCAATCCCTTCCAGTTGCGATGCGAGAATTGGAATATAGACAGTATCAAAGGCTTTTGAATGATCTAAGAAGACTCCGTAGCACTGGAGTTTATTATCAAGCTTATCCACAAAACAGCCAGTAAAAACAGCCACGGCATCGTCGGTTGAAAGTGCAGCTCTGAAGCCAAACTGATTTGAAGCAATGATTCATTCTTGTTAAGGTATGTGAGCCGCATATTAAGAATATTTGCAATTATTTTGATAAGGAACTTACAATGGACATTAGTTAGTGATACTGTCTCTATAACCTCTCTTGTATATTGGATGTATGAGAGCTTTAATTAAGAGGTTTGGGAAGCAACCTTTATCTAATTGCAGATTACATACATGGGTGATCGGAGGTTAGAACATCTTTTGAGTTTTTGAGTACTTTACTTGGTATGTTGTCCCAACCTGTTGCACAATCAGCTCGCATATTCAATATGATATGATTGATAAATGGGAAAATGACATTTGAGTTGTCGACGAACTTTTGGGTCGGGTCGCAAATATATTCCTCAGTACTACCAAAAAAAAAAACGAACAAATAAACATTACAATAATTACACCAATAAATACGCCTTTACCGGGTTTCAAACCCGGGACCTCCGGCTTCATACACTTCACTACCAACTGACCTAGGCTACAGGGGTCGTCAAGATTTAATCAATGATTCAGTCAATGAAAATGCCTGTACATCCAATATTTGACAGCTGTCATCCCAGCACAATTTATGTCATCATATGTTAACGATTTTTCATGCTCTTTAACAATAATAAGTTGAGGAGTAAGTAACCTGTTGGGGAGTAACGACCCCACGGACCCGAGTGCTCCCGAGAGTCGGTTAGGGCCTCCGTCTCCGGTGTGTATTAGTCGGTCGGAGTGGAATCCCAAGGAGGCCCGCAGGACTCACAGCTCTGGCATACCTTTATTGGCCGTCCAGAGAGGAGTCTGTAGTGTTTACTTGTACGAGTATACTGATGGTTTGCGGTCGGAATTTCTTCTTCGTAAGGATTATACTTGCGCCTCCCTCTTGCTCTCACGCAGTTTCTCTTGTCATCCGTGCATTTGTTGTGACCTTTATTTAGTAAACAATGATTCAGAGCTTCCTAGGTTCCTGTAACGCAAAAGGTTTCAGTACTTAATTTCGCCGTGTCATCACACAGGACGTGCGTTTAAGTACACCCTTCTTACCTGTTACTTCTGCTATTTAACTTTTAATCTAAGGTCGTACTAATGTAATATCTCAATATAAACTCCTGGTACCTCATGAATTTGATTTGTAAAATTGTTATCGGAATTTCTAGAATGTGGATCCGCAGGGATATATAAGGCATACGACGGACTGATCCGGCAGTTCTACGTCGACTTCCAAATAGGAGTCTTCTAAATTATCTAATCCGGGGTCACAGCTGGACCTGTAACTCAAGAACGATCCCTACGTCTGAACTTATCGGCTCTCCTGCCCCTACCTGCACGACTGCTAACTACGCGCCTACTTACTTAGTGCCCTTTACAAAAAAGGAAAACTAGAAAGGAAACTAGACAAGCTCGCCAAACTAAAACTGAATGGACAGGAAATATCGTACTCAAATGAGTACCTAGGAGTTACTTTTGACCAAAGGCTAACTTGGAACGCTCATTTGAAAAGTATAATACAAAAGGCAAAAATGGTCATGTGGACTTGCTGTCGAATGGCAGGAGCAAGATGGGGCATAACGGCATAAGACCCAAAATTGCTTTGTGGCTTTACACAGCGGTAGTGAGGCCTGTAATCACATACGCCTCTGCAGTCTGGTGTAACAAAGCCAACCAAAAGACAGCCATCACAAAGTTAAGCAGTCTACAGCGTACAGCTTGCTTAACAGCAACAGGAGCTTTATGCTCAACACCGGGGGCAGCCTTGGATGCACTGCTCGATCTAACGCCACTGCGTTCTCGTGCTATATTTTGGTCGTCCCTGATATCATTGGTAATAATGTAACCAATATATTTAAATTCGTCGACAACTCCCAAGGGCAATGCCATCCAGCTTAACAGGCGGTATGTGGCACGGCTTGATTTTCCCTGCCTTGAAAACCATGAACTCGCTTTTCGAGGTATTATATACGAGTCTACACACAAGTGCTTAACAGCTTGGCAAGCGCGCTGACAGTCAGGACCATATCATCAGCGTAACTGATGTTATTGGCAGAAGTGCCATCAATGTAACATCCCCCATGGTCGCTGCTAAGGGCCACTTACAGCTCGTTTACATACAAATTGAACAATTTGGGAGACCTTAACCCACCCTGCCTTACACCACACTCGAGTCTGTATTCACTCGATAACGACGAGTCGGGCCTATCTCACCTGATTCGACTGATTATAATACCAATAATTAAGTATTCCAATACACTCTCTGGGCATGCACATTTTGCCCAGTTTCTGCCACAGCAAGTCGCAATTTACGCGTTTGATAGGTCGAGGAAAACTGCGTCAGCATTGCATATCTCTGGGTTGTGACTCAATCAGGGACTTTACAGAGAAATGTTTCCTAAACAGCTCAGCTATTTCCCTATGGTCGCTCTGATTGCCTTCAACACTTACAGGTAGACCCGGCCCCACATTCAAACTGCGCATTCCTTTCTAAAAATTTTTGGAACCCATGTAATTGTGAGCCAGAGCGAGAGTATCCATTTTAAGTTGCTCTCGTCTGTTTTGACACCATTTAAGTATTGACTTAAATACTTTTTTACTCTCTGACATGAAATCAAAAGCCTCACTCTCTCACCTCTACACAAGCTAGCAAGGCATGAACGCAATTTTTTTTTACAAGTGTTTGGGGCAGAAAAACACACTACCCCTTACAGTAAAGTTCATCTACCTATACTAAGGGTCGGTCGGTCGGTTTGGTGCAAACCGTCTGTATAGTACGAGTAAACGGTGGTCTTTAAAATCAGAATGTTTGGAAAGTTTGACAAGTTTCTATGGAATATCAGCGGCCTACGCCATATTTAACGCTGATCGGTCTGTTCGTAAGTTGGTGCAACTCGCCCTTAATATTATAAAGAGGAAAGTCTGTGTGATTGTAGCTTTGTAAGTTTATAAGTTTGTACGTAATGGGATTAATGGGTAATGTCCAATCTTCGGAATTACTTAACCGATTTAAAAAAATCCTTCACCTGCGTGTAGAATGAACTTATTAGATGATTATAGGCTTTATTTTATTCCGCGGGATTGCATGCGTTCTTTGCATCTTCTATTTTATATATGTTCCCAAAAGTTCAAAATACCTCTATCTGAGCAAACTTTACGCCCATGACAAGGAAGTGTTCACATGTTTTTCATTACTTTGACCGTGCACATATTTTTGGACTCGACTGTACCTGCCAACCTATCTTCTTTGTGTCTGTGTCATCGCATATCTCCGCCGATTATCCGTGTCCACATATTACAAAATTCAATATAAACGTTATATACCTAACTTTAATTGACTGGTTTTAAAAAAAGCTACCCATAGTCACTCGTCTGACAGGGACATATAGAACGAGAATCTCTTCGATGCTATTGAACTCATTTTTTTCATCACCCATCTATCAGTCACGAACAGGATGTGCCCCCTAGATAAACTGTCAACATCACCAACATTTCTGTTTGTCGTAAATCACGTTTTTAACCCATTAGATATATCTGTCGGCGGCCGATCGTAAAATCCGCCAGATCTCGAAATTCCTAGGCATATCGTGAAACGCCGCCGTTTCATAATTTGGCTGAGTGACATCCGCCATATCGTTCAAAATTCACCATTTAACGATTTGCCTAATGACGTTTAGGCAGATCATGAACTTCCTAGGTATGTAATGAAACGCCGGCATTTCATGATTTGGCCAAGCCAGTGACGTTTAGGCTGATCATGAATCTCCTAGGCATATCATGAAACGCTGCCATATCGTTCAATACTCACCGTTATACGTAAGTAGGGTGTCCAAAATGGAAGTAGGTAAATAAATAAAAAATAAGGAGTGCGGACTGATAATCTCCAGCGAGTTGACTCCACTGCGCGTGGTGTCTATTTCTGGTCTGAGGGACACAAGTGAACCCTAACCTAACCGACGTAAGACAGAGTTCGCTTATGACAAACCATTTTTGTCCGCCCTGATTATTGGCTCCCAACAAAAAGGCCGCCATCGCAAGCGCAGCGCCACCAGTGGCCAAGAAAGAAACTATTTTACAATGTGCCCGGTATTGTTTATCAGGCACATCGTGATAAGCCTGGCAAACTTTAAGGCATATCATGAAATGGCGATCACGGTTTCACGATATGCCTAGGAATTTCGTGACCTGGCGGATTTTACGATCGGCCGCCGACATATAGATAACCAAAAAATGGTAATCAATTTAGTTTTTCGGCCTTGATGACAAAACAAGGAGATAAATTTACGATTCCATCTGCTTTGGTGAATTTGGTGGAACTAGTATTATGAGGATGGTAATTAATTACTAGCTCAGCGGAGCTCAAACTTTGCGCTAGATTAAAATATACTTTGCATAATTTATACGTCACCTAGATAATCAAAGTACTCGCATTTAGGGTTCCTTCTAATGTAAGCTGTATTCACGAGTATGATTCACATATCAAAATTACAGAATGATAAAGCTTTTGGCGTGATGACTGGATCTCACTTCCACTGGATTCAGACCATTATTGCCTAGCAAATATTTAAAATTTATGAAAGTTTTGACGAGTTACACGAAAGCAAGGATTGCAAAACTGTAAAGTGATGATGCTTGAGGTGGGAAAATGCCACCCTGGCGTAGAATGTCCTCGTACAACTGTCAGGTTATCACACATAGTGATGTGCCGTTACCGTAAATTACGAGAACGGAGAGAATTTTGGGGTAACGTTCTCGGTAATGTTCTCCGTAACGGTAATTATCGAGAAAGTAGTCAAAGTTTTAATTTTTTTCAAGTTTTTTTATCGTGATTCTATTACAAATAGTAATGAAAATCTACACAAAAAAAAACAAAATAGTCATACTAAAGGAACTCGTATATTTCCAAAATTACCGTAAATTACCGGCGTAAATTACCGAGCATGTTCTCGGAGAACGTTCTCTGGTAATATTTCCGTTAGGAATCTCCATATTATATAAACGCTTAGGATGTAAGTGCTTGAATGAAAAAAAAAACTTATAAATTGGTATATTTAAAATATAATTATATATTCTGCAAGAATAATAATACACAGTTAAGTAGATTCGTAAATGGGTTTATTTTATGAAACAAGTTTAAAGCTTGTCTTCACATCTATTTTTTTAAATGTGGTTATGTAATTCTGATGATAAGTTGAGCAAAACACACATATCTCATCAACAGCTGAATTATCGGGGCGTTCTGTGGATAGAGAACTGTTAATATCAGTAGTAGGAGAATTGTTCTGTGGGACGGTTTTTGTAAACCCAGTTTTAACATCAGCAGGGCAATTTTGGCAGTTCTTAACCAAATGTTGAGCGGAACCAGTAACATTTTTGGCGGTATACACATGATCAAAAATCAAGGAATGGTAATTAATTCGTTCGTTTCTCTGAAATATTCTAAAACTTTACATTTTGGCCTCATTGTTCTACTGTCAATGACTTGACTTATGTTCCTGTGTCCCCTGATGGGGTAGAGGGCGTCCACAGTGCGCCACCATCCCGTTCGGTCTTGAGCTTCGCGCTCGAATTCGCTCCAAGTCTTCTCTATGGTCTTCGCCTCTGCGATGATCGTCCGCCGCCAGGTCTGTTTAGGGTGGCCACTTTTACGCTTTCCTTGTGGATTCCAGTCCAGGGCTTGCCTCGGTATGTGATCAGGGTCCCTTCGGAGCGTGTGGCCAATCCAGTTCCACTTGCGGCCTTTGTAACCTTCCACGTCTCACAACCGTACAGCAACACGGTTTTTACGTTGGACCGGAATATTTTGAGCTTAACTCTCCTAGTCAGTTTCCGCGATTGCCATACAGGGCGGAGCTGTGCGAAGGTTGCTCTTGGCGTTTCTCGAAGCGATGTCCTCTTCGGTCCCTCCAGTTTCCGACACTACACTACCGAGGTAAGTAAATTTGTGCACCCTTTCCACAGCATCTGTGCCAATGAGCAACGGCAAAGCGCTTGTTACCCCGCACCTCATTTCCTGGGTCTTCCGGGTGTTGAGTTTCAATCCCGTCTCCTTTGCCTCTCGTTGTAGGTCGTCTAGCTTGGCTTGCATGTCGGCGCGTGTGTGGCTCAGCAGGCATAGGTCATTGGCATAATCCAGGTCTTCCAAGACGCTGGATAGTCCCCACTCTATGCCGCGGCGCTTGTTGCTTATTGTAGTGCTCATGGTGCCATCGAGAACAACAAGGAATAGGAGAGGTGAGAGAAGACACCCCTGTCGTACACCCGAGTGCACCGGTATGTCCTCCGCGACGAGGCCGTCGTGTGTCAGGAATAATTCCCGTAGATGGCCTTAATCATGTTAGTTATTTTCTCGGGGACCCCAATTTCACGCAATCGGTCCCAGATGCAAGTCCACCTCAGCGTATCGACTCTTTCGAAACGAACGGCTTTTCGAAGTCGACGAAGGTCAAATACATTTCCCTCTGCCATTCTGATGTCTGTTCGAGGATTATGCGCAAGGTATTGATCTGGTCCATGCACGATCGGTTGGGTCGGAAACCAGCTTGCTTTTGCGAAGAAGCGGTTCAATGGCCCTCGATAATCTGTCTTGCAGAGCACCTTAGACAGAGAGCAAAGTGATGCCTCTCCAATTGCCACATTCACTGAGGTCACCTTTCTTAGGTACGGTGATGAGAAGGCCTTTGTTCCAGTCGTCGGGTAGCTCTTCGGTTGACCAGATGTTGCGCAAGAGGGGTGTCAGCGCGTTCGCGGCGGTAGGCACGTCAGCTCTCAGCATTTCCTCCGTGATGAGGTTGACTCCTGGCGCTTTGCCGTTCTTGAGTAATCGGATGGCTTTCACTACTTCCTCTCCAGTGGGTGGACACGTCAATGTCGAGGCTTTGTGCGGGCAGGCTGACAGCAGGTGACGTAGTAACGGGGTCGTTTGGGACTCGGAAGATCTCCTCTAAATGCGCCCGCCAGCGTTGAAGCTGCCCCTCCGATGTCACGATTAGTTGGCCTGCTTTGTCTTTTAAAGGCTTCTTCTTCCTCTGGTTCCGGTTCCCGGCTAGGGTCTTAGTCGCCTTGTACATCTCTCTGAGATTACCGGAGTCAGCAGAACGTTGGGCGCAATCCGCCACACTATCCGCCCATACTCGCCGATCGTGGCGGGTACTGCGGTAGATGTTCCTGCGTATCTGTCTATACTGCAGCCTCAGGTCTTCACGGACCGCCGCATCGTTGGTTGCCAGGAGGTGAAGATGGAGTACGCGCCTTTCTTCAATGAGGTGCCAGGTTCTCTGTGACATCCTGTCTTCACGTGTGTATGTTTTATGTCCAAGAACGACGGAGCTGGTCTCTACATAGGCCATTTTGATGTGGTTCCACTCCGCGTTGACAGGAATCGCAGAGTCCGTCTCAAGGGCGGGCGAAGAAGCGTTTCTACTGTCAATAACACTCTTGTATTCACAACACAATTCACAATAGCTCACTTTAATATGAACTAAACTAAACTGTAGCATGTAGCCGGTGCTATGGGCATATTTTCCCTACCACCGGCTAACTGATAAGGGTAAGGGCCAATCAGGAACCATTACAATTCAGGTATTCTGGGACCCAGGTTCCAATTTGTTGGCATAGTGTACTTAGATAATGCCCATTTAGTCATAATGGGTTCCTTTAAGTACCTGCTAGAATACAATACGACCCTGATAAGCATTTACCTATTTGAAAATAACGCTCAAACCTGAAATGAACACGATTTATAATAAAATATCTTAAAAACTAACGCGTTGTTAGCCATTTTCAAAGTCAACTTATCTCACCAAAATTACTCGCGGAGAACTTTACCGAGAATTCTCGGTAATTTACGGAAATTTTACGCAATGAGAATTACCGTAAGGGCGTAATTTCTCGGCGGCACATCACTAATCACACAATAAGAATGTTGCGTATATGATATACATCTATCAATCTCAGAATTAATACTTACTTGGGATGAGGACTTTCTTACATAGTGGTTCTGGAACAAAATATTACGACAATGGCCTTAAAGTATCGTTTCAGTTTTACGTACATTATATTATTCGGCTTTTATTATACCTACATTTGTTCTACAATTTTATGACCAACTTAAAATTAAAATGAATCAGACAATTAATTATTGAAACATTTACGCAGTAACTCCGAAGTGTCTATAGCTATTAATAGTTATCACGTTACGTAATCAAAAATATGTTTAAAAATTATTTATAAAATTCACTCAAAATACGGCGATTTATCGATCTGCGTGATGAGCAAAATAATCAACTCGACAGATCACAGGTTTGAGAAACGTTGGTCATGTATAAACGGCAATCTACACATAGCAGCTGAGACGAACTGAACAAGAGGATCGTCTATTTAAAATAAGATAAAATGGTATAAATAGGCTTTCGTCTTTGAAATAGCACATTCAGGAGTTAAACCCCGTGGGGAACGACGAAAATGCGCACCTCCTTCGTAAGTTTTTGCGTTCGGATTACAGTTCTACTTGCGAAATATGTGAAATTTATTAAAAGTAACTACTTAGATTTTTTGATTTTGTGACTAATGATTAGATTTATTGTTTCAGGTTATTTGCCTGTGCTTGGGCACGGCCCTCGCGGCTGATAGGTAAGTTTATATTTTATAATAAATTGTTCCCATTTATTTATCAAATTTAGCTTCACGATGGAAATTGAGATTATTCTTTAATTTAAACTCTAATAGACTAGTACCTAATACTGTATCAGAAATTTCTATGTCCTCCATAATTATTGACCTTATTCGGGATCAACTGAGCTTCGTTGGGTATTCCCGAGAGCTAAGCTAACCGTGTTTTGCCCTTCACAGGTTCCAGCCATTCCAGTTCAACTCAAACGGCCGCCGTGGCGTGGGTGCCTCGGCGTCGGCTAGTTCCAACGGCCGCTACAACGCTGGCGCCTACTCAGACAACTCTGGACGCTACGTCGACAACTCTGGACGCTACAACCCCGGCGCTGACAACTCTGGTCGCTACGTGCCCGATGATGCTGGCAAATACAAGTAAGTTGAATGTGGATTAGGATTGTGAATTCAGAATAAAATTTGTGATAAAGAACGATGCCAGAAATAACTGCAAGTTTGAAAAGAGCGAACAATGTACGAGATCATTTATTATTGAGAAAGCATTGTTAGAAATATTTATTTATAATTAAACTAAAATGAGGTAACTACTGAACGTATAGACCGAGAATTAACCGTCTCACCTAATTCAGGAAATAAATATACTGTAAGGTTCATATTATACCGTAAGCTTAATGCTTATTACTGTTGTAGGTATTCAAGATATTGCGTAATAATTGATAGTTCAACGAACATTAAAACTACATCTCACCGTGCCGTTAAGAAGCCTAAGTCTTCTGGTAGATGTCGCTACACGCCTCCCTAAGGCGTTGTAGGAAGGAACTGATTGAAGGATTTGGTGGCCGAACCGGATTGTTCCGATAGCTCAGTTGGTTAGTAGCGACGGGCCATGAATGCCCGTGGTCGCCGGTTCGAATCCGGCTCGGAGCATTAAATTTTTCAATAATTCCTTTATTTAAAAATGTATAATTTCGTTAGCAGCGTAACTGCTTAATACAAAATTAATTAAACGAATCGTCTCTTTATAAATAAAATCTGGTTATCACAAGAGGCTGTCGAGCATGACTTAACATCGTTTAAATGATAATATAACACCAATAACTTTGCGACGTTCCCAATATACGAGTAAGTGACCAGTATTAAATGTTACAATGAGTAATAAAATACTTAAGAGACATGACATGTCTTCGCGAAGTAACCCTGCGAGTAAAATGCTACAAATATGGTCTGATAATCACCCAAATAATAATTCAGCTTGTCATCAGGACGATTCATTTGTTTGCTTTAACGCAGAAGTTGCAAAACATGATTTATTTCTGGGTTCTTAAAATCGTTTCATACGGCAAACGCATGTTGAAACTTTACAGTATATATTAATTTACACTCGATTGTAGATAAGCCGTTAGCAAAACTACGGAAGAGTTCAAACGCGTGAGATGTAGTTTTAACAAGCATGTTTCATTCTCCTAATATGACGAATAAGACTCCAACTTATAACGTAATATATTGAGCCATCGATTGGTGTCCAGGATCTTATTTATTCCTACTTGACCTACTTTGCTGCCTCTCTTGCCTTCAATTTTACCCTCCAGGATGTTTAGGAAGAAACTGTCCTGCACGGCTAGCACGTGACGGCGCGCGAGCTCTCTCGATTTTTCTCGCACTATCCGTCTCTCTCTTATTAGAACACTTAGAAGAAGAGGTATAGTGCGATAAAAATCGAGAGTATGTCGCGGCCGTCGTGTGCTTGCGTCTCCTATTTCTAATACATCCTAGCAAACATCTTTTCTCATCTACCATCCTTAAAACCTCTTCGTTTGTCTTTCTCTCCGTCCAGCTAATCCTTTCCATCCTTCGCCAGCACCACATTTCGAAGGCCTCTAGTCGTTCTCTGTCTCTCTGGGTTAGCGTCCTAGGCTAACATATTTTAGCCAAATAAAAGATAAAGCTGATGTCGAGTCATATGAGGAAGCCAAGAGGCTGGCAATGGACAGAGAAAAGTGGCGGTTACTCCACCGACAAGAGCAAGGCTCTTAAGTAATCATTGGTTGTTATTTCTTAATGATGAAGATGCCTACGCCTAGTAACTAGACGTTTCCATTATCTCCAGCGGCGACCGAGGTGACCGCGGCGCGGCTGGCGGCTTCTACTCGGGCTCCAGCGACGCCGGCGGCCCAGGAGGCTTCTACAAGGGTTCGAGCGATCGCGGCGGCCCTGGCGGCCCCGGTGGCCAGTACACTGGTGTCAACGACAAGTACAAGCCTGATGTTGGCGCTTCCTTGTAAGTATACGTATTTGAAATAATAATGTATGTTCGGAAAAAAATATACTAATTCCCAACGACCACTGATAAGCCCAAGGTTACAGAAGCACAGGGAAGCTCAAAACAACTTTTTACATACTAGTAAAAGCGAAAAAGTAGTTCTTTGGAAATTGTATCAAATTCTACAATATAATTATAAAACATGTTACCGAACTTACTGACTCTAAATTAAAATTTATCGTAAAGCAGACACTTATTTCAAAAGCATATTACCTATAAGATAAACGATTACATCATGTTTATGGATATATGGGGTGATAAAGTAATGCACTAGATGTCTAACGTAAAATAGTTAAATAAATAGGCTGTATAAAGCCTAGCAATGTAATTTTATAATACTCTGATACCTACTGTACTATTAATGTATATACATGCTACTGTTTTGAAAACATGATAGCTCATCGAGTTTTTTACGCCGGTTCCGAACCGGTGGCAGTTTATCGACATTTATAGGTGCATTGTAATTATTTGTAATATGCCTAAATCCTACTAATATTATAAATGCGAAAGTTTGGATGTTTGGATGTTTAGATGTTTGGATGTTTGTTACTCAATCACGCTTAAACGGCTCAACCGATTTGGATGAAAATTTGCCCGAAGATAGTTTATAGCCTAGATTAAAATAGAGGATAGTTTTTATTCCGGGTCCACGTAGACGAAGTCGCGGGCGGAAGCTAGTTGAAGAATAAATAACTTTGACTCGTTGTGTTTTGGTATTTAAATGCATTTCTAGTGGGTTCACCACGCACCACCACCAGGTTCAGGTTTTGCTCCAGTCGACTGCAATAATATATAGGTAGTAAAAAGTTGAATGTTTTGTTTTATCTTGGAAATGTCATGTGTTATTAATAATATTCTCTTCTTTTTAGCGGATCTGGTGCCGGCGGTGCTAACGGCGCAAGCGCTGCCGCGTCTGCTACCTCTGGTGGTTCTGCCAAGGCCTCCGCATCCAGCGGCTTCGGCGCTGGCTCCGGCAGATTCGGCTCCGGTGTTGGAGTGAGCGGCAGCGGCAAGGCCTACGGCAGCGGCAACGTCGCCTCCACCGGCAACCAGAACTACGGCAACTACGAATACAAACACGGCATCATCCGCCAAGAGGAAGAGGTCAAGTCCGACGGCTACCATTACCTCTACGAGACTGAGAACAAGATCCTCGCTGAAGAGGGCGGCGCTATCGAGAAGGTCGACAGCGAGACCGACGGGTTGAGGGTCAAGGGATTCTATGAGTACACCGGCCCTGACGGCGTCACCTACAGAGTCGACTACACCGCTGATGAGAACGGCTTCCAACCCCAGGGTGCCCACATCCCTAAACCAGTCCAGTAAAGAGTCTAAACCAGTCAGTTAAATGTTACAATGATATCATTTCCTTTTGTCAAAAAGGATTCAAGCCGATCTTATTAAATTCGCGAGGCATTGATTGTACAATGCCTTGTGATAATAAAAATAGGTATTCAATAAAAGGTTGTGCCCATTATCTGTTTATTTGTTGGATCCCAGACCGAAAGTACGTATTAAATGGTAATGGCACTGTCGAATGGCCTAGGGCAGGGTCCCTGTGGCAGTCTGTGGATTAGACTATAGTGGATCTGGTGGACTGTAGAACTCGCGAGTCTGAGTTTTTTTCAAAATATAATTATACTTTTTAAAATCCAAAATTGAATCAACCAAAAAAAAAAACTGAGAGTTGAAAGATGAATAATTAACGAACCTGTTTAAACAATTTCACAATCGGTTAATAAATGAGTCCTGTAAAGGAGAACAGCTGGACAACCGGACATACAAAATAAATTTAGCTTTAGCAGAGAACTTCGTTCGCTTCGCTCTCTTGTTCAATAACTGTACAAGACAATAGTTATGTTCTAACAACAAATAGCGTCTTGCTGTGTCTACTGCGAGTTTGATAATGAATCAAAAATCTTTTGTTCCCGTCCGTCAAAGAGACAGGAACTAATATTAATTTAAACAACATTTACGTAACAGTTTGTTCTGGCATGAGGTTGAGGTACCTTCTCACCGTCATCATCATATCAGCCGAAGGACGTCCACTGCTGGACAAATGCCTCCCCCAAAGAGTGCAAAATAGATCGGTCCTGCGCCATCCGCATCCAGCGGACTCCCGCGACCTTTAGCAGATCAGCAGTCCACCTTGTGGGGGGCCTCACGCTGCGCCTTTCGATACGTGGTCGCCACTTGAGAACCTTTCCGCCCCAACGGCCATCGGTTCTGCTTGTAATGTGGACCGCCCACCGCCCACGTGTACGTTCTGCGTGATTGTTAATTACCTATATAATTTGTATACCACGTCGGTGCCAAACAAGCGTATCACCCGTCACCGAAGCCTACGGACGATTGGAAGTCCAGAGCTATAACCACGAACTTCGATTGTTGAAGTTCGGATAGCTCTATCTCTATCGCACTTACAATACGCGAGTGACAGGGATGCATGTATACGAACTTCGACATTCGATTTTCGTGGTAGCGCCGCAGATGCAGATAAGGAATGCTACTGCACGGCGACTGTAACCCTCAACATGCTGTCCCGCTCGCTCGCTGATATCAACTCGATATGGTAAGAACCCGCGTGTCATTGGGTCTACCTACTACGAGCGACTGCCCGCTGATCTTAGACAAGAACCATCTGACGAAGCATTTAGACGCCGCCTTAAATACCTTTTATTGGAAAATCCATTATACTCAGTTAAAGAGTATTTGAGTCTTGACTTGACATGTTAAATGATTATTATTACCTATTTAAATTTGTATGAATATGATTTGACATTAAATATATTGTGTCACGTATTTTTTGATGCACTAATATTTTAAATAATGACGATACCTAGAGGTTGATATATTTGTGTTATTTTGCTTTTGGTTTGTTTTTTCTATTCCTTGTTATTGTGTTCTTATATTTGTTGACATTGTCCTAATATTATATCTTAATTTTTCTCTGTTTTTGACGATCGTAATAGAAATTCTTATTTTTTTGACATGTATGCAAATCTGAAATGTAATTTTTGATCATGAAATAAATAATCGAATCTGATCTAATCTATGCTGTGCACGTCGCGCGCAGGAACTTGCGACATTTTAATAAAAGAAACCGGGCAAGTGCGAGTCTAACTCGCGCGCCGAGGGTTCCGTACAAACTTTCATACACTATATACCCGTCACGACCCTGCATTATTTTCAACCGATTTGGATAATTCTTTTTTATTTGAAAGAAGGCACTTTCAGAATATTTTCATACAAATTTAAAGAATGAAGCATTAGTAATTCCTGAGATATTTAACTTTGTGACAGACAGACAGACGGACAGAGTCGCACCATAAGGGTTCCGTTTTTGCCTTATTGGTCCGGAACCCTAAAAATCATATCGTGAAAGCGAATGATTAGTTCGAAATAAGCTACGTGTAGATTTTAGATAAACATAATATATAACCAGTTTTTTTTCCAAAGAACACCTTAAATATCACTTATTTTAAAGCAGTAGCAGATTTAAAAGTTGAAAAGGACCTAAAGGAGCCCGGGGTCCGCTTTGACACCTAAAAGTTGTATAAGAAATGATTTTAATGTGTCCTACTAGAAATTCAAGAGATTCAGATTAATAAGGTCACTTTGTCACTCTTTGGGGGAGGCCGATGTCCATCAGTGGACGTCTTTCGGCTGATATGATGATGATGATGAGATTAATGAGGAAATATTGAAGAAAAATATACAACTTTTAAAATATTTTCGTCGTCTCATTTAAGAGCTAGCTTCCAAAACCCAACATTTTCCATATCCACTCGCTATAAGGCCAAAGAGTGAAACGGCCGATCCTTCTGACCTAGATCTCACAAGGATGCGCAGCCGTCGCATAAGTATCTACTTTTTATGAGCCGTATCAACATACTTTATAGTAGGTAATAGGTTAGCGATTCCGTGGACTTGTGTAGTAGTCGCTTTAGTTCCATGGTGACTCATTGTGTACCATAAGTCTAAGATCTTTTACGTCACACCTGGCCATAATGCGAGTTATACCGCACTTGCATTGTGGCCAGGTGAAGTCGTAAAATTGTGTACTCACCACGGGCGGTAATTCGTAAAGCCCCAGATCGCATATTTATGGCCCTCACCTACGGTTTGGGCCGCAAACACCTGCGATCTGGGCCATTCACGAATTCACCGCCCTAGGTACGTAATGTACTATTTCATCACACTTGCTCGTAAATGCCTGTATACAGAAGGACAATGGCCGAAATTGTTCCCAAGGGGGTTATGGATTTTCATAACTCTCTAGGGAGTTATGAGCTTGTGTGTTATCTGATTGGTTTAAGCAAATCTAGTTGGCCGCGCGCCACTAGGATTCTACTCTGTGATTGGTTGACAAAAATCTAGTTAGCCACGCGCCGCAAGAATACTACGGTACTGTTCGGTGATTGGTTGAAATATTGAAGTTGCGCGCTCCAGTCGCACTGATCTGGAAATGAAGTTGTCAATTTTGTAAATTTTTGATTGGTGCGGTTGTATGAAACATAGATTTTTCTGTCATTTGTAGATATTATTTCCTCGAGAAAGTAATGAAAAAAATTGTGTATAACACGGGCATTCCACTTACGCCCCTCGTTAAACAATGTACTATTTTTCACCTTTGGACTTAAACAGGATTCTGGGGTTGGTCCGACCAGCCTGGCTCATGATCGCTCTCATACGCTCCAGGAAAAGTACGGTTTTGAAAAACATTAATTTATGTTTTTTTTTTGTTTATTTCGATATGACATGCATGATTTAATTTTTTTAACGTTATTCAAGAATCCAATATGCTTTCCACCCGGAAGTAATTTTATTGATTAAAAATGAAGCATTCATCGTCTTTTTTGTATGATTTATCTTGAATCACATAGAGCAAATGTAAATTAACCAAAATAAACATTAAAACATTTATTAATATTTTTTTGATGTATGATATTTTTAGGAGCTAATTAAGTTAAGTAGTACTCGTATAATTTTTTTGATGTCTGATATTTTGTTTCTGGGAAATTATTTATATTGTTGTAGATAGTCTAATCTCTTGTTGTGCAGACTCTTTATAAGTTATATTTCTTTATATTAGGCATATTCTATTTGACATACTCTTTTATCCAATATTTATATGATACTTGTTTACCTAGTTACTTCATTATAAACCCTCGTGACTGTAACATCTCTTTTACTATTTCCTAGAAAATACTTAACATAAGCACCTTTCGCCTCAATATCCCAACACGTTACCAGCACGAAGGAATAAGAGCGTGCATGTGTAAAGTTATAATTTCATACAAGTTACATAATGTATTTTTCGTGTGACTTTTAAAATATAATTTTTCCGAAAAAATAATAAAAGAATCTGGAGATGTCTCGGGTGTTAATAAGTCAACTTCGTCGAATTCATTTTCGATTCCTTCTTTTTGCCTGAAGAATAAAAATGGGTATCCTACGTGGAAGTTCAAGATGCGTAATTACCTTTTACACGAGGATTTATGGGCAAGTGGTTATACAGAAGATGACACATCCCGCATGAATATCCCGCTACACGAGAGAGAGCTCGCGCGCCGTCATGTGATAGCCGTGCTGCTATTATAAGTTATTTCCAAATTTGTAATTTTTTCATTAAAATTACAGGACTAAAATGTCCTCCTTTGCTAGCAAGTATGTTAGCGCGAGAAAGACGAACCGTCTCTGACATTTATAAATGGCAAGGCTGTATTTTATAAAACTAATGTGATATTAAAAGGTGTATGAGTTTGTTATAATTTTATTAGGTTGATAGAAATAATAGAAGTGTTTTTTACGTTGTCATCTCGATATTAGTGATGCCCATCTGTGTAAGCGTTGGCTAGATCATTTTGTAGTTACGCAGTCGGTCATCGGTTCTGTGCGCAATGTTTACGTGGATAATTGTGTGACTTGGTCGGACCATTTCCCCATATTTTTAGAATGTGACTTAAACATTATAACCCCCAGAATAAGTAGTCAAGCACTGGCAAGTAACAATAGCAATAATATTATATGGGGTGAAAGGTCGACTGAGCAGGTTGTACTATATAATAAGCATTGTCATCAAAAGTTGAAACTTATTGCTTTTCCTGCTGAACTAAGGGCATGTGCGGATAAATATTGTCAGAATATTGAGCATAAACAAGTACTGGATAAGCTATATGGAAATGTAATCCGTATACTTAGGGAAGCAGCGATAATCGGTAGGGCTAAAAAAGGGAAGAGGGGTAGTAAACAGGTTACAGGGTGGAACAAATATGTCAGTGAAGCGCATGGGGTGGCCAGACAACGGTTTCATGCGTGGACCCTAGCCGGGAGCCCGGCAACCGGCCCGATTATTGAAGAGATGTTGGAGAGTAGAAAAATCTTTAAATCGCGTTTGAAATGGTGTCAAGACCATCAAAACCAGATCAAACTAGACATAATCACCTCCCAACACTCTAATAAGGATTTCCGTGGTTTCTGGAGGTCCACAAATAAAATGAAGCCTTTGGCGGGCCACCCTGTTGGCGTTGATGATGTGAGTGATCCCAAAGATATTGCAAACCTGTTTAAAGATCATTTCTTTATAAAATCTCCCTTGGGTTCGTCGCCTCTGGAGGGGCTCGAAGGTGGGATCTGTGATGCTAAGTTGGGTCCGAGGTTTACTGCTAGGGACATTGATAAGGTAATCAAATCGATGACCAGAGGTAAATCTCCTGGTCATGACGGACTCAGCGTTGAGCACCTCCGGAATGCAGGCCCTCATATATCTATAGTGTTAGCAATGTTTTTTACATTGTGTGTAAGGCATTCTTATCTGCCTGACGATATGATGCGAACGATCGTTGTGCCTGTAGTTAAAAATAAAACTGGTGACTTAGCAGACAAAAACAACTACAGGCCGATATCTTTAGCAACGATTGTTGCTAAAGTATTTGACAATGTGCTTAATTCGCAGTTAAATAAATTTGTAAAACTGCATGACAACCAATTTGGTTTCCGACCGCATCACTCTACAGAAACAGCCATACTGTGCCTTAAGCATACTGTCAAATATTACATGGAACGTAGGACCCCTGTGATTGCCTGTTTTTTGGACCTATCTAAGGCGTTTGACCTGGTTTGCTATGATCTACTGTGGAAAAAACTTGAAAAAACCAATATACCGCCGGAAACAGTGCGTATATTTAGGTACTGGTATGGAAACCAGGTCAACAGCGTTAGATGGGCAAATACTTTGTCAGATGATTACAGGTTGGAGTGCGGGGTGAGACAGGGGGGTTTAAGTTCACCAACGCTTTTCAACTTGTATGTCAATGGAGTGATCGAGGCGCTCAGCAGCGTCCATGTCGGCTGCCACGTGGATGACGTTTGTGTCAATAACCTGAGTTACGCGGATGACATGGTGCTGTTGAGCGCGTCGGTTTGTGGCATGCGCAGGCTGCTTCAAGTGTGCGAGGCATATGCGGTGAGCCATGGCCTAAAATATAACGAAAAAAAAAGCCAGTACATGGTATTTGGGAGCAGCCGTAAGCAGACAGCTGAGACTCCTGCTATCTACCTCAATTGCATCCCGATGGACAGAGTGGACAACTTTAAGTATCTAGGCCATGTCGTTACGGCTGATCTCAAGGACAACTTGGATATTGAGAGGGAGAGGAGGGCCTTATCGGTGCGGGCGAATATGATAGCTCGCAGGTTCGCTAAATGCTCCAAAGAGGTGAAAGTCACTCTGTTCAGGGCTTTCTGCACTTCCCTCTATACTGGCAGCCTGTGGGTGCAGTATTCGCAACGGGCCTATAGGGCCCTCCGGATCCAGTATAATAACGCGTTCCGGGTGCTAATGGGACTGCCTCGCTTCTGTAGCGCATCAGGGATGTTTGCGGAGGCGCGCGTCAGCTGTTTCTATGCGACTATGCGCGGGCGCGCGGCATCCCTGGTGCGCCGGGTGCGGGACAGTCCCAATAGCATTCTTAAAATGATAGTGGATAAGCCTGACTGTGCTATCCTGGTACACTGTGCGGGGCTGCACTCTCCCACCAGTGTCATACGATGGTAGTCTATTAGTTTTAATTTATTTATTTTTTATTCTATGTACCTAAATATGTGTCCCTGTTACATGAAATAAATGATTTTGATTTTTGATTTGATATACCTGGAAAGTACTTATCTATATTTTTATAGGAATAAATGCTAAACATAAACCTAGTACAGTTCTACAGTAGGTACTTACTTAGCAAAAAAAATGACTGTTGAACACTTTGACTCATCGTGGTGGTTTTCTGAGATTAAATTAGTTTTTTCCTGTGTTTTTCGTTTTTAAGATATCTAAACTGTCAGGTTCTTTTATAAGGAACATACAATTTTATGTATACCAAGAACATCCATTTCGAGATAAATAGGTACCTAGTGGCGTCGGTTTTACTTCTGGGAAAATGCTACCCACTCAGCCTGCATTTTTGATCTGAGCACTTGACTGAGTCGAGTAATTCGTTAAGAGGCTCCCATACGCCAATGACCTTCGATCTGAATCCCTTAGTTTTCTAATGTTTTTTGTAGCTTATTATATTAACAACAACGGCTTTAAGCAATATAGTATCCCATATTTACTTCAAACTTCATTGTTTTCGAGATATTTGGCATCAAAGTTGAACAATTTTAGGCCAAAAAACTGGTTTTCTGGCCATAACTTTTGTGTTAATTGGTTTAAAATTAAAACCCTCTGCCAGTTTTTAGAGACGTCATAGACGAACCCAAATTTGTAGATTTCATATATGTTAGATCTTTCACGTCAATAGAGATGCGAAATAAGTGTTTTATTAGACAATGTTTAAAAAAATCATACAAAATTAAATATTAATTTGTTTCAAAATCCGGTCTGTCAAAATGGAGATAAAAGATTGAAGAACCGATAGCCGTTTGATTTATGATTCTATCTGTAGTGCAAAAGTAGTAGATACGATTCAAAACTTGTCAAAAATCGATGAAAACCTCGGGTAGCCCCTTAAAATGGGTCAATCTAATTTATATTGATCTACAATTATATTATAAAGAGGAAAAGTCTGTGAGATTGTTGCTTTGAAAGTTTATAGCTTTGTAAGTGATGGGTAATCTTCGGAAACATTTATTCGATGTAAAAAATCCTTTATCTGTGTAAATAATGGTTTTTTGCCTGCGTTCTTTGCAATACGTGGGTGAAGCCGCGGGGGCTGTAAATAATATTATAAAGAGGTAAAGTTTGTGAGTGTGTAAGTTTCATACACCTCCTTGTGTTCTTTGCGCGGCTTTGTTTGTGTTCTTTGTAATACGAGAGCGAAGCCTTGTGGCCAGTTTATCAAAACAAAATACCTGATGGCCCACTAAATTACTCTTGAAAACATCGTGAGCTAGAATTAGACGTTTATTCTATTATACGACGACATTAATCTGCAATTTCAACATAATTTAAACCGTATCTTGAATTTAAATCTACCCATGTTTAAATTTGTCGTATTTTGAATTAGTCATAACAAATAAAGAAATAAGCAGTGTATAAACTTCTCCTTGTGACGTCCTTATGCATAATTTTATTTACAAATAATAGGAATTGCATTATTCATAAGTTCGGCGATTAATTTCGACGCCATCACAGTCATTGGAATGTTATTTGGATCCGCGTGAGGGAAGCCCATGGTGTCATCGGATGGCGTCAAGTAGCCGAGTGCATCTCAATAAAATTGGGTCTCTGGAATGCAAAAGGTACATTGTCGTTCTTGGCGCGCCGGCAGGTTTATGCGTGTCCGTGTTAACTGGGTCCTCGGCAGTATACACCATACAAGAGTAACGAGTCTTACGTTGGACGGTGTCGACGGCAGTACAAATATTATTGGGAATTTTGTGTATCTTTTAACTTGATATTGTTAAGTGAGTGATTAGCGGATTCAGCTTTTACGGAATCTAACCTATGCTTATACTGACCAACCTCGCCACACCCTGAAAAGGCTCTAGATTTCGGTATGTTTTGAACAAAATTTATAGCGCATCTAAATGTTAATTAAATTAGAACGAATACTGATTATGTCCGGGAAATTAAAGATCAATGTCATTAAAACTATTTCTGCTTATGATATAATGAGCAGTCTAGTTTCAGATAGAAGGCAAAGTCTGCAGAGTGTGCTTCATCGCAGGAGTCTTAATAAATCTACAAGATAAAATCCGGGACTGTCAAGTATTCATATTCAGTGAAAATCAAGGATGATGCAATATGCTAAATATGTAAGTAAATACGTTTTAGTCACTGTAAATACCAAACGGCATTCGATTACTGCACGAGCTGCTCCAATTTCCACTGATTCCTTAATCACATCGTATTTCATTTCGAGTATTACTTTGTTGAAATAATTATCTTATTTAAAGTCTATTTGATACATTAACTGAACATTTCAAAAGTTTTATTGAGTTGCATATTAAATATTTTATTAAAATATACGGAGACCTTGTAGTTTTAGTCAGAAGCGGATTTTAGTAAAGTTCATACTTTTATATGCGTTTTCCAGATTTTTTTGCTGTCATTACTGTCAGCCATCTACAGTTCACCATTTGACGATGGGAAGTACAATCCTAAAAAATACCAGGTTAATGACGATGGACGGTACTACCGGCCCACAGGCGAAGGCAAATACACCAGAGGCGATGAAGGCAAATACACATACGTGTACAGACAGGGGTTATACCCCGATGACGACGGAGACTACAGATATATCCACCAGGAGGGACCAAACGGAGGTTTTGGTGGCAACGGGGGAAACGGCGGCTTCGGCGGAAATGGAGGCTTTGGTGGAAATGGGGGTTTCGGACCAAACGGCGGCTATGGTGGAAATGGGGGATTTGGGGGAAATGGGAATGGGGGCGGCAATGGGAATGGGGGAGGCGATGGAAACGGGGATAGGTACGGCGATGGAAGCGGTCGAGAAGACACCTCATACAAGCCACATAAGATCGATTACAGCAAGAAGACATATGCGGGGCGATATCCTTATATCCACAAGATTATAAAGGCGCTGGTGGACCAGTACGTGTCTACGGATTATATCGGCTTCGGAGACGAGTCCCAGGGAAGTTCGTCGCATTTCAGCAAGGTGCATGCCGACAACGAGGTGGCTGTCAAGTGTCACTACCTCAAGCCACAGGCCAACGCAGCAGAGTTCGTCACGCAGTAAGTATATTAATTCATTTATTAAAAACTAGCTGATGCCCGCGTGGTTATAGGAAATTGTAACATATTGAATTTTCCCGTGGGAATTAGATGTTTTCCCGCTGGGAAAAGTAGCCTATGTCACTCTCCAGCTTCTAAACTATCTCCACACAAAAGAAATCACATCAATACGACGCTCCGTTGCGACGTGAAAGAAGGACAAACATACACACTTTCGCATTTATAATATTAGTAAGGATGTAAATCGAAATACACAGGCTAGGAAACGTAATTGATCTAAAGGTTCAAAGAATTAACCTAAAAAGTTGGCTTTAAAACTTTGAAAGAAATGCGATTTTGTGGCAAGGAACAGTTTTAAAATGCACAAAATTATTCTAAAAGTCACCGAGCAAATGGTTGCAATAGGCGAAGGCTAAAGATGTTTTGCATACATTTTTTTGTGATTCTTGGGAAATCGTAAGAGTTACCAATTTTTAAACGATTGAACTGTTGGTAAAAATATTTCAGTGTTAATTTCACCAAAGAATGAGATTACAAGATAGTCCCTCAAATAGAAAAACGTTGGTTTATGTTTCACTTAAACATAAATACACAGTAGACTACATCAATAGAACGGAAAGTTCAGTAGACTACAAAGAGATGAGATTTCGTCAGTTCCAAAAGTGGGTCCGAACGTCTATTTTGGGCGCTAATCAGAGGGGTAATCACGTAACGTTTTCAACGCGCGTTAGGACAGTCCAACTGTCATTTTTACGCTTCCGTACCTCAAAAGGAAAAAACGCAACCCTTATAGGATCACTTTGTTGTCCGTCCGTTCTCTCAGGAACGCGTGGAGGTATCAAGATCAAATTTATACAAAATACTCAGGTCTACTGTCCTTTGGAGAGCTGTGAAAAAATCTAACTTCTAAGCCAAAGCAATCAAAAGATACAGCCGTTTATGCCGCAAATTTCCGCAAATTTTCGAAACTCGCAAGGGAATCAAAACCTACAGGGTACTTCCCGTGAACTCAGAATCTTGAAATTTGGTAAGAAGCAACGGAAAAGGAAAAATTGCGAAAACCGTTACATCATATAATAAAAATATTTTTAATAAATAAAAAAAAATACCATAACTATGACTCGATTGTCGTGATGGGTCAACATTTACTTATATACCGGTTTGTAAGGAACCCTCGGTGCGCGAGTCTGACTCCCACTTGGCCGGTTTTTCCATATAACAATTAACGTTTAGATCTACCTAAGGTACGTACAATGCGTTTTGTGATCGACCTGCAGAGGTGGCTTTATTATTTTTGAAACTTTCAGAGCGCACTGGATTGTTACAGGTATCTTGTACAGTTGAAAAAAGTTACATTCATAAAAACTTATTCAAAAATTTCTGTGTAATTCGGAATTGTGTCGTTGACAATTAGTGAATTTTGTAGATACTTTTTGACTCAAGTTCTACTCAGATGTAAATGTTTTCGATTGGACAATGTAATAAAAAAACATTCATTTTCAAAGGATGACCTTTTTGACGTCGATTTTCGTTTTGCGCGCGTCCGATGGGTAATAAACTTGAAATAGGTACCTATACGGTCAACGTACTGGGAGGTTTGAATATCAAGACAATTTCACACTCTTTTATTTGCATTGAATCATTATATTATACCAATAACCGTAAATAACTGTTTAAGAACATCATTTGAAAGGGTATTAATCTCTTACATTTACATCCTGTGCCTCCATTTTAAAAACAAAATAATTTTAATCCCTCCTGATTATCATTGAATAATTTAAAAACACAGCAGGAATACGATTGTTTCGAATTGATTGTAGTGTAGCTGTATGTATGGATAGTAAACCATTATTGAAATTAAGATTAAATTGAAAACATAATCAAAAACATAACAAGATGGCACGTGAAAGTGTCGAAATAATATGCATTTTGTAATCGTCCAAGAAAATATTTAAAACTAATAATATATGATACTTACGCTTTAAAAACTGTAAGGCAACTATGCAGCTAAACGCAGTAATTCAAGACCACATTATCTTCTTACTAAACGATGTATGGCAAATCACGTAAATTGCTGTTTTGGTCGTGAAATATTTAAAAAAACTATATAAATTATCCTATTGGTATTTTTTGCTATTAGCCGACAAAAAGATTATATTGTTTTGAAACTTTCTTCCTTTCTTCTTTTTTTTTCTTTCTTTCTTTTTTATGATTTAAATTATATTTTGTAATGTATACCGAATTGTAATAATTAGATGGTTTACTATCAATATAGCAACACTACGTTATAAACGTCAACATGAGGAAAGTGGCCTATTAATGCAAGTTAATGACAAACAGACTCGGGGTGAATAAGCCTATTGACAACGAAGACAGTCTTTATTTGATGCAATATCGATGGATTGATACATGTTAACAATAACGCCCAGTGGGCCTGGCAGCCCACGCAAAGAAATAAATTCAGAGCTGTAGTAAATTAGGATTTATAATAGATTGGATAATCACACTCTTAGAATCCTAAATGGCAATGCCATTCTTATAAAATAATATTCAATTTAATGTTTCTAGAAATATTTGAATCAACAATAACGAAGCATACCGGAAATGTAAAATGGAAAACTGGGACGCCATAATGTGCTAATAAAAAAATATTTTAGCAGAATAGCTGATCCGTACCGATGGAACTAGTTTTCCATTCTCTCCTTGTGCCCCTAATGTGTTACATAATGGAGGTACGTTCCATTTCAATGGAAATTAAACCTTTTATTAAACATTTGCTTCTTTCATTGAGTTTAAAAACTATTCAAAATCAGCTTCATAGTCTACTAAAAATTTAGTAAAGTGGGCACGAGGCTATATTTCCGGGATAAAATGTAACTTAAACTCGTTTTACGGAAAAAAATATTACTTATGGCCCATTTCATCACAATCCCTTCTACGTTTTGAGTGTGAAAATGTATCAGATAAGCAAACAAATATGATATTAATATGGATTAAATAATTTGGGTGGACAACAAATGGAATAAACAAATGGAACTTAATGACCTTGTCTTGTTTTTAAATTCCAGGTACCCTCCACGCCCGAACGCCGCGCCGGGGGAGAAACCGGGGTCCTACTACAGTTTCAAAGGCACCAAAGTCCTCAGCACGGTCACCAACTCTCTCACCAGCAAACTCAACCTGGAGTACGAAGTGTTCGTCAGGATCGTTGAAGTCACAAACTAATAACGCTCATTTGTTTATTTATTTATTAACTTCGTAACTAAAGTATGTAACTAATATGAAATAAAGAGGCATGTTTTTCAGAAGAGAGTTCTTATTGAGTGTAGGTTTTTTGTGAGGTGACTTAAATTTCTACTGCACTAGGCTCCGCCCTCCTTCAAGGAGTGTAAAATATAATAGTATTTTATGCAACTGTTGTATAAGTAGGGCCTTAAAACGCGAGTGGCGTGAGTTGCGATGCGAGCCTTGGCGAGTGTTGATGTTAGTCTGTGCTTTAATAACTTTAGGCAGCTTATTATACAATTTTTGAGCCATTGTCTTGGGACACTTTCTGGCCATGTTTAGTCTACATTTATTTTGCCGTAGATTATCTGGATATCTTGTTGGACGTTTACTGACGTCTCCCACACGGACAAAATCGCTAGGATTTTTTCGTACAGACATTACGGCTTCCAAAATGTATGTCGACACCGATGTTAATATACCAAGATTTTTAAAATGTTCTCTGCAACTTTCTCTATAATTTGTGACAGCCAATATTCGTATGGCTCGTTTTTGCATTTTAAGTACGCGTTCGAAGTCAGTTGAGTTTCCCCATAGCACAATTCCATAAGATATGATTGAGTGAACATATGCGTAATAAGCTTCCTTTAGATGATCACTAGAGATGAGTGGTCTTAATTGTTTAAGCACATAGGCCCCTTTTGCTAGTTTTTTGCAGATCGAATCTATATGTTTTTTCCATGAAAAGGTAGGATCTAGATGGAATCCAAGTAGTATAACATTCTGCGAACTTTGAATCGATGTGCCATTTGACAAAATTATTTCCATTTTCTCTGATTCTCTGTGTCGAGTATTGAATTTCATTATGTGCGTCTTATCAGAAATTAATTTTAGTCCGTTGATTTTAAACCAGTTTTCCAGTATAGAGAGAATTTTCCTTATTTTACTAACTAGTCCTTCATCAGATTCGTCGCTTACAATAATTGTTGTGTCATCCGCGTATAAAATAATTTCCCCATCTATGTCTTGTTTTGTTATGTCATTTAAAAATAAAGAGAATAGGGTATTACCTAGAGACGACCCTTGTGGTACTCCTACAGTCACTAGTTGCTGCTCAGATCTATAGTGCCTTCCATTAATTTTTATTTCTACTGTCTGTTCTCTATTTGAAAGGAAGGATTTGAGTAATTCAGCACTTTGGTTTCTTATGCCATATGTTTGTAATTTGGCCAACAGCAGAGGATGGTTTACAGAGTCAAAGACCTTTGATAAATCTAAAAATATTCCAACAACTTTTTTTCTATTTTCTAATGACAGTATCACACTCTCCATATATTTTTGAGTGGCATCCGTGGTTGACCGCCCAGGTCTGTAAGCGTATTGGGCGCTTGACAGGACATCGTTTTGCTCAAGGTGCCTTAAGATGTCACTTGACATTATCGATTCCACTAGTTTTGATACCGTGGGGACGAGAGTTATGGGTCTGTAATTTCCCACGTCTGTTCTATCACCTTTACCCTTATAGATGGGAGTCAGGCGGGTTTTCTTTAACGATTGAGGATAATTATTTGAACTTAGAATTTTATTTATGAGATAGGTTAGATGCTCAGATCAAACACTCATCATGTCATATAACATTGTTCCTGAAATATCATATATATCTTTTGTATGTGATTTTGATATTTTGCTTCTTGCTAGTTTTTTCAGGTATTCCGAATCAATCATAGAGAATGAGAATGAGTCTCGTATTTCAGGATAATTGGGAGTCACTTGTGCTATAGCCTCATCTATATCTGCTTTATGGTTTACCGCCAAATTATTCCCTATTTGTACAAAATATTGATTTACATAGTCTGGTATTTCAGTATAATGGATGGGCTGTTTAGTATTTAAGTCTCTAAGGTTCCAGTATAAGTAATACCAATAATTGGTAAAATATATTATGTATACTAAGTATACATGATCATTTATTTTTATTTTAGTAAATAATTTATGTTCTACAAATGTTTGATAGTAAAACTTTTTATTTCGAAAAATTTGCTTATGAAGGAAGTTGGTACCACTGCAATATGGCGGCCAATTGAAACAAAGTTAGATGATTTGACATCGTGGTAAACAGTGCTTTTATGAAAAATTTATGAACCATAAAAGTACACTAAACAGTGCGTTTATGGCCATAGAGCATAGAGTTTTTCGACGACTTATTATCGGTGTCATTGTATTTGAGCTAGAGCCTATATAAATGACAGATAACGGTACAGGAGTAGAAAAAATAATTTTATCAACGGCAGTGCATTAATTAAGGTATTGTAAACACTACGATTCACAGAGCTACAACATAAAAATCTGTTTCCTTTACATTTTCTTGGTGGGATAAAAACCACCATAAATCCAAGTTCCACTCTTTATAGGAATTTAATAACCATTTTAGAAGGACAACAAGGTCTCCACTTGATCTAATTCTCAAACATAGGCGTGGTTAATATATCACGGATCAACCCAAATACGTCGCGCCGAATGCCAACATAACAAATAAAATTAACATTTTCTGCAACTTAGACGTATATCTTTAGCAAACCATTTTTGAATCTGGTCTATGTATAAAAGAACCGATGGTCGTTTAAAGTGTATCATTCGAGTAAATTCGCTCAGTTCAAGCGTTCTTTTGTTAACATTGTTGATTGAACAAGTTGATTTTGGTAAGTAAAAAGTGATACAGAAAAAGTATCCGATTTAAAAACGTTTTAAATATTTTTTCACAATATTATCATGGTATACCTACCATGCTAAGATTAATTAAAGAAATGGCAAATAGTCCATTTCACCAATTCACGAATTGAGAATAGCTAAACGAAGTGAAACGACTAAGATAAATTACCATGTGCCTTGTCGTACTAGAAATGAATTCATTTCTTTGAGTCAGAAAGTAGTACGTTTTATGCAATATAGTATTTGGAGCCTTTCGTCATAAACAAGAAACGTGTAATAAATCTTTTTCCACAGTCCCTTTTGGCGGCAGCTGTCCTCGGCGTCAGTAAAGCTGAGGACGATGGGCAGTACAACCCGGGGGTGTACGGAGGGGACGATGGCCAATATCGGCCGGGCGAAGAGGGCCGATACTACGGCTCGCCTGACAACAAGTACCGTGTGTACACTGCCTTAGACAATAGGTATGTATTGTTAATTTGTATATCAAAGTATGTAATTTTATTATAAATGCTTTTGCTCACTGAAATGCTCAGAAACAAGAGCCAAGTGATCGCAGTCAAATTTGGTATTTGTAAATGAAAATGATTCCTACAGGAATCGTGGTTACAACCACGTTTTACTTTATTTTTAATAGTGATATTTTAAGATAACATATTTAACATATTTTAAATTAAAGAAACCCCGCTTCAGCCTCAGTACCTATTGAAAAAGTAAATAAAATAAGCCTCGGTTGAATGCCGCCTTCATGGACGCAATACGACACATACAATTGACAACTGGTGACATGACGAACATGAAAACACTTATGTGAAAGCTGCTGGCGATATCATAATTTACCATTTGAAATGCATTGCCACCGATTTCTTTAATGGAAATTATAGTGAACATATTGATTATAACATGTACTCAAAATTCATTCGGTACAAACCGATATACTTATGTCTAACTTTAACAAAACCAACTAATTTTGAAAATGGATGAAAAAGCAAGTATTTAACTTAGTTTTGTTTTAGGTACAGGAGCCTGTACGGACCGAATGGCAAATATGGCTCGATCTACGGCGCGTACCAGCCAAACTACGTGAAGGCGTACAACCCGTACTACCAGCCTGTGTTCACTCCGTACGTCAACTATGGAGACCAAAACGGGTTAGTTTTATTACGTTTCTGATACAAATGTCAGTACGGTAAACTGTTAAAACAGTTTTGCAGGACTTTAAGTAGTTAGTGTATTTGTAGATTTTTTTAGTAACAAATAAATAATAAATAATAACTATGGTTTGGCAGTAATAACTAATTACTGCCAAAACTGAGGATTTTTATTGTTTGTTTGTTTTGTTTGTTTAAATCGCATCTCAATAGAGTTCATCCACAATAATAGTCACACACAATCGTGTAACATCGAGTTCATTCAGACCATAGATAGGTGATTTGGACTATAGTTTGGAGGTTTTACTGTATTGGAAAGATACAAAAGTCCCATAAATATCGGTCTTTACCTATCGCTACCAGAGACGCATACATATTAGCTTGAGGTGAATAGATGTTTTGGAGCATTGATTTGATATACGTATATTTTTTTCGAGAGGATTTACCCTTTGTCAGATTTTATCGCGGGTCTTTTAGAGCTCGTCGTCAGATATTACTGCAAATAGCTGAATTCTATATAGTCAACGGTAAAGATATACCTACATTTTATATTCTCACTAGCTTCCGCCCGCGACTTCGTCTACGTGGACACTGGATGAAAGCTATTGTGTATTGTGGTCCGGGCTATGAACTATCTTCGTGCAAAATTTTATCCAGATCGGTTGGCCGTTTGAGTGTGATATGAGTAACAAACATCTAAACTTCCAAACTATAATATTAGTAGGATGTGGGATTCGTTGCAAACTAGACATGTTGATGATGAGAGATGTCTTTGTCATCGACTGTGTTTTCCATCTTGCCTTAACACCTTTGGTGTAAAAATCTCATTAGCAATGCATTATCCTTGCCACAAACACTGGCAGAGGGATGAAACATGTATGCTGTTAAACCAGAAGTTTAGTATCGTTTAGGTCCGTTTTATGGCTTTGACCGATTATAATTCTCGGTATTTCGCAGTAGTGTGTTAAATTCCTTGCAGTGAATCATGAAAAAGACCAAAGGTGATTCCAAACACATTTCCGACAAACATACTGCTAATTCGCACGTTTAACATGCTCACTTTTAAGAAAATGTTTGTCGTTCAATTTATTTGTGAGTACATTCGTTCTTAGTAATATTTTGAGAAGCTCTCCATGTATGTCGAGTATCATCCACCAATCTAAACACTTAAGATAAGTCATATTATGCTAAACACATTCACGGACACTAAGCAAACATACAATAGAAAAAAAATAAAAATCAGACCATTCGAATGTGAAGATGGAGCTGGCATCTTCTGAAGATCAGTTATAGTCATCACAACTCTAGTACCAGTCTACTCGAGCTACACTCAAACTTCTGCCGACGGCTCGTTTGTAAATATTTGCTTGTTTTTGAGCCTTGAACATAATCCATCTGATCAAGATGTTATATTTACACACTGCTTTAGGTTCTAATTTATCTTTTCTGTTCCTGTTAGTTAATTAAGGACTTAGACTGTAGACCTAGACTGAAATGCCTAAACCCACGTTAGTACAGCTATATGTGGATATCACACTGTCACATAATGATAGTCATAGTGTCAACTATATTTAATACTTGAAAATCGAAGCGTCCAAGCCGCCTGTAAACTAAGGAACTCTTTGTTTTCCAGCCTCGAAGTTGAACCTTTCGCTACATCCCTAGCAGCGGTGAGGGCGCGCCCCTCATTTGCTCAGCCTATCGTCTACTCGGTCACACCAAAGCCCCTGGCTTCGTACACTCCTGTAGTTTACTCGAGAGCTGGCTACGAATCCAGCGCAAAGATTGTTAGACAGGTTAGTATCAAGTTCAATGTTTTCGTACGCCGACTGGCTAATCATAGTGGTACTGTTAGTAAACAGCCACTGTACCCGAGCGGTAAGGTACGCGGCTTTCAATCTGGAGTTCGTGTTTTCTTTTATCCGTGGCTTTTCGGTGAAGGAAAACATCGTGATGATACCGGTCTCATTCCAATCCTCATCATTCATTTTCGCTCTCCAGAAGGAAGGTCAGGTGGCATTCGCTTTAGTATAACTATACGAATACAAATAAAACATTTACTTACTTACTTACAGGAAAACGAAGTAGATGCAGATGGGTACCACTACCTCTTTGAAACTGAAAACGGTATCGCGGCTGAGGAGGCAGGCAGGGTGGAAGCTGCCGTCAACGGTGGAGGCACCAGGGCTAAAGGCTTCTTTGAATACGTTGGCGACGATGGAAAGAAGTACCGAGTGGAATACACTGCCGACGAAAATGGCTTCCGACCGACTGGCGCTCATTTGCCTAAAGCTTGAAATACCTTTGTCCCCATTCCCATTTGTTAAGATTATGTCGAAATAAAATTATTTGTAGACGTGGAATTGTTACAGTTGTTTTGAATTGGTAGAAATTGAGTATAAATAGTTGGGATAGTCACGAAAAACAGTCAAGAGCCTCCAATGTAATAGTTTAGTCCAGTATCTAACTGAAATATTGATTTGATTGAATACGATCAAAAATACGCACTATGTACCTAGGTTTCTAATATTAGGTACTGAGACACCCAGTGTACCTATTCATTTATCTATCCTTAATTGTTTACCTAGCAAATACACTTTTCTGTCTTTATTACCATCTACCCTAATAATATTGTTTCCAAACTCGAGTTTCAATTATTATTTTCTGCCTGCGCCTTTTGGGAATACAAACGTGAATTAAGATCGTATTTATTAGCTCAAAAAAGTCGTCTTAATTTACAAATTAACTACAAAAGTTCAAAGGCACGCAAAAAAGTTAATCCATTCTACACTTACAGTTTAATGACGGTAGAATAGCGGATTTGTGCACAGAACCACACCTAACCTAACCTAACCTATTTTTCACCTAAGTATTTTTGTAACAAAAACTGTACCCTCATTACCTTGGAAGAATATGAGATCTTATTAAGCCGTAAGTACCTACTCATATAAGTTGGTTTTGGTAGAGTAGGAACAGGCCGCTATTTCACCAATAATAAAATTGACACCTGACAAATCCAATTTCTATACATTGCTGAGTACTGTAGGGAAGGTAATAATAATCGATTTGCTAAATATAAGACATATATTTTGCAAATCGATTACACGTAGTATATCAGAACAATGATAAAATGTACGCACTAGGCTTTGCCTGTATCGCAGGACACCAAATTACATTTTTACATTGCATGGATTAAAATTTCATGGAGTTCCAGAGTTATTTTAGGATGTGCCCGGTATAGAGCTAGGAGTATTGACGAATGCGTTGCTCTAATCGATCTGCCGTATTCTTTATCAGGCACATCGTGATAAGCCTGGCCAACTTTTAGGCATATCATGAAATGGCGGCGTTTAACGATATGGCTAGGAATTTAGTGATCTGGCGGATTTTACGATCGGCCGCCGACACATAGACGACCTCCACAGTACCTATGTAAGTAGAAACAGTCGCTGGGCACCCATTGCAACTCAACATTGTTTAACCTAGAAATGTACCGTGGACTGTCATTTACGATATGTACAGTCAAGGAATTTAATTTCCGACCCAGCTAAGGCTCAATATTGTATAGCAAACTGTCAGCATAAGAGCTAGCTAGAGCACGACGTTCCTTTGACATATCACATGCATTGTTATATGTTAGTAACTAGGCAACCAGATTAACTATGTTGACATGGTGTACTGAAATTTTAAACGTGTTATCTCCTCAATCCCCACTTCCTGCTGTAACTCTGCTATTTCTAGCTCTTAAAAGATCACGGTTAGCGGCAGGTATTTTATTTTTCAAATTAATAACGTAATTGAAAATTATTTTTCAGATTTCTCGATTGACACTGACACATGTTCGTAATTAGAAAAGCAAATGATAACTTTTCGCAAAGAGGTTGTCTGTAATGTGAAGTGACAAATAAATATGTATTGACAATTTGACATTTCAATACTATTACTGAAATAGAAGTTTCGACCATAATGCATTGCGAATGTCTAACGACATTTGACTGTACCTGCTATTAGACCGGTTAAAAACTTAAATTTAAACAAATGTAATATAATAATAAGTACTTAACCCCCGAAAAATTAAGAAATTCAATATTTAAAAACAGCCGTGTTTTTACGATAAGACCCAGATCCTTTATTGTTATGATTGCTGTTCATGGCCACCTAATGTGCCTATAAATATAACGAAAACATGTCATGTATCACGCCAAACAACATTAAATTGACATGTCAAATTTATGTGTCTAAATCGGCCATCTCATGAAATATTAATATTTATTTGAAGTAAATCACCATTATTAGGATTAAACGAAAAAAAAACATGTGTCTATTCAAATTCATCAATAGGTTTTGCTAACACGGCTATACTGAACTTATACAGGGCGTCCCAAGCCTAGGGGACATAAAGGGAAAGTACCTTTAATATCGTAGTTAGGATATTTTGCTGAAAGAAGACTTTAATGTTATTTTTAAAAGTTAGTAATTCTGCATTTAAAGATTTTCTAAGAATTACTTGCGCGTGCGAAATGTAAAAAAAAATCACCCCTATTTTTATGATGCCAATCGAAAGAATGGACAAAAAATAATAATTATTCTTAAGTAACATAGTATTTTAAAAGAAAGAAACTGAATTTGAATTTATTCCATTTACATCCTTAAACAGTATAGCATTGGTTATATTATAATCAAATTGATACGACGATGGTTGAGTCCCGACGCAGCAAGTAATGCGTTGTTTCATATTCTTATGAAAAGTATTCCATTACAGATATTATCAATGAGTTATTCGCTGCCAATTATAAAAAAATAAATAAATATTAGGGGACAATCTTACACAAATCGACCTAGTCTCATAGTAAGCTCACTAAGGCTTGTATTATGGGTACTAGACGACGATATATATAATAGATATAAATACTTAAATACATAGAAAACTTCCATGACTCAGAAACAAATATTCATGCTCATCACACAAATATTTGCCCTTACCGGGATTCGAACCCAGGACCTTCAGCTTCGTAGGCAGCGTCACTACCCACTAGACTAACCGGTCGTCAAACTATACAAATTATTAATTCTCATACTAATTTAAAATAAGTGTTATGACGGAACCCGCGAAAGAATAATTTTCAACGATTGATATTAAATCTTCCTAAAGTAATATCCTTGGGCTGCACATTTCAGTCCATACTAATGGAAGAGATCAACAAGGCTTAACTTCATAATTTAAGAGTGACACGTTGGACCTTTACAAATTTAGGTATTCGAGATTCCTAACGATTTAGGATTCGAATTGGTTGTTAGGTTTCGTTCAGACTAACGTATGGTAAGCTCGAAGATATGGTCGATTGGGCGCGGCGTATCGTAACTATACACGTGTATGTGGTAATACACGTTATACAAGATATCAATTACAAAATGTGTTTTACAGAAATTATTTATTTTCTAAAGTATATAAGGTGCTAACAAATTAAGTACCAATATTTTAAGAGGTGTTACATTACATCAAAACAATTGACTTTAAATAGAAATTAAGAAAACTTTTCATATGATATTTTTGTTTTAATTTCCGGTACAAAATAAATAAATTAAAATTTCGACCAAACATAATCAGCCTGTGCATTCAACTGACGAGATGTTAAAACACTATCTGTCAAGTGAACATCGTCGTTTGTGACAAACGTCAATGATTGATTGTTGACTATCTCATTAACAGGGTGTTTTTACGCAGTAACGTTGTATCCCTAATTATCTCCAAAAAGTGATACACACTTTTAAATGTTTCATACTTAACTCTACTCCTAGAGACTAGTACTATCAGCTCTAAAAGTATTGGTACCTAATTTGTTAGCACCTTATATATTAAACTATTCGACATAGGGTTATTTCGCCGGTTAGCGACCACCTAATTTATTGTGCCGGTTTGTGACCACTGAATGGAAATCTTCTTCTTTTTTAAAGAAGATTCCTGTTAAATAACTACCTGCTTAAAAAACTGCATACTGCTCACGGTTTGTTTAGTCTGTTGAACCTTTATTATAGTTAATTGAAGAAACCTTGTAATTCAGGTGGTCGCTAACTGGAGCTAGTCGCGTATCTAATCGGTATACTACTTTGGGGGAGGCCTATGTCCAGCAGTGGACGTCTTTCGGCAGATATGATGATGATGAAACCTTGCAACTCCGTGCAATAGCGCGATATAGATGTCAAAACGGTTCCGCTTCCCGGTCCCCCATTCGCAACCAGTTAGTGCGGGCATCGGCTATGTGAGATCAAATTTTGTGGTTTTTGATGGAAAATGTGAGAAAAATTACGTGAGTATTTCTTCTCTTCACTCTTTTTATTACTTTATTTTTTAGAGAATGATTATGTGTCGGTTGTGTACGCTTATTAAACAATCATGCTTGATATGGTATAGGTATTGTATATAGTGACGTTCATTTAAAAGTGAGGTTCCCGTAACAGCTTCGGGAGCAGGCTGTTCTACAATTAGCCAAAATGCTACTTCAACACAGGGACTGATTTCGGTTACGGTTTAACCGGTATGAAACCGGTATTCCAGTACGGTACCGTAATGGTGTAAAGGTTACGCGCGCCGCGCCAACATAACGGTACCGCAACCGTTTTAAAATATCGGTTTCCGTTATCGATTTAAAGGTAACCGAAACCTTTTCAATACCGGTTTGAAACCGGTATTATAAAGGTTACCAAAAAAATAAGCTAAATTACACTTACACAGACAACTTCTTCCAATAGGAACGAACGAACGAATCAGAAAAGTATCAGAACAGAACCGACAAAACTGAAAGACAACGGCAGCGCCGGTGGTTTGGCATCGAGGCCAAAATCGAAGTATCGGTAACCTTTAAAAAAACGGCCAAGTGCGTGTCGGACCACGCACAACGAAGGGTTCCGTGCCTATTAAAAAGGTCGTACCGTTACTGAAATCTTATGGCACTTACGTCCTTTTCTTTAAGGAAGGCAGTTTTTTAGAAATATCTCAAAAACCTTTGTACCGATCTTGTTCAAAACTATTTTCGCTAAAAGAATTTAATAAGCCCTATGTCCCTGTGTCCATGATTTTTTTCATATTTTTAAAATACACGGTTCAAAAATTAGAGGGGGGGGGACACAATTTTAGTGACTTTCGGGGCGATTATCTCCGACTGTATTCACTTAATCAAAAAAAATGCTGAGAACCCTGATATTTATTTTGATAGGCCTATCGATTGAGGTGCCACACGTGGGCTAGCAAAGAAAAACATTTGTTGGCTTTCTGTTTTATGTATGGAGTGCACCCCTAAAAAAATTTTTTTTAGTAATTTAATTACAAAACTATGTAGCGGCAAACAAAATACACCTATCCTCAAAATTTTATTCAAATACAACTTATAGTTTTCGAGTAAAATGCCTGTGACATACGGACGGACAGACAGACAGACATGACGAATCCATAAGGGTTCCGTTTTTTGCCATTTGGCTACGGAACCCTAAAAAGCGGTCACGGTACCGAAAAAAATAAAGGTTACCGTTATATGACGTCATAATATCGGTTATAAAATATACCGGTATTTTTCGGTTATGCAGTCCCTGCTTCAACAGCATGGTTAGTTGTGTATATCAAATAACAAAACTTACCGAATCTTCCTAGTTATATGCATTAAGCATTATTGGCAAATATTACAATTGAAAAGTATGAAAACTATTAATAGTGACATTATTACAAGAAATTATTCTTTTAATACCAAGCAATGTTACATAAGATTGACATTTGTTAGTTAATTTCAATGCCTCTTTATAATGCCTCCTTGTTTTGTTTTTACCATTAATTTTTACCATTTATTAACTTATTGACATTTTTTACTGTACCTATTTAACCAAAAACCATAAATTTGCACGCCTGCATGCAGGCTGGATACACCGGACTTCAAAATATTGTACACGTTTATAACTGTATTCAGCAAATATAAACAAATTGTATTTGTATTTGCAAAATAACTAGTACGATTTGTTTATCTCAGAAATTGTATGTGTATCTAATGACATGTTTTAGTTTTAAAATGACACTATGATTTTAATAATTCGAAAAATCAAAATAATTTATTTGTACAGTGTAAAAGTCCTCGTATTCAGCATGCAAGCAAGCATACAAATATTATATTTAAATAAGCTAAAATAACATATCAAATAGGTATTAATTCAATATTGTAATAATTTCGTATGTCAAACATTCTTATAATTTAAATAGTCCTTGACGCTGTAAAAACATTTTTCCATTAACCATTTGGTCATTCTTCACTTGAACATTTGTCCCGACAGTGCTCGTTATACATTTGGTAATTTATTATACAAAACTATGCTCATATTTACAATATTCCAATATTCCTATTATAATATGAATATTGTTTATATTTTTTTGACTTTTGACAATTTATATCTAGGATTTATATCTAGCTTTTATTAATAATTTGACATTTAAATACGTTTTACTTCTTTGACATTTGTACCATTAAATTTTAATTTCAATTGTTTCTTATTATTATTTTGTTTTTCAATGAATTTTGATTTTACTTTCATTTATATTATTGTTATTCTTATACACTCTGATGATATTTTCGTAAATTCATGCTATTTTATATTTATTTTTAAAAATAAGATGTTACTTTTGAAATTGCATTATTTACTATTTTGTTTTTTGGGGCAACTGCATTTCAGAAAATGTGAAATAAATGAGAATTTACTATTAATGTAGTTACTTGTAGTTCCACGCCGATTTCACGCCGACTTCACGCCGACTTCAAGCCGATCACGCCGACCACGCCGTGCCGCCGGTCAAAATCCCTCCAGACGCCGCCGCTAATGATTTTACCATCGGCGCACACCTCAGGGCTGTTATTCGCTACGCGCTAAAGCGGCTCACCCCGCCGGTCACCCGTCACGAAACTAGACCTCTACCTACGCTTGGTTACTACGCATCGCGGTGTCAAGATATATTTGTGGGTGAGCGTTGAGGTGAGCTTAAACAAGTTACAGAATAGGGGGGCAGGGCTCTTATTCGCTACGCGCTATTAAAGCGGCTCAGCCCGCCGGTCACCCGTCCCGTCACGAAACTAGACCTCTCCCTACGCTTAGTTACTACACTCACTATGCATCGCACTGTCAAGATAATTATATTTGTGGGTGAGCGTTGAGGTGAGCAACATGTTAGAGAATAGGGGGAGGGGCTGGCCGGGCGCTGCGGCGAATTCATCGTCCGACGACGATGGCGAGGAGCTGGGCGTTGATTATTTATTATTATTATTATTTATCACATATTTTGGTTTATGCGCTTTGACATGGGACACATGGGTTTAACTGAGACGTCGGGGAAGGGTATCAGGCGGCGCAGCCCGGAACTGTGATGTCCTCTCCACATATTGCCGTCTTAGTTAAACGGTACCTATATTATGATGTTTTTTATACGGGTTGAGTTGTTTCGGCCACTGGACAGAGATAAACAATATCTACATATAACAAGTATAGGAGCGTTTTATAGTAATTCGTTCGATAAATCTGTCTTTTGAATTTCATTAGGTAAATGCTAATTCAATTCAATTCATTTCAATTTAATTCAATTCAATTCTTTATTTCGGACATTGAAATCCATACGATTTACCAACTAGTTTTATTTATATAAATTAATTTAATCCGAATCCTAATAGTGTTAGATGCTCCACCCCCTGGCATGGGTAATATATACATAGTTTCATACTATAGTAATAGGTTCTTACGTACAGGTCGATTCACAAGAGCTGGCGTGTAATGTCTATGAAATTAATGACAGTTTCATATATTTTCCGCGCCAGCTCTCGTGAATCGACCAATACATACATTAATGATTAATTATTCCAAAATTTGTCAGTGCCGGTGAAAGTTGTGATCATTTCCACTGCCCACTCCGGTTGGTCCGTCGGCACTAGATGGCCCGCATTCCTCACCAGGACCTCCACAAGTTTCCCTGCCTGTTTCACGTACCCCGCTATCTCCCCCTTCACCCGCCAGATCAACCGTTTAGCGGTCTTGTACTCCTCCGAACCAGTAAATTTAAGGTTCTGCAAGTAGTTCAGCGTCAGAGGATACGCAACTGCAATGTCTAATTGGCCACTGTAAATCAGACAGTAGTAGTGATCTAGCAGTTCAGACACCCATGGGGCGACAGATTTCGTCGTATCCGGGTATAGAGCTTTGTGAACTAAAGTTCCGTCATGAAATGGCAGATCTCCCACATGGATAGCTTTACGAACGGTGTCCTGTTTCAACATAAACATGAATTCCTCCAACTTCGGAGCAAGGTACTCTTCCGATTGTAAGAAATTATAAATATTCTTAAATCCAGAGATATTTTGGAAGTCACTGATAAGAGTGTAAAACGTTTTAGACGCTTCTGTCCACTGACCGTTTTTAATATATTTTTTGCATTTAGCTTCATGTTGCTCAAATACTTTCCGCTCGTTGTCGTCTATGAGACCTATTTGATACAAATACTCTCCATACTTCAATTGGTGTTCAGGATCAGTTAGACCGTTGCCAATAGCTAAACCTTTGAGGTTTATTTTGGTTTCTGCTGTAGGATTCCTCTTGTGAATAGTATAGGCCAAAGCGGGAACGTATTTTCCGCCGTAGGACTCGCCGGTGACGAAGAATTTATTCTTCTGCAGCTCGGGGAAGAGCTGAAAAAACTGCGTTAACGTGGAGTAGAGGTGTTCGCCAACTTGGGTCTGATCAGTGCAGTAACCTTCCGTGTGGTTGGTGAAGCTGAATCCGGTCCCGACAGGACTGTCTATATATATCACATGATGGTTGAGAGCCCAATGGTGCTCTCTGCGTTCAAATGTGTGATTCTTTACAGCAACTGGTCCATTTTCGATAAATAAGCCGCCCAGACTTGAAGAGCCCGGGCCTCCTTGCAGCCAGACGATAACAGGGTCATTGTCCCTGGTATTTGACATGCTGGGGAAGTACCATAAGAAGTGATTAGAGTCGTAGTTTTTGTTGACGGTGAAGTAGCCGGCGTAGCTCTCGACGTGTAACTGGTCGAAGAGTGGCACGCGCGCTAGCCGTCGCGCCTCGGTCATGTCGCCGCGCTCGATGTACGGGGTCAGGAATAGAGGCTTACCGGGTCCGCTGTCTTGCCGAGCCTCCGGCTTGCAATAGCTTTCATAAGAGACCAATGCCTGCAAAATCAGGATCGTGTACAGATTCGTCATGTTGAGAGCCACTACTAGCAAAAATGAAGCACCGGGAAGGTAAAGTCAATATAAATACACTACATTTTATTACCTCCACGTCGCACCTATTATTTGAATACCATATGTGTAATAATTGGAATACTACGTACTTTTATCTGCATATTTTCACTCGTGCGCACACGACGGCGACGATATGCTATATACCTAAGTCAAGTATTTAAGTACTTATAAATAATTAAGTATTTGGACGCCAAGAACACGTAAAGGTGTCGTGTATAGTCGATAAAGACCAGAGCCTATCCCGAACGTTATGATAATTCCATAGCGAACCAGCATAAGGCCGCACGATAAAGCTTCTGATCGTTGTTGTGTTTTTTTTATGTCCAGTCGAGTTCTCCAATATCTACACAGACAGTCTTTCAAAATGATCTATACGCAGTCTTTATTGTTACTGACATAAAACGATTAAGGCGCATGTTTAAATATTTTTGTATTGAGCGGGAACACTGTTAACGAAATGTACCTATACATTTCAAATTAAAGGGAAATACCTACTGAAAAAATTGTTACTACAGAGCAACATTCGAAATTGCGACCTTATTGCAAACGTGGCCAGTCAATGCTACCAAACTGAGCTATCGATCGGAATCAATTAACTACTCGGATAGGTAACCAATTTTCAATCAGTATGTACAGCGCCTTAGGGAGGCGTGTAGCGATATCTAGCTCGAAGACTTCGCCGTATTTTTAGGGTTCCGTAGTCAACAAGGAACCCTTATATAGTTTCGCCATGTCCGTTGTCCATCTGCGGCTTAGCTCAGAAGAAAGCTGTAATTCGGCATTGATATAATAAATCAATCACGCCGCCCAAATGGTATAATACAATCTTGAAAAATATTTACCTCACGGTACACGTAAAGTGGTGATATAATTTATTTTTCTCGTTAATTCCATGGTGTATCGTTGGATAGTTTGTTCAAAAATATTATGGGTTTCGAAACACAATTTTTCAACTCAGTGGTACGTTTGCGTGATATTAAGCTTTAAAGCCCTAATTTTTGTTCGAGTCAAGTGTCGTCGTCATCACCCCCCGGCCGGCTAAATGGCTATACAAAAAATTCGTGGCACTCGTAGATTATAATGAATTTAAAAGAAGAACTATCACGGCTAACTTTTGTACAAATTCGGTCGACGCAACTTCACCATTTACTTGGCGCGCTCGTGTCGATGTGACAGGTAACTACGGAACCCTACACTGCGCGTGGCCCGACACGCACTTGGCCAGTTTTTTTTAAACGCCTGTCATTCTACTTCGATATTTCTTCAGCTAACAGAGCCACTAGTTTATATTAATTTCGTCATTCACTTTTTGGCAATAGAAACACATGTAATTTGTAGTCATAGAATTAGTAAAGTCGATGAAGGCTAATTGATATTATGTCTATGTATATATTATATTATTAATTTATAAAAGTATAAAAGTTTCGTGGCTTATAGCTTAGGCCTTTACGACAGTTCCGTTCGTAAAAGTTATTTGTGTTGCCAACTAAAAACGACCTTAAGTTTAAGTTGTAGTTCAGTGGCGCGGAAAGGTTATAGCCATTACCAAAAGGCCAGCGTTTTGTGTGTTTTTGAAATCAGTGAAGAAGTAACCGGCTTCATTTCTCATTAGTTTTAGACCATTTAGTTAAACGCGTCAACTTCGTAATAAGATTAGGATTATAGGTCGACCCGCTTCTGCTTGGTATCTGGGCGTTTTTCAAAAAAAGTGTACAAAACTTTATTTTTTCAGATTTGTTTTTTTTTGGTTTTTTCTTACTCAAAATCGTTGACACTATCGATCCTCATACAAGAAAAAAAGTGTGAAAAATTTCCATTCCAGATCGTCACATTTTTGTATGCGGTCTTTTTTTATTTATATGGTCGTGACGCACTGGAAGAACAAACTTACCTACATAGTAATATCTAGCACACTTTTTTTCTTGTATGAGGATCGATAGTGTCAGCGATTCTGAGTAAGAAACCCAAAAAAAAAAACAAAATGTACACTTTTTTTGAAAAACTCCCATCTTATACCAAGGGCATATAAATAGATTGAGAGAGAGACAGCAAACGTAACCACGTTGCGGTGCCTCGCCGCTGAAATTGAAACTTTTATATATAGGGGGTATTAGTGCCATATTATTATATATACTTCCCTGAATACTACTACTACAAAATTCATTTAGCAACACTTGCGGCGTAAAGCCACAAGAAAAGTGGTGGACTGTATACTGTGTTATTCTTAATACCCACAAAGAAAGGAGATACCGACTTACCCGTCACTGTCGTCACCAGAACGTGGAAGGGGCCTAAAGGGGCTTCTGCACCCAATGCACTTGTAGATGGTTAGTTTGTTAATCTTTTTCATACTTATTATTATCAGTACCTAGATTCTTCTTCTTTTAAAAAATGGCTTCCATCTAAGTTAAGATGATTTCGCCAATGTCAAGTTTGCTTATAAAGCGACGTTGTTCGGTAGTTTGGTCAGTCGTCAATAATGCAATCAGCGTCAGAAGCTCCGCTTAAGGAGCAAGGCGTCCACCGGTGACCGCATCCCCGACGAAAGACCCAGCAATATACTTATTATACTCTTTGAGACCCAGTACCTAGTTTGCGTTATTAATATTTCTTTCATAGACTTTTTTCGACACTGACACTTGACGGATGTTGTCTATGGTTGTTGCCGGTCAATACCTACTCTCGTAAGCATTGAGGTCCATCGGTTTGGCTGTATACTGAACAACACTATAGGCACACATTTTAACTTTTGCCAACATAGTGGGATAAAGTTTTAGAACAGTTTTGAAACGTTTCCTAGATTGCACTCACCGCCTGCCTAGACACTAGTTGTGCCAAGCATCATTGACAAACGGCAGTTGTCATCGTCTTACAAGTACGCCGCACAAATAAACTGTCGAGACTTACTTCGCCTATTATTCACAAAAATGTCTGAAGGATATACATAATATTGCAAATACTACAAAGCAAAGGACTTTAGTGGATCTATTTGGCCACACAGATCGTAAACATGTCAAATGAGATAGATACGTCTTTTAAAGTTGTGATGGTTTTCGTAATCACCACTTTAAAAGTAATTTTGAATTGACGAAAAAACCATAGAAATCTAAGTAACGCTAAATGGCCCAGAATGGGTGCGGGGAAATTATGCGGGGTTGGTGGCGGGGTGTCAAAACGATGCCAGGCAGCCGCGTTTAGTTCGAACATACGCATACTGGGTTTAAGCACGGATTTGGGTAGAAATTTGTAAGGAGCTCGGATTCTATGGTTTTTTCGTTCGCTGGTGGTTCCATACTACTAAAGTAGGCTGAAAAGATGAAGAGGAGAAAGACCTATCGCCCTACACGCTATCGATAAGAAGTCCGTCACATTCAGACGAGTATGCGACTGACGGATGTTTTATCAATTCAATTCAATCTTTTATTCATAAAATAATAATTTTACATGTCAAAAACACACACATCCACAACGATTAGTGATGATTAACCACCTTGCGCCCGCAGGAACACATCACTAAATACGACAGAGTAAGTAGTAGGTATGTACGGGCTATAGTCTTCTTTAAAGCGCATCTCCAAACCAAATATGAGCTTACATTCAGCCGTGCCGTAAACGTATTGGTTCTATCATTTGGAAAGGTCCTGATGTGGATGTGAGTATTTAGACATCCGCGGATGCGGAAACGGATGCAGATATTTCGATACTCACATCCGGATGGCGGATGCGGATTTTGGGGCAAAACACTCAAAAATATAAATGAGCACTCCTGAAATAATATAATTATTTATTTAATCGTATGGCGTATACGTTGTAGGCTTATATACTATTATAAAATAATAAGAGAATGTAACAGTTTGTATCCAAAGTAGCCAAATATATCGGAACACGTCTTTATGGAGTACCTAAGGAAGTGTTACGATATATTTGGCTACTTTGGCTGCTACTAACTATATGATGCTGACTGTACTAGTTGAGTTGGTCTTAAAGAGATTCATCATAAATAATCATCGCTCGACCAAGTGACGAATTTATGATCCCAAAAAGTCAAGGTTAACGTAATTTCCGTGTGGTTTTATTAAGCTTGGATAGTTTTCTCAAGGTTTGTATGTAATATTTATTTAAGGGTCGACTAAATTCAATCAAAAGCAAAGTTATTTGTATGTTTTCTGAAATCATGAGATACCGTTGTCTCACGAAATCATGTAAATTCCTAATGGTCAAATGTTCGCCATAAAAAGAGCTTCTGGACTTTAACTAAGTAACTAACCATTTGGCTCAGTGCTCCAAAAAGGTTCTTGGTCTCCGAAACGAACACGCCACTTAAATCCCGATCCTGCGCCACTTCCTGCCAGTCCTGCCACTGGACTTTTTTATATACAGGACGTCCCAAACTTATGGGACATGAAGGGGAAGTACCTTAAATATCGCAGATAGTGAATTTTGCTCAAAAAAGACTTTATGTTATTTTTAAAAGTTAGTAATTCTGCATTCATAGATTTTCTAAAAATTACTTGCTTCGTCTGGGAATCGAACCGACTTAAATTTAAAAAAATCACCCTACTTTTATGATGCCAATCGAGAGAATAGCTAAAAAATAATAACTCTTTTTTTTTTTTTTTAAATACTATGTTACTTAAGCAGAGTTATTATTTTTTAGCTATTCTCTCGATTGGCATCATAAAAGTAGGGTGATTTCTTTTGACACCTGTATATTATCTATAGTATTATTTCTACTAACCAGTAAATCAGGATTCAAAACAATACAACAAAAGACACCCTGTGGAAGATAATACTGCGTGTATTTTAATATTACCTCAAATTGTAACCAGAGGGTTTATGTATACATATATACAATTTGAGGTAATATTAAAAATACACGCTGTTATACATAATATATGATACTCTCTTATGGTAGACAAATTAGCTTGTTCCCATAAAACACCTATATGGTCAACAATGCTTGTAAGAAAAAAAAACGTAATATAATATATATTTTTAATTCCTAATTAAGCCTGAAACACACAGGCGTGGCCCACGGAGGCGGTCAATTGTAAACTGACAGTTATTGCCGCGTGAGAGGCTTAATTATTGTCATGTAACTGAATTTCACCATCTGCGCCCATTAAAAAATGTAGATGTAGGTTCAATGAAATCAAATTAGAACTATTTATCGGTAAAACCATATTCTGTTAAGAGGGGGCGTATCGCCAGGGAAAAATCAGAAATCACCCGCGCGCCCCGTACCTGCCGCGCTGATGCGTCTATTGCTGCCCCGCTCCTTCTCGCATAGTATATGCCCCGACAGTCAGATGAAACATGATGAATACCTATAGATAATTATAATAAGTAGAAAGAAAGACAAAATCTGTAAGTACCTATATTTGAAGATATAATTTTCGCTAGTAGCTAAGTCAGTTTCGAGAGCTATAACTGAAATATGACATGACCTTCCGTTTTTTTACTAAATCACGTAATGGTTGTAATTTAGCATAATAATGTCTCGTAAAAGGCTAAAGCAAAAAAACAGCTATAAGCGAATTTAAACTTTTGTGAGACATATCTAAAATACTACTAATAAATCCACGGTTAAAAAATTAACGTAAATATCACGGCAGGCGACATGTTTCGAACTCTTCGGGAGTTCTTCTTCAAAACAAACATCGAAAACACTAATCCTGAAGAAGAACTCCCGAAGAGTTCGAAACATGTTGCCTGTCGCGTCATTTAATACGTGAATTTATTAGTAGCATTTAAAAAAAACTGTAATTTATTATGAAAACTTCGATCATGTTTATGAAAGCCAGATTTTCAGGCCACTGTGTGGCGGCCAAATTTTTCAATTCTGACCCCGTGTCATGGTCGGCCTTATCACGCGATAAGTGACAGGATAGAGCCTCCGTCACTGGCGGACACCGTTTGATAGAACGAGACGATGCCCCTATCTTGTCACTTATCGAGTGATAAGGCCGACCATGATACGGGGTCTGATCTCGGATTCGTACTTGGAGACAATGGAGACGCTTTGGCCCTTTAGTTATCAATTTTGAACATACTCGTATTAAAGAAAAACTGCAAAATTGTGTTCACTTTTTTTAATATAAAAATGTCGAACTTCGCAGGCAATAATTCGCACGTTATCCACGTTAATCCCCTAGCCTGATCCCCCAGGGGAATTAGCGGCAATTATTTTATATTCAACTAGGAAAAAATGATAATGTTCGGTTATGGCGCTTCGCCGGACGCTACCGCGTCACGCTCGCTTCGCTCGCTCGGCTCGCGCGCTGTAGGGTCGCAGTTCAACTAACAACCTAACCGTTTTTTTCCCCTGGGGGATCAGGCTAGGGGATTAACGTGGACAACAGCATAATTCGGGTGCACTCGAAAATTATTATTACTCCAAAAGAAAGAAGGCAAAAAAATATGCATAGTGATGAAAATCCCATTCAGATATCTCAAAGAATTACGAAGCTACAACCGTTTTAATATTGCTTGTTAGAGAGAGAAAACGCAAACGGTGTGTGACGTCACATTACAGGATGCTGCCGGCAGGCCGCGTCGACGGCGTCACCGACCACGATGCGCGCGGCACGGTGCCGTCTTCTGTGAAGTCACATTCTTCCAGCGTCATCGTTTCATATGAAGTTGCGTTTTGCGAAAAAGGGACAGAACACATCCCTTCTTAAAACTTTGGACACTTATAACTTCGTGATTATTTAACCTTTTGCGTTGATTTTATCTCCATTTGACATTTTTTTTTATCCTTCTTCGAGATAATATCACATTATTTTATTTAGTGTCTACGCCCCTATTGTTGGAATCTAAAAGCGTCACCCGTGATGACTTTAAAGAAAAAAAATGTCAATAATTACACGGTTCACCCACGTATTAAACGTCACTACGGGCGACATGTTTCGAACTCTTCGGGAATTCTTATTCAGGATTGAGTGTTTTCGCGGCGGTCTCGCTTGAATCACGACAAGATTCAAGCGACACCGCCGCGAAAACACTCACTTTATAGAGTACAAATTACTTTAATTACCCAAGGAATACCAATACCTACATTTTGTTGCTTAAAAAACTACCGGAGCTATAACTGAAATATGGCCTTCCGTTTTTTTACTAAATCACGTAAGGGTTGTGAGGTAGCATAATAATGGCTAGTAAAAGCCTAAAGCAAAAAAAAGCTATAATCGAATTTAAACTTTTGTGAGACATGTCTAAAATACTACTAATAAATCCACGGTTAAATTCACGCATTAAATGTCACAACAGGTGACATGTTTCGAACTTTTCGGGAGTTCTTCTTCAAAACAAACATCGAAAACACTTATCCTGAAGAACAACTCCCGAAGTGTTCAAAACATGTCGCCTGTCGTGTCGTTTAATACGTGAATTTAACCGTGAATTTATTAGTAGCATTAAAAAAAAACTATAATATATTATGAAAACTTCGATCATGTCTATGAAAGTCAGATTTTCAGGCCACTACTGTGTGGCGGCCAAATTTTTCAATTCTGATCTCGGATTCGTACTTGGAGACAATGGAGACGCTTTGGCCCTTTAGTTATCAATTTTGAACATATTAAAGAAAAAGTGCATAATTATGTTCACTTTTTTAATATCAAAATGTCCAAGTTCGCAGGCAATAATTGATGGAATCTGCACTCTCGATAACCCTAAAAGCGACACCCGCGATGACTTTAAAGAAAACAATGTCAATAATGTCACTACGGGCGACATGTTCCGAACTCTTCGGAAGTTCTTCTTCAGGATGAGTGTTTTCGCGGCAGTGTCGCTTGAATCACGACAAGATTCAAGCGACACCGCCGCGAAAACACTCGTCCTTAAGAAGAATTCCCGAAGAGTTCGAAACATGTCGCCCGTAGTGACATTTAATACGTGAGTTGAACCGTGTAATTATTAGTACTGTTTCAACACGTCTCACGAAAGTTTAAATTCGTAAAGCAATGTCCGCCATCTTGGAATTCAAAATGGACATCATTTCTAGAATCTTCACCCTCGAGAAGCCTGCCAATGTATGTTGTTATTTAAAAAAACGCGCATATTAATTTACAACGAATGTTTCAAAAATTTTAAATAATGCTACCACTTTTTGAAATATTTCTGACTATGAATTCGTATTTAGACCTCTCAGACATCGATTTTGAACATAACCGGATTTATTCTCAACTAGCGATCCGCTCCGGCTTCGCACGGATACTATATTATACATATAAACCTTCTTCTTGAATCACTCTATCTATTAAAAAAAACCGCATCAAAATCCGTTGCGTAGTTTTAAAGATCTAAGCATACATAGGGACAGACAGCGGGAAGCGACTTTGTTTTATACTATGTAGTGATAGTGATAATCTTTCATAAAGTAAATAGTTAAATACACGATCGACAGAAAAATGTTCGTTTAGTTTTGCATGTACTGCACAAATTATTCTAAGAAGCCGGTCACCCGCCGATCGCTGCGTAATCTTATAGTTGTATTTTGAACTTTAAGATCTATATGTTAAGGTCGACTTTTAAATATATTATTTCAAAATGTAGCAAAATATCTACTGGAATGTAATGATACGTTCATTCACTGGACGAATATACTGGGTCACAATATTATTGAAATAATTATGTTCATCGTGCTGTCGTGAGAGCACATAACGTAGTCCTCTCGTCTCAGCGGAGCGATTACGACTGACTCCGCCCGCGAACGGCAACAAAAGATATACAGAACCGCACGAAACACGCGACGGGAGAAAGGGTATCGCGCTAAATAAAAAAGGCCTATACGCCAAATACGTTTCACCTCAATAAGTCTGAAAAGGGACTACATAAAAATACCCCGCTAGTACTTTCATTAGGTAATCTGAAAAGCTATTATACACTCAACTTTTACTTAATTTATATGCACGGGAACCTCACACTATTGAAATTGAGTAAAAATAAGACATGTTTTGGCGGTTCTTTTCTATCGAGGCAATTTTGGTTTTGTATGGTTTTGTTCAGACGATTCAATTGCAAATATGATGTAGTTTTGGTATGTTCTTTTTCCTGGCATTCGCTTTAGTTTGTCATAGGTAAATATTCAATCTAAGAACCCCCATTTCGCGGAGCGCCCCCTCTTAAACATATTCCCCGTGTGGTGTCGGGTTAGAACTTCACCACCCCCTTTCTTCCCGTGGGTGTCGTAAAAGTCGACTAAGGGAGCAGGGTTGAAGTGTGTTGTGGGCGATGGGCTAGCAACCTATCACTGCGATATGACATTTTGTCGATCTTTTATACCTTCATTTATGCTAAAAGTGGCACTGGAACGTGTGCTCCGCCTATCCCTTATGGGAATAAAGGCGAGAATCTATGAATCTATACCATATTCTGTGTATGAAAATTATCTATTTTGTCTTTAATTTACACAATGTCTATTTTTATAATTTTTATGGACCATCGATATTATAGCTGTTATTTGACAAAGCAATTTTTCGGTCTCGCGTCAAATTATTTAAATGTTATCGCAGTTTGGAGTACTAAGTGGGTGGATCCATCTTCGATATATAAATGCGCGCCGCGATTTTTTTTAGCCACAGTCAAACAAACTAGTTCAAAGGAGGCAGACTAACTGGTCCAACCAAAATGAAACTCGCTGTAAGTATACACCAATCGAAATCGATATAATTGAGTTTTATGATATTATTAAAAACTAAAGATACCATGAAGTGATCGTTCCCAAATTCAAAAATGCCATTTTACTGTAAAAATATCAAGAATGTAAAAGAACGATATTCCATAATAATATTAAAGAACAGCCATATTTCCTCAAGTACCGTTTTAAACAAATAATTTGAACTTTACTCATGATTCTAGGGGTAAACGGTAGCAAGTACCTAATTCTAATTGAATGCATAAAATCTATATTCCCGAGTACACGTTTTAGTTCTACAATACACCCGTTTTCTAATAAAGACTCGCATATTCTAATTACCGTGTATGTTTCTCAAATCTAATTACCGTAGCTCATCGCCCTCGCCTGCATGGTGGCGTCCGCCTACGGCCAGTCCGCCCGCGCCAGCGCGTTCGCCGGCTTCCCAGGCTTCAACAGGAACCAGTACCGTCCCCAGTACAAAGCTCAGTACCGCCCTGAGGTCTACCGGCCCGTGAGCACCCCCGCGCCTGCGCGCTACGTCGCCCGCGTGGCTGGTGACGCCAATGCGCAGACCGTGAGGGAAGGCAACGACCAGGGTCCTGACGGTAGCTACAACTACTTGTAAGTATATTTTTTTGAAGACATCTTCTTGTATGAGGTTTATAACATTGATATTACAATCTTTATCTTTCTACTAGACCAGTAGTAAGGCCAGTATACATTAATATGTAATATCAATCAAATAAATAGACAACGATCAGCGACACTAATATATTTACAAAATAAATGTCAAACGAATATTCGTACACGCCTTTATGTTACTGGTTAATAGAGTTCTGACCCCTTATCATGGTCAGCCTTATCAGCGATAAGTGACAAGATAGGAGCGTCGTCTCGTTCTATCGAACGGTGTTAGCCAGTGACAGACGCTCTATCCTGTCACTTATCGTGTGATAAGGCCGACCATGATACGGGGTCTGTAAGTACATTTTAGACTTTTATTGTACAATATCAGTGTTGTTGTGTAAAACTAATTGATTAATTTCATGATAGCTACAAGAAAGATTTAACGTTATTTGTAATACCACTTCTACACATCATAATATTATAATTATAACTTGAGTTGAAATTCTTATAAACTATGTCTATAAATAGTGTTTATGGTGGTATGGTGTATTACCCACATGGTTTAAACCCGGATAGAATCGAACCTTTACACTAAAAGCATTAGACTATTAGTAACTAAAATTCTTCTTTAGCTACGAAACCGACAACGGCATCGCAGTCCAAGCGCAAGGCACCCCCCGCGACTTTGGCGGCAGCCCCCCCGTGGTCCCCGTAGTCTCTCAGGGCTCCTACTCCTGGACGTCCCCCGAGGGCGAAGTCATCACCATCAACTACGTCGCCGATGAGAACGGCTTCCAGCCTACGGTAATTATAAACTTATAATCATGCACACTTTAAAATAAAGTTACTAAGAAAACAAATGATGTTCACGTCGCTCGCTGTCTTACGGGAATTACGATAGAACATGACAAAACCAAATTTTAAAAGAATTTTAGAGATAACATAGAAATCGTTGGAGACAAAAAAACTGATAAGAATAATTTTTGTATGATTCTGCTATAGTTAGTTACTACGCCACATCGTTGATATGAATCTATTTTTTCTTTGGTTTAGCCACGAGTAATGAACGCGTAATAAATCAGCAAAAAGGTGCTAACATAAATGATAGATGAGCGCTTTCAAATTAAATAATGTTTAAGTAATTGAGCCTATCAGTTCAATGAATGACTAACTGTTTTTATATATTACAGTACCCTTGTAAGCTACGAAAAAAGAATTTAGTTTGCTGTCTCACTTGCCACCTACTACGGTCTCGCCGTCAAGCTAGTTTTCAATATTTTGACAAAAAAAAAAAGGTTGTTAGCCTTACAGGAAAGGGCGACACCATTCCTGTTTTAGGTTACTATAAGGTATTCTTTACAAAATCGAAAACTTATCGCTGATCGTACTTTAATTTTAAATGTGTTTTGTTCCAGGGTAATGCCATCCCCACCCCTCCCCCGGTGCCCCCTCAGATCGCCCGTGCCCTCGAGTACATCGCCAGAACCGCTCCTCGCCAGTAGACTTTTCATAATTAACATAATATTACTATAGTATAGCCAATCTGCCGGTCTCCACAGTATTTCTGATTAGGGATATTGTTAATTGTATTGTACACTGTCATGAAATAAATGTGATATTATTCTACACATATTTTTTTGGCTCATTAGAACCCTCATACTACCTGTTCGAGCATTATATGCAACCTCTTTATGTTTAGTCTTAAATCTGTCATGAATTTAGAATGATGACAGATCCTGTGAGAAAAGTTAACGTCAATGAAAGAAAACGTAATATTTATCAAAATATTAGAATAAAAATACAGTTCTCCGTAAATACAATGTTTTAATTATTAGAAAGACCCAGCAGCACAAACACTACCCATAACGAAGTTTAGTGTAAAATAAGTAACTTAATTCGTCCTAATATATCTCTGTAGTTCCTATTGATAATTATAGATTTGCAATCAAATCGCTGATCATCGCGCACAATACAAACTTACACTAGGTATAGACCAACAAAATTGCTACGAATTTGACAGAAATCTATGTAACTTAATCCTATGTATTAAAATATGAAGTTCAGAAAAAAATCATCAGCATCCTCCTAGCGTTATTCCCGTTGTGCCGCTAACGAAGCCCGGGGTTCGCTTTGGCACCTTATCCCCAGATTTGGCATAGGCACTAGTTTAAGGAAAGCGACTGTCATCTCACCATATAACCCAGAGGGAAAACTAGACCTTATTGGGATTAGACCGGTTTCCTCACGATGTTTTCCTTCACCGAACAGCTAATGGTAAATATTCAGAAAAACTCATTGGTACGAGCAGGGATTGGAACCCACGACCGCCGCATGCCTGAACCCCTAGGCTACCGTAGCTATTTAATAAAATAAAATAAATTGTATCAATCAGGCAATCGATCAGGCTTTTACGCTTCATATTCAGACTTGCTATCAATATGTTTCGCGTGTCTCTCTGACTACAAAGAGCACGAACACATTGACAATGACATTCAATTGGAAGTTCTGTTTGCTCCCATGATTTTGTAAAAACATCCACTTGATGTCAAGTCTTTATTTTATTTTGGTTATTTCTGATCAATTAGGTAGATGGCAAATAACTGCCATGTCTTAATTTGCCACTCGATTTGTACTTCAAACGTCCAAATCGGTACTTAATGGCTGAGTTCACCTTTGACTATAAATATCCAATCAAAAGTGACAGAATGTATTACACTATTTGTATGTAAATGTAAGACTAAATTAGGCTTTGCATACACAAAGAAAACTGAGCCCATTATCCGCTCACTTAATTTCGGATTTTAAAAAAGATAGCCATAAATTGCTTATAAAAATATATTTTTAAAGCCGCTCATACCTTGCTTGGCAAACATAGGTGCCACAATCAGTTTCGGGGTGCGCGAAATTGGCAACTGAGGTTGCTACAATATATGCATGTGAATAGATAAGACTGTGTAATACACATGCGGCTCTTGCTTGCCACCGTATGTTTAAGACCAAATGTGGGTTTGCAAGTCATGCTCGAGATCATGGTCATGAAACGACAGAGACGTATCCTGATCGATGTCGATAAGGATACGTCTGGGAGGACATCAACATCGAGGCGTATGAGGACCATCATCGTCACCAACAGCCTCATAGTCTTCTTCCCTCGGATGAGAGATAATGCTCTCTACTGTACAATAGGGATGATGACTAACATTTTTTTGTGACGTCATTCGAACCAGTTTTTGGAGAGGAACAAATGTTTGTATGGAAGCAACTACAATTAAAGAACATAAATACCTAAAAATTTGAGATAAAGATTGACCTCGCTGGCGGCAGCGCGAAACGCTTCATACTGTGTGTCTATACAAGTGTGACGTCACATTTGTATATTTGTACTAATCGTAGTATGGAAAATCAGGTAAATTGTTGTTTCGGTCGCGAAATACTGCGTTTAAGTACATAGTTGTAATACAATTTTGTTTCTAGAAAAGCGTAAGGATTCTATTGGTAGCTTTTAATTTACTCTTGGACAATAAAAAAAAATGCATATTTTTTCTAAACTTTCACGGTTCATATCTTTTTATGATTTAAATTATATTTTATAATTTATACTTTATTACGATAATTTGATGGTTTACTATCCATTTAGCATCACTACGTTATCAATTCGAACATGAGGCATCATGCCTATTGTACATGGTAGTCGTGATACTGAGTATTACTCGCTCAATATCAACGACAATAACAACAAACGAGCGTAAAAATCCAATCGAGCTAGCGAGGTTTCTTATGAAAAATGTTTTTGCGTACAGTCGAGTTCAAAGATATGTATACACTTTTGCACCTTATTCCATTGTAACAAGGCGAAAAATGTATACATAATATCTTTGACGACGACTGCACAAAGTAAATTCTTAGACCGATTCGGCGAGCGAGACTTCGTATGTTTATCATAAGTAAATACACGTGATAAATAAATCCTAGTCGAATTTACCCATCCAGGTTCAAATTAATTACTTTATCGGTACGTTATCAATATCATGATTTTTATCAATTTATCTTTGTAGGCTAGTTGGTTCGCATCTCGGTAAGGATATTTATTTGTGTGATGAGCACGAATATTTGTTCCTGAGTCATGTATGTTTTTTTATGTATTAAAGTATTTATTTATAGATATAAAGTATATCGTCGTCTAGTGCCCATAGTACAAGCTTTGCTTAGTTTGGGACTAGGTCGATTCGTGTAAGATTGTCCCCAAAGTATTCATTATTATTTATGATATCTATACGACGTTACAACGTATGCGTAATGTTATGTCATGTTCATGTTGTAAGAGCAATTAGGAAAAAAACTAAAAATAAGGATCACTCAATTCCATAATAGGGGAAAGAGTGGATCTGTCATAATACACAGGAAGCATTCATACACTAGCCATATATCTCCAATATGATACATGCTGTAACGTCTATATTTTTATGGACATAGTCATTTTATTACGTATTGGCTAACGGGGAATAATTATTTTCATACCTAACTTTGAATGCGTTAATCTCTAGTAATATTTGCTAGATCTAGTATAAAAGTCATGTACTACCGTCTATTTTAAATTAAAATTTCCAATCACTTTGTTTTCCAGTGTTTGGTTGGAGTGCTTTCGCACAGTCCTATGACTGTACTGAATGAATACACCCCGCCTCTGCCTAAATAATCAGTTCGCTAACACTATTATTATTTCTCGATTTCATTGCGATGGATGTACAAAAAGCGACTAGAAAAAAAGATGTACATGAATATCCTGTGAATCCTGTGATAATACCAGTGGTGAACAAAAATACCCCGCATTTAGGGCGCTTCCATATTGTACGAAAACTATCATAGCTTGTCAATATCAATTTATGTCAACACCAAACTTCACCAATATTTAAGTCAGATAAATAGTTTATTCAGAAATGTTTAAATTATCTTTATGCGGCTGACAGTTATTTTTTTACACCGCCCAGAGTAAAATGTGTAGGGGAGAGTGGGTAACAGTGACTAACGGGGCACGGTGACTAAAATGCCGCTGTCCGTGTATTTACGCACACAAACACTTGTACTCTTGTCAAACGTTCGCCGCGAGTGTTCCCCCCACGCCGCGCCAGTGGCTGCCACGCTCGCACGCCGGGAGGTCACGCGCCGGCAGCGTACCGCCAGAGTAAGTAACAAATAAAATAATTACGTGTTTTTAAAAAGTGTGTAGTGTCAAATTCTTTGAGGGTTTTGTGTGTTTGTGGATTATTTAGTGTTGTGCAGTGTTTCGGTTAGCCTAAAATGCTATTATTTTGCTCATAACAAGAGTGTATATTTATTCCGAATTTTTGATTTCGGCAACGGTGGTTGGGTCACAATGGATAATTTTAACTTGGGTTACAATGGATAAGTATCCACTGTGCCCCGTATATTATTATTCTTTACATTTCGTTTCTTTACTTTTTTTTGTTTTAATTTTTTTTGAGAGGTTTGTTTGTTGCATGACTTTGTTGTGATATTTAAGTATAATTATTTAAGTGTAATATAAAGATGGCTGATTAGTGTTAATAACAGGTAGCGTACAAAGTGCGTTTGTATGTTTACAGTCTTTGATCTCCAAGTTAACGTAATTGTCATTGAGTAGTTATAGTTTTGGACACTCCGTTCTATTAATACTTACTATTAGTAATTATGAGACTGAATTACCTTAATAAATACCTAATATTTTTGTTATACCATGGTTCAAATGTTTTGAAACATTACGTAATTCTTGATCTCAGAGGTGATATAATTATTGTTGATTAGATGTAGTTTCAGACACTGTTCTACTGTTAATTACTAAACGTGGTCTTATGAAACAAAATGATAAATAAATAATATTTTTTAATTGAGTTTTTCTTAATAAATCCTGCAAAAAATCACTGTGACCCATGAGGTCCACTGTACCCCAAGGGCTTATCCAATGTAACCCATGCATGGGTCACAATGGATAATTTCCCATTTATAAAAAAAAAATCTTTTGACTAAAATCTATGGCTGTTGGAATGTTTGTCATCTGTTTTTTGTATACCCTGGTAGTGCTACAAACCGATGGATTCAAATGCTAGGACTAAATTGTACTTAACTCCAGAAATATTGGGCTTCAAACAAAAGTGTATCCACTGTTACCCACTCTCCCCTACGAATGCTCCAAACTTTTCCCTAGGTAGGTACTTATACATATTTGACTTCCAAATTACGTCGATTGTATGGACCAGTTATACTTTTTCACATTCAACAAATAAAATATGCTAAATTATGGAATAGCATCATGACGCTAAGTGACATTTGACAGATCAAAGTTTTCATTGACATTCGTTGTTAATCGAATCTGTCAATCAGGGTTCTGCATACCGGAAACTGTATATACTACTATTAATATATAACAAAAAAATTGTAACCAAATTGGTAGTAATTGTTTTCTTTCATATAATGAAGCATATAATTTCAACAGATGCAAGTGTAACCAGATAATTTTCCATAACAATGTATTTCCCACCTAAATTTAATAGATGTGGATTAAACATACAGGTAAGACTAAACTTAATGAGAAGTTAGGTATATTTAATATACAAACCAATAACCAATGAAATTCACTTGGTACTTAAGTACCAATAAAGCCTAATAAAATTACATGAAGCCCATCGAAGTTAAATTGTCTCAACAGTTTTACGACCTTTTTATAGTTCTTAAATCAATATTATAATATTCAAATTCGATTAGGTAATAAAACAATAAAACCATAAAAAAACACTATAAAACAAAGGTGCTATTCTAAACTGGGGCGCTATCAGATCAAAGTTTCACAAGCTCGATATAGAAGAACATAAATCGTCCATGAATGGCCATTTGAATGCTAATGGGACAATATATAACGATAGAAGACGGATCACAACTGAATCCGATTGGCCTTGGTTTTTATAGGATTCTTCACGGAGAGCCCACGCCTGATGTTTTCATCTGACCGATGACGCAATGACGCTGATTTATGTGGTTAACTGGTTTTCGAACAATTTTACTCTTGAAGGAGCATCCTAAGGTCTACGTATTGTTGGAGTCAAAAGGTGTGCCATCTTTGGCAAATGTTAATTTGTTACCTTCATTCTCAATTCCAAACTCATTGTCTACCAGTCACTAGAGCCTACTGATTTAATCATAAGATTCCTAATTTGTCGTAATGATTGATCTTTTCATTATTTTGATCTTTATCATAATCAATATATAATAAAGACGTATGTAATTTAAACACAAATAGAAATAATGCTGAAGTTTTATTAGAATTAGGCGAAAATAAGACTGACTCCTTGAACCAAGTAAATAGATATTTCACATCAATCGGAAAAACCCTAGCTGACAACACACTTGCTAATCTTAACACCACTGACATCCAACTAGCTTCTAAAAGTTCAAATATATCTAGCGCAAACACTCGTTCCTTCTTTCTTTATCCTACCGATAACACAGAAATATCGTCTATAATATTATCTCTAAAATCTGGTAGTGCTCCAGGGGAAGATTGCATCTCGTCTGACATGCTCAAATTGTGCAGACTGTCCTTAATATATCCAATAACTCACTTATGTAATCTGTGTTTCTCCTCGGGAATTTTTCCGAACATATTCAAACGAGCTAAAGTCACGCCAGTCTTTAAAAACGGTAGTAAAGTTATTCCTAGCAATTACAGACCCATTGCACTTATATCTATTCTGTCAAAAATAGTTGAAAAACTAGTAAATAAACGTCTCAAAGGCTTTTTGGAGGCACACGACATTTTAGGCAGTAACCAATACGGTTTCCGTACAAAAATCTCAACTGAAGACGCAGTTCTTAATCTTACCAAAGTTATTACGGAACATCTAGATGCTGGGAGGAAATGTTTAGGAGTGTTTCTTGACCTTCAAAAAGCCTTCGACACGGTTTCAATACCAATTCTATTGGCTCGTTTGCAGAATGTTGGGATAAGAGGCATTGCGCTAGATTTCGTCACTGATTACTTAACTGGAAGAGTACAGTGTACTTGCATCAACAAAACTAATAGTGAATGGCTTCCAGTGGAGTATGGTGTCCCCCAAGGCAGTACACTGGCCCCAACTCTTTTCCTGGTATATGTGAACGATCTCTGTAAAAACAGCATAGCTGGTTGCGAAACTTTTATGTTCGCAGATGACACAGTTTTGCTGTTCCAGGAAAGGAGCTGGGATAGAGTACGCCTGGTAGCTGAAAATGGCCTTAGACTAGTCACCGCATGGTTGGAGGATTCGCTACTCTCTCTTAATGTTTCTAAAACAAATTACATTTGCTTCAGTAAGACTGCGGCGACTAAACCTGGAGGTGATTTTAAAGTCGCAATACACACATATCCGTGCAACAGGAACGGGGTTGATGATTGTAATTGTAGCCCATTGACGCGCGTCGACCATCTTAAATACCTGGGTGTTCTGATTGATGCTCATCTAAATTGGAAGGAACACATTGCCGTTGTTTCATCGAGAATTCGGAAGCTCATTTATGCCTTCAGAAATCTAAGAGATGTGGCAACTAAACCTCTTTTAATACAAACCTATAAAGCGCTTGGAGAGTGCATTATCAATTACTGTATTACCTCCTGGGGCGGGGCTGCTAAGACACACTTAATAGAACTAGAACGAGCCCAACGAGCACTTTTGAAAGTTACTCTTAGTCTACCATTCCGTTATCCCACTTTCGACTTGTACCGCATATCTATGGTCCCCTCGGTTCGCAAGTTGTACATCATGCAATGCCTAAAAAGATATCACCGTAAAGTAATTCCCTCGTTACCTAAATCAAATAAACGTATTGATCGTTGTCCTATTCCTACATGCAAAACCATATTTGCGCGACGAAATTTCCATTACACTGCCCCTTTAATATACAATAAAATTAAACTAGATTATAAAGCTATCAAATCCTTCTCTAACCACTCCTTTAAAAAGACAGTATGGGCCTGGTTGTGTGATATGAACTATGATGAGACTGAAAAACTTCTAGATCGGGGTTGATTCTGCAGGGTCTCATTAGTAATGTCTCTTATCTTAAGATCCTCATACTCACGCACGCACACACACACACACACACACACACACACACACACACACACACACACACACACACACCCTCACGCACACAAACACACACACACGCATACACGCACTCACACACACGCGCACGCACACTAGTGTACATACGCATAGTTCTCTTGAACATGATACAACTTACTCTTATTAACGTGTAATGTAAATGTGATACCTATAGTTACTTCATTACCATTATTATAAGTCTGGATGTTCTTATCACCAATCTCTGACCATGTAATTGGGCTTTCACTGGGGGCTGCAACACAGTGCAAACTAACGCAGTCGCCAGGGCTCCAAACTGTACCATGTATCATAAGTATGAACAATAAAGATTTTTATTATTATTATTATTATTATTATTAATATCAAACGAAATATGTATTTTCACATTAAAATGGTCCGACTCTGTTTTTCAGATGAGTACCAGGTACTTATATTATTGATGTAGGTATAAGTATTAAGTATCTTTTACTTTAAACTTTATTTAAATACAGTGATGATGATTATGACGATGAAGATGATATAATTACATTCAAACATGAGTTATATGCGGCTGAATGCATTTGTCTGATTGGTTTTTTTTTCAGATAGAGTTGCCTTCTAAGTCATGGAATGCACCTGCCTACAATTATAATATTAACTTCGAAATGTAGGTATGACGATTAAATGGATTTAATAAATCTTTTTTTTTTATCAAAAAATAGCACGTCATTAATTGCCGATACGGTAATTATTTGACCCTATAATTACCAACACCAGTTAACATTACGTTGCATAATATAGCCCGCAACCACGCGTTAAAGTGTCAAAGTGCAAAAGATACCACAACGCGATTTGTTACAAAATGAAGATTAAAATAGCATGATCTGTGTTCATAAAAAATATTGATTGCTACCAGTTTATTCCAATTATCAAAATTGTTTTAAAATAAGTTATATACGATCAAACGATCACGTTTTGTCGGCGATTAGTGATTAGTTAATTAAGTTCATTGATGTATAGCTAAAATTATGTTTAATTAAAAAATATTAAAAAAATACTACTAGACCCGCGATTCCATTCTCAATAATTGGCAAAAGGAGTGGATATGGGATACGAGGGACGATGGTAATTTATCTTTACTTAATTGAGAAATATCGGAAGACCAGACATTATTTACGTCTAATGTCGTTTATTGAACGAGGGAGCGGTACAGTCACCAGCATTAATATCTGCTATAACAACACGCGCATAAATATCTGACTCGAATTTATGTCTAGGGCCGTTAAGATGTGTCAGATATTTTGGCTGCCTTTGTTATGGCAGATCCTAATGTACTCCAGGCAAAATACGGTTTTGAAAACATTAATTTATAATAGCGTTTTTTTTGTTGATTTCATTTGAAAATGTTATTCTAAGATGATTTAGTCAAGAATCCGACAAACTTTCCACCCGGAAGTAATTATGTAGATTTAAATGAAGCACGCATTATCTTTTTTTGTACGATTTATCTTGAATATTATAGAGCAAATGTAAATGAACCAAAATAAAGACAAAAACATTTATTAATATTTTTACTAACTTTTCAGAAGCCAGTTAACTTATCATTTTTTCGATGTCTGAAATTTTGTCGGATTTTGTCGCTGGGTAACTATTTAATTGATAATATATCCGTTACACATAAAAAATAAGCTATTATAAATTATTTCCAAAATTGTCATTTTTTCCATACAAGTTGTCAGTTCATTGCCTGGACGACTGGTGACTTTACAAACGAAGTTTTATGCTTCAGCTTGGGCCGAAAATCGTTTATCTACGCACATATCATTAGTGCTCTTAAATGCGTTCAGAAACCGTAGGAAATTACCAGACAACCAATTTTACTATGAAAACTTTCTTATCTGTGGTAGTAGGTAAAATCTGTACTGTAATGTTATTACAGTACAGATTTTTGTAAGGTTATGAGTTTAAATTTGGAACAGCTGTCAAAACTCATATGGGTTTCTATTCTAGTATTCATAGATATTAAAACAGTTATCGATGCGAAACGTCAATTCAGTATGTTTTTTTAAAATAAACCGCACGATATTTGATGTTGAGTGACATGAGAATAGGGACTTCATTCGTTTGTCCATGATTTAAAAAAACATTCGTCTTGACGTAGGATCGAATTGCCGCCATTACTGTTGTCATTTCTTTGTTGTTACGAAAGTAGAATTGTGAAACGTTGTTTGTAACTCACATTTTAGTTGAAAATATGAGTAGTAGTGACTCCGAGAACGATATGCACACTCCGCCGGATATCGTAAATGCAGCCACGATTGCAACAAAGATATTTTACAGGTAGCACTATACTACCAATGCAGGTCATTTCCCTACGGCTTCTGAACCCATCTTAGAGTACTTATGATATGTGTGTAGATAAAGTAGTGTATGAAACTGTTCATAATTTGGCCTTAAAACACTCGTGTGATCCTATTATGAAACTCGCTAACGCTCGTTTCATAAAACCACACTCATGTTTTAAGGCCTCTGATTATGTATCAGTTGCATAAACTACTTGTTGTAAGATATTGTATCTCTTGCTGTCTTATCTATGACACTTGATTATGACAACCAACGGGCTGTCATGTTATATCCTTGTGGTAAGCTTAATGTGATTTTGAATACAGAACTTTTGAATAGAAACCTTGCACTTTTAATAATACTACATGGTGACAGCGGAAAACTAAAATGGAACAAAAATCAGTTGTAACTCTATCAGTGGAAGGTGATATGCATACAAACTGGAAGCTTTTCAAACGAAAACTGATATCATACATTGACGCGTATTTTGAGAAGGCTGAAGATAAACAAAAAATCGGCATTCTTCTACATCACGGTGGAGATTACTGTCAAGACGTGTACGAAACCTTTGACTGCAACCCTGAAGACAAGTTCAACACAATTATTGAAAAATTTGACGCGCATTTCATACCGAAAATAAACATAACCTATGAAAGGTACAAAATTTTTACCTTAAAACAATCCAACGATGAGACATTTGAGCAGTATGTTACTGCACTTAAACGTATTAGTCAAGGATGCAATTTTGGAACTTTGCAGGACGAGTTGGTAAGGGATTTGTTTATATGTGGGATAAATAATCCTAATTTAAAAAGGCAGCTTTTAGGTATGACTGATCTCACTTTGGAGAAAGCTTTAACAGTTTGCAAGAACTTTGCTGTAGTTGAAGGACAGATTACACAGATTGAAAAAGTCAGTGAATGCAGTGTGAAGAAAGAAGTGGAAATAGATATGATAAAAAAGAAAAGTTTGGAAAATAGGCCTAAATTAGAGTGCCAATACTGTGGATACAAACATGAATACGGAAGATGTTCTGCATTTGGAAAAACTTGTGCCATATGTAAGAAAAAGAATCATTATGCAAGAAAATGTATGAATAAAAAAGTGAATTTACTAGAGCACACCAATAATGATGACAATAGTGATGAATATGAAGTAGCCATTCTCTCCTTGGATAATGCTATGAACAAGATGAAGCGCTCCTGGTACTGTGCGACACTCAGATTCAATAACAGCAAATTTCAATTGAAGGTTGACTCCGGCGCACAGTGTAATGTTCTAAGTGAAAAACAATTTAAGCAATTAGGTGTTTGTGAAAGTAAACTAAAGGAAACAAATGTAAGAATCACTTCTTTCACCAATGGAAAAGTGCCAGTCATAGGTAAATGTACACTGTCCTGTGAATACAAGTCTAAGTTCTACCCCATAGAGTTCTTTGTTGTAAATTCAGACTGTTACAATATTTTGGGTTTGGAAAGTTCTGAAATGCTCGGGTTTATTAAGAGAATTGATGAAATTAACCATTTGGGGTTGGTGATTCCGGAAAAATATGAAGAACTGTTTGATGGAAATGTAGGCTGCGTACCGCATGTAGTCAAGCTGGAGGTGGATAAAAATGTGAAGCCGGTGGTTTCTCCAGCCAGAAGACTGCCTTATAGTTTAATGCCCAAGGTAAAAGAAGAATTGGACCATTTGGTGGAAAAAGGCATCATTGCACCGGTGACGGAGCCAACAGATTGGGTGAGTCAGATGGTTGTAGTTCAAAAGAAAGATGGCTCTCTCAGGATATGTTTAGATCCCAGACCTTTGAATAAGGCACTCAAACGAGCACATTATCCGTTCCCTAAAATTGAAGACATAACTGCACGCTTAGCTGGTGCTAAGATTTATTGTAAGTTGGATGCTCAGTCTGCATTTTGGATGTGCCCTCTTGATGATGAAAGCTCCCGATTATGTACTTTTCAGACAGCCTGGGGAAGATTCAGGTTTTTACGTTTGCCTTTTGGTATTTCCCCGGCATCAGAGATATTTCATAAAGTTGTCTGTGACACTTTCCAGGACATTGATAATGTGGCTACCTTCCAAGATGACGTGCTGTGTTGGGCAGAATCAGAAGAACAACTGCAAGGAATCTTATGCAAGGTACTTGAAAAAGCAAAAGAAAATCAAATTAAGTTTAATCCAAAAAAATGCCAGTTCTTTGTAAAGGAAGTTACGTTTTTAGGACATGTAATTAGTCAGAATGGAGTGAGTATTGACCAAGAAAAAGTAAAAGCAGTGACAGAGTTGGATCCTCCAAAAGACAAAAAAGCTTTGCAACGGGTACTGGGAATGTTTAATTATTTGTCAAAATTTATTCCAGGATATGCAGATCTAACAGCACCATTAAGAAACCTGTTAAAAACGGATGTGGAGTATACATGGGACAAAAATCACGATAAATATTTTGACGAACTTAAGAAACAGATAACAAATGCACCAATATTAGCATTCTATGACACAGAAAAAGAATTGACATTAAGTGTGGATGCAAGCTCAGTTGGATTGGGTGCAGTGTTACTTCAAAACGGATGTCCCATTGCCTATGCTTCAAAAGCTTTATCTGAGACGCAAATTAGATATTCTCAAATCGAGAAAGAAGTTTTGGCTGTGTGTTTTGGAGTTGAAAAGTTTAAACAATATTTGATTGGCAGGGACACAGTTAAAGTGGAAACTGATCATAAACCAATTTTAGGAATCATAAATAATCCATTATGTAAAGTACCTGCCAGATTGCAGAAAATGATGATGCGACTGCAACCGTTTAGATTAAATGTGGTATATACCCCAGGAAAGTACTTATACATTGCAGACACTTTATCAAGAGATTTTTCAATCAAAGGATGTGACCTAGAAACTGACCTGGAACAGGAAACAGAATTGCAAGTTTGTTTATTGTTGCAAAATTTACCTGTCACTGCAGAATGTTGGAAATTTCACAAGCTTCTGAAAAAGACACTCTAATGTGCAAACTCAAAGATATCTGCCTGAAGGGATGGCCCAAGTTTTATAAAGATATTGAAAATGAATTGAAACCATACTACCAGTTTCGTGAAGAGATTGTTATGAATAAAAATATACTGTTTAAAGGCGACCGACTTATTATACCTAAATCCCTGAGAGGTGACATGCTAAAAAGTCTTCACTCTGGACATCCTGGTATTTCAAGAATGTCTTGTAGAGCCGATCTGACTATGTATTGGCCAGGAATAGCACAAGATATCAAGAAGTTTGTGAATAGTTGTGGAATTTGTAAGAAATACCAGGATAATAACCAAAAAATGATTTTGGAGTATAAAAAAGTACCAATGCTACCATGGCAAGAAGTAGGTTGTGATATATTTGAATTCAAACAGAAACAATACTTGGTTGTGGTCGATGCTTTGTCTAACTACATTGAAGTTGGAGGCTTAAGAGATTTAAGAAGTATAACAGTGATTAATCAACTAAAGACAATATTTTCGAGACATGGAATTCCATTGATATTATATACGGACGGAGGATTTTGCTTTGATTCAGAACTATTCAAGTCTTTTGCAAATGGCAAAAACTGGGGCTTTACACACATAAAGTCCAGTCCACACTATCCAAAATCTAACGGTTTAGCTGAAAGTGCTGTAAAAGCGGTTAAAAAAATGTTTAGAAAAGCTGAAGACGGGAATGAAGACCCTTTACTGGCTCTGCTGAACCATCGGAACAACCCCAGGGGTAAAGTACATTCACCAGCGGCTATTTTGATGGGTAGACAACTACGGACAAATATTCCCTGCTCATTTGCGACTCTGGTCCCTAAACTAACGTATGATAAGGATAGAAAGATTCTGGAAAGTCAGAAGGAGCAGGTTAAACATGATTATGATAAGACTGCAATTATGAGAAAGACATACAAAGAAAATCAGTCTATTAGATTTAAGAAACGACCACTTTAGCCTAGTTGGTAGTGACCCTGCCTACGAAGCAAGAGGTCCTGGGTTCGAATCCCGGTAAGGGCATTTATTTGTGTGATGAGCACGAATATTTGTTCCTGAGTCATGGATGTTTTTCTATGTATTTAAGTATTTATTTATCTATATAAGTATGTTTATCGTCGTCTAGTACCCATAGTACAAGCTTTGCTTAGTTTGGGGCTAGGTCGATTTGTGTAAGATTGTCCCTTAATATTTATTTATTATTTATTTATTTAAGAAAATGCCAACAGACAATACCTGGATAAGAGGAAAAATTGTGAAAAAGACTGATCAACCCAGATCTTATATTGTGGAAAATGAGGACGGAAAGAGATACAATAGGAATGAAATATTTATAAGGCCTGGAGAAGCAACAATAGCAAACCAAGAACCGGAGATTGAAACTTCACAAGGAAAAGAATCATACCCAAATGCAACTTCAGAATGTGTCCCTGATCCTAGCAGCAGTGACACAGAACTTCCAGACCCAAATCAAATACGAACTAGATCAGGTAGATTAATAAAGCGTTCAGATAAATATGCTGATTATGAAACTTAAACAATTTTCTAATAATAATTTAACTATTGTTAAAAATAAGATTTTTAAATTTTATAAGCACTGTTACTGTTAGTCTAATCAACGACTATCTTTTGTTTATATTCTTATAGGGGAAGATGTTGTAAGATATTGTATCTCTTGCTGTCTTATCTATGACACTTGATTATGACAACCAACGGGCTGTCATGTTATATCCTTGTGGTAAGCTTAATGTGATTTTGAATACAGAACTTTTGAATAGAAACCTTGGTCTTTTAATAATACTACACTACTATTATATATCCAGATGTCTGTATGTCCCGCTTTCCCGCTGTTTTCCTCTAGTGTAGCTCGCATTTCTCAACAGCTACTCGTGAAATTTAGTGAGTAGGTTCGTTAAATATAATTATTGAATTTTTCTGTAGTCACTTCTTCGAAATGGGTGAGGACCAAATTCTTTGTCAGTAGTTAGCCTGGTTAATCGGTAGTAGTTAAAAAAAACCGTTGTGACACAAAATTAACCATGGAATTTGTATGGCCAATTTTTGTGTCACAAAGGAACTTTTTAACTTTACCCAGGCTCACTACTGGCCAAGAATTTGGTCCACACCCGAATATAAAAAAATATAAGTATATGAAAAAAGCCAGGCTCATGAGTTCTACAGCTCAGAGCCACTAGTAATTGATTGGTCCGGTGATGTCAGTTTCAGTACAATATTTTGATAGATGGTGACAAACAAGCTAGTGTAATACAAAAAAACCTGTACGCGCTCAGGGACAGGAGATCGACATTGTATCTCGTTCCCATTTGTGGTATTGTCTATGCTTACATCCTTGTCACTCATGTGTGTATGTGTGAGTCGCTCTATTCTATTCTTCATCTATGACAAAAGGGGTCTATAGTATTCATTGCTTTGGTACATACATGCCTCTTTCATTCTGACCTATAGAGACAGGGACAGAGCCACATGACAGTAAATAATATATGACGCATATCCCGACATATTCGGCCACTAGTTGGGTCATTGTCAGATTTAGATATAAGGCTGGTTTTAGTGTCATGCGGACCGTCAGTACGGATCGCTCCGCACGGGTCAATATGTACTAAGCTTAAGGGATAATCCCATCTCACCCCAATTACGAGGGACTACGGGGTGAGGTGGGATTTCCTGTAGCGGCGTGTGACCGTTGGCCAACCGGCTATATGGGCTAATCGGCCGGTAATCGGTTACGGGTACGGTGAGACCTGAGGACAGTGATAGTTCTTGTATTAATTGGCCGCACGGACCAATATGTACTAAGCTTAAGGGAGCGGTTTAGAGTAATGTGGGGTTTACACGGGTGACTGAACACGCACGATTTTTGCGGTTAAAATCGACCGTCTAAATGGCAAGCCCCAAAGTTGGGTAGCATCCGACTTTGGCCGCGCGACTAGCCGGACGGCGAAAATCGACCCGTGTAAACCCCTCATAATGCGGACGGGTCCGTACGGACGACCGTCCGCGCGGACAGCTCCGCCATACATATTGGTCCATGCTTAGCGATCCGTACTTACGGTCCGCATGACACTAAAAGAAGCCTAAAGAGTTCTATGTAAAACGCGATGACATTCCCTCTTCACGACCTATCCGTAATAAGAATAGACTCGTTCGACCGCCCGCCAAACTGACACTGCTACGAGTATCCTCAGGCCCATCAATAATGTCTATTAAGATTTATAATAATTTTCCTGACTCTATAAAGGAAGAAGGCGAGAAAAAGTACATAAATAAAATAAAGGAACTACTACTAACTAAATCCTATTACACGCTAAATGAATATTTAGAAGATAAATTATAAACGTTCAGTAAGTACTCCTCTCCCAAACAATGCAGTACCCAACAGGGTTCACAATCGGTAGCTTTAAGTTAACATCTACCTACTTTTGTGATATTGCAATAAGTGATTGAGTATTGAGTATAGGTTCGCATCTCTCCTGTCGACATTGCCAAAGTTAAGGGATTAAGCCTACTTTTTGGTTGAACTATGAATCCGCATAAACCACGTTATCCACGTTAATCACCTGATCCGATCACCCAGGGGAATAAGCGGCGCTCGCATCGCTCACTCGGCTCGCGCGCTGTAGGGTCGCAGTTAACCTAACAACCCAACCGTTTTTTCCCCCTGGGGGATCAGGCTAGGGGATTAGCGTGGACGATAAAAACATATTATATTTATATATATATATTATATATATATATATATATATATATATATATATTATATATATAAACAAATTAAGCTCTTAACTATTCACCATAGAAAAGATGATTTTTGTTTTTTTGATTGACCCAGTTACAGTTTAGAGAAGTATTTTTTTTCTGCGACTTCTTTCGCGCGGACCTCCGTATAAACTTTTGATCGATCACATATCATCCCTTTAGGGATTGATTTCCGCGATGCGCAGTATTCTTATTTTTTATCAAGTTCATGCCTTGTTCAATAAATTTAGCTGTTTTTATTATATAGGTTTAGGTTTAAATGTTTTTTTTATTTTCCCATAAGAATTACAAGAATTCCCTTACATACATACATACATAAGTATACAAATTAAAACTAAAATAAAGCATACAGTGGCTAAAAATAAGGTAGGGTAAACTCGCATTATTTGGTGATACGCTTAATTCGGTGAATTTGCCAGCTTTATTGGGTAGCGTGCTTCAAAACATGTACCTATTCACCGAATTAGGCGTATCACCAAATAATGCGAGTTTACCCTAAGTATACAAATCAATGTGGTTAGAAAAGCATTTCAATCATTATTGCGCTAAATACGAGTAATGCAACAGTCTGTGTCAACGGTGTGTAGTCAGGTACCTTTGAGATTTGATTTGTTCATATAATAGCTACTAAACTTAAAGGTGAGCTCATCTCAAAGTAACGTATACGGACATTCTTTATGCGTCAACATTATTTTGTTTGAATCCCACAACAAAGCTGTCATTCAAAACGATTTATTTTCTAGGGAACAAAGTGCACCATAGGGCATTAGAGATTATTTGTAATTGGTGCTAAAATGCCATATTGAAAACCGTTCCGTATGCCGTTGTTTCTGAGCCTTACCTGGCCAGTTCATCCGCTGCATCGCTTCCTCTTGAGCCACTGTGCCCCTTGATCCATTGTATAGTAACGTTGTTTTTATCTGCGCACACCTCTGTGAGGTTTTAGTGGCATTCGTATATCAATCTTGAAGTGATGCTGTCACTGCTCAGTGCTTGTAGTACCGATTTACTGTCTGAGAGTATCCGTATATGTTTGTGTTCTCGACTTGGCGTCTCTTTATGGCATTGCAGGTCAGGTCAGGATAGGTAGGTGGTCCTGTAACTGCCAGCCAACACAACAACAGGGGTTGTTGCACTAGCATGTCTTTTAGGGGCTAAGTGGCTCAATCTCCCCAAATCACCGAAGTCCTAACTAAAATCTAACCTCAGCGCGGTCATGCCCCCTCCCAAATCCGCTACTACGTATGAGACTTTTCCGGGCAGAAATTTGTATGCTCGATGGTTCTTCGTAAAATGATATTGTGTAGGTATCAGGGTCAAAAACTTTTTTTAGTACGAGTTTAGGTTAAGTCTTTCTTGTGCATACATACATGCAAAAGATACAGGTACGTAAACCGTAAAGTGCCTTAGCGACTTGTGACTTGTACGATCAGAACGTAACGTGAACTGTATTGTCTATAGGAAAGACGCCTAGTTTTTGATTCTGAGTTTGACCGATCAGTCAAACATATTCGTAGGTAGGTAAACATGTTTTCGCAATTTCTGCGCAACCCTCACCTCTTTAGCCGAGTTCCGGACTAGCTGGACGGGAGGCTCAGATCAAAATTTATTTTTTCTTGGGTTGAGACGGGGAGGGTAAGAAAAATTGGCTTCTCTAGTTCTTTAATCGTTGTAATCGCAGGCGTAGGATAAGGGATCCGTTGTCTTACAATAAACAACCCGATAAAAATCGGATTCTACGGAGTACATAACATAGTAGTGCACTGGGGCAATTCCAAAAATCAGGTAATTCCGAAAATTACTAATATCTACTAAACGCGGCTACATTATTTGCTCTGGTAACACTCCCTATGACGCTCAACTTGAACATAGAGGATATAGTCGGAAGGTAGAGGAGCATAATAGGAAGTGTTGCCAGAGGAAATATTGTAGCCGAGTTTAGTAGATATTAGTAATTTTCGGAATTACCCGAGTGCACTACCTACATCAACTAGCAGAGTAAACTTGGATATATCAGATGACTAATTATATAACTGTGATAGTTCTAATGTAATATTTAGTTAAAAAATGTTTTCTAAGCGATTCAGTAATGTGATCAGCTCTTGACAAAATCATTCGAAAATACTACGAGCAAACCGTTTTCCAAGCAAATCCTATTGTCTCCTTTGAGTGATGTGACAGGCGCGCTCTTCATTAGCCGTCGCGATGCTATGCGGTCCATGCGACCTTAGCATTTGCGACTCAGAACAACATTAATATATCGGTGTACAGTCGCTTTGTGATTAATACCGAGAGGAACCTGTACTCCGATCAATGAGGGCGTTGGGATTCGAGAATATCAAGTTTAGTCACAGAATACGGTATCACTAAAATAAAACTACCAACATAAAATAAAATTTGAATACATTCCCGATACAACAAACATGGCTAAGAACCATCTTGACCGACAATATTGGCACTACCTATCCAAAAAATCTTTATGACAAAGTGACAATAAAATGTGACTATTGGCATGATTTTATTAATAGGACTACGTAGTCGCAGGCAAACAAAATAGGTAAACAAAAACTTTATAATAAATTTGCCGAAAATGTGCCGGTTCTAATCGAAATGAATCTACAAAAACTTTATGGAATAAAGAATCATATTTGACTGCAACTTTTTATGAAACGTATACGGTACAGCAGACTAGTGCAAACAGTCCATTTTTTGATCTTTTTGTATTAAAATTAGCAAAAATAAGTTGGAAGCTTGATATTTTCCGAGTATTTATGTTAAGTTTGATTATTGTCATACATACACCGTGTGTAGAAACTAGCAACCTTTACCGATTATGTTTAGAGGAGACCGAGTTTTGGTTTGCGTGTAACGTTTTCTAGGTAAAATATTTTTTTCGAAAATGAAACCAAGCTGGATATTTTTCACCGCCCAACATTGGGACACCAGCCTTTAGCCGCAAAAGCTGGGTGAAAAAAAAAATTGCCAATAATAGTTGTCGTTGACTGGAGTAGTGGAACTGGAACCTGACATGTGACCGATAACGAAGCGGTGCGTCTCGCCCGACCTTTACCAGGCCTAGCTTTATTATGTTCCCAGTTTGGTGAATCACTTAGTCATTGAACGTTTAATTGGACTACGTATTTAGATTAATTTAGTGTCATCTAAAGTGTAGAACAATTACCATCTAAATTATTAAATAATAGATTCTGCTAAATATTCCATTAAAGTCAGGGAAATTCTTGTGGAATCTCTAATCCTTTCACAGTTCAACTATGCGGACATAGTATATGCACCGAGACTTCTTAGCAGAGACAAAAAAATCCATACAGCGGGTGCAAAACGCGTGTGTGCGCTTTTGTAACCATGTTCCCAAACGATCACACATAACTCCTTTCTTAAATGAAAAAAAGCTGCTCAACATGGATAATAGAAGGAAGCTGCACCTCGCCTGCGCAGTCCGGAAAGTATTGGAGTTCCACCGGCCTAGCTACCTGTTCGAGAAGTTAAAATGGGTGAGTGACACGCGCTCTAAATCACTACGACGATGCACTAAACTTGCGACACCTCTGCACAAGACAGCATTTTTCCGAGGGAGCTTCAAGTTTGCTGCTGCAAAGATTTGGAACTGTGGGGATTGTGCATGTAGGTTTTATGTGTTAGCGGGCAATTGAGACTGGCACATTAACAAATGAATAAATATTGTCTTTCAGCTATCAACCGGCCTTTCAATCATCACATTGGCGACGAGTCGATAAATTTATTTAATTATTTTGGTGAAACCGTGCATATTTGAGTGTTAAACATGCCTATCGGAAAGCTGGAAGCTTTTGATTCGGCATCCAAACAGTGGCCGGCGTACATCCGCCGAGTAAAACAGTATATTTTGTTAAACGAAGTGAAGACTGAACTAGAAGTGCCTTTGTTAATAACGGTTGTCGGGGACGTCACGTATGCGCTTATGTGCGATCTGTGCTCACCGGATCTTCCCGAAGACAAAACGTTTGAGCAACTCATAGAATTGGTTTCCGGCCATTTGGAACCTCAACGATCTGAGATCGCCGAGCAACACGTTTTTAGGATGCGTCGGCAGCGCGTCGGCGAGCCGCTCGCCGAATACTTGCAGAGTCTAAAGCATCTAGCTAGCACTTGCAGCTTCCGGGCGACTCTCGAAGAGAATCTGCGGGACCAATTCGTGTCGGGGTTGGCAAATGAAGCCATGCGCTCGCGGATATTTGCCGAAAAAAACATTCAATATACGGAGGCGGTGGAGCTGGCCTTCGCACTCGAGGCTGCGGAGAAGCACGCGGAGGTGAGCGGCGCGGCGTCGGCGTCGGCGAGCACCTCTGGCGGCTGCGGCGGCAGCGGCGGCGGTGCAGGCGAGGAGCTGCATCACGCGAGTGCGCGGCGCGGGGGGCGCGGCGAAGGGCGCGGGCCCGGGCCTGGCGGCGCGGCGGCTGCAGCCCGGCGCGACACGGCGCGCGACGCCCAGGCGCAGTGCTGGCGGTGCGGGAAGGCGCATCGGCCGGACAAGTGTAAATACATGCACTACAACTGTGACGTATGCAACCAACGTGGACACCTAAAGACAATGTGTGACAAAGCGCGTCGTCCGTTCGGGCGGCAGAACTACATGGACGACGAATCGGACGAGGATTTGCTTAACATTCAGGTGTCATCGCAAGGTAACAAACCTTATTTGATTAATTTGAATGTGGATGGACAGGACATTGTTTGCGAAGTTGATACAGGCAGCCGCATATCGGCTATTAGTGAAGACTTTTATAGGCAGAAGTTCGCAAACAAAGCGATCAAGGCGGATAATTTAATTTTGCGCTGTTACACTGGGTCACAAATTGAAACTCTTGGGTTTATATCGGTTGAGGTCGTGCTTAATAATGTAAAAGCGAATAATCTGCCGTTGTACGTAATTAAAGATGGGGGGCGGCCACTATTGGGTCGCGAATGGATGCGAGCTTTGCAAATCAACCAAATTACGTTCAATGAGATAATGGAAGAGGATAAATTTGTGACCCAGCTGTGTTGTGATTTTCCTGAAGTGTTCACGGATAAATTAGGTACTTGTAAAAAAAATATTCAACTACAGCTCACGGACAAGGACCCTGTTTATGTGCGTGCGAGACCCGTGCCACTCGCTTTGCGCGTACGTGTCGAGCGTGAACTCGAACGACTCGAGCGAGACGGGACCCTGTGCCGCGTGGCCTACTCCGACTACGGAACTACAATAGTACCGGTAATGAAACAGAATGGGGATTTACGCATTTGCGGGGACTACAAAGTTACGATAAATCCTAAACTGAAGCGTGATTACTATCCGTTGCCTCGCATAGAAGAGCTGTTCGCTAATCTTAGCGGCGGGGAACAGTACACGAAACTAGATTTGCGTCACGCTTATGAACAGTGTTTTGGAGTTGAATGGACATGGGATTCAATTTGTGAACAGGCCTTTGTAGAGACGAAACGGGCTCTGGTTGACAAACGCGTACTAGCCCATTTTGAGGAGGGGCGTGAACTCGACAATGGCCCGCCTTTCTTTTCACATGAATTTAAGAACTTTTGTAAGGTTAACTTTGTGAAACACGTAATGTCAGCACCGTACAGGCCACAGGGAAATGGTGCCGCGGAGAACGCGGTGAAAACTATTAAAAAAGCTATAAAAAGGGCTCATCATGAGGGCGTGGAAGTATTGACTGCTCTCAGTAAATTCCTTTTTCAGTACCGCAATTGCGAATACTCGACGACTGGCGTGTCCCCGGCCATGGCGCTGATGAAACGGCGGCTGCGCGGGCGGCTGGACGCGCTGCGGTCAGACCGCGCAGCCGGCGTGCGGGCCAGCCAGGAGCGTCAGGTAGCGGCCGCCGGGGGTACCCCGCGCTTCGTAAACGTAGGAAATGTCGTTCTCGCGCGCGATTATAGCTTAAGGGGGGAGAAATGGTCGGAAGGGAAGGTCACGTCTCAGACCGGTCCGGTTTCCTTTAAAGTGGATATGGGTCAAGGGAACGAATGGCGTAGACACTTAGACCAAATCATACCGGTCAAAAGTAATACATTTTCACTGTCGCGGGCAAGTATACGGCTGCCGGATAACGGGTCAGCGCTCGATCTAGGTCAGCCGAGTGTGGTGCTGACGAGGTGTTTGAGGACGCGTTGGACGGTGAGATAAAAATGTCGCCAGAGGAGCGACCTCCGCTCGAGCACTCGTCGGCGGGCGCGGCAGTCGCAGAGCCGCCGATAGATGCTCCGGCGGCGCCTCCGCCCAACGCGTCTGCCCGTGCGTTGCGCGCTTGGAATCGGGCTCGGAGAGCAATCGTGTAAGTTTTACCTATAGCAGAAGTTGAGTTTGTTGTTAATGGTAAGGTAAGCTTATGAGGGAGAGATGTGGGGATTGTGCATGTAGGTTTTATGTGTTAGCGGGCAATTGAGACTGGCACATTAACAAATGAATAAATATTGTCTGTCAGCTATCAACCGGCCTTTCAATCATCACAGGAACGACCTGCCACCACCCCTTCGAGACCCATAGGGTTTTTAGCATACAAGCGATCAGTCCAAGCTTATTTGCTAGAAATGCAAAATAAGCTCTAAATACTCTCCCTCCTTACGACATTGACACACATAACACACTTACACACAACTCATGCACACAGACTCAATCTTGCACAATAGGTACATAACTATAGATTCACATACCAACATAATAAATAATAGTAATTAAATCATTTATTTCAGGCATAAAAGTAACTATGTATCCCTTTTCTTATTTTATTTTTGACTGCTTTTTAACTTGTTGTTTTTGTTTGTTTTTATTCGTTCTTGTAAATATTTACACCTAAGCACGGTAATTTGTTAGCCTGGGACCGACCGATCTCTCGGGACCAGTCTGAAAACCAGCGCTGGGCCTCGCCCAGCACATGATGAGACTGGGACCCATTGTCCACAATCTTATTTTTTTTTTTCTAATGTTTGTATTTAGTTTGTAAGTTTGTATTTTCTCTACTTGTAATTGTTTTGTTATTTTATTTTTTTTCTTCTTTGTGTGGCAATAAATACTTTTCTGATTCTGATTCTGATTCAATATGTATTGTCCTATTTGTAATAAAGCATTTATTTTCTAAAGTATATACAAGATGGTAATTCAAATTCAACTAAATTAAAATTAAACTAAGTTAAATCTATAAAAGACCCTTGAGGCATTGTACTGCGGATGCTAGCAGCATTTCGCGCTAAATTGTAATGCTAATGCATTGAGCGACAAAGCCGCCAGCTCTTCGGCTACCAGAGGGGCTACCGCGAAGTGAAAACGAACTTCGTTCGAGTATCTCCTTCTCTGTCGCTCGAACTAGCAAGTGCAACAGAGAGGAAGATACACGAATGAAATTCGTTTTCGTTTCGCGGTAGCCCCTCAGTTACATCAACCAAACGTTTAGCGATTTCCGCAAATAACTTATGCACACTGGACGGACTGAGGGTCTCGACGCCAAAGGGTACAAAGTTGTACCTACTCTCTATATTTACAATAGACGCTTCTGAATTGCACCCGCTTTAGAAGTAGTCCGTGGGACGGTGCCAATGTGTCCATGTCCTTGCACAAGTAGTGTCTCACACAAGCATCCGTCCCAAACTCCGTGAAACCAAAGACACACCATCAGGTTTTTTACCATCATCTCTGACAATGCCACTCAAGAAGAGCATGCACACGGTGGCAGCAGACTGCCGGATTACGTCGTAAGTATCGCATGTCTTGAAAAACTGCCCTGTAGCTTTTTTGACAACATAGTCACAAGGGCATATGTGTGGGTGCAATGCAATGTCTGCAATCAACAAATCCGAACCGGACCTAATTAAATGGAATCATGTACCTTTATGGTGTTTGTGCATTCCTAAATTGTATATATACGACATAATGATGCTTATCTAAAACAACTCTGTATCTCAAAAACAGTGTTTTTTCAGGGCAGAGGTTTAAAAAAAACACAAAAAAGATATTGTTATATTTTTTTATTAAGATAACCAATTTAAAATTTTCTTTTAGTCACAGTTTCCTCTGTCATCCAGTTATTTAAACCCAAGAAAATAAAAAGAAAACAACAAAAAACTACGCAAAAAAAACTCAAAAATGTACTACAGTTTAGAGTTGTGACACGATATTTATATACTTTGGATAAGTTTTTATGTGTACTAACGTCTCAATAGAAAATAATTCAAAAAAATATTTTTTTCTTATGAACAATAGTGTATTATTTGTCTTTAAGACAAACGTATATGTCAAATATTAAAAGAATACTGACTTATTTTGCTTTGTTTCTCAAATATTATTTTTTAATATGGACAATAATGGCCTTAAACGACATACATCACAATTATACTTAAACTATATAGACAATAACGGTTTAACACTTGGTATGGATGTAAATTAGTAACTCTTTTTTAATGATTCAAAGATAATATATTATTATGGACTTTAAGGCTCCATAAAAATGTTTTGCACGCCTGCACGCAGGCTGAATGCACTGGACGATTATGTTGTATTTTTAAGAACTATGTAACTGCATTCCGAGCAAAATAAAAATCTTTGAATCTTTGAAATCTTTGAACCTCGTGGGGGGCCTAGCTACGATGCGCCATCCGGCGGCCATCGTCGGTTCTACGTGCAATGTGCCCAGCCCATTGCCACTTAAGTTTAGCGATTTGGAGGGCTATATCGGTTACCTTGGTTTTGCTGCGGTAGCCTCATTTCTGATGCGATTGCGCAGAGAAACTCCCAGCATAGCACTCTCCATTGCTCTTTGGGTGACTTTGAGCCTTCTTATGAGGTAACCGTCTACGTTTCCGTGTCATACGTCATCACACAGTGACGTAGTGGCAACACACACTGGTCAAAGACTCTCGTCTTGAGACATTGCGCAGTATTGGAGGAAAAGATGTGCCGTAGGTTCTCGAATGCTGCCCAGCCGAGTCGGACTCTTACTCAAAGTTGGACCTATCTAACTTGAAAGTCTGAAGAAGTCTTGAAAGTGTCCGATTGACATGATTTTTGTCTTATCCATGTTTATCCTTAGACCAACTCGCTCGGAGGGTTTACTGAGGTCATCGAGCATAGTAATCAAGTCCTCCATGGTCTCAGCCAAGACTACTATATCATCAGCAAACCAAAGGTGATTGATGTACTCGCCGTTGATGTTGATGCCTAGCCTTCTCCAGTCTAGAGTCTTGAAAACGTCCTCCATTGCAGCGGTGTACAGTTTTGGGGAAATAACATTCACTTGCCTAACACGCCGCTGTAGCGGAATACTTTTCAAGCTCCGATCCTGGAGTGGGACTGACATAGTGACGTTCTCGTACAAACACTTCAGTACTTCGATATAGCGGCAGTCTTCTTTTCACCGCTGGAGAGAATGTAGTACAGCCCAGGTTTCGATCGAATCGAAAGCTTTCTCCACGAACGCTAAGCAGAGAGGCAAGTTTTACTTTCCAGTCTTCTGTATAACCTGGGGGAGCGTATGAATGTGGTCTACGGTACTAAAACCTCTTCGAAAACCGGCTTTTTCGGGAGGCTGGAAGTCACTAAGCCTGCATGCGAGGCGATTTGTAATGACTCTTGAAAACAGCTTGTAAACATGGCTCAGAAGTGAGATGGGTCGGTAATTCTTCAGCAGGGTTTTGTTCCCCTAACAGCACCCCTAACCTCTGTTTCACGCCTTTGGCGTTCTCCCTTCCAGTAGGACGGTGTCGAACAACTTCTGAGGGGTCGCAAGGATCGGTTTTCTACCCGCCGTCATGAGTTTGGCTGTAATTCCGTCTTCACCTTGTGCCTTGCTGTTCTTAAGCTGTTTCAGAACCATTCTAATCTCGGACAGGCTGATGTCCGGGATGTCGTCGGTAAAGTGTCGGGTTGGTCTAGCTATGGTCTTTTGCCAGACCAACTTCGGGTCTGCGAGTTGACGTGTATACGATATGTATGACGTGTAGAAACGCACTCACTCAAAAGCTCAGGTTTGGAAAAAACGACTCTCCAGTCCTCAGTTTTTTACCTTGCGAGCTGGCTCTGCCCAATAGACTCGATCGAGATCTCGTGCGAACACATTAGAGCCCTTATTTCTCTCGATGGCCTCTTCAATATGGTTCGTAGTGAATTGGCGCAGATCGCGGGTAAGAGACTTGGAGATTCTGTTCATTTAGCTGCCGATATAAAGTCGCATCGTTTGAAGACTGCAGAATCATTTGACTCCTTTCCTTCATGAGCTTCTGAGTGGAGCTAGAGAGCCTTTTAGTTCTGTTGGCCCGCTAGGCCTCGAAGAACATAGACCCAGTGGCACGAACAGGTTCCACAAAACCTAGGCAATGGAAACGGTTTTGGAGTTCCAGCTGAAAGCTCTCGGGGTCACCCAAAGGGCAATAGAGAGGGCTATGCTGGGAGTTTCTCTGCGCGATCGCATCAAAAATGAGGCTACCCGCAGCAAAACCAAAGCAGATTTCGGATATTTTTTCCAGTTCGCGTGTTCATTTCTATAACCAAAGTACAGAAACTGAAACTGAAAGAGTTACTGATTCTTTGACAAAAATAGTGTCCATAATAAAAATATAATAATTATTGTTATTATACCACTTTTTATACAAAAAAGAGACGCACACGAGTAATTGAAGTCCCCATGTACATGGAGCATGTAGTAGGTATGTATCTTATACTTATCTTATTTGATATTACAAAATAAATAAATATTCGAGGTTAATAATATCTTACACAAATCGAACTAGGCCCATAGTTAAGTTCAATAAGGCTTGTGTTGTATATTATTATTTTAATTGATATGAATACATATTATATACCTTAATACCTTTTTTGCAATACATATAACATCTAAATAAGTTTATCATTGAGCTGCTTATCTATTTATAGTGGCTTTTCTCGTTTTGAATCAAGAAACTAAATGCATATTTATGATGAACATAGTCCAAATTCGTATAGTATACCAATAATGAAGTAAGTCTTATGTAGTATAGGGGCTTATTTTGCTTACATGAACAAGCCAACTTTCATTATTTTCGTGAATACTCGTTTATTTGTTGTTAAGTCAAAACATCGGTACTTACTGTTTAACGGAAAGTGTCCCATCCATGAATAATCCTATATTGCACAAAAAATCGCTAGTGTTCCACTGAGCTATTTCGCGTAATGCCGCTGTTGTACAAACAAATTGATGTGTTTTAACGATTTATCTGGGGATGTGCCGGTAGTCAACAAAAAAACGTGGTGACGGCGTCGATCGCTATGGCTCATTTGGCCTACGGACGGTCTTCCAGATAAAATGACGTCGACACCCCACCAATGGCATAACGGCACAATGCTGCCACGGTGGCAATTTTTTGAATTAGAACACGGGAGTCTTAGTCACGATAAACTTTAACGTGTTCTGCGTCTAGTCTTATACTTAGTAGCAAAACGGATTATTTTGCGATACCGACTTGTTTTAGATAAGCGTCGATATCCGTTTTGCTCTCCTACTTATCGTAGATAGGAGAATGGACTTAGGCCTGAACACTCATAACCCCTTCATAGATTTAGAGAAAGCCTTTGATAGAATAGACTGGATAAAGATGATCAACATTCTGCGTACAATAGGCATAGATTATAGAGACAGGAGAATTATACATGCACTATATAAAGATCAGGAAACCCTAGTAGAAATAGGTCAGGAGAACGGAAAAGCCAAAATAAAACAGGGTGTAAGGCAGGGTTGTCCACTCTCGCCTTTGATTTTTAATATTTTTATTTATTTATTTATCGTATGGCAAATTATACACTGTGATAATTACAAGTAGGTACTTATTACTACAACTTAAATTGAAACCTTACTTTATTGAAACCGCCATTCGGGAAATTTTGGGATCAGAAAAAGGCGGTGTTAAAATTAATGGAGAAAAGTTTCATTTTATAAGATTTGCTGGTGACATCGCAGTGGTACCCGAAAATTCTGCACCACTTGAACAGCTTGTAACAGAAATGGAACTCATATTCACAGAATTTGGACTAAAAATAATTATAAATAAGACCAAAACATGAATTGCATCTAAGACCAACCCAATAATAGATCCCATAAAAATTAGCGGTTCAGCCATTGAACAAGTTAAAACCTTTAAATACTTAGGCAGGATTATAACCTCTGACTCCAGATGCACTTCGGATATCATCGCACGCATAGCCATGGCTAAAAAAGCCTTCAATGCTAAAAAGCAAATATTAAAAGCAAAAATATCTCGAAATATCAGGAAACGATTTATTAAGACCTACATCTGGAGCATAGCGCTGTACGGAAGCGAGACGTGGACTCTAACCCAGCGTGATAGAGAGAGACTGAATGCATTTGAAATGTGGGCATGGAGAAGGATGGAAGCTATTAGTTGGACAGAAAGAAGAACAAACGAACAGGTTCCAAAATTGATAGGAGAAAGAAGATATCTACTAAAAACGATTGAAAACAGAAGGGGAAATATGTTGGGGCACCTGATACGATATGACAATTACATAAAAACTATAATTGAAGGAAAGATTGATGGAAGGAGAGGCAGGGGAAGACCAAGACGTGCGTTTATGGACCAAGCTAAAGAGAAAGTTAATGTAATGTCGTATCAAGAGGTCAAAACAGTGGCAGAGAGAAGAACAGAGTGGCGATTACTCCACCGACAAGAGCCCGGCTCTTAAGTTTATGACGATGATCCGTTTTGCTGACTATAACGATTTACTTTTTCTTCCCATTAAATATATGAATGGTTTTTCAGTAGTATGTACATTGATTATGAATTTAATTTTAATCTACTTAATACCTTTCGTCCAATATTGACTGTGGAGTGATATTTAAAATATGATCATAGTTTTATGAGTGGTTGATTTTGCTAACCACAATAATTACTACGATGTAATACGATGTGCCTTAAAATTATCCTTATTCTGCTATTATATTGCGTAATTACTTACTAACCCTACTCGCCCTATAATTATAGGCTGTTTCCTGTATGGATTTGCAAAGGAAACATTTCATAAAATCATGTAACATCGCACAACTTGCATGCCAAGGTAAATATGTACGCAAGTCAACTTAGTAATCAAGATGTATCAATATGTATTTACATGAAATACTTGAAAACGAGAAATCAAATTAAATACTAACCTTTTCCTAAAGCACGCAATCTGCAAGGGCCGTGGAATTTAACCAAATGAATATTCTCTAATCTTAGCCGCCTCATCTTTTTAGAGTTTTCCCAGTTACATCTTCAGCTAGAGTTTTGTAATACTTTAGGTACTAAAGATCAAATAAAACCACCCGTATTTAAAAATAAAAATAAAAACGCGGTGGCAAAGTTGAGCATAAAAATGCCAATATTGGTAGAGTAGCTCAGCAGAGGTTCGCTGGTATATCAAATTTGAATCTTGAAGACCGATGTTATGAACTGAAAATAACTAAGTATAAAAGATTAAATCATAATATTTGTATTACGCTAAGTTAGTTTGTAAAATAATGATGTGGGCTTTATCTAAAGTTAATATAATAATCATCATCATCAGCCTATAAAGGTTGTATTATTCAAACGGGGGAGGGAAAATCTGAAACTATACCTAATTTAGAAAAAGATAAAAAAACGCATTTTTTTTATTGCTGAAATTAAATAGTGCCGGTTGTAAGGAACTAATATTGCTAATGAATCAGGTATCTTGCGATAGAACTTTTAATCCCGGTAATCATCTCCCCTAACGTTGGGTAAGGAGGGTAAAATATCGTTTATAACTACGATTAACGAGGCTAACAGACGCGCGGGCACAGCAGGTCCTTAATGACTTATAAATAAATAAGTAACATTGTCTCTGTTACCTTTTGTGGAATAAACTGCTGAACTAATTGAGATAAAATTTGTTATGCAGGTGTTTTGTGATTCGGATGACATAGGATACTTTTTATCCCGGCTGTAAATAGGAGTGAAAGTTGCTATGGTAAGTAGTGCGATAATTGTAACTGCACCTATGGGTATCGAATAGCAAAGATCTTTTAAGGCGATAACGACTATAAGTACGTAGATTAATGGCCGGTTCCAATAATCAATCCACCGATGGGTCATTGTCAGTCAGTAAAACAAAAATCTTCCTTTCAGTGGGCAATAGTTAAGGTCTTATGTTTATATATAAAATGTTTTTATCGCATATAATTATAGAAGAGGCGACGCCGTTTATGCGGATTCAGAGTTCAACCAAAAATTAGGCTTTAAAGCCCTTAACTTTGGCAATGTCCACCGAAAAGACGCGCACCTAAATCTGACAATGACCCCGATAGTTTTCCTTACCGGCAGTTAAATTTTGACAGATTACCCGTAGAAAATGTGTCAAAATGTAACTGTTGGTAAGGAAAACTATCGGTGGATTGATTATTAGAGCCGGCCATTAGTCAAGAGCAAAAGCGAACTATCTAAGTACCTACATTAAGAAACGAGAAGCGCAAGGCCGAAGTATAAAGATAGAGCCCACCATTTTACGATCTAGTAAAACATCTCAATTCACTTAGTAGTATGGACCCTGCGGAAGACAAGCGCTGGCTGTAAAGCTAGCAACATGCTGAGCTGGGTCCATTTCGTGGCAAAACTTAATGTGTTATTTTAATTATTTTCTGTATTGTTTCAATTGTTTGTCACGAATTAATATTTGAATTTGAAATTTATTTGTTCAAAACTATTAATTATGCCTTAAGTTTTTGTTATTTCTATAACTTTTAGTAACATGTAATTCTCTATTGTTATTTAGTTGTATCTTGTTTAATGATAATCAATGAGGAATTTAATATAAGTTCACACTTACCTACAAACAAACAAAAAAACATTTATAAATATCAAAACTGAAATATGCTCATTTACCAAAATAAACAACCATACGCATACATAAATTACAGTGATACCCACACTAGGCAACGCCAGTATCGTGGGTTTCAAGCACAATAAGAATTACCAGACTGATGCGGCTGTATGTAGATTTTATTCCTACCAGTTTAAGTAAGTAAGTTAAAGTTAATATGTACATAGTTAGATTTTTATAATAATCAAATCAAAGCAAATCATTTTATTTGCCAGAATATGGTAACAGGTTCTTTAAAATCAGTAAGTAGGCCTAGAATACATATTCGACCTGCATGCAGGTGTGCAAATTATTATTATGTCTTAATTTTTATTATAATATCTAATTTAATTATTAAATAAGTCACTTAAAACTATTTTTAATAACAAATGTCAAATATTCCCTAATACTATAAAAAAACATTCATTCTGTAGCCACCTCGTTAACTTCCTTTTGAACATGTTCTCATTTTCTACTTTTATGTGATCAGGTAAGCTATTAAACATATTATTGCATTTTTTTTATAAATGGCTGATTGACAAGGAATAAAAAAAAAATCCAGCCTTACCTTATTTAATTTTTCTGCCATTGAAAACTAACGCTGAACTATTCAATTCAGAAAATCGACTCCATATTCTAAATAGCTGTTGCAAAAACTGCCTTAACATGATTTTATAGCAATCTTGATATTCCAGCTAAGATTTAAATGCTAACCGAGTTCACGAGAAGGTAATTGAGCGGGGAAGTGAGCCAATAGCCCCGGACCCGCCCAGATGACACCGCTGCACTCGCAGATGTAAAGTCAGGGGAAACCGCAACCAGCCAGACCCTGTATAAGAAAGAAAGAAAATAATTTCTTCGTCCTTGTCGTATCCTCATGGCTGAGGGACGTGACGGCTGTGGGCGCTCTTCACCATCACTCTCCAAGCTGCTCGGGAAAAAGTGTAACAAACCTTATCTTAATACTTACACATTATTTTTAGTAATTAGCACTAAAGGGCTTGCACTCAGCTTAATGTCACGGTCACGGAGCTAGCCAGAGACCACATTCCGTGACGCTGATTTTCAGTGAAGCCAGCATTTGGACTAGTTGGCGTGGCACTGAGAGAATAGTCGATATTAATAAAATAAACACAAAATCTAAACATAAAAAACCGGCCAAGTGCGAGTCGGACTCGCGCACGAAGGGTTCCGTACCATTATATATAATAAAAACGAGCCCACATAGGACGATGGTAACTGAAGGAGTTATAAAATCCAACTTCACAAGTGAAGTTACAAAAAATATTCCCCCCGGCTATTTCCCCGGCTCTGCCGCGCGCCGACCACTATGCGAAAGCATTCGAGCTTAAACATTATTATTTATTTATTTATTTATTGTTATTAAGGATATTATGATTTTATATTACAATATTTTTACATGGTTCATTCACTTATATTTACTACCTCTTTTACACACCTAACAACGTTTTATAAGTAAGTTACAATAGAATTTGTACGAAACTATTACTTCTTGAAGTACATTTTATAAGTTGGTCGACTATTACTCGTAAACGTGTAAAGCCTACTTAGCTGTGATAGTTTTCCTTTTAACTTCGTTATATGTACTACTACCATGATTTTTTTCACATATCCCAAAACAACCATTTAGCTAGCAGGGGGTGGGGACACTGGAGTCTAACAAAAATTAGCACTTTAAGGCTTAATATTTCACAAACGGATCGTTTAATCGAAAAATTGTTTTCACATACCCCCAATATTTAAAAAATATTATTTAAAAGACCTATCCAACGACACCCCACACTATGGGGTAGACGATAATAAAAAAAATCATCCCCACTTTACATGTAGGGGAGGTACCCTAAAAAAAATGTTTTTCAAGATTTTATTTTACCACTTTGTCGGCATGACTAATATGTATATTCATGCCAAGTTACAGCTTTCTAGTACCAAGAGCCTCTGAGCTAAGCTGCGGACGGACGGACGGACGGACGGACATAGCGAAACTATAAGGGTTCCGTTTTTGCCATTCTGGCTCCGGAACCCTAAAAACCATATCAAAACAAATAAAAAATTGCTCTTTTACGCTTAGCTCTAATGTGTAGGTGTATACATAAAATATTTTATTTATTGTAGTTGCAATATTATAATAAGCCTGTGTGTGAGTGTGTGTTTGTGTGATTGAGCAGATAAAAGTGCGCGGTAATTTAATGTAAATGTGTGCATGGCTGCCTAAGTACTACATTTTCTGCTTATCAGTAAAAAAAAATCGAAGGGACGTTTTATAAGAAGCGACTGTATAATCAATTTTGTTAGCTGAAGTGCGACCAGACCCCGTATCATGGTCGGCATTATCACACGATAAGTGACAAGATAGCCGTCCGTCACTGGCTTATCGCGTTATAAGGCCGACCATGATACGGGGTCTGGTCGCACTTCAGCTAACAACATTGATCACAAACGGTTAGCACTAGCATACACTTATAACCTTCATTCTGTTTCTAAGTAGCAATGTACAAGATCCTGAACATTTCCAAAAAGGTATTGTTCTGAGACATTTCTGGAATCTTTATCGAGAACTTAATAAGGGACTTTCCAATGAGGGACTTCCCTAAAGGAGACATTTAATTTTGTAAGGATAGTGTTATAAAATTACCGACGAATTTACACAGTAGTATTGCAACTTTGGACACTTTTGATCACCTACATAAGTTTCTTAAAAAATCACGCCGTTAGCCTGCGAATGTTAAATAACGTTTGTATGGAAATCGAACCACCTTAAATAATATTCTTAGTAGGTATTTAAGGAATGCGGCCTTCCATAGCATTACTGTAATTTATTGTGAGTTAGATTTAGAAGTATCACGTCAAAAAAAAAGTATTATTTATATAAAATCGCTATTCTATCTATCTATTCAGACAGTGTCCACCAACTTTTGAGTAACAGCCTCATCTTTGCTACGCCACTCTCCCCGGTCCTGTGCTAACTTCAATCACTGTTTAAAAACGCTATTAGGTCAGGTTCATGTTTGCAATTTTACTTATTTTAAACTACGCCATCCATTCTCTTTACATCCGTGGTAAGAGTTGCATCCGCGGCGGTGTACCATGCGACTAAATATAACCGACTATGTGTCAAAGTTCACTGGTTTTCTTTGCTGTGCCACTCCTCAAAGCAAGTCTATCATTTGCAAGCTTCAAATAATAACAGTCTCGTTATGAGCTTAACTGCCGGCATCGGTGCCGATATGAATGCTTAGTGATAATTAGGCTTAGGACCTTTCGTAGCATACCGTGGTTCTAAAATCTTTGGAGTCGCCATGTGTAAAAATTTCGAAGTCAAAGTCAAAGTCAAAAAGTATGATGTCTTATTAACTATAAAGATTTATACATACTGTCACATCGTTACTGAGTGCATTTTAATCGAACGTAATTAATGTTATCACAAACCTATATAATAATACTAATTACTGATCACATGTGATGCTACAATATTATTTATCTAGTCATACATCCTCTTTAATGCTCGTGTTTAGTGAGTAGTGCAAATTAAATCGCAATTTAAAATTAAAAAATATTGACATAATCAGTTTGATGAGGATTATGATTATGACACACTTATTCCAACAGTCAGTACTTTCTCAAATATGTAGAATTGTTGCTTATAAAGAACTGATAGAGTTGACCTAAAAATGTTTCATTAATTAATTTTGGTATAGCCCCTGGAAGCTTCAGTTTAAGTTTGATTTGTTGAGTAAAGCTTAGCGACGTTTCGACCGATCACGTTAAGTCTGTTGAAATTAACATTATATTTTCTAGGTTTAATTTTTATATCACCGTTATAAAATGAATTGTTAGTTAATATATTACATTATACTATTTTTATTAAATGTCCTTTTTTCTATATTATATATTATTTTACAACTAAAAATTTCATAGAATATAGAAGCATGATATGTTTTAAAAAAGTCCTAAGCCTTTAATATAACTTCATACTTTGAAGTTCACTTCGAAAATTTCACATTCGGCGACTCCATGGATTTAAGAACCACGGTATGCTACCAAATGTCCTAAGCCTAGTGATAATAAACTTCATCGAAGGATAATACGTTGATTTTGCACGATAATTGGTCAAGAGTGAATCCAAGTGAGCTGGGAATCTATATATATATATATACACATAAAAGTCCGGACTGACTGACTCACTCACGTACATCAACGCCCAGCCCGAACCGTTGAACCCAATGATGTAATATAAAAAAGAGGTATAAGCACTCCAAAAGTGGCACACTAAAACTCCGCCAATTGGATGACCTTTGCCTCAATGTCGCGTCGTCAATGGACCTCTCAGCTGTCAGATTTGGTGGCCATTTTAAAACACGGAATTTCATATCATATCATAGACAACGTATCTACCTATTTTTTATATTACATCATTGGTTGAACCTATAAAGCTGTTTTTTTTCACAATAAAATAATTAATAAATAAATAAAATTTTAAGTGAGAGACTTGAAACTTTGTGTATGGACTCTTTATTACAATACAAGAAAAGCTATTTTAGGGTTTTGGAAAAACTCTAAAATTCCTTAAAAAACCCTATTCGTTCATATGTAACCCTGGGCTGGTTACATATGAACGAATTCCACGCGGGCGGAGTCGCGGGCAGAAGCTAGTTCCGTATATGACCGACCAAACTGTTTTTTCGGTATCTACGAAGATGCTATATAGCACTTCTCAAAGCAAGTCTCTCATTTGCATCGGCTTCAAATAATAGCCGGGACGGGAATGAGATGATTGTTTACTTAGTGATTATAAACTTCATCCAAGGATAATACGTTGATTTTGCACGATAATTGGTCAAGAAAGAATCCAATTGTGAGCTAGGAATTCTGTGTTAGTGTACCTATAAATCAAACGGACATAATGCTTATTTTTCTAGCTAAAGACCGCCAATTATACTCCGTGCTCCAAGAACGTCGCTTCGTCTTCAAATGTAGGTAACAATCTAACAATGCCGTATAATCGCATGGCTGAGGAATAGTCTCCTCCTTTCAAAAAGTCGCATATCACTACGAACATCCTATAGAAATCCGACTTTTTGACTAAGATCGGTAATTATCCAACGAGGCTCGTCAAAATGTCAGCATTCTTCTTCATATTATGCGTCAGCAGGTCAGCAGTGAGGTTCATCATTGCAAACATTGTCTTAAACTTCAATAAATACTATGCTCCTTGTCATACATGCTAAAACCGGTTTACTAATATGTGGCCGAAAATTATGTGGCAATTATTGACTTCCCAAACAACTTATCCCATAGTTTCATTTGGCAAACTTTTAGGTAGCATACCAATGGTTCGTATATATAACATGTCCCAAATGATTGTTTTAGCAAAATGTTAGTTGGCAAAATATTTAGTTGGTCATGTTTTAAAAAGACTTTATTTGTTATGTCGAATGTTTTGATTGGCATGTATATTTTTTCCATATTATTGTGATACATATTACTAACATACCCTAACCATGTAGTTAATATTATTACATTGATAAAAATACCTCTTTTGTGATAGCGGTTTAAAATAAACGGGTCCATATTGGCTCATATAAACATGATGTGTTGATTTTTTCTTGTAATACCGCTTTGTAATCATAATCATCACTCTTCATAATTTTTTACTTCCTACCTTTTATGTTCCTACACTTCTGTAACTATTATCGGAACTCATAACGGACAGTTTTCATACAATGTTTCTTCATAATGTCATTACTAAGAACAGACTTGAACTCATAATTTGGGTTTTCATAACAGTTTACTTCATAATGGACCTAAGGTACTATATCATAATTTTGTTAGTCCTAATATCATAAATCATAACTACGAATATAACTAGTTAATAATTAGTAATATTTTTTTGCAAACAAGTTTTTCAGCTCTTTTATAAAAAAAAATAACCTCGAAGACGAAAGCGGGAGCGAAGCTCCCGCTTCCGTCTTCTAACCTATCCGCGATCCGAGTCGGTTTTGCCACTAAGTCCCTGTTCCCTACTGCTACTTGAACTTATTCACCACTATCTTGGTATTAGTTGATCTCAGAGAGAAGTTTATTAATACAAAATTTAGCAATAACTACTAGTATGTATATAAATAAATGTGATATTAAACTATATTGCTAAAAACCACTATGATATAAAAGTTTATAAACATAGATAGTAGTAACAGAGATCCTTATGTTGAATAACATTATGAATATATAGATTTCCAATCCATTTCCATTTCCATTTCAATTTTTTTCCAACCGATCTTACTTATAACTTAAATTATACATTAAAAAATCAAGAAGTAGTAAACTACATTAAACCTTTACCGAATGTAAAGTTGTGTCAATAAATTCTGATTAAAAAACTACTACGTAGTATTATTTGTCAAATATAAATTATGCGAAGTTAAAATTTGGTCAAAGGTTATTTGACAATAAATAGTAAGCTCAAATAAAACATTTGCCTATTAACTATTTTCCGAAATGATTCTTGGTAAAATGAATATCTGCAAAATATGATTGTGATCAAAGAAAAAGTATGCTAAGTAACATTATGCCAAGCATTGGTTTGCCAACTAAAAATGTTGCAATCAGTTGGTTGGGAAGTGAAATTAGGCGAAAAGTATTTCGGCCAGATGGCAGTACACCGCTAAAACCAGAAGGTAAAAACAGAATAGTAAAATTTCAGATTTGTTATGAGAACCTACCAAAACACCCACTTATTTACTAAATTTACATATAAATGCTTCAATTAGGTTTGGGGGTTGGGGGTTGGGTCCAAATATTAACATTTAGATACTACCTTCTTTCGAAAAAATATCCTCACTAATCCTCCAATATCCTCGCGTCGTATTAATGTGATTTTTTGTACGTAGATATTTTAGAGGCCGGAGAGTGACATAGGCTACTTTTTCCAGCAGGAAAACATCTAATTCTCACGGGAAAATTCAATATGTTACATTTTCCTATAACCACGCGGGCGAAGCCGCGGGCATCAGCTAGTGTGTAATAAAAGAAGGTAGCTTTATTTTTGGCATTGTATGTGGACCAAACGATATCAAAGTCCCTTTTGGAGCCTTATAAATTATTAATCTTGTCACAATCAGATTTACCCGACAGAAGAAACCATATGCTGACCTAATGGCTCAAATGTCTTTATGCAACTTTAAATACACATGGTTTGCTCGCAATTTTGGATAACAGGGCTATTCGTGGTTATAGCTCTGTTATCTGTTTCAGGCAAAGTTTAATTTTAGACCTCATCAATGCGACTTACTTGCATCACCTAAAGCGCGCACTGTGGCATACAGGCAATCACCACGGGGTTCGCGCTTTGCACTACATCAACGCACTTCTCAAGTCGGCTCCTGACTGCGATGTTTTTGCAAGTTGTTGGAGGCTAATTTGTGACAAATGCAAAAACCTTTGTGAGGCAATGGATGACCGTCCGTCCTCAGTTCGTTAATAAGATTGTTTTTATGTGTACATTCTGTCCTTAATTTCGCAGTGCATTAGTATTTACTGTAATGCTGTGTAATTTCCTTTAAACCAATAAATAAATAAATAAATCTCTAGTTAAATCGAAATACGGATATTATTTCAGAGAGTTTTATAGTATGCGATCACCAATTATAACTCTGATTATTAATCAGACAGAAAAAATGTAAACACTGGTGTTGCCGTTAACAAGAACCATTTGCAGCAATGAGGAAATTTATAATATTCGCAGTTAAACGAAACATACGTCCTATTTCAATAATATACACTCTAATTATAAAAAGCAAATTAATTTTGATAACGTTAATGTTTATATTTACAAAAATCCTCCCTCATAGTTATTTTAAAAGATAATACCGTTTTTATGTGTACAATATATTTTTAGCACTGGTATCATTGCTGCGATACACCGGGATTGTGCATCTTTGAGTTGCTTATTATTTTTTTTTCTGAACGCGATTGGCAAATAATATCGGTAGCTGGATTTTTATTTTATTTGACGCCTGTCCTGTCACTCAGCTCACTCGGCTTCTAACAGCTTTATCCACTATACCAGTGTTTCTAAACCTGTGGTCAGTGGACCCCTGGGGGTCAGCGAGTACCTATAGTTATGTACGGGGGTTCGCAGAAGTCTCACCCATAGACCATTACACAATAATAAATAAATGCCACAAAAAGTCTTGCCTGTTTTTTATTATTAATCCTTGGATTTGTGCTTGATTTACTAGGGGAAAAAAGGTTAAGAACCGATGCACTATACAATTCAACGCTTTACTTAGTAACTAGTATACTGCTTATAAATATTTATCATATTTATTTTCAATTTTGCTGTTAAAATAAACTTTAAATAATATTGCATGACCGACCCGTACTTTCAAAACCCCTGATATGTCACTTTGACAGTGACATAACTTTGTTTACATTTTTTCTGTCTGATTAATAATCAGAGTATAGGTACCATCGTAATGTGAAACATTTATTTACAAACTACTACATACTCGTACTACTCCACGATTAGGTACTATGAATAGCTTAATTTATCATATTTAATTCTGGCTTCAATATGTCACTTACATTATGTTACAAAGTTAGTTATTTTTGATGGTGTCTAACTAAATTGTTAGTAATGCCGTAAGGTAAGTAAATAATATTATTAACCTCCTTAAGAGGCTTGCCCTCCAGTACTAGTCTTGCATGGTGAATGGCACTGACGCATGAATAAGTATATGTAGTGACCATTTCAGTAAAGTATCTGGCACTAGTAATTTATTTATTTATTTAAACACAAATGAAAAGGATAGGTAGGCTAATATAATAAATAAATGCAGTAGGTGAAAGTAATGTGGTTCTTCGGGAAATTATAATTTATAAAAACCGTACTCAACCCTAAACTCTGACCAAAACGAAACGTGCGTTCAAGTCTCGTTTGGTTTATATAGAGCGCAAAAAATCATTCTAGAAAAAAATGCAAAAAGGTGATTAAAAAATGTGTGCATTTTTTAGATACTCCGTCACAAGGGTAGAAAACATATTAGGGTGTCAAGGAACCAAGGAGACTATCGTGACGACGAGATCTCTTCCCTGTAGTGGATGATAAACAAACAATTTAAATCCGATCGTGACACCGCGACTGACGGTTGTGGGTAGAGCATAGCGTTAGAGTAGTGCAATCAGATTGCCCCTTTATAAGGCAGAGGGTTCCCACCATGAATGAACCTTATTTCTATGTAATAGGGTTCAATTCTATCAAAAACCGAATGCCTTTATGCCCGTTAAAGGGTTACCAGGATGCCTACCGAGTTAAAAATAATTAGAAGCTTCACAATACATATTTAAGAATCGGTTAAAAACGTATTTATTAGACAAATGCTGTTATGACATTAATGATATTTTATGACTTAATTTTATTATTATTGTTTGTCTTTTTAATTAAGTTAATTTATTTTTTGTGATGAAATAATGTATTCTAATTTAATTCAATTTATTTGTATGTTACAGATTATGTTTTATATGTGTGACGGACTGCTACCACAAATATATACGCGAGGGTAGCAGCTGTGTTCAGGCGAACCGACAGCCACTAGGCAGTCGCCGGCTAGCTGTCGGTGAGCGAGGTCACGTCTGTGCGCCTGAGCTAATAGCATTCAATGGTTGTTTTATTTATACAAGTATACCCTGAGAGGCCCAAAGGTTGGACGTCACAATGGCGACGAGTCCTCGAGTAAGTGACAAATCATATTTAAATCATTCCTTGGGTTTCTTAAAAACGCTAAAAAGAAAGGAAGAGGAAATACAAACCCGTGTGTGTCAATAAAATAAAATTTATCAAGGCATAACAACTATTCAGTGTACCTAATTATCTAAAGGTCGTTGTAACCTATGTAGTGCTACATGTAGGTATAATTAACGATGGCAGAAAACACAGAAATTAGTATACGAGAAGTACTTTAGCATTGGTACCTATAGATAGAAATTGTGCGTAGATATATTATGCACCTTGCAGGTGCAGACCTAAACTTAATCTCGCAGTGAGGTAGGAATAAAACCGATAACTCAACTTACTACCGAGACTTCACGAAAATGTTTTTGTTTAAGTACTTGGGTACTCGTAGTATTTTAACGCAACAGCAGAAGGTATTTATTAAAGCATAGAGGTGAATCAACTTTTTAGTGTCCTCCCCGTCTTTAATATTTGCTGTCTAAAAAGGAGATTACAAGAAATACTATGTTTGCGGTTGCTAATTGTTGTTGCATCCCTTACTCAATTAATTATAGCGTGAAACTAAATGACAACTGTATTAATAAGAGATATTCATTTGCCCTCAATTGCACCAGTTGCCGGGAAGGTAAAATGTCCCCGATTTGTATGAAAATTGTATTTGTACCCTAGACAACCATGTTTTCTGCTAAAATACGTTTTGCAGGATGCAACATATATGTTCAAATAGACTGTGTGTCTATGAAATGAGTTTATCTGGCTAAAAGAACTTACAGAATTTACCAAATACACATGTTGTGGTAACTGACCATGAAGAAAAGCTAAGGGACAAGAAAAGTTGATTGACCGATAAACATATAATCACCTTCTTTCAATAAAAAATAAAAATAAAAAATGGACTAGCACTATAATAAAAAGTGTGAGTAGGGTTCTTTGAATAGATATAAACCGCGATTAATTTATTCAAGTAGCGTACGAGTATTACATAGGTACACTGAATAGGTACGCACTAAACAAGAATATACCTCGGTGTAGGAATGTGTGTATATGCGCACAAAACCGCCTAATTGTACAAATAAATATCATATGCCAAGTGCATATAAGGTGCCAGTGAGCACAAATATCTAACTACCATATATTATGCAAATGCATATAAAATAAATTGTACAAATGTGTATTATATAAACCAAGTGCAACTAAGGCGCATAAAGTGATAAAATGTCTGATTACACGAATAATAATAACTTTATACAATTTAAGTAGCCTACTACTACACTACCTACACGAAAAGTGTTATAGAAACTTATTATTTGTTCCGTGTAAAAAGGTTGTAAGAAAGTTGCAGGGCTATTTTGTACTTTCAATAGCCTGATTAATTTGGATTACACTAGATGACAATGGAATTGTGTCTAGAGTTGAGACGGTGTTGGCATTGTCGTGAAAAGGGAACAGTGGAGTCATTGTTATTGTTACAAAAATATTTCAATGTCAAGATTTGTTATTTTATATACCTGTATGGGTTGACACGTGAACTCTGCAGTAACCGATAACCGAATGAACTAATGAATCCGAGTAGTAAGTCAATAATAAAGTACATGCTGTGGGCAAAATATGTACCTGTAATATAACTGATTGAGTAGTAAGTCTGTATAGACTGGTACTAACAAATAAAATCAATATAAGAAGTAAACTGTATGGCATACGTACACCTAGGTACCTATGCTACAGTTGGTACTTACAAGATAAACAAATTATACAGTAGTAAGTTGACTGATCAACTGGTACTAACAAATAAAATCAATATAAGAAGTAAACTGTATGGCATACGTACACTTAGGTACCTATGCTACAGTTGGTACTTACAAGATAAACAAATTATACAGTAGTAAGTTGACTGATCAACTGGTACTAACAAATAAAATCAATATAAGAAGTAAACTGTATGGCATACGTACACCTAGGTACCTATGCTACAGTTGGTACTTACAAGATAAACAAATTCTACAGTAGTAAGTTGACTGATCAACTGGTACTAGCAAAATAAAGTGTAATAGTAGTAGTAAACCAACGCACTGAGTTTTGTTTGGTACTAACAATAAAAACCTTAAATTATATGATATGATACAGAGAGAAAGAATATAATGGAAAAATAAATCATATTCGTCTGTAGCCCCTGACAGGACTCGGACCTGCGATCTCTCTATTAACGCTAAACTGCTTTGAGCGCTAAGCTACGAGTCTAAAGTCAATTATTAAAGTATATTCCCGCTACGAATAGCGACCTCTTTGTATTCTTTTGAAAGGCTTCTAGGACCATTGTAATGGGCGAGCTATGCGCTCGCTCTATCCTAAAAAGCTCCTTCTTCGTTAAAAATAACACGGAACAATAATAATCAATAAAATAATTTGTTTCGTTACCATGATTGAAACTTTGTCGTCGCTTCAAAAAATCCCAGATATCACCACACCCCCACCAAGTGCTAAGGAGCGAAAACTTCTCGAGTTCCTCATAAACTGGAAACTAGACATTGTTTTCAGTTTATGCAAATTAAACTAGACGTAACATATTAAGGAGTGAAAACTCCGCGAGTTTCTCATAAACTGGAAATTAGAAATTGTTTTCAGTTTATGCAATTAACATGAAGTCAAATGCTAAGGAGCGAAATCTCCTCGAGTTTCTCATAATTAGTGATATATGTTGTATATCTGGTTATGCAAAATATAACAAACAAAGTCCTAAGGTCTCAGATGTGCCTAAGTAGGTACTTACCTTCGGTTTGTTTCCACGTTAGGCACGACAAAAATAAATCAATAAGTAAACACGATTTTAAAGTACCTAACTGGGTATAATTCGTAGAACGTGAAGTAAAATAAATAATATTGAGATACCTTTTTATAAATTTGCCAAAGGCAATCTGAAAAATATGTATTGGAGCAAGGACGGTATAGTTGGCTTTAAATATTGTTTATAAACATATTTATAAACAATATTTAACGTAATTAAATAATGCCATCCAAATCAAATTAGAAATACATATGACATTTCTTTTGGCTGTTAGACAAGAGCAAATATATAAAAGTTAATCATTTATCTTCAAATTTTAGTTCTTTAACTGAAGACCTCATCTTAATACGGTGATTTGCCAAGAAATGCCGGGAATAATTAAATGAGAACAAGTTAATATTCTTATAATAAGTATTGCTCTAGCTACACTTGTGCCATGTAGCTGGTAGTTAGTAAATTGATAATCGTCCGTGGTTTATAATAGAATAACGTATATTTGGTGAAAATTTACATAAACCCAAAATTGGAAACTGAGAACAGACTGGGGTTTCTTCTCATCAAGTACTAGTACTATCTATATTTCAAAACGCTAACAAGTGTATAATGTATGGCCAAAAAGGTATTTAGGACGCCTCTGTGGAATAAAATATCGATCTCTTCAAGTTGCATACTACGAAGTAATACAAGTAGATACATCAAATCAAAGAATATTTTGCACAAGTGTAATTGGTATTAACCGTTCTTGTGAAAATAAATAAATCAAATAATAAAGGTTAAAAACTTGGCGGTGTAATAGGTTACCGGAAAAAGGCCACCGAACTAAATATTTTAATAGAAGTATATTTCCATATACCGACCGACCGACGACCGGTTAGCCTAGTGGGTAGTGACGCTGCCTACGAAGCTGAAGGTCCTGGGTTCGAATCCCGGTAAGGGCAAATATTTGTGTGATGAGCATGAATATTTGTCTCTGAGTCATGGATGTTTTCTATATATTTAAGTATTTCTATCTATTAAATATATCGTCGTCTAGTGCCCATAACACAAGCCTTATTGAGCTTACTATGGGACTAGGTCGATTTGTGTAAGATTGTCCCCTAATATTTATTTATTTATTTATTTATTTATATAAACTTTTGTGACGATGTATGGAAGTGAGATTTTAAAATACGAGATAACTGCCTGAATTGCTACATTTCAGCAGTTAAATAATGAATAATATAATAAACAGGAAATACACCTTCATCTAATTTTCAATTTTAATCTGCGAATGTAGCAACTAAGTCTCACTTAACACTGAGGAAATAAACTAATCTGAGATCAATACTAAACCATAATACTTCAGTATATACTATGACTATGATATCTAGCATGGGGTATTGTACCCCTAATGATGTTTAAAATTTTAAGTAATAAATAAGTAATGAAAATCTGGAAAAAAAAAATTAAAAAAAAAAAAAACATCTGAAACGGTAAAAATGAAAGTTGTAAGAAATTGACCGGATCGGATTTTAATCCGTTGGATCGCGTTGACTCTTCAATACATTACTCATTAATCAACTAATTAAATTTCCAGCATACAATTGTGGGTAAAATTAAATCGTTTTAGATTAAATTAAGTAAATGAGATCATTATTGGATAGATTTAATAATTATGATTGAACAAATTAGTAAGACATTGGTAAATATGAACCGTGTAGGCTGATGCAAATAAATAAAATAAATAAATGGGAGCTACCTTACATTACACGTGTGTGTGATTTAGCAGAAAAAGTTAAAAATAAATTGGGTTTCCAAACCGTAGTAGTATAATGGTCTAAAAACCGCCTAATCCTATAGATTATTACAATGGCAAGTTTTACTACATAATGTTACCAATATTTTGGGTTGACAATTCACAATTTAATTTGAGTAAAAAATATTGCAGGAAAATTCACTTTCACCTGTTTATAAATCATAATCATAAGCGGTGTATAATTTATTCCGAGTTTTAGATGATTGTGACATATAAGCTCCTAAAGGTAAATGTAATAAAGGTAATTTTAGTGTTAACAAAAAAATATTGGAAAAAGAGAGAGAGAGATAAGTTAAACTTAGTCACATGGCTTTCGTCAATTTGATGAGGTATTTCTAAATTCTGTTCTAGATAAATAAGGATATTCTTATGAATGTATGGAATAAAATGCACCACTTAAATATTAATGTCTCGGTGTATACTTGTAAACTAAACCGTTAAAGTAAAACTGTAATTTTGTAAAATATTATGTAATTTGTAAAAGAAAGGAGAGATGTGACGGACTGCTACCACAAATATATACGCGAGGGTAGCAGCTGTGTTCAGGCGAACCGACAGCCACTAGGCAGTCGCCGGCTAGCTGTCGGTGAGCGAGGTCACGTCTGTGCGCCTGAGCTAATAGCATTCAATGGTTGTTTTATTTATACAAGTATACCCTGAGAGGCCCAAAGGTTGGACGTCACAATATGGTTTTACTTTGATATAGTATTATTACGACATTCAAACACAATGTAAATTGTTACTGAATTAAATAAATGAAATGAAATGAAAGATGCTGTCAGGCTTTTTTTTCACAATAACTAAAATTTTGTGCACAAAAGTCAGTTACGTGGTAAGGTTCGGATTATCCCTGACTACTTTGTAGTATTGTAAAAAATACAAGGTATAGAAAAACTTGCTGTTTAAAACATGGATTGAATGTTCATAATATGATATACCATAAATGCAAACATAATAAAATTAGGACATTGATAAGACTATTTTTTTCTACATTTCCCGTTGTTTCAAAATACACCATCATTTTCATAGCCACACTGCTTAAGTCATATTTTAAACAAAAAAAGAGGTCAAACCTCCTGTAAATCCTTTTTTAACTATAAGCAACTTTGAAAATAAGACTGATGATGATGAATGTTTATCGCAATAAAGGTTCAAGTTAGATTTGCGTCAAAGATCGAGCGTCATTTTCGTTACGGTTGCGACTTGGTGACTATTGGGTAAATAAATATAATTTTTACTGGTGCTGTGTCATTTGCAGTTAAGTTATTAAATATTGATTTCATTTGCTTCAAACCTATAGGTCTGCAGAGCCGCGAAAGTAAGAACTTTTCAATTTCGTGGTCATCATTTTCGTGGTGCTATGGGCCACGAAACTGATTAAAGACCACGAAAAAGATGATTTTCCCTACAAGTAGAAAAAATGCAGAACACTTTTTATAGAATTTTCTGCTTTTTACAGTGTACGTTTATGCCGTTATGCCGTCTTTTGTAGTTTGTTTTAGAAAAATTGATTATATCCTGTTTTACCTTTTGAAACAGAGATATGGCGAGAACGCGTCATACAATATCCGAAATACCGAATAATCTTACTTTAATTAAATAATTTCTAAATAGTATTTAAAAGGTTACAAAAATGACAATTTGAAGTCGTCATTTTCGTGGTCAAGTTTTAATTTATTTTTTATATAGATATCGATTGTCTATTTCTGTTGATACCTGATTAATTAAATAATGCTTATTCGTTTTCTCATTATGATCGGATTTTCATTTAAATAGTACAAATTATAAGATTTTAAAATAAACAAAATGTTCTTTTTCGTGGTCTCGGTGCTCATTTTTGTTACCGTTAAAATTGGATTTTTGCTTTTTTTAACCAAAGTAAACTTTATCGATCTCTTATATTATCAAGCATCTTATCAGTACATATCCTTATGTTCAAAATAAAACAGACCACATCAAAATGTGTGTTTTTATTTCTGTAACATTTATCTTACACCTAATTACCCTACTTTGCAGCCCACCAGCTCTAGACCGCGCGCGAGGTTGATTTCCCATGTTCTTATTAGAAAGAGACAGATAGTCTTTGTCACGCGTGCGACGTTTCGCACCCGGTCTTGTGCTCTAATTAGATAGGTTGTTGGGATGTTTATCTCGCGAGCGAGACAATGTGCGTACTATCCATGCAAGAATAGGTACAAAGATCCATAATTTTAATATGGAATACTAAACACGTGAAGTATGTAGTAAGTACAGTTCCAGTTAAACTAGTTTCACGCACTGTGCAGTTTTTCTTTAATACGAGTCTGAAACTCAGTAATTGTTCAATTATACGCCGTAAGAAGTCGTATTGAATTGTGTAAATATAATTGTCGAAAAAGTTGTGTGGATCAACATAGTGGTTATTGGGTGCTATTGTTTTTATTTGCCTGCGAAGCTACCTATGTGGATTTATTTCCTTGCACAGCAATAGCCCTCCGTAGCGCTAAACTTAAGTCGCAGTGGGAGGGGCACATTGCACGTAGAACCGATATCCGTTGGGGCGAAAATGAAGGAAGGTGCAGCGTGTTCCTAAGAGGTGGACTGATGACCTGGTGAAGGTCGCGGGAGTCCGCTGGATGCGGGTGACGCGGGACCGGTCATTGTGGCACTCTTTTGGGGAGGATATGTCAAGCAGTGGACGTCTTTCGGCTGATATGGTATGATGATAACAGGATCCGCTGTCTCGCTCAGCTCTGCTGGAAACTCACCCTGAATCAGGCCCCGTATCATGGTCGGCCTTATCATGCGATAAGTGACAAGATAGAGGGTCAGTCTCATTCTATCGAACGTTGTCAGCCAGTGACGGACACTCTATCTTGTCACTTATCACGTGCGTGATAAGGCCGACCATGATACGGGGCCAGTTCTCATAGCAAAAGATCTGAAGAATAGACTCCGAAACACAGTTGCCATTGTACAAGACTTCCATGCAAAAGTTCTTATCATTAATGAGATTAGCCGCAGAGCATTAGCGGCGCCTCGTGCAATTGCCTTTTGTGTTCGAAAACAATGCCCAAATAGTTTTATTGTTCCAACTTAATACATCGTGAACCTAAAACAGGAATTTACGATTTAATTAGACTACATTTTATCTGATACAGAGTTGAAACCTCTTATTGAAAGGGTATACTCTGCCGTTGCAGATTGTATACCTTAAATAATGGTGTGATGTATGCATTACATGTTCCATACAGTAAAAGCGCATAATAGGATAATTAGTTATAACTGTACCCACAATATACATGGCCAAAAATGAACAGGATAACATACAACTTTAGAACTAAGTAGCATACTAATAACAGCAAATTAAAACAACAAGTAAGCACAATATATTGTCAGCCATGTGTCGTGGCAAAGAATGGGCGCCGATTCAGCATAATTAAGGAGCCAAATAACTGATATTCGGCCAGGGCCCTCCTTACAAGATAAAAAAGTAAATAATTCTTCATTATGTATTACACTTAATAGCTGTTATATGTCAATATCTTCGATTCGCATACTGTAAGGGCTAAAAAACCGATAGGTACTGTTAAAATATTGTGGTTATTCTATTATTATTTTTAGAACTAAAGTTCACGTTAAAATCACCTACAATTATTAGTCGTGATCCATGCGGTATGTTGTTAGTAATACTCGTAGTTTAATTTCTGGGGTTTAGTTACCCACACAAAACCGCATTTAAGAAAATACAATATGAGTTTTTTTTTTAGTTATATCTACCACAGATTATAGTTCTACGACTACTACTATTATGTGAACTAGTGCTAGAATATGAGTATTTTCTATGATCGTATCCATCAGTATAGACACAATCACATCAGCAATCATATTGCGTGTTACACTTCATAGATAACTCACCCGGCTCCTTTACTGTGGCTTATGTTGTTCGTGCATATCTGTTTAATGGGATTCAGGAATTAATGCCTCCATAAGTGGTGTGTAGACACTTTAAGTTTGACGAATCCGCGAGCGATAACCTCTGAAACTCTGAATATGGGAACATAGTGCGTTGCCGAGGCGCAAATATTCCATATAGTTAGGACGCGATATCACGTCAACGGCAACCAATGTGTGAAGCGCACAGAAGAAAATAATTACCTATATCATGTATTTTTTTAGTAAAACCTCCATTATTATGAGTGAAATAGAAGAAAGCATCTTGAATTAAGATGATTTACTCGAACCAAGAGAACAGATTCTTGTCTTCCTAATTAATTTCTTGATTTTAATATTTACCTCGAATCGAGCAAGTATTTTTTTGTGCGCTTGATGTATTTACTCAATAACAATCATAAAGGGTCACCTCGTTACTGTGTAGAACGATATTGTGTTTGACGATCCTTGTTACTCCATTGTATCGCGAGATAATGCTCCACAGTGGGCCGTACTCAGGGAACAATTCGAAGAATGCACCACTCTTGTTCAACATTCTTTATGATTACAAACGTCATTCTTTTGTTTTCGCGCGAATGGCAAAATTGGGCCATACCATTTTCGAGCATAAATTGCGAAACATGAAATTCTGTAACGTGACAAGCAGTCTTACTGGGTGGAGATGAATCGGAAGATACTTTTCCATAAATATTAACACGGCATACGACGTAACCGTACTGGGCCAACGTGGAGACTATGAATGAATGAATGAATAAGATTTATTTCGAAACAACAATAACAAAAACAGTTTACAGAATTCTTATATCTAAAAGTATTAGTTGTCTCAAAAAAGGAGCCCACTCAGCATGAGTAGAGGCAGGGGGAGCCCCGACGCTGATTTTCAGTGGGTCCTGTAATAAGTACTATCGAACCAACTGAATCATGACCCACCATGGAACCTTGTTACAATTAACGAACATATGTAGGATCCTATGACGTTAATATGTCAGTTAATTGTAACAAGGTTCCATGGTGGGTCAGGATTCAATTTTGTCGATAGTACCTAACCTAAAACTAAAATTAAGGAATATTAAGGCATAGACTGTTCCCTCTTATCCATGACAGGAGACCAGGGGACCGATCTTTGACTTTCGAGCGCTCGAAAATCAAACAAAAGTAAATACGTTTGTAGTGTTAAAATGGCAGGCACTTACATTCTACCAATAGAATTAATTACGAGTGGTCAATACCACTCGTTTTTCAATTTTCTATCGCTATTTCAAAATAGCATTTATATTTGTTTATTAATATTTTATATTTGTTTGTGAAACCACTCAGAGTTTATTCAGCATATAGGATTAAAAGCACAACATCGACCAGGAGACCGATTTTTGACTTTCGAGCGCTCGACTCTTTCACTCGAAAACTGACAAAAATGATGAAATGCTATTTTGAAATGACGATAGAGAATTTAAAAATGAGCGGTATTGACCACTCGTATTCAATTCTGTTGGTAGAAAGTAAGTGCCTGTAATTTTGACACTACAATAGCATTTACTTTTATTCAATTTTCGAGCGCTCGAAAGTCAAAAATCGGTCCCCAGAGTGTGTTAATATGTCAATATAGAGTCAGCCAGGAGTAAAACAAGGTTATAAGTATAACTGTAACAAAATATGTCAAAACGTACAGAAAATTATAATCGGAAAAATCATTGTTATTTTGAAGTGAGACCCCTCCTTCTCATCCATGAAGGCCCAGCAGTGGGACGTTTATAGGCTGATTTATATTTGAAGTGAGATCAAATCCGCTCGTGGTGAATAATTAAAAAAAAATCCACTGATCGAAATTTGGAATTTCGTTAGAGGTCGTTTCTGCTTAGTAAACATTTTATTTTAAACCGCATCTCACTTACTTACTTATTCCAAGAAACCAAAAATTAAACGATAGTGCGCCATTTTTATCGGTCCTGCGCTAACTCTTGCCAATTGCAGATTTGGAGTTCGCGCAGATCCGCCTGGACCATGTGGCTCCAGCGGGATCTTGGCCGTTCGACAGGACGACCATCCTGACGGCCTCATTTCCACCTCATTTGACGTACAATTAATTTAAAGTTCCGTTGATTTGTACGGGCAAGATTCAGAAAATAGGCTTCAATACTGATACCTGATTCGTGGATATTTCATTAGTATTTTCTATGTATTGGTGCGTGAATAAAGAACTATTTGACGTATAAAGATCTCGTGTTACCCTACCTGCGCCTACCTCCACTATACATATGTATATGACCGTCTTGTACCCATGACACAGGCCATGGAGCTTACTGCGGGACTAGATCCATTTGTTGTAGATTGCCCAGGAATACTTACCTATGTATTCCGTTCTTTTTCGAATCCATAGGCATTAAAATCTCTGCTGTCAAGTCCGGCCCTGCGCTATGCACTCGGTGCAGGCTCCCCTGCATCGGCTAGACAAACCCACGTCTCTATAAAAGGGAGGCGTGATTACGCGCAAGTACAATCCGGCGCCAGCGCGGTCGAGCGCCACCATATGGGAACCTGAGCCTCCCGAAACAACCACTATCATGGTAAGTAACAGTGTAGTGTATACAGTGTGGAAGTCTAATACAAGCAAATAATTATACGGTGGTTAATAAAGATCCTAAGACGAGTATTTAGTTAGTTTTTATCCTAAATTACGCCAAAAAAATTTCCATACAAAATAATTCAGCCCGCAGTGTAAAGCACTCATTACGCAGCATCACTTTACTAAAGCTGATTGACAGGTAGGTACTTGTCAGACTTTTTGACAGTTGTTACGTGGTGTATTAGCTGTGTGCATTACATTGCTGCTTGATATTTTTTCAAAAATTATTTACATGCTTTAAATTAAGTCTAACTTAAAAAGTCCTGTTAATTCATGATTACGGTACTTAATCCTATACCTGATTTAATTATTTGCTTGTATTAGACTTCCACACTGTATATAACTGTAAGAAGATACGTGTGTATTAGCTTCTCAGTCTTTACGGGTTTTCAGAAAAAATATAGTCGACAAAATCAATTTGGGAGGGTGCAAAGTTGGTAGCTCTAGTTGCCAATATGAGGATAGGAACGTGTTGCTGGGCATCGCCCGCGTTTTACTAAAATACTTAAAGCGATAATAGGTAACTGGTGCCCATCTTGTCCTAAAGGTGCCATCTACACATTTAAAACAAAAATTGTAATCTTAAAAAAAAATTACCTGTTAATCATGTAAGTATGACAAGCCACAAATAGGTCATTAGGTAATTTACCTACTATGTGTCCATTTTAGTGGCATTTTGTAACAAATGTATCAAAGCAGTGATGTCACTGGCGATCTGTAAAAGATCCATCTAGACGTATGTAAAAAAACCTAAAAAATTCAATTTACAAAGTTTACCTTTAGGGACACCAAAGAAAAGATGGCACTTGGTGTGCCTAATGGTAACTGTGATTGTTTTTTTTTAATAAGTCTATTTTTATCAAATCGCCTTGTTCTGGCCCGAGTATTTACCTCTCGTATAATTAATTCCACCACCAAACCATTTAATTGAAATATTACTAAGTAGGTATAGTTTGGATCTGCTTGAGGTTTAATTTTCTTGGTATTTAAATTATGGGGTTTATACTTGCTAAACTTATACAAACATTAAAATAGGTTCTTACCGACTTGACTTAATAATAAACTTACTAGTTACGAACAAACCATAACAAGATTGAGGACTTTTAAAACCTCCTCGCAGGATGTTGTAAAATAATATCAAATTGAACCACACGCTAATTTAATTGGTTTCTAATCAAGTCAAGCCATCATGTCACGATACATCTTAATTTTATGAGACGTTTGAAATTCGTGAGAAACGATTAGGTTAATCATGTTGTTTGACTCGTAGTTTTACTCTTAGGAAACGAGTACAAATAGTTCTTTGTTCTTTGGTTTTTGATAGTCGTTTTATTCAAGATATGTTAAGGAGCGTTCGTATGAGTAGGTCAACATATACCCATGATCCGACTCTTCGGCGTGATAATCCTTACAATATTTAGTGTCAATCAATGACCGTGTGACTCCTCTTACGTAAAATGAGTTTAATAGGTATCTCCCATAAAACCAATTTAGCTACAAATGCCGTTAAAATTAGTTGGCCTTTATATGTATATGTCACATTGACATTCGTGTTGATGGCAAAGGAACAAAATACATTTCATTTATCAGGGGTTTGTTAAGTTGTATGAATAAGGGGAAATATCTCTGAAGGACTATTGAACATTAAAAAATAGTATGGGACACTAAGGTAGGATATGAAAAAAAAGAGTTCGTGATGATACGAGAACTACACATTAAAAAAAAGTCACATAAAGTGCACTGCCAGCCAGCAGATGAAGGGCCATAAACATCAATATATACTAAAGTTTTCGCCTGAAAGCGATATTCGTTTAGGTAATAGGCCCTTGGAATTAAAGATTTAAGGTGCCCACTTGACCGTATCATACCATGAACGTAACCGTAACGACACATGCAAATTCTTTATATTTACTACTTCTTACTATTCTTTATATGAACAACTATTACATATCCCTAAGTAGATATATGGAGGTACCCATATATTCATACAACCTAAATGGTCTAATGATGACGATGATGAAATGGTCTACATCCTTTCTAAATTAAATAATTACCAAGAGGATGACACGGTATTTAAAACAGTTCTTGGCCTTTGCTTTGATCCTATATTTGTAGGTTGGCACAACCATATTGGTGCTTCGCATTTAACGAGTTCTCAAACATCTGGCTTGATGTAGTTATCGGCATGAAGATGAAAATAACTTATATTTACGTAATTTTCCTTTTTATTTATTAAAAATTAATTGCCCTCATCAAATAAACACAGAAGATGGACTTGGGTCATTGTCAGTCAAAAAAACAATAATCGTCTTTTCTTTGGTCAATAGGCAGTTAAGGACTTATGTTTATATAATGTTGTTATGTTTATATGTTTTACCGCATATAATTATAGAAGAGGCAACGCCGTTTATGCGGATTCAGAGTTCAATCAAAAATTAGGCTTTCTAGCCAAATTTTTGGTTGAACCTAAATCTGAAAATGGCCCACTTAATTCATCAAGGCATTCTTTACCAGCCAATACTTAATAGGAGCAAACGCAGAAGACTTTTATTCCATTTTCTTTTATTATATGCCGATGGAGAGATCTAGATCCGATACCAAGGTAATTCCATTAGTGTTCCACTAAATTTAATTGGAAATCACGTGAAAGGTACAATCATAATATTTCAGAATATCCGTTTGATATCATTCTGTATAAACTGCTTGGTAATCGTGTTTGGTGTGAGTTGTCAAATGCATTCTTACAACTCGAAACTCGTAATAACCTAAGATGTGCGAAAATCTGTTTTCATATAGGTATTTGAACCGTGTGGTGTCGGGTTAAAATAACCACCCCCGTTATTCATGTCGTAAGAGTCAAACTAAGGGAGCAGGGTTGAAGTGTGTTGTGGGCGATGGGCTAGCTGCTGCTCTGCCTATCCGTTTTGGGAATAAAGGCGTGAATCGCTAGTTACCAAATATATGAACACACAACTTAGCCCATGTCTGGTAAACCACCACCCCACAATTCTGGTTCAGCTTACCACAGGAACTTAGTCAAAATGCGCATCGAAACTTTACTTGACATTTGAGGAATCAATATAGAAACATCTAACGTGGCGAGGATGTGCCCATAGCCGGTTCATAGGGCGTCCGTCATTACGCAACGAGCCCTGCCTATACAATACCCTGCTATGCCAAAAAGTCCTTCCTCATACTAGTTCCATAGTGACATGTGACTTTTCGGCGTAGCAATGCACAATGCCTAACCTTTGCGATGCTATTTGCGCTGCGCCGCGACAAGCGTGCCATCAAATTAAATTTTATGGTTAAAGTTTTCATTCTGGGGACTAAAATATATGCCTAGTTAAGTAACTGGTTGCGTCCTAACTTTATTTTGGCACTCATGTTTAAAACAGGCATTGTCATTATGATATTCATCTAAATAAAACGATCATTGGCGTAAATCATCTGCTAAGTTTATGTCTTCTTGCTTTTTGCTGTTTTAGCAATTAATTTTAAGTCCATCTAAGTTTTACAACGTACATACAATCGATTCCACTAAACATTTTTTTTGGCATTGGTTTTGTAATGCGTGCCCGTTTTATTAGATATGATTAAGCGAGCGTAAAAGCGAGCGCGTGAACCAAATGAAGCACCGATAGCTTTTTTAACTTTATTAGACCGTAAAGTTCTAGGTTATATTCAAATTCGATACGATTTAGTAGAATAGTTTCTTGTATTTCCCCTCTAATTCACTGTCAAAATCACGGCACGCAACATTTTCCGACTTTTACAATGTCTTACAATTGTTTTGTCTCTGGCCTGGCCTTATGTAAAAAGCGTCTGTAATTTCACGCCTTTGTCTATGCGTGGACATTGTTTTTCAGTGCTTACTCGAACTACTCCAAGTCTGCAACACGTTCCCACCACTTAGTTGCAAAATACCTGGTTATCACACATCTGCATGCACATAAATGTATTTGGTTTAACTGATTGTTTGACCACGGCTTGTTGAAGTCTCGCAAGACAACATGTGTCTTGTTGAACAAATAGTGGTGACACTACATGCTAGTATTGTAAGTAGAACTATAGATTGCATGTACTTTGGTTCGAGGTATCTTTTACGAGCAAAGTCCTAGAAACGCAAACGAACATTATATAGGTGAACTTTGACATTCGGTTACTGCAAAACGATGCGCCGTGCCATCTAAATTCAAGATAAAAAAAATGCATACATTTTGTACGGAAATTCAATACATAGTGTACATTTTGTTTGACTAGGTCGGTCTTTAACACTTTTGTCTATGATTTCTAAAGTTTTTTACGACTTGAGATTGTTCAATACATTACCTTATGTTGCGGCCAGCCTCACATCAACGGAAAACCCAACGCATTAGACCGATACGTCCAGGTTACTCAAAATGAGCACGAAAGGAAACACCCTCCGATCAGCGCATCATCTGGCAAATATAACTTTATTGGTATTCCGTTTGGGTTGTTGAATGTATCGTTGTACTAAAACGCTGTGTTTATTTTATTTATTTTTAATACAAGCTTATATTACTACAGTCAGTAGTTATTGACCTATATAGCACAACATTGGAAGGTTACGATGACATTATGTAATTTTATATCTAATGTCATCAGGCCATGAAGCGTGGTAACCTTCGTAATTCTATCCAGGCTATATTAAAAGCTAGGATATGTTGTATTTAATGTCATCTATGACTAAGCAGTAACTGAGTGCTGAATGGAGCTACTGACCTTTATTCTCAACTGTAAGTAATTAGTTATAACTTTTATTTTTGCTAACTAGGTATGGCGTCGCTTTACAGGAAAAAACATCGTTTTATAAACGTAATCAATCAAACTGGTGAGCAGTTTATTTTTATTTGTGTTTTCCGTTCGCAATCGCATTTAAAAACGTTTCGCTTTATATCAGAAGAGCGTGCGAAATAATATAATAATATATTTTTACGAACCAGTAGGTTATTGCCATCGTAGGAATGTCATTTGGGCTAAACCTCTGGACGCCTTTTACAAAAAAAAGAAACCTGAATCGACTAAATAGAAAGAGAGTAGAGATTGCATTGTTTCAAATTCGAACAAAACAAAACAAATGCGACTCTTTATACAAATTACATTAAAGTGGTGTCACAGAAATAATTTATGAACTAAAATATAAAGTAAGGTACGTACATTAGAAATTAAAACATAATATATGTACCACTAAAACATTAAACATAATTATTATAAAAATTGTCGACACATAGTTTCATATAAACTTTATACTAAACAGCACTATTTACTAAAACAGGATAGCTAGTGTTCACTGAAACACACCCATTTGGCGCGACTATAACATTAGTCTTGAATAACGAGTAAATGAACACAATAGCTTTTTGCCGGAAATTCGTATATGGCCTGCAACGCTATGTGATCACGACATATTATTTACCTACGGTAAAACAATCGAGTGGTGTCGATAATAGCTCTTATTGGACGAGGCATTCACGCGAAGGCCGCGTGCTACAATCTCAATTGTCCTAAAGTAAAAATGCAGTCTTTGTATACATTTTGTTCGTAGTTACAACGTTATTCTATTTAGAATGAGCTAAAACAAATTGTATTTGTTTTGTGGGTACAATTAGCAAGTGGACATTACGTGTTTGTTTGTCTGTTCGTGTATCTGGCCTAAAAACGAGCTACCTAACTGATGCCTGAGCAAAGCTTGACCTAGTCATTCAAGGACTGTTCTCAGATATATGAGAACTAAAATAACTTGGTTTTCAATGGGATTCTTGAGATATTCTTTTTCAAGTTGTGTCTAGTGTAAATCCAAATAAAAGTGAATAACTTGGTAAGAGCCTATTTATTATTAGTTGTCAATTGTTGAGTTAACAGTATTTGCTGTAACGTTTGTTTCAGGCGCTGATTTGCAGCCGTAGTTGTATTCAGGATGTCATTTTGAACATACCTAGTCTAAGTCTACTTAACATCTTATCAGCCAAAGGCCTATTAAAAGGAACTATGATCAATGGAATTTATATCACCCTAAATTGGAGCAGTTTTGAATTTGTTTTGATTCATGCGATTTCAAAGTTTTTTTTATCTAGTTGATACTTTCAATAACAATTTTTATTTTATGGAGAGCTGCTAGAGATTAATGTTATTATATTATAATTAGCTCATTTGTACAAGGTGCGTACAAAAGTGTTTTCAACATTTAGAAATAGTGATTTTTATAAAACAGAGTCCGCATTTGTCTTGGTTTGATAAGAAAAAAAAATATATAGTAAATAATTTTGTTCAATATTTAGTACTTATTTTATAAATTTATATTCAAAAACAAAAAAAATCTGCCACCGTACACCCTAAACAGCATAATGTAATAACTTTTAGCATACACAAAATTTGCCTGGTTTTTATAAATTACCCCCATGAAGCAAGTGCAACCAAGGCTCAGATTCCAGTAGCATTTCGGCAATCTTCCTTCCTATTAAAATTATAAACTGATAATAAAAGTCAGAGTACAAAATGGTAATACTATAATTATTTAAAGGATTTGCGGATTAAAGCGGTATTTTTTTAACTCAGTACTATTTTATTTAAAAACGATAACGTTTGATTTCAGAGGATCTTACTATTAGCATGCTTCGTGGGGCTGGCAGCGAGCGCGCCGCAGCAGAAGCCAGGCGGCGGTGCAGATGCCACTGCTGCCATCATCAAACAGGACTTCGACCAGCAAGTCGACGGCTCCTACCGCTACAGGTAGAGTTTTGTCTGTAAACATGATTAGTTTAGAGGCTCTACTATTAGTGTGCTTTGTGGATAGCAGAGGTGGCGGCGAAGATGCGAGGAGTTTCATTAAGCTACTTAGGTTTCGATCAGCAAGTTGACCTGTCGTAGTAGATTTTTTTTTTAAATACAACGACGGTGGCAAACAAACGTACGCCCCGCCTGATGGTAAGCGGACACCGCAGCCTATAGACGCATGCAACTCCAAAGGAGTAACATGGGCGTTGCCGACCCTTGATATGTTTGAGGATTCGCTGTGTTGAGAGCTGAAGGAACGAATTCCCTCGCTCTCAACACAACGCATCTTCGGGAGCTCTGGCGACCTTGCTCACCTGCAGGAACACAACACTAATACAGAGCAAGTAGTAGTGTTATTATGGCTGTGGTCTTCTGCAAGACGGAGGTACTTCCCCAGTTGGGCTGCTCCAAATTCGAGCGGGATGACATTTCGCTGTGCCCTACTTCACCAAAAATTATGTGGAATTGTGTGCCATAATGTTATTGGACCTACGCTTTCCTTACAAAAATATAACAGTTTCATAAACACTTCTTTATTCTTATGACAAAGTGTAATTTTTAGCAAATTGAAATAAAAAAATAATTGTGTAACTGTACACCGACATCATTTTGGAGTGAAAAAGGTCGTATGCAAAGTGCGTCTTACTGTTCAGTTATATATTTAAATTGCTGCCAAGGCTAGTACTTGCATTTGCTAACGATGACATTTCTAGCATACTCATGTTTACTTAAAATCCACAAAGTTAACTAAAATACATCTCCAGGTACATCACACTGGTGTCTCAAACCCAAATAAATTAAAAGAATGGTGTCCCTAAAAAACAAAAACACGCTACGGTCTCAAATAAGCTAAACAAGGCATTCCTAATAATAAACACAATTAATTAAGTCAACCCACATCCACCCATAACTGACCGAAGGCCTCTTCACAAAATACGTAAAAACACCTTATGAACTATTGAGGATGCAGCGTTTGTAGGTATCGTTGGAATGGCAGGTATTTCCGTTAGTCACCGAAATGTCAAGTCTGTTCCAAAAACCAGGACAAATTCAACCTTATAACAATGCCATAAAGACTTTGACGGGGAAAATCTTTTCTCATTTTACCTGCAATGACGCATGCATACGTGAGGAGGATAATTGAGAAATCATACGTTCAGAGAAGATTGTATGCACAGCGAAAACATCAGGTCATTTCGAGAGCTCATTAGGCATACCAATTTGATTCCAATGACTTGCGCGCTCGTTTTAAAACGTTAATTCGACATGTGTGGAAGAGAGCGCAACATAAATAAAGTTAAAAATCAAATTGGAATGCGTGACGATGACGATTGACGATGTGTCAAATCGACCCCCTGAATAATTCATGTTCGTAGAAATATGTTCAAAGCAAATTTGCGGTAGGCGTTAAATTCCTTGACCTAATTATATATACTTAGTTTGTAAATGTGATACTATTTTAATGATTAAGGTGATGTTTTCTTTAAAGGTCAAGGTTATTATTTATTAGGCAAAAATGGATTGTTTTGTATCAAATTATTTTCCGTAAAATGCGCCAACCTGAGAGGGTTGACTTTGACAAAGCTTGTTGCAGCTTATATTATTTGTATTGCTATTAACGTATTATTTGTATGGTTGATTGCTTGTGTGAGTTTTTTGACGAAGTTTACAGATGCTTACTGTGTTTTATACTATTTATTATTTGTTCATTTTATTACTATATTTTATGTTTTGGAAATAATTATTTATTTATTTTCTCAATGTGAAAATTAATTGCATAGAGATTAAGACGTGTATTCAATAAGCTTAGGATAAAGGCAATTGTAAGACCATAGCTAATGTCACCGCGGCTATTAAAGGACGAGCTTTGTCGCGGCGAGATAGACTAAGAATACCTAATAATAATAATATCCTTTATTGCACCGAAACAGACAAACGTAGAACAATATCAGATAGCAGGTAGCAATAGGTGGTTCGCTGTAAAGCGATCTCTTCCAGACAACCTTTGGGTAGTAGGAAATGACGATCAAACATAAGAAACAGGTAGTGCAAGGATAAAGAAAGAGGAGTAAGATAACACATACGAGTACAATCATTTGAATGACAAGTAGTCAAATTATATTAGCGTCTATTTATACTAAAAACAATGTTTCAAAATATAAATGTCCAACAATAGAAAATATACCTACACAAATAAATATAAATACCACATAATATAATACATATAAATCCTATCTGACTATCTGTCTCTTTCTTAATAATACGCTTATAAAGACACGCATAGTCTACGTCGCCGCGACCCAGCTCGCGGGCCGTCTGTGACAGCCCGTGCTGGGTAAACAAAAATATTTTTTTTTATTTTTTTTTTATTTAAACAGCATTACAGTTGTAACTTAACCAATGCACTGGTAAACATAGGTACATAAAAGAAACTATAAATTATATTGAAACGCTGTGCTATCCATCACCTCGCAAAACTTTAAATATGCACAAATGGCGCCGATCGCCATGCAAAAAAGTCGCATTCAGGTACTGACATCAGAAGTGCATTGAGAAGCTTCATCGCCCGAACAAATGGCGAGTTTCTGTGCGACAATGTGCGGGCCACTGGCACTGCCAATAATGGACGCGCACGTGGTCTTAGGGTTATTCGAGGGACGTCTGGTACAAACAGTCGCACCAATTTCTCAACCAATTCCAGACCATTCACTTCTCCACGTAACAGCCTACAAGACAATGTAAGAAGATAGAAGTTGCGTCTCACTTCCAACGAATTGTACACTCACTCTGACATTAACGCATCGTTTGCTAATCGGTCTCAAGCTGACTCTTTTGTAAATATCAAGACACATCGATACCGTAATATTTTATCAGTAATACAATGTTGTAATACCTATCGACCACACAAACACATTCACTGTAGGCCTGTGGTTTCTAACCTTTACCTTTTACGACTTATACGTCCGACGTACACGTCAATTATACAAATGACCTAATTTATTTATTTCCTTCTGAAAATCATTATTTTAGAATACTTCAACAATACATTAGGCCTAGGTTAGGAGTTTAGGATTGAGCGTCAAAATTTTAACAATTAAATTATATAATCAAATAACAACAGAGTGAAGTCTCTCGTGTAAATTCCGCTGAACACTATAATACATTAACTTGTCATCCTGGCACACATGAACTGACCGGACTCCTCAAACAGCACCTGTTCACGAGTATGACGCGTATCTCAGCCATCACCTCCCTCAATCATATGTTAGGGAAGGTTGCGAACCGTCAATGACGCCACCGTAAGCAAAGAACTTTGGCGAGAAAAATTAAGAGAAACCTTATGTGCTCACATATTACATGAGAAGACCATTATGTTGACAAAGTAACAGGCCAACTAAATCTAGTATTTTTAAATACGCTCCAGATAAATAAAAAAATAAAATAAAATAAAAATCATTTATTTCGTGTAACAGGACACATAATTATGTAAATAAATGCCAATATATTAAACAACTGGGCTTAAAAGCGTCTTTTTATATAAAAGATTCACGGTATAATATGCCATGGTTAGCAAATGACTTAACGCGAGACTTAAATCTGTTAAAGGGCAAATTCACTACATTGATAGGTATTTTATTGTAAATGCGTATACAGTTCCCCACGAACGACGTGCTAAGTGCTATCCTTACGGAGAAGACAGGCCACCACTGCAAGCTTGCTTTTCCTTCTTGTGTTCTTCGTGTGTAGTCGTGGATTGTTAAGTTGGAATTCATGGAGATCTCATCCTTACATACATAATGTTCTCAACAATGTATTGAGATGCTACAGTTAAAATTTTAAAGATGCTTTTAGTTCATAAATAGAACGCACTGCCCTTTTCTGTAGCACAAAGATAGTCAAGATGTGCGCCGCTTTCCCCCGTAACAGGATTTCATAGGACATAACACTGTGGAAGTAACTGTAGTACACCAATTTGGCCGTCTCAAAGTTCGTCAGCTGTCTAATTCGCCTCACTGCATAGACTGCGGAGTAAAGTTTTCCTGCTAGAGTGGCTATATAGGCATGCCGTTATAGTTTTAACCCAAGGTAGTTTTAACCCAGAAATACAGTCTTATCTTCGAATTCAAGAACATCGCTCTTAAACTTGATTTGAGTGTTGTTTACCTCCTTAACATTGGATAGTGTAAATCTGATGCAGTTAGAGTCTTCTTGGCATTTAAAAGCAGGTTAGCTGTAAACCAATTCACAATAGTGGACAAAGCATCGTTAATGGCGTCGAAGCTATTCTCTATTCGATTAGTTTTTAACTTACCTTCAGTAATTCATTTTTCTATTTTCTCCCGTTCCAGCTTTGAAACCGAGAACGGCATCAAAGCTGAAGAGACGGGGACGCTGAAGAAGGCTTCAGGGCCGGACACGAGTGACGTCATCACCGCGCAGGGAACCTTCAGCTACACTGCGCCGGACGGCACCGTCATCAACCTGAATTACATTGCTGATGACGTCAACGGCTTCAAGCCTGAGGTAATATTATCACTCACCCGCCTCAACTCACAACTGTAGCCGAGTGGCTGCTGTTGTGAGCATAGGCATGCTACTTTCAACCTGGAAGTGGTCCAAAGCTTGGAAATTCGGCTCGTACCGCTACAAAAAAACATGCAGTTAAGAAATATCATTTGATATTTAAGAGTAACTTCTCGGTGAAGGAAAACATCGTGAGGAAACCGGTCTATACCCAACAAGGTCTAGTTTTGCCTCTGGGTTGGAAGGTCAGGCCTCTTTAGTAAAACTAGTGCCTTCGATCTTGGGATTTGGTGCCAAAGCAAATTCCGGGCTAGATAATGACCGTCCTCACAATGTCCTAACATTAACAGTTCTAGCCAACAAATGCCGTTGACTTTACCTTAGAACAAAATAATGTTGAAGATTCTTGAATTAAATTTATGGAGGGGTGAGTTTACTTCAAGATTTCCAACATTATCTGTCCTGCCTGCGTAACATCCATCATTGGTTTAATATCGCTGAGAACGTTTTGATGTTAGACTACCGTTTGAAAATAATCAATCGATTACTATGTAGTTTAAAATAAAAATGTTTACGAATATGTAGACACTACTTCGAGAAAACGATGGTACGGCCGAGCTGCTGTTTTGCTCGACTTGGCGACTGCCGTGCCCCCAGATATGTAGGCAAAAATTAAAAATTTGGTTCTAATCCCACTAAATTATTCCATCTCGGCTGTTGTAAATTATACACACAACTTGTTTAAAGTCGTGTTGTATGTCTAGATTTCGCGTCGTGCAATAGTAAAGGCAGCGTATGTCAAACATTACAATCGTACGTGTCCATTTTTATCACGGCTGTGTCAAAACATTACTGCAAATCGTATTGTTGTTTTTTGATTCGTCTGTTTGGCTACATCAAATATGGCGTCATTCTATTAGCTGTGTGCGTTAAGCCATATTCTATAAATCCTGTACTATTAAACGAGCAATATTTGTATATATACTTGAAATCGGCTCTAACGATTTCAATGAAATTTGGACTATAGGATTTTACGGGGGCGAAAAAATTGATCTCTAGCTGTCATGTCTGGGAAAATTTGTTTTCTCCGTATTTTCTCTGTACGAGCTGACGCACATATAAATACGTTCAACTCGCACAAGTAAAATACCTAATTACTTACCTATTAATATTTGCATGGCTTGCATTGCCATGTCGCAATCTTTTATAGGTATCGGTGGAAACAATAAAGCAGTGTTCAACTATCACTCAAAGGGTTCGGTCATTAGCTCTCCGGAGTTACCATCCCTTAGCTAGCATCCCTCAGCTTCCAACACAGCATAGCTAACTTTACATTGGTCCTTCGAGCTACCGTACAAGCGGGACCTTTCGGGAGTGTAAAAAAGAATTCCGTCGGTTCGGCATACGTTCATTGACCCAGTTATACTGAGAATATATAGTTACACGTGTCTCTACCTAGCGAGCGATATAGCGGTAGATAAACGTGAAGCACCTCGAGCATCAGCATACGAGCAGCCGTGGGTCAGGGACTCACACAGCAGCACCAGCAACAACTCTTAGCATCAGCAACACCGTGAGTCGAGAGACTTGCAAGCAGCAGCATCCAAGTAAGATCGTTCATATTACTTGAATAACTAGCTACCATGTCGGAATACGAAGAACTCTTCGGCCGTCAAGCAGCGATCGTCAGCGAGCTTCAGCGCATCGGCGCTAATTTTGACAAAGACTCAGCTCATCGAAAAACCTCGGAGTATCTGAAGTTAAGGTTAGACGCTTTAGATAAACTCTGGGGAGAGTTCGAACTTAACGATAAAACACTTACTACTGTACTTGTTAAATCGCAGCGTTACTTTCAAGAAAATATTTACACTCGTACTCTCAAATATTATACTGACACTCGAGCGAAAATAGCAGATTATGAGCCATATCAGAAAGAAAAACCTTTAGTAGGGTCAGGTTCGGGTAAAGGTACTAACACCGGGACTGGTCCAAACAAGGTAGATGAACTTTTGTCCCTACAGCGGACTAACTTTCGAGCTTTCAAGCGACTAATATCTAGCATCAAAGTCAGCGAGATCAGCGAGAAATGGGAGTTAGAAGACGAGCTCCGTAGCATCCAATCTAGATGGAACGCCATCGACAAGCTACATCTAGAAATAGACAACATTCTTGAAGGTGAGGATGAAGTTTACCTAGATGAATTTACGAAACAGGAAGAGTCATATAAGAAAAGTAAGAAAGCCCTAAACCAAAAGCTATCTGCTACTTCTCACATCCAGCAAGCTACTCCTTTACTTGAAATACCCACTTTTTCAGGCAAGTATACCTACTGGCCTACGTTCTACGATTTATTCTCTGAATCTATTCATAATAATAACTTCCTATCAAAAGCTCAAAAAATGCAGCATCTCAAGGGTAAGGTCAAGGGAGAAGCGGAGCGATTAATTCAACATTTAAATATCTCAGCTGAAAATTATGATATTGCTTGGGAAATATTGACGCATCGTTATAATAATCCTCAAGTACTCTTTACGACTCAAATCGAGACTTTCCTGAATCAACCCAGCATCAGCAAGCAAACATCTTTCGAGATAAAACGTCTTTACGATACCACCACCGAGTGTATTCACGCCATACACAACCTCGGTGTGAATACTAATACTTGGGATCCGATATTGGTCCATTTACTGACCAAAAAGCTAGACAGCGATACCTACAAGGCCTATAAAGAATTGCGTAAGTCTCCAAGAGAATTACCTCTTTTATCTGAGCTAATGAATTTTCTCGAGAGTAAGTTTATAGCACTAGAGCCTACTCACAAGAGAGAGAGAGAATCTACAGCTAAGCCAGCTTCAAGCTATCAAGCTAAGCGTAACTACAAGCCGAGCTACTATAATAGCAAGCATACATCGAGGTATCAAGCCGCTTCTACATCCACGTGTAAGTGCCCTCTATGTAATTTTGATCACGAGCTATACCGATGCCAAAAGTTCATCAACATGTCACCGGATGCCAAATTGAGGTCAGTTGCGAAACTTCAACTTTGTAAAAATTGTTTATTTAAACATGCAAGTAATAAATGCAATTCAACAAAAAGGTGCAAAGAATGCAATTGCGAACATCATACGATTTTGCACGACGCATGTAACGAGACACTGCACCGCACTACGACAGTACCTACAGCTGAGCAAAACTCACCTTTAATGACTAATGCGCTACCATCAAATAAGCAACCTACACCGCTTATCTAGTGCGCGACGCGTTAAAAATTCGTTAAAATACTAAAAGTGTACTTTTTGAACTTATTTATATACTACAAGAAAGTATAATTAATAGGTGATCGAACAGTGAAACCAGTTTTTCTATAAGTGAATTAGTTTATGAGATATCTCAAAATTAAAACTCAAAGCAAAACAATTATCGCCATTACTGTGCAAAATTTATAACGTTCGACCAGCGGTCAGTGCACACCAGGGGTCAACGACCGCCACTTCGGAAGTCATCGGATTACGTCACTGGAGGTAGCGCAGTACGACTAGCGCAGCGCCGGCACAGCTGATCGGGGATCAACAATCAAGCGAGTAAACGTTGTATGTAAACAGTGAGAAATAGTTTTACTACGGATTTCTACTATTCTAAACAATGAACTGCGCAGCTTGTAACACACCAATTAAAAGTAACCTGGATGTACTAAAATGCGCAGCATGTACTGCCTTCTACCATTACTTATGCCTAAATATAACATCCGCCTGCTTGAGGGAAATGAAACTAGACCAGAAAAAAACGTGGCGTTGTCCGTCCTGTGTTAATATCACTATGCGGCGAAAAACAGATGATACGCCCGTCCGTAAGCCATTAGACTCTACTGACCTAGACAACACCGGCATGTCAATTGACGACCACACGTCTGAACTTCATGACAGTACACTAGGGGACACTCAAAACCCCGGATACAGCCAAGGCAACTACTGCGTAACTTCAAATCTTGTGTTAGACCAGATCGGCAAACTAATCGAAACAAAATTGCAAGAAAACAATAAAAAGATCGTTGGTGAACTAAAGCTCCTGATTCACACTGAAATAGACTCGGCCTTGCATACATTTAAACGTGAAATAGTCGATAAAAGTAATAACACCTTAACACAACAACAACAAGTCTTATGTGAACAAGTACGACATGCTAATGATAAAATACTAATGCTTGATAAAGAGTGCGAAAAACTAAAAACCCAGTTGCTCGAACTTCAGCCCAGCAACCCAGATCATACGAAAGATTCTGATAACCGTAAAAAATTCGTGCTGTACGGCTTGGACGAAGATTATTGGGAAAACGAATCAGACTTGTACCCTCGAATTGACCGTATATTCAGAGACATTCTCAACATCGAGATTAACGGTTTCATTGAAACAATCAAACGAGTTGGAAAAAAAGGAAACCGACGCCCGTTGATCATAGAACTACTGAGTCACAGAATGAAAAAGTATATATTGAACAATGTTCGCTTCTTCAGGGGCTCCGGATATGCTGTAGCGGATGTTCTTAATACTGAAGCCCTGGAAAATAGAAAACGACTTCGAGAAGTGTTAATAAAAGCACGCAAAAACGGAGAATATGCCGTGATACGGAACAACGTATTATACATAAATGGCACAGAGTTTAAACCGCCTGAAGAGACGCATGTACAAGACGCTGCACCACAAAACTCAAAACGGCCTTCGACGTCTAACCAACATGAACAAAGCACCATCCAACACCCTGCCAATGAGACGCACTCGGAAATATATAGTTCGAACCCAAGAGAAACTACATTTCGTACCACCCGAAACGATTAATATCATGTTTCAAAATATGCAAAGCCTAGTAAACAAATACGATGATTTAGAAGCATTTCTTGATGAAAATAAAAAGGAGTCTTATATTGCGCTTTGTATTTCTGAGACTTGGCTTTCTGAAACTAAAGCAAACCTTCTCCATTTTCAAGATTATCACCTCGCAGCATCATTTCACCGTGAAAAATACAGCGGAGGCGGCGTCTCCATCATAATACGCGATAATATTGATTATACCGAGCGTAAAGAAATAAGGGACTTTTCCATTGAACACATTGTGGAAGCGTGTGCGATAGAACTCTCAAAATTTGACATTATACTAATATTATTGTACTGGAATAGTAGGGAGCCCGACGCATTTTATAATCAATTGAAGCTAATTTTAGAATACCTCCAATGCAAATGTAATAATAAAAGAGTAATAATCGGCGGTGATTTCAACATAAACGTACTGGTAAAATCAAAGCAAACAATAAGCCTGTTGGATCTAATGTTAGAATATAATTTCAAACAATACGTAAATGAGCCCACGAGAGTAAGCAAAAATAGTTCGACTTGCCTCGATTTAATTTTTACGAACTTTGCTACAAACTTTACGGTATCGGTAATTGAATTGGGATTCTCAGACCATAAGTGCACCACAATAAATCTAGACCACCCCACCACTAATTATAAAGCTAATTATTGGTATTTGACAAGGCGAATATATAGCCCCAAAAACATTGCAGCATTTAAACGAGAACTCCTAAAAGTTGATTGGAGTAAGCATATCTCCCCAAATAAAGATGTAAATAATAATTATAATTCACTACATAAAGTTATGTTAGAGATTCTAGAACAATGTATCCCTAAAAAACGTTTGAAAATAAAACCGGAAAAGACGAATTTTTGGCTTACAAAAGGTTTAAGAATCTCTTGTAAACATAAACGACTGTTGCGCATCCACGTCATGTCATCTAGAAACAACATTCTGAGAAAACATTATAAACACTACGAAAAAGCCCTAAAAACTATAATTGCAAAATCTAAAAAACATCACTTTATTAAAAAAATGCATGGGTCATCAAACAAAGTAAAATGTATGTGGCAAATAATAAAACTATGCAAGAATAAAAAAAGTACTTGTCATAGACAAAATATGCAGATACGTATCCATAATATGTTAACGTCTGACCCTAAACAAATATCTAATGCATTTAATAACTTGTTTGCCACTGCGGGGCAGTGTTCGTCTGCGGCGCCGGGCGCGGGCGCAGCGCGGGGCCGGCGCGTTATACAACCCACCGAGAACACTATGTTCCTCCAACCGGTGGAATCGCGCGAAGTATATCACTTGATTCGAAACCTTAAAAATAAAACAAGTTACGGACTCGATGAACTACCGCCAACGTTGATTAAAGCCTGTGCACAAGAATTAACTTCACCGCTAACCTATATTATAAATCAGTCCTTTTCTGAAGGTACTTTCCCCGACATCTTGAAACAAGCAGTTATAAAGCCAGTACACAAGAAAAACAAAAAAACTGACCCCAATAACTACCGCCCGATTGCATTGTTACCTGTTATGTCAAAAATACTTGAGAAAGCAATGTGCAAACGATTGTATTCCTTCTGCGAAAAATACAAGATTTTCTCTGATGCACAAAACGGCTTCCGCAAAAAAAGATCTACAATATTAGCAGCTTATAAATATATTAACGACATTTTAAATATTTTAAACAGAAAAGAGTACGCGATCGGAATTTTGTTTGACATGACAAAAGCATACGAAAAAGTAAAATTTAGCATCCTTCTTGATAAATTGTACGGTATCGGTGTGCGCGGTACAGCACATAAATGGTTTCGGTCCTTCTTAAGCAACCGGAAACAATATGTCGATATCGAGTACAGGAATGAAGACTTGAGAGAAATAAATACTGTCAGGTCGGATGTCCAGCCCGTGTCGGACTCAATTCCACAAGGAAGTGTGATTGGATGTTTGATGTTCATTTTGTATATAAACGACCTTCCTAAATCATTAAATGAGTCATGTGTAATGTTTGCTGACGACTTTTCTTTGTTATTATCGTGTAAAAACAGTACAAATCTCAACGAAAAATTACATCAAATCGTAGCAACCATTGTAGATTGGATGAATGATCATAATTTAGAAATTAACTTCTCCAAAACCAAAATAATGCAGTTCAGGCCCCGGCAAAAGGCGGAGTTAGATATTAATTTTTCGTTTAACTGCAATAAAGTAGAATGCGTCCCTATGTTCTCGTTACTAGGTATGACGATCGACTCGCATGTAAACTGGACATTCCACGTGCAAAAAATTAAATCGAAACTTTGCCAATTTGTTTACGCCCTAAGACAACTAAAAAAGACAACCAACTTACAAACCGCAATGACGGCGTACTATGCCTACGCACATGCGCGGATTAGTTATGGCATCATTTTGTACGGCAATAGTAGCAGCGTACAAGATATATTCGTGCTACAGAAAAAATGCATCCGCATCCTAATAAATATAAAACAGACTGACAGCTGTAAGCCACATTTTAGGAATTTAAAAATATTAACAGTCCCGTGCATATACATCTTAGAAGCATGTAAATTTGTAAAAACATACCCAGATTTCTACTCGAGACTTGGAGATAGGCCGCGCCGATTTGAATCTCGCTACAAAAATAATCTGTTTGAAACATCTTCAAAATTAAAATTACATAAAAATGGACCCTACCCCACGACAATAAAGATATTTAACAAGCTACCTAACCATATAAAGAACGAGCCTGACACAAACAAATTTAACAAATATTTAAAACAATTACTAATTGAAAAATCATACTACAGTTTAGACGAATATTTAAATGGATAACATAATTAGGTACATTTTACGAATTATGCACAAACAAGCGTCTGCCTCCCTCCTCTCCAACTTCTTTAAGTACCTACAATGGCTACAATACCTACATTGAATTTTAGATTATATTATAATCTTGATGACATTAAGTGTAATCCTGTATCCTTGATTTTTACGACATTTTAAATTAATTCCAATCCAATTTCAATTTCAATTTAATTTTATTTATTTTATTTTATTTGACATTAATTTTATACTGAAAGATGAATGAATTTAAATTTCTATTCGGCTGTTAATTATGTTTTAAATTATTAATTTTAAATTATTACTTTTATGACATTCTTTATTAATTCCAAACCATTAAATTTTTTATTATTAATTTCGATTTACTGTTTGAATGTTATTTTACTGCATGATATGTTTAAATGTTTAGTTTAAATTATTATTATATTGCAGTGCCCTCACAGGGTTTGTGTTGAAACACTATAATCTTAAGACCTGTCTGTACACACAATTGCATTGAATAAATGAAATGAAATGAAATGAAACCTAGCAACAAGCCTTACACAGCAAGTCACGTTGCGGCTGACGATGAAGAAGTTTTATTAGCGACAGTTTTGTTAAAAATAAAAGCGATTGACGGTAATTACGTCACACTACGAGCATTACTCGATCAAGGCTCTCAGATAACTTTAGTATCGGAGAACGCAGCACAACTACTAGGGTTGCCACGCCGTAAATTTAGCGCATCGGTATCCGGCGTCGGTGTCGTCCCTAAGCACAGCAAACAGCTTATATCACTTGAATGTAAATCTATCTACGATGATTACAGTTTCAACACTGAAGCATGCATTATTCCTCGAGTTATTGGTCATCTTCCCAATGTTTCATTCACTAAGAAATCGTGGCCTCACATCCAGCACATGAACCTAGCTGATCCAGAATACAACTTATCTAAATCAGTTGATATTTTGCTTGATGCTTGCATTTACTCGGACGTGATTATGAGTGGTCTAGTAAAAGGGTCACATAACGCGCCCATAGCTCAACAAACTAAGCTTGGCTGGATTTTGTCGGGAAATGTAAAAACATTTAACTGCAGCGTTGTCGTTAATAATCTTGACGAAATAGCTAAATATTGGGAGATGGAGGAAATACCTAGCATATCGAGCGACCTTACTACGGAAGAACAGTATTGTGAAGAGCATTACACAGCTACTACCAAGCGACTTGACAACGGTAGGTACGAGGTAGCCCTACCAATGAAGCCTAACTATGAAAAAAGTTTAGGAGCTTCCAAAGCAAAAGCGACAGCACAATTTTTACAATTAGAGAGCAAGATGGTAAAAAACGAATCTTATTCTAACAGCTATAAACAATTTGAATTACACGGATACAGCGACGCATCGCAAAAATCTTATGCCTGCGCCGTGTACTTAGTAGCAACCAACGATAAGGGCGAGTGCACGAGGCGACTCGTCGCAGCTAAAACGAAACTAGCGCCACTAAAGAAGAAAGTTTCACTACCACAACTTGAACTGTGTGGAGCTTTACTTCTAGCTCAGCTTATACAAATCATAAAAGCTTCTTTGACAGCCACTGAATATGACATATACGCATGGACGGACTCTACAGTAGTCTTGGGTTGGCTTCATGGCGACTTAGCTCGTTGGAAGCAATTCGTCGCGAATCGAGTTCAGCAAATAACCGATATCATACCAGCATCGAATTGAAACCACGTCCGGTCTGAAGAAAATGCAGCTGACTGTGCCACCAGAGGACTATCCATAACAAAGCTTCTCAATAATACACTTTGGTGGAACGGACCGGAATCGCTAGCTACCTTTGAACCAAGCAACATCAAAAACAGAACTTATGATCCGCCGACCATTGAAACTAAAAAGGTCTGTGTGAACGTGAACTCAGCTTTACATCAACCTAGCTATTCATTCATAAATGAATTATTAACAAGCAACAGCTCTATCACTCGAACAGTAAAAGTAGTGGCATGGGTATCACGTTTCGCAGCAGCGTTACGTCACAAACAAACGGAACATGATACAGTCCTGTCCACTACAGAAATAAACAAAGCTTATGAGTTTATTATCAAAAACGAGCAAAGGAATGATTTTGAAAAGGACTTGGAAAAATTAAAAGAAAAGGGATATGTTGGTTTTAGCAGCCCTTTAGCGAATATCTCTCCCTTTTTTGATGAAAACGGGATTTTGAGAGTGGGTGGTCGCCTCGGTCAGTCCACAGTTAGCAGCTCAGCTAAACATCCAATGATCTTGTCAAGTCACAGCCGTTTTACCGAATTAATAATTGACCAAGCTCATATTACAACCTTACACGGTGGACCGCGGCTAACACTATCTTATTTACGTGAAAAGTATTGGATTTTAAGCGGCATGAGAACAGTTAAAAAACAGCTTCGCAAATGCGTAAAATGCCGTCGTTTCAGCACTGAAAAGCAACATCAATTCATGGCCGACTTACCACGAGCCAGAGTGACACCTTCACGTCCATTCACGCACACTGGCGTAGATTTTACCGGGTACGTAGAGCTAAAAGCGAGCAAGGGCAGGGGAGTCAAAACAAACAAAGGCTATGTGGCTGTGTTCGTCTGCCTAGCGACTAAGGCCGTGCACCTAGAACTGGTGTCTGACCTCAGCACTCCAGCATTTTTAGCAGCTTTTCGCCGTTTCTGTGCGCGGAGAGGGACGCCCCGCCGAATGTACAGCGACTGCGGTACTAACTTTATCGGAGCTAAACGAGCATTGGACAGTGAATACAAGGAAATTTCAAGCACTATCAATCAAAACTACTTTAAGCATCTAAGCGAAATGAACATCGAGTGGTCTTTCAATGCTCCAGCGTGGCCCAGTGCGGGCGGCTTATGGGAAGCCGCCGTGAAAAGCTTCAAACGACATCTGAAACGAGTCTTAGGTGAGCAAAAGCTTACTTACGAGGAGTTTACTACACTGCTGCAGCAGATCGAAGCGTGTCTAAACTCTCGTCCTTTGTTTCCTCTGACGGAGAATCCTGAGGATGCTTACTTGACCCCAGGACATTTCTTGATTGGAGACTCTTTACTATCACGACCTCAGACCGACCCAGATGACTTCAACTTACGAGCACGTTGGCAACTTGTACAAAGCATGAACAAGCACTTTTGGAAGCTATGGTCGTCAGATTATCTTCAGCATCTTCAAACTCGTTCCAAATGGAGAACACCCACAAAAAACCTTCAGCTTAACGACATTGTACTCATAAAAGACGACAACTTACCTCCAGGAAAGTGGGCGCTCGGCAGAGTGGTAGACCAGCACCCTGGAAGCGATGGATACGTTAGGGTTGTATCTGTCAAAACCGAAGCTAACATTTTCAAGCGACCAGTAACAAAGCTTATACTGTTACCGATTGAAACAGCTAAAAAAGAAGACGATCTCTCAGCTCATCAGCATAATAATCAGCAAACTCCACTACCTGCAAACTCGAATGTACGAGCACGTGGAAATAAGCGGAAACCTTTCAAAAACTTTTTCACCTTAGCTCTCTTACTATTTTCAATGTTGGTATCTCCAACTACACAGCAAAAGGTACCTCATTTCAGTACCACAGCTCTCGATGATTCCAAATCACTATACTTTGACAAGGTATCGAACTTACAATATATTCGAGACGAGTGGAAGCTAGTAGTATACTACAATCTCACTGGCTACTGGCAAGCAATCACTGACATGGATACTTACGTGAGAAATCTAAAAGGCTTGACTATGAAATCTAGCACTCAATTCCAGCAAATAACTAACCAGCTAACACACGAGCTAACGGAAATTGAGCACTACAACCGATTACTACAAAGCTCCAATAACAAGCGACAGAAACGAGGTTTAATAAATGGTATCGGAAATGTAGCTCACTACTTATTTGGCGTATTAGACGACAAATTTGCCCAGCAATATGCTAAAGACATTGAGAAAATTTCCTACAACGAAAATCATCTTAAAAGTCTTATCAAAAACCAAACTACAGTGGTTGAAGCAGAATTAAACATCATACAACGCAATGAGCAAATAATGAACAAACAATTTTCACTTATCAATGAGCATCTCCATAATATAACAACAGACATAAATAAATTACGGTCTGACGTCAACGACGGGCTCTACATTACGTCATCAGCATTAGCAGCGAATATCATCCTCCAGAGTCTCAGACGTATGCAAACGTCACTCATAGACACTGTGACCGACATCAGTCACGGTCGCATCGATACACACTTAATAACTAGCGAGCAACTTGAAGAACAAATCAACTTTATATCTGGCCAGCTACAGGGCGATCTAAAAGCACCATCTGAGACCGGAAATATACGGGACTTATACAAGCTACTAAAAGTATTCGCTAAAGTCTTTAAAAATTATCTTATAATTGAAATAAGAGTCCCACTAGTCAGCAATGAAATCTACGAGCTCGACAAAATAATTAGCGTTCCGCAAAACAAAAATGGATATTCCTACCTTACCATACCTACCTACCCTTACTTAGCATTTAACTTACGCAAAGACGCAGTTATATTCTTATCAGATTATGATTTGCAAGCTTGTCTTCATGTATCAGAAGAAAAACTACTATGTAGCCTAGATAAACCAACTTATGACTTAAACTTGCAGCAAACATTGTGCAATATCACTTTAATAAATACAGGCAAATCTACATCACCTTGTATTTATGAGCATTCAACTTGTGTAAATAGATGGATCAAGTTACACCGACCGAACTTTTGGCTTTATTCGTGTTGCGATAAATGCAATATTCGCTCTTATTGCCCAGCTGATGTAACTATGAGTACCTTATCAGGCACTGGCCTTTTGGAAATAGGTCAGGGTTGTACATATAGGGGTGATACATTCACTATTCACTCTCACAACAGCTTTTTACGAAAAGTAAATATTCAGCCTTCTGTCGAAGCCCCAGAGGTATCTATTTTGAACAGCGTAATAAAGACTTCTGGAACCAGCTACGACTTTAAGATAGAAAACCACGAGCAAACATATCGTCAGGTAATGGACGAGATCAACAACCTGAAACAGCAATCAGCATCCGACCTCAGCATACACGATGTTCATCAGTTTTCCATTATTTACGGCATGCTTGCCGTACTGGTGGTAATGGGAATTATAGCAGCCTGTCTTCGAGCCAGAAAACGACGGAGCATGCAGCTAGCAGCGTCTCCCGGGCGGGAGGGCCCGGTGAGCTCAGCGCGCGGCAGCGCGGCTGCAAACGACGCGCGTACGCACCGCGACCAGCAACACGTACCACGCGAGTGTATTGAATTACGTAAATCAGTGAGCATGGGCATTTTAAGTGCAAATAGAGGCGCGGCGCCTCCTAAGCCTCCTCGTTCAGTGTCTATTCCCATACCGTGTGATTCTTTTAGTGAAATAATCGAGCCCACCGGGGACAATTAGTTTTCCTTTGACATTTTAAAACGTTTATCTTACTAGAATAACCGCTAATATTATACATAACTATGGACCGCTAAGTGAAATTTATAAGCATTCATTTCTTCAGCTAATATTGTTTGTACCTGAATTACTAAATAACAAATGTTTACCTACTATAACTTAGCTTAAGCTTTACTGTTATTTTAGCCATTATAAAGCTACCATTTCCTTCTTTTCGGGTTGGCAAGATGTACGAGCTGACGCACATATAAATACGTTCAACTCGCACAAGTAAAATACCTAATTACTTACCTATTAATATTTGCATGGCTTGCATTGCCATGTCGCAATCTTTTATAGGTATCGGTGGAAACAATAAAGCAGTGTTCAACTATCACTCAAAGGGTTCGGTCATTAGCTCTCCGGAGTTACTATCCCTTAGCTAGCATCCCTCAGCTTCCAACACAGCAAAGCTAACTTTACATTCTCTATTTTCACCCAAGCAGATCTCGGTCGCCCAGCGACTATTCGTAATATGTCCTACATCGCTGCTGGGCCATTGAAGGAAGCAGCAAGTAAAATTTTACAAGTCCACATTAGCAGCATTGCGGTGCTTGAACAATAACGACTGGCTTTTTGACCAAAGTTGCCTTGTATCTTTGTGAAACTTGTACATGTTATAAATACGATTTTGTGCAGTGCCAGTCTGTCAGAATATAAGTCTCACTCTCTCTCGATCTCTTTTATTAAACCGTACATTATCAACGTTCCAGGGGGCACATCTGCCGACTCCTCCTCCGATACCCCCGGCGATCCAGAAAGCGCTGGACTATCTCGCAACACTCCCGCCACCGCCTCCAGGACGCAACTAAAGTCTAGGTTCTTCGAAGGAATGCCCTGACGACTGCTACGATTTCCCGAATGACCTGCTTCACCGTTTTGTAAACAGCTGAACAATTTTTTTTATACACCGTAAGGCGTATTGTGGTCTCGCTTATCATTTGGTAAGCGACAAGATAATAAACTCCGTCACTTTCTAGTGGTGTATAGAGCCCAATGGTTCATCTTGTCATTATCACTCGGTAACTACTACCACCATGTGCCCGCAGTTCCTAATTGCAGACAAAGGTTTCTCAAAACGGTACTAGAAATAATGTATAATCAAGCAGTAATAAATAAAACAAAAAAATGTGACTGATCTGTGATAAGCGAAGATTGCTCGAGAGTTTTTATATGATGTAAATGTTTTTTTTATTTATTAAATTAAAGCAAAGTCAGTGCCAAAGACGCATTGCAAAATGATTGGTTTGTTTTATTATTTATTACCATATGTATCTAGATTATCTCTTTTTTTTCGGTTTTAAACCGGTCTAATCCCAATAAGGTCTAGTTTTCCCTCGGCACGGCTATCATGAGCGGCGCGCGAGCTCTCTAGATTTTTCTCGCACTATCCGTCTCTCTCTTATTAGAACACTTAGAACAAGAGGTGTGCGACAAAAATCGAGAGTATGTCGCGGCCGTCTCATGATAGGTTGGAAGGTCAGATGGCAGTCACTTACTTAAAACTAGTGCCTATGCCAAATCTTTTGATTAGGTGTAAAAGCGGACCCCTGGCTCCTTTAAGGGCACTACCGGGAATAACGCTAGGAGGATGATGATTTATTACCATTTATCTTACGTCCGTCTGTCCTATTCAAGTCGATAAATGGGGCCTAAAATGGGTTCCTATTGTTCAATGTCGTGTGCGTATGTAATTAATTAGCACGCAATAATCAGCAACCAAGTTCATGTCCAAGCAGGTGTAAAATTGAACGTCACCGCCTATAAATATTACCGCTAAAACAATGAACGAAACAAGATAACACGCACACGTAACTATTAAGAGTTAGACTCAACGTGTATTGGTTTCACGTTTAATTTGTATTTCATACAGGCACTTATTCAGACACATTAAAGATAGTTTAGAGCAGTGGTGGTGCTATAATATTATGTTAGCACCGAACGTAGGTATGTACAGTCGAGTCCTCCAATATCTATACAGACTACTTTAAAAAAAATATCTATACACAGTCTTTATTGTAACTGACATAAGGTACATGTGTAGATATTTTTGAAAGGTTGTATGTATAGATATTGGAGAACTTCAGAGAATTCCAGTTTAATCGAATAGCGACTGAAAAATGGTTTGCAAATTTTGCAGATCTATGTACAACTTAATCATTAATAAAATATATATATATATATTCTAAATAAAGGCTTCATTTGTAATCGTACGCGCAACAAATGTAAATCTGATATCACACCGATAAGTTTAGTCAAATGGACCCCATGATACGATTAAATGCTCGTAAACTACATGAATTAATAACCATCGCAATTTTATTTCATACTACGTTAGTGGCAAATAAGCACACAGCCTGCTTGATAATAAGCGAACTCCGCAACCTAGGGACGCTTGTCATTCCATATAGCAGACGTCTTTTTCTTTCTGCCCCTTTCCTTTCTTAATTGAGGACAGGCTTGCTTGTATTAGGGCGTTCTGTCCTTGAGTTGTCGTTGTGGAGATATTCAGGGATATCATGCATCTTGCTCTCACCATTCCCATTCCATAACTACGTAGATAGAAATATAATATATCCATCTCATGACCTATAATTCAATTTATTTTTGTAAAGAAATGAAAGGATACAGAGTCAAAAATACAAAAGTCATCTCTCTTAGGTCATTAGGTGCGTATAATTGTATACAATGTTTTTATCGCATTGTATTATATGTATACGCGGTATATGCAGATTAAGAGTCCAATCAAAATTTAACTTTGGCAAGGAAGATGTAGTATCACAAAATATTTTTTATACTCGTCGCAAACGATAACGCACTGGAATACTTTTATTCTGATGAAAAAGTTTATGCTCTATGGACAATCGAAATAGTTATTAATGTTATTATGCAACTGTACACAGAACTGAAATGAATTTTGACCAGTCACGAGGCTCGATTTCCAGAAGACATCAATGCGCAAAAATAAAAAAAAGCGGTTGGCTGCCCTTCGTTTCAGCAGGGCGATTTTCAAGAGATACCAAGTTTGTTTAGTAAATTATTATTTCCGTTGACTCGTAGAAAAAATATTGTATAGTTCAATAATTAGCTTTTTAAGTCTCGTACCTTAATTAGGCCACTCAGCAAGATTCGTGGCCTAAACGTGGTAATCGACTGGAAAATCATACATTATATAAAGATTGCATAAAATACTATTTTATTAGAGGCCTAATTTATAGTTGAATATATTATCAGCCATCAATATTATGTTTTTTTATCTATTATACAATAAGGTTTGAGGTAAGTAATTAACAACTGAAGGCAGTCAGATGTGAATTGTTAATTAACTTAAAATTTCATATTACCTACTTTGTAATAAAAACAATTATAAGTTCTAATAATAATAATATCTACCGATGTACCCGTGAATGGGTTCTAGCAGGTGTATTACATCACATTAAACTTCGTCTCCAAAGGGCCTCTACGTGTTGGATCTATATCGGACGCACGCCTTCCAAATGACCTGGGTTCGCCCCGTGAATCGGAGATAATAATATTATTATTAGAACTTATAATTAGTTCTAATAAATATGAGTATAATCATTTTCTACATTAATATGATTTTAGTAAGTATACTCGTCCAACGAAATCATAATTATCTACTATTCATATTCAGAAAGACGCAGGTTAATTCTAGATGGATATTATCGCGATGGAATAACTGAGTTCTTCGTGGAACTCGGATAAAGCAGATATTTGTACAATTTTATTATTACTTGTTGCAATGAGAAACTATAAATTTTAAAAAATAAATCAAAACACACATGAAACATAACGCACGGTGAGCAGCAAAATCATTCCAACTTCACTTTCGTACGGAACCCTAAAAATGACGTAGAAAGCAAAAGTGAACCGGTTTGAGCATTCCTCGTCGAAACCCGTTCGCGGAGTGAGCGTCTCCACAAGGTCACTGATAAACACCATTAAATTATATTCTTAGTAAGATATTAACATACTCGTATTTTGTGCCTTATGCCAACTTTAATAAATATTTTTTCTCAAACATGCTCGGAAATGTACGCGTTAATATCACGAAATGAAGACATGAAGTTTCTTGTTTATGGCTCCCTACATTACTTCTTGGCCTTACGCCAAGAAGTAATTATGAAAACCCTACGTAAAACCATTATTGTCCGCTACTCTAACTTTTTAAATTTGCTTACTTATATTAAACTGACAAAGGAAAAATTACATACTGCCAACCATCACTTGACTCTGTAAGCCTACTTGCTACTTAAAAAAAAAAAAAACTATGGTACTATTTTAACATGGTGCTCAAACGGCTTGTTCAAATGGCATGTTTAAAAAATAAAAAAGGCGCAAATTACCTATTATTTAATTGATTGCCTTGTATTTATTTTAATTTTAATATTTCCTCACATCGTTTGAGAAAAGTACTATACAATCCTCGACCGGAACAGGGATTGCTGGACGAGATAGACGAGGCCGGATACAACGATCCCTTACTTCACGGCCTCTGCAGTAATCTACTATTTTGCACACGAGAGGATTCAGTAATGATATTAGATCGGATTGAATTTGCACTGTGTGCTTAGTATGAATCATGTATGTATTTTGAGTCACTGAAATTTATAACCATTGTAATTGGTAGGTAAATTGGGCGAATTTTAAGAATTGTAGTTTTAAATGTCCATCCGAACAAAATTGGAATTAGTACTTATAATAAATAGAAAAGAACGACGCACAATGCTGTAACTTAAAGCTTCACTGACTTTTATTAACCTTTTCAGATGCGCAGACGTCTATAGACATCAACCTTTTATGACTACCCTTAATCGACACACCTCACGTGAACGGGGTAACCAATAAAGAAAGTCAGTCTTAATTATGTTATTTAATTTTATTTATTTACACGAGAACATTATATGAATAAGACAAATTGGTATCGATCCGATACTGACGTTTTAAATCAGTGTTGTCAAAGAGTGTTGCTTTCAGATGTGTTTGAACTCTCATGAACACGACTTTTTAGTATTCCGCAATAGATTCCGTGACAGGTTCAGGAGTAGTCTTCGTCGCTAAGTATGCAAGAGCACGGGCGATGGCAGGCGGGATGGGCGGCGGCGTCGGCAGGTGCGCTCCCACGGGACGGTAGCCATTCTCGTCTGCCGTGTACGTTAGGCTGTACGCATTGCCGTCTTTAGCCTGCGATAAAATATTTACAGTTAATGTGTAAGCTCTCAGGTCTCATTTGTGGTTGTAAAAATCTATCAAAACATGGAGTCCAGTGTAAGAAGTAATTGATTTTAGTTCAGAGGTCTCACTAAACCAAGACAAATCTTCAAAGGAGTCCCGCTCTGTTTTCACACTCATCTATTATAATTCTCATTTATTATCATACAAGGCGTTAACAGCATGAACGCTATTAAAATGTGTGGTACTACCTACACGTTGCGGGTTCTTAAATAAGATCTAAATAGCGTGGTATTTTGGTACATTTGTCTCTCTGGAACATCTAAAATTGGCCTTTATTTTTTTTATTGTTGATACAGATCAGACAAAACCTATATTTGATTCAGCGTAAAATAAATGTTGTTTACCGTATATGAAAAACCACCGCTCACTGCTTCTCCGGCTGTGTCATCGTCAAACGTTTTAAGTTCTCCCGCTTCGAATGCTTTGGTTCCGTCACCTCCTTCATAACTGCGTACACAAAAAAAGTACATAATTATGAATAAGAAAATTGTTCTAAGGCTACTCAACAAAATGAAAGATTGAATTTACCTGTATTTGAAGTCTCCGGAATGCGAAAATACAATATTCTCGGACTGAACGATTGGAATTACTTCTCGAACTCGGGTTGAGTTCCCACGCTTAGTATATTGTGTAGTGGCCTCTGTATAATTGATCGTCTCCGATCTTTCGGGTTTGGGGACAGGAGATTGTTTTCGATATTCACTAGTGCTACTGTTATCTTGAAGCGCCGTTTGTTTCTGTTCCGGTACTGGGCGTTGGGTGTTTCGTCTGATATTCAAAACCTCTGGTTGTGTCGCTGTTGAAGTTGAGGGCTGTGGCTCGACGGTCGTTGCTATCTCCGTTGTAGCAGGATTTTGGATCCTTTGTCTTATGTATAGTTCTTCTGGTTTATCTGATGTTGGAATCGGAGATGTGTATCGATTATGCTGTAAACTTGACAATGTATTATCTTCGATAATAGTTTGCTTCTCTGGAGCAGGCCTTTCGATCTTTCGCCTTCTGTTTAAATCGTTTCGTTTATTAGCTGAAGGAATTGAATCTATGCCTATGTGTCCGTTTACTTGTGCACTAGGGCTTACATTAGCCGCATCAGCTGTTTTGTTTTCTTCCTGGGCAGGCCGCTGGATCTTTCTCCTTTTGTTGGTTTCTCTGTTGTTATTAAGACTAGGTTTCTGGTAGTTTATTGTTTCTGGTTCAAAAACAATAGCGACAGGAATTTGATGTTCTTTTTGAGGTCTGTATGTAGTCGGTTTAGGTTCGTTTTGCTTAATGGTTGTTGGTTTTGTATCAATGTGCTCATCATTGACTACTTCCGTGACACTTGGTTCCTTTGTAACAGAAGATTCATATTTAGGCGTCTCTCTACTTACCCCTTCGACATTGTTCCCTGGCGTTATGGCTTTGTTGATTGACTTGTCTTCACGGTTGCTTTGGCCATCATAAACAACTGCTACGGGTATTGCTTCATAGTTGTTTGGTACTGGTGGATGGTTATACTTGTACTCCTCCTCTGGCTGCCTGTGCCTTATATTTCCTCGGCCTGTGTCTCTGCCTAGGACACCATTAGATATTACTAGCGCAAACACAATTAACTTAAGGGCTAACATAATGTCTTTAATAAAATATTGTTAAATTTATAATACACCACAACACACCAGACCCGCGCTTGGTATATTAATGAAGATGAGTCAATAATAGCCAGCTTAAGCTTTTATCTTTTGGTGATATTCGCCTACACGCTATTTCAACCAGACAACTCGAATTAATTTTATGTTTAAGATCAAGATATATCTTAATTGTAGTAAATGACATCAGTATTTGCATACGTTCTCAACACGGAAGCGGACATTAAATAGACGAAGCTTCATAAAAAGAATGAAGATTTGATTGTTCAATTAACAGGCTTGGTTATTTGACGTCAATTTTACTATTATTCTTGGAGTTATGACCAAATATCGTAAACAACGACCAATGCTTACTTGTCGCAAAAAAACCATTATTCTTGACGATATGATACAATATGTGTTATTTGTGTCATCAAACAATTAATTTAAATAATTTACATAAATACTGATTTAGAATGTCTTACGATTAAAATTAAAATAATGTAATGCACTTAAAATTTATATTATTCATGGTTAACCTACTTAATGCAATATTGCCATGAATTAGGCACGTGTGAAACGGCTTTTCATAAGGGTGTCATTAAATTAAACATTATTGAGATCATGCAAACATAACTGGTAAAAAGTGCGGTGACATGATTGTAATTATATTAACCGAGTTTGAAGAACTAGTGGGCAGAGCTACTGGTATTAAACTCTTGGGTTACACATAACCCGCCATGATAAGAAAATTATTTTCCAGAGTTTGGTAGCTACGATTACGGGTTAGAGGTGAAGTTATCACCATCATCATCATCCTTACTATACCTATACTATACTACCATACAGGCCTCCTGTTATATATGAAATGAAGGTTTTGATGGAAGAAAACATCGTGAGAAAACCTGCATAATTCTGCAAAAAAATCCAAATGTTTGCGAAGTTGACCCCAAACCGCACTGGGCAAGCGTCGAAACTATAGCCGATTCCCTCCTATGCAGTTAAGAGCTACTGTAACCGAGCGGCAGAGCACACGACTTTCAAATCTGGAGATCGAGGGTTAGAACCCTTCAACCCCAGGTCGTACCACTGGGTTTAAAAAAAAAACTTATGTAGGAAATATCATCTGATATTAAACAATATGATACAGAGAAAGAATATAATGGAAAAATAAACCATCTTCGTCTAACAAACAAAAATAAACTACATAAACAAAAATATTTAATTAAATAATTTGTTTCGTGAAAAAGGGTATCATCTGATATTGAATAAATAGTAGAAGTGAAGATTCATCCATCGTGAGGAAACCGATCATATCCCAACAAGGCCTAGTTTTCTCTCTGGAAGGTCAGATGGCATTTGGATAAGATGCCAAAGCGGAACCCGGGATCCTGTTAAAGAAACGTCAGCTAAAGAAATTCTAAATTTCAATCAAAGTGAAAAGTTGAAAAATTATTCGCCGCGAGCGGGATTTCCGTCCAACTGTGAAATAGCTAGGAGGATGATGAAATTCATATTTAGTTAATATTTAACTTAAAGCAACTGTTTAATGACATCTTAAACTTGCCCTCATCCCTCACAACACAACACATGCTAATTATTATGAACGTTACGTGTGGCCCACTTAGTGACATGCGTATATAGCTATTTTGTCGTCATAGCTACTTACGTTTGAAATGCAGAAAATATACGCGGACATTATACGATGTATTGTTTGACAACTGGCACGCAGTGTATAATTACTGTTTCAAATAAAACAAATCCGTGGCAGTATTAGGTACATCTGCGTTAGATTTTAGGTTTCCGACTTTCCAGTGGACATCGCCAAAGTTAAGAGCGCCTCGTTTCGGTTGGACTCTCAATATGTGCTGTGTGATTGAATAAATCAATTTAATCATAGCTTACATGTATTTAACTGTTCACGCCACAGCGACAGAACCACAATGTTCAGTTTTTCAGCGAACCAATAAAACCTTGTTAGGTCGTCTTAATCACGTTGAATCGTCACCTTTGTTGACACCTCGACGATTGTGCAATTTTTCGAAGAACACATCAGTCAAGCGCTAAGGTTGAAGTATTTAGCGTACGTTTAGGAACCACCGGAAGGCGGGGGGAGGGTAGTGCAAATAGATGAGCCTTACATATAGGTGGCGAAGGAGTCTGGAGTATCATTCATCAGTGGATTTGAGTGAGCGAAGTAAAAATGTATTCTAAATTGGTTTTTTTGTGCTTGGCGGTGGCTGCCGTTAGGTCGGCGCCTGCGGCAACCGATGTTGTGCCCCTGGAGAAACAGCAGCCTACAGTCATTCCCATTGTGTCACAATCAGAGGAGTTGGAATCCAATGGAACGTATAAATTCAGGTAATTAAGTGCAAAGCTTAGTGTGCCTACTCTGCAGCCTTTGCCTGACAATATCATCAAAATATATCAAAAATATTTAAAATTCTAATTGCCAGTTCAGTACCTAGGCCATGCGAATCAATTAGCTCTCTGCAGGTATATTTCTGGATAACTGTGTATTCAGGTGTCTATAATTAATGACTTTACTTACTTGGTACCTAATGTGAAATTTGCTGAGCCTATGGCCTCATCCTAACTTTAATTAAATTGAAACTTATTAGTAGGTGTAGGTACAGAATAATCAGCAATTATTAATGCACATCAATTTCGAATTGCCGAAAACGCTTTAAAGACATCAGTAATTAAGATCTTACTACTTATTTTGTTACTTTTACCTGAAATTACTTTACTTGAATTAGATTAAGTCATATTTTACTACTGATTAGTACTTGTCTTGTAGATCTAGATTTAGGTATCTATTGAAGAAATTAGTTTTACCTTACATAGATCATCACAAAATTAAATATTTGTTATAACTATCTACATGCATCATTGAATTGCACCTACGTAATTGAAGTTAATTAATCATAAAGGTCAAAATAACTATAAATATAACTTACTTCTACTTAGCTACGAAACGGGCAACGGTATCAAGCGTGAAGAAACTTCCTACGACAAAGTGCTCCCGAAGGTAGAGGGACGGTCGGCGGCATCAGACAGCAATGAAGGGGGCGAGAGCGACGAAAACAACGAGATCCATGTACAAACAGGGTCCTACTCTTACACCGCGCCTGATGGCACCCTCATCAGTGTCAGGTATTGTGTGAAGGCTATTATATTTTTGGTACCGGTGGTCGAAACCATTGCTCACCACGCTTTGCATGAACTCTCATTTTGATTAAATAAGGATGTTAAACATTACAGAAAAAAATAATGGGATAGAATTAGGTACTTATTAATATCTTAATGGTAAATTTTACGTCAGTATATTCGAATAGTCCATAATAATGTTATAAATGCGAAAGTGTGTCGGTCTTTCTGTCTGTCTGTCTAACTGTTACCTCTTCACGCTGAAACCGCTGAACCAATTTAAATGAAATTTGGTATAAAGATTATTTGAATCCCGGGGAAGGACATAGGATAGTTTTTATCCCGGAAATGGAATGAAATGGGAAGTGAAAGTTTGTATGGAGCTACGATAGAAACGAGTTCCACGCCGACGGAGTCGCGGGCAGAAGCTAGTGTAATATGAACCTCTCAATCTATAAAATCTATAGAGTCAAATGTTGTTTTAAATTAATATTTATATTTTTTATCAATACATTTATGTTCGTTTTAATTTTACATAAGAGTTATACGAGTGACTAATATTCAATTATTTTTTTACTGAATAGGTACATTGCTGATGAAAATGGTTTCCAGCCAGTTGGCGACCACATTCACCAATCCATAGTAGCCGCTGCCGCAGCAGCTGGTTCGTCGGGTGAGAAATCTGGCCGTGCGTTGAATGTGGCAGATAGTGCAAACTCCGCATCAGCGCCTCAGGCGGCCGCGGCGCCCCCGCCACCCGCACCCAAGCCATTAGTAAAGAAACCAGGAGCCACTCCTGAATCTGCTCCAGCCGGGCCGACAGAAGCATCTACCACTGAAGCTGCCGAAGCTACTGCAAGCGAAGCAACTACTGTAAACGCTAGCGAAGCCTCGCCTAGCACAACTGAAGCAGGAAGTACCAATAGCAGTAGCGAGGCCACTGATGCAAGCACTCCAGCTGAAGCGACTACTAAAGCTGCTGATGCTACCACTATAGCTGCTTCAGATGAACCTGCTTCTACTGAAGCATCTACCACTGAAGCCACCTCCACTACTACAACTACTGCTTGATTTTTTTATGACACGTTATACTATAATATAAACGGACATTTGACTAGATATATTTTGAATTTGGATGCTTTAAATGTTACTGTTTTAAATGTATCAGTATATTAAGAATTGTACGAGACAGGTTGACTAAAATTATGCTCGTGTTGTTGATGTTTAACTTTTCAAAATGTTCTCTTAAACACACGGTTAAAACAACATAAAAATATGATGATACTGTACGGTTACTTTTGTTAATTACATATTTACTTTTATTGAAGTTAATAATATGATGCCACATTAATAGCTATGTGCAATTCAGCGTATAGATATTTACGTTAGAGTTAAAATATTTGATATTTAATTTGTAAATATATACTTTTAAGCGATTTCCGTTGTATTCATTGCCAAATGGTTAATTGTATAATTAACAATGCAAATTTGCCTTATTAAGTACATTGTCTTCCACACAATGCGCATATATACCTAGTATATTCAACCAAAAAATCTACTTCTCCATAATAAAAAAAGCATTCCAAAATTTTTGCTTTGGTAGCTTATTACGCATTTTCCATGTCCATAAGCCACCACATTAGCACGCAAAAAAGAAGAAAGAAGTTGTTGCATTGTCATATAAGACATGAAGTTTATAATAAACATTTCGATCCAATAAACGACTTCTGCACATGCGCAACTATTTTAAGAAACTCTTCCACATCGCATGTTATATTTGCCGCAGGTAACGTCAAGGGTTAAATTTACGAGAGCAATCCCATAGCGAGCAGCGTGACTTCAAATACCACCGCAAAATGTCAAGTGCAATTCACTGCTACGAGTATGCGTAGTCGATAGTTAAATCCGAACCTCTCACTTTCGTTTGAAACCAATAACATGTAACATAGCCATGTCGTTCAGGCTCTACAAATTCTCGATTACTTTATGGAGTTATTAATGATTAGGAGGTATGTATTAACAAAAATAATTGGTATATTACATGAAATAATGCAAAGTTTACACACTTTTGATATGATGCGCTGTTTGCTGAAAGTGCTGACTTTTTATGATTAAATGAATTAAACCTAACCTAACCTAGTGAACAACTCAGAATAATAATGTAATACTCCTAACATAATCAGCATTAAATCCCACTTTCAGTGTTATTTTGCGAATATCTTCAATAAATACAAAAAGTAATATCAAGATATAGATTAAAGCTAAAGTAAAACAAAAATAGTGTAAGTAACGTTTTAAACTTATTTACAGATATTTGAGGACGTAATTGATTTGGGCATGTAAAAAAAAAGTTATCATTAATCAGCAGGTTGATCTCGTGACGCATGGACGTGACGCATTCACATGAACGTACGGCAGGTCGATTTATATGTCAATTTTGTATGGGAAAATCACAGTATGAGTAGTCCTGACGTGCGTTCGAAAAGTGACGTGATCACCACTCAGAATTCAGAGTTGGGTAAATAAGCAATATTTGAATCATCTCTTCGTTTATTATGTGTAAAAACTGATTTTTTTTTTAATCAATGAGTTTAATGATATAGAAATTGGATGAGAAAAGAGTTGCAGTGGGGTATAATATATTTGTACGTTGATGGATATATTTTCTATTTTTATTATGTATATTAATTATGTATACAATATTTTTCTTATTTTAGAAAGTAATAACAAGATAAAAACACAATGAATAAATAAACAAGCAAATAAAATAAAAACGAAATTAACCTAACTTGCCCAGTTATAGAAGAAAGAAGACTTCGTTAAGCAGTTCCGTTTGCGGTATGGAGCCCATAACTCTGACGGCGTTACCGTTCTGTATTGCTAATGAAATACGTTGGGAGAGGTAATTATAATAATTACTATACTTTGGACTTGAAGAACAACAAAAAGTATTTCTCGATTAAAAGACCGCTACAAACTCAATACGAACTGCATCCTGGTGAGAATTACTACTGTTTACTTTAATTAAAAGTAAAACACCACTTTTTATGTAGGCTTCAACTCTATTTTGCAACTAAACTTTTTATTTCCTGATATCAATCCTATTTGATTATCCAAGCGTCACGATGCCATATTGGCTATGCACTTACGGAATATAAAACTAATTAAGACACCCCCGACACATCTAGAAAGTCTTTCGTTGAAAAAAACCGCTCTGTAATCGGTTTATCCGTTTGGGTGCTGGTCGATGATACAGACAACACACATATACACCTGTTAAATGAATAACAACTCCCGTTTGCTCTGGGGGTTAAAAAGAGAGCGCCTGGACCAAGACGATTCTCATACGAATTCAATATGTGAAAAACGTGTTTCACAACTGGGCCTCTATAATGTATTCGTAAACACCTAAAGCAAGACAATTAAATTACTGAACTACCTACTTACAAGTGTTAAAGGTTAACACTTATGTGTTTTGAGATCCTGTTATTAAAATATTAATGTATACTACGTATTTATGCTGCTTGGTTGTAACAGGGGATATTTAAAACAATTAATTTTTAAAATGCCATTCTGAAGTGTAAGGTTCTGTAGCCAGGCAGTAAAACCACACCTTCATAATACCAAAGAGAACTTAAAACATGCAACTCAACTAACTGAGATTTAACCTTTTTTAACATTCACTCAACATTTAAGCTTAGGTACTAACATACTTATTTAAGTAAATCTGTAACACTAACACTTTATGGACTCCAAATGTCTGAAATAAAGGTGTTTTTTTAACGGGTTATGTGTATCTAAAACAGCTATCCACACCTGTTTAGAAAAATATAATTAAGAAAGAATATACAGTGTCATTGGATACGCAAAACAGTGTATTGGTAAAATTAGGTTTTTAATCAAGGCAAAGGTTCAAAATAAATGATAAATATTCATTTAAAATATTTTATTTTATCGTGCTGGAAATGACAATAATACCATTAATAACAATATACAACTGTTTTTTTTATAATAATAAAGTACGGTACCAGTTACAGGTACCCAGGTATACAGGAGAATAATTACGGAACCAAATTAAACACTATATGCAGGTACCTATGTCGTTGAATTGACTTTGCTACTTTTATATAACATATTATTAAAACTGTTGATGATGACTGAATTTTGTGATATAAACTGAATCGGTCACTGTATACCAAGTAAGTAAGTATTATGATGCATGGGTCAGTTATGTTAAGTGCGATGCTACTGGCGAAACGACTAATTGTGCTCCTAATACCGATCGACAAAATTAATTAAACTCCCATAGTAATTGATTACGCTAATATAGGCGCGATAACTTGGATTATAAGTACATGGCTGGTAGATGTAATAATAAGTACTTAAGAGGGTTTTAGGGAAAGACCTGTGCTCAGTAGTAGTACCGCCGACGCCTTAAGCTATGGTCTGGTGTTCGAAACGCACAGTGTTGCAGTACACGGCGATCCACATATTGTATGGTACAAAAAACCTTGTTTAATTACATTTCTTTCTCTCATTATGCCTAGGTGGGAAAGAAACGAAGATATAGTTAGAGTGTTTAGCTGTACATTAAAGGCATTTGGTAAGCAATAAAGCAGATGCGTCAAATTTAACGCAACTTCTACGATGCCGCTTACATTAGCACTATGTGTTTGGATACCAGATCCAGAAGGCATTATCTTCGTTCTGTTTTAAAATTATGGGTAGGTATTCAATCTTCAGTACCGGAATAAAGATAAATTAGTGCCCTTATCTATGGATGATGCGAAAACTAAGCAGGACGTCTAAAGATATGAGTGGCAAGAGGAGGAGTAATAGAGAGGTATGGAAGAGAAAATCATGCTGTGTTGACCCCAACTGAAGGACAAGCGAGTAATAAGAGAGATCAAAGTGGTGACAAGTCCCCTGTGTCTAATATCTTGCATGGAATACCGGCAGAATAATAAAAGTAATTGAAATAAGCCAAATGAAATGGAAACGTCATGAAGAGGGCGTTCGCGTCCGTCTGAACCTCCCTACGGCACGCGTGGTGTCAGTGACCTGATTGCGTAACCAGCCATCTTCGATGCATCTCGTCTATTGCTTGGCCCGCTCCAATCAAGGCTGTTATTCACAACGCGCTAATGCGCCTCACCTCACCCTTCACGCGTAACGAAAATAGACCTCTACCTACGCTTAGTTACTAATAATGGCGGAGTCAAGATATATTTGTGGGTGAACGGTGAGGTGCGTTTAAAACAAGTTACAGAATGAGGGGCAGAAAACGAACGCATTGTACCAAATACAGTAAGGTACGATAGCGAAGTATTTTATCTAAAGAAGGTCAGGTTTGGTGAAATACAGAATTTTATAATCATATATTTTTTTTTAATATCAGACAGGGAACTGCCAATGCCAATATCCACGGAAGAACATATTTAAGGCCTGACCTAAATGAGTTCTTTACGTAGGCGTAGGGGCTGTCACAACTTTTTCAGCTTCCTAATTATTATCTGAAAATGACAATTCGTCGTACATTGTTGAGTTTACAGCAGTAGACGTCTTGCGGCTGATATGATGATGATGATGATCATGACAGGTGAAGTTGATCGCTAGGCACTATCGTTTCTGTTGACCCAGAAATGTACAGCGAATTGACAAGTTTATGAAATATTAGCCAAGTAAGGTTTGTTTTATGACGATCGTAAATTAGTAAAGATACATTCGAAAAAACAATCATTTGCAAGTAGAATTGTTGTCTAAGATAATTTCCTTATCCTTGTGCATTCATGTGAACGATACAGTTAATATCTGGAATAGGGACGTGGAGTGCATTCTCTTACTCATAAAACCTTGTATACCTACATACATAGTTCGTAAAACAAATGCAACGCGTTCCAAAATAATTTCAAAAATTGTGCTTCATTTAAATCAATGACTCGTAACGAATAAGATACTACGAGCAGTTACAGAATTCAAAACTGTTGGCACGGTGATCAAATTAACGAGGCATTTATGAATCACTTGAGCTACTTTGAGTTAGCAGACGAGTTTTCATCGTAAACTTGAACCGCCTTTTATGGACCGCAAAAAGTTGTTCTAAATACACCTATCACTCTGGCAAATTGAAGAAAATTGGTAGACGTTTGAGGTGTGACTTCACGCACCCTTTAGATCTTATTGCGCAATGTTGATAACCATTAGGTTTTTGTTGCCACACCGATGGCCGGACCAACGCCTACTCTTTACATAACGAGACCATATGCAGACTACCAGCTGACCGATAGATTTGATAACAATAGAGATAAAAAATTGGCTAATTTACCGTGTGAGGTTGTAATAGTCATAAAAGCCAATTCTGATTAGCAGACATCTATAATTTTGTATTGTATGCTTTCAAGCTTTGTAGAACCATTTGAATCTTAATTTTAAACATAAAATTATAGTTACGTTTGAAATGGTATATTACTGGGACTAAGTCGATTTGTGTAAGATTGTCCCCAAATATTTATTTATAACCTATTTCGATGAATGGTATCTAATGCTAAACTCGTTGACAATTACAACGCTTCAATGAAAACGGTACGATTTTTGCGATTATAGTGATCAATTGATGATGTTTGTGTTCTTCAGACAAATGGGTACGGGTATGGGTATGGGTATTTGGGTAATGGGTGGGTTATATATGACCTATGACCCTGACCAAAATATTAGTGTGAATTTAATTACTAGACAAACTTAAGGACGTCACACCACCAGAGGGGTAACCAAGTAACGCGTCGAACGCGCGTTAGGTCAACTCAACTGTCTGTGTTTTTTCTATATAAAAAGAGACGTTTAGATCTACCTACCGTTACGTACAATGCCTTACGTGATCAGCAGATCACTGAAAGTTACAATTTTCTTTCGAAAGTAATGCCAAAACTTTCGTGTTAATTTTAAATAATATTCCATTTTCAAACCTTCCGAAAAGGGCATTTACAGTACTTATTGACATTGAAACCTTAAATTGGAGGCATCGGTGGCTGCAATACTGCAGTGGCAAGCATGAAAGTGAGATGGCTCCGAGCGCGTGGCAGGGGTGTGGTATAAAAGTGAGCGCACAACTACCACTCTGACATAGTTCACGAGCAACCACGTGTCTCGCGGTCGCATCACTCGCAAATACAATGAAGCTCCTGGTAAGTAGAAAGCTAGAGTAAAAAGCGTCCTTCCGAATTCCCAGGTCCTCCGAAATCCTAATTTCGTTTCGGCATTGAAGACCCATTTGCTTTAGGAACTCATAACTTTAATATTGATGCTTTCTTTTAATATTTCCTTTATTTCATTGCTTTTATTAATGAGATATATCCTTGTGAGTAATTGATAACACGAAATACGTATCGTTACATAATGAGATGAGGGGCGAAATAGAGTGTTGCGATACCGAAACAGAGGATTCTTTGATCAGGTATTGCAAAAGGCGATCAAATAGGGTCGGTGGGCGTGCCGCGAACTTTGACATTCACTTTAAGTAGGCAGATTCTTACCCTTGGTGCAATAACGTCGCATGCGTATGCGACTTTAAGTAACTTATGGCGTTTTTACGATCGCGTGTGTATTGCGTTATAATTACAAGTAGTAAACGTTTCATCGCTTATTGGAATTAAAAGCGTTTGAAGCATCATTAGTGTGGCATCTGCTTCAATAATGAGATCGGATTTAAAATTTGTTTATAAATTCAAGTTTTATTACACCATGTTATTACTTGAGCTTTTCTTTTATTCATTTATACTCAAGGAGTACCAACAGCTACAAAAACATGTTATAGTCTTATATAGTAATGAAAAACCAATTAACGGAGCATTTTTAACCAGTTACAATTTGAAAATCTCTAAGTTGTAATTTTGTATAGCGTTTAGCGTAAATTGATATTATTATATCGATACTTTGAAAACCATTAATACATATTCATATATTGACATTCCAGTATTAGCAGCAGCATATCGAGAGAAATGACTAATGATTTAAAAATAAAAAGATCCATGTCAAGAACCAGGCCCCGTATCATGGTCGGCCTTATCACGCGATAAGTGACAAGATAGAGCGCCCGTCACTGGCTGACACCGTTCGATAGAACGAGACTGACGCTCTATCTTGTTACTTATCGCGTGATAAGGCCGAACATGATACGGTGCCAGAAGACATTGCTTAAAAAGAGGTTATATAAATAGTTTATACATAAATAATAAGAGGAGTGATAAATACAGCTTGTGCTTAAACCACTCATCGAAGTATGTATATACTTAGGTAGAAATATAAATACAGTACTTACCTACATTCATTATGTAGAAAACATCTCTAAGATTTAGGAGTTAATATTCATCCCAACGATCAACATAATATGTAAATGGAATTTTAAATGATCAATATCAATAAAAAACATGTTACCTATTTCAATATAATAGCTGAACCCGTTTTGAACAATTTCTAGTCATTTTTCAAAGTTGTTGACAACCGTTAGATCCATGGTATAATTCGTATCAGTTGTGAATGTAATATTACAATAACAAATAGGATTGAATTGTATCTAAAATAAACAAGTATCTGGTTCGTAATATGTACGTATACTTAGTTAAAAGATTGATCATTCTTCAATACTTCGGGTAACCTTAAAAAGTCGTTGCCACTAAATAATTATGTGTGTAAATCAGCAAGTGAGCCTATCCTTAAAATTGTGTGTCAAGTAACCAACCGGCGCGGTCAGCGGTCATGCAACAGTTGCCTGCATAACCCGCCAATGTGTGAAAACCACGTGAGTTCAAGGTCACTCAAAACGTTATAGGGTATGTCATTATTGTCGCTACTCTTTTATTGACATTAACGGCAGAAAATGCATGTTAAAAGGTGGTGAAAATGCTGCTATAAAGGGATGCCAATATTTGGTAATAAAAGTCGGCTGTTTTATCTAATGTATTGTTCCCTATATTATGGTAATATTAGGCATGTGCACAAATACACATGTGCGAAATATTTGACATACCTAATTGATGTTGGACCCAACGTTGACACACATATGACAGTTAAGAGCATCGGTTTAGTCTAAAATGGACACATCCAACAGAAGCGATAAATAAATAAATAAATATTTTGGGGACATCTTACACAAATCGACCTAGTCCCAAACTAAGCAAAGGTTGTACTATGGGTACTAGACGACGATATACATACTTATATAGATAATAGATAGAAAACATCCATGACTCAATCACACAAATAAATGCCCTTACCGGGATTCGAACCCGGGACCTCCAGCTTCGTAAGCAGGGTCACTACCAACTCAGCTACAGAGTTCGTCTAGCGATACGCCTTGTTTAAATTGTCATGATAGATTATATCAAATTTATGATGAGATTTATTTTATTTTATGATTTACAAGTAAGTACTTAAATCTCAATAAAGCTAGTCTTTTATAATACGCAGTTCATGTAATGTTATGCGGGATTAGAATAAATTGAAGGCATGTTCTGAATTACATCGTTCAGACCAATTAGACCTAAAGGTTGAGGTGTAGCCAAATTACGTAAAATGTATTCTAATTAGGTAGTTAAACAAGCGACATTTCAATTATTCAACTTGACAATGCTATTCGCTTTTAACAATCCTTTCTTAATTACTAGCTTTACTTCATTAAATTTGTCAATGAAAGTGTTATTGTTATCTAAAAAAAATTTTACACGGCAGCATACAATGGCGCCTATTTTCATGTACGGACAACCTCATTTTTAATAGACTTAGCTATACAAGCGATCTTGCTCCGAGATCATTGGTTGCATAACTTTGTGGGTCATAATTTGGACTCATAGGTGCAAGTTTAAGTTACGTCTGTTTGACTATTTCTTACATATTCAAATGACGTTTACTTATCAGATTAAGTCAAGTGTGTTGTAGATATATTTATTGTAATTGTAGATATCGCGGACCGATAAACATTCAGTTGCAATTAACAAACAATCAAATGTAACAAGTAACAAAGCATTAAGCATGTTAAATAAAGCAATTACGCGAGCAGGCTTGCCGACTGGAACGGATCATTCAAGCAAATAATCTAATGCATGTTTAACAATCAATTAAACTTATATCAAAGTGCTTACATATTGCAACCTGACTTACAATTGCAATATTTAAATGTTTATATTAAGATGTTGAAAGAGCGCAATGGAGAGTAACGTAACTGTCAGAGGATTGGCAGGGTTTGTACGGTAATTGTTTGATTTGATGCTAATGCAGTGAAGTAAGTTGTTGTAGTGCAATTACGGAGCACGATCCTTACATAACTCTGCTTAAGCGCGCGTTTTGTTGAAAAGCTTAGTCCCTGTGCCACTTGGGTTTGGGTTTAAGACCGTTTTAATGGGACTCCAGATATAACGGTGCACATGTACCTACCATTGCTCTATACCTATATTTATCGGCTACACATTGGAATGCTTAGAATCGTGAATTAAATAGATTCTCATTTGTTTACGCTGCCGATGCAATATGGACCATGTTCAAAATTTACATATAATTTATGATAGGTATGATATTTCTAGATAGTTGTATTTTATTTATTAATATATAGAGTTACAAAGTATAGAGAAGTTAGCGTGAACAAGCCCATTGGTTTAATTAAATATATTAGATAACAAAAATTGTTTTTCGTGGTGACATAGTTTTGTCAGAACGTACGCAAACAACTAAACTAAGGAATAATCTTCTTGCGTGATGTAACGGCGATTGACCAACACGAGATACTTAATGATGCTAACAAACCATAACCAAAAGTTAAGTAGATCTCAATGAAAACAATAGTATTGCTGGAGCTGAAAGTGGCAACTTGTTGAGCCCGCTTTCGCCCCAACTGCGTGTCGAATGAGGTTTCACAATGAAGCCCATTGTATCCGTTGCATCTCATCTTACGACATTACGAATATGATTAAGCTCTTTGTCTGACATCATCGCATCATTGCCAACGTATCAGATGCATCAACTTTATATTATTCTTTATGTCGTCGCTTCCATATACGTTTGAAGGTCGAATTGATTTGACATTTTCGTATCGTTGTTAACTGGTAAAATTGGGTAATTTGAATACATTGTCTATTCCTTTTTTGTGAGTTTTATTAATGACATCAACATTTGGTCATGTGAATAGCTTTATTATAACTAACATAGATAAAATAAAAAGTAATAAAAATTCGTATTCAAGCTTGAAGTGAACTATGAGGTAGTTAGGTATGAGTGTCTGACGGAATAACGCGGTGATATAATTTTCACGATTTATTATTCCACGCAATTGCTCTCACTCTACGTAATCCCTTCGTGTAATACTTACATTTATCAAGTAAATCGCTGCGCAATCAATACGGCTACTATTAAGCAACATGTGATATTTAAGATCCTTTGCTATGCAAATTTAAAACAAAGACGATTCCCAAATCTAGAAAGATACACGTATTACCCATAGTTTTTGTAGTATTTTGGGGAAGGAGGTAATACTTAGGTTTCTCGATGTATAAATACATGTCAAGTCAAATTAATACCTAAATCTGAGACACGATAATCTGTAGGCACTATCAATTTGGTTAAATTCTCGTGGATCTAAAATGTGTCTAGTAACATTTTGTGGTGTATTTCAATAATCGACATAACAATGCTAGATATAACGTTTAACCAAATCTTTAAGTCAACGCATTTCTTGTTGTAAGTAGGTATACAGACGGAGATTTCCATAAATAATAATTAATTTGATTTAAATTGTGTTTTCCAGATAACTTTCTGCGCTGTGGCGTCCCTGGCGGTAGCTCTTCCTCAAAGAAGAGTATCGTTGAAACCAGACCAACCACAGTCTTTTGACGACCAGCAACCCGCAGAACAGAACTACAACAACTACCCTCAACAAGATTACAGACAACAGCAGCAGCAACAACAGCAGCAACAACAGCAGGAGTACAGACAAACCAAACAGATCGAGGACTTCAGGCCCAAAGTGCAGTTGGAAACTACCACCTACATTCCCATTATCCATTTCGATAAAGAACAAGGCAATGATGGAAGCTACAAGACTTCGTAAGTGTTTTATATGTTTTATGGGTTATATGTCGTACCCTAGATCAGCTAGCACAATATGGCCGCAGTTGCGCACAGTGCCGTGCGATGTACAAACACTACGCAAATCTTTAACGTTTGACAAGCGCCCGCGGCTTGCCTCACGACATAACTCCCATGCGTAAACACGGCCTACTTGTGCATAAAAAAAAAAGTGTAGGGACCCAATTATATGTTAGTTAAATGTGAAACAATTTAATTTTCACACAAAGTGTATGCTTAATTTTCGTCGCAAAACTGATACTGAGTTAATTTTATTTGACTAATTGGGTACACATTTTTTTGAAATGCCAATCTATTTTAAAATACTTTGTAGTAAGCGGGCAAATAATTATTGCTGTGCTGATGCTGCAGGCTATTGGTCTCATTTCGTAATATTTTAACAATAGTCCTTGATGTATGGGATCTTTAAGCCCGATTTCATAGAATGAAGTGGAGACTTCACAAGCGATCTACCAATGTACTTATGTACTATTTCTGATAGTGCCATCAATTCATATTTTATTTTAAATTGACTAATGAAAAGGTTAAACAAAATCAAGCACATTAAAGTTTCCATGTCTTGAGTTGTCTTAAAAAACATGATCTAATTTGGCATTTAGTCTGCCCGACTGCCGTGGGTTTGTGAATGAAAGCTATCAATTTACTAATATACACAAACATGTCCGTGACTTTGACGTAATTATATGGCGACTCAAGCCGGTTTTTGACTTACTAAGAGTTACGGGTCCCTATTCTGCCTGTCTATGTCATTCTCATTTTAGAACCAGACAAAAAGGTAGGAATATCGCTATGACACATGCTAGTTATTGCAAATAATCCAGTATAAGTCGAATCGCATCCTCGTCACCTGCATTGCTAAACCTATCGTGCTCGAATAGTTGCCAAATGCCAGCTAACTAGTAAAAAAACAAAATACTGGGAAACGGTCACCCAGTTACAATGCTAGAAATTTGACATTGGATTTAGATTTAACTAACTTAACACTTAAAGTTGAACGATATGGTTATCAGTTTATCACCCACTCAGATGCTTTGATATTTGCCCAGTTTGGAAGCAAACAAATCTAATGTCAAAATTGTATGCAGAGTAAACAGTGTTTTCAATGCATGAGACGTTTACTCACGTTCCTTTGGGGGACGTACTTCCACTTTCACAAATACGTAATTTAAGTTAAGGACGTTGTAGACTTTAGGGGAAATTCGGGTGAAAAATTTACAAGATTTCAAGAAATAAAATTGTCTTTTAAGATTTCTGAATGACGTAGCGACTAGCGTAGAATGATTCCACGTGGGTAGGTACATAAAATACTGTAGGGTACAACTGCTTCGCTGCAATTTTTTTTTAAATAAACAGTTGAAGTTGACTGCAACAGTTGGTGTGATTTTAAGGCATTTTGTAATATATCAAAGTAACTCTGTCTAAACCAATTTTCTGCATCACGTTTCAGTCGTCGAATGTCGTTATCTGTTCCATTGAACAGATTATAATATTAATTGCATTAGTGAAATTACGTAAGACTACTTTTAGAAAAATAAAACCTCAAAAGTTTGGCACGAAATAGTAGCAGACTTCAATTAAATCATCCAAGGTTCGCAATAAATACTATGCTAAATGCTGGAATGGTGTCAGTGGAAGACCAGCATCAAGGTACCTTGGCACAAAGCTGAGTGAAGACCATTTCAATGACGATTTCAAATACTAACTTGTCACTTTTCTAATCTGCCTAAACTAAGTTTTAAAGCATCATGAGTGATGATGAGACGACCGGTTAGCCTAGTGGGTAGTGAACTAGTGACGCTGCCTACGAAGCTGAAGGTCCTGGGTTCAAATCCCGGTAAGGGCAAATATTTGTGTGGTGAGCATGAATATTTTTTTCTGAGTCATGGAAGTTTTCTATGTATTTAAGTATTTATATCTATTATATATATCGTCGTCTAGAACCCATAACACAAGCCTTAATGAGCTTACTATGGGATGGGACTAGGTCGATTTGTGTAAGATTGTCCCCTAATATTTATTTATTATTTATTTATTATTATGAGTAAACTTATATTTTTTCGTTCCTAATATGACGCTATCTAAATTCCAGGTACGAAACCGGCAACCATATCCAAGCTGAAGAGTCCGGTTACCTGAAGTCGGTTGGCGACGACCACAGCGCGCTTGTCCAGCAAGGTTCCTACAGCTACACTGCGCCTGATGGCGAGGTCATCTCTGTGGAGTACACTGCTGACGAGTTCGGGTTCAGAGTGAAGGGAGACCACATCCCCACCCCGCCCCCGGTGTCCCCTGAAATCCAGAAGGGATTGGATCTCATCTACGCTGGAATCAAGGCTAACGCGGTTAGTAGCTTATGAGCTAGTTGTTATGAATATAGGCTAGCTAAAATATATTTTGTTACTTTATCAAGTTGTTTACAAAAAAAAACTATAAATCCATTAAATCTATGCTAGTGACATGGCCACGTCGCGCTTTCTGATATTAGTGTACCTGAACATGTTATAACTTAAACGATATGATACAGAGAAATATACATATATACAGAGGAATATGTACGTTTTTGCTGATGACGCTTGTGACATACTCACTGCTCAAACTATAGACGACTTGGAAAACCACATAAGTAGCGACGTCCACAAACTCCTAAATTGGTTTTCCGTAAACGGACTCGTGCTTAATGTGGCCAAAACACAAATACTCCATTTTAATTTGGTGGGACGACCGCCCAGGCCTCTTCATATACATATCAACCACACTACTCTTCCTCAAGTACAGTCCGCAAAATTTTTGGGCATAAATCTCGACTCTGGACTGAAGTGGAACACTCAAATAGACACTGTTTGTAGTAAGCTTTCGGGAGTCTGCTTCGCCCTTAAAAGGCTGTCTGTCGTATTTCCTGATGCACAAGTAGTAAATAGTTATTACGCACTGTTTCACTCAGTGATAAACTACAGTGTCGAGTTTTGGGGTGGCGCAGCTGACTGGCGCCGCGTTTTCGTGCTACAGAAGCGAGCAGTCAGAATATTAGCACGTGCCCCTCCTAGTTCACCGGCTAGACAACTCTTCATCTTCCTTGGGATAATGACTGTACCATCACAATACATTTATAATATTGTTAAATTTGTAAGGAATAACATACATTCCTTTCCATTAAGGGCCGAAAACCTACGAGTGTTACGTAATAACCACAAGGGCAAGCTTGTAACAACCCGGTGCAAATTAACCAAATCTACCAAAACGACCTATGTTATTGGTCCTAAAATATATAATGCCTTTCCTGACCGCATTAAAAACCTTAAAAATGCCAGTTCGTTCTACAGTGAACTGAAAAAATGGCTGGTTAATAACGCCTTTTATGACAATTCTGAACTGTGTGACTACTAAAATTCTAACATTTTAATATATTCTTCCTCATTATGGAATTCTAAATAGGACTTTATTACCAATTTTATTTTCATTTGACATGTGTACCTATAAATTTTTGAAATAATTTAACTCTTTGACTGGCTTTGTCAACATACATAAATTAGAATTAATTAAATTTAATCTAATATTAACTTTTTGACGTTTAATGTATTTGTGCATTATAAATAAATGAGTATGAGTATGAGAAAGAATATAATGGAAAAATAAACCATCTTCGTGGACGTTCTTCAGAACCTGTCGGGGGCTACAGACGAAGATGGTTTATTTTTCCATTATATTCTTTATCTGTATCATATCGTTTATAAAATGATCGAGGTAACTTCCTCGTTAAAAATAACACGAAAACAAAAATATTTAATTACTTAAATAATTTGTTTCGTGATAAGTGTATTTAATGTTATAACTTAATTAAAATGTTATTTTTTGACACCTATAGGTAGGCTCGTTCCATATAAAATCAGAATTTTAAAAGACAACTTCTTCTAGTTCTTTGAACTAGTTTTTCTTATTCCGATTATGAATTAAGTAAGTACTTTAAAAACATAGCAATGCTTTTACGTTTCATGTTTGTTTTTCTTGTAATCACATGACAATTATCGCATTATATGGAATTTTTCACAACCTGCAAAAACATGTATTATGCATGAAAAACTTGCAGTTTAATATTTAACAATTTCTTTCAAATAAACGCATTTGGGATATTTGATATATTAGAACTATAGCTTTGCTAATGTGATCTCTTAAACAGAGCATTCGATTTTTTTTTAATGCAAGAATAATCGTAAATCTATATTAGGCAGTTCTCTATATCCATGATTTCCAGTTGTGCCATTCACTAATTATAATTTTCTTAACATGCATTTTTTTCTTTCCAGGAACGTGACGCGATAGAAGCCAAGAACAATCCTGAGGCCGCCCAACAGCAACAAGACAGAGCAGCCCTGGACTACAAGGGCCAGTACTACCAGCAGAACTAATGTAAGGACTAACGCACACTACAATCGATGCAATTTGTCACATCAACTTGCTATAGTTAGAATGCAAGGTATGGTTAAATTGCTGTCTCTTTCCAAGTTTTTGTGATAAATTGCTAGGTGTGGCCTTAACCGTGTTCCGTGCCTGTGAAGTGAGGGTGATGTAGACACTATGCGATAATAAAGTAGATGGGTATAGTACTTATTCGGCTGTCCTTATCTAAGCAATTGACGATTTTTACGAAACCTTTTTGGAAAATAAATATGTCGTAAAAATTGGCCATTGGTCCAATCCGTCAATCTTGCATGCCTGACACTTTTGTTGTTCAAGTTAGAGAATTAGCCCCGTTAAAAGTTAACGGTTTGCAATTTCACTTTGAGGACTTAGTATTTCTAGCAGCAAGAGTAGCTAGGTCAAAGCACATTACATTTAGTACAAAACTTGTAGGCTGTTTATTCACAAAACTCAAGTACTCTCTCAGTATTCTGGTAGAAAGGGTTTATAATTTGCAAAAAAAATAAACAATGCCATATTTTTGCAATATACTCGTAGTATGGAAAATAACGCACCAAGTAACATTAAGTTTTGGTGTAAGCTTTCATCCCACAGTTTTCTCTGTATGAGCGCCGGTCAAACAGTTAAAACAGGCTTTCATCAATAGATAGTATAGATACTACAAATGTAGGAAAGCCTGCTCATATAAGAATGATAATTATGAATAATTCTTGTGGATCGGCATTCGTGCATTATAACAAAATAAGTTTTATAACTGTTTAGGAAAGCCCATTTTCCGATATTTACACAACATACTTGCCTTTGGAAAGCTTAAGAAGTTAAGAAGGTAGTTTTAACGTTTAGTAAAGGCGGGAAAGCGGTATTGGTCATCCGGTCTATGGATTTGAAATACTATAGTTTAAAGTGTCGTCATACGTAATCTTATGGCTTGCTTACACTGGGTTTTATCTGGGAGTTTGATGGTTGATGACTTTTCTTATGATGCTGTGGACTCATATTCGCCTGATGACCGAATGTAAGCCCGCCTTTAGTCAGCCGAGTCATTACATATCCTCTGTGACATTGTGATAACGAGAGATGTTCATTTTATAATTATTCTTACTGTTGTAAATACGTTTCTTTATTTTTTATATTTTAATAAAAATGTTAAATGATTTTTCTGTGGTTTGATTTGTGTTTTAAATCTATTAAAAACTAGTGGCGCTGTGAGCTGTAGACCTTGCAGACCTGTCAATAAAAAAAAAAGTTTTTGTCCAGTAACTGGATCGACAAACAAAACTATGTACTCGTAATCATCGAATCTATTTACAAAATTTCGCGACAGACGGTTGAGAATCTGTAGCGGAGAACTGCTGGACAACCGAACATATGAACGCACTTTCAACCAAGCCGAAACGGAGAACAAAGAACACATTTTGTTGAAGTTTAGGGATGCATATCACATAAATATATATTATTTATTTATTAGAAGCCTTAAGTGTCCCACAGCTGGGCAAAGGCCTCCTTCTTTTTCTTCCACATACTCGTATCCCTGTCCTGGGTAGCCCCCCACCAGTCGGTCCTACGTGGTCTACCGCGACGCCGTATTCGGTTCTGTAGGACCCCCTTGGTGCTAATTGAAGCCCTTAACGCTTCAGCACGGCTATCACAAGACGGCACGCGAACTCTCTCGATTTTTCTCGCACTATACGTCTCTTTCTAAGTTTTCTAATAAGAGAGAGAGACGGATGCGAGAAAAATTGAGAGAGCTCGCGCGCCGTCTTGTGAATCTTGTGATAGTCGTGCTGACATGCGGCAGGCGTGCCCGCGTGGCCTAGTCCCATTTAAGTTTGGCGGCTGTGTGAGCTACGCCAGCTATCTGACTTTTGGGTAGTCCTATTAATGGAGTAAAATAATGGCGTTTTAGCTCTTCTTTATGACGATTTTTGTCTGAAGAATAGTTGAGATTATTTAATGCGGCCGACATTTTATAAAATTGTCTTTGGAATAGGAATATTTTACCTTGGACAGTACTCGCTTTTTAAATGACTACTTTTGCAATACGGTCAATTCCAAAAATCTCACGTATAAGCTTCTGCACAAATAAATTTATAGCAAAGGTTACACTGACATCATGACGGATGATAATTATTATTATAGTGCGTCAAAGTAATATATCGTGTAATGTCATGTATCGTGTAATATGGAATAATCGTTAAATCTAGCAAAGTATGTGTACCTTATATGTAATGTTAACTATAAATATTAATTATTATGACCACATTTTGCATGTTTATGGCAACGTGGCAAATAATATGGCCGTGTGAAGTGAGCTTACTTACTTCTTTATTTGCCAAACCTTACATTTTGCCTCTCTTTCAATAAATAGGACGACAAGAACCATTTGTTGAATGCTTCAAAGTAATATTCGACAACATATTGAACCAATAGCTTGTCGGGCGAGGGCCCGATTTGATGTAGGCTAACAAAAGGTCTTGCTCTAAGGCAAGTCATAATCTATCTCTCTATCTATCTTTGATCGATTGTGTGACATGTATATTCTTTAACCTGTTATTGTGTACAATAAAGTGCTTACATACATACATAATCATTTTGCCACATATCTTATTTCTCTGGTACAAAATCTGAATGACAAGGATTTAAAACAAAAGCGATATCCTAGTCAACGCACCACAAGGGTTGTTTTTTTAACTTTTGGAACGGAACTCTAAAAATTCGCTACTAAATTTTACATTCAAATTCTCGTAGCTACCGAAGGTAGCTTTTAAGAGATAGCTCTTAGCGACATGACTACCTGCTGTTTTACATCTGTCTCTTATTATTTTGTACTGCTGTATTTGTGAGAGGTGAGCAATAAAGAGTAGTCGTATTTGAATATAAAAGTTTATAAAAATGCATATTGACATTTCGGCCTGGCAACGCTCATGTGTCAACAACGGTCGGTTGAAAAAAAATAGACACGCATTAGCGAATCGGTTAAGCCAAGACAAGATGGTAAAATAATGGCGGCTGGGAGGGTTCGATCTTATTACCGGTTAGAGAATGTTTTCAATTGACCGAGTGGTTGCAGAGATTACCCGCCTGTTGTAACCCGCTTTAACCCAGCTTAACCGTTTTATTAGTAAAGACGATTCAAATCTGGCCACTATCGATACCGCTATTGAGTGTAGGAACACACCTGATGATCAGGAGATCAGCAGTGTAAAGGCCTGCGCAAACCGTCGGGGCGCAGCGCAGATCACCTAGGAGGATTTACTCCGCGCAGCGCACACCGACGAGGGGAAATACCCCGCGATACCGCGAGCGCCTGCCAGCGCAGCGCCGCTTCTGCGCATACCAGGGGATGCCGCGGCATGCCGCCGCCTACCGTTGCGGTATCCTCTCCCCGCGGCGTTGAAGAGCGCCGACGATACTGCGGCGGCATGCCGCGGCATCCCCCGGTATGCGCCGAAATGCGCCAGGCATACGAAGGGAAAGTGCGGGGTGAAGGGGGTAGAAGCGGGGGCGCATTCATTCCATTCAGACCAGTCTTGCCGCCGCATTTGTGGTTTGGTGAAAAAAAAAAATATAATAGGAAAACTTATAAATAAACCTCATCATCATCTTCTCCTAGCCGTATTCGGCCTCAGCGACTGCTAATCACTGCTGAGAGCGTCGCTGGTGAGCCCTCAGGTGACTGACATAGCCAATTTTTGCGACGAAAGTGCGACCACATTCGCCACACATCAGCACCCCTCCGACATAATTATAATGTATGACCGCAGGTGGTCTGGCCTTTACCTCATCGCGCTTTGTGTCGAGCATCGCGCGCCGTCTGACTTCGAAATCGTTCACCTGTGTGAACACCATTTGCCTCCACTGTGATCGGCCCTTAGCTAATGCCTCCCATTCGGACGGCTGCATATTAGTCCTCTTCATGTGACGTTTCAGCACATCCTTATACCGCAAAAACTGGCCGCCCTGCTTCCTCTTGCCATTCTGCAGTTCGCAGTAAAAGATGCGCTTCGCCACTCTGTCATCAGACATACGGGCGACATGCCCGCACCAACGCAGCTGTCGTCTCATAAGATAGGCCTCTATACCAGCAACCTTAGCCCGCCTGAGAACTACCGTGTTCCTGACACGGTCGGACCAGTGAATGCCCATGATGTCGCGGAGGCATCTCAGATGGAAACTATCTAATGAGCGAATATGCTTGCGGTAGAGGCACCACGTTTCTGATGCATACAGAAGATTTGGCAGGACAATCGCCATGTATACAGCTACCTTTGTAGACAGTTTTATGTCGTGCGACCGGAACACCCTGGAACGAAGCTTGCCGAAGGCAGCTGCAGCGGCACCTATTCTGCAGTTGACTTCGTTGTCAAGGTGGCACTTGGCTGTAATTGTGCTGCCCAGGTATTTAAATTGCTCTACTTGCTAAAAAAACCTACTACTACCTATTACTTGCTTGCTTGTAAATAAACCTAGTCTTTCATTGTATCAATATTCAATAACGTACAAAAAAATCATTGAGATTGGAAAACATTTAGAAGTGGAAAATCATTTTCTCTTTTTGTAATATGGAAGAAAACGTAGTACTTATTCCAAAAGTTCCCTCTTATATAAATAAATAAATATTAGGGGACAATCTTACACAAATCGACCTAGTCCCATAGTAAGCTCATTAAGGGTTGTGTTATGGGTACTAGACGTCGATATATATAACAATATTTATTGCATTACCGTGTTTTAATCAGTCATACATATAATAGATATAAATACTTAAATACATAGAAAACTTCCATGACTCAGAAACAAATATTCGTGCTCATCACACAAATATTTGCCCTTACCGGGATTCGAACCACCTACTAGGCTAACCGGTCGTCATAATACGTTATTTTGTTGTGTAGTGTGTGGTGTTGCGCACCATCACAACATTACTATACCTAAAGTACAAACTTAAATATTAAACATCACATTAAATTGAATTTTCTTATTATAATATTGGCGAGGACATTTCATTAGTTTCATCAAATGTCATGCAGAACAGGATCGGCAAGGGTCACCGGTGGCCGCTAATATGTTTCACAACCTAACCCCCCGCCTGCCTAAGCCTTCAACGGAGCACGCATTCTGCAACGAACATTTCAATACGTATGCGTAATATACGTGTGGCTTTCGTGTACATTCGGGTAATACAGGATGAAATTAGCACGTTTATATTTTGAGGTAATATAAAACAACGTTTTGATGATTATTCATTCAACTTAACTACATATAAATTTCATGACGAATCCTTACTAATATTATAAATGCGAATGTGTGTGTGTGTGTGTGTTTTTGTTTGTTTGTCCTTGTTTCACGTCGCAACGGAGCGTCGTATGAATGTGATTTTTTGTATGGAGATAGTTTAGAGGCTGGAGAGTGACATAGGCTACTGTTTCCAGCGCGAAAACGTCTAATTCCCGCGGGAAAATTCAATATGTTACATTTTCCTATAACCACGCGGGCAAAGTCGCGGGCATCAGCTAATTATATAATAGTTTGATTTAAAGTAGTGGCTTAGAGATTTCTCCTCTTGATTATTAAACTTAACAAACTTCTGTTTACTAAAATGTCAGTTTCCCTTTCTCAGAAAACCAAATGTCAAAGTGACAGATAAAGACAATACAGATTAACAGCATTTTAGCTGGTATTTCGTCGGGGATGCGGTCAGGGGTGGACGCCTTGTTTGTTAACACTTTCACTGCCAGGAACCCGCATAGCGGGCGCCTACGCCGTAGTCACTTTCCGCTACATACGAGGATAACCACGGGATCGGCTACGACCGTAGCGCGTAGCGATTCTTGGCAGTGAATGTGTGCGGTGCTTCTGACGCTAATTGCATTATTGACGACTGACCAAAAAACATCCCCTGAGAGGGTGAAATGGAGGATGAGAGTTTGTATAGAGCTACGATATAAACGAGTTCCACGCGGACGGAGTCGCGGGCAGAAGCTAGTAATTTTATGTAAAATACTTCAGTGAGTCTCACCGTGGGTATTTTAATATACCTTTACGTCACTCTGGGCGGTAAGTGAGATTTACCGCCCACGGGCGCAGCGGCAAATCTCACTTCACACCCAGGAGATGACGTAAAATTGTGTACGCACCACTGGCGGTAATTCGTAAAGCCCCAGATCGCATATTTATGGCCCGAACCGAAGGAACACCTGCGATCTGGGGCATTCACGAATTCACCGCCCTAGGTACATAATGTACTGTATTATAATAATACAAATATAAGGGTTATTTTGCAATGACATAGTGCATTCTTCTTGAAACACCCGTTACATGAGTTGGAACGTGTTGATAAACAGATTGAATATGTATAGCAATGTTTATGGCAGAATGTAGACATGGTTTTGTGCAACTCTGCCCTAGTGTGGTCCGGTTGATGCAACATGAAATTACTATCCATACTAATATTATAAGTTGTTATCTCTTCACGCTCAAACCGCTGAATCGATTTCGATGAAATTAGGTATAGAAATAGTTTTAGTCCCGGGGAAGGACAGAATAGTTTTTATCCCGAAAATCATCCCCTTAAGGGGTGAAATGGGGGGTGAAAGTTTATTAATAGCTAGTGGGATATAAATTAAAAGCACATCGTCAGTGAGTTTGTGCGTTTAACGATTTTATCAGGCCGTAAGATTACAAATTGTGCATTTTAACGTCAATGAAGCCAATTTGAGACACACGTCATGCATTTCAATTTCAATGGTGACGTGTTGATTTCAATGTATTGCGCTCGTTCGTTCTGGCTATCCACGGCGTACGGCGGGTTGCTCATTGGCGAACGGGTTAAAAGGTAGTTGTTACCAATCCAGGAGTAAAATTACGACACAAGTTTCATCAAAATAGAGCTGGCAGCACTCCATAGCATAAAAAAGATACAACTCCAAACCTGCGAAAAAATGAGCACTACAAAAGTATCTTAACTAAACTGACACTAAACTAGACCCGGCGACCCAAAATTACACAACATAAACATCACTTTGCTCAGTTCTGTGCAATAGGGTCTTTAATTTTATTATTACTCCAAAACAAAGAAGGCAAAAATTGGACTAACAACGAACCGTTTTAATATTGCTTGATAGCCAGAGAAAACGCTTAAGACCCGTGACGTCACGGGTCTCGAGCGTCGTAGAAAATGACAATAGTTTCATGTGAAGGTGCGTTTTGTGGAAAAGGGACAGAGTCGCCCTCTTAAAACTTTGACATCTTCTGACTTCGGCATTCTCAAGGATCCTGTAACCACTCACTTGCTTGTGGCACACAGTTGCCAATTTCGCGCACCCCTAAACTGATGGTGGCAACTGTGGTTGCCAAGCGAAGTATGGGCTTCTTTGATAAAGAAAAATTGAAAGCAATTTAGGCTACCTTTTTTAAAATCTGAAATCAAGTGACCGGGTAATTGACACTGTTTTTTGACAGACCCCTGGATTCTTCTCAACACCTTACGCAACACCTTCTCAAAGTCCATTTCTCCTTAATATTTACATTTAATATTCATTATAACGACATTCGCAGACTAACGTGATATTTTAAGAAACTTATGTAACTTAAATAAAATATCGACTTGACAATTTAATTGGCTAATATAACCAACACAAGCACAAATATTACAATAGTACATGAAAAACATAACATTACATATTCTTTATAATACCATACAAAATATTCTTTATTGTTCACCAAAAGAAATATGTAAAAGCAACCCAAGGACCTTACGCTTTACGACAGTAGGCAAGAATGGGGGCAGGAAAAAACGATAACTCGTGAATATAACTTCTTTTCTTACTTGCCCGTCATCAGCAGTCACGTATTACTTACGTCGTCATATCACACCCTATTTACACTGTCATAAAATTATCAAAAACACTACTAATTCCACAGTAATATAGTATGGAAACAGACACGTAAAGCGATAGAAGAAAAGTCCCAGTGACATTACATTAGACAATGCTGCATGTCTATGCATTATACTACCCGTAAGTGACAGGGAGATAAACTGATAAATAAGCTGAATAAGTATTGTCTGTGAAAGGGCGCGGCTATATAAGAGGAAGACAAAAGGGAAAGCAAACATGCAAAAATCCTTCTACTCGGTCAATGAATTATGTCATTTTATGATAAAGGATGAGTAGATGTATTCCATAAATATTAAATCTACTACAATTATTTGGCAATTGGTTTGACATACCTAGGTACCTAATTTTACTTTGGTTCATACTCAGTGAAATAAAATAAAAAAATGTATCTAGTATTTATTAATTAGCATGAAGTATGATAAATCCTGTTAATATTACCCTACATTTTACGTGTTGCACTAGTAGCAAATCATGTGAGACTTGTTATTATTGAAAATAATACCTTTTTGTACAACATGTTCGATTGTAAAATAAATGATTAATTGATTGAAAGACAGGTTATTAATCATAGAACACTAAATACGTATTTAGTGTGGAGCAAATAAATTCGGAACGCGAAAAGGATCGACTTATACGAGTAGACTCAAAATAGGAAACTAGCCTCATTGGTGTATAAAAGGTTAAAGTATTCTTAATCTTCACAATAACAGGTTAAATAATATCCATGTCACATAAAAGATCAAAGAACAAAGGCGAACTTATGCTTATAAGAGATCTTTTCCAGCGCCCATAAGGGTACTATGGTAAGTACATAGTTATTGTAGAACGGATAAATGAATGCACGAACACTTTTTGTACACGTGAACAATTTCATTGCGAAAGTTTACCTCTAAAGCACGAAATGTCGCGTCGCCATTCCGATAAAAAGTATTGTATTGGAAACGCATTTGACTTCGTAAATCATAAGATGTTAATAGACAAATGCGAAAAATATGGAATTAGAGGGAATGCTTTAGGCTGTCTTACAAGTTACCTCACAGACCGAAGTCAGTGTGTAGAATTAGGTAAAGTAGATGAGAAAAACGAAGTATTTCAATATAGATCATCACACAAGGTTAATCGTTCAGGAGTACCACAGGGCAGTGTATTGGGCCCTTTGCTATTTATAATATACATAAATGATCTACCAAAGGTATGCAAATATACAAACGTTTTATTTGCAGATGACATTTCAGTTATAATTTCTAATTCTAATATTAATAATGATCGTGAATACTTAAATAATATAAATGCTACTATTGACTCTATATTAAATTGACTGACTGACTGATTGATTGACTTTTTATTGAAAAACGCATTATATTCAGTAAAGAAATTTATGGACATTAAACATTAATAATATCACTGTTTTTGACATTGTAAACTATATCGTTATTTGTATTTTTTGAACTTTTCGTTTAAGTATAGTTTGTAATCTGACGCTCTTTATGTGATATCTTAGTCATTTATTTACTTTTGCCTATTAATTAATTGTGACTATAATTTAAACCAAATGCAACTTGACATTTTATTACATCTTATTCTCTTTGACGATCATAATATAAATTCATATAGATTAAGCTAGCTTTAATTTATATTGTAATTGTATATTGTGAAATAAATAAATCTAAATCTAATCAATGTAATTGGTTAGAATGTAATAACTTATAAGTAAACACAGAAAAAACGAAATACATACAATTTTGTAATAGAAGAACACATTTGCCAAAACTAAATATTAAATGCAAGGGAGATTCAATAGAAGAAGTTGATGCAACAAAATTCTTAGGCATTATTTTAGACCGCCATTGTAATTGGAAATGTCATGTAGACAGTATTTGTACAAAGTTAGAAAGATTTACATTTGCCTTAAGGCGATTGAAACGTGTTGCCGGTGAAAAAGTTTCCCTCACCGCCTACCACGGTTATGTTACGTCCATTTTACGATACGGTCTCATTATTTGAGGTAATTCTAACAGCGTAAAACATGTATTTATTTGCCAAAAGAAATGTGTGCGAGCCTTAAATGGAGTAGGACGTTTAGAATCATGTAGACCACAAGTTTAACCTTTTAACCCTCACCGGTTTGTATATCTGGGAGGCTGGAATATTTGTATGGTCAAATCCAAATTTATACACCATTGTGAAAAGTGTGTTGGACAAATTGACATCTTGACAGCTCATGTGAGCTTTATATAACCGCACTTAACGCAAATAAATCAGATTTCATTTTATGTAATTTCATTTCATTTCATAACGTTTGGATAAACATTAAATTATATAAATGTGACAGCAGGTAAAAGGAATACTTCTATGTATAGTTCGTCTAATTCGGCCAAAGTGGGGCGCGTCTATATTATTTCTCGCTACACCTATTCTAGCCATTTTTTTAATCAGTTAAAATTGTTTTGAAAGACGTAATACAATGTTTGCTTTTTAGGCTTTTCATATTTCTCACTAACTCAATAATTTTACCCTCTGACCCTTTATGGTCCTCTTTACACTACCGTCTGACCGATGATCCACGACATGAAAGATAAATCATATATTATATTAATGCTCATTAGGATTAACTATATAAATCAACAGGTCGTTAACCTTTAGTTACAAACTGGATGGCGCATTAAATCAAGCAACATTGGTATCCTTTCTGGGTGGCAGTAGCCAATCATCGGAGGTACCATCGACGAATCAGTTAACTGACTACTAGTGAACCTTAACGCGAAGGAATAAGGTATGTAATGCAAATTGTACTACTTTATTCCATATTGCTCATTTGACATAAATTCTATTAGTAAGTATAAGTGCGTTTGAGAGCTTTGAAAAAGCTACGCAGGAAGTGTACTATACCGAAAACCTCGGGCGTTTTTTAATTACTAGGCTGCTTTTATCAACAAAACTCGCTCATTTTGAAAATGCTTCAATGCTAAAAATACACGTTTATCTCTTTAGTTTATGAAAACTTTTTTATAAATCAAATTTATGTCTCCACTAACTAGGTCAGGTTCGTTTAGTGACAAACCAAGAAAGGTTACCATCACTTTCAGAAAAAATACGCGTGTTGGGAAATGAAACGTTTGCGAACTGAATCAGGGCAGGTAGTCTGTCACAAGGGGACATATCCCCAATAGGGTAGTTTCCTCATGTTAAAATTGATAATGCAATGTTGCTGAATAGATTGTAGACCATCAAATTATTGTAATAAAGTATACATTAAAAAAAAAAACATAAAAAGATATTGACATTGAAACTTTCGAAAAAATATTACTAAAAAAATGTAACTTTTCTGTCATAATTTTCTGGCAATATTGCAGTGTTCCTGACATTGTAAATATTCGCAACACAGAATCTAAGTTTAACGTCCGAATGTATGATACCTTAATGCCTAATAATTGGCACAATAATATTGTTCATCACTATTGTTATGTATTTAGATTGAAAGTGTCAATTAAGTATTGGATCGGTGTTAAGCACTGGAAGCTTACATTTCCAATGCAACTTGCATTAGGAAAGAAAGGCTAAATTCAAACTCTATCTTGCTATAACTACGTTCACTTGTTTATTTGAAGCGACGATTGTTGAGCAGTGCATTAAAGTGCGCATAAGTCACTGGGATGCGCGCGGGTCGCACGAAGTTCATAGGTAAAGGAGGCGTATATAAACCCTATGCGGTGTCACCCGCCACATATTGGTGCTGTCCGTTATTGCATCCAGACTTGCATCCAACATAATGGTGAGTCACGTAATTTTACACACGAGTTTGACATCTATGGGACGTGCATTTTATCTGTTGTGCTATATATTAACTAAGTATATAAATTTCTAAAATAAGAATTGACAAAAAATACCGTCCAAGTGCGAGTCGGACTCACGCACGAAGGGTTCCGTACCATTATCTATAAATTCGGCATTTTTATTTGTTGTTATAGCGGCAATGCAAATACATCATCTGTGAAAATGTCAACTGTCTAACTATCACGGTTCAGGAGATAAAGCCTGGTGACAGACGGACGGGCGGACAGCGGAGCCTTAGTAATAGGGTCCCGTTTTTACCCTTTGGGTACGGAACCCTTAAAACTATATAATTATTGAACCTGCTCACAACATTTCACGAAAATCCGTCGATAAATGCGACCTGTAGAGGAAAACAGACGGACATACGAAATATTTTTTACCCAAGCTGAACGGAGAACTTCGTTCGCTTCGCTCGTTCGTTCAATAATGTACTACAAAGTTGTATATGGCAGATATTATTACATTCGTTTATAGGATGCTTTACTGACTTCAGCTTTACCTACGTAATTTCTAAGTTTAGTGATGAAAACGTATTTATTATCATTTAGCTACTTGTTAGATTGTTAACGATGATTAAATAAATGCCACGTGTTACTAGTCTACAACATGACATATTTACAATGTTTATGTTAAATGGCACCCTTTGAAAGCTCGACACTTCTACAGCATCTAATATCTCATTTCACAATATTTGCGGAACACAGTTAGATAATTATGAAAAAAATCGACAAGATAAGAAACTACAAAGTTCACTAAAAAGTTATTTATCGTTAATTTTGTTGCATTTTCGTTGCAGCGTAGTGCTATTAATGGAAATTGGTATAAACAATTTTAATCGTAATTATGAACTAGCTAGCTTACTATATTATGTTAATATTAAACTTAATCAAATAAAAATATATTGTCTACGTACCTATACCAGCACCCTTAATACAACCATGCTGCATTGAAAAATTCTAGAATATGTCCGATGTCTGTTCATAAGTCACTAGCTGATGCCCGCGGCTTCGCCCGCGTGGTTATAAGAAAATGTAACATATTGAATTTTCCCGTGGGAATTAGATGTTTTCCTCCTGGAAAAAGTAACCCACGTCACTCTCCAGCTTCTAAACTATCTCCATACAAAAAATCACATCAATACGACGCTCCGTTGGACCTTCATAATTATGATATTCAACTCAAATGGTAATCACGTTACGTTTTGAACGCGCGTTATAACAATGCACCTGTAATTTTTCCATATAAAAATTGGCATTTAGATCTACCTAACGTCCGTACAATGCGACGTGGTCGACCTGCAACATTACCAGACAAATGCCACTGTACTTGCTATCTAACGGACCGTGCGGTTGAAATGTGAAACCGTTTTCCGGATTTAGTATACAATTAAAATTTTCAGTGATATAGATATGTCATATTTTTAATTGCACTGGAAAATAAAGGCCAAAACAGTTGCCACGTACAGTCAGTAGCAAAAGTGGCTAAGCGGATCAACTGCTCAAAATGACCTACACACGACTATCAATTCAACGACTATGTCAAGAGGATAAGGACTGTCTAGATCATTTTGAGCGTGTTATTTTGGGTAGCTAAGCTGCAAGAAACGCAAGGAATATAAAAGTAAAAAAAAGACAGACAGTGTCGTATTTGTAAACCTAAGTGGTCAACGACGTGGAATACTACCTACACTGCTTAGGTACATTAGAATGCTTATACATGAGATCTCCGTCGAGTATTAATTCTAATTTATATAAAAGTATATTATACATCACCACAATATCACCAAATACATATAACAATATCAAGTCGAATGGTCGCCAATACTAGTCTTGTGGGACCATATTTAACACCTCCTATTAACAGCTTGGGATATTGCTGATTTCGTGATGACGATGACATGGATAGAGTCTGAAAGTTGTGTTTTCATATTGAATATAATTAATTGGTCAATTGGAAACAGTATAATAATTAAAGTGGTTTATTACTTTGTAGTATGTTTTTTCGTATATCCATCCGAATGTCTAGTTGTCTACACATATTTTGAAAATTATTGACTTTAGCGTTCCATTTGTTCGAATATTTGGCAATGTGCTTACTGCATGATAATAATACTAGAATTTTACGTATGGCACTGCCTGTTAAATAGAAAAATACTAAATGTAAATCCTCGTCAACAAGCATGTTGAACTTTTAGAAGCCAAACTCTATATCTACTTAAATTTAAAATTTCTTGGGCCACGTTAATAGAATCTCATTGATATCAAAAATCTGGGGATCACCAGCAAAGATTGTCTTTCAAAATATGGCAAGATGTCATAAAAATCTCATTGACGGACAATACCTATCGAATTCCTTAATATAAGTAGAGAGAAAACGGAACTTGCGACTTATTTTATCAAGAAACGGAAACTGTCATGTGAGGGCTAAAATGAATGTACTTCCTCAAAGCATCCCTACAATAAAAATGTCCCATGTTCAGCAAAGTTCGTGTCACATAAGACTGTGTTATAACAAGGATTTGAAATGAGAGAGATTGTTGTCAGGTCACGGATCCTCGCGAGTTCCATGCTTCACAGCCCCGCTATTCTCTAACATGTTTCAACCTCACCTCATCGTTCACCCACTAATATATGTTGACGCCACGATTCGTAGTAACTAAGCGTAAGTATGGGTCTTGTTTCGTCAGGCGTGACGGGTGAGGTGAAGCGCATAAGCGCGTTCCGCATAACAGCCCAGTGCCGTGCCCATACCGACATTCACTGCTGTCACGTCTTACAAGATATGATGTCTTTACGTGACCCTTCGTCTCTTAGACAGTGTCATAAAACACGAACACTGACACATCGTCATAAAATTTTGCATGCATTTTGTTAGTGTGGTCGTTTTTGTAAGTTTAAAACGTGAAGTAAGTTGACCGCACACCTTGTATAAAAACACAGCTCAAATAATTTTCATACAATTAGAATTTAAAATATTTTAGTGAATGTTATGTTGAAAATACGATCCCTTTTCTGGTTAAAAAAGCTCCAACTTCGTTCATCCCGTGGCTGCCGTAAGAGACGACTATGGGGATAGAGTTGGCGTATGTTGTGAGCTATATATATAGGCTAGCAATATATCACTGCCATACTACATTTTTTCCATATTTAAAACTATCCATATCCATACTAATATTATAAAGACGAAAGTGTATGTGTGAGTTTGTTTGTTTGTCCGTCTTTCACGGCAAAACGGAGCGACGAATTGACGTGATTTTTTAAGTGGAGATAGTTGAAGGGATGGAGAGTAACATAGGATAGTTTTTATCCCCGTAATCATCCCCTAAGGGAGTGAAATGGGGGGGTAAAAGTTTGTATGGAGCTGCGATATAAACGAGTTCCACGCGGACGGAGTCGCGGGCAGAAGCTATAGTAATCTATAAATGGCTGTGATAATTTATTTTCGTGATAATATATACTTTGAAGGTGTATGTGAAGTCCCCAACCCGCACTGGGCCAGCGTGGGGACTACTGCCCGTTCCCTCTCATCCATGAGAGGAGGCCTGTGCCCAGCAGTGGGACGGTATATAGGCAGATTTATTTATTTATATTTCACTTTGCGTTTGTTTCACTTTGCGTTTGTCTCGTGCCCCAATGGCTTACAAACCGCGGCCCAAGTCGCGGTTGCGACACCCCTATAAATTTGCCATCATTGTTCGTGAAGAAAGCAAAACGGTTGAAAGTTCATCTTCCGTCATATGCATTTCCTGGTACACGGAAATTACGAGTGTGGAAGATTTCGTCACGGCTAGTACAAAGAAGATGTCGGAACAAACACGCTGATTAAGCTATTCAGTGATGTCTGCTGTAGTATAAACAGGGAATTGAGCAGATTTAATTTATGACATTGTGTTGCTATACAAATGGATAATACTATCCAATGATTGCAGCAGTGTAATGAAAATCATGAATATATTTCGATATAAAATATTTTGTACAATAAATAATAATAATATATTGAAAAGCTAATTGCTAATGTTAACATTGTGCTTGCATATTAATACATAGTACATACATTATTACATGCGTCTGAACTAGGATGATCCTGTGCTAACAAAGATATAATATTTTTTTCTTAATTTTTTTGTTTATACTACGTAGGTGGCAAACAAGCTTACGGCCCACCTAAGTAAGTGGTTACCGTAGCCTATGGACGCCTACGCTACGGCTACGGTACGCCACGGTACGTACGGTGCACGGTGGTACGGTACGGTAGCTACGGTAGCCTAGTGGTTCAGGCATGCGGCTGCTAAGCGGCGGTCGTGGGTTCGAATCCCGGCTCGTACCAATGAGTTTTTCGGAACTTATGTACGGAATATTTACCGTTAGCTTTTCGGTGAAGGAAAACATCGTGAGGAAACCGGTCTAATCCCAATAAGGTCTAGTTTTCCCTCTGGGTTGGAAGGTCAGATGGCAGTCGCTTTCGTAAAACTAGTGCCTATGCCAAATCTTGGGTTTAGGTGTCAAAGCGGACCCCGGGCTCCTTTAGGGGCACTACCGGGAATAACGCTAGGAGGATGATGGTAGCCTATGGACGCCTTCGACTCCAGGGTTGTTACATGCGCGTTGCCGACCCTTTAAGAATTTCTACACTTTTGAAGAACCCCATTCTATAGATAGTCCCTCGGGAAAACCTCGGCTCATTCCACAACCGGTGCGTCCGAGGGAGGAAATTTCTCTGAAACCGTACGGTACGCGACCAGTTAGGTTCCAAGAAGTGAGAATGAACGCCCTGCCGACGGCGAGCGGTGCGGTGGTAAAAAGCAGCCGTAGGCATCATGTCGAACAGTTCTTCGAAGCACAACCCGTTATACAAGCGATAGAACACGCACAAGGAGGCGAAGTCTCTCCTTAGATTCGACGGTTCGATATCGCTTGTAAGTTTGGGATCGTCCACGATTCGCACAGCGCGTCTTTGAAGCGAGTCGAAAGGCCCAAACTGGTATCCAGGTGCTCCCGCCCAGAGATGACAGCAATACTCCATGTGGGGACGGACTTGAGACTTATATAATAAAAGTCTCTGTCCCGGGGAGAAGTATCTAACGCTTTGCTCTGTTCAGCACACTAAGCTTTTTGGATGCTAGCTTGGCCTTGCTCTCTAATTGTCTTCGAAACTGGACGTCGCTGGAAATGTCAACACCAAGGATCCCAATACTCTTTGAAATCGAAAGAGGAGTGCCGTAGAACTGTGGGGCTAAAGAAAAGGGGATTTTCTTGGCGGTGAACGCATATACTTGCGTCTTCGTGGGGTTGAATCGGATCTAATTATCCCTCCCCCATTCAGAGACTCTGGATAGGGTGCTCTCTATTTTGGACACAAGTTGTCCGCGACCACAGCAGAACGAGGGATGTTTGTGCGGCCCGTGTAAAACAAGTTAAGTAACTATAATTAGTGCAATTTGTACACAAGAAAGGTGTGTTACAATATCGTACATTTAAAAACAATTGTAAAATAGAACATAGTAAAATTATATCTAAATATTAACATTTAATACGTCAATACAATAACTATGAACAGTCGGGGAATTAAAAATTTCGTCACTTTTGGACATCGTCAAAATAAAGTCGAAAACGATAACGCAGGTTAAGCAAAGATGGCAGCGGTCAGTCTTTGCATGGGTGACCGCCTGATGTTTGAATGGTTAATAATAATAATATAAATGAGCATTTCCGTGCTTTGGAAGGCTAAGCTGTTGATCCCGGCTGATGTCTATGACAGTAGTCGTTAAGCCGAGTTAGAGGCCTTCGGGCGGCTTAAAAACTTCTAACAGTCGAGTTGCCCACTCACTTGACAAAGAGGGGACAACTGTTACTCGCGTCCGCAGGAGCTACCTACCACAACCCTGCACGTGCCCCCTAGGTGGTACTAAAGAGTGACAAACTTTAGAGGCCAAAATAATATATGCCATACGATTAAATAAATTCCTCGACTAAACCCAGTAAGTATGTACTCGTATTTCACGACCAACACAGCAATTAATTTGATTTTCTCTCTACAAAATATGTCCTATGACGATACAGAGAAGTTATTTATCGATTTAAAATAATTTTATTCTATATTTTAACGGTACCGCCTAGGTTATAACTTCCTAATTATTTTTAATACCTAGTCAATAAGAATGATAATTATTGTATTATATTTTGCATATGAATAACATTTTCAATTGTTAGTTCTATTTTGCCTGAAACAGGATATCCTAGCTCAGGCACGTTTTATTTGCCTCTAATAGTACGCTCCTAGTCTATACCTAGTAAAACTGATGTACATTATGTTTTATCAATAAATTATGAGAAAAATATTTAAAATATTAAATGTCCGGAAACACTGTCTTATCAGATAAAGAAAAACCAGTGTTTTATAAAATGGACTTTCTGGATGGGCTAAGGGTATAATATATTATCCCGCGGCGTTGCGTTCATAATACGTCACTATTAAGTTACTAAATAGTGACGTAAACTATTCCTATACTAAACTAAAACTATACCTGCCTGCCTGGTAATGAACTAAATTTTAGTACATTACCAGGCAGGCAGGTAAAGTCGGTAATGTTTCTAAGAATCGTGTGTCGAGCCTATACAAAACAATTGCGCAAGCGCTACTCTTATGTGCGAACAGGTTGTTGCTCACAGATGGCAATCAGGCATTATCTTGGTGTTTATGTTTATATTATCGGTGTTTAAAAAAATTGAATTGATCTTATGTTCATTGTAAAGCAAACCAACTAGCGTGTAGAAGTGTCAGGTATTGAGTTTCAAGATTTCGTCTCCCACAAATGTGAAATATGAATATTAGATACGGTTATAGATTTTGGACAAATAATGTATTTTATATGAATCCTTTAATAAATTACTGTTGTATTATATAAAAAAATAAAAAAGTCTAGTTCTCAAACAAGAATTTCATTAACACGTGTCAGGGCCGCAAATTTATGTCAATTTTGAATTTTTACACAGGTCTGCTAACAAATTATATGTTATTTAATTATCGTTTTAGCGAAACTCATTTACGTCCTCAGCCACTGCTTTAGATCCCATCAGGATATTCGGCAGTGAAGTCGTTACATTCGGTTATAAAAGCTTGTACCAAAACATTTGTCATTGTCAAAATCTTATAATAGACATAAATTATTTTGTTTATTGCCTACCAAATGATCGGATAACGTAAATTTGGTAGCATTCTCGGTGCAGTGTAGTGTTGTTCATGGAATTAGTATATTTAAACAATTAATAAAATCAAAACAATCTAAAGGTGTGTAAGGTTTTCTGGAAGAGATCGCTCTTAAGGGACAAGACCGCCTGTTGTTAACCTCTACTTTCAAGTTTTTATGTCCTCTATTTTGATTCTTGTGCATTCTTCCAATCCTTACATACGGAGTACAAACTTGGTCTTTGACAAAAGTTCAGAAATCTGCCCTCAAGGTTTGCCAAAGAGGCATGGAACGCAGTATTTTGGGCGTGAAATTAACGGATCGCATTAAAAATACAATACTGCGCTCCAAAACTCAGATAGCTGACGTAGCCCACACAGCCGCAAAACCAAAATGGGACAGGGCCGGGCACGTCTGCCGCATGCCGGAGGCGTTGTGGGCTACAATTACCACCAAGTGGATCCCACAGAACTAAATACGGCGTCTTGGTAGACCACATAGGAAATGGCGAGACGAGCTTGACGTCTTTGACCAAGACTGGTGGGAGTCTGACTGAGGACTGAGAGAGGAGAGTGGGAGTGGGAGATATGGAAAAACATAATAATAGTAATAATATTTTGATTCATGTTTTGAGGTGTGTAATGAAGACTATTGTATTGTATTGTAATATATGCATATGATAAAATCATTTCTGAAAAATAGTAATGTAACGATGCATTTGATGTCGTGTGCAGATCTCCTTTGCAATCCTGTCATCGATGGTGCTCCTGGCGATGGCACAGCAGCCCAAGCAGCCGCCGACAGCCGAGCCTATACCGATCATACGCTTCGAAACAGACGGACCCAACGTCGACGGGACATACAAATGGGCGTACGTATACATCTACTGGCTTCTGTCCGCGACTCCGAACACGTGGAACTCGTTTAAATCGTAGCTCTACACAAACTTTCACCTCCCTTTGTCCTTTCACGGGATTGAAACTTTCTGCATACCAAATTTCATCTCAATCGGTTCAGCGGTATAAGCGTGAAGAGGTTACAGACAGGCACACTTTCACGTTTATAATATTAGTAAGGATGGATTAACATTATTTCAGAGGTCCGTTCCTTCAAATTAAAATGTTACAAGTAAGAACAGGTAAGACAGATCCAGCTAGCGTTATTGGCCAAATGCATCAGTGCTGCCAATATCAGACTTGTAAAATGTAGTGTGAAATGGGCCCAGGCTTTTTGTTCTCTTTCGTAGGGTTGGCACATCTACCTTTCTTTCCTTCACTTGTTTACGGAACCTCCTTATGCATATCGCACACCGCTGTGGTTACATAAATTTTTAGTTAAAAAAGTGAATGAAGTTGTAGGTAGGTACTGTAAATGCTCCTCATGAGGTCGTACTAACATTTCACGAATTATTATTATGTTAGTCTTTAAGGTATTTGTAATCCATATACGGCCCATGCCTTTGTTGCCTGATTTAAATAAAGCGTGTGTGGCACTCTTTGGGGCAGGCCTATGTCTAGCAGTGGACGTCTTTCGGCTGATATAAAGGACCCAAAATGCTAATACTAATCAGAAAGGATAAATATTTTACAACATAGTTGCAATTAGATAGAAATTCTCGTAAATTTCTGTAACATAGTAATAAAGGTTTTCTGGGAACTCTAATAATGTCTCCATCGTTACTTAATTTAGATACGAAACTGGCAACGAGATCAACGCCGAAGAGTCGGGGTACGTGAAGAACTTCGGCAAAGGCGAACCTGAAGAGGTACAAGTCGCCGAAGGGAAGTTCAGCTACAAGTCACCCGAAGGACAGCTCATATCGCTCACGTACATCGCTGACGAGAACGGTTTCCAGCCACAGGTATTATTTTAGCATCTTTCTTAAATATGTACAGTACAGTATGCGTCACGAAACTAAAAACAACAAATAATACTATTTAGGCGACGAAACGGCGTGGCCCCGTTGCATCGTCATCTCCGGTGTAGGATTCGGCAGATTGCCCCGGAACCGTCGAGTAGTATGAGTATGTGATAGAACAAAAGGCAAATATTACGAGTTAAGGTGAAAATGCACGACAAACCTTATGGATGTTCTGGACGGTCTATACCTAGCTTAATTATCAGAGTAAATAAAACAATGGATCAGCTAACACAGACCAGAGGGGCTACCGCGAAACGAAAACGAACTTCGTTCGTGTATCTCCGTCTTTATCGCTCGAACTAGCAAGTGCGACAGAGAGGGAGATACTCGAACGAAGTTCGTTTTCACTTCGCGGTAACCCCTCAGGCGTCAAATATCAGCATGTCAGTACAATATGGCCCTTCGAACCGGATATCATAAGATAGGCAACTTTTCTGATCTTGTCAAGACACGTGCCACTATTTTCCACGTGGGCCCCTGAGGTCAACCTGAAGCCTCGACCACGACTTGCCACTGCCGCTGTCGCCTGCTTCGCGTCGTGACCGAGCCGTCACACTTTGTCGCATTTGTTGCAAATGTTCGCGCACTTGTTCTGAGTTTAGCTCAGCACCCGTGAACGCGTCCGCGTGGAACAACGTTACATTTATACATTTTTTAATAAAGGAAAAATTGAAAAATGTAATGCTCCTAGCCGGATTCCAACCGGCGACCACAGGCATTCATGGCCCGTCGCTACTAACCAACTGAGCTATCGGAACAATCCGGTTCGGACACCAAATTCCTCAATCAGTTCCTTCCTACAACGCCTTAGGGAGGCATGTAGCGACATCTACCAGAAGACTTAAACTTCTTAACGGCACCAACGTCTCAAATTATATTGAGAAATCGTCAGTAACGATGCCCCACCCCATACTAAATTAGTTTTGTATTAAGCAGTTACGCTGCCAACGAAATTATACATTTTTAAATAAAGGAAAAATTAACGTTACATTTTATATCGAAATTCGAAATGCAAAACGTCGATGTCAATAGGTTTGACGATGAATGTTGAGGGTTAGGAAATAACCGCGAATAGATTAGATGCAATTAATTCAAGATGTTAAAATAGGTAGCTGCCTATTCTGAAACGTGTACTGTACGACTTATAATTAAACTAGCTTCTGCCCGCGACTTCGTCTGCGTGGACCCGGGATAAAAACTACCCTATATTTTAATCCAGGCTATAAACTATCTTCGTGCTAAGTTTCATCCAAATCGGTTGAGCCGTTTAAGCGTGATTGAGTAACAAACATCGAAACATCTAAACATCCAAACTTTCGCATTTATAATATTAGTAGGATTTACTCGCTGTTGATAAATGCAAGTGAATGACATTATTTCGAAATTGCACAAACTTTAAATGCACGCACATTGTTTTTATAAAAATACATCTTGTATACATACATGTACTTATTGCAACACAGACACTAAACGTTATTGGCATTAAAATTATTATAATTAAGATAAAATTATCTAGCCATTTAAATTGCTAGTTAGCTAGAACTACTAAAGGTAAACGGTATATTACTAAAATTGTAAATTGCATTCATTTGCCCTTCAACTTCGAGGTGTTGTACTTGGAAGATTGTAATTATTATATTGCTTCAATGTTAATTTATATTAACAAAATTGTAAATCCGTGAATTAATGATTTCTCATCATTATACTGCAATTGAACATCTTGAAGAAAGACATTTTATTTAGTTGTTAAGTTAAAGGATATGATTTTGGCTACATTATAATTTTTTGATCGGCTCAAAAGAAAAAAAACGTGTAGGTATTTGTAGGAGTATACTGACTTCTCGTAATTACAAAACGTTTTGGCGATCATATAGATAGATAAAAAAAGTGGCCAAGTGCGTGTCGGACCACGCACAACGAAGGGTTCCGTGCCTATTAAAAAGGTCGTATCGTTACTGAAATCTTTTTTTTTTTTGGAATTTAATTACAAAACTATGTAGCGGCTAACGAAATACACCTATCCTCAAAATTGTATTCAAAAACACCTTATAGTTTTCGAGTAAAATGCCTGTGACATACGGACGGACAGACAGACAGACATGACGAATCCATAAAGGTTCCGTTTTTTGCCATTTGGCTACGGAACCCTAAAAACACGAGGTGATCAGCACGTCTAGCACACGACGGCTGCGACATACTCTCGATTTTTATCGCACTATACCTCTTGTTCTAAGTGGTCTAATAAGTGAGAGACGGATAGTGCGAGAAAAATCGAGAGAGCTCGCGCGCCGTCGCGTGCTAGCCGTGCTGGAAGAATTGGCATATCGATATTATAGCCACGCACGAGAAACGATGTTAAATTGTGCTCCCGAATGCATTCTACGAAACACCGTATGTTACGTTCGTTAAAATCAGATTATATGGGCAGTTTAACAGTTCTCTATGAAATAACAGCTACCGGCGCGGCGCTATATTTAATTTTAAGTTTAGCGGGCCTGTAAAGTGATTCAACCCGCCCTTAGTCGATATTAGAGGTCATTCTCATAGATGAAACACGTTGTATTCATCTATAGGGCGCTATAATCAGATGCTGCACCAACTGTAATTGTGTAATGATACTTAAAGTTAAATTACGTGTTCGTAACACCTGTTAAGGCGCGATTCAACGCCTGCCGGCAAATCCTTGACATGTTTTCTCTTGGGATCATCGCAATCCATACGAGGCAGTAACAATGTAACGTGCCAATATACGGCATATTGCTCGGATTTACATAGGCGCCAAAATCTTCTTACTAACTTACGGCCCCCTCTTTCATCTTTGTTTACGTGTGAGTGGGAGCGAGATGTCGCGTCCAATAGTATATCGTCTGTTGAATGAGTCATATTGATGTTTTCAGAATCAGATACTTGGCTGACAAGATCGCTTGCGACCATTAGGCATGATTGACACATGGCGCAGAGCGCTGGGGTATTATTTTAAAATATACTGCAGGCAAAACTATCGTACAATAGTAAAGTAAACATTAAAGAAGTCAGGGATGGTATTTAGTGCTTTTTTTATACTGGCAATTAATCTTCATGATTTCGTATTTTTTTGGTACGACTGTACATTATTTAGGTATACAACGAGAAATAACTGCGGCCTTGTTAAAAAAAACAAACAGCAACAAAAAACTGGCTGTGATAGATGGACAGACTCCTTGTGACCGCATTAAGTGTTTCGTTGGATCAATTTTGGTAAGGAACACAAATACGAATATTTTACCAAAAAATAAAATCTTTTATCATAGAGTTCGGTCAAATCCTACCCTAAAACGTACCTATCAAAATGGTATTTGTAGATAGGTATTTATAGTAAAACGGTGCGCTTCGTCCAATGTTAGTCGTACTTTACCATACGCCATTGAAATTGAATTAAGCTAAACAGGCGTATCGAATAAATCCTCACCGGAATGGGTTGTTCATGTAAAACATGCAAAAGTTTGGGTTGACCTCGACACTTAAATCACTTTTATCTAGACTATTAAAGCTTTAAGCTTTTATCGTCATCATTTACCCAAATCAATAGAATACGCTGAATTATAAACATTCTTGCAGTATTAAACAAAACTTTAAAAGAGTATTTATTTTACTAAAACATAATGGTGAATTGACAATTATGTCAATAATAGATATGGTAAATCTAGTTTTAATGTTATTTTCAATGTACCTAATGTAATTTTTATATTTAATGTGTTTTAAAAATAAACCGAATTATTAGGGCACAAGGTTATATATAAAAAGGTTTGTTTAAACTTTTGGCACATTTTGTTAAGTTCAAATACAGGGTGGAATCTTGAACGTGATCCAAAATAGCAAAATGTGAATCTATCCATGATTCTGAGCAACTTTTATTGTGGGACCAACTTTGTGTTATGCCAAAAAAAACACACCTGTTCATACATTCTTGTCAGTCTAAAATGAGCAGAGTTAATGAAATAGTTGGATTTTTTTGGCATAACACAAAGTTGGTCCCATAATAAAAGTTGCTCAGAATCATGGATAGATTCAAATTTTGCTATTTTGGATCACGTTCAAGATTCCACCCTGTATAATCAAATCGTCTTATATTTAATTGCATGCTCGTTATTGTATTGCAAAAATATGTACCTATTGATTGAATCCTCTCATGAGTAAGTTGTATGTTACACTTCTCTGTACATATTTAGATGTAGGTAAAATAAAATTACCTAGCATTTGCGTATTGCGACATCCAGCTGCCCACATACGTGTTCTTACTGGGGAAAACCTGGTGGTCAATCTGAGAGTTATGGTTTGCATGCCAATGTGATTTCAATTAGTTTTCTTGTTCACAATTAAGTAATGACTGGGAATCCAGAGACTCGGTTTGGTTCTCGGTCTGCGACACTAAGTAGTATGCACGTTTAATTTTCTCTTTGTCCTTTAATCTTTGTGTCAGTGGTACAATTATTAAACTAGAGACTCTGTAATCTGTACAATAGGGGTGTAGACTCGAAAATTAAAGTATTGCTCCAAAAGAAAGAAGGCTAAAAAATATGCCTAGAGACGAAAATCCCATTCAGAATATATCAAAGAATTACGAAGCTACAACCGTTTTAATATTGCTTGTTGGAGAGAGAAAACGCAAACGGTGTGTGACGTCACATTACAGGATGCTGCCGAGGGGCCGCGTCGATGGCGGCGCCGACCACGATGCGGCGCGGCACGTTGCCGTCTTCTGTGACGTCATATTCTTCCAGCGTCATCGTTTCATATGAAGTTGCATTTTGCGAAAAAGGGACAGTACATACCCCTTCTTAAAACTTTGGACACTTATAACTTCGTGATTATTTAACCTTTTGCGTTGATTTTTTCTCCATTTGACTACATTTTTTTATCCTTTTTCGAGAAAAATTGACATTATTGACTATTTTATTTAGTGTCTACGCCCCTATTGGCAAGCAAGACCTTATTTTTTTTTCTTTTGAAGAACTGAATAGACAAAAAATATCTGTATAATGATTGAACCTGCTCGCCAAATTTCACGAGAATCGGTTGAGAAACGCGACCCGTAGAGAAGAACAGACCGACAGACGCCATACGAAATAATCTTTTCATCACACTTGCTCGAAAAGGGCTTCATAATGCGCAGACATACAGAGCTGTAATAGCCTGTGTTACGCCCACGGGCGTAATGGCTTTTTCTTAAATTGTATCTGTCACTCTTGCGGCAGTTACAAAGCAAAGAGGTTTTATATCAAATACGATGTCTGAAAACGTATTTATAAATAAATTTAAACTTAAAAAACTACTTAAAGATTATTTAACTGAATTATTTACAGATTTAATATGTTGTTATTTAGTGTCTATGTAAAATGTTTTTAAGTGTTTTCAAATAGTGGCTGTATACCGAAGGGTCTTTGCCATACGCGCCTCACGTCAAATTCAACAAAATGGACGACTGACATGTTGCAGTTTTTATTACGATTTGTATTCATTTCATCTAAAATGTATTTGTTTCCTCGCAAATGTGATGAAAAACATTGTGTATAACACGGGCGTAAAAATATTGCAAACTCGAGTCATCAAAAGCCCTCCGCCTTCGGCGTCGGGCTTCTGATAGACTCTTGTTCGCAATATTCCACTTACGCCCCTCGGTAAACAATGTACTATTACAGTACATATGGTGCTACTTTCCCGCACTAGTGCGGAAAAGTGCACTTTACGTGCATATGTCGAAACTTTAAAGAGCCATATGTACAGTAAAACGTTGTACGATACACGTGCGAATAGGTAATTCGCAACTCGTGTCGATTTAAAACACTCCCTTCGGTCGTGTTTTAATTTATCACCACTCGTTGCGAATTTGCTATTTTCGGCACTTGTATCGTAAATAACTATTACAGTACATATGGTGCTACTTTCCCGCACTAGTGCGGAAAAGTGCACTTTCCGTGCATATGTCGAAACTTTAAAGAGCCATATGTACAGTAAAACGCTGTACGATACACGTGCGAATAGGTAATTCGCAACTCGTGTCGATTTAAAACACTCCCTTCGGTCGTGTTTTAATTTATCACCGCTCGTTGCGAATTTCCTATTTTCGGCACTTGTATCGTAAATAACTATTACCCAAGCTGAATAGGGAAACTTCGTTCGCTTCGCTCACTCGTTCAATAAATATGACTAGTTTTGGTCTTCCACAGTGTCAGTGACTTTACAATATTTTAGAAAAGTCGGCATATGCAAGATAATAAAATACGAGTCTCGAAATTTTAATTATGAACTACAACGTAAAAAAAATAGTCTTTGATGTACCCATCAAAGGTTAACATAACCTTAATAAGTGTTTTTTCACTGTTCTATGGTAACATAAAGCGGTTGACCTTTCCTTAACTAATTTGCGGTCACAGGTTTCTTAAGATTCTTAGGTCATTTTACTTAGGTACTGGTTACGCAAACCCTTATTGCAATGATAATATTTTTCACATTTAAATAATTTTATAGGCACTGAGAGAAATCCAAACGGTTTTAATACATTCATAGGCTTGATTAAGCGAATGCTGATGTAATTGATGATGCATCTTTGCCTATTCGTATCCATGGATAATCGGGTGTGTTCCGATTAGATTTGTTTAAGAGAACATTTATGTACGAGTAATAGCGCCCTGAATGCAAGGCTCCAATTCAAATAACAAAATGAGTCAACCTGATGTGTGATGTGAAATGTAAATCAAATATAAAAGGAATGGATTTTCATTTGATTTCTCTCATTTTTAAGGTTCCGTACACAACAAAGAACCCTTATAGTTTCGCCATGTCCGACGTCCGTCCTCGGCTTAGCTCAGTAACCATTACTACTAGAAAACTGTAATTCGGCATGAGTATATAAATCAATCACGCCGACAAAACAGTACAATAAAATGTTAAAAAAAAAAAATTTAGGGTACTTTCCCTACACCTAAAGCGGATATGTATTTTTTTTTTCTCTTAAACCCATGGTGTGGGATATAGTTGGATAGCTCGTTCAAAAATAATATGTTGGATAGCTCGTTCAAATTAGTAATTAGTTTGCGAGATATTGGGCTATAAAGCCCAAATTTTTGTTCGAGTCATGTGTCCCCCCCCCTGCTGGCTAAACGGCTATTACTGGGGATGTGAATAAAATCGTGGTAGTAGTACATATAATGAATTTAAAAGGAAAACTATCACGGACAAGTAGGCATACGTAGTTACCGAGTAATAGTCGGCCAAGGGTTCCTCCCCTACACCTAAAGCGGGAATGTAATTTTTTTTTCTCGTTAAATCTATGGTGTGGGGTATAGTTGGATAGCTCGTTCAAAAGTATTATGGGTCTCCTAAAACCATTTTTTAAATCAGTGATTAGTTTGCCAGATATTGGGCTATAAAGCCTAATTTCTGTACAAGTCCAGAGTCAATTCTTTTTAGGGTTCCGTAGTCAATAAGGAACCCTTATAGTTTCGCCATGTCCGTCTGTCCGTCCGTCTTCGGCTTAGCTCATTAACCATTACTACTAGAAAACTGCGATTTGGCATATAAATCAATCACGCCGACAAAACAGTACATGTGTGTGTGTGTGTGTCCCCTGCCGGCTAAATGGCTACTAATGGGGATGTGAAAAAAATCGTGGTAAGTAGTAGTACATATGATGAATTTAAAAGGAAAACTATCACGGACAAGAAGGCATAAGTAGTTACCGAGTAATAGTCGACAAACTTAATGTGTACTTGGAAAGGCCAATTTTCGTACAAATTCGACTGACGCAACCGCACGTCGATGTAACTAAGACAGACAGGCAACTACGGAACCCTACATTGCGCGTTGCCCGACACGAATTATTGATGATAAATATAATTGCCCGATTGATGTAAGGTGCACAATAGTCCGAAGCCAAGCATAATACCTCATGCTTTCGTTAATCCGTTACTAATAACATAAACCAGGTGCAATTCAGTGAGGAAGATCCGCCAGCATCCTCGGTACGATGCCTCGAGGGCCTTTTTTAGATTTAACTTAGTTTTAATTTAATTCAGTTAATGTTAGTTATCATCTTTGTATATACTATGTATATATGTTATGGTCCCAGTATAGATATAATTTATGTACGGTCCGGCCATCTAGTCAGATATTAAAGAAGAGCACATATGTCACTGGAATAAGGGTATTTAATAACTTTCCGGAAAGTATCATATCACTAGAAGGAACGCAATTTAAAACAAAAGTCAAAGAGTGGCTTCTATGCAAATGTTTTTATAATTTAAATGAATATTTTTTGTAATTTTTTCATATTTATATTCTTATATTATTTATAATGTAGAAATGCTTTTATAATGTGATTACTTATGTTTTATAGTTTTACTAATTCCACGCCATAATATTGTACGTCCGAAATGGGCAGACTGTTGATTCCACAATTTTATGACTACCACCACAATGTACACAGTTCTAACAATAAAAATTATCTTATCTTATCTCATACTTTAGAAAATAAATTATATATTATAGTATATTTACAATAACATAAAAGAAATATTAAGTTAGTTAGATGTCCTTTGGTGTCCCAGATAAAGTAGGTATTAGACTTGGGGATATTTAAATAAGTTAAATATAACATTTAGCAGGGAGGAACTCTGAAATGTAAGAGTTTGATCATGTAAGTTGCGTAAGGAACGTAGGAGTTGCTAAGAGCGCGGATGTGAGAATTGGTAAACCGCACGCGGGCAAATGTCGTCGCGAAATATCAAGCGCTGACCCGTGACCTACGGTGTTTCCCGCCTAGTCCGATCGGTCGACTAAACGGGGCAATTGATACAATTCTTGTACCTGTAACATGGAATAAAAGCACAATACAATACAAATACTCTTTATTGCACACCTCACACAAACAAAGCAGTTATAAAGAGAAACAATACAATAACATGTAGGTAGAGGTAGACAGCAGGCGGTCTTATCGCTGAAGAGCGATCTCTTCCAGACAAAAAAGTACCTTTCATGATCAAACAAATTTATTCAAAATTAAAATTGACAGCTGATATCAAACTACATGTGTAGACCTAATAGATTAAGTACTAAACCACACCACCACTCTTGTTTTGTAACTAACACGTTAACTGCGACTTAGCTACAAACAAAACACTAAGAAATACGTTGTTAAGTATATGATGTTTGATGAAACACTTTTGAGAAGTGTCTCCTTGGTCTGAGGCGTCTCGAACCAAAATAACCGTTCATGTTGAGTAGTTAACGCGGTCATCATCAGCGGGGCTAGCATAACTGATGCCGTGCCGCGACGCGAGTCGAGAAATATCTACCCTCCTCTTTCTAATTTGCACGGTGCGAGTGAGACAGGAGACGCTCAATCGCCGAAGTGAGCAAGTTGTGCTAGACGTACAGGTAGAACACAAACTAACAGCCTAGTGAGTGTAACAGATTAAGAGTGCCTAGTATTGATTAAATTTTTCCTTATTATCCAGATCAACTTTCAAACTCTTTGGTTAGTTAAATAACTTCTCGTCAAACCGACCAGCATTTACAAAGAACTGCGTTTTTCTTTAGTGTACATCTTTCTTGGCTAGGTATTTCATTGACACTGATATCACGTGCCATTCAAAAGCATATTTCACCGTCTAAAATTGAAAACATATTCGTCAGTCGGTCGATCCATTATCTATTGCAACATATTTGCAAACTAGCCGCCGTTATGTAAATTGAATAAATTTATTTAAATTGTATCTTAAACCATAAATCAATGAGGATGGTGACAATAATAGGAGCTAATTTTAAATTGGTTTGTGTAACCGGCTAAAGCTGTCACTGTGGGTAGGGCTGATCTGTCACCTATTGGATTGCATGTTATAAACTCTGGTAATCTATGTGGAGAAATTTTGCGGTTTGAGCCATCCGGCCTGTTGTTAATGACACTTTCAAACCTTCTTCTTGCGGTTTATCTTCGTATGACGTGGCTTTTATTTATATTCAACCATGGAGTATATTTGGCTAAACGTATTACATCTGAATCGGATTTACACAAACGATAAAAATAAAACACATTTCAATACATTAATTCATGTAGAGAGATCACTAACACATCCATATTATAATATTACATTATAGAGTATCCATACTTAATAGTATAAATGCGAAAGTGTGTCTGTCTGTTTGTTACCTCTTCACGCTTGAACCATTTGAGATGAAATTTGGTAAAGAGATAGTTGAGTCCTGAGGAAGCATATAGAAAGGTTTTTATCCCGGAAATCATCTCCTGGCCCCGTATCATGGTCGGCCTTATCACGCGATAAGTGACAAGATAGAGCATCCGTCTGGTTCTATCCAACGGCGTCAGCCAGTGACGGACGCTCTACCTTGTCACTTATCGGGTAAAAAGGCCGACCATGATACGGGGTCTGGTGAAATGAGGGGTGAAAGCTTATATGGAGCTACGATATAATTGAGTTCCACGCGGAGGGAGTGGCGGGCAGAAGGTAGGATAGCTATATTATATTTTTTAACTATTTCATTTTATCTTTATAATTCCAGGGCGACCACCTCCCGACACCGCCTCCGATCCCGCCAGCAATCCAGAAAGCCCTCGATTTCCTCAAGACCCTACCTCCGTCGGAAGCCTCCACCAACCTTCAGCCGCGGTACCAAGCCGCACCTTCCAGGAGATTCTGAATAAGGACTAACAATCTCAGAGTAAAACATATTGTTTTTTATTAGGAGCATTAACGTACAGGAGATGATAATAGCGAATGTGTATCGATGTAGCTGTAGATATATATAATAAGAGTTCTTGATCCTTGATACTGTCCAATTTAACTTGTTATGTTAAACAAAGACTCTTAGTTGATTAGAAGTATAGTATATCCACGACGTGCATAAAAAGTGGAAGAAAAAAAAGAAAACAAACATGTATTCGAATCATAGAGTAAGTAATGAATATTTAATTATTAGTCTTCCTGATTACTTCGAGTATAAACAGTAAAAACAGATTATTTTTTAATCAATATGATACAGAGAAAGAATATAATGGAAAAATAAACCAACTTCGTCTGTAGCCCCCGACAGGATTCGAACCTGCGACCTTTCTATTAACGCTAGACTGCTCTACCAACTGAACAGGACAGTGACTTACGCTGTGACGCACACACACACGAAGATTTATTTTTCCATTATATTGTTTCTCTGTATCATATCGATTATAAAATGATCGGGGTAACTTCCTCGTTAAAAATAACACGAAAACAAAATATTTAATTATAAATAATTTGTTTCGTGATAAGGGTATTTAGATTATTTTTTGCTGAATCTGTTAGTCATACTGAAACACTTTTACTATGGAACCAACCACAAAATGAATACAAAAACGCCTGTTCCACCGAAAGCAGTGAGCGCAGTATTCGAAATGTATGGATTAGCCGATTTATTGATTTCATGGTTGACAGAACTTCCTCTGTATAACCTTTTAAAACCAGTGATAACTGAAAGGTATTCAAATAGAGCACTCCTTTATTTTTTTTTAATATTATGGTTAAGGGGCTCCCGTCAAAAATCAACAAAATTTAGTAGTTTTCATTTCGACACTCGTCCTCGGTTTATTGAAGCTTGCTTTCCAGGTGCAGATATGGGAAAGTTTGATTCCTGTTTAACATTTTTGATATTGAATAACTTGAAAAATGTTAATACAGAATTAATTATCCATTTTTAAAGAGAGGTCGGTAAAAATACAAAACCCGACACTTCATCCTCATTAAAACTTTTATACACCCGAAACTCATACCTACTCATACATACTGAACTTACCTATAAATTTGATATGCGTTTTTATAATCTTACTACTTAACACAAAAGTTATGGCCAGAAAACCAGTTTATTGGCCTAAAATTGTTCAACTTTGATGCCAAATATCTCGAAAACAATTAACTTTGAAGTAAATATGGGATACTATATTGCTTAAAGCCGTTGTTGTTAATACAATAAGCTACAAAAAACATTAAAAAACTAAGGGATTCAGATCGAAGGTCATTGGCGTATGGGAGCCCCTTAACTTATAAATCCCGACATTAAATGTACGGTAGATGATGTAAAAAAAGGAAAATAATAATACCTACTTACATAAACGAAATTTTTAAAATATCTCGGGTACGACTAATATAAATAGCAAAGAATCGTGTCAACAGATACGACTTTCGATAAAAAAAAAACTGAAGTTTATCGGTTTGTAAGCTACTATGTCGCAGATAAGCACACAGTTACAATAAAATTGCTAGATATATTTAATTTAATAATATTTTATTTATAATACATTCTTTTCTTTTCTGATGGTGAGTATGATATCAGGGCAGAGGCCGCGATTCCAGTAGTCTTAATGACAGAAGTTGATGTTTCTTGGATATAGCTTTTCTTTCATGTTTCTGTTATTCGTATCCTGAAAAACGGTGAGGTGAAAGTGTGGACATTTCTATGACATGCCCGTTATCTATCACAACCTCGATAAAGGTTCCTCCATGAGCATTTGCCAAATACATTTTTCCCCGAATGATTTGTTTAGAAGCCGTTACCTATGCAGTTTTATCATAAAACAAACCAAGCTTAAAACCACTTTTATGATACTATTTCCTAAACCTTCGGACTTTGGACAAATGAAACGTTAGAAAATTACTTATTTACGAAAATTCTTATTTATGTGTATTACGATGATCAGGCGGTACGTATTAGTTTTGTGGCTATTATTATAAAGATAATAAAAAAACATGTATTTGGCCATTATGTGTTATTCAGTATGCTGCTAAGTTATTTAATAAGATTCAGTTGTACGGTTAGTCTAGTAACATAAATTAAGATTAGACTTGAAAAAGGATTCTAAAAATAAATCGTCACAATCAATATACGAATGTAATAAAGATATTTGAGTGTTATTTTTCCCTGAGAAGTCGGACCATGTGTCCCACGATTGCAAATTACTTACCACTTTTTTTTAAGAAATTAAAATATTCGTTTCTTATACGAATTACGTATTTTCTTAAGTAATGTAGAGCTACGTGTAATACCGGAACATGTTAAATATGACGCTTGCATTTTTGCAGAACTCTAACCCCCTTATTCATAAACTTAAAATGCCTCCGTTAAATAAAATATGCTTTGTCCCATTCTGACGAACACAGATGTCATCGTGACAGATAAAGGTAAACGAATTTTAACGCCAACTTAAAATGGGCTTGTAGGACGTTTATGAATACGGCCCTTATTATAGTTGTTGCACTTATTCTTGAGACTATTTGAGTTGGCTGAATTGCATCAATGTCCATTCAAAAAGCGACTCTACCATCGAAGGTGGAAGATTCAAATTACAATGGCAGCTTTATCAAAAGTCCACATTAAACCAAATCTCCATAGATATGGTTGAGATTGGTTTAAGAGCCTTATCACACTTGCGATTTCCAAGCGTATTTTGTATGAAGGCGATCACGCAGCGTGTTCGCCGCGACTGATAATTGTATAGAAAACACGCTCGCAATTCGCAAGTGTGATAAGGCTCTAACAAAGAGGGCACCAGAGGTGTCTCGTTCCCACATCTTATGGCCCATCGCACACCGGGCGTTTGACAGTTATTTGTCAGTATGCATGTCACACATTAATTTAGTTTGAGGTAGGCAGGCTGAATGTGGAATTAGCGGCTATATTGGAATTGTTGTAGAATGGAAACCATGGAGCGAGGGCATGGCGTTTTCAAGCTAAGATGGTTATTTTTTTCTGACTTTTTACATTTGGGCCACCTCATTTTAACATAATTATATATATGAGGATGTTTCAACCATACCAATACTTAAAATGCGAAAGTAGCTCAGTAACATTGTGGCGCTTAAACTGCTAACCGATTTAGGGGAAATTTTGATTTGGAGATATATTTTAAACTTTGAGGTCTTTCGGAAATCAGCCCTTAATGGGGTGAAAACGGGAGTGACACTTTCCATAGGAGTACAATAATTAATGCTGCGCCTGTGGGAAGTCATATAGCATCATAATCCTCATCATCATATCAGGCGAAATTCGTCCACTGCTGGATATAGGTGTCCCCCAAAGAGTGCGACTCTCACGAATATATAGCATATTTGCTATGAAGTTTTGTAAAGTATCCCTTACAGCGATTAACGAGTATACGCGGATGACGTCGGCGGCTAAAGCTTGCTAATATATCGTCTCAGTGTTAATGTTTATCTGTCAGTTGACCATGCCAGTGCCGAGTGCACGCCCCGTCTCGGAAGCTCGGAACTGGTAGTTCCGGACAGCGACTGGTAAGGTTCCCATACACCCCTGGCTGTGTCTGCCCGTATCATGGCGTAAAATTAAACTATCAGATAAAATTTAAAAAAAAAGCAAAGACAACATTGTTTTATTCAAGTAAAACAAATCCTTATAAATAAAGCGTATTATTGTATTAGTGAATACTTAGAAGACAAATTATTATAACAAAGTAAGTTCTCACACAAAATCTTCATAATACGAGGGGTGATCCAAAAGTTTTGATAATCGGCATAAAAAACAGAAGTTATCCGTTGTATATCATTTTTAATTATTAAATACACTCTTTATTAGTTTACTTACCTATATAATATATTAAAAATGTTTTAATTTTGCTACATATAAAAAAAAACTTTGGATAGACGAAATGCAGACTAGTTTTTACATCGACGCAATTGCACCGACTTTTTTGACGAGTTTTCAATATCTAAGAATAAGAAGTAATAGTGAAAGAGTTGGTCTAGATTACACTGTAGGTAACTGGTTTTATAGAATTCACAAGCCTGAAAAACAGTCCTGGTACTCGGCAAGCTCGGCCAAGAAAAAACTCATACAATTGGTACTTTTTTTTCTTTGCGGTTTTCTGAGACGGCCTCACATATCGTATCATCATCCCTTCGTATTTATATTCATATATTTGTAACCCAGGTTCATCCTGTTTAAAAATATATATATATATACTGGGTGGAACAGATCGATGGACTTTTAAGCAAATGGGATATAGATCAGGTTTAGTGCTTTACTTCTCACCTAGTAACCATATTAATATTTCTAACGGTTACCGAGATACAACTTGTTAAACTTTGGTGAAAAAAACTGTATGTTTCAACCCTATCCAGCAGATTCAATGAAGTCAGCAAGATTCTTGTGACTTGTGACATGTGTCAATTTCAAATGAAAATAATAACTATGTATAGTATTAGGGTTGTCACTAAGATAAAATATTTCGATTTTTATGTTTTTTTTTTCTTTTAAATCCAGCTTAACATTTATAATAGATCGTTTGTACGTCACTTATATAACACTGTCCTTTCAGCTTAGTCCAAGGAAATGTTCCTCCCTGTATATATTGATGGCCAGAAAAACCTACCTTGAACTTTGTTACGTGAGCTGTGCTTAAAAAAAATGATGACATGAGTTTAATTTATTAATTTCGTGGCATCAAAATAAATAAACTATTTTTTTTTTATTACCGCACCAGAAATTTGCAAACACCGGCAAACATGTAACAAAATATCCTCCGATTTTACTGACGGCAGAATATATTCCATACCAACATATTTATTAAGCTATTAAAGAAAACAAATGAATGAAATCTTTTTTTAAAGTTTTTAGTGTATTATTGAATAATTGCACAATAGGAATGACAATCACAAATTATCATCACGAGACCAAATCATGCTGATTATCATTACTTTTGGATCACCCCTCGTAATACCTAAATAAACTGAAGATATCACCTACCTTATACCAACAAGCATTAACTACAATTCGGGGCAAATAGATTTGTTATAGCTATTATATCACTTGAAGCTTTGTTAGTTTTTTAAGTTAGTATTTAATTTAAATACTTCATTTGCGATGCCCTTGCAGGGCTCATGTTTGTGTACGTCCATATTGTAACACTTACCGGCTTTATGTAACAACATGAATGCAATAAATTACCTACTTTACTTAAGAGGAAACACTAAGGGCGAGATAATTGAGAAATAGGTATTTGTAAAATGTATTGCTGTCGCGCCAACCTCAAGCCTCCCCCCGCAGAGCGCGATAGAGACAACTGCAGCTTGGACCGAAAATACATATTAAAAGTACATAAAATCAACGTTTCGTAGTCCCCTGATTTCTTCTCCAAAACTTGATATATTCAACTATTTTTTTTATTAAAAATCAAAGAAAGGCTTTTGCCTTGTTCCTATGTCTTCCTTTTTTAAATAATCTAGTCAAAATTGTTTTCTGGATGTTTGAACACAGCGGAAAATCTGTCATTTTTTTTAGGTTTTTGAAGGTTGATATCTCTTTTAAGAATAAACGCTACGGTAGCCTAGTGGTTCAGGCATGCGGCTGCTAAGCGGCGGTCGTGGGTTCGAATCCCGGCTCGTACCAATGAGTTTTTTGGAACTTATGTACGGAATATTTACCGTTAGCTTTTCGGTGAAGGAAAACATCGTGAGGAAACCGGTCTAATCCCAATAAGGTCTAGTTTTCCCTCTGGGTTGGAAGGTCAGATGGCAGTCGCTTTCGTAAAACTAGTGCCTATGCCAAATCTTGGGTTTAGGTGTCAAAGCGGACCCCGGGCTCCTTTAGGGGCACTACCGGGAATAACGCTAGGAGGATGATGATCTCTTTTAAGAATAAATTTATGAAAAAAACGAAAACATAGGAACTTGTCAATAGCCATAGATTTATGGAAAAATGAAATATTGCTCTACTGCCATTATCCAGGGAGAAAACAGGGGACTACGTTTCTATGGAAAAAACAGCCCTTGTTTTTCCTCTTAATTACTTACCTACTTACAATGTCGATGAGCCTCTTCGACCCTCCCTCCTGGGCATGGCCAACAACGCCTCCGCGTCCTAGCCAGAACTGCTGGCTGGCTGAGTCACCGGGGGACGGAACGAATCCTCTAAAAGTGCAAAAAAAAAAAAATGTGCGCAAATGTTTATCTGTATTATGTACTTATTAATCTTTAGTCAACAGCTGTCTTGTTCTTGTTAATGCTACTATCATTAATAATCATTCCGATGACATTATCTTATACTTTTGGAAAATACAATATATTGCATGGACAAATTCATGAAGCCAAGGCTGGGAAGTCATGCAGTGTTATTTGTATTTATTTTATTTTTTATTATCAATTATTATGACTTACTTGACTTAATGTCCTGTGTCCCCTAGATGGGGCAGAGGGCTTCCACAGTGCCTCGCCATCGCGTTCTGTCTTGGGCTACGCGCTTCGCCTCGGACCACGTCAGCCCGATAGCCTTCAGTTCCGCTGCCACTGAACGTGTCCAGGTGTGTTTCGGCCGGCCACGTTTCCTCTTCCCTTGTGGCGTCCATTCCAGGGCTTGCCTTGGGATGTGGTTGGGAGCTCTTCTTAGGGTGTGACCGATCCAAGTCCACTTGCGGCGTTTAATTTGGTGACCGATTGGTGTTTCGGAACAGATATGCCAGAGTTCTTCGTTGGGGATCTTTTCGGGCCAGTAAATACCGACGATCTGCCTAAGGCATCGGTTGACAAAGACCTGGATACGGTGCGTGATGTCTTTAGTGACTCTCCACGTTTCGCAACCGTAGAGCAGGACTGTTTTGACGTTAGAGCGAAATATTTTTAATTTCACCCTACGTGTCAGCTTCTTAGACTGCCATACGGGTCGCAGTTGCGCGAAGGTCGCCCGGGCCTTGGCTACCCTAGAAGCGATGTCCTCTTCCGTTCCTCCAGTTTGCGACACGATGCTGCCAAGGTAGGTAAACTTCTGTACCCGCTCTATAGGTTCCGAGCCTAGTAACAGTGGTGATGAGTTCCTACCCTCCGTTCGCATTTCCTGGGTCTTCCGCGCGTTGATTTTAAGACCCTCGAGGAGTGCCTCACTCTGTAGATTGTCCAATTTGGCTTGGATATCAACGTGCTTGTGGCTAAGCAGGCATAGGTCATCAGCGTAGTCTAGGTCATCCAAAGTATCGGTTAACCCCCACTCTATACCTCGCCGCTTGCTGTCGTTTGTTCTTTGCATGATGACATCTAGGACGATCAGGAATAGCAGAGGTGAAAGGAGGCAGCCCTGTCTAACCCCCGCGTGGACGCTGATATCTTCGGAGAAAAGGCCATCGTGCTCTACTTTGCACGTGTAGTTCTTATAGATGGCTGTCAGAATGTCCCTGATTTTGGGTGGAACTCCAATTTCGTCAAGTCGGAACCAGATTCTGGACCATCGGACGGTGTCGAAGGCTTTTTGGAAATCGACGAAGGTAAGGTATACCTCGCGTTGCCATTCTGATGCCTCCTCCACGATGATTCGAAGTGTGTTGATCTGGTCCGTGCAGCATCAATTATTATACCCTTGACGATTATTAATTCCTATAGATTTACATTAATGTTATTTATAAATTTGATTATAATGCAATGTAATATTATGAGACAAATAAATATCGGTATCAATATCTTGCTCCGATTGAACGAAATAAAACAATGTCAAAACAAAAGACAAAAGAAAACCAACAAAATTATAAGGTCATGGATGCAAGTAACACAAAATAGGTAACAACTGTATTGTATGATATTATAAAGCATAGTTGAAGGGCGTACGGAACGTTCCTATCAACTAAAGACCAATAAACAAGGATCTCGATTTAGGGAATAACTTTCCTGACTAGAAATTCAAAATTCCCGAGGATGCGTTGGTTGAGAGCGAGGGAATTTGTTCTTTCAGCAGTCAACACGGCGAATCCTCAAACATATCAAGGGTCGGCAACGTCAATATTACTCCTTTGGAGTTGCGTGCGTCTCTCGGCTGCAGTGGCCGCTTACCATCAGGCGGGCCGTACGCTTGTTTGCCACCGTCGATGAATATTTAAAAAAAAACAGAAAATAGGCCACGAGGTCACTTTACAAGTCAATTTATAGACTCTAAATAGTCTGAGTCCACTATTCATAATAGAATTAACAACATCAGAGTTTATGTGTCAAATACAATAAGAGAAAAAAAACAAATCGTATTTCTTAGAGATGTATAAGGTCTCCAAGTATCAAAATTAAAATAGTTATCATCAAATCTCATAGGTACTCACAGAGATGTACATATATGGTATTTATGTGTCAAAACCCAAGTAATAAAATAATACAATCTAGTGAAGACAGATTGAAATCTCTCATATCAATTCCGCAGAACAGTGGAATGAAGTTATGCTTGTCGTCCTTGCAACATGAACGGACCGGACTCAACAAACAGCACCCGATCACGAGTATAAGCTATCTCAGCCATCACCTCCCTCGACCATATGTTAGGGAAGGTGGCTGCCCGATCAACGACGCCACCGTAAGTAAAGAAAGACCTTTAGGCAAGCATGACATATTCAATTCAGGAAATTTATTAGATAGGTATCCAATTCGGGTTTGACCGTTTTGGTTGTGATTTAGCAGTGGGATGGTTCGTGGATTTATTTTCCTTAAGCTCATTTATAATGTAAAAGACATCAACGAGATTCGGGACCTTGAAATAAGTAATACAGTTTTGCCGACCCGATCGGCTTCGGCAACGTATTGTCGAGAACACAGGAAAACCCACGGGATAAAACATAGCCGTAGAGAAGCTCTAGAAAGTCCATTTTATACCAGGGGAAATATTTTGGAAATCGGATGAGTAAGTCGGTACATAGTTCCGGATATTACCCATTACATACTAACTTACAAAGCCGCAATCTCACAGACTTTTCCTGTTCATAATAGGTATAGACTAACTGACGTATTACAAAAAAGCGGCCAAGTGCGTGTCGGACCACGCACAACGAGGGTTCCGTGCCTATTAAAAAGTTCGTATCGTTACTGAAATCTTATGGCACTTACGTCCTTTTCTTTAAGGAAGGCAGTTTTTTAGAAATATCTCAAAAACCTTTGAACCGATCTTGTTCAAAACAATTTTCTCTGAGAGAATTTAATAAGCCCTGTGAGCATGTTTTTTTTCATATTTTTAAAATACACGGCTAAAAAATTAGAGGGGGGGGGACACAATTTTAGTGACTTTCGAGGAGATTATCTCCGACTCTATTCACTTAATCAAAAAAAATGCTGAAAAACCTTATATTTATTTTGAAAGGCCTATCGATTGATGTGCCACACGTGGGCTTGCAATGAAAAAAAAAATTTGAGTTTGAGAGAATATGTATGGTGCACCCCTAAAAAAATTTTTTTTTTGTAATTTAGTTACAAAACTATGTAGCCGTTAACAAAATAACCGAAACCTACCAACCTATTCTGAAAATTTTATTCAAATACACCTTATTGTTTTCGAGTAAAATGCCTGTGACATACGGACGGACAGACAGACAGACAGACATGACGAATCTATAAGGGTTCCGTTTTTTGCCATTTGGCTACGGAACCCTAAAAACGGCAGTTGCACAAGCGAAGACGTGAGGTAAAATATAGCTATTTAGTACCCATCCATTTCGAAGGTCCATTATACCGTGGGCCCGAGTAACCCAAAAGATTTTAACCACGGATTCCTGAGGTTATTAAGAGTAAAAAAAATGATATGAACCCATCTTGAATTCAGCAGAAAAAAATTTTTTTCTTGATTTGTCAGTTTTTGTAAATAAAATTATCCCTTTTAATAAAACGGTAACGATTTTTTTTCCAAAGTTTGTGAGTGGTAGCTGGCACTTTGATATCTGTCAATAGCGACGCGGAACTGGCCAACATCGGTAGCACCGTCGCAATCAAAAGAGCTAAATGCACTTTAGTAATCACAGTGTAATATTTAACATGAAAATTGATAATATCTACAAAACTAAGCCGGATTTGACTGGGGTTAACATAACATTCATTTTTGCTCCTAATGACCTAGGAATGCGTGGTTAGAATCTTTTGGGTTACTCGGGCCCCCGGAAAACCTTAATCCGCTGAATTAAGAGGTATGGGACATATTTATGAGTAAGTTGTATGCACCCACATTTTTACACTTCACTGTTCATACGAGTATTATGCATGCATGTGGCTATGGAATCTAAACTTCACATATTACGAGCCCCGCGATTCCATGTTTTATTTGACATAGGGGATGTCACTAGGATAACGTTTTTGTTTCATGTCCCAGTGATTCTTATTTTGAAAGACACAAAATGGAGATATTATGTCTATCACATACCAAGGCCATGTGTAATTTTAAATCCGCACAAGATTCTTAAGTATTCAACGAGATAAATCTCAATTGTTAGTTAGGGAAATATTTAAGAATATAAGGGTGTGCTAATGTGTACGTGTTTTCATATATTTAAAACCTCACATGCTTGACAGACATCTATTAAATATGTAAAAGCACAGCTTACCAAGCCACCACCAAAAAAAAGAACTTTCTGAAAATTAAAGCTTAAATTTAAACTTTATTGACTGGAGTAGGTATACGCGATCTTTGCGATTGCTATAGAGCTGTAATGATACAATTATGATAATGAGAAACAAACAAATTGATTCATCGTGACGTTTACCTTGTATTGCTTTTAATGTCGCTTCTAAGTTAAATCTGGTTAAATCGTTCGAAATAAAGATTTTTATTTGTCTTAGCTTATTTAGCTGTCCCAATGCTGGACGGAAGGCGCGGCGTGGGTAGGCCCCCCGCAAGGTGGACTGATGACCTGGTAAAGGTTGCTGGAGTCCGCTGGATGCGGGTGGCGCAGGACCGGTCTCTTTGGGGGAGGCCTATGTCCAGCAGTGGACGTCTTTCGGCTGATATGATGAATGCTGGGCAAAGGCTGGCATGCTCCCGCTAACCCAAGCAGAACGCGTTCAAATCGCCCCGCCATCTCCTTTTTGGTCTGCCTCTGCTCCGGTGGCTGACTTGCGAGAAATAAAAAAAAAGACTTGGTTGCACTCCGAGAGTGCCGGCAGAAGTGAAGACTTGAATAATTTTAATCCTCCTCCCCCGCCTCCGCCCCCAAGCCCCGTACGACTTACATCAAAAAAACCTATACCTATTTTCATTTAATTTAATTTGAAAGCGCAGCTCTTGCTTTTTGTATGCAACACTAACTGGCAACACTAAATCTTACGGTCGCGTGACCTCCTATGCTCCTACACCTGTAGCGAGTTTAACAATTTTTCCCCATCCCAAACAGTGCACAGCACCGCTAAAGAAGTTTTCACTTCAAAAATATTATACAATAAATATCACGGTCAAACGATTGTTTTACTAAGGATGAAATATTTGAATACTTCCTGATCTGATAGATATGAGGCTGGAGATACACATCAATGGCGATGTTTGAATGCGGAACGATGATAATAGGTCATCGTTAAACTTAAAGTTCAACTTTATATTCCGGTCATTTTATTGACGGACATTTTTTTAATACCTATGGAAAAGAAGCAATTTAGATATAGTTTAGTATAGCTATATTTTTCTGTTTACCGGATATTTTTATTATTATAAGCCATTTGTTTCCTTAAATAAAATATTTTTAGTTACAAAGTTGGGTACATAATTTCTCTTGTACTCGAATTTTATTTAAGGACCTCTCTACGAGTAAGGGCCTCCTCCATTCTCCTCCACATTTTTCAATCTTGGGCTTTTAATATACCCAGTTTTCACCTGCTACCTTTTTTATTTCGTCTAGCCATCTCTCGGGGGGTCTGCCTCTTTTTCTTTTTCCGAGAGGGCCATCCCAATGTGTTATTCTTTATGTCCATCTTTCTTTATGCATCCGTGCAACGTGGCCTGACCATTTCCATTTGCTTATTTTGCAGTGAGTTGGAGCGTCTATTACTTTTGTTCGTTTCCTTATGCTTTAGTTGGTTTGTTTGTCAATACGTTTGTTTGTCAATACCCTTCAACACTCCATATATGTTTACCGAATATAAAAAAACAGCCTATATACCGTCCCACTGCTGGGCACAGACCTCCTCTCATGGATGAGAGGGAACGGGCAGTAGTCCCCACGCTGGCCCAGTGCGGGTTGGGGACTTCACATACACCTTTGAGTTTCTTCGGTTTACCGGATATATCATCATTTAAGTAATTGCCTAGAGGTAAAGTCCAATAGACTATCATCGAAAAAAATACAAGTCACTCTTGAAACGTTAACGGATGCAATAACCACTGGCATGCCCTCCCAACTCGAACAACGTATTATTATTATAAAAAAATACTCATAGATGGCGACACAGGTACCGAGCGAAACATTTCAACCAATAATCGTGAAGATAGAATGATTTTTACACCTTAATAAATTCACCGTACCTTAATTATATCGCAAACATCCTTCCGTACATAAAATAAAGGTAAATTGTATAAGTTTAGTAAATGCAATAAAATTGGTACTAAATCCATGTTACTCGTACATAAGTGTGAGTTAAGTAAGTTTGCTAAGTTTGCTACACGTATTATTGGGTACTGTCACTAGATGGCGCCATCACTGGTCGCGAAAGTTCTATGGAACCACAGGCTCCAAGCGTTTGGTTATGTATAATTTTGTGTGATGTGTAATATTGTCTCGAAAATACTACTTTTATATCAAAAAAATCAAAAATACTCTATTTGTTGCCCGGAAAGTCAATGCCATCTGGTGATATCTCAATGTATTACTAAAACTATCAGGTAGGCTGACAGCGTCATAGCCGTGGTAGCTCGGATACTGCATCTACTGGTGTAACTACGAGACTAAAATTGTATACAGAATTGCCTACATTAGGACGGTACGCTTTTGCTCTATGAGATTGGGTATCTGTACTTGTATTCTTTAATCTGCGCCACTGGTCATTTGACCTGACCGGGCCTACCGCAAAACGAAATCCTCCCTCTCTGTCGCTCTAGCAAGTGCAAGAGGGAGATACACGAACGAAGTTCGTTGCGTTTCGCGGTAGCCCCTCTGGGCTGTTATTCGGAAGTTTCGGAATGCGCTTGCGCCTCACCTCACCTGTCCGGCCTAACGCAACAATGTAACGGCCTATAGACCTCCGATTACGCTAACCGTGAGGTAAGGATAAAAAAAGTTTCAGAACAGCGGGCCTGTAGTACTTTGTAGCTTCGTGAACGACAGATGTATACGAGTCTACGTGTATTACTGGGGCAGTGGCAAGCATAAACAATTACTCCGCTGTAGAACAGTAGAACTAAAATAAAGTTCCTAGACGATGAATAATTTGCACAGACCGTCAGAATTACAAATGCCTTCAACGCGTGGAAGTCATCAGCTAGTAATAATCTCATACGAAGTTAATAAATCTTATTACAATTCCTTTCAAACCATTTCAAAGCGTTTACTTTTGTGGGATAATTAAGGTCTCTCATCAAATACTTCGGAGTCTGTAAACAGTCAATGTAAAGGATCGACTAATGGCCGGTTCCAATAATCAATCCACCGATAGTTTTCCTTGCCGGCAGTTACATTTTGACAGATTACCCGTAGAAAATGTGTCAAAATGTAACTGTTGGTAAGGAAAACTATCGATGGATTGATTATTGGAACCGGCCATAAGCCGAAGCGTAGAATACCTACGCTGACGTCACGTTAAGGCGAGGTGTGCAGAGGCAGATAAAAAAATCTGATCGAAAATACCACAAATCGACCTGGGCGTAGATACAGTCAGCATCATATAGTTAGTAGCGGCCAAAGTAGCATGTAGTACCTATCTCTTGTTAAAATTGCATGTGGCATAACGCCATCTGGACAAATTATGGATTCTTAGTTTACTTCTACACCACTAGTACCTATGCCAAATCTTGGGATTAGGTGTCAAAGCGACCCCAGGCTCCTTTAGGGGCACAACCGGGAATAACGCTAACGATTCTTAGTTGTATCTAATGTACCTCAATACTCCAGAAAAAGGAGAGATCTACTCGACCCACTGATGCCATCACCGTAACGTTGGAATAGCGCTCCTCTTCAGCTCCGAGTGCACTTAATTAACGATTTTATTAATGGTTTTATACATAATTTTAATCTGTTTGTATTAGTCCTCTCACACACTGGCGCGGCCTGACAATAGTAAGTTTGTGAGCTATTGCCAAATTTACTATTGACCGCCACAGCAGGCCGCGTCAGTGTGATACGGGCCTTAATTGTCTTGACGTATCATTTTTTTTACCGGCCAATACCAACGTACTTTCGTTAGTGTCACTATAAATGTCCAACGGTTCGGCTGTACATTGAACACAGCAAAATACATGAGAGTATCGTGACATTATGCAGATGATGCATCTTCGACGTATAGATAAAATGGCATTAGAATATTGTGGTTCGAATGTAGCCAGTCCTTAATACATCAGTGGCGGAGCGCCCATACAAGCCGATTCGCCTAAAATTTATTATACAGGGAGGAACATTTCCTTGGACTAAGCTGAAAGGACAGTGCTCTATATAAGTGACGTACAAACGATCTATTATAAATGTTAAGCTGGATTTAAAAGAAAAAAAAAAACATAAAAATCGAAATATTTTATCTTAGTGACAACCCTAATACTATACATAGTTATTATTTTCATTTGAAATTGACACATGTCACAAGTCACAAGAATCTTGCTGACTTCATTGAATCTGCTGGATAGGGTTGAAACATACAGTTTTTTTCACCAAAGTTTAACAAGTTGTATCTCGGTAACCGTTAGAAATATTAATATGGTTACTAGGTGAGAAGTAAAGCACTAAACCTGATCTATATCCCATTTGCTTAAAAGTCCATCGATCTGTTCCACCCAGTATACTCTAAGCTCTTTCATAACTTTTTTGTTCCGGGTTGCCCATCAAAACTTTTCACGCGCCGCCACTGAGAAACATAATAAATATTGGCCACCTTCAGTCATGAGAATAAGCAGCTATTTTCAACGTGCTAAGAGACAAACGCTACTCTGCCAAGACTTTACTAATTAATGCGACCTTGACTATTCCTTCTAATAAAAAAGAAACAATTTTGTAAGTAAGAAATGTACTATGGCGTACACAATTACTTATGGCTATATCAACAATATATAAAACAATCACAAATACGAAGAAGAATAATTGTAATCCCAGAATCCACCTCAACTACCTATCAGATACATAATTAATCAATGGATTTCGTATTTGTGAAATTAGTTTCCTATAGCATTGTTTACAAAATGAACGCCTAGAGTAATGATATCCACTTGAGATCAGTTAAATATTCGTAGCCGGGAGGCATGCCAACCTTTGTGAATGATTGGCAAACTGAGGTATCCACGTTTTCTGTGAATTATTAGGAGGAAACGATGACTGGCGTTTCTTCGATACATAATATTAGAGTGGATTGTACCAGATCTTCTGTAATCGTAAACAGTGTTCGTTAAAATCTGATTGTAAGTATGGAAAGTATGACAAGTTTCTATAGAAAAAAAAGGATGACAGCTGCTACTTACGTTCCACGTCCACGTTTAACGTAAAGAGGTTAAAATTGCATAGGTAGTTGAAGTCTGTTAATTAATGGAATTTATAGAAACCTGATAAAGTGTCAAATCTGTATAGTATTGTTTGTGTGTACGCGTATTTTTTTTGCACTGTACGCTATTGCGATGCAAAACTGAACGGTTTGAAAACAAATAAACACCATCATCATATCAGCCAAAATATGTCCACTGCTGGACATAGCTAGCCTCCCCAAAGAGTGCCAATATTACCGGTCCTGCGCTACCCGCATGCAGCGGCCTCCCACGACTACAATCCATGCAACGTGCCCCGCCCACTGCCACTTAGGTTTATTGAAAACTAGCTCCCGCCCGCAACTTCGTCCGCTTTAACTGCCGTACCGACTTCCATCCCCCAATTGCATCTCTTGGGGGATTGAATTTCGAATTAGAAAGTATCCCTCGTTTTAATCCAGGTAATAAACTATTACCTCTGACAGAGGTCCTCTGTGCTAAATTGCATCTTGATCCGTTCAGCAGTTTTGGCGTGTACGAGTAGGACTAGGTAGTCATATCGAATATTAAAATCGCAAGCTAACGGCTAGTTTTGATTTATATGTTGTTAGGACCAATACCAGTACCGCATATCGAAGTTTGCAGCTACGAAAGACCTGTGTCAACTTGTTTCTGTTGCTGCACACCCGAAAAACCACGAAATTTTCGCACATTTTTCGGTATTGTTAATATAAATCCAAGGCTTTGCGGCTTTTAAATAACTTTTGTTTAAGAACACTAAAATTGCTACAATTTGAGACCAGAACCAGCTCTGTAGGTCCAATACTTACCAAGATAGAGCTCTCCAAAAATTTGTTGTTTAGCCAAGTCTAAATCGTTATAAATCCTAAACTGTTATTTTAACTAAGAAAATATTAAAGAAACCTAAATGATTATGAAATACCTATATAACGATACCCAACATGACGTCATAGCTCATCACAACAGAGCCACTAGAATAGGCATTTGAGTCAATTCCCTTAGAGCCTTATCACACTTGCGATTTGCGAGCGTATTTTCTATACAATTATCAGTCGCGGCGAAGACGCTGCGTGATCGCCTTCATACAAAATACGCTTGAAAATCGCAAGTGTGATAAGGCTCTAAACAGTGTTCATTCCAACGTTCCAATGGCTCATGATAGTTTTAAACGTTAAGGAGAAACGGTAACCAAATGTAGGCATAAAATAATAAAGACAAAGGTTAAACAAGAGAGGTGAGTAATTATGAAATAAAAGCTAAACAATAATGAATGCTTATAGTAGAAATGTTAACTAGCCATTTATTTAATTTATCTCGTTACATAACGTGTGCTGTAATCAAAAATCATAAACAAAGTGAATTATTCTACAGACATCCGTCTCTTAGGTCGAGTTGCACCAAAGTAAGATTGCAGACCGACCAACGTTAAGCAACGCGAGATAATACCTATTAAATGTACATACAATCAACGTTTCGTAGTCCCCTGATTTCTTATCCAAAACTTTTTTAACTATTTTTTTTATTAAAAATCAAAGAAAGCCTTTGGCCGTATTCCTATGTTTTCCTTTTTTTAAATAACCTAGTCAAAATTGTTTTATGGATGTTTGAACACAGCGGAAAATCTGGCATTTTTTTTAGGTTTTTGAAGGTATCTCTTTTAAGAATACATTTTTGAAAAAAAGGAAAACACGAACATGTCAATAGTAGCCATAGATTTATGGTAAAAAAATATTACTCTACTGCCATTATCCAGGGAGAAAACAGGGGACTACGTTTGTATGGAAAACGGCCCTTGTGTTTCCTCTTAAATATGGTGCCGGCAGCTGTCATGCCATAGAAACTTGTAAATATTTCAGATTTTAATGAACACCTTTACGATTACAGACGGTTTGGTGCAAGCCAACCTTAGTAAAGATAAGGTGCAAATCCCAATGTTTGACACATTAATGTCCAGTGGTTAACTACTGCTCACCTCTACTGTCATGAATTAAGATTGAAAGTATTTATACTAAACGGGACTTAATCGCGTATAATTAACTTATTTTATTTACCTCACTGAGGTCTCCCGACGTTTCGGATGTGTTGCAACATCCATGGTCACGGGACAACTGGCTTGAGCGGGTATCAACATCTTCTTGCTGCGCAGGTTTTCCGAACTACCCGCATTTGGTCTTTATTAACCACTTGTACACTAGGGTTGTCACCCGGCCGACACACAACACTAATAATATCCGGTGATATAACGGACGATGTTTTTTGACGCTGGCATTTACTTATGATAGGATTCCACGAAGATGAAATCTTAAAACCGTCGTCCCGGTTGAAATTACGATGTTTTCTGATTTCAACGGCTTCACGTATTTTTCTACTGTAGAAATAACGTTCCGTAGACACAGGACTTTCGGTTTATGAAGCTCAATCCAGTGGTTTGGTCTTTGGCCAGCCGAAACGTCGGGAGACCTCAGTGAGGTAAATAAAATAAGTTAATTATACGCGATTAAGTCCCGTTTACTCGTAGTATAAATAATGTGTGAGAATCGTGAAAGTTTAAATCAATATATAAGATTGAAAGTATTGGGTCTGTGTCAAGCACTACGACATTTACCTTAAGTTAAACAATTTTTTGATAATCGTGGATCTGGGATACTCAGCGAGATATAAATAAAAGTGACATTATAATTAAAAATAATAAATAATAGGTCAAGTGGACGGTTTCCACGCGACACTGCGCATGGTGCACGCTAGCCGGCACAGTCTCCAGCCCCTCTATTCTGTAACTTGTTTTAAGCCCAGGGCTGTTATTCGCTACGCGCTAATGCGGCTCACCCCGCTGGTCACCCTTCACGAAACTAGACCTGTACCTATGCTTAGTTACTACGCATCGCGGTGTCAAGATATATTTGTGGGTGAGCGTTGAGGTGAGCTTAAAACAAGTTACAGAATAGGGTGGCTGAACGTGGTGGCCGATAGATGGGACGGTATTAGCTTACGGAGGCACTCTTCCTCCCTATATGTAAGTTTAAGTCCTAACACAGTTATATAAGCCAGCAATCGTTAGTTAGTTTGGTAGTTTTCATAGTTATACGTTAAATAAATAAATATGTAGCACTAACAATCTATGGATCGAAGTTGTCCGAAATAAATGTTTGTTTTTATAAACCTTTCACGACTATTGCCTTATCGATTGGACATATTAATTGGTTAATTAATTAGTTGATGTGGTAGTCACATTATGGCAAGGTTATAACACTGTTAAAATAATTTAGTTTTTGATATTGTAATTGTTGTTGCAAGGACGCTGGACTCTCATACAAACGTAGTTTAGTTCTAATTTTAAACGAACAAGCTTAAAACTTTGTATATTCATATTCATATTCATATTCATTTATTAATAATAATTCATATTACATGTCATTGATGTTGGCACATCACAATTTCACAACCAATATTACTAAGAAATGTATTTAAAATACATGAGTAAACAATTATAAATTAATTAATGTCAAATGAAATATCTGAAAAATAATTAAGTATTTTTATAGTACTTAGTAAATTCATTAAAACTATAGAAAGTGTGCTCGATAAGCCATCGTTTGAGCTGCGATTTGAAGCTCGCCAGAGAGGGTGCGTCCGTAACTCGCGCTGGCAGGCGGTTGTACACCGTCGGGCCCATTACGTGGGTGAGTTTGATATACAATAGGGTAGCCATATCTAGGTCAAAACTAGTTTCTAAAAATGTTTATAGAATTTTTTATAGCGAGTAGTAAGTTTTTTTCATTATGTAGATACACTCTCTGATCGCTTCGTTTTATTTCGATCCCACCAAAACAAATGCGAAAATGGGAGCCAAGTTCAATATAAAGAATATGCGTGGTTGTCAACTTCGCCGACAAAAGAATTGAGATATAAAATGGGTGCGAAATTAAAGATAATCCTAATTTTTTTATATAATTTTATGCTTTTGTTTGTATTTTTCAATTCACACTTTATTGCAATAATTATATGGCTTATTACACATAATATCAATACCACGTTATGAATTTTAACATGAGAAAAATATCATTTTTTTTTATTAGTGGCCTGATCAAACCTATTAATACCTTGTTAAGTCTTACCTAATAATTATGTTGAAGCTCTTGTAAATTCCTGTTGCTAAGTAAAAAACGTAATTAATATAGTGTTCATGCATGACTCTTTGCATCTGTGAGACAAACAATGAAACGGCACGTACCTCGATTATGAGTGACAGGATGAGTAAAGTTCAAGCTAAATGTTACGACATTTAAAACTAATACTAGGACTAAATGATTTTTGGTAACTCAACCTTTAAATTATATTTTGATGAAAGTATAGGGACGATATATCAAATGTAAACACTTAAAACCAAACACAAATTCCATAAACAATTAGTTAGCAGTATAAAAAACACTTTTTGTTTGGTATAATCCATGAATAACTTAACGTATCTATATTTTTCGGAAGCCCTGTCCTGTTCCAGTTTAAAAATAATTACATTTATTCTACTTTCAACAAATTCCTACTTCTTTGAATTACGTTAATTTTAACTTATTTATTTATTTGACACACCAACAAGATACACAGCACAACATTTAGATATTAAAAAAGAACTCATGCCTGTATCTCAATAACAGGCGTGCAACAGCATTCAAAATTAAGCAAACAGGGAACTATTTCAGTTCTATTAAATTACACTATGTAATCTTACATTAATCATAATCAAAGCTACTGTTTCAGGTTAGGTACGCCACGTTCTTTCAACGTTAACCGCGAGATGTCGAATGCCGAAAACTGATGTGTATATTTAAACGGCTAAAGTTACTAAACATCGTATATCAATAAATTATCGCCATTCTACTGTTTGCAAAAAGGTGAATTGGAGGCACATTCGCTGATGACATACGTCGTTCATAGAGAGGTGTTGCGCATCGGGCGGGCGTTGGACATTTATAACGTCCACCGAAAACTCTCAGGTGGACCAGCATATGTTTGTTCTTTAATGACGCAGACTTGAAAGGGATCGGGGTCAAGCAATACTGGGGACTAATGTCAGGTGAGTTGACATGGGCTGTGAATGGCACAGTAACTTTGAAGCGCTTGCGCCGACTTGCAGCCGTAGTCCAATTTCACGGGCTCCACCGCTCATATAAAAGCGGAGGTTGCGATCTGAAAAATCATTCCCGCCTCACACATCCTCCGAGGACCACCGAAAACCCATTCTTAAAAACAAAAATGAAATCGGTGAGTCAATTCAGTCTATATCCATTGCCTTTTATCGATGCGTTAAACAAAGCTTTATAATTTTTCCCGTAAATAATGATATTGGAATAATAAATATACTGCATATTCAATATTAAGATCAATTTATATTCTAGTTTTATTTTTTTATTTTACTTTTGCACGCAAGTTTTTATTTCAAAATAATTCATAGTAATATTCTAAATAAAATACCATGACATAATTGTGATAAATTCTAACCCAAGTTTAAGAATTTTGACCTAATAGTTGTTTAATTTGGTTAAGAAAAAAACTGAACGAGTATGAATAATTTGGGGGTGGAAATCCAAAATAATTTGTTTATAAAATTCTTTTAAAAATGTAACGAACCCTCAGGTTGGGTATTTATTAACAGCTTTAATGTGATTGAATCGCAACACAATGATTAAAAAATCTACTCAATTAACTAAATTAGAATTAAAACAATTCCCGTTTAACTTACTCTTGATATTACGTAATCATATTGATTTACCTCGCTGTAAGAGACGTGTCTTTAATGTGCGCAAATTAAATAACAAACAAAAAGCGTAATTGATATGTCATGTTTGACGTTTAAGTAAAAATGTATCTTTTTAGAATATTGTAATGTTATTTGTGTACGTATGATTTATTTATTTAATCGTATGGCATACATTATTTGGCCTTTTTTAAAAGTTTGTAACTCTTTAGTACCACCCAGGGGACACGTGCAGGGTTGTGGTAGGTAGCTCCTGCGGACGCGAGTGACAGTTGTCCCCCCTTTGTCAAGTGAGTGGGCAACTCGACTGTTAGAAGTTTTTAAACCGCCCGAAGGCCTCTAACTCGGCTTTAACGACTACTGTCATAGACAGCAGCCGGGATCAACTGCTTCGCGTGCCTTCCAAAGCACGGAAGCGCTCATTTATAGTAACCAATCAAACAGGCGGTCACCAATCCAAAGACTGACCGCTGCCATCTTTGCTAAACCTGCGTTATCGTTTCCGACTCGCAGGCGCCGCTAGGCTATGAGCGCTTCGCTTGTACAGTTAAGGAAATTGAAACACGTACCTTTTTAGCTCTTGTTACTATGACAATAAGGCATAAAAAGGTCCGAGAATACATTTCCCTGACTGTATGTATGATGAGGTAGCCTATGTGTTTTACCTTGTTCCCGTGGCCCTCCACACGAGAAACAATGCATGATGGCACGATACGCCGCCCTTTGTATCATTGTAACAGCTACAATACTATCAGGCTACGTTTTTCCCACCGCATTGATTTTTCACTATCAGTCAGTCAACATTTGCTGGTCGGTATAAGTTTTAAGATTTTTAGAGTAGCGGAAAATAAATAAGCACTTATTCATTAAATGGTTAGTCTCCAGGAGCTATCCTATAAATATTTTAAATTAAAATATGTTAAAGAAAATACCTATGTGACAAAAATGCAACGTTTAATATAGTTCGCAATACGGTTCTTGCTGAACAGGTCAAAAGATGCGTATCCGCGATACAATGTAGATTTGACGACTTCTATCTAAGCGTCAGTTCTGTAATACTTAAATGGTGTAATACACTTGTATTGCGATGTGTAATATGGCCGCTCCACACGATGGGCCATCCTGACCCATCATACAGGACGCGGCTATGCGGTAGAACGAGACATAAATATGTCATACTCCCTTTAACGCATAGTTGCGTCCTGTATGATGGGTCAGGATGGCCCATCGTGTGGAGAGGCCATTAGGCACCTATACACGCGTGGACACTATGTGGTTCGAAATCTATAATCCAAGTTCAAAAGAACGTTCACAAGATGCCGAATATTCTCAAAAGATTACGAATGTTCAAATAATAGCCTAAAAATTGTATGTTCAACAAGATGCAGTAAATTGAATGTTGTTTTTAATTATCTAGTAGAATATGAAGATCTGTATGTGTTCACAATTTCATGTTTTTACTGTCACGAATAAATACTATCTTTCTTTATTTCTTTCTTTCTAGTAGCATATTTAAGTTTCATAATGGTATCATAGAAATATAATAATAATAATAATAAATACTTTTTATTGCACCACGACAAGAGAGAAACATCTTACAAAAAATTTGCTTGTAAATAATGGTAACAACAGGCGGTCTTATCGCTTTAAAGCGATCTCTTCTAGACAACCTTTGTACAGCAGGAAACACTTAAACTAAACATATAATAATTATAATATATTATGTTTCATCCATTGTAATATTATACAAAATGTGTCTTTCAATACAACATATGAAGAGACAACAGGTACTTCATGCACGCGATACTATTGTACTGTCATTCAACTAAGTATAAGATAAGTTTTTTCTTAATGTAATTTCACTTTTCATTGTTCGATTTGCCGCTTCCTTTCTTAATCAAGTCATCACCAGCCTGATGTTGACACTTTTCAAGCTGCCGATGCCGCTTGTTAAGGGCCCCATACACGGTAAGATTCATCTTTGCGATCTATCGTTACAAACCAATCGAAACGACCGATCGATAGTGTATTTCAATATCGTAAACGATTTACTAGATCGAAGACGATATCGGAAATCGCAGCAAAAACCCGTGCAGTCATGACTATCGTAACGATGCATCGAATTTGTGTGGCTCTTTTTGTTCCATGTCCAACGAGTAAATGATCGATCGTAACGATCGACTGCTTCGTGTATGGCTCGATCGTAACGGTCAATTGCTTCGTGTGTGGCTGCCAATTTCGAAGCGATCGATCGCCACGATTTTCATCCGATTTGTCAAAGCGATTAATCGTACCATGTATGGGGCGCTTTTTAAAAATTAATAATCGATTTTTAAATAAACAGTAATGATAAGTAAGGTAGTCATCGACGCTGCACTAGTGTATGGCATCGGCACCTTATGTCAAAGCAATATGGGTGAAATTCGAACTAAGAGGATTTTTCTTCATTCGAATTTAAGCCACGTCACTTTGCCATAAAGGTTCATGTCATACCTACACTAGTTCAACGTTGAAGACTAGGGCGTTTACCTTGGTTAGCAAATTATTTTAACCGATGTATTTTGCTTTCTGATTGAACTTCTTATCCGACGGTAGCAATGAAAAAATAATCTCACTTATGCCTCATTTACATTCAGCCGAAGTGAGCAGGGAAGTGGGCAGGGAAGCGGGCAGGACGGGCGTAAAATGCGGTAGGTAAATTACCCCTGTTCTGCCCACTTCCCTGCACACTTCGGCTGAATTTAAATCAGGCATAATACAAAATTGTTTTGTAATTCATTCGTGCGTTATATTTTTTTAATTTATCATCCTTTTTAATGTTACTCCGATTTAATGTAATACGATATCGTAAGAGTTGTAGTAAGGGAACAGGGTTGAATTGTGGTGTGGACGATGCTAGCAACCTATCACTGCGAGATCACATTTTTTCGATCTATTCTACCTTTACATTTATGCTAAACGTGGCAGTGGAACATAAGTTTTATGTGCTCTGGCTATCCCTTTTGGGAATGAAGGCGTGCATCTATGTATGTATGTATGTAAACAGCAATTTTTTAATTTTTTCAGTTCATCGCCCTGTCCGCCATCTTAGCGGTGGCTTGCGCAGCCCCGCAGTTCCAGCCTCAGAATTCATATCCCCAAATACCCATCGTCAGACAATCCCAGGAAGTCAACTTCGACGGCTCATACCAGTACAGGTAATTTTTACCAGCAATGTCTAATCCTCCGAATCATTAGCGATAAAATAAAGATAAGCAGAAGCAAGTTCATTGTTGTGCAAGTGTTAGTTCGACCAAATAAGAGTAGAGTTTATTCTTGACACCGACGAAATCTATTCGAAATTCAATTCACACCCCAGACCAGAACTAGAGAAGAAGAAAGAAGTTAACTATTTAACCTCCACATTAGTGCTCAGTTATAGGTAATCGGATGCGTTAAAACTAGAACCATCTTCGATTTTTTGTAATCTACATTGTAAAAATAAATAAAACTCATTGATATGTTAAAGTTTGTAAAACGGTTCTTGCTGAACAGGTCAAAAGATGCCCATCCGTGATATAATGTAGATTTGTAAACTTCTAGCTAAGCTCTATAATAAATAGTGTAATACACTTGTATTTTAACAATCACAATAAAGTTCAAAATAATCCATGACCATAAGTGGATATAACAAATGTTCGCACTTTTATCAATGCGAAAAAATTGTTAGAGAAAAATAGGTATAATTATTGTTAAAAATAGAAAAACGAGGGGTCACAAAAAAGATTTCTAATCCTTAGCCATAATTATAATCTGGTGATATAAAAACCTACAAATTTAAGGACATGCAACAGTCACAACTGGGCTATTAGGTACCCATATTTTGTGACTAATAAAACTAGCTTAGATTGATTACTCGTAGTATGATTGAATTGACGTGTAAAATTTGTACAATTTTATCAATAAATCTATCTGTATCTGTATCTATTTAAAATTAATTTTATACCATAAAAGATAAAGACTTACTTCATCGCTTTGTTATAGGCCACTAGTTGCAATAGTGAACTTCTTAAAAGCAACGAACTTTCAACTTACCTACAGCGTACCTTAGTCCTCGCAATCATATTTCTTCTCCGTGTAATTTCTTCGTAATGTCAGTGAAGTAACGAACATAAAAGGTAAAGTTTATGTTTCAAAGAAGTGAGTATGTGTACTATTTCTAACACTTAAAGGCAGACATAACCATAAATAAGGTGTGTATAGATGAGATTTGCATCGTTGAGAACGGATTCAGTTCAACGATAATATGGCAACATTTAATATAAAGCTTATTTATGAATTAGTCACTTATTAAGGGCAGGTTGCACATTACAAACGGTTTGGTGCAACTCACCCTAGGTGATTAATATATGAGTATATTGTTATACAATAAAATCGAATTGAGAAGTAAAACACTTCTTAAAAAGTTTGTACTACTTAATTGCATAAGGCAGGCTTAAAGTTTTCCTCTTTAGTTACCAAATTTAAGAGTAATTTTATATCAACGCTATAACTGTTTTGATAATAAAGGTGCTGTTACTATCTAAATCGTAAACAATATCAAGTCATCATATTAGACAAAAATATATAAGTAGTAATTTTTTTATGATGCTCAGTTATTACGTATCAATCGTGTATACCAATCAGTTTAACGTACCAGTAAGAAATAAGGCTGGCATTGTTTCGGGAATAAGGATTCCCGAAATGTATTTTTCGTTTTCATGATTTATATTTTTTTACCTGAAGGTAATTCGTCAATGAACGTCTTACGAAATATTTGCGACGGTGCGATCATATCGGAATTCCGTCGGTGTCAAGAACATTAAATGCGAGGTTTTGTTGGAGTCATCTGCAACATACGCCCAGCCCATTTTACGCAATGGCCCAGGCGCAAAATTTATTGGTGATTCACCTGGTTACAAAACCGTATTAAGCTATAGGAAAACCTGATGACAACCAGGTCCATATACATAATGAAGTTGCGTCAAGGCGTGGCATTGATGTGGTCAAAAGTTATTAGTTGAAATGTAAATTTAGTTAATCGAATCTGGAGCCTATTTTATTGAAATGTGTTTGACCTTTTGATTTTTATTTCATTCGAGTTCTTTCTAGACATTCACTTCTTCTAGGGGAATCATTTTATTATATTATGAAACAGTGGCGCATAAATTAATGATGAACCAGGACTGCCAGTTATTGAATTTTCTATAAAAAGGCTTTCTAGGAAAGTCTGTTCCAGTCCTTTAAATTCCTGCACGGTTCATCATTTCCGAAATTGCAATTTAAAATCTAATTTAAAGAAAATACCTAGGAAGTTGTAAAGATTTTTTTTTTCAGAACGTGTCCGTTTCTTACATTGGGGCCATAAAACATTTAGGACACGAATAGCACCTCATAATATGTGTTGAGTGCCAAAGTGAACAAAAGGCGCTCAAGAGGTGTAATTTGACAGTTACTTGCAGAGCGATTGCACGACCCGAAAACGATACGCTAATATCGCTAACTGATGCATCTCTTTCATATTCTCAATTTCGGCTTGCTGGTATGAGAAGGATAGAACATCACCGCCGGTAGAATGTAGGCTTTGCACTGTCATTAGATTTGCTCTTTACAGGCGCGTGGTGGCTTCCAAGATTGAAAGGGCTCAACCAATCAAACTTCTTTACTAAGTACATGTTTTGTGTAACAGTTTACTCCGAGGAGACTTCCCTCGTTTATTACAGCGTTTCCCATTATTCTTAGCTTCTATAACTTATTCGGTTAACAAGATTATTAACACTTCAATATATTACGCTACTAAGAGATGCATTCAAAGATGCATATTGAAAAGCTTTTCAGAGTTTCCTGATGTTTTAATATTCATCATAATAAGAAGTATCCATTGCGTTTTGTAGACTGATAGTAGAAGGAATATACGCTGTGTAATATGAAGTTTATAGGGAAATTCTAAAAAGTGACGACACGATTGTTTGTGGCAAACAGCGTCCATTTTTTGATAGCCATTAGACCGCCGGTCATTACTTAGTACGCGATAACTATCTAATTTTTAACCCCCGACGCAAAAAGAGCGGTGTTATAGGTTTTATGTGTCTGTGTATCAATGTATCTGTGTGTCTGTCTGTGTCTCTGACCGATTTGAATGCGGTTTTTCTTTGTGTGACTTTTCTAAGTTGTAGTTATTATTTAATTATTTCAATTAGTGGAGAATTGGTAGTATACTCGTTAATAATAACTTTTTTTTGTCGTAGCTATGAGACCGGTAACGGTATCGCAGCGCAAGAGCAAGGGTACCTGAAGAACGCGGGTGTTAAGGACCAGGAGGCCCAAGTTGCCCAGGGCTCTTTCAGCTACACCTCGCCCGAGGGCATCCCTATCACCATCACTTACATCGCCGACGAGAATGGTAAGGCTTTAATTTGGTGTACTATTTTAAAAACACATTGTTCTAGTTATCCTTTGGATTTCATAAATTTCTTTAACAAAAGAACTGATGTTTTGCTTAGCTGTAGTAACAATCAAGTTGTGAGTGTGCGAAGTTGCCACTGTGGCTAGAAGCAAGTGAGTGGATAAGCTCTTAGTTTCTCTAGGTTGCTCGGCAGTACCTTGCGCACGAAAACTTGTGGCTACGTCAGTTATTGAGATTCGGCGCCAAGCGGTACTAAGCTTCTTCAGAATGCAACCGCTATAACGCTCAGATGAGGAAGATGAAATAGCTATATAGTTTGGACAAGTACTATCAGCGAAGTTGCTCGGTATGCACCTCCACCAGGAGGAGAATAGTTTTCTCTGCAACTGACTGCTGCTGTACTTACATATCCAAACCAAAAAGTATTCTGAAAAATTGAAATCGCCCATTTATTCATGGGAAAAGATGTTTTCTCGTATATAGATTCTAGCTTCCGTAATTTTCATATGTACACAATCTTTGTTAGATTTGTAGGTATATGCTGTAGTTGTATCAATTAAAATGATGAATAAGTTATTAATGATTGTAGACTTGACATTTGCACCTTCATCGTTTACATCACTGTCCTAATTTAAACTCATTCGCGTTCCATCGAAGCTTGAATAGAATTAGCAGGCAAATTGACATTGATTGAACTCAACTAGATACCATGCAAATTGCAACTGAATAGCCAAGACAGGTCACTAATGTACAAGCAATTTTACGTTAAGGTGTTACCCCATATGGGACGCATGTTCAAATACAATCAAATACAAAAAGAATTTAACTGCTGTAAAGACATTACTGATCAACTTAATTCGCATGCGAAGAACATAGTTGATTGGGTGTTGAGAAAACATTGCAGTTTTGTTATTTTATTGCTCGTTAATGTTTAAGACTGTCCTGACATTTATCTAAGTGACCCGCCTACAATTGGCATCGTTTAAGTTTAGTCACGTATAAAATCAAACAAAATCCTAAAACAATTAAGCTTTTGAATCCGTCATTTCATGTTTAACTAGGTAAAATAATATGATTCGTTTTATAACCGCTGCTATTGTATAATTTCGACATCGGTTATGATCTTAAAAACAAACAACTAAAAACAAAGTTTATGTCAAGGTTTTTGAAACGTTAGGGGTCATTTAAGTATTGCTTTAATGTTTTGAATGTTTTTAAAGTAACATAATGTTATTTATTTATTTAATCAATAACTTAAATCTATCATTACAGGCTTATTACCTAATGCGATAGACAAGTGAATAATAATAACTAATACTAGTATATTTAAATACAATAATTAAAAAAGAATGACCGGGTTGCACTCCAGGAGTGCCGGCAGAAGAGAAAACTCAATGACATTGTAACAGTTTTTCGATCAGACCCCGTATCATGGTCGGCCTTATCACACGATAAGTGACAAGATAGAGCGTCCGTCACTGGCTGACACCATTCGATAGAACGAGACGACGCTCCTATCTTGTCGCTTATCGCGAGATAAGGCAGACCATGATACGGGGTCAGGTCACGTGTCCGTCTTACGAATTTTCAATCTCTCGAATCTTACGGTCACGTGACATCTTACGGTCACGTGACCTGTGGCGAGTTTAAAAAATTTTCCCTATCACAAAAAGTGCACAGCGCCGCTAAAGAAGTATTCACTTCAAAAACTCTTCTCTTCAGTATTTAAACTACATTCTCAACATAGATTGCACTTGTTTATTCATAATATTTGTCGCCAGGTTTCCGTGCCGAGGGTGCCCATTTGCCCACCCCCCCTCCGATCCCGGAGGCCATCGCCCGCTCCCTCCAGCTCATCGCTTCCCAGCCCCAGCAGCAGCAGTTCCAGCAGCAACCCTTCTCGCAGGGCTTCAGAGGCTAACCGACCGCGCAACCCGATACTCAGACACACATGTACCTAGCTCATACTCAGTAAATGTAATCTATATGTAGGTATTGTTACTGTGATTTATTTTTTATACGAAACCTGTATTAAAATACGTAAACAATACATGTTGATTTTTTATTTTGGATATTTTTAGAAAATGTTATTTTTCGGTTTAACGAATTTTGCATTTTTCAAACCAAAAACACGTACTTATTTCCAAACAAATATGATGATGACCACAAAATTAGTAACCTCAGAAACTCCTCTAACATACATAGGTAATAAATTCATAAGTAAGTTATACATTGTCGTAATTTGAACAGTAAATGCTGTTAATTATAAATGGCTTAATAAAGAAACACCAGGCTAGTCAGAAAAAATGGAAGCTGGCATTCCGGCAAAATGACGTTGACAACGATGAACACATCACAAAGTAGGTAGTAGTGTTCCGTTGGACTAATTTATACTACTTTACCATTCTTATGGGCCCTGATTCCATCACATTAACATAATATAATGTAAAATTTGCAGGTTAGTAAGTATTTATAAATAGGTCTCTAAATATAGCATGAATATAAATTAGCCATATGTTTTGACACAACTGTGTATCAAGAGCAATTAATGCACTGCCATCAAACTGTTACGAAGTTTGGCAGTATATTTACAATCATTTGTAAACATAAATGTGTCTTTCGTGAATAAATGATTAATAATAAACAATAATAATAATATTGCTATAAAAAAAATAACCATGATAATATGCTATGGCATTGCACGCATATACGGGATAGCCGACAGTTACATTCGTACAAAACTTATTATTTGCATTTATTAAATACTAGCTCCCGCCCGCGACATCGTCTGCGTGGACCTCCGGCATAAAAGCTATTGTATATTTTAATCCAGGCCATAAACTATCTTCGTGTAAAATTTCATCCAAATCGATTATCGGTTATCCTAATAGGATCTACATAAAACGTTTATAAACGCCCCTTTAGGGTGACGTTATAGAGGAGTTAAGGTAATGCCGCTTAGAGACAGTCATTCGGGCACTAGTTTTATAAAAGTAACTGCCATCTGAGGGGTGATCACGTAACGTTTCGAACGTACGTTATCGTTAGGACAACCTCAACTGTAATTTTTCCATATTAAGAGTGAAATTTACATCTACCTGACCCGCGTACAATGCGTTACGTGATCAACCTTCTAACCTAGAGGAAAATCAGGAGGTTACTGGAATTAGAACTGTTTCCTGACGGTGGTTTCCTCCTCCAAAAAAGCCACTGTTCAATATCCAATTCAATCTTAGTACATAACTATTTTTGAAAAGACCTAGTAGTACAAGCCCAGGTTCGAACCCACACCCTCCAAATTAAAAGTAGGCTACAGTGGCTTCTTCTTCCGCTTAGGAACAGTGAAGATGCATAATATCTATTCAGTATTTACAATTGAAGCTATGTTTACAAAAATAATATAACTACATTTTTGATGAATTTACAGGAAGCAAAATAAACTATATTTCTAGTAAAATATCATTTCTTTAAACAATACCTTCAGTTTACTGTGCAGGCATATGGCCATAGTTACATTTGCATCTTGGATTCCATTGGTAATCGGTCATCTCTTCAAAAATATGAAAAATAACTTCGTCACTTATGCTGGTTTTGTAAAATTATAAGGATAAGGTGGAAAAGTTTAAACATATGGTCGTCGACTGTACATATCTCTGCAAGATGCCAGACTTTTGACCCATGTCCTCATTTTTCGACTTTCAAATATTGCTTCGGTTTTGTTAAGTACCCAAGTGAACATTTGCTCCTAGAAATGTCGTACGCGTGCAGCCTATGGATCAAATTCACTACACGAGAGCGTAGGTACAGTGCCTTGCGTGTCCAATTCAATAATGGCTATAGGATGTTGTTGGGGTTGCCGCGTTTCTGCAGCGCGTCTGGCATGTTTGCGGCGCATGGGTGATTTTATGCGATAATGCGTAAACGAGTAGCCTCTCAGTGTTGACTGCGGGGCAGCGCCACAGCTTCCTAGTTGCTATAGCGGATAGGCTGGACGACCCATTTGGCCATCACTGGATGACATTACATGTCCCCAAGTACCAGGATATTAACAAATAAATTTAATGTGTTTAGGTTTAGGATAAACTAACATATATATATATATATACAGTGTGGAAGTCTAATACAAGCAAATTATTATACGGTGGTTAATAAAGATCCTAAGACGAGTATTTAGTTAGTTTTTATCCTAAATTACGCCAAAAAAAATTTCCATACAAAATAATTCAGCCCGCAGTGTAAAGCACTCATTACGCAGCATCACTTTACTAAAGCTGATTGACAGGTAGGTACTTGTCAGACTTTTTGACAGTTGTTCCGTGGTGTATTAGTTGTGTGCATTACATTGCTGCTTGATATTTTTTCAAAAATTATTTACATGCTTTAAATTAAGTCTAACTTAAAAAGTCCTGTTAATTCATGATTACGGTACTTAATCCTATACCTGATTAAATTATTTGCTTGTATTAGACTTCCACACTGTATAAGCATTATTGTTACTAACAGCTACGGACTGAAAAAAAATAAACGAACCTTCATTCAATGAAAAAACGCAAGCTCTTTTTGCTCATTAATATTATAAAAGTAAACAATAAGAACCCCTCCCTATTCTCTATTCTAATACCTGTATGACATAGGCTCTCATGTTCCGCCTTTTATTGTTAAAGATTATCAGTATGGCATATCAAGTACCATTTCATTCATTTAATTGATACTCTGGGCCATTGTATCTTGGCATCTACGATCTAGGAATAGTCTCAACTACTACAAACAAGCCTGCTATTTCTCACAATGTTTCAACACTTCGCGGGCCATATCTCACGCTTGCCCTCGGGAAATTGTCTAGTTGATATTTTGGCATCTATTTGTCTTCACAAATTACTGGAATTTAGAATGTTGAAGCAAATCGCGTTTATAGTGAAGAGTACAACATGTATTTACGTGGTTAGGATAAGGTCCTGGAGCTCGACACTAGCCTAATAATTGACCCTATCAACCTTATGTCAAAACAATAGAAGTGAACCATAGGTATCAAATATTAGCCATTAAGGTTTCAAGCATTAAGGACACTAAGCAGAAGGTTGTGTCAAAAATAAAATTGTCGGTAAGCTTTATTTTTTGCATGTTCATCAACTACTTATTGAGAGATTATCATGAGCCAAAAAACTTGTGTTATTGAGTTCGTAAAGTTCGTATGGCCCCCTTTCATCTCCATCATGAAACTAGCTTTATGGTACCATAATATTAATTTAGTTGTAGTTGTAGTTGTAGACGATCATGTTTACCTAGGACAGACTATCCAGTTAGGAAGGTCCAACTTCGACAAAGAGCTCAATCGTCGAATCCAACTCGACTGGGCAGCGTTCGGGAAGCTACGGCACATAGTTTCGTCCAATATTCCGCAGTGTCTCAAGGCGAGAGTCTTTGACCAGTGTGTGTTGCCATCAGTGATGACATATGGCACTGAAACGTGGTCACTTACTATGGGCCTCATAAGAAGGCTTAAAGTCACCCAAAGGGCAATGGAGAGGGCCATGTTGGGAGTTTCTCTGCGTGATCGCAACAGAAATGAGGCTATCCGCAGCAGGACCAAGGTAACCGATATGGCCCTCCGAATCGCTAAACTTAAGTGGCAGTGGGTGGGGCGCATAGCACGTATAACGAACCGATGGCCGTTGGGGCGGAAAGGTTCTCGAGTGGTGACCACGTACCAGAAGGCGCGGCGCGGGTAGGACTGATGACCTGGTAAACGTTGCGGGAGTCCGCTGAATGATCCGGTCACGTTGGCACGCTTTGGGGGAGGCCTATGTCCAGCAGTGGACGTCTTTCGGCTGACATGATGATGATGATGATCAATATTCATCATCATATCAGCCGCCGACGTCCACTGCTGGACACAGGCCTCCCCAAAGAGTGTCACAATGACCGCTCCCGTGCCACCCGCATCCAGCGGACTCCCGCGACTTTACCAGGTCATCAGGCTACCTACGAGGCCTGCGGGGGGGTACGTGGTCGCCACTCGGGAACTTTTCCGCGCCAAAGGCCATCGGTTCTACGTACAATGTGCCCACTGCCACATAAGTTTAGCGATTCGGAGGGATATAGCGGTTATGTTGGTTTTGCTGCGGATAGCCTCATTTCTGATCACGCAGATAAACTACCAGCATTCAAATTCAAAATTCAAAAATATTTATTTTCAACAAGGTTTTCTACATTTAGTGTTCGTTTCCTCCTTTTAGGTTAAACACTTGTATTAGGAGGAAACGCTCTTTCATACAGGTGGTAACTGCATGTTAAAAATAAGACTAAAGTTTGTTTTCAGCTTACTACTAAATCTATATATCTTATTACTATACTTAGATTGGAAAGGTCTTCCGTTGTTATTAAGGTTACAGTTCTGTATTCGAAAACATGAATTAAGTGAACTTAAATTAATTAATTTAATCTAAGTGAATTATATGATTGAAAGAAACGTGCAAATAATATATAATACGATGAATAATTACGAGTTAGTGACTAAGACTAGTGACTGGCATAGCTAATCCAGTCAATGAACTGACAACTTGTATGGAAAAAAAAAACAATTTTGGAAATAATTTATCTTATTTAATTTATCTTTTCTGTGTAACGGATATATTATCAATCAAATAGTTACCCAGCGACAGAATCCGACAAAATTTCAGACATCAAAAAAATGATAAATTAACTAGCTTCCAAAAAGTCAGCAAAAATATTAATAAATATTTTGGTCTTTATTTTGGTTCATTTACATTTGCTTTATAATGTTCAAGTTAAATCATACAAAAAAAGACAATGCATGCTTCATTTAAATCTACATAATTACTTCCGGGTGGAAAGTTTGTCGGATTCTTGAATACAAGCATCTTATAATAACATTTTAAAATGAAATCAACAAAAAAAACGCTATTATTAATTAATGTTTTTCAAAACCGTATTTTGCCTGGAGTAAGCCCTCTCCATTGCCCTTCGGGTAACTTTGAGCTTTCTTACGAGGCCTATAGTAAGCGATCACGTTACGGTGCCATACGTCATCACTTTACAATAATATTGTATTGTTATAAAATTTCAACTCGACTTTATGAAGTAGGTCTATTACTTGCATGATTTGACCCGAATAAATATACATACAACCAGTTAATTTAAATGTTACACTTAGCGAAATACCATCCTACCTAGCCCTTTTTGGGATTAGACCGTGTCAAACGAGTGAGCTACGTACGGACAGTTGTGAAACCGAGATGAACCTACCAGGGTCAACGGCCTAACGTATAAATAAATAAAATAAATAAATACGTGGGGACAATTTTCCATAAATCGACCAACTCCCGACCTAAGCAAAGCTTGTAAGGGTACTAGGCGACAATATACATATTTAATTATAGATGGATAAATAAATACTTATAGGTATACATAGAAAACATCCATGACTCAGGAACAAATATTCGTGCTCATCCCACAGTTAAATGCCCTTACCGGGATCCAAACCCAGGACCTCCAGCTTTGTAGGCAGGGTCGCTACGAAGTAGGCTAAAGCGGTCGTCAAATATCTACCAAAGTAAGAAAATACTTAGATGTAACTCAGCGGTCACCCATCTTAAAATCGACCCACGCCGCCATTGCTTAATCTAGACAATCGGTGTGATTAAGCACAAGCAACCGTTTTTTATACCACGTCGGTAGCAAACAAGTGTAAGGGCCGCGTGATAGTGAGTCTATGGAGGCTTACAACTCCAGGCGTGCCTATGCGCATTGCCGAACCTTTAAAAAACTATACACACAATAAAGGAATAAACACCATCAGATATTAAATTGTAATCATTCCTATTGTTCATTCTACGTCAAATACTTCCCGAACCCGCTGGAGCGCAAATATTATATCTATGGTAATTTTTATTTTTCATTTGAGTAATCCTAATACGCGCCATCTAGTGTGTACTTTGTGCACTAGCGAATGGCCTACCAAGATTGGTCAACGTCGGAGTATGAGCGAGGTTTAATTTTATTTTGCGAGAGATGAATATTTCTTCGTTTCTAAGAACATCGCAAGATGGCGTTACCTCCGCGCCCGCAGTTACTTAGAAAAAGGTAATGGCATCGATCGATCACCCTTGAAATTATATCAGTACCCCCCGGAAAAAGGGGTGCAACTAGTGTTTTGACATTTTTAATTGCCAGGAATCAACGTGTCCAATACCATAATTCCACTCTCGCTATCCTAAGTCACTTTGTTACCATAAATAAATTTTCCCGAAAGGTATAATTGGCATCAACAGATGGTTTCTCAGTTGTGTCGTTATTCCCGGAGGACACTGATATATACAGAATTATAGAATAGGTACTGCATAGTAAATGATCTCCACCCTAAATCAAATGTAACAATGTGCTACAAGAGTTTTTGAAGATAAAATGCATGAATATAATTTTATGAGTTTAAATACGACGTTAACCCTATCATTATATGTACTTACCCATTGTATAATAGCAACTGACATACGTTATGTTATAATAAAAATACATTCGTTTTGTTATATATCACGTAATGAGCAACATGAAATCGAAAGTAACATTTCAATTCACTGAAAATCAGCGTCGAGGCTTATCATACACATGCTGAGTGGAGTCCTTTTTGAGACCACCCTCAACATTGTAAGTACAAACTTGTTTTTATTGATCACCTAGATTTAAGCAATTTGTATTTATGCTAAAAGTGGCACTGGAACACAAGATTCATGTGCTCTGCCTGTATGTATGTATTGTATGTTTTCAAATACATCTTTTTTTCCATTCTAAAAAAGGGCCTAACTAAACTAAACCGAGTTTTTTTCATTTGAAAATAATTGTAATACCACGTCTCTACGGCGCCGCCTCATGGTGATGAAAAGCGGTCACCGAAGCCTGCGGACACTTGTAGCTCCAGAAGTCCAGACCCTTTCAAAACGTATAGTTAGGTAGGTACACTCCTTTCTTGAAGAACCCCATACTGCAGCCCTCGAAAAAAACCTTTATTCTCATTCCATCACCGGAGCGTTTCAGGGAATTTTGACGTGTAGGTCTATATATACTACATTAATGCAGTACCTATTGCATGTACAAAGTAATGTGGTGCGAAATAAACTTATGGATGTTTACATTTGGAATGTCGTTACTTTTACTACATAAATTACGTTAATTTCTTGCAATACTTACATGTAATCTAGTACCTCTTCGATTTCATTTTCACTTTCCATTGACACTTACATAACTCATAGCAACGTAATTACAACAATTAGTGTTTAAGATAAGGACCGTACCGCCCGCTGGTACGTCTGTCAACGACGCCGCAATCACTCATGTAAGTCATCCGTAAGTGGGTCAATCAACTTTTATAGGTACTTGCATTGTTAACTCCTAGGGGTCAATTTGAATTGGCTTCTCTTCTATTTCTTTTCATGGTGCCATTTGAACCAGTTCTAGGAGAGGATCAAATGATTGTATGGGACCAACTACAATTAGGTATAGCAAAACACAAAAATACGTCTTAAAAAGGAGATTTTTAATAATATTTGCAATATCACGGAATCGTACACAGGAAAAAAAACGCAATAAGTAAATCTTTTGCAAGTCGATTTGAAAACACCCAAACTTCAAAGTAAAGAAAGAAGACATTTGTTAACTACTTACTCAAAAGACACACAGATACAAAGAGAGCAGACATATAATAAAATTGACGCATATTGTGTGTCTTCGCGGCAGTGAATCGGTCGCTGTCTCAGCATTATGCCGAGGTATCAGACACCTACAGCGCTGGTTTTCAGACAGCACCGTGCGTGACCCACGGAACGCAACGCAATATACTGTATATAGCATGCATATACAGGGCGTCACAAGCCTATGGGACATCAAGGGAAAGTACCTTAAATATCGTAGTTAGGATATTTTGCTGAAAGAAGATTATGTTATTTCTAAAAGTTAGTAATTCTGCATTTAAAGATTTTCTAAGACGAAGCAAGTCATACTTAGAAAATCTTTAAATGCAGATATACTACCTTTTAAAATAACGTAGTCTTCTTTCAGCAAAATAACCTAACTACGATATTTAAGGTACTTTCCCTTGATGTCCCTGGCTTGGGACACCCTGTATATGCAGCTATGCATAGTATAGGTCATCTTAACATCGAATAGTGAATCTATGACACTTTCCTATTCTTCCATTCATTGGAACTGACCTATGACAGTGATTGCATCATCTGTCACGTTTAGTAATGGACGATAACGTGTAAAATGACAGTTACATTGTTAGAAACACGATTTTCATATGATTGTTGAAATTGCACGTTTTTTCTTAGTCCAATCAAAACAGCCTACCGCAATAAATGTTTTGAAGCTGAAATATATTTTTATGAGAAAGTAGCGAGTAATCATAGATCTATTATGCAGTTCGATACTTTAATACCGATTTCAAGATTCTGTAGATATCGATGAAATTGGAATTCAATTTATACACTAACAAATGAACTGCCTATTAGCGGGCTACTAGTGCGGACCCTAGTAATACAAAGATTGCAAGCGAATCCGCGAGATAAGATAAAGCCTCTGCGAAGATCCATCATATACATTGGTAAAGAAAGAAAGAAAGAAAGAAGACATTTATTCACTACACAAAAGACACACAGAGACAAAGGGACTACTCCCTTTGTACAATACAATTAGATACAATACAATTGACACTTAATGTGTGTGTCTTCGCGGCAGTGAATCGGTCGCTGTTTCAGCATTATGCCGAAATAATAATATTTATTATTGGTAATAAATAGAATTTGAAATCGGATGAGTAGTTCCGGATGTTAGGCCCCACACACAGCTACAAACTTTACCTCTTTATCCTCATATTTATTTATCTCTTAAGCCTCAATCAGACGACCCAATTAGGTTTAATACATTTTATATCTTGTTAGGCTCTAGGAGTGTCCTGCATTTGCCTTTATTGAGAGCACGCTCCAGCCACTTGTTCATAGTCCTGACATCTCTGTTTTCATTCTGTCTCTGTTCAGAGACAGATCATGATGACGTATCCGTCAGATGCCCTGTCCAAGTGCCACATAGCGCAGTACGCTGTTTGTTACATTCGGTATTGCGCACATCCAGTGCTCTGCGCTCCGATGCTCGCTGACCAACCATGAGTCTAGACTTTTGAGCTTCAGCCTCAAATTTTTAAATTCTCATACTTTAAATAAAAATAAAATAAAAAAAAACATATTTTTTTTAAAGATATGAACGAACAATACGAGTATTAGAGCAACTTTTTATTGTTTCTGAAATAAAAAGTCGCTTTAATATTGTTCATAGCTTTAAAAAGACGTGAAAAATATTTTTATTGTTTAATTATATAGATTAAAAACGTTCGCCAACTCGTGAATTATTGGAAAAAAATATAGTTATTGCTTGGAGTATCAGCCTGATCACAATAAAAATCATATTGCAACACCAAGATGAGGATGCAACAAGATGATCTTTCCGTTCGAGATAATTTATGGTTTTGACTCCAGTTCGATGATAATATTAGGAAACTATGGGTTTTTCAAAAGGTTGGAAGAATATGGATAAACCGGCCCCAGTGTCTAGAAGGCTGGTCAAAACGGCTAAAACAATGCACGTAATGGGGCCCCTCGGTATATAATAAATTGGCAATAAGCATAATAAACGCCCCTAGTCTTGTTAGTTTTAAAAATAAACTTAAAGCATGGCTTGTTGAGCAGGTCGTTCTATAGTTTAGAAGAGTTTTTAAACTTAAAATAATATTTATAATTAATGGCGTATACGCCATAATAATATTTGTAATATAATAACACGTATGTATAATGTTGAAATGTTATTTTTTATTATCAATAAAGTATGAGTATTAATAAGATTAAATGTCACTTAGGTACCTACTGTAAAACTCATCTAGGTAGATTTTAATTTGTAGGGACAAATTCGTAGGGAACCTACTTAGGTACCAGTTAAAATTGTACGGAAGTGGTTTTAAAATGTAGTTTTTTCTTTTAGTGTACTGAAATTGTATACTATTTTACACGAGTCTAACGCGATATTTATTTACCTTTATTTCTGACGTTTCGATACGGGTACGGGTACGGGTACGGGTTTTGTATAAAGCGCGAGAGTTTAAAGTGTTATATCTACTGAAATTTCGTTCGTTTTATTCTTCTACCTTAGTATAGATAAATTAACGAGAGCATGGAATTGCATATGTAGTAGTATTGTATGTTTACAGCCATTCTATATTTGAATTTTCTATTTCCTCGTACTACTACTACAAATGCAATTCCATGTTCTCGATAATTCATCTATACATATAGTCCCTCCTTACTATATATTTTTTATTGAACCATCCAAAATAAAAAAATAAATTTCTTGAAAACCTTTTATTACAAAACTAATTTACATGATCTATAAACTCCATCCACAATACAAAAACAAAACGGAAATAACAAAAACAATTAAAGCCAGACGTCGACTGTTTTAAAATATAAATCTACTTTCTGCTGAATGCCTTGATCACTTCGTCGGGAATCGCACCGCCTTGTCCCTGGGTGTAGCGGGGTTGGTAGCCGTTTTCGTCGGCAACGTAGGTTACAGTGTAGGTTACACCATCGGGACCGAGGTACTCGAACCTACCTGAGGCGACAACAGCGCCTTCATTACCGTCTTTGCCGGTACCTGAGCGGAATTCACCTTTAGCTTGACCGCTTGTGCCATCATCTTGGGAGTATCTGTACGGGTGAGGTGAGGTGCATTAGCGCGTTTCGAATAACAGCCCTGCATGAATCGGTTCGTAACATGTCGAGCGATTTTCGATTGAAAACATGAGTGACCCGATTTCATAATGACGTGTTAAACAATAAAGCGTTCACCACTATTGTTTTGACATAAGATTATATTGAAAAAATAATCAATCAAAATTTACTACAAAAAAAAAACAATCATATCTGCTGATGCGTGTAGACTAATGGCTGGTTCCAATAATCAATCCACCGATAGTTTTTCTTACCGGCAGTTACATTTTGACAAATTACCCGTAGAAAATGTGTCAAAATGTAATTGTGGGTAAGGAAAACGATCGGTGGATTGATTATTGGAACCGGCCATAAAAGGAACGACTACCTACCTTCTAAGGCTAGGGTGGTCAATAGACGATCGGAGGCTTTCTTTATTGATGCTCGCGGCAAACAAAATACTTCTATCCTTGGCCGAGAACTAAGGTTATTTGCGGGCATTTTCAAAACGAACGTACCCAATTAGCGTGAGTAGTTAATCATAATGAACTCAGTGTCAGTTTTGCAACGACAATTAAGCACACAAATTATGTGAAAATTGACTTGTATCACATTTAAGTACTTAACGTGTTTAATGCATAGCATTTATAAATTGAAAATATTAAGTTAAATTTTATACAAATTTAATACTCAATTGACGGATACATACTTAAGCTAATTGAGTAAATACACTCATTTTTAAAAATGCGTGCAAGGGCATTTTTGCAGTTGGATGCTTAGCAGTAAGTTGTTAATTGCCTTTTCCTGGCTAGTCTTTCATGTAAAGAAACAAAATAAAATACTTTTTATTATTATTATTGTGTGTTATTGTGGGCCTTTATATGTTGCTTCGACCAGCAAGTGATCTATTGTGGCAGCCCTTTGTTTTAGATTTCACCGTTAAGACCCGTTGCCTCTAAGAAATTCCAGATTCTTTGGGCGGTGATATGTTGTACCTCTTCTGGGTGCACGATGTGCCGCCCTAGGTAGATACTTCTTTTGTGCATGAGTGGTCCGCAGGAGCAGAGAATGTGCATTGCTGTACTGTGCTGTGAAATACTTACTCATAATTGTAGCCCCCTTCGGGGAAGATTTCGAATTCGGATTTCAGGAGCTGAACCTCGCGGCCGGAGCCAGCGGGTGGCGCAGCGAAGGCCGCGGCCACCAGACACAGAAGAACGATCTAAGCAACAGAAAAAAGTCAAAGGATATTTGGCACATTTCCTGCGATGACATTGTTTCTGTAAGAAAGCGTATCAAACGATTTACGTAAATAATAGTCGCATTTCTAATAAGTTTTTCTTAATTTTCCTTCCCGCTGTCTGTCCCTATGTATGCTTAGATCTTTAAAACTACGCAACGGATTTTGATGCGGGTTTGTTTAAATAGATAGAGTGAATCAAGAGGAAGGTTTATATGTATAATATAGTACCCGTGCGAAGCCGGGGTGGATCGCTAGTATATTATAATATTTGGATCTAAACACAATCCTTGATCGGCATTCTACCTATTTACGTAAACTTTTTTTACCTAAACATGCGAACTTTTTTGAAGCCACACAATTTATATTTTACGCTCTCCTGTGAAATTTGATCCAAAGCAGATACTGTTTTGATATGCGACAGCCGTACCTTTACAGAAACGCTGGAAGAAATCGCAACAATTTATTAACGACATTAGCAACAATTGATTAAGGACCAAAAAGCATCCTAACTGACGCAATGCAATTGTGTTTTTAAGCTGTACGTGGTTTTTTTTCAATCGTTGTTTAATAATATTGCAATTAAAATTGGCAGATATAGAGAAGACAAGTTTAGTCTCAGCGTTTTATGAATGTGTAGGTACGAGTATATGCAGACTGAACTGTACTGACAAAAGAAAAAAAAAAAAGAAAAATTGTTACTATTAAAATGTGCAAGCATTGATAAAAATGTACAATAATTTTATGAAGTATCCGTACTTCATAAAATTATTGTGTATGTATGTCAATGTATGTATGTAGATAAATAATCATTCTCCATTATTACTTCATATAAAGTTCTACTCACCGTTTTCATTTTGTGTTAGGAGAAGTAGCTCGTTCAGCTCAATTGGCGAAGTGATAAACATTTCGTCTAATCCTGCCTTTTTATAGCACACCTATTTAATTAAGTTTTATTAAATGCCTATGTATATGTGAATTAATTCATTGCTTGTTATAAAAATAACGAATTAAGACTTCTTCATTAAATTCTTGAGAAAAAGGTCAACCGATTCTACATTATTCACTAAAGTTATACATATTTATTGTATCTTTCGAGAAATTAAAATAGTGCCATCATAGTAGTCATTTTTCGGGATGTTATGATTAACATGATACTCCAGTGCGATAGGGTACTCTAATTTTATTAATACTCCAAAAGAAAGAAGGCAAAAAAATAAGCATCATAACGAAAATCTTATTCAAATATTTTAAAATAATACGAAGATTCAACTGTTTCAATTTAATATTGCTTGATAGAGAAAATGCTTGAGACCCGGTGACGTCACGGGTCTCTGAGCGTCATAGTAAATGACAATCGTTTCATGTGAAGGTGCCTTTTGCGGAAAAGGTAAAGAGTGTGCCCTCTTAAAACTTTTTGTGATTATTTATTGTTTTTGTTACTTTTTCCTCCATCTGACTATATTTTTAATAGTTTTTCGAGAAACATTGTGCGGACGATGCCTCATCAATCTCATCATATCAGCCGAAAGACGTCCACTGCTGGACATAGGCCTCCCCCAAAGAGTGCCAAAGTGACCAGTGAGTGTGTGGGTGAGTGAGTGAGTGAGTGAGTGGCGGACGATGCCTATTTTTCAATAATGCGAGTAAAAACGACCAGAAATAAAAAATTGTGCTCTTTTTTTACTCGCATTAAAATAGGGTAGACAAGACATCAGCGTTTTTAGTTTTATAAAAACGCTGATCGCTAGCCTTTTTTTTTTAGTGTGCAATATGTAGTAATAGAAAATTATAGGTACGTACCAAATAATGTGTCTCTATTAAATTCAGTATATCGAATATTTCATCACTAATTTAAACATGAGATTATTTATTCAATATACACATATACAATAAAGAATTCTCAGTGTCAGAGTCAAGAAATCCAGTTTGGAATATTTCACTATACCTACATTATTCGGTAATACACGCACATCAATAAAATTATGCAAAAAAGTTTGTTGCGACCGATGTAGTCGTATGTTTGATTATAAGTAGACCTTATAAATCTCTGGGATACTGAATTAATATCATTAACTTCTGTTAATGCTGATACAGATCTTATATCGAATGTAATGGTCATATTTTGCAATTTTGTTTTGTTTACATTAACTTGCCCACAAATTACGTAACGCAAAATTCTTAAATTTTTAACCCCCCCCCCCCCCCCCCCCTCCACTCATGTAACAGGACCGTCACGCTTAGCTGGGACCCCCCCCCCCCCTTCAATTCCGTTACGTAACAAGTCTTCAGGGTAATATTCAGAAAAGAAAGATAAGTGGTATTTTAGATACTTTTTAATCATAAATCTGCATTTTTTTAATGAAACATTAAAGTGTGGTTTCAAGGATTCAAGAAATTTAATCATCTATGAACGGGTTTCGGTTCCATTTCTTAATACATTCTATTAAGGGTAAATCGGAATCAGACTCGCTCTCACAATTGGTATCGGCTTCGGCGGCAATCACATCTTCTGTGGCTATCTCTGCGTCTTCTTCTGCCACCCACTCCACCGATAAATTTCAACTATTTTCGATGTCATCACCTTCAAATATATTAATTTACTTATAAGTTAGCGTAACACACGGCACAAATCACAAACAAGTGCGTCACTTGCAGCACGGCACTTTGCACTTGTATTTTGTTTTCGTTTGGAGGGTAGACTTTTGTATCTGTCTGTCATTGTCGCGTCGCGCGCTCGGTGTTGCCAATTATTTTCTTAGACAAATACCGCAAACTAGGGATGTGAAAAACTAAACTTTTTTCAAGTATACTATTGTAAAAAATCGTGCGTGACGTAACGCAAACCTTGACACCCCCCTCCGCCAACGTAACAGGACCGTAACGCTTGGCCGAACCCCCCCCCCCCCCCCCTCCCTCCAATTTGTGTTACATAATTTGTGGACGCCCCCTTAGTGACATTTAGTTTTTTAACCTTATATATATTTTAAATTATTATTGTGTAACATTATTATAATTTTATTGTAAATTACCGTTTGACATGTAAAAGTGCCCTTGTGGCCTATTTGCAGAATAAATAATTGATTTGATTTGATTTAAGTAGCAGTAGTTAAATCATTATTATTATTATCCTGATAGTGGCTTCCGGGCTGTGAGACCCCCTATATCACTGCGATCATCGCTGATCTATTGTGATCGCCACTTACTACAATTCTTGGTCAAGTCCTGCGAACTCGAAGAATTGCAGGATACTGTTGACCTCAAGAAATTTGATCTCCGGGGACATGATGTGTTTGCCCAGAAATGAGCGGCGCGCATAAGGCAAGGGCAATCGGTTAGGATGTGTTTAGGTGTCTCCTCCGCTTCAAGGCAGCGTCATGGAATGTTCCTGTCCTGGGATAGCTCTCCAGGCTTGAATGCTCTTGTAGGAACAATAGATCTTTAGAGTGAGCTTGGTCAGACTTTTGGGGATGCCACAGTATGGTTCTAGTCCGCAGTTCGTCTTCTTCGCCACCCGCTCGTGGAGCTCGTTTCCCTCGATACATCCGAAAATCATTACTTGTCTTAGCTGTCTTATAGGGCCAGTAAAATGTAATAGACTTTAATACAGTTAACTATAGGCAAAAATACTTTAGTAAAGCTTATTCGAACACGTCACTTCTACATGCAAGCCCTCTTAATAAGCATTTGTTATGTTTGTGTTAGACGATATAAATATGTTATGTCTATTCGACGTACCACTACATACAAGAAAGGGTTTTACTTGACTGTTTTGCCTGCTAATTTAAGAAATAAAAATAAATAAAAATGCCTGTGACAAATAAAATGGACAGACACTGAGTGATCGCCAAGCGTTTCGTTGGACCGACTATGATCTTTATCATTATAATTTAAGAGCTTGGCTCTTGTCGGTAGAGTAGACAGTTCTTTATTTAGCCGACATCATACTCCTTTATTTGCGTATATTAAATACGATGGTTTCCCCATTTGCCTCCTGAACGATTTGGTATGCAGGTGGGGCATGTTTCTCTGCAGCTGACTATATAATGGCTGTACAGGCAACCCATACAAATCCTACATATTCGGCCAGTATACTTGAGATTATTTCAGTTGGCCGAATTGCTTCAAAGTGTTCCATTCAAAAAGCAATTCTACTGTCCAAGATACAATATTCTAACTCCAATGACAGTTTTATAAAAGCAACAACAAACATTCAATAATTGCGAACATGCTAGCGCTGTTGTTGTTCAACGTCAGGGGAATGCTTATGGCGGCGATATCTGGTCCTATCACATGGTTGTCGTTGGAACTTTTGTGGTATATTAAAGACTAGCTGCCCGGCCCGGCTTTGCACGGATTGCCTGTTTTCCCGTAGGAATGAAGCATTTTCTCGCGGTAAAAAGTACCCTATGGTCATCAGGGATAATGTCGGCTTCTAAATAATTTTTCAAATCGGTCCAGTAGTTTCGGAGCCTATTCAATACAAACAAACAAACAAACAATCAAATCTTTCCTCTTTATAATATTATGTAGATTAGTGTAGATTATATAGTGTAGATAGTGTAGATAGGCTTGGACCCCAAACCTCCCGCAAGGTCCTGAAGTTTATCAGGACTTGCTAGACAGGGTCGCTGTCCAATTATGGTAATGACAACAAAAATAGTGCAACCAGCTTTTTTAAAGCAATAATCAGATGGGCAATAATTTAGACGATGCATAATTATTAGGACTAGAAAAACCTGATATACCAGCATTATAATAATAAGTTTCACGCTCAGATTCGGTTCGTGATCGCACGTTTATCGCCATTTGCAACTGTTGTAGAGGTCAGGAATACAGGTAGGTTAAACCTATAAAAAGAATAGTCGTTTTTTTTATCACTATAGCCAAGTCGGTTCAGCGGTTTGAGCGTGAAGAGGTAACAGACAGACAGATAGCATTCGCATTTATAATATTACAGTATACATATAGATATATGAGGTGACGTTGGATTCCTCATGATCACGAAAGAGACATGGGCTACATATTAAAAAAAGGGGTGTTTTTGTGAAACCTTTTATCCTGTAAGTAAAACTTAATGGCACTTTTACAAGTCAAAATCCTACCAGGGTTTCTAAAAGGAACACCACTGTCAAGAAGAAGATATTTCACTCGTTTATACATAATTTAGCCATGCCGGGAACCTAACAAAAAAAAAACTTTAATAGGGCTGCAGGTCGTGCCTGAATGTTCATTAAACCACGTGCTCTATACCCGCCATTGTACAGAGCTACGAACAAATCCTAGTAGGTACCTTGTTTGCTCAAAGGCAGTTATGCCTTTGAACGAGGTCAGTGTAAATATATAATCGCACTGCAAGCGGTAGTCATCATCACACAAAACAAGTGACTACTGGTAATTCAACGTTTATCGCATCTTAAAATGTAAGTACTATATTATCTACCTGTTTAATTTTTAAGTGCACATACTTGTTGTTATAAAACCAGAAAAACAAACATAAATATAAGTACTCGCACGGTATTTAACAACCACAACTTAAGAAAAATAAACGTAGGACCTTCATTCCGATAAAAAAAAACATCGCATTCACTAACTTCTCAATTTGAATGTCTTCCACAGTTCCACGTTCACATTCATAACACGATAGCACGAAGCGCGTGAAAGTGAAATAAAACGGTTACAAATCAATTTGCAATGCGACCTACCGTATGTACTTAGAATCCATCCCTGTACTGATTTGCTAGCAGGGTGCTTTTATGGTATAAAACTGTCTGTTTCAGATGCATTTACCAACAGTACGAGTACTTCTATGTTTGATAAATATTCCATTATTTCTCACGGCCCCGACTTCCGAAGACAACGCAAAAATAGTAAAGTATGAAAATACAAACGATGGTAGTGGAAATTATTATTTTAGGTGGGTTATTTGTTTGTGTAACCATATTTTTTTCACAGATTAGGCCAGGCCTTAAAAAATGTCGAGACCTCCACTAATAATACAAAATACTACAAGGTACTTTCAGAAAGTTCATTTAATTTACTTATATGCCCTTAGTCTAGTGATGTTTATATCAAGAAAACATCTTAAGGGCCAAATATAATGCGCATCATACAAACAACACAGGCAAAGCAATTTCCAACTTAGGTAAAACGCCAATACAATACAATACAATCTTTAAAAAATGGCTTCCATCTAAGTTAAGATGATTTCGCCAATGTCAAGTTTGCTTATAATCTTATAAAGCGACGTTGTTCGGTAGTTTGGTCAGTCGTCAATAATGCAATCAGCGTCAGAAGCTCCGCTTGAGAAGCAAGGCGTCCACCGCTGACCGCATCCCCGACGAAAGACCTCTATAAAAGCTAGGTAAAACGCCATTAAAGTTTGTCTTTATCTGTCACTTTGACTTTTGTATTCGTAAGAAAGGGACAAAACACATTTTATTTATCACTGGCATTTTAGTAATTAGTGATGTTCTAATTTGTCTTTAATTTTATTACCATTTTACAGTTATGAGACATCAAATGGCATATCTAGAGAGGAGACTGGTACATTAGTTAATGCCGGGCAGCCTGACGCACACATAAATGTACGGGGTTCTGTGTCTTACCTAGATCCAAACGGTGACTTAATATCTCTGAGGTATGCTGCTGACGACAAAGGCTACCGTGTTTTGCCGACTGACGACTTTGATTTAAAACCTCAATTAGGGGTAAGTAATTTGTAGTAAATCAATATTGAACTGAACGCGCTTCCAAATGTGTTTATGTAAATTGCAACAAAGTAACTACTAGTACTATGATTACTAAAGATTCGCGCCACATTGGAGAGCCATCTGCACTGCACTCTCCGACAGAGACATACCAGTCACGACCTTCAGCATTGAGGGACCGGCTGAGAATGACAATAACGAAATGGCATCCTACTTCACCGACTTAACAATTGTCACCTGTGACAATGATAGAAAACTTTGTTGCGGGTTGTCCCAGAAAATGGCAAATTGTCAACTGATATTAGTCAAGGTGGTGAAATTGATGAAGGCCTGGCACAGCCAGTGGAGCTAAAACCAGATAGTGACAATGATGTTGTTTTTATAAGACTGCTGTATAAGAAGTGTTGTGTGATTATGGTGTGACCCTTGTTTAACCAACAAACGTTACATCGAATGAACGAGTATGTCTCGCAGAGTTTTCATTTCATCGAAAATATTTTTTATCACAAACAGTAAACTTTTGAGGATTGTTATAAAACAAACCTAACCTAACATAGCCTAAATTCTACACAATTACCTTTTAGCTGTACCTACCTACTTAAATAGTTAACGGTTTCTGGGTGAAAAAAATAGATGAAATTAACAATCTTCGAAACAATAAATACATTCGGTGAAACGTTTCTCGGTGAAATGAGGAACCCCAGATTTATGTCATTTGCCAAATCGAAACTCAATTTTCACAATGTTATTTTGTTTCAGGCAGCAGTATCCCCATTAATCGTGGCATCCTTGTTAGGCGGTGGCTAAAACATCTAATATATGCAGATTAAGTATAAGTAACTTCTTGAATAAATGAGACTAAAACACAATTATATGAGTATTTAATTATTATATTACCTTATTAATATAAATATTACCTAACTATTAAAAAATATATTGGAGTTTACCTTCATTTGTTTTTTTTTATTACAATCTTACATCTTTGCCAAACTGCAAGGCAGGTTGTTGGTGAATAAAAAACTATTTAATGTAATATTACGTAATGTAATAGTACTTAATTTGAAATGCGCTAGTAACAACATACATTACATACAATAGTAGTAATAGTATTTACGCCCGGTTAGCCTAGTGGGTAGTGACGCTGCCTACGAAGCTGAAGGTCCTGGGTTCGAATCCCGGTAAGGGCAAATATTTGTGTGATGAGCATCAATATTTGTTTCTGAGTCATGGAAGTTTTCTATGTATTTAAGTATTTATATCCATTATATATATCGTCGTCTAGTACCCATAACACAAGCCTTACTGAGCTTACTATGGGACTAGGTCGATTTGTGTAAGATTGTCCCCTAATATTTATTTATTTAATATTTATTTATTTATTTATTTTTATTTATTTAAATGCCAGGGATTCACTAGGAGACACACGTTCCGGTCCCGCCATCGCTGCCGCCAGCAATTTTAAACGAAATCTCGCCATATCGTCTGATGTTATTGGCGACACGGGTCATGACGACCTATATTGATTGATAAATGGGTAGGGACCAAATTCCTGACTAGTAGTTATTAGCCTGGTTAGTCGGTAGATAGCCATACTCTGAAGAAGTGAAAAAAAATTCTATTTTGACACAAAAATTAACCATAGAATTGTATATTTAATCGTCGTGTCACAACGGAAAACTTTCATAGAAAATTTAATTGAGTGAGTTAAGCTGGCTAAGAATTTGGTCCTTACCCAAATAATTAAATTCGAGTTTCGCGACCAATTAAATAGGGTCACCATGTACTCGTTGCTGCATAGTTGAGAGCTTATTGTGGTACAATTACTATTATGGCGAAATACAAGTATCAAATATATTATACAGAATAAATAAATAAAAATAAATAAATAAATAAATATTAGGGGACAATCTTACACAAATCGACCTAGTCCCATAGTAAGCTCAGTAAGGCTTGTGTTATGGGTACTAGACGATGATATATATAATGGATATAAATACTTAAATACATAGAAAACTTCCATGACTCAGAAACAAATATTCATGCTCATCACACAAATATTTGCCCTTACCGGGATTCGAACCCAGGACCTTCAGCTTCGTAGGCAGCGTCACTACCCACTAGGCTAACCGGTCGTCAAAAATCGTCAGAATAGAATAGAATAGAAAAGCTTTATTCAACATCACATTACATGACAATTCAAGTTACATGGGAACCTTAAAAGTAATAGACATTAAAAAACGCGTAAATATAAGCAATGCCTACAGGCTATACTAAACTATTAGGTACGCTGACAGCGTCATAGCCGTGGTAGCTAGGATAATACTGCATCTACTGGTGTAGCTACGAGACTAAAATTGTATACAGAATTGCCTACATTAGGACGGTACGCTTTTGCTCTATGAGATTGGGTATCTGTACTTGTATTCTTTAATCTGTGCCTGTAGTAATACTTTAATCTTAAACAGTTTTTATTTAAATTGTGACTTTACGCTAAAGCCTTAGGGTTCTCACTTTAAACGTTTATTTTGTCTTTAAGTTCCTTTTCCCGCAAACCAGCGTTAATACTTAAGTACGTAGATATCAATTTATATGCAAATCCTTAGACTAACACTCATCCCACTCCGTCCTACTCATGTCTTTTGTACTTAAATAATATGAAATATAAAAAGGACCAGTTTGAAAATCAAAAGGCAGATGTTAGTGTACCTGGGAAGCGACGTGGTGTTTCTTGTTTTAGCCATATTCACAGTAAGTGCATATGTTACGTACGAATATATTTATATTACCTTTTGGGATAGTACCTAACTCCTACTGAAGTTGAATATTATTATGGTGGAGTCTAAAGTTCTAAACATGATGCATTGCCCACTTATTTGTTTTTCCCTGAAAGGGAAATATTTTGTTTGCCTTATAAAGGTCTTGCGAGACACTGCTTGATTACAAAATAATTTCACGTTATTATTAGTTTCGTGTAATTAATTTCATCAATCAGAGCATCGAATTCATTGATAAATCAAATAACATTATTAATTTATATATATTTTGTCAATAAGCAATTGAGAATTTGATAAAAAATCTGGAAGACTGTTCAAGGTCGTTTTTATAAGCTCAAATTAAGTTCATTGAAAACTTGGAAAGCAACGGAATTGATTCCATGTCTTTCATATTGATTCATGCGCCCCTTCTACGTTAGCCCATAGCCTGTTATGTGAGAGCCCGTCACATTGATTTAATTTGTTTTTTTTTTTTGCAATAAAATGGATACCATGAGCCTCAATTTCAGTTCATCTCCCACACCCGAATTACAATGTCAATTGTTTCTCGCTCTCGTTCTAACACTTTAACTCTCCTCACTTGTTCGCGCGAAACAGTTTGAAATGTGATTGAGATTGGAATTAGAAACGACGTATAAAAATAGACCTCCTGCTGGTCAATTGCGTAACGTTTCGTACGTACGTTAGGTAAATCTAAATGTCATTTGTTGTATGGGAACTATGTTATTAGTTAACACGTTTCAGATGGGCCCTACATTGCTGCTAATATGGGGTGGTATGATGGTTGCTTTAGCAGCTCCTCGGGAACAAGATGCTCATTCGACAATAATAGAAGATGAAAAATTCAATGACGGAAGCGGTAATTATCACTTTAGGTAAGCTGCATAAATAACACTAACATAATTCTGAAAACTAGTTGCATCACCTATGTAACCTCATCATCATAAATTTGAAAGTTAGACTCTTGTTGGTGTGTCTTTTATCAGCTACCCAATTGGGAGGACTGTGCATTAGGTTCCCATTACTTTTAACAGTCTTCACGGTCAAGTCAAAAACTCTACCAGAAGTTTCGTCTGCGGCCTTTTGCCAATACTGGCATTGCTGCTGCTCATCGTGAGAGGAATGCTTAATTTACTGGCAATATTTTGTCACAAGGGTCAAGTCGTCTATGTATCAAAGTAGTAGCTTTTTCTTGACAAGTTTCTCCAGCAACCGTGTTGATATTCATGTTAATTTATTTGCTGCATCCATGGTGTCCACAAGGTGGACTGATGACCTGGTAAAAGTCGTGGGAGTGCGGTGGCGCAGGACCAGTCATTGTGTTACTCTTTGGGGGAGTCCAGCATTGGACGTCTATCGGCTGATATGATGATCCATAGTATTTACAGGATGTTCTTAAAATCTAACCAGTAGTGGTTAAAATGTACCCTACTAGGGTGTAGCAACATACTTAAATACTAAACTAACTAACCCCTTGTTTTGATTGTGAGGTGAGGAAGCTTCTCAACACACTACTGGTCTGGTAGGTGGTACTGATTGCGTGTAGCTTAGCCCCAGTCCATGAAACCGATAGTGGTTCTGTGAGCTGTAGAACTCGCGAAACAGTTTTTTTCAGTTTTAAGTTTCAAAAACTGAATCTTTAATAAAAACTATATAATTATCCAACCTGCTTAAAAATGTTCATAAGAATCTGTTGAGAAATGCGACCTGCAGAGAAGAACAACCGAACAGCTGGACATCCGAACATATACGTAATCATTTTTGTCCATATTGAAACTGGGAACATCGTTATCTTCGCACAGAGTACTTAATCACTACGTTTTATTTAAGAGTCGGCACTCTCAAAGAAGCCTTGTACCGAATTATGAACGTACTTTGTGCCAACCCACCAATACGTGCCAAAACCTACCAACATAATAAAAAAGAACGCTAGGGCTTGACACTTCCAATACCTACGTTTATCGATATCGATAAATGTGCGATACGTGCTGCTGTACTATACCAGTAAACTTGAGTATAAAATAAAACTAAGCTATCAAATATTTTTATTTCTCATTTTCACCGCATTAACATTTCGTCCCATAGTGGCGCATTAAGATTCAAAAGTGGTATGGCATTCCTTTGTAATCTGTATCCCTTTTTATTAAAGGCACTGGGTGGAAAATGATTTCCACAAATGAACTTGTTTTCATTCAGCCTTTGTATAGGTAAATACGCCAAATGCTCATTTCTTGTTAGTTTTACCCATAATCGACATCTGAAATAAGAGGTTTATCGATAAGTTGTTCGCACACTATTCGTGTTTTAGGTTACCTGTTTGTATTTTAGACAAGAAGTACTTTACTTATATAATATTTGTACAATCAATGACTAAATCTACTTCGGACTAATTAATTTAGTAACTTTTAAAGCTTTAGTATGATTATTAGTTATGATTGAAAATATCACATAAAAACATCAGTTTACCGACGTCTGGTTCAAGTGGAAATCTGGCCAAAAATACGTCAGAAGTTAACCGTCTCACACGCCTGATACCACGAACTTCACATTTTCTCAAAGATTTGCCCCCAATTTAAATAACATCTAAGGTAATTTTAACTAAAACACAATAAATGACAAATACGCGGCAAACCACTTTCACGACTAATAATCTGACATTAATCAATCATACCAACCTAAAGAAAAGTATAATACGTCTATGTTTGATTAGCAAGTATGGTATTCGCTACCAAAATGCATCAGCAGTCATTTTAATTCGATAAGATTATTTCTATGCCTCAACGTTGGTACAAAGTACGTTCATGATTTATAATACTATGAGGTGTCGATGGGCTGTATCTTCGCTCGCTCGGTCAATAAAATATTGTAATATTACAGCTACGAAACGTCCAACGGACTACACAGAGAGGAAGTTGGCCAACTGATTAAAACTGAAAAATCTGATAAGTTTGTCGTGCGGGGCTCCTACTCCTACATCGATCCTGAGGGCAATAAAGTGGACGTCTATTACACGGCCGACGAAAATGGCTATGTTACAATGAAACCTGACATAATAACAGTTCCAGTTGTAAGTAAAGGCACTATGTACTCTGTAATCCGAGACCAAAAATCTACCTAATATTTACTGTTACTAACTTATGTTAAATCACCGACTACGGGCACCTCTTATTTCCGTTAAGATAATAACCACTCTTTACAAGAAAGAAGGCTTCTAAAATTGGCTGCTTTCCTAAAAAAACTATTTAGTCCGTCAGTTAAATGATCTAAAAATATTAGACACGTATTTGTTATTTTGTCAATGAAACAAAAAATGATGAAGATGTCGCGTGCCGTCATTAGTTAAGCGTGCTGGCTTTTATCACGATCAATTTATTTTCGAACCGCTTTTCAAATACTTAAGTTAATATTTCCTTTTTCTTTCAGTCAGGAGTTGCATCCCCCGCCATACTCGCATCCCTACTAGGTTAAAACATATCAAGGATCTTAAAATGGGTTTCATAATATGTTAAGCAGATGCGCTAGTACTAGTGAAACATAAAGACAAACTCGACATGGCAATGGCAACGCAATGAGTTTGTAAGAAGCCGTCTCGTATTGTATTTAGTATTATTTGGAATATAGTCCCAATAAAAATATAATATTATCATAGTTTTAATTATTAATTACTTCTAAAGTTTGATATTTGCATGAGTGTTTTAGATAAAAAAAAGTACCTAATCATGTAAATGACAAGAACTACTTAGCATTTAAAGTCAAATGTAACATTAAATAAGAAAAGATAAAGAAGTAAATTATCGTAACAAATATACATATACGCATGTTTATCAACGCCAACTTCACTAATTTATGTAAATAAGTTTATAAAAAAGTCACGCGTAATCATACATCCTGATCATATTTTATTTTTAGCGTCATTATAAAATTTCGAGCGTCGAACGCGTACTATGACAAAGATGTATCCACCTACAATGTTTATAATGAGATGAGTCCTTTTTTAACCAAGGGTGAAAATAGTTGAATTGTGCTGTAGTGTCAATGACATGGACAGGTCCTTCGCTCAGGAATGAAGTCCAGACGTGGCATTCTTGAGGAACTGGATATAAAGTGTAGTTAGAGGTGCCGTGTCGCAGTTCAAGCTGACGACCACAGAATAAACCTTGACCGGAATGGTAAGTCATTGAGCGTCGTCTTTGGGGGGTCACTTAAACACATTTGTAAATATATAAAGTTATGTCAGAACATTAATCATCATTTAACGCTTTGAATTGTGGGTGAAATACCATTAATTGTGCAGAATTATGCTAATTGACTAATATATATTTTTTCAGTTGATTACTAAGTATATAGCATTAATAATACGCATGCATGCTGTGGCATTCACAGACTACAGTTCTGTAGAATTTCGTGGAATATTCATTTCGGAGAATTCTTAGATTATAGAATTTTAAATCATTGATTGCTGTTACAAGTAACACTTAATCATTCGATATTCATGTCATAGAATGTCAAGTCATATATTCTGAATACTAAAACTTATATTTTTTAGTTAATGTAATTATTTATTACCAAGACAACAGCTTTATAGAATTTGGTTTCCAATAAAATTATTGGTCACACTAGCATTGTATTAAATTATCAATGCGCGGAATAGTGACTTTGTAGACATTTTAATCATAGTTTGTTGTTGCAAAGATAATTTTATTTTTAGTTATTCATATGATTGAATTACAAAGCATATTGATTAATATTATTTTGTTAATACAAAAGTTATTGCCAAGAAAAACATTGTATCGAGTGGTAGTTTCCAAGCGTTCATAACTTCATACCCATTCATACCTTTGACAAAATGCATACCTACCCTCTTGAAATTGCAACAGGGCTTTCATAATAACAATGCGGGTAAATTCTTGTCATGTAGGAAATAAGAATATTTACTGTATACATTTTGTCTTAGTATCTTAAGAACCTACCTTATAATATGAAATTATGTATAATGTTGTTATATCTCGTGAGCATAATGCTCGTACAATTATTTTAACCTGACCTAACCGCTACCAGCGTGTTGACGTCACCCCGCTTCGCGGGTTGCCTATTTCCGCTGCAAGGGACACAAGTTGACCCTACCCTAACCTACTAATAATACAAGTGTTACAGTAGTTTGTTTTTTATTGCGGGGGCTTCGCTCCCCGAGCCCCCTCCCCCCCCCCGGGCCCCTTTTTAATGAAACGCTAATAATTGTGATGTTTAATGTAGTGATTTAAATCTTTTATCTAATAATATGAAATTATTTAAAAAGCACCGAACAATGTTTGTTAAAACAAAATTCTACTGTTTGATTAAAGAAATAAATATGATTTTTAAATTCATTAAATTGGGTTTACGTGAAATATGTTTCATTGAAGTAAATAGACATTGATACAATAATAAGTTTGTGAACTACAAAAAACAATAATATTCGAAATAAGAATACAAGTACCAAATATTATATGAAACATTTTCTGCGAAACGAAATTCTATGAAATTCCTGTCTGCGAAAGAAGGGACCACCGTCTACACCCCTATTGCCTACTCTACCAGTGCTGGTATTGGAATATATGTACATACAGGAAATAAAAATATAATTTGACCGATAGTTTGACCGACAGGTACTGGATTTCGTACTTGGTTGAATCATCTATTATGCCGGCTCCAAATTTACAGAGAACATATTCAATACTCCTATTATGCCAAGCGAGGGCTTGTCAGTTTGAGGATGCTATTTTGTAATTATTACTAGAGACACAAAACAGATCGGTCTAAAAGTTTATGTGGCGGTGTGATATTGTCAACGTAATTGAACCCGGAAACTGTTCATTACATCAAAAAATAAGTTTCGTTTAGCACTGTTATAGCATATTTATACCGACCTTGACATATGATCGCAGGCGCAGGTAAAAGCGAGTCTCTTCATCGTCGCGGTAGCCGCCGTGTCTATACCAACCTGCCGCGGCCTCGAGGGCCAGTTAAAAAAATACGTAGTCAACAACAATGGACTGGGGTCATACAGCTTTGAGTAAGTAATTAGGGTGTCTATTGATGTTAACGTAATGTATTGAAATCAAATTGTTATTTTTTGTACGCTCTCGTTCTGACGCTAAACAATTAGCGCACGGGGGAGCGATGGCCATGAATATATCAATTTGATTTATATATAATTGCTTAGTCAAATGAACCTGTAGATTAAATATTTATTTTGAACTAAACGTTTTAAGTTGACTTATTTGTATGGCACTTACTAATCTTCTATTCACTTGTGACCATGAACACGTACAAATAAAGAAAATGGAATGTCATGGTGTGTGTACATGGGCAATTTTCGTTTATTTCTTTGACAGTTTGACACATGGCAAGCCTTATGACACGGCCATTGTATCACAAAGTCTTTTCAGTATATAATATAATACACTTCGATAAACAAAATTTGATAGATTGGTGACATTTTCACTTTGGTCTGTCATAATATTTAGATCTTGAAGATAAGTGAAATGTTGCTTGTGCGTCACGTAATATCATTATTATTATTAGCTGTTTAATTATTTGGGAGAATAAATACCAAAGTTGACACGATGTATCTCTCATTTATACTTAATTGGTGTTGTTAGTCGGATTAACACCATTTGAAACACTGTCATTTATATTTTGCATAAACATGGTGTAGCGTTTGTATATGTTATTAAACATTATCGAGTATTCTGAGTCAGTCATCAGTAATGAGATACTGAAATTGTATCTATTGGTTTCCGATTAAGTATTACCGGGGGATGTCTTTTTAATTTGTTCTTCCAGTGTAATATTGTAGGTACTTATAATAAATATCATTCTGCGGTTTATTCATTGAATAAAACTTGTAAAGTAGTGCGTTGTATACGACGCTGACACGTTGTTTACTATGTTTTCCAAAGCGCCCAAATGATGCCGGGCTGGGTCAAGACATTTACATATTAGTTAAAGTTCAGTATTTCCTGTGTATACATCCAAAGCTTTAAATGACTTCATTTGGCGCTGGACCTATGGGGTCCAGTGTGCCTTTTGACCGGAACATTTATCTGTTAACACTGTCGTCTCCAGGAAAGACACAGCTTAAGTTCCTGATTTTGACCTTGGTGTACTATGTATACCATCCTGGTGGACTATGTATACCATCCTGGTGTACTATGTATACCATCCTGGTGTACTATGTATACCAAATAACTATCAGTACACAGAAAAAACAGAATTTACAACCGTCATGCACGAACAACAAGAGTTTTATTTAACTATGCCTTTTTTAATTCATCTACGATGCATCATAAATGCACCGATGTTGAGACGCAGGCAAGGACCAAATAATTCTTGGACAGCGTAACTCACTCAATTAAATTTTCTTTGAAAGTGTTCCGTTGTGACACGAAAATTAACCATACAATGGTTAATTATTTTGTTACAACGGAACTTTGTTCACTTCTTCAGTTTGTATGGCTAACTACCGACTAAACAGGCTAACTACTGGCCAAGAATTTGGTCCTTACCCGCATAAAAAAAAAAAAAATCTAAAGTGAATAAATTGTCTGTGTGGTTTGTCAAGCCTTATTGCGCTACGAGGGGGCCTATGTAGTTCGATTTGTGTATAAAAAAAATGTGTCCCATATTAATTATTTATAAATTGCAGTGCAATTATTTTATTTTAAGCGCGTGTGCGTGTGTTCCACAGGTACGAAACCCAAGACGGTACATTCAGAAGGGAAGATGGCGGTTTAGTGAACGGACCCGACGGCCTCGTGGTCCGGGGTGAATACGGCTACGTCGATCCAAGGGGTCGCCGCTTCGCTTTGCGATACATCGCGGACGCCAACGGTTTCCAACCCCTGCTTGAAGATGACACGAGATTTAACGACAGGAGGATATATTGACTAAATAACTGATGTTAGTAATTTGTTTTTTTTTTAACCTAATAATTAAACTGTATTGCTGGTTGATTAACGCATTGGAAACTCCAAGACGAGTAAATGAAATGGATGATCGAATTGTAATGAAGAACAATTCACACCATTGCCTAATGCAACGTTTACTCAAAGACGCGTCTTATGCGTCATCATTTCTAAATGAAGTGGTTTCGCTGCGCTTCCAAATGAGGCGTTGACCAAGTATGGGTCAGTTTCCGTATGGTCGATTCTTTTGAATGAAACGTGTGACAGAGTCTGTTAACATAATTTTATAATTCTAAAAAGCAGGAATTGCTTTTACTTCTATCTCAGTCGAAAGTAACAACAGGTTCATTGTACCTTTGAGATCTTACTTAGTCTTTGTTTACTACCTGTTATAATAGTTAACACATCTGCATGACCGCATCAGTGTCAACACAACACGGCTTCTTCGGGTAATAACAATAACCTAACCCAGCAGCTTATTTGAGGATTTTGTCTGTTACATAATGCCATTTTTAACATGTTGCCTATTTGATAAAACCAAACGGATTCACCCAAATACGAGAAGCCAATTTCACTTTTGTTTTATACAATGGAATTTTTATTACCAGCGATAACATTTTCTCTCATTCCAATTTATCGTTTTATAGTACATTTCACAACATAAAATAATACTTTAAATCGTAATATTACCTTATACAAATTCAGCTTGTGTTGAGAAAAGATTAGCATTTTAAGTAGCAGTTAAAAATGGCAGATGTATAAACAATAGTTTGTTAAATGATCTGAGGAAGTTTGCTGTCAAATCATTTAACTAATTGAACGTTATAATAACTAAAAATGCTTAAAACTGCGATCCATCTTGTTGCCTTAATGGTAAGTGAAGTGTGTGGATACATACACACATAATAGGTAAGAAGCTACCTCAACTCTCTTACCCTTTGAGAACTCTGACATAATAATACTCGTTTGGGTGCGGTAGCCTCTGTCTGCAACTTATTTGGGTACCTATTGTTTATCTGTCTACTACCTCATTAGACGCCGGATTTAGAACTACAAAGTCATAGGTAAAAATTCAAAATGACTTTAGCAAATAGGTTTTACGGTGTTAGGTTAGGGATATGTTGCAAACGCTAAGTAAAAGTAGGTACATAACTAAAATTTTGATTACTAAAGTGTCAACAAATGTTTGAGTTTAGTTAAGAGATCTTGTTATGAAAGTGTATGCTTTAAGGAATACCACGGCTTTGAAATGTATGTTCGAATTAGCTTTGTTATTTATTTTCCCAGGCAGTTATTTCTATAAATGCATACTCCTTACCTTCAATGTGCTTTTGAATTTAATTCTGACATTTAAGAGTGAATGTTATTCGACTGCTCAAACACACCTAACAAACATCAAATGTGTATTTGCAATAATGTAAATATATGCCACGATGATAATGACTTGATTAAAAAACAACCAGGTAAAATCTCTATTTCATAAGCTACCTTGTTAACATACATAAGTTGTATGGTGCCGATCATGTCCAAAAATGTGGTATAGATTGTGTACCTTAGTAACCAGATAATAAGATTGGAACTTAATAATTACACTTATCATAATCATCGTGCTATTTTAGGTTCATCATAGCCTTATAGAGCCAAGCAGTGCGGTCATTTACACATAGTAAGTGGTATTGCCAATATTGCATCTGATGAGTTTGTTTTTTTACATGAAGACACACTTAGCTGATCATCCGTGGACTTTGTTCTGAATGTAATAAGGTTTACAAATGCTGAGTTAAGTGTTAGTACAAATTAAGGTATTAACCTCACTTGTTTCCACTTTAGCGAGGATGTTGAGCTACGAAGGATCTTTCCGAGTGAGTTCCCACAAGATACTGTGAGGAAAACAGGGCGCTTGGATGCTGAAGTAAGTTTTTAATAAAAGTGTAAGGGAAGTTTGTAGTAAATAAAACAATAATGAGACAATGGTTCATGGGCAATGCGATAAGCGACGAATATGATGACATCAATATGTACTTGGGTTTTTCTATTCAGTGTAAAAATATTGTTCGAGCATTATATGCAACCTCGTTCCTGGTTGATTTAAATCTGTTATCATTTTAAGATGATGACATAATATTCTATTAGAAAATTTACGTCGATAAAAGTAAGTAGGATTAAGTAGCATTTAATTCGCCGGAATCAAAATTTAATAACGTGATTTGACTAGATCCAACCAGAATATATGAAAAGGATATATGGAAAGGAGGATGTAAGTAAGCAATGTAATGCAAAAAACGTTTGTACGAATAGTGACATGAAATTTTTCCCGTTTAATGTTAAATAACCCTTAAGCAGTCTCAAACATTCATACAGAATAATTGATTACCTATAACTAATTTAATAAATCTAATAATCTTAATTATTTTTGGCTTTATTTTTTTAAGCACTTGGGTCGTTACGCTGAACTTCGGGATTATTTTCTGCATCCGATGTCAAAACTAAACAATCATTTTGAAGAATTACTCTGCTATGATGTTGAAGGAAGAAGGGTAATTTGCATTACTACTCGTATATATTTAAACTAGCTTCCGCCCGCGACTTCAACTGCGTGCACTCGGGACAAAAACTATCCTATATTTTAATCCAGGCTATAAACTATATTCGTGCAAAATTTCATCCAAATCAGTTGAGGCGTTGAAGCGTAACGTAATTGAGTAACAAACATCCAAACATTCGCATTTATAATATTAGTAGGATTGAAAATAAATAAACTTTCTTTTTTATTGCCATGCCCAATCCAATGATGACATTTTCATTCATATTTGCTGCAGTCATAATAATAGGACCGCATAAACAATAAGCATTATGCCGGCTGTACACATTGGGCCAACGTTGGCGCGTGAGCAGGATGCAGCTATGCAAATGCATGAGAACGATATAAAGCCCTCTTCCTCTAACGCATAGCTGCATCTGCTCACGCGACAACGTTGGCCCAATGTGTACAGCCGGCTTTAGATCGGTACATCTCGTCATTGCAGCATTCGACCATTATATCCCTTGACCCCTGGACACCTAATAATGTTTTAAAATCAGGGTTCTTAAGTTATTGGATCGTTAGAATGCACGACAGATTCATGTATTTATGTCATTCATTACAGGTGTGTAGCTTGGATGAAAATCGGTATGCCCCGGAAGAAAACGCATACTTTATGTCACAGCAACCAGAAAGTCACATTGACCGTAGAAGAGTGTACTGTATATTTCTTATCTGCTTTACTGGAGAAGAACTTGACAATGTAGTCACGGCATTTTAAAATAAAGTTTCGTGTGATATTTTTTGCAAAATATTCAATTTCAAGTCATGTTCTACACAAGTTTTGGTAGAAAATATATATTTGAGACAAAATTATATTTCTGTATATTCTGCAAAGTCATCAAGTTCATCGAGACAATTTTAATGAGCCATACACGAGAACGCAACGCATTTGTAGCCTGTAATTTAAAAAATCCTAATCATCCACCCGCTTTAATACGATACCATAATCAACGATTCCAAATATATATTAATCAAATGCTGTATTTATAATTTATAATTATGCTGGCTGTTATAACAGTTTATAACTACCAATCATTATAAATATTCAGCCTATATCAAACATGTCTCATTATTTAAATTCATAAACCATTCATTGAGATCTTTTAAGCTTGTCCAATCTGAATGCGAATTACAAATAGCTATGCAAATACACAATAATCTAGTTGGCGAGCGCTGCCGACATGACAGGTCCGATTTGATCACGACGCCCATTTTGCTTTCGATATCCATTTCTTATCGACGCCCCTGTGATAGAATAGGTCCCCAGACAATGGCTTGCATAAGCTAATCATACAGTCTTATGGTTTCACCCGGACATTCGTTCAGTTATCCGGATATCTGATCATAAACGTTATTCTCTTTCCCATGACCAGAGATTATTGAAAAGGATAGATCGCTATCTCTTTGGAAACGTCGTAGTAGTTCAGAAAGCATTTCGAGATGGCGCTACTAGGCTCTCAATGAAAAAAGTATCGTTGAATTCGTCAAAATGTTGCATTCTAGTGTCCTAAATCATCATATTAATCAATTTGAAGGCATAAAACACACTGTTGTAACAACATAACACGAAAATAGCAAAATCACACAAAGCAATTTTAAGTCGGTCACTAGTTCCATTAATCGCAAGTTTTTCTAAGCTGAATGGCTACGCACGTGTATTGCAGTCCGCTAGATGGCGCATATTTATAAAAAGGTGTAAACTTGAAATTGCTAAACAGTCACACGTTATACATTTTGATCAACTTTGAGCCCTGAGTATTATTGTTTTTTATTTGAATTAAAATAATAAAATATTCCTACATGTTTTCTACTTTAATAGTCAAAAATATACATGAAAGTAAAATCTCGTCTGTTATTTATTTTTTGTTTGATGGTACTGGCAACACTTGTAAAAAACTGTCAAGCCTGCCGCTGTTTCTTTCTAAGTTTCTACGGTTTTTGTACTCGTACGTATATGCGCGCACGCTTCCTTTGTTTGTTTCGTTGTTACTTGTTCCGTGGTATTTTTTCGATAGTGGCTTATGTTTATTGCACTCCGATTTTGAAAAATTGTTTGGAAGACGAGGACATTTTTATAGAAAATAGGTACGGTCGTTGAGGACAAATGTAAACAAACCGACGAAGAAAACTTAAATAATGCTTCGACAAGGGACAGACCAAGCACGAGCACTATGTACTCGGTTGAAAAACGGGACAGTGGTGTTGAAAGACAAGGAACAGAAGAAAATAAAGTCCCTGGACTGACATTGGAGGAATGCTCAGTGACATATTTTGCTGGATATTTGGCAAAAAAATGTCTGGACAAATATAATTGTAAGAGCTGCTGGAAAACTTAATAAAGAGCAACGAAGAGTTAAATGAAAAACATGAACTACTAATACTTAACAGAGTGTTCCCAAGTGCGCATGCACCAAAGTTACTTGCTCCATCAAAAGCATTGTTAAATTTAGTTGACGCAACTTTAAATATTTTTAAAGCATATTTCGAAAGTTTGAAACATCAAACTAATTTACGAGGTAAAATGTATGAATGTATTAAGACAAATATATATTTATACGAGAGCAATGTAACGGAAACTATATGCGAGAACCACGAAAAATATGTATTAAATCATATGCTCTTAGTAAAAATATTTGATTACTGTAAGGCCTACAAAAAAAATGTTCTAGAAAACAAAATGAACAGTAAACTAAGAATATTAAAAAATATGTAAATTTGCTTTTTCTGTACTTTTCTTGTTATTTCCCGTGACTTGACCGGCCAATGACCGGTCCTGCGCCACCCGCCAGCGGACTTCTGTCAACGTCATCCGTTGTGACATTATCTAGTACGATTATAATAATATTAATAATTGATCCTATAAAAAACATTCCAGATAAAAAAGAGGCCAAGTCTCGAAACTCTTCCACCGTAAAAAGTTGTAAGATATTTCGTAGAGCCAAGTCTCATGCATTAATCTGACGGAGTCGCGGGCAGAAGCTAGTAATTGATAATTGTTTATAAATTTGCGTCAAATTCATTTTTAAGGTGACACCGTAAGATGTCACGTGACCTGATCGAAAAACTGTTACAATGTTATTGAGTTTTCACTTCTGCCGGCACTCCCGGAGTGCAACCCGGTCTTTTTTTTTATAGGATCTCACTTCTTTTTGTACGTTATTGTGTTATCTATCAATACATACGAATTATGAATGCAGTCCCATTCTTGCTTTTTAATTTTTTGTCCCATTCGCTGCAAATATAACTTTGTAATCGTATATGATTATATGGGTTTACAAAGTTATTTATGCAGTTTAATTTTTTATCTCATTTTACTCGAATACTATAAGGTGTATTTGAATAAGATTTTGAGGAAACGTGTATTTTGTAAGCTGCTACATAGTTTTGTAATTGAATTACTAAAAAAAAAATTTTAAGGGGTCCATAAAACTGAAAAACATTTTTTTTTATTTCAAGCCACGTGTGGCACCGTCGATAGGCCTTTCAAAATAAATATAAGGTTTCTCAGCAATTTTTTTGATTTAGAGAATTAGAGTCGGAGATAATCGCCCCGAAAGTCACTAAAATTGTTGTCCCCCCCCCTCTAATTTTTGAACCGTGTATTTTGAAAATATGAAAAAAATCATGGACATGGGCTTATTAAATCCTTTCAGAGAAAATTGTTTTGAACAAGACCGGTTCAAAGGTTATCGAGATATTTCTAAAAAACTGCCTTCGTTAAAGAAAAGGACGTAAGTGCCATTAGATTTCAGTAACGATACGACCTTTTTAGTAGGCACGGAACCCTTCGTTGTGCGTGGTCCGACACGCACTTGGCCGCTTTTTATTAGAGTCGTGTAACCGGCCTTCTGCCGGCCATACGGTTAAATATGAAAAAAAAAATACTGCAGTAGTCAATATAATTAATTACAAAAACTCTCACGCATAAGTGGGCATATAACCACCCCCACCCAAACCAACTTAAGAGGGGGCGTACCGCCAGGGAAAAATCAGAAATCACCCGCGCGCCCCGTACCTGCCGCGCTGATGCGTCTATTGCTGCCCCGCTCCTTCTCGCATAGTATATGCCCCGACAGTCAGATGAAACGTGATGAATACCTATAGATAATTATAATAAGTGGAAAGAAAGACAAAATCTGTAAGTACCTGTATTTGAAGATGTAATTTTCGCTAGTAAGTCAAATATGACCTTCCGTTTTTTTACAAAATCACCTAAGGGTTGTAATTTAGCATAATAATGTCTAGTAAAAGGCTAAAGCAAAAAACAGCTATAATCGAATTTAAACTTTTGAGAGACATATCTAAATACTACTAATAAATCCACGGTTAAAAAATTAACGTATAAAATGTCACGACAGGCGACATGTTTCGAACTCTTCGGGAGTTCTTCTTCAAAACAAACATCGAAAACACTAATCCTGAAGAAAAACTCCCGAAGAGTTCGAAACATGTCGCCTGTCGTGTCATTTAATGCGTGAATTTAACCGTGGATTTGTTAGTAGTATTTTAGACATGTCTCACAAAAGTTTATATTCGATTATAGCTTTTTTTTGCTTTAGGCTTTTACTAGCCATTATTATGCTAGCTTACAACCCTTACGTGATTTAGTAAAAAAACGGAAGGCCATATTTCAGTTATAGCTCCGATGGTTTTTTAAGCAACAAAATGTAGGTCAAGGAATACATTTAATAAGTGAGTTGAACCGTGTAATTATTAGTATTGTTTCAACATGTCTCACGAAAGTTTAAATTCGGAAAGTAATTTCGCCATCTTGGAATTCAAAATGGACATCATTTCTAGAATCTGCACCCTCGAGAAGCCTGCCAATGTATGTTGTTCTTTAAAAAAAACGCGCATTTTAATTTACAACAAATTTTTCAAAAATTTTAAATAATGCAACCACTTTTTGAAATATTTCTGACTATGAATTCGTATTTAGACCTCTCTGACATCGATTTTGAACATAACCGGATTTATTCTCAACTAGCGATCCGCTCCGGCTTCGCACGGATACTATATTATACATATAAACCTTCTTCTTGAATCGCTCTATCTATTAAAAAAAACCGCATCAAAATCCGTTGCGTAGTTTTAAAGATCCATAGATACATAGGGGCAGACAGCGGGAAGCGACTTTGTTTTATACTATGTATGGTAGTGATCGTGATAATCTTTCATAAAGTAAATACACGATCGACAGAAAAATGTTCGTCTAGTTTTGCATGTACTGCACAAATTATTCTAAGAAGCCGGTCACCCGCCGATCGCTGCGTAATCTTATGGTTGTATTTTGAACTTTAAGATCTACATGTTAAGGTCGACTTTTAAATATATTATTTCAAAATGTACCAAAATATCTATTGGAATGTAATGATACGTTCATTCACTGGACGAATATACTGGGTCACAATATTATTGAAATAATTATGTTCACCGTGCAGTCGTGAGAGCACAGAACGTAGTCCTCTAAATAAAAAAGGCCTATACGCCAAATAAAGAAAGAAATAAAGAAAGAAAGAAGACATTTATTCACTACGCAAAAGACACACAGAGACAAAGGGAGTACAAATACAATACAATTTACACATAATGTGTGTGTCTTCGCGGCAGTGAATACGTTTCACCTCAATAAGTCTGAAAAGGGACTACATAAAAATACCCCGCTAGTACTTTCATTAGGTAATGTGAAAAGCTATTATACATTCAGACGATTATGGCATCTCTTACTAAGGCAGCTTGTAGCAAATTTGTGTGACGCAAAAATAGTGGCGGTGCCTTTTTAAAAGCTTTGACAGAAACCGCCGCCGCCTGCGCAGTGCGGGGCGGCAGGTGGCTGCCTCGATTCGGCGAACCTCATTTAAAAATTGAATCGTATCTGTAAAACGCTTAGGACCAATATCGATTACGTTTAATGCTCTATAAGTTAAAAACCCTGAAAAGGGTTTTGATAGGGTTTCGAGTTAATTTGAATTAATTCTAATGAACGGCGCGGCCATTTCAAGCCAAAATGAACTGAATGGCTATGACGATAAAGATACATTTAGTTTACGCTCAGTCCGAAACCGCTTACCGCTAAAACCCTTAAACAGGGTTTTGATTGGGATTTGAGTTAACTTGAATTAACTCAAACGATCGGCTTAGCCGTTCATGCAATTAACCCTTAATAAGCTTAACTGGAATGATATGGTTTCTCAAAACAAGCGTTAAGAAAACCCGCTTAAAAACCCGTGTAAGGGTAAGCGGTTCCGGTCCCTGGGCGCTACCACGAAAATCGAATCTCGAAGTTCGGACATCTCCGTCTCTAACGTACTTATGTTTTATGGTACTCGAATGACAGAGATAGAGATAGGTATACGAACTTCGAGATTCGATTTTCGTGGTAGGGCCGCAGATATCGTATTGGGTAATGTGAATGTGAATACCTACGCTTTTAAAGTGTGACGTGTCAGAAAGGATGCGCAAAAAACATTCATTTTTAATACAGCTATATTATATTATATACTAGGCTAGTAGCTGACCCCGGGAACTTCGTATCGCCATACAAAATGTATGAGAAAATTGATTCCATGTTTTAACAGTTACCTATTCTGCTATTCGGAGCGGAGACAAATCCAAAAAATCAAACTGGGGTTAAATGATGTAACTATTACTACTTTGTTTTATTTAGGTAGGTATATAGATTGGGATAACATTACTATTTACTGGCTGTTGTAAGTCTAGCACAACTTGCTAGTAAGTCGCGTCGCGCGCGACTCATCGATTCCTGTCTCACTCAGACTGTAGAATTAAAAAGATAAGTAGATTTTTCTCGCCACGACACGCAACCGTCGCAGCGTCACTTGTGATGGCCTCGCGGAAAAGATAATTTAAACGCGTCACAGGCAGCGGTCAATATTCCAGTCTATGAACTGACAACTTGTATGGAAAAAATGACAATTCTGGAAATAATTTATAATAGCTTATTTTTTATGTGTAATGGATATAATGTATTATCAAGTAAATAGCTACCCAGCGACAAAATCCGACAAAATTTCAGACATCAAAAAAGTCGCTAACTAGCTTTTGAAAAGTCAGAAAAAATATTGATAAATATTTTGTCTTTATTTTGGTTCATTTACATTTGCTCTAGATATTCAAGATAAATCGTACGAAAAAAGACAATGCATACTTCATTTAAATCTACATAATTACTTCCGGGTGGAAAGTTTGTCGGATTCTTGAATTAAATCATATTAGAATAACATTTCAAAATGAAATCAACAAAAAAAACGCTATTATAAATTAATATTTTTCCAAATCGTATTTTGCCTGGAGTACCAGCATAACTGACGCCGCGACGTGTCTCGTGGCAACAAAAAATACAAAAGCAGATTACAGGAGTTGGGGCGCGAACCGGAGTACTCAGACTTGTGAAGCAAACACCCGAACCACTCGACCAAAATCAAATGGCCGCACGGTCCGAAATTTTGAATCTTATGTTAGAGGTTACTACTTAACAGCCTGCTTCACCGCTAACTCGATAGATGGCACAAGTGTAGATTGAAAACAACGCCACCTAGTCTAATAAGAGGAACTAGGAGGTACCGGCGACGATAATAAGATTTACGCGTGCTTGTAGCAATGTATGGAGTTAGCAATCTATCCTTTTCAATAATCTCTGCCCATGACCAAGTGTTTCGATGTACTCATCCTGAGTCACCTCTTGCGAAGTAACTTGAATTTGATGCAATGCTTCAATCAGTGTAGTTGTAAACTCTTGAACGCCTGTTAATTGTATAAATTTCACACTAAATTGGCCTTAAGTTGCTTTTCTATTTGGGAACTTTTAAATAAAATCTGATTGTAATTATGGTTTTAGTCAAACATAACATTATGCGAAAAGAGCTATCAAACATTACTATGTGCCAATAAGTTCACAGAAAACTAATAGATTTCTTCCCAGGGAGCGTACATTTCATGCCGATGACAGGCGTATGACGTCAAGCTACATACAGGATGGAAAAAGTTTGAAAAGAGCAACGGCATAACGAACGTTTATTTATCCGTACCCAATTATGGAAAATGTGATTAATCAATGATTAATCACTGTTATCTAATCAACCTCTTCCGTTTAAGTAGATCTAATATATTGACACTTGAGACGGACATTGAAAGAACTTTATCTGACATTGTCACATCAAAGTTTACTCTTTGTCACAAATAGGAGACATGCGGAAACAACATTTCAGTTAAATTTAATAAGATCAGGAAACTTAATGCTTTGCTAGTGGCCTAGGTCGCCATGGAGGCTATAAAATTATTGTGCCAAATAAATCCATGTTTAGTGATAGATAATAAACAAATTTATTGTTCCTGCTGTCAGCAAAGTTTGCCACCAAAAGCAAGCAACATCAAATTACATTTGCAAACAATAAAACACAAAGAACATGAGGAACATAAAGAAACAGTTTGATTTTAACATGGACTTGACCAATTTCATGATAGCATCGATAGACACGTTGTTGTGGCCTTTAGGTAATTAAAAATAAAATAAAATATTAGTTACTAAATACTTTTACGGTTACTAAGTCGTGTCACTTCGTTTTTTGAATCATCCTGTGTGTTTATATGAATACGTCATTATGACGAAACCGGCATGAAATGTACGCTCCCTGGTAATTCCCAATGTGAACTATGAAGGTACAGTCAGCGTCATATAGTTAGTAGCAGCCAGAGTTGCCAAATATATCGTAACACACCCTTATTCTTACAGTAATAAAGACGTGTACCGAAATATTTGGCTACCTTGGCTGCTACTAACTATATGACGCTGACTGTACGCTAGCTCAGAGGCAATGAAAACGGGTCACTTTGTACAGTAATCCATGGGAAGTGACCCGTTTTCATTGCCTCTGAGTGTAGATACTGTTATTTGTATACCCGCTGAACATTTTATGCCAGATATCGTAATAGTTAAGTTAATAAACGAAAGTGAGTAGTAGTTGAACTTGCTACTATAATTCTCGGCATCAACGTTACATAAGCCGGTGTCATCGACATCTGCGTCTCGTAACCTTGTGAACCTTGTACTAAATAACGTTATTTACATTGTTAATTATTATGCCATCGCGAGTTTATCTGAACTTATCAAGCAAAGTGACCCGAAAAAAGACAGATCGTAAGGAAAGCTTTAGCTTTGCGACATTTAGAAGTGAACACACCGTAAGTATGCTAGGTTGTTACGATCTTCTTCAGTTGAGTGGTCGTATGGGTGTCGGAGGTCATCGGGCGACTTCGGCAGAGGCTTTCGGTGACGTAACGCGACCGGTCCGGCGACGCCGGCGCAATATGGTGATGATAGAACCTTAAATTTAAATATCTATTCGCGAAATTTTGTAACTTTGAGTCCAGATGGTCCTCAAAAACAAGGTTTCCTTTCAGTTAAAAAACATTTTCTAGAGAACACCATATAAGTGTACTCTAGAAAACTGCTTATAATTTTATTTTTAGAGTTCCGTACCTCAAAATGGAAAAACGGAAACCTGATACGATCAGTTTGTTGTCCGTCTGTCTGTCTTTCTAGACCCTTCTCGGGAATGCCTTGAGGTATCGAGGTGAAATTAAAACCATATAATCAGGTTTACCATCCCTTGAAGCTAAGAAAAATCAAACTTCTAAGTTAACGTTATTTATTTATTATTTATTTATTTATTTATTTATTGAAAAACAGGTTACATAACATTACAGTTTACACCAATGCGTCTTGAACCGAACAATATTTATTTTGACGGCGAAACGGCGTGGCCCGTTGTTCCGACATCTCGGGTGTTGGATTTGGTAGGTTGCCCCGGAACCGACGAAACACGACACCTTTCGGCCAGAAATCAGCACAAAAAAAAAAAAAAACGATACGGCCATTTATTTATTTATTTAAACTTTATTGCACAAAAGAAAACTTATCGTACAAAAGGCGGACTTAATGCCATATGGCATTCTCTACCAGTCAAACCTTAAGGCAAAGCGGAAAAGATTGTGGGGCAGTGCAAATAACAACTAAAAAAAAATAACATTACGGTATTTCTATATACAACATATTTACACAAATACATATAGGTACATAAATAAAATAAATACTTACATACACAAATAAATATATATACATAAATATACACTACATACATACTTACAAGCGAAATTTTCAAACCTGTAACCTTTAGTCTACTCGGATCTGCCAGCAAATAAATTACGCACAGATTTCTTAAAGACGAATTTGCTCGGGGCTTTCCTGATCGCGGGGGGAAGGCCGTTCCAAAGACGAACCACCTGCACAGTGAAAGAATTGGACATAAAGCCAGTACGGTGAAGAGGGATAGATAGAGAAAGATTGCCAGAAGAGCGAAATTGACGGTCACGAGAAGCACCATGAAAGTGAAAGAAAGATTTGAGATATTCAGGGGAATGTGGATCATTAAGAATAGAAAATAAAGTGCAAAGCATGCGAGTATTTCGCCGTTGACGGATAGGAAGCCAGCCAAGCCGAGCCCGAAAAGAGGAGACGTGGTCGTATTTCCGTAGACAGAAAATGAAACGGATACAGTTATTGAGAAGTCGATCCAGCTTATCGAGAAGTTCTTCATTTAAATCCGGATAGCACACATCACCGTAGTCGATTATGGGTGAAATCAGCGTGTTCACAAGCAAAACCTTAGTGTGTATGGGCAAAAAGTGCTTGAACTTGTTAAGAGAGTGGAGAGATCCCGTAATCTTGCGGCTAATTTCCGCAACCTGTGTTCTCCAGCTCAGAGTACAGTCCAAGTGAACACCTAAGTCTTTTACACTCTGACTGTAGGGTATAACAGTTCCATTGAACTGCACTGGTCTAATGGAGTCAAGATCAAGCTTGGAAAGTTGCCGAGAGCTACCGATGACAATGGCTTGACACTTTGACGGATTAACAAATAGGCCGAACCTCTCAGACCACTGTTTTATGTGTAAAAGGTCCCGATTTAGCTTGTCAACGGTGGCCGTGATATCAGTCACTTTACACTGGTCGTAAAGTTGTAAGTCGTCAGCATACAGATGGTAAGCACAGCGAAACTCAGGGGTAATGAAGTTAATAAATGTAGAAAATAGAAGAGGAGAGAGAATACCTCCTTGAGGTACACCAGTGGCAAGGTCGCACCAGTCGGACAAGGCCCGGTCAACTCTGACCGCTTGCTGGCGGCCCCGAAGGTAAGCAGAGAACCAACTAAGAGCTGAAGGTGGCACGTTAAGATGCTGAAGCAGAGCAAGGAGGATTTCGTGGTCAACGGTATTGAAAGCATTTGAAAAATCTATTAAGATGAGTACTGTGACCATTTGACCCTCCATGCCACTCCTAACATCTTCGGTCACCTTAAGAAGCGCAGTACAAGTACTATGGCTAGGACGAAAACCGGATTGAAGGGGGCTCAACAGCTTATTGGAATGTACGTAGTGTGAAAGTTGCTTATGAACCACCGCTTCTGCGATTTTCGACAGAAAAGGGAGTATAGAAATAGGCCTAAAGTTGGTAAGAGAAGTAGGGGTGCTAGTTTTAGGTAAGGGAATAACGAAGGCTCTCCGCCAAAGGGCAGGGAACTCGCCGTTAAACAGAGAAGAGTTGATGATATGAGTAATCACAGGAAGAGCATAATCAAGGATCGTAACTATCATGTAGCGACTCACATCATCACATCCAACAGCCTTTGATTTGATGGCATTAACAATGTTCTTCACATCTTTATGGGAAATCGGGGAAAAAGAGAAAGAATCAGTAAGAGAAGAGGGTAAAGACGAAATAATTGAGAGAGTGATGGCCTTAGTCTGATCATCAACGGAGAGGGCAGAAGAAAAATGTATATTGAGGTCGTTAAGAGAAAAGGAAGTACGATCAAATCCATTGGTAGGCTTACCAAGCCCCAACGACTTAAGGAATTTCCAGACATCGGCCATAGAAGAGGATGAAATATTGGTGTGAATAAATCGCCGTTTCGCTGCACGTACCATCTGATTGCAACGATTACGAGCTATCTTAAAGAGACGCCAGTTGTCCTCTGTACGGTCGCGTCTATATAGTCTAAAGGCTCTGTCTCTCCTTCTCATGGCCATGCGCACGCCTTCGGTAATCCAGGGAGCGGGTGGACGCCTGACGCGAACAGTATGTAAGGGTGCATGTTTATCAAATAGTCCCAAAATAACGGCATTGAAGAGAGACACTTTAGAATCAGTAGAGGAGGCATTAAATACGGGAGACCAATCAATAGCCTCCGCATCTTTAAACAGAGAGTCAGAGTTTAACTTAGCAAAACTACGCATGTGCACTAGAACAGGTTTACATTTAGGCGGTTTAATTTTGTAGGAGGCAAATATGAGGTCGTGATGAGAAAAACCGGGAGCTGGAAACTGACCGTGTTTTACAACAAGATTAGGGGAAGATGTCATTATGACATCCAGCCACGTGTCAGAAGTGCTGGTATGATGGGTTGGAGCTAGTGGAAGGGAAGAAAATCTGACAGACTGGAGTATGGAGTACAATTTACGACTCTGGGGCGTGTCCTTACAAAGGTCAGTGTTAAGATCACCCATAATCAGGTGATGTGTGTAATCCGTGCTTAGAGACTCGAGCACTTGTTCCAAGCGAGAAAAATAATCAACTGTTGGGGGACAGTAAACTACTCCTAGAACAGCCTTAACCCCTCTCACATTCACCTCAAGAAATATCCATTCCGCTGAACCAGTGTAAAGAGACGGAGTGGCGTTCAAGATCTTGTACGGTATGGAACTCTTGAGGTAAATCGCAACACCCCCACCACCCTTCCCAGTACGGTCATTTCTAACCAAGACATACCCAGGCAGCGAATAACATTTGGAATACAGTGATGGTTTTAACCAGCTTTCCGATACTAGGATCGCGTGGATAAGATCCGATTGAAACGTGTCAATAAGGTCGGTGTAATGGGAGGGTATGCTTTGGGCGTTAATATGACACGCATTAAAGTGGCAAGAATTTAACTCGTTTGTTAAAAGTGCGCTCAAAGAATGAGAAGTGTTAAGCGAATCAAGTGATAAGAAGGTGGAACTGTCATTGCTGGCAGAGTAGAAAGTATCATCATCCGACATAAATAATGCAAGTAAGGTACGTAATACAGTATAAATAAATAATTATATTTTATATATATAAATGAGTATCAATATTATATTATAAAGTTATATTAACATGGATTAAATAACAAAACAAGCGCACAAATCCTGCTCATCCTGCCGGTTTAAACTGTGAGAGATTACATAGTGTATATGAACATTAAACAAAACAACAAGAAAATGCAAAATAAAAATGGAATCTACCAGCGGTTTAAAAATACACTTAAACAACCTTCGTTAGTCTGTTGCTCAGGCCAACTGTCAAACTGACTGCTGTCAATGACAAATTACAGTGACATAAAGTTAATAAAAACGTGGGTAAAGTAACAAAATATTAATCAAAACAGAGAGAAGAAACTAAAGTAATACCAAACAAAAGGATAAACTGTTACAGCCAGCGAGAAGCGAGACAAAGCAATGGCTGTTCAAATAGTGTTACTAAAGCCCAATATAACAACACTGTCTTTTTATTAAGACTTAGACACTGGCTTTATATCACGACAGCGGCCAGGCTGGCCGCTGGGGCCCAGGCCCGACGCAACTACAACCTTCTCTACGGGGCAGCGGATTCTGGTGTCGACGCTGACTGCGGCTGCTTGTCGTCGCGGTAGACCTTCAGACGCGAGATGTCCTCACCAGACTCGATGCGATCGGTCTTCCCGTTGGGCAACTTAGCGAAGATGTTGCCGTCCTGAGACCAACAGCACTTCATCCCAAAAACCTTGCGCGCCTCAATGAATAATGTCTGCCTCTGTGGTGTGAGGAACTCGGACACTGCAAATGAGGTCCCCTTGAAGGCCGTTTTCTTTTTCCAGACTGACGATTTCAATGAGACATCTGTGAAACGCACCAGAATGGGCCTACTCCGACCTCCGGTAGACTTACCGAGCCTATGACATGCTGCAAATGAGGCAGCGGTGACATCTGTGATTTTCAAATGCTCGGTGATGATGTTTGCAACTTTGGTGCTGACATTCTCGGCGACCTCTTCTGGCACTCCATTAAACAGTAGAAACTTCCGCCTGTGCCTCATCTCCATGATGTCTTGGGTCTTGCTGAGTACATTTATTTGCTCCCCGAGAAGCTTGAGCACTGTCAGTGTTTGCTCCTTAAACGCAGCAAGTTCCTCATTGAGAATGGCAATAGTCACCTTAGCCGCTGGAGCCCTATTAAGCCTCAGCTCGAACTCTGCAAACATCTTCCGGACACTGCTCTCGAGTGCCTTCTGTGACTCAGTGATTTGCATGAAGTTGGACATTGTGTCAGATTTTGAGGTTATGTTGATGTGTCAAAAACCAGCAGGATTGCAGAGTGATATTTTCCAAAAATTACTGCATCTACAGTGCTACTAACATTAATTCACTCTAATTGAGTGACAAACTAAACTTTGAAAATGATGAAATTTCAATTTGTAAGTATTTTCAAATTATTAAATATATTATACAAGAGAGATGTGTTATTGTTTTTACATCTACCTCCCAAAAATTTATGCCCTCTGTCCAGACCCTTTATCTCGGGGTGGCCTAGAGGTATCGAGTTGAAATTAAAACCATATACTTACTCAAACCTAAATTCCTTTGCAGCTGCGAAAAAAACATGTAAGTTAACGTAAAAAAAGATACGGCCGCAAAAAACGTATATTTTGACACTCAATGGAATCACAATTTATAGGGGACTTTCCGTTGACCTAGAACTATGAAATTTGCCTAGTAATATCGTCTTATAATACAAGTACAGGGGAAAATCTTAAAACTATGCATTTGTAATTAAATACGGAACCCTCGGAGGGCGAATCCGACTCGCACTATGCATTTAAATGGTTATTCGGTTACTCCGGTTTTTTTAATTACTTATATTTTAACAGACGTTAAAAAACATTCCACAAACTGCAAAACAAGTGCAAATGAACAAGGCTACTATTAAAAATAAAGTCTATGAAAGGAAGTTGACAAAATAACTATTCAAAAGTCCATCAAAATATAAATATTCTCGTTTACGGCTTCTTAACCTTTACAGTAGCAAGGCAATTGCATCTAAAGACGCAAGCGCAATCGGGAGCAATAAATGCATACTTAATATAATGTCGTAGCATAATTAGCGGATACAAAATGCAACACGAAGGATTACGAAAATTTTCCATCCTCGTACATTTGAATACTTGCTTTCTATACGCATATTATGATTTTCAAAGAAACATCTTTAAAACTCTAATTCAATATTGGCCAAATTATATATTTATCCTCGTTTCACAAAGTCGCAGGTAAAAAAGATCTAGAAACTTAATAGAATACACAGACAGAAAAATCATAAACGATGAAGCTAAAACTTCGCACTAGAATTAAATATTCATAAATTATACATAATTTCCACCTGCCGCTTGTTCTAACTTTCTGTGATATTTTACATAGGTATATGCTTTAAACTGTGTCCCGTGTCATTAAAGAAATATTTTAGAAACATTAGACTTATCATACCTTCAGGGCAAAAATCCGGTTCCACAAATGGGCTACAAATTATTTTTCTCAAAAGTAGTACGAATTGTTCCCATAACATCTGTGCAGATAGTATCCGAAAGTGATTCATCCTGGACAATTTTTAGAAGTGTCCAGTAAATAAGTATGAAATCTCATTACATATCATAATATTTAAATAGCATAGAACAAGATTGTCCAGTAAGTAAGGATGAAATCCCATTACATATCATAATATTTAAATATAGAAAATTTATGAAGTGAACACTTCTTTAGCGGCGCTGACCACCTTTTGGGATGGGGAAAAACTGTTAAACTCGCGACAGATTTTTGTGACGTCAGATGCGTAGGAAGTTACGTGGGGCGGGGGGGAAAATAGTTTGATGTAAGACGAACTTTTTTTTTTGCAAGGTTTAAATTATTCAAGTTTTCACTTCTACTGCCTTTGTTATGGCAGATACTAATGCTGGTGACTGTACCTATATAATTTTTATTCAAACAATTATCTAACTTTTATTCAAACATATTGTTTTATTTTTGAGAAAAGCACTATATACACTTCGACCATAAGTGCCATCCTGGCCTCGTATTATAGCCGGGCCTCGCCTTCGGTTCGGCTGGCTAAATCATACTCGTCCTGGATGGCTTACTTACTGGTCTCTGCAGTAATGTACTATATTTATTTCAGTTTCTCTGTAAGATACGAAAAAGCACAAATAGCTGACATAATGCATTCTTTATCATTCAACCAATACGTTTCCAGTTTCCTGCTTGCATCAAGGTCAACGTCGTATCGTTTTTCAGAAATCGCATGTTTTGTGGAGACTAGCCTAGCCCGCTCACCCTCACGTGAACATTCATGCTCCTAGCGTTATCCCGGTTGTGCCCTAAAGGAGCCGGGTCCGCTTTGACAGTTTTTACGAAAGTGACCGCCATCTGACCTTCTAACCGGAAGGGAAAACTAAACCTTATTGAGATTAGACCGGTCTCCTAACGATGTTTTCCTTGACAGAAAAGCTACCAGTAAATATTCTGTATATAAGTTCGGAAAACTCATTGGTACGAGCCGGGATTCGAACCCACGACCGCCACTTGACAGCCGCATGCCTGAACCACTAGGTTACCGTAACTAGTACCCCCACGTCATCAAATACCTTAATGAACAACAACTTAGGAATGTGTAATAAGCAAATCTCTTAAAACACCCATCCCATCAAAAACCAATTGGACACAAATTATTCAGCGCCAAACGTCAAACCTTGACCTTTTCCACTTGATTGCCTACTTCACGTTGTGGTCGGTGCGCGTATTAATTTCCGAGATTCCCTCGCATCGGAATGTAACCTTTATTACTATCCGAGGACGTATCATTATTGCTCACGTGCCGTAAGAAAATGCATCATCTTCCGAATAACTTTAGTTGATAGAAAATATTAAAGGCCGTATTACTCGCTTGAACGGATTGATGTTCCCATAACCTCTTGAGAACGTTTTATTTCGACAAGTCGTCGACTTTGTAACTGCATTAACTTTGCTAAAATGTGACTTTAGTTGTTGTATTTCATGACTTGCACTATTTTTTATGAACATTTTATCTAAAGAGGTGTCCAAAGAAATCACATCGGTTTTCCTACTTTGACACATTGAGCTTCGTAACTATTTAATTGAAATATCCTGATTCCTGAAGTAACTTAGGCATGCCTAAATATATCTGTGACGCTACATCAATGCATGTGTATACGGCCCACTAGAAAAGCGTTTCGATGTTCCAGGGATAAATTCTGAATTAGTACCTAACGAAATTGATCCCTTGACAATGTATCAATATAGATGATGGTAAGGACAGCATTTGGAACATAATACTTTCTTGAGAATCACGCAGCATTATATGCAGTGGTAAGCGCTTACTCAAAGAAAGCGGTAAGAACTTAGGTAATCTATACAGTGCCTAATCTAAATGGTGTAGACAAAAGGCCAGTCAATCGATAAGAGAAGTGCTGTCAGGTGGCACCACCTTATCGATGTCTGCCGATTGCGTTGGATCGTGACTATGCGTCAACATAAGTAACGTCGCTCTTCATGTTCAGGGGTCGTACTGAACTTAAGCTATTGGAATTGGAATCGGTTTTACATTTTCTTGGTTTTCTGACAAGATAGACTTTGGCACGAATGGAAGTAAAAATCTATAAAATAGTATTAGAAGCTCTTGATGTTTTATATTTACTTCACCTGTATATAACGAAGAATATATTTTACAATTTAATCTAATGGAGCAAGTCGATTATCACCCACTAGTATATATCTATCTATTTTAGACTTCTTGAGTACGAGGATAGCTGCTGTCATCTCAGTACAATTTATATAATCGTTGACGATTGGCCACTATCTCACCTTTGGTAAGTAATGATGACGTCGAGGGTGATATCTAACTGCCATTGCACTCTTGGCTTTAAAATATCTGAGCTGATGATTTTTTAGCGGTACCTGGGAAACTGTTTGCGGGAAGCGGCTCTCTTTAGCTTTAGCTGTCCTCTCGGAAAAACTAGAAGCAAAGCGTTTTGTGCAAATAATTGGCAAGAATGAGGGTTGCACAAGTGGGAAACACAAGTTCCCAGGATGACGAACTAGTTAGGGAGAGATTAATAAATTGTGCTCGGGCTGCTAGCGAGGTAGGTTTTATGGTCACGTTTTACTCGACATTTGGGGTGTAAACTTGACCATATAAAACGTATCGTGCTAGAGCTGGGCAGGTGCAGAATGACAATCAAATGACTGGTACGTCGTGCGGAGATACGTACCCAAGCTACCAATACATAATAGTCGTATCGACTTGAAACTTTGCAATATATATGATGACAATACATTAATTCAGTACCAGCAAGTAGAACCAATGATAAAGCCAGAAAGTGAAACTCTACAATGGGTATTAGTGAATCTTGTACCTACTCATAATGTTTTTTTTTATTGAAAACATACGCGATAAGTTAACTCGGATAGATCCCAAGACAGAAGTAACAGACGCTTGTTTAAAAGCATCATCCGCCATTTTGTGACCCTATTTTTGCAATAGATACCTAACTGGGGGGCTCTGGAGTGAAGTGAGAGGTTGGGTGCCGTTACGAAAGTATGGTCAAATTATTGACACTAGTTTAAAAGTAATTCAAAGTTCATGTACTCATAAGAAAATAACCTTTTCATTATAGGTTACTATAGTCAAGAGCAAACTTTCGCACAAATTGGCCCACTTATTTGCTCTAGAGTGTACTCATAGTTAATAAAATATAATATAATGTGTGTGTATAAAACATCATGTTATAATTATAACCAATTTCAATGATGCTTCGTAAAAGTACCAATTATACGTACACCTCACATATGTAAACTATTAACACGAAGACACAACACCGGTTGTCTATCATATTGCACATACAATTATACAGTCCGATAAACGTTTAGTAATGAAATATTTCTGTGCAGCAGAGTAAATTACAACCTTTTGAAATTCCTATTAACATTGACATTTGTACTCTTATTAGATATTACTTAACAAAACGTTCTCGGGTCATGCTATGTCCATACACAGATGAACAATGCTGTATGTATGGCCGTTTACCCAGCGCGACAGATGCCGCTTGAGCCGTAGGGCAATCGAACCGAGTTATGTTGTAACCCCGCATTAGAAGAAATATATAAGAGAACCGTTGGGACATGCAACCATCACATACTTTTGCAGTTCCTCGTGCTCGGCAGTCGCAAAACCAAAAACAAAAACCAAAATGAAATCGGTTAGTGAAGTGATTATAGTGAAGTGTTTGTGATTCGGAACACGGTTTCAAATTGTTCTATTGTTTTCAGTTCGTGGTCTTAGCCCTCCTTGCTGCTTGCTACGCGGCTCCTCAGCAGAATCCTCAGGATGTACAGATCCTCCGCTATGAATCCGATAACTCTGGATTGGGGTCATATGGATTTGCGTGAGTATACGACTATGAATAAACACTTCAAGTTGAAGTTTGACATGATATTTATGATTGGTGTTTGCACACAGATGGGAGTTGTCAGATGGCAGCAAGCACGAGGAGCAAGGTCAGCTACAGAACCAGGGTGCTGAGAACGAGAGTATCGCAGTCAAAGGGCAGTACTCCTGGGTGGGACCCGACGGCGTCACCTACGTCGTGTCCTACATCGCCGACGAAAATGGTTTCCAGCCAACCATCGAGCAAGGGCCTGGAGGAGCCGTCCCCGCGGGCGTGGTCGCCTCCCTTCTGGGCTAAATATAAGTCAATAAATTGTATAAACAGTTCTGTACATAGCACAAATTATGAAGCTGTATATAATATTTATATACTGATTCAATAAAGTATAATAATAAAATAAAACATTATAAATTATGCATTGTTTTGACTAAATATTGATTAAGAATACTTGTTTAAGATCACAACAAATCTTACACAAGCATAATATATACAAAATTGTTATAAAACAATTTTACTGAAAATCCAATTGAAACGAGTCATTTTGTTTTGCACATATTAAAAGATTAAACAGGAATAGGTATATTTATCAAAATACTGACTTCTATGGCCATTATTTGGGATCAAACCTACAGATTATGTTTAAATTTCAACGGAATTATTGAAATAATGTTTTGAGTCCAGATGCTGGTCGATTGCGTAACGTTTCGTACGTGTACGTAAGGTAGAACTAGATGTCAGTTTTTGCATGGAAAAATGACACTTTTGACGATATTTGAATTAGATTGGAATACTAGTGATTGCTCGCTCGGTTGAGGCGCAAATGTGTTTCGCCTGAACTATTGCAAGCTATCTTGTCTAGTATGATTTGATTACCTGTTTTAAATTGTCTCTGTTTAATAGTGTTGGAATAGCCGGTCAAGTGCGAGTTATTTTCTCTACCCAATGGTTCAAATACTAACACTTTAATAGAATTTTATAAATGTTTCGAAACTCATTGCGCTTGAATACTATTTGCAAACTTTAGTTACTGTCAATTTGTTTAGTAAATATATAAAATAACTCAACTCCCGAAACCAATAGAATAAGTCAATATCTTTTGGTTGAACCAAAGAATCGCAAGAAAAAATTTACAACTTTAGGGCCATACTCGTAAAAGGCAATCATAATTATTATAAAAAAGGCTTTGACAAATCGAATTTCTGTTTTGAGGTCAGTTGCTCTTGCTCATGGCCTTATCCACTCACTTGCTTGTGGCAACCACATTTGCCAATTTCGCAGACTCCTAACCTGATGGTGGCAACTGTGGTTGCCAATCGAAGTATGGGCTGCCTTGATAATGAAAAATTAGAAGCCATTTATTAGGCTACCTTTTTTAAAATATGAAAGCAAGTGAGTGGTTATGATTATGACACTTTAATTTAAACTCTCGCGCTTTATACCTACACTACCTACACTAACCTTTATTTCTGACGTGTCGAAACGTCAGAAATAAAGGTTAAGAAATATCGCGTTAGACCCGTGTAAAATAATAATAATATAAATATGTATACCCTTAGGTCCAAAAGGTACCCTAAAACCACGAGATGTGAACCTTGACCTTTGTCTTCCATCTAAACCATTATAATATTCGCTACTTATGCATATGAGTTGTTCATAAATATATAAAGGATCTGTTTCATCGCCAGTTTGTCATTTAGTATCATCCGCCCACAAAAATACCTCAAAATGAAACTGGTGAGTAATAGATATACATGTTTTAGGAAATACAATATTTGGATAGCGAGACGCATAGACCTTCGCTATTAATCAAATATTCGCTATTAATCTATAACTTTTGCATGCTATATGCATATGGCTAAATGTGTGCTCATTGAATTCATTTGTTTTATAAGATCTATTGTCAACCACATTTATTGCAAATAAAGACCTACTATATTACTATACTATCTTTATAAGTAATATTAGTGTAGAAGTGTAGATAACTCAGTTACGTTTTCTGGAAGTTTGTAATAAAACCTTACACAATTTAGCCATGTGAATGATTTTTTTACTTTTTGGCAGCGGCGGTCTTAGGGGGTGGCGAACAGGGAATCGCCCGGGGCCTCGCTCTTGCATGGGCCTCGCACAACAACCCAAGCAAATTTAAAGAAATAAAGATTTTTAACTATATTTTTTATCCGCAAAGACCTGTCGCCCGGAGCCTAGCAATGGTTAGGCCGCCGTTGCTTTTTTAACCGACTTCTCAATTCGGTTGTATTTTTTTTTTTTTATCTTTTTTTTTTCAACGTTTGTTACCTCAGAACTCCGTCATTGATGAGCCGATTCGTAATTTTTTTTTGTTTGTAAGTATATGCTTCCAGGTAGGTCCCATTTTCATCCAAAATTCAGTTGGATGATGGGATCCATGAGGAATTGAGGGAACTCCTCAATTATAGTAGCACGCCTGTAGTGATTTTGGTATTTTATATTATAACTCCTGTATTTACTTTACACCCGGAAATCATAAATTTGGTGGAGTGGAATTGATGATGAAGACCACAGATGGCTTATGGAATTCCTCAATTATGTAAGTACTTAAAAGTACAATGAGCATATCACAGATTCTGATAAGATTCCGTTGAAATAGCAACTAATGAAGTGCCAAAGGTGATCCTTGTGGAATCGAAGGAAGTCCTCAAACATTAGCGGCCCACATACAGCGATTCGGTTTTTTTCTCTAATAATCAACGAATTCGCTCCCGGAAATTCTTTCATGTGGTAAATTGGAAAAGAAATGTGGAAATGTTCTCGTGGCTTAGCGGAGTACTAAATTGAAGTCGGTTAAAACTTTGTTTTTAAAGTAAATTATGGAGCCGAGTGGTGGCACCGCGAGCTTATGCTTATTTCTAGTATTAATATTAGGTATGTAAGTCACAGATTATGCAAAAAAAAACCAATGTTTTATGTACGTACACGATATTGTGATATATATGACATGATGATGTATTGACAATGTAATGTCATTGTATTAATGTCTTTAAACTTCTCTCTAATAACGGAGTCTCTATATATGGTTCAATTTATATATCGCCCGAATGGCCCGTTTCTGAAGAACAAAAATGGTATGAATGTACGAAGCACTGTCCTACAATAAAATACCAATGCTATGGAGGTAGCTTAAATATACTCTTATTCTCGTCTGTTAATTGACGGATCTTGCTCACTGCGAATGCTGCAGAACTCAGTCTATTCGAGAGATTAGCAATAAATAAATAAATAAATTTTATGGGATAATCTTACACAAATCGACCTAGTCCCAAACTAAGCAAAGCTTGTACTAAGACGATAAACCTACTTATATAGATAAATAAATACTTAAATACATAGAAAACATCCATGACTAAGGAACTAATATTCGTGCTCATTACACAAATAAATGCCCTTACCGGGATTCGAACCCGGGACCTCCAGCTTCGTAGGCAGGGTCACTACCAACTAGACTAAACCGGTCGTCAATATGATATAATAAGCGCCCGGAGGGATCTATATCGTTATGTTACAGGTACAATATACTTAAAATATGGGTGCATACAACGTCTCATAGCTCCTATGTCCACATAAGAGCTGTAGAACATATAAATTTACGAGTGAGTTACCCTCGTTGTTGCTCATCTGCACCAAAAAACACCACTTTACAACTACCCTACTGGAACACCTTCACAATATTAGGTGCATAATGTTATGGTATCCATCACTTCGCATTTGGAATGACTTATGTACAATTACGTCGTGTCTAGTTCAAGTCTTTTATTGTTTACACTTGACTGTACCTATGAGGGCAAATAATTACTTATTGCAACACTTTTAAAATACCTACATACTTATTTTTTTACAGGGTTGCAATAATGAAACATACACTTTCTAGAGTGTTACAGTATTTTTTAATTGCACATTTTGCAACCGATTAGGGGTGGGGTATTTATTTTAAGATCTTTACTCTACGGTATTACCCCGATTGCATTTGCATTATGTCACCAGTTGTCATCACTGCGACAAGAAATCTCGATGTCAAAATCCAACAATTATTGTTTTTATGTTATTGGTAGATTGAGAAAGCTGCTGTCAAAAGGGCACTTCTTCGAGACAGACTTATTTATCCTTGGATCCATGGCCAATGTTTTATTGACGTTAATTGGATAGATCATCATTAAATTGATTTATCTTCAAATATATGTTAATTGATTGGGCGCCCCAGTTGGATATCCAGCAGAATGTAAGTCAGGGGACACAAAAATCAGAAAAAGCTTAATCGGTTTGGGATAACGGATTTAAAATAATATTAAACAAATTGATTTAAAGATTTGACTTAAACAATCGTACGTACATTCAAAAGGCAAGATAAAAAGGGTTTGTAGAAATAAAGACACTCAAACATTTCTCGGACAAAACATGACTTCTATGCACATTTTTGTGACTTCCATGTTTTCAGACTCGAACCTTCCTTTTCAGGTAATCCTGCAAAAATCCATGAATATACTTAGAAGTCATGGAGATACACAGTCATCAAAAAATATAATCTAGTATCAGATGGTCTGGCTACCTATCTGTGTTCTAACCTGGGCCACATCATCTCTATAAACACTTTATATACCTCTTCTAAAAATGGTACTTTGTCCCTTACCTTGAACTGAACCTTACCCATTTTAATTGGGCCAATATCGTCGACCATATGCTCAAATATAAGGTAAGGGACAAAATACGATTTTTAGGAGAGGCCGAGAGACCCAGGTTTATCTTCACTTTAAATCAAACATGTATCTTTACAGTCCTTATGCTGCACGGTTAGATATTTTAGAAAGGTTGTCTGTATAGATATTGGAGAACTGAACTGTAACTACTTGTTTTGTGCAATACGTTTTACAACTATGGAGTCCATAGTTGCAAAACGTATTGCACAAAACAAGTCCATAGTATGGACTACTGAGGATGGATTGCACCTTTGCACCGAACCGTCTGTGCTCATAAGAGTTGTTCGTAAAAGTTCAAGAAGGTTAAATATAATGACAGCTGCCGGCGCCAAGTTTTATTTGATACTAGCTTCTGCCCGCGACTCCGTCCGCGTGGAATTCGTTTATATCGTAGCTCCATACAAACTTTCACCCCCCATTTTAGGGAAGTAGGGGGTTAAAAAGAAACAAAAAGTAGCCTATGTCACTCTCCATCCCTTCAACTATCTCCACTTAAAAAATCACGTCAACTCGTCGCTCCGTTTTGCCGTGAAACACGGACAAACAAACACACACATACACTTTCCAATTTATAATATTAGTATGGATAATCGTAAGTTAGTGCAACTCGGTCTAACACTATATTATTGTCTTCATTTCCAGTTAATCATCAGTTGTCTGGTCGCGGCGACGGTCGCTGCGCCCGCGTCTCGCTCCAGCTACAACCCCACAGATGTAAAGCTCCTGAAATTCGAAAGCGCAAACAACGGAGCTCCAGACTTCAGCTACGCGTAAGAATTAAGACACGCCCCGAGAAATATATCCTCCATTATTCATAAAACTTAACAAATCTGTTAAGGCGATGCCTTGATTAAGTAAGTTTAATAGATTCGCGTAAACCACGTCCACTTGAGAGATTCACGCTTATACCTTCCACGCACGAGTAAAACAGATGCAACACTTCGGGAATGGCTTTTTTGAACATGTTTTGATAAATAGCTAAGCGAAGTTTTATTCATATTTCATTAAGTGAGAATTTAGATGAGGTAAAATACCATGCCTGTGCCCAGTAGTGGGATGTATAAGTTAAGCTATAGCAATTTCAACCTTGTGACTTAGAGGAGATGGTAGCTATTTGTATGAGTTTTATTGTTACTTTTACTGGTCGGAGGATTTGCGGTGGGCTTATACAATAGAAAACAATCCCATTCATGTCCCATTGTTTACAAGATAAGCTTTTAAGTGCTAAACGGAGAGCTTATATCATCTCAACTATATTATAGGCTGTTTTTTTTTTAATACCATAGTATGAATATAATTGTGTCGTTAATTAATGTATTGTTTTGTAAAAAAGGAAAATAACAGCCCAACTTTGGACTTTTTACCGATTAAATTTTAAGCAATCATGTACCTATCGATTACATCAGAGAAACAATCATAAAGCCAAGTTAATCAGTCTTTATAATTTGTTAATCTAGTCTGAATGGCGTTTCAAGGAACACGATAATTTCCAATCAAAAACCCTTAAATTTAATAAAATTGATGTGTTTGTGACAAAAAGCTCCATAGTTTATATCCCGGGATGACCCCAAAGGGGATGAAAAGATATGAAATGGGGGTGAAAATTTGTGTGAAGCTACGATATAAACGAGTACCACGCGGACGGAGCCACAAAAAAAAAAATGGGAAAGGGTTTCTGTCGGTCTGTCTGTTACCCCTTCATGCCTTAACCTCTGAACCAATTTAGATGACATTTGGTATAGATGTAGTTTAAATCCTCGAGAAGGATATAGGATAGTTTTTATTCCGAAAATCATTCCTTAATGGGGTGAAGTTTGGGGTGAGAATTTATCTATTTCGACCCCGAGCAGCCTCAGATTACATTATAAATCACATTTCAATTTACAAGAATCCCTATTGTGATCGCCAATGACATTCAATAAAAAGAATACGAAGAATAATAAAAAACAATTGAAATATAACTATGTACTTATGTCTACTTAATTTAAATTTATAATGTCATAGTTCTCAAAGTTCACCTAAAAGCATCGTCAATACATAATATAACAATAAAGAGGAATAATAATAGATTAAAGCCTGATCGCTAGAAATGTAGCATAGTTTTTCTAAAAAAATAAACAGTTCAATTTTTTTTTTTTTTTAATAATTCAATAATATCAAGTTCCCTGCATGAGTCTCGAGGTTTCGCAACAGCCAGCGTTCGTAATGCTCGTATTTGCATAATGAAGACTCGATTCGTTTGTCGGCATCCGTTGAGAATCCCCAAATGAGTACTACATATGTAATAATGAATGGAAATGAGCATAGTACACCGATTTTAATGAAACATTCGAAATTAGAGGTTTTAACTTTCTCAGTGCAAATACCACACTACTCAATTCAGCACCAGCTTATCGACATGGCACTCCAGTTTAGATTAACATAAAGCTAAGTAACCTAGTTTCGTTGCATAGTGGCATCGGACACACATACAGGGAGGCGCAATTATATTCCGTCCTGAATAAATCATTACGTTCGATTTACTGAGACGTTTAAATGTAATCCATTTGTACAAAACCACTGCTGCAACTGCCTACATGCGTCACTTATCATCGCACCAAGCTGTTCGTGCGTTTGCGCAATAACTATGACCGTAGTGTCATCTGCAAAGAGCACGGACCAGCCTGTGGCGATAGCACACGGGAGATCATTCAATCAACTCTGGCCAATCCTTTAAAAAAAGTATATCCTGAACTAAATAACATCTTCATGTATATCAACCGCAGATACGAGCAATCAGACGGTACAAAAGGCGAAGCGCATGGAAGCCTGATCAACGCTGGTCAAGAAAATGCTGCTGTGGCAATCAAGGGCCTCTACTCGTTCATCATCGACGGCGTCACGTACACCGTGCAATACACCGCCGATGAGGAGGGATATCATCCCACCATCGAACAAGGTCCCGGAGGCGCCGTTCCACCTGGAGTCGTTGCTTCGCTGCTTGGGTGAAGCAACTTCGTTGGAGCTCCACAGAAAACAAACGACTAACGCAAGATACGAGTAATAAGTTTATTCGTCGTGATTATTCCAGAAACGGCCAGCAGTTATAACTAAAGTAATCTATTAAACTGCATTTTGTTTTGATTCAAGTTTTACTGCAGCTGCGCCAATGTTTTCGATGTTTTTAAACATCTAACATGTTATCTGTCAGTTTCGGCGAACAAATAAGGTATTGTTTTGATTGGCGAAACATTTTTGAAGTTTGAAACCCACGAAAACATGGTGCATGAGGCTTGAAATTGTCATTGTATTTCTTGAAATTAATTTGTGTTTACTGAAATTAACGGAAAATATACTCACTTTACCTGAAGACAGCAAAAAGTAATTAAATCGTTATGTTTATTTTTCGTTTTATTTTATTTATTGCTGTACCGTACCTACTGTATTGATTGGTTTGATAACCAAAACACACGTTTTACACACCCTAAACCCCTAAGGGTTCATTTAAACAGGTCGTACACAAGGTTAAATATACTCGTATTATTAATTCGACCAAACAGGATTTATTTCAATATTCATGTGTACAAATTCAATGTAGTTCAGGCTTAAGTTCTTATATACAGTTTGGTCGAACAGGGCCTATTCAAGAGGCATAGCGAATTACCTCATCTTCCGTGAAAATTGTAACCCTAATATTACCCGAGATCTTTTTCGACGAATATCTAAATATTATTATGTGAAGCTAGCACTCGTTATAGGCCTTTCAAAATCAAAACAACAGAGACATCAAAGTGGAGATGTATATGTTTCCTTTTATCGCGAATGGAATACTGGCCCTGAAGTTCGGCATGGGCATATTAGGCGCATAGCGCACACAATCATGATTATTTCGTTTAGGGGAAATGTGTCATTTATCTACTATACAATTTTAATGGTTTTCAGAAGTAAGAAGTACTTTCCATGAGTTTACACGAAGTCACGCGCAATCCCATTTATACCTACGTATATATTTTTTAAGTAAAGAAAGCCTATCTGATCACCGATCGATTCGAACGAAACCTGTCGAGCGATATTCGACCTTTGATTGACCCGTTACATTTATATTGTTATATGCCTGAGATTCGCAGGTTTTTTCTTTTTAAAAAGGTCATCTTATGTTACCATTAGAAATTGTACTGAAACATAAAATTTTCAATACATTAAGCTACATTAAATATTTTTCTCAAACATGCTCGGAAATGTACGCGTTAATATCACAAAATGAAGACGTGAAGTTTCTTGTTTATGGCTCCCTACATTACTTCTTGGCCTTACGCCAAGAAGTAATGTATGAAAACCCTAAGTAAAACCATTATTGTCCGCTACTCTAACTTTTTAAATTTGCTTACTAATATTAAACTGATAAAGGAAAATTTACATACTGCCAACCACCACTAGACACTGTAAGTATACTTGCTTCATAAAAAAAATAAAAAAATTCTATGGTTCTATACTTTATGTGCTGTTAAACATGTTGCTCGAACAGCTTGTTCAAATGGCATGTTTTAAAAATAAAAAAGGCGCAAATTACCTATTTTGTAATTGATTACCTAGTATTTATTTTAATTTTAATATTTCCTCACATCGTTTGAGAAAAGTACTATACAATCCTCGGCCGGAACAGGTATTGCTGGACTCGTTGTATTCGGCCTCTTCTACGACTCGGCCGTCTACCCCAATCTCGTCCAGCAATCCCTTACTTCACGGCCTCTGCAGTAATCTACTATTACATGATCTCCTAAGAAAATATTGGGTTAAGTATGGAAAAAAACAACATGATAGGGAAAAAATCATACTTACTTAGATAATTATTATGTATATTCGGTGAGCATATACAATTTATAGCTAGTTTTTGACCTTCACCTTTAGTATTCATTACAATAACCTATAGCTACACCTAAGCTGCTAGGTTTCGATCATAACTAGGTATAAAAAGGATGGAATTGGAAATTATTTCATCATTTGGTGCATCAAAATGAAACTGGTGAGTAAGTCTTAGTACTCTTGATCTAATCATAACTTTGTTACTAATCGTAAGTTATTTGTGGAAATCGCGAAACGTCTGGTTGACGTAACTGCATGGTGACCGAAGAGCTGGCGGTTTTCTGGCGCAACGCATCAGCATTGCAATTCAGCAGACCCCGTATCATGGTCGGCCTAATCACGCGATAAATGACAAGATAGAGCGTCCGTCTCGTTCTATTGAACGGTGTCATCTAGTGACGGACGCTCTATCTTGTCACTTATCGTGTGATAAGGCCGTCCATGCTACGGGGTCTGGAAATGACGCCAGCGTCCTTGGTACAATGCCTCGAGGGTCTTTTAAGGGTTTCGTACCCCAAGGATAAAACGGGACCCTATTACTAACACTCCGCTGTCCGTCCGTCCTGTCTGTCTGTCTGTATTTCCGTCAGTCAACAGGCTGTATCTCATGAACGGTGATAGTAAGATAGTTGAAATTTTCACAGATGATGTATTTCTGTTGCCGCTAACGAAAATTACTAAAAAACAGAATAAAATAAATATTTAAGGCGCTCCCAAACAATCCCGTTTTTTTAGATTTAATTTAGTTTAAATTTAATTTAGTTAATTTTAGTTATTATCTTACTGTATACTTTAGATCATACGTTTTATTTTAAAATTATTACAGAGTTGCTACGACACAAACAATGGCTCAAGTTTATGACATGTGTGTTTGTGTGTCTGCCTGTTGCATTGTAGCTCCCAAACGGATGACCCGACTTGAGTGTGTTTTTTTACCGAATGAAAAAGGAGTGCATACATTCTTCAAGGGTCGGCAACGCGCCTGTAATACGGCTGGAGTTGCAAGCGTATATAGGCTACGGTGACCAATTACCATCAGGTGCCGTAAACATGTCTGCCACCGACGTGGTATAAAAAAAGCGGCCAAGTGCGTGTCGGACCACGCACAACGAGGGTTCCGTACCTATTAAAAAGGTCGTATCGTTACTGAAATCTTATGGCATTTATGTCCTTTTCTTTAAGGAAGGCAGATTTTTAGAAATATCTCAAAAACCTTTGAACCGATCTTGTTCAAAATAATTTTCGCTGAGAGAATTTAATAAGCCCTATTAGCATGATTTTTTTCATATTTTTAAAATGCACGGTTCAAAAATTAGAGGGGGGGGGACACAATTTTAGTGACTTTCGAGGAGATTATCTCCGACTCTATTCACTTAATCAAAAAAAATGCTGAGAAACCTTATATTTATTTTGAAAGGCCTATCGATTGATGTTGACACGTGGGCTCGCAATGAAAAAAAAAAATGACTTTCAGTTTTATGTATGGAGTGCACCCCTAAAAAAATTTTTTTTAGTAATTTAATTACAAAACTATGTAGCGGTTAACAAAATACACCTATCCTGAAAATTTTATTCAAATACACCTTATTTTAAAATGGCTGTGACATACGGACGGACAGACAGACAGACAGACAGACATGACGAATCTATAAGGGTTCCGTTTTTTGCCATTTGGCTACGGAACCCTAAAAAGATGTGTGTTATAAGTTGGACGTGTCTGTTTATCTGTGTCTGTCTGGGGCATCATAGCTCCTAAACGAATGGACCGATTTAATGCCTTTTTTTTGTCCGAAAGTTGACGTGATCGAAATGGTTTTTAGCTACCTTTCAACAAAAACGGTTCAGCGAGTTATTGAGATATTGAACTGAAGTTGTTTATTCGATAGGTAGGTACATAATGTTATTGTTGTGTCGATTTTTTTATTTTTTAATAAATGTAGTTTTTAACTTTTGATAGAACGCTACTTAACTACAAGTTCTTATAAATATAATGTTTGATTTGAGAAGATGTTTCAGACTACATGCATCTTGAATCCGTGCCCATCCCCCGCTCAATATGCGATGCAGGACGCGCTAATGCATCTCACCTCACCCGCCACGCCTATCGAAACTAGACCTCGAAATGTTTCGAATTTACAGCCCAATACGTTAGTTACTACGAATCGCGGTGCCAAGAATCAAGATATATTTGTGGCTGAACCGTGAGGTGAGCTTAAAACAAGTTACAGAATAGCGAGGGTGTAGACCGAGACCGAGACTAAGTTAGTTCCAAATAAAATACTTCTATTTCAAAAAAGACGGAGTCAAAGTTAAAACTCTGTACCAGTCGAAAATTATTTAAGCGTATAAGTCTTCTTAGTAGGCCCATGGGCCTCAGGAGATTAAGATTCAGGATTACTCTGCACATTATTTAAAACTAGCTGATGCCCGCGGCTTCGCCCGCGTGGTTATAGGAAAATGTAACATATTGAATTTTCCCGCTGGAAAAAGTAGCCTATGTCACTCTCCAGCTTCTAAACTATCTCAATACAAAAAATCTGATCAGTACGACGCTCCGTTGCGACGTGAAAGAAGGACAAACATACAAACACACACACTTTCGCATTTATAATAAGTGTTCTTAGTAGGCCCATGGGCCTCAGGAGATTAAGATTCAGGATTACTCTGCACGTTATTTAAAACTAGCTGATGCCCGCGGCTTCGCCCGCGTGGTTATAGGAAAAATGTAACATATTGAATTTTCCCGCTGGAAAAAGTAGCCTATGTCACTCTCCAGCTTCTAAACTATCTCAATACAAAAAATCAGATCAGTACGACGCTCCGTTGCGACGTGAAAGAAGGACAAACATACAAACACACACACTTTCGCATTTATAATAAGTCTTCTTAGTTAGCCCATGTGCCTCAGGAGATTAAGATTCAGGATTACTCTGCACATTATTTAAAACTAGCTGATGCCCGCGGCTTCGCCCGCGTGGTTATAGGACAATGTAACATATTGAATTTTCCCACTGGAAAAAGTAGCCTATGTCACTCTCCTGCTTCTAAACTATCTCCATACAAAAAAACAGATCAATACGACGCTCCGTTGCGACGTGAAAGAAGGACAAACATACAAATACACACACTTTCGCATTTATAATATTAGTAAGGATTACCTGGGTACTTTTATGCATTGATTTCAGTGGATGCTTTGCTGCTTATCGGTAACAGTAGCCGCAAGCCTATCAAGGGGCAACGTCGGGAACGTTCGGATCTTAAAGTACGACAGTTACCATGCAGATAGTGGTGCCTTTAGATATGAGTAAGTAAAATTTTAGGTAAAATGTATTCACCGAATCCACGCATATGCAAGCATGCATGTTTGGTCAAATAAATTGCAACGTGAAACTTATTGTGTCTCGAATCACTTGTTTTGAATTATCTTTTTGGATAAGATACTCCATTTTCAAGCTTGAATATTAAAGACATTGAACCCAAGAGCAAGACCTGCACTAGTATGTAAGCCAGCTGTCAAAAGACTCAAAAGACGTGAGGAGTGTTTCTATGGTGTAAGTCCTATGGGACGTTAAGCGGAAAATGGCGTTCGGAATTTTGAGATTTCGGGATAGTTAAGGTTTCAGACAAATGACTGTTCAGAATGTTTCTGCGTTCCCAGTGTACCCACCTTCTGCCATATTGCAATATAGCCATCTTGAAAAAGCCATGGATGTGACTGTTTTTAACCCCCTATCGACCCTAGTAACACTATCTGGCCAGCTAAGCATCTTCATTTCGGTGGTATGAAGATTTTGCTAGTCCACATTTCTTGAGGTCCATCATTCCAAGCTATGTAGTATATAGGTCAGCAGTAAATTTAACTTAAGTATTTTCAAGAAAAAATAAATCTGTATATCTTTGTTTTAATTAATTACTTTAACATAAATACTTCATAAAGAAATAAGGCATATTTCTTCAATTCGCAGTTTTGAACAGAGCGACGGCACTTGGGCTCACAGCCAGGGGGACCTGGTAAAGGTGACCAACGACAGCAAAGAAGTGGCCACTCTGGTCATTAGGGGTAACTTCTCGTTCGTTATCGACGGCTTCAGGTACACCGTGAATTACGTCGCCGACCAGAACGGGTACTTGCCTACCATCAATAGGACTCTTGAATCACCTAACTTAGACTTCCGTGGTGTTAGCGGTCCGATTCTAGCTTCTCTGCTTGGACCAGGATAATATATATAAAATAAATAAGGCAATTCGGCTGATTTAATTTTAGGAGTTTTAATTATTTTCGCTTTTTCTTTTCTAACGCAAGACTGCTTAAATTTATTTCTAATTTCTTTAAGCTCATACCGAAAAAGTCGAAATAAAATTGTAAAGTTTTCATTATACAACACTTTTATAAAAACGAATATTACAATTGTCTATGTACTTTTAAATATGACGCAAAATCTGTTAGAAATAAAGCTTTAAGCAATTTTTTTCAATACAATAATATGTTTTTAATTTTCCATTGTCCTCGTAAATACAATTATTGTTTCTATAAATTTAAAGTGTAAGTACTTATTATGTGAAATGTGTAGTATAACCAAATAAGCTTGAAATTACATTACCTACTTACTAAAAAGGGAGTCCCAACCCAACCTGTTATATGTATGCTACAATGTGTACGTACGAGAAATAAATACTTTTTAATATTTTCAATTTTTATTTTGCAAGTATACCCCATCTACAGACCTCTGGGTAATATGCCGATGTACTTGGATTAAATCAGCTATCTACTAAATGGAACATAGAAGAATAGTAACGCGGACCATAGACAGACTGCTTAGAGTAATCGAGACCAACGGCACGAGCGCAGTCGTCATATTAAATGAGGTCTCGACTGCTCTAAGCATGGCGCGGTCTATGGCGGGTCTAAAACTATTCTCTCTATTATTATACTTATATCGAATGTGGAAATGTGGAGGTCCACATGAAATGATATAGACATACACGTGCCCGGAGAGTCTTCATGTTTGGGGTCCGGTTTTCAGGGGGGTTGACAAGTTTCGGTACAATATATTGATAAAAAACTTTCACGATTCTCACACATAATTTTTACTAAACGGGACTTAATCGCATATAATTAACTTATTTATTTACCTCACTGAGGTTTCCCAAACGTTTCGGATGTGTCGCAACATCCATGTTCACGGGACAACTGTATCGGTATCAACATCATCTTACTGCACGTGTTTTCCGAACTACCCGCATTTGGTCTTTATAACCACTTGTACACTTACAAGGGTTGTCACCCGGCCGGTAATGTCCGGTGATATAACGGACGATGTTTTTATCGCTGGCATTTACTTATGATCGGATTCCACGAAGATGAAATCTTAAAACCGTCATCCCGGTTGAAATTACGATGTTTTCTGATTTCAACGGCGGCTTCACGTATTTTTCTACTATGGAAATGACGTCCCGTAGATAGGACTTTCGGTTTATGGAGCTAAATCCAGTGGTTTGGTTCTCACTCCAGCAAATGCTCGGCTGTCGCAGACTTGTTCCCCTGCCGATTTTTGACAGCCGCGATATGTTCCTTGACACTTTACGCGATGGTTCGCTTGGTCTCGCCAACGTAGGAACTTCCACAACTGCAGTCAATCTTATACACTCCAGGAAAGGAGATAACATCTTTCGGTGACCTTCGACGAACGGCATATATATGGTCTTAATAGAATACCTTCGCAGTACGGACAAAGTTGGTATAAAGTTTGTTGTTTTTGTTTGTTTTGACGTTAAGGGAGGAGGGTTAGCAGAAACACAAAGCTGCGGTTGTATAAGACACTCATAAGACCCATGCTTATGCACGGCTGTGAGGCCTGGACACTAACGCAAACAGAGAAAAATCTGTAACTGGTAATGGAGAGAAAAGTTTTCCGGGAGATCTTGGGACGATGGAACATGGAGGATCCGGAAAAATGTCGAGATCGAGGAATTGGTGGCCGAGCCTAACGTCATCGGTGAAATGAAATCCCACAGAGTTCGCTGGTTCGGTCATCTACTGCGAATGGGAGAGGATCGGGCAGTCAAGAGAGCATACTTGGGCCGACCCCCAGTAAGGCGGTAAATATAGAAGAACTCCTGAAGCAAAATCTATATACTACTACTATATACTATATATAGAAAAATACTGTGTCCCACGTATTTTTCCCGCATGGCAACTGTTTTTTTTTACAAATTCAACTACATAGGTCGTAGTAGTAGACGATATTTTCGATGTAATTTAGAAGCTACTTTAAAAGAAAAAGAACACCGCCCTACCACTATGACCAAAGATATCCAAAATTAAATGTAAAAATCCTTAGCTATTATAATTATACTCGCCAAATAATACCTATGACAAAATATTCGTATATTTATTCAGATATAGGTATGCTATTCATGGCATCACTATTTTATACAAAATTTACAAATATAATGATAAAAGCTTTGACATGACAACCTTTGTCTTAGTTTTATTCAAATACTAGCTTCCGCCCGCGGAACTAATTATCATCAGGCTATAGATTATATTCGTGCTCATCGAAATCGCTTGAGCCGTTTAAGCGTGATAGAGTAAGGCCACTATGCGGCTACCCGTGCGGTTGGACAAAACATATGAAACCGCAAAGGCAAAACCTCTACGCACTATGCGGTTGGCCGCAACCGCACGCGGCTAGGCGCTTAGTGCGTACATAGCCTAAGGCCAGGAACGCACTATGCGGCTAGCCGCGTGCGGCTACCCGTGCGGTTGGACAAAACATATGAAACCGCAAAGGCAAAACCTCTACGCACTATGCGGTTGGCCGCAACCGCACGCGACTAGGCGCTTAGTGCGTACGTAGCCTAAGGCCAGGAACGCACTATGCGGCTAGCCGCGTGCGGCTACCCGTGCGGTTGGACAATACATATGAAACCGCAAAGGCAAAACCTCTACGCACTATGCGGTTGGCCGCAACCGCACGCGGCTAGGCGCTTAGTGCGTACGTAGCCTAAGGCCAGGAACGCACTATGCGGCTACCCGTGCGGTTGGACAATACATATGAAACCGCAAAGGCAAAACCTCTACGCACTATGCCAACCGGCCGCAACCGCATGCGGCCAGCCGCTGTGCGTACGTATACGTGATAGTACTTTTAACACTTAACATCAAAGCGCTGCAAATTATTTAATGTGAAATAGATATTAATAATAAACATTGGTAAACAAAAACATAGTGTGCGTAATCTTTTGCATGAATTACTACTGTTGTTTGATGTTTTTAAGTTTTTAACCAATTATCTGGTATTATAGACCAGCACGTCTAGCACACGACGGCCGCGACATACTCTCGATTTTTATCGCACTGTACCTCTTGTTCTAAGTGTTCTAATAAGAAAGAGCCGGATAGTGCGAGAAAAATCGAGAGAGCTCGCGCACCGTCGCGTGCTAGCCGTGCTGTCCGAGTCAAGTTAATTAATATAAGTCTACTAGTGGAATAAAACTCTTTAATGAATAATTATTTGTTACCAGGGTCACACAAGTAAGTAGGTACAAAGCAACGACGCGTATAAAAAGATGGATTCGAATTTACATCCCATTCATCTCTTTCGAATTTTAATATGTATTAACTTATAAGAAAAGTGTTTAAAATAATTATGACTGAGCCTTGTATGTATCTGGTGGATCTTCTATTGCTTGCTCGCGACAGTGGTCACAAGATTATCGAACCCTGACCCCGTATCATGGTCGGCCTTATCACACGATTAGTGACAGGATAGGGCGTCCGTCACTGGCTGACACCGTTCGATAGAACGAGACGATGCTCTTATCTTGTCACTTATCGCGTGATAGGTCGGCCATGAGAGGTGCAGATCCTGGAGTACCTTTACCATTTTGTCGGTGTGATTGATTTATATATTATCCATGCCCAATTACAGCTTTCTAATAGCAAGGGTAACTGAGCTAAGCCGCAGACGGACAGACGGAACTATAAGGGTTCCTTTTTGACTACGAAACCCTAAAAAAGATGCGGCGGTCGTCCTTCAGCTTGATGGGTTGACGATGTAAAAAAAGATTGCGGGTCAATCCTGGATGAGACAAGCACGGGACCGGGATAAGTGGGTGGCGTACTCGAAGAGAGCCTTATGCTCAGCAGTGGGCGATTACAGGCTTATAATCATAATGATGATGATGGCGGCCACTTTGGCCTTTCGGTAGTGCAGGAAAAGTTATTTTTATGTGTGATGACTGATGATGATGAGCATGAATATCTGTTTCTGAGTCTTGGATATTTTCTATATATTTCTATATTGTCATTCGTATAAGGTCACGAAATCGAAGGTCGTATGTTCACAAAATCCCAGCTTCTCTTTCTTCTTCAAGTGTTTTACAAGAAGATCACTAAAACCCTTTAGTCAAGTCTAACTGAGATTTTTGTACCTTATTTGGTTTTTTTAACCGAATAATTCCTTTAAATCTTAGACGCACCTTAGCCAATATAATATAACTAGCTGTTGCCCGCGACTTCGTCCGCGTAGAACTTGTTACCTTCTTAGAAGAATGATTGCTAGTAAATTATTTAAGTAGTTTGGGTCGGCGATCATTAAGGTCCCTAATTATCGCCGACCCAAACAAATTTCTACCGTCTTAAGGGATGATTTATCTCGGAGATAAAAACTCTATCCTATATCCTTCCAAGAATCTCAAATTATCTGTACGGAAATTTCACCTAGATCCGTTCAGGGATTAAACGTAAAAGGTAACCGTGCGATGAGTTCATTAGTTTAAATTGCTAAAATTAAATTGAAAACTCAGTTTTTACAAATATAACATACATACATACATATCTTAATAATCATCAATAGACGTGTTTGCTTATTTTTTTTTTTTGCATAATGTATTAAATAAAGCTAGATTACTGGTAATTTTTGCCTAAATCCGTCCAGTAGTTTTACTTACGTTAGTCCGGGCTACCTATATAGTTTTGAAAGCAAACTTGTCTAATGCTAAACGACGTAGAATTTTCCATCTCTATCCGCCGTCCCCATCTAACGGTGTTAGAGAAAAAAATATTTAGATTGTCCAAAATAAACTTTAAATTAACAAAATAATCCACAGGTAAAATGAAACATTACCTTCTTTACGGTTCTGGGAGCACCGCAGTTCTAACCTAACTTAACCTGCATTTCTGGTAACTGTTCGGTTCAGTAAGGGTCGTGGTTCTAACTGAACCTAACCTTCTTTTCTGCTAGCAGTCGGATTATGTGTTTTGACTATAAATGGCTAACCATTTAGTATAATGTATGACCTAAGAATTCCTTTACTTCAAAAATTACTTGTTCCTCATACATACTTCCAACCCTTTTTAACCCCCTTAGACGATGAATTTGAAGAAACGCTATAATTAGTTTCCTATTCTTTAACCGGAGTTACAGATCCCTTACTAAAGTTGTCTTGTTCCCCATACAAACGTCCAACTCCTTTTGGAATCAATTTCAAACAGTCTAAAACAGAAGTAACAAATCTCTTACTTTAAAAATGTCTTGCTCTCCATACAAACTTTGAATCTCCTTTAACCCCTATAGGGGATCAATTTATTAACATTAAAAAACTCAGAAAACAGTTTTGTATTCTAACATACAGGCTAAGACCGAAGTTACAAATCTCTTACTATAACATTTTCTTGGTCTCCGTATAAACCTTGAATCCCGTTTTAATCCCCTTAGGGGTGGAATTTTTCCAAAACACTGAAAGAACCTTGTTTTTATTCTGATAAGAAATCTATATACAACGTTTTAAGTCTCCAGATCAAAATTAGTGTTTCTCATCAAAACCTTGCACCTCTTTTTAACCTCCTTAGGGATAGAATTTTCCAAAACGCTAATCGTACTGTTTTGTATTCTAATAAGTAATCCTTCTAAAAAAATTGAAGTCTCTGGCTAAAGACAAAGTTTCCCCCGTGCAAACTTTTCTCCCCTTTTTCACCCTCTTATAATACAAATACAAAGTTTCAAGTGTCTAGCTCAAAAGGAAAGGTTTCCCTCATACAAACTTCGCACCCCTATTCAACCCCTTTAGGGGTAAAATCTTCTAAAATGCTGACAGTTCTTTTTTTGTATTCTAATAGGTAATCTTTTCTACAAAGTTTTAAGTCTCTAGTTCAAATAATGTTTTCCCCATACAAAAATTCCACCCTTATTTAACTCCCTGAGGAGTGGAATTTTCTAAAACGCAGAAAGTACTTTTTTTGTATTTTAATAAGTAATCTTTCTACAAAGTTTCAAGTACAGATATGATATGTTAGTTCAAAAAATAATGTTTCCCTTATACAAACATTGCACCCCTATTTAACCCCCTTATCGGTAGAATTTTCTAAAACGCAGAAAGTACTTTTTTTGTATTGTAATAAGTAATCATTTTACATAGTTTCAAGTTTCTAGCTCAAAAAATGAAGTTCCCTCCATACAAACTATTTAACCCCCTAGGGTAGTAGGGGTAGAATTTTCTAAAACGTAGAAAATTATTTTTTTGTATTCTAAATGGTAATCTTTCCACAAAGATTCAAGACTCAAAGTAGTTCAAAAAATAATGTTTCCCCCATGCAAACATTGCACCCCTATTTAACCCTCTTAAGGGTAGTTGTTTTCAAAACCCTTAAAATACTTTTCTCGTATTGTTATAAGGAGTCCATACACAAAGCTTCAAGTCTCTCACTTCTTACTCCATCCGCATACAAACTTAATATCCCTTCTTAGTGGGTAGGTACTAACGTTATATAAACTACCTATTGTGAAAAAATCAGCTTTCTAAGTTCAACGGTTTGGGCTGGGCGTTGATTTAAGTGAGTGAGTCAGTCAGTCAGGACTTTCACGTTTATACAGGGTGCAATCTTTTACGTGATACAAAATAGCAAAATGTGAATCTATCCATGATTCTGAGCAACTTTTATTATGGGACCAACTTTGTGTTATGCCAAAAAAAACACACCTGTTCATACATTCTTGTCAGTCTAAAATGAGCAGAGTTAATGAAATAGTTGGATTTTTTTGGCATAACACAAAGTTGGTCCCATAATAAAAGTTGCTCAGAATCATGGATAGATTCACATTTTGCTATTTTGTATCACGTAAAAGATTGCACCCTGTATATATAGATTGCCAACACACATACTTAATTAAAATCGTTTTTTTTTTTGTAAAACATGAGCCAAAAGAGCAGCAAATTTGGTTTTCCTGTGGGCCTTAACCTTTGGCAATTGAGTAGCCTACTTTAAAGAAAATTAACATATCTGCGCTGGTGCTAGATTAGATCAGCTATAAAAGGATGGTATTAATAGTTGTTTTGTCATTTGGCCGTATCGACGTACCTTAGAGAGTCATTATGAAACTGGTGAGTACCTAATTATAATTAACTACCTACTTAGCTGCCCGGCCCGGCTTCGCACGGATTACCCGTTTTCCCATAGGAATGAAGCATTTTCCCGCGGTAAAAAGTAGCCTATGTTCATCAGGGATAATGTCGGCTTCTAATGGTAGATTTTTTTCAAATCGGTCCAGTAGTTTCGGAGCCTATTCATTACAAACAAACAAACAATCAAATCTTTCCTTGTTATAATATTACTGTAGATAGTGTAGTAGATGTATTCTAGTCTCTTTATGTAACAAACAACTTTGAAACCAAAAAAATACCGGACTATTGTTGATGTCTGTGACAGACGGGACAGACACCGAGTGATCGAATAAATGTTCTGAGAGACCAATTTTGACACGGACATTAAACAAGATAGTTATTTATTCATCAGTTTAGGTGTGTACCTACACTAGATTTTCTTTAGAACAATTTGCTCTAAAGTTAAAACAATGGACCCGATTCTACAGTGGCCTCTAAACTTCCTAATTTTATTTAGGTGTCGCTAAAACACTTTGCTATTCTATGAGCACTATGAGCAGCTGTCATAATCAAATGACAGCGCTAATTTGAATTTGACGTTTCTTATTTTAGGCGGTCTATACAACTTACTTAGCTGCCTAAATGCTATTCTAAATATGTCGTTTTTAATCTGCCGCCTAAATTATGTGTAAAAATTAGACAATTTAGTTTTAGGCTAGTTAAGCCATGTGCACGTAGAATCGGGTCCTATGTGTAGTTAAAGCAATAACGCGTAGTTTCAGTGTCCGAGAGGTAACTGGATCGCTCGCGGTATTTGAGCTCCCGAAGTGTTGTGGAACCACCCTGTGCAAACCAAACTAAGCCAACTTGGACTGGGGCAAATTGGAGAGGGTGAAAAAAAAATTGTCGCCAGGTATTTGACTGAAACAGCAATTCGTTATATAAACAGCGTACACACTTTCAGGCAACCGCTGTTTCAATCGGCTGTCTCGCGACAAAAAAAGGTTTTCCTACTTTTTTTATATTTCCACCCGAGTCCAAGTTAGCTCAGTTCGAGTTGCACAGGGCGGTTCCACAACACTTCAAGAGCTATAATACCGAGAGCCATCCGGTTGCCTCTTGGGCACTGCAACTACGCGTCATTATTGCTCTGAATAGAGTCGTTGCAAATAGATTTTAGTTCATATTGCACGAACTTGCCACTTGCAAGTAAGAACTTGTAAGAGCCACCAGGGAACTAGGTAAGAAACCTAAGTTAGTGTTGAAGACATTTAGAATTAAACCCTCGGCTCAATTGGTTAATTAATTCCCATTCTCCTACATATATGTAGGTCGTACTATAACTAATTGAAATAAGTCCACTTGAGCAAGAACTTCATCAGATCAATGGTTTTGCCTATGCGTTGGATGACTCTTTCTCTTTTTTACCCCCAACAAAAACGAGGGGTTTTATAAGTTTAACTTGTGTATCTGCGCGTCTGTCTGTGGCGTCGTAGCTCCCAAACTGATGAACCAATTTGAGTGTGGTTTTCAAATCTAAAGTCTTGTCTGTCGAAATGGTCTAGATCTAACATACCTATGGTTATTTAGCATGGTGGGGAATGTTTTTTATATTTATGTAGTTATATAATTGCTGTGTAGAAGACACTACAATAGAGAGATCTCTCAGGGATCGAAATTCAATGTGTTGTTTAGATAATATAATTATGCAACTGATGTAAGAAACTTCGATATGCAGAATACGTCAGATTTGACAGGTCGCCACATCAGCCCCTTTGAGTCGGAGGGGTCAGCGACGACGTATGAAGAGCCAGTGCTCAGAGCCAGCGTGGCAAGCGAGTGCTCAGAGCCAGCGTGGCAAGCGAGTGCTCAGAGCCAGCGTGGCAAGCGAGTGCTCAGAGCCAGCGTGGCAAGCGAGTGCTCAGAGCCAGCGTGGCAAGCGAGTGCTCAGAGCCAGCGTGGCAAGCGAGTGCTCAGAGCCAGCGTGGCAAGCGAGTGCTCAGAGCCAGCGTGGCAAGCGAGTGCTCAGAGCCAGCGTGGCAAGCGAGTGCTCAGAGCCAGCGTGGCAAGCGAGTGCTCAGAGCCAGCGTGGCAAGCGAGTGCTCAGAGCCAGCGTGGCAAGCGAGTGCTCAGAGCCAGCGTGGCAAGCGAGTGCTCAGAGCCAGCGTGGCAAGCGTGTGCTCAGAGCCAGCGTGGCAAGCGAGTGCTCAGAGCCAGCGTGGCAACCGTGTGCTCAGAGCCAGCGTGGCAAGCGTGTGCTCAGAGCCAGCGTGGCAAGCGTGTGCTCAGAGCCAGCGTGGCAAGCGAGTGCTCAGAGCCAGCGTGGCAAGCGTGTGCTCAGAGCCAGCGTGGCAAGCGTGTGCTCAGAGCCAGCGTGGCAAGCGAGTGCTCAGAGCCAGCGTGGCAAGCGAGTGCTCAGAGCCAGCGTGGCAAGCGAGTGCTCAGAGCCAGCGTGGCAAGCGAGTGCTCAGAGCCAGAGTAGCGAGCGGGTAGGGAGAGAGAGATAACGAAAGGGTCTGGCTTGATCTTCAGAGTTGCGTTTATGTCCGTGGTCGGGGTCACCAATGTACGACACGGCAATAGTGAAGTCACTCGAGTTGTTTAGATGTTATATTTATCCATCTGATTTAAGAAACTTCAATAGCGCGATGTTAAACACGGGCAGGAGTGACACCACAGGTGTTCTAAAACTTTGTGTCTCAAATTTGTATTTTTTTTTCTAGTGGATCCTCTGCTGCTTAGCGGCAGTAGCAGCAAAGCGTGCAAATATCAAGCCGGAAGCCGTGGAGGTCTTGAACTACGATGTACACAATCCCGGCAGACCAGATGGCCATTTCATATATTCGTAATGTACAATTATCAATATTTACTTTGCACAGGCAATCCTGTCCATCAAGCCTAAGGTGCCGTTCACATTGTCCGATAATATCAGTTCGATACTGCTATAGGGTTCGATAACAATAAAAATTGTTTTATTTTAATTTTCCTTACAAAAAAGGCTGACGAAAATACTTCGAAAATTTCAAGTAATTTTTGCTATTGTATTTTTTAAAGGATGCTGTTAGGCCATAGAAAAAAGTGATGTCACTATAGTGCCCCGCCCCTATAAAGTAAATCTTGACACATTGTACAACTATGAAGTTTCTGAACGATGACAATGTGAACCATAGGATAAAAATAACATATTTACTAGTTGCGTGTGACAGAATAGTGAGTGGCAATAATACCACAGACCATATATCGATTCACCTTAAAAAGTTCGTACAACCAAAAATATTGTATAGAGATGTACATGTTTGTTGATAAAAATAAATCTAAAACGAATTATATCAATATGATCATCCAGAAAAGAACTGAAGTGTTGGCGGTTATTTTCGACAGCCCGCAGATAAAGCCAGTATAAAGCAGCACAGCTACCACAGGGCGGCCCGCGGGCTGTGTCGCGGCGAGATAGACTATCCGTCTCGTTTTTATTAGAACGCTTCCAAAAAAACGTACGGTATGTCGCCGCGACACAGCTCGCGTGCCGTCGTGTGATAGCCGTGCAGAGCTCGGATTGCGCGCTGCTCGTCTTTTATTTATTTATAATATTTGATACAGTCCTACGTCGCTAAGAAGTTAATCTCGACACATAGCTAATAATATTGTACTTTTTGACAAGTAAGAGGCAAAAATATCACAGACACTATATTGAGTACGTTACAAAAAAGTTCTAATATCCAGCGATTGTGTCTATGTTATTTGTGTTAGTTTTATTTGATAGGTAAACTTTCATGAGATTTGTTTAGCAATTTTCTAAAGTATAATTAGTAATAAACATTTGTCAATTAATAAAATAACTACACAATTATACATGAATAATATCGGTTCAATCATCAATACACAATATTTCAGTGTAGTTAGTTCTGAGCGAACTACACTCAACTCACGCTTGACACGACTTTTATCGACACTATATTAGAACGTGTCGCATCACTAGAGACATGTGCCAGGATTGATTTCTTAGCGGCGGGGCACTAAAGTCTGTGTTCCCTACAAACTTCATACAAACAGAGCGCTTTTGACGTTTTAAAGTTGTTGATTTGATTATTAGTCCAATACTGTAGTGTACCAATACTAAACTAATATTGTCAATGTTATTTTTTTACTATTTGACAGCTTTTCTAGCCCCTATTTCACTAAATCGATAATTGTCGCCTGACAGTGACAATTCACTTTACATGGCTGCGTCGACAGGTTAAGTTGGTTGCTGGACAGCTTATTGACCCAGCAATGTACGTGGAAATGTCATTGTCTGGTGACAATTGTCAAGGTGGCGAAATAGGGCCCAGGTCTAACAGTTTTTAATAAAAATCTTTTTTATTTGTCTTCAGATTTGAGCTGACAGACGGCACGAAGGTTGCCGCCGAGAGCAAGAAAGTCAATGTGGTCAACGACGACGAACAAGTGGAAGCGCTGGTCATCACTGGTAGCTACTCTTACTTCATCGATGGCGTGATGTACACCGTGACATATGTGGCCGACCAGGATGGGTACCGACCCACCATTTTTGTTGGCAGTGATAAGCCACCTGGTTTTGTTGATCCCAGAATCCTAGCTAGTATTCTAGGGCCAGGATAGGCAAGTTTAAAGCATTCCCCGAATTAAAAAAAAATAAAGGCAAGTTGTTTATATATCCGCTCACTTCATTTTACATTTTAAAATAAGGTAGCGTAATTTGCTTCTAATTTTTCATTATCAAAGCATCCTATACTTGATTGGCAACCACCCACCATTATTGTAGGGGTCCGCAAAATTGGCAACTGTGGTTGCCACAAGCAAGTGAGTTGTTATAGGTACACAGGCTAGTTAAAATGTTAATTTAATGTCTAAATGTTAAATTAATTTAAGATTTGTGTATCAAATTATGCATTACTCCGGATCGGAAGAGCGGCTTCTTCTAACACAAGTATTGTCATACTTACTGCCCCTTCCCACAATACTTTACAAGTGTACAATTCGTCAATTTTTTTATATTGCAAACAAAATAATGTAAGTAGTACCTCAATAATTACAAATAATGTATGTATTAGTTACAAGTTTGTAACTTACAAATAATCGCTTTAGTGTTTGTGTATCACAAAGAATGGAGGTTATGATAATAATAATAATAAACATTTACTTCAAGCAACTAAGGCCCATAGTTACAAATACCTTACAGACTAACATGAATACAATATAATATTAAAACGCTAATAATTATTTAGGCGACGAAACAGTGTGGCTCCGTTGCGTCGTCAAGTCCGGTGTAGAGTTCGGTAGGTTGCCCCGGAACCGCCGAAACACGACACCCATCGGCCAGAAACCAGCACACGCGATAGTCTCCTGCCGCGCCAGCGGCCGCGGTACGCGTACCACAAACGAGCTGAAGTGCACGTAGTGGCGCGAACGCAGGTGGAAAACCCTCAGCGAGTAGCCCGTCTTCTGGTGAATATACTGCACCGTGTCATCAGCCGTGGCGAAGTAATGCAGGCACGACACGTACATCGCTTTACTCGGTGTGGCAACCCGCAGGCCCGAACCAACTGCCTCTGCTGTACCATACTGGCTCTTTCGCGCCTTTTGCGCTTACTTGACATAAATGTGAAACCCTCCTTATCAACATACGGATCTTCTCTTTTGGAGGAACTCCGGGTTCACGCACTCTTCAAGGTGCGCTTGTCTGGTTGACTGCCACAGGCTGACCGGTAACGACGTCAGCATAGCGATGACGTGACTTTGAGGAGGCGGGGAAGGCCGCGCGCGCGGGGGGCACCCGGGCGGCGGAGCGGCGGCTGCGACACGAGCTGTGTCAGCTACACGCAAACTAACCCACTCGACACTTGACGCCGATACATTGACGCTAATACCGAGACAGTCATTGCACTTGAAATTTGATGCCTGTGACCGACTTACTGGGGCGGTATAACGCAAACTATTAAGTTCGTTGCGCAGGTCGGTGATAATTGCTTGCGAGACCTCAAATTTTGATAAAACTTCAGCTGAACTTGCTTAAACTAACTAACCATATCTTTCAGCAAGCAGCTAACGCCTATACATGGTCCGGTATGTAGGATGGCAGTCTGGAGACTCCCGTCGCCACTAACTCCGGCATGACTTGTTCGTTCTCCCTCAGAACATCTATGATATCCTCTAGGGTCTTCTTCCCGGCTGTGTCTCCTCTCTGGTGACGACGATCCCAAGGGACTCGAACAGCACCTTCTTTACTGCGCAGATGTCGTCGACAGTGAAACTCGACGAACAGCAACTCCAGCAGTAGTTTCTCATGCAGAAAGGCGAGGACCTCGTTCACTATGGGTTAACTCTGATTGGCGGCACTCTTAGTTTAAATCGTAAGCAGCTGCCGAGCCGCGCTTATTTCGCAATTAAATAAAATTATCAACTGGGATATGGAAAAGGTTTTTTCACTATAAGTACCTACCTGTGTGTTCTAAAATTTAGAATCCTGCTGTTAATCAATCAATCAATCAATTATTTATTCTGCAAATAGGCCACAAGGGCACTTTTACATGTCAAACGGTAATTTACAATAAAATAGTAATCTTACACAATAATCATTTCAAATGATATATAAAAGGTTAACAAACTAAATGTCACTAAGTTAATGTAAACAAAACAAAATTGCAAAATATGACCATTACATTCGATATAAGATCTGTATCCAGCATTAACAGAAGTTAATGATATTATTCAGTATTCCAGAGATGTATAAGGTCTCTGAGCGTCCAAATACAATTAATAATTATTCTAATATTCTAAGAGATGTATACGGTCTCTAAGCGTCAAAACAAAAAAGGAACATTAATGTTATATTGTCAGAGATGTACAGGGTCAATAACAATAAAACGTGTCAAGATCAGAATGATGTCTCTCGTCAATACGATAATAATAATAATAACACTAGTATTGAAGTAGTTAATTAGGTACTATGCCCTTGCAAGCATGAACAGTCCGGACTCCACAAACAGCACCCGATCACGAGTATGACGCATATCTCAGCCATCGCCTCCCTCAACCATATGTTAGGGAAGGTGGCGACCCGATCAACGACGCCACCGTAAGCAAAGCCCTTTAAGCGAGCATGACATATTCAAGCCACCGGACATTGATAATAGCAAAGATTAAGCGACTTGTTCGGCGAGAAACAGCATTACGTGCATAAAACGGTACAGTTATTTCAGGTAGGTGGTATGGTGCCTCGTGGACTTATAATGATTACATGTATTTAAAGAAAGAAAGAAAGAAAGAAAGAAAAGCATTTATTTATGACAAACACAGATAGAAATAAATAGTAAATAAAAAAAATAACCAACACTGTTTGCCACAAAAGGGCCACAGCTCAGCATGAAGCTGGCAAAGCCAGCGCTGTTCTTCCGTTGTGGCCCAGGTGCATGCCCCAGCTCGCCGACGACGCGGCTATACTAGCCGATTATTTACAGGTTTGACAATATTACTCAAATTTCAAAAAATATATATATTTAACAATATTATTGAATTGAATGTATGAGACAAAAAGTAAAAAAATAATGTGCGTGCATACTACACTTAAACTATTCTTAATCTATAATACAAACTAGCTAGCTAGCTATTTAGGTATATTCCTAATAGAATCAGACTACTACTGGCTTAAAGGCATTTTTGTCGTTTAAGAAATCGTTGACAGTATAATACGCCTTGCTTAGCAAATTACTCTTAACATGAGACTTAAATTTACTGTACGGTAAATTAACAATTTCAGTAGGTATTTTATTGTAAAAACGTATGCAGTTCCCCACGAACGACGTGCTAACCTTGCGGAGACGACTGGCCTTCACTGCGATCTTGTTTTTACTTCTGGTGTTGTAGTCGTGGATATCACTGTTGAGTTTGAACTCATGAAGGTTTTTCCGCACATACATGATATTCTCAAGAATGTATTGGCATGCTACAGTAAGAATGTTTGCCTCCTTAAATTTGTCCCTGAGAGAATCTCGAGCTTTTAGTTCGTATATGGAGCGTACACATCGTTTCTGTAGCACGAATATAGTCTGGATATCAGCCGCCTTCCCCCACAACAGGATTCCGTAGGACATAACACTGTGGAAGTAACTGTAGTACACCAGCCTAGCCGTCTCAACGTTTGTTTACTGCCTTATGCGTCTTACTGCATAGGCTGCCGAACTAAGTTTTCCGGCTAGGGCGGCGATATGCGCATGCCATTGCAGTTTTGAGTCCAAGGTGATACCTAAAAACACTGTTACATCTTCAAATTCCAGCTCATCGCCCTTTAATTGGATCTTGGTATTATTTACTTGCTTGACATTAGGTAAAGTGAATCTGATACACTTTGTTTTCTTAGAATTTAGCAGTAAATTATATGCTGTAAACCATTTCACAACAGTGTTGAGAGCATCATTAATACCATCGAAGCTTTTCTCTTTCCTGTCTACCTTGAAGATAAGCGACGTGTCGTCTGCAAATAACACTATATCATGTTTATCTTGCAACACATTTGGTAGGTCATTGATGTAAATCAGAAACAGAAACGGACCCAGAATCGAGCCTTGAGGAACACCAAGAGCAACAGTTGTCCCTGCTGATTGGGTCCCATTGATGACTACTCGTTGTGTTCTCTCCGAGAGATACGATGAAACAAGATCAAGAGCACCGTTTTTAATCCCATAATGTCTCAACTTTCTGATTAAATTCTCGTGATCAACGCAATCAAATGCCTTTGAAAAATCACAGAACACTCCAATAGCATCTTGAGCCTCTTCCCAGGCATCAAAAATATGTTTAATTAGTACCACCCCTGCATCAGTGGTAGAGCGACCCCTAGTGAATCCGAACTGATTGGTATTGAGCAGTTTATTGCAACTAAAGTGGGACATAAGCTGATGAAGAATAAGCTTCTCAAAAACTTTGCTTAGTGCCGGTAGTATTGATATTGGCCTGAAGTTGTTAGGGTCAGTTTTCGTTCCTGATTTAAACAACGGGATAATTTTACTGTGTTTCATGAGGTCAGGAAATACTCCAGTATCAATACATTTATTGAAAATATCAGCTAAGAAAGGTGCAATTGATTCTACAATGGAATGTAATACTTTGACTGAAAGGCCCCAAAGATCTTCAGTCTTATTTAAGTTCAACAATTTAAACGCTTTTATAAGAATAGGTGGGGTCACGTGAGTGAATCTAAAGATTTCTGTACATTCAGTTACATTTGCTTTCAACAACGATTCAGCGACATCTGGTGATGAGTTTAAAGACTTCGTGGTCTCAACGGGTACGTTAGAAAAGAACCGCTCAAAATGATCCGCTACTTCATGGTCAGAACTTACTAAAGTATCATCAATTCGTAGGCTGTAGTGCGGATCTCTTATCTTGCGTTTTCCAGTTTCAGTGTTGATAACTTGCCATACAGTTTTAACCTTATCATTGGAGTTCTGAATCTTTTTTGACAAGTAATCGGCTTTGGCGGCGACACACATTAACTTAAAAGATTTCGAGTAGTTCTTAACATACTCTAGAAATTCCGGTCTTTTATTAGTAGTTCTCGAATCATACAAGTCGGCGTCTTTTCTCGTGAATATCCGGGGTAGCCCAGTCGCTAAATTTAGTCTTGACCTTGCTTTGAATTTTCCTTAAATTAAAACAGGCATCAAATTCCATTTTAATACAGTTGAACAAATGAGCACACAAACGATTTGGACTTTCCTGAGTAAATGGAAGATAACGTAATCGTTTCGCAATATTACGATTGAATAAATCTAATCTCTTTTCGGAAATAGGTCTGCACATGGTGTCTCGTGGAACTTCGTGGATAATATGATAATATGTGTATGATAATATATAGTGGAATATATGTCGATTTCTATTTTAATTGATTATCATATACTGCTGTCTAATTGAGGTTTGAATATGACTCTGTCTATCTTATCGTCTCGTGAATGGATGCCTCAATAGGTACGGTACTTGAATAAAATTAAAAAAAAAAATGTTGGATGTGATATAACAAAATTATATACCTACTAGCTTTTGCCCGCGGCTTCGCCCGCGTAGTAAGTGTAATTTTGCAATAACTGTTGAATTGTTACGCCGGCAACGGCCTACTACTTACTTCCCCTATGAATAACCATTCGTCAAAACCCGTTATGGAAAATTATTTTTTATTTCCTATTATTTTTATGCCCGTGTGGTGTCGGGTTAGAATTTCACCACCCCCTTTCTTCCCGTGGGTGTCGTAAAAGTCGACTAAGGGAGCAGGGTTGAAGTGTGTCGTGGGCGATGGGCTAGCAACCTATCACTGCAATATACCCACAATTATGCTAAAGTGGCGCTGGAACATAAGTTTCATGTGCTCTGCCTACCCCTTTTGGGAATAAAGGCGTGAATTGTACTAACGAAAGCACTTTTTTGTATCTTAATAAGTAATCTTCCTACAAAGTTTCAAGTCTCTAGTTCAAAAAATAGTGTTTCTCTCATACAAACTTTGCACCCCTATTTAACCCCCTTAGGAATGGAATTTCCAAAAATCCCGTCTTATCCTTTGCATACGTCATAAAAGGAAGTTCTGGTGTCAATTTCAAGTTTCTAGCTGAAAAAATAAAGTTCCCTCATACAAACTTTATTGCACCCCTATTTAACCCCCTTAGGGATCGAATTTTCTAAAACGCTGACAGTTCTTTTCTGTATTCTAAAAATAAATTTTTCTACAAGGTTTAAATTCAAGTTCCTAGTTCAAAAAATAAAGTTCCCTCATACAAACAGTTTTTTGTATTTTATTAAGTAATCTTTCTACAAAGTTTCAAGTTTCTAGCTCAAAGAATAATGTTTCTCCCATACAAACTTTGCACCCCTATTTAACCCCCTTAGGGGTAGTATTTTCTAAAACGCCTAAAGTACTTTTTTTGTATCTTAATAAGTAATCTTCCTACAAAGTTTCACGTCTGTAGTTCAAAAAATAATATTTTCTCATACAAACTTTGGACCCCTTTTTAACCCTCTTAGGGGTGGAATTTCCAAAAATCCCGTCTTATCTCTTGCCTACGTCATAAAAGGAAGTTCTGGTGTAAATTTCAAGTTTCTAGTCCCAGTAGTTTCGGATACAAACTTTGCACCCCTATTTAACCACCTTAGGGGTGGAATTTTCTAAAACGCTGACAGTTCTTTTTTGTATTCTAATAAGTAACTTTTCTACAGTTTCAAGTTTCTAGCTCAAAAAATAAAGTTCCCTCATACAAACTTTGCACCCCTATTTAACCCCCTTAGGGGTAGAACTCTTTTGTATAATATTAAGTAATCTTTCAACAAAGTTTTAAGTTTCTAGCTCAAAGAATAATGTTTCCCGCATACAAACATTGCACCCCTATTTAACCCCCTTAGGGGTAGAATTTTCTAAAACGCCTAAAGTACTTTTTTGTATCTTAATAAGTAATCTTCCTACAAAGTTTCAAGTCTCTAGTTCAAAAAATAATGTTTATCTCATACAAACTTTGGACCCCCATTTCACCCCCTTAGGGGGTGAATTTTGGAAAATCCTTTGTTAGTGCTCCCTTAGACCTTATAAGAAACCTACGTGCCAAATTTAGAATCTCAAGAACCAGCGGTTTGGGCTGTGCGTTGATATGTCAGTCAGGTTCTTCTATTATATATTTAGATATATAAATTTATAGAGCTTATTATTTTAGGATTTAATTAAAAAAGGCATCAGGATGATATTATGATGGATAAGACATCCGTCACGTCCCAACAACTATGCGAGTAAAAGAGTGAGGTGATGTCTTATCGACAACGATAAGTGATAAAATTGCAACCATGCTACGCCTGCATTTATAAAGAACTAGTATCCAACATATATGACTCCCCGAGTTAAGGCGCCGTAGGTTCAGCGAAAAATATCGTCTCAGGGGGTGCGGCCCCCGCGCGCGCGGTGAGCGCGGGCCGCAGCTCTCCCGCCGTGCGCGCGGAGTGGAAACACACAGTACAGAGTAAACAGTACCACAACGAAGCGGCTAATTCGTATTCTAGTTTAGACGCGGACTTGCGGTTTTTAGAACTAAAGCAAAAATTGTAGTTACTGCAAAGACCGGAAAGTAAATGGGTTGCCAACCATGTGTGTATTAAAAAATTAAGTCAGTAGGTAGAATAAAATAGAGACGGGCGCTGACGGTATTACACCCGGTAAATTCGCCAAACTAACCACCCGATATTTACTCGCTTACACCCGGGTATAAAAAAAGTTGAGAAAAAAGAGAGAAGTGGAGTAGAGTGGTGAGGAAAGGAGTTGAGTGAAGACGAGAGGAGTTGAGTGAAGAGGAGAGGAGTAGAGGAGAGGAGTAGAGGAGAGGAGTTGAGTGAAGAGGAGAGGAGAGGAGTAGAGGAAAGGAGTTGAGTGAAGAGGAGAGGAGAGGAGTAGAGGAAAGGAGTTGAGTGAAGAGGAGAGGAGTTGAGTGAAGAGGAGAGGAGAGGAGAGGAGTAGAGGAGAGGAGTTGAGTGAAGAGGAGAGGAGAGGAGTAGAGGAAAGGAGTTGAGTGAAGAGGAGAGGAGTTGAGTGAAGAGGAGAGGAGAAGAGTAGAGGAAAGGAGTTGAGTGAAGAGGAGAGGAGTTGAGTGAAGAGGAGAGGAGAGGAGTTGAGTTAAGAAAAGAGGACGAATTTCAACTGGGATACTCACAACTTATTGAAATCTCAAGTGCTATAAGTGGAGAGGAGTAGAGTGGAGTTAAGAAAAGAGGACGAATTTCAACTGGGATACTCACAACTTATTGAAATCTCAAGTGCTATAAGTACTTTGCTAGGGTGCTTCGCTAAAATTTATTGCGTGTATGTACAATGAATTTTAGCGAAGAACATTTATAGTATGGCGGAAATTGGCCAATTTGATAAAAGTCGTGGACACGTCTTCTATATACCTAAAACTGGTATGGATGTGTTCCTTGTTGTCTCCAGAGTACGAATCTACCGGTTTTAGTTAAGGGAGAGGACAGACATAGCTGTGACGTCACCAAGATGGCGGCCGACGGTCATCGATTTTTGTTCAAATCTCGGGTTCTATTTTTCTGATTGGTTTGTGTGAGGTGTCATTTGAAAGCATTATAAATGTTCTATAATTCATTTTATGAGTTCTGTTTGTAGTCAACCGTTTGTAAAAAAAAAAAAAAATAGATTACTTTACCTTAGACGTTTGCTTTCTTACCATCATAATTCGAGAGAGATACTTTAGCGTGATAAATGTCATTATAAAAAATATCAAACATTTTATAAGCTTGCCAATAATATGCAATTTGTCGTCGTTAAATAAAAAACATGTAATTTATGGCCAATTCCGTAACGCAAGTCCGCGGCAACCGGCATGCTGCGTATGATTGAAATACTACGAAAGTTCAAATTTGGTGTTCCCAAATGAAAGGTATTGTTGTTTTTGTTGTTGCCCTAGGGTACCCCCGTGGTGCTTAAGGTCTGCATAACCTCTCGCCACGCCTCTCGATAACCTCTCGACTCTGGAGACAACAAAGAACACATCCATACCAGTTTTAGGTATATAGAAGAGATGTCCATGAAAATCGTGAAGGAGACGACTTTTTGCGATTTTGCCACCGTACTATTAGTATAAATAAATAAAAACTTGTTTGTCATACCTTCTTTATCGATAAATGTTTAAGAATCATCAGCGACAGTCAATAAGAGCAGCAGTTGGTATTACCCAGTACAGGATATATTATCTGGTGTATGTGTGTGTGAGTGTGTGTGTGTGTGTGTGTGTGTGTGTGTGAGAGAGAGAGAGAGAGAGAGTGTTTAAGTGGGTGAGTGTTTGATAAAGAGACTGAGACAGGTAAGGTAGGTAGAAAGTAAACTACCATTTTCTACTATTTTGTTTAATTAGGTAAATTATATGTTTTATACAAGTTTTTGGTATTTCACTGTACCAATGATTCTTAACCTTTCGTTGTAGATGTCGATCGATTAGAAGACGCTCCTTTAATTGGCATTCCTCGCGCTTGCCGTGAGTCCACTAATTCTGGCAGTAAATGATCATAGTAAACCTATAACAATAAATATTAAATCCATAAATATATGCTAGTAGTGTAGTAGTAGTAGTACTTATGAGTACTATGGTAAGTAAAAGACTATGTCATGTAATATAACTTACACGTCCTTCTTTTGTCGCGAATTGGAGACAGAATCGTTTTCATTATTTTTTTCGACGTCGCAATCGTTTTGTAGCAAAAATCTGGAAATAATAAATAAATAAGATTTCGTTACACACTATCTCTCTCTTTCTCTCTGGCCATATAAGATAGACAAATACTATCTCTCTCTCTTCATCTCCCTCGATCAAACCATCCCCCGAACCCACTAAAATATACAGTGTTGTCACATGTTCAGCAAATCCGTTTTTTTCAAGATTTCGCGATCACAACGCCATCTACCGGGTCCAACTGTTTGTTTTTTCAAACCATCCAGGGACCCACTTAAATATCTATACACAGTTTCATCCAAATCGGTCCAACCATGCGTCATTTCAATTGTGATCACGACGCCATCTACCGGGGGTCCAACTGTCTTTGTAAACCATCCATGCACCCACTCTCAAATATGTAAACGAAGTTTCATCCAAATCGGACCAGCCGTTCCTCCCCATACCACTCCATTCCTCTCCTCTCTGCTGAGAGTGTGACTGTCACGCGAGTTTCGGTTGCGCCACGCTCACGTACTGACTAGACTAAAATAATTATTACTTACTCATTCGATGGGAACACGGTTTCGTTATTTTCTTTGTAGCGGTCCAACAAACTAAAAGAAAATGATTACATTCAAAATGAATAATTCGGTATGATATTTACAGTTCCTACTTATTTAATAAAAAAAACACTATTCATATAATTTCTTCGGAATATAGCGAACTACAACAGCGTCACACAGCCAGTAAATACACCTACACTACTGCATTTATTATTTATCTGTGATTTCACTTACCGTTTCGCATTTGTTCTTCGGGCAATCGCTCTGCAATTCATAATATGACTCCTTCTCCTTTTTTTAGTTTTATTCTTTTTATTCCCCATTATAGGGAGCACGCAGAGTATATTTTTTGTAAGAAATGCACTTGGCCGTACGGATTCGGGAGCACGAGTCGCGCGACACAGGTCCGTCCCCGAACGCAGCTCGCTGAGCACTGAACGGGTGGCGGCCGGCGGTCGGGCACGAGTAGAATCGCAATTATCGATATTTTCGAATTATTATTTTTGATTGTTTTTATTAAAAAAAATGTATTCACTGATTACCATCTAAAATACAAATACGCAATTTCTGATGCAAGTTTCATGTTGGTAGCTAATTTTAATAAAATCTAATATCGTTTTAAAGAGTGTAATTAGAGGTATGTTGGCGATTTTTTTCTATCGAGCGAAAATTGCTTAATCATGTTTCGACTCACTGATCTCGCTGCAGAAAAGCCTCAAGATTACTATTCGTATTTTTTTGAAACCATATTATTGTACACAGACGCATTATATTGTTTCAAAAACTGCCTTCGCTGAACCTACGGCGCCTTAAAAACGTGCTGCGGTGATTAATGATCAGTGTGTGGGCCAAATCGAAAAAAAACTATACCAGTTGCTATGTGAGACGGTCTTTCTTTCAATTTTTTCTGTTCAATTTCCAAAAACTGAATTGATAAATTTCACGAGAATCGGTTGAGAAATTTATGAGGAGAACAGCTGGATGTCCGGACAGAAATACAAAAGCATTTTGCCCAAGCTAAAACGGATATTTTAATAATCCTAACTTCAACAAACAATGTAAACTCAAGCAAATTCGGTGAGCAAAAACTTCTTAAAGGAAGTAAAATAATTAAGTAGTTATTTCCAAGAAGGTTGGATGCATTACTAAAGAAACTTTTAAAATGTACACCGTGAAACCTGTTTTACTTCTATATACATAGTTGCTATCGATTCCGGAAACTAATTTCAAATTACTCGTCATCAATGCCAACCAATATGTAACTTAATACGTAGGTAAAATTACCAAAATGAGTTTATTTACCAAAGTCGCCGTGCAATGTCATACATATCAAACTAATTAATACAAATTTACAAAATTTATTTATTTACCCAGTGAGTTAAGGAAGATTACATAGAGCTTGGCCTAATGGGCTGTTTACACTTTGTTCATATGTGATGCGCAAAAATACAGATCTGGTACTGAGAGGTAAAGTTAGAGCAAACGTTAAAGAAAATAAAAGAAAAACCATTTATTCCATAATGCACACATAACATTAATAATAAATAACATAAACCACGACATGCTAAGGTAAGAGGCACAGAGAAGTGTGCACATTAGTAAAATACAATAAGCTGACATTGCGGAAACTATAGATAATTAAGGTCATTTAAAACTGTAGAGGGATGTTCTGTGTGTGTGAGCGAGTGTAAGTCTGTGTGTGTATATGTCCATGAGTAGTGGTGTGTTATTGATTGTAAAGGTTACAGCATGTCTTCAGTTGCCTTTATAGATATTCTGAATATCTTTGTGAGACAAAATTTTAATAGATTAGATTGTTTATTTCATGATAAAAAATTACATTACAGATTTGCATACATGTCAAAAAAATAAGAATTATTATCACGATCGTCAAAAACAGAGAAATATTAAGAGAATGTCAACAAATATAAGAACACAATAACAAGGAAATAGAAGAAAAGAAACCAAAAGCAAAAGAACACAAATATATCAACCTCTAGGTATATTTTTTACAATATTTAAATACGTGACACAATACATTTAAAGTCAAATCATAATCATACAAATTTAAATAGGTAATAATAATAACATTTAACATGTCAAGTCCAGACATAAATAAAATATAATAAAAATAATAATAATATTGAATAGCTTCGATATTCTATTATAAATAAAAGGGTTAGGAATTGTGGAAAGTGGCGTGCGTAGGGCGAATTAAATATATAAAACGATTTAAACGAATTTTATCGCGTATGATTATCATCCCGTTCATTATTTAATCCATACTATTTCTATTTCTATTTTATATGATTTTATATTAATATTAGCCCTTACCGGGATTCAAACCCGAGACCTCCAGCTTCATAGGCAGGGTCACTACTAACTAGGCTACAGAGGTCGTCACTATATATTTTTTATTTATTATATTTTGTTTAAGGTTAATGGAAAACATCCACCCTGTATACATGGGTGACAATGACAACCATGCGAAAACGGTCAAAGAAAAAGTTAGATTTAAATCGGTTTTCAAATGAGTTGAACGGTTACCGCGAAACAAAAACGAAGTTCGTAAATCTCCCTCTTACTAATGTTACTACCAATAACCCATACGCAAAATAGGCGCAATTATGACGTCGACCGTTGTGGAAACTCAGCCCGTGAATACCTACAACCTATACTCATAACCTATCTTCCTCTCTGTCGTACATACTAATTCGAGCAAAAAGGGAGACACACGAATGAACTTTGTTTTCGTTTCTCGGTAGCCGCTGCGGACCTTTATACCAGTACAATTTGCATTCATTTGTATATTGATTTCAAAAGCTTGAATTTGAAATGAATGCAAATACACCGATGTACATACCTATGTTTTACAAATAAAATATTTTGTATTAGTAAATATTGTAAACGTGTGTCTAACCCTGGCGTTTATTTAGAGAATCGTTTTCATGAATATTATAGGTATTTTATATACTGACCTTGCTAAATTTTTAAGCAAGTAACTTGCCATGGCTTCGCTGAACTCCATTTGTAAAAACTATTAAAGTAGTATAAAAAAAATATAATAATCACAACAAATGACGATGCTCTAGTACTTAGCCGAAATCGGGGCTCCGTCGAAACTGTCGAACTAAACCCACCCTGGATATCGACGCACTCCTATTTCTAGTTGGCTCGTCGTTTCTGAAACTAGCTGCCAAATACAACCCACTAGGCTAGCTGTCGCAAGAAATATCAGTCTTACTTCGAATATGACGAAATTGGCATTAAATTATTTTTAAATTTATGGTCTACGTGGAATTTAGTACGTTTGGATGAATGAAACTTAATTTTGCTGATGTAAGTCAAAGCTGAATCGGCAGTGAAATGAAGTGGCAGTGGCCGGAGCAGCACGTAGAACCGATGGCCGTTGGGGCGGAAAGGTTCTCGAGTCGCGACCACGTACCGGAAGGCGTGGCGTGTGTAGTCCCCCCCACAAGGTGGACTGATGACCTGGTGAAGGTCGCGGGAGTCCGCTGGATGCGGGTGGCGCAGGACCGGTCACTTTGGCACTCTTTGGGGGATGTCTATGTCCAGCCAGTGGACGTCTTTCGGCTGATATGATGAAGTCAAAGCTGGCATTCAGGATGAACGCCTTGATGATGATTTGAGCGATCTGCTTAAGGATGGTGGCCAAATTTCAGCACATACAAATAAAAGGTTTACTTAGAAAAAGGTAATGTCTGTTCAATCCTGTGTATGTCACCAGCAATTGTTGCGTACTTGACCAAAAGCTTGAGCATTGTCTGCTTTAGCCAGCCTTAATTAATCAATTGAAAATGAATTTATGGAACTTTATAATGTAAATGCAAACTTAATGTTCCCGTCATCATCCTCAGCCTCTTACCAGTATGTTAAGGTGCGCAGACCCGTCTAATTTAAGCTTAATATTCATGTTTCATCATAATTACACTTTCAAAGTAAATTAAGTTCTAGTACCTAATTACAGCCAAGTCAGTCAGTATCAAATGTCACTGGAGCAAACCGATTAGGTAACTATGTATGTATCAAATCAATAATGTGACAAAAATCACTAAAACGAATAAGGTACGTAGGTTTGTAAGTTTAAATGAAACTGCATGAACTTTCTTTCTAAGAATTACATTTTTCGTTTATCTTACTCTTCGCGTTGATAATAACAATCCTCATACAAGAAAATAAAGTTTCACAAATATTCTTTTTCAAACCACAATTTTATTTCATTTTTGTAATACGTACGCTCTGGAAGAAAACCTTTACATAGTAAAATTTGGGTAAATAGGTAGCTAATAGCTAGTAGGAGCTACGGTAGCCTAGTAGTTCAGGCATGCGGCTACTAAGCGGCGGTCGTGGGTTCGAATCCCGGCTCGTATGTACCAATGAGTTTTTCGGAACTTATGTACGGAATATATACCGTTAGCTTTACGGTGAAGGAAAACATCGTGAGGAAATCGGTCTAATCCCAGTAAGGTCTAGTCCTCTGGGTTGGAAGGTCAGATGGCAGTGGCTTTCGTAAAACTAGTGCCTATGCCAAATCTTGGGATAAGGTGTCAAAGCGGACCCCGGGCTCCTTTAGGGGCACTACCGGGAATGACGCTAGGAGGATGATGATTTGGGTAAATTTTTGTCTTGTATAAGGTACAGTTTTTTAAAAACTGCTCGTAAACGACTGTTCAAGAAATTATTTAACATCGTTAATTGGTCTTAGTTTCCTTGGAAAAAAAAAATCATGAATAATTATTTGTAGATTCGTTACTTAAGTTATAAATTACGGCTCGCTCTAACGCCCTTCACATTAAATTCCTATATTTAATTTGTGACTTTGTGCAGACATTCTTTGTTGATGGCACATATGATAAGGCTTGGAAATTATTAAAATTTACGTTATTCGATTTACGAGTATATTCCAATAACTCGCGCATTTCAATTTCAAATGGCGTTAGTCCTTTATTAATTAACATCAATCAAAGCACATTTAAGTAACAAAGTGTATTATAATTAAGTGTGTGGCAACTATCATCGTTGTCCTCAGATGATACGAAGAGGTCACGAGCGTAGGAGTGGTCAAAGATTCAAAACCTTGTAACTGGATAAACGTCAACAAATAACTATGTTGTAATAAATACATCTGCTATATAAGTTGCCATGTTGCACTTAACAAGCACAGTTGAGATTAGCGCGGCTAACGTTCTTTACCACATCCAAACATGAAACTGGTTGGTAGATTATTGAAAATCAATATTTATTTAAAAAAATGTATCATAATCATAGGATAATCACTTATCCAAATTCTTATAGTGAAATGTGTTTGTTTGATTTCTAATCAATTTTGAATCGACAAAAGCAAACCAATGCTTCATTACAGTGTCAAAAAAAGAGGAAATATTGGAGGATTTAAAAAAATATAATCAATTAACGTGCATGTGAAATCACTAGTTCCGAGCTATAACATATTTGGCAGTACAGTGAAGTGAAAAATGTCGTATGATCTCAGCAAAAAAGTGCTCTTATTGAGGAGTTACCAATTAAATTAGAGGTAAAAGGTTAAGTGAAACGTGTTCCTCATGGATTGCATTATTTTCAGTTCGTTGTTTTCGCTTTGGTGGCGGTGGCGGCGGCGGCGCCACAGCAGAGGGCTCCACGCCAAAACGCGCTGAGGGCAGCAGCGGATCAAGTTGTCCAGATTCTAAGATTCGATTCCGACAACGATGGAGCCGGCAGATGGCAATACGCGTAAGTTATTTCCATTCACAGCCATTCGTTTATGTTTTTGACCTTTTTAAGCCGCTTAAACATTTAAAAGATATTACTTGAAGTCGAGTGCCGGCTTTATTCAGTCCCGGTTTTAAAAATATCCGTTGGATCAAATAGGTTCCTACTCGATAGAATTGCAATAACTCGGTACATTTTTTGACATTTAATAGCGACATAACAAATGAAATCAGGCTCTAACTCGTGGAAAACATGTCAGCTGTTTCGAAGTACAAAGCAGTGCTCGATGGGTTATGTCTTGGTATATGATGAGATTGTCGATTATACTTGAAAATTTTATATGATAACAAAATGGATATTAGATAAAATTTTGGGGGGTTGTAAGATAAAAGGCACGCTACAGATATATGGTGGATGGACTGTGTGAGACACGACATGCACAGGAAGCATGTGAGTGTTGATATGACGGGTAATAGGTATGAAGAAAAATCTTGTTTAGGGGCAAGCGAATGACAATAATGGAGAACGTACATAATTATTAAAGGCAATCCCTTCAATAGGTTCCCTGCTTTAAATGGGTTGCTATCTTTTCAGAGTTGAGCAGAGCGATGGCCAGAAACAGCAAGCGCAGGGAGAATTAAGAAATGCTGGTGCCGAGAATGAGTCTATTGCCGTAAAAGGCTCTTACGAATGGGTGGGTCCCGACGGAGTCACTTACACCGTCAACTACATCGCTGACGACAATGGCTTCCAACCCACCATCGAGCAAGGCCCGGGTGGTGCCGTGCCCCCCGGCGTCGTCGCCTCTCTTCTGGGTTAAGGCTGAACACACAAAATAGATAAATGCTAGTCCAATTTCTAATAAAACACTCTTCTCTACCTACCGCATTATCATTACCAGCACCTTTCCATGACAGCCTAGTAGGTTCAAATATCCTGGCTGGCCAGTATGACAAACCAGCGTTTATGCTTCTTACCCAAAATTTCCCGTGGCGTGGTGTACTTGGCTATCAAGAACTGTTGGTGATTTGAATAAAATATTTTGTTACAAAGAGTATGCCAATTAGATCAAGACATCCTTGGTGTTCAAGGCGTCCAGTACACGTTTTATTAAGTGTGATGAGAAAATTTATCGCAATCTCTTTTTCGGTTGCCTAAATTTTCCCTGACCAGTCTGACTTGATATTATTATTTTATTATTCTTTATTTATTTATTGAGCTTTGCTTCGTTTTTACAAGCCTTATAATATCCATGCTAGATCAAAAACGGACTTTTTTCGTGCAGTTTGTCCAAGACCACATTTACATTCCAAGTAAATAACTTACAAAAATAATAAATTTAACAACACAAATGAACAAAGCTAAGTATCATTAAATGAAAACGTTATGCATGAAAAATACTTAAGAGACAGCAGATTTTTTTTTTTGTACCGGAGTTTCAAAAGATAATAGTGATATGGGTGTTCAAAACGTTTAATAATACTATTAATTCTCATGCGCTTAGAGCTATATGGTATTAAAAAAAGTGTTAATAATATAACCGATGCCGAATAGCAATGGTTGATGTATAATTTAATGTTACTGTCATATGATTAACACCGTCAGTGTCTATTCTTACTCGTGATATTATAAAACGTCAAAAAAATACGCGTAAGAGTATAAACTGACGGTGTTCACAATCTGCGTGACGTAATATAGGTATAATATGTTTGGGGAAGATATGGAGAAAAAACTAAAATATTTTTTTTACAATATCAGATCAGATAATAACGGATAGTAAATCGATGGAAATCACTCAGCGTGCTAGGCCCTAAAATCTACAACGTCCTACCTGCCGGACGTTACAAACGCCGTTACTGATGCAACATTTAAAAACGAACTCAAACAGCTCCTCATAAAAATGGCTTGCTACAGCGTAGATGAGTTTATGACCATTATATCACTGACCCAATCATAAAACAACAAGGTACCCCCCACTTTCTAAATTCATGTAGACTATAAAAAAAAATATGATTAAGTAATAGTAATTGATATGATATTGACCTGTGAAATATGTTATTTTACCAATAAAGTTCTGAATCTGAATCTGAAAGCGTCCAAACAATACGTTATCAAATATTCTGTATGTAAGAATCAAGGACTCTCCTACATTGCAAGAGTTATAACTACTACTACTAATACTACATGCCTCAATGTCAAATCGACCCGTCCAAACCAGATTGGAGTTCATTCCAAGATTACCTCATGTTCTCATAAAGCCTAAGAGTGACCCAAGGTTATAGTTTCGGAAAATGTGACATTTGGCAAAAAGTAGTCGACCCTATGCACACATCTTAAGTTCGGAATAGGTTGATATTCCAGAACAATCCTACTATGTTTAGATGTTTGGATGTTTGTTATTCAATCAAGATTCAAGGGTCAACCGATTTAGATGAAATTATGCACGAGGATATTTAATAGCGTGGATTAAAATAAAGGATAGTTTTTATCCCGGGTCCACGCAGACGAAATCGCGGGCGAAAACTAGTATAAGTAAATGTGGGTGTAGCCAGACCAAAGTAATATCGCGCACGGATACAATAATTGCCTCTCGATCAACTACTTAAGAGGTTTGGCGACATATTAACTGTGATCTCAGTAGTGTTTACTTTGGGTATCGCAAGACATTTAGTTTACAAGATTAAAGGATGATTCACAGCATAAGGCGTCGAGCTCGGGCCGTGGCGAGTCGACGGCGGCGCCGGAACAAAATTATAATGCAATTAGCTGCCCGCGCAGCTTTGCCCGCGTATTGCAAATAACGCAGGTAAACCCGTGGGGTACTAGTACATTACTACAGAGGCCGGGAAGTAAGGGGTTGCCGACATATAGACGGCTTCGCTTAGCGAGGTCGGATAGTTATGAGGCTGGCAACCCCTTTTCACGCCGAGGTATGTATAGTGCTTTTCTCAAACATGCAATGAAATAAATTAAAAAAACTCCGAGAAATCAAATTTTAATTTTCATGGCTCAACGCCGTGATCCTGTGCCACAAAGTGTGGAATGGAAATTAAAAAAAGACCAACTTGCAGGCCTAGGCCTCCAATTTTTTATGTAATGCCATTGCGGGTCTCTCGTCTCGCTGCGCCCGAAACGTGAAACTTCAAAGCCCATTATGAAGAACACAACGTCAATATTTCATTGCATTTTTGAGAAAAATATATATGTAGGTATAGCCTGCTGTAACCACCCAGAAAGTCTATTCAAGACGCAGGTGAAAGAATTTCTGGAAAAGTATATGCGGTTCCGGTGATTACCTATTACATACACACAGCCTTTTCCTCTTTATTATATTAGTATTGAAGTTATTGAGTTGTAGACGATTATGTATACCTAGGACAGACTATCCAGTTAGGTAGGTCCAACTTCGAGAAAGAGGTCAATCGTCGAATCCGACTCGGCTGGGCAGCGTTCGGAAAGCTACGGCACATCTTTTCGTCCAATATTCCGCAGTGTCTCAAGACGAGTCTTTGACCAGTGTGTGTTGCCAGTGATGACATATGACACTGAAACGTGGTCGCTTACTATGGGCCTCATAAGAAGGCTCAAAATCACCCAAAGGGCAATGGAGAGGATCATGTTGGGAGTTTCTCTGCGTGATCGCATCAGAAATGAGGCTGTCCGCAGCAGAACCAAGGTAACCGTTGTGGCCCTCCGGATCGCTAAACTTAAGTGGCAGTGGGCGGGGCACATAGCACGTAGAACCGGTGGCCGTTGGGGTGGAAAGGTTCTCGAGTGGCGACCACGTACCGGAAGGCGCGGCGTGGGTAGGCCCCCGACAAGGTGGACTGATGACTTGGTAAAGGTTGCGGGAGTCCGCTGGATGCGGGTGGCGCAGGACCGGTCGCTTTGGCACTATTTGGGGGAGGCCTTTGTCCAGCAGTGGACGTCTTTCGGCTGATATGATGATTGAAGTTATAAGAATTAACGAAAGTGTTTGAGACAGTCACATATTTCGAAAATTTTATTGCACATTGACATTCTTTTTCCTACGATTTTGACAGTCACGTTTTGTATGAAATCATCTTAGCGAATGCATGAAAAACTTGGTGAGCGGTGGCCGGTGCTTTCAAGTGTCGGTGCACGGTACGGAATCGGTCCGGTGTATTATGTAATCGTCATCTACTTACACTAAAATAATCTACACTAATATCATGGTATAAAACACAGGTACTCTCTTCCGAGACTCGCAAACCACGTGACTGACACAAGCCTACGTCATCATGCTGTTAAATGCCGTATGACGACGTAGGCTTGTGTCAGTCACGTGGTTCGCGAGTCTCGGAAGAGAGTACCTGTGTGTTGTTATACCATGATATTAGTGTAGATTATTTTAGTGTAAGTAGATGACGATAACATAGTTATACCATGACTAATATTATAAAGAGGAAAGATTTGACTGTTTGTTTGTGTGTTTGTATTGAATAGGCTCCGAAACTACTGAACCGATTTAAAAAATATATTTTACCATTAGAAGCTGACGTTATCCCTAATGAACATAGGCTACTTTTTACCGCGACAAAATGTTCAGGATAAATTAATTCCTACGGGAAAACGGGTAATCCGTGCGAAGCAGCTATTTAATAATAATAATACAAGTAACAAACTGAAGCGCGAATCTGCTTTAAGTTTAGGTTATATCTATCTTTCTTTCTATCCTAATAAATGACTCTGTGAGCTGTAGAACTCGCCAGCTGCCTTTAGCCCGACATACGAAATATTTTTTGCCCAAGCTGAACGCTTCGTTCGCTTCGCTCGCTCGTTCAATAATACTACCATACTGTAACATTTATAGTGTTACTAGCTTTTGCATGCGACTTTGCCCGCATATCACTCCTTTTAATCGCCATAGAGGACGATTGCTATTAAATTCTCGCAGGCGTAGTTCTAACTATCGCTCTTCGTAGAAACCTCCATTACAATTTCACGAGTTGAATGCATGACTATCGGGATAAAAATTATTGATCTTCTCCGGGACTTGGACTACCTCCATATCAAATTTCATCTCAGTCGGTTCAACGTTTAAGCGAGAAATGTCAGGCCAGGATCTGTCCTGACCCCGTATCATGGTCGGCTTTATCACACGATAAGTGACAGGGTAGAGCGTCCGTCACTGGCTGACACCGTTCGATAGAACGAGACGACGCTCCTATCTTGTCACTTGTTATCGCGTGATAAGGCCGACCATGATACGGGGTCTTTCCAGACGTTTCACACTTAAACTAGTCTGCTAGAGAGAGTTAATTTTTAATTTATATCATTCTTACACATGAATTAGATGCATTTAATTGAAGCCTGCTGATTAGTATAAAAACGAAAACTGCTATTTCCGCAATACGTCTATCAATATGACTCCGTTTCAATTCCCGTGGACTCCATATCGGAACTTTGCGTGATTGTTTACTCACAAGCGCCTTATATATTTTTCTAGTAACAATAGTTTTAATAACTATCCAGCACGTCTAACACAGGACGGCCCGTGAGCTGTGTCGCGGCAAGATAGATTATTATACTGCTTAGAAAGAGACTTATAGTCTATGTCGCAGCGACACAGCTCGCGGGTGTCGTGTGATAGCAGTGCAGACTCTATTCAGAACGCAACTGTCTGAGGGCTCGTCCGACGGAGGTTGAAAAGGAGGCGAAGAGACCGCTAAAATTCTAGTATTGAGTTTTGCTCTGCTCAGTGTTGATGGGAATTTTAATTTAATTTAATAAATGTACCCTGTTTTGTTTACTTCTTATATGTAACATAGATTCTTTGAGGCTGAAATAAATGATTTTATTATTATTATTATTATAGCCGAAGGTCCACGTTTGTATGAAAATAAAATAAAAATAAAATTTCTTGCTCCACAAGTCTCTTCTTGTTCGAATGATAACAAAAATTATATATACCAAAATTTTGCTTTCTTGGACAACGTTTAGAGGTCGCTATGATTTGCAAGTTAAATAATTTACGGAAATGCGTAGTATACTACCTGCACTGTCTTTTTAAATTGTTGTCATTGCCGTAACTGGAGGTGGGATGGAAAAGCTTTTGGCGGTTCCTGCAATCATGCGAGGTACTGGTCAAGATCAAGCTTTCGCTTGTTTAAATAGCATTGAAGTGTGGGAATTGAAAACTTGTGTGCGTAGCCTCTGCTTTAGTACGTCGGCCTCTAACACTGGCCTTAATTTAGGTGCATGTTCATTGATTGAAAAAAAAAACGGATAAAGAACTTGTCTGGACTGCTTGCCGGCACCATGTTATGAAAGATTGGAAGAAGAAATTGTTGTTCGGACCAAGCAGTGGACCGAATATTAGCTTGTTCAAACGCTTCCAAAAGAAATGGTCCGTAATAGATCAACAGAAATTCACAATGGGCAGTGGAAGTTTGTACAAAACTGGAGAACTTATTTCACTGCTTCAAGAAATGACAGCGTTTTACAGTGAAGAACTTGTGTCATGTCTTCCTTGGAAGTTCTGAAGTGACCGCTGAAGCCAAGTTTCGTGGACCTACATCAAGCTCGCTGGATGGCAAAAGCTATCTATTGCATAAAAATGTATTTGTTTCAGAAACAAATTAAACTGACTGCAGCAGAGAAGCGATCTCTTACGGAACTATCGTTCTTCGTTAGTCTTATTTACTGGCGATATAGAAACAAAGCTCCGATGGCAGAAAAAGCTCCTTTGAATGACGCAACCTACTTAACACAAGCCAAAAACTATCCAAACGAGATAATTAGCACCACCGCTGTTAAGGCAATTCGCCGCCATCTTTGGTACTTTTCGGAGCATTTATTTGGTCTTTCTTTATTCGATCCGAGAAACACACCTGAGACTAAAAGGGCTTCAGAAATCGCCAAAAAAAAGGCTTTGAAGAGACCAGATGGAAAAATCTTTAAATTAATTGAGCCCTTGCAGTTAAAAGATTTTTCACACAGAGAACCAAAGCCCTATTTGACTTGCTTATTAGCGATGGTCAAGAAAAGGCTATTTTTAGTAAAAGACCCTATACTCTACAGACTGACGCACTGATGAAACTTATGTTGAAATACAGAAAGAAGTACGACAAATTAAAGTTGTGAATGACTGCGCAGAACGAGGTAAATTGCTTTGATTCAAAAATTTAATTCAAGCATCACAAAGAGCGAAGAACAAAAATAATATCTCCTCCGCGTCGTTGATCTTCATAGGAAGAAATACCCAGTCGCTTCTAAATATAACATCCTGAAAATGAATTCTGGAGATAAGGAGTGAATAGTTAGTTAATAGTTCATAAATAACTATAATAAAAAATACTGTAATAATGTTATGTAACTTTATGTATATTTCATTTGAATTTGTTCTATTCAAAGAGTTGTCTACAAAAATGTATTTTTTTTCGGTACATCCAAATAAATTGTTAAATTATAGCGACCCCTAAATAATATCCAATTTCATTGAAATTTTGCAGAGAGTCGTTTAAAGTGTAGTCGAATAATAATTTACTTTAAAAACAAAGTTTTAACCGACTTCAATTTAGTACTCCGCCAAGCCACGAGAACAATTTTATTCCACATTTATTTTCCAATTTACCACATGAACTGATTTCAGAGAGCAATAATGCGTTGATTATTAGAAAGAAAAACCGAATCGCTGTATGTGGGCCGATAATATTTGAGGACTTCCGTCGATTCCCCAAGATCATCATCACCTTTGGCACTTTATTAGTTCCTTTTTCCACGGAATCTTATCAGAATCTGTGATATACTTTTATACTTTTAAATACTTAATTGAGGAATTCCATAAGTCATCTGTGGTCTTCATCATCAATTCCACTCCACCAAATTTACGATTTCCGGGTTATAATAGAAAATACCAAAATCACTACACGCGTGCCTAATATAATTGAGGAGTCCCCTCAATTCCTCATACGAGTAGATCCCATTGTACAACTAATTTTTTGAAAAAAATAGCACCCACATGGAAGCATATACTTACAAACAAAAAAATTTTTTTTTGTATCGGCTCATCAATAACGGATTTCTGAGGTAGCAAACAATGAAAAAAAAATATATATATATATATATATACTCGTATATATATACAACCGACTTGAGAACCTCCTCCTTTTTTTGAAGTCGGTTAAAAAGAACCTTGTGGAGACTTTAAAAGGAACCTTGTGGGGTTATCAATCAACATCTACAACTTCGAGCGTAAAGTGGCAGTGGGCGGGGCACATAGCACGTAGAACCGATGGCCGTTGGGGCGGGTAAGGTTCTAAGGTGGACTGATGGCCTGGTAAAGGTTCCTGGAGTCCGCTGGATGCGGGTGGCGCAGGACCGGTCACTTTGGCACTCTTTGGGGGAGGACTATGTCCAGCAGTGGACGTCTTTCGGCTGATATGATGATGATGATCAATCAACTTAAGTACATCCGAAAATACTCCTTCTTTTTTATTCAGGCAGTATTTCTCTCATTATTTTGCAGTAGGTACATGCCCTTAATGCAGGTGACTGAACTTAATTGCAACCGGTTGCAGGCTGTCCTTGCGCCCAGGACCTCCATTTTGCAACCAACAAACTAATTTCAATTTCGTTCCAATCCGCCTGCCTGTTAGTGCGTCACACTCATACGCATTTGGCTATGCACTAGCGCAAAAAGGAGCGCAAGTCCCAAGACTATTCACATATCATTTGAGTACTTACATAAGAATTCGTTCTGGAATTGGGACCCAATGTGCTTTTATTTTATTCACTTTCAGAGCAAGTGACTATAACAAACCACTTACTAGTACCATCTTCTCATCGCACCCACAGTGTTTATCATAATCAGTTTTATTTGGCTAACTGCAATTAACACGTAAATACCATTGAGTTATAATTGTTTTGAATTAATTTATGTTATGATGATAGGTTTTTAGTTTCCTAGTTAATTAACTTGTCTGAGAATAAAAACTCTACCTAGTTCAAAATAAAACGTGGGCAAATTGAAGTGTTTATCTGTATATCGTAGGCTGGGATCCGGCAGCGGATATAAACAGTGCCGAAAAATGTGCTTACTTTGTGTGCCACTGGGTAAATATGCTTCAGTTTTGTAATTATTTAGTTAAATTGAGGAACAAATCTTTTATTACTAAGTAGATATTTTATGCTCACAGCTCTTTGGGACTGTAATACTCGTAAGCTACGTATTTACGAAAAGTGTGAGATATCAAGGCACTTCGTTCAATTGTAAATAACCCAAACATGCAGTGGTATAAATTTCTCTTAACGGCATACTAGTATTTTATGTTTAGACAGCATCATTTGATTAGAAATATGTAAATAATATGTTTATTTTAGCATTTTTATATTATTTATTTTAGCGACCTTGGACGTGTATATTATTTTCTTATAATTGCAATACATTTTAATTAATGAATTAATGTTGTTGTAAATTCTATGCTCAAGTAGTAGATATCATATTCTTTGTCTATATATGTTTTATTTGGTAATCACCCAATCCTGATCCCCCTTAGCGACAAGGCAATCAAGTGGCTGACAGACCTTTAAATGAATTTATAGTTGTACTTATTATGTTTCTGTTTTCAATTCAATACAATGAAATAAATACATTTGGTAATCAAATAAATATTACGTTTTATTCAAACGTAATTTTTATTTGATTATTATTCAATTGAATTTGATTAGATATTAATTAATAAATGGTTAATTTCATTTAAATATAAAATTATTAGGTAAATTTTTAATTAAATTAAAAATCAAATAAAACGTTATTTTTATTTGATTATCAAGAGCAGAATTAAAGCAGGATTGTACAGGTATTGTAGATAAATCTATATCTATAGACTGTTAACTTTTATAATCCAGTGAATTCGTAGAGCAAAGTAATCATATTTTCGCATTGTACGCCCATATTTTGAGACGTCCAAATTGCAGCTAGCCAGCAACAACATCGTTAGTATATTATATGATAGAGTTTGTGATACAGTTGTCATTGATTTGTCAAGGAAAATGAAGAAGTTTCTCTCTAAAATCGTCCAGGTAAGAATTTTTTATTTAACTTTATGTGATATTGACAAAACAAAGTGAGATAAGTTTTTTTTTGTAACTTATGTTATATCTGATACGTGATTGCTTTATACCAATTTTACAAGCTTTATACTAATTCCAAGTTCTCGTCCAATAAAGTTGAGTACACTTATGTAAGTCGGATGACAATGCAACACTACGGTACCAATGCTGGTCTGATGATGGAGACGGAAAGCGGCCATGGCATTTCCTCAATTACACGAAATAAATCCTTCATGTGTGGGCTCACTAGAAGCTCTCAACGAGTAGTTAATGACTGTAAAAAAAACTGTACTGATGGCAACAAAAAACACAATAAAATAAAACCTTGAATGTGTCCTACTATAGATAGAGCGCTTAAATCAGTCCTCGCGTGCCCCCCTATTCTGTAACTTGTTTAAAGTTAACCTTAACGCTCACCCACAAATATATATTGACACCGCGTTCGTAGTAACTAAGCGTTAGGTAGAGGTCTAGTTTCGTGACGGGTGAGCGGCGGGGTGAGCCGCATTATCGTGTAGCGAATAACAGCCCTGAGCGGTGCGCGGGTGCGGAGGTAGGACGATAAAGGGGTGCGGGCGGGGTGCGGGTGCCGGGCTTCGCCTCCCGCACTACACCTCGTCCTAACCCCGCACGCGCTCGCCGCCATGTCACATGCTTCAAGTGAACTTCTTGAAAAGTAAATCAATACGTCAATCACATCTAAACATTTATTTACTTACCTAATTACAAATACCATACACACAAAAAAATAACAACGATACCCACACTGGGCTAAGGTAGAATATCCACCAGAGATATGCGAAGTTGTGTTTTCACATGTTTGATACATCGCATGCTTCACAGCTAGGTGTCCAACTATACCCTACCCTACTACTAACCATAGCCATAGAGTATAGATTTCTACAGAGAAGGTATAGTAATAATAATACCACGACCGAGCGAAATGGCAATTTTTGTACAAATCTCGTGTGACAGAAAAGGATATACCATTCGTTGTCTTTGCCATAGTTCCACTTTTTTAATTTGCCGCAACTGAGTTAGTACGAGGTTGCGGCAGATGAACCATTACCCGCCCAAATTAAGTAAGCTGTTTATTGTAAGGCAAGCCCTCAGCCATTTTTAAACCAGTAACGACCAAATAATCAATAAGAGCATAATTATTTTATTTCCAGGTGCAGTTTGTAATCATTACGTGTTGTTTCTTGGGAACAGTATTCAGCGCTTCTCTTTTTGGTATAGCTAATTCAGCGCCGAAGAAAGTTGTGAAGACTGGAATTGAAGAGATGTGAGTTTTATAATTAACTATCTACCCCGTCCGCATGGAACTCGTTTATATTGTAGCTTTCATCCCCTATTTTACCCCTTTAGTCCCTTCCCCGGGACTCAAAGTATATCAATACCAGATTTCATCGAAATCGGTTTAAGCGTGAAGAGGTAACAGACAGATAGACAGACAGACACACATTCGCATTCATAAATTAGTATGGATAATGGATATGGATGTGAAATAGTCGGAACATTTTTTTGTAGTTTCATTGAATACGAAGATTCGTTCAACTGCTTTAGCCGTGTGGAATTGTTATTTATAATTAACTCGTTTCTAGACATCAAGTGCTACAACCAAACATGCATACAAGCTCTCGTTTTGGTTCCAACAATAAGCCATCTAACGGCAATAGCAACGAGAAAGAAAATTCAACACCTGTCGGTATTGTCGGAGACTTCAAGTAAGTAGCATTAAAATTAAGCTAATAATGCAAGTATACGAGCGCGTTTATGTCGTTTGGTTGAGATTGTATAATGTGGCCGGCCGACTTTATATAAAAAAAATGTCATTGGAATTTAAATCTTCTATCTGGGATTGTAGAGTTGCTTTTTGAATGGACAACTTTGTTGCAATTCGGCCAACTCAAATAATCTCAAGTTTTCATCGCTGTGAAAAAAAAATTTTTTTTTCTTTTATACTTTTGTCAGAACGTGACGTATACCGAACAATTATTATGGCTCTTAGAACGTGCGAGCGAAGCGAACGAAGTTCTCCGTTTTAGCTTGGGCAAAAATTCTTTCGTATATGTCTGGCGGATGTACGGCTGTTTTCCTCTACATGTCGTTTCATTTTCAGATCCAGTTCTCATGAAATTTTGTGAGCGGGTTCGGTGATTTGTCAATTCAGTTTTTGTTTTTTTTTTCTAATGAATAATCTTTTATTGAAGCAGACTGTCTTTAGTTATTAATACACAGAGGGTTCTCTATTGTATGGGCAAAAATCATTTCCCAAAGTGTAACTTCTCAAATTTTTTTTCCCAAATATTCATTTGGCAAAAAATCACTAGTCAAATTATTGTTTCGCATTTTATCACTTGGCATTATCTCCTATGGCAAAATATTACTTCGCAAATTATTGTTTGGCAAAGTTTTATATAGTCAAGTTTCATTTAGTCAAACATATTATTTGGCATAACATTCGTTTTCCAAATTATTGCATGGCATACGATTTATATCCTAATTGTGTAGTGCATACCAAATATATTGGCTGTTATTATAACCTAACCTAACCGCCAGCGTGTCGACGTCACCCCGCTTCACGGGGTGCCTATTTCCGCTCTAAGGGACACAAGTGAACCCTAACCTAACCTACTTATAATTTTATTTCTCAAATTATTGTGTCTATTTTTGCCGTTGATGAAAGATGGCCGTTATTAAGTTAAAAAAAACACGGGTTGTTAAACTTTTCTTATATCAAAATGTATATTGATAAAATATAAATTAAAGTATGTTATGTTTTGCATTTGTTTGTCTTTTCATTTTAGTTTGTAGTAAAAATAAAATATTTGCCAAAGTTATGCTATGTCAAGTGTGCGAAATGAAAATTTGAGGAAATGTTTTGATTGGAAAACTATATTAGCCCAAACAAAGTGTTTGCTAAATAAACTTTTGTCTTAATAACATTTGACAAAGCAAAATGATGCCAGATGATATTTTGACCAAATGAACAATTTGCGAAACAAAAATGTGCTATTTGTTCGTTTGGGAAATGAAACTACTGCCATAAGTTTTGTGGGAAGTAAAATTTGGCGAAAAATATTTTGCCGAAATGGCAGGACCCCACACAGAGATATACATACATATAATTTCTTGATTCTCTCATAGTTTAACATGTTTTTAAAAAATAAATTCTAAATAAATAAATTTGTTGTAGACAAACTTACATTTATTTTGTCATTTAGCTATTGTTATTTCTAATATATCTTTCATTTTCTTCTATAGCTTCTGCAATAAATAATCAATTACAATCGGCTTAGTATGAGGTTACGGCATTAAAACAATGGCTTGAATTCGGGGCGGGTAATTCTCGCCCAAATTAAGTAGGTACTTGGTAGGAACACATAATAATTTGTTACTTTAAGTTTACCAACGCCATGGTATAAGCTGTTATGTTGATAAATTGTATTTGCAAATAAATAAAATAAAATAAAATAAATAAATAATGTTGAATATTTCGATTTTAAATAATCGTGCTAAATACAGGAGTGAGATTATGCACAACTGATATAGATGCTGTTTTTCCCTGTATTTTATTTAAAGCAAGCATTATGTGGTAATATTTGTTGTTGCAAAATCAGTAATCAATGTACAAATTATTCAGGGATAAAACGCAAGAGCACCCAAAAATAAATACAATAACGCAAGACTATAACCTGATCTCCGATAGTCGTACACCGATCAAGAAAGACTCCTATGACAATGAAAAAGTGCCCGAAAAAAGTAATCAGAACACTGGTGTCACGGAACTGGTGACTAATGCTTCTACACTCAACTGCTCGGAATCTGGCACTGAGTACACTACTGAGACATCAGAGTACGAGGTAATGTACAATAACTGTATTCTTGGTTTAATAATTGGGTGAATCAACTTTTTTCTGTCACTAGTTGTCGTGGTTTCGTCTCCTGGGTCACTTTTTAAAACTGCGATTTTAAGGGGTTTTCTACCCCTTCTAGGCATGTTAGAAGTGTATGGACTTGTAACATTTTTTCTAAGAAACTATAATTTTGTCTTCTGGCTAACGGGACGGTATAACAACAAGAAATACTTGAACGACCCAATTAGTAACTAAGTAAAGTTAAAAAACCCCAGACATTTTAATTTATCTTAAAACCGGCTGAACCGATTTTGTTGGAACGTAACTAAGAACCATCTCGATCACGTCTGCTTTCGGACAAAACTTAAAATCGGTCCATTCGTTTAGATGCTACGGTGGCACAGACAGACACACAAACACGCAGACACATAGACACGTCCAACTTATAACACACCGCTTTTTGTGTCGGGTGTTAACGACTAAGTCTCATGCTCATGTGCGAAAGACTTAATAAAATTGATTAACATTTTGTTATGCACAAACTGCGTTAACATTATTACGCATACCTGGGATAACTCAGGGCACATTCTAGGGATTTGATATCGATAAAAAAGCTGTCGATAATAATACATGTGCTCATTGAAAATTCTCGATTACTATAAAAAGGTTCGATAGGTATAATAAATGCGGATGTCATTTCAAACAAAATTACAATTTACTATCAGTGCCATTCATATGCTAGAGTAAGAATAATATATGAGGTAATATTCCGCTACGGTTGTTACGAAGTCCAAAATAAGAAACAAAACCGCCCAAGAAAAAGTCACGCCCAAGTGAATATTCTATTAACTCATGGATGTACTATTATTTTTCTACTTTTAGCAATAAATGAAGATGGAGTAATGTTTAAGAAATAATAAATAACGATATAAAATGATTAGAATAAAAGGGCTCCCGCTACACGTGTTAACCCGCCCGCCCGAATACACGTGTTCTTAAGCCCGCGGTGCTAAGAGTCCGTTCTACACGTACACGCCCGAACCCGCCCGGCCCGCGGGCGGGTACCCGGGTACCCGTGTACCCGTACACACGTACCCGCGGGTTCTAATTACACGCGGGTTCGGACGGTCCGTGGCCGTTTGAGTTGAGGCAAATAGAATATAATTATTTCATTTTACTCTATTTGCATTAGTAACTCTATGGGTTTGGTGTGTATGATGTTGATTTATATTAGGTATGTGGCAAATGGAAACTTCGCAGGAAGCCTATGTTTGCTTTATTGCGTCATAATATTGTATAAACCTAGTATTTTATTTAATGATTGCCCGACAAAGGGCACGCAAACTGTTTAACTTTTATTAATAGCCGCTTATAGATATGATAGCTAAACAAAAACAGTAGGTAAGTACAGTCAGCCAAGAAAGTGGTCTACCGCTTTTCGACTTTATTGCATGCAAAATAAGGTCCAAAAGTGGTAGACCATTTTCTTGGCTGACTGTACATGAGAACTATTTAATTTTAACCGAGCGCTTATTGTATTGTCCAGTCGAGGAAATTTAATGTTTAGCACTTTTGATCCTTATCGTCATTCAAATAGAGTTGACATTTGCCAAACCTTCATTTTCCTCGACCGTACATGCCATTATGGTTCTAAATAAGGGACCGAATGTGTTATCGAAATTAAGGGTATTAACGGTACTTAATAAAGCAAGTAAGCAAGCTTGCAAGGTATACCGTTTTAAACCTTACCTTTACTCACGAGGTTGAATATGAGCACCGAATAAAGGCACTGAATCAAAACGATACTTGCAACATTACTCTGCCTACGATACCATCTAAAGGATACAGTAATCATTTTAAAAGAAAGGTACTCGAACAAAACGATATCATTGCGACAATTTGCTACAGCTTCAAAGTATACCGTTATCATTATATAATAAAAGTACTCGAACAAAACGATATTGCGACAATTTGCTACTGCTTCAAGTATTCCGTTATCATTTTAAAATTAAGGTACCTACTCAACCAAAACGATACTTTAACTTTTACGTTACCGATTCAAAGTATACTGTAATTATTTCGATATCGGATAACGGTACCGTAATTTAAGAGTATAGTATATCCAAAACTCGAGTAAATTCTATCAAACGAATGCAAGCAAAAAACGATTTTGTACTCTCATGATAAAGTCGTTTCTGCTTGCGTTTTTGACAGGATTTTATCTTACAATTTCGGACGTACTAAACATTGTTGATGTAGTTTAACGAGGTAAAAATAATTTGCAGTAACTAGATTATCATTTGGATAGGCATTATTCAGTGTCTTGCAACTTTTTTTGGATAAACCCAAAAGTCATAGCGATTAAATATTCATAAACAAGTCGTTGAATTCCAAAGCAATATTAAGTATTATGCGTTTGCGATAAAGTCGAAATTTCAACAAAAAAATGGAAGCTAATTACTTACGTCTTACGAGGGTAGTCCCAAAAATATCCGACCTGACAAAAAAAAACAAAAGAAAATCTAAAACTTTTATTTTATTTTTCTACATAATCTCCTTTTAGTTCTATGCACTTGGCCCAGCGATGTTCGAAAGCTTCAACGCCTTGTTTGTAGTGAGATTTGTCGAGCTCGTCAAAATACCCATCAACCGCAGCCTCCACTTCATCATTGCTGGCAAATCTTTTACCACCAAGCCATTTTTTTAAATTTGGAAATAAAAAATAATTGGAAGGGGCCAAATCGGGCGAATAGGGTGCATGCGGAAGTAATTCGAACTTTAACTCGCGGATTTTAGCCATGGCCTTGGCACACGTGTGTACTGGTGCATTGTCATGGTGAAACAAATTTTTTTTTTTCGCCAGATGCGGTCGTTTTTCACAGATTTTTTCACTCAATTGATGCAAAAGGTTAGCATAATACTCGCCATTGATAGTCTTTCCTTTCTGAAGATAATCTATGAAGATTATCCCACGGCAATCCCAAAAAACGGAGGCCATGACCTTTCCTGCTGATGGAACGGCTTTTGCCTTCTTTGGGGCCGGTTCTCCTTTTCGAGTCCATTGCTTAGACTGTTCTTTCGTCTCTGGTGTGTAATAATGCACCCACGTTTCATCCATAGTGATAAAACGCCGCAAAAACTCCGCTTTATTGTTGTGAAATATTGCCAAACACTCGGTCGAAATATCTTCGCGACGTCGTTTTTGTTCGTCTGTGAGCAATCGCGGCACCCACCTTGCGCACATCTTTTTCATATCCAAATTTTCAGTCAATATGCGATGTACAGCACTTTTTGAAATCCCTGCCATGTCTGCTAGCTCGCGTACTTTCAATCTACGGTCATCTAATACCATTTTGTAGATTTTTTTTACCGTTTCTGGCGTAGTCACTTCATTTGGTCGACCACATCGATGTTCATCTTCGCAACTAGAGCGACCGCGTTTAAACTCTGCCACCCAATATTTTACTGTTGTAAACGATGGAGCAGACTCCCCCAAAGTAGAATCTAGCTCCGCTTTAATAATAGTTGGACTAAAACCTTTCAAATGAAAGTATTGTATCACATAACGATGGCCAATTTTCTCCATGTCTGAAAATTTGTTCACAGCGTCCACTATTGATGGCTACTAAACAAAAGACAAACGACGCTGCGTGTTCGAATTTCAAATTTAAACTTTTTAAAGTGCATTATTTTCAAAAAGAGTATTTACTCAAAATAAAAACCTCTTTAAGCGTGTCAGGTCGGGTACTTCTGGGACTGCCCTCGTAAGACTCCTAAGTTTCCTTTGTTTGTTTTGTTCGTCGCCTGCCGGCGAAAAACCTTTTATGGCATTACTTCCTACAAGTAGAGCAAAAACGTCATCGTTCTAAAGAAGGTAATAATCCTTTATCTGTTATCTTCGCCGACCTGAGCTGTGGTGTTTTACCGCTGAACGGATATATTATAATGAATGCACTTCCCAGATAAGAATTAAGTATTGTTTACGTCGGCTTCACACATATGGTATTTTTTACCTGGAGCTGTAGTGGGTGTGAGTGAGAGAGAACAATTGCAATTAGAACTATAGGCTCTGAATGAGTGATTTAAAATGTTCTAGTTGCAAATTAGTAAGACTCTAGTTGTCCAAGCAGTTGGTCGGTTGGATAAGTCGTGCGGTTTTTGATACTTAATTACTTTCATGGTAGCTTTCATCGTTACTGTTTTTGTTAAAGTTTTGTGTTTTGTTTTTTTTGTTGTTTATTGTTAAAAATGAAAAAAAGTTGGGTGTGGAGTTACGCCACTAGAATTGACGATAAAGCATATTGCAATTTGTGCTGTGACCGGACCAATAATGAATTTTCATGTGTTGGTGGTTCAACTGGAGCTATAGGAAGGCATTTGAAAACAGTTCACCAAAAATCACCAACCGTGACATCGCCTTCTGAGTAAGTATTTGAGTCTTGAGTCCTACTTATATTTTACCATAGGTAACATGTATTATTTTTTCAAAGAAGTTATTTTACCTAGTTTAATTAGATAGCTTACTGCTTTTAGTAAATTATAATATTGATATAAATGTGAGTATCATGTTAACTGCATGTAATTACTCCAACCCGTTAACTTGGACTTGTATTTTGCATGCATATCTACTAGGGCCTGCTTTTCAAAAAACCCAGTACCGTTTGTAGCGGTTTAAAATCCCGGTTCTTCGGTACTTTTCGGTATTGAGTACTTTTTGTATTTAAATGACAAATTATTGAAATAAAACGCCAATTCTATTTCAATCACATACTTCTGATTAAACACAATCGGTAAAAGTAATCGAATTAACAAAAGCTCACATCACATCAAAAGATGATTTGTTTAAGACCAATAAAAATCATATTAAGTGCTAAATTTTGCTGACTGATAACTTGTAATGTTATAATCATCTTTAAACTAGTAAATTCATTTTACGTAGGTATTGCTACTAGTTTGGGTTTAATTGAGAATTAAATTTTATTTTTTATTTCATTAAATTTGTGCGTTGCGTACTTAATAAGATTGATAGGTTCTTCTTCCATTTAACCAGCGAAAGAAAAAACCATAGAAGTCTAAGTAGTGCTGAAAAATGTTCCCACAGAACGGGTGCCATTCCCATTTTGAGATGGGGGCGGGGTGTCAAACAAAACGATGCCAGGGAACTGTTTAGTTCGATCGAAGTGAGCAAACTGGGTTTTACGCACGTGTTCGAGTAGAAATTTGTAAGAAGCTCGCCTTCTATGGTTTTTTTCGTTCGCTGGTTTTAACACTTTCACACCACTGTAAAATTGGTTTCATATTTTAATGAAATACATACATATAAGAAATACTGTTTATTCTTTAGGATTGTTTCATTGTGCAATTTGTTGATTCATCGGTTAAAAAATAGCCTCTGTCCATCAAGAAAGTCCAATCATACTGGTAACATAATTTCTGAAATCGGTTAAGCGGTTTGCGGAACCATTATTTACCTCCTAGCCCCCTACATACAAACTTACAAACATATAAAGCTACAACCTCACAGACTTTTCCTTTTCACAATATTAAAATAGAGTTTAGATATAGATTAACCGATTGATGAGAACTATAGTGAGAACATTACACTCCACACCTTTTACTACAAGATTTTATAACAACTAATAATAACAAGTTATTTATTCACCAAAATTTTGCACCTAATATGATATTCATAAAGAATATGTTTTAGTATTGTTTGATTATTTTCCCGATTGTGTTTATTCAGAATTATATAATTGAAATAAAATACTCAGTACCGAAAAAACGGGAATTTCCGGTACTGGCTCAGTACCAGAAATCGCAGTCCCGGTTCTTGGAGCGGTACCGGTATTGCACCCCCATATATCTACTGAATGAGCGTTGTTTACTTATTCGGCATACAATATGTATCTGTAAACTATGAAAACCAACATAAATAAGTAACTCGCCTTAAACTTTCCCGATTTCATACAATTTCTGGCTTTATACGTTAATACGTTGTTCTTTTCTTTGGAATCCATAAAATAATATTTACCTGATTTGCGGTCACTTTACGATAACTCAGTGTAATTTTTTCAATCGGTCTATGGACTGTTGTTTTACCTTTTTAATAAATGTTTATTTTATTCTCAAATACCATTGACTACCATTTTGGTCCCAAACATTTATAGGTAGCACTTAAAGTTTTCCGAATGCAGCAATATATATCTTGTAATGGTTGAAATATTTGGATAATGACCCTGGACAGAAAAGTCGATATAATTTTATATAAATAAATAGGGGTCCTGTCTCTTGACCAAACAACTTTTACTCAAATGTATCATTTGACAATTGTTTCATTTGACCTAATGCATTTTTCGTCAAAACAGTGGTATTTTCGGGTATTCATTGAATATCATCAAATAGAAGTCATTAGGTTAGGTAAGGTCTGTTTTATAATAATCCTATAAAGCTTTCTATTTATGAAAAAAATGCATTATTTCAAATGAAACTTTTGTCAAATTAAACATTTGGCCAAAAGTCGTTTGGTCTAACAAGGGAGAACCGTCAGATACTGTTGTGTTATATTTAATTTGTGATATTGAGTGTTCGTAAAGGCCCACACAATCTGAAATAAATGTGACCAATTCTTAATAGATACCTACATGCTTTTTATTACCTGATTCCTTCCCTTTGTGAGGTTATTAATAAATCGTCGTGCTAATCTCATCATTATTTCTAATATCTACTATTAGAGCTGGTGGTCTAAAATTGGGACCGGCCAATTTTAGACCACCAGCTTCGTAACTATTCTGGTTCAAAACCAAAACTAGATTAATGCTACTACATTATTTTTCACATTTTAAGCTCAAATAAAAACCTGGGGGCATGGCGGTGCCCCCGCCAAGTCGAGCAAAACAGCGGCACGGCCGTACCATCTTTTTTCGAAGCACTTCAGGCCATTTTCGACCCCCCAATAACTTCGTTGTGAATAAAACTAGAAGCTCGAATTTTCAGTAAACAAGCAGGCATTGTATCACGGTATACTTACTTCAAATATCATTCAATTTGAATCACTAGTTTAAGAATTATAACTAGTCAAAGTTTCTTACTTTTGTCACTCACATACTCACTGACCGATCAACAAAAGCACTAATTTAGAACATTATTAGTGTTTAGTGTTTAAATCAAGGTAAAACTAAAATAGTTAACAAATTTCGGTCCAGATTTCTAGATACGCATAAATAACTTTGTAATCCCATATAAATATAGAGGATTACAAAGTTACATTTGCAGTGAGTGGGAGAAAAAATTAAAAAGCAAGAATGAGACTGGAATCATAATTTGTATGTATTGATAACACAATAACCTACAAGAAGAAGTGAGATCCCATAAAAAAAACATTCCATGTAAAAAAGAGGCCAAGTCTCGTAACGCTTCCACCGTAAAAAGTTGTGACATATTTCGTAGTACCAAGTCTCAGGCATTCTTATTATTCTTTAGCTAAATAGAATTTTGTGACTTGGCAATCACACAATACTACATAGTTTTGGTGTGCAAAAATCCATAAATGCAGTAAAGTTGTGTGATTGCCAAGTGGCAGAATTTTATTTAGCAAGCAAAAAATATCTCACAACTTTTTAAGGTGGAAGAGTTTCGAGACTGGGCCTCTTTTTTACACGGAATGTTTTTTTATGGGATAAAACTTACTATCTTCTGCCCGCGACTCCGTCCGCGTGGAACTCGTTTATATCCTATGTCCCTCCCCAAGACTCAAATCTCTATACCAAATTTTATCTAAATCGGTTCAGCGGTTTAAGCGTGAAGGGGTAACAGAAAGACACAGGCAGACAGACCCACTTTCACATTTATAACATTAGTATGGATTCGTACTTACTTTTTCTTTAATCGGAATTTGAGAAGGCGAACTTTACGTACCTACTTTGTTATAATTTGTTACATTAGTTAATCTGTTATTTTTATTTACAAAAAAAAGATGTTATAATTGCAAAGCTACGAACACTCTTTTAGTATTTATATGTACATTCTTAGAACAACGGGATAGCTCCTAGCTTCACACCTCAAGGTCGGGTAGTACTACCCGCGTGTAAATAGGACGCGGGTACCCGTGTACACGTGTACACGTGTACACGGGTACCCGTGCGCTAATTACACGGATCCGTTAGGACCGGTCGCTTAAACCCGCGTGCGTGTTACACGAGCACGGGTACCCGACACGAATACACGAAACCCGGACACGACCGCGAGCCCGTGTTTAGTTTGTATCAATTTGATACAAACTAAACATTATAAATCTTTCTTCTATTTCAACCAAGAAGTGAAGCCACGACGTTAGGTGGGACTGCTCCGATGCGATTTAGAGATTCACAATATGTGGTCGTGGTCTGTAAAAGATTGCCTTTTTATTATTATCTTATACAAATCTAACTATATAAATTATCTTTTTTATCTTCGTTAAAAAATGCTGTACCTAATAAATTCATACCTGGGATAACTCGGGGCACTTATAATAGAGTGACGTAGCAAAATATTTTATCGACAATTAAATATATCGATGTTACTGTCAACATATAAATGTTCTAGAAAATAAATATACATATTTATACAACATTTGTGTTTTTTTGAAGAATTTATTCTATTTGTAACCAGTTCAGTATTTCCACATTGGCACTAAATGTTTTATAATAAAACATTTAGTGCCAATGTGGAAATACTGAACTGGTTACAAATAGAATAAATTCTTCAAAAAAACACAAATGTTGTATAAACTATACTAAATGTTTTATAATAAAACATTTAGTGCCAATGTGGAAATACTGAACTGGTTACAAATAGAATAAATTCTTCAAAAAAACACAAATGTTGTATAAATATGTATATTTATTTTCTAGAACATTTATATGTTGACAGTAACATCGATATATTTAATTGTCGATAAAATATTTTGCTACGTCACTCTATTATAAGTGCCCCGAGTTATCCCAGGTATGAATTTATTAGGTACAGCATTTTTTAACGAAGATAAAAAAGATAATTTATATAGTTAGATTTGTATAAGATAATAATAAAAAGGCAATCTTTTACAGACCACGACCACATATTGTGAATCTCTAAATCGCATCGGAGCAGTCCCACCTAACGTCGTGGCTTCACTTCTTGGTTGAAATAGAAGAAAGATTTATAATGTTTAGTTTGTATCATCATAGTACATGAAGATTTTAAATTGTATTCTTACTTTTTTCTGCATTAAAATATATCCACATCGCTGCCCCTAAGACACAGTTTTCATTAAAAAAATAAACATTTGTCCGTGCACGACAATCATCAAAAAGAAAGCTGTCAATGCGTGATATTATCATCAATCCTTGCCATAGATGACGTAAATAGGATTTAATAGATAGATTTAATATTTCGTATGTCGGGTTGTTCTCCTCTACACTCGCATTTCCCAACCGATTAGACGTGAAATTTTGTGAACAGGTTCTATAATTATTTACATAGCTTTTTTGACAATTCCGTTTAAATATATATATACTAACTGCCCGGCCCGACTTCGCACGGTTATAAGACGAGGAATGAAGCATTTTCCCGCGGTAAAAAGAAGCCTATATTCATCAGGGATAATTTCGGCTTCTAATGGTAAAATATATAAAATTGGATTTTTATTGACTATTATTTATTATTGTTTTTTATTCTTATCTCTGACGATCTTTTTGTGAATCCATGCTATTTTAATTTTATGAAATGACATGTAAATTTTCAGAATGAAATAAAATAATCTAATCTACCTAATTTCTAATCATGTTTTTTGAATGTAAAAAGAAACAAATAATGTATTAATATATGGTTTGGTAAATAATCAATTAATAGTAATTCAAGCGTATATTTAACAGATTCCTCGTTACATATTATTCAATTGAATCCATTTAGAAGTATTGGGATTAATTAGAGTGAACTTATTGCCCCGAAAATGAGGACATTTGCGAAAATATATATTCCGTACGAATACTTGTCAAAACGCTGCTGTTCGGAGAATACGAATATTCGTAAGTACTTGTTGCATTAAGTACTACAAATTCTTCATAGGTTCTATGCCTTTTTTTCTTTGTGACCTCAGAATGTTTTGTTAAAATCTGTCAGTTGTCTGAACGTACGATGTACCATCGCCAACACAGTTAACTGACCATCCGTGCACTTTATCTGCATAATAATAAGGTTTAATATAAATACAGGATGGTCAGTTAACTGTGTTGGCGTTTGTACGTAATTATGGTGTAACAAAAAACTACGGTAATTTTTGTAGCGTAAACACATCGTTATAATCGCAGCTAGCCAGTCATGAGTTAGTAAGTACACCAGACAGAGCCCACGTATTTCGAGTTTTGTTAATATAAATACAGTGTTAGTGAGTGCAATAAAATTGTAATCAATCAAAATGAATAACGTCCCTTCTAAAAAGGTCCAGGTAAGCGTGTATTATATTATTTACATTGTATACGAAAATTTCGTTCGTTTTTGAAATACGAGTGATAGAAAATTAAAAAAACTAGTGGTGTTGACCACTCGTATTCAATTCTATCGGTAGAAAATTTTGACACTTCAAAATTATTTATTATGGACGACGATTTATTTTGGACTGACTATTCATTTAAAAGATAATAAAATAAAATATATTGATTCGATGCTAAATGATTGGCTCGTGTACGATTATATATTATAATTTCTTCCTGAATGATGTAGTTGAAAACCAAGATCGTTAGTCTATTGGCGGGAACATAAGCGTTTCGTTTACTATTACTATGTAATGAAAGAAAGAAAGAAAGAAAGAAGACATTTATTCACTACGCAAAAGACACACAGGGACAAAGGGAGTACAAAGGAAGTAATGCAAGGTATCAAGGTATGTAGGTGCAAGGGAGTAATGGCCGGTTCCAACAATCAATCCACCGATAGTTTTCCCCAAGTTACATTTTGACACATTTTCTACGGGTAATCTGTCAAAATGTAACTGCCGGTAATGCCTGTTACAGACCATCAGTTTTAACTGCACAGTTTTAACTGTTCAGTCGAACTGTTCAGTTAAAACTGATGGTCTGTGGCCCGTCAGTTCAACTGCACAGTTCAAAGATTTGCCTACAGACCATCAGTTTTAACTGAACAGTTCGACTGAACAGTTAAAACTGTGCAGTTAAAACTGATGGTCTGTAACAGGCATAAGGAAAACTATCGGTGGATTGATTATTGGAACCGGCCATTAGTAAAGGAAACAACGGATCGGCCATAATTAACTTATTCTCTCTGTTACTCTCGCTGAAACGTATCTCCTATCTCTTTCATTTCTCTATCCCTTTCTTTCTCAGGTCACGCTCTCATACTGTCTCTTTCTCACACAATTACGTTTCGTTTTACAATTATTAATGTTTGCACCTTACAACTCACTACTTACTTTCGATTTTTTTCTGTTATGAAACGCATAATATATTTAAAAATAATAAATTTACAATATTATAGATATATAACTTCCAATAAAGTACTGTTCTCTATATTAAGTATGTTGAAAATTGAAATTTAAAAACCGGTAATTATCTACTTTTTGCTTACAGCGAAACGCAAAAGTATCGATAGCCAATCACTAGCTTTCGAGTGATGATTTCAAAAATAGCTATTGGGTTCATGTGAAAATAATAGTGACACATTTTCGTGTGCAATTATTTTCTACCGCTCGCTTTTGATTTCGAGCGCTCGAAAGTCAAAAATCGGTCCCCAGAACCTCATAGCCACGCATTTAGACCTATTCTCACGTACGATGAGTGAATTCACAAAAATAGCATTATTAACTCTTTGTTACATTGAATAGATAAGTAGTTATTTTATTATAATAGATAATTTGTTGCTACATTATCGCATTGGGCTCAGCCTGTAATGATAATTGTTTGTGTGGAAAAAAAACCGGACCTTAGTAATTAAACATTATAAATTCGTTTATTTTCAGATGCAGTTTGTTATAATGACATGCTACTTGTTTGGCACAACATTCAGTGCTTCTCTTTTCGGAATAGATTTTTCAGGACCGGATAAAGTTACGAATTCTGGGCTTGGAAAAATGTAAGTCCATACAATATTTAGTTTTTTTTTTCCCTCTATTTTAACTAATACTAAAGCATCGCCTGTATGACATGGCATGGCGAGCTGCCATGCCATATCAAAACATTGTAATTCAAAAAAGTTGATTATACTTATTATGGGTATCGAAAACCCGAAGATTAGTTCAATTGCTCCATTCATTCTTTTGTATTTCGTTTTCTAGATTTCAAGTGGTCAATCCAAGCAGGCATCAATATTCAGACTCCCGACTTGGTAATAACCATTTTTCTAGCGACGGCAATACCCACGAAAGACCACATGGTTACTCCTTTCCAATGCCTGGTAGAATAATCGAGGAGTTCATGTAAGTAACATGCGATTGAGTATGAAACTTCAGATACCTAGATTTTTTTCCACAATACTCATACCCATACTCATTTATTGATAATATTGAAAAATATTACATGTCAAAAAATTACTACGAAATTACTGCGAATATTTACGAAAACGGGGCTGGCAGGCACAAAAGACTGATTTTGAATTAGTTTCTTCTATCAAATTAGTGCAGAAGGTCGATCACACATTTACGATTCGTATTTCAATTTGATGTCAATTAATTTCAAGCATATCAAATACGAAATAACAAGCGATATTTAATACCTTCTAAAATTTCGGTATCTCGCTTATTCATTTATATTTCTGTATTCTACTCGGCGCGTCTATTATTTTAGCGTCATTAGACTCATTAGTGTCATTATCTAAATACAATTCTTGGAACGTGGTAAAAATATCGCGTAGGTACTGAGGAAGATACGGTTTTTTTTTAAATGAAAAACGCGATGTTAATTATCTACCTGGTTTCAAGTACTCGGCCTGGGTGCCCGCGCCGCTGCGAGCGAGGCCACAGAATAATTGATATTAACTGAAGGTACAAAAGGTCCACTGCCTTAGTGTAAGGCCTGAGTGGACGCCCCGCTCAGAGCGGGGCGTGCAGCGTCCATATAAAACAAATGCAATTTATATGGACGCTCCATGCCCCGCTCTGAGCTGGGCGTCCACTCAGGCCTCACACTTAGTGATGACGTTAGCTGTATTTTATTTGAAATAGACAATCATAGAGTGAGATAGAGTTGTTAAGGTTCCACATAACTGAGCATCTTATATGTAAATATTTTAGTTCCTATGTTTTATCGAAATGATGATCAATTAAGAAATCATAATATGATGTATAATAAAATAATACAGGCGGGAAGTCAGGATTAAGTAAAAAAATCGGCCGGCTAAGCGCCAGAACCGAACATTTTTTTACCTGATACTTACATAATCATATTCAATATGTTGCTAAAATTATGGTATGCCAATCAATACATTTGACGAATACATAAATAACATCTTAAAAAAAGCCCAGGTAATAGGTAATTTGCCTAACAATAATTTATCAAATCATTAGTTGGGAAATGATATCAGTGCGCAACGTTGAGTTGGGAAATAAAACTTGGTTTAAATAAAAATATGGGATAAATAGTTTGGGAGTTAAAAATTCGCTATTTTTTTTAATTACTGAACCACAAATGCAATTTATATGGAAGCTCAACCCCGCTCGCTCGTAGCGGAACATGCACTCAGGCAGTACACTTTTAGGCAAGTTCTTGGAGACCAACGCTCACATGGATGTCCAATAAAATGCGAAATTTTAGTACCAGATTAACCCCCCTAGCTTGTCGCGCGGCATGTGACATGAGGACTAGTTGGAACCTTCAATAAAACAAGAAGTAAAAGGTTAAAAAAAAATACTCGTTTTCAATAATATGACCATACCGTTTATACATTTTAAAATTATTCAAACAGGGTTAAAACACAAGAGTCGCCGGAGATCAATACGTCAAAGAATACCAACAGAATTGACACCAGTAATAGTGGAAAAGTCCCATCGTTGAACCCGAAAGAAAATGATCAGAACGCAAGTGTTTCAGAACTGGAGTCAGATGATTCCGCACTCGGCTGGTCGGAAACTGGCACTGATTACACTACTGAGACATCAGAGTATGAGGTAAGATACATTAAATGGAAAAAGGATAGATCACACCGCAGCCTAATATTTGTGGACGTCGCGTTTACGCACCAAAATGGACGATTCGTTTACGCACAGGCGTAATTTCGCTCGTAACAACGCGCGCTCTTTCTTTTCAGGCGCTTTGGATTTCTATAGCGCCTAATCGTTCTAAGACGTGTTAAGCCGTAAAGGTGGTGTTACTGTTAAGTTCCAGTGTGGATTCTTATTAGCAGTTCTGTGTCTAACATTTAAATTTCAGATAGTTTTTTTATGACTAATCGCTGTTATTTTTACAGATGACTACAACTGAACCGCTGAATCGAATCGGAGGTGCACCACCTGCAGTCGTGGCCTCCCTTCTTGGTTGAAACTACTTCACACTTAAGATTAAAACTAAGAGAACCTATTTTTTAGACAACCTAATAAATCCTTACAATTGTTTCAAAGCGAATATTTGTCGTGTAGGTGCATGATACTATGTATTTTCCGTGTTGCAACGAGAACTGCCTACTAAAAGAGATCCTTTGAAGCGGGTTACTGACTGTGAATGTAGTTAGGTACATATAAGCTAGTCAATCTGGGGCTAAGCTGAATATTCACCTAAGCGCCGTGCCAGGCGGTTTTCTATATGAGAAACAGAAGCATCCAAATGGATGGGCGTAATTTTTTGACTACGCCACGAAGTTGTCACTTATCGTGAGTGTTGTTTGGACATTTTACTGGCGCGCCTCCGTCGCTGCGATAAATGGATGCATCTAATCTAAATGAATCCTACGTCGAATTTTGACTTTCGACGCGTCGTCGCGGTGGCTTTCCATCCGTCTGGATATATCCAACGAGCTGCACCATCTATCTTTAAACGCTACTGTTTTGGCATTCCATGAATCCACCTATTTTAGAGCGGCGCTACTCCATTCGGCTTGTTGGAGCGGTGGTTTATAACTAGCTTTACATTTCAGAGTCCAATTTGATTTCAATATATTTTGTGCACTCGTTCTTACACTTAATCTGGGCGTGCGTGGAAGTGAATGTACGAAACACTATTGTTCCCACCGTGACGTAATGCGAAACACATTCGCTTTCGTAACCTATATTTACCAGCGTTGTATGCCATAGGACATAGACTGGAAAACTAAATATAACCTACCTTAACATATTCTTTTCCATAAAATATTTATATGTTTGTGTTATCTGTACACCTACCTACTTATTGCTTGTGAGATAATAATTCCTTATTCGTTTTCCTCATTACGGTAATGATATGGTACAGTCATTGCGAGTTAATGGTACCTATTCCACCACTAACAAGTTGCAAGTATGCTGATCAAGGTCTATATTCTATTCTGTTTGTTACATGTATTTATGATGTATAAATATTATTCTCAAACATGCAATAAAAATTTGAAGATATATTCCTTATAATACAGCCTGCGAAGTATCACTTTTCGGGTGCGGCAAGACTTGGATTTGTAAGTGTCATGGCAAAAAGCCATTTAAAAAAAAAACTTGGCGGTTAAGAGTGCCATACATACCGTCTTTCTACCCTAATGTGGATGTCACACAGCGCCGCATCTCCGGACGGAGGTGCGTTTCTCGTTGTATGTAATTTAAGTACCTCAGTTTGTATATAAATTCCGTATGGTACGGCACACTGCACCGCACCTCCGTCCGGCGAAATTTGTATGCAGCTCCGCACCTCCGTCCGGAGATGTGGAGTAGTGCGACGACCGCCTAAGTAGTGGCGGTGCCTAAGAAGCTGAAGTTCCTGGGTTCGTATTTCGGTAAGGGCAAATATTTGTGTGATGAGTCTTGGGTGTTTTCTATATATTTATTTAAGTATTATATTTGTTAAATATATCATCGTCTAGTACCCATAATACAAGCTTTATTAAACTTACTATGACTGAGATGCTCCCCTATTTCTTTTATTCTATTTAAACCTCGGTCCGAAAAGGGATTGCCTACCTCGTAACATAGGTACCTATCCGTCTCTATCGACTTGACTGGCAATCCTTATTTTCCTGGCCTCTGTAGTCTGCAGTCATTTACTAGACGTTAATATTAAGAAGGAAGGTAGTTACTATCATAGCGGTCAGGAAAGTCATTTTGCACACCCTTTTCTCAGCGTTATTTTAAGAACTTTCCAACAACAACAATTGATACGATAATTGTATACATTTCAAGAATAATCATGATTCAGGACCGATAATCATGAATAACATAATTGTATATATGTATATCGTATTGTATTATCGATTCTGTACTATAGGAACGATGTTCCACAGACAACATCGCGACGAAATCTGACTACTAGTAAAAGGGAAGAGTGAAAATAACTGTAAATCAATGATTAGCAATGACACGTGATACGTATTAGTCAATAACAATAATCTTCAAAATTAATTTGAATCCTAGATGGTAAACAAGAAGTAAATGACATACCCGTAGTACATAGTTCATTATTTATCTACACTGTAAAAGCCATATACCTACGAGCAGGTTCGTTTCGTATTGCTGTAGGTCTTTAAAATGCAGTCTTCTGCAAACAGTGAACTGTCACATGACTGCCTTTTTAAGAATCACGGCGCTAATACGCTTTAACAATGTTGAAAAAAACTAAAAAAAGCTGCCATTACAGCTTTTTTTTTTTTTTAGTTGTTGCCCTGTTTGGCCTGCATAGCGGCCAGTAACAGAATTGTTTCGGGATAGACCTCTCCGGGGGCCTGAAGGGCCTCCCAGAGGGAGCAATACTACGATGTATAAGTATAGGTATGTGTCGTTTAAACTAATGTAACGCCTATATAAAATATTATGTTATAAACATACGAACTCGCCTTTGCTTGTGAGAATTGTACACACGTGAGAATGCAATTACAGTCGGAGATACGAATATAGGCATGACCTTCAACCATCAGTTTAATGGATGAAAGGTATTGTATGTGATATAAGGAAAAAAAAAAAAAAAAAGGATGGATGTACTGATAAGTACATCCATCCTTTTTTTTTTTTTTTTTCCTAACCAAAAAATCGCCAATGGGATGGCTAAATAAATCCTGGCCAGATAATATGTATGATTTAAAAAAAAACTCAAACATTGAACTCAATTGTTTAATGAGTAAATTCTATAAGTCTAATTGTAAGTACCCTGTAGAATATATATACAAACGCTGGGTTGTCTATTTTTTTCCTGGTCAAACTATTGAGTTAGCAAATTGGTACTTAAGTCATAATTAGTCATATTATACACTCATCTGTCATCTGGTTGATCAATTTATTCGTTAATATATGCTATAGGCTTGTTACTTTCGATTATGACTTATACAATTTGTTTATTAGGAGGGAAGAATACCTTTACAATACTACGTACTTGTCCATACAAAAAGAGAATATGTTTTTCCTCTTCTAAATATTTTCCAATCTCAATGATGAAGGTTTATAGGTTTTCCTTTTTCCAAAATTTGCAATAAATTCAAATTTATAGGCACGCCGTTTTTTATTTTCTTTAAAGCGATACCTATGAACCCAGAATAAAGTGTTCTGAAGCGATCGACATCAAAATCAAAGTGAAGTTAAGATTTAGTTATTGGAAACCGTTTTCTTCCGAAATGGAAATTCTTAGACTAGTGAGAACAATGTAAAAAAGGTAAATTTAGTTTTTGTTCCTTGCCAGGAATTTATAACAGAACTCATTAGCGAAATATTTTTATTGGACTGTCGATATACTTTTCATCCATCAAGAGGGAACGTTACCTGAGGCCATTTTTAGATTCACGAATTCTTGATCAGTCATTCTGTCGCGCTGACGTAAGTGGGAACTTGCATTAGTGCAATAAGGACAATGACATTGTCCTTATTGCACGAATGCGCGTTCCCATTGTCAACTAAAAATCTAAAATGAAAAACTTCAAAATCAAGGTTTCGCGAGGAAACAGTCCACTGTTTCCTCCTCCAAAACTTAAACAATCATGGCAGCATTTTGAGAATTGAGAGAAAGAGAGACAGAGAGAGAAAAAAATAAGAAGGGAATGTTAAAATGTTGGAACGTTTTGATTTTTACTCTTATTGTTGACGGAATTGACATTTGACATTGCTTAGGATATCCTAATTATATATACAGGGTGTCCCAAACTTATGGGACATGAAGGGGAAGTACCTTAAATATCGTAGATAGTGAATTTTGCTGAAAGAACACTATGTTATTTTTAAAAGTTAGTAATTCTGCATTCATAGATTTTCTAAAAATTACTTGCTTCGTCTGGGAATCGAACCGCCAACTTAAATGTCAAAAAAAAAACACCCTACTTTTATGATGCCAATCGAAAGAATAGCTAAAAAATAATAACTCTGCTTAAGTAACATAGTGTTTTAAAAGAAAGGACAAAAAGAAAAAAAATAAAAAAAATGACAAATGGACCGATTAGATGGCCGGCCAGATCCCCGGACCTTACACCATTAGATTTTTTCTTTTGGGGATACGTGAAAGATATGCTATACAAAAAGCGATACGAGAACGTGGGCGAGTTGCAAACAGAATTGTGCCATATCACATCGAGTGTTCACCATAAAATGATAAGAAAATCAACAGGCAGCGGGCTCATTAAAAGATTGAAGATTTGCGTAAGACAAGAGGGATCACATAATTGAATTAATTAATTTACAAAAAAATACCTACTTGACTACGGCAGTTTCATGTATGTTTTTAATTTGATTAAAATATTAATTTCACGTTGTTCCTTTCTTTTAAAATACCATGTTACTCAAGCAGAGTTATTATTTTTTAGCTATTCTTTCGATTGGCATCATAAAAGTAGGGTGATATTTTTTGACATCTAAGTCGGTTCGATTCCCAGACGAAGCAAGTAATTTTTAGAAAATCTATGAATGCAGAATTACTAACTTTTAAAAATAACAAAGTCTTCTTTGAGCAAAATTCACTATCTACGATATTTAAGGTACTTCCCCTTCATGTCCCATAAGTTTGGGACGCCCTGTATATTCAAGTTTACTGACATTTTTTATTTTCTTTTTGGGTTTCACATGTGAATTTCCTATTGTTTTTAAATTATCCAATTTGAATTGACGATCTTTTAGTGAATCCATCTTATTTTTGATGTAAAATATTATGTTATTTTCTAGAGGAAATACATGAATCTATCTATCTATCTATTGTACAGACGACCTGTGTGGCCTATTCAATTTTTTGAAGCAACCTAGCATTATAAAAATAAGTAAGTATATCAAAAAAACCGGCCAAGTGCGAGTCAGACTCGCGCACGAAAGGTTCCGTACCATTATAAAAACAGTAATATAAACAGTAAACAAAAAAAAGCTTGTTGTATGGGAGCCCCCCTTAAATATTTATTTTATTTTGTTTTTAGTATTTGCTGTTATAGCGGCAACAGAAATACATAATCTGTGAAAATTTCAACTGTCTAACTATCGCGTTTCTTGAGATACAGCCTGGTGACAGACAGACGGACGGACAGCGAAGTCTTAGTAATAGGATCCCGTTTTTACCCTTTGGGTACGGAACCCTAAAACAGCAACATTAGATACTATTGATATTATGTCAATAAATCACCAATCCGCGGCCTAAAACCTAGAAGGAAACAGTGGAGGATATTTGTATAGAAAAATGACTACTTATCTATCCTCTTATAAAGATAGTGAGGGTCGTGCCACTATTAAAGTCTCCGGCTATTATATAAATAAATAAATAATGCAATTTTAATACAAAAGCATAAGACGACATAATTTTACGTTAGTTTTATTAATCACGTTAATCATTTCCATAATTTAACTAGTCGGAATCAGAATCAACTTCCACGTTATGGAACCTGTCCCTAAACAACCTCGCTACCTGTCGGAGACTGCATAGACGCGTTGCATAAGTTGTGCGACCATCTCTGTCGTGCTCAGAATATCGCAGGCACTCGTTTGCCCGACTTCCTCTGCAATATCTTCTTCTCCTATATCTTCCTCTCTTATATCTTCTTCTTAGTGAGTTATCTGCCAAATATGAGGATGCTACTGAAATAGGGAGTGATAAAAGAGTTCTAGGATGGTCCCGTTGATTCGACAGATGAGCTCCATACATGCCTTCATCTGAGTATCCATAGTAAAAGAGCAAATTAAAAGTGAGGAAATATAAAAATATTGCCATCTGGAAAAACAAATGAAAAATTGTAAACATCATAGTTATAGGACTAATGTTGAAACTAGATTTTATTGAAATGGGGCTGCAGAAGACACCCATGAGAATTATAGGAAATAATGTTATACATAATAACATAAAAAAATTAAAAATCTATAATGAAATGAGATTAAAATTTCTTTTTCCTACCTACTACTTACCTATTATATATGCTATAGGCAATCTAATTAGAGAAATGTAGATTTGTCTTCTACAGCCATAAAAACGGATATGAATGAGATTTTTGTTAATTCCAGTTTAAAATTATAAGTTGACGATCTGTATTGAAGCCGTGACACAAGAAATACTGATGGAACTACGTAATGCTAGCAAATCCGTGAATCTCGTGATTCAATCAGATGAAGCATAAACGTATAAATCAACTTCTTATTAGATACAATCGTTTGGTTGTTCAAGCGGAAAACCAATTAGTAACAATTAAGTCACTCTATACCTAGTACCGCCTTACTCACATTTGATTTTCCATCAATATATTACAGTACCTAACCTAATAAAAAAAACGACCTGGTTGCCCTCCGGGAGTGCCGGCAGAAGTGAAGACTCAATGACATTGTAACAGTTTTTCGATCAGGTTACGTGTCCGTCTTACGAATTTTCAATCTGTCGAATCTTACGGTCACGTGACATCTTACGGTCACGTGACATCTTACAGTCACGTGACCTGTGGCGAGTTTAACATTTTTTCCCCATCCCAAAAAGTGCACAGCGCCGCTAAAGAAGTATTCACTTCAAAAAATATGGTTTACATGAAAACATGCTGAGTTAGGGTCCTATGTAGCACATTTTATATTATGCCTGTGCCTTATTGGGTCACATGTATTTTTCATTATTTTGTGTGGTAAATAAATAAATTCTTATTATTCTTAAAAATATCGCTTACATTAGTTTTTTTTAATGTTTTAAGTACATACTTATATAGCACTGTCCGGTTTTCTAGCTTTAATTATGCTGATCATTTTAGAAATCAGGCAAAATTTTCTTAAACACCTATTCTTCTTAGAGTTTCTTATCCATAGAGTGACAACACTTTTACTAAGCAGTAAGTTAGTATTACTTAGCGTATAATTCGTCCCTCTAACTTTTTTTCTGACAGATCTTATAAATAGAAATTATAGTTACTTACTGTAACAATATATATTTTGAAGTGAAAACTTCTTTAGCGGCGCTGACCACTTTTTGGGATGGAGAAAAATTGCTAAATACGCGACAGATTTTTGTGACGTCAGATGTGAAGGTCACTTTTTGCTGCTAGCCGATTCGACTTCATTCAAAACTGAACGCTATTCGTAAGTAGTAGTAGTAGTAGTATAAAGCCGTTAAACACTTTTTGAAATAGCATGTTCTGCAAATGAATTTGTAATTTTGTCCACGCGTCCTTCACCGTTTTGCTATTGAGCAAATTCGAATAGTTCGAATTTGGACGTTATTCCTAAAGAGATAAAGGTTTGTAAAATATTTGGCAACGGCAAAAACAAATTGGTATTTTGTTCGCCGCCGCTGTCCGCTGTTCTTGCATATTCGAATAGTTCGAATTTGGACGTTATTCCTAAAGAGATAAAGTTTTGGAAAATATTTGGCAATGGCAAAAACAAATTGGTATTTTAGTCGCCGCCGCCGTCCGCTGTTCTTGGCGTCGAACATTCATTCAAAATTCATTTTTAGGGTAACACCGTAAGATGTCAGGTGACCTGATCGAAAAACTGTTACAATGTTATTGAGTTTTCACTTCTGCCGGCACTCCCGGAGTGCAACCCGGTCTTTTTTTTATTATGACTCAATTCCTCTTTATACCTACACATTTCGGAGGTAAGCATCTTGGTATCGTGCCAAATTCTCTGCCATGCTTCAAGTGCCAATACTGCACAAAAACTGGGTTATTTTTAAATACACTTTCACTGAACCCTTCCAAGTAGAAAGTTAAGAGGAAAATCTCTCTTATCCAAGACCTTGTTCGTGTTATAGTTTGTTTTTCACATAAGTACCTACCTACATTATTTTAAGGAGTGCCAAGAGGCTGCTTGTGGTTGGGGGGATTATTGGTAATACACTATAGGTAGACCACTTTACTCATGCCAAGCCTGCGCGGCGAACTTATTATAAATAATAAAAAAAATACTTATTACTTATTCAGGGTTCAAGCAAAATTCGACTTTCCGGTGACAGTAATTCCGTCAACCCTTAAAAGATTTTTTACCAGTGATAGCATTGCCATTTATTCTATTATTATTGCACAAAAATTTGATGCACTCTAATTTGGAAACGGTCAAAAATAATAACATAGTTTATTTGGAAAATAATAAGCAATTACTCTAAACTATCTTCCTTCTGCGGGAAAGTCCATCGTTTCGTTCCACGCTGTATTAATACTTAAATACCTCAATAGACTCGGTAACAAATAATTATTCCTGCTCATTGCTCTGATATTTGCCCTTAAGGATTTGAGGCCCAGAGGGTAAGAACAATTCAACTAAACAACAAAAAAGTGATCTACCTAACGCACGCACAAATCGCATAATGCGTTACGTGACCTGCTGGACCGGATAATAGCTAATGGCTCTACGAGTACCTACATAAACAGAAAAAATGCATCAATAAGTAAATAAAAAGTATAATTTCACCATGGTAATTCCGTTTTTTTTTCGACACATTTTAAAGTCAATCGATGGATACTGACATACACGTACCTTTATCCATGATAGACATGATAAATAGTGCATATATTTTAGCAAAAAGGAGGTAGCTAGATCGGTACAGTAGCTAGATATCAACAATTTCAATTTCTCAACTATGTTGCGATTCACCAAGTCCATTAAACACTTACCCAATCCTGGCAAATTACTATTCCGAGACGTGAATCGTGACACCAAGTTCCGGCTGTTACGTCTAGTTGTCCTGCTCTACACCAATAAAATGTACGCTAAGCGCCTACGAATCACAATGTTTATGTTGTTGACCAATCTTTCATACAACGTGGACTCTATTCGGCACGCGACGCGAAGAGTTGGCGGTAAAGACGCATGTATCTTTCCTCGCGCGTAATCCGATTTGCCAGAGCGAGATTCGAATTAGCAATACAATCGTCATATGGCAGCAACAATGCCGCTGAGATGAAAATGGCAGTTTTTATACCGCGACAGTGGCAAAGAAGCATACGGCCCAGGTTATCGTAAGAGTGTCACCGTAGCCTACGCTCTCAGCTCCAGAGGTGAATGGAAATGCTACTGCAAACCTATTATAGATAGGCATATGAAGATTCAGCGTGACGACAGGTTATGTGACAATCTCCCGCCACCAATACAGTGTATCCTCAGGTTTATATGTGATAGATTATGGTTGATATCTACCTCATTATTAAAGTAAATCGTACTTAATCTAATCAATTAAACGTCAAAAACACCTAAAGTCGTCATGAGTACCACAAACATTATGAAACCTCTTTTTCCTGAACAACTGCCAAGGCTGGTCCCCGGACGATAACCCACTTTGAGTTCCATGCTTTGAAAGAAACATTGACAAAACAACAAACAAACAACATTGATTGATTGATTGATCTCGGCGTGGTGTTCGATCATGAACTTACGTTTCACAGCCATATGCGCTCTCTAGTTGGTGAAGGTTTTAAGCGTCTGGGTTTTGTTTTCCGTAACTGCAAAGACTTCACAAATGTTGGTGTCATCAAGTTACTCTATTCGGCACTTGTAAGATCTAAACTAGAGGCTAGTTCTTGCGTTTGGAATCCGCACGAGTCGACCTATGCACTAATGCTTGAAAAAGTACAGAAGTGCTTCCTGCGCTATCTTTTTAAAAAGTTGTACGGTTATTACCCTCTGATTTACCCTACTGCTTATCTGCAGGGCACCCTCGGATATAACTCGCTGGAAACGCGCAGATTGTTTGACCAGCTGATCACAACTCTTCGCATATTGCGTGGTCGTCTCGATTGTCCCAGCTTGCTCAGTGAGGCCTGTCGCCTCTTTGTACCTGATGGGCGTGTGCGTTTTCGAGCAGATCGGCTGCGGCTCTTCGCTGTCCCTTTCTCTCGTACAGTCGCGCATCGTAACTCTCCTGTTTGCCGCTCCCTGCATGCGCTCAACAAACTAAACGCGAAGCAACCCTCCTGTGATCTGTTTGCGGATGGCTGGACGGTTGTCGAAAGAGAGTGCTTGAAGTTGTGTGAAATGCTTATTTAGTATTTAATGTTATTGTACCCATGATTTAAAAAAAATTGTAATGACTTAGGATATTTCCTGTAATGTTACATTTTTTGTTATTTTTTTTTTTTTTTTTTTTTTTTTTCGTGTCTATTGAGTCGGTAATCCCAATCCGTTTGACCTGTAGACATCGTAAACAGTAAAATTGCCTCAATTACATAATAAGAAAGTCTAATTTCCCAGAAGTAAAAGCTGAAAAACTCGGACTCACTGTGACAGTGGCTTTTGCAAAAGTTAGCGCTAATTCTTAGGCCTTATGCAGTCGACCTCGAGCTCCTTTAGGGCGTAACCAACTTAACCAAGACAACGTTAAGTAAGGAGGACAAGAATTACAGTTACTTATTGTATGGCCAAAGTAACTAGTCAAGTCGTTTTCATAATAATATCCTTAATTCCACCTAAGCTGGGCCATCTACCCAAGACTCCAAGGTCTCCAAGGTCTGTTAATAAATAAAAAGGTACACAAGACCAAAACATTTTAATGATTTTTAAGAAAGTAATTCATAAAAAACCAATGTTTTACCTGCATAGCTGTTGACCTAATGTAACGTTTCGCCGATTATTTTATTTAACCCAATTCAACGCTTTCAGATTTGTCATCTAATGATTTTTAAGGCCTAAATTAGCAAAAATCGAAAAAATAATCATAAATGATTATTGATGGAGGGGCAAAAAGCATTGGGTCTCTTAACATTCGGCAAAATTTAACTTTAGTTCAGAATAAACAAGAATCGATAAAGAAGAGAAGAAGAGCTGACTTCAGATTTGGGGGAAAGGCAATAAGAATAACTCGAATAATATTCGCTTTCCTAAGAAACTAACCTATAAACATGAATGACAATCCTTACTCATCAATCAATCGTACAGGTAAGCGAGATCGTAAACGTATTGTGACGTAATGGATCTGTACTCCTTCCATTCATATGTCGATCACCGGGTAATTGTCTCAGTTTCAGCTTCGACGAGGCGATGTGCACTTCGCTCGCGGGAGGCGTCCAACCTCGTATATAAGGAGATCTTGCGAAACCGTCGCACATTCGAACAACAACCTGTCCAGGAAATCACCTGTTCCATTCATACATCGACATGTTTTTAATACTGGTACGTACAAGGTTCAGTCGTAATGTTTGTTTTGCTCACTAGGACTCATCAGGTGTCATCAAACAAACTCGATGCCGCAATGATTGGAGAATAATGTGTGAATATTTAACGCTTCGGCGAATCTTTAGTTTTAAACACGTGACCTTTTGAACGTCCTTAGTCCTAGCTTCAAATATACAAGGTAATGTCATAGTTCCCGCCTTGACTACTCAATACACTGTAATATTTTTGTCGTCTGTGTAAGCAATTATCATGAGGTCAAGTACCTAAAATCATTACGCAAATTAGGAAGTTGGTGTTCAATTAGCTGAATCTTTTTTGAATTAGGTACTTACATACATGTAAGTCTAATAAATTACAAATTGGTGATCTGTTAAAAACTATAGATTAAACCAGAAGATCTTTAAAAGTTTCTGCTCCATAAATGTCGCCGGTATCTGTTTATTTACTTTCATGGGTTTCAATGCTTCCTGGTTATGCATTGCGTTCTTTTGTGCGAACTCGTTGTAAACGTTTTTCTCATAGAGTAAATTCCGTATTCCATATATTTTCGGACAAGTCAAAACATAAACAACCCATTACATTTAAACTTTGCAAGTTACATATTTAAATAAGTTATAACTGTGGCGTATATTCGACATATTTTTGCTTCTTTTGTAATTACTATTATGGTTAAATATTTCAGATCCTTGGAGCTGTGGTGACGCAATGTTCAACGAGCCCCGCAGTTGACGGGCAGGCCAAACCACAGGTTATACGCTACGAGATGGAAACTGCCGACATGCCAAATTCCTACAACTTTTAGTAAGTACTCATTCATATTGATTATAGTGATACTAAAATACGAAAGACGAAACGTGAGTAAATTCCCACAACATGTTTAAATTATTAGAATTCGTTTTTGACAGTTCAGAACATGTCACGATATTTAGCATAAGCCTATGTCACATTTCTATATAACTTTTAGCCTTCGTATAATATTTAACCCCGCCACCGCCACCAAATTCCATTATCCAGGGAGAGCTCAGATGACGACTATCCTAAATGATTTAATGTTATGTTGTATTTGTTATGACAATGACCATAATGATCAATTTTATTTATGCGACACATAATTATGCTCATGATACGAGTATCATGAAATTTCTCATTCTGTAGTAAAATTACGTCTCTTTAACACAAGCTGACTCATTTGTTTAGAATCTGTACATATTATAATATTCAGTCGCTAAATGCAAAGAATTACTAGTAGACACATACAATTTATTGTATTTAACAGGTCAAATAAGCAATTTACATAATAATAGTACTATCAGGAAATGATAATTCTCATGAGCAATCAATTTACACGCGAATAAACATTATGAATGTGATAATTTAATCAATCGATCCGTAAGGACGTCTGTCACGTCCGATGCTATGACTAGTATTTTTCTAAAAAATACCGTAATTGAATACATTCTATGAATAAAGATGCAAATAATTATTTATTTTTTTATGACCCACCCGCGCATTTTAAAATAATATGAAAGCCTACACATATCACTCTGGTATAAAGAATAATCTGTACAAAAAATAATGTGTTTTTTTTTTAAGTATCAAAGAAACAAAGTAGGTATAGATTGGAAGTCTGATAAAATCTGATATACAATTTAAGTATACAACCATTTTTTCATATTGTATCTCGACAAGGGAAAATATTGTTTTTTCTCTCAGCAGCAGCGTCACTATAATTAGACGACATGTTTGAACTCTTCGGGATTTCTTCTTCAAACGACATTGCCGCGAATACACTCATCCTAAAGAAGAACTCCCGAAAAATTCGAAACATGTTTGCCTGTAGCAACATTTAATACGTGAGTGTAACCGTGGATTTATTAGTATTATGGACAAGTCTCACGAAAGTTTAAAGTCAAATATAATAGTACATTACGATTCTAGCGCAGAAAGTACGTCATTACGGCACGAGTGAAGAATGACATTTCCGCACGTGTATCGAACGACGTTTTTGAATACAGTTGTGAAAAAATAAGAAAAATAACAAGTAAGGAATTCGAAACTTGTACAATATTATTAATTCTGTAACATCATTGTAATACAGTTGAAAAATAATAAAGTTGTTCAAAAACCATTTTTTTAAATACAGTTCTATCTTATTTAATTTTTTATTGACATAATAATTAATTAATGTTACAATTTGCACAATTATTCAATGGGAAAAGTGAAAAGCACTAGTTCGCGAAAACCAATTTTCCGCACGCTAAATAGCTACAAAAGTGGCACTTTTTGAGCAACTGTATTAAAATAGCTATTTACGATACAAGTGCCGAAAATAGGAAATTTGCAACGAGTGGTGATAAATTAAAACACGACCGAAGGGAGTGTTTAAAATCGACACGAGTTGCGAATTACCTATTTGCACCTGTATCGTTCAACGTTTTACTGTACATATGGCTATTTAAAGTTTCGACATATGCACGGAAAGTGCTCTTTCGGCACTAGTGCGGGAAAGTAGCACTATATTGTACTGTAAAGATTATTTCATGTAGGTCTTTATGATTGGAGGAGTTTCGTTGCTTCGTCGTGGATTAGAGTTTGGGAGATATCACCACAATAATTTACTTTATAAGGGGGTTTGATAAGCTGATGTAACTATAACAACGAACTGACCCTGGAAGTACCATCTTGTAGTTAAAAAATTTCATAAGTCACCTGAGATCTTCATCATCAGTTCTGTAGAGGAAACGGTTATTGCTATAGAAAATATCACCATCGCTATACCTGGTAATAATATCTTCATCGGAGAGTTTAGTTAATTCCTCGTAAGGCCAATCATCAGATCCAATCAAATTTCATCTATCTAGATAAAATGGCGGAAGAAGAATGTTTTAAATTGAGTGGAATCATTAACGTATGTTTGGCCTCCCTCTGTTCACTGTCTAAAAACAAATGAATTTCAGACGAACCATGACCGCCAATCACACATGGTTGTTACGAATTACGAAATCCACTTATAGGGGGAGTGGTGAGGTGATTTAAGACTTGATGTGAATATCAAAGCTGATGTGAGTGTGATGGTATCACGTGCTCGATGCAACGTAACCCGATTATCGAGGTGCGTGCGTAGGAACGTGGTCGGTATTGTGTTTGGCGAAAGCAAACACGTATTTTATAATAGGCCTTGCGTAGGATATAGTTATATCAATGTCAGTCCCTGGGCGACCGAGCTCTGCTCGGATGTAAATAGAGAAAATACGGAGAACACGAATTTTCCCAGACATGAGACCTAGCTAGATCGATAATTCATCTTCGTTCGTTACGCCTATAATCCAAATTTCATCGAAATCGGTAGAGCTGTTTTCGAAAACGTGATTGCAAATATAAATAGGTATATACAGGGCGTCCCAAACTTATGGGACATGAAGGGGAAGTACCTTAAATATCGTAGATAGTGAATTTTGCTCAAAGAAGACTTTATGTTATTTTGAAATGTTAGTAATTCTGCATTCATAGATTTTTTAAAAATTATTTGCTTCGTCTGGGAATCGAACCAACTTAAATGTCAAAAAAAATCACCCTACTTTTATGATGCCAATCGAAAGAATAGCTAAAAAATAATAACTCTGCTTAAGTAACATAGTATTTTAAAAGAAAGGACAAAAAAAAAAAAAATGGACAAATGGACCGGTTAGATGGCCGGCCAGATCCCCGGACCTTACACCATTAGATTTCTTCTTTTGGGGATACGTGAAAGATATGCTATACAAAAAGCGATACGAGAACGTGGGCGAGTTGCAAACAGAATTGTGCCATATCACATCGAGTGTTCACCATAAAATGATAAGAAAATCAACAGGCAGCGGGCTCATTAAAAGATTGGATATTTGCGTAAGACAAGAGGGATCACATTTTGAGCATTTAATAAATTAATTTACAAAAAAATACCTACTTAATTGACTACGGCAGTTTCATGTATGTTTTTAATTTGATTAAAATATTAATTTCACGTTGTTCCTCTCTTTTAAAATACCAAGTTACTCAAGCAGAGTTATTATTTTTTAGCTATTCTTTCGATTGGCATCATAAAAGTAGGATGATTTTTTTTGACATTTAAGTCGGTTCGATTCCCAGACGAAGCAAGTAATTTTTAGAAAATCTATGAATGCAGAATTACTAACTTTTAAAAATAACATAAAGGCTTTTTTGAGCAAAATTCACTATCTACGATATTTAAGGTACTTCCCCTTCATGTCCCATAAGTTTGGGACGCCCTGTATATATATATTCACAAATATTGCTAGAATAAAATTGTTAGCGTTTTTACTAACATAAGCTGGATTTAGATATATAATAAAACTTTGGTCTCTTTGGTGGAAGGCAAAAAGGAACAAATTGTCATTCATTATGGACTTCTCTACGTACAAAAACTCCACATATCCTGGGTATGCGATTGCCCTGTTATTCAATTGACCTGCGTTTGTCTCTTGATGTGACCACACCGACCCCTCAAATCAAATAATGGGACAAGATCGAGCTTGCGACGTCTCCTCTGGAGTTGAGGTGTACAATACAATACAAATTTAATGTAATACTCTTTTCTCAAACATGCAATGAAATATTGACGTTGTGTTCTTCATAATGGGCTTCGAAATGCCATGTTTCAGGCGCAACGAGACGAGAGATCCTAGGCCTGCAAGATGGTGTTTAATTTTCATTCCACAATTTGTGGTACAGCATGCGGCATCACGGCGTTCAGCCATGATAATTAAAGTTTGATTTCTTGGAGTTTTATTTATTTATTTCATTGCATGTTTGAGAAAAGCACTAGATTACCTCGGCGTGAAAAGGGGTTGCCTGCCTCGTAATGCCGTCTATATGTACTGGGCCGGCAACTTCTTACTTCCCGGCCTCTGTAGTATAATGTACTATTATTGCACACCTCAAAACATGAATTAATTACAGGACATAAAAACTTAATAACTACAACTTAGAAAAGTTGAAAAACCCCCGACATTTTCATTTCAAAGTCTAATGTCTCAAAAACGGCTAAACATATTTTCATGAAACATGGCTAAGAACACTCGGGATAAAATTATCTGACACAAAAAAACCTCATTCAAATCGGCCCATCCGTTTGGGAGCTACGATACCACAGACAGCTACACAGATACACAGACACACAGATACACAGATACACAGACACGTTAAACTTATAACACCCCTCTCTTTGCGTCGGGGGTTAAAAATAGAGGTCAGGCGTACATAGTATATGTCGAAATTATTTTTTGCCGCCATCATGACATAAATAAAATCGCGTTGAACATTTTTCTAAGTTGTAAACAATGTTGTTAAACAAATACGCTCTCCGAATACTCGTATTCTATCTCCACCATGCAAAGCACCGATGAATCATCAACTTTCAAAGTCGTCTTACTTAGACTGGCTTCGCGCCAAACGTCCTAAAAACTTCTCAGTCATTGTATTCGGGACAAATAAGTGCATATCAATCGAGCGCTTTAATAATATTTGTATTAATATTTGTTGCGCTAATATTTGTATGTGCATTAGTTGTATTTGTTTGTAAATTAAGCATGGGTTTGTAATTAGCCGCGACTAGGAAAACATGGCGAGAGAGACACGGAGCGGGGCATGTCCCTTCCATAACGATGACACGTTTTATTACTTACTAACTAGCTGCTTATTAAAGTAGGCACAAGGTGGACTGATGACCTGGTAAAGGTCATGGGAGTTTGCTGGATGTGGGTGGCGCAGGACCGACCGGTCAAATGGGCTCTCTTTGGGGGAGGCCTATCTCTATGTCCAGCATTTATTTATTTAAATCAGGCAACAAGGCCCATATTACAAATACCTTAAAGACTAACATCTCGTATATCAATATAAACTAATTAATAACTACAAAACACACAATTACTGCGACGTGTTGCGCCATTTCGAGGTGTCCGGTAACCGACCGCGGGAACCGTCGGATGTTGACTCCCTTCGGCCAAAATTATTTCTTAGTGAAGGTCGATAGATGGTCCGTTGGAACTCTGACCACAAAGGAATTAAAATTCACGTCATGGCGAGACTCCGACCTCACGACCCTCAGTATGATATGATGATGATGATATTTCAGACTTACAACCTCACGGACTTCTCCTATTTATAATATTAGCCTTTGGGGGAGGCCTATGTCCAGCAGTGGACGTCTTTCGGCTGATATGATGATGATGGTGATATTACAGACTTACAAACACACAGACATTTGTCCTATTTAGGTAAAAGTAGATTTAAGTTATTAAGTAAAGTAGAATGTTCACTGTTACAGTAAAACTGCATTAAGTACGTCTAATATGTTCGGAGTAACGTTACAAACAGGGCAGTTATTCTTTACGCGCTCATGCGCCTCACCCCACCCTTCACGGCTAAGGATACTAGACGTCTATCTACGCTTAGTTACTACGAATCGTGGCGTCAAGATATATTTGTGTGTGAGCCAAGATGAGCTTAAAACAAGTTACAGAATAGCGGGGCAGAATAGGTCAAACATATATTATCTTAAACGTGGATAAACCATTCAACATTATTTTAAATTAGCCAACTAAAAATACATCCGTTGTTTGAGTTACGATTTTTTTTATAATTGTGAAAAAATACCATTACATTATAACGACGCAGGGCAATGCACCTAATCGCCTTCAATCTTAACGAGTGGATGAGCCAGGATGCTTCGTTCCATTTGGTTGACTTTGTAAACGAAGACATTTCAATTTGCATTCGATTGCTAGGTAGCTCCTACGTTAATATTAATATGTAATAGCATTTAATTCGGACGAAAACACTAATAAGTACAAACTTCTGTTACCGAGCCTCATCATAGTCTCTTCTTCAATTTGTGCGTGTCCGCTTGCTAAACTGCAAGGGCCTGCTGCGTTTCTTAATTTATATTACATACGTTGAGCAACACTTTTTTCTTGGGAGATGCTTTACGGATGTATTGGCTGGGGAACCAATGCGAGTATGACGGATTCCCGGGAACTACCCGGTCTACCGTCTAAAAGTCCACGGTGCTCTACGCGCTGCTTTATGACAGAGCCACAGGAACGCTTGCGCACACTGTTGAGCACCACTTGCCCCAAGTCACGCCCTGAGTGTCTCAGCGACTCCTATCTCACTCGCACTGTGCCCATTCCAAAGAGGAGGGTAGATTTTCTCGTTTCGTTGTCAGTTGTGCTGGACCCACTGACTAGAGCTCATAGAGTGACGGAAAAGTAAACGATTAGTCCAATGGAGAGTGTTAAATATATTGATTGATGTATTTCCTTTATTTTTGAAGTGAAATGAAGACATCATGTAGAAATACTATAAGTAGTAAATTAAATACAATCCAAACCCAAGTTACGAGGGTTCAAAAAAACGAAAAACCGCTTCGAGAAAAGGTAGGTAGTGCCCTTGCGTTGCGCTTCGCTTGGCTCGTCTTGGCGGGGGCACTGCCGTGCCCCCAGATATAAATAAATGTTTTTATTAGCCAGTTGTAAAACATGCTACTTACCCCGTAATCAAAACCAGATTCTAAACATAAAACCGATTCCTTTTACACAAACTCTCATGCACAATGTTTGATTACGTCACCATGCGCATTTTTCTTTAACTTATATACCCATATTTGCATGGTATGACCTTTTTATCTGGTCTATTAAGGCGCCGTAGGTTCAGCGAAGTTAGGCGAACAGAGTTTTTGAAACAATATAATGCGTCTGTTTATAATAATATGGTTTCAAAAAAATACGAATAGTAATCTTGAGGGTTTTCTGCAGGGAAATCAGTGCTTCGAAACATGATTAAGTAAATTTCGCTCGATAGAATAAAATCACGAACATAGGTCTAAAGCACACAAAAATACACTTAAAATATTCGTAACAAGTCACTTGAGCCCTTCCTCAACGATTCCAAACTGTTGAGAGGAAAAAATATGCAAAATAGAAAGACAGCTTTTTAGCCTTTATAACAGTGGTTCTTAAACTTTTGTTAGGCATGGACCACTTAGGCGGACCCCTGTTGAAGAAAACGTTAAAAAAAAACTCATGTTTCATGTACCACCTACGTACCTAAGTACCTACGTTAAGAGTAAACGAACTGGTCGTGGACTCCTAGCAATCATGTCATGGACCCCTAAGCGGTTCATGGACCACACTTTAAGAAACCCTGGTGTATAATTATTCACTGAGTATGGTTTTAATCTTGTACCTGTCAAACGCTTATTGAAATGTATGTAGAACCGTTTTGATACATGTCATGTTACAATGAAATCGTAAAAAGTGGAACAGAGAACGGTGATGTAGGCAGCGACAAAAACACGATTACCGGCTCCGTTGAGTTGAACGTCCGAATTTACCACATACCCATCGAACAATTGATTAAATGTCAATGTAACTGTTTAAACCCTTATAAAAATCTTTGGTTAAAGAGTCCCCTCTCTACCAAGTCACCTCTCCAAACGTAGTTTGGTTTCTTATTTTAAAACGGCATACCATGAAACATTTTGTGTTGTTATGAAGTCTATGATCACACAGACAAACTGTTCCGGCAGTTTTGTGGGACCCTGTTAATTATTAAGTTTATACTCCGTTTAATAAATAAATGAATATTAAATATCATCTAGGTCGGAAACTAATTTAACTAAATTATAATGGAAATATTGTAGTTTTTTTTTACCTTGTATGAAAAACGTTCCACTCGCTTTACTTATTTATTTTCTATTTTAATTTCTAGCAACAGGAACTAATTTCCGACCTAGATATGATGGGTCTCACTGTGTATAAGTACCTACATAGTTTCATGTTATTCTAGCATGTGTTTTTAAAATGTGAACTAAACTATTGTATGGAAAGTCGAGCGACCCCGTATCATGGTCGGCCTTATCACACGATAGTAAGATAAGTGACAAGATATAGTCCTGCATTAAGGTGCGGGGCTGATCGTGCGTCTGGCGGCGCGTGTTTTTGTTTTGTTTTATTAGTTTTAAGTATTTTTAAGGTGCAGTTAGTTGTAGTGTAGTTTTTCCTGTACATTCATGTTTTTGTTCCTGTAAATATTGTGTACATTCATGATTTTGTTTTCGTGTGCTTTTAAGCCACGAGCCGTCATAGGCAATTAGCTAAGGGCCCCTTCGGGCCCAACTTTGGAAGTCAAAAAAAAAGAGATAGAGCGTCCGTCACTGACTGACACCGTTCGATAGAACTGGTGACCCTTTAGCACTTTCCGTCGAGTTCCAAAATATGTGCACGAACAAAGTGATCAAAAACATGTAAACACGACTTTATTGTTCAGGGCATGGTTGCTCAGATATCTATGGACCTTTTTAAACGTACGTACGTATGGCCTTGACTCTGTGTTTACGAAGCAACTATAGTAAATCAATCTCAAAAGAATTGTTGACCACGTCATAAACAAGTTGCATAAATAATATTCAATGTAAAACTATTTACGAAATATCGCCGGCACTTGGTTGGTAGATGAACAGACACCCTCTTAGTGACAAAAGAAAGAGAAGATTATTAAGTAAGTATTTTATACAAGAAGTACAATTTTCGCTGCTACTGAATGTACATAGCTAGGTACCTTTTTATTTTCACTGATGTGAAATACTTATTCTTAAAGCGTGGGTTTTTCATTACGACCTTACCACTCTTAGAATACTACTACGTACACCTATCTACTCGTAGGATGTTTGGCGTCATTGCTCAACATCGGTAGGTACATTTCAATTAAATGTAGGTAGGTACTTAATGTACCTGTCCTTTTGTCTAGAAGGACAATGAAGTTGTTTAACATTTTGAATTGCTATATAAAATTGGTGACAAATTCTGACCTTTATTACGTTTAAACAAATATTGGTATATCTAAAACAAACAAAGGTTAGGTTTAGGTTATTATTAATTTATTATAGTCTAAAGAGTAAAATTTACGGCAGATTGTGTCGTGTTTTATATTGAAATGTAGTGTAATTATAAAACGGAAAGTGTTATCTTACTTAAGACACGAAGTAACGAATGCCAAAATCTGAGAGCTAATATTTGCTCATAGTTTACCTAGCGGCGCTTTTTACTAGTTGAGTGCGTGGTGTAGACGACCACAGGCGTTTTAAAAGCAAAGCGAATTAAGAATGAAGACATTTAACACCGTATCGACTAAGTTATCTTTTTCTTTGTTTTTGTTACGGTTATTTTTGTTTTGTTTATTTTATTTCAGTAAGTAGGTACTTATTATTAATTTTACTTCTTCATACCTTTATTTATACTGCCAAACATGAATTATCTTTCGGTTTTTTCGTGATTTTTCGTAGCTCGGTTTCAGGCTCGGGATCAGAGCTTCGTTCGAAACTGCGAAGCTTGTAACTAAGCTATGAACGAACCCTTTTGATTTGCTTATTAATTTTACTTCTTCATACTTTTATTTATACTGCCATATTGCCAAACATGAATTATCTTTCGGTTTTTTCGTGATTTTTCGTAGCTCGGTTTCAGGCAGAACAACAGAGCTTCGTTCGAAACTGCGAAGCTTATAACTAAGCTATGAATGAACCCTTTTGATTTGCTACATCGTACACAGCAATTGTATGTATAAGTTTGTAAATAGGTGCATTTTTGTTAGTGTGTCTAACGCAAACAAAAAAGCAAATATCGTATGTCTATTCGAACACACCACTGTAACATGCACGAGCCTTTCTTAAGACGCCGTAGGTTCAGCGAAGTTAAGCGAACAGAGTTTTTAAAATAATATAATGAGTCTGTTTATAATAATATGGTTTCAAAAAAATACGGATAGTAATCTTGAGGCTTTTGCAGCGAGATCACAGATTCAAAACATGACTAAGCAATTTTCGGTCAATAGAAAAAAATCACGAACATAGGTCTAAAATACACTTAAAATATTCGTAACAAATTATGCACAAAAGTTAAAAATATTAAAATTGCTTCTAAAAATCGGCCATATCATGTTTGAGAGAACTCAGTGATTATTTTTTATTTATTTAAAAGGCCAAAAATTAAAATTAAAAAACATGATATCCGCGCTTCCGAGCACGCACTTCCATCTCGCACAAGCTTATGCTCAGTGAGAGGGAGAGAAGACCATGAACCTACGGCGCCTTAAGTCTGCCTGCCATTTTAAGTTCCGTGTCAAACTCTCTTGTTTCAGTAATAAAGATACACTTTTGGTATTTCCAGTTACGACACAAGCGACGGCTCCTCCCGGACGGAGCGCGGTGCCATCCTGAACCCTGGCACGAAAGAGGCAGCCCTGGACGTGCTGGGAACTGTGCGTTGGTACGACAACAAGGGACAGCTATATGAGATGTCGTATAAAGCCGGAAAGAGAGGGTACAGGACGATTATCAAAAAAGTGGCGCAGCGCTAATGAAGTTTTAACAGGGTTGATGACAAATACTTTTTGCATTGTTAGGATTATTCTATCCTAACAATGCAAAAAAAAGGTGCAAATGAGGATGTTTGATATTTCGAAATAATTATTCGACTTGCAGTTTTTTTATTTTTTTATTTATTTACCATGTAGGTACATAATATTTAAAAGGATATCATTTAATCTATGCAACGACTATTAAATTTGATCACTATTATTAGGTGGTATTCGTAAGTACTTTATATATTTTATTTTATATCATTAAATTAGCTTGCAATATGCATACATATATAAACAAGAAAATACAAAGTAAAAACACAGTATGCCAAATATTATATCACTTATTGTAACCTATTACATTACTGCACGGTCTCGCGTATGTCGAGATTATAATATGATAAATTATAAACTGATAAGGTTAATGTCCCAAATGCTCGATGCCTTAACTTAAAGCCTAATAGTTGACACCAGCCCCCCTATTCTGTAACTTGTTTTAAGCTCACTTCAACGCTCACCCACAAATATATCTTGACACCGCGGTGCGTAGTAACGAAGCGTCGGTAGAAGTCTAGTTTCGTGACAGGTGACCGGCGGGGTGAGCCGTACTAGCGCTTAGCGAATAACAGCCCTGTTGTTCATCGCAATTATTTTGATACTAGTTTCTGCCCGCGACTCCGTCCGCGTGGAACTCGTTTATATCGTAGCTCCATACAAACTTTCACCCCCTATTTTAGGGAAGTGGGGGGTTAGAAAGAGACAAAAAGTAGCCTATGTCACTCTCCATCCCTTCAACTATCTCCACTATCACGTCAATTTGTCGCTCCGTTTTGCCGTGAAAGACGGACAAGCAAACACACACATATACTTTTCCATTTATAATATTAGATTGGAAAGTGCCATGTATTAGGCCCGCGGAGGGATTGCTGGATTAACTCCATATTTAACGAAATAACTGCATGGAGAGACCATAACCTTGAAATAAACTTTCCAAAAACGAAAATCATGACGTTTCACCCGTATCAGAAAACCCCACTAAGTATCAACTATGAATACAATAACATCCAACTTGAAATTGTACAAAGTTTTACAGTACTGGGCATTGATATAGATAGGCATATTACGTGGAAATTCCACGTAAACAAAATGAAAGCTAAATTATCGAAATTCGTTTACGCGCTTCGGGAAGTAAAAAAATCCACTAACCTGGAAACCGCGCTATCTACTTATTATGCTTACGCTTACGCATGGCTCACGTATGGCATTATGCTCCGCAAAAATAAATAAATCCGCATATTGGCCAATATCAAGCAAACTGACAGCTGCAAACCCTACTTTAAAAAGCATAAATTACTTACTCTTCCTAGTATATACGTATTTGAGACATGTAAGTTTGTACGGGAACATAAAGAGTTCTATGTAAAACGCGGAGACATTCCTTCTTCACGACCTATCCGTAATAAGAATAGACTCATTCGACCGCCCGCCAAGCTGACACTGCTATCCTCAGGCCCATTAATAATGTCTATTAAGATTTATAATAATTTTACAGTACATATGATGCTACTTTCCCGCACTAGTGCGGAAAAGAGGACTTTTCGTGCATATGTCGAAACTTTAAAGAGCCATATGTACAGTAAAACGTTGTACGATACACGTGCGAATAGGTAATTCGCAACTCGTGTCGATTTGAAACACTCCCTTCGGTCGTGTTTTAATTTATCACCACTCGTTGCGTATTTCCTATTTTCGGCACTAGTATCGTAAATAACGATACCTGCATCTATAAAGGAAGAAGAAGACGATAAAAAGTACATAAATAAAATAAAGCAATTATTACTAACTAAATAAAATTACACGCTCAATGAATACTTAGAAGATAAATTACCTATAAACGTTCAGTAAGCCCTCCTCTCCCTAAATTGCAGTGCCCAACAGGGTTCACAATGTTCTGTAGCTTTAAGTTAACATTAACATCTGTACCTACTTTTGTGATATTGCAATAAATGATTGAGTATTGAGTATTGAAAGACTGTTGCTAGAACGAGTTTAATCGCGGAATGAAAAGTTTCGTCGCTTTTGGACCTTAACATTATTAAAATAGAGTCGAAAAGTGGCGAACCTATTTATTCCTCGACTATAAAATCGATTTATGATATTTGAGCAGTTATGTAATAAGTAGTTTAATTAAGCTAGTAAGTACTCATTTGTTTTCTTTTGATTCGAGTTTGGAAAAAGTTAACTTCTTTGAAGTGCTTAAAGGCGTACCTTAGACGTAAAGTTATCATTTAAGTTCTTTTGTATTTTTATAATAATGTAATTATTTATTTCTCCATTATATTTATTAAATTATTTTAAGATAATATAATAATCATGTCGTAATATTTTAAATCATCGGTTCCGGATGAAAAATATTCTAAAAATTAATAATTTTCGCTAATAATGTACCCAGGTATTGTAAAATATAAAAACAATTATGGTTCCGAATTTAAATTATACGACTAAAAGTGCACCTGGTTTTTTTTTTCTATCACCGCCACATTTAACGGTATAATCCACTTAATAGGGGATTTTGCCTTACAAATGACGGAAAGGGAAAAGTTTTGAATTACTACATATGTATATTGATGATAATATGGCGCTAAATCTAGTAGCTACGATAGATATTTTTTTATACAACATTTTCTGAATATGACAAAAAAAACGCCTTTTTGAAGTCGCCGTAGACTGTGAAAGTGCTATTTCTAAAGCACCCTGTAACGCAACCCGCACTTGGCCCGAGACCTCTGAGAAACTTGGATTTGTTTTCATGACAAGATATACACCCGACCAAATATACTAAATGTATGGAAGAATAACCCAACAGAGTGGCCTAAAATTGTTTCATAGCTCACCTATGGCACTGAAACCTACTGTGGCCTCATAAGAAGGCTCAAAGTCACCCAAAAGGCAATGGAGAGGGCTATGCCGGAAGTTTTATCTGCGTGATCGCATCAGAACTGGGGCTATTCGCTGCAGAACTAAGGTAACCGATATAGCCCTAAGAATCACTAAACTTAAGTGGCAGTGGGCGGGGCACATTGCACGCAGAACTGATGGTCGTTGGAGCCGAAAGGTTCTCGAGTAAAACAGGCCGAATAATATTTCTGTTCACTCTCCAATGTTCACTTCACGTATTACTTTTGTGGCCAAATGTTGCTAGCTAAGGAGAATTACACAATAAAGTAGTAAGTAAGTGCTTACTGCGAGATGCTACGAATTGGTTGGACACTTTGACATCGTGAGTCCTTGGCCAACTCGGTAGGCCCGCGACATTTCATAACTTGATTCGAGTTATCACCTCATACGTGTACGTACATTTGCACTTTGGCAATTGCTGTAACATTTGCAAACAACATCTCTACTTAAAGAAAACCTTCTCGATTTTGAATCAGTATTCAGGTACGTCTGCTGATCACCATGTTCGCTTTGGTAAGTTTGTTTTTATTTTATTTATGGCTTTGTATCTAAAAACGCATTAAAAGCCGTATCAAAAATTACAGAGAATTTTTTAAAGTTTTGTGCCAAAATACGAACATGCGAACTTGTACGAGGCTAGCAGGGCGATCAGGTATCGCATTGTACGCACGTCAGATGGATCTAAATGTCACTTTTTGTATGGGAAAATGACAGTTGCGTTGTCCTAACGTGCGTTTGAAAAGTTACGTGATCACCCCTCTGGGCTTGTTACATTAAGAAAGTCTAATTACCTGATATTAAGTCACCTTCCCTGTACATCTTGACTCGATTTAATTCTTCTCTTAAGTTTCAATAAATTATTATGACATCGTCTGCGAAATTTATTTTTACAGGTAGATGTTAAGTTTGCTAAAAAATATTAAAAGTTATATCGATATCTCAGTAAGCAAGTGACATTGTCAATATTTATAATCTTATTGCTTTATTTTGCAGAAAATCGTGTTCCTAGCCTTCGTAGCATCCTCCTTGTGTGCTGATGATGCTGCTAAGCCAGAGGTAGAAGTACTCACTGAGAAGGCATTTGTCAATGAAGATGGATATAATTTCCAGTAAGTGATAGCTAAACGTATGTTAAAGTAAATAAATAAACATTAAATACATCCTTGCGAACTAAGTCCGTTGTAAAGGAAAAAGCAATAGTAAACACACACCGCTTTAGCCTAGTTGGTAGTGAACTTACATACCTGGTTCGAATACCGGTAGGGGCATTTATTTTTTTGATGAGCGCGGATATATGTTCCTGTTATGGATGTTTTCTATGTACAGTGTGTTTAGCACAAGCTTTGTTCGGTTGCAAAAAAAAACAAAAAAGAATAATTTAGAAACGAATTTCCATTTTCATCATACGAATTTTCATATGCATGTAAATATTAGCCGTTATTGGGATTTGAACTCACGGTCAGCTTCACGGGCGGGTCGGGTCACTTTATACCCGATAGGACTCCGTTGTAAAATTGCTACTGCTAAGTGTAATTGGTAGTTTGGTAGCAACCCTGCCTACGAAGCTGTCTCGGGTTCGAATCCAGACCCCGTATCATAGTCGGCCTTATCACACGATAAGTGACAAGATAGAGCGTTCGTCAATGGCTTTCACCGTTCGATAGAACGATACGGACGCTCTATCTTGTCACTTATTGCGTGATACGGCCGACCATGATACGGGGCCAGGTAACGAATTTTTCTTTTGTGATAAGCACCGACATTTTATGCCGTGTGTCGTGTGTATCTATTCGTCTACCCATATTTCATCCTGATCACTTCTGTAATTTCAGATACAAGTTAACCAACGGCGTCTCTCGCCAAGAACAGGGGGAGCTCATCACAGTAGGAGACCACCAGGGCATCGGAGTCAAGGGCTCGTACTCCTACGTGGCACCGGACGGCCAGGAGTACACTGTGACCTATACCGCTGACGACAAGGGCTTCAACCCCGTCGTTCACGCCTCGCCCGCTAAGGGACAATAAAACATTAAATATTTGTACGATTTTAATTGAACACCAATATTCTGGAGCGCGTTCTTCACGTATGTGAAAAGTAATCATTTTAAAAATGAATTCTAAATACCTGCATAGGAAAAATTAAGTTAAACCTCCAGGAAGAGGTCAGGACACTGTTTCGGTAAAACAGAGGGCACGTGTTCGATTCCTGTCTTAGGTTACATTCAGTGGCGTGCACAGCGGGGCTAGCACAACTGACGCCGCACTATGCGACGCGAGTCGAGAAAGATCTACCCTCCTCTTTCTATTTTCCACGGTGCAAGTGAGACAGGACAGGCCCAATCGCGCGCGAAGCGACTGAGCAGCAAGTTGTGTTAGACGTACAGGGTTTTGGGACAGGGTAGAATGGATGGAATGATAGTAAAAAGTAAAGAACAATAACTTACCAGTTTAACTTCAATAGAAAATGTGTTGTACACGGGAAACAAAACAATCTACTTGAATCTACGGAAGCCTTCCTTTGTGCGTTGAAGCGATTTGTCGCACGTCGTGGACGGTGTAGCAATATTGTCTCTGATCAGGGTCGCAACTTCATCGGGGCAAGTAATTATCTTGGTTCCATTATGAAGAGCGCCGCTGATGCACAAGAGATTAAATTTTCATTTAATCCACCGGGTAGCCCGCATTTCAACGACTTAGCCGAGGCTGGGATCCGCTCGGTAAAGACGCATCTCGCTCGAGTCGTCGGTAATCAAAGGTTAACCTTCGAGGAATTTTACACCGTCCTCACACAAATCGAAGCAATGCTTAACTCGCGTCCATTGACGCCTCTAAGTTCGGATACAAACGACCTGTCGGCACTTAGCCCTGGACATTTTCTTACCTTAGAGCCTTTGTCGATTATTCCTGAAGAGAACCTTGTTGATCAAAAGATTAGTGTTTGTCATCGATGGAAGTTGATTCAAAAAATGCATCAAGACTTTTGGCGCAGATGGCATGCGGAGTACGTACATACACTTCAACAAAGGACTAAATGGAATAAGGTTAACACAAACATTGTCGTTGGTACTTTGGTCTTGTTAATTAATGAACAGACAAGCCCGTTAAAATGGCCTTTAGGTCGCATCTCAGCTCTACATCCGGGAGCTGATGGTGTATGTAGAGTCGCGACGGTCACGACGGCCACTGGTCAGTACAGAAGGCCAGTCGTGAAACTGTGCCCACTGCCACTGGCTAACTAATGTTATCGATATTAACTTAGAGTCATAGTTTTAAGCAATCTGTTTAGTTTTTAACGTTTATTAGTATCGTAAATACTGCTTATTTAGGTGAGCGGAATGTTCAACTCTCGTGTTGAATATTGGTTTTCGTATGGTAACTTTAAATATAACTTCCGTTTATGTAGGGCAACACTATAGGATAACCACTTCCTGTGGCCATTGCTACTACAATTTTCTGCTTTTGAAGTCGCACGCGCTGCGCCTACTTTTTTGTAATTTGATATAAAGATCGCGCTTTCCATATAGAAGTTAAAAGTTTTATTCTTAAGAGTGCACGTCACATCAAGAGAGTTTGGGCTGTGTCGTTGAGGTATCTTTAGGCGAAGACCGGTGGTAAGTCAGATCTGCGCGCCCGGTGAGTAGCTGAGAGTGCCTTAAGAGAACAGGAAGCCCTGAGGAGGCTCCAGACCTGGACGCTTCAGGTTTGTGATTGTGCACTTTCTCTTCTGTGTGGATTGTCGAAATTAAAAATTATTAACGTGTTTCTCGCATTCTCGGATTTTGCTGAGTTCAGTCTTTTTACAGTACATCTTAATTTATCGCGTTTAAAAACAGTCCCGATTAAGGTGTTTTCTGTTGCTAACCTAACCTAACCTAACCTAACCTAATAGCGCTTGGAATAGAGACTGGATTGTTGAATTGTAGATGAAAGACGGAAGTTTCCTAATACATCGGTTCATTACACCCCGATTACGGCCAACTTCATTGAGCAACCATTTGAAGGACAAAGTTCTTTATTTAATAACAATCTGAATTCAACTAGTACTGTGGTAGGTACTACACAATGCCAAGTAACAGGAGGAGTAAAATGAGGATGGGCAGATTTGTATGAGCGTAGAATAAGCGATGTACCATCGGAAAAGTTTTTTATATACTTTTTTTTGTATGGCGAGAATAGTTATTGCTTTTCCAATCGCTGTGTGAAAAAAATTACACAAAATAAGGCATAATAAACTAAAATATCATGAAAACAAAATCATCGATAGTTACAAAACCTTCATAATCTGCGACACAGGAACTTAGTATCAAAAAAAAACTATATTTTACGTTTCAACTCACTCTTTTTATGCGGCGTTCACTTTTTTCACACAATGATTTGGGACTACCTGAAAAAACAAAAGTTTCACAACTTAGATTAACCTATGAGGTGACATATCGCTTGTCCTTATTGGTCATAAGGGCCGATTAGCCCACCCTCCTTTACCTAACAACACACGCTTGATAACTTATGGCCAAACTAGGTAAACCGGGATCGCTTAAAAAAATATAAACTAGTGGCTCTGTGACCTGTAGAACTAGTTTTTTTTTTAATTTTGTACAATTGTCTTTACAAAAAAAAAACTATATAATAAACGAACCCGCTCAAAAAATTTCACGAGAATCGGTTAAAAAACGCGACCTGTAGAGGAGACCCCCGTATCATGGTCGGCCTTATCACACGATAAGTGACAAGATAGAGCGTCCGTCACTGGCTGACACCGTTCGATAGTACGACACGACGCTCCTATCTTGTCACTTATCGCGTGATAAGGCCGAGCGGAGTACCGGACACCGGACAAACGATTTTCAGGCCAAGCTGAAGCTTAGAACTTAGTTCGCATCGCTCGCTCGTTCGATATGTTCATCAACTCATGTACAGTCGAGTTCTCCAACATCTATACAGATAACCTTTAAAAAATATCTATGCACAGTCTAATTTAACTGTCATAAGACGTATGTGTAGATATTTTTGAAAGGGTGTCTGTATAGATATTGGAGAACAGTGGTCGCTAACTAGTGAACTAAATAAGATGGTCACGCACCGGCGTTATGACCGTTCATCATTTCGAGCAGCCATTGCTTCAAGAGCATCGTCATTCCTTTCGGAATTCTGAAAACCATGTTCTGCTGAACGACTATTTTACTTCTTCACGATATAAGTTATCTTGGTTACTTTAAGACATGAACCTAATATTCTCGTAGGTACTCAGGACAAAATATACGTGTTGCCACAATGAAGAACAGCATGGCTCCTATGCAGCCAAATTTAGAACTGGTCTTAAAATGGCTGATGGCTTGCCATAAACAACCTACTAATTTAGGCGGGTAATGGTTTATTGGCCGCAACCTTACAGAAAATCAGTAGCACAAACAAAAAAAAGTGGACCTATGACAAGGACAACGAACGATATTTCCCTTTCTGCCACACGTACTGAGATTTGTTTGCTATCATCTCGCTCGGACGTGATATTATTATTATAGGTCCATGCTTTTGCAACATAGAATTATTGATTTCATTATTATGTTTTTTTCTGGTAGCCATACTACTATCATATCACAGCCAGTGTCTCTTCTTACTTATGAGCATGAGCGCTAAAAACTAGGCATCTATACACAACGTAAAATTTAATATTCTGAGATGTTTATTTAGCAGCCCTATCAGCTGTCCACGGATTATCCTCGGTTTACGGGATACCTTGCTGTTTTCTGTGCAATTATTTGACGTTATTCCTAACATTTAGGCAATTCGAAAAATAAACGTAAAATATTAAAATAAGACCAATAAAGTAAGATGAAGTAGATACCTGGTGGTTTTGACGATCATGATAATAATTCTTATTTTTTTGACATGTATGCAAATCTGTAATGTAATTTTTTATCATGAAATAAATAATCTAATCTAATCTAATCTACCTGTCAGAAAATAAGCGGAACCGTTCAACAAATAAGCAACTATGAATTAAGATGTTAACCAATCTTTATTTTCGTGAAAACCGTCACAACAGCGACTAGAATTTAAATATGCAATTTCTTATAAAATAAACATTCGTTTGGTTATAGCACAGATGTACTTCAAATTGAGTCTTATATTCAGTTAAAGGGTTTATTGTTGAGGGGCGGCGGCGGGTTGCTCATCACCAAGATGCTGGGTGGGTTGGTAGCCATTCTTGTCGGCAACAAAGGTGACGGAGACGTGTTGGCCATCCGGAGCCACGTACTTGTAACTTCCTTTTACAGACAGACCCTGTTGCTCAGTGTCGTTCTTGTACTCTCCCTGCTCCTGTCTGGCTGTGCCGTCACTTGTTTCGAAGCTGGAATAAAATTAGCTATTATTAGGCCCGTTTCGCTTGCCGCCTCGGGTAAAGTCACAGCTTCGAGTGTCAGTCTCGTATACTTCCGAGGTGTCATCACACCTGGAGCCATAGACAAGGATACAATCGACAAGCGCTAACGCCAATAGAAAACTAATAAAATGTATGGGAATGACAGATGCCGACGAAACACTTTTCGTTAACATCTGTCATTCCCCTACATTTTATTAGTTTCTATTGGCGTTAGCGCTTGTCGAGTGTAACCTTGTCTAGGCCCCCAGATCGCGCTAGGAACGAAAGGGTGTGCATTGCGGCGGGAGCTTGCGAGGCATGGTTTGGTTATGCCGGCTGTACACATTGGGCCAACGTTGGCGCGTGAGCAGGATGCAGCTATGCGTTAGAGGAAGAGGGCTTTGTATCGTGGCTCTGACAAACATCGGATTTGTTTCTGAGAATACTCTCAGAAATTAGCCAACACGGTATTATATTGTTTACGTTACGTGATCAGATTCCATATGATTCTCAATTTACAACGTTCAACGGAATAACAAGACGACGGAATAATTCAAAAGGACGTGAAATGAAGTTATTGCTCTTTAATAAGTTACTGGCGACCCGCCCCAGCTTCGCACGGGTACTATATTATACATATAATTCCTCGTGAATCATTCTATCTATAAAAAAAAACCGCATCAAAACCCGTTGCGTAGTTTTAAAGATCTAAGCAAACATAGGGACATACAGTGGGAAGCGACTTTGTTTTATACTATGTAGTGATATAAAAATGTCTAAAAGTTAAAATTACTTTTAAGGAAGGAATAATATTGATAGGAATGTAAACTTGTGTATTTAAAAGCAGAATGTAAATTATACATTCTGTATATTTGGCTAGTAATACTCATTATTTGTCACGTGTATACACGATACCATAGTTTTTTCGCCTTGTAGCGAAAACTGGCAACGAACTGAAAACCCGAGGGCGTTCTTGGAAAGGAAAGTGATCACCGACAGAGCTCAAGTTTGAGCTGACAATTAGAGATTTGATTCTTTGGCTGAGATATGCGTCATACTCGTGATCGGGTGCTGTTTGTGGAGTCCAGACTGTTCATGCTTGCAAGGGCATAGTACCTAACTACTTAAATACCAGTGTTATTATTATTATTATCATCATGTTGACGAGAGACATCATTCTGATCTTGACACGTTTTATTGTTATTGACCCTGTACATCTCTGACAATATTACATTAATGTTCCTTTTTTTTTGACGCTTAGAGACCGTATACATCTCTACGAACATTAGAATAATTATTAATTGTATTTGGACGCTCAGAGACCTTATACATCTCTGGAATACTGAATAAATATCATTAACTTATTGTTAATGCTGATACAGACCTTATTTCGAATGTAATGGTCATATATGCAATTTTGTTTTGTTTTCATTAACTTAGTGACATTTAGTTTGTTAACCGTTTATATCGGTCCTTCATCTGCAATTTGAAATTATTATTGTGTAAGATTATTATTATCTTATTGTAAATTACCGTTTGACATGTAAAAGTGCCCTTGTGGCCTAATTGCAGAATAAATAACTGTTTGTTTGTTTCACTTGACACTTGCAGTACTTGAGCAAAATGTTTATTAATAATATTAGAGGCATTTGTTACTTACTCAAAATTGTATCCATTAATGTCAACTTCAGAGTCCTGTTTCACAATTGAGACTGGAGCAGCTTGGGGCTTGTCCTGTGGCACAGCGCTCACTAGCGCCAGCGCGGCCAGAGCGAACAAAGTCTACAATAAACATGAATTGTTTTAACCTTTTCAACGCTCTGTCAAACAGAAAAGTTGTTAACCACACGCCAAGTCAACAAGACATTTAGTGCGGAGGTAAATCTTATGTCAATGAAAGAAGGTTACTATCGCGCTGGGCCCGGTTGCATACATCAGTCGTTGTATGCGTCATTAGCGTCGAAAAGGTTCAAGCGTCGTGACTCTTCGTTTCCTTTACGGTGAAGATGCTACATAATATGATCTTAGTTGCAGCTTCAATATCCATTTTTATTCTTATAGTATTATAAGGCCCCTGAATGGATGATAGTTTTATCTCACAAATCAGAAATCACCCAGGTTCCAATAAAAGATAAATCGGCCACATCCATCCGAACATATTTTTTATGTTAATTTTGACATTTACTTACAATTTGAATGCTAAAATTTGCCAAATGCTAAACAGTTTTTAGTGAGTTCCAAACTTCTTAGCCTATTCTCTTTAAGCTGTCCTGTGGCAAAATTATGCACAGGATGCGGCAGGAAATTTTTGGAACATCGCTAATGTCAAACAATCAAGGAATTGAAACATCGATATCGCCACAAGATCTCTTCGTCCGTTATTCCGTCATTGTGATGTGTTTAAACTGCGGCGATACCGATAACGTAGACAGTGGCGCCTTGGTGGCCGATATGGGTACAAATACGTTTTACGACCTTTTTACGGCTGCTGTCCGTGCCCTCGGCAGATGGAAAATTAAAAAGTTAGTTATGGAATTTTCACTTTTGGTCTCACTTAATTTTGTTTTGATTATTATGACAAATTACGAACGAACATTAATCTAAATAGAATGGTTGGATGGTATACTTATTGTAGAAAATGTACTATTTAAGCTTATATACAAATATTGTATAGTAAAGCAGAGTTTAATTTCAATGATTATAACACTAGAATCGATATTATTTATAATATTTTTCTGCGAACAAACTTTTACCACACTAAACACGTATTTTTATTAGCATATACAAATACACTCGGCTTACAATCTTCATCATTTTGATGATTTTCTGTAATTTCCCACAAAATGTCTTGACGGAGCGGCGAGTCCCGAATGTCTACAGTTCAAAGCCGCGACTCAGAGTATAAATATGGTCAGTATTGTATTGACAATTGCAAGTTTCGAAGTATCATTGGCAAGGCGAGGTGTTAATCACAATCATGCAAACAGTTTGTTTAAGGTGATCCATGAAAACGTTACGAGGATTTTGTCAATTGTGTAAATTGTTTGCAGCTGAGCGAAGCGCGCATCACTTAACCTACATACATTGGTGAAATCTTTAGTTGATTTTTGGAGGGAACGATTTTTTTAATTACTTCTAAAGACTGTATGTAAAGTTGCTGATAACTAAGGTAAAGTGAGGTCAGAGGATAAATTATTAAAGTTTAAACCCCATTTTAATTTGATTTGATACCAATTCTATCTTAATAATGTCAGTGTAGTAGGGTTATTACTTATTACCAAAGCGTTTCAACTACCCTCTCCTCCATGTCTGAATTTTTGACGAAGACCCTGCAGATGTTCGTTGCATTTTTGGTGATTTGGTGGGAGTCAGAGAACACTATAAAATAACTAGAAATGGTTGAAACGCTCTGGAAATTACCCAGTAGCTTTGCATAGATGCGCCAGAAGAACCGCAGGAATCACGACCATAAACATAACATTTTAATGTAATACCTACATCAATAAAGCCGTCAGAAGTCAGAATTCGAGCCGAAGTCTTATCAATTTGCTACGTACACTGACGTGGTATGGAGCTAGATAGAATGATGCTACTTTGATGTATCTTTAACATAAATTAAAAGTTAATATCTAAACCTTCTTGACGACTGGCTTAGCCTCGTGGATAGTGACCCTGCTTATTACGAGGCCGACGGTCCTGGGTTTATCCAGGTAAGGGCAAATATTTGCATGAAGCACTCAGAGTGTTATATAGTCGGTTAGAACCCATTGCATCTTATTGAGCTTACTTAGCTAGTTCGAATTGTGTAAGGTTGTCCCCTAATTGGACGAGCGAACGAAGGGAACGACATTTTAAAACATATTTTTTAAAGAAAACATTGCTTTGTGATCTCTACAGCTAACAGAGCTACTAGTGAAAATTTATTTATTTATAAGTTACAGGTAGGTATTAAGTTAATAAAATACATGATACCCAATATAATTCCGCATGAAAAATATATGTCGCTTGAATAATTGTACATATTGGCATTCTCCAATACTGGTACATTGACTCATATTTGTGTTTGTTTATTCATCTCGTAAGAAACACCGTTAGTGTCACATTCCATTTATAGAACCTAAAATCAATACCCGTACATCCATCTGAAGGCCACGATGGCTAATACATAATACCTACTACATTAACACGACAGTAAAGCAACAGCACGCATTGTAAACAAAATGACAAAATCTTTATTATAATTACATGCGTTCATCACGCGACTATTAGTTGTCCACGCGACTTCGTCCGCAGTTTACTAAGATATTATTTCTTTTTATCGGTAGAAGTTTTTCTGACTGAAATCATTTAAACAAAGTAGAGACACAGGAAATAAGTAGATTTCACTAATTACACAAATATTAACATCTAGTACAGAAGAGATATGGCACAGCGTTATCCCATCGTTTATTATGCCATCTTATGTAACTATTGCTCTCGCAATAAAAATTGATTGATTGATTGATTGATATCATACAGCGGACAGCGGCCATAATAACACCTTCGTCATCATCATCATATCAGCCGAAAAACTTCCACTGCAGGACATAGGCCTCCCCCAAAGAGAGCCACAGTGACTGGTCCTGCGCCCCCAACACGTCCTTGCTCTGTAGGTATGTGATATTTGTTGTATACCAGCGGGGTAATCACGTAACTTTGCGAACGTGGGTTAGAACAATTCCACTGTAATTTTTCCATATAAACATTGACATTTAGATCATCTAGTTAACATACATACAATGCATTACGTGATCAACCTGCTGGTATTGAGTTAGGTTGTCAGAGCATCCGAGGAAGCTGCGTTGAGAGTGAGGGGGAGGTAGAGACCTGTTTAGGTGAGGTAGGGCACAGCGAAATGTCATCCCGCTCGAATTTGGAGCAGCCCAACTGGGGCAGTACCTTCGCCTTGCGGAAGACCACAGCCATAATAACACTACTACTTGCTCTGTAGTAGTGTTGTGTTCCTGGAGGTGAGCGAGGTCACCAGAGCACCCGAGGATGCGTTGTGTTGAGAGCGAGGGAATTTGTTCCTTCAGCTGTCAACACGGCGAATCCTCAAACATATCAAGGGTCGGCAACGCCCATGTTACTCCTTTGGGGTTGCATGCGTCTATAGGCTGCGGTGACCGCTTACCATCAGGCGGGCAGTACGCTGGTTTATAAAAAAAAAAAAAAAGAAACCTGTCAACAAAACGAAACCTCAAGTCAATCAAAGGTCGACAACGAGCTTATGATTATTGTGGAGCAACGTCCATAGGTTACGGAGTCTGCTTACCACCAGGCAGGTTGTATGTTTGTAAAAATATATACATACAATTACACGTGTGTAAATATACATACGTTGACAAATGTCACAGTTACACATCGTAAATAACAATTACAAGAAACGCACGTGTCTGTGAGTGGGGGTCGCTGTATTAGGTATAAAACAGCAGGTCCGATGTAACGAACTCGCATTTGAATGGTCCTCTGCAGTCACAACGACGCTTGCAGTGATATAATAATTATATCTTGGTCAATTCACGAATGGGAATGAGTTTTTGGGATAACGCAAGATTCAACAGTGGGTTGGCTCCTCTAAAACTGTTTGTCGAAATGAGTAATTTGCCAAATTTTTCTTTTGTTTTAAGTGATATTTTGCAGAAGCCTTTAAATGTTCAATATTGTTATAACAGAAACCTAATGTAAGCTAATGTTTTCTATCTATACACAACTTTTCCAAAGTTAAAAAAACGATGCTTTCAGCTAAAATGCCTTAGGACGAATACAATCTTGGTAAATAAGTTATCCGAGTATATTCAAATTTGATACATCGTTGTGTTACCTGAATGAACAGTGCTATTCATAACCTTGTCATGCCTTCTCTATCATATCGACAGGTTAATTAACCAATTCATGTTGTCGAAATGACAGTCGCGCCATGACAACGTGCTAAACTCCACTGTTGAATCTGCGGCGCTACCACGAACTTCGAAAGTCGAAGTTCGGGTATTTCCGTCTCTATCGCACTCCCTTAATCGAGTGACAGGGATGCATGTATTACGAACTTCGACTTTCGAAGTTCGTGGTAGCGCCACTGGCAAAGTATTTCCGACCAAACAGATCCTCTTCCTCAATCGGTCTGTCATAGCCAGCATTTTTTTTAGGAATTTTCGGAAGTCGGCTGCCCGTTGCATTAAGGCTCTCGACAGCGGGCAGCGGGGCAACGTGCGGCAGCTCATACATTCGAGCGACTTCAATGTATGGGCAGCCGCTCGTCGCCCCGCTGCCGGCTGGCATCCAGTCCGCGTCCTAAGTGTCCTAACCTGCAGTTTAATGTTTCGGCAACTAGTTGAACCATCGATTGGGATTTCGGCCTCTTGGTGGCCGTACAGATCAAGTGAAAAATTACTTTCCTACTCAAAATAATAAACATTGAGATTGAATTTCACCTGCGCCGTGGAATAGGTTATTACAGTGTACAGTCAGCGTCATATAGTTAATAGCAGCCAGCCAGAGTAACCAAATATTTCGTAACACACCCCTATTGTTACAGTAATAAAGACGTGTACCGAAATATTTGGCTACCTTGGCTGGTGCTAACTATGACGCTAACTGTACAGTCAGCAACAATAATATCTTTACAAAAATAAATATAATGGTACTCGTCTCTTTGTCAATGTCAATAGTCCAAGATAACTTTGGCTTTCGCTTTGTATAAATATTAATATTGATGGCCTTGTACCTGTACAGTTGAGTGAATAAATGAGAGCAACAACGTCCTCAAGTTCTCAATTTTTGATCACTTTGATCGTGTCAAATATTTTAAAACTCGATTGTAAGGCTCTGCTGGCAAATATTCCTTTCAATTGCATATTGAAATCAAAATATTTTTGTACAGTTAGTGGAAAACATGTTAAACAGAAATAAGAATTTTGTGAAAACAGCACATTTACTAATAATTCAATTCCGAGGTTCCCCTAGTTGTACAGTAGAATTATTTGGGGTTTATCACTGACAGCTATTGCCTTCATTTAATTTTCAACTTTAACCTCATACAAATTAAGTAGTTATTTCTAAATTGGTAGACGTGGGTAACAGTATTCTGAAAATTGCTTTATTCGTATGACATTAAAGTTGAACATTAAATGAAGGCAAACTATCTGTCAGTGGTTAAGTAACAGTAATCGTACTGTATCTTGCAATAAGGCTCAGAAAATAAGATGAATTCAGTAATTAATTCTACGGAAATTAACGTAAGATCCATGAAACTGCCTGTATTCCCAAAAACAAAAAAATATTGTCAATTATAGTCACTATATCGAATAAACCTGTAATGGGGTAACTTCTCGTTTATAACACACGTTCGAGGCCTTGCGACACTCACAGAAAAAAGGGGGTATTATTTTTATAATCCGATACCACACTATGTCATTGTTCATTTTCCTAAAGTGTTCTAAACCCTTCGATCAATATTTGTAATCACGTTCTTGAATACGGCTCTAAAGATCTCGACGACATTTGCAATAATATACCTGGGCGATTACAGGGGCGATAAATCGATCTAAAATCGTTTACTCGTATATTCACTCGAGCAGAGCTTGGTCGCCCTGGTCCTGTATCATAAATTATGCAAGTTAAAGCGGTAGGTAAAATAAATACCTACGTATTATTATTTTCGTAAATGCTTGGGTTCCGCTGATAAAGTGTGGGATCGCCTAGGGTTGTGATAACATTTAATAAAATAAACAGATTAGCTTTATTCAGCGTCTTGATGTGGCGATTGCGATTTTGATAAAAACATCAAAATCCCCGTCAGTGCCGAAGACAGGAACTATTCTAAATTTATAGAAGATTGTATCTAAAGGGAGCAATAAGGTATTTGACAACAGTGAAAATAAATTGTTTTTTTCATTAGCAACAGATAAAAATCACGGAAATACTCGGAAAGTATCAATCTTTCGTTTGTGTTTGCTATTTTAAGATTTTTAAATTTATATAAACTAACAAAAAGGTCGTTGTTTGATTGTGACGTCACACGCAAGTAATCCATACAAATTCCATAAAAAGAAGCTGATCTGAATTTTGGTCAATTACCGTATTATAATATTTACGGCGAGGGTAGTATATCGAATCCAGAGTGAAGCGAAAGATACTACACTAGAATTCTGAGCGTAGCGAGGGATTGATTCTAAAGTAGAATCTTGAGCGTAAAGAAGGTTTCGAGTGTTTACGCCCAAGACCGAAATAATTTTGCTACCGAGTGACACATACTGCTTTTGACTCTTTTTTGAGGAAATTTTCGTCTCTTTTTTGATGCGGCAACAATTACTTTTTTTCTAAACAGCAGGTCTGAAAAGACTCTTTTCTGAATTGTAGGTGCCTGGGTTCTGAACTTTTAACTAGACGCCCTTTGAAGCACGAGAGTAGAAAACTTGATTGTTATTCACAAATCCAAATATAAGTAGGTCTCTGTAGTGTGCTTTTCGAAAACACGAAAACTCTTAGTAATAGTAATCACTCATCGATTACTGAGGCTCTAGTATAAGTTTTACCGAAACAAAACTTTACGACCGCGTTTGCGTTTTACCCTCAATTTGTATGGGATTTGACAGCTAAACGCGAACGCGGTCGTAACGTTTTGTTTCGGTAAAACTTATACTAGAGCCTCTGATCCGGGGACCAACAAACCAACCTGTAAGTGTGTACGCAGCCGTCAAAGTAAATTTGAAAGTTAAGGACCATAATAAACAGTGTATTTTGAAAAAGTATTTGCTAACCACTTCGGACTGCGCGCATCCTAAGTTAAGGTCCACGCGCATTGCGTAAGAGCAAGCATCAACAATAGTTAAGTTTCCTATAACCAAAGAGACCAAAAGTCACGAGAAGTTTCATGCTATTCTAGAACGTAAGTTTGTAGACTTTAAGAGCAAAATCGGTGCACTACAAGGTAGATTTGAGTCATTTTGTCTATGGTTTCATGTTATGTAACAGCACCACTGTGCAATCTATCGTTGTAATACTGTTTTCAATAACGTTCACAATCATATTATTAATGAAGTGGAGAATTTTATAGACGGATTCGTGTCAGAGGTCATTTTGATGAGACCCTTGTGCTAGTTTTAATTTTAGTCATCTTATAATTTAGTGACCCGCAGATGACGACAATGAATAAAAAAGTCGTACCGTTAAATGGGGTGAGTAGGGATCGCGAGGAGAGTTAGGTTATGAATGGGGAGAGAAGGGATGAAAGGGGGTGAGATGGGATTTTAAGGCTACTGGTACCTAAATAATGTATTCCAATTTAAAATGGAGCTATAGTAATATTCGTAATAAAAAGAATCGAGCCAACAATCTTCAAAAATCACCTTTGTACGAAAACCCATCTCACCCCAACTACGAGGAACCACGGGGTGAGGTGGGAATTTGTGTTTATTGTTAAAGTTATAAAATAGAACTACCCAAAATCATTAAAAAAAAAATACAAACGTCCGGAACACTTATTAAATATATACAACATTCAGTTTGCAAATGTAAAAATAAAATGTTATCGAGGTTTGAATGTCAGTTTTGTCCCTACTCACCCCGTTTTACGGTACCTACTCACTTAATGTGCTCTGACTGAATTATGTTCACGAATGATAGACCGAGGTAAACATCTCAGCTTATTAGCTAGATTTGATTTACAACATTCAGCACAACTGGAAAATTGACAACTCTAAATTATTGGTCGAATTTGATTAATGTCTGTTTGAAAATACTCGACATGGAAAATTTACCAAACTGAATGATGCTAAAACGTAATTTTATACGTGGTATATAAGTAAAATTGACATACTAGGTAGGTCGAAAAAAATACGTCCAAAAGGAATTTACGTACTTACACTCCAAAAATATAGTGGGTAGGCCCCCACCAAGGTGGACTGATGACCTGGTAAAGGTTGCGGGAGTCCGCTGGATGCGGGTGGCGCAGGACCGGTCGCTTTGATACTCTTTGGGGGAGGCCTATTTCCAGCAGTGGACGTCTTTCGGCCAAAAATATAAATTTTGTACAAAATTTCATATAAAATTCAACTAAAAATATTAAGTATATTTTTTTTTGATAATATATAATGTATTTTTCAATTAGACAACATTCAATTAAAATGTGGACATATTTCATACTGGACAAAATTCCATTTAGGCTAGATTCATTTTGAACAAGAAAAAAATATGTCTCAAAAAAGTATAGACACAATTACATTTTCACCAAATTCACTTTTGATGGTGTGCTTTTGGTCCAACTTGAATCGTTGTCTTTGGTCAATGTCAATACCATCAACGCAGACCTGGAACGTATTTCTACTTGGTCGGAAAAGAACTGCCTAGTCCTTAATCCGAACAAGTCGAAATATGTTGTATTTAGGTCAGAGCATCAAATCCGTAATACCATCAGTAACCTCGAGACTTTGACTACCAGTAAGGTTGCTATCATGGGCGAACCAATAGAGAGGGTGGTAGAAGCAACTAACCTTGGCCTCCTCATGGACGGCAAGCTGCGCTTTGAGAACCACGTACTGAAAGTTGTGAGTAACTGCTTCTACCACCTTAAAGTTCTTTACAATGTTCGCGATTACTTAAGTGCTGATTTGCGTGTTAACCTTTGTGAATCGCTGATATTGTCAAGATTAAACTATTGTGATGTTGTCTATGCTGGCTGCATTACTGGTCGTACAAAAAAGCTCATACAACGAGTGCAAAACGCATGCATTCGTTTCTGTTTCCGAGTCCCACCCCGCTCCCATATCACTCCCTACTTAAACGCCGCTGGTCTGCTGAACATGCCTGCACGCAGACGGCTTCACCTCGCCACTCTTCTCTTTGGCATAGTTCAATCTGGGGTCCCAGCATATTTGCTGAGTAGACTTGTATGGCCTAAGAGTGCGCGTAGGTGTAAGGCGATGATTCTGGTGCCAAAGCATCGGACCGCGGCGTTTCGAGGTAGCTTCAGGTTCGCGGCGTCCAAGTGTTGGAATGATCTCCCCCCACCTATCCAAGGAGCGTCTAGCAGGTATACCTTTAGGCGCCAGCTTAAGGGCTATTTGTTGACGCTCCAAAAATCCCAACCCTAACCCATCCAGCACTTTATTTAATTTGTATTTTTCACATTGTTTCGCGTTTTTCACATTGTCACTCATCCCATTGTGCTTGTGTTACTTATTTTACTAGTATATTAATTATTTATTTATTTTGTGTATACGTTTGTATCGGCGGTATGTTTTGTTGCGTTCCGTGGGTCACGTAAGGTGCTGTCTGAAAATCAGCGCTGTAGCTGTCTGCCTGACACCTCGGCATAATGCTGAGACAGCGACCGATTCACTGCCGCGAAGACACACACATTATGTGTAAATTGTATTGTATTTGTACTCCCTTTGTCTCTGTGTGTCTTTTGCGTAGTGAAGAAATGTCTTCTTTCTTTCTTTCTTTCTTTCTTTAACTTCAAAATGGTAATTTCGTGTTGACGATTTTCCATTTATGCCGGAAGACAGTAGGTAAATACTAAATTTCTAGATAACATAGACGATAAAGACTGGATTTTTGAAACGTCAAATTTTATAATATTTGTGTGTAAGCTGATTAATGACACATGTATGTATAGGTCAGAGCACACAAAAAGCCCCCAAATATAAAAATAAATTAAAAAAGGATTAGGGGACCATCTTACACAAATCGACCTAGTCTCAAACTAAGCAAAGCTTGTACTATGGGTACTAGACGACGTTAAACATACTTATATAGATTAAATAAATACTTAAATACATAGAAAACATCCATGACTCAGAAACAAATATTCGTGCTCATCACACAAATAAATGCCCTTACCGGGATTCGAAACCTGGACCTCTTGCTTCGTAGGCAGGGTCACTACCAACTAGGCTAAAGCGGTCGTAATATTAGGGGACAATCTTACACAAATCGAACTATAAATGAAATAAATTGATTTTATTCTGCAAGTAGGCCGTAAAGGCACTTTTACAAGTAAAAATTCTACCAGCGTTTCTGAAAAAGACCACTGTTAAGAATTTTAGAAGAAGAAGAAGAAAAAGTTTAGAAGCAAAGTAATTTTTTGCCAAAAAAGCTTATTACAATGATAGTCCTTAACCTACTTAAAATAAGTCAAACTGAATATGAATACAACGAAGAAAAATCATCATAATGCGTTGTTCTGCAAGAACACTTGTCCGAATAAGCTATATGAATAATTAAGCTTTTTTGGGCTCTGGTTTGGGCCATGCATTTCGGTCAGTTAGATATAGTCCTCAACCCTGTAATAAGCCTTCCACATCAATGTTTTTTTCAAGTAATTTTTAAGAGCTGGAAAGGTTAGAGCCAAAATTTCATTAGGTAAGCAAGAACTAGACGCCATAGTAAGCTCAATAATGCTCGTGTTATTGGTACTAGACAACGATGTATTTAAAAAATAAAATTACAAATACAAAGAAAACATCCTAGACACGGAAACAAATATTCATGCTCTTCACACAAAATATTTGCCCTTAAAAATTCGAACCCAGGACCTACAGCTTCGTAGGCGGTGTCAGTAGGCTGACCGGTCCTGTCCTCCTTTCTTGAAGAACTCCATAAAGTCCCTCGGGAAAACCTTGGCAGGTAGATCATTACATGACCGCCGTTCAAGGGTCAAAAAGGGCTAGAGAACGGTCTTCTATTTTATTCTGAAAAACGACCCGGTCACTCTTACCAGTAAGTAATATCGCCAACACAGTTAACTGACCATCCGTGCACTTTATATGCGTTGTAATAAGGCTTAATATAAATACAGGATGGTCAGTTAACTGTGTTGGTGCTTGTACGACATGTTCTCAGCTTCGCCGCTGCAACATTAAAGCGTTGGTTTTTATATATCCGCGGTTATTTTACTGTGGTCGTATTGTTTTAAACCAGAGATTCTGTGCTGGTTCGATTTTATTTTGTGTGATATTTATTTATTTATACTTATTATATTATAAATAAATAAATATCACACAAAATAAAATCGAACCAGCACAGAATCTCTGGTTTAAAACAATAACACACTCAGAGGCAATGAAAACGGGTCACTTCCCATGGATTACTTTACAAAGTGACCCGTTTTCATTGCCTCTGAGGTAGCGTACCTTCATAGTTCACATTGGGAGTTACACTCAGAGGCAATGAAAACGGGTCACTTTGTAAAGTAATCCATGGGAAGTGACCCGTTTTCATTGCCTCTGAGTGTAGTAATACAAAGCCAATTGAAGGAACTCACAGATAGAATTAATACTTTACTGGTAAAGCTCGGCTAAAACATAGTGCAAAGTATTAAACAATATACGAAAAAAGTAAATTTAATAATTTTGTTAGTTGTTCCTTTGTGAAAAAGATTACGTTACGCGAGATCCTAATTTGAGTCATTGTAAAATAACCCTTATATTGTATTGTAAAGCTGCGTTATAATATAATAATAATTAATTACTTAGGATATTGGTTAGTTTAAACAGTAGGTAATTATTTAAAAGTAATATTTTATGTCGGGTTGATTTCATATTCAAAACACAGGTGTCGTAGAGTAATCTAAGCATACTTGACCTATGACCTTAATCGTATGCAGTAGTCTAGAAAGCGACTAGAAAAATAATTAAAAATCAGTCAGACTTGTTCTAAAGGCAGAATGATACTGTTACTACTAAATTGCGCCTGATAAACGAAATGAAATAGTAGGTACTAGCTCGGCTCAGAACCGGGAGTTACGAACTCACAAACCGACAAACTAACAAACTTTAAGGCTTCGCCCGCGTATTGCAAATAACAAAGACAAACCCGCGGGTTAAACAAGCTTCTGTCAAAAATTTCATTTTTGGTACAAGCTTTTATTGCCGACTGTACTTTTCTGTATACCATCATCAACTACTCATTGAGACGATTCTAACGAGCCCAAACTCAACGGGGTTACGTCGGTTAAGTACTGAATTCCCATGGCCACCTTCTGTCTTCATCATCAGATCAGCTCGATGGTACCATAATATTGAATTATCATCCAAACTATACTTATACCCAAAATTTCAGCTCAATCGATCGTCGGGAAGTGGGTTAAATTTAACTTGCAAGATTTGATTACAGAAGGACAGACAGACAGACAGACAACGGGACAGTAAACACAAATAAAAGCTTGTAGAAATAGCCTTTAACCATCCAGAAAGTTAATTCTACACGCAGATCAAACAAATTTTGAAATCAGATAAGAAGTTCCATAGATTACCCAAAAACAAACCAACTTCCAAAGCTACACACATTGTCCTCTTTATCATATTAATTAGCATAGAAGTGTAATTCTTAGCGTAATTCTACCTATATGTATTTGTATATTGTTATTCAATAATGAATTTATATGTACATTTAAATGACTACCTATGCAGTCATAGGTAGCGTGTAGTGTGTTATGTAAATAGAAGTCTATATACATACCAAACGATTGTTTTGACTTATGTTTATAACAGTATGTTACGAAAAATTTTCATTTGATTTCTCAATGTCTTAGATCATAATGATTTCTCAGTTAGCAAATTTTTACGTTAGAAAACTTGGGCTTGACTATATCATTGTTTATCTAAATTAAACGATACATGATTGCCTAAAATTTCCTCTATTGAAAAAAAATCCAAAGTTGGGTCTTTATTTTCTTTTTTTTACTCAGCCTACTCCAATAATACATTGTTTTACGACACTATCAATTTAATACTATAGTATTTTATCTCATCAAATATCTCACTTAATGAAATATAAATAAAACTTCACTAAGTTAGGTATTTATCGAAATTTGTCCGAAAAAGCCATTCCCGAAGAGTGTTGCATCTCTTTTTCTCGTTCGCGGAAGGCATAAGCGTGTCTCTTTCAAGGGGGCGTGGTCGACTCGAATCAAGGCATCCCCTTAAAACTGACTATTGCTTGATGAGACGAGCCCAATAAAGCGGTTTTAAGGCGCCGTAGGTTCATGGTCTTCTCTCCCTCTCACTGAGAATAAGCGTGAGCGAGATGGAAGTGCGTGCTCGGAGCACGGATATCATGTTTTTTAATTTTAATATTTTGGTCGTTTCGTAAAAACTGAGTTCTCTCAAACATGATATTGCTGATTTTTAGAAGCAATTTTAATATTTTTAGCATTTTTGCATAATTGGTTACGAATATTTTAAGTGTAATACCGGAGGGAACTCTATGATTTCATACAAGCTCCACCTATGTTCGTGATTTTTTTCTATCGAGCGAAAATTGCTTAGTCATGTTTCGAATCACTGATCTCGCTGCAGAAAAGCCTCAAGATCGCTATTCGTATTTTTTTGAAACCATATTTATAAACAGACGCATTATATTGTTTCAAAAACCCTGTTTTCTTAACTTCGCTGAACCTACGGCGCCTTAATACCGGAATAATGAAAAGGACCTATTGTATCATTTCCATGTATATGTTTAACGTCAATAAAAGTAGTTATTTTTTATAATTATACGAATGAGCATACTGATTGAAGCACTTCGTTTCAGCTTGGGCCAAAATTATTTCGTATTGTCCGAATGTCCACAAGCATAACTTTTCGGCTGTTCTCCTCTGACAGGTAGCATTTCTCAACACATTCCCTTGAAATTATGTAGAATACAGTTTTTTTTGTTCGATTCAGTTTTTAGAAAAAAAAATAGGCAGGTTCGCGGGATCTTCAACTCGCAGGTACTAAGCATTTTGAATAGTAAGCGATACAAAAGCTCAAAAACACATGGTTGCTCAATGCTTTTGGGTCATTGTCAGATTTAGGTGCGCGTCTTTTCGGTGGACATTGCCAAAGTTAAGGCTTTAAAGCCTAATTTTTGGTTGAACTCTGAATCCGCATAAACGGCGTCGCCTCTTCTATAATTCTATGCGATAAAAACATATTATATATAAACATAAGCCCTTAACTATTGCCCACCGGAAAGACGATTTTTGTTTTACTCACTGACAATGACCCTTTTGGCACAGGCCTGTCAGTGATAACTGTCGTTGACTGTACATCGACTTGTTTGTTACCGTCTCGTTTCGTATTAAGTACCCGCAACCGTGCCAAAGGTCAAAGCTATCTTTTCGTGTATCTGCGAAATGGTTGTTTGAATATCAAGCGTCTATTAATTGTACCTATTAACTTTGAAAACAAGATGCAAATTATGCGTTTTGTTATTTTAATTGCAAATATAGCGCAGACATCTTAGTTGCCAGGTTATTTTGGACATTGATATTTCATAATTGGTTTCTAAAGTTTTCCATTACATAATGATAAATTAGATAACAAGTTGAGCATTAAATTGAAATGTAAGGAACAAAACCGTTATATCTGTTTACAGACATTGGATCGGAAACACGTACACTTTCAGATAGATCTCAAGAAACGATTTAATGCCAAAACACTTTACAAAAAATCCGTAAGTACGTACAGTACGATTACTCTTAGTTAACCACTGACAGATAGTTTGCCTTCATTTAATTTCAACTTTAATGTCATACAAATAAAGCAATTTTCAGAATACTGTTACCCACGTCTACCGATTTAGAAATAACTACCTACTTAATTTGTATGAGGTTAAATTTGAAAATTAAATGAAGGCAAACTATCTGTCAGTGGTAAACCCCAAATAATTGTACTGTATAAATCACAATTTTATTTTCGTCTGTTACAGTCGCGTCTAAAAACATGTAGGTATACGGCTTCAAACTAGTTTATTTATTTCTGGGGAATACGATTGAAAATGTTATACATATTATGAGTATTAGACATGGCCGTTCAGTCACCCTCCTAGAGTTATTCTCGGTTGTGGAGCCCAGGGCCCGCTTTGACACCCAATTCCAAGATTTGTTAAAGTTTTACGAAAGCGACTGCCATCTGACCTTCCAAACCAGAAAGAAAACTGGACCTTATTGGGATTAGACCGGTTTCCTCACGATGCTTTCCTTCACCGAATTGCTAACGGTAAATATTCCATGCATAAGGTCCGACAAACTCATTTGTAAGAGCCGGGATTTGAACCGACGACCGCCGCTTGACAGTCGCATGCCTGAACCACTAGGCTACCGTAGCTTACTTGACCGAACAGTACCTATGCGAAAAAAAAGGCTAACCACATTTCGACTCTATTTTTTGTACAGTAAAGTTGTCTTGACCAATTGGTATGTACTAGGGAAAGGTATCAAGGAACGGCTGTTGAAACTCACGTATTTCGAGACTGACATTTATTGTCCCCGTGCGGTAGGCATCGGAAACCCACATATATTATACAGTATTCTCCCCTCATAATTTTTATTAACTAAATACTAATTCAACACGGAGAAATAAAATAAAAATCGCAAGATTGCTAATGTTGGTCTTATACTATTAATAACTAACTAATACTATTAACATATTGCATAAAGTATATTATTCTAATATTTAAACTATGATTCCATTAGGTGTTAGCATTTTTCCAAATGAGAAAATAACAATTTTATAGCCATTTTTAGGTGGCCGAAAAACGAATCAGCCAGAAATAGGAATCGGAATCCCTATACATATTTGAACGAGCGAGCGAAGCGAACGATAAAAATAATTTCGTATGTTGGCTGTTCTCCTTTCAGGCAGGTCGCATTTCTTAACCGATTCTTGTGAAATTTTGTGAGCAGGTTTATAATTTGTGATTGAGATGGCGATTCAGTTTTTCGAAATGAGGTAGATTATTAAAAAAATAGTCTAGTGAATTCTACAGCTCACAAAGCAACTAGTCCAATAGTAGGTACAAAATGAGGCTAGCATACGTAAATTCTGAACTGGCTAGGTTATCTCCGGTCACAATATGAAGGGAACAACATAATATCCATATTAATAACCAACATTTCGCCTTGGCATTACAGCAATCACATTTCTAAGCTCAAGTGGAAATTTACTTATGCACATTAGTTCCATCTGACATTGAAATGCCAGCGGATAAATGATTATCGCGGCAAAAACTTTGAATCGTAGAAACTTTTTACTTATTAAATTAAAGCCCTTGAATGAAGAGGCTCATCAAGCTACAGATTATTATTCCTTATCACAACAGGCGGTCTATTTGCCCCAACTTTCTGATACAATATTGATATTGCATTGATTACGTCTATCTTGTCTGACACATTAGGTTACACGCGTGGAAGAAAGAGCGGGCGAGAACTATCATACCAACTCCATATCAATACCTAAAGTCGGATAGACCTCCATGCAGTAATGTTCATTAACTATACTTAATCGTTTATATAATCTCACAAGTAATTTGTATGGGATTATAACCACAGAACTACACGGGATGTGGTCGTTCCCAAGCAAAAGATACCGTTTTGCTGGTTATCGATGAAGACAATCTTATTATAATCGCACCGATATTATGTGCATCTTATTCTTCCGGCAATGTTCCACTTTGTAAAAAAACACAGAACCTAAATAAAATGCGCAAAACTTTACTATCAAAAACTAGTCCTTGGTTTTCGTGGTATTTTCGAATTTTGACAAAGTTTAATTCGGCGGTCGAGGTCACAAATTTGGATTATTCATTGGGCCAACATCATAAACAAGTCTGCAAAAAATCAGAACTACCGAATTTGAAGCATAATAGTACAATCAGCATCACATAGTTCATCAACACTTCCTTATTCTTATAGTAATAAAGACGTGTTCCGATATATTTGGCTACTTTGGCTGCTGCTAACTATATGATGCTGACTGTACCCCGTACTTTCAGGCGACAAGGTTATTGGATTATCAGACCAGAGTTCCAATGTATGTTCTTATATTTACGTGTATATTCTTGTACCTCACGATCAGATATATCGAAACAAACAAGGTGTTCGCCAATATCTCTACACGACTCTATTGTAAATGCCTTAGAGCGCATGTTCAGACATTTTGAGCACCTTGAAGAGTAGGTACAGATAGATTTGAATGTGACTGCATGACAATTATGACATTTTACTAATAATAGGTACTATTAAAGTAAGCGAAGTAAACTAACCGTCCCCTTGCTACATTGGTAAGCCGCCTGTGACATCTTTTCTTTATAAAATGATGACATCCTTCATTTAGAAATTGCCTAATGCAATCGAGACCCGTGCGTCGGCGCGCCACACCCACGTCGTGCACTTTGTCGCAGTGTACACATGACCTAATCATCAACCACAAAAGTGCCTCGTTAAAACCTTGTCAAAATAATGTAACAATACTGCAGCTTACATGTGGACAATTTTAAAATAACATGGTATCACTGCACACTACAATAATGCAAAGTTTTTATAACTTGGGATTGGGAAGTTGAGCTCATATAATAAATAAATAAATAAATATTTGGGGACAATCTTAGACAAATCGACCTAGTTCCAAACTAAGCAAAGATTGTACTATGGGTACTAGACGACGATAGACATACTTATATAGATAAATAAATACTTAAATACATAGAACACATCCATGACTCAGGAACAAATATTCTTGCTCATCACACAAATAAATGCCCTTACCGGGATTCGAACCCGGGACCTCCGGCTTCGTAGGCAGGGTCACTACCAACTAGGCTACAGAGGTCGTCAATATAGTCCATTCATAACGCATTTACATTGTTTTGATTACTTCGGAAGTTGAGCTCATAGTCCATTCTTTCTTACTGACCTAATTCTACCTAAGCTCGGCCGAATTTCACCTTCCGATACAAAGGGAGTTTTGTTCTCATTTTAAAACTACGTATTGGATTGTGACGAAACTTTGCATATACAATCACATGAGGTATATCTATGTCTGTAATTAGTTTTATGGTTCCACAGTGTGGGATTTTTACTCAATTTTGCGACATTCAACTTAAATGTTTAAATTATGAACTGTATCAAATGATAGCGAACATTGAAACTCCCACAGTTCTATGTCCCATAGTTTTTGATATTTTCGATAACTCGAGAAACAGCCATATAAATATGAAAACTGTAATTACTCACATTTCGTGCCTCTTTTCATAAAGATCCTTATATGTTAATATTCACTAAAAGTTTGAATTGATGACTCTTAAAGGATGATATCATCAATTTTCTAAAAAATTAAAAATATTTTTTTCTCGATAATCCTACATCGGTCGCATTATATTTAACAACTAATTAATATTTTATAAGAAGCATTATCAATAGGAAAAAAAGTAAATGAAAATATCGCAGGATTCGCGAGATATGAATTTTTAAAAATTTAAGTTAGGGTTGTCACACACTAGGTAGGTTAACTTTATTTTCAGTTGGGATTTAGTGTCACTACTTGTTGCAAAATCGTAGTGTGTATTAAAATAGAAATATTCGTGGGCGCACGCCCACGCATCTTTATTACTTATAATTGATATACACATTCATGGAAAAGTAGTAGTCGCAAGCAAAATTTTGACGGTGAATAGAAATATATTCGAAATACTCGACTGATTTCTTCACCTCACAAATTTTATAAAGGGCCGGTTTCATGTTTTAATAAGTAAAACTTTAAAATAACAAAAGATTCACTGTGCTAATAAAATTATTCTTATGTCAAGGAGTGGCTTGTCGACGATTTTCATACCATTTAGATGGCTCTCTCAAGTGGTTTGCCAATCGACACAAACGAATTTCGTGTATTTTGTGCATCTATGGCTGAAACGTATGTACCGACCTACAACCATATGGCTGGTTTAATATGTATGTCAGTCACTACGCACAAAATACTAAAACGCGATTGGCAAATCGTTGAGATGAGCTCTTTGCCGGTGAATCCCGAACCAATTTTGGGGGTATGATCGTGAAAATCACACACATCACACTCGCAAAAATAGACCCTATAATTTTGGACGTTTTTCGGCGAGCTCTCGAATCTACGGACCCTTTTATTTCACATTTGTCATTAATAGACCGCCATAGTAAACAGAAACGATCACCTATACCGCCTTAACTTCTGTCACCTATAAAGTCTACTGAGCCACATACTGCATTCATGCCCGAAAATAACGAAGACTAATGAAGAATTCATGCCAGTCAAGTAAGCAGAACAGAACCCTCGCCTCTGAACTCTGATATTATTTTCGTTTGTGTGTGATGAATTGATGATAACCCTATTTCCATAGAAATGGAACAAAAACTTAGAAACGCTATAAATCCCAAATCCCATAAGGTAAAATCGTGAAAATTTGAGGCATGGTACATGGTACACTCATCATACGTCTTTTAGAGCTAAAATAAAATGCGACCGTTAATAAACTTTGTAAAAAATAAAATTATTTAAAAATTAATAAAATATTGATTATTGTCTGGATTATTAACTTTACAGTCTTGTATTTTCTTAACTTTAATGAATATTGTTTCTTGAAATTAGAGACGAAAAGTTTGGGGCATTTTTGTCATTAATTACGAAAATAAAAACACAAAAATGTTTTGATGACGTCATTGATCGGGTGTTTAGAATTTTTTTACTTGAAAACTAAACGTGATAGGTGGCTAGGAGTTTCACTATGGACTTTAAAATAGTATTAAGCAGCGATTAAAATCATAAAAAGGTAGTGAACAAATTGAACAAAAATCCCACGCTGTGTGTGGGTTCCAGTTTATAAAACAAACGAAATACAGCAAAAATAAGTTTTGTATGAAAATCTTAAATTCGCTGTATTTTTTTTTCTATGGTGGACCTGGATATATACCTCATGTACATGCAAAGTTTCGTTACAATCCAACACGTAGTTTTAAAATGAGAGCGTAACTACGTTAGCATGGAGAATCGAGCTTACTGCGGAGTGAGGACTCTTAACAGGTGTATCTCTGTGTTTGTCTTTTAGATCTCAGCTCCCAAACGGATGAACCGATTTGTGTGCGGCATTATAATTTGAAAGTCTTGTCTGTCATGCTGTGAATGTTTTGTCGGAAGTGTTATAATAAGCAAGTACCTACTTAGATTCTTATTTTATCACACCATTTTTATGCAGCACGCAACGTGCCGCAGTGCCCTTACAATTGTATACACTTACTAATCTTATCAGTTATCATCATCATCATCATATCAGTTGAAAGACGTTCATGGCTGGATACGGCTCCCCCAAAGAGTGCCACAATGACCGGTCCGGCGCCACCTTTGGGACCCAGCCTGCGCCTGTCGGCACGTTGTCGCCACTCGAGAACCTTTCACCCCAACGGCCATCGGTTGTACGTGCATTGCTCCCACAGCTCACTAAACAACCTACTTACTTATAATTTTTCAAAATCGCAGAAAAACAGTAGATTACTATTGTAGACAACAATACAATTTATTACAATATTGTTGTTATTATACGTTATACGATGCATAATTACAGCCTAGGTGTTAACTATGCAAACAATGAGCGCAGTTTGTCGTGTTAATTAGTACTTAACAGCAAACCCCGTATATTGTGTTCGTGATATCATGACCGGCAAGACATGACGATTGTAAATACTCACATTATCTCGTTCCGTTTATAATATTCAAAAGACATTCACGTCCAGAATACTTGCTTATCCCTAGTATAATCTGACCTCTAGATTCGTCACTAATAAATAAGGCGGGCAAAATAACTAGGTGGAAAGACCCGGTAAAGGTCGCGGGAGTCCGCTGGATGCAGACAGATGACGCAGGATCGGTCATTGTGGCACTCTTTGGGGGAGGCAGTGGACGTAGTTTACTTACTATGTTTAGTAAATTTAAATACTTATACTTATTTTTTTCAGTCAGTTCAGTCAGAAACAAATTTTCATGCTCACCAAGTCACCACACTTATTATTAGCCCTTACTTGGATTTGAACCCAGGACTATCACGTTTGAAGGCAGGGTCACTTAGGTCACACTCTAGACTTGACCCGCCGTCGGTAATGATCAGGTAGCATAGCCTTATCCCGGCTACATCGTAAACGCTGCAATCCCAAAGTATTGGTCAAGGCACTAGTTTTTGCGGAAGCGACTGTCGACTGATTACCTAAAGCATGGGCGGCTCCGTGATTTGGTCGTGCTGCTACAAGTACACACACTACCGGCGCAAGGGGGTATATTAGCGCTGCTACGGCACGCACGCATTGCATGCGATAGAAAGGGATGGTCGCGTTTTCGCTCGTCCGGCATATCTAAACAGGGGATTTGCTAACAGAGAAACTTCTGTACGTAAGGTCAGTTGGGGTATGTGCGCCACCGGGGAAAGTGCGCCTCATTCATTCATTTAAATCAATATCAATGCAATAAACTTGTTTTACTTTGTTGCATGAATGTAAAATGTCGTTATTTGTGAAATATCTGTAGATCTCGATATGTTTGATGAAAGGCACACTTACCCCGGGGCGCACTTTCCCCGGAGGCGCACATCCGAACACATACGAGCTTCATCGAGCAAATGAGCAACATGACTGCTGGAAGTTTTTAGTCCGCCCGAAGAACTCGGTAAGCCGAGTTCTTCGGGCGGTTGTTGTCTATGACACTAATGTCATAGACAACAACCGGGATCACGAGGGTGCTGAATTATAATAACCGCTCAAAGTGTCCAACGTTTCTGAATCCGCGCAATCGGTGTACCGCTAGGTTATTAAAAAACTTTTGTTCAAAATTATCTAGCTAACATGAGTAACCGGAGGTCTGAGCCATGTTTTACAAATAGCGAAATCATCGAGAAGCTCTTTGAATATGCATTCTGCTTACATTGATATTCCGATCGTGACCTTGGTAATCGAAATATGTATATTATTCAAATTATGCCCAATGATATCGGAATATTACTACGGCTAAACAAATAAATGACCAATAAAATGGTTTTGCATGTAGATTTTTGGTACAGTCACCAGCATTCATATCTGCAATAACAAAGTGGACAAATGTGACGCATTCTAACGGTTCTTGAAATATAGGTGTGTCAGATATTTATGCGCACTTTGATATGAGAGATATTAGGGCTGGCGACTACTGTCAAATAAAAAGCCCTTTGTTTCTCATTACAGACTAATTTACATGTTATGTTTTAAATTAATGCACCATTTACTGGTATAGGCATCCTCCAACTGTCGTCACAATGCCCTGTCCACCGCCTTCTTAGTCCATATTTTGCCAGCAACTTCTTCCATGTCATTCGACACTTCGACGCGGCCTGCCGCGAGGGCGGCGCTCCCCGGGCAGATACCAGCCCCCCTATTCTGTACCGTGTTTTAAGCTCACCTCAACGCTCACCCACAAAAATATCTTGACACCGCGATGCGTAGTAACTAAGCGTAGGTAGACGTCTAGTTTCGTGACGGGTGACCGGCGGGGTGAGCCGTATTAGCGCGTAGCGAATAACAGCAGGGGGAGGCCTATGTCCAGCAGTGGACGTTTTTCGGCAGATATGATGATGATGATGATGAATACAATACAATACAATACAAATCATTTATTTCGAACTATAAAATCCATAGTGTTAGAGGTTACATTACAAACTTAGAGCTATGGTTAGTGTTCTATAATTAAGCTAAACATAAATTAAATTAATGGCGCCTGGGCACCGGTATTACAGGCGCATGCATAACAGGACAGTGGAGCACCTTCTCCGGCCACCTCCCGTCGGTGCAGCGCACCACATGACCAGCCCATCGCCATTTCAATTGACATGCTAATCATGCAGCATCCATTCATTTAGTTTTTTGGCGTATTATAGTGTTTCTTTGTTTGTCACCCAGTTTTAAGTTTAGCATGCTTCTCTATGCTTCCCTTTGGGTTGGGTTACTTAATCCGAAAATATAAGTATGTTCAAATGCAAGATTCTAGATACAGTTATTTTGCAGTTGATATAACTACAACGAAACTGCACACTGACTGGAAACTAGCTACACTGTAGTAGTGCAGTTAGTACAACTGCATTCAAACTGCCATATACGTCAGAGTGCAGTCGTCAGACATCACAATAGTAGATTGTTAACCAAGGGCCGAAAGCCTTAAAGGCACCTCTGACGAGATATTTTGGCGCTCGAACGACATACTTTCATAATTTAATTGTGATAGACGAAAATAGCCTATTCAAATAATTATGTTCATTAAAATATAAGATTAAAAAATATATATATATATTTATATATATATACTATTTCTATTTAGTATTAGTTGAAGAGTGGCTGTATGCGTTTCTGCCTTAGCTCACGTACACAACTTTAAATTAAAAAAACCTTTTGTGGGTGTATTCCATTTGTCACCAACTCATAGACCCTAGTGAATATTTTAGCTAAAATATAAATAATGAATTTACAACATGAACTTATTTTATATTTAATAAAATAAATTCCATGAACTAGTAAGAATAAAATTATTTCCCTTTGTCAGTAGCGGGGTAAGTATTGATATTTATTAGAATTAGTTGCCGCATAATGCTTATAAGGCGAGGACTAATTGGAATCCACTACTTTTCTGCACTAGAGCAGAAACGTATCACCCTGCACACTTTTTAGAACAACAACGACCCACTTTCAGAGCATGAGATATGAAAAAGAAGTTTCGATGCAGTTTCGTCAACTGCATATGAACTGCAAAGTGAAAATTTCCAGTGAGAAAGGAGCCGAAATGCAGCCCGTCTGTAACGGCCCTAATCTGTCTAATTGAATTGTATAACGTTTTGAAGTAGTGCCTTATTACTATGCACTCGCATAACGAAATACCACAAGAAAGTAGTTACCGTCTGGTTCGTTAAAGGTCGAAGGTTAAGATGCAATGTTTACTTTACGTACCTATTAATCCTTATTTGACAATCATAATATATGCAAGATACTATTACAATCCATCAAACACTCATTAAGTATCATTAGTAAGTCGGTATGCATTGCTTGGTTTGCTAGTAAAGCGGTAGCACTTAATGTTACAGTGAGAACATAATTTATAACAAAAACTAACTAACTATAACCAACTATTTTGGCTCAGTGATTCAAAAAAGAGTCTTGGCCTCCGAATCGAGAGCACGCTACTGATCCTGCGGCACTCCTGCGCAAAGCGTTAAACAATGGCCATTCGAGTGGCGCAGGACAGGTCACTTTGGCACTCTTTGGGGGAGGCCCATGTCAAGCAGTGGCCGTCTTTCGGCTAATATGATGATGATGAATCCTTTGCCAATTATAAAGTTCGTTAGCAGAGGAAGGATGTTATAGGTCCTACCTACATAAAATTGCTATAACCTTTCCGCCTGGAACGGAATTGAAACCAATGTAATTTGAAGATTTTCAAACGATAAAGGAAGGTGGTGCGATCAAAGTTTTTGCGGGATAAATTTCCTCTTTCTCGACGGGGCATCTATCCTAAACGTAATTTACATGGATTAGGCCAAATAAGCCTGCAAAAATCGCCAATACTCTGGAAATATCAAAGATTGTCCATTACTTTCATAAATTTAAAGATAATAAACCAAAGTACCTACCCGTTTTACAAACGTACCGCAAACATCAGGCTAATTCCATCCTGACACCATACGGCCGTTTCCTAACCCGGTATGAGTACATGTTGAATTTCACCTCTAAGTTTCTTAGTAGGTATAAATTTGGCCAGCTGACGAACTTTTTGCAAACGCTGTTGTGCTACTTGCTACGATTCTATCGTATCAAACCAAACAATCATGTGTCATTATGACACTCGTAATAGAGGTATTTTTAGCATAGCAGGATTATGAAGAATCCAAACGAGACTATTGTGATTTCAGTATGTGAGTTGCTCAATTGCTGTTGCTAATTCAATACTCGTGTCTTTTGACAGCTACTTAATATCTAACTACGAAAGTTACCAACATAATGATTAATTACTAGGTGCAATATAAGTCGGTATGCTTCATTGAAGGAAATGTACTGAATTAAATGATTAGGTAGTCATGGCCTTTTAATACATACCTACGTCTATGATTAGACGGAAATAATTAATTATTTACCAAAAACCTTCAGAAATTACGAATAAATTTCAATGAATATGAACATAAAGAGTACACTTATTGGCTACGCAGACAAACTTGCGAGCAACGCTAGTATCAATCAGACATAGACATATAAAAACTTTATTTAACATCACATTTTATACATAGGTACAGCTGGTACAGTGTACAAATTAGACTCAAGAGTAGACTTAAAACGTATACAATATCGTACGAGGTATTATTTAACATTGTGTGATGCTAAAAACCGAAAAGAGGCTGAACTCAGCCATATTACACTCTTATTTATGGACTCGGCATCATTTTGTAGTGTCTGTTTTGTAGTGACTTATAATCCTAATATTATGTCGGAACGGAATCAATATTAGAAAGGAATTTTAGGTATAATACATGCTTATTAGCAGGTACCGAAAAATAAAAAGACTGAACTGGTGACCACATTATAATATATAATGACGCCTCGTTTATTTTTAGGTACGAAACAGCATATAAATTGTTACTTACATAACGACTGGAAATTCTAACTCAGGCAGGGACATATTTATTTAACAGGGTTCCTTTTAGAAATGTATAGTATATATACTCGTATAACATTGGTTTCTACACGTGTTAATTTGAATACCAATCATTAACCTACTTGTACGCATCTCTAGTTTTCCCTCTGCGTTGAAAGGTCTGATGGCAGTTGCTTTTGTAACAGGTGTCAAAGCGGACCCCGGGCTCGTTTAGGGCACTACCGGGAAAACCCTAGCTTAGGATGATAACGCAGATTCAAGACTACGTATAATTCACTTGAAAATATTAACAAAATTGGACAATCAAGTTTTATTTTAATTCTACAGTTACGTTACTTATCGAAGCGTTCCATTTTCGACTTAGGTACGAGTATAGAATTAGAATGATGGTTATCAACTTATCACCTTGCAGACTACAATTTTATAGTGCAGTAGCGAGCTCCATTGAATATTACAAAACCCCGTCACAACAAAATAGATAAGAACTTCGATAAATAAGTACTTATAATACCCTCCGGGGAAAACAATACGCAAGTGACATTTCAAAATTAGACAGGCTAGTAGGTACTTATATAGCCAGCTGGAGAGTGGACTCCCAAAAGCTGAAAACTTTCTGACAGGCTCTGCCTTTGCCTGTAGGCCCCGGTAGCAAGAAACAAAACTAAGAACATGCCAATATATACACACGCACTCCAAATTCAAGCACGTGGTTTCCCCCTGGGCGGCCCATAAGGCCCCCAGTGAGGTTACCTCAACATATTTGTAGCAGGCCGCACTGCAGGCCTAACAAGGAAAAAAAAAAATAAAAAAATTGTTATCTTATTTGATATATTTCTCGCTTAAATAAATAAATAATAAACCAGCCTAGCCGTCCCACTGCTGGAGACAGGCCTCCTCCATTTCTCGCTTAGTTGAGTTAAATAATAATAATTCATTTATTAAGAACTAACTATTTTACAGAATGATGGTTTAATACTAAAAAAATATATTAGGGATAAATTTTACAGGGGCCTGAACTAGGATACCCTGTGTTTCAGGCAGTAGGAAAGATCATAACTATTATTTAACCATAAACTAAAACATAAATTAAATGTTAGCGGCATTAAAAGAAATCATCCCCCTAGCGTTTACTTTATTAATACCAAGAAAGAAAACTAGATCTTATTGGGATAAGACCGTTTGCTCACGATGGTTAAGGTGAGGTAGGGCAGAGCGATATGTCATCCCGCTCAAATGTGGAGCAGCCCAACGGGGGAAGTACCTCCGCCTTGCAGAAGACCACAGCCATAATAACACTACTACGTGCCCTGTAGTAGTGTTGTGTTCCTGGAGGTGAGCAAGGTCGCCAGAGCTCCCGAGGATGCGTTGTGTTGAGAGCGAGGGAATTTGTTCCTTCAGCTGTCAAAACGGCGAATCCACAAACATATCGAGGGTCGGTAACGCCTATGTTACTCCTTTGGAGTTTCATGCGTCTATAGGCTGCGGTGTCCGCTTGCCATCAGGCGGGCCGTACGCTTGTTTGCCACCGTCGTTGTATGAAAAAAAAAATGATGTTTTCCTTTACCGAAAACATATAGTTAATTATCAAATCAATAGATATTTCGTATAGGTATAGGTTTTTTGGAAATATCCACCCCAAACTCCAGATTTAAAGTCGTACACCTCACCGCTCGGCTGCGCCGACTACTTTTGAAAACGAGTCTATTTAAAAGAAACTTTTTTTGGGAAAAATAATGGACTAAAGAAGTCTATACTTATAATTATCGAATTTTGGCCCAAGCTGAACCCGAGAACCTCGATCACTTCACTCGCTCGTTCAAAACGGAAAATGTGAAATAAAAATTGGCATTAAGCATTCAAATTATTCAAAACAACAGCGGAATCCGGCGCAGAAAAAAGAGGAGTCAAACAAACAAGTGTAAGACGCAACGGCCACCCATCGCTCACATGATGTCAGCCTAGCCTGCAAGTGCAGCATCTCCGAATATATAAAATGAACGATCTTACATTAGTTACTCATTCGTTAGTCTACTCACCGCGAAGCATCATGATCAAATACGTGAGTTTATATTTTTTGACAAAATATTTTTATTTATTTGGTTACTGCAAAAGTGTTTTGACTGTTTTATGAAGTGCTGTGTGGTAAATGTATTATAACGATACAGAATAGGCATTCATATGAATTGTAGAATTGTTAATACTTTATGGCCGCTACACACAATGGGCCATCCTGACCCATCATACAGGACGCAACTATGCGTTAAAGGGAGTTAGACATATCTAGGTCTCGTTCTACCGCATATCCGCGTCCTGTATGATGGGTCAGGATGGCCCATTGTGTGGAGCGCCCATTTCAGTTAGATGTTGGGTGATAAATTAGGTTTGTGGATTAATAAATTATGCTCCGTAAATTATGTAAAATATTTCAGTTCTACTAAATTGCATATGTATATTACCGCTGCTAATATACATACATGCAATAAATTTGAGTAACTTAAGTAATTAATTAAAATCTAGCAATGTAGCACAACACTTCATTGGAACACTTGAATTAAATTAATTATGAAATATTTCCACTATTTAAGTATTAAATAGGTATTCCAGTAATTTATATATATGATGGTACATTTAGTAAGTACATGCATGACATTAGGAAATATATTTTTTACTTCATCGAGTGAAGGTCAATGTTGATTGTGACAAAATCTTGATCTTAAACCTGCTTATAATAGTACAACATGGATCTGCACTTGACCTACAAGCTTTTAACCTGAGACTATATTACTTGTTTGTTGTGAAGATAAACTAAAATAAAATAGATTTGCTCTTCTTACGGAATTAATAGCATCTCACGAAAATGACGTGTGCTTACTTTTATCTATCTGTCTATTCAGCCCGTATCCATCCACTGTTACGAATAGGCCTCTTCTTTATTACGCCCCTCTCCTCGGTTCAGACCCCGTATCATGGTCGGCCTTATCACACGATAAGTGACAGGATAGAGCGACCGTTACTGGCTGACACCGTTCGATAGAACGAGACGACGCTCCCATCTTGTAACTTATCGCGTGATAAGGCCGACCATGATACGGGGATTACGGGGTCTGTGCTAATGTCATCCACTGTTTGCCTCCTGTTTGGCAGATATCATCGATCCATCGGTGCTTACTTACATACAATACCTTACATACATACATTTATGGTAAATGTGGTACTGGAACACCGGTTTCATGTGCTCTGCTGCCTATCCCTTTTAGGGATAAACGCGTGAATGTATGTATGTATGTATGTATGAGACGATCGTGATGTAAATTCTTATAATTTTGACTAAGGCAACTTTGTATTGTAAATAAAAATTAATCTAATCTAATCTATGCTGAACTTGATCCTAAGAGCCAATCTTTATTTTCGTTTTTCCATTATCAATCAATCAATCAATCAATCATTTATTTGTCAAACATAGGTAGAAAATCCAGCTGGAGAAAATTACAATCTAGTATCACTATGTTTTGCCTGTTGGCATACAAATATCAATGTCACATTAAAACGGGAATCATAATTTAAATAGTAACATGCGAATACAATATAAACAAAAAAATAGACATCAGTAAAAGATTAAATAATTAAATAAGTAGCAATTGTCATTTTGTATAATTTAAATAAATGCATGTCGAATGGCCAATATATTAATGATTAATAATTAGTAATGTTACATGTCAGAGTCATTTAAAAAGTCTTGCTTACTGCAATAGCATTTTCTGATTAATAATTTCGTCAAGTTTTTCTTAAAGAGTACAATGTCTAAAGTTCTTATGCTTATAGGAATTTTATTATAGATTCTGGGGGCCATTCCCAGTATGCTATTATTTATTCAACTAACTAACTTCAATGACTCACTCACCCAAAGCGAGTCAGCCTAGGGCACGAGTTGTCTACACTGGTCCTGATCTTGTGTCATTTTCAGCCAGTTTATGGCTTGAAGATCGCGCAGGTCTGATTCGACGACGTCGCTTCAACGATGCCTAGGACTTGCGACCGGTCCCCGCTCTACTGAATGCCCATTTGGCGCCCCGGTCGTCCTGCATACTCTTAATATTCATTTTGTATTTTCTATTCCTATTCTGGTTGTGTCGTGAGCCATGGAGCGTGCCATGCTCGGTATTAACCTACAAGACCGAGTGAGGAATGTTGAGATCCGACGTCGCACTAAGGTGCGCGACGTTGGAGATACCATTACCAAACACAAGTGGAGTTGGGCAGGACACCCTGCCAGGCAGAATGATGGTAGGTGGACCAAAAAGGTGTCAGATTGGTGGCCACTTCTAGGTAAAAGGAGCGTCGGCCGTCCACCAGCTCGATGGGTAGACGATATTAGGAAGATTGTGGGTCACTTCTGGATAAGATTAGCTCAGGATAGGGATAGGTGGCGTACTCGAAGAGAGGCCTATGCTCAGCAGAGGGCCAAAATGATGATTCTGGTTGTTCCAGGTGACCCTTGTCTGCGTGCTGGCCGCCGTGTGCGCCGCCGTTCCCCAGCAGAGCCCCCAGGACGTCCAGATCCTCCGGTTTGATAGCGATGTCCAGCCCGACGGATACAGCTTCGCGTAAGCTATTTAAACCTTGATAACAATCCATTGTTCCATAATTTTGTAAAAGAGATGTCAGATGTCTTCTGGTATTATAAAAGCACTTCGCCCGTTCTTAACAAAGAACCCGGCGGTATAAAATATAGGCATCCATCGCGAAGGTCGTTTATATGTATATACTGGTGAAAGATTATTTCAAGTGAAGTCTATGGTGTTCCGCCCAAATGTTTCATACACAAATGCTTTTTAAATGGGCTCAGTTAAATAGGATCTCACTGATTCTTTTCATCCTCGTATTTCAAAGTCAAAGTTATGTATTCTTCAATTTAGGCATATTACATGCACTTATGAATGTCCATAAACTACCGCCGGTTCGGAAAGAAAACTACTGCCTCGAGAAGAACCGGAGTTAAAAAAAAACAAAACTGACTGGTTTGAAATGGAAAGTATGGGACTTCTCGGTCGAAGCCACTCATTATAGCCTCGAGCTGGTGTTCACATCTTTCGAGCGCCATAATATCTCGTTTGAAATCGAATTATAGGTTCAAACTCTTGGTATTTGTTATCAATATTTCAATGACATTATTACAATATTTGTCCATGCTCCAGGTACGAGACCAGCGACGGCACCTCCCGCCAGGAGGAAGGCAAACTTGACAACCCCCAATCTGAAGACGCCGCCCTGACCGTAAAGGGACAGTACTCGTACGTCGCCCCTGACGGCAAGCACTACACCGTGACCTTCACCGCCGGACCCAACGGATTCCAACCTAAGACTTCCCTCGGACAATAAACCTTCCGAAAATCTAAAGTGTCAATTGATTTTTGATAATGACACTTACAACGGCAAGCGCTGACCCATGTTAATACTCGATCAATTTTATTGTTACCAGTTTTAAACAATTGAAAACCGTTTAAGTTTATGCATTTGTTAATGATGTCCTATGAGTCTTTGGAGCTCTGTTTTTCAGTGAACTTTCGATCTCATCATCCATGCTGAAGCAATAAGAATGAAGAACCACTGAATCTAAATTCTTGTGCCATAATACCATCTTTTTTGTACTTTTTTATTTTGTACGACGCTTTTTTAGCATCTCTGCTGAAAGAATAAAATATTTTACAAAACGTGTTGTCTTACTTTTATTATTTAAGTACTAACTTTTACTTACATGAATATGAAGTACATTTTTGAGACTGTCAAACTTACCCACGTGTTTGTTTACCTTAGTTTCCGAGGCAATCGATTTAAAGTTAGTAGCTTCTACACAAATCGTTAAATAAATACTTTTTGCTATATCTTCCGTGGAAAAAATAAGTAATTCTAGACGACCTTTAGGGGTAACAATGGACAAGTCATAACCTTGGACCATACTCACAAGACGTAAGTAATAAAGCAGACGTGAATACAATTAATATAAAGGTCATCACTATACAATATTTACCTAGTTATTAAAATGAACTATTGCTTGATGGAACTGCGCCATCGCAAAAACAACTCATAGTTATTCATTTATAGTTAGGTATCGTAATGTTAGGTTTTTATACCACGACGATTTCAAACCAACATACAACATAGTCTTGCCTGATGGTTATCAGACACCGCAACCTATGGAGGCTTGGGACTCTAGAGTAGTCACAAGCGCGTTGCCGACTCTTTATGGATTTGACGATTGGAAGTGACGACAGCTAGACTAATACAGGCTCTTCTCTTTGAATACACTCACACACTCACGCTAACTTTTTTCCCTGCTATTAGAACCCAAAATTTAACAATTTCGGTAGCTACAAAAATCAATAAAACTATAAGTTTAAGCGTGATAATATAATCAAATATTGATTTTGTATCCCTTTGTTTGAAAATGTTTTTATCTGGTATCTAATTTGAGTGCAAACAGCCAATTAACCGAATACGTGTTTAAAAAAAGCTTCAAATTCTTAATTGGGCAGATGAGCAAATAGTCAAGGTGGACTGGGGTAGTATTCACCTTTACTGACAACTCGCCTCACGCTATAAAGTAAGCATAAATCTGACCTCCAACTAAGCATAGTTTCTATGAATCTCGAAGACAAGTAGGTAAGTAGGTAAATTGTTAATCAAATCGAATCACATCTAATGACGCATATGACTGCGTGTAAAACCGGATTGTTCCGATAGCTCAGTTGGTTCGTAGCGACGGGCCATGAATGCCTGTGGTCGCCGGTTCGAATCCTGCTCGGAGCATAATTTTTTTCAATCTTTCCTTTAATTTAATATTTATATTTCATTAGCAGCGTTACTGCTTATTTTAGTTCTCATAACTCATAACATAACATTTGAAATTATGCATTAAACTCACGAAAAAATACGTATAAAAAAAATGTGGTTTATGGAACTGTAACATACTACGGGTCCTTAAAATACGAGTGTGGTATTACGACACGAACTGCAGGCAAGTCAAATCATAAGATCACATGAGTACTTTAAGCCCTAATAATTTACCTACAGTTAAATTACTTTATCTACACACATACACCTTATAAGAAGCCGAAAACTATCTATTCATGCATTGCCTTTTTGGTGCCACTAACACGTCTGAGGTATGGGTGAAAATAAATTGAACTATAAATGAAAAATCCATAAAATATCAGTTAAAACCACGGATTACAAGAAAATAATGACCTACATATTATAAATCTGATTGATGTAACGCTGGGCATTACCGCCAGTTTCTGCTGCGACTCCGTCCAGAATTCCTTTATATCGTAGCTCCATACAAACTTTCACCCCCATTTCACTCCCTTTAGGGGATGATTTCCGGGATAAAAACTATCCTATGTCCTTCCCCGGGACTCAAACTATCTCTATACCAAATACTACTAATATTAGATTAAATCAATCGGTTAAGCGTTTTTATAATACGCTAGTGTGTAGATTTAAGAAAAACACGAAGGGTTCCGGACCACCTATAAAAACAGCAAAAAAAAAAAGGTTTGTTGTATGGGAGCCCCCCTTAAATCTTTATTTTATTTTGCTTTAAGTATTAGCGGCAACATAAATACATAATTTGTAAAAAAAATCGACTGTCTAGCTATCGCAGTTCTTGAGATACAGCCTGGTGACAGACAGACGGACGGACGGACAGACAGCGAAGTCTTAGTAATAGAGTCCCGTTTTTACCCTTTGGGTACGGCACCCTAAAAAAATACATTCTTCACTATTTTTACTCATTTCAGCATGTTAACATGAGTAATTGGAATTTGGAATACGTAGAGCGGGGTGCGAGAGAGTCTGGCCAGCCAGTCGAGTCCCAATATTTTTTTTTAATTCTATATATGGCAACTATTTTCCATGCGAAATAAGCTAAATAAATGAATAAACTAACCGCCTGCGTGTCGACGTCACCCCGCTTCGCGGGGTGTCTATTTCCGCTCTAAGGGACACAAGTGAATATTCGTTGTATATGTGTATAAGAAGAGTAGTTCTGAGCGACATGTCAGTCTCGCAATAAATGGTTGTACTGGACGCACGTCTATTATTTAGCAGTGGCGACGAAGATGGGGAAGGGACAATCTTACACGGATCGACCTAGTCCCATTGTAAGCTGAATAAGGCTTGTGTTATAGGTACTAGACGACAATATATTTAACAGAGAGAAATACTTAAATACATAGAAAACATCCAAGACTCAGAAACAAATATTCATGCTCATCACACAAATACTTGCCCTTACCGGGATTCGAACCCAGGACCTTCAGTTTCGTAGGCAGCGTCACTACCCACTAGGATAAGCTGTAAGTTATAAAAACCTATCACGCCGTTATGCAACTTGTGTTAACACTACTAGTATGTGACTTTTTCAAGCTTGCCGCATTTTTATTGTGTCACGACTCGCTGCAGCCGGTCTAGACCAGCGGTTGAACAAAATTGGGTTATTACAACATTAAAGTTTTTTCTTTTTTGATATGTCGTTGGAGGCATGTTAAATAATACTTATGTAAAAAGTTAGAAAATTTTAGGTGGAGCTTTCGGCTATATTTAAATATTTTAGTTTTTGCCAATAACTATGTCAATATAGAATTAGAGTTACAAAAAACTGTAACATATCCAATAACACTTTAATTTATATACGATATTCTGTTTTTAGAAATCTGGGACTTCTGCATCCTGGTGAACGTAAAAATGCAAATAATTTTGTAAATAAAGAATTAGAGTAGCTGATATTGCAAAGTTACGATATTGTCGATCCACTTAACATATTGGAAAAAAGTTAGAAATGTAGACAATCGGCTTTTCTAGATATTGATTTCCGGTTAAACAGTATAGCCAATATTGAATTAAAGTTTGTAGAGTTAATAGTAAACGATCATGACAATGATATCAGTTACCAAACAAAAGTTAAGAAAAATAAACTTACGGCGACACTAAATATTGATACCTAAGTACTCCGTGCGTAAGTGAATACATTTAAAAAGCGGGGCATGTATGCGCGCGCCGCGCTATGCGCTGTGGCAGCAGGCAGCGATCAACGCAACGGTAGAGGAGTGCCCTTGATTGCGTCCACGATCCATAAAAAAATCCACAAAGAATAAATATCAATGGCAAAACACATGTTATTTTGTTATACAAGAAATGTATCCTTATTTATTACCAACTATACTAGGGATTGCCCCCGGTTTCGTCGAACTGGTTATCGCGTTATACACATAATTTAAAAATATTTTAGGGATCGCCCCTTATACAAATGACCACTCTTCCATGTTTTGTTACTCCTTTAAGCCAGCTGCATAAATACCTACTAACAAATAACCTACATGTATTTTTTTGCGACGTGGTCAGCAGTAAGCTATAGTTAAACTCAATTTACCTTAGATGAAATTGTTTTATGTATATTTAGGATGTAGGGTAATTTCACCGGTTAGCGACCACCTAATTTAGTGTGCCGGTTTGCGACCACTCGGGAGTAATGGTGAACCGAGAGGATATTTTCTCTTTTATTAAGTAGATTCCTGCCTAATATCTGCTTTAAAAATTGCGTACGTACCGAGGCATTTTTACAGCCTGTTTAAATGTTATTATATCTTTAATTGAAAAAAAAAACCTTTTCCTTAAGGTGGTCGTTAACCGAAGTTGGTCACGTAACCGGCGTAATGACCGTATAATATGGTGGGGTAAATATAATACATGACCGCGAATAGGACTGGACAAGATATGACAATAGGAACCAGGATAAACAGAAATAATAAAAATAGTTGTGAATAGCTCGTATATTTTTATTACAATAACAGTCAAAAAAATTAATTGTAACTTTTTTCACATTATAATATAACTGACAGCGAACTTTTATACAGTATAATCTCGATTATTCGAAGTGTCAAAGAATAAAATATTCAGTCGAAATATTATAAATTATCAACGTTAAGTTCTTTATAAAGTAGGTACTTATTGTTTTATATTAAAGTCAGTATGGATGGCTAACACAATAGTAAAAAATTACAAAAAATACAACCATTTACGACAGCATTATAATAAAATTGCAAGTAGGTATTTTATAAGTATTAATAATTCATTTTTGTTTACACCTAATGACAATTATTCTAAGTGAACTTCTGCGACTTCTCATTATTCTGTGCAGCTTTTTTCACAAAATAACTAAAATAATTCATCGGCACTTTTTTTTCATTATTATCAAAATTGAACTCTTATTTTTACAGTCTAATCTCGATTCTTCGAAGTGCAATAGAATAAAGTCTTCAATTCTAATCTTACAACTTTCTAGTAGCAAGGGTGACTGAGCTAAGCCGCAGACGGACATACGGACATGGCGAATACGGGTTCCTTGTTGCCTACGCAAACCTGAAAAGGCTACTGGCGATTTTTTTTTATTCTGATCGAAAAAACACCGCACACCTAGTATGGAAAAAAAGAACTGAATATTTTGAATAAAAAAAAACTATTTTGTGTATTTAAGTATGTTTAAAAATAATGAAGGTGCAAAAACTTTTTAAGTAAGGATTAGTTTTTCAATAAATTTATTTTGTGAAAACTGTTAACTGAACCAGAATTGAGCTTCATAGTAAAATGTAAGAGAAAAAAAAATAAGTGGTTAGATTCTTCCTACTTTTACGAGTAAGATTTTTTTTCAAGTTGTTTTTGAAACGATTCTTATGACATACATTATTTTCATTTCAATCTGACCACTTTTTTTTTTCTCCATACATTTTACTATACAGCTCAAATCTGGGTCACCATTCACATTTCTTTTCCTCAAAATGTAAATGTACTCACTTTTTTTTAAATAATACACATTAATTACGCAAAATAGTTTTTTCAACAAAATATTCAACTTTTTTTTCATCCTAGGGAGCGTTGTCCTTTAGAACTTCGTTAGCAGACGTTTCTGCTTAGTAAACCTTTAATTGTCTCGAATATTTCTAACAAGTAGGGTAAATCGTCAATAACTGGCCACCAAATACTATCTATATCTATTCTATTATACGTGAATAGAGTTAATTTTTAGTATGAGGGGGCCGATTATTCAAGGGTGGCCAGTTATTAGAGATTTACCTTACTACAAATAATATACATACATACATATAAATGTACATCACGCCTATTTCCCGGAGGGATAGGCAGAGATCACGGATTTCCACTTGCTACGATCTTGACAAACCTTTCTTGCTTCATTCACTATCATTACATTCTGCATACAAATAATATTTGTAATCAAAGAATATATTTCTCACTGTTTGGTTTAAATTATGCTCTACTTTCTAAGTTTTCTTTAATCAGGTACTATTTCAGGTTAACGTAAATTGGAATGTTTAATTTAATAACGTTGGGTCAATACGCCGCCCCGGTTACGCGACCAGCTTCAGTTAGCGACCACGTGAAAGACAACGTATTTTTTTTCAATTAAATATACCTAATAAAATGACATTACATCGCACTCTAAATAAACCGTGCCCCGCATGTATTATTTAAAGTAATTATTAAACAGGAATCTATTGAAGAAGTATTTAAGGACCGTAGTATTTGGCGTTCCTTAGTCTCTGCCTACCCCAATGGGATACGGGCGTGAGTATATGTATGTATGTATGTAATCTATTGAAAAAACTGAAAGGATATGTCGTCGTTTTTTGTGGTAGATTCCTGACACCAATTGAAATGAGTGGTCGCAAACCGGAACCATAAATTAGGTGGTCGCTAACCGGCGATATTACCCTGCAACATGACCCTGGTGTTCGTAACAGCAATCCGTAATCAGGGGCAAACTAACATTGGTTTGCTTGCGGCGAGCAGCTATAGCTGCGTTTAACGACATCTGTGTAGTACATTTCTTTATTTCGCTGACAGTGATTCTGACTTGAACAGGGCGTTTGAGTTGACCCTGTTTAAACACTTCGTTGGCAGCTTCGTTGCAAAAAAAAACAAAAGTTTTGAAAATCAAAGCATTCCTCATCGTCACTAGGCTGTGCTACTGGTGCCTCCATCTCCATTCTTCTTTTGTGCGCCGATATAGCCTTCGAATCAATGTATAGTAATCTACACAACGACGTTTTTTAATACAGTTGCGAAAAAATAAGAAAAACAACAAGTAAGGAATTCGAAACTTTTATATTATTAATTCTGTAACGTCATTGTAATACAGTTGAAAAATGATGAAGTTCAAAAATCATTTTATTTAGTACAGCTCTATCTTATTTATTTTTTATTGACATAATAATTAATGGTACAATTAGTACGATTATTGAGTGGGAAAAGTGAAAAGTACTAGTTCGTGAAAATCAATTTTCCGCACGCTAAACAGCTACGTAAAAGTAGCACTTTTTGAGCAAATGTATTAAAAATAGCATCTAATATGTGCACGGTAAACAAACAAAATTTGTTTTGTAAGACAACAGCAGCGCTTGCGCGGTAATGCGGGGAGGGCGGGGCGAGGTATCGCTCGCTAGGTCGGCTACGATCGGCCCCCGCGCGCCGCCGTTGAAGGGCCAGCGCGGCGTGGTTATGAATTTCGCGCCATTTTAAATAAATTATACTATTATTAATGCAAGCAATACACAGAATTTTCTTACTTTTCATAATATGGTTGCATATATTATTTTATAGTATTAGACTTATTTTTACAGACTCTAATTCAATATTAGATCTTACAGGACAAAAAACGCATATTACTTTTATAGCATGTATCCTATTCTTCTACATTTTTAGCTTTGTCTATTAACTTAAGAAATTAGAGATATTATTGAGGATTTTTAAACTTTAATTCAATATCGACAAAGTAATAACCTAATTCTGGTTTGACAAAGAAGCTGCGTAAAAAAAGTTCTACAAACTTAATAACATATAGCGTCATACATATTATAAACGATGAAGCTAAAACTTTGCACTTTAATTCAATATTCACAAATTATAAATAAAAATATATAAATACCTAATTTATACCTAACGCTCGTTCTAACTTTTCATCATATATTGCAAATATACTTAAAAATATGTCCGATGTCATATAAGCATCACTTTTCCATCTTTAGAATTATCAAAACTTTTAGGGCAAAAATCCGGTCCTACTATTGATCTAGTCAGTCTCACCCACAGACCACTTATTTTTTCTCACAGTTGCGGCAACAGCCGTGAAGCTTTAAGACCCATAGAGTGGGATAGGCCTGCGTCTAGTTAAAATTAACAAACAAACGCATCCTTCTTCGCCAACAACAGTGCGGCACTTAAAAGCCCGTTTTACATTTAACTATTAGCATTAGCAATTTCACACTGCTGTGGGTAATACGTGTTTCGTAAACGCATTTAAATGCCAACATGCATATGGTGAATGCTTTTATCGTATAGAATCAAACACACAATTCAAGAAAGTCACAAATCCATACTGATCATTAAAAAAGCGGACGGTGGCAAAAAGCTTACGGCATGAACGGTAAGCAGACACGGTAGCCTATAGACGCTAGCGAACCTAAAAGAATCACAAACTTGTTGCCGACTCTTTGTACACTTGAGGATTCGTTGTACGAATTAATGACAAATGCACCTCGACACACAGCGCAATAACTATGACATGTATATTGTATCCCATAAAAAACATAAATGTGAAATTAGAGCCAAAGTGCAATATCATGATATTACCTTGGTTGTTGAATTCAACGACAAAAGAAGTGAGATCTAAATGGGAGCCAAGGTTTCAGTCCTGAAATTTATTTATGCCAACATAAAATATTTTATAACAACTTAAGATATCATTTCTTCTTATAACTTGGGAAAATATATTAAAGCCCAAGGTCTGAATTGGCTAGTTTTCATATACGAATTACATATATTATAGACTTCGCAAGTTCTTATTTTATTCTTCCGAAAATTTGGCTTGCTGGTAGAAACTAGCCATCGAACATAGGGCTCTTCCATGACTGTTTTAGTAGGTAGTTAATATAGTAATCTATGTATGAGAACTAGCCAAGTCAGTCCTTATTAGGCTTTTATATATTATCATATTTTTTCTAATAATTTGAAAACTGTTGATTGTACGTCATAGCGCTCAAAAATTCAATTATAGTACGTTTAATATGCTTTCAAACCACCTCACACGAAGCAATCAGTAAAATAGAACCCGAGATATGAACAAAAATCTATGACCGTCGGCGGCCATCTTTGTGACGTCACAACTATGTCCGTCCATCGTCGTATACATTTCAAATCGGTATTAATTTGACAGATTAGGGATAGATATACCTCACTGGCCGCTGCATAGATCTGTAGGTCATCCGCATAGAGATGATAAGAGGAACTAAAGGTTAACCGTTAATTTTTTTGAAGTGAAAACTCTTCTTTAGCGGCGCTGTGAACTTTTGTGTGGGGAAAAATTGTTAAACTTGCCACAGGTCACGTGACCGTGAGATTCAAGAGATTGATAATTCGTAAGACGGACACGTGACCTGATCGAAAAACTGTTACATGTCATCGAGTTTTCACTTCTGCCAGCACTCCTGGAGTGCAACCCGGTCTTTTTTTTTTAATACAAGTGGCAAGCTATACCAAGCGCGGAAATATCGGCATTAAGTTACACAGAAACACGTAGGATAATGTACTCCCAGCCGGCTATATTTTCCAAGAGACTACTACTGTATGGGATTCTTCAAGACAGGTACAACTTACAAGATCTTAAAAAAATCGGCCAAGTGCGTGTCGGGCCACGCGCAGTGAAGGGTTCCGTAGTTGCCTGTCTTTCTTAGTTACATCGACACGCGCGTGCCAACTAAATGGTTTCTTCGGCCGAATTTGTACGAAAGTTGGCCTTTCTAAGTACATTTTAAGTTGGTCGACTATTACTCGGTAACTAGTTATGCCTACTTAGCCGTGGTAGTTTTCCCTTTAAATTCTTTATATGTACTACTGCCACGATGTTTTTCACATTCCCAGTAGCAGCCTTCAGCCGGCAGGGGGGGGGGGGGGGAACACATGAGTCGAACCAATATCTCGCAAACGAATCACTAAATTTAAAACATGGTTTTAAAAACCCATAATATTTTTAAACATGCTATCCAACGATACCCCACACTATGGGTTTAACGAGGATAAAAAAAAAATATCCCCACTAGGTGTAGGAGACCGTAAAAAAAATTTTTTTTGAAGATTTTATTCGTCTGTTTTGTCGTTGTGATTAATTTATATACCCATGCCGAATCACAGTTTTCTAGTAGTAATGGTTACTGAGCTAAGCCCAAGACGGACGGCCAGATGGACATGGCGAAACTAATTTATGGGTTCTTTGATCACTACGGAACCCTAAAAAAGTCGGTCGTAAAAAATAAATATGGGTATATAAGATCGAAAAATATGTAATATTGCAATGATAGGTTGCTAGCCCATCGCCCACAACACACTTCAACCCTGTTCCCTTAGTATGACTCTTACGACACCCACAGGAAGAAAGGAGGTGGTGCTATTTTGACCCGAACACACCACACGGGACACATTTCATACATTTATTGAAGGAAATCTGCTGATAAATTCACTAGTTCTACGCAAGCGTAGCCACGGACACAAATAGACAAACAGGCCGACAGTTAATTTCGCATTCATAAAATCAGCATGGATTAGGACACCAAAAGAATAACTAAAAAAATATTGTTGTCGTATTTTTGCACGACGAATGACACTGTTTGTGCAAACATTGCATAATCCCGCGCATTGTGGAGATGTTTGAGGACCTTCGTCGTGTCGGATATGTTTAAAATTCTCACAAAGCCGTGCGCAACGTTTAACCTTTGGCGCATGTCAAATGGCGATGCTTAGGCGTTAGTTACTGGAAGTCTACAATAATCTGCCGACCCAAACATACTTGGGTATGCTACTATCGCCGGCGTCTTCTGATGCCTTGGCGCTAAGCAGGAACCGTCTACGCATGTTGATAAGGGTACTTACAGGGCATTGTCGCTTAAACTAGCACATGCAAAGGTTTGGACTATGTGACACAAGGCAGTGCAGACTCTGCCTTGAAGCGGAGGAGACGCCTACACACATCCTAACCGATTGCCCCTGCCTTAGCTGTAACTCCTTTCTGGGCAAACACATTATGTGCCTGGAGGAGATTAAATTTCTTGAGCAATTCTTCGAGTTCACAGGACTTGACCAAGAATTGTAGTAAGTGGCGATCACAATAGATCAGCGATGGTCGCAGTGATATAAGGGCTCTCACTGTCCTGAAGCCACTACCAGAATAATAATAATAATAATCGCCGGCAATTAAGCGACTTTATAATCTTACAGTAAGCAGTGAGATACCAAATTCTGAACGGAGGTCCGTCTGCTTCAAGTACAATACAATATTAAATGAACACTGATTATTGCTCACCTCAATAGTAATATAAAACAGTAGTAGTTACCTACACTGCCCCCTCAAGGAAAAACCATAAGTGACAAAAAGTAAGTTTGGAGATAAATCCAAAAAACTTTACACTTCCGCTCAATTGGTTTTATTTTAAAGTACAAAGCTGAAACTTGTTTTTATAAATCAAGATATTTTTTTAAATTTTAATGCAACTTAATTTTGTTAATAATATTTTTATTTGAATTAGATATTAAGAAAAAAAAAGGTTCTGCTTCTTAAAAAAAACATAAGAAAAAATAGTTTCAAAGAAAGAACAACACAAGTGCGCACTTATGTTGTTTGTGTTAACTTTGCACTATAGCATCTAAGAAAAAACAACACAAGTACTCACATATGCTTCTATTACTATGTGATATAGGAACTTGAAAAAGCACAAAATGGTACTTGTAGTTTATTTAATTGCTCAGTTTTAATATTGATAAAAATCACGAACTATCAAGATGTTGCATACGTTTCATTTTAAGTATTTTTAACTTAGTAATTTGAAAATATGGTTTTTCTTCTTATGATAAAACATAAAGGCACACATCCAATACAAAGATTTAAAAACATAGGCGGTTACTAAGTGCTTTACACCAAGTTATGACTTTTCTACTTCGAACAAGAAGTAAACTTAACAAACTGTCATGAATAAGCTTGTCTAAATCCTGGTTTATTAGAGATATCCAAACCCGTGTGAGATAGAAAAATCACATTTTTTTCCCCGAGTGTGAGACTGTTATTAACTCAATTTGACAAAAATGGTCACTTATGGTTTTGTCTTCTTGAGGGGGCAGTTAACAGAACAGCGAATATAAGAGCAGAGAAAAACAACAGAAGGTCTTAAATAAATAAATAAATTATTATTTATTATTATTTAAGGGGAGAACCGTATGCAAATCGAAGTGGCCCTAAAGTAAGCTTAGTAAGGCTTGTGTTATGGGTAGTGTTCGGAGTTTCGGTGGCAAATTTCACAGAGGAGGAGTGGAGTCGCCTAACTATTTTTTTGATTAAACGAATAACGATTAAATGAATAATTTTGCATAATACTCCTTTTAAAATATCTTGCGAGCATTACCTACTTATACCACGATAACACAGGACTACTAATAACACAAGTATGTAGGTAAACATTGTTGAATAAATTTATTTATTTTTACTTATTACATACGTACAACATGTCACCAAAACAGTCGGGACAGTATAATGTTTGTACCTGCCGCCAATTAATGTCATACTAAGTACTTCAGGTAAATGAATAATTTATTTATTCAAATCTTAAAAAGTTAATCACAAAAACGACTCCATTATCCACTGTGTGAAATTTGGCACCGAAACTCCGAACACTAGTTATGGGATAATATATCGAATATACCCCGACGTAACGGTGCTTTTCTTGATACGTATTTAGGATAAAAGGAGTAAAGGTTTTGCGGTTTGGATTCTTATTAATCATATTGTAACTGCGATCCAAATGAGTTACAAACCTACTAAAGTTTAAACAAAACCTTTGAAGGACTTAGTGCGTTCTTGATAGTCATAACTAAGATAACTTGTACTACGTACTACATCTACACTTATAATAAAACCCTGAATTTTAAAAATAATCAGGCAGTATCAAACTAAGCATTGTCCTGTCACGAATGATCTCAGCTTCCTATGAACGGAAATACATGAAACTTTTTTTACAAGTACATTCTAGCTTCCACTTAGGATAGTTTTTATCCTACTGCGACGAATAATTAGTTTTCCGAAACATTTGACTTCATTAAATTTTTCATTTTTTCTTTTTGAAATCCTAGCCGTTAAGTTTTCTGTCAGTGTCTTCAAAATGGCAGGCTTGCCATAGCTATCCAAAATTAATAATTTCGATCCGGTGTGTGTGAAATCAAGACCTTCACAAAATGCAGTGCATAAAAAATAATCGATTCTGATATAGAAACTTATATGCGCTAAGTTCGTATTAAGGTGTATATTCAATAAATGTATCTTCAACAAAATAACGTGAAACGTCAAAAGTCTGACTCTCTTCCTTTTCTTTTAATACGAGTAGCATGGCATCGCGCTGTTCTCGCGTTCAGCCATAAAGTCTATTTGATTTTCAGCAAGATTACGCGCTGAGTAGTTATTTGTCATAATACTGGTTTTTCAGTACCTATTTATATTTATCAGCAATAAACGGTATGTATTAAATCAGTATAGAACGGGCCTTTTGCCAAGCAAATAAAGATTTATAAGAATGCCTGAGACGGCTCTACGAATTATCTCACAACTTTTTACGGTGGAAGAGTTTCGAGACTTGGCCTCTTTTTTACACGGAATGTTTTTATGGGATACACTTTATTTACTCTCCGATAAATGAAAAAAAACAGAGTAATTATGACTACCAATTGGGCAAAAAATTTAATTAAGTTGCTAAGTCCTATGTCCAAGAGAAGATAATATATACGTTAATTCCCAACACATTACCATGCAAACGAAGTCGCAGGTACAGCTAGTTAATAATAAATGGTATTTTCAAAGAGCATAACTCAGCGCCTGTGACTGTTCTTATAGCAAATACTCGAATCTGAGAGAAGAGAAATAATAAAATAATTATTCATGCATGACGAAGTATAATTATACAATCGGTTAGCTTTTTTTACTTCTATTTAACACTTTTCCGTTCGTAATGACAAATGCTTATTTACTTCCGTCATTAAAGTCAGATTACAAAGCTCCCTTTGTTGACACGAGACATCCATTACGAAGTCTTAGAACAAATACTTGTACGTATTTTAGGTACTTACTAACTTACTTATTTTATTTCTATTTGGTTAACGGTACTGCGTGAAACATTTTGATGGCTTCTTGGCTACACCTAATAGCAGACTAGTTCTTTGTGGTATTTTTACAAAATGGCGAAGAGAAGAGTTGCTGAAATGCGAAGGACAAATGAAAATTTAGAAGGTAAGGAAGCACCTGGAAAATGTACCAACTAGAATTACTAGAACACTGAAACAAAATGTAGTTTCATGTGCAAAACCGTAAGGATTTCTTAACCAAAGTCAATGGTCGATGTCCTATGTTCCTCTTATACCAGACTACTAGTACGTACTTACTTACTACATACGACTAAAATTTCATTGCCAATTTTTATAGTATTGTGGGTGGCTAAGGATTATGGTTTTTTTTATATTAAGTAAAGCCGGTACTCAGGCGTCTCTCATTCAGTCCAGACTGGACCAGTAGGAAATGTTTATGAATGGTTATTTTACTTGTTATCTTTCTCTCTCTCTTTTGCAAATGTTGTAAATGTGTATAGGAGCTCTAACAAGTAAACACCCTTGAGTCTTACCTTTATATTCTTCGAAGCAACTACTTCCCTACAATTTATTTAAATGACTTATTATGTATAATTCCTCGCATCGTCGCCTTATCCCGATTACATCTTATAGGAGCCCGTGCTCCTTTAACTGTTTGTCTTAATAGATGTGTTATGTTTGTCTGCAGAATATGTCGTGCCGAATTTGCTGGGCATAGTAATGCGCTGGCTCCAACTTTGTTTCCTAACGCCAGTGAGACTACGCTGCGTCGACGGTCGGTGGGCTATGAAAATATCGCCCCGCCTGGTTATTATTCAACGTTTACTTGTCTTCTTAACAGGCAAGTTTTCTTTTTAAGCGGAATAAATCCTGAACAGAATGATGTGATGTTTAGGACAGATATACATGACAACTTTTCGCATCGATTAACACGCAATGCAGTATCAATTCAGGTGACCCAAGACTAGTTGCGCGTACGTGAAACACGCGATAGCAGCGCTGTAAAAACCATGTGTTTGTCGTTCAAGTCTTTCTGCCGTTCATTGCTGTATTACCGAAGCACAAGCTCACCTACCAGCTTAGTAAAATGTAGTTCCTGACGGATCATGATGGCGAATTCTTGTATCTGCCCTCTGTCCGGGCGTCACATACGACTCTAGAAGAACTCCCCAACAGTCATCAAGTTCACTGCAAGCAAATACCACATCAGTTATGGACTTAAAATGACAATTATCATTTAGTTATGATAACTTATTTTTCAGTTTCAGCTATTATTACTTATCAAATTAAACGATGATTATTTCAAATGGCTATCTGACTTATTCCTTTACAGATTCGCTCGTGTTAGTGACTTTCATTCACGCTTTTCCGGCGATTAAACATGGTTGGTACCAAGATACAAACATTATGTCGATTGCATTGCCTTGCTCAGAAATGCTCATGCCCCTGATAATATATACCCTTTGTGCATTAAATTCGCAATGGAGAATTGAACGAAATATGACTATATTGCGACGAATGCAGAAGGTAAGGAATACTTTAAATCATTCGGATTTACTTGTAGTGTAGACAAGGGTAAATCCGGAGTAGTTGGCCATAGTTCTTTTGAAAGACTGATAAAATAAAAGCTTACAGACATTAGGAAATAAATGTTTATCTCATATTTAACTTTGGTTACGAAAATTTGGATTATTAAACAATAAAAGTATAATTTCTATCGGAATTACCTCGAAAGAAACTGTAAAAATTAAAACACGATTGGTCATTTCTCATGATGATGATGATCTTTTTTGTGCTGAATTATTGTTTTTTCATTGATACCTTACATAACAGATGAAATCAACTTTCAAGTGCGGCGCTAAAGACATAAAGTATGAAAGAGTTAAGTCTTGTTTGCTTTTCGCATACATTTTCTGTAAAATAATCGCCATATTTGAAGCAATGCTACGGTACGCTATAAAATTATACTCCGAAGGAAATTTGGGTAAGTTTTGAAATGTTACTTCTCACATTAACGGATTTCTAGAAAAGTTTGTTAAGGTGGTTTGACGACCATACACAACGTCTTTTGACTTCCCTTCCCCATTTTCTTAATAATCGTTTTCCCAAACGTTTTGTTAGGGCCATTGTGGATGTCAATCATCTACAGAGCTGTAAACCATACTTCAATTCGCTGAATTTACTCACTTTCCCCTGTCTTTTATTTATTTGAGTGTTGGGTATTTGTTAAAAGTAATCCAAATTTATTTGACACGAAAAATACTCCTAAAAGATTAAACTCATCACCCAAGGAAACCAGAAGTAAATGTAATTAGAAGTAATACCGCCTTGATGCAAAATAATGTTCCAGTTATGGCACCTAAACTGTACAACAAACTCCCAGAAGCATGGCAGAGTTGCAGTGAACCTAGATTTAAGTGTAAGCTATTTAAGTTTCGTATCGAAAAGTGTTACTATAATGTTATTGATTTTATCAATGATGATAACTACCGTTGTAAAAAATTAAAGAATTATGTGACTGTATATTGATGACTTAACGTAAGAATAAAGTTATATTAGATATAAGCAAATATTGTAATTAGCTGTGCGTAATATTTAATACAGTTTACAAAGTTTTCTTATGCCTAAGGAAAGGGCTCATCATTATGGTCTGCATTAATAACACATTGTCACCTACATATATTATGTTACCTGTGATGACGAAACTAAAGATATGTGTATTTGTATGGTTATTAATTTGTTTTCACTGATCGGGTAATTTCAATTTGCTTTACAGTATTCGTCTTAAGCATTGTACTAACCTACTACCAAATTTTATTTATGGTATTTTTTCGACTGGAATTGGGTTTAATGATTAATGAAGTGCGGTCCACTGCCAGTATGCTCAACGATGAACTACATTATTGTCTCGAAGGTAAGTAAATGTAATAAATAATAAATTAGGTATTAAATTAAGGTCAGGAAGCTACTAGTCATTATCAAAAGCCTTGGATATAATTATTATTTATTTTCAAAGGATAAAGTAGGTACCTAAATAATATCTAGCCAAAACTACATTGACCAGTACGAGCATATAAAAAAAAGTTTATACAAATTAAAATGTCAACTAAGGCGGTATTCAAAAAAATCCTTTTTCGTAACCATTTTTTCATTCTATTATTTTGTTGTTACATAGAATCAACAAGGCGCCTTCAGAACGATGTCCATATTTGAGTTGTGTGGAGGGCGGACAATTTTGTTTTTAAATTTTAGTATACTCGTACAGTTGATGTGAATATTCGACCAAGATGAAACCGAGAACATCATTCGCGTCGCTCGCTCATTCAATTAATTGAAAGTCCCATCGAATTTCTATTGACTCAATTAGGCGTCAAATTTTCCAGCTGATAGTACTAAAGAGTAAATAATTTTATTAAAATCACACAGAACTGTCTTAAACAGAAGCTACTGAATAAGCATAGTATGCACTAGCATTTTATTAATACTCTGTGAAGACTTTTTCAAATATTAGGTAAGTACAGTCAAGGAATTTAAATACCTACCCATTTCGTTGAAATGTCGTTAGACATTCGCAATGCATTAAGGTCGAAACTTCTATTTCAGTAATAGTATTGAAATGTCAAATTGTCAATACATATTTATTTGTTACTTCACATTACAGATAAGTAACCTCTTTGCGAAAAGTTATCATTTGCTTTCCTAATTACGAACATGTGTCAGTGTCAATCGAGAACTCTGAAAAATAATTTTCAATTACGTTATTAATTTGAAAAATAAAATACCTGCCGCTAACCGTGATCTATTAAGAGCTAGAAATAGCAGAGTTACACCAGGAAGTATGGATTGAGGAGATAACACGTTTAAAATTTCAGTTCACCATGTCAACGTAGTTAATCTGTTTGCCTAGTTACTAACATACGAGGGCTGCCTTTTAAGTTGTGTCGTTTGGAAAAACTAAAGACAATTTAAGTGTTAAATGGTATTTATTGTTTTTCAAAGTAATCACCGTGATATGTAATACACTTTTTCATTCGATCGAACCAGTTTTCGAAACAATTATTCCAGTCCGAAGTCGGGGTCTCCAAAATGGCCGTTTTGTATGCCTCAACCGCTTCTTCAGGCGTCTGGTACCGTTGACCACGAAGTCGTTGCTTAATTTTTGGAAAAGTAAAAAAATCGTTAGGGCTTAAGTCTGGACTGTACGGCGGGTGTTCCAGAATTTCGACGTTTTGCTCTTTTAAAAACGCAATAGTTTGCCGGGCGGTGTGCGAGCTCGCATTATCGTGGTGCAGTCTTATACGACGTCTTGGGTTATTTTTTCGAAACTCGCCGATGACTTCTGGTAAACAGACAGTGGTATACCAGTCAGCATTAACCGTTTTACGATCCTCGAGCACGATGGTGGCAACGTGGCCACTTTTCGCCACAAACGTGGCGACCATTTTTTTCGAAGTGCTCCGTGAGCGTATTACTTTGGTCGGTTTTGGCTCATCTTGGAACACCCAAACAGTCGACTGCTGTTTAGAATCGGGATCGTAGGCATATATCCAAGATTCGTCACCACTGATAATGTCGTAAACATGTTTCGAGTTAACTCGGTTGAATTGTCGCAGAGTTTTGCGACACCATCGAACGCGAGCCGTTTTTTGGTCTTCACTGAGTAAATGTGGTATCCAGCGTGAGATCAACTTTTTTACGCCTAAGTGATCATGCAAAATACTGTGAACACTGGTCCCTGAAATACTTAAGGAAGCTTCTATCTCACGGTATGTCGCATGGCGATCTTCGATGATCAGTTGCCGTACAGCATCAATGTTCTCCTGGGTTACGGCTGTTTTTGGTCGACCTTCACGATGTCTATCACCAAGACTAGAGCAACCACGTTGAAATTCTAAATACCAGCGTTCCACAGTCCGAAGGCATGGTGCTTTATCATTGAAAACCGTAGTCAACTCTTCGAAGCACTGAAGTCGCGTTAAGCCCCTTTTGAAGTTGTAAAAAATTATCGCACGTAAATTTTCCTTCGAAATTTCCATTTTCACAACTGACTTGTCAACTTTGAACGAACGCTGTACTAAAACGGTTGGGCCGATTTCGAGTCATTCTTTTGTTTTCGAATTCTAAATTCAAATATTTTAACGTGACACTAGTTCTTTTTTATGCAATCACGGGAGGTTTGCAAACGACAGAACTTAAAAGGCAGCCCTCGTATAACAATGCATGCGATATGTCAAAGGAACGTCGTGCTCTAGCTAGCTCTTATGGTGACAGTTTGCTATACAATATTGAGCCTTAGCTGGGTCGTAAATTAAATTCCTTGACTGTATATCTGAAAAAATCATCTATTTAAAAAGGTTTTTGAAATTGTATTTTTTGTTATAGGTCCTAGGGGTCCTATGCGTACATTGCGTCCAAAAGCAAATATTCGGGACCTCAGCGACTGTTACTACAATGTAGGCGACATTGTGCGACAGATGAACAGTGACAACGGCGGTTATTTGGCATTTTTTATTACAGTGTTTTTTCTGCGGATATTGCTTACTCTATATAATTTGACGATAGCTACGGGTACGTACAGTCAGCAGGAAAAGTAACTTCACATATATCTAAATATACTACTAAACAAGCTTTTTTCTAAGCAAGCAAATGAAGATTAATAATAATGCCTGAGACTTGGCTCTACGAAATCTCACAACTTTTTACGGTGGAAGAGTTTCAAGACTTTTTTCCATTGAATGTTTTTTGTGGGAATGCCTTGTCGTTAGATAAGTTGCCTTAGACGTAGGTATGTGGATAATTATAATCATACATCTACGCATATGAAGTGATCATAATTATCCACATACGTCTAAGTATATGACAACTGCCAAAGGGCCATGGAAAGAAGCATGCTAGGAATCAGAAGGCAAGACAGAATAAGAAACTCTTTTATAAGGAGGAAAACGAGAGTAACAGATGTACTACAAAAAATAGACCAACTTAAGTGGAGATGGACAGGACACCTATTAAGAAGTACACAAGAGAAATGGAGCCAAATAGTAACAGATTGGTATCCTAGAGACGGCAACAGGACACCGGGTGGAAGGTTCGCAAGATGGGAAGACGAGTTAAAACTAACAGCAGGCCCGAACTGGAGAAGGGTTGCGAAAGATAGAGAACAGTGGAAAATGCTGGAGGAGGCCTATGCCGTACGGCAAACTGAACTCAGAGATATTTTATAATCAAATTCTGTAACCAAACAACACTCAAAGTTCAGACTAAATGGCTTATTGATTGATTGATTGAAGTATATGACAAACCAATAAGAGCGTGTGTTGTTAATATCTACTATACCTGTTGCAAGACGATTTATTTTATATTTACGAGTTGCTTATTTCGAATGCAGTCAATTGTACACTCTAAAAGCATTAACTATCTCCAAATCTGATCGAAAGTATTTGGTTGTCATAAAATTATCAACCATTCCGCACCGTTTGGTCGCTCGAATGTTAATATTAAATAAAGCCCAGTCACAGTATGTGCCACAGATATAGATATACATAGATCACGCAAATGCATGTACTTCGCGTGTCAGATTTCGGACTCCGAGTTGGCACTCCGACTTACATTCCGCGCGCGTCTGTTGTGGTAGCCGGTTGTACGTGAATATTAAGAAAATACCTTATTGCAGAATCGATTTTCCGCGGACAACGGGGAATTCAGATCACTAATTCGCCCGTGTGACGTCAAAGTAGGTAGAAAAAAGTGACACGGTCGGTTTCAATACAGATTGAGGTGTTTAAGTTATCTATATCTGTGGTATCTGCGCACCTTCTTGCGCTCGCTATGCACTTCACACCGTAGGTACTCAGGGCTGTTATTCATTACACGCTCATGCGTCTCACCCCACCCGTCACGCTTAACGAAACTAGACCTCTACCTACGCTTAGTTACTACGCATCGCGGCGTCAAGATATATTTGTGGGTGAGCGTTGAGGTGAGCTTAAAACAAGTTACAGAATAGAGGGGCAGTGCGCCAATGCGGGGTGCACTGTGGTTGGGTCGTAAAAACTTAAATAAAAATAAAATCGTTTATTACTCATAGAAAAGTTACAGAAAAATTACTAATTATTTATCGCGCAGAACCATTTAACAATGAAGTAGAAGATTTATATTTATTTTATTGTGGCAATTGAAGACATGCACTTGCAGTTAACACTCTTTGACTTAAATCTACGAGTACATGGTACATAATAAAAGTTGTTATAGTTATAGGTTAGCGTAACATTGCCTCTGTCTCATCATAAGTAAGAGTTCGAAGAAAGTTTAAGAGGCTGACAAGACCTAATTTGGTGAAATTGATGTTATTTAAGCAGTTTTTTAAGAAAAACTGTTTGTTCTAGCACATCAAATAATGTATATGTTAATATACACCATATTTCAGAGACCGTAGACGGGCTCGATACATAATTTGACGAAATCGGCTCGATAGAAAATAATTGCTAAGATTGGTCTTAAAATCACATTAAACGATTCTATATCTTTATTTTTTTGACGTATGGGTCTGCAATTAAAAACATTAAGTCAACATATGCATACCTAAACCGCTATCGAGTCATATTTCACAAATAATCCACCCTTTTTTTTATTTCATTACTTATATCTTCAAAAACCGGGCCGCCCAGTGACACTCGCTCTCGTTTAGTCCGATACAAATAGACAGTGTGCGCGCTATCCAAAATCCTCAAGGGCATTTTGGTGTTGACAGCGCCTTAAGATTTTCCTCTTAACCTCGTTTAAGGTTGCACCCCTCAGATTACACTTTTTGGAGACAGTGTTGTACGCAGACGCCCTGATGTGACCTCCGAAACGTTTTCCGAAAGCTGAACAAACGCTTGGAACAGGAATATTGAAAACACGTTTTTTGATCAATGTACTGTTGTAGCCCCTTATTGACTTTAAACATTTATGTGTGAGTAGTACGATTTTGTTTAGGAAAAGTTGACGAACAGTTAGGATGTGCGCTTGAGCATAGAGAGCTGCTGTTGGATAACGAAAAGGTCTTATGATTATGAATAAGCCAATAAGTTGATATTCATTTATTTTTTCACGCTGCCAAGAACTAAGTGGTATAATAGAAGTAACGCGGGAGGTTGTTTGGAGTTTAATTCACACCACCAGATTGCTTCTTCTCGTGGAACCAAGCCATCGATTACAAGAACAGGTATTTTTTGTATGTTTTAACTACTATAGTCCCGACCGAAGCAATCACTAATATTTTTGCCTATGAAAATTATGTAGCCTATTGCCCACTAAAGTTTAATACTTTCTGATTTTAACGTTATCCACGTTAATCACCTGACCCCGATCACCCAGGGAAATTAGCGGCAATTATTTTATATTCAACAAAAAAATATAATGTTCGGTTATGGCACTTCGCCGGACGCTACCGCGTCACGCTCGCTTGGCTCGCGCGCTGTAGGGTCGCAGTTCACCTAACAACCTTACCGTTTTTTTCCCCTGGGGGATCAGGCTAGGGGATTAACGTGGACAACAGCCTGATTTTATAGTTCAAGACCGACCATACAGCGAATGTAGTGACGCGGCTTAGTCTTCACGACTTTGTCCAACTTTTAGCGTAAAGTAAATCTTTTTTATGCTTCAATGTGTCATAGTCTAAAACGTCCGCCTTTATAGTGTATGCGGCCGCTTCGCTTTGTACGTTATTTTTTATTTATTCAGTTTCTATTGTTTTCCTTCAGTTGAAACGCACCCGTCGTCTAGTGAGCAAGTTGGCGGGTGAAAGTGGCCACTGGGCCCCGGATCCGACCCAACTCGAGCCATTTCTACTTCAGGTGCAGATGAAGATTGCTGCGTTTGAGCCGATGGGGATGTTCACTATCGCCAGACCGCTGGTCGCCTCGGTAACTCAAACCATTACAACCCACGAAACCTAGGCTAACCTAAGGCAGAGCGTTTCAACCGCCCTTACCTCTACTTTTCACTCTTCACTGGGTGGACCCATCGGAAGACCGGCGGCGCTGGCTGCAATTCTAGCTTCATACTAAGTTGGGCCCATTTCGTGGAACAGCAAAGTATTATTGTTATTTTTGTTTTTGTCTTGTATTATTAGTGTGTCACGAATAAATGTTTGATTCTGATTCTCTATGTTAGAATGTTTGACGAGGTCCCTGCAGATTTTCGTTTAATTTTTGCTTATTTGGCAGCGGACAAAGGAGCGATTGAATGGACAGTGGACTCGCTCTGAGAACTACCTGATAATTCAATTCATATTTTTTACAATTATTAAAATGATACAATCCATACATTAAATAGATGGCATGGTGCTTAACTTTTTTTTTCAAAATTATTACAAACTTATTTACAATAAGTGTATAATAACTAAATGTATAATAACATCGTATCACAAAAGTCTTTGTTTTACTGTGAGAAGAAAGGCTCATTGCAAAAACCCGGAACCTATACTGGTACATAATATTATTTGATTTACTTACTATTGTCTAATTGTTCATTTATTTTATTTCAGATCTTTGGCGGTGCTATTACTACTTTCTTTATGTTAACTCAGTTTAGAAATATATCTGAACGTGCGTGAGCTTCAATCGTATCATCTATATCAATTATTAAGTTACATACAAAGTGATCCTGGTTAGATGATCAATCTAAAACAAACTGTGAATTTCAATCATGTGGTTATTACTACTAATCAAGAATTATGCAATGAAAACAATTACATAGAAAATCGGACATGGCACGATTAACGCTAGCTCCGCTCCATAAGATGAGTGCGGCTAAATAGTTCTACCTTATGAAATATCTAATAGCAATCTCATAATTCATAATCATTATTATGTATTGTCTTTACCTAACAAAATATTTGCAAACTGAATGTCCATGATATATTTAAAGACGCGTTCTGCACTTTTCTCCGCATTAACTATGGTTCACTCGGATATATTACTTAGTTAGTTATTAGGTATAAGTTTGTAAAAACATAGAATTTGAAATGTCCCTTTAAATAAATCTTAAGACACGTTTTTTGCTAAATAATATACGTCTAAATAGAAATTACTAAGTTTGTTTTATTATCTATCAGTACCTGCACCAAGTTTTAACTTTAAATTACCTAAAATGAAACGATTTCCACTGGTCTAACCTGACTACTCTCAAAGTACCTATATAATGTAACAAAAAATTTGATTAATTAACAAGACATCGATTTAGTAAAAACAACCTGATAAAAACGAGAACTTAGGGTCAGTTCTCATTTTTATCGGGTTTTTTGAAACAACAAACATTTGTTTACACAAGTCGTCAATCAAAGCAACATATTAAAGAATCGTTAGATATTTGGGTAACTTTGCCCAAATTGCTGTTTAATAGTCAGTACATTATTTCCAACAATATTACGAAAATAAACAAATAATTGTACAACGTAACAACACTTATGCCTTCAACTTGGAACGATCAACGTCTCATATTAAACTCACCGTACTTTTGTTCAAAGTACCTAACAATTTAATCAAATTATACAAGCGGATTTCCACCCACTTGTTTTATATGTATTGATTTTAAATTAAATAAAACTATTAATATTTATGTCAGAGAGGATGACAATACCTTGATACATCCAGCCAGAAGGCGGATAGTCGATCTCATCAATGACTAAACCACCGACCCGACTAATACCTCGAATGTGGCTGGAGTGGCCACAACACAGTCACGAACTCTGAAATCAGCCCTTTTTTCTGAATCGGAATCATTTATAGATAATTTCTAGAATGGTTTGTAATTTTTTATCATGTAATGAAATTACCTCAATTAAGACATATTTTTTTCTCTTTTGTTACCAATTTTTTCCCTGGACATTATTAGCTACTATAATATTTTGATGATTTAGGTTCTACTAGTTCCTTAATTCTGATAAATCTGAAATAAATGTATTCCAAATAAATTATAAAAAAATTGTAACAATAGAGGAAAGTTAAAAGTGTGTTAAGTGGTGTACTTAATAGATGCAAACTTTTCTAGAAATACACAGAAATATGACATATGACATAATGACTAGAAATATGACAAAATAAAAATTGCAGTACTTATAGAAAAAACTTATATAAAAAATCTGGCTAGTGGTGAGAAATGTCGAGGAAAAATATGGTAGTTCCACGAAGAAACAGTTATGACGACGACGGTATGTATTTTTCTTTATTATTCTCATTAGTATTTAAAAAATCCAAGACGAAAGTAGCAAAACTTAAATAATGCCTTTCATTTACCTACTTTTGAAACTGTATTTTTTGGTCACGTCTGATGCTTGAAATTAAGTAGGTAGTTAAGTTTTCGAAACCTAGTGTCACTTTTTAGGGTTCCGTAGTCAACAAGGAACCCTTATAGTTTCGCCATGTCTGTCCGTCTTCGGCTTAGCTCAGTAACCATTACGACTAGAAAACTGTAATTCGGCATGGGTATATAAATCAATCACGTCGACAAAATAGTACAATAAAATCTTGAAAAATATTTTTTTTTAGGGTACCTCCCCTACATCTAAAGCGGGGGTGTGTTTTTTTTCTCGTTAAACCCATGGTGTGGGGTATCGTTGGATAGCTTGTTAAAAATTGTTATGGGTTTTTTTTAACCATTTTTCAAATCAGTGATTAGTTTACGACATATTAGGCTTTCAAGCCCTAATTTTTGTTCGAGTCATGTGTCCCGCCCCTGCCGGCTAAGTGGCTATTACTGGGGATGTGAAAAAAATCGTGGTAGTAGTACATATAATGAATTTAAAAGGAAAACTATCACGGACAAGAAGGCATAAGTAGTTACCGAGTAATAGTCGTCCAATTTAATGTGTACTTGGAAAAGCCGATTTTCGTACAAATTCGGCCGACGCAACCGCACCGCACGTCGATGTAACTAAGACAGACAGGCAACTACGGAACCCTACACTGCGCGTGGCCCGACACGCACTTGGCCGGTTTTACAAGCTTTTATTTAAGTTGACCTGTTAGTTTGTTAGTGTGGGACAAATCTTGAAACTGAATGTTGAACTAGTTAACTTCAACCAATTGAGCTGAAATTTTGAATGACATTTCAATATTAGTATTCTAGTACCATCGAGCTGATCTGATGATGGAGACAGAAAAGGTGGCCATGGGAATTCAGTACTTAACCGATGTAACCCCGAAGAGTTTGGGATCGTTAAAATCGTCTTAATGAGTTGATGACGCTATACAGAAAAGTACAGTAGGCAATAAAAACTTGTACCTAATATTTGACAGAACCTGACTTATTACGTTGTGGGATGTCGAAAGACTAACAACTATCTTGAATTATCGAATCACAGTGATACCACGAACAATGATCCTGCTGAAGTGCTGAAAGTTATGAAACGAACCGCCATTCATAATAATTCCCGGACGTTTGGAACTTAGTACGTACGTTCCAAACGTCCGGGAATTAGTTAGTGGTACGTTCCTTGTACAGTATACCTACTTACCCAAATTAGATAGAATATAAAAAGTCCTGGCGGATAAGGGAGGACACGCGAGGGAAAATAGAGAGGGCAATGACGTTTTCCGCCTATCTCTCGGAACTTAGGTCACATTGAAGTAAATATTATATAACCGACTGCAGTTTCTATTTTACTTACTTACTACTGTGGCACATCGACCCAAAGTGGATCTTGGCCTCCGACACTCAAGAACGCCAGGCTTTCCTGTCCTAGGTACCTAGAACGCCCAACAGGTCTTCGGTTATTTTACAACCTATTATTTAACTTGCACTGTTCGTATATTACAAGTAAGTGAATCTAGCTGTGATATTTAACGCCTGCGTTGATGATGGAATATTCCCAGACTGAATGAACACAGCAAGATTATACCATTATTCAAATTGGGGCCAAGAACAGACCCCACTTATGTTAACCCGATCTCCATACTTCCCGCACTAAGTAAATTTTATGAAAAAATATTATTGAAACAACTCTTGTCCCATTTTAACTTAAATAAACTGCTTCATGAAAATCAATTTGGGTTCACTAAAGGCCGATCTACAGCAGATGCTGGAGTAACACTATTACGAGCCATCTTTAATGCATGGGAAATGTCAATGGCATTTTTTATGATCTATCAAAGGCATTTGATTGGGTACACCATGGTATATTAATCCGAAAGATTATTTTTTACGGGGTAAAGAACAATGCTCTATCTCTTATCACATCTTACATATCTAATAGAAAGCAACAAGTGGAGGTATACAGAGTACAATCATCTGGATCTAATCACGATAGGAGTCCCTCAGGGCTCGATTCTCGACCCGTTACTATTCCTAGTGCATACTGCATATTAATGATTTGCCCTATTATATTAGCAAAAAACAAGACATCATACTGTTTGCTGATGACACATCATTAATTTTTAAAGTAAACCGAGAATGAATCAATTTTAATGAGGTGAATGCAGTATTAAGCTTAGTTTCTAACTAGTTCACAGCCAACAACCGACTAATGATGATCTGTTGCATTGAAAAGATGAAGTTGAAGGATGGGACTTGAAATCGCCCAAAGTACGGTTTTTCTAGGTGTAACCATAGATCATAAACTGCAATGAGGTTCACATCAAATATAGTCATGTTGGCAAATGGGCTTAGTTCTGCAGCATACGCGGTCAAACGAATGAGGCAATTCACTGATGTTGAGATGGCCAGGCTTGTATACTTTTCCTACTTCCATTGTAATGTGATATGGCATATTGCTCTGGGGAAAAGCCGCTGAAATTGAAACCATATTTATCCTACAAAAGAGGGCAATTAGATCAATTGATCAGTTATTAGGATCTCGTGTCTCCCAAAGATAAAGGTTCAAGCACATTAACATTCTCACAGTTTGCGTCCCAGTAAATGATTCTAATTTAATCAAACTTTTTTATTTTCAATATTTTTAAGTGACATTTTCATCATTCATTTTGATGTGAACTGTGTTCTATAATTTTGTGTGTACTGTCAGCTGTTCAATTTCAAAGTGTATTTTAAAATTTGGCATGATTGAAAGTACAACTTTCTTTTGTGGCGTTGCGTCATATATATATATATTCTTTGTGACGTTTCTCAAGCGAGTCTATTTGAAATAAGATTATTTTGATTTTGATTGTCTCTCAAAATTATCAACCCACTTTTCAGTCACTTGCCGGTATCCGATTGAGCTGAAATTTGGCATACTAAATGACGACGCAATATTGTTGTTCTGAAGACGGAGACGGAAAGTTGCCATAGGACTACTAAATAACATGAGATAAACCCGTCGTTTCTCGGCATTTTAGAACCTTCTCAACGAGTACTGTGCAAAAGAGTACAGACAGCAATAAAATGTTGTACCAATAATGAAAATGTCCGAAACTTGTTTTAAAATATAGCAGAAGTGTTGGTCCCGGAGTCACTTCGCGTCGTGTTGTGGATCGCACGCACGATGGGCGTGGCGCCTGCGCGGCTGAGACCCGCGCGTGCCGGCTGGCTGCTCAGCGTCTCATCTACACTCGCCAAACTACAGCGAATGATCGTCATTTTCACCGGTAAGTTTAAGAGGCCATTGCACACATCGCAGTAATTGTGTTTTGTAGTTATTAATAAGTTTATATTGATATGTATGTTAGTCTTTAAGGTATTTGTAATATGGGCTTTGTTGCCTGATTTAAATAAATATATACATAATTACACCTGGCTGAACTCAGTGCGCTCTGGGGGACTAAGGCTATGTACGCACTGTCAGGTTAGCCGCACTGCGGATGGCCCTTCAGATAACCGGAAGCCCAAATTGTATGTAAATCGTACTATCTATACGCACTGCAATTCGGCTGCCACCCGGATGGTTCGCAGGCGAATTGCAGTCAATCGGAGCCCTGCGACCCGACTGGCGGATAGCCGGACGGTCGCAGCGCTGTGCGCACTTGGATTCACTGGAAATCAAATCAAATCAAATCAAAATATTTTATTTGCTAGAATACAGTCAATCGGATGTTGATGAAAATAAAATTCGTACAGCGTATTCTGCCTGCTGCTGGCATGCAAATGTTAAAAGTTAATTACAATGTAAAAAGTAAATTAAATTATAATCTAAATATTCTTTCCCAGAGTAAAATGCATTTTGAGTCAAAAAATAGAATAAATGTCTCTTAAATTCTGGCATTTCAGATCTTCTTCTAGTCTAATATAATTTCGCTACCATGCCTAAAACACTTTTTGCTCGTTAGGCTGTTTTGGATTGGTTATTTGCGATCTTATGTCGTTGTCGTACACTATTAAAAACAGAGAAGTAATTTACATTGACCTTAACATACATAGCCATTTCCATTTCAAATATGTATAAGCAGAGGAAAGTTAATATTTTCAGTTCAATAAAGTAGGACTTGCAGGACTCTGTTGAATTTAGCCCACAAACAGAACGTAGACACTTTTTTGGTCCTTAAATACTATGTTTCGATCTGTTGAATTGCCTCAGAAAATGATCCCATAACGTAATGTAGCTGTTACATATGCGTGATAGGCAGTGAGTACTGCAGCCGGACTTACTTTTTTATTTAAATTATACAGTGCGTACGAGAATCTATTATATGTGGTTGCCAGTTTGCGGCTGCTCGGCATTGAAAGTGCACGTGTACTCGCTCGTACAATGATCAACCATGGATTTCGACACCGAACGATTTAAGTACAAGACAGACCATCAATCTGGAAACTCGAGATCTGCAGAATATTCTGCTAGACACTTATGTCAAAAAGCTTGGGAAGCGTTGGCGACTCGACCACAAACCATGACGGTCGCTATACGCACTGTCCGGTTAGCCGCACTGCGGCTGGCCATCCGGATGGCCGCAAGTGCAACCGCAACCCGGACGGCCGGCCGCAGTGCGGGCAGCCGCACTGTGCGTACGTACCCTAAGGCGCATCATACACTGCCGCTGCATCCCGATGCGGCGTGCGCAGCCGCGTACAAATTTCGCCGGACGGAGGTGCGATGCATTGTGAATTACCGTGCGGAATTTAAATACAAACTGGCATACAATGTTGCAAACCGTCGTTCCGTATGCCTGGGCGGGACGCGGGGGCACTGTGAGGACCGCCTAGCTCCCCCAGTTACTGCACTGCATTTAGCCAGGTGTAAAGGCCGCTTTAGTAATTCGCTACATCTATAGGTACTTACTGCTTGAATGTGAATGCACCCACACATTTGAATGTGAAGGACAATTAAGACAGAATTCGAAGACTTTGAACATAAAAACTATGTTTGAAGGCTGGCATTTACGCACTATTATAAACTAAACTTGTTATCCTGTTATTAATATATACTTTTCAGTTATTCTAGTCTTGACAGTTCAAGTTCTCAGAACAATATTGGCGGATACCATAGTACAGAAGTGTGCTCAAAACAGCGGAACGTGTTTTTTAAAAGTCCTCGGGGTCGGGGGGTTGGCAATTCGACTAGCGTCATACATACTCGGTGTTTGGGCTGGCTCGGGTAAACTCCAGGAACTGAAATCACTGATTCGGCAAACCCAAAAGGTAAACAAACAATTCATATCCATACACATCAAACGCAAATAATTTATCGTCACATCCAATAGGGGCGTAGACACCATGTTAAAATTGATAACGTATAGGTAGTGTATAGTAAACCACCAAATTATTGTAATAACACTCCTAAAAACCATTGTACCACTCAAGATCAAATATAAATATAAACATAACTATGATGACTTATTCCAATTCCAACATTGTAGAATAATGAATGTGTACGATAAAGTGAAACTAGCGATAGGTAATACTAGAATATAGACATAAATTGGAAAGTCTGAATAGATATGACAGGTCAAACAACCTTAGAGTACTTATAAATAGTAAACATTTCAATATACCAAGTAGCAACAATTATTATGGAAAAAGAGTCTGGTCGAGCTATCTGCCACAAATCTTAAATAATCTTCCTAGACACATAGTAGATAATTTAGAAGAGGGTAAGCCACACAAGATTAAAATAATGTTAAAAAAGCACTGCCTTAATCTTTAATCTTTAAGTTACAAATGCATTTTATTATTATATAAATTACCTAAGAAGAAAGAAAGATATAAATATAAATAAATAAATACAAGAAAATATATTGTTAGATGTAATAAAATTAAGCTTAGCATACAATCTATCACAATGGAGATTAGGCTAAGTATAAGGGCAAATCTGTAGGCTTCTTTATTGAAATAAACAGTTTTTTTTTTTTATAAACTATACCTAAATCAAAAAAATATAATTAAAATCATAAAAAGATATGGACCTTGAGAGTTAAGAAAAAATATGGATTGTTCAAGAGTAAGTATCTAAATTTAAAACTACAAATAGAATCCTTACGCTTTTTACGCTACGAAACAAAATTGATTCACAATGACCTAAACGCAGTATTTCGCGACCGAAACATCAATTTACTTGATTTTCCACACGACGATTAGTACAAATAGCAGACTGTGGCGTCATACTTTTATTTCAATTAGTATGAAGCATTTCGGCTGCGGCTGCCAGCGAGGTCAATCTTTGACTCAATTTTTGGTTACTTATGTTCTTTCATTATAGTTTTTCCCATACAAACAATTTGTTCCCCTCCAAAAACTGGTTCGAATAACATCGTAAAAAAATCTTAGATCACGCCATTGCACAAACTATTGACTCTAGTGGTTATCACAGACCCGGCAATTCAGAGACGTTGGTTAGATCCCGACCGAAGCAAGTCTGCTAACAAAACAGAACTTTAATAGATAACCACTCAATAGTTTCGTTAATTGTTTGTGTGGTCTCGCCCCCTTTGTATCATTTCGTTGGAACCAGCAATCCAGACACGTTGGTCACAGAATAATTATAAATTTCGTCAGTTCAATGCCGATGGAAGCTGATTGAATCCACAATATTTATTTCATTGTGCTATACCTACTTCGTCTAAATTATAATTGAACTGTGGTATTTCCTCATTAAAAAGGCGTTAACATGTAAATTAATTAATAATTAAGATAAGTGTTGTATGGGTTTCCATAAGCACATAGATTCGTATAGTGTTTACATTTATTCTAGTTACCCTGGTAGGGTTTATGCATAAAATTACATAAGGTACATTTTATGTCTGTATTAGTCAATTGGACTTGAGGAGCTGGCTTTTTAATCAAAGAAAAATGTGTATTTTTTTGCAATACATCATAACATCTTACATAAGCCTTGTCGAACGAGCTAGCGAAGCGAATGAAGCTCTATGCTTCAGCTTGGGCCGAAAATCGTTCGAATGGCCGGTGTCTGTCACGCTGTTCCGCTGTCCGGCTGTTCTCTACAGTCTACAGGTTCGTTTCTCAACTGATTCTCGTGAAATTTTGTGAGCACGTTCGTTAATAATATATATGTATTAGGGTGGTCCTTAAAAACTGAAAATTTTAAATATCAATGAGGCACCCTCTTATATTGTTCTAATACTTGAAAAAATAACATGTTTTTTTTTTTTTTTTTTTGGATAAGACTTAGGGGTCGCGACTGATTTTTTTAACTTTCTAAGGTTTGCATTTCTCCAAAGTCTTAACTTTTTGCTACTTTTTGAGCTATATTTGATGATAGGAAATGAAAAATCTTGAATACCTACATAAAAATAAATCACTAATTTTCAGTCATTCATTCAAAACTGAATTTTATTGTGCTATTATGCTGAAAACGGGCTCTAGCGATAATTTGGCGTCTATTAATTTGATTTAAATTAAGCGTCGAACATTTTGGGAATGAATTTCGTATTTTCTGGATTGTTTATTCCTTATTATCAAATGTAGCTCAAAAAAGAAGAAAATGTTAAAAAAATAAAAAAAAACTTATCATTTATTTATTTATCGTATGGCAAATCAGTATGAAGAAATGCAAGCCTTAAAAAGTTTAAAAATTCGGTCGCGACCCCTAAATCTTATCCAAAAATAAAAACAAAAAACATATGTTATTTATTCACATATCAGAACAATATAAGAGGGTGCCCCAATGAAATGTCAACTTTTCGATTTTTAAGGACGACCTTAATATAGTAATTTTTAGTCAAGTACATCATCCTCCTAGCGTTATTCCCGGTAGTGCCCCCTAAAGGATCCCGGGGACCGCTTTGACACCTAAACCCAAGATTTGGCATAGGCACTAGTTTTACGAAAGCGACTGCCACCTGACCTTCCAACCCAGAGGGAAAACTAGACCTTATTGGGATTAGACCGGTTTCCTCACGATGTTTTCCTTCACCGAAAAGCTAACGGTAAATATTCCGTACATAAGTTCCGAAAAACTCATTGGTACGAGCCGGGATTCGAACCCACGACCGCCGCTTAGCAGCCGCATGCCTGAACCACTAGGCTACCGTAGCTCTATTTTTTAGTCAAGTACATTTTTCTAAAAAAGACAGTCTCGCCTGTTCTACAGCTCAGAGAGCCACTATAATAGCTATCCTTTAGCCAATTGTGTTCAGTCCAGTTGAATATATTATTGCTATCGTTTCATAGTTTGAAAAATATTCCAATTCATCATCATCAACATCATAATCAGCCGAAAGATGTCCAATTAGTTTGTACTTTTCACGGCTCTTTCATTCTAGATCAAAAACAGTTTTGATTACGACGCTTCGAAAATCAATGTTGGATCAATCAATAAAATGTTTATCGTATATGTCATTTGGCACATTTCAACCGTGGCTGAAGATTTATTTTCCTGGATATACCGTCTTGGTCAACAGCGAGGAAGAACAGAGGTCAACGGTAGGTATAACGTCTAACTTGTTAAGGACTAGATATATTCGTTTAAGAATGTCTAGTAATAATATTATTCGACCGCGATCAGTTTGGGAATGGCTGACAGTTCGTATAAGCTTTGATGTATATGGCAAATCTGTCACCTCCAAAAACCAATCCGATTCTAATAGTGGTTTGATAATATAATACGGACGTTTGAATTTTCTACATACGGGTGTGGACTCAAAATCTATTATTACTCTAAAAGAAAAAGGGCAAAAAAATATGCTTAGTGACGAAAACCCCATTTAAATATCTCAAAGAATTACAAAGCTACAACCGTTTTAATATTGTTAGTTAAAGAGAGATAACGCTCGCAGCAGTGACGTCACAATCTTACGTGTGTGTGGCACTTACGTCCTTTTCTTTAAGGAAGGCAGTTTTTTTAGAAATATCTCAAAAACCTTTGAACCAATCTTGTTCAAAAAAATTTTCGCTAAAAAAATCTAATAAGCCCTATGTCCATGATTTGTTTCATATTTTTAAAATACACGGTTCAAAAAACTTGCCGGGATACCTTATATTTATTTTGAAAGGCCTATCGATTGACGTGGGCTTGCAAGGAAATTTTTTTTTGGACTTTCAGTTTTATAAATCAAATCAAATCAAATAATTTATTTCGTAAGTGTTTCCATAATTCGTTAGTAATAAAGGTCTTAAGAACTATGTTAGTAGGTATTATATTACTATTTACAAGTCAGTTGGATGCCCTATGCAACCTATCCCAGTGGAATAGGAAGGGACCGTCCAGGCGCGCCGCCACTGTTTGCAGGAGGCTGTTCGGGCTGCCGCGCAGGCGCCTCAGCAGGGACGCGACACGTTTACACATTATGGCGTGAAACCCATCGGTGTGCGCATCGCAAAACATCCCTGATGCACTGCAATGGCGCGGCAGCCCCAACAACATCCTAAACCCATTATTATATTGGACGCGTAGGGCGCTGTACGCTTTTTGGGTATAGTTGATCCATAGGCTGCAGGTGTAAAAGGATTGGCAGAACGCCTTAAAAAGGGTGATCTTAGCGTCGGTGGTACACCTGGCAAACCTACGAATCAACATGTTGCTCCTGACTGAGAGCGCCCTACGCTCCCTCTCCATGTCCTTGTTGTCGCTCAGAGTCTCCGTGACCCAGTGGCCCAGGTACTTGAACTTTATGTATGGATGCACCCCTAAAAAACGCACCTTGAAAAAAACGAACAAACGGATACCGGTGAACCGAATCATTTCCGGCTCAAGCTGAAGCATAGAACTTGCTCGTTCGATAAATAGGGGTGTAGACACTAACTATCTAAACGGATTAAAAATGTTGTCAAATGGAGAAAAAAGCAAAGCAAGAGGTTAAATAATCACAAAGTTATAAGTGTCCAAAGTTTCAAGCCGGGGTATGTTCTGTCCCTTTTCTGCAAAACGCACCTTCTTATGAAACGATTGTCATTTACTATGACGCTCGCAGCAGTGACGTCACAATCTGCCAGCGTCATAGTAAATGACAATCGTTTCATAAGAAGGTGCGTTTTGCAGAAAAGGGACAGAACATACCCCGGCTTGAAACTTTGGACACTTATAACTTTGTGATTATTTAACCTCTTGCTTTGCTTTTTTCTCCATTTGACAACATTTTTAATCCGTTTAGATAGTTAGTGTCTACACCCCTATTTATCGAACGAGCAAGTTCTATGCTTCAGCTTGAGCCGGAAATGATGATTGGTATCCGTTTGTTCGTTTTTTTTTAAAGACAGGTTTGTGAGTACTGCAGTTCACAGAGACAATAGGGTCATTTCGCCGGTTAGCGACCACCTAATTTCATGTGCCGGTTGGCGACCACTTAGCCGAGTTGATGAACTGGAAAGACATTTTCTCGGTTTTTTAGTAGATTACTATTCTAAAACAACAACAAAAATGCATGTACAAAGTAATTGTCTCAATAGGGTCTGTAGAATTGATGTTATCTTCAATAGAAAAAACCTTCTCTTTCAGGTGGTCGCTAACCGAAGGTGGTCGCGTAACCAGCGTAATGACGTTATAGCTCAGTTTGGGTTACCTATCATAAGCTCGAAAATCGTCATCCCGAATATTAAAATCCCGAAAACGTTTCCTATTTATTAGTTGGCAGAATTTTTAATTTGCCCGAAATTACATTGCCTACATTACTATTTTCCCAATTCTCAGTTCGTTGCAATTTTATTTCGCTTATGATTCGAATAGACACTTATTAAAATTCCGAAGGATCATTTTTCAACTAGTTTTTTGGTGCCGAAAAGTATTAAGTCTAATATTATTATCCCGCTAGGTATATCAAATGATCGAACCTAACCTAACGCCAGCGTGTCGACGTCACCCCGCTTCGCGGGGTGCCTATTTCCGCTCTAAAGGTTCACTGACGGTTCACTTTTCTTTTATTTTCTTGTTTCATTTTGCATCTTACACTCAGTGACACGTCTGAACGAAAAGTGACACAAAATATGAAAGAAAAATTAAGCATTCACTCGAGTGAACATTCATTGTACCTTAAGGGATACAAGATAACCCTAACCTAACCTACAAATAATACCATTGTTACGATCATTTGTTGTTTTTTTACTGCAGCACTCTAGTTGCTTAAATGTTTTGACCTAATCTAAGCCCCTCTTCTATCAATTGTTTATTTTGTAAGGTCACAGTTTGAAATCTAACCTAACCCACTTATTTATTAGCAAATGTTTATTTTCGCATCGCAATTTTAAAATGCACTTCTGTAGGGTTTTTAGGGATCCCCTTCATTGGCATAATTTTTTTTAGACTAATATAGTTTCGCATAATTGATTTGGCATAATTTTTATTGGCATAATAATACTGTCGCATATTAATACTTTGGCCTACTACTTTGTTTGGCATACTACGCTAATAGCATAATTTCAGTTGAACTAATCTGTATTGGCCGAATACATATTACGCATACTATTGTTTGGGCTAATAATTATTTGGTATATCTGTTTTGAAGCATAATTTCTGTTTTCTAAATACATTACATAGCATGCATTTACACTTTTCGTGGACGCGGATTATTGGGTCGTGCATTATCAGGGCGGATAAAAATGGCTTGTCATAAGCGAACTCTGTCTTAGGTCGGTTAGGTTAGGGTTCACTTGTGTTCCTCAGACCAGAAATAGACACCCCGCGCAGCGGGGTGGCGTCGACTCGCTGGAGATTATTAGTCCGCACAGATGACCGTCCCAATGTACATGGATTATCAGGCTGTACATTATTGGGCCGTGCATTATGCTTTCATTGCTTTGTGTACTTATGCGTTTTGTAATGATGCCAAGTAATTATTATGTCTTTTTGTATTTATGCTATCTGATGTTAGTCTTTGTGATGATTATGCTATTTTCGTTTATTATTTTTAATTTTATGCCTAAAAATTTATGCCATAACATAATTAGGCTTAACACTAATTCGGCTATAAAAAAATATGCGTTATTATATTATTCCAAATGATTTTATGCGATCCAATAGAGAACCGGGTTTTTAGCATATCTGAATGTTTTTTTTAATCGTGGCGGTACAATGATATTAAGGAAAATGTGATTTAGATTTTACGTAGCATCGGAATTATGAAAAGGTGGTTAACAAATCGGTTGTCAAATAATAAAGTTGGTAATCGTTCTTCTGGTTATTGGGTTTTGGGAAAACGATAATGTGGGAAAACAAACCGGCGACATTTCAAAAGTATGGTAAACAAAGTATATGGATTATAAGAATTCGGTTAACCGTTTTCCGACAAGTGTAAATCGGGTAAGTGTTTTTCGAAACTTCGATAGGTTACCCTCGATTTGACATGTTATTTTTTCTCACCCCACCTTGTAGTGCTTTTTAAGGTGGTTCCCATGGGTTTGTCTGCAGTGATATATTACCAGGATACGGTGGCGATGATCATTCGTATGATGATAAGCGCTATGATACTGGAGCTTAAGTTAACACTCACCTTACTCAATGATAAACTGGAGGATCTGTTGGAAAGTAAGTACCAAAATACTACTGATAATACTTAAAATAATTAATTATATCAATCGTATAAAGCTGCATTATAAACCATGCGCTTTTCCAAGGGTTAATACTTTACATTCGTATAAAACAAGTTAATGATGGTTTTTTTTAGAGCTCCGTATCCAAAGGGTTAGGGTAAACGGAACCCTATTATGACTTCGCTGTCTGTCCGTCCGTCTGTCTCTTACCAGGCTGTATCTCAAGAACCGCGATAGCTAGCCAGTTTAAATTTTCACAGATGATGTATTTCTGTTGCCGCTATAACAACGAATACTAAAAACAAAATAAAATAAATATTTAAGGGGGGCTCATACATCAAACGTGGTTTTTTTTTATAGATAATTGTACTGAATCCTCCGTGCGTGACTCTCTCCGGCTCGCACTTGGCCGGTTTTTTTATCTAATTACCTTGGATCATTTGTGAAAAACCGAATTTAAACTATTAAAAGGCGCAGACCAGTGGTCATAGCTATCAGGTTAAATAATAGGATAAAGTATAGGTACGGTTATTTTCTAAGGCGGTGGCTAAGTACTAGACAAGAGCCGTATGCTTGGTCATTTTACGTCATAAAAGCAATCATCACAGGACAACGCAATTCAAATTGAAATTTCTCGGGTCGGAGTCAATATATCCACGCATCCTTGTTACAGCCCCATCTATGCCATCTATATCGAGGGAGACCAAGTTGAAATTGTACCTGAGAGAGTTGCCTCAGAGAGCTAAATCTGGTAACTCTTCAAAAGGTACGTATTATGCGATTAGAATACGATTGGAAGTGACAGCTATTCCATTCCCAAACTAACCGGGGTATTTTTTTTGTGAGTCTATTGAATGTCCCACTGCAGGGCAAAGGCCATAATAACTTCTTCATCAGTAACAACCCGCAAGGTCGAAAAAATCGACAAAACGAAATTAGTGACAAAAAATTCCTGAAAATTATAATGTCTCGAATGTTTCTATATATATTATTGCCAGGGAGCGTACATTTCATGCCGGTTTCGTCATAATGACGTATTCATATAAACACACAGGCTGATTCAAAAAACGAAGTGACACGACTTAGTAACCGTAAACGTATTTAGTAACTAATATTTTATTTTAATTACTTATAGGCCACAACAACGTGTCTATCGATGCTATCAAGTCCATGTTAAAATCAAACTGTGTTTCTGTAATGAAACGAGTACGTCCGCAGTTAACGCCATTTAATTCCGAACAAACATATACCCACATACAATAATAAACTATATCTAGGTGTACCCTACATTACACTCCTCTACGCTAAACTTAGACACTAACACTCTAATATTGTTTAAATCTTATAGTTAGGTTTGTTTATCCTGCACTGTCGAACAGGCCGAGCTCGAGGGGGGGTTGATACATGAGGGGAAGCAAACTGCCACTCCGGTGAAGCCGGAGATGCGATGTCACCCCTGGCTGGCTCCGCCGCGCCACGCGACGGGTCATCAGCGGCCGCCGACGACTCCGCCTGAGCTCTCACCGGTGTTACCGGTGTCTCAACAGATGCTGAACGATCCGCTTTAGAATCTGTGCTAGATGGTTCCGTTGCCGTGGTAGTAACAGCGAGAGACAGTCTATTATTAACTAACCGTTTACGTAATTGATCGATATGCCTGTGTACAGTATCACCATCATCGCCTAACACTTTATAATTACTTGGTCCTAAGACGTCCACTACTCGACCCGGGAACCATTTTTCCCCTTTTAAGTATTTCCTATACCAGACTTGGTCATCTGCACCTACACTTCTACTCGCTCCTCCCGCAGCGTCTTGCTGCCGCTGCTGTGCGCGCCGCACTCGCCCCTCCCTATCTGGCTTGATGGTATCTAACCGAGTGCGTAACCGTCTACCTAAAAGGAGCATAGCCGGGGATTCTCCTGTTGTGGCATGTTCTATGTTACGGTGATATATCAAGAAACCCCATAACGCGCGATCTACGTTCCGCTTTTCCTGCAAAGCCTTTTTAATCACCCTTTTTAAGGTCCTAACTGCATTTTCAACTAACCCGTTCGATGCCGGATGATACGGTGCCGTAAATATATGTTCGATACCACAGTACTTGGTAAAATTCTCGAGTTCATTAGAAGAAAATTGTGATCCGTTATCGCTAACTATCTGTTTAGGTAGTCCCCACCTGCTAAACAATTCGCACAATCTATCTATTAACGCCCCCGCTGAAGTACTGCTAACGTTAAATACCTCGATCCATTTAGACATTGCATCTACTACGACTAAATAAGTTTTGCCTGCAATAGGGCCCATATAGTCTAAATGTATGCGTGACCAGGGTCGGTGCGGCCAGGGCCAAAAGCGCGGCGCCTGCCGCGGCGGCGCGTCCGCCTGCGCTGCGCACGCGGCGCACGCGCGGCACTCGCGCTCCACGGCCTCGTCGACCCCCGGCCACCATACATAACTGCGGGCGAGCGCCTTTGACTTTGCGATTCCCATATGGGGTTCGTGAATCATTATTAATATTTTGTCCTTACACTTTTCCGGCACTACAAGCCTGGGACCCCACATGACACAGCCCAGTTCCTCATATAACTCGTTCCTCCGATTGAAGAATGGTTGTAAGTTCGAAATCTCGCACAACGCAGGCCAGCCGTCCCTAATGTAACTTAAAATTTTCGATAGCAATGGGTCCCGCACGGTTTCCCGCTTTATTTCGTTGTAATCTAACAACAGCGCTTGTTGTACAAAGTGCAGGTAGGTTTGTTCCGGTGCCGATACCTTCCCCTTAGCATTATAACTGACTGGCAACCGCGAAAATCCATCGGCACCGTTATCATCTGTACGCACGTACTCTATGTCAAACGAATAGGCCGATAAAATAATCGCCCATCGTTGCATGCGACTAGCTACCATAGTCGGTATACCGGTATTAGGTCCAAAGATTGACACTAAAGGTTTATGGTCGGTTCGCAAAACGAAATGTCGGCCGTACAAATATTGGTGAAACTTATTCATGCAGAATATGATAGCTAGTGCCTCGCGATGTATTTGTGAATAGTTCCGCTCCGCGTCATTGAGTGTGCGCGATATATAGGCGATCGGCCGCTCGCGGCCATCCGCGCCGGCCTGAGTCAGCACGCCAGCCACGCCGCGAGAGGACGCGTCACACGTCACAAACAGCTGTTTCTTAGGATCATAATGTGCGAGTACCTCTGCGCTGGATAATATTTCTTTTATCTCGGTGAACGATCGTTCACAATCTGGCGACCAATGCCACTGTTTATCTTTTTTTAACAGTTCGTACAAGGGAACTAACCTGTCACTCATCTTCGTAATGAATTTTCCATAAAAATTTATAATCCCTAAGAACGAACGGAGCTCAGTGACGTTACATGGTCTAGGTACCCGAACTATAGCCTCGACCTTGGCGGGGTCAGTTTTTATACCTTCCTTACTTATTATATAACCTAAATAATGTACTTCTTCAACTAAAAATACACATTTACTACTTTTTAATTTTAACCCCGACTTATGAAGCCGGCTAAACACCGTCTCAAGAGCCGCTAAATGCTCCTGTTTGTTTTTGCCCCCAATGATGACGTCGTCCAAAAATATCTCGACATTCGGAATACCTTTCAGCAAGTTACACATTATCCGCTGAAATATACCTGGGCTTGAGGATAGCCCATATACTAATCTATTGTACATATATAAACCCCGATGCGTATTAATGACAGTGTATTTTTTTGAATCATCCAATTCGATCTGGTTATAAGCTTGCGATAGATCAATTTTTGAAAAGTAGCTTGCACCACTAAGGCTTACCATTAAGTCATCTATCTTAGGCAAGGGATATCGATCAATTAGCAGAACCGGATTTAGTGTAGCCTTATAATCAGCACATATTCTTAAGGAACCGTCAGCTTTATTTACCGGTACCAGCGGTGAGGCCCAGTCGGAGCAGTCGACGGGCTCCACGACACCGTCGCGCAGCATGGCGTCCAGCTCCGCGTCCACGCGCTCGCGCAGCGCGTACGGGAGCGGGCGCGCGCGGTGGAACACCGGCGCCGCCCCCTCGCGCACGCGCAGGGTAGCCAACCCACCATTGTACCGCCCGAGCTCGCCACTGAACAATCCCTTATATCTGCAAAGCAAATCATTTATTTTGTCAGACATTTTTGACTGTTCCCTTGTCACAGTATTTACAGTATGACAATTGCTAAAAGCGGGAATTTTAATGTTCAATTCTGTCAACCACTGTCTACCTAACAGCGAAGTAGTACCACCGTCGATAATAAACAACTCCAAACACTTATTTGATTCACCATAACTAACTCTCGGTTTAATAACGCCCAAAGGCTTGACCTTTGAACCGTCATAAAACCTTAACGATAACTCGCTAGTTTGGAGTGGACAATGACTTAAGTATTGCCGATATGTTTCACTATTTATACATGATACCGCCGTACCGGTATCTATTTCCATATGTATAACGTGATTGTCTATGATGATAGGTACACTCACCGCCCCGTAGTCGTTCAGGCATAAATGATGAAAGTCCTCCTCCGTTGATCTCTCTTCCGGATCCGAGTCCTCCGCTGCTTGTGCTTGTCCATAATGCAGCCTTCCTGGAGCGCTCCCGCCGCGACTATTTCCTCCGCGACCTGCGCATACCCGTCGCAGATGTCCCCTGCGATGGCACCAACTGCAGACATAGTCGCGGAAACGACAGTTAGCGTAGTCGTGATCCGTTCCTCCACAACCTGTACAGTTGCGGCGATCTCCTCCGGCCCCCGGTCCATGTGCGGCGCCGCCGCCCCGGCTGGCAGTGCGCGAGCCTGCCGCGCCTCCCCGCCCCGACCCGCCGGTACTCCTGCCGCGCCAGCTGGTCATACTCCGCGAATTCCCCGCCTGGTGCCGGTGAGCACCTCCTGACCCCAGAGAATGTACCGTCGCTGATACCGACGGCCCCCCACCGCTCGCCCCGGTGCCCGACGATGGTTCGACTGCTGCCGCGTCCCGCTCCGCAGCCTCTAAGGAGCTCGCGATCTTGACGGCATTGGAATATGCCAGTGTATCGTCCTCCGCGAATAACCGTTGTCGTATGACGTCACTTCGCAACCCACATACAAATTGGTCACGAAGGTTTTCATTCAGCGTGGCCCCAAATTTACAATTCCTTGCAAGCTTCTTCAATTCCGCGACATAAGTTGCAACATTGTCTCCGCTATTCTGTCGTCGCTGTCTAAAACGGTATCTTTCGGCTAATACCGATGGTGCTGGTTGTAGATGATGACGTAACAAGTCCACGGCCTCTTCGTACCCAAGCTCCGACGGTTTTTTTGGACTTGCAAGGTTTGCCAGCAGTTCGTATGCCTCGTCCCCCATTACCGCAATCAAAGTTGGCAGTTTTAAATCGTCTATTACTGCGTTCACCAAAAAAAACATCTCTAGTCTGTCTACATATGACGACCACGCCCCGCCCGTCACATCAAACTCGCTCAGTTTCCCGACGGACATTGTTTATTCCCACAATTTATTACCGCGTGAACACTAGCACTTAGCAACACAAAAGTACACGATATTACTTTGCGATTTACTTATAAATCCCATCTCGTTAGCCACTGTAATGAAACGAGTACGTCCGCAGTTAACGCCATTTAATTCCGAACAAACATATACCCACATACAATAATAAACTATATCTAGGTGTACCCTACATTACAGTTTCTTTGTTCCTCACGTTCTTTGTGTTTTATTGTTTGCAAATGTAATTTGATGTTGCTTGCTTTTGGTGGCAAACTTTGCTGACAGCAGGAACAATAAATTTGTTTATTATCTATAACTAAACATGGATTTATTTGGCACAATAATTTTATAGCCTCCATGGCGACCTAGGCCACTAGCAAAGCATTAAGTTTCCTGATCTTATTAAATTTAACTGAAATGTTGTTTCCGCATGTCTCCTATTTGTGACAAAGAGTAAACTTTGATGTGACAATGTCAGATAGATAGATCTACTTAAACGGAAGAGGTTGATTAGATAACAGTGATTAATCATTGATTAATCACATTTTCCATTATTGGGTACGGATAAATAAACGTTCGTTATGCCGTTGCTCTTTTCAAACTTTTTCCATCCTGTATGTAGCTTGACGTCATACGCCTGTCATCGGCATGAAATGTACGCTCCCTGATTATTGCAAACGACCTGTTTAGATAAAAAAACGATATGAAAATATTTGAACCTGAAATTTTAATATTGTCGTGATAATGCTGGCATTGCTATTAATTTGCCTCAGGCGTTACAAATAAAGAAGCAAAAAAATAAAGGCTTGTCGTGATGGCAACTGTGATTGCGGTAATCGAGAAACCATGGTTGAGGTCGATGGACGTCCGCTTTGAGCGCCTTTATTAGCCACTCCCAAAAGGCACCTTAACCCTTGGCATGCCTGGTGAACGAAAGTCACACTGTATGCCTGGTCTGGTGGGTCTGACAAACCCGTAAATGTAAAAAAAAAATACATATGAATATTTTTTTTAACGCGTTGATTTGTTGTTTTTGGTTATTTTGTACATTATTTTTACTAGAAATAAATAGAAGTCTTAATTCCAGAAACTCCATAAGAATTTATCACATAAATTAACACATTTCATATTTCCATCAACAAAAATAGACTCATGTCTAAAAGCATAAAAATTAAACTTATACCTAAGATCAACTTCAGTCTTAGCTTTATTTAAGGCACTGATATATCAATGTATCACATACTATCTATAAATTATATATGTATATAAAAAATATACGAATAATAATAACGTAAATGTACTGACCGATAAAATGTTACGCCGTATGCGTGGTCGGGTTTCTCAGGCCCGCGCGCACTTTACGCACGTTCAAATCGAGAGGGTGCTCGCGGCCGACTGCGGGAGCAGCGTCAAAATATCGGGTAGTTCATGTCGCGAAGCTACTCAGAGACGCTACGCGGTAAATTTAAAATTTCAAAAAATAACGACGGTTTTTTAACAGCCCGTGTCTGTCAGACCCTACCAGGCATGCCAAGGGTTAAACCGGTGACGGCGACGAGTGCATGTAGTTGAATGCAATGACAGCCGTTACACTTCGGGGGCCTAAAGAACCTCAAGCAAACAGTAGCCCAATAATTTGATACAGCCGCGTCTTTAAAAACGAGTGCTTTCGCCAGTTATTAGGATTACGTAGCAAACACCAGGGTGTTCCGAATCCGAATGATTCCGAATGCATTCCAATTACTTCTCTATAATGCATTCGGATTAACGTTATAATTATGAATGTAAGAACAATTCTACAATATTTTTTTACCAACAGATGCCGGACCTCTGGATGAAGAAGACTTAGGAAGTATCCGCCACATCAACCAGTGCCACGACATGATATGCGACATGGTGGTCCAGGTAGACAAAATGCATGGGCCGTTCCTACTCCTATTCTTCATATCGTTGTTAATGGAATTACTGATCACTCTGGAATATTTGATGGCAGGCTTTGGTATGTATCGGAGATAAATCAATTAATACATTTATTTAAGTATTCCATACAACTTCACAGCATTACAGAAGGTAGTGCCAAAGCAATTATCCTCGTGGCGCCCACTCGCCTTTTAAAAGGCCGTGTCAGTTGATGAAAATTCAAATTAATTCCATTTAAGAGAAACTTCAAATTTCACTGTTCGTTTCTGCGTGCTGGGCGCCACGAGGCTATACACAAAAGAAACAAATAATAATAATTACACAGAAGAAGGTCGTACATCCATATTCTCACAGAACGTCAAACATCTATCCATCTGCAAACAAATATATCACACTTAGGTGCTGAACGTTTAAGTGTAAAGTGCAGTGAACCCCCCTCCCCCCCCCCCCCTGCACCCTCAGCTCAGCCCCCACCCTCGAGGACTTTTAGTATATTCACCTGGACGCGACAAGGTATAACTGTACCAATTTACAAAACTACACGAATTATTTCCCCTGATTGCCCATATTCAGCTTAATTTTCTTAGATTACTAGTAAATATCGACCACGAGGTCGGAAATTAAATCTAGATCTAAAGGCTGCCCAGTTTTTATATGTACCTACCGTTCATTGAGTATGGTAATTAGAACTCTGTCTAACTAACATCTCCTATCTATGAACTCAATGAAAAAACTCCTAATAGATGGCGCCTGGCGCCAATAGATAAGCAGAGGTTTAAGTGTCATACGAAATTCGAACATATATCGATAATCATGTTCCGGATCGAAAATTTGACATAGTGTATCCCACAGCTATGAAGGAAAAGATTTCCATGTGAATCAGCCAATTTTCTGCAAATCTTTGAATTCAGTGTTATTTTACCTATAAAAAAGTCCCTATAGATCAAAATATCTTATCTTCTATAATACTTGTAAACCTTGTCGTCGAGTCGATCACACACACCGTCGGTGTTACACTTACAACTGGGATTTACAACAGTAAAAATAAATGATTGAATCATACACTGGACGCTATTTGGGCTTAGATTTTTCTTACATTACTTGTCCCATTTTCCCTACGAACATACTACCAGAACGTTTCTGCGATTAATAAAAAAATTAATAAAGACGGTCAAAGATCTTTTTTTTGTTCCCACCCATCTGTCGTTGCCAAATAAAGTGTTAAGGCATATCGTTATGTTTCATTGTGTATGTAGTCGCTCACTATGGGCCTCATTAGAAGGCTCAAAGTCACCGAAAGGGTCGTGGAGAGGGCTATGCTGCTTTTTGTACGTGATTGCATCAGAAATGAGACTATCCGCAGCAAAAGCAAGGTAACCGATATGGCCCTCCGAAACGCTCTTAAGTGGGAGAGGGTGGGCCAGGGTGAGCCAGCTTGCACGTAGAACCACCATAGAAGCACCATTGCCATTGGAGCGGAAAGATTCTCGAGTGACGACCACGTATCGGCAGGCGCAACGTGGGTAGACCTCCCACAATGTCCTGCTGGTAAAGGTCGTGGGAGTACACTGGATGCGGGTGGTGCAGAGCCAGTCATTGTGGTACTCTTTGGAGGAGCCCTATGTCCAGCAGTGGACGTCTGTAGGCTGATAGGATGATCCTATGAATATATACTTGCAGTTTTATAATATACTATTACGTGTTCAAGGTTCGTCGATCGCGACCGTTATAGTAAGGCAGACGAATAGAACGCTAATGCTGTTCCTAGACCTGCTGGTGCTTGTGGAGCCATGCCAACGCCTCCAAGACCAGGTATGTTGCTTCAATTTGTCCTGTTTTCAGGCCGGAATCGAACAGTCAAAACTGTAAGGGGCCACGCCGGCATAAGCTCGATTTCGTTAGTTATTAATGGTGGTCGAATTGACACCTATCCTACTCCAGAAAAAGGGATGGGGTGGGGCAATGCCCCATTGGATACAAATATCAAACAAAAAAGACTTGATTCAGATAGATTGTGCAATAAAGAATTATTATTAGATTTAATAAAGCCTAATGCAGTCTGAATCTTCTCCAAGCCACGGCAAGTTTGCCTAGACCACGCGGATCACTTATCACGGCGGATTTCTAATTTATTGAATGCATGCACTTTTAGCAACCCTAACACAATATATTTATTTGAAATGCTTCCAATATGCTGTGTGCTGTGAACATGATCACGTCTTGACTGGGCATCATCGAGTTGTCTCGGATTGGCGAGAGACATAGCTATTATTTGCATAATATAGTATATTTTTTAACTACCCAGCCGTCAAACCTCTCTTCCTAGTTAACACTTTCTTGCCAGGAACCCACTAAAGTGATTTTTTTATTCTAACGGAAGAAATTTTTACAAAGCACCGTCACTGGCAAAGGTAATTTTTGATACTGAATTTAATAAACATTCAGTGCCAAAGATTTTGTAGGGTTTGGATGTATTATAAGACGGCTCCATATAACTTGCAGATGGATCGCACGCGCTGCTTGCTGGGTAGGCTATTAGGCCAAGCGCAGCGTTGCGGGATTGACCCCTCGCAGTTGGATCTATTCATCCTTCAAGCGCAGATACGGGACGTTGCGGTGACGCCGATGGGTGTCATCACTGTCGGGAGACCGCTAGTAGCTTCGGTAAGGCACTCACATTTACCAGAGTGAGCCGACCGGCAACGTTCCTAGGTAAAAAGGATGTTAAGGCGCCGTGGTCTTCTCTCCCTCTCACTGAGCATAAGCGTGAGCGAGATGGAAGTGCGTGCTCGGAAGCGCGGATATCATGTTTTTTTTTTAATTTTTTGCCCGTTTAAATAAATAAAAATGTAAAAACTGATTTCTCTCAAACATGATATTGCCGATTTTTAGAAGCAATAGTAATATTTATAGCTTTTGTGCATAATTTGTTACGAATATTTTAAGTGTATTTTTGTGTGTTTTCGACCTATGTTCGTGATTTTTTTCTATCGAGCGAAATTAGCTTAATCATGTTTCGAAGCACTGATTTCCCTGCAGAAAAGCCTCAAGATTACTATTCGTATTTTTTTGAAACCATACTATTATAAACAGACGCATTATATTGTTTCAATAACTCTGTTCGCTTAACTTCGCTGAACCTACGGCGCCTTAACACCAAATAAAAAAGCGAGATGTTCTCGAAAGAGGATTGCAAATAGTAAAATAGAAAAAAAGTGTAATAAATTATCACACAATCTAAGTAAGACGCGGCATATTCTGAGCATTTTTTGGCAAAACTTACATTCATATGGAACAAATTTAATTTATAATGACGCTAGAGGTTCGCGACGTCACGACCTGTAGCACTTTCTCTCTCTAACTAGCAACGTTAAGACGGTTGCAGCTTCGTAATTTTTTGAGATATTCGAATTCTCAGTCTAAATCTAAGACGTTACCTTGGCGCGCGTGGAAGCGTGCGTGCGAATCAGATTATAAATAATTGGTATGCGAAGCTGAATTTACTCTTGAACACCCAAGCTAATCCAGTCTTAGTGCACAATGCCACAGCCCTGCAATTATGAAACGCTAATATAATGATGAATTTGTTTAGTATGTAAAATAAGAAAATGACAATGGCTCAGCTGTTGTTTTTCATTAAGTTACATTCTAAACCAAGTACTGGAAGGCGCAGCGTAGTATACCTACTAAGTGGATTAATGGTTTCCCCTTCGTTAGCCCTAAGAATTTCATACCTAATTTCACTAGCCCTAATGTTGTGAACCCTAAAATCGCAAACCCGAATTTTTATTTTTACTAATTATTCATTAGCTCTTATGTCAGTATCCCGAATTTTCATAATGTCTTATTTCGCATGGCCGAATTCTCACTAAAACTATTTTTTATTAACCGATTTTTTCCTAGGCCTAATATTCCAATGCCTCATAATGACTACACCTTATTAACTATATCTCTAAAATCACAAACCCGAATCTCCTTTTTGCCTAAAAATTTTAGCCCTAATGTCATTGTCCTGAATTTTCATAATGTCTTATGTCTCATGACCGGATTCTCAGTAATACTAATTTTATTCAGCATTTTTTTTTCGTTATATAGACGGTTCTGGCGCTTCGCTCGCTCGGTTCGCGCGCTGTAGTCGCAGTTCTATCTGACACTTCTCCTCGCTTCGCTCGTCGTCGTACCTACACCGACCTGCCTTAGAGTAGAATAGGTAGGTAATGACTGTTTGACCTAATGTTTCATTAGACCTTTTTTTTTTTCTTCTTAAATAAGTTTTAAGATTATTGCAAAACATACCTAACCGAATGACTTATTTGATGATATTCAAAGAAAATCCGAAAATTTCACTGTTTCGAAGAAAAATGCATTATGTCTAGTGAAAGGCACATTAATCATTAAGCTTAGTAATCATAAGGAAAAATAATTATTCGTTTCCAATAGCACACTTGATTTTCATTTTCATTTTAGTTTTAGGAAAGATAAGAAGGTATGAAATTAGGCCCAGCAAATAATTAGGTATGCCATACAAGATTAGTTTTCTGAATATTAGGGCTAATGAAAATTATATCGAACGTGGGTAGGTGTAATGAAATTAGCGCTAACGATATTAGGTTATGTGGGGGGACCCGGATTCTCTGCTGAATGTAGGTAGCGCAGGATCAGCCATTGTGTCACTATTTGGGGGGAGTCTTTTATACAGCAATGGACGTTTTTAGACTGATATGATGATGATGATGAACCGAACTTAAACTTTCGTGAGACATGTTGAAATAATGCTAATAATTACACGGTTCAACTGACGTCTTAAATGTCACTACGAGCCACATGTTTCGAACTCTTCGCCCGTAGGGACATTTATTAATACGTGAGTTCAACCGTGTAATTATTAGCATGATGATGAACGTTCTAAATATTTTGTTGCAGATAATTGGCATTGTCGTTGCCTACTTAATCATCATGATTCAAAGCCAGAAAACATCATTTTCTCTATAGACACGTGTGGAATCAGGTTTTTACCCAAAATCACTAGACTAAATGTCGTGTGTCACTCAAGTGTTTGCATTAGGTACTATCATCAGCACATTGTACAATGATTACACTAACTTATTTGTAAAGATTAAATCTAATGTCTACGTTTCACTGATTGAAGCTCTGGTAAGTTTATTCAGGTTTAAAGAGATCGTTCTTCAGCGATAACACCGCATTTTGTTGGCGTCTACTTGTATTGAATATGTTCTGTACCGTATTCTGTTATTAAGGTGTGCAACTGTGCAATAAAGAGTATTTACATTGAATTGTATTGTTTACTTACATACCCAGATAATTTCACCTTATTACCTTTAAAAAAGTTGTAAGCTCAAGTCAATTCAGTCAGCCTACTTCCCTTCCCAAGCAAGGGAAACAAGGTCAACCACGGTACCTTTGCTTTGTTGACTTGCAGAAGCCTTTTGACAGTGTGCCTCGTGAAGCTTTGTGGAAGGTGCTGGTGAAGCTTTATGAGGTTAATTATGGCATAACGATATATTATGTAATAGGTAGGTATTGTGTCAGTGTAAAGGGCGAGAAAACCGATTTTTTGGTGTCAGCTGTGGCGTTAACTAAGGATGCGTTCTTGCACCAACATTCTTCGCCCTTTGCTTTGCAGTCGTAGTCAGATCCTTACTTTATTTAGCTGAAAGTATTCGTTTTCGCACTGATGACAGTATTCTCAATCTTGCACGACTGAAGGCTCACACTAAAGTTTTCTCATGCCACTGGCACAGAGATAATGTACGCAGATGATCTTTGTTTTGTGGCGGATTCCCCGGATGGTCTGCAAACTCTTATGAGTCTCGACAAGTCATGTCAACGGTTTGGCCGATGGGATTAGACACACTAGCGCCCGCCAAACTCGGTGATGACTCTCTTGAGCAAGTACCTATACAGGTTGAGGTATCTGGGGAGCACTGTAACATCGAACTGCCACCGTGATGATAAAGTAAACAGCAGAATCGGGGCGGCTGCTGCTGTCTTTGGTAAACATCGCGTCAACGTGGAACACTAACCAAGACAAACCAAGGCGTCTGCGTACATGGCAACAGTTCTGCCCAATCTCCTGTATGCGTCCGAAAAGTGGTGTCTCTGCCGAAAACACTTTCCACAATTGGCCAGAATGATGATGAATCGTAATTTACGTCCATTAAAATCGAATGGTATGCAAAGTTTGTCAATTCCGTTTTGGATGATAGCTGCCGGAGCCATATATAACGTTTGACCGACCTGGTAGGCACTTATACTTATATTCATCTATAACTCTCTAAAGTTACTTATCAATACACATTTACATAACAAGACGCTGTGAGTAATATCAGAACTTGAGTACCTACTTTTTAAGCACCAATTATTTACATATAGCTAAGACATTAAATTCAGATCAATCTTGTTGAAGTTTATATACTCATTAGTATATGGTAATGACTGTGTATTTTATTTGTGTTCAACATATTTTTCCACCAACAAAGTCAACGTTGTTTCCATAAGACAAACGCTCTTTAAAACGAATACGTGGTAACATGGCAAGAATAAGTTCACAGGTTACAGATAAACTAAATGAAGTTGAAGGTAAGTTATATAACTATTGGTCCAAAACTCATTTTATTAGAAACTTCGAGTTCTCAAAAACTCATTATACTTCGATTATTCTGCCTGCTCTTTTTGAAAATACATGAGTATACACGACTGTATGGATGAACGATATAACAAATCAGGTTAAAGAAACAGGAGATCGCAGATATTGAAATGAATATTCTAACTCAAGTAGAAGCTTAAATTGATTTTGCCGAAACGGAATTTTGATTATGTAGTATAATTATCTTTAACTAGTACTTTGGTTATTTTGACAATAGTAATTGAAATCATGATAACGAGCTATTTATAATTTTACAAATTATAATTTTAAGTTTTTTAATTTATAAAATAAATGTTCGAAATATAAAGTTTTGACGACCGGTTAGCCTAGTGGGCGTCACTAGCAGCTTCGTAGGCAGCGTCACTAACGCTGCCTACGAAGGTGAAGGTCCTGGGTTCAAATCCCGGTAAGGGCAAATATTTGTGTGATGAGCATGAATATTTGTTTCTGAGTCATGGATGTTTTCTATGTATTTAAGTATTTCTATCTATTATATATATCGTCGTCTAGTACCCATAACACAAGCCTTATTGAGCTTACTATGGGACTAGGTCGATTTGTGTAAGATTGTCCCCTAATATTTATTTATTTATTTATATAGTTTGAAACAGAATGGGCATGCTCGCTAGCGGATTTCTGAATATTTATTATACAATTATTGATATAGAGACTAGAGAGAGAGGGGAAGCCAAACTATTGCTATATACCCTTCAGTTTGGAAAATTTACGTAATAATTAAAGGGGAGAAGAAAATCAACGAAGCTAGCATTCAACAGTGTGAACAATGAGTATTGGAAACTTATTTCAATTATGAACATTGTATGAATCATTTAAAATATAGATACCCAAATAATGTTTATACTATGGCAGTCCGTCATGGCTGGAAGCGTAGGGCAACATACGAATTTCAATCTTAATAGCTAGATCATTAGAAGCTAAATCAAAAGGAACAATACGACCTTTTGTCATAAACAATTAATATCACGTGTTTACGCTAGCGTGCTAATACTACAATCAGACTTAAACCTTATTGCTAAAAGATTAAGGTTGGAGGAGTTGCACGCATTTCCCGTGAATGACACTCGTGACCCTACTGACCCTCGTGACCCTACTGACCCTCGTGACCCTACTGACCCTCGTGACCCTCGTGCTACTTACCCTCGTGACCCTACTGACCCTCGTGACCCTCGTGCTACTGACCCTCGTACTACTGACCCTACTGACCCTCGTGACCCTCGTGACGCTTGTGCCACTGATCCTCGTGACCCTACTGACCCTCGTGAACCTCGTGACGCTAGTGCTACTGACCCTCGTGAACCTACTGACCCTCGTGACCCTCGTGAAGAGTATAAAAGGGCTTGCCGGACTGGTATCAGGATCTTTCAATTCACATCGTTCGGACTGGCAGTGTCTCTGGTTGTAGGCTAGGAAATTATTGGTGTGTGTTACCTTTATTGTGGTGAATGGCTCGTTATGGGGAAGCTCTCTTCGTAATTATGAGTCATTTGCTTTTCTTAATTTTACAGTCAATTGTATATTTAAAAGGGGCATTAGGGCCTAAGCTATGTTTACCTTATCGGAAATATTCTGTAGGGTTTATATGGCTAAATCAAACATGTCTTATTCGCCAGAGCTACTCTGTGGAATTGGGCATGTCTTGTCAAACATGCCCAATTCCACAGAGTAGCTCGGTGGTTTCGGAGCTCAGTCGAAACTGTTATTTACCGTAACGGATAAGTCCTGATATATTTGAATGATTGTTGTTCGAAACTTAGTTGGGGTTAATTCTCACCACCTAATCAGCCGGAACACTGTCAAGAATCAGTATATCTGCAGGCAGTCCCACCTAACGGTGCCAAATGGGATAGAGTCCGTGTCCATAGTTACCAGACTTGAGGTGTGGTCTGGCGTCTACCTTTATTTTTATTTTTATTTTATTTTATTGGTATTCAGGATAACAACAGCCGTAAATATAACTAAAACATATTAACGCTTACATAAAATAAGGCCTATAACAGTCATCCATTGAATTACTTAAGTAACGATAAAAGTTAACAAAAATAAGAAAACCATGAGAATGTACAATACACACAAATGCTCGATACGTAGAAGTTCTAAGTACATAGTACATTTTACCGACATAGGAGACGAAACCCCTTAATTGGGGCCCTCACGTCTCTCAGAACAGCTGACGACGTAGACGAGGCTTAATCATTCATGTGATAAGCATAGGAGGTTACTCTGCTCGTTTAAACCGATCGGTTGCCTGAGGGGTCGTTCAGCATTAAATATATGTAAATATACAAGCTATATTCCCTGCTAGGGCGCCTTACTCGCTGCATCCCTCTAGCTCTGTCGAGCGCAGCGGGGGGAGGCAAATACACAGGCGTTAGCGTTGCTACCTCACTTTCGCCGACTGAACTATTTACAGATTAACTAGGGATACATTCTTGCTTCTGAACGAAGGTATGGTTCTAGAAGTAAGCAGAATAGGGACTGTGGGGTAGACGTAGAAGTAGACTCACGCGTTATGGGGTGTTAGGGCCTAAAAACTTTATCTATCTTGGATTACTAAAAGTAGTCACTATTCCAATAGGATTTAATGAAGGTTTAAATTATTAATATGAGTAACTGATGTGACATTTGAGTAAGTGTGGCCAAGTGGTGTTGGGTTGCCGTGGATTACATGTAAAATATTATGAAGGTGTGACAATTGTTAAAGTTCATCAAAAGGTTATAGTGCTATTCGTGACATTGAGATATCAGGATTGTTTCAGAAAGATGAAACAATTCTGGGTTTGATGACAGGCTGAGCAGTTCATCAAATCCTTATCAATATCTTATTATCATGAATGGATACTCTTCATTCACGGTATTTATTATCATGAGTGGATACTCTTCATTTAAGGTATGGTTTAGGTAGAATATTTCACATGTAATGAACGGATTACCTCGGCATTACCCACCATGGTTGTCGGTATAGAATGGTCTTAGATTATGGGCTATAAAAGTTATCAACTTAACATTTAATAATACTAAAAGAAAGTCAGTCGAGTTTATTTCGGTGTTTCTTCTCGAAACTGACCGCTAGGTTTGAGACACTGGTAGTTTCACTCTCTGGGTCATAAACCCCATAGGAAAGCTAGGTAAGTAACGTGCATAGGATGTCCAGACTCCATTCCAAACAAGAGAGTAGCAAGTGTGCGTAAAAGATTACCGCACGACCCGTCGATAGAACTTTGTTCCACAATACAAGTATAGGGCAGTCTTTTATCTCATTATAGGTTTAAATAAATAATCTTGATCTTGATAAAAGCTACTCCTTGTGCAACCGGACATGTGATAGGGGGTAGGAGACCTTCTACCAAAAACAAAATATACTTATAATCATAAACACTTACAGCGAATAAAGAATAAATTATAATAACAAGTTCTAGGACTTTGTTATATCAAGAAATAGGTAAATAGCAGTGGAAATTAGCGTATAGATAGGCCTATTTATATACAGATAGACTAGTTTTGATTGTATTAAGAATGCGGAGTCCAAAATCTGTCAAGCTTTCACAAAACTACATAGGGTTATTACGGTTCACAACACTTCAGGGTTCTACCACTAGAGATCACAAAATTGGCCATATCTTCAGGTATTTGTAATGAAAGCACACAACGAAAGAAGGTTTAATAAGTAGGAAAATAGAGAGTGCAAATTACAGTAAAGTCTAGGGTTTTACATTACGTTAGTTTATTAAATCGGCGAGGAGCTTCTTCAGCGTGTTAGGTCTTTCGTATTCGGTCGCGGGGTGGGGGAGTTTAAACTGTTACAAGTTCGTTTGAGTTGGTAGTCGCCAGCATTAATATCTGCCGGGTATCCTCAACATATTGCGCATAAATATATGACACGACTGTTTTTCCAGAACACTAATGGCCGGTTCCAATAATAAATCCACCGATAGTTTTCCTTACCGGCAGTTACATTTTGACAGATTACCCGTAGAAAATGTGTCAAAATGTTACTGTTGGTAAGGAAAACTATCGGTGTATTGATTATTGGAACCTGCCATAAGAGCATGTCAGATATTTTTCCTGTTTTGTTATGGCTGTTCCTAATGCTAGTGACTACGAATGTACGTAGAGTGTCAAGTACTAAATGCATAGCATATTTTTTTGGAGATTTTTGTTGTTTTTTTACCTTTCAGAAGCATTTGTGCCATTGTTTCTGCGCATCGCGATATGTACATCGCGTTTCATGTGCGCATCGCCTGCGCAGCTGCGTCGCGCCGGCAGCCGCTGGCAACTCGCCGTATCGCGACCGTTGGTGAAAGTACAACGCCTGACGTTGGTCATTCTTAGTAAGTTTATTTGTGACTACGAAAACAATATTTCCATAGGCGTATTATCAAACAACTCGCAAATCTGCGTTGCCGATAAGTAATAACGTATGGCACCAAAACGTGGTCGCTTACTATGGGTCTCATAAGAAGGCTAATTCAATTCAATTCAATTCATTTTTATTCAAAGACCAACATGGATCATTATTGTTAGTAAGACTTAGCTTAATATTAGTAATTACAAAGTTCATATAGATAGCACACAAAGTTAATTTAAAGAGTTAGGTGATATATAGTCATCAATAATAATGACGATTTAGGCCAGTTTGAAATTTACATTACAGTCAACCACTTTATAATAAAACATTATAAATATTTAATAATCAAATAAAAAATTAAAAATTTACAAGATGTCAAGTTAATTAATCACTCATATAAATCTCTAAATGTCAAATATCATGCGACCTCATAATTAAGATGTGTGTTTGCGTGCATCATGCAGCAGTGGTTTAGATACACACAGTCCATACGTTCAGCGATCATTTTCAGGAGCTTTTGCTAAAGTCACTCAAATGGACTATGCTGGGAGTTTCTCTGCGTGATCGCATCAGAAATGAGGCTATCCGCACCAGAACCTACCTAGGTACCGATATAGCCCTCCGAATTGCTAAACTCAAGTGGCAGTGGGTGAGTCACATTGCACGTAGAACCGATGGCCGTTGAGGTGGAAAGGTTCTCGAGTGGCGACTGCGTACCGGAAGGCACAGCGTGGGTAGACCCCCGACAAGGTGGACTGATGACCAGGTAAAGGTCGCGGGAGTCCGGTGGATGTGGGTGGCGCAGGACCGGTCATTTAGGCACTCTTTGGGGGAGGACTATGTCCAGCAATGGACGTCTTTCAGCTGAAATGATGATGATGATGATGATGATTATCAAACCGCGATTATAATGGGATTGGAGATGACAATTATGGAATAAATATCTCTCAAGACTCCGATAACTCACTCAAGACAGACACCTTTCCGAAGCCTAGACCGTTAATTCGATTTTCATTTTATAACTCATTTGTTTTCAGTAGCATGGGCCTTTCCAGATAAACTTGCTACGTCCACGTTTCTCGAATATTCCAAGTCTGTAAATTTCCGTAAGCATCGAATATTCTATTCGCTTACTTTTTCTAGAACATTCCATGCTACTCGGCGTTTTGGAAATGGACTCGCTATGAATTTAAAACATACCTTCACGGCATGTCTCTATGGCAACAAAACTGTTAATGACCCCGCCGTCTTAACAATATGAAATGACAGTTATTCCAATCACAAACTCATCGCGGTTGATTTAACATCCTACGCTACATTGTCTGCGTTAGCTTGTTATTAGAACAGCGCACCGTTTTAAAATTATATAAAACGTTGCATTTTTAGCCAATGAAGTATAATGTCGGTTTTTCAGTCAGCGAATTATCTAAATATTATAGGTATAGGCACTTGTCACCCTTTGGCGTGAACATTCTTATAGCATGTTCCACTGTAGTATAATTTAACGAATCATTCCTGCCAAAATACTGAAATGTAATACTTTAAACACTCGACACTTCAATATAAATTCCTATCGCTATCCTCTTCATAGAATAGAATAGAATATCATTTATTCGTGACAACAGCACATACATACACGTAAATCACAAAAACAAGAGATAACAGCATTGCCACGAAATGGTTCCATCTCAGCGTTAGCATAGAAAGCATATGGGCAGAAAATGACACTTTTAAACAAACTTTGTTCCAGATTAGGTACTTATAATGCTTTGTAATGTTTCAGGTGTACTGACTACATCGGCTTACATAGTCGATTTTCTATCCGATAAACAACACCGCGTACACGTAGGTACAACAATATTAGCCGTCGTAGGGTATAGCATTGAGGCTTGCCTGTTACTGCTGGCGTATAGCTTTGGCGTGTTGACTGGGCCGCGGAGACTGAAGCAGGCCATCTGTATGCTGCAACAAATACATAAGGTAACACATTCACTGCCAACGATACCGTTCTACCGTAGTGCTACGCTCGTAGTCGATAGGATGCAAAAACTGTAAGGCCGCGGTCTGGACCGGCTCCTAGCACTGAAAGTTGGATAGGAACTGCATAATATGGCAGACATAAAATCGCCTGTAGGGTGGTCCGCTTCTGGGGTAGATATTGATACACCCGGGAATGTCACAATCGACGCAATGCTCCAACGATAGCGCTACTGGCTGACATCCATACGATCTTCGTCCCGGGTGCCACCCATGTACTAACGCCACTGCAGGGATGTTATTCACTATTTGGTTCACCATATCTCTCTGCTTGGTACTTTTGCCTATACCCTGACGCCGCAATCTGATGCTAAACTTTTTTTCGAAATAGGTAACCGCAAAAATGACAAAGTTCTTTCTTTCTTTAAGTTTCGTTCTTTTCTTTTCTTTATTATAAATAACCCGCGTTCAAAAATATAAACGACATTAAAATCAGCTCACAAATGTGTCAACCCAGTTAAGTAAATGCCCAGCAAAGTTCTGGGAATATGCTAATAGCCTGCATAATCGGGGTGGCTTGGAGCACACAGTTAAATACGATGACTCAGAATTTAGAGGTGCTGATACCGCGGCGGCATTTGCTGCACATTTTTGTCCGTATTTTTTTATTTGCGCCATTTTACGGAAAGTTGTACACTCGACTTTTTTTTCAATTTTGATATTTATAATCAGGTTTTTTCTACTCAGAATCGAGAGCACTTTCGAATGTTATACGAGAAATAAAGTGTCCCAAGATTTTTTATTCCATTCCGTTAAGTACCATACTAAACTTGTATGGTGGTAATGGAACGGAAAAGTAAATTTGATGACATTATTTATAAAATATAATGTCAGTCAAATGGCCGCTGCGACTCCGCTGTAGTTGGTGTATCCTGGTGGACCAATTTTGGCCAACATTTTCGCATAAATGGGGCTCAATTTCGTGAGGAAAGCGGGTTACGTTGGCCTTCAGTCTATGGTTTGCTGCATAGACAAGAGTTTTGACTTAGCCCTACAGAAAGTTGTCGAGCGCAGAGGGCCTACCGCGAAACGAAAACAAACTCCGTTCGCACTTGCTACTTCGAGCGACAGAGAGGGAGATACACGAACGAAGTTCGTTTTCGTTTCGCAGAGGCCCTCTGTTTAGTTTAGTCTTACGATCTCGGGCGCCAGTTGATGTCGCCACCACGCGATATTACGAAAACTTTCGAACTTCTCATCCAATCAATTTAATGTGTTTGTTAACAATTTCTACGCGTTGTTGAAGTGCGCGACCCTCGTGAAATATCACGATTCATTATATATTCCCGCCAAATTGGTCAGCTATTGCTTTTCCAAGATGGCTGCCATATGCTGGCAAAGAGCGTGCCTTTTGAAAAACCCCATACAAGCTTTCAACTCTAAAGACGTAGGTATTCAAAGCTGTAAAAAAACTTAGGCCAAACACAGCTGCGGGTCCAGACGCTATTACGCCATACGCGAAAAAGAGTATGTATTGATGATCTCATCGCGCCCATAAAATACATTTTCAATTTAACATTAGCAACCGGACTGTAACCCATGGGCTGGAAACTATCACGGGTGACTCCTACCTAAAACAGGCGCGATATAGACCAGAGGCAATTCTATATTCTTTAGCGTTTTTTTTTAAATGTCACTGCTTTTAAATGTCTTCCTTATATCATAACTGCGCAGCACACCTTCCTACCGAATCACTATGTAGTGACTGCTTTAGTCACAATTATATTATTAAGACCTATACAATGTACTTATGTTTAACGAATAAATAGCTTCTGATTCTGATTCAACTTTATGTCCCAGGAATTATACCGGAAGAAACAGGTAGATGTAATCTACGTAGACTTCCAAAAAGCATATTGATATTATTGAAAATGATTTTTTTTTCTTCAGATTTCTTTGCTAGCTCAATTTAAAGTCGGCAGCTGCCATCCCATAGACATAATAGAGTACTATCAACATTCTCGTTAAAACGGTCAGATTTTAACGAACGTAACTTACGATTACGGCAGTTTGAAACATATTTATGACGACCGCTTTAGCCTAGTTGGTAGTGACCCTGCCTACGAAGCAAGAGGTCCTGGGTTCGAATCCCGGTAAGGGCATTTATTTGTGTGATGAACACGAAGATTTGTTCCTGAGTCATGGATGTTCTCTGTGGAATTATGTTTATCGTCGTCTAGTACCTACCCATAGTACAAGCTTTGCTTAGTTTGGGACTAGGTCGATTTGTGTAAGATTGTCCCCAAATATTTCTTTATTTATTTTATTTTTTCAGATTAAAACCAGTATTCAAAGAAGGAAAATTAGACTACAATATAGTAAAGTTAAACACGTTTTGCTGATTTTGTACATAACATGGCACATAATTTGCTATTGTGTGCTAGTTTGTGTGTACTTTTATCGTTTTTACATCAATAGGAATCGTAAGTTAAAGTTTACATTATTTATTACCTTAAGGGGCTGACAAGACCGAATTTTGTTGAAATTGATGTTTTTAAGCAGTTTTTTAAGAAAAACTACTTGTTCTTGCACATCAAAAAAAAATATGTTAATATTCACCATATTTCAAAGAGCGTGGACGGGCTCGATACATAATTGGACGAAATCGGCTCGATAGAAAATAATTGCAAAGATTGGTCTTAAAATCATCTTAAACGGTTCTATGTCTTTATTTTTTTGACGTATGGGTCTGCAATTAAAAATATGGACTCAACATATTCATACCTAAACCGCTAACGAGTCACATTTCTCAAATAATCCACACTTTTTTTTACTTAAATATTTACGCACTATAATCTTCAAAAACCGGGCCGCCCAGTGACACTCGCTCTCGTTTACTCCGGTACAAATAGACAGTGTGCGCGCTATCCCAAATCCTCAAGGCCAGTTTGGTGTTGACAGCGCCTTAAGAGAAAATACGGACTGCGGCGCTACCACGAACTTCGAAAGTCGAAGTTCGGGTATTTCCATCTCTATCGCACTCCCTTACTCGAGTGACAGGGATGCATGTATTACGAACTTCAACTTTCGAAGTTCGTGGTAGCGCCGCTGGCGCGCGGTCCGTACGAGAACTCGAACAAGCCGTGGTAGTATCTAATTACCTCTGCCAAATGTAAACTTATGTACTTAATAAATATTATTTCTAGCATTTACTAGGAATGTCCCTTCTTAAACTTTTGTTCTATAAAGATAACTGATTTTGTTAATGAGCTAGAGCCGCTTATGAAAAATAAACTAACTTCATCATCGCCAAAAACTAGGGAACCACGGCGGCGGCGGCTCACCGAACACCTCGTATATAAAGTGATACTTAAACACATAGAAAATATCCAAGACGTCACAACGAACATTCGTGGCCATCACACAAATATTTGCGCTTACCAAGATTGGAGCATTTTAAGCCCAGTGCCATGCCATTGTCTTCACAGGCATTACCAACACTAGCAACAATGTAATACAATACAAATACTATGCCATTATCAATGCAAGTAGAGGCAAACAAGGGGCGGTCTTATCGCTAGATAGCGATCTCTTCCAGACAATTTTAGGGTAGCGGAAATCTAATGTAACGAGTACGATTCGTAGTAGGTGTTGCAGAAATAATTACGAAACCTAGTAGTAACTACAACAATGATACTAAAATAAGAATAATATACGTACTTATATTATATAAATACATACGGTACATAAAATACCATAGGTATAGAAGAAATGTTTAGATAGAGTCAGCCACAAAATCTAAGAAGAATTACTAGAATAAGGCAAAAGTGTCATGAGAGAGACAACTAGATCAAAGTAATGGTTTAAAATAGATATTTATTTTCTTGTAGGTGAAGCCAAATTATCCGTGTAACTTGACGTTTTTTTTTAGATGCTAATTTATTATACATAATGGCCACCTACATAGCTTGTGGGGTCTCATTTCTACAACTGGAATGGAGTACGACACTGGTGGAAATTGGTTCCACGCTCAAATTAGTTAATGACGAACTTGAGTGCATGCTGAGTAAGTACTCGTACCTAAATAATAATAATAATGTTCTTTATTACACCACAAATAACAGAGATTATTACAAGATTAGGAAAAAAAAATGGTAACAACAGGCAGTCTTATCGCTTTAAAGCGATTTCTTCCAGACAACCTTTGGATAGCAGGACTTTTTAACAAGAGTTGTAAACAGGCAGTGCATGAATACAGCTAAAAGAACGTAATAATACTAATAACACATCTAATTATTACAATTTCAATTTTTATTTTATTTTATCTTAATTTAGAAACAAACTGTCTAAAAAATAAATAAGTAACTTAGCTATGGCTATGTTACTTATTTGGCTATACTCCAGTTTCATTCATTTTTACAAAGTTACAAGTTTATAGAAGTTGCATACTCTTAATTAACTTTTATTTAGAATGCACTATGGCATTAAGCTTAGTTACTTTTGCATACACTTAATTAACTTTTATTTAGAATGCACTATGGCATAAAGCTTAGTTACTTTTTCAGTTTCAGTTACATGTATGTGCCGTGCCCTCTATTTTTTTTATAATTTGACTACACTACCGCCACACAACCCTTATATAACATACACCTATATTTTAAAATTACTTTATAGTTTTTTAGTTAAACGCCTGTGACATACGGACATACTAACGATACAATAAGGGTTACATTTTTGACATTATTGCTGCAGAACCCAAAAAAAAACATTTTTTATATTTATTTTTCATTTCTCATGCTCTAAAAGTGTGTCATATTAGGCTTAGATAGCGGGGCTAAAGTAGCACATTTAGCCCCTAGGGAAAATATGTAAACATATTTATGATTTTAAAACATTTTAATTTGACCAATCAAAACACTTCAACGTATTAAATCCATCATTCACAACTATTTAAAAAACCATTTGTATTTGCTATCAACTAATCAGAATACAGCTAAACCTATATTAAAATCAACCAATCAGGAAAAACAGAATGAAATTCAAATATTATAAGGCGTTTTTTATTCCCGAATTCACAATCATTAAAAAAAAAACACCTTCGGCCGTCTATAGCCGCGTGCAAACGTTCAAGCGTGGTTGGCTGCATACATGGCATAAGCTATGACATTGAGCGGGATAGACGCTGTCTATCTCGCTTTATCATATGCACCGTATGCTGTCCGCCGCGCTCGGCCGTTTGGACGCGGCTATCAGACGGTCAGGGGCGTTTATTCGTGGTGTCAAAATTTGTATCTGTGTTAAAGCAGTTTATTAAAAAAAAATGGCGCCAAATTGAACAATCTTTTCGCCTTGGTATTTATTATCTATAGTGGATGGATACTCTTTGTTTTTACTATTTTCTCGCTGTCGCAGTGAAAAGTAGAGTCTATATAACTCTGGTCTAAAAGCCATATTATCCCTCGAACTATTTTCATCTCGTGGTGATATGGCTTATTTTAGACCCTTGTCATACAATCTAACTATACCTCCCCAGATACTGCGACCACTCCACAGTTCGGAAATGCCAATACAGACATACGCCGTCACAGCCTGAGCTACGACTTGATATGCGAAATGTTGAGACAAATGGATGACAACGGGCCCTTCATACTGTTCTATTTCCTCCTGGTGACCCTGCATTCGTTGATACCTCAATACAACCTGATAGTAGTATTACGTATGTACTACTCGTTCAAAGTTTCTTTCTATCTTATCTTATCTTGTCTAAGTGAGGTTCCTTTCGGATACACTTCGACCCAGAGGGATCTTTCGTGTATTTGCCCCCTTCTTTATGCCTATTCCCAGGCTCGCTCCATCATTCCTTAAGATTCTTACTAAATATTTTGAGAGGAAAGATGAGTAGGTAGTAATTTTTCCATACAAACGATCTCCACTGTTTCCTCCGAGGATTTTAATCCTCAATAAATAAAAAAAATCGACGACTAATATTTTTTTGAAACATTATGTATCAATCAATATCATCAATATCTCTGCAGGATGTTAAACTTCAAACAATGCATATAATAGGCATATTGTTACAGCCTTTTGAAATATAAGGCTGTAACAATATGCCTATTATAAAAATAAATGAACAAACAACGCAAAAATCGAAACAGTCCGAGATTTACCGAGATAAACCCTTCCGATTCAAAATGTTATCACGATTGGTTAAGTTTCGGAGGAGGAAACAGTCGCGAACGAAAAACCTCGATGTTTAGTCAACGCTGCAGCTGTCCCTATCGCACCAGCGCGCGGTTCCACCTACGTCAGCACGACAGAAATACTGATCTAGAATCTTTAAATCTGAAAATGGCTCAGGCAATATTCCCTCAAACAAAGTAAGTTGCTCAGGTTTTACGCATTAACTTCGATGAATTGACACATTTCAGGTTCGCGCCAGATTCAACAGTTTTGGGTTATAGCAATTCTGTTAAACTGGATTACTTTGCACTTCTGCCACGTGGTAACAATGGTAGATCCCTGCCACTGGATCCAAGTACAGGTATCTGTCTCAAATGTCACCGTTACCAAGGTCTTACGCACTACAGTAGCACTTAGGGGTGCTAGTGTACGGTGATGATCCACGAAAGTAATTAATGAATTCCAAAATATGCATTTTCCATTCACAACCTGGACAACACATGTTTTTGACTTAAGATCCTCAATTCAGTGTATTTCTTTCAAGCGCGCGAAGTGATACCAACCAATCTTTAACGGATATAGATCAGTGATGCACGAGGACGTGTTTTCATATATTTAAGACTAGCTTCCGCCCGTAACTTCGTCTGCGTGGACCCGGGATAAAAACTATCCTTTATTTTAATCTAGGCTATAAACTATCTTCGTGCGAAATTTCATCTGAATTGGTTGAGCCGTTTAAGCGTGATTGAGTAACAAACATCCAAACATGCAAACTTACGCATTTATAATATTTATAGAAATGTTAGAATAGTAGGATAGTAGAACGGTGGATATTCAGCCCGATCATGAATTTGGAAAATTATGAGAACTAGGGAACAAAATTAGTTGGTTGTATACTTTCTATTATATCGCGATATTGCGTCAACGGTAACCAATGTGTTAATCGAAAATCAAGAAGCTTGAGCCCATAAGGTCCGCGCTCCTGGTTTTGATGATGTAAGCAACCGATTTTTAAAAGAAATTGGTGAAGTTATAGCAGAACCGCTTGCAGCCATCTATAAGATAAGTATTTCGTCTGGATTTTATTCGCAGACTTGGAACACTGCCAAAGGCCCTCGGATACTATAAAATACTACTCTATAATAATACTCTTCTGAGAGTTTCCTCTAAGCTTCTGGAACGGGTGATAAATAATCGTTTCGTTACATACTTATAACAAACTTCTTCTCTGTTGCTTCTCATCTCGTTGGTGTGGTCGCTGCTTGTGTTGGTGTCTTTCTAGATCTAGATCTAGAAATACCCACAAAAGACCACGAAGGCATTCGACACCGTTTCGATTCCCAACCTTCTTACCAAGCTGCAGAATTTTGGCATTCGAGGACTTGAACTTGGCACATGAATAGTTCTCAAGTTATATCCAGAATACGTGTGTTAAGGTCGGCGACAATTAAAGTGACTTAACTTTCGGCGTATACTCACGTTATCCACGTTAATCCCCTAGCCTGATCCCCCAGGGGAATTAGCGGCAATTATTTTATATTCAACTAGGAAAAAATGATAATGTTCGGTTATGGCGCTTCGCCGGACGCTACCGCGTCACGCTCGCTTCGCTCGCTCGGCTCGCGCGCTGTAGGGTCGCAGTTCAACTAACAACCTAACCGTTTTTTTCCCCTGGGGGATCAGGCTAGGGGATTAACGTGGACAACAGCCGTATACTCGACTATGTCATTCGGAGTACCACAGGGCAGTATTCTGGGTCCGACGCTTTTTACCGCCTATATAAATGATCTCAATATCATGAGTATTAAAATATAATGAAAACGGGTGATTCACGTATTGGTTCGAAACATGTCGAGCGTTTCTCGATATAAAATACGTGAGTGACCCGTTTTCATTATTTTATATGTCTGATTCTCAAGGGAGTTTTCTATTTAAATTGCGAAAATATATCGTTGCACTTGATGAAAATCTTAATTTTCAAAAGCACATTATGGTGGCATCGGCCAGGGTTCGGAAATTCATCAACACGATGAAATTCCTGATAGTCGTCGCTGATAGGCATATATTGAATTGGTGTACCTGCCGCTCTGTCAGCCTGTGCTCAATTATTGCATCCTTGCATGGGAAGGGTGCTCTGACTACTTTAATATCCCTGGAAAGAGCTCAAAGAGCGGTTCTGAAGGTTGCTTTGTACAGACCGACACGATTGCATTTTTATGCAGAATTTTTTATGTAAGTAATAAACTCGCCTTCCTCCCTAAAGATTCATATTCATACACAGAATCCCCACACTCACACACACTCGTACTCACACAAGAACTCAACGGTGTTAATGTTTAGAATTAGTAATAAAATACATAGTTAGTAAAATACTAAAATTTATTTCTGTTACCTACGTTAAATATATATATTTTTTTTTGAATGGAAAACTTCTTTAGCGGCGCTGAGCACTTTTTGGGATGGGGAAAAATTGTTAAATACGCGACAGAGTTTTGTGACGTCAGATGTGAAGGAGGCACTTTTTGCTGCTAGCCGATTCGACTTTATTCAAAACTGAACGCTATTCGAAAGAGTATGAAGCCGTTAAACACTTTTTGCAATTGCATATACTGCAAATAAATTTGTAATTTTAACCAACGCGTAATTCACCGTTTTGCTATTGAGAAAATTCGAATAGTTCGAATTAGGGTGTTATTCGTAAAGAGATAAAGCTTAGAAAAATATTTACCAACGGCAAAAACAAATTGAGATTTTGGTCGCCACCGCCGTCTGCTGTTGTTGCAAATTCGAATAGTTCGAATTTAGACGTTATTCCTAAAGAGATAAAGCTTTGAAAAATATTTGGCAATGGCAAAGACAACTTGGTATTGTGTTTGCCGCCGCCCGTCGGCGCGCCGACGGGCGAGCCGGCGGCCCGTCGCGCCCAACGCGCCCGCGGCCCGTCCGCCTAAATAATTGATAATTGTTTATAAATTTGCGTCAAATTCATTTTTAGGGTGACACCGTAAGAACTGTTACAATGTTATTGAGTTTTCACCTCTGCCGGCACTCCCGGAGTGCAACCCGGTCTTTTTTTTTATTTAAATTGGTTCTGTCCTTATGTAGGCTTCGTAATATTTTTTTTTATTTTTATTGTTAAACATTTTTCAATCAAACCGCTTCATAAAGGTAATTGTGTATGTTTCAAACTCCAACGATACAGAACTGACGAGGTTACCGATAAATTGAAAATTTTAGTGTTCATTATTTTTTGGTCAATAAATATTTTATACTTTTTTTAATGGCGCATAATTCTTGGCATTTTTCAGAAGGAACGTACTGGCCACCTGTTGACCGGGCTAGCATGCCAAGCGGGCCGCCGCCACCTAGATCCCGCGCTGCTGGCATCATTCCTCCAGCAGCTCCAGATGTCTGGCTTCCCGCTGGGACCGTGTGGCGTATTCACCTTGAATAGGCCGCTTGTGACCTCGGTGGGTATTTTCCAGAAGGAACGTACTGACCCCCGGTTGACCGCTAGTATGCATGAAGTCAACCCCGCACTTCTGCCATTATTCCTCCAAAAATTACAGATGCCAGGCTTCCCGCTGAGACCGTGTGGCGTGTCACCTTTACTAGGCGTCTGGTCGCCTCGGTGGGTATTTTCTAGAAACGTACTAGCCACCTGTTGACCGGGCTAGCATGTTAAGCAAGGACCGACGCCTAGATCCCGTGCTACTGCCGTCCTTCCTTCCACAGAGATCTATGTCTTCCCGCTGGGACCGTATGGTACCACTGGTCGCCTCAGTGGGAATTTTCCAGAAGGCACGCCCTGTTGACCCCTAGCATGCATGCATGTATCAACTTGACCCCGCGCTTCTGGCATAATTCCTCCAGCAGTTACAGATGTCTGGCTGCTCGCTGGGATCGTGTGGTGTGTTTACTTTCACTAGGCCGCTTGTAGCCTCGGTATTTATTTAGAACCATGGCCACCAATTGATCCCACGCTGCTGGCATCCTTCCTCCGGCAGACACAAGCGGCTGGCATCTCGCTGGGACAGAGTGTTACCGATGAACTTGAATGACTTTAATGAATAAGGTCGATTCTTCAGAACCCGCAGATGGTTTTAACTTTATAAGCTACTAGCGACCCGCCCCGGCTTCGGGTATTGTACATATAAACCTTCCTCTTGAATCACTCTTTCTATTAAAAAAAACCGTTGCTTAGTTTTAACGAACTACGCATACATAGGGACAGACAGCGGGAAGCGACTGTGTTTTATTCTATGTAGTGACTAAATATTTGGCCGCGCGGTGCAAACTATTGCCTTTATATTGAAATATCATTTTTGTTCTTTTTTTTTTGGATTTATGAGGTTCCGGAGATTGAATATGGAGACTTACAAAGTACAAGCTACAATCTTAATAATATAATAAAGAGGAAGTCCCTTTTTATAACGATCTGGATGTAAGTTTAATGCAAAAACAGCTGCAAGCATTTCCACTAGAAACCAACGAAATCCTGGACGGTTGGTGCATGATTGCGTTCCTAGGACAGCATTGTACTCTAGTCACTGCTTTGTTATGTGCATGTCAATATTTAATAAGTTACCGAAGTGTTTGTAAGAGCTACCTTTAAATAGATTTAAAAACCAATTAATCAAGCTCTTAACTGTAAAGAACTATTACTATGTAAAAGATTTCCTGTCTCAGGACACTTAACAATAATATTTAAGATATTTGCATGCTAGTATTACACAATACAAATAGCAGAATAATATACTTATTGTCATATACCAACTAAGGACACTGATGTACCTACTTATTCTAAGCAAATAAAGATTCTATTCTATTCTAACGATTATCTTCATTAATTCCTTTAACGTTAAAATCATCGGTATCAAGTTATCAACTCACTCTTTTGATTAATTTAACTAATTACGAGAAAGTTTGAGGTTTTTGTGTCAAATAGTTCCTGACATTCTGTTTTATTTTATAGTATGCCATAATTGTCCCTACGGACATCTTCGAACCTTTCACCACCATTTTTTTTGTTGACAGTTTTTCGCCGGCGTCGGTACCTACTTAATCATCATGGTTCAATCCCAAAACATCTCCGAGATGATATAACATACAATTAGTGGAACATAGTATGAGGCATTGTTTTGTAAACGTCATTTTATTCAAATACCTACTTGTAACATTAATGTACAATTACTTAGTAGGTTAGAGTATAAACAAACTTAAAATGACTAATGAGACTGTAAGAAAAAAATACAAACACATTAGAAGGAACTAGTTAGTGGCTCTGTGAGCAGTAGGTATTTTTTTTTTATACATCGACGGTGGCAAACAAGTGTACGGCCCGCCTGATGGTGAGCGGACACCGCAGCCTATAGACGCATGCAACTCCAAAGGAGTAACATGGGCGTTGCCGACCCTTGATATGTTTAAGGATTCGCTGTGTTGAGAGCTGAAGGAACAAATTCCCTCACTCTCAACATAACGCATCCTCGGGAGTTCTGGTGACCTTGCTCACCTCCAGGAACACAACACAAGCAAGCAAGCAACAAAGCAAGTAGTAGTGTTATTATGGCTGTGGTCTTCTGCAAGGCGGAGGTACTTCCCCAGTCCAGTTCCATTTAGAACTCGAGAGTTATCATTTTTTTTTAAATAGAATCGTCAAAAAAATCTATATATGTATATCGAACTTGCTCGCAATTTTTTCACAAAAATGCGACCTAGGATAGTTTTTATCCCGGAAATCATCCCCCAAGGGGGTGAAAAAGGAGGTAGCAGTTTGAATAAAGCTACGATATACCTAAACAAGCAGAAGCTAGTAATAATATTTTTACTAATTAGTAGAGAGGCGTTCATTTTAAGATTGGTTATACTCAACGTCTATGTGTATTTACTAGAAAACTTGACCCAGCACGCTGAGATTGGCCCCATTGCCCAACTTAACCAATTGCAAATGTATAATACTACTTACTACTACTTGGTATAATACAATTTAATTAGTTTTAAGCTCTATGTAATGTCTAGGTTAAGTTTGTGGCAATAAAGATATTTTATTATCTGTTTATTTATATTTCGTCTTAAGCTAGGTTTTTACAATAATCATATAAAAAGTAAAATATAAAACTATACATACAAGACATAAAACCTAGGGTACCGCCGGCATATTATTATTATTATTATGTATGTTTTTTCCATATCTCAGGACCATGGGGTCCCGGACTTTTGGAAGGCATGCGTGGGGCCAACAGCCCAGAGGCCCTTTAAAACAAATATAATATAAAGCGAGGGATACACATGGCAGATACCATGATTATTCTTATTATTATTATTAGATCTCTAAGTTTTTGGTCGCTGGATTATTTCGTTGCTATTTATGCGTGGGTATTTATTTAATATATTCGGTAACGATAGCTTGCCTGTACTATATTTCATTGTACAAATGTCAAATACATTCAAGGTCAGGTACAAGTGTATTTGAAAGTTACAAAAACAAATACATTTTAAATATTTACAACTATTTTACAAAAAAAATACCTTATTTTGGGCACAGAGTATTCTAACTAACTATAAGTGAAATAGTGATGATTGTTTCCAAATTAATAATGTACGAGTATACTCAGCGAACGAAAACACCATAGAAGTCTAAGTAGCGCCGCAAAATGGCCCCACAGAATTGGTGCCATTGCCATTACGCGGGGATCGGGGCGGGGTGTCAAAACGATTATGTCGTAACCGATGGTTTTTTCGTTCGCTGTGTATATAATAATTAACATTTTGTATGTTATTGTGTTCGTGATCTCACTGCAACTACAAGTGTTCATAGTTATTATGTAGTTGCTCTATACAGGCTGTGGCCTGGAATAGGAGCAAAAAATGAAACGGTAGATTATTGAGCTAGTGAGAAATGATTTCCAGGTGGTTTTAATTGAAAAAAAAAAATTTTTTCTTTGTTTTTCTTTAAAGTAATTTAACGTGTATTTTTTACTCTTCTGGTGTGACACAAGTAGTTTATTTTATTTTAAAAACACTAAAAAAATAACAAAAATATATTTTGTAAACGAAAATACAAAAACTATTGATTGATTTATTTATTTATTTATTATGACTCATTACATGATGTTACCTCAAAATCATACATAAAGGTCATAACATAACTTCAGATTAACATTTCTCCGAATTAAAAAAAAAAATTGTACACAAGGGGTTACTACAGATGCTCTAAGGAAGCATCCTTTTAAATATTTGCCCCTGTTACAGGCCACACACTGAATATCAGATATAACATTGTTTAGCACTCGGTACTTTTAGTGAGAGTTGTATTATACATAAGTACTTATTATAATATATGGTGTGAATGTACTTTAATAAATTAATAAATGCTATTTGATCTATCCACGACTATCGTTAATAGCAATACTCATCACTCATATTAAACAAAACAAATCGCAACAGCAGCTGCTTTAAATTTAAAGCCTGCTATACACTCGTCTGGGCCAACGTTGGCGCGTGAGCAGAAGGCAGCTATGCGTTAGAGGGAGAGGGCTATAACTCGATTCGTTTACATAGCTGCCTACTGCTCACGCGCCAACGTTGGCCCAATGTGTACAGCCGGCATAAGATCTGCAATGCGCAGGCGTCAAAAGTCTTTATTAAAAGGGAATAAGAGCTTTGACGTCTTCGATTGCGCAGTTACTTTTGATGCTGACTGTACAAGAAAGGGTAGACGGAGTACAGATCCTTATACATCAATTTGAGGAAGGTTTTCTGCACTTTCTCCAATAACAAGGCGTAAGCACTTTCTAATACAGCTCGACACACGTGGAAGCGAATGCCAACACATTGAAATAGGAATACAAAGAAAGAAAGAAAATAAGTTTATTGAGCATCATCATATTAGCCGAAAGACGTCCACTGCTGGACCCCAAAAGAGTGCCAAAGTGATCGGTCCTGCGCCACGCACATCCAGCGGACTCCCGCGACCTTCACCAGGTCATCAGCTCACCTTGTGGGAGGTCTACCCACGCTGCGTCTTCTCCACTGCGCCACACGAGAACCTTCCTGCCCCAACGGCCATCGGTTCTGCGTGCAATGTGCCCTGCCTACTGCCACGAAAGTTTGTTCATGAAATTTTAAATCTTAGGCTAATACCAAGAGAAGTAACAGGAAGCGAGAGTTTTAAATCGTTGGTCTCGCCTCAGCTTTATGCCAAGTCACCTTGTAAGTACTTTGACGTTGGTCTTCCGTGGATATTCCAAGAAAACGCTCCAATACGATGAGAAAATACGAACAGAATTATACCTGTACTTGATATAATTTGAGTTGGCCGAATTGCATCAAAGTAGTCCATTCAAGAAACAACTCTAGCGTCCATGGTAGAAGATTACAATTCCAATGACACATTTATAAAAAGTCGACCACACTAAATAATCCCAACCATACTTGTCGCACCTCTAACTTAGATAAATTATGCACTACTGTTTTAAATACAATGCGCCCTTTATCATAAAAATGTTTTTTCCTGCATCGTGTACGAACGTCGTGACTGATTTCTGTTCCTGGCGACATTCAATAAAACGAAGGGTATACAGCTTCTGTATGAAGTCAGTACAACGGATTGATTGACGAGATTATAATTATCATCGATCTATTAATATATCTTCATGGTAATCAATATAACGTAATGTTCCTTAATTAATACGCAATGTTGTTGCCTTGTCTTGGCGTATCTAGGTGTACACTTATTTTAGTCCCCATTTTCCTCCTAGCGTTATTCCCGGTTGTGCCCTAAGCCTGAAGTCCGGTTTGATACCTAATCCCAAGATTTGGCATAGGCACTTATTTTACGAAAGCGACTGCCATCTGACCTTCCAACCCAGAGGGAAAACTATGGGATTCGACGGGTTTCCTCGCGATGATTTCTTTTGTTTTTTTCTACGAGTATTTTATGTTTCGATCCTAGTAGGACAAAAAATGTCCCATTTTTTTTTTCCTACGGTGCCATTTCCCATATATGCTTTGTATGCGGTAACACATTAGGAAAGATCAAAAATGTCTGGATGTTTTTTAAGAAATGCAAATTTGGATTCTTGTGTAGGGCAGACTATTTTAGGATATAGATGGGATACTCAAAAGTGTCCCCAATTTTATTCCACTGTGTCACGTTGTTTTAAAATTGGAGATATTATTTTGAATATCCGAATCAAGGTTAGGTATACAACGACTTTGAGCTGCAATAACAATAAATTGTATTTCTTTTTTATGTAATAGGTAAACTTTTAAAGGTCGCCAGGACGCAGGATTCTCTATGCAAACATAGTTTGTTTCTCTGTTTAAAACGATATGCATGAATAACATGAAATTTTGCATAGACCATGGGACCGTCATATCTTGATCAGATCTCTGTTGCTTGAAATTAAACTAAAAAAAATAGAGCGTGATAATAATTTCTAATCGAATTTAAACTTTCGTGAGACATGTTCCCGAAGAGTTCGAAACATGTCGCCCGTAGTGACATTGAATACGTGAGTTGAACCGTGTAGTTGTTAGTATTAATAATTTCTAGCAACAGAAACTAGGTTCCGACCTAGGTATGGCTTTTCCTCCCACTTAACCCGTCAAGCGTCCTGTAGACCATAGTTTCCCAAAGTGGTCCATACCGCCCCCCAGTGGGCGCTGATGAGTTCCAGGGGGGCGGTAGGGGCCTCGGAAGAAACTGGGGGGCATTCATACTGCCCAGGGGGGCGCTCCCACATGTGAGAAAAAACCCTAAAATATTAGTACGAATAAATTTATATTAGCGCAATAAATTGAAAACCTATATTTATACGGTTTGTTTGTGGTAGGTACCTACCTCTCTATCATTGATTATTTTAGTTTATTCGCTAAATATTAGTCTTAACTAGTTGAAAAAGTTATTATCTATACCTGGGGCCCGTTTCATGAAGTAACAAGTTACAAATTACAAGCGGAAGTCTCTTTTCAATACCTTTTGATAGAAAGAGACTTCCGCTTGTAATTTGTAACTTGTTGCTTCATGAAACGGGCCCCTGGTCTATCCGTTGTAAGTCTTTGACTATTTACTCAAAACAAGTATCGACAGGAACGCGATGCCAAGGCTTAGGTAAGTAGGGATTGTTTTAAAAACTTGTCATTGCGTGTACAATATTCCTGCCGATACGTGCTGACCTCTCGCATTTTTACAAGCAGTGATTTAAGTGAAGTTTGGTTTTATTTTTGTGTTTTGTAACCAAAATTCAAAAGTACAAGTGAGCTCGTTAGGATTTTTATTGCTGTGAATAAGGTAACGTGACCTAGTTAGGTGTAGCTGTTACAATGTCCGAGGCCAAGAAGAAATGCCGCCAATACAGTGTCGAATATTTGAAATATGGCTTCATTCCATCTCCTACCAACCAATCTTTACCTATGTGCTTGACCTGCCAGAAGGTACTCTCAAATGAAGCAATGAAGCCTTCTCGGTTACAAGAGCATTTCACTAAAATGCATGCTGACAAAAAAAACAAAGATTAAAAACAAAGATTCAGCTATTATTTCGCGATGGGGGGCGCTGAAATTTTTTTCGACACCTAAGTGGGCCCTCGCCCAAATAAGTTTGGGAACCTATGCTGTAGACTAACGTTAGTCTACAGCAATTTTGTACTTTTGTACCTACTGATTATACTTATAGAGTTAAATTTTGAATGGCATCTTGACCTTTGGCGTGCGTTCGGCAGGTTGAAAAAAAAAAAAGTATGGCTTATCCCATTATTGGACCCACGGTAGCTCGGTTGGATAAGAGCGATGGACGGATTCCAGAGCGGGTTTCTATTTATATTATATATATAATATTTTTTCCATTTTCCACTTTGATCGAGAATTTCGTTAGTAGTAAACATTTACAAACAATGCTTTATTATCTTTAATGGGGCCAACAAATCTTTTATTTACTGGTTTCACACCCCGCAAAAATAAATGAGTAAATCGTTTTTTGGATATCCTTTCTGATTTAGGTATATCAATAATTTATGTAGCGATACACAAATTGGCTACGCAGTGAAATTATACAGTTGCTTATCTTACTGTATACAAACAAGTTATGTCAAAAAAAACTTTGAACTGCGGTTGCTTTGCACAAGTTTCAATAACTTATACTTTGGTATACCACCCTTTCAATTGAATTTGTACGAAAATATGCTGTCATAGTTTTTTTTTCATAAGGTCGACTATTACTTGTGTACTAATAATTCCTACGTAGTGGCGGAAGACACAGTGTAAGGCCTGAGTGGACGCCCCGCTCAGAGCGTGGCTTGCAGCGTCCATATAAAACAAATGCAACTTATATGGATGGTCCACGCCCCGCTCTGAGCGGGGCGTCCACTCAAGCCTTGCACTAAGGAGGGAAGACAAAAGATGCAACTTAATTTAAATCTTAATATTATACAATAGGATCACTGAATCGAAAAATGCCTTTTAAAAACTCACGTCACTCCACACCATGATGGACTTAACGAGTACCTAAGTTAAAACTCATACTTACATTTTATTTCACTGTACATTTTTCTCCAATCAAAAGACTGGATGGGTTGAAACTACTGTTTTTTTCTTGCATCTGTTAGCCATATTGAATTACAAAATCATTTAAATCTTATCGTATCTAAACGATGTTCATCCTGTCGTATATAAATCACTGATTTATTTACTGTATGGTATTAAAATATTGAAAGAAATAAGTAAAATAAATCAACCCCAGAGGAGTCACACTTTGCCGACACTTATTGATTTGAAGATTTATTGTGTAGAGAGCTAGAGACAAATTAAGGTTCCTTACTCTCAACACACCACACCCTCGGGCACTCAGGGTTGTTATTTGGAACGCGCTAATGCGCTTCACCTCGCCCGTCATGCCTAGCGAAATATGACCACTGCCTTAGCTTAGTTACTACGGATATATTTGTGGGTGAACGGTGAGGTGAGGTTAAAACAAGTTACAGAAGAGCGGGGCAGGTGACGTTATTTGCTACATTAACTCGACAACATATATGCGTACAGAGCAAAAGCAGCGGTGTTTTGAGCATTTCTAGAAAAGTTTGTACAAATATTAGGAAATCCATTTAGGTATACTCATTTAACTATTTTGTTGCCAATTAGAATCGTAATTTCAAATAAAAAATCCTGAGATTCTTAAGAATAAATAATTCTTATATTCCTATTTTTATTCTCTTTCCTTAGTCCTCGCCTCCTTCGCTGCCTACGAAGCTGAAGGTCCTGGGTTCGAATCCCGGTAAGGGCAAATATTTGTGTGATGAGCACGAATATTTGTTTCTGAGTCATGGAAGTTTTTCTATGTATTTAAGTATTTATATCTATTATATCTATCGTCGTCTAGTACCCATAACACAAGCCTTACTGAGCTTACTATGGGACAAGGTCGATTTGTGTAAGATTTTCCCTTAATATTTATTTATTTTATTAGTTAGTACAAACTTTAAAAGAAATGCTCTATTGTAGCTGCGATCTTCTTAAAGCAAATGGAACAATTGCGGATAAGTGCATATTGAAAATATTTAACAAATAAATGTAGTTTAGTTATAAGACAATGGCAAAACATTTGTATTCATCAGACAAATATCTTACTAAGATACGAGAATTCAATTCCAAGTTGAATACAATTTATAACTTCTTACAAAACACATACAATATGATGTATTTTAAGAGTTTTCCATTCCTACTTCTCATGTAACTTTAAGTGTCAATCGATGTGGCTATCTATACAACGTGTTTTTTTAACCGTCTTAGAGCCACACAAAGTTGGTTTTACCCATACAAATTTAAGACAAGTCTCTTTTTTTTTTTTAATGTTTGTTTTATTATGCCAACAATTTATTGTAAAGACGTAGCTTAACCTTAATAGTCATATTGCTAGCAGGGCAGTGGCTACATATGGACCACATGCATTTTCGGTAACGGGCAGTGGGCATATGTGAACCACAGGCTTCTTTTTATAAAATAGTAATAATAATAAAAAAAAAGAAATTATATTTTTTTCCACGCTGTTATTTACCATAATCAGTATTCAAAAGTAGATAAATCGCTAGGCCTGGCTAAGGGTTAACGAATACTTTTTTTTAAGAATGATTAGTACGTTTTGGATACTAAAAGTGGGCTTCGGCTCTAAGCCGGTTAAAAAAACACATTGTAGGTATATTGAATTTGTTTGTCGGTTGATGCGTTATGTATCGCTCGATTTGGTTTCGTGAAAATGAAGGGTGGGTACCCTTAAGCGCAAATTACACATGCAAAATATTGCATGCAAGTTTAACAACATTGTGGGGAACTTGCATGCAATATCTTGCATGTGTAAATTGCGCTTTAGATACGTGTAACCTTACCTAGTTGAGAAAACTGACGTCAAGATGGAACTGTACCTTGTATTTTTTTTGTCGATTACACCAAGGTGATTTATATCCGGAAATATCATCAATTCATCAAAGTACACGTGTAATTGTTACATATCAATATATTTAGTTATCGAGATCATCTCCTTGATATGATACGCAATACCCTAATAGTCTTATTTCTGGAACTGTGAGCCAGAGTGATACAAATCCTCGTTAACGTTTACGCCATTTTCAGAAAGAATCATTTAACAATTAGTATCATGTTGGTTTAAAAAGCGAAATGGACTTAAGTCTCTTTGATGCTCTACATATTAGGTACAAGCAACACGGAAAACATTAAGGAGCATCGCCATCAAAATTAATCATAACAAAGCTTATAGTGAAATCGACAAACAGCTGTTGCGATCCATCCATTCATCTTACTATAACCTCGGTTGTAGTGAGAATTGCAGAATAAACACTTAACACTCAGCACTGACCTTTGTCAATTAGTTAGAGGTATAGCACTTTTAAAGAGACGTTGAGAGCATATTGACAGAATTTTTGGTTGGAAAATATTGACCGTTCATTTTTACCCGACTGCCTCAGAAAGAGGCGTAATGTTTTTTGGGCGTAGGTATAGTATGTCTGTATGTAGATAAGAATAGGTTTATTTCACGGGTTGATGGATTTAAAATTTTGACATATGAGGCGTTGTTAGATTCGTTTTATTTATGGGACACTCCCATAGTCAATATAATAAATAAATTTAATTTAATTAGCAATCCACAGTGGTAACGCCGCCAGCGTTATGGGCTCCATGCCGCAGACGGAACTGCAGAACCGACTCTTCTTTATATGACTGGGTTAGGTTAGTTAGGTTATTTTTTTTTTTATTAATTAAGGGATATTTTGAAATGTACATCTGTATATTTTTTTAGCACACTAGGCAACTCCATTAGTTAACTGAATGCGCTCCAGAAAAATGAATGCTGTGAATTAATAAATAATAACTTGTTACTTCGTTTATTTTATTTGTTATGATGTTATTCGTTCCTAAAATATATCTTCTTCTTCCTAAAGTACACTGGTATCTTATAAATACATATTAGAGAACAATCATATAAATCGAACTGCCCCATACCTAGTAAGCACACTAAGGATTATCTTATGGTTAGACGACGATATATTGAAGTAGTAGATATAAATACTAATATACATAGAAAACATCCAAGACTCAAAAACAAATTCATGCTCATCACACAAATATTTGCACTAGCCAGGATTCGAACCCAGGACCTACAGCAGCGTCACCACCCACTAAGCGAACCGGTCGCCAAATATATTGTTATAATACCTATCGTTTTAGAAGTAGTCCGGTTCAAAAGACTATAAAATATTCATAACGACTCTCGTAACAAATAGTTAGGTTGCGGTAAAGTAAAACCATAACACAAGAAGCCTGTGTAGGCAAAGCTTAAATTGCCTGATGTATTTGTAAGTTAGCGAACATATAAAAGCATCTTATGATGAAGGTACTTCCCTGATTGGGCTGTCCACGCGTAGAGCATGAGCGAAGATATTCTGCTGTGGTCTTCCTAGAGCAGCCCAGCTGGGTAAGCACCTTTATGGAGTAGGTATGTAGCGTTGTGAACCCTCGAGCTGCCGAGTAGTGTTACGACCCTATTGAGAAGCTACTATACCTACCTATCGGCTACTTAAAGGTTATCCAAATTAAACACAGGAAACTTTCAATTAATCAATCAAATATTTATAGAGTACTTATGGGAAAAATGCATTAAGTAACTCTGAAGAATTATATTGAACTTTACCAAGATCGAGCCAAATGCACTTTGTGGTTTATGATCCAATCAAAGGAATTAGTATTTATGACCATTACCTATTTATGACCAAAAAATTAGTTGTAATAAATGAATAAAAATTTACATTTTAGTAATAACTAATTAAAATTTAGATGTTTGTTATCCAATCACGTACAACGACGTAACGGATTAAGATGAATTTTAGTACCTATCTATACCTAGTACCTATACTATACCTACAAGTTCCTAGTCTATAGCCTGGGTTAAAGCAAACCTTTTAATGGCGAACATCAAACCCAAAGGGGTAAAATCGAAATTGAAAGTTGATATAACACTTCACTCGGACAAAGTCGAGGGCAAAACTTAGATTTGAAGACAGACGGTTGTTAACATACATGTAGTTACTAATTTCCTCGGTAATAAATATTACTCATTTGCTTCATATTCATTAAAGTCGAGCCCGAGTGTCTAGCCGATTGTTTATGAGATGCTTGTGAATAATTTTCATGCGCGATACTTACTATATTTGCACAAGGATGAGACTGAAGGCGACGATTCCTTCAAAGATTAGTGATGGGTTTTTGCACAGACTCGTCATAAATAATAACTATGACTACCTACGTAATTATCCTATTGCTGTGCAAATAGTTCGAACTACAGCGTTTGTTAAAATCACTATCTAAATGTAATAGTACCTATATGTATGCAGTGTAGTAGTGTTCGGCCTTAATAGTAGTTTATGCAACTGATACATAATCAGAGGCCTTAATATAGGAGTGTGGTTTTATGAAACGAGCGTCAGCGAGTGTTTTAAGGCCAAATTATGTACAGTTTGATACACTACTTTATCGACACACATATCATAAGTACTCTAAGATGGGTTCAGAAGCCGTAGGGAAATGACCTGCATTGGTACTATAGTGCTACCTGTAAAATATCTTTGTTGCAATCGTGGCTGCATTTACGATATCCGCCGGAGTGTGCATATCGTTCTCGGAGTCACTACTACTGAGTTACAAACAACTTTTCACAATTCTACTTTCGTAACCACAAAGACATGACAACAGTAATTGCGGGAATTCGATCCTACGTCAAGAAGAATGTTTTTTTAAATCATAGACAAACGAATGAAGTCCCTTTTATCATATCACTCGAGATCAAAAATATCGTACGGTCTATATTAAAAAAACATTCTGAATTGACGTTTCGCATCGATAACTGTTTTAATACCTATGAATAGTAGAATAGAGACCCATATGAGTTTAGACAGCTGTTCCAAATTTAAACTCTTAACCCTACAAAAATCTGTACTGTAATAACTACTACCACAGACAATAAAGTTTTCATAGTAAAATTGGTTGTCATAATGCTGATAATTTCCTCCGGTTTCTGAACGCATTTAAGAGCACTAATTATATGTATGTGTAGATAAACGCTATATTTATTACCAATGTGCAGTTGGATGCCTTTTAAAATGCATAATTTTAATTTTGTGAAGAGCGCGTAGCTGGTACATAATATGGAACTTTAAGAGATCCTGTTATCCCAGGTTCAAATAATCTCTTTATTATTATTTAATAATATCTGCCTACGTAGCTCGAATGTGTTTATGTTTGGTATAAAGCATTCGTCTCTATCGTATATAATATACTAAACACTAGCTTCTGCCCGCGACTCCGTCCGCGTGGAACTCGTTTATATCGTAGCTCCACACAAACTTTCATCCCCCTCAGGATATGATTTCCGTAATAAAAACTATCTTATGTCCTCCAGGATTCAAACTATCTCCATACTAAATTTCCCGAAGAGGTAACAGACAGACACTTTCGCATTTTTCGTATTATAGTATATAATATTTGGATATCCACTTGCAAATAAACATCGAATACTGAATGTCCGACGTAAACTCGATCACGTTAGTCTGCACGTCTATCATGCGACGGCCGCGACATACTCTCGATTTTTCCCGCACTACATCTCTTGTTCTAAGTGTTCTAATAGGAAAGAGACGGATAGTGAGAGAAAAATCGAGAGAGCTCGTGCGCCGTCGCATGATAGCCGTGCTGGTATTATCCACAATAGCGCGAGAGGTCCGTCTGTTCGCCGGCAGGTGTTTGATCTGTGCTGTACTATTAATAAATTACGTGTCGGAAAGAATCGGCACAGTCTCGTGCCATATCTTGCGCAACAGGCCGCGACGGCCTCCCATCCTGCGCTTGGGCATCTCCGCGACCTCTCCATATAACACACGCGAGGTACGTATCCGGTAAATAATGTATTTCAAGAACTTTAGTGATATTGGTTGACGACCGCTGTAGCCTAGTTGGTAGTGACCCTGCCTACGAAGCAAGAGGTCATGGGTTCGAATCCCGGTAAGGGCAAATATGAATATTTGTTTCTGAGTCTTGGATGTTTTCTATATATTAAATATGTCGTCGTCTAGTACCCATAACACAAACCTTATTGAACTTACTTATATGGGACTAGTTCGATTATTTGTGTAAGATTTTCCCTTAATATTTATTTTTATTTGTTTATATTTATGACTTATCGTAGGTACTACCTCTAAAGTGTAGCCACAATTACATATTTCAATAAAAAAACGTACCAAAAAAACTAGGTGAGTTAAATAGGTGTTTACTTAATAGCAACGTGCACTTTTTATTGTAGTATAAATGTAAATATTTTATAATGTATTCGTTTTTTTTTGCTCCAGTTTCGGCAACGAGAATAGATTAATAGAATTTAAATAAAAATATTTTAAATTTTCAGTTATCATAGAGTCTTATTTCCATGACTGAGGATTAAGTTAAAGTTACTTATATATTTTTCACTTTATACTTTTATTCAGTATGGGGAATACACATAACATAGATATTTAAGGTTTTTACAAAATTATAGTTTCACTATTTATCTATTTATTTACACTATTGCTGGAAAATAAACAAGATATAAACTTTCAGAAGCAGTAAATAATCATACTGTACAGTAGACTAACTAATGCCTACTTACATATTTTACATGCACACTCTTATTGAATGAATGTAAATCTGTTCTAAATTATGACTTGATATTGCAATACAAAACAATTCTTCCTTTTTAGGGTTCCGTAATCAACAAGGAACCCTTATAGTTTCGCCATGTCCGTCTGTCTGTCTGTCTGTCTGTCTGTCTGTCTGTCCGTCTTCGGCTTAGCTCAGTAACCATTACAACAAGTAGATCTACACAATGATGCGGTCATGAATAGTATTGAAATAGCGCACCGCTGAATACAACAACAAAAAAACCGGCCAAGTGCGAGTCGGACTCGCGAACGAAGGGTTCCGTACTATTATCTATAAAAAATGTGAGCCCCCTTAAATAATGATTTTATTCTGTTTTTTAGAATTTGTTGTTGTAGGGGCAACAGAATTACATTATCTATGAAAATTTCAACCGTCTAACTATCACGGTTCATGAGATACAGCCTAGTGACAGACGGACAGACAGACCGACAGACAGAGAGACAGACAGACAGACGGACGGACAGCGGAGTCTTAGTAATAGGGTCCTGTACGGAACCCTAAAAATAAATACATTTATACGTTTTAATCATCCATCAATATAATATATTTAAATTAATGTTACTTACAAGTAGGTAATAATCAAACTGATATCTGAGGCAGTGCTGCAGTGGGGCAAACATCGAAAATGACTAAATAAAAAAATACGATACGAATTCATTTAAAGAATAGGTGATAGTTTGTAAAACACGAGACCGGTGTGAAGTTAGCGGCCAAAAGTTGGCGGCCAAATGTTGGAGCAAATCAGCCGCCAACATTTGGCCGCCAACTTCACACTAAAATTACCCTACCAACTTAGGAAGTCCGTATGAAATCTATCCATACATCACACTAATACGGGAACGATAAGGCGATTCAAATCAGCTTGTAGTAGAGCTTTACCTTGTTTATTTTGGACTCAGCAGCCGAAATATTTCTAAAAGATTTGTAGACAACTATTAAATATATATTTTTTTTAGCTACTTTTTAGATAGAGGATTAGGGTCGCACTAAAAGCATCTTATTACGAATCTAATAGGCTAAACAAATCGACTTTAAGTAGAGCTGTACCTCGTTTTGTTTCGACGCTATGACTCAGCAGCCGAAATATTTGTAGAAGTATGGGGAGAACTATTTAAGATTTCCTTTTTTTTTTAGCTTACTTGTAGATCGATGATTGGGGTAGCACTATATGTGTTTTATTAAACATCTAATAGGCTATACAAATCGCCTTTAAGTAGAGCTGTACCTCGTTTTGTTTCGACGCTATGACTCAGTAACCGAAATATTTGTAGAAGTATGGGGAGAACTATTTAAGATTTAATTTTTTTTAGCTCACTTCTAGATCGATGATTGGGGTCGCACTATATGTGTTTTATTAAACATCTAATAGGCTATACAATTCGCCTTTAAGTAGAGCTGTACCTCGTTTTGTTTCGACGCTATGACTCAGCAACCGAAATATTTGTAGAAGTATGGGGAGAACTATTTAAGATTTAATTTTTTTCAGCTTACTTCTAGATCGATGATTGGGATCGCACTATATGTGTTATATTAGGCATTTAACAGGCTATACAAATCGGCTTTAAGTAGAGCTCTACCTCGTTTTGTATCGACGCTATGACTCAGCAGCCGAAATATATGTAAAAGTATAGGGAGAACTATTTAAGATTTCTTTTTTTTACAGCTTACTTCTAGATCGATGATTGGGGTCGCACTATATGTATATTATGAAGCGTCTAATAAGCTATACAAATCAGCTTTAAGTAGAGCTGTACCTTGTTTTGTTTCGACGCTGTGACTCAGCAGCCGAAATATTTGTAGAAGTATGGGGAGAACTATTTAAGATTTCTTTTTTTTTCAGCTTACTTCTAGATCGATCATTGTGGTCACACAATATGTGTTTTATTAGGCATCTAATAGGCTATACAAATCAGCTTTAAGTAGAGCTGTACCTCGTTTTGTTTCGACGCTATGACTCAGCAGCCGAAATAATTGTAGAAGTATGGGGAGAACTATTGAAGATTTAATTTTTTTCAGCTTACTTCTAGATCGATGATTGTGGTCACACTATATGCGTTATATTAGGCATCTAATACGCTATACAAATCAGCTTTAAATAGAGCTGTACCTCGTTTTGTTTCGACGCTATGACTCAGCAGCCGATATATGTAAAAGTATGGGGAGAACTATTTAAGATTTCTTTTTTTTTCAGCTTACTTCTAGATCGATGATTGGGGTCGCACTATATGTATTTTATAAAGCATCTAATAAGCTATACAAATCAGCTTCAAGTAGAGCTGTACCTCGTTTTGTTTCGACGCTATGACTCAGCAGCCGAAATATATGTAAAAGTATGGGGAGAACTATTTAAGATTTCTTTTTTTTTCAGCTTACTTTTAGTTCGATGATTGGGGTCGCACTATATGTATTTTATGGAGCATCTAATAAGCTATACAAAGCAGCTTTAAGTAGAGCTGTACTTCGTTTTGTTTCGAAGCTGTGACTCAGCAGCCGAAATATTTGTAGAAGTATGGGGAGAACTATTTAAGATTTCTTTTTTTCATCTTATTTCTAGATCGATGATTGTGGTCACACTATATGCGTTTTATTAGGCATCTAATAGGCTATACAAATCAGCTTTATGTAGAGCTGTACCTCGTTTTGTTTCGACGCTATGACTCAGCAGCCGAAATAATTGTAGAAGTATGGGGAGAACTATTTAAGATTTTTTTTTCAGCTTACTTCTAGATCGATGATTGTGGTCACACTATATGCGTTTTATTAGGCATCTAATATGCTATACAAATCAGCTTTAAGTAGAGCTGTACCTCGTTTTGTTTCGACGCTATGACTCAGCAGCCGAAATAATTGTAGAAGTATGGGGAGAACTATTTAAGATTTTTTTTTCAGCTTACTTCTAGATCGATGATTGTGGTCACACTATATGCGTTTTATTAGGCATCTAATATGCTATACAAATCAGCTTTAAGTAGAGCTGTACCTCGTTTTGTTTCGACGCTATGACTCAGCAGCCGAAATAATTGTAGAAGTATGGGGAGACCTATTTAAGATTTTTTTTTCAGCTTACTTCTAGATCAATGATTGGGGTCGCACTATGTGTTTTATTAAACATCTAATAGGCTATACAAATCGCCTTTAAGTAGAGCTGTACCTCGTTTTGTTTCGACGCTATGACTCAGCAACCGAAATATATGTAAAAGTATAGGGAGAACTATTTAAGATTTCTTTTTTTTTCAGCTTACTTCTAGATTGATGATTGGGGTCGCACTATATGTATTTTATGAAGCGTCTAATAAGCTATACAAATCAGCTTTAAGTAGAGCTGTACCTTGTTTTATTTCGACGCTGTGACTCAGCAGCCGAAATATTTGTAGAAGTATGGGGAGAACTATTTAAGATTTTTTTTTCAGCTTACTTCTAGATCGATGATTGGGGTCGCACTATATGTGTTTTATTAAACATCTAATAGGCTATACAAATCACCTTTAAGTAGAGCTGTACCTCGTTTTGTTTCGACGCTATGACTCAGCAACAGAAATATTTGTAGAAGTATGGGGAGAACTATTTAAGATTTCTTTTTTTTTCAGCTTACTTCTAGATCGATGATTGGGGTCGCACTATATGTGTTTTATTAAACATCTAATAGGCTATACAAATCACCTTTAAGTAGAGCTGTACCTCGTTTTGTTTCGACGCTATGACTCAGCAACCGAAATATTTGTAGAAGTATGGGGAGAACTATTTAAGATTTTTTTTTCAGCTTACTTCTTGATCGATGATTGGGGTCGCACTATATGTATTTTATGAAGCATCTAATAAGCTATACAAATCAGCTTTAAGTAGAGCTTTACCTCGTTTTGTTTCGACGCTATGACTCAGCAGCCGAAATAATTGTAGAAGTATGGGGAGAACTATTGAAGATTTAATTTTTTTCAGCTTACTTCTAGATCGATGATTGTGGTCACACTATATGCGTTTTATTAGGCATCTAATACGCTATACAAATCAGCTTTAAATAGAGCTGTACCTCGTTTTGTTTCGACGCTATGACTCAGCAGCCGATATATGTAAAAGTATGGGGAGAACTATTTAAGATTTCTTTTTTTTTCAGCTTACTTCTAGATCGATGATTGGGGTCGCACTATATGTATTTTATAAAGCATCTAATAAGCTATACAAATCAGCTTTAAGTAGAGCTGTACCTCGTTTTGTTTCGACGCTATGACTCAGCAGCCGAAATATATGTAAAAGTATGGGGAGAACTATTTAAGATTTCTTTTTTTTTCAGCTTACTTTTAGATCGATGATTGGGGTCGCACTATATGTATTTTATGAAGCATCTAATAAGCTATACAAAGCAGCTTTAAGTAGAGCTGTACTTCTTTTTGTTTCGAAGCTGTGACTCAGCAGCCGAAATATTTGTAGAAGTATGGGGAGAACTATTTAAGTTTTTTTTTTTTCAGCTTACTTCTAGAACGATGATTGGGGTCGCACTATATGTGTTTTATTAAAACATCGAATAGGCTATACAAATCGCCTTTAAGTAGAGCTGTACCTCGTTTTGTTTCGACGCTATGACTCAGCAGCCGAAATATTTGTAAAAGTATGGGGAGAACTATTTAAGATTTCTTTTTTTTCAGCTTACTTCTAGATCGATGATTGGGGTCGCACTATATGTATTTTATGAAGCATCTAATAAGCTATACAAATCAGCTTTAAGTAAAGCTGTACCTCGTTTTGTTTCGACGCTGTGACTCAGCAGCCGAAATGCTTGTAGAAGTATAGGGAGAACTATTTAAGATTTCTTTTTTTCAGCTTACTTCTAGGTCGATGATTGTGGTCACACTATATGCGTTTTATTAGGCATCTAATGGGCTATACAAATCAGCTTTAAGTAGAGCTGTACCTCGTTTTGTTTCAACGCTATGACTCGGCAGCCGAAATAATTGTAGAAGTATGGGGAGAACTATTTAAGATTTAATTTTTTTCAGCTTACTTCTAGATCTATGATTGGGGTCGCACTATATGTGTTATATTAGGCATTTAACAGGCTATACAAATCGGTTTTAAGTAGAGCTTTACCTCGTTTTGTATCGACGCTATGACTCAGCAGCCGAAATATATGTAAAAGTATAGGGAGAACTATTTAAGATTTCTTTTTTTTTCAGCTTACTTCTAGATCGATGATTGGGGTCGCACTATATGTATTTTATGAAGCGTCTAATAAGCTATACAAATCAGCTTTAAGTAGAGCTGTACCTTGTTTTATTTCGACGCTGTGACTCAGCAGCCGAAATATTTGTAGAAGTATGGGGAGAACTATTTAAGATTTTTTTTCAGCTTACTTCTAGATCGATGATTGGGGTCGCACTATATGTGTTTTATTAAACATCTAATAGGCTATACAAATCACCTTTAAGTAGAGCTGTACCTCGTTTTGTTTCGACGCTATGACTCTGCAACAGAAATAATTGTAGAAGTATGGGGAGAACTATTTAAGATTTTTTTTTCAGCTTACTTCTAGATCGATGATTGTGGTCACACTATATGCGTTTTATTAGGCATCTAATATGCTATACAAATCAGCTTTAAGTAGAGCTGTACCTCGTTTTGTTTCGACGCTATGACTCAGCAGCCGAAATAATTGTAGAAGTATGGGGAGACCTATTTAAGATTTTTTTTTCAGCTTACTTCTAGATCGATGATTGGGGTCGCACTATATGTATTTTATGAAGCATCTAATAAGCTATACAAATCAGCTTTAAGTAAAGCTGTACCTCGTTTTGTTTCGACGCTGTGACTCAGCAGCCGAAATGCTTGTAGAAGTATAGGGAGAACTATTTAAGATTTCTTTTTTTCAGCTTACTTCTAGGTCGATGATTGTGGTCACACTATACGCGTTTTATTAGGCATCTAATGGGCTATACAAATCAGCTTTAAGTAGAGCTGTACCTCGTTTTGTTTCAACGCTATGACTCGGCAGCCGAAATAATTGTAGAAGTATGGGGAGAACTATTTAAGATTTAATTTTTTTCAGCTTACTTCTAGATCTATGATTGGGGTCGCACTATATGTGTTATATTAGGCATTTAACAGGCTATACAAATCGGTTTTAAGTAGAGCTTTACCTCGTTTTGTATCGACGCTATGACTCAGCAGCCGAAATATATGTAAAAGTATAGGGAGAACTATTTAAGATTTCTTTTTTTTTCAGCTTACTTCTAGATCGATGATTGGGGTCGCACTATATGTATTTTATGAAGCGTCTAATAAGCTATACAAATCACCTTTAAGTAGAGCTGTACCTCGTTTTGTTTCGACGCTATGACTCAGCAACCGAAATATTTGTAGAAGTATGGGGAGAACTATTTAAGATTTCTTTTTTTTTTCAGCTTACTTCTAGATCGATGATTGGGGTCGCACTATATGTGTTTTATTAAACATCTAATAGGCTATACAAATCACCTTTAAGTAGAGCTGTACCTCGTTTTGTTTCGACGCTATGACTCAGCAACCGAAATATTTGTAGAAGTATGGGGAGAACTATTTAAGATTTTTTTTTCAGCTTACTTCTTGATCGATGATTGGGGTCGCACTATATGTATTTTATGAAGCATCTAATAAGCTATACAAATCAGCTTTAAGTAGAGCTGTACCTCGTTTTGTTTCGACGCTGTGACTCAGCAGCCGAAATATTTGTAGAAGTATGGGGAGAACTATTTAAGATTTCTTTTTTTCATCTTATTTCTAGATCGATGATTGTGGTCACACTATATGCGTTTTATTAGGCATCTAATAGGCTATACAAATCAGCTTTATGTAGAGCTGTACCTCGTTTTGTTTCGACGCTATGACTCAGCAGCCGAAATAATTGTAGAAGTATGGGGAGAACTATTTAAGATTTTTTTTTCAGCTTACTTCTAGATCGATGATTGTGGTCACACTATATGCGTTTTATTAGGCATCTAATATGCTATACAAATCAGCTTTAAGTAGAGCTGTACCTCGTTTTGTTTCGACGCTATGACTCAGCAGCCGAAATAATTGTAGAAGTATGGGGAGAACTATTTAAGATTTTTTTTTCAGCTTACTTCTAGATCGATGATTGTGGTCACACTATATGCGTTTTATTAGGCATCTAATATGCTATACAAATCAGCTTTAAGTAGAGCTGTACCTCGTTTTGTTTCGACGCTATGACTCAGCAGCCGAAATAATTGTAGAAGTATGGGGAGAACTATTTAAGATTTTTTTTTCAGCTTACTTCTAGATCGATGATTGGGGTCGCACTATGTGTTTTATTAAACATCTAATAGGCTATACAAATCGCCTTTAAGTAGAGCTGTACCTCGTTTTGTTTCGACGCTATGACTCAGCAACCGAAATATTTGTAGAAGTATGGGGAGAACTATTTAAGATTTTTTTTTCAGCTTACTTCTTGATCGATGATTGGGGTCGCACTATATGTATTTTATGAAGCATCTAATAAGCTATACAAATCAGCTTTAAGTAGAGCTGTACCTCGTTTTGTTTCGACGCTGTGACTCAGCAGCCGAAATATTTGTTGAAGTATGGGGAGAACTATTTAAGATTTCTTTTTTTTTCATCTTATTTCTAGATCGATGATTGTGGTCACACTATATGCGTTTTATTAGGCATCTAATAGGCTATACAAATCAGCTTTATGTAGAGCTGTACCTCGTTTTGTTTCGACGCTATGACTCAGCAGCCGAAATAATTGTAGAAGTATGGGGAGAACTATTTAAGAATTGTTTTTCAGCTTACTTCTAGATCGATGATTGTGGTCACACCATATGCGTTTTATTAGGCATCTAATATGCTATACAAATCAGCTTTAAGTAGAGCTGTACCTCGTTTTGTTTCGACGCTATGACTCTGCAGCCGAAATAATTGTAGAAGTATGGGGAGAACTATTTAAGATTTAATTTTTTTCAGCTTACTTCTAGAACGATGATTGGGGTCGCACTATATGTGTTTTATTAAACATCGAATAGGCTATACAAATCGCCTTTAAGTAGAGCTGTTCCTCGTTTTGTTTCGACGCTATGACTCAGCAGCCGAAATATATGTAAAAGTATGGGGAGAACTATTTAAGATTTCTTTTTTTTCAGCTTACTTCTAGATCGATGATTGGGGTCGCACTATATGTATTTTATGAAGCATCTAATAAGCTATACAAATCAGCTTTAAGTAGAGCTGTACCTAGTTTTGTTTCGACGCTGTGACTCAGCAGCCGAAATATTTGTAGAAGTATGGGGAGAACTATTTAAGATTTCTTTTTTTTTCAGCTTACTTTTAGAACGATGATTGGGGTCGCACTATGTGTGTTTTATTAAACATCGAATAGGCTATACAAATCGCCTTTAAATAGAGCTGTACCTCGTTTTGTTTCGACGCTATGACTAGCAGCCGAAATATTTGTATAACTATGGGGAGAACTATTTAAGATTTAATTTTTTTCAGCTTACTTCTAGATCGATGATTGGGGTCGCAATATATGTGTTATATTAGGCATTTAATAGGCTATACAAATCGGCTTTAAGTAGAGCTCTCCCTCGATTTGTTTCGACGCTGTGACTCAGCAGCCGAAATCTATACTTATATTATAAATGCGAAAGTGTGTGTGTGTGTTTGTTTGTCCGTCTTTCACGGCAAAACAGAGCGACGAATTGACGTGATTTTTTTTGTGGACATAGTTGAAGAGATGGAGAGTGACATAAGCCACTTTTTGACTCTTTCTAACCCCCCACTTCCCTAAAATAGGGAGTGGAAGTTTCTATGGAGCATTCCGCAATTTTCAAGGTAGAAAGCTAAAAATTGCTATGCGGACTATTTGTGACAAACAAAAAAATCGTCTATGATTTTTCCAAAGTTGTTCACCGCTGCACTGGAGGATGTTTTCAAGACTCTGGACTGGAGAAGGCTAGGCATCAACATCAACGGCGAGTACATCACTCACCTTCGATTTGCTGACGATATAGTAGTCTTGGCTGAAACCATGGAGGACTTAAGTACGATGCTCGATGACCTCAGTAAAGCTTCCGAGCGAGTTGGTCTAAGAATGAATGTGGACAAGACGAAGATCATGTCAAATGCCCCTGTAGTACCAACTCCCATTACAATCGGACACTTTACGCTCGAAGTTGTAGACGATTATGTATAACTAGGACAGACTGTTCAGTTAGGTAGGTCCAACTTCGAGAAAGAGGTCAATCGTCGAAGCTGACTCGGCTGGGCAGCGTTCGGGAAGCTACGGCACATCTTTTCGTCCAATATTCCGCAGTGTCTCAAGACGAGAGTCTTTGACTAGTGTGTGTTGCCAGTGATGACTTATGGCACTGAAACGTGGTCGCTTACAATGGGCCTCATAAGAAGGCTCAAAGTCACCCAAAGGGCAATGGAGAGGGCTATGTTGGGAGTTTCTCTGCGTGATCGCATCAGAAATGAGGCTATCCGCAGCAGAACCAAGGTCATCGATATAACCTTCCGCATCGCTAAACTTAAGTGGCAGTGGGCGGGGCACATTGCACGTAGAACCTATGGCCGATGGGGCGGAAAGGTTCTCGAGTGGCGACCACGTACCGGAAGACGGTAGTAACAGGTATTAATTGTGACACTCAGAAACTTTATTATGATGAACTGATGTCCCCTTCGGCATGTAAAATCGGCATCAAATATATGTTAACATTTTTCACCTTATCAGAGCAATAAGATGCAAAAATGTAAGCATATCTGTGACGCCAACCGTACTAAGCCGATGTGTCTTAATCTTTAATGTAGCAATCTTGCTGTTTGGAATTAATTTACCTATATATTGAGTAACAAAGCGAATAACTATAAAGATTAGTTCAAATATATATTGCACAACTGGCACCCGTTATTTAGTGACTTAATTTTGTGTTCTATTGTCATATCTGCTCGTTTTTCGGCAATTGACATAATGCAGTTGGTTTTTAAATGAGTTTTCCGATAGCAGAAATGACATTGATAATATCCGCGGTCAATGTCTTTTATGTTTATCGAACAAAAAAAGCATACATTGTCCATTTTGTCACTTTTTTCCAAGAGCATATATTTTATTTCGTCCCTGAATGCATCAAAATCCATTTTGTTATTTATCATTGAGGTTTCATTAACCAAGAACGAGAAAAAGAAAACCACCATAGGGCCACAATTGTAAGAGTCGTTTTGCTTGGTATGTTTCACGGTTTCGAATTCAGATATATGTAAGTTGCAACTCTTTTCTTTCAGTATTTTATTAACCTCTGTCAAATACATTTGGCCAAGTGTATTTTCATGCCCTAGCGGATCAATGACCGTCATTTTTCCCTGTTTGATTTTTAATTTTTAAATTAAGATAAAAAGACTGATAACATCAACAATAAGACTAGGCTCGTCTATACTACGAATAGGTACCTATTACAAACTGTAGAAAAATTATGATCAGTAGTATGAACTTATTCTGGATGACAAAATGTAGGTACACTGGGCCAAATGGGTAGTACTTAGTAGTTGCTTTGCTCTAACACAGCGCAATGTCATCTCGCTCATATGTAGAGTAGACCAGCTCAACTCAGCTCAACCTACCACCTCATAGAACAAAGCAGCCAGAATAATGCCAGCACTTTCTCTGTAGGTATGTGATATTGTGTTCCTGGTGGTGACGAGAAGGCCGGCAGAGCTCCCGAGGATGTGTTGAGTGAGGGAGCCGCGTTTGTCAAGTCTCTATCCATGAACACAACGAATCCTCAGATCAATAAAGGATCGTAAATGCGTTTAAGATTCTTCTGGAATCGTAAGGGTCTGTGGCGCATCACTACGAGCAGCCCACATCCAGTATGATCACGTCGGGATCACCACTTTAGCACCGCTGATGGAGCTATATATTATTATTGTTTCATATACAAGTGAGATAAGACTGTAGGATCAATATTTATATTATGTACAATGAATTAGATAATTACAATAAGTTGAGCAAGCTTGCGATCGCGATGGGAAAGTAGCATGAACCGACTAACACTGACGCGCCAACCATTAGGGATGTGGGCAGCTCGTAGTGATGCGCCACAGGTCCGTAGGCTACGGTGTCTGCTTACCATCGCTCGGACAGTATGCTTGTTTGACACCGTCAAAGTTAAAAAAGTAACCTCAAATCAAAAAAAGGTCAGCAAATCCTTAATATATATCTAGCTGGTTTTAGTATATTCTGCCCGCGACTGCGAACGCGTATAATAATGAACCATATACACAGGACACAGACTCAGACACGGAGACGGACGGTCATAGACACACGGATAGACGAACAATATGACGAACACTTGACATCTGAGAACTGGCATATATCGGCACATAAAACCACGAATCATGTCCCTTAGGTGATGATTTCCAGCATAAAAAGTATCCTTTTTCCTCCTTGCTTGTGATTCCATTGATTTTGTTGGAGGGATTCAAAGGAGTCGAAGAGCCGATAAGCGGAGTCGGTACCGATAGCGGAGTCGGATTTAATGATTCAGATCACTCCAACGAGCCGACATTACCCATCTCTAGTTCCTATCTCAGAACACACGAGTCTCTATCTGAAAAATAACGAGTCTGTGTCTCAAAAATAGATACACACGCGCGCGCGAAAGCAGTGGAGTTCTTCACTCATTTTAACTCGCTGGTTACCAAGAAAATTTCGGAAATCCAAAAATAACTGTTATAATTTTCACCAAAACATGATGACATTGACAGTTAGACACAAGAATTTGAAAAATATTTAAAAAATATTGTCAATTTGACTGAGGCGGGAAGCGTTCATACCTATCTCATCAAAATACTTATAGAACACTGAGATTTTAATTGCCGTACATTTTTAATAATCAAATAATGGTAATATTATATGTTTTAGTGTATTCTACATTAGATAACAACTATATACATTAAATTCTAAACTTATTTTCGGAATCGCTGAACCGGTAAATTTCATAAAAATCCACAGGTAACTTTCAGAACGCCGCTACCACAGACGTTTAATAAAATATAGCCGCCCAGTCAAGGTCAGCCGTTACAAGTCGACACACGTAAAAAGAGCTCTGCGCGCCATATTAAATGTATGGCCGCCAGAGCTCTTTTTGCGTGTGTCGACTGTACCAAACGATGTATTTCACGCCCGTTCCTGTGGCAATTATCAGGTGCATTGCGCATCTCATGGTAGCTTTAAATTCCTGCCAGGTACAAGACGGTTACAGAATTGTAAGAGTATTGACTCGCCGGATATAACGATGGGAGTAGGCGCCCTGGACGATCCTAAAGTCTCTCACTGGACACGAAGACCAATTCACAAAAACTCGATTTTGGGATATTACCGCTTTGCATATATAGGCCGGCACTACAAAAACGTAATTACAGGTTTCTTGCTCGACTTATGACTCAATCTAATAGAGGTCAATAATTTTTCCCGGGATAGGTCCTGCAGTTTATCGGCTAGATTTTGTTCATAGATGCATTCATAAACTTCGTGTTCTTGTAGAATAACTACAACTTAGAAAAGTTGAAAACCCCCGACATTTTAATTACAAAAATTAATATCTCAAAAACGGCTATACCGATTTTGTTGAAACGTAGCTAAGAACTATTTCTAAAGCTGATTTAATGAAATCTTAAATAGTTCTCCCCATACTTTTACATATATTTCGGCTGCTGAGTCATAGCGCCGAAACAAAACGAGGTACAGCTCTACTTAAAGGCGATTTGTATAGCCTATTCGATGTTTAATAAAACACATATAAAGCGACCCCAATCATCGTTCTAGAAGTAAGCTGAAAAAAAATAAATCTTAAATAGTTCTCCCCATACTTCTACAATTATTTCGGCTGCTGAGTCATAGGGTCGAAACAAAACAAGGTACAGCTCTACTTAAAGCTGATTTGTATAGCTTATTAGATGCTTCATAAAATACATATAGTGCGCCCCCAATCATCGATCAAGAAGTAAGCTGAAAAAAAAATCTTAAATAGTTCTCCCCATACTTCTACAAATATTTCGGTTGCTGAGTCATAGCGTCGAAACAAAACGAGGTACAGCTCTACTTAAAGCTGATTTGTATAGCCTATTAGATGTTTAATAAAACACATATAGTGCGACCCCAACCATCGATCTAGAAGTAAGCTGAAAAAAAAATCTTAAATAGTTCTCCCCATACTTCTACAAATATTTCGGTTGCTGAGTCATAGTGTCGAAACAAAACGAGGTACAGCTCTACTTAAAGGCGATTTGTATAGCCTATTAGATGTTTAATAAAACACATATAGTGCGACCCCAATCATCGATCTAGAAGTAAGCTGAAAGAAAAATCTTAAATAGTTCTCCCCATACTTCTACAATTATTTCGGCTGCTGAGTCATAGCGTCGAAACAAAACGAGGTACAGCTCTACTTAAAGCTGATTTGTATAGCCTATTCGATGTTTAATAAAACACATATAAAGCGACCCCAATCATCGTTCTAGAAGTAAGCTGAAAAAAAAAAATCTTAAATAGTTCTCCCCATACTTCTACAATTATTTCGGCTGCTGAGTCATAGCGTCGAAACAAAACAAGGTACAGCTCTACTTAAAGCTGATTTGTATAGCCTATTAGATGCCTAATAAAACGCATATAGTGTGACCACAATCATCGATCTAGAAGTAAGCTGAAAAAAAAATCTTAAATAGTTCTCCCCATACTTCTACAAATATTTCGGTTGCTGAGTCACAGCGTCGAAACAAAACGAGGTACAGCTCTACTTAAAGCTCCTTTGTATAGCTTATTAGATGTTTCATAAAATACATATAGTGCGACCCCAATCATCGATCTAAAAGTAAGCTGAAAAAAAAAGAAATCTTAAATAGTTCTCCCCATACTTTTACATATATTTCGTTTGCTGAGTCATAGCGTCGAAACAAAACGAGGTACAGCTCTACTTAAAGCTGATTTGTATACCTTATTAGATGCTTCATAAAATACATATAGTGCGACCCCAATCATCGATCTAGAAGTAAGCTGAAAAAAAAGAAATCTTAAATAGTTCTCCCCATACTTTTACATATATTTCGGCTGCTGAGTCATAGCGTCGAAACAAAACGAGGTACAGCTCTACTTAAAGCTGAGTTGTATAGCCCATTAGATGCCTAATAAAACGCATATAGTGTGACCACAATCATCGACCTAGAAGTAAGCTGAAAAAAAAATCTTAAATAGTTCTCCCCATACTTCTACAATTATTTCGGCTGCTGAGTCATAGCGTCGAAACAAAACGAGGTACAGCTCTACATAAAGCTGATTTGTATAGCCTATTAGATGCCTAATAACACGCATACCTATAGTGTGACCACAATCATCGATCTAGAAATAAGATGAAAAAAAAGAAATCTTAAATAGTTCTCCCCATACTTCTACAAATATTTCGGCTGCTGAGTCACAGCGTCGAAACAAAACGAGGTACAGCTCTACTTAAAGCTGATTTGTATAGCTTATTAGATGCTTCATAAAATACATATAGTGCGACCCCAATCATCGATCAAGAAGTAAGCTGAAAAAAAAATCTTAAATAGTTCTCCCCATACTTCTACAAATATTTCGGTTGCTGAGTCATAGCGTCGAAACAAAACGAGGTACAGCTCTACTTAAAGGTGATTTGTATAGCCTATTAGATGTTTAATAAAACACATATAGTGCGACCCCAACCATCGATCTAGAAGTAAGCTGAAAAAAAAATCTTAAATAGTTCTCCCCATACTTCTACAAATATTTCGGCTGCTGAGTCACAGCGTCGAAACAAAACAAGGTACAGCTCTACTTAAAGCTGATTTGTATAGCTTATTAGACGCTTCATAAAATACATATAGTGCGACCCCAATCATCGATCTAGAAGTAAGCTGAAAAAAAAAGAAATCTTAAATAGTTCTCCCTATACTTTTACATATATTTCGGCTGCTGAGTCATAGCGTCGATACAAAACGAGGTAGAGCTCTACTTAAAGCCGATTTGTATAGCCTGTTAAATGCCTAATATAACACATATAGTGCGACCCCAATCATCGATCTAGAAGTAAGCTGAAAAAAATTAAATCTTAAATAGTTCTCCCCATACTTCTACAATTATTTCGGCTGCTGAGTTATAGCGTCGAAACAAAACGAGGTACAGCTCTACTTAAAGCTGATTTGTATAGCCTATTAGATGCCTAATAAAACACATATTGTGTGACCACAATCATCGATCTAGAAGTAAGCTTAAAAAAATTAAATCTTCAATAGTTCTCCCCATACTTCTACAATTATTTCGGCTGCTGAGTCACAGCGTCGAAACAAAACGAGGTACAGCTCTACTTAAATGCGACTTGTATAGCCTATTAGATGTTTAATAAAAAACATATAGTGCGACCCCAATCATCGATCTAGAAGTAAGCTGAAAAAAAAATCTTAAATAGTTCTCCCCATACTTCTACACACTTTCGCATTTATAATATAAGTATAGATTTCGGCTGCTGAGTCATAGCGTCGAAACAAAACGAGGTACAGCTCTACTTAAAGCTGATTTGTATAGCCTATTAGATGCCTAATAAAACACATATTGTGTGACCACAATCATCGATCTAGAAGTAAGCTGAAAAAAAAAGAAATCTTAAATAGTTCTCCCCATACTTTTACATATATTTCGGCTGCTGAGTCATAGCGTCGAAAAAAAACGAGGTACAGCTCTATTTAAAGCTGATTTGTATAGCGTTATAGATGCCTAATAAAACGCATATAGTGTGACCACAATCATCGATCTAGAAGTAAGCTTAAAAAAAAAAGAAATCTTAAATAGTTCTCCCCATACTTCTACAAATATTTCGGCTGCTGAGTCATAGCGTCGAAACAAAACGAGGTACAGCTCTACATAAAGCTGATTTGTATAGCCTATTAGATGCCTAATAACACGCATATAGTGTGACCACAATCATCGATCTAGAAATAAGATGAAATAAAAGAAATCTTAAATAGTTCTCCCCATACTTCTACAAATATTTCGGCTGCTGAGTCACAGCGTCGAAACAAAACGAGGTACAGCTCTACTTAAATGCGACTTGTATAGCCTATTAGATGTTTAATAAAACACATATAGTGCGACCCCAATCATCGATCTAGAAGTAAGCTGAAAAAAAAATCTTAAATAGTTCTCCCCATACTTCTACACACTTTCGCATTTATAATATAAGTATAGATTTCGGCTGCTGAGTCATAGCGTCGAAACAAAACGAGGTAGAGCTCTACTTAAAGCCGATTTATATAGCCTATTAAATGCCTAATATAACACATATAGTGCGACCCCAATCATCGATCTAGAAGTAAGCTGAAAAAAATTTAATCTTAAATAGTTCTCCCCATACTTCTACAATTATTTCGGCTGCTGAGTCATAGCGTCGAAACAAAACGAGGTACAGCTCTACTTAAAGCTGATTTGTATAGCTCATTAGATGCTACATAAAATACATATAGTGCGACCCCAATCATCGTTCTAGAAGTAAGCTGAAAAAAAAAGAAATCTTAAATAGTTCTCCCCATACTTCTACAAATATTTCGGCTGCTGAGTCATAGCGTCGAAACAAAACGAGGTACAGCTCTACTTAAATGCGATTTGTATAGCCTATTAGATGTTTAATAAAACACATATAGTGCGACCCCAATCATCGATCTAGAAGTAAGCTGAAAAAAAAAATCTTAAATAGTTCTCCCCATACTTCTACACACTTTCGCATTTATAATATAAGTATAGATTTCGGCTGCTGAGTCATAGCGTCGAAACAAAACGAGGTAGAGGTCTACTTAAAGCCGATTTGTATAGCCTATTAAATGCCTAATGTAACACATATATTGCGACCCCAATCATCGATCTAGAAGTAAGCTGAAAAAAATTAATTCTTAAATAGTTCTCCCCATACTTCTACAAATATTTCGGCTGCTGAGTCACAGCGTCGAAACAAAACGAGGTACAGCTCTACTTAAAGCTGCTTTGTATAGCTTATTAGATGCTTCATAAAATACATATAGTGCGACCCCAATCATCGATCTAAAAGTAAGCTGAAAAAAAAAGAAATCTTAAATAGTTCTCCCCATACTTTTACATATATTTCGGCTGCTGAGTCATAGCGTCGAAAAAAAACGAGGTACAGCTCTACTTAAAGCTGATTTGTATAGCTTATTAGATGCTTCATAAAATACATATAGTGCGACCCCAATCATCGATCTAGAAGTAAGCTGAAAAAAAAAAAAACTTAAATAGTTCTCCCCATACTTTTACATATATTTCGGCTGCTGAGTCATAGCGTCGAAACAAAACGAGGTACAGCTCTATTTAAAGCTGATTTGTATAGCGTTATAGATGCCTAATAAAACGCATATAGTGTGACCACAATCATCGATCTAGAAGTAAGTTTAAAAAAAAAGAAATCTTAAATAGTTCTCCCCATATTTCTACAATTATTTCGGCTGCTGAGTCATAGCGTCGAAACAAAACGAGGTACAGCTCTACTTAAAGCTGATTTGTATAGCCTATTAGATGCCTAATAAAACACATATTGTGTGACCACAATCATCGATCTAGAAGTAAGCTGAAAAAAAAAGAAATCTTAAATAGTTCTCCCCATACTTTTACACATATTTCGGCTGCTGAGTCATAGCGTCGAAACAAAACGAGGTACAGCTCTATTTAAAGCTGATTTGTATAGCGTTATAGATGCCTAATAAAACGCATATAGTGTGACCACAATCATCGATCTAGAAGTAAGCTTAAAAAAAAAGAAATCTTAAATAGTTCTCCCCATACTTCTACAAATATTTCGGCTGCTGAGTCATAGCGTCGAAACAAAACGAGGTACAGCTCTACTTAAAAGTGATTTGTATAGCTTATTAGACGCTTCATAAAATACATATAGTGCGACCCCAATCATCGATCTAGAAGTAAGCTGAAAAATAAAGAAATCTTAAATAGTTCTCCCTATACTTTTACATATATTTCGGCTGCTGAGTCATAGCGTCGATACAAAACGAGGTAGAGCTCTACTTAAAGCCGATTTGTATAGCCTGTTAAATGCCTAATATAACACATATAGTGCGACCCCAATCATCGATCTAGAAGTAAGCTGAAAAAAATTAAATCTTAAATAGTTCTCCCCATACTTCTACAATTATTTCGGCTGCTGAGTCATAGGGTCGAAACAAAACAAGGTACAGCTCTACTTAAAGCTGATTTGTATAGCTTATTAGATGCTTCATAAAATACATATAGTGCGCCCCCAATCATCGATCAAGAAGTAAGCTGAAAAAAAAATCTTAAATAGTTCTCCCCATACTTCTACAAATATTTCGGTTGCTGAGTCATAGCGTCGAAACAAAACGAGGTACAGCTCTACTTAAAGCTGATTTGTATAGCCTATTAGATGTTTAATAAAACACATATAGTGCGACCCCAACCATCGATCTAGAAGTAAGCTGAAAAAAAAATCTTAAATAGTTCTCCCCATACTTCTACAAATATTTCGGTTGCTGAGTCATAGCGTCGAAACAAAACGAGGTACAGCTCTACTTAAAGGCAATTTGTATAGCCTATTAGATGTTTAATAAAACACATATAGTGCGACCCCAATCATCGATCTAGAAGTAAGCTGAAAGAAAAATCTTAAATAGTTCTCCCCATACTTCTACAATTATTTCGGCTGCTGAGTCATAGCGTCGAAACAAAACGAGGTACAGCTCTACTTAAAGCTGATTTGTATAGCCTATTCGATGTTTAATAAAACACATATAAAGCGACCCCAATCATCGTTCTAGAAGTAAGCTGAAAAAAAAAAAATCTTAAATAGTTCTCCCCATACTTCTACAATTATTTCGGCTGCTGAGTCATAGCGTCGAAACAAAACAAGGTACAGCTCTACTTAAAGCTGATTTGTATAGCCTATTAGATGCCTAATAAAACGCATATAGTGTGACCACAATCATCGATCTAGAAGTAAGCTGAAAAAAAAATCTTAAATAGTTCTCCCCATACTTCTACAAATATTTCGGTTGCTGAGTCACAGCGTCGAAACAAAACGAGGTACAGCTCTACTTAAAGCTCCTTTGTATAGCTTATTAGATGTTTCATAAAATACATATAGTGCGACCCCAATCATCGATCTAAAAGTAAGCTGAAAAAAAAAGAAATCTTAAATAGTTCTCCCCATACTTTTACATATATTTCGTTTGCTGAGTCATAGCGTCGAAACAAAACGAGGTACAGCTCTACTTAAAGCTGATTTGTATACCTTATTAGATGCTTCATAAAATACATATAGTGCGACCCCAATCATCGATCTAGAAGTAAGCTGAAAAAAAAGAAATCTTAAATAGTTCTCCCCATACTTTTACATATATTTCGGCTGCTGAGTCATAGCGTCGAAACAAAACGAGGTACAGCTCTACTTAAAGCTGAGTTGTATAGCCCATTAGATGCCTAATAAAACGCATATAGTGTGACCACAATCATCGACCTAGAAGTAAGCTGAAAAAAAAATCTTAAATAGTTCTCCCCATACTTCTACAATTATTTCGGCTGCTGAGTCATAGCGTCGAAACAAAACGAGGTACAGCTCTACATAAAGCTGATTTGTATAGCCTATTAGATGCCTAATAACACGCATACCTATAGTGTGACCACAATCATCGATCTAGAAATAAGATGAAAAAAAAGAAATCTTAAATAGTTCTCCCCATACTTCTACAAATATTTCGGCTGCTGAGTCACAGCGTCGAAACAAAACGAGGTACAGCTCTACTTAAAGCTGATTTGTATAGCTTATTAGATGCTTCATAAAATACATATAGTGCGACCCCAATCATCGATCAAGAAGTAAGCTGAAAAAAAAATCTTAAATAGTTCTCCCCATACTTCTACAAATATTTCGGTTGCTGAGTCATAGCGTCGAAACAAAACGAGGTACAGCTCTACTTAAAGGTGATTTGTATAGCCTATTAGATGTTTAATAAAACACATATAGTGCGACCCCAACCATCGATCTAGAAGTAAGCTGAAAAAAAAATCTTAAATAGTTCTCCCCATACTTCTACAAATATTTCGGCTGCTGAGTCACAGCGTCGAAACAAAACAAGGTACAGCTCTACTTAAAGCTGATTTGTATAGCTTATTAGACGCTTCATAAAATACATATAGTGCGACCCCAATCATCGATCTAGAAGTAAGCTGAAAAAAAAAGAAATCTTAAATAGTTCTCCCTATACTTTTACATATATTTCGGCTGCTGAGTCATAGCGTCGATACAAAACGAGGTAGAGCTCTACTTAAAGCCGATTTGTATAGCCTGTTAAATGCCTAATATAACACATATAGTGCGACCCCAATCATCGATCTAGAAGTAAGCTGAAAAAAATTAAATCTTAAATAGTTCTCCCCATACTTCTACAATTATTTCGGCTGCTGAGTTATAGCGTCGAAACAAAACGAGGTACAGCTCTACTTAAAGCTGATTTGTATAGCCTATTAGATGCCTAATAAAACACATATTGTGTGACCACAATCATCGATCTAGAAGTAAGCTTAAAAAAATTAAATCTTCAATAGTTCTCCCCATACTTCTACAATTATTTCGGCTGCTGAGTCACAGCGTCGAAACAAAACGAGGTACAGCTCTACTTAAATGCGACTTGTATAGCCTATTAGATGTTTAATAAAAAACATAGAGTGCGACCCCAATCATCGATCTAGAAGTAAGCTGAAAAAAAAATCTTAAATAGTTCTCCCCATACTTCTACACACTTTCGCATTTATAATATAAGTATAGATTTCGGCTGCTGAGTCATAGCGTCGAAACAAAACGAGGTACAGCTCTACTTAAAGCTGATTTGTATAGCCTATTAGATGCCTAATAAAACACATATTGTGTGACCACAATCATCGATCTAGAAGTAAGCTGAAAAAAAAAGAAATCTTAAATAGTTCTCCCCATACTTTTACATATATTTCGGCTGCTGAGTCATAGCGTCGAAAAAAAACGAGGTACAGCTCTATTTAAAGCTGATTTGTATAGCGTTATAGATGCCTAATAAAACGCATATAGTGTGACCACAATCATCGATCTAGAAGTAAGCTTAAAAAAAAAGAAATCTTAAATAGTTCTCCCCATACTTCTACAAATATTTCGGCTGCTGAGTCATAGCGTCGAAACAAAACGAGGTACAGCTCTACATAAAGCTGATTTGTATAGCCTATTAGATGCCTAATAACACGCATATAGTGTGACCACAATCATCGATCTAGAAATAAGATGAAATAAAAGAAATCTTAAATAGTTCTCCCGATACTTCTACAAATATTTCGGCTGCTGAGTCACAGCGTCGAAACAAAACGAGGTACAGCTCTACTTAAAGCTGATTTGTATAGCTTATTAGATGCTTCATAAAATACATATAGTGCGACCCCAATCATCGATCAAGAAGTAAGCTGAAAAAAAAATCTTAAATAGTTCTCCCCATACTTCTACAAATATTTCGGTTGCTGAGTCATAGCGTCGAAACAAAACGAGGTACAGCTCTACTTAAAGGTGATTTATATAGCCTATTAGATGTTTAATAAAACACATATAGTGCCACCCCAACCATCGATCTAGAAGTAAGCTGAAAAAAAAATCTTAAAAAGTTCTCCCCATACTTCTACAAATATTTCGGCTGCTGAGTCACAGCGTCGAAACAAAACAAGGTACAGCTCTACTTAAAGCTGATTTGTATAGCGTTATAGATGCCTAATAAAACGCATATAGTGTGACCACAAACATCGATCTAGAAGTAAGCTGAAAAAAAGTAAATCTTTAATAGTTCTCCCCACACTTCTACAATTATTTCGGCTGCTGAGTCATAGCGTCGAAACAAAACGAGGTACAGCTCTACTTAAAGCTGATTTGTATAGCCTATTAGATGCCTAATAAAACACATATTGTGTGACCACAATCATCGATCTAGAAGTAAGCTGAAAAAAAAAGAAATCTTAAATAGTTCTCCCTATACTTTTACATATATTTCGGCTGCTGAGTCATAGCGTCGATACAAAACGAGGTAGAGCTCTACTTAAAGCCGATTTGTATAGCCTGTTAAATGCCTAATATAACACATATAGTGCGACCCCAATCATCGATCTAGAAGTAAGCTGAAAATTTTTTAATCTTAAATAGTTCTCCCCATACTTCTACAATTATTTCGGCTGCTGAGTCATAGCGTCGAAACAAAACGAGGTACAGCTCTACTTGAAGCTGATTTGTATAGCCCATTAGATGCCTAATAAAACGCATATAGTGTGACCACAATCATCGACCTAGAAGTAAGCTGAAAAAAAGAAATCTTAAATAGTTCTCCCCATACTTCTACAAATATTTCGGCTGCTGAGTCACAGCGTCGAAACAAAACGAGGTACAGCTCTACTTAAAGCTGATTTGTATAGCTTATTAGATGCTTCATAAAATACATATAGTAAGACCCCAATCATCGATCTAGAAGTAAGCTGAAAAAAAAGAAATCTTAAATAGTTCTCCCCATACTTTTACATATATTTCGGCTGCTGAGTCATAGCGTCGAAACAAAACGAGGTACAGCTTACTTAAAAACGATTTGTATAGCCTATTCAATGTTTAATAAAACACATATAGTGCGACCCCAATCATCGTTTTAGAAGTAAGCTGAAAACAAATAATCTTTAATAGTTCTCCCCATACTTCTACAAATATTTCGGCTGCTGAGTCACAGCGTCGAAACAAAACGAGGTACAGCTCTACTTAAAGCTGCTTTGTATAGCTTATTAGATGCTTCATAAAATACATATAGTGCGACCCCAATCATCGATCTAAAAGTAAGCTGAAAAATAAAATCTTAAATAGTTCTCCCCATACTTCTACACACTTTCGCATTTATAATATAAGTATAGATTTCGGCTGCTGAGTCATAGCGTCGAAACAAAACGAGGTACAGATCTACTTAAAGCTGATTTGTATAGCCTATTAGATGCCTAATAAAACACATATTGTGTGACCACAATAATCGATCTAGAAGTAAGCTGAAAAAAAAAGAAATCTTAAATAGTTCTCCCCATACTTTTACATATATTTCGGCTGCTGAGTCATAGCGTCGAAACAAAACGAGGTACAGCTCTATTTAAAGCTGATTTGTATAGCGTTATAGATGCCTAATAAAACGCATATAGTGTGACCACAATCATCGATCTAGAAGTAAGCTTAAAAAAAAAGAAATCTTAAATAGTTCTCCCCATACTTCTACAAATATTTCGGTTGCTGAGTCATAGCGTCGAAACAAAACGAGGTACAGCTCTACTTAAAGGTGATTTGTATAGCCTATTAGATGTTTAATAAAACACATATAGTGCGACCCCAACCATCGATCTAGAAGTAAGCTGAAAAAAAATTCTTAAATAGTTCTCCCCATACTTCTACAAATATTTCGGCTGCTGAGTCACAGCGTCGAAACAAAACGAGGTACAGCTCTACTTAAAGCTGATTTGTATAGCTTATTAGATGCTTCATAAAATACATATAGTGCGACCCCAATCATCGATCAAGAAGTAAGCTGAAAAAAAAATCTTAAATAGTTCTCCCCATACTTCTACAAATATTTCGGTTGCTGAGTCATAGCGTCGAAACAAAACGAGGTACAGCTCTACTTAAAGGTGATTTGTATAGCCTATTAGATGTTTAATAAAACACATATAGTGCCACCCCAACCATCGATCTAAAAGTACGCTGAAAAAAAAATCTTAAAAAGTTCTCCCCATACTTCTACAAATATTTCGGCTGCTGAGTCACAGCGTCGAAACAAAACAAGGTACAGCTCTACTTAAAGCTGATTTGTATAGCGTTATAGATGCCTAATAAAACGCATATAGTGTGACCACAAACATCGATCTAGAAGTAAGCTGAAAAAAAGTAAATCTTTAATAGTTCTCCCCACACTTCTACAATTATTTCGGCTGCTGAGTCATAGCGTCGAAACAAAACGAGGTACAGCTCTACATAAAGCTGATTTGTATAGCCTATTAGATGCCTAATAACACGCATACCTATAGTGTGACCACAATCATCGATCTAGAAATAAGATGAAAAAAAAGAAATCTTAAATAGTTCTCCCCATACTTCTACAAATATTTCGGCTGCTGAGTCACAGCGTCGAAACAAAACGAGGTACAGCTCTACTTAAAGCTGATTTGTATAGCTTATTAGATGCTTCATAAAATACATATAGTGCGACCCCAATCATCGATCAAGAAGTAAGCTGAAAAAAAAATCTTAAATAGTTCTCCCCATACTTCTACAAATATTTCGGTTGCTGAGTCATAGCGTCGAAACAAAACGAGGTACAGCTCTACTTAAAGGTGATTTGTATAGCCTATTAGATGTTTAATGAAACACATATAGTGCGACCCCAACCATCGATCTAGAAGTAAGCTGAAAAAAAAATCTTAAATAGTTCTCCCCATACTTCTACAAATATTTCGGCTGCTGAGTCACAGCGTCGAAACAAAACAAGGTACAGCTCTACTTAAAGCTGATTTGTATAGCTTATTAGACGCTTCATAAAATACATATAGTGCGACCCCAATCATCGATCTAGAAGTAAGCTGAAAAAAAAAGAAATCTTAAATAGTTCTCCCTATACTTTTACATATATTTCGGCTGCTGAGTCATAGCGTCGATACAAAACGAGGTAGAGCTCTACTTAAAGCCGATTTGTATAGCCTGTTAAATGCCTAATATAACACATATAGTGCGACCTCAATCAACGATCTAGAAGTAAGCTGAAAAAAATTAAATCTTAAATAGTTCTCCCCATACTTCTACAATTATTTCGGCTGCTGAGTTATAGCGTCGAAACAAAACGAGGTACAGCTCTACTTAAAGCTGATTTGTATAGCCTATTAGATGCCTAATAAAACACATATTGTGTGACCACAATCATCGATCTAGAAGTAAGCTTAAAAAAATTAAATCTTCAATAGTTCTCCCCATACTTCTACAATTATTTCGGCTGCTGAGTCACAGCGTCGAAACAAAACGAGGTACAGCTCTACTTAAATGCGACTTGTATAGCCTATTAGATGTTTAATAAAACACATATAGTGCGACCCCAATCATCGATCTAGAAGTAAGCTGAAAAAAAAATCTTAAATAGTTCTCCCCATACTTCTACACACTTTCGCATTTATAATATAAGTATAGATTTCGGCTGCTGAGTCATAGCGTCGAAACAAAACGAGGTAGAGCTCTACTTAAAGCCGATTTATATAGCCTATTAAATGCCTAATATAACACATATAGTGCGACCCCAATCATCGATCTAGAAGTAAGCTGAAAAAATTTTAATCTTAAATAGTTCTCCCCATACTTCTACAATTATTTCGGCTGCTGAGTCATAGCGTCGAAACAAAACGAGGTACAGCTCTACTTAAAGCTGATTTGTATAGCTCATTAGATGCTACATAAAATACATATAGTGCGACCCCAATCATCGTTCTAGAAGTAAGCTGAAAAAAAAAGAAATCTTAAATAGTTCTCCCCATACTTTTACAAATATTTCGGTTGCTGAGTCATAGCGTCGAAACAAAACGAGGTACAGCTCTACTTAAATGCGATTTGTATAGCCTATTAGATGTTTAATAAAACACATATAGTGCGACCCCAATCATCGATCTAGAAGTAAGCTGAAAAAAAAAATCTTAAATAGTTCTCCCCATACTTCTACACACTTTCGCATTTATAATATAAGTATAGATTTCGGCTGCTGAGTCATAGCGTCGAAACAAAACGAGGTAGAGGTCTACTTAAAGCCGATTTGTATAGCCTATTAAATGCCTAATGTAACACATATATTGCGACCCCAATCATCGATCTAGAAGTAAGCTGAAAAAAATTAATTCTTAAATAGTTCTCCCCATACTTCTACAAATATTTCGGCTGCTGAGTCACAGCGTCGAAACAAAACGAGGTACAGCTCTACTTAAAGCTGCTTTGTATAGCTTATTAGATGCTTCATAAAATACATATAGTGCGACCCCAATCATCGATCTAAAAGTAAGCTGAAAAAAAAAGAAATCTTAAATAGTTCTCCCCATACTTTTACATATATTTCGGCTGCTGAGTCATAGCGTCGAAAAAAAACGAGGTACAGCTCTACTTAAAGCTGATTTGTATAGCTTATTAGATGCTTCATAAAATACATATAGTGCGACCCCAATCATCGATCTAGAAGTAAGCTGAAAAAAAAAAAAACTTAAATAGTTCTCCCCATACTTTTACATATATTTCGGCTGCTGAGTCATAGCGTCGAAACAAAACGAGGTACAGCTCTATTTAAAGCTGATTTGTATAGCGTTATAGATGCCTAATAAAACGCATATAGTGTGACCACAATCATCGATCTAGAAGTAAGTTTAAAAAAAAAGAAATCTTAAATAGTTCTCCCCATATTTCTACAATTATTTCGGCTGCTGAGTCATAGCGTCGAAACAAAACGAGGTACAGCTCTACTTAAAGCTGATTTGTATAGCCTATTAGATGCCTAATAAAACACATATTGTGTGACCACAATCATCGATCTAGAAGTAAGCTGAAAAAAAAAGAAATCTTAAATAGTTCTCCCCATACTTTTACACATATTTCGGCTGCTGAGTCATAGCGTCGAAACAAAACGAGGTACAGCTCTATTTAAAGCTGATTTGTATAGCGTTATAGATGCCTAATAAAACGCATATAGTGTGACCACAATCATCGATCTAGAAGTAAGCTTAAAAAAAAAGAAATCTTAAATAGTTCTCCCCATACTTCTACAAATATTTCGGCTGCTGAGTCATAGCGTCGAAACAAAACGAGGTACAGCTCTACTTAAAAGTGATTTGTATAGCTTATTAGACGCTTCATAAAATACATATAGTGCGACCCCAATCATCGATCTAGAAGTAAGCTGAAAAAAAAAGAAATCTTAAATAGTTCTCCCTATACTTTTACATATATTTCGGCTGCTGAGTCATAGCGTCGATACAAAACGAGGTAGAGCTCTACTTAAAGCCGATTTGTATAGCCTGTTAAATGCCTAATATAACACATATAGTGCGACCCCAATCATCGATCTAGAAGTAAGCTGAAAAAAATTAAATCTTAAATAGTTCTCCCCATACTTCTACAATTATTTCGGCTGCTGTCATAGCGTCGAAACAAAACGAGGTACAGCTCTACTTAAAGCTGATTTGTATAGCTTATTAGATTCTTTATAAAATACATATAGTACGACCCCAATCATCGATCTAGAAGTAAGCTGAAAAAAAAGAAATCTTAAATAGTTCTCCCCATACTTTTACATATATTACGGCTGCTGAGTCATAGCGTCGAAACAAAATGAGGTACAGCTCTACTTAAAGGCGATTTGTATAGCCTATTCGATGTTTAATAAAACACATATAGTGCGACCCCAATCATCGATCTAGAAGTAAGCTGAAAAAAAAAGAAATCTTAAATAGTTCTCCCCATACTTTTACATATATTTCGGCTGCTGAGTCATAGCGTCGAAACAAAACGAGGTACAGCTCTATTTAAAGCTGATTTGTATAGCGTATTAGATGCCTAATAAAACGCATATAGTGTGACCACAATCATCGATCTAGAAGTAAGCTGAAAAAAATTAAATCTTCAATAGTTCTCCCCATACTTCTACAATTATTTCGGCTGCTGAGTCATAGCGTCGATACAAAACGAGGTAGAGCTCTACTTAAAGCCGATTTGTATAGCCTGTTAAATGCCTAATATAACAATATAGTGCGACCCCAATCATCGATCTAGAAGTAAGCTGAAAAAAATTAAATCTTAAATAGTTCTCCCCATACTTCTACAAATATTTCGGTTGCTGAGTCATAGCGTCGAAACAAAACGAGGTACAGCTCTACTTAAAGGCGAATTGTATAGCCTATTAGATGTTTAATAAAACACATATAGTGCGACCCCAATCATCGATCTAGAAGTGAGCTAAAAAAAATTAAATCTTAAATAGTTCTCCCCATACTTCTACAAATATTTCGGTTACTGAGTCATAGCGTCGAAACAAAACGAGGTACAGCTACACTTAAAGGCGATTTGTATAGCCTATTAGATGTTTAATAAAACACATATAGTGCGACCCCAATCATCGATCTACAAGTAAGCTAAAAAAAAGGAAATCTTAAATAGTTCTCCCCATACTTCTACAAATATTTCGGCTGCTGAGTCATAGCGTCGAAACAAAACGAGGTACAGCTCTACTTAAAGTCGATTTGTATAGCCTATTAGATTCGTAATAAGATGCTTATAGTGCGACCCCAATCCTCTATCTTAAAATTAGCTAAAAAAAATATATATTTAATAGTTGTCTACAAATCTTTTAGAAATATTTCGGCTGCTGAGTCCAAAATAAACAAGGTAAAGCTCTACTACAAGCTGATTTGAATCGCCTTATCGTTCCCCTATTAGTGTGATGTATGGATAGATTTCATACGGACTTCCTAAGTTGGTAGGGTAATTTTAGTGTGAAGTTGGCGGCCAAATGTTGGCGGCTGATTTGCTCCAACATTTGGCCGCCAACTTTTGGCCGCTAACTTCACACCGGTAAACACGAGCATATAACAAAGAATTGGTAACATCATCACTTGATCATCACTATAACTACATAGTATAAAACGAGGTCGCTTGCCGCTGTCTGTCCCTATGTATGCTTAGATCTTTAAAACTACGCAACGGATCTTGATGCGGTTTTTTAAATAGATAAAGCGATTCAAGAGGAAGGTTTATATGTATAATATAGTACCCGTGCGAAGCCGGGGCGGGTCGCTAGGGTATAATAGCATACAAAGGCATATATATTGTCGATATAGCTTCATTATCAATTTGCTTTTAATACATATATCAATCCTATGACTGACTTACATGATATTGATCATATAGATTATAGATCACTATGAATATATTATATCACTCGGTAAACTGCCTATCCATTCAATTTAGCCGTCCCAAGTCGTCCTCACTGCTGAAGATCGTGACCTTACCTAAAATGTTGAATTTCTTGAATTAGATCAATAAAAAACCGATTACGAGGCACACTACTCACATTACAATTTAAATAACCATTTATTGACATTTAACAATGGATTCACATCTTTTTTATTTTAAATACAAATGCAACGAAGTCCCGTTGCTATTTCTGTCACACAGAAATGACTTCGCTGGGGTTAGTTTGTTCTTGCACGACAAATTTGCCGTAATATTGTTGAATAAATTTAATCAACCAAGAATAATCCATCGATTCAATTTGACATTTGAACTGAGAATAAATTCTTATTCACATTAGATACATATTATTACGGGGGCTACTTCTTCTCAATCGTCACGCTCTTGACAGAGTGGTCGAGTCCACTCCTGGCAGTTATTCTCCCTATGAAATGAAATGCAATGAAAACATTTATTTCAGAACAAGTTCCATATCGGTTATTAACAATTTAACTTAACCTATTGTTAAAATACAATACAATACTTTTTTTTTTCACGCACAACTCGAACTTGCCCCAATAAGCTCAACAAGTACATATAAATATAAATACATAGAAAACTTCCAAGACTTGGAAACAAATATATGAACATATAGAAAACTTCCTATGTATTCTTAGCTCATCACATAAATATTTGCCCTTATGGGGATTCGAAGGCAGGGTCACTGCCCACTAGGCTAAATTTAAAAATAAGATTTCAGTAAATACCATTGTGTGAATAAACGTGCTGTAGAACAATTTACTATGTTCAATGAATGAATGAATTATTTTTTTTATTCTGCAAGTAGGCCGTAATGGCACTTTTAGGTACAAGTCAAAATTCTACCAGGGTTTCTGAAAAAGAGGACCACGAAGAACGCCGAAACAAACTCAACAGTCAGTAATTTTTTGCCAAAAAAAACTACAAAGTTAATTTTTAACCTAGTTAAAATAAGTCAAACTGAATATTAATACAAAGAAAAAAATTCATCATAATGCATTGTTCTACAAGAACACATGTCCGAATAAGCTATAGGTATGAATGATTAAGCTATTTTGGGCTCTGGTTTGGGCCATGCATTTCTGTCAGTGAGATAGTCCTCAACCCTCTAATAAAGCCTTTGACATCAATGTGTTTTTCAAGTAATTTTTAGGGTAGGGGCAACAACGGAACCCTACACTGCGCGTGGCCCGACACGCACTTGGCCGATTTTAAGAGCTGGAAAGGGTAGAGACAATATTTCATTAGGTAATTTATTATAAAAAAGGGATACATTGACTCAAAAAAAAACTTGTATACTTTACGAACACCAAACTTTTTAGTTGCTACTTTATTTTTATTTCGTGTATTAAAATTATGGGTATCAGAATTTTTACAGAATGAATCTATGTGCTTAATAATGACATAAACAATATTTTCATAAATGTATTGGGACGCTACCGTTAAAATGCTAATTTATTTAAAGAGTTCTCTCACGGGTTCTTTTGCTCTCAGGTTACGAATGGCTCTTTTTTGTAATACAAAGATTGTCTGTATGTCAGCTGCTTGACCCCAAACCAGAATACCCTACGACATAATACTATGAAAATAACTATGATACTTAAACTAAACGAGCAGTTTCAACATTGGTCAGTTGTCTAATTTTTCTAATACTTAGCATACACCTACGGCTGAACTTAGATTACGCGCCAACACAGCTATATGGTGACAATGTAGCGATACAACGACTTTAGTTTAAAATAACGCATCAATATCTACTTGTATATTTGTTTAACGTACCGTAGACCCGAGAAGGGATGAGATGAAAGGGGGTGAGATGGGATGTTAAGGCTACTGCTACCTAAATAATGTATTCCAATTTAAAATGGAGCTATAGTAATATTCATAATAAAAAAAAATCGATCCAACAATCTTCCAAAATCACCTTTGTATGAAAACCCATCTCACCCCAACTACGAGGGACTACGGGGTGAGGTGGGATTTCATGTTTATCGTTAAAGTTATGAAATGCTACTACCCAAAATCATAAAAAAAAAATACAAACGTCCGGAATACTTATTATTTAAAACATTCAGTTTGCATATCTAAAAATAAAATGTAATCGAGGTTTGAATGTCAGTTTTGTCCCTACTCACCCCATTTTACGGTAGGTGTTCTATTGGCGACAAATTCAGTTCGCAGTAATACAAACAATATGTACTGTTTAGCCTTAAAATCTTAATTAAAGCTATCCATATGTATGCGTCGTATCTATTTACATAATAATGAATTATGTGCAGACTTAAAGCAAAACAAAGATTATGATTCTAAAAAATATCTACTAAGTGGGAGTCCTACTGTTAAAATGCTAATTTCTTTAAAGCGTTCTCTCACGGATTCTCTTGCTCTCAGGTTACGAGTATATATAGAACGAATGGCTCTTTTTTGTAATTCAAAGATTGTCTGTATGTCAGCTGCTTTACCCCAAACCAGAATACCGTACGACATACCTAATACTATGCAAATAACTATGATAAACTAAACGAGCCGTTTCAATTTGTCAATTGTCTGTCATATATGGCTGAACTTAGATTACGCGCCAACACGGCTATATGGTGACAATGAAGCGATACAACGACTTTTGTTTGAAATAACGCGTCAGTATCTACTTGTATATTTGTTTAACGTAGGTGTTCTATTTGCGACAAATTCAGTTCGCAGTTATAAAAACAATATAGACTGTTTAGCTATAAAATATAAATTAGAGCTATCCATATGTATGCCTTGTATTTATTTACATAATGATAAAATATGTGCAGAGACTTAAAGCAAAACATAAAGAATATAATTCTAAAAAAATATCTACTAAGTGGGAGTCCGTTGAATCTTTCACATGTGTCTCGGATCTAAGAACGTGCAGTGATCTCAAAATTATTAAAACCGGTATAGCAGGTGTTATTATGTATTAACTAACCAGTAAACCATATTGATATCGACTATCAAGCATATTCCTCGCATTCGGGGCTCAGCAGGTTTCTGTTAACCTTTTATATTATAATGTGCCATTTAAATTATCTTTGAGCATGCCATGGCGAAATTTATTTTCGTTGAAGTTATTTTAGAGAATTAACTCTTTTACTGTTTATGGTGAACGAACTTTCTTTTAATATACTCAAATGAAACTGTAGAAGTTCCTGTCGATATAAATAAAGATGTCTGATTTTTGTATATAGTAGTCAAATCCTTTTTCACATCAGCTATTCAGAAAAGAGTATTTGTCAAAGCTGTAGGTACCTTCCTTCCTTGATATTCCCTGTGCAATCTTAATTTTCCTCTATCAGTGGCACATTTTGCTTTTCACACATAGGTATGAAAAGCAAAATGTGCTACTAGTAGCAAAATTATTTCTGTCTTGAATCCCTTCTTGAACACTTCTTGAATCCCTTGCTACGCTCGGGATTCTATTGTTAAACCTTCCGCTTCACTTATATTTTTTTCTCTTTATAAGACCCAATCTGACAAGAGATACGCCATTTTACTGGGTTCTGCTACTCTTGCCAATTAAATTAGATCGATTGACTGGCCGTAAATTCAATAATGAGAGTTGTGTGTTTTTTTTAAGTAAAATTATCTACGAGTAGTAAATATTGCGTTACAGTTAAATTTTTCTTCAAATCCAAATAAACACCCTTATAAACTTTGCCGTCAATAATATTGAATTAGTAACTTAAATTTAATAGCTAATTTATTCAACATAACAGCTATATCACAAAGCCATATTGAATTTGATTTAATCGTTAGTGCAAATAAAGTACTTATATTACCAAAGCCGGACTTAATGCCACAAAGCATGCAAAATGATATTCCAAATAAAGAAAGAGTATCCACCCAGGGTACCAAATGATACCATTTAAATATGAGTTTTCATAATAGAAGCAATGTACTAAATCCATACTAATATTATAAATGCGAAAGTGTGTCTGTCTGTCTGTCTGTCTGTCTGTCTGTCTGTTACCTCTTCACGCTTAAACCGCTGAACCAATTGCGATAAAATTTGGTATGGAGATAGTTTGAAGCCCGGGGAAGGACATAGGATAGTTTTCATCCTGGAAATCACCCCCTAAGGGGATGAAATGGGGGGTTGAAGTTTGTATGGAGCTGCGATATAAACGATTTCCACGCGGACGGAGTCGCGGGCAGAAGCTAGTAATATAATAAATGCGAAAGTAACTCTGTCTGTTTATCTGTATGTCTGTATTTATGTCTGTCTGTTACCTTTTCACAATTAAACCAATGAACCGCTTAAGATAAAAGTCGATGTGAAAATAGTTTGAATATAGGATACGGATATTCATTACAGGAAGGGAAGATACAGTCTAAATGGCTTGATGGATTTTACATAATTTACAATATTTACATGAAATACATTTAGGAATCCGTCGACGCCTCATAATTTATGGGGCGTCGATAGATTCCAAAATATTTTAAAAAAATAGCTGTGATTTTAGAGTTTCGTAGTCAACAGGTCAACTTTAGGGTTACCTATCTTAACCTAGAAAAATGTAATACCGAATATTAAAATCCCGAAAACGATTCGTTTTTTTTTATTAGGCCGAATTTTTATTTGCCCGAATTTACGTTTCCCGTATTATCTTTTGCCCGATTCTCAATTTGTCGCAGTTTTATTTCGCATATGGTTCAAATCGACACTTGTTAAAATTCCGTAGTTACGTTTGCCAACTAATTTGTGAGGTCGAATAATAATAAGTCCGAAATATTATTATCCCGCTATATCAATAGATCGAAATTGTAACATGTAAAAGCACTACAATAAATAAATCGGATCTGGCGCTCGCCGGCCGCTGCCGCGGCACGCTCGCTTCGCTCGCTCGGCTTCGCGCGCTGTTTGGTCGCAGTTCACCTAACACGCTCCTCCTCGCTTCGCTCGTCGTCGCACCTAACTGGGCTCTGTCAAAGGAAAGCCTTCCGCGATTCCACTTTTATCTTGGGTATATTTGTAGATAGGTTTTTTTTGCAGAAGTTTTTTTTTTCACCGAAACAATATTATGGATAATGAGATTTCGATTAAACGTAGCATCAGAATTATGAAAAGATGGTTAACAAATTGGTTGTCAAGTGATAAAGTTGTTAATCGTTCTTCTGTTTATTGAGTTTCGGGATAACTTTAATGCGGCAAAACAAACCAGCGGTATTTTAAAAGTATGGTAAACAAAGTATATGGCTTATAAAAAATCGGATAGCCGTTTTCGGACAAGTGAAAATCGGACAATTAATTTTCGAAACATCGATAGGTTACCCAACTTTAGGTACCTACACATGAAGTGGGATGTAATGTTATTTTTCTCGGTAAACCTAAGATGTGGTACTCCACTCCACTCGTGGATAACTTGTTCAATCAAAATAAAACGGGTATTAAAATGCAATTTTTCAATTCAGTGATGCGTTTGCGTGATATTAGGCTTTAGAACCCTCATTTTCATTAGGGTCCGGACACATGACTCCTGGCCTATATACGACGAAAACCACGGGATCGGCTACTAGCGTAGCGATTCTTGGCAGTGAATGTGTTAAGTGGTTCTGTTTACTACTGGGTATATGACAAAATCTGTGAAGTCGTAGATATAAATAATTTAATAGGAAAACTATCACGGATAACTAGTTATATAACGAGTCATAGTCGACCAACTTAATAAATATAATTGAAAAGACGACGTTTAGATAGCGCGCGCATGTCGATGTAATAAAGACAGACAGGCAACTACGGAACCGTACACTGCGTGGGGACCGACATTACGGCGTGCCTGAGGGTTCCGTAGTCAACAAGGAACCCTTATAGTTTCGCCATGTCCGTCCGTCTGTCTGTCCGTCTTCGGCTTAGCTCAGTAACCATAACTCCTAGAAAACTGTAATTCGGCATGGGTATATAATTCAATTACGCCGACAAAACGGTACAATAAAATCATGAAAAAAATTTTTTTTAGGATACCTCCCCTACACCCAAAGCGGGATGTACATTTTTTTCTCGTTAAACCCATGGTGTGGGGTATCTTTGGATAGCTCATTTAAAAATATTATGGGTTTCCTAAAATTACTTTTCAAATCAGTAATTCGTTTGCGAGATATTGGGCTTTAAAGCCCTAATTTTTGTTCGAATCATGTGCCCTCCCTCCCCTGCCGGCGAAATGGCTACTACTGGGGATGTGAAAAAATTCGTCGTAGTAGTGCATATGATGAATTTAAAAGCAAAACTATCACGGACAAGTAGGCAGAAGTAGTTACCGAGTAATAGTCGACCAACTTAATGTGTACTTGGAATAGAAATTTTCGTACAAATTCGGCCGACGCAACCGCACCGCACGTCGATGTAACTAAGACAGACAGGCAACTACGGAACCCTACACTGCGCGTGGCCCGACACGCACTTGGCTGGTTTTTTTTTTTATATTTTGATTTGCTTGTCGAATAACGAATCTTTTCTGTAATGTGTGTAAGTTAATTAAAGTAGTAGGTTCATAAGTGTATTATATGTGTATATTACTGTGTTGATTAAGAAGCGTTTATCGAGCGATATATTCGCAATTAAATAGCAAAAAGCTCACAAATGAATAATTAAAAAAACGAACCTTTTCTTAACTGCGACATCAGCACTTGGGCTATTTAGATGATGCGTATTACGGAACCTCTGTGAATATACTTTTATTACTAAAACATAAGTAAATATTCATTTGATTAGGTATTATAATTTACTTCATATCAACGCCTAATAAAGTGTGGCTCACCATAAAAGTAGATGGGGTAACAAGATTACTTACATTTGAATAAAATGTTAATATAACTTATTACATTTACAATCCATATAATGGTATATATTATGATAATACATCATTAAAAATATCGTGTTTTACAAGGCCTCGAAGGTGCAAAACCTTTAGAAATACGTTAACAAAACGTGACATATACATACAATATTATCTAATACATTGTAAGCTGAACTGCACAGTTATGTTATATTCATTTAAAACACTTTGTTATTAGTAAAACTTATTTAACAGGCGCCTTGAACCTCGTTCTAACAAGTAACACTCTAAGTGTTTATTGCAAGATTACTGGAAGCGAACTCTTCAAAGCGAAATCGAATGTAAGACGGCAATCTCAAAGGTCGAACTATGACTTCAAAAACTCATTAATAATCCGAATCTTTGTATTGATATAATACTTAAAAAAAAACTGGAAACTGGAAGGAAACATAGTGATCATTATTTATACGCGAATGTGACCATTTCATTAGTGATGTAATTTTGAACATGATCTAATATCAATCTAGATTTTCAATTCGATTGAATTCGTGTATTAATAAAAGATGTTCTCTATGTAATTAAGTATTTATATCTATTACAATATAATTATATTTTAATCATCTTAAAATAGTAAATACAATTAAGTCAAGTCTTCAATTAATACTAAATAAAAAATAATGCAACAAAAAAATTAAAACTAATTACAAATAAAAACAGGTATTACTAACTAATTACAAAATAGTCCGTCCAAAAGTTCTATTAATAAAATATATTTTTTACACGTCATATAGAGTGTTTTTTTTAAATGGGACAGTATGGGGAAATCCGAATCTAAAGGAGATAGAGGAAAAGTGTCCAAGGAGACATTAGGTGTTTTTTTATGTAAACAAATTTGGCTCGTTAAAATTTTTGGTCAAGCGTGAGTTGTTCTTAAAAAATTATAAAGTTGGTCAATTTTTTTTTTGACGCGGATCGGCTCTGTTTCATGTAAGGATTAAGTCTTTGTATGAAAAGAAAAAAATCTGAACAGCAGAAGTTGGTCAAATTTAATGAAAACTAATCTCCCATAAAGTCCCATTTAAAAAAAACACTCTGTATAATATAAATATATAATAGCATATTTATAAAAGAGTTTTTGTGTGACTGGTGATTACTTAGTGCTCTCGGAAGACAAAAACCGTTCAATTAATAGAAAGCAGCGGAGACTAAGTTGGTTTTGAACTGTTGCTTTCACCGTTTTTATGTCGTCTGGGATTTTGTTATAGACCTTAGGGCCGATCCAGTGAAGGCACTTCCTCGAATTCGCTAGGCGTATACGTTGTAGTCGGAGCTTGCTTGTCGCAATGCCCAAGGTGCTAATCGACGAAACTTTAAAAAATACAGATATCCCAAAATAATTAAACCAGTAAATAAATATCTGGAAATTATATTACTTAATCTGGCAGGTAGGTAGGGGAAGATGGTCACCCTTCGTACGACGGGGCACATTCATACAGTAGTCATAAATAGACAAATTTAGTGGAGTACAGACATTATCTTTGCATGAATTTTTTCCAAAGATATAATTTTATGAAATAAAAATACGGATGTGTTCGTACTCGATTAAATTTGTTTATTTATGACTACTGTATGAATGTGCCCCGTTGTACGAAGGGTGACCATCTTCCCCTACTACACGTCAATATGCACACATAAGTAAATACCACGGAATAAATTCATAACAGTTCCGTAGTACCTCAGTGTTTAAATTTACAGCTTTATCGTGAATCTCTAGTGGTAAAGTAAATGTTAAAAAAATATTTTAGGATTGCGCGCGTTCATCATAGTTTCAAAAGTGTGCATCTATCAAAGAGTAAACTAAATCAAAAAGTATGTAACAGTAAAAAATCCTCAAGTAGGTAGGTATACTAGCTTAAACACTTGATTCAATGCCAATTACTTACGCATTCGTAAAATTTTATAAACCGTCGTTTTAGCGAATCATATCTGAGTAAAGTCAATATCCGGGTGGGCGTCCATAACTTTGGACATGTCACTAAAGTCAATAAATCTAAATGCTAAAATTGATTTGAAGTACTTAACGCAAAGTCAAACATATTGCATTAATAGAGTTAGTTATTAATATATTACTTAGTTCGGTCGCATTTGTCATATATCGTCTCCGTGACTTTTAGAGCTTCCTATAAATTATCACTTTACTTATTTATAAATGCTTCATAAACTTGATTTTTATATTTGAAATATATTATTTTCTACATGTGACACTCTGTTACTTAACACGCTTGAATTTTCGCACAATATTAAGTAGATTGAGAGTCCTCAGGTCCTTGTATATAATTTGCGATGAACTCATAATATGCGCAATGTCACAATCATTTTAACCATACCTACAGATTTGTCATACTGCCTTCGCAGTGCGATCGAATTCTCATACTGTAACAATAATTTACTGTGGTCTATGCTAAAGAGTAAAGAGATTGGGGATAATTTGTACGGCTACCATTGAACTGGATTTAATCAATTTCAAAACGATTTTATAGTCATAGTCATTTGAGCATTTCTTCAAAAAAATGCCACCTAATTTTTACCGACATTTTCTGCAACTTGTATGATTTCTACTCAGAATCAAAATGCCCATACATTTTTGAACTTTCCTATTGTGTTAACCACCAGGATCAAAATCTTTGTGTCACTTTTTAGTTCTACTAGGACCGAAAGAGCTCGTGATTATCAGTGGAAATATCATAAAACGGCTAGAAAATTGTACAATTAATAATTGTGGCATATTTTTAAGAAATTCTAATTTATTGGTTCAATGTGATTTTCTCCTCATTCCTGTTTCTGTCATTGTTCATTTTTAACCCCCGACGCAAAGAGAGGGGTGTTATAAGTTTAACGTGTCCGTCTGTGTATCTGTGTACCTGTCTGTGGCATCGTAGCTCCCAAACGGATGAACCGATTTTCGTTTAATTTTTGGGTCATAGATAATTTTATCTCGAGTGTTCTTAGCCATGTTTCATGAAAATCTGTTCAGCCGGTTTTGAGATATTGGAATTTGAAATGAAAATGTCGGGGGTTTTTCAACTTTTTTATTTTTTATTTATTGCTCACTTAAAATAAAAACTTAAAACTACTACAAAAATTTATCCAAACTGCGGAGCAGTTTGTTGGCGAATGAGTTAAGCACACTCACTATTTGCTTTATCTACTGTTAGTACATACTTTTCTAAGTTGTAGTTATCTATGAGAGTTTACGCGGCCGGAAATATGGTCATATAGCTGGTCAGCTTTCTGAACATTCTTGACCAAAACATGTTTTACTGAATCCATTCACCGTGCCGTGGCCTTGACTTTGACCGCGTCTGCTTGTTATACTTATCACGGCGAATCTTGATCACTATGATAGCTCTCATCTCAGTACAATTTTACATTTTAATGTTAGTCATTGTACATACGGAGATAACAGCTGTTATAGGGATCGAGATTTGCCGCGATACGTACAGACAAAGTTATGTCTAGTATTCATTCAAATGTATGTTATTTTAACTAAATTAGACTAAATCACGTATAGTTAACTATATATATTTATTCCCGTAGGTATATTATATTTATTTCATCGACTCACTCATTAAATGTGTCTTCGTGATTCTTCTTGCAACCAAGGATTTTGTAACACGTTCGAAAAGTCGATGAAATAAATATTATTATGCAAGATTATGCATTGTTGATTAAACCTTTATTACACAAAGGATAAACGTATACTAATAAAGTAAACTTAATGCCAATCAAGTTAAGACAAAGCAGAAGAAGTGCCTAAAATAAATTGAAAAGAAAATAATAACATTTAATTTCGTATTTATCATTAATAAACGCACGGAGCGTGCTTTCGCACCTAACCCATGAATTCGCGTAAGCACTAGTTTAACGAAAGCGAACGTCATCTAACCTTCTAACACAGAGGGAAAGAAAGGGAAGTTTAGTAAACATAAAACGTGAAAATCTAGAATGTTTAAATCAAAATAAAATGTATGTTTTCCAGATGCATCAACTAAGGAGGCTGTTAGTCCTAGCGACGTTCGTGACCTGTTGCCTGGAAGCACATGGCGCCGACAAGTACACAGACGAGAAAAGGCCGTATGAATTCGGGTTTACTATCGACGGGGAACAACACAGGCACGAGAAGAAAGGTATTGAAACGGTTATTTGGATCACTTACATTCCACTTACTTACCCTGAAAACATTACACTCCTTTTCGTTGGGCAATCGTATAAAAACGTAGTATAGCACCAAAGAGAAGTAATTCCGCCATGTCATCCCGCTCTTATTAGAGTAGCCCTACCGGGGAAGTATCTCTAAATATCATATGCAGTGGTGTGTTTCTGGTAGTAATGCCTGCTACGCACAACTACGATTTGACTGAGCAGTCCGTTTGTGCAGTTTTATCGATCGTGTGTATATGACAAATCGTTGCAGATTATAGTTACGATTTGTCATACGCACGATCGATAAAACTACGCAAATCGGTCTGCACAGATTAGTCGACACGATATACAGGGTGGAAACGATAAATGATCTTGCATTCGACTATTTCTAAAGTATACAAGATATCGAAAAACTGGTTACTGATCCTGAAAGTGCTTCACGAGCAACGATCAAACGGTATCAACAACATCAACAACGGTATCAGGTCACAGAATAAACTGGATCTATCCGAAAATTAAATGTTTCCAGCTTCAGGAACAGTTCAAAATAACATTGCCAAGATATGATGTCATACGGAATAACTACTACTTGAAATAATTATCACCTCGTTAAGGATATAATTTAACTGTTTCTGCGAGAGATAATGCGAGAATTTATAATATTGATCGGATGATTTCTGCAAAGATAATGGTGAAAAAACCGGCCAAGTGCGAGTCGGAGTCGCACGCGAAGGGTCCGTACCATTATCTATAAAACAGTAAAAAAAAAGTTTGTTGTATGGGAGCCCCCCTTAAATATTTATTTTATTTGGTTTTTAGTATTTGTTGTTATAGCGGCAACAGAAATACATAGTCTGTGAAAATTTCAACCGTCTAGCCATCGCGGTTCTTGAGATACAGCCTGGCGACAGACAAAACGGCAAAAAAAACACGTTTGTTGTATGGGAGCCCCCCTTCACTATTTATTTTATTTTGTTTTTAGTATTTGTTGTTATAGCGGCGACAGAAATACATCATGTGTGAAAATTTCAACTGACTAGCTATCGCGGTTATTGAGATACCTACAGCCTGGTGACAGACAGACGGACGGACAGCGAAGTCTTAGTAATAGGGTCCCGTTTTTACCCTTTGGGTACGGAACCCTAAAAAAGATATTTAGATATTTTCTCGCCAATCCACATCCAACCAAATAATATTATATTATATCCTGATGAGGCAACGGTATTCTAACGAAATAACCAGTTGGACATAAGTTTCGTTTTAATCTAGTTGTCGGTCCATTCACCGGATGAAGAAAACAATTATATTTATATGAGACCAGAAGACGGCAGAGGGGCTCCATTCTGGTTCGTGTTATCAAAACATTGAGATTAGATTGGAATCGCATTGGTTGTTGAGATCATGCACTTACACATCTATTCCAATATTATAAAGAGGAAAAGTCTAAGAGATATTGTTGCTTTGTAAGTTTATAAGTTTGTATGTTTTGGGTAATCTTCGGAACCGCTTATCCGATTTCACAAGTTCTTTCACCTACGTGTAGAATGGACATTCTGGAAAGTTAGAGCTTTTTTTCTATATTATCTTGGATTATGAAACTTGTGCAGTAAGCAGCTGAGAAAAGAGCTGCTGAGAGTTTGAATCCCTTGGATACAAACCTCTATGCAGGAGGTCACGTTTCTCTACCACTGACTCTACTCAACTCAATGAGCACAACATTTTGTCCACCGTCCAATACGAACTTTACATAGTTGCATATAAGGATACTAATATCTTTACTGTGAATATGTTAAAACGGAATCAACGTCAGATGTTACTTACTGATCCTCGTGTTTTAGATGTTATGTATTTTTTAAACAAACTTAGGTTGCATTTCACGCGAAGGAAGAAATCGTTGTGTTACCAGCAAGTATGTCAAAGGGACGTAGTCGAATGAGATGAGCATGTCTAGAAAAAAATGTTCCATTTAAGGTAGTAGGTAGGTTAGGTACGTTCATTAAAGCATCCTTAATTTGTTTTGCAAAAGAATACAGTGAATGAACGAATGAGTGAACGTGACATGTTCATGCACACATGTCCATGATTAATAAAAATATATCTACAATATAAGGTGCTAACAAATTAGGTACCAATACTTTTAGAGCTGATAGTACTAGTCTCTAGGAGTAGAGTTAAGTATGAAACATTTAAAAGTGTGTATCACTTTTTGGAGATAATTAGGGATACAACGTTACTGCGTAAAAACACCCTGTTAATGAGATAGTCAACAATCAATCATTGACGTTTGTCACAAACGACGATGTTCACTTGACAGATAGTGTTTTAACATCTCGTCAGTTGAATGCACAGGCTGATTATGTTTGGTTGAAATTTTAATTTATTTATTTAGTACCGGAAATTAAAACAAAAATATCATATGAAAAGTTTTCTTAATTTCTATTTAAAGTCAATTGTTTTGATGTAATGTAACACCTCTTAAAATATTGGTACTTAATTTGTTAGCACCTTATATAGTGTTCTCTTTGGTAACTAAGTATATCCATTGCTTTATTCATTCAAATACCGGAATGATTGTTTACGGAATGTTATGTCTATTATTGCGTATGTTAAACTACATAAAATTATGATGTTTTATTGCAATCAAATATTTTTGAAACCTTAAAGATTTTTGTTGTCAGTTTGCTGTTGAACTTGCTATCGGTACGAAAAAAGAACACTGATTTCAAAACCCTGGCTGTCATTGCATGGCATATTCTCGTGTGCATGACCTCAACTTTCTTGCCGATATCTATGCATACGCTAAGGCTATTGTCCTAGCAGGTAAGGCTTAAAAAAAACATTTTAAACAGTCAAAATGGAATATTCGAAATCAGGGTAATAGTTTCAACGAGAGCGTATCAACCAATAAGATTCCAATGTAATCTTCATACATCAGTAGCGCTTTTCGGAATGGAGCCATGAACCGGTTGACGACCATATTACCATGATTACATCATAAACATTATGTATATTGGAGATTAACTAAACGTTTTGATTTGTCTAACGTCAACAATAAGAGAAGTTTCTTTCAAAAATGAGATTGGGCTTACATGGTTTCATTGCCGACTGTACTTTTACTATACGCAGTCATCAACAGATAGGTAGAAGTAGTTTTAGGTTGAATTGTATCCAAACGAACAGAATACAATGATGCCATGCTGTAAAAAATATTTTGATAGGTAGTCGAATAAATACGATTTCCCCCTACTGGGTGGAGTAACTGCTGAAAGCTGGAGTATGTCCAATATAATAACGGTCACATTGTATCATAAACGTTCCAAAGATCCAAATGCCACTGGTACAAATCGTTTGGCAAAAAAAAATTATTACGCCTTGGCGGTATGGTGGCCATTTGGAAGTTTTGGAACCGTCGGAAAAGTATGGCCGTTCATCGACTATCGGAAAAAACAAGAATTTTTGTGAAACTAATCGACATTCGTAATTTATCCGACACGTTCGATTAAGAGGCTGACAAGCTCTAATTTGGTGAAATTAATGTTATTTAAGCAGTTTTTTAAGAAAAACTATTTGTTCTAGCACATCAAATAAAATATATGTTAATATTCACCATATTTCAAAGACCGTGGACGGGCTCGATACATAATTGGACGAAATCGGCTCTATAGGAAATAATTGCAAAGATTGGTCTTAAAATCACTTAATCGGTTCTATATCTTTATTTTTTTGGCGTATGGGTCTGCAGTTAAAAACATGAAGTCTACATATTCATACCTAAACCGCTAAGGAGTCATATTTCACAAATAATCCACCCTTTTTTTATGTCAATATTTATGTAATATCATCTTCAAAAACCGGGCCGCCCAGTAACACTCGCTCTCGTTTACTCCGATACAAATAGACAGTGTGCGCGCTATCCAAAATCCTCAAGGGCATTTTGGTGTTGACAGCGTCTTAACGCCCATGCAATGGAGCCGCCGGTACCAGCTCTATGACCATCATTTTCCTTTTTGTCATTATAAATAAATCATAAATCAATCATTTATTCGTGACAGCAAATACACACTACTTAATACATACAGAAAAAAAAGAAAGAAATATTATATGCGTCACGAAATGGACCCGGCTGAGCATGATGCTGCCATGATTACATAATTAGACCCCGAAGGGTCGCCATACCTGGTAGAAATGACCGGAAAAATTGTGTCAGTATCTACCAGCCTACTAGTTTTTTTTTAGAATAGGTAATAAACTTAAGTAGCGCCACTCTTGTGTATTTCGAATAGGCATTTAATTTGTTTTTGTTCTAATAAAAAAAAAACATAATGTCTGTTCGAACAACTACTGGTCGATTACGAAACGCATTGTACGTGCGTCAGGTCTAAATGTCACTTACATTACAGTTGAGGTGTCCTAACGCTCATTCGAAAACTTACTCAAGTGCTCCTCTGGCCATAATTACTTCCTCGTACGAGTACCTATATGCAAGAAAGGCCTTCTTAAGTTTTTAACCTGTAGGTTACTCGTACCTATCCAGCGGATTCGCTTGATCGAATGAATAGCTCAAATGGTCGTGAACAAATATTGATTCATAAATGATTGGTGGCAAGGCACTTCAAACAAACGATTCTGTGATAATCATAATACACGTTTATTTACAGACGAGAATGGTATCATCATGGGCGAATTCGGTTTCATCACCGCCGATGGAGTGTACCACGTGACAGTCTACGCTACTGACGAAAATGGAAACTTCAAGATCTTATCAATGAAGAATATTCGAGTCAAACCATGTAAGTTGCGCAATGTGTGTTAATGGATAACACTTCACGCGAATTGTTAATTGCTAGGCCAAATAACTCTATAAGGCAATAAGTTATGTTGCTTGGTAGAATCAATTTTATAAACTTGATTATGTAAAGCAAATTTAGGCGTTTTTTATTGATTGCCACGCCTTCAAACGTAGATATTTCTTGTATCCACGCAAAATCGTTGTGCATTAGCATTTTAATTTGATGTTACAACAGAATAAATTATACGGATAGTTAATATTTCATTTGAAGCTGGATCACTCGATCACATGCGCACAAACTGATAAATCGTGAACGATTATTTTCAGATCCGACGTCACCCGAAGTACCTGGTAGGAAAGGTCAATCACTGCCTTTCCCCCCATCACAACAAGCACCAATCACGCAGCAACCACCGCCGAAACCCAACCAGCCCTCGAAGTCCTGCTCTCACTGCAGCCTGCCCTCAACCACAACACAAGCCCCACGATTAACAGACGTTGCTGTCGTTTCACGTGACCCGCTGCCATCTTCTGTTCTGGGAACAAACCCAGCCACTCCACCGAAATATCCTCAGGCAGCCGATGGCTACCAGAACCTCCCGCAAAGCCAAGCGAGCCGTCCAGGCCAGGGAGGCGCCGCACCGGGCGGTCCTAATTACCCTCAGCAAGCAGGGGCTGGACCTAACTATCCACAACTCGGACAAAATTCCCCGCAAAACCCACCTAACTATCCTCAAGGTCAAAGCCCACCCCAACAAGGTCCTAGTTATAGCCAACAAGGAGGTCCACAACAAGGTCCCAGTTATACCCAACAAGGAGGTCCACAACAAGGTCCCAGTTATACCCAACAAGGAGGTCCACAGGCAGGGCCAAACTACCCGCAACCTGGACAAAATGCACCTGGCAACAGTCCTCAAAGGCCAGGCCAAAATCTCCTCCCTCCGTCCGGAGACCGAAACCCGAAACAAATTGAGTCACGATTTGGCGAAACCCCTGGACAACAGAACAATCAAGTTGGCCCGTCAGGTCCCATCAAACCACAGCTTATCTCAGCTCAAATGCAACTTGTCGACAAGAATACTGATGTGAATTATAAAGCGCCTGGCGAAAGACCGGGTCTGCCTAATGGATTGACAAAGGATGATATGACGACACTGTTATACACTTTTAATTATACTGTCGGTTTCCACGGTCACCACGAAGAAGGCTACACGAACGGTGCTAAGAAAGGTTACTACTTCGTAACCGGGAGGAACGGAGTGAGGACCCGGGTGGATTATGTGGCTGACGAAAACGGATTCCGGCCCAAAATAACACAAGAAGTACTCGATCTTCTGTCTGAAGACGTTCCTAAACCCGAAACTGAAAAAGACGAAAAATATGGTCTTAAAGGTTATGAATTTAAGTGGCTTTACTACCCAGTTGACTCTAAAACTCGGTAGAAATATAGTTGTAGATAATTAAGTCATACATAGGTGAAATACTAACTTACCACATTAGTATTACATTAGGTTACATTATTTAGATTTTAATTGAATACTTATAAATTTGATGACAAGCTTGACGTCTTTAACCAAGACTGGTGGGAGTCTGCCCAGGACAGGGATATGTGGAAGTAAAAGAGGGAGGCATTTGCCCAACAGTGGCACACTTAAGGCTCTTAATGTTAATAATAATAAATAACTTATAAATTTAAGGTGAGACACAACTAAACACTGCCATGAGAACTGCCATAGACAGGTAGCTTTTTAACTTAAAATAGGTAGTGAAAGTACCCACCTTCTAACATACCTACTATATAAAATAATAAATAAATTGCGTGTAAATTTATTGAAAATAAATATTTTACGATTTTGATAAACATCTTGCTTATTGTGTTATGAATGTCATGATTACTTTTATAATTAAAACCATTTTTAAACAAATAGAACAATCGAGCATAATCTTCTTTTGTTTCTGATTCTTTGGGTGTACACGGGCGCGAATATTTCTCGCGGTTATACTCAATAATATTTTCAAAATATTCATTTCTGTAACTTCAGAAGTGGACGTAAACAGTACCTCAAAGCAGGTAGTACCCTGGGTACGAGTATTTTTGTGTTGCTCATACATTTCTGAGAGAACCCCGAATTCTCATAAAACGTAGACTAAAGTTACCTAAAATGGCGCTCCTGCTTTCAGCCAGCCGGGCCTTTAAGTGTCTCAAAAAGTTATAACATAAACCAAGATATAACTTTCAACTGCAGTTATAAGAAGCCAAAAATTTTATTAATCAGAGTAAATATTGCATTTGGTCTAAATATCCCATAGGGTTGATTAGACTCGCGTGGAAGCCGAGTGCCGAAATACATTGATATCAAATATATGTGTGTATGATCGACCCCAACTTAGTTAATCTCGCTAATTAAATTAAACGTGGCCTGTTTACTTGTAACATAATAGCTTTTAACCGTGATTTCGTCAGCGTGATTCTAAGCGTTAATCACCTCAAAGGATATTGGCTATTCAAATCTCGCAGGCGTACTAGAAATTAGCGCTTTCCTGGCCATCTACGTGAATGATTTCTGTGGTAAAACTATACTGACCTATGAAGGTCTCAAAACTATCATAAAAAACGTTTCAGCAGTTTAAGTGTGAAAAGGTAACAGACAAAAATATAGAGCAACTACTTTTCCATTTACAGCATAGTATAGAGTATGCGAATTATATCTCGAAATATCTGAAACACATTTATTAAGACCTACATCTGGAGCATAGCTTTGTATGAAAGCAAGACGTGGACTCTAACCTTGCATCATAGAGGGAGACGGAACGCATTTGAAATGTGGGTATGGAGAAGTATGGACGCTATTAGACAGAAAGAAGAACAAACGAAAACGTTCTAAATTTGATAGGAGAAAGAAGATGTCTAAAAAACGAATAACTGTTGAAAACTGAAGGGGAAATATGTTAGGGCACCTGATACGACATGACAATTACATAAAAACTATAAGTGAAGGAAATATAGAAGGAAGGAGAGGCAGGGGAAGACCAAGACATGCGCTTATGGACCAAGCTAACGAGACAGTTAAATGTAATGTCGTATCAAGAGGTCAAACAGTGGCAGAGAGAAGAACAGAATGGCGATTACTCCATCGACAGGAGCCCGGCTCTTAAGTTTATGATGATGATAGAGTATAGCTGGATAACAATGTTTAACTGTAAAAAAAATAAAAATTAGATGATTTTATTACCTACCCTATCCTACACTCTCTCATATTATCAGATGCATCATGCGAAACGCACTACTGACGTATTGTATCTCCTGAGCGAAAGCATCGCATGCGCAGGGAGAAAACAGTTTACTTAAAGTGAAACACCACGAGTATAGATGGCAATACTGTTTTCTTGAAAACACTAGCGCCATCTATACTCATCCTGCCGCACTACGCTTAATATACGATATCAACCTCGCTTGAACACGAACTTTTGATCAATGTTGTGGTTTACAAAGTCGTGATGTTGATACTAGATGCCTCCAGTTCAGCGTCATTAAATGTTGATATACTGAGATATACCACCTAACAGTGTAGGTGACATAATAACTCGTTTATGATAGCCGTACGGCGTACGTGTCGACATATCAAGCGTGGTCAGTAATTTGTTTTGATGCGGTAATAAGATGTAATATGATAATATTAGTGTCAGTGAGAATTAAGAGGAGTACCTACGCCAGATGATCGTTTTTGAAATGCTAAGTCTCCTCCCCTATTTACATGAATTGGAGAAAAATCTGAAAAAAAATGCTTTTTCGCTACTACACGTTTTTTTATTCTTTTTTTTAACTTAAAATTTGCTACTGTGCTTAAACCACGAGTACCTAGTATTTTCACGAAATTTGGGTCATTGTTAGTCAGTAAAACAAGAATCGTCTTTTCGGAGGGCAATAGTTAAGGGCTTATGTTTATATATAATATGTTTTTATCGCATAGAATCATAGAAGAGCCGACGCCGTTTATGCGGATTCAGAGTTCAACAAAAAATTAGGCTTTAAAGCCCTTAACTTTGGCAATGTCCACCGAAAAGACGCGCACCTAAATCTGACAATGACCCGATTACTTCCTTTTTTGAATTTTGCAATTTGATCCGTGCGTGCGCGAGAAGCTCTGTAAATCGAGCTAGCATTAGAGATTTACAAAACTTTGGGACTACCGTCACCTTCATCGCAATCCTAGTAAATATATTATGTAGATATGTCAGAGTCAACGGGCCCCCTTTGCTAAGCCACCTCTCAATCTGGATTTGTTAGGTACATCTTTTCCCAAAATCGTATTTTCTTTTAGCAATTTTCTAGATCTAGTATTTCCTAAAATGGGATTTTACTTTAGGCGTATAAAGCTTATAATTATCATCCCTGATGATTATATTTTGCCCCTAATCCCCAACAAAATCGAACCGAAGCAGATGCAACTTTACGATAGTGGAACTCTTATTTCACTTTTGGCGTCCTGGGTCTCTAGCAAGACTGATCTTACCACTTCAAACTATTCCCCTACTAAAGTTACTATAACTTGGTAATAAATAAAATATAATTATGCGTGGATAGAAATGCTTTCCTTTATCTGTCCGAATGTGTAGATGTCCGGCTGTTCTTCTCTCCAGAGGCTCTAGTATAAGTTTTACCGAATCAAAACTTGACGATCGCGTTTGCGTTTTACCCTCAATTTGTATGGGATTTGACAGCTAAACGCAAACGAGGTCGTAACGTTTTGTTTCGATAAAACTTATACTAGAGCCTCTGGTCGCATTTCTCAACCGATTCACGTGAAATTTCGTGGGCGTGTCCGATAATTACATGACAAGTTTAGGAGTTTATTCCAAGTTTTTTTTTTTTATATTCAGACACGTGACGTCTACTACACACAGATCCTCTAGTAGGTTACACTGTTACACAAAACGGAATACCCTTTATATACAACGATATCTTTAATAGACATAAGTAGGTGCAAAGCGCTAAAGCACTCCGTACTGACCAATCCGACAAGGTGCCGACGAGTTGAGGTCAACTCTCCAGAGACCGTCGATACACGCGTCATACAGATATCTGACATTTCTCTATAACTGACACGGATGCAGCGACTTAGAAGTGTCACCATAATAATGATATTATGTAATCAAATGTGACAAAAAACAAATACATAAAATAAATATTGAGGAACAATAAATAAATAAACGTCGCAAGCCAGCGGTGCCAGGTCTAATCTGAACCTATGTTGTTTTAGTATCTTTATTTGAATCGCATGAAGCTTCAACACCGGTTCCCCTCTGTTAGCTCTAAGAACTTAATAACTAATTTCACTAGCCCGAATTTTAAATTTTCCCAATCATTCATTAGCCCTAATGTCAGTATCCCGAATTTTCATAATGTCTAATTTCTCATGACCGAATTCTCACTTAAACTAATTTTATTTAACCGATTTTCCTAGGCCTAATATTTCAATGCCTAATAATGAGTACACCTTATTATCTACGAGTATGTCTGTAATCACAAACCCGAATCTTCATTTTGCCTAACAATTTTAGCCCTAATGTCACTATCCCGAATTTTCATATTGACTAAAGGTCTCATGACTTTCACTTTTTCGTATAAAGTTGGGTCTGGCGCTTGGCCGGCCGCTGCCGCGGCACGCTCGCTTCGCTGGCTCGGCTCGCGCTTTGATTCTAGAAATTGATGATATTCAAAGATAACCCTTTAGAATAGTTCACCGTTTCGATGAAAAATGCATTAGGTCTAGTGAAACATTAAGCAAAAGTTAAAGTGACAGATGTCGCGGCCGTCTCATGATAGAGGTGCTGGACTACTAGACTTACGCGTGCCATTGAATGTTATTCTCTGTTACGGTGTTTGATAGTATTTTATACAATCGTTACACAATGAGGACTCTTGAAGTCGTGTATCGTCTTTAGGCCACGAAACTTGCCAAGTGGCCTAAGTAAGGTACGAGAATTGAATGGCTATTGTGTAACTTTCGTATATAATACTTTTTCTACGAGTCGACTGAAATAATTAAACAACCTTGGTATCTATTGAAAATCTAAACCCTGATAAAACGAAGCGCAGCCCACCGGCTGCTCAGCATTTCGTTGATGTCTTTTGTTCTATGACCAAGGAGACGTTCTATTGGTCTAATTCATTATAGTTGTCTAAACAGTTGTATAATCGTTTATTATTGTTGAGTTGCGAGCTCCATTGAAAACGAGTATGTGATTATAGTTTGGTGTATGAAGTCTTAATTCAAACATTACAGTCGACGAGTATAAAATAATCTTTAAGCAATTTTACTTATTCGACTTACACGTACACATTAATTTCCACTTCATAAATATAGGTTAGTTATTCGCTTTATTTCGGAACTCCGTATGGATATCAGTTAGAACCGACGACCGCTTTAGCCTAGTTGGTAGTGACCCTGCCTACGAAGCAAGAAGTCCTGGGTTCGAATCCCGGTAAGGGCATTTATTTGTGTGATGAGCACCAATATTTGTTCCCGAGTCATGGATGTTTTCTATGTATTTAAGTATTTATTTATCTATATAAGTATGTTTATCGTCGTCTAGTACCCATAGTACAAGCTTTGCTTAGTTTGGGGCTCGGTCGATTTGTGTAAGATTGTCCCCTAATATTTATTTATTTATTTATCATACTTATATACGATATGTTTCGAATTTTCTGCATTCAACGTTTGGTCAGTTTATCATACTTAGTTCGCTCCTGCCACTGCCTGCTACCTGTGTTTATTTGCCTTATTACAAATACATATATTATACATATACTATATCCATGAAAACGTATATTTATGAGTAGGTGCGTTAATGTGTAAATTGTTTGGGGATTCAAGATGCTGCCAACAAAAATTTAAGGTTCTTGATTATACAGGTATTCACGTCCGATTATTATAAAACGGATACCTATTTCATAACATCTTTTCCTTCCTACCATAACAAAAGTTTACAAAATCGGTAGTTCACAAATGAAAAGCCTTGAAATCTACAATCCACTCGTGACCCGGCAACATTGATCCAATAGTACCCAACTAAATAATAAGCGGTAATCATAAAGAAAGGGTTATGTAATGATACCATGAATGGGAACTGGCAGGCTGTAAACGAAAAACGGTCTAAGTGCTTATGTGGTTTATATGGAGTCGTGGTCTTTTTCCCTTGAGAGTTGCAAATGGCGATCTGCACGTTTTGGCGGGAAATCCACTCAGTTGCAGTAGAACAGGCGCGCGGGCGCCACGTCGGTTCTCAAGTTACTCTAAGCCCGATACGATCGCGGACGCGACGTTTTGTCTCCTACTCTTTTTGTTTTGACAATTTGTTTAAATGGAAGTATTGAGGACTAACCTCGTTTCCCATTGTCTTAATTCTCTTTAACACGGTGTGAATATGCTTTGTTGTTGTACAAAAGCAATGTTAGTTCTACTTTCCTAAATAATACGGACCTGTGAACCTACATACATTTTCTAAAACACTGAAATAGAATTCGCTCTGGTAGTGACTGTTAGTGTAATTATAAATTTTATTGTCAAAAGAGATATGTAAGTATTTCAGCCTGAAAATCGTTTACAAACTAACTGCTTAACTCAACTTAATCAAGGACCTAATGTAACTAATAAAATAATCATTCGCCGTGCATAAATGTTATCATCATTAACGAAGCAATTAAATGTGTATGCACGTCATTAAGTAACCCAATTTTATCTTAATCAGGTGTTATAATATCATAAACATAATTGTTTTAAGTCAAATCACTTCATTAGCTTTTTACGTGCAAATCACCGATTACAGTGTTAACCAAATGGAGTGAATGTGGCTGAAAAAATAACGATCCAGAATGTGTTTAATCCAGGTAGGTTTAACCGTCTTTGTAGTGGACTTTAATAAGGATGATATTTAATTTATTGTACATACACACTGCACACACATACAATCCTTAAATCATTAAGGATTGGCCACGCACTTTTGACTTCTCTGGAGTTGCTAATGTCCATAGGTTACAGTGACTGCTTGCCATCAGACTGGTCGTAGGTATGCCACCGTCGTGATTTTTTGCACAGTCTTAAAAACTTGACCCTACGAGATAAAAACGCACACGGCGCAACATACAGAGCAAGCTTCATAAGGCTTGTTACAAACAACCATATAAATTGTCAAACCAATCAATGTTGCTGGGGAGATGTTTACCTTTTCCTCCTGGGTAGTTCCTACAGAAAGGATAAAAATCGTTCTGTGATATGAAAGTCAAATTATAAAGGAAGGGAGTGTCATTAGTCTTGTGAACAAACGAAAATTCTAACCCATCACAATATAGATTGTAGAGCCACTTGATTCCAATTCCATTGTTTTTTTTTTGTAACTGGCGAACTGGGTTATGAAAAAGATAGATTCAAACATGTTCAAAAGTTCTAACATTTTCGTAGAGCTTTTCATACAACCTCAACCCCAAGTTACAATTTTGGCGACCAGTTCAGAGTTCCTCGGCATTTATTTGTGTGATGAACACGACAATTTGTTCGTGAATTTTGGATGTAGGTTCTATGTATTCAAGTATTTTTTTATCTATATACTCGTAATTGGCGTCTAGCATAGTATACGCTTTGCTAAATTTGGGATTCAGTGGTTTTGTGCACGATTGTGAATTGTCCTTGAATATTTATTATTATTTAACATTCTCAAGATGTATTTATTTATTATTCTTTATCATAATTATGTTCAAAAGATCGCGTTCACACAGTCTTGACTATGAAGTACAATAATATTAACTGTATGAACCAACCGTTGTAAATGGTACATCCTTTAGAAAATTACTGCCAAGTGTGTTAAACAACGTCACCACCTCACCATATCTATACAAAATAAAAATTACCAACCTGTGAATTCGCGACGCCCCTAATGATCTGCTTGCAAAGCACTTTATCCCGAACGTAAAGTCTGTGTTTGCGAGCATGTTAAAGATAATGTTTTTTACGACATAAGATTATAATGCTGGTTTGAAAAATATTTAGCCCTACACTGTATACTATCTAAAGTCAGATTGGTCCAACAATGTACAAAAATGCCACTTACTTGTAGACCAGAAACCCGAGCATTTTTGGGTGCCATTATGATGACTGAGCTATGCTTATTTTAAAATCAGACCTCAACACCACACCCTTGTAAACATTTTACCAATTATAAAACTGCATCAATATTTTCCTTTTGATATCCATACTAATATTATAAATGCGTAGGTCTGTCTGTCTGCTGTTACCTCTTCACGGTTAAACCGCTAAACCGATTTGGATTAAATTTGGTATAGAGATAGTTTGAGTCCTGGAAAGGACATAGGATAGTTTTTATCCCGGAAATCATCCCCCAAAGGAATGAAGTGGAGGTTGAAAGTTTGTATGGAGCTACGATATAAACCAGTTCCACGCGGACGGAGTCGCGGGCAGAAGCTAGTCCTTGATAAACAAAGAAATTTAAAAGAAATTGTCCCCTAAAATTCTAATGTTATCTGGAATGAGGGGAAGGCGCCTTCAAAGCCAGAGTTAATAGAATATTATTGAACCAGTGAATCTCATCCGTCGTCTCTTGCCACCAGTTAAGACTAGGGTCAATCACTGAGTCAGTTTTTATAAACAAGTAAAACTGAAGATGGCCTGATGAGCCTGGGATGGAATTTTTCCTCATTCTTACGGTAGTTTGCATCCATAAATCACAACTTTTAATAGCCATTTTAGTTCGTAAAGCTCATTAGGAGTGCAACAAAAGCTTTGTGCTGTCTTTATGGGACACACGATGTCTTTGTGAAGAAATTTAGGTAAGTAGCACCGACACGACACAGTTGGTTGTCCCCGCTTTATTGTCATGTGACGATTTATCACACATAGTTAGCAGCAAACAGCGTTAAGCCATTTGCATTAAGCCGTATGTCACGTTGGGGGTCGGGTGAAATATCCGATTTTGATGTCTGCCTAAAGATGCTGATAGATAAACATGAGCAGCCACTATTCGTCCCGGTACCGCCGCATACCGGGCAGAGTCAGTCCGACCCAAGTAGGGCCTAGCTGAGTTTCTTGCTGGACTCTCCTCAGCTAGGCTAGGTTTTAGCGAACCAGCGATAAAACTCCCAGTAGTTCGACACCCCAGATTCGGTTGATACCGTTCAACAAATCTCACTGGAGCGCAAACTCGTAGAGTATTCCAGTATTTAAACTGCCCCCGTGTGGTGGTCCCGGAGGTTTCTCCTGGATTTTCCCCAGGCTACCCTCCAACCACGCAATTCGACGACAAACAAAATCAAAAACAAAATACATGAGCATGAACATGTAGCAGAACATAAGGACCAAACTGTCGTTTCCCTAGAATCCTCCCTAAAACGCTGCTGTTTTTTTTGTGAGCTCTTACCTGTAAGGTAGGTTGACGACCTCTGTAGCCTAGTTGGTAGTGACCCTGCCTACGAAGCGGAAGGTCCCGGGTTGGAATCCCGGTAAGGGCATTTATTTGTGTGATGAGCAAATATTTGTTCCTCAGTCATGGATGTTTTCTATGTATTGAAGTATTTATTTATCTATGTAAGTATGTATATCGTCGTCTAGTACCCATAGTACAAACTTTGCTTAGTTTGGGACTAGGTCGATTAGTGTAAGATTGTTTTAAAATATTTATTCATTATTTATTTATTTATTTTAGGTAACATTCCTTATAACAATATTATACTTAAATGCGATAGTTACTCTGCGTCTGTTAAGTTTGGAGATAGTTTTATTCCCGGGAATCCACATTTCTTTTTATCCCGCAAATCATCGCCAAATGGGATAAAACGGGAGCGAAAGTTTGTAGGTACGATACAAAGGAGCGGAAGTCACCGGCAAAAGCTAGTAAGAACATAATTTGGATTGCTCATTTGCAGTTCAAAAATCTAAATCCAGAAAAGATCCGTTACGGAAACAATTTTGCAACCTAAACTGAGTCACTTAGGTTAACTAAAGAATATTTTAAATAATTTCAGTCACTGTAGTCAGCTTAGTCACTAAACTTAGTCATCACAGATAAATCCCATAGCGTGTCACATGCCAGAGTTTACCGTGTTCAGTTGAGCGCGCAGGACATATATCGACGCTTATCTAAAACAAGTCGGTATCGCGAAATAATCCGTTTTGCTACTAAGTATAAGACTAGACGCAGAACACGTTAAAGTTTATCGTGACTAAGACTCCCGTGTTCTAATTCAAAAAATTGCCACCGAGGCAGCATTGTGCCGTTATGCCATTGGTGGGGTGTCGACGTCATTTTATCTGGAAGACCGTCCGTAGGCCAGATGAGCTATAGCGATCGACGCCGTCACCACGTTTTTTTGTTGACTACCGGCACATCCCCAAATAATTCGTTAAAACACATCAATTTGTTTGTACAACAGCGGCATTACGCGAAATAGCTCAGTGGAACACTAGCGAATTTTTGTGCAATATAGGATTATTCATGGATGGGACACTTTCCGTTAAACAGTAAGTACCGATGTTTTGACTTAACAACAAATAAACGAGTATTCACGAAAATAATGAAAGTTGGCTTGTTCATGTAAGCAAAATAAGCCCCTATACTACATAAGACTTACTTCATTATTGGTATACTATACGAATTTGGACTATGTTCATCATAAATATGCATTTAGTTTCTTGATTCAAAACGAGAAAAGCCACTATAAATAGATAAGCAGCACAATGATAAACTTATTTAGATGTTATATGTATTGCAAAAAAGGTATCTATGTATTCATATCAATTAAAATAATAATATACAACACAAGCCTTATTGAACTTAACTATGGGCCTAGTTCGATTTGTGTAAGATATTATTAACCTCGAATATTTATTTATTTTGTAATATCAAATAAGATAAGTATAAGATACATACCTACTACATGCTCCATGTACATGGGGACTTCAATTACTATTATAATTATTATATTTTTATTATGGACACTATTTTTGTCAAAGAATCAGTAACTCTTTCAGTTGACTATATTATACTTTGGTTATAGAAATGAACACGCGAACTGGAAAAAGTATCCGAAATCTGCTTTGGTTTTGCTGCGGGTAGCCTCATTTTTGATGCGATCGCGCAGAGAAACTCCCAGCATAGCCCTCTCCATTGCCCTTTGGGTGACCCCGAGAGCTTTCAGCTGGAACTCCAAAACCGTTTCCATTGCCTAGGTTTTGTGGAACCTGTTCGTGCCCCTGGGTCTATCTATGTTCTTCGAGGCCTAGCGGGCCAACAGAACTAAAAGGCTCTCTAGCTCCACTCAGAAGCTCATGAAGGAAAGGAGTCAAATGATTCTGCAGTCTTCAAACGATGCGACTTTATACCGGCAGCTAAATAAACAGAATCTCCAAGTCTCTTACCCGCGATCTGCGCCAATTCACTACGAACCGTATTGAAGAGGCCATCGAGAGAAATAAGGGCTCTAATGTGTTCGCACGAGATCTCGATCGAGTCTATTGGGCAGAGCCAGCTCGCAAGGTAAAAAACTGAGGACTGGAGAGTCGTTTTTTCCAAACCTGAGCTTTTGAGTGAGTGCGTTTCTACACGTCATACATATCGTATACACGTCAACTCGCAGACCCGAAGTTGGTCTGGCAAAAGACCATAGCTAGACCAACCCGACACTTTACCGACGACATCCCGGACATCAGCCTGTCCGAGATTAGAATGGTTCTGAAACAGCTTAAGAACAGCAAGGCACAAGGTGAAGACGGAATTACAGCCAAACTCATGACGGCGGGTAGAAAATCGATCCTTACGACCCCTCAGAAGTTGTTCGACACCGTCCTACTGGAAGGGAGAACGCCAAAGGCGTGGAACAGAGGTTAGGGGTGCTGTTGTTCAAAAAGGGGAACAAATCCCTGCTGAAGAATTACCGACCCATCTCACTTCTGAGCCATGTTTACAAGCTGTTTTCAAGAGTCATTACAAATCGCCTCGCATGCAGGCTTAGTGACTTCCAGCCTCCCGAAAAAGCCGGTTTTCGAAGAGGTTTTAGTAGCGTAGACCACATTCATACGCTCCGCCAGGTTATACAGAAGACTGGAAAGTAAAACTTGCCTCTCTGCTTAGCGTTCGTGGAGAAAGCTTTCGATTCGATCGAAACCTGGGCTGAACTACAGTCTCTCCAGCGGTGAAAAGAAGACTGCCGCTATATCGAAGTACTGAAGTGTTTGTACGAGAACGTCACTATGTCAGTCCCACTCCAGGATCGGAGCTTGAAAAGTATTCCGCTACAGCGGCGTGTTAGGCAAGTGAATGTTATTTCCCCAAAACTGTACACCGCTGCAATGGAGGACGTTTTCAAGACTCTAGACTTGAGAAGGCTAGGCATCAACATCAACAGCGAGTACATCAATCACCTTTGGTTTGCTGATGATATAGTAGTCTTGGCTGAGACCATGGAGGACTTGAGTACTATGCTCGATGACCTCAGTAAAGCCTCCGAGCGAGTTGGTCTAAGGATAAACATGGATAAGACAAAAATCATGTCAATCGGACACTTTCAAGACTTCTTCAGACTTTCAAGTTAGATAGGTCCAACTTTGAGTAAGAGTCCGACTCGGCTGGGCAGCATTCGGGAATCTACGGCACATCTTTTCGTCCAATACTTCGCAATGTCTCAAGACGAGAGTCTTTCACCAGTGTGTGTTGCCACTACGTCACTGTGTGATGACGTATGACACGGAAACGTAGACGGTTACCTCATAAGAAGGCTCAAAGTCACCCAAAGAGCAATGGAGAGGGCTATGCTGGGAGTTTCTCTGCGCAATCGCATCAGAAATGAGGCTACCGCAGCAAAACCAAGGTAACCGATATAGCCCTCCAAATCGCTAAACTTAAGTGGCAATGGGCTGGGCACATTGCACGTAGAACCGATGGCCGCCGGATGGCGCATCGTAGCTAGGCCCCCCACGAGGTTCAAAGATTTCAAAGATTCAAAGATTTTTATTTTGCTCGGAATGCAGTTACATAGTTTTTAAAAATACAACATAATCGTCCAGTGCATTCAGCCTGCGTGCAGGCGTGCAAAACATTTTTATGGAGCCTTAAAGTCCATAATAATATATTATCTTTGAATCTTTAAAAAAGAGTTACTAATTTACATCCATACCAAGTGTTGTAAACTAAACTATACCGTTATTGTCTATATAGTTTAAGTATAATTGTGATGTATGTCGTTTAAGGCCATTATTGTCCATATTAAAAAATAATATTTGAGAAACAAAGCAAAATAAGTCAGTATTCTTTTAATATTTTACATATACGTTTGTCTTAAAGACAAATAATACACTATTGTTCATAAGAAAAAAATATTTTTTTGAATTATTTTCTATTAAGACGTTAGTACACATAAAAACTTATCCAAAGTATATAAATATCGTGTCACAACTCTAAACTGTAGTACATTTTTGAGTTTTTTTTGCGTAGTTTTTTGTTGTTTTCTTTTTATTTTCTTGGGTTTAAATAACTGGATGACAGAGGAAACTGTGACTAAAAGAAGATTTTAAATTGGTTATCTTAATAAAAAAATATAACAATATCTTTTTTGTGTTTTTTTTAAACCTCTGCCCTGAAAAAACACAGTTTTTGAGATACAGAGTTGTTTTAGATAAGCATCGATATGTACGTCCAACAAGTTACTTCTAAACGCAGTGGAACATTGAATCTTCATGCATTGCCCGCTTCGTTGGGCCCGCGTCCGTTCGGAAGTGTTTTTGCTGACTGATTGTTTAACAATTCGTGAGGTAATAAGGAAATATTATTTGCGTAATTGGCGAATCGATAACTTTTTGCTTGTTGATGAATATGGATCCGTTATGTGATGTGATATGGATTCAATCTCCTACATAGTCAGATAGTGATAAAGATAATATTTTTATTAGGAAATTGTTAGTTACCTGGCGTCTAGTTCCATTCGTCTCTTTGCAAAGTATTCAGATAAAATTCCAAAATAAGCGAGCAAAACACATTGAAATATGACGCAAAAGAGATGAACTAATTGAATCCCTGAAAGTATTTACAATTGGAATATTACATTATAAATTGATTTTTTTTTTTAATTTTAGGTCTGTAACTGATATGCTACATATCCTTATCCATACTTACCAGAATTTTAGGGGAGCGACAAAATAGTACCCAAAACTAAGCTTAAAGCTAAAATAATTGATTAGATCAGTTAATCTTGTGGAAGATCAATGAACGCATTTAGTTTTTGTGGATCTCTAAAATGACTAAGTAAATGAGATCATCGCCTGTTACAATTCTTAAATATTGCTTATTTCCAAAATAAATTTTAACACGTCCAAAGAGGACTCAAGATTTAAATAAAGTTATTAACCTTCTAAGACCCGGGTTAAGAGTTGATGACAATGAGTTTATGACAATGATCACTGAAAGACGACTAATTAAACCTCGAATGTTTGGGCGTTTATTTATTCCGATATTCCATTAAATATAATTGAATCAAATCAATCATCGTTGTTTGTTCGAATAAAAATTCACATAGGTCTAAACTTTACGAGATCTATTAATAACCATTCATCGCGTAAATATGGGCGTATTTATAAATATCTCATGTAAACTAACCAATAGTTTGGCAATAATGTTGCCTCTATATGGAAACGTGCCTCGCGATCCAATTGATACATATTGAAATGCAAAAATAACGGTATGATAAATATAAAATTAGTTCGTTCATCTCTAAATTTGCATACTTAATCCTTGATTTTGGCTTTAGCTGTAAAACATAAACAATAACAGTAGGTATATCTTGGTATCTAACAAACATAATATTTAAGCACTTACTTTTTTAGGTTTTATGTTTCGACCATTTTGATGATTCGATCCGGTTTTTAATATTATTTGTATTTATTTCATCATTAAATCGCACAGATATTGTAACCAAACCAGTTATTAAAAATCAACATATGCAAATCTAGATTCTTGACTACATTACGTTATTTAATATGTCTCTAAACATTTTAGTCTCGGTTTTTTATTTGGACCATGCAGTTTTATACATTAGAGCAGTTATAATTATGATGACGCAATTATTCCAACTGGACGAAGATCAAAATACTCGTACAGCTGATTGAATAAAAAACTTTATTCGGCGCAATGACGATTCCCTGCAAAATTAATTTTGTATTAAGCAGTTACGCTGCTAACGAAATTATACATGTTTAAATAAAGGAAAAATTGAAAAATTTAATGCTCCGAGCCGGATTCCCCCCTACGCCTCCCTAAGCCGTTGTAGGAAGGAACTGATTGAAAGATTTGGTGGCCGAACCGGATTGTTCCGATAGCTCAGTTGGTTAGTAGCGACGGGCCATGAATGCCTGTGGTCGCCGGTTCGAATCCGGCTCGGAGCATTACATTTTTCAATTTTTACTTTATTTAAAGATTCCCTGCAATTTAAATTCTTCTTCGGAAAATTTCTAAACGCCCCGGATTGTCCGTTTATTTATATGACCACTATAGTTTCCGTCCGCGACTCCTTCCGCGTGGAATTCGTTTATATCGTAGCTCCATACAAAATTTCACCCCCCATCTGACCCCCTTATGGGATGATTTCTTGCCCTTCCCCGGGATTCAAACTATCCCTATACCAAATAAGCGTGAAGAAAAACGGACAGACACATTTTTGCATTTATAATATTATAGTATATAGTATAGTGTAGATAGCGAGGTGTAAGCACAGTCAAGTTTAAAAATATGGGTGCATACAACTTACTCATAAATATGTCTCATGGCTCTTATGTCAGCGGATTAAGGTTTCGGTACATATTTATGAGAGGATTAAATCGATACATATTTTTGCACTTGACTGTACAACACTGCGTTAGTTAGACGCAAACCGCAATAGTTGCGTATCACGCAAATGGGCGTATTGAGTTACCCATCCGCATTTCTCACGTTAGGTTTATTGGGTAGACTTTATACCCGACAAACGGAAAACATAAAAATTATGACACGGCTATTATAAAATATAGTTACCTCTAGTCAAGTGGAATTATTTCACAACTATACGAAGTAAAAGAGGTACCTACTTAATAACAAATTTTACGTTTACGATGTTGTATCATGATTTATTTAAGTAATTAAACAAACGGTAATAATGAGTAGATATCTAAACTTACATCACCACCTTATACAAATATAGTAAGTATATTATATAAATTTTTGTATTAAGCAGTAACGCTACTAACGAAATCATAAATTTTTAAATTAAAGGAAAAATTGAAAAATTTTATGTTCCGAGCCGGATTCGAACCGGCGACCACAGGCATTCATGGCCCGTCGCTACTAACCAACTGAGCTATCGGAACAATCCGGCTCGGCCACCAAATCTTTCAATCCGGAGCCGATACGTATATATGTTATACAATTTAACAAAAAAGTCACACTAAGTATTTTGTATCATCATCTTCCTAGCGTTATTCCTGGTAGTGCCCCTAAAGGAGCCCGGGGTCCGCTTTGACACTAATCCCATTTGACATAGGCACTAGTTGTACACTAAGTATTTTTGATATTAAAATAATAATAATAATCGTCAGTTATATATACAGCGTGGAACGGAACGATGGACCTTCCCGCAAGAGGGGGATTATTGAGCGTTAGTACGTTAAATTTTCCAGATAAACTATGTTAATATTTTTAACCGTTTTCAAGTTAGAGCTCATCAAACTTTTGTGCAAAAATCTTCATATTAAAACCCTAACGGCCCTTCAATGCTCGCTGCTCACCGCGGTCGCCGCCAAGTCGTGGCTAGGCTGTTAGGGTGTAATATGGGTGTAATAGGGTGTTGTGTAATATGCAGCTTTCTGCACAAAAGTTTGATGAGCTAAAACTTGAAAACTGTTGGAAATAATGACATAGTTTATGAGGAAAATTTAAAGTACTAACACTTAATAATCCCCCTCCTGCGAGAAAGTCCATCGTTCCGTTCCACGCAGTATATGGAATTGCGGATAATAATATTGTTCCGTTTTCCTATATTGTTCAGGTAAAAACTGGGCAAACCAATCATCAAAATCACTCAATGAGTCAGAAGGTACCACCTAAAAACCCCAAATCTCAATGATTTGTGATTTTTAGCGATTCTATTATAGAGTTAATTATTATCCTTATTGTAATTTAAGTATGTCGTTTACCTGCCGCTGCCCGTCTCGTTTTCGTCTCATTTTTTTCAGCTGCAAGAAGTTGCCCATATTGCAAATTTAAATGCTCAACGCGGCAGATTTTTTGTTGTTACACAAATATGGAGGTTTAAGAATTACCCTGTAAGAAACAATAATTTAATCATGATTGGAACTTACTTTTGTGTTACTTACGAAGAAATATTTTTGACGTTAAATGTGTACGCAAGAAACAATTCTCTTGAATCAGTCGAATATTACTTCACAAACATGAGAACAATATTTTTGCTGCAATACACAATTATTGTCGTGTGTTTTAATATTACCTGCGCCTATTCCATTGCTGGGCAAAACTTTACCAACCAGTCTTCTAGATTAATAAATACCTTCCCCAGATCCGCAGATTTCGTGAGGACATTTTTCTTTTTAATTAGCCTAAGTAGAGTCCCACTGCCGGGCAAAGGCCTCTCCAAAACGTCAACATAAACTCATCCTATATCCTCCTCGGACGACCACGGTGCCGTGGCCAACCATGTGGCACCCAATTATGTACCTATTATATTAACCCACCTCAGTGGGTGCATACGGTAGGTATACGAGACCAAATCAGTCCCATTTAGGCCTACCAGTCTTGAGTCCAACGTCGAAACTGCCTTGTTTTCGAGCGCCGAATAGCGCCTTGCAAATATTCTCCTGGTTTCTCGACCACACAAGTTAACTTTCGCGGTTACTAACGCACCTTCAATTTCCATGGCTCGCGACAAGGTCTTTTATTGAGCACATGCTAAAACCTCATGTAAGTGCATGACATATGAGTTGAGGAATACGTTATAGTCGATCAAGGCGAATGGCAGTGGCGTCAATATAAAATACCTGCTTGGCATGCAGGACTCACCGGCGTTTTCACTATCGTTCAATGTCTTATTGTATATACGACACTTTCTTTATAAACTTCACCGTAACTGAATTTAATTACGCATTTACTATTGTTGTAATATATAATAGTGATGCATGTTTACGAATTTACTATTGCATAATAGAATTAAATCGGAAAGAAACGAAATAGCTAATATTTCAACACATTAGCATTTGTCTTTTGCATTATTTTCATTAAAATCTTAAAATACATATTCTATACTTAAGTCTTAAGACTGTTTCACCAACATACATATTTGCCAGCGTTAAATTGTGTAGGTATATATATGTTCGAGTATTGGCATAATGTGTACCATTTACATCATCACTTATTGCCAACATTCACTTTAGCCACCTGAAATCAGGCCCCATGCAAGCAAATAAAAAAGCAATTTCAAACATTACGACAAAATTGATTCCATACGACATAATTGAAAAGTGTTTTAAAATTTAAGCAATAGCCTCTTATGCATTCCTTATTTCGTGCTCGTTGCTACAGCAAAACAGATACGCATATGAGAATAAAACAAACAACAGTATTAAAATAGTTATTTACGATACAAGTGCCGAAAAAAGGAAATTCGCAACGAGTGGTGATAAATTAAAACACGACCGTAGGGAGTGTTTTAAATCGACACGAGTTGCGAATTACCTATTCGCACGTGTATCGTACAACGTTTTACTGTACATATGGCTCTTTAAAGTTTCGACATATGCACGAAAAGTGCTCTTTTCTGCACTAGTGCGGGAAAGTAGCACCATATGTACTGTAAAAAAAATTGACGACTTCCCCCAACACGTACAACAAGGCAACACAATTTGTTTTTGAAAGTCCGTTAGGATGGAGTAGATTTCTCCTTTCGAGTTTTACAGATGAGTCGTTTTAGCGTTACCACAATGATTATGAGACTCCTCTTGACAGAAGTTCTCAAACCCAACTACTGAGTGGCTGCCACTACCTTTATACCAACCAATTAAAAATATATGTCAAATTATGTATTAAGTTTGCCATGGCCTTAGCAACGACAATACAGAGCCACCGACATGCGCAAGCTCAGAATGCTGGTGCCAACCAAACCCACGCGCAACCTTGCCACAACTAGACCGTCATACATCATGCTAAACAAACGACTGCACAGCTTAAGAATAACTGCCTCAAATCTATCAAGTACCCTAAACAATAACAGTGATTTCACACTCACTGTACCATTACTCGGCATTTAAAGCTAACCTTCACGCTACTGACCGTATTGGAACGAATTCATTTGTATTTTAACCAAATCGACCTAATTACTTGGAATGCAGAGCGCGCATAAATTAAAAAAATAATACTGGGCTTTTTTTCAGTTGTCGCCGCCCACCGCTACATTGTGATGAAAAATGTTTAAGCAGGACCTCCTTCTACTGGTGAGTACATAAAATAAAATATTGAACTATAGAAGTGCGCAGACGAATATTATTTTTACTTGAAGATTTAACACTACGTACTTATAATGTGACGTGTGTATTACGTATGCAGAACTACTTATATAATACACATGGCCATAAAGTTATTCTTACCGCTCGCCACGTGTGTCTGAAATCCCACTTAAATCCCACTTACCGGCCAGGGAGAAAAGTACAATCTTGTACTTACTAATGGCAGTTAAAAAAACCTCAGATCGCAAATGTATCGCCCTTGCCCTCGGTTCGGCCGTCAAATGTAATCTAAAACATTCTTTGTTTTACCGCCCTAGGAAATACAGAGAGGCGACCTCTATTTCTGACTATTTAAGCGTTAATGACAAAAATGGTTTAACAATTAATAAATACGTTGGTATATAATTTTCCTACAGTTAGACGCCTTTCTGGCTAATTAGTAACAATCAAGGCAATTTTAGATTTCAAAGTGCCTACCAAAAATAAAAAGCTTAACCACCTATATTTTATAACCACTTTTTAAATATGTGTTAATACAGAACATAAAATCGATAAAAGTAGCATATATATGACACAATACGTAACAACCGCACAGCATAAAGAAACACCTAATAAACCGAATTCAATTAACTCTTACGCAAATGCATTGTGCCTAATTCATTTATTTAATTATTTTATTTATTTAAATTGCATTTAATCCCTACGCGTTTTCACGGACTTTAAATGCTACATAACTCAAACTTATTGTTGAGCAAAGAGTGCTCAGATAAATAACACTATTAACTATTCTTAGATAATCGCAGTTCCTTGAAGCAGGCCTGACGGAAAAGAAATCGCCCATGCAACCAACATTACATGCCTACACACATCTGCACAAATTGGTTGCATTTCAACTTTTTCTCTCATTTCCCTCACTTCCTAGACACTTGAATCTTACTTTACTGACCATTTCGATATATCCAATTTATTTATCAATTAAAAGTCACGAAGCGAATCAATAGCTTATAGCGATCGCTGATAGAGTATGTCAGTTTATTTTACACTCATGTGGTGGTATAAGCAAGGCTAAAAACATGAGTTTTACTTTATTTTGTTTAGTCATCACTATCAGCGCCCGCAGTTACGGAGTTTTTGGGGTATCGTTTATCGTTTCTTATTCTCCAGCCATATGACGGTTGTCATTTTACTACTAAAAAACATCAAAGTGGACAAAACATCAGTCTTTCTCATACTTGTATACTTGTCAGAGAGTGACCGATGCTGATGTTTTATCGACAGCGACAACCATCATACGCCAGCACGTCTATCACACGACGGCCGCGACATACTTTCGATTTTTATCGCACTATACCTCTTGTTCTAAGTGTTCTAATAAGAGAGAGACGGATAGTGCGAGAAAAATCGAGAGAGCTCGCGCGCCGTCGCGTGCTAGCCGTGCAGTTGTACTTACTTGAGTATTCATTGACATTTGTCTAAAGTTTTCCAACATATGTTACAGCTCCTAACTAAGGATATAGTTTGCATTATGGACCAGGTAATTTTGTAATCAACTATTCTTTCAAATGTTCTTTGCGTTTGGTACAATATATTAACGAAGGATATTTCCAGGGTTCTGATCCCGTATGTAAAACTGTACGGAGAGCGAATGAAGGAAAAGATGCTATGGATAATTTAACTCCAATATACGACCCTTACATACCAAGAGAAAACGTGAAATTGTACTCTTGCTCAGAAAAGGAATGTAAATCACTACAACTCGTCTCTATATCTCAGATCACAACACCCACTATGTTCCTTCAATCTTGTTATTTAAAAGCGCCTGAAACCTACGAATGCGAGAAAATACGATACAATTATTTAAAAAACATCGATAAATTACTTTTCTTGACAAAAAATATACGGGGCAAAAGTTTTTACTTGGTCGACTGTTTGGTTTACAAGAAAGGTGAGCGTATATGTCATAGCAAAGACAGTGTTGACTTTCATGCCAAATTAGTCGATATAGGGAACATTGCGAGACCCAACGAGTCTGCCATTCTGTCGCAGGACGAATTTATATGTCAGCAGAGCCCAGAAGGGGAAGTCCTGTGTGACCTCAACCCCTATATACCACTAGCCCAGGGTCTGAAGTTCAAAGAATTCCCCAAAATTGTCCCCGAAATTCTACTTAAAACTGGTGATTCCTTTGTGCTCCTGAAATTGAAATGTTGGAAACCATGGTGTGGATATACAGGGCAATCATTAAAGACAAGAAGATCGTTTCCTTACAAACCTCCCGGCGGTGATATCTACCGATGTTATTATGCCAAAAGACAACAGATTTGCAAGAGAATTTCAAGCATATACGAAGAGAACGAGACAGAACCTCGAGTGTAATAAATATAATAGAGCTTAATAAAGAATGCTTCTATATAGTTTTACAATTACCTTTTTGAACCAGTCCTAGCCACATTTTCTTGGAACAAAATACCATAGGGCGGAGTGAAAGTGAATTGAGCCACACTGGCCACCATAAAATTACATACGGTGGTCCCATTATATTATTATTACGATCGATTTCGTCATCGCAACAAAGGATTGCGTTCAAAGATCTTTCCCAAGTATTTGGTAACAGGTGAACAGATACTTTACGTGGAATAAAAATGCTAGGGACAAATGCGTGTGCATGAATTTTAAAAAAATATATGCATGTTTCCCAGGCAAAGGCTACCTCACTGTTTCGAGTAGTCTATAGGACGCTAATATTAGCATAACAACTGCAATTTATATCGTCTTTATTGACTACTCGTTTATAAGAACCTGTTGCCAGAATGACACAATTATATTTGAAATAACTAAAATTAATATGGATGGATCTTACAAAAATCGACCGAGTTCTAAACTAAACAAAGCTTTCACCACGGGTAATAGACGACGATACACATACTTATATTGATGAATGCATATTTAAATATAAATAGAAAACATCCATAACTCAGGAACGTATATTCGCGGTCATGGTCATCACAGAAATATATGTCTTAACGGGAATCGAACCCAGGACTCAACCGGTTAGTCTAGTGGGTAGTGACGCTGCTTACGAAGCTGAAGGTCCTGGGTTCGAATCCCGGTAAGGGCAAATATTTGTGATGAGCATGAATATTTGTTTCTGATTCATGGATGTTTTCTATGTATTTAAGTATTTCTATCTATTAAATATATCGTCGTCTAGTACCCATAACACAAGCCTTATTGAGCTTACTATGGGACTAGGTCGATTTGTGTAAGATTTTCCCCTAATATTTATATTTATTATATTTATATTATATTATTAACCTTCGACAGCAAGGCAATGACACTTTAGCCTAGTAGTGACCAAAGGCCAAAGCGTTCATCATTTAGATTGTTTTGATTTCCTTAATTCGAAATGAAGTAATAGATACGCTGTTTAAAAACCTCGCGCTCTTAATCTCAATAAGTATTGTTCGTTACGCAACATAACAACAATCGAACGGTATAATGATTTCCTAATGTGCCGAGATAAATTTCAGATAATACGTCCTCCTTTGTATTCCGTGCTATACGAATCCAATCATAACATTAGATCTAGATATTTTGTTTGTTTTTTTATACAACGACGGTTGCAAACAAGTGTACCGCCCGCGTGATGGTAAGCGGACACCGCAGCCTATAGACGCATGACACTCCAAAGGAGTAACATGGACGTTGCCGATTCGCCGTGTTGACAGCTGAAGGAAGAAATTCCCTCGCTCTCAACACAACGCATCCTCGGGAGCTCTGGCGACCTCGCTCACCTCCAGGAACACAACACTACTACAGAGCAAGTAGTAGTGTTATTATGGCTGCGGTCTTCTGCAAGGCGGTACTTCCCCAGTTGGGCTGCTCCAAATTCGAACGGGATGACATTTCGCTGTGCCCTGCCTCACCAACAAAATAAATTGTAAATATATCGCTATCAAACATGCTTACAATTTATTCGAGTAACGAAGAAAGGGGGCGCGTTGCTCAGGGCTGTTATTCGGAACGAGCTATTGCGAATGCCCCACCCGTCACGCCTAACGAAACTAGACCTCTACCTACACTTAGTTACCTACTATGAATAGCGGCGTCAAGATATATTTGTGGGTGAACGTTGAGGTGAGCTTAAAACAGGTTACATAATATTGGGGCTGTAGGTGTGTGCACTTATGTCAATAGGGATGCGGACTAAGATTTTTTTACGATGCCATTCGAACCAGTTTTTGGAGAGGAACAAATGTTTGTATGGGAGCAACTACGATTAAAGAACATGAATACCCAAAAATTTGAGACAAAGATTGACGTCGCTGGCGGCAGCGGAAAACGCTTCATACTGATGACGTACCCACGTATGACGTCACTTGTACAAATTAGTTGTATCGTTGTATGGAAAATCCGGTAAATTGTTGTTTCCGTCGCGAAGTACTGCGTTTAAGTACATAGCTGTCATATAATTTTGTTTCTATAAAAGCGTAAGGATTCTATTGGCAGCTTAAAATTGACTATTGGAAAATAAATAAATGCATAATTTTTCTAAACTTTCAAGGTTCATAATATCTTTTTATGATTTTAATTACATTTTATAATTTATACTTTATTACGATAACTTGATGGTTTAGTATCCATTTAGCATCACTACGTTATCAATTTGAACATGAGGCCGCATGCCTATTCTCACCCATAATGTAGAGCCTAAATAGGTTGTAGCATTTGTAACATACTCGTATTATGTGATATCGTTGGGTTTGCCTCAGTAATAACACTAATAACTAGTGACACATAAGGAAAACAGACGCATTTAAAAAATAACTGAACTGCAATAGTACATTATTGCTGTGGCCGGGAAGGAGGCAATTGCAGGCTGAGTATTTGTTTAAACGGACGAGCTTGCGAGTCCGTTTAATTACAATACGAAGCCTGCAATTGCCATTGCGGCTGAGGCTAATATAGTGCTTTTCTCAAAAATGGGGGAATAAAAAATACTAAATTTATATAAACTTTAAATATCGTTTCACAACGTGAAAATATTTACGATTTCCCGCCGTTTTTTTTAAACAGAATCGCAAGTGTATTTTTCCACCAAAAAAACGCAAACTATTTGAGACATACAAAAACGTCGTGTTTGCAACAGAAAAATACGGCTTGAATTGGCTGAATACGAGCTGTGCGGGCTGTGCCGTCTTTTATATGCCAGATTCTACTTTTTTAAAAATTTGGTACTCGACAAATAAAGGAATTTATATATAACATTCCAGGCGGCCTGCAATGTTTTTTATTTTTTAATTTAGATCTGACCTTAAACTATACACTTTACCTTCCAATATGTAGCGAGTTATGTTCACTTTGCGGGCCATTTTTGAGAAAAGGTATTTGTTTTATTACAGTATATGTACACAAGTAGAATTGTAAGACTATACTATACTAGAGATCGCTCTTTAGCGATAAGACCGCCTGTTGTTTGTGCCTGCTCTTATATTCGTGGTTTTCTGTAGGTACTATTGTTCTGTATTACTATTGAAGTGTGCAATAAGCAAAGAGTATTTGTATTGTATTGTATGCTAGTCATTAGTGAAATGTATGTTTGTATATGGGGGGATAATTTCTAGAGCCACGCATCCAATAAATCAATCCTTTTTCAGTATAAGGAACTTCGGGTTGGAACTATGCTATATTTTATCTCGCACCTTGTAAATAATTAAGCAATTGATTTTACCGATTTAATTTTACCTAAAAAATACATCTACATTCAAGTGTACATTCCAAAAGAAATAATTTTCATATTACATGTCCATAATATATACACTAACGCAAATCAGTCTCATACGTGCGCCAAACAACAGCGAAGGAAACTATGCGCCCGCGACACTACCCGACGAAAAACGACGTAACGGCCGATCAGTTTCGTATAATACTAGCTTCCAACGTGACTCCGCCGCGTATTATAAGTAACGCAGGCGGTGCCACGGGATACAATATAGCATATGCTAATCCCGATGGCTAATTCGATTAAGCAAATAATTTATTTTTTTAATTCGGTTGACTAGTTAAGAGTGCGCTGCACGGTCGACTCAAGTTGACTCTCCACCTAAACGTAGTTTGGTCCTTAATTTAAAAAGGCATTCTGGTATACAAAAAAAAACGAGTATCACTGACCCATAAGAATAACACGTTTTTTTATACACATTGGATCCGCCGTAACTAGATCGGAAACTAGTTTATGTTGCTATTAATTATAATAAATATATAATGGTAAAAAAAAATGCAGTTGGCGACTACTTATTAGGCCCAAATTATGTAGTGCCTCGGGATGTTCGCAGAGGCACGCTAAACGATTGCATCTGGTGGCACGAGTGAGAAAAAGTACTAACAGCATCCTGAAAATGATGGCTGGTAGGTTTGACTGTCCAATACTTCAGTATTGGTTTGGGCAGGTCAATTTTTTTCCCAAAAGAAGTACAAAGCAATATACATATAAATTACCCGACAAACTGTTCTTGGCGAGTTGTATCTAAATCTACTTTATTATATATTAAGTGTATGTCTTATGTATGTCAGTCTCTGTTGTGTGTTAAATTGTTGTTGTGTAACTTCACCTAGTAATTAAAATTAAAATGTAACTAACACTGTAATAAAATATATCATTCATACATTCATTCACGTTCTAGCAACAACAGATTTAGTTTCCGACTTAGGTATGGCGAATTCCATTATGTGTACCTTGTAGGTTAGTTTAGTTTCAGTTTATTCTAAAAAGAATACGTTTTAATGAAAAGTTGACTTGAGTCGAGCGTCCTGGTGAACCTTAACCCTCACAAAGCCATGAGACCTAAACCCGCGATTTCGTCGCCGTCACGTGAACTGCCGTATCGATTTCCATCTCTAAATTCATCAATTTGGGGATTTTTTTCGAAATAAAAGGTATCCTATATTTTAATCTAAGTTATAAACTTTAGTTATGCAAAGTGGTTGAGGAACAGACATTGCACGTAGAACCGATGGCCGTTGGGGCTGAATCTCCATATTTTACAAAACTGAATCTCGTACAATTTTCGTACTAGGTACATCTCGCGAGAGTACGGGATTGAACTATCCTTAAAAAACACTACACGACAAAAGTTTCATCTGACTGACAAATTAAACCTTACATTTATTGGATTACAATTTTATTACTTTTTATTATATTAAAATCTGGTAATTAAATAAGTAGGTTTTCTTAATTACGATTTTTTTGATAAAACTGATTTTATAAACTATACATGCAGATTTTATTTGAAATGTTGATAAGTAGGTATTAAATGGAATTCATAGGATTTGCATACGTTTTCAGTGAAAAACGCCTAATCTCGCGAGGTCTCGTAAATCTCGAAAACTCGCGAGACTGGCTTAGCGGTCTTGCGAGATCTCGCCTAGGTCTGAAATCTCGCGAAATTGCATTCCCTAAGTAGGATATACTTAGGATATTCTCTCCGTACATAGAACGACCTCATATTCAAACTTATTACAAGAAAGTCGTATGTGCCTTATATTTTGTATGTAGTTTTGCGTTTTCATCAATAACATGTTACTGCACCGATTGCAGTCTGCTCAGTGTCGCTCGGAAGTGCGCCTGCATAAAAACACACAATACGCATTCTTACGAGATTGTTAACAGTGAGAATTATTAGCCACTGATATAATTAACAGATAATGGGTGCCATTGTGAGGAGGCGTGTTATAAAAGAACTCGTGTTTCCTGTCAAAAAAGACCATAAGAAATGTTCATAGCCGTACATACATGTATACCACAGCGTCTATAGAATAGATTATCCATAGTAATATTATAAATGCGAAAGTGTATGTGTGTGTTTGTTTGTTTGTTTGTCCGTCTTTCACGGCAAAACGGAGCGACGAATTGACGTGATTTTTCTAAGTGGAGATAGTTGAAGGGATGGAGAGTAACATAGGATAGTTTTTATCCCCGTAATCATCCCCTAGGGGGGTGAAAGGGGGGGTAAAAGTTTGTATGGAGCTGCGATATAAACGAGTTCCACGCGGACGGAGTCGCGGGCAGGAGCTAGTAATATAATAATTATTTTTTTGAACAACAACAGGAATATACATCACATAGGTACGGCTTAAATCTAAAGAATGAATCTAGTGTTGCTACAAAAAAGGAGTCCACTCAGTAGAGTGCAACGACGCCGATAGGCTGCAGTTCTTTTAATTAAATAGGTATAGTAAGGGGTTTGTAAGCAGGGTGCCTATACTAGACTACACTCAATAGCAAACCACCTGAGTTACAAAACATACTTTATATGCCGAAAATTGTTCCCCCAAAGAGATGAAAATTATATATAAGTTCACGAGGACGAAGTCGACGGCAAGCACTACATAGTATGCCATGTAAAATAAGTTATAGTTGTACTAGAGATAGAGACTATACTAGACTTCATATTGGCCTACAGATCCGAGCAGTATTCTGCCCGTAATTTTTGACATTATGGATCTGTCGTGATTCACATTTGAATAAAAACACATTCAGTTTTACTGTAAACTCAGTACTCACATAAAACTTCGAAACATGTACAACAAAATTTTGAAAACTGAATTTTCTTAAGTCAATATATTCAATCTTGAATATATCAAAAAGTATGATGATGGCACGTTATATATTTAAACTCATTCAGGGTGCATTAAAAACGGGTCAATTTGGTACAAATGTTATGTACAGTTTCCCTTCTCGTCGATCTTGACTTGGTTTACGAAACGAACATTCGAATACGCGTTAACGAATATATATTCATATAATTATTAGTCGATTGCATATTGGTAATACATTATGAAATAAGCTCGAATCAAGAAATTCGCGTAGGTGGTTCACGTAATATGACCAGCCACCCAATTAATTGGAGGAAGCTCAGGTACAATCAGCAGCAGAAGTACTCGTAGCTACGGAAAATAACACGCTCAAAATTATTTAGACAGTCTTTATCCTCTTGACATTAGAGTCGTGTGTAGGTCATTTGCTGCTGACTGTACCATACCATCGGACCTGCTGTAATATTTGTAGTGAATTCTTGATAAGGTTAATGAATAAAACTTTTCTAATAATACGCAAATAAATTAAGCACAAATTTCCCTCCTGCTTTAGGCCAGATGGCACTTCCGCCAAATAAATGTCTGTCAAAAATGTCATTTCTGGTACAAGCTTTTATTGCTGACTCTACTTTTCTGTATACCGTCATCAACTACTCATTGAGACGATTCTAACGAGCCCAAACTCAACGGGGTTACGTCGGCTAAGTACTGAATTCCCATGGCCACCATCAGATCAGATCTCCATTATCAGATCAGCTTGATGGTACAATAATATTGAACTGTCATCCAAACTAAAGGCCTCCGGGAAGGTGGTCAAATTTAACTTGCAAGATTTCATTACAGACAGCGGGACAGGTGAAACTAAATAAAAGCTTGTTATAAAAATACGTACACACAGCAACACACCTAACTAACCATACCGTGAAAACCTTATTACAATGCACTTAAGGTCAGATTAGATTTCCGATGGTCACTTAGCTGTGTTGTCGACTGTACCTACTGGTCAAATGAGGCGGTCAATTTGTTTCGATATAGTACATACCAATATAAAATTTCAGGGTTGTGCAAGCCTCCTCAGACGTTAGATTTGATGCGCCTGGAATAGAGCGCGCGTAGCACATAGACATTCACATTGGTATACGATTAATGGAACCCAATCGGGCTATAGCTCTGGTGAAATTCGTTAGGGGATAAATTTGCATTAAAACTGTCGGTAGGTTATTTGGGTGCAATTTTACACTTTCAGGGTCGCTTTGGATTTAGAAATCTGATTGGACCTTAAAGATTTATCCGATATTCTAGCCGGAGGTTTCTGTGACCGATGGAATGCCATTGGCTCTCGCCGCAAGCCGAGACAAAGAGCGAATGTAGAGCGAGTTTAGAGCTACTTATTAACGCTTGCGTAACCTGCGACCGTACCTGATAGGGCTGGCCCACACGATCCTTAAATCTTACATCAACTTATCACCACTATAGTGTATTCAGTGAAAGTTACTATATTTTTGTTATTATTCAGTGTTTCCAGTACTTAATAATTTATTTATGAACAATACTAACGTAATTACGTATAGTGCTAGGATGTCACAATTGAGAATAATGTTTTATGGCACACACATTTGAGATTAGTTGTAGGATTAGGTCGCTGGCCTCTTCAAAGACGCATTACCAAGTTTTCGTCTTTTACTTTTTTTGTATCATGTATCCTTCGAGGATTACATGGAACTGCCGAGCATTGTCTCTCGGTTATTTTTAGTGCAAACGTTTGCTTTTCCTGCCATGATCCACTTTTTTTTTCGCCCGACCAAATAACTTATAGAAACCGGGTAATCAGTTTCCCTCTGGGTGGAAGGTCGGATGGGGAGAGATTTCGTAAAAAACGAATGCTTACTCCAAGACTTGAAATTGGGTGCCAAAGCGAATACCGGGCTCTTTTACGGTACAACCGAAGAACACTAGCAGAATGACGACAATTCACCTTCGAGAATACACCATGTGCCTTAAAATGTCTGGCAGCAGAGGCAACCCTAGAAAGGCTGGCTCCCCGGTGCAACCGCCACTCTCACGCTGACCATTAGGATACACCCACTAATTCAGATCTAGCTCGCGTTTACGGCCGCGAATAAATAGTAGATCTACCCACTTGCGAAATCAAGATTTTTATGCGTGATGTTCATCATTCGTTTCTTTTTGATCTCCTGAAACTAGTATTTTTTTTTTAATCACAATCAATATTTGAAAATGTTTGCCAGTGCCAAATCAAAAAATCTGTGTGTTTGGTTAAGTTATGTAGTACCTACCATTATCTCAAAGTATTAAGTACTTAAATCTTATTCGTATTAAGAAACCTAAAACAACGACCCCAACATCCACACAATTCCAATTATTAAGTACTTGACAGACTTTGGACACTATCTTTTTAAAATATTCTGAGTCTAATAATCATGATAGACAAGAACGAAGTTTATTTAAAACCAGTATACCTATTGGTATATCTATGTATAGCTTTGTACGATACGATATTACTAGTAGGTACTTATAAGTTTCAAATTGGGTTCAAAAACGAGTTCTGTTAAGTGCCGATTCAAAAGTTGTTTGTTATGTAATGTAATAGCCGATATAGATAGGTACCTGCTGTTGCGGCGGATCAACCAACTTACCCGGCACAACTCGTATAGAATACAAATAAAAAATAAACTAGAAGACTAATAAAATGAATAATTATTGCCTGCGATCGTTCATTAAATAAAAACAGCGTATTTGAATGCGTAAACCTATGGGTAATTTCCATACAAAAACGAACTTGAGTGAAACTCGCATTGCACCAAATTGCATTACGGCCTCAGGGCCGCGCCACGCCATGTTTTATAACAATTAAGAAACCTACACATTAAACAATTGCACTTTCGGTTTTATGATTGTTTGCTAATTGAAAAGATCCAAGCCGTTGAACTACGACTATGATTAATTGTAGAATACATCCGCGGAGAACTCGAGATCATTGTAACGAAAACGGAGACATTTAATTCAGAAATGTCTGGTACATGATGTACTTGTTTATGTTGGTATTTATTGCAGGTCTGTTTATTTATATTGGAATAGGTTCCGCCCGCGACTTCGTCTGTAAAAACTATTCTATATTTTAATCAAGCCTTTTAACTATTTTCGTGCCAAATTTCATCCAAATTGGTTGAGCCGTGTGAGCGTTATTGAGTAACAAACATCCAAACATCTAAACAACCAAACATCCAAACTTTCGCATTTGTAATATTAGTAAGATTACGCGTAAAATGTATTTAGGAGGTAGGTATGTACGTACTACGTACATCACATATTCTGACGCCTTCACTGGGGTACGTTTTTAAGAGGGGGCGCTCCGCGAAATCGGGGTTCTTAGATTGAATATTTACCTATGACAAACTAAAGCGAATGCCAGGAAAAAGAACATACCAAAACTACATCATATTTGCAATTGAATCGTCTGAACAAAACCATACAAAACCAAAATTGCCTCGATAGAAAAGAACCGCCAAAACATGTCTTATTTTTACTCAATTTCAATAGTGTGAAGTTCCCGTGCATATAAATTAAGTAAAAGTTGAGTGTATAATAGCTTTTCACATTACCTAATGAAAGTACTAGCGGGGTATTTTTATGTAGTCCCTTTTCAGACTTATTGAGGTGAAACGTATTTGGCGTATAGGCCTTTTTTATTTAGCGCGATACCCTTTCTCCCGTCGCGTGTTTCGTGCGGTTCTGTATATCTTTTGTTGCCGTTCGCGGGCGGAGTCAGTCGTAATCGCTCCGCTGAGACGAGAGGACTACGTTCTGTGCTCTCACGACAGCACGATGAACATAATTATTTCAATAATATTGTGACCCAGTATATTCGTCCAGTGAATGAACGTATCATTACATTCCAGTAGATATTTTGCTACATTTTGAAATAATATATTTAAAAGTCGACCTTAACATATAGATCTTAAAGTTCAAAATACAACTATAAGATTACGCAGCGATCGGCGGGTGACCGGCTTCTTAGAATAATTTGTGCACTACATGCAAAACTAGACGAACATTTTTTTGTCGATCGTGTATTTACTTTATGAAAGATTATCTATCACTATCACTATCACTACATAGTATAAAACAAAGTCGCTTCCCGCTGTCTGTCCCTATGTATGCTTAGATCTTTAAAACTACGCAACGGATTTTGATGCGGTTTTTTTTAATAGATAGTGATTCAAGAAGAAGGTTTGTATGTATAATATAGTATCCGTGCGAAGCCGGAGCGGATCGCTAGTTGAGAATAAATCCGGTTATGTTCAAAATCGATGTCTGAGAGGTCTAAATAAGAATTCATAGTCAGAAATATTTCAAAAAGTGGTCGCATTATTTAAAATTTTTGAAACATTCGTTGTAAATTAATATGCGCGTTTTTTTAAAGAACAACATACATTGGCAGGCTTCTCGAGGGTGAAGATTCTAGAAATTATGTCCATTTTGAATTCCAAGATGGCGGACATTGCTTTTCGAATTTAAACTTTCGTGAGATGTGTTGAAACAGTACTAATAATTACACGGTTCAACTCACGTATTAAATGTCACTACGGGCGACATGTTTCGAACTCCTCGGGAATTCTTCTTAAGGACGAGTGTTTTCGCGGTGGTGTCGCTTGAATCTTGTCGTGATTCCAGCGACACCGCCGCGAAAACACTCATCCTGAAGAAGAACTTCCGAAGAGTTCGGAACATGTCGCCCGTAGTGACATTATTGACATTGTTTTTCTTTAAAGTCATCGCGGGTGTCGCTTTTAGGGTTATCGAGAGTGCAGATTCCAACAATTATTGCCTGCGAACTTGGACATTTTGATATTAAAAAAGTGAACATAATTATTCACTTTTTCTTTAATATGTTCAAAATTGATAACTAAAGGGCCAAAGCGTCTCCATTGTCTCCAAGTACGAATCCGAGATCAGAATTGAAAAATTTGGCCGCCACACAGTAGTGGCCTGAAAATCTGACTTTCATAGACATGATCGAAGTTTTCATAATATATTATAGTTTTTTTTTAATGCTACTAATAAATTCACGGTTAAATTCACATATTAAACGACACGACAGGCGACATGTTTTGAACACTTCGGGAGTTCTTCTTCAGGATGAGTGTTTTCGATGTTTGTTTTGAAGAAGAACTCCCGAAAAGTTCGAAACATGTCGCCTGTTGTGACATTTAACGCGTGAATTTAACCGTGGATTTATTAGTAGTATTTTAGACATGTCTCACAAAAGTTTAAATTCGATGATATCGCCTGAAAATCTGGCTTTCATAAACATGATCGAAGTTTTCATAATAAATTACAGTTTTTTTTTAATGCTACTAATAAATTCACGTATTAAATGACGCGACAGGCGACATGTTTCGAACTCTTCGGGAGTTCTTCATCAGGATTAGTGTTTTCGATGTTTGTTTTGAAGAAGAACTCCCGAAGAGTTCGAAACATGTCGCCTGCCGTGACATTTACGTTAATTTTTTAACCGTGGATTTATTAGTAGTATTTTAGATGTCTCACAAAAGTTTAAATTCGATTATAGCTGTTTTTTTGCTTTAGCCTTTTACGAGACATTATTAATATTATTATGCTAAATTACAACCCTTACGTGATTTAGTAAAAAAACGGAAGGTCATATTTCAGTTATAGCTCTCGAAACTGACTTAGCTACTAGCGAAAATTATATCTTCAAATATAGGTACTTACAGATTTTGTCTTTCTTTCCACTTATTATAATTATCTATAGGTATTCATCATGTTTCATCTGACTGTCGGGGCATATACTATGCGAGAAGGAGCGGGGCAGCAATAGACGCATCAGCGCGGCAGGTACGGGGCGCGCGGGTGATTTCTGATTTTTCCCTGGCGATACGCCCCCTCTTAATCATTACACCCTGATGTTTAGTTGCATAGAATTCTGACGTTTCTTGGTATGGCTAGGACAAAAAATACTCTTTCAATCCGTGGTGAGAATTAAAGAAGAAAAAAATTATATGCAAATGAATTATTATGATATGGAAATTTACAAACAATAATATGTATCGTTTTAAAAAAAATGTTAATTTTTAAATTGCACAATTCGGACTTCATAAGCACGTCATTGTTGTGGATATCACACTCTAACGCTTGGCATATATTGGAAAACTTTAGTTTAAGATTTTAGTATTTAATATTGCATAATATTATATTAGTATAGATTACGCGTAAGGTATATTTAGGAGGTAGGTACCAACATCACATATTCTTACGCCTTAACATGTGTACGTTTTAGAGCAATATCGTCTATTTAGAGACAATAAAGACTACTTAGGTATACTGAGAGCTATTCACTATTCTAAGCGCACTTGAGTAACGACCATAGATATAAGGTTATACGTTGTGTTTACCCACAATTATACTGGATTAGCATGTTTGGCGTCGATGGGCAATGTTTAATGAAGTTAGTGCAGCGCGTCGACGACTTGTAAGACGCATGATAGGTGACCAGCCAGGTAATGTTAAAAATATGTGAAATAAGGTCGAGGCAATGGGAATTGGCAGCTAAACATGATCAATGAAGGGATAGCTGACGTACTCGTAGAGAGGCTTTATGGTCAGCAGTGGGCGATTACAGGCTGATAATGATGATGATGATGTTTAAAAGGCGGTTTAGAATTTACAATTAGGCACCTACAGCTCTAAAACAAATAGCTATTGTATTGTAGCAGGACACAGGGTGTTTTCTACACAGTTGGCTAATAATTAAGCATTATATTGCTATGTTCTGTATAATATGGTGACATCTAACCCTTTTTTTCTAACCTTGCTTCTCAAGTTGGGTCCCGAAGGAGCCCTCAATTAAATAACCATAATGACATCTGACGCCTAGTGACATGAAACGTAGCGAAGTTTCATGATCCGTCTGTACCGGTACTCTGAGTCTATGAGTATATTATGTAATACTCGGAGTAAGTATATACCTACTGTATTCATTGTATGCAAAAAGTTCTGGCGACCTAGTAGAACTTAAGATTAAAATTACTCTTTTTCAATACATTTATTTGTGTTAAGCGATACCCAGACAATTTTACTACCATTTTCAAAAAAATATGTACATATATTATTGAAGCAGTTTTTTTTGTATCCGTCAATTTTAGTATTAACTTGGCCCACTTTTCAGACTCGTATCGAAGCGATGTTTACCAGTGCGCATAATGAGCGCATCTATAATGCAAGATCAATTAGCCGTGTCTAAACTTGCACTTGAAACCGAGTTGTCGTCCCTATATAAATTGAAAGCGGTGACTATGGCCGCCAATGTCGGTCAAGGCCGAGCGATCTGCGCGCGCGCAGCGCAAGCTGTGGGCGTGAGCGGGCGCAAACTTGGGGATTCTAAGGAAAAAGGTGCGGTTCACTGGTAGAGAGCATTTTACAGGATACAGAGGAATTTTAACCGTGAATTTAATAGTTTAGTAGAATATGGAGGGATTTGTATGGAGTCGTGCATCCGCTTTGAGCTGGGAGTTCGCAGTTAAACATGATGAATAAATTTCTTTCATTGATTCTAAATTTTTAAGTTAGGTACAGTTTTTTTATAATTGCTTTTAATTGCTTCACCAATTTCAATTCAATTGATGGACAAACACAGCAGAATAAGTTAAATCATTTGTTCGGGGGTCGAAAGTTGCACCACGTCCGTAGGAATTACCCACCCACATACACACATGACCCCTGGGCGGTGCTAAAAGTGCAACCTGGCAACCGTACTGTCTTTTCGAAGATCTCACGGTTCTAAATACACTGATTTGCCATACGATAAATAAATAAATAACTTATTCGTTAAACACAAGTAGTACTATTGAGGTCTAAAATAGAACGGCATAGAATATTATTTATTTGTTTAACACGTGAAGCGCGGAATGGAACTCCAATAAAAAGCAAACGCGTTCATTTTTGACTCAGACCAAGCCTGCATGCCGTGTTTGTGCGTGCACCCGAAAATCGACGCTAACGTTTGACAAATTTGGGACTTGGTAGTTGCCGAGGCCGCCTACTTGATACATAGGTACAGACAGACAGTCTCAAAAGGAATTTAGTAAAGGTGACAGCATAGTGAAATGACCTAGCTGGTCGGTGAGGTATTTATGTATGGAGGTATGAGGACGAAAGGAAAGAAACATGAAAACGAGTACCTACCTACGTTTTCATAATTATTTCCTTTCGTCCTCGACAGACGTATAAGGCAATAATTACATTAATCGACTGTAAAAATTGTTATGCTAATCAACTTAGTCTTAATATGGATAAAATAAAGGTAAAAATATGAGTATGCTAAAGTTACAGACGAGGTCAAAAGCCGCAGCTGAACTCCTACGCGAAGTTAAAGTTTTGTTTTTAAATGATATTATACATGTACGCAAACTTAACTAAAATTACGCAACATTTTTTTGCAATACCAATTTGATGTATATCGCCAAAGTTACAGTAGGTATGGCTGCGACACAAAACAAGCACATGTCTGGGATCTATTAGATTAAACATATTGAATTGAAATCCGTCTGGTATTTGTCGTACTTACACGTTTGTTCGCAACGCACGTACACCAAAAAGCTTAACCAAATAGTCTTATTTATCATTTCGTTTATCTATTCGATTCACACACTTAGATGGGCGTTGCATAATGCCACTATTAGAGTACCTAGTTATTTTTTTTTCACGGCGAAGTTCCAAATTTATGCTGAAAAAAAACTAATGAGTGGCTCCTGAGTCAATTTTCAAAAAATGATACCGTTTGAAAGGAATATGTGACAAAAACAAGATTAATTAAAAACACATTTGTAGCTTTTGCAATCAAAAAGCTGACATAATGGAGAAATATATATACTGAGAGGTATTTAGCAGCCCTATTAACTGTCCACGGATTATCTTCGGTTTACTGGACAGCCTGTATATCGAAATGATTGAATGTTTCCATGATGAGATGAGTTGTCTCCGTCTTTAATAGTAAACAATGTCTAAGTTTTGATTTGACCTCAATACGTGCTAGCTAATACAGTGTCGTTAATGATATGTATACCTGTTATAAGCGACTTATTAGTTTTATAATCAATGGCCATATAAGGCTACGACGATAAACATCGCGTGTTGATAAACAAAAGCAATTGCTAAAGGAGTCAAGGTGTCGCTAGCGCATCTGATGGGACACGCGACATCGACACGACTCCGGCACCGTGACTGACATGTAACCATTGTACTGGGCCCTTGTTTGTCAATTTCCACGATGGCTGCCTTTTTACCCGACTGCCGAAGGAGAGGAGGGTTATGTTTTTCGAGCGTATGTATGTATGTATGTGACCTTATTCTTAGGCACGCCCTGCAGCCTAAACCGTATGACGGATTTCGACATATGAGGTGTCGTTGGATTCCTCTTAATCGTGGGAGTGACATAGGCTATAAAAATTGAAAAAAAGCAGTTGGGTTTTTTGAAAAATCTTTTAATTTCACTTGTTATCACATCGCTGTGGTTAAGAAATCACCATAAAATCTGTAAATACCGAAATCGTCATATATTCGACGAATGGATTGGTTCTCATCATCAGATCTTTATGGGATCTGGATGATATGGTACCTTTACCGGATTTGATTTCGAACAAAAAACATTTAAAAAATGATTTTAATGCGAACCAAATTCCATCTAATGAAGTTAGTATAAAAACAGACACAAACTGTGAATGTACAGCAGTTACCAGTTAGTAAAATAACCAACTGCTATTAAAATCAACGATCTTTTTTGCGCCGATGTTTTGCATGACGATTAAAGCTCACAGCTAATTAAAAAATTAATCCGACACCTTGCGATACGGAAAAAATATAAGTAGACAAAATAACAGTCGACCTTGGTTATACCTGATATATATCTAAGTGCAAACGCCTATCCAAGGATCCCTCACAATAGATTAATTTGTATGCAAGGTCCCAGAAGTACCCACGTTTGGTTCAGAACATGACAGTCGTAATTTACCTGCGCCCCCGAATATACCTACACGCTGATATCAAAACATAACAATACGGCAAAACAACATGATTCATTCGCATTGAAACAAAACGTTTTGATCTCTTCAAGTTAATATGACATTGAAAAGTGCATTACCTACACAATACTATGACATCATAAGTACACTACCAGCCTATTTGACGTAATGGGGATCGAAAGTCTAAAAGATACTTACTATAATAACAACCCTTCACCACCTGACAGAACATTACTTAACAGAGGGTTTCCAGGATGCATTATGTCGCCAGCAGTGTGCCGAGAGGTCTCTTTGACGGCAGTTTTTAAAATCCAGCAATCAAATTAATAATTAAACGATTGATTGGTGGATTTTGACACACCACCTGAATGACGTAATGCATTCTGGAGACCCTCATTGCTGTAAAAATCCACAGCACGCTGTTTATACTTTTTAGATAGGTACCAAAATCATTAATTAATATGACTAACGCACATTTTTTTGCCACGAGCTAAATGGATTGATTGTTAATTTACTTATCTGCCAAAAACCACTGACAAACATTGAATCATCCGATCGGCAACCATAATTGCTCACTTGATTGATACCTCTCCACCCACCACAGATAAACATGTTTGACTGCGCAATCAATATCCCATGTTATCTTCTAATTAAAATGATGTCCATGTTTCTGATTAGAATGATTTACGTAGTTCCGGCAAGCCCCCGTGAGAAGCATGGGCTTCCTTCCTATCAGCATCGTTAAGTAGCAGCGTGAATGTCGCCGATACACCTGACAGATTACGTGATCATTATGTCAGTTTAACATGTTTCATAATATTACTCTTTATTAATTCTTTCTTTGAACAATTGTATGGCAGGTTAAACTAATAGACAAATCAATTACATATTTACAATGGTTTCGTAAATACCAATGTAAGTCGGTAATTCATTTGCTACCGTAAAACTAGAGTGGGCAATCCGCTGCCATTTCCGCGTCGGTATCTCTAGCTAGATACATTTTATTGTTCCGTGGATTCTAATGGCAACTGCTCTAAATATTAGTGGTTTGCAGGTAGAGAAATATAAAAATTGTCTTTGCGTCAATTCGCGGAATCAGTCTTGCAAAGGTTATCCGAGATAACACTAACATAATAAGTATCAAAACACGCCTAATAACCACCCATCTGTGCCTGTGCAAGGCCTTATTGTTGAAGTGAGAATGTCTACCTCAATGTTACTCAATGAACTAATGATAAACACACACATCGCGGGTCAATGTCAGTTATGACCGCGGGAAAAGACACCCGTAATTGAAAGTGACTAATTACTGTAGGCGCCAAAGCGGATTATATTTGTATTTGATTATATTGTGTGTTTTGGGTTGTTATCTCTGTTTATAACTAGCTGCCCACCTACCCAAGCGAAGCCACGGGATAAACATTTTGATATCGGATGAGTAGTTCCGTAGATAATTTCTTACATACAAACTTACAAAGCTACAAACTCACAAACGTTACCTCTTTAAAATATTAGTAGATATAGGTATAGATAAGTTGTCAACGACATCCACCTAGAAAGATGCTAAAAATTAAACTTTTAATGTTGCACGACAGTTTTTTTAAAATAATCACACTTTTTTTTAATGATTTGGCAATTTTTTATCCGAGCAGGTCCGTCAGGATGTTTTGAATACGTGAGTCACTAAATAATATGGTTTTTAATTTTCGGGCCTTTTTTTTGTCTATTAGATAGTTATTCCATAATATAATATAATTTGAAAAGCAGTTACTACAGTAAAAATCCTTTTCATTACTCGAGGTACACTAGGGATCTTTATAATTTAGTTAAAATATAATGCAACCGATGGAAGTAGATCCAAAACACCGACCTTAAATCGTTAGGATCATTTGTCATTAATGCCTATAATGATACCTAGTAAACTAATAGCCTAACGTTACTCCATCAACCATTTTGATTTATTAGCCAACGTTACGATCTCTCGGGACAGTTCCTAAACTGAACTCTAGATTGTATTATGGCAATGGATTTAATTGGAGCAGCCAGGAAAGTAGTGACATGTTGCGATAACCATTGCAATGTGACTAATGTTATTATTAAGCACTAGTTTAATGTATGGCATTGAACATTGCTTGTTACAAATACCTCGCTATAAAATCGTTTTATTCACTTCGTAATCTTGCGTGCGTGATGATCATTATCCCACAAGGACTGCAAAACGAAAGCCCACGCAGAATACGTTGCTCAAACGGGTGTTCTTTTGCACGGACAACTGGATCCTTTTAAGAAAAACTCTAGGCAGGTCACGACGTTTACGTAATGCGATGTTGTCGTCAGAGGCCGTGTTCTCCCCGGTCGGCGGGTGAAAGCGGCGGGGCCTTCCTCCGCGAGTCGCCCTTACACGAACCGATTCGGTAACTTGCCTCAACACGGGGTGAAACTGCGAATTCCGATCTCACATGCTCTGCTCCATAGTGCACTGCTCCTGCATGATTATAATCACGACGCAATGTCGTCCGACCGAACCAGCTCAAACGTCAACTTTTCTATGTATTTATTCACGACGAGCGTTTCACGCATCGTTACAAGGCGATGACCAAATGTGGAAGAATTGGCGGTGAATAAGAATAACTGTTAAATAAGCTCTGCTTAGATTGATTACGGACGGTGACTAACGACATGTTTTGTCTTCATTATTGAGTTATCCAGATGGAGATTTCAATTAGAAAGCGGATAAATTTTCGGCACATGCCGAAGTGTCGCATGTTGTGCAACAGGGTTGTGTAACTAGTGTACAACATGCCTAATGTATTGGACTTCCGATCGGACATGACAGAGTAAAGAGTCGTGTTCTTGCGCCTGACTTAGACAGGTACGTATTGCGAAACACTATGGCACTAACCACGTACAATTTACCTTGTATAACAAAAACAAACATTCCTTTTAGCGAATAGATTCGCACTCAGCCGAAATAGGTTATGTGATAATTAATACAAATTTTTGAAAGTAATGATTTAAGCAATACCAAGGATGTGAATTCGTAACGTGTGTAGTTGTGATCGTTTAATCTGGCCGACTTATTACAAAGATGTAATTGAAATTGGAATCTTCTACCTTGGACGATAAAGTTGCTTTTTGAATGGACTAATTTGATGCAATTCGGCTAACTCAAATAATCTCAAGTCTACAAAGGCAGGTGTGGCCGCAAAACCAACACTTGGAATGGCCCGAAAGGCGTTCGTACAAAAACTACTTTATGTGAACCATACCGGACGCCGGACACTTGCTGACCCAAAAACGTCAAAGTATTGAACAAGGTTTTCATCTATAAGCAGTGCAGTTGGTTTCTGCTTTCCTTTATTTTTGTATTTGCTTGAAGTTGAAAGACAGATAGATCGGTCGTATTCTTCAGTTGACATAGGCTACTCGCGAGAGAAGACGGTTCAATTTTATGCACTGGAATACTTAAATGGTTAGATGTAGAAGTAGTAGAAAAAATTGAGTTAATTGCTCTTTAATTTAATACAAATAAGTAAGTGTGTATTTAAAAAAACCAGAGTTTATCAATATTACTTAATAGCAAAAGTTAGGAAAATAAGTTTAATTAATATCGCCTATCAATTTGCAAAATATACAACTACGTTAGCGTATATGTGTCAATTGTATTGTACTCCTTTTGTCCCTGTGTGTTTTTTGTGTAGTGAATAAATGTCTACTTTCTTTCTTTCTTTCTTTTAAGCTAAATGTTAGCTAGTAATTAACTACTCGTTTCCCTCTAAGAATCTTATACCAATTTTACAAAGTAAAACCACAAAACCCATAAACCGCCGACCACTCTGTTAGACGACGAATTAAATCTCGCATTATCATAATGTCGTATCGTAGTTACGGTAACAAAACGCCTGGTTAGGATAGGTACGCAGTTATTCACAAAGTTTACTAGCAACTTAACTATTGCGAACCAGCATACATGTGACTTCCGATCATTCTTGGTAGTCACCAGAGTTATTATTTGCCACAAGAAAGTGCGCATGAAATATCTGACACGACTCTTTTTATAAGGCCGTAAGGACGGTCAGATGTTTCTGCTTGCTTAGTTGTGGCAGATATTAATGCTGGTGACTGTACACACGTCAGGGGAGTCTACTAAACATTTAAGAGTAGTAGTAATGCAAGTTTATCATTTTTGCTAAAGCTTAAGAGTAGGTGATTTTGAAAAATATATGGTTATCCTTGGAAATTTTATTAATAATCTGGACTTTTGAATTTCTTATAGAACATTTAATAGGTACTATGTCAAAAAAAACTTTAAATAATGCCATGGAGGACTTAAGTACGATGCTCGATGACCTCGGTAATGCGGTTATCAACTGAATTTATTTTACTGGTTCTAAAGCAAAAGTAATATTTTCACGATTCTATAAAAATAAAGATTGGTAATTCATTAATTTCATATCTGTCAGTAGGTACGTTTGATATTCTGAAATAACCATTAAAGGGTTAAAGAGCACAGCATACCGAGCTAACATTGGTGAGCAAGCAAGATAACATTTTGAGGGCTACAGTTATATTATAAGTGAAACTTGGTTGTAAGCTATTGTATTGAAACGTAAAAGTTGACAGTGGATACGTTTGAGATTTTACTCACAATTATGAGGATGCGGTCTGGATGCAAGCGGGCAGCGGTGCGAAGAGCGACTGCTCATACATTGAAGTCGCTAGAATGTATGAACTGCCGCTCGTCGCCCCGCTGTCCGCTGGCGTCCAGGTCTTAACGGATCTCCGGCTCAAGTTACATTGGGGATTAGCGGTGAGTTGAATCGACGTAGTTTGTGAATACACACGCGCGATTACGTCACCACTGTCAGCGTAGTTGCTTTCGTCGTGAGAACCCTGCGCATTGTGCGGCGCGCGCGCATCACTTTCGTTATCGGCGGAACATGGCGGAACGAACGTCCGAACTTGCACGAGCCTGATTTACTTTCTGTGAACTTAGAGCTGTTTGCATGAATAATTGTATATTCATTCGATCTTACTAGGGGCTATTAGGTTTGTGTAAGTTTGCCCTATTCCCTTATTCATGAATTCGTTAATTGTTGAACATGAGCATAGCATCCCATAAACCATTAAATCACACAATAATTTTGAAACACAAATTTTGTTTAACAAAAACTCTTGTTCTATATCCAATCATTCAATCAGGTACTGAAACGAATTTTTTTTTATTATTATAGAACCTGCTGCTCACAAAATTTACGAGAATCGGTTGAGAAATGCGACATGTAGATGAATATTTGATGATATTCATAACATTCTGATGATATCCTGTACACACGCACACCACAAAAAAATGGAATCAGACCTCCGCTTCTTTCTCTAAATAGTAACCTTGGTAATCCTAACCGCGCGCGATGACCGGATTCATCCTGAGGGTCGTGAGGTTGGAGTCTCGCCGTAACTAGAATTTTAATTCCTTTGTGGTGAGAGTTCCAACAGACCATCTATCGACCTTCACTGAGGAAGAATTTTGACCGAAGGGAGTCAAGTTCAGGCGTTTCCGCGGTTGGTTACCTGATACCACGAAATTGAGCAACACATCGCAGTAGTAGTGTGTTTTTGTAGTTTTTAATAAATATTGATATGTATGTTAGTCTTAAAGGTATTTGTAATATTGAATCCCTGGGCTGAATAATACCATTTAAAGCGTCACGATAAAATGCTACTAAGAGTGGGCAGCCCGATGAACGATACTTTTTGCCCCACTGATGATTCATACTTATTTAGCGATAACATTTTTATTTAATAATCTACATATTACATAAACACGTGAGCCTCTGGAAGGAGTGGCACAGACACAATCTGTAAATGTCAAGAATTCTCCGACATAGATTAACCCAACAAATTAGAAAATGTTTAGCCAACATCGTCACCGCCTGAATTATCTACATTTTATTCTAAATGCCTGTGTATTGCGGGAATGCAACCTTAAGAGCCGTGGTCAATGTTAAATGGGTTCCTAGGAATATCTTTAAAAGTCCGGCAAGTCATCCGTAAGAATCTTTTGATCATATACTGAATTTTTATGAATTCCTCATGGAAGAGTAAATTAAATTTATTCTGAATTGCACAAGCACGTTTGGGCAAAGTTATTTCGATAACATTTTGCATTTTACTTCATTGCGCTTTATGATATAAATGATTGATTATGTTTTCTATTTATTTTAGGGAGTGTTTTAAATCATGGTCTGATACTTATTATATACAACTTAAGGTAACCATAACTTATTGAACTCAATTTAAAATCTACTTTTAAAAGTAATTATCATTAGCTGTTAAAATGTACACTTATAATGGACTGATCAATTAATGTTAGATTTTTTACGGTTACTATCGAAACCATACGATAGTACAAATTAATGTTCTATTAACTCTAACAATACTATTTTGCTTTAAAGTAAATTAATGTTTTCAAAATATGTGCAGTACTAGTTTACATGTACCACATACTATCTATGACATGAAGTGTTTACCTACAGATAAAACAAACCTATATCACTTTTAAATACGTTTTTCCGAAACTATTTACCCGTCGTGTAAATAGTTTTTTTATGACGTACGGAATTATTACTCCTCGGTTTTTTTCTCAGATCTTTTTTGGTGCAACTAATCCGTAATTCACTAAAATATTATTTATGGAACTGAATGGACTTAATCGAGATCCGGAGATCTCGTTTAACTTAGTCACGACTTGGATAATTGGCACGAGTCAATTAAATAAGCCGTGCATGGTCCTAAAATAGTGATTACAAATTTAGTGTTGTTTTGTAGAGTAGGTAGTTGGGTTATTAGTGTTATTTTTTACCAAAGTTTGAAACATCATCTCTAAAGGGGTCCGGGGTCCGCTTTGACACCTACTCCCAAGATTTGGTGTAGGCACTAGTTTCCCGAAAGTGATAGCCATCAGACCCCGTACCATGGTCGGCCTTATCACACGATAAGTGACAAGATAGAGCGTCTGTCACTGGCTGACACCGTTCGATAGAACGAGACGACGCTCCTATCTTGTCACTTATCGCGTGATAAGGCCAACCATGATACGGGGTCTGATCTTCAACACAGAGACTAGACCTTATTGGGATTAGACCGGTTAAGTCACGATGATTTTCATTAAAAGAAAAGGTATCTGTAAAATATTAAGTCGTAAAACCTAGTTGAAAACCGTTGAAAAACCTAGTGGTACGAACCTGCTGGAATGATTCTTATTAACAAAGTTAGAATGTGTCAAATGAATGTCATTGACATAAACAATACTAGAGCAACGGACTTCTTTAAATACTGACGGCATATTCTGACGTGTTAGCATTGAGAAGAGCAGCACTGTCCAAGAGCCACAAAGCTAAAAGGCAGTAACAATATATGCCTCTATTAAATATTATTACTTTACTACCTAGGCCGGCAACATAGCGGTGCATGGATGCAACGGCATGCCAAAGCGACGTACAAGGCATGCACTTAATGCCTTTGGCCGAACGATCTAATGGGTTTCTTTACATTTGTGAACTCTTTGAAGTTCAATGCGAACTTTCTACGTTGACAGTTATAGGCATTGTCTCATTGTTAAGTAACGTTAACTATTTCATCGTGGTAAGTTAAAAGGGAGTATATTTAATAGAGGTTTTATAATATTTACCGCATGCACCGCTGCATAATTAGGTATATGGAACAACGCTGAAGAACAGCCAGGGTCACTTTGTACTGTAGCCTAAAATTGAAGTATAAATTGGAAGTTTAGTTTAGCAGTTCAAACTTCAAACCACATTCAAACATTTCTTAGGCAATATATGTTGTCCTCATCACAATTATAACTTAACATGATTTCATAAATAGGGGTAGGATCTGCAATCAATCTGTTATTGGCTCTGCAGACAATTTGTTATTGGATCTGCAGTGAATTTGGTATTGAAAATCGTCTAATATTCATTTTAATTACCAATTACAAAGAGTTCCGTCCATTACGGGAACGGTCGCCAGAATACCAGGAACGACTGAACTGTCAATCTTTTTATTGCAAGCAATATAATCTCTCAATCGGACGTGATTAAAGCAACTTAATGATAGGTTACAGATAAATGATACGTCCAAACATCTCCACTGTTAGTAAAAACTTGGTATGTTTTTTGCGAGATTAGCTCAAATTGCTGTCTACTAAGCAAATGGGGAACTATTAGTAGGATGTTTGTGGTAACGTTCAATTAGACGTAAAAAGTGTATCTATCATTGGCAGTTGGGAAGTAAAAAGATTAAGATATAGAGTGGTTGAAGATGTAAAATGATTAAGCATGTAGAGAGGAGAGACGATAGAAAACGAACCAAAAGAAAATAAGAGAGAAGAACGGGTACAGCTGGATGGGAAGAACGAACGGTCGAAAAATAAACTGAGTAAATACATACGATTTACGATACAAGTGCCGAAAATAGGAAATTCGCAACGAGGGGTGATAAATTAAAACAAGACCGACGGGAGTGTTTTAAATCGACACGAGTTGCGAATTACCTATTGGCACGTGTATCGTTCAACGTTTTACTGTATCTTTAAAGTTTCGACATATGCACGGAAAGTGCTCTTTCCGCACTAGTGCGGGAAAGTAGTACCATATGTACTGTAAAATCAGTTTCAGTGTAGGCAACCTAAACAAAAAGAAAGCGAACTTAAATGTGTATGATGAAGGTCGTAAACGAGTGTCGCAATCGTGGACATCCGTGTTCAATTTCAAACGACTCGCAAAAATATTAAAATAATTTTAAGTATAAAAACAAACTGCCAAAAAAAGCTTGTTCTACGAACTCGATCGCACGAAATCGTCTCAGAACGATTATAACAAAACCATGACGTCATAGAACAGATCAGCGATAAAAATTACTCATATAATCCCACGTTGACTCAAGTTAATTAAACAACAAGCTAAATAATTACAACATTACACACTCGTTATCCAAGAAGAAGCTCTTCCGAGCCCACTAACCTAGATTATGTCGAAATTGGGCATTTAACGTAACAATAAGCTGGCACTGAAGAGGACAGGGGAAAGGGGGAAGTAATTTTTGACAAACTGATGAAATTTACTTTAGCTGAATTACGTTATCACTCGAAAAGTTGCTAAATAACCTGTTTTATTTAAGTGTGATCATTTTGCAAGTAGGGTATAACACTGCTACCTACATTGACACAAGGTAGGGAGGTAGGTTATGCAGGGTAGAACGAAGTGATACCACTATCGTATTTCGAGGGGTTCTCAACTGGTGAAGTACCTTCAACTTTCAGAAGACCATGGCCATAATAACACCAATATCTTGTCTTTAGGTAGTGGTGTTATAACGCTTATGACCACAGAACTATATTTTGATATACTCGTAGTTCTGTGCTTGTGACTCGTCTGGCCAAGCCTGGAGTGGCAAACGTCAATAGGCGTTTCTACTTACCATCAGACAGGTGCTCTTTTGCCTCCGTCGTGGTATTATATAAGTTTCTATCAAAAATAAACATTTTTGATACAAGGTTTTATTGCCGACATTACTTTTCTCTATACCGTCATCAACTATTCATTGAGACGATTCTAACGAGCCCAAACTTAAATGCGTTACGTCGGTTAAGTACTGAAGTAAATGTTAAGTACTGGATTAAATGTTTTGATTTGATTTGATTTTGAATTCCCATGGCCACCTTCTGTCTCCATCATCAGATCAGGTCGATGGTACAATAATATTGAATTGTCATCCAATTACCCAACTTTACCCAACTTTTCAGCTCAATCGGTTGAAGATATCTGCTTCAAAATTCAGTTGATAGATTCCACCCGGACAAACATACATTGCAAGTTAGCTTTTAATTAATTAAAAGCTGGTAAAAAAAAGGAGCTGATTATACTCGGTACTTCAAATTGTGATAACGTGTAAAAAATCGTTAAACCACGAAAAAGCGTGTAAAGGATTAGGTATTCGTTTTTGTTTAGTCCATGGTGTAAGAAAGATGGATCAAGTGCATCGTCGCAGGGCGTTAATCGATTGAAGTTGACCAAATGTAGATACGCACTGCCCGGCGCCCGCTAGCGTCCAGACCGCGGCCACAGTATAATAAAGAGTAGGTACTACCGCTGCGGCCTTAGTTGTACAAACGCACTAACCTGGTGAGCGCTGAAGTTATTTATCCCGTATCCAAGAAGGAATGGTTGGCTTCCTTGTTCTTATCACCTTGAACACTATCATTGCGTTGAATTAGATTATACACATCACATTTCTTACAAACACATTACGAACAAGGCACTCGCTACACAGGCAACGTAAATAAGTAAGACCCGGCCACAATATTTACACGCGACGTAAATTAATAAAACACTCTTAGTTCGCAAATTAAATTGATTAATTACATTTGCGTACTACGTGTTGACAACGGTTTCTTACACTGACGTGACATTTAAAATGCTTTATGGACATAGATAGCAAATATTTTTTTGAGTTTTCTTTAAAAAGGTTACACTATAATTACTTTCTGTGTAGATTTGCATTCGATACTTTTAAATACGAGTATTGCTAAAATATTTAGAGTTGAATTTTTCCCATTAAAGTTTTATTAGATCTAACCCTGGTCATAAGCCACAAATGCCACAATCCCAATCGTTATCTCATGTTCATATTTGGCATGAAGATGAAACTTGTGACCTCCACCTAAAACTATAGGTAAACATTAAAAAATTCTTCGAAATCGTTGATTCAGTATCGTATAAAAACATCTAAATAATAAATACTTACATTAGTGCAATAAAAAACAACTTTGGCTACATGATTCAGCGGTGCCATACATGGGTTAGTTTTTAACTGTTTGTTTAAGGAATATTAATGATTAAAACATGATATACAAGGTTGGTACCTATTTCTTGCAATGCGGATTTGCGCCCTACCGCCCACCGCTAAGTGCGGCGCCCACGGCCGTCGGACACGCGTGCACTTGACATTGTGAACCTTATTTGTACAGCTTTAGAGTTCAAAGCCTTTGTTGTAAAGCTAGGGCCTAGTTCATTACTGCACACCTTCAGTGCGAATACCAATTCGCTAGCGTGAGATACTAGTATAGACGTAAATATGCCGTCACCCATTTGGCGAAGGTTTGACTTTGTTTTGCGCCGGTTCTGCTCTGAGCTTTTGATGACATCGGTTAAGGTGAGTAGATATCCAAATTCTTAGTTTTTGAAGCAGCAAAGGCTCTTTAATATGCCAGTGAAAGATGAAGCGTTTGAATTTCTAGTAGAACATAAAATTGTATATCCAAATAATTCTTGAAATGAGGCTCTTCTGAAGTAAAAATTGAATTGCTACCTACTATACTATAAGTATAGATAGATTTAAACTTTATTTATACTAAACGGGACTTAATCGCGTATAAGTAACTTATTTTATTTACCTCACTGAGCCAAATGAGTAAATGCCAGCGTCAAAAAACATCGTCCGTTATATCACCGGATATTATTAGTGTTGTGTGTCGGCCGGGTGACAACCCTAGTGTACAAGTGGTTTATAAAAAATGCGGGTAGTTCGGAAAACCCGCGCAGCAAGAAGATGTTGATACCCGCTCAAGCCAGTTGTCCCGTGACCATGGATGTTGCAACACATCCGAAACGTCGGGAGACCTCAGTGAGGTAAATAAAATATCTTAATAATTATACGCGATTAAGTCCCGTTTAGTATAAATAATGTGTGAGAATCGAGAAAGTTTAAATCAATAGATTTATTTCGATGTCCGGTGTCCCGCTGTTCCCCTCTACAGGTCACAGTTTTCAAACGATTCTCGTGAAATTTTGTGAGCAGGTTTGTTAATTACACAGATGTTTTTGTCGAATAACTTTTCCAAATTCAAAAAATGTTTTTTTTAAAACGACAGGTTCGCGAGTTCTACCTACAGACAGAGCCACTAGTAACTATTATTAGGTAGGTAAATATCTTTGGAAATGAAGTCATGGGGAGACGTCGTGATATTTTTTTATCCTCCTAATGAGCCTACTGACTAAATGTTTTTATAATCAAACTAAAATCACCTGACAAAACCAAACAACAAGCAATGCTGTTTTGTTATTAGATCAGTGCCTTAACAAGCTGCTGATCTCATTACTCGCAGCATTCTTGTCACAATAATTATGGCAGCGGATATCTCCATTGTAAATTAGCCATGCGTGGCATATTAATCGTGTTTATGGTGTTGCCAGTGCAAAAAAACTATTAATTAAAGCAAACCTGCACGGAAGCTTTATTGTATAATGCTATTGTTAAACAGCCAGGCGCTTGATGGCCAATCCATGGACCGGTGTGAAGTTAGCGGCCAAAGTTAGCGGCCGATGATAACCCGACCAAATTAAGAAGTTATGTATATTTTCAACAAGAATACTGTCAAAACAAGCAGAACCGCAAAATATCTTCTTTCTTATTAGAAAACAACAAAAAACAAACAATTCTAAAGATTAAAAAACGATAATAACTAGAAATGCACTTTGGCCGCTAACTTCACAACTTATCAGCCTAAGTGTTTTTTTGATATATTTTTCATAATTTCTGCACCTTAGACAACAAGCAATGAGCTATCAAATAACACTATTTCTAGAGTGACACTCGACTGCATATAAAAGAAACAGAGACGACCACGTAGAAACATCAGCTTTCCATGAACAAGTGCATTAAAACAAGTGTTTCTGCATCTTAGACGATAAGCGAGTAAACCACACCCAATGTATCGTGCAGTGCATTACATTAGCTATCAACTGACACTTATTTTAGAGTGATACTCGACTGCATATAAGAGTAACAGAGGCTACCAAGTAGAAACATCAGCTTTCTACGAAAAAGTGCATTCATTAAAGATTTACTGCATCTTAGACGGCAAGCGAGTAAAATACACCTTATGTATCGTGCAGTGCATTACACTAGCTACAAAACAAAACTATTTATAGAGTGATACTCGACTGCATATACCAGTAACAGAGGCGACCAAGTAGAAACATCAGCTTTCTACGAAAAAGTGCATTCATTCAAAAATTACTGCATCTCAGACGGCAAGCGAGTAAAATACACCTTATGTATCGTGCAGTGCATTACACTAGCTACAAAACAAAACTATTTATAGAGTGATACTCGACTGCATATAAGAGTAACAGAGGCTACCAAGTAGAAACATCAGCTTTTTACGAAAAAGTGCATTCATTCATGATTTACTGCATCTTAGACGGCAAGCGAGTGAACCACACCCAATGTATCGTGCAGTGCATTACATTAGCTATCAACTGACACTTATTCTAGAGTGATACTCGACTGCATATAAGAATAACAGAGGCTACCAAGTAGAAACATCAGCTTTCTACGAAAAAGTGCATTCATTCAAAATTTACTGCATCTCAGACGGCAAGCGAGTGAACCACACCCAATGTATCGTGCAGTGCATTACATTAGCTTGCAACTGACACTTATTCTAGAGTGATACTCGACTGCATATAAGAGTAACAGAGGCTACCAAGTAGAAACATCAGCTTTCAACGAAAAAGTGCATTCATTCAAAATTTACTGCATCTTAGACGGCAAGCGAGTGAACCACACCCAATGTATCGTGCAGTGCATTACATTAGCTATCAACTGACACTTATTCTAGAGTGATACTCGACTGCATATAAGAATAACAGAGGCTACCAAGTAGAAACATCAGCTTTCTACGAAAAAGTGCATTCATTCAAAATTTACTGCATCTTAGACGGCAAGCGAGTGAACCACACCCAATGTATCGTGCAGTGCATTACATTAGCTATCAACTGACACTTATTCTAGAGTGATACTCGACTGCATATAAGAATAACAGAGGCTACCAAGTAGAAACATCAGCTTTCTACGAAAAAGTGCATTCATTCAAAATTTACTGCATCTTAGACGGCAAGCGAGTGAACCACACCCAATGTATCGTGCAGTGCATTACATTAGCTATCAACTGACACTTATTCTAGAGTGATACTCGACTGCATATAAGAATAACAGAGGCTACCAAGTAGAAACATCAGCTTTCTACGAAAAAGTGCATTCATTCAAAATTTACTGCATCTCAGACGGCAAGCGAGTGAACCACACCCAATGTATCGTGCAGTGCATTACATTAGCTTGCAACTGACACTTATTCTAGAGTGATACTCGACTGCATATAAGAGTAACAGAGGCTACCAAGTAGAAACATCAGCTTTCAACGAAAAAGTGCATTCATTCAAAATTTACTGCATCTTAGACGGCAAGCGAGTGAACCACACCCAATGTATCGTGCAGTGCATTACATTAGCTATCAACTGACACTTATTCCAGAGTGATACTCGACTGCATATAAGAGTAACAGAGGCTACCAAGTAGAAACATAAGCTTTCTACGAAAAAGTGCATTCATTCAAAATTTTCTGCATCTTAGACGGCAAGCGAGTGAACCACACTCAATGTATCGTGCAGTGCATTACATTAGCTATCAATTGACACTTATTCTAGAGTGATACTCGACTGCATATAAGAGTAACAGAGGCTACCAAGTAGAAACATCAGCTTTCTACAAAAAAGTGCATTCATTAAAGATTTACTGCATCTTAGACGGCAAGCGAGTAAATCACACCCTATGTATCGTGCAGTGCATTACACTAGCTACAAAACAAAACTATTTATAGAGTGATACTCGACTGCATATACCAGTAACAGAGGCGACCAAGTAGAAACATCAGCTTTCTACGAAAAAGTGCATTCATTCAAAATTTACTGCATCTTAGACGGCAAGCGAGTGAACCACACCTAATGTATCGTGCAGTGCATTACATTAGCTATCAACTGACACTTATTTTAGAGTGATACTCGACTGCATATAAGAGTAACAGAGGCTACCAAGTAGAAACATCAGCTTTCTACGAAAAAGTGCATACATTTATGATTAACTGCATCTTAGACGGCAAGCGAGTGACCCACACCCAATGTATCGTGCAGTGCATTACATTAGCTATCAACTGACACTTATTCTAGAATGATACTCGACTGCATATAAGAGTAACAGAGGCTACCAAGTAGAAACATCAGCTTTCTACGTAAAAGTGCATTCATTAAAGATTTACTGCATCTTAGACGGCAAGCGAGTAAACCACACCCTATGTATCGTGCAGTGCATTACACTAGCTACAAAACAAAACTATTTATACAGTGATACTCGACTGCATATACCAGTAACAGAGGCGAACAAGTAGAAACATCAGCTTTCTACGAAAAAGTGCATTAAATCAAGATTTACTGCATCTAAGACGGCAAGCGAGTAAACCACACCCAATGTATCGTGCAGTGCATTACATTGGCTATCAAATGACACTAATTCTAGAGTGATACTCGTCTGTCTATAAGAGTAACAGAGGCGACCAAGTTGAAATATCAGCGTTTTACGAAAAAGTGCATTCATTCATGATTTACTGCATCTTAGACGGCAAGCGAGTGAACCACACCCAATGAATCGTGCAGTGCATTACATTAGCTATCAACTGACACTTATTCTAGAGTGATACTCGACTGCATATAAGAGTAACAGAGGCTACCAAGTAGAAACATCAGCTTTCTACAAAAAAGTGCATTCATTAAAGATTTACTGCATCTTAGACGGCAAGCGAGTAAATCACACCCTATGTATCGTGCAGTGCATTACACTAGCTACAAAACAAAACTATTTATAGAGTGATACTCGACTGCATATACCAGTAACAGAGGCGACCAAGTAGAAACATCAGCTTTCTACGAAAAAGTGCATTCATTCAAAATTTACTGCATCTCAGACGGCAAGCGAGTGAACCACACCCAATGTATCGTGCAGTGCATTACATTAGCTTGCAACTGACACTTATTCTAGAGTGATACTCGACTGCATATAAGAGTAACAGAGGCTACCAAGTAGAAACATCAGCTTTCAACGAAAAAGTGCATTCATTCAAAATTTACTGCATCTTAGACGGCAAGCGAGTGAACCACACCCAATGTATCGTGCAGTGCATTACATTAGCTATCAACTGACACTTATTCCAGAGTGATACTCGACTGCATATAAGAGTAACAGAGGCTACCAAGTAGAAACATAAGCTTTCTACGAAAAAGTGCATTCATTCAAAATTTTCTGCATCTTAGACGGCAAGCGAGTGAACCACACTCAATGTATCGTGCAGTGCATTACATTAGCTATCAATTGACACTTATTCTAGAGTGATACTCGACTGCATATAAGAGTAACAGAGGCTACCAAGTAGAAACATCAGCTTTCTACAAAAAAGTGCATTCATTAAAGATTTACTGCATCTTAGACGGCAAGCGAGTAAATCACACCCTATGTATCGTGCAGTGCATTACACTAGCTACAAAACAAAACTATTTATAGAGTGATACTCGACTGCATATACCAGTAACAGAGGCGACCAAGTAGAAACATCAGCTTTCTACGAAAAAGTGCATTCATTCAAAATTTACTGCATCTTAGACGGCAAGCGAGTGAACCACACCTAATGTATCGTGCAGTGCATTACATTAGCTATCAACTGACACTTATTTTAGAGTGATACTCGACTGCATATAAGAGTAACGACTGCATATAAGATTTACTGCATCTTAGACGGCAAGCGAGTCAACCACACCCAATGTATCGTGCAGTGCATTACACTAGCTACAAAACAAAACTATTTATAGAGTGATACTCGACTGCATATACCAGTAACAGAGGCGACCAAGTAGAAACATCAGCTTTCTACGAAAAAGTGCATTCATTCAAAATTTACTGCATCTTAGACGGCAAGCGAGTGAACCACACCTAATGTATCGTGCAGTGCATTACATTAGCTATCAACAAGACACATTGTACCAGGAAAAGTCACCAAGCAATCAAAGTCACGTAACATACTAAACGAAATATATACGTCCTTGGTACAATCTGTCCTAGTATATTGCATACCTGTCTGGGGTGGTGCTGCTAAAAGTCGTTTTATTGACCTAGAACGTGCACAGCGGGCACTACTAAAAGTCATGTATTTCAAAAAAATGTCATTTCCGACCCAACGACTTTACCAAATCTGTGACGTCCTCTCGGTTAGAAAATTATATATTTTACAATGTACCTTAAAATTACACAAATCCTTACCATATAACCCTAATTACAAAAACAAAAGAAAAATAGGTAATGTGGCTAAATCTCAAAAAACCAGAACGGCATTTGCCAAGTCACAGTTTATCAGCAAATCTGTACACATTTACAATAAAATCAACAAAGTATTAGAAATTTATCCAATGCTACATCACAATTGCAAGAAGCTGCTTATAAATTGGATTAAAACTAAAACCTACGATGAAACGGAAGGTTTACTACAACATTGATCGTATGCCTCCAACGTACACACACACACACACACACACACGCACACGCACACACACACACACACACACACATACATACACACACACACACACACACACATACACATTCTCCTACCTAGATTACTAGTATATAAAAAAAGAATAAAAACCCTTAGTTGATTACATTGTTAGTACTTACCTATTATTATCTATGGAAGAGCGGGGCCTCCCAATACAGGCATTGTTTGCTTACCGGGCGGCTCCATCCCTTATATTATAAATGTACAATGTTAATTACGAAATAAAGAATTTTGTATTTGTATTTGTATAACTGACACTTATTTTAGAGTGATACTCGACTGCATATAAGAGTAACAGAGGCTACCAAGTAGAAACATCAGCTTTCTACGAAAAAGTGCATACATTTATGATTAACTGCATCTTAGACGGCAAGCGAGTGACCCACACCCAATGTATCGTGCAGTGCATTACATTAGCTATCAACTGACACTTATTCTAGAATGATACTCGACTGCATATAAGAGTAACAGAGGCTACCAAGTAGAAACATCAGCTTTCTACGTAAAAGTGCATTCATTAAAGATTTACTGCATCTTAGACGGCAAGCGAGTAAACCACACCCTATGTATCGTGCAGTGCATTACACTAGCTACAAAACAAAACTATTTATACAGTGATACTCGACTGCATATACCAGTAACAGAGGCGAACAAGTAGAAACATCAGCTTTCTACGAAAAAGTGCATTAAATCAAGATTTACTGCATCTAAGACGGCAAGCGAGTAAACCACACCCAATGTATCGTGCAGTGCATTACATTGGCTATCAAATGACACTAATTCTAGAGTGATACTCGTCTGCCTATAAGAGTAACAGAGGCGACCAAGTTGAAATATCAGCGTTTTACGAAAAAGTGCATTCATTCATGATTTACTGCATCTTAGACGGCAAGCGAGTGAACCACACCCAATGAATCGTGCAGTGCATTACATTAGCTATCAACTGACACTTATTCTAGAGTGATACTCGACTGCATATAAGAGTAACAGAGGCTACCAAGTAGAAACATCAGCTTTCTACGAAAAAGTGCATTCATTCAAAATTTTCTGCATCTTAGACGGCAAGCGAGTGAACCACACCCAATGTATCGTGCAGTGCATTACATTAGCTATCAACTGACATTTATTCTACAGTGATACTCGACTGCATATAAGAGTAACAGAGGCTACCAAGTAGAAACATCAGCTTTCTACAAAAAAGTGCATTCATTAAAGATTTACTGCATCTTAGACGGCAAGCGAGTACACCACACCCTATGTATCGTGCAGTGCATTACACTAGCTACAAAACAAAACTATTTATAGAGTGATACTCGACTGCATATAGCAGTAAAAGAGGCGACCAAGTAGAAACATCAGCTTTCTAAGAAAAAGTGCATTCATTCAAAATTTACCCTCATCTTTGACGGCAAGCGAGTGAACCATACCTAATGTATCGTGCAGTGCATTACATTAGCTATCAACTGACACTTATTCTAGAGTGATACTCGACTGCATATAAGAGTAACAGAGGCTACCAAGTAGAAACATCAGCTTTCAACGAAAAAGTGCATTCATTCAAAATTTACTGCATCATAGACGGCAAGCGAGTGAACCACACCCAATGTATCGTGCAGTGCATTACATTAGCTATCAACTGACACTTATTCTAGAGTGATACTCGACTGCATATAAGAGTAACAGAGGCGACCAAGTAGAAACATCAGCTTTCTACGAAAAAGTGCATTCATTCAAATTTTTCTGCATCTTAGACGGCAAGCGAGTGAACCACACCCAATGTATCGTGCAGTGCATTACAATAGCTATCAACTGACACATATTCTAGACTGATATTCGACTGCATATAAGAGTAACAGAGGCGACCAAGTAGAAACATCAGCTTTCTACGAAAAAGTGCATTCATTAAAGATTTACTGCATCTTAGACGGCAAGCGAGTAAACCACACCCTATGTATCGTGCAGTGCATTACACTAGCTACAAAACAAAACTATTTATAGAGTGATACTCGACTGCATATACCAGTAACAGAGGCGACCAAGTAGAAACATCAGCTTTCTACGAAAAAGTGCATTCATTCAAAAATTACTGCATCTCAGACGGCAAGCGAGTGAACCACACCCAATGTATCGTGCAGTGCATTACATCAGCTTGCAACTGACACTTATTCTAGAGTGATACTCGACTGCATATAAGAGTAACAGAGGCTACCAAGTAGATACATCAGCTTTCTACGAAAAAGTGCATTAAATCAAGATTTACTGCATCTTAGACGGCAAGCGAGTCAACCACACCCAATGTATCGTGCAGTGCATTACATTAGCTATCAACTAACATTTATTCTAGAGTGATACTCGACTGCATATAAGAGTAGCAGAGGCTACCAAGTAGAAACATCAGCTTTCTATGAAAAAGTGCATTCATTAAAGATTTACTGCATCTTAGACGGCAAGCGAGTAGAATACACCTTATGTATCGTGCAGTACATTACACTAGCTACAAAACAAAACTATTTAAAGAGTGATACTCGACTGCATATACCAGTAACAGAGGCGACCAAGTAGAAACATCAGCTTTCTACGAAAAAGTGCATTCAATAAAGATTTACTGCATCTTAGACGGCAAGCGAGTAAAATACACCTTATGTATCGTGCAGTGCATTACACTAGCTACAAAACAAAACTATTTATAGAGTGATACTCGACTGCATATAAGAGTAACAGAGGCTACCAAGTAGAAACATCAGCTTTCTACAAAAAAGTGCATTCATTAAAGATTTACTGCATCTTAGACGGCAAGCGAGTACACCACACCCTAAGTATCGTGCAGTGCATTACACTAGCTACAAAACAAAACTATTTATAGAGTGATACTCGACTGCATATAGCAGTAAAAGAGGCGACCAAGTAGAAACATCAGCTTTCTAAGAAAAAGTGCATTCATTCAAAATTTACCCTCATCTTTGACGGCAAGCGAGTGAACCATACCTAATGTATCGTGCAGTGCATTACATTAGCTATCAACTGACACTTATTCTAGACTGATACTCGACTGCATATAAGAGTAACAGAGGCGACCAAGTAGAAACATCAGCTTTCTACGAAAAAGTGCATTCATTAAAGATTTACTGCATCTTAGACGGCAAGCGAGTAAACCACACCCTATGTATCGTGCAGTGCATTACACTACCTACAAAACAAAACTATTTATAGAGTGATACTCGACTGCATATACCAGTAACAGAGGCGACCAAGTAGAAACATCAGCTTTCTACGAAAAAGTGCATTCATTCAAAAATTACTGCATCTCAGACGGCAAGCGAGTGAACCACACCCAATGTATCGTGCAGTGCATTACATCAGCTTGCAACAGACACTTATTCTAGAGTGATACTCGACTGCATATAAGAGTAACAGAGGCTACCAAGTAGATACATCAGCTTTCTACGAAAAAGTGCATTAAATCAAGATTTACTGCATCTTAGACGGCAAGCGAGTCAACCACACCCAATGTATCGTGCAGTGCATTACATTAGCTATCAACTAACATTTATTCTAGAGTGATACTCGACTGCATATAAGAGTAACAGAGGCTACCAAGTAGAAACATCAGCTTTCTATGAAAAAGTGCATTCATTAAAGATTTACTGCATCTTAGACGGCAAGCGAGTAAAATACACCTTATGTATCGTGCAGTGCATTACACTAGCTACAAAACAAAACTATTTATAGAGTGATACTCGACTGCATATACCAGTAACAGAGGCGACCAAGTAGAAACATCAGCTTTCTACGAAAAAGTGCATTCAATAAAGATTTACTGCATCTTAGACGGCAAGCGAGTAAACCACACCTAATGTTTCGTGCAGTGCATTACATTGGCTATCAAATGACTTTAATTCTAGAGTGATACTCGTCTGCCTATAAGAGCAACAGAGGCGACCAAGTAGAAACATCAGCTTTTTACGAAAAAGTGCATTCATTCATGATTTACTGCATCTTAGACGGCAAGCGAGTGAACCACACCCAATGTATCGTGCAGTGCATTACATTAGCTATCAACTGACACTTATTCTAAAGTGATACTCGACTGCATATAAGAATAACAGAGGCTACCAAGTAGAAACATCAGCTTTCTACGAAAAAGTGCATTCATTCAAAATTTACTGCATCTCAGACGGCAAGCGAATGAACCACACCCGATGTATCGTGCAGTGCATTACATTAGCTTGCAACTGACATTTATTCTAGAGTTATACTTGACTGCATATAAGAGTAACAGAGGCTACCAAGTAGATACATCAGCTTTCAACGAAAAAGTGCATTCATTCAAAATTTACTGCATCTCAGACGGCAAGCGAGTGAACCACACCCAATGTATCGTGCAGTGCATTACATTAGCTTGCAACTGACACTTATTTTAGAGTGATACTCGACTGCATATAAGAGTAACAGAGGCTACCAAGTAGATACATCAGCTTTCTACGAAAAAGTGCATTAAATCAAGAGATACTGCATCTTAGACGGCAAGCGAGTCAACCACACCCAATGTATCGTGCAGTGCATTACATTGGATATCAAATGACATTAATTCTAGAGTGATACTCGTCTGCCTATAAGAGTTACAGAGGCGACCAAGTTGAAACATCAGCGTTTTACGAAAAAGTGCATTCATTCATGATTTACTGCATCTTAGACGGCAAGCGAGTGAACCACACCCAATGTATCGTGCAAAGCATTACATTAGCTATCAACTGACACTTATTCTAGAATGATACTCGACTGCATATAAGAGTAAAAGAGGCTACCAAGTAGAAACATCAGCTTTCTACGAAAAAGTGCATTCATTAAAGATTTACTGCATCTTAGACGGCAAGCGAGTAAACCACACCCTATGTATCGTGCAGTGCATTACACTAGCTACAAAACAAAACTATTTATAGAGTGATACTCGACTGCATATACCAGTAACAGAGGCGACCAAGTAGAAACATCAGCTTTCTACGAAAAAGTGCATTCATTCAAAATGTACTGCATCTTAGACGGCAAGCGAGTGAACCACACCAAATGTATCGTGCAGTGCATTACATTAGCTTGCAACTGACACTTATTCTAGAGTGATACTCGACTGCATATAAGAGTAACAGAGGCTACCAAGTAGGAAAATCAACTTTTTACGAAAAAGTGCATTCATTCATGATTTATTGCAACTTAGACGGCAAGCGAGTGAACCACACCCAATGTATCGTGCAGTGCATTACATTAGCTATCAACTGATTTTTATTCTAGAGTGATACTCGACTGCATATAAGAGTAACAGAGGCTACCAAGTAGAAACATCAGCTTTCTACAAAAAAGTGCATTCATTAAAGATTTACTGCATCTTAGACGGCAAGCGAGTAAACCACACCCTATGTATCGTGCAGTGCATTACACTAGCTACAAAACAAAACTATTTATAGAGTGATACTCGACTGCATATACCAGTAACAGAGGCGACCAAGTAGAAACATCAGCTTTCTACGAAAAAGTGCATTCATTCAAAATTTACTGCATCTTAGACGGCAAGCGAGTGAACCACACCTAATGTATCGTGCAGTGCATTACATTAGCTATCAACTGACTTTTATTTTAGAGTGATACTCGACTGCATATAAGAGTAACAGAGGCGACCAAGTAGAAACATCAGCTTTTTACGAAAAAGTGCATTCATTCATGATTTACTTCATCTTAGACGGCAAGCGAGTTAACGACACCCAATGTATCGTGCAGTGCATTACATTAGCTATAAACTGACATTTATTCTAGAGTGATACTCGACTGCATATAAGAGACACAGAGGCTACCAAGTAGAAACATCAGCTTTCTACGAAAAAGTGCATTAATTAAAGATTCACTGCATCTTAGACGGCAAGCGAGTAAACCACACCCTATGTATCGTGCAGTGCATTACACTAGCTACAAAACAAAACTATTTATAGAGTGATACTCGACTGTATATACCAGTAACAGAGGCGACCAAGTAGAAACATCAGCTTTCTACGAAAAAGTGCATTCAATCAAGATTTACTGCATCTTAGACGGCAAGCGAGTTAACCACACCCAATGTATCGTGCAGTGCATTACATAAGCTATCAACTGACACTTATTCTAGAGTGATACTCGACTGCATATAAGTGTAACAGAGGCTACCAAGTAAAAACATCAGCTTTCTACGAAAAAGTGCATTCATTCAAAATTTTCTGCATCTTAGACGGCAAGCGAGTGAACCACACCCAATGTATCGTGCAGTGCATTACATTAGCTATCCACTGACATTTATTCTAGAGTGATACTCGACTGCATATAAGAGACACAGAGGCTACCAAGTAGAAACATCAGCTTTCTACGAAAAAGTGCATTAATTAAAGATTTACTGCATCTTAGACGGCAAGCGAGTAAACCACACCCTATGTATCGTGCAGTGCATTACACTAGCTACAAAACAAAACTATTTATAGAGTGATACTCGACTGTATATACCAGTAACAGAGGCGACCAAGTAGAAACATCAGCTTTCTACGAAAAAGTGCATTCATTCAAAATTTACTGCATCTTAGACGGAAGGCGAGTGAACCACACCTAATGTATCGTGCAGTGCATTACATTAGCTATCAACTGACACTTATTTTAGAGTGATACTCGACTGCATATAAGAGTAACAGAGGCTACCAAGTAGAAACATCAGCTTTCTACGAAAAAGTGCATACATTTATGATTAACTGCATCTTAGACGGCAAGCGAGTGACCCACACCCAATGTATCGTGCAGTGCATTACATTAGCTATCAACTGACACTTATTCTAGAATGATACTCGACTGCATATAAGAGTAACAGAGGCTACCAAGTAGAAACATCAGCTTTCTACGTAAAAGTGCATTCATTAAAGATTTACTGCATCTTAGACGGCAAGCGAGTAAACCACACCCTATGTATCGTGCAGTGCATTACACTAGCTACAAAACAAAACTATTTATAGAGTGATACTCGACTGCATATACCAGTAACAGAGGCGACCAAGTAGAAACATCAGCTTTCTACGAAAAAGTGCATTCATTCAAAATTTACTGCATCTTAGACGGCAAGCGAGTGAACCACACCTAATGTATCGTGCAGTGCATTACATTAGCTATCAACTGACTTTTATTTTAGAGTGATACTCGACTGCATATAAGAGTAACAGAGGCGACCAAGTAGAAACATCAGCTTTTTACGAAAAAGTGCATTCATTCATGATTTACTTCATCTTAGACGGCAAGCGAGTTAACGACACCCAATGTATCGTGCAGTGCATTACATTAGCTATAAACTGACATTTATTCTAGAGTGATACTCGACTGCATATAAGAGACACAGAGGCTACCAAGTAGAAACATCAGCTTTCTACGAAAAAGTGCATTAATTAAAGATTTACTGCATCTTAGACGGCAAGCGAGTAAACCACACCCTATGTATCGTGCAGTGCATTACACTAGCTACAAAACAAAACTATTTATAGAGTGATACTCGACTGTATATACCAGTAACAGAGGCGACCAAGTAGAAACATCAGCTTTCTACGAAAAAGTGCATTCAATCAAGATTTACTGCATCTTAGACGGCAAGCGAGTTAACCACACCCAATGTATCGTGCAGTGCATTACATAAGCTATCAACTGACACTTATTCTAGAGTGATACTCGACTGCATATAAGTGTAACAGAGGCTACCAAGTAAAAACATCAGCTTTCTACGAAAAAGTGCATTCATTCAAAATTTTCTGCATCTTAGACGGCAAGCGAGTGAACCACACCCAATGTATCGTGCAGTGCATTACATTAGCTATCCACTGACATTTATTCTAGAGTGATACTCGACTGCATATAAGAGACACAGAGGCTACCAAGTAGAAACATCAGCTTTCTACGAAAAAGTGCATTAATTAAAGATTTACTGCATCTTAGACGGCAAGCGAGTAAACCACACCCTATGTATCGTGCAGTGCATTACACTAGCTACAAAACAAAACTATTTATAGAGTGATACTCGACTGTATATACCAGTAACAGAGGCGACCAAGTAGAAACATCAGCTTTCTACGAAAAAGTGCATTCATTCAAAATTTACTGCATCTTAGACGGCAAGCGAGTGAACCAAACCTAATGTATCGTGCAGTGCATTACATTAGCTATCAACTGACACTTATTCTAGAGTGATACTTGACTGCATATAAGAGTAACAGAGGCTACCAAGTAGAAACATCAGCTTTCAACGAAAAAGAGCATTCATTCAAAATTTACTGCATCTTAGACGGCAAGCGAGTGAACCACACCCAATGTATCGTGCAGTGCATTACATTAGCTATCAACTGACACTTATTCTAGAGTGATACTCGACTGCATATAAGAGTAACAGAGGCGACCAAGTAGAAACATCAGCTTTCTACGAAAAAGTGCATTCATTCAAGATTTACTGCATCTTAGACGGCAAGCGAGTAAATCACACCCGCTGTATCGTGCAGTGCATTACATTAGCTATAAACTGATATTAATTCTAGAGTGATACTCGACTGCATATAAGAGTAAAAGAGGCAATCAGATAGAAACATCAGTTTTCTATGATCTCGTGCATTCATTCAAGATTTGCTGCATCTTAGACGGCAAGCGAGTGAACCACACCCAATGTATCGTGCAGTGCATTACATTAGCTATCAACTGACACTTATTCTAGTGTGATACTCGACTGCATATAAGAGTAACAGAGGCTACCAAGTAGAAACATCAGCTTTCTACGAAAAAGTGCATTCATTCAAGATTTACTGCATCTAAGACGGCAAGCGAGTAAATCACACCCGCTGTATCGTGCAGTGCATTACTTGTACCCATAGTACAAGCTTTGCTTAGTTTGGGACTAGGTCGATTAGTGTAAGATTGTTTCCAAATATTTATATTTAAAGTCAACGTTGGCATGTCGGCAAGTGAAGTATATTTATCAGAGGTCTAGTTTCGTTAGGCGTGACGGGTGAGGTGAGTCGCATTAGCGCGTTCCGAATAACAACCCTGCACGGCTAGCACGACTTACAGCGATTCGCGCGAGAAGAGACAAATCGGCGGGACTAGGTGCTTTATCGCTCATTAATAGCATGACTTGGCGCGAGATACAAGGCCAAATGACTTGGACTCTCCTTCAAACGTCATGAGTCGAAATGACAGCAACTCGCGACTTTACATCAATTTGAGAGATATTTGTCTTCGAGCTCTTGAGCCTGCGAGTAAGTGGCGACAAGACATTGGCTTGCAACTTTGTGCATTATTTTCGAAAGAAAACGAAACGTTATTTAAAATAACACCTTATTAAACGTTCTACGACCATTTTTCTGTGTTATAGTCACCAATATAAACACATATACCTACCATAATAAATACGATTAACGGTTTTCAGAATGGCATTGTTTGTCATTATGAACGAGGAAAGGCGCGCACGGCGCATCCAAAGGACGAGGATAAGGGACTCGGCCAACCCCTTCGAGCTCTCGGACCAAGAGTTCCACCACAACTATAGGATCAACAAACCTATGGCCTTATATTTGTTCACTTCACTTACTTACATCTTATCTTTTTACGAGTTATACTTATTCAACATACAATTGACCCATTTCACATTAAGTTGCTCTAGTTAGTCTGATTATAATAATATGGTTTCAAAAAAATATAAATAGTAATCTTGAGGCTTTTCTGCAGGGAAATCAGTGCTTCGAAACATGATTAGGTAAATTTCGCTCGATAGAAAAAAATCACGAACATAGGTCTAAAACACACAAAAATACACTTAAAATAATCGTAACAAATTATGCACAAAAGCTATAAATATTAAAATTTCTTCTAAAAATCGGCAATATCATTTTTGAGGGAAATCAGTGTTGACATTTTTATTTATTAAAACGGCCAAAAAATTAAAATTAAAAACATGATACCCGCGCTTCCGAGCACGCACTTCCATCTCGCTCACGCTTATGCTCAGTGAGAGGGAGAGAAGACCATGAACCTACGGTGCCTTAAAAGTGTTGAAAATGGGGGTGGAAGTTTGTATGGGTAGTCAAAATAACCGCTGAGCCAATTTAGATGAAATTTGGTATAGATATAATTTCACCAGTTTATAACCGCTGATTATTACTGATTCCAAGCAGACGAAGTCGCGGGCAAAAACTATTGTAAGGCCAACAAATTTCACCTAAATCGGTTCAGTGGTTGACCTGAAAACGTGTTGTTAAGACAGACTATACTACTACTTTCGGATTTGTAATATTGGAGGCGCCGGTGAACTTCAAGGGATAGCGAGGGTAGGAAAGGGTAAAATAGGTAACCCCTATTACATAGGCGAATGCGCGGTAGTATATAATATTGTACGAAATTAATGACCAGCGGCTTCTTTTTCAGGGTCATTATGCCTCAAACGTTAAGTACTTACCTATCTATGTTCCTCAAAATAAGAATACTGAAGTGATATGTTGTATAGCCATTTCTATTATTACGTTTACGTTTATTATTTATTAAATTTATTTATTAAAAAAGAAACAACAGCGTATTTTTGTTTGTAATGTCTACTAATCATAAGTATATTCATCAATCTTTAAGAGATACGAAAAAATAGGCAGTAAAATTTAAAAATAAAATGTTTTTTTAACTGAAACGCTGTCGTTTACTCAACTCCTCAAAATTTCAATCGTAATTACCCCAAGTCACCTTACAGAATAGGGGGGCTGAAGTCCGCCGGTAACTTTGGGAAACCTACACGGCGTGTGTGCAAAAATATAGGGAAGGTATCGAACAACAATTCCAAAAATCAATGAAATGTATTCAACGTTTCTAAGACCCCCTGAATTAGTTTTTCTAAAATATCTTCAATGTACATTTTTTCTCCTTACGCGTTTATTATACATTATGTATAGAAGATATCAACTGTAAATCGAAATTAGTTAGTTACCTACATGTTCTAAATGCGATTAAATGCGATGGCCCTCTGCTGGTAAATAGCAAAATTATGCGTTCCCAGGTGTATTTCTATTAAGTGTGCGTGGGTTTAACACCGCCAAGTACCGGTGTTCACGCACACATACAACACAGCAACGCTATTAATGCTGGAAAGCGCAGATATGGATAGTTGCCACTTTGTATGACAGAAAAAGGTATCGACTGTTAAGTAGGTAGATGTTTGTTAAGATGTCTTAGCTGAATATTTGATTTCCCGTGATCTCGCGATAGCGCCTTCTACCAGCGGGTAGAGACACTATGCAAAAAAGGAGACTCACGCACACACGTGTAAAAACACGATTACAGCGGTGTGTGTGCGCTTGCGCGAAAAACTCGGAACTATATACTCAATCAACCGGTCAGAATTGGATTTTCCGCTTAGTACAGGAATGCGACTACGAACAGAGGGCATGATGAGATGCAGTAAATTTTGAATGAATGCACTTTTTCGTAGAAAGCTGATGTTTCTACTTGGTCGCCTCTGTTACTCTAATATGCAGTCGAGTATCACTCTAGAATAAATGTCAGTTTATAGCTAATGTAATGCACTGCACGGTACATTGGGTGTCGTTAACTCGCTTGCCGTCTAAGATGCAGTAAATCATGAATGAATGCACTTTTTCGTAAAAAGCTGATGTTTCTACTTGGTCGCCTCTGTTACTCTTATATGCAGTCGAGTATCAGTCTAGAAAAAAGTCAGTTGATAGCTAATGTGATGCACTGAACGATACACTTGGTGTCGTTCACTCGCTTGCCGTCTAAGATGCAGTTAATCATAAATAAATGCACTTTTTCGTAGAAAGCTGATGTTTCTACTTGGTCGCCTCTGTTACTCTTATATGCAGTCGAGTATCACTCTAGAATTCATGTCATTTGATAGCCAATGTAATGCACTGCACGATACATTGGGTGTGGTTTACTCGCTTGCCGTCTTAGATGCAGTAAATCTTGATTTAATGCACTTTTTCGTAGAAAGCTGATGTTTCTACTTGTTCGCCTCTGTTACTGGTATATGCAGTCGAGTATCACTGTATAAATAGTTTTGTTTTGTAGCTAGTGTAATGCACTGCACGATACATAGGGTGTGGTTTACTCGCTTGCCGTCTAAGATGCAGTAAATCTTTAATGAATGCACTTTTACGTAGAAAGCTGATGTTTCTACTTGGTAGCCTCTGTTACTCTTATATGCAGTCGAGTATCATTCTAGAATAAGTGTCAGTTGATAGCTAATGTAATGCACTGCACGATACATTGGGTGTGGGTCACTCGCTTGCCGTCTAAGATGCAGTTAATCATAAATGTATGCACTTTTTCGTAGAAAGCTGATGTTTCTACTTGGTAGCCTCTGTTACTCTTATATGCAGTCGAGTATCAGTCTAGAATAAGTGTCAGTTGATAGTTAATGTAATGCACTGCACGATACACTGGGTGTGGTTCACTCGCTTGCCGTCTAAGATGCAGTTAATCATAAATAAATGCTTTTTTTCGTAGAAAGCTGATGTTTCTACTTGGTCGCCTCTGTTACTCTTATATGCAGTCGAGTATCACTCTAGAATTCATGTCAGTTGATAGCTAATGTAATGCACTGCACGATACATTGGGTGTGGTTCACTCGCTTGCCGTCTAAGATGCAGTAAATTTTGAATGAATGCACTTTTTCGTAGAAAGCTGATGTTTCTACTTGGTAGCCCCTGTTACTCTTATATGCAGTCGAGTATCACTCTAGAATAAGTTTCAGTTTATAGCTAATGTAATGCACTGAACGATACACTGGGTGTGGTTCACTCGCTTGCCGTCTAAGATGCAGTTAATCATAAATGAATGCACTTTTTCGTAAAAAGCTGATGTTTCTACTTGGTCGCCTCTGTTACTCTTATATGCAGTCGAGTATCAGTCTAGAATAAGTGTCAGTTGATAGTTAATGTAATGCACTGCACGATACACTGGGTGTGGTTCACTCGCTTGCCGTCTAAGATGCAGTTAATCATAAATAAATGCTTTTTTTCGTAGAAAGCTGATGTTTCTACTTGGTCGCCTCTGTTACTCTTATATGCAGTCGAGTATCACTCTAGAATTCATGTCAGTTGATAGCTAATGTAATGCACTGCACGATACATTGGGTGTGGTTCACTCGCTTGCCGTCTAAGATGCAGTAAATTTTGAATGAATGCACTTTTTCGTAAAAAGCTGATGTTTCTACTTGGTAGCCTCCGTTACTCTTATATGCAGTCGAGTATCACTCTATAATTAGTGTCAGTTGATAGCTAGTTTAATGCACTGCACGATACAGCGGGTGTGATTTACTCGCTTGCCGTCTAAGATGCAGTAAATCTTGAATGAATGCACTTTTTCGTAGAAAGCTGATGTTTCTACTTGGTCGGCTCTGTTACTCTTATATGCAGTCGAGTATCAGTCTAGAATAAATGTCAGTTGATAGCTAATGTAATGCACTGAACGATACACTGGGTGTGGTTCACTCGCTTGCCGTCTAAGATGCAGTTAATCATAAATAAATGCTTTTTTTCGTAGAAAGCTGATGTTTCTACTTGGTCGCCTCTGTTACTCTTATATGCAGTCGAGTATCACTCTAGAATTCATGTCAGTTTATAGTTTATGTAATGCACTGCACGATACATTGGGTGTGGTTTACTCGCTTGCCGTCTGAGATGCAGTAAATCATGAATGAATGCACTTTTTCGTAAAAAGCTGATGTTTCTACTTGGTAGCCTCTGTTTCTCTTATATGCAGTCGAGTATCACTCTAGAATAAGTGTCAGTTGCAAACTAATGTAATGCACTGCACGGTACATTAGGTGTGGTTCACTCGCTTGCCGTCTAAGATGCAGTAAATTTTGAATGAATGCACTTTTTCGTAGAAAGCTGATGTTTCTACTTGGTCCCCTCTGTTACTCTAATATGCAGTCGAGTATCACTCTAGAATAAATGTCAGTTTATAGCTAATGTAATGCACTGCACGGTACATTGGGTGTCGTTAACTCGCTTGCCGTCTAAGATGCAGTAAATTTTGAATTAATGCACTTTTTCGTAGAAAGCTGATGTTTCTACTTGGTCCCCTCTGTTACTCTAATATGCAGTCGAGTATCACTCTAGAATAAATGTCAGTTTATAGCTAATGTAATGCACTGCACGGTACATTGGGTGTCAATAACTCGCTTGCCGTCTAAGATGCAGTAAATCATGAATGAATGCACTTTTTCGTAAAAAGCTGATGTTTCTACTTGGTCGCCTCTGTTACTCTTATATGCAGTCGAGTATCAGTCTAGAAAAAAGTCAGTTGATAGCTAATGTAATGCACTGAACGATACACGTTGTGTGGTTCACTCGCTTGCCGTCTAAGATGCAGTTAATCATAAATAAATGCACTTTTTCGTAGAAAGCTGATGTTTCTACTTGGTCGCCTCTGTTACTCTTATATGCAGTCGAGTATCACTCTAGAATTCATGTCAGTTTATAGTTTATGTAATGCACTGCACGATACAATGAGTGTGGTTTACTCGCTTGCCGTCTAAGATGCAGTAAATCATAAATGAATGCACTTTTTGGTAGAAAGCTGATGTTTCTACTTGTTCGCCTCTGTTACTCTTATATGCAGTCGAGTATCACTCTAGAATAAATTTCAGTTGATAGCTAATGTAAAGCACTGCACGATACATTGGGTGTGGTTTACTCGCTTGCCGTCTAAGATGCAGTAAATCTTGATTGAATGCACTTTTTCGTAGAAAGCTGATGTTTCTACTTGGTCGCCTCTGTTACTGGTATATGCAGTCGAGTATCACTCTATAAATAGTTTTGTTTTGTAGCTAGTGTAATGCACTGCACGATACATAGGGTGTGGTTTACTCGCTTGCCGTCTAAGATGCAGTAAATCTTGAATGAATGCACTTTATCGTAGAAAGCTGATGTTTCTACTTGGTAGCCTCTGTTACTCTTATATGCAGTCGAGTATCACTCTAGAATAAGTGTCAGTTGATAGCTAATGTAATGCACTGCACGATACATTGGGTGTGGTTTACTCGCTTGCCGTCTAAGATGCAGTAAATTTTGAATGAATGCACTTTTTCTTAGAAAGCTGATGTTTCTACTTGGTAGCCTTTGTTACTCTTATATGCAGTCGAGTATCACTCTAGAATAAGTGTCAGTTGCAAGCTAATATAATGCACTGCACGATACATTGGGTGTGGTTCACTCGCTTGCCGTTTAAGATGCAGTTAATCATAAATAAATGCACTTTTTCGTAGAAAGCTGATGTTTCTACTTGGTCGCCTCTGTTATTCTTATATGCAGTCGAGTATCACTCTAGAATAAGTGTCATTTGCAAGCTAATGTAATGCACTGCACGATACATTGGGTGTGGTTCACTCGCTTGCCGTCTAAGATGCAGTAAATTTTGAATGAATGCACTTTTTTGTAGAAAGCTGATGTTTCTACTTGGTAGCCTCTGTTACTCTTATATGCAGTCGAGTATCACTCTAGAATAAGTGTCAGTTGCAAACTAATGTAATGCACTGCACGATACATTGGGTGTGGTTCACTCGCTTGCCGTCTGAGATGCAGTAAATTTTGAATGAATGCACTTTTTCGTAGAAAGCTGATGTTTCTACTTGGTAGCCTCTGTTATTCTTATATGCAGTCGAGTATCACTCTAGAATAAAAGTCAGTTGATAGCTAATGTAATGCACTGCACGATACATTGGGTGTGGTTCACTCGCTTGCCGTCTGAGATGCAGTAAATTTTGAATGAATGCACTTTTTCGTAGAAAGCTGATGTTTCTACTTGGTAGCCTCTGTTATTCTTATATGCAGTCGAGTATCACTCTAGAATAAGTGTCATTTGCAAGCTAATGTAATGCACTGTACGATACATTGGGTGTGGTTCACTCGCTTGCCGTCTAAGATGCAGTAAATTTTGAATGAATGCACTTTTTTGTAGAAAGCTGATGTTTCTACTTGGTAGCCTCTGTTACTCTTATATGCAGTCGAGTATCACTCTAGAATAAGTGTCAGTTGCAAACTAATGTAATGCACTGCACGATACATTGGGTGTGGTTCACTCGCTTGCCGTCTGAGATGCAGTAAATTTTGAATGAATGCACTTTTTCGTAGAAAGCTGATGTTTCTACTTGGTAGCCTCTGTTATTCTTATATGCAGTCGAGTATCACTCTAGAATAAGTGTCAGTTGATAGCTAATGTAATGCACTGCACGATACATTGGGTGTGGTTCACTCGCTTGCCGTCTAAGATGCAGAAAATTTTGAATGAATGCACTTTTTCGTAAAAAGCTGATGTTTCTACTTGGTAGCCTCTGTTACTCTTATATGCAGTCGAGTATCACTCTAGAATAAGTGTCAGTTGCAAGCTAATGTAATGCACTGCACGATACATTTGGTGTGGTTCACTCGCTTGCCGTCTAAGATGCAGTAAATTTTGAATGAATGCACTTTTTCGTAGAAAGCTGATGTTTCTACTTGGTAGCCTCTGTTACTCTTATATGCAGTCGAGTATCACTCTAGAATAAGTTTCAGTTTATAGCTAATGTAATGCACTGGACGATACATTGGGTGTCGTTAACTCGCTTGCCGTCTAAGATGCAGTAAATCATGAATGAATGCACTTTTTCGTAAAAAGCTGATGTTTCTACTTGGTCGCCTCTGTTACTCTTATATGCAGTCGAGTATCACTCTAGAATAAGTTTCAGTTTATAGCTAATGTAATGCACTGAATGATACACTGGGTGTGGTTCACTCGCTTGCCGTCTAAGATGCAGTTAATCATAAATGAATGCACTTTTTCGTAAAAAGCTGATGTTTCTACTTGGTCGCCTCTGTTACTCTTATATGCAGTCGAGTATCAGTCTAGAATAAGTGTCAGTTGATAGTTAATGTAATGCACTGCACGATACACTGGGTGTGGTTCACTCGCTTGCCGTCTAAGATGCAGTTAATCATAAATAAATGCTTTTTTTCGTAAAAAGCTGATGTTTCTACTTGGTCGCCTCTGTTACTCTTATATGCAGTCGAGTATCGGTCTAGAATAAGTGTCAGTTGATAGTTAATGTAATGCACTGCACGATACACTGGGTGTGGTTCACTCGCTTGCCGTCTAAGATGCAGTTAATCATAAATAAATGCTTTTTTTCGTAGAAAGCTGATGTTTCTACTTGGTCGCCTCTGTTACTCTTATATGCAGTCGAGTATCACTCTAGAATTCATGTCAGTTGATAGCTAATGTAATGCACTGCACGATACATTGGGTGTTATTCACTCGCTTGCCGTCTAAGATGCAGTAAATTTTGAATGAATGCACTTTTTCGTAAAAAGCTGATGTTTCTACTTGGTAGCCTCCGTTACTCTTATATGCAGTCGAGTATCACTCTATAATTAGTGTCAGTTGATAGCTAGTGTAATGCACTGCACGATACAGCGGGTGTGATTTACTCGCTTGCCGTCTAAGATGCAGTAAATCTTGAATGAATGCACTTTTTCGTAGAAAGCTGATGTTTCTACTTGGTCGGCTCTGTTACTCTTATATGCAGTCGAGTATCAGTCTAGAATAAATGTCAGTTGATAGCTAATGTAATGCACTGAACGATACACTGGGTGTGGTTCACTCGCTTGCCGTCTAAGATGCAGTAAATCATAAATGAATGCACTTTTTCGTAGAAAGCTGATGTTTCTACTTGTTCGCCTCTGTTACTCTTATATGCAGTCGAGTATCACTCTAGAATAAATTTCAGTTGATAGCTAATGTAAAGCACTGCACGATACATTGGGTGTGGTTTACTCGCTTGCCGTCTAAGATGCAGTAAATCATAAATGAATGCACTTTTTCGTAGAAAGCTGATGTTTCTACTTGGTCTCCTCTGTTACTCTTATATGCAGTCGAGTATCACTCTAAAATAAGTGTCAGTTGATAGCCAATGTAATGCACTGCACGATACTTTGGGTGTGGTTCACTCGCTTGCCGTCTAAGATGCAGTAAATTTTGAATGAATGCACTTTTTTGTAGAAAGCTGATGTTTCTACTTGGTAGCCTCTGTTACTCTTATATGCAGTCGAGTATCACTCTAGAATAAGTGTCAGTTGCAAACTAATGTAATGCACTGCACGATACATTGGGTGTGGTTCACTCGCTTGCCGTCTGAGATGCAGTAAATTTTGAATGAATGCACTTTTTCGTAGAAAGCTGATGTTTCTACTTGGTAGCCTCTGTTATTCTTATATGCAGTCGAGTATCACTCTAGAATAAAAGTCAGTTGATAGCTAATGTAATGCACTGCACGATACATTGGGTGTGGTTCACTCGCTTGCCGTCTAAGATGCAGTAAATTTTGAATGAATGCACTTTTTTGTAGAAAGCTGATGTTTCTACTTGGTAGCCTCTGTTACTCTTATATGCAGTCGAGTATCACTCTAGAATAAGTGTCAGTTGCAAACTAATGTAATGCACTGCACGATACATTGGGTGTGGTTCACTCGCTTGCCGTCTGAGATGCAGTAAATTTTGAATGAATGCACTTTTTCGTAGAAAGCTGATGTTTCTACTTGGTAGCCTCTGTTATTCTTATATGCAGTCGAGTATCACTCTAGAATAAGTGTCAGTTGATAGCTAATGTAATGCACTGCACGATACATTGGGTGTGGTTCACTCGCTTGCCGTCTAAGATGCAGAAAATTTTGAATGAATGCACTTTTTCGTAAAAAGCTGATGTTTCTACTTGGTAGCCTCTGTTACTCTTATATGCAGTCGAGTATCACTCTAGAATAAGTGTCAGTTGCAAGCTAATGTAATGCACTGCACGATACATTTGGTGTGGTTCACTCGCTTGCCGTCTAAGATGCAGTAAATTTTGAATGAATGCACTTTTTCGTAGAAAGCTGATGTTTCTACTTGGTAGCCTCTGTTACTCTTATATGCAGTCGAGTATCACTCTAGAATAAGTTTCAGTTTATAGCTAATGTAATGCACTGGACGATACATTGGGTGTCGTTAACTCGCTTGCCGTCTAAGATGCAGTAAATCATGAATGAATGCACTTTTTCGTAAAAAGCTGATGTTTCTACTTGGTCGCCTCTGTTACTCTTATATGCAGTCGAGTATCACTCTAGAATAAGTTTCAGTTTATAGCTAATGTAATGCACTGAATGATACACTGGGTGTGGTTCACTCGCTTGCCGTCTAAGATGCAGTTAATCATAAATGAATGCACTTTTTCGTAAAAAGCTGATGTTTCTACTTGGTCGCCTCTGTTACTCTTATATGCAGTCGAGTATCAGTCTAGAATAAGTGTCAGTTGATAGTTAATGTAATGCACTGCACGATACACTGGGTGTGGTTCACTCGCTTGCCGTCTAAGATGCAGTTAATCATAAATAAATGCTTTTTTTCGTAAAAAGCTGATGTTTCTACTTGGTCGCCTCTGTTACTCTTATATGCAGTCGAGTATCGGTCTAGAATAAGTGTCAGTTGATAGTTAATGTAATGCACTGCACGATACACTGGGTGTGGTTCACTCGCTTGCCGTCTAAGATGCAGTTAATCATAAATAAATGCTTTTTTTCGTAGAAAGCTGATGTTTCTACTTGGTCGCCTCTGTTACTCTTATATGCAGTCGAGTATCACTCTAGAATTCATGTCAGTTGATAGCTAATGTAATGCACTGCACGATACATTGGGTGTGGTTCACTCGCTTGCCGTCTAAGATGCAGTAAATTTTGAATGAATGCACTTTTTCGTAAAAAGCTGATGTTTCTACTTGGTAGCCTCCGTTACTCTTATATGCAGTCGAGTATCACTCTATAATTAGTGTCAGTTGATAGCTAGTGTAATGCACTGCACGATACAGCGGGTGTGATTTACTCGCTTGCCGTCTAAGATGCAGTAAATCTTGAATGAATGCACTTTTTCGTAGAAAGCTGATGTTTCTACTTGGTCGGCTCTGTTACTCTTATATGCAGTCGAGTATCAGTCTAGAATAAATGTCAGTTGATAGCTAATGTAATGCACTGAACGATACACTGGGTGTGGTTCACTCGCTTGCCGTCTAAGATGCAGTAAATCATAAATGAATGCACTTTTTCGTAGAAAGCTGATGTTTCTACTTGTTCGCCTCTGTTACTCTTATATGCAGTCGAGTATCACTCTAGAATAAATTTCAGTTGATAGCTAATGTAAAGCACTGCACGATACATTGGGTGTGGTTTACTCGCTTGCCGTCTAAGATGCAGTAAATCATAAATGAATGCACTTTTTCGTAGAAAGCTGATGTTTCTACTTGGTCTCCTCTGTTACTCTTATATGCAGTCGAGTATCACTCTAAAATAAGTGTCAGTTGATAGCCAATGTAATGCACTGCACGATACTTTGGGTGTGGTTCACTCGCTTGCCGTCTAAGATGCAGTAAATTTTGAATGAATGCACTTTTTTGTAGAAAGCTGATGTTTCTACTTGGTAGCCTCTGTTACTCTTATATGCAGTCGAGTATCACTCTAGAATAAGTGTCAGTTGCAAACTAATGTAATGCACTGCACGATACATTGGGTGTGGTTCACTCGCTTGCCGTCTGAGATGCAGTAAATTTTGAATGAATGCACTTTTTCGTAGAAAGCTGATGTTTCTACTTGGTAGCCTCTGTTATTCTTATATGCAGTCGAGTATCACTCTAGAATAAAAGTCAGTTGATAGCTAATGTAATGCACTGCACGATACTTTGGGTGTGGTTCACTCGCTTGCCGTCTAAGATGCAGAAAATTTTGAATGAATGCACTTTTTCGTAAAAAGCTGATGTTTCTACTTGGTAGCCTCTGTTACTCTTATATGCAGTCGAGTATCACTCTAGAATAAGTGTCAGTTGCAAGCTAATGTAATGCACTGCACGATACATTTGGTGTGGTTCACTCGCTTGCCGTCTAAGATGCAGTAAATTTTGAATGAATGCACTTTTTCGTAGAAAGCTGATGTTTCTACTTGGTAGCCTCTGTTACTCTTATATGCAGTCGAGTATCACTCTAGAATAAGTTTCAGTTTATAGCTAATGTAATGCACTGGACGATACATTGGGTGTCGTTAACTCGCTTGCCGTCTAAGATGCAGTAAATCATGAATGAATGCACTTTTTCGTAAAAAGCTGATGTTTCTACTTGGTAGCCTCTGTTACTCTTATATGCAGTCGAGTATCACTCTAGAATAAGTTTCAGTTTATAGCTAATGTAATGCACTGGACGATACATTGGGTGTCGTTAACTCGCTTGCCGTCTAAGATGCAGTAAATCATGAATGAATGCACTTTTTCGTAGAAAGCTGATGTTTCTACTTGGAAGCCTCTGTTACTCTTATATGCAGTCGAGTATCACTCTAGAATAAGTTTCAGTTTATAGCTAATGTAATGCACTGGACGATACATTGGGTGTCGTTAACTCGCTTGCCGTCTAAGATGCAGTAAATCATGAATGAATGCACTTTTTCGTAAAAAGCTGATGTTTCTACTTGGTCGCCTCTGTTACTCTTATATGCAGTCGAGTATCACTCTAGAATAAGTTTCAGTTTATAGCTAATGTAATGCACTGAATGATACACTGGGTGTGGTTCACTCGCTTGCCGTCTAAGATGCAGTTAATCATAAATGAATGCACTTTTTCGTAAAAAGCTGATGTTTCTACTTGGTCGCCTCTGTTACTCTTATATGCAGTCGAGTATCAGTCTAGAATAAGTGTCAGTTGATAGTTAATGTAATGCACTGCACGATACACTGGGTGTGGTTCACTCGCTTGCCGTCTAAGATGCAGTTAATCATAAATAAATGCTTTTTTTCGTAAAAAGCTGATGTTTCTACTTGGTCGCCTCTGTTACTCTTATATGCAGTCGAGTATCAGTCTAGAATAAGTGTCAGTTGATAGTTAATGTAATGCACTGCACGATACACTGGGTGTGGTTCACTCGCTTGCCGTCTAAGATGCAGTTAATCATAAATAAATGCTTTTTTTCGTAGAAAGCTGATGTTTCTACTTGGTCGCCTCTGTTACTCTTATATGCAGTCGAGTATCACTCTAGAATTCATGTCAGTTGATAGCTAATGTAATGCACTGCACGATACATTGGGTGTGGTTCACTCGCTTGCCGTCTAAGATGCAGTAAATTTTGAATGAATGCACTTTTTCGTAAAAAGCTGATGTTTCTACTTGGTAGCCTCCGTTACTCTTATATGCAGTCGAGTATCACTCTATAATTAGTGTCAGTTGATAGCTAGTGTAATGCACTGCACGATACAGCGGGTGTGATTTACTCGCTTGCCGTCTAAGATGCAGTAAATCTTGAATGAATGCACTTTTTCGTAGAAAGCTGATGTTTCTACTTGGTCGGCTCTGTTACTCTTATATGCAGTCGAGTATCAGTCTAGAATAAATGTCAGTTGATAGCTAATGTAATGCACTGAACGATACACTGGGTGTGGTTCACTCGCTTGCCGTCTAAGATGCAGTAAATCATAAATGAATGCACTTTTTCGTAGAAAGCTGATGTTTCTACTTGTTCGCCTCTGTTACTCTTATATGCAGTCGAGTATCACTCTAGAATAAATTTCAGTTGATAGCTAATGTAAAGCACTGCACGATACATTGGGTGTGGTTTACTCGCTTGCCGTCTAAGATGCAGTAAATCATAAATGAATGCACTTTTTCGTAGAAAGCTGATGTTTCTACTTGGTCTCCTCTGTTACTCTTATATGCAGTCGAGTATCACTCTAAAATAAGTGTCAGTTGATAGCCAATGTAATGCACTGCACGATACTTTGGGTGTGGTTTACTCGCTTGCCGTCTAAGATGCAGTAAATCTTGATTGAATGCACTTTTTCGTAGAAAGCTGATGTTTCTACTTGGTCGCCTCTGTTACTGGTATATGCAGTCGAGTATCACTCTATAAATAGTTTTGTTTTGTAGCTAGTGTAATGCACTGCACGATACATAGGGTGTGGTTTACTCGCTTGCCGTCTAAGATGCAGTAAATCTTGAATGAATGCACTTTTTCGTAGAAAGCTGATGTTTCTACTTGGTAGCCTCTGTTACTCTTATATGCAGTCGAGTATCACTCTAGAATAAGTGTCAGTTGATAGCTAATGTAATGCACTGCACGATACATTGGGTGTGGTTTACTCGCTTGCCGTCTAAGATGCAGTAAATTTTGAATGAATGCACTTTTTCTTAGAAAGCTGATGTTTCTACTTGGTAGCCTTTGTTACTCTTATATGCAGTCGAGTATCACTCTAGAATAAGTGTCAGTTGCAAGCTAATATAATGCACTGCACGATACATTGGGTGTGGTTCACTCGCTTGCCGTTTAAGATGCAGTTAATCATAAATAAATGCACTTTTTCGTAGAAAGCTGATGTTTCTACTTGGTCGCCTCTGTTATTCTTATATGCAGTCGAGTATCACTCTAGAATAAGTGTCATTTGCAAGCTAATGTAATGCACTGCACGATACATTGGGTGTGGTTCACTCGCTTGCCGTCTAAGATGCAGTAAATTTTGAATGAATGCACTTTTTTGTAGAAAGCTGATGTTTCTACTTGGTAGCCTCTGTTACTCTTATATGCAGTCGAGTATCACTCAAGAATAAGTGTCAGTTGCAAACTAATGTAATGCACTGCACGATACATTGGGTGTGGTTCACTCGCTTGCCGTCTGAGATGCAGTAAATTTTGAATGAATGCACTTTTTCGTAGAAAGCTGATGTTTCTACTTGGTAGCCTCTGTTATTCTTATATGCAGTCGAGTATCACTCTAGAATAAGTGTCAGTTGATAGCTAATGTAATGCACTGCACGATACATTGGGTGTGGTTCACTCGCTTGCCGTCTGAGATGCAGTAAATTTTGAATGAATGCACTTTTTCGTAGAAAGCTGATGTTTCTACTTGGTAGCCTCTGTTATTCTTATATGCAGTCGAGTATCACTCTAGAATAAGTGTCAGTTGATAGCTAATGTAATGCACTGCACGATACATTGGGTGTGGTTCACTCGCTTGCCGTCTGAGATGCAGTAAATTTTGAATGAATGCACTTTTTCGTAGAAAGCTGATGTTTCTACTTGGTAGCCTCTGTTACTCTTATATGCAGTCGATTATCACTCTAGAATAAGTGTCATTTGCAAGCTAATGTAATGCACTGCACGATACATTGGGTGTGGTTCACTCGCTTGCCGTCTAAGATGCAGTAAATTTTGAATGAATGCACTTTTTTGTAGAAAGCTGATGTTTCTACTTGGTAGCCTCTGTTACTCTTATATGCAGTCGAGTATCACTCTAGAATAAGTGTCAGTTGCAAGCTAATGTAATGCACTGCACGATACATTTGGTGTGGTTCACTCGCTTGCCGTCTAAGATGCAGTAAATTTTGAATGAATGCACTTTTTCGTAGAAAGCTGATGTTTCTACTTGGTAGCCTCTGTTACTCTTATATGCAGTCGAGTATCACTCTAGAATAAGTTTCAGTTTATAGCTAATGTAATGCACTGGACGATACATTGGGTGTCGTTAACTCGCTTGCCGTCTAAGATGCAGTAAATCATGAATGAATGCACTTTTTCGTAAAAAGCTGATGTTTCTACTTGGTCGCCTCTGTTACTCTTATATGCAGTCGAGTATCACTCTAGAATAAGTTTCAGTTTATAGCTAATGTAATGCACTGAACGATACACTGGGTGTGGTTCACTCGCTTGCCGTCTAAGATGCAGTTAATCATAAATGAATGCACTTTTTCGTAAAAAGCTGATGTTTCTACTTGGTCGCCTCTGTTACTCTTATATGCAGTCGAGTATCAGTCTAGAATAAGTGTCAGTTGATAGTTAATGTAATGCACTGCACGATACACTGGGTGTGGTTCACTCGCTTGCCGTCTAAGATGCAGTTAATCATAAATAAATGCTTTTTTTCGTAGAAAGCTGATGTTTCTACTTGGTCGCATCTGTTACTCTTATATGCAGTCGAGTATCACTCTAGAATTCATGTCAGTTGATAGCTAATGTAATGCACTGCACGATACATTGGGTGTGGTTCACTCGCTTGCCGTCTAAGATGCAGTAAATTTTGAATGAATGCACTTTTTCGTAAAAAGCTGATGTTTCTACTTGGTAGCCTCCGTTACTCTTATATGCAGTCGAGTATCACTCTATAATTAGTTTCAGTTGATAGCTAGTGTAATGCACTGCACGATACAGCGGGTGTGATTTACTCGCTTGCCGTCTAAGATGCAGTAAATCTTGAATGAATGCACTTTTTCGTAGAAAGCTGATGTTTCTACTTGGTAGGCTCTGTTACTCTTATATGCAGTCGAGTATCAGTCTAGAATAAATGTCAGTTGATAGCTAATGTAATGCACTGAACGATACACTGGGTGTGGTTCACTCGCTTGCCGTCTAAGATGCAGTTAATCATAAATAAATGCACTTTTTCGTAGAAAGCTGATGTTTCTACTTGGTCGCCTCTGTTACTCTTATATGCAGTCGAGTATCACTCTAGAATTCATGTCAGTTTATAGTTTATGTAATGCACTGCACGATACAATGAGTGTGGTTTACTCGCTTGCCGTCTAAGATGCAGTAAATCATGAATGAATGCTTTTTTTCTTAAAAAGCTGATGTTTCTACTTGGTCGCCTCTGTTACTCTTATATGCAGTCGAGTATCAGTCTAGAATAAGTGTCAGTTGATAGTTAATGTAATGCACTGCACGATACACTGGGTGCGGTTCACTCGCTTGCCGTCTAAGATGCAGTTAATCATAAATAAATGCTTTTTTTCGTAGAAAGCTGATGTTTCTACTTGGTCGCCTCTGTTACTCTTATATGCAGTCGAGTATCACTCTAGAATAAATGTCAGTTTATAGCTAATGTAATGCACTGCACGGTACATTGGGTGTCGTTAACTCGCTTGCCGTCTAAGATGCAGTAAATCATGAATGAATGCACTTTTTCGTAGAAAGCTGATGTTTCTACTTGGTAGCCTCTGTTACTCTTATATGCAGTCGAGTATCACTCTAAAATAAATGTCAGTTGATAGCTAATGTAATGCACTGCACGATACATTGGGTGTAGTTCACTCGCTTGCCGTCTAAGATGCAGTAAATTTTGAATGAATGCACTTTTTCTTAGAAAGCTGATGTTTCTACTTGGTAGCCTCTGTTACTCTTATATGCAGTCGAGTATCACTCTAGAATAAATGTCAGTTTATAGCTAATGTAATGCACTACACGGTACATTGGGTGTCGTTAACTCGCTTGCCGTCTAAGATGCAGTAAATCATGAATGAATGCACTTTTTCGTAAAAAGCTGATGTTTCTACTTGGTCGCCTCTGTTACTCTTATATGCAGTCGAGTATCACTCTAGAATTCATGTCAGTTTATAGTTTATGTAATGCACTGCACGATACAATGAGTGTGGTTTACTCGCTTGCCGTCTAAGATGCAGTAAATCATAAATGAATGCACTTTTTCGTAGAAAGCTGATGTTTCTACTTGTTCGCCTCTGTTACTCTTATATGCAGTCGAGTATCACTCTAGAATAAATTTCAGTTGATAGCTAATGTAAAGCACTGCACGATACATTGGGTGTGGTTTACTCGCTTGCCGTCTAAGATGCAGTAAATCATAAATGAATGCACTTTTTCGTAGAAAGCTGATGTTTCTACTTGGTCTCCTCTGTTACTCTTATATGCAGTCGAGTATCACTCTAAAATAAATGTCAGTTGATAGCCAATGTAATGCACTGCACGATACTTTGGGTGTGGTTTACTCGCTTGCCGTCTAAGATGCAGTAAATCTTGATTGAATGCACTTTTTCGTAGAAAGCTGATGTTTCTACTTGGTCGCCTCTGTTACTGGTATATGCAGTCGAGTATCACTCTATAAATAGTTTTGTTTTGTAGCTAGTGTAATGCACTGAACGATACATAGGGTGTGGTTTACTCGCTTGCCGTCTAAGATGCAGTAAATCTTGAATGAATGCACTTTTTCGTAGAAAGCTGATGTTTCTACTTGGTAGCCTCTGTTACTCTTATATGCAGTCGAGTATCACTCTAGAATAAGTGTCAGTTGATAGCTAATGTAATGCACTGCACGATACATTGGGTGTGGTTTACTCGCTTGCCGTCTAAGATGCAGTAAATTTTGAATGAATGCACTTTTTCTTAGAAAGCTGATGTTTCTACTTGTTAGCCTTTGTTACTCTTATATGCAGTCGAGTATCACTCTAGAATAAGTGTCAGTTGCAAGCTAATGTAATGCACTGCACGATACATTTGGTGTGGTTCACTCGCTTGCCGTCTAAGATGCAGTAAATTTTGAATGAATGCACTTTTTCGTAGAAAGCTGATGTTTCTACTTGGTAGCCTCTGTTACTCTTATATGCAGTCGAGTATCACTCTAGAATAAGTTTCAGTTTATAGCTAATGTAATGCACTGGACGATACATTGGGTGTCGTTAACTCGCTTGCCGTCTAAGATGCAGTAAATCATGAATGAATGCACTTTTTCGTAAAAAGCTGATGTTTCTACTTGGTCGCCTCTGTTACTCTTATATGCAGTCGAGTATCACTCTAGAATTCATGTCAGTTTTTAGCTTATGTAATGCACTGCACGATACATTGGGTGTGGTTTACTCGCTTGCCGTCTAAGATGCAGAAACACTTGATTTAATGCACTTGTTCATGGAAAGCTGATGTTTCTACGTGGTTTGTCGTCTGTTGGTGGTCTCTGTTTCTTTTATATGCAGTCGAGTGTCACTCTAGAAATAGTGTTATTTGATAGCTCATTGCTTGTTGTCTAAGGTGCAGAAATTATGAAAAATATATCAAAAAAACACAGGCTGATAAGTTGTGAAGTTAGCGGCCAAAGTGCATTTCTAGTTATTATCGTTTTTTAATCTTTAGAATTTTGTTTTTTGTTGTTTTCTAATAAGAAAGAAGATATTTTGCGGTTCTGCTTGTTTTGACAGTATTCCTGTTGAAAATATACATAACTTCTTAATTTGGTCGGGTTATCATCGGCCGCTAACTTTGGCCGCTAACTTCACACCGGTAATCCATGGTTAAAACATGAGGAATCCGAAAAAGACACAATGAGTGATGACTTACCCATTGTATCCGAATATGCAGCGTCACAGATGCATTCACGTCGCAAATAATGTATCGGCGATTGTAACGCCATGCCGTGTCTCTAGGTTATCGATACGGTCAGCAAAAAATCTAAAGTTCAATAATTCACATTTGATAAGGTCATGGTGAATAGAACTTTTCTTTCCGGGCGAGCAAACTTAATCATAGTCTATTTTTGGCACAATCACACAAATGTCTTGAATTGTCTATTTATGGTCATAATAAATGTAAATTCTACGTGCATGTAATTTTTTTCATCTTTACCGTATGTATTATGTCATGTTAATGGACATGGTTAGTAGGATTTAGGCCATTTTTCCATCTGACCATTTTTTCAGACCTAAGTTAAGCCATGGTTATCTTCGGCAATCCTACTCATATTATAAATGCGAAAGTTAGGATGTTGTTAGGATCTGGATGAAATTTTGCAGAAAGATAGTTTATATAACCTGGATTATATAGGGTAGTTTTTATCCCGGGTCTTCGCAGACGAATTCGCGGGCGGAAGCTGGATCTATTGTGCAACTTAAGTATGAGGAAATATACCTTACAAACAAAGCTTATGAGCGAGATTACCATTTCATCTAAAATCTTGTAACGATTTTAAACATCCAATCAAATAGTTAGGTAAGATTTAAAGGCTTGATTGAAGTTAAGAGGTTAGTCACATGACAGCTGTAAAGCCATGTTCACACGTGGGCGTACGTCCGGCGCCAATTTGAGCGGCGTTCTCATTCACCCGGCTATCAGCGTCAGCCCTAATACGTTTCCTTTTACGGGCATCGGCGCGGCGGCACCATAAACACTGGGGATAAGGCCTAGCTTACACGGATTGAAACTCGTTTTAGTTAGTACTGTAATGTGTGTATGTGAATTGCTTTAAGTACTTAGGCAATTGATAAGTAGGTAGATTGAATATTACCTTCGTAGAACTAAAGAGTACCATCTACACCTAGTCACACAATATATATTGTCAATGTCATAAAGGCGTGTACATATATTTATGTCGTTATTTATGAACGTATATTAATACCCAGTAGGTATACCGTCACAGCGAGTTTTAAGACTTCTAAGGCTTGTACCGTGACCGTCAAAAATGTATCGAGATTTCTATCAATCTTGAAACAGCATTGCGTGACCATTTTTGAAATCAAACCGTTAAAAATCCGAATATTTTTCTCATGAATTTCAAACAGATTATAAATAGAATTCAAAGAAGATCAAATTTAATAGTAAATATTATTATTTTTATTTGGTGTGCTAAATTAATAGATTCTTATTCTTAAAATAAGTTACGAGATCCCTTATTTTCATCGAAGACTGGATACAGTTCTCATGAACTAACTCTCTGCATAATGCTGCTATTACTTAGGTACATCCTTTCTCATCGTCATCTACAAATTTCCCGATTGTACCTTAATGGAGCCCGGGGACCGCTTTGCCACCTAATGCAAAAATTTGGCGTAGGTAGGTACTCACTAGATTTACTAAAGCTACTAGGTACTGCACTGCCATCTGACCTTCCATTTCAGAGGGAAAACAAGACCTTGTCGGTATTAGACCGGTTACCTCACGATGTTTTCCTTCCCTAAGAGCTACTGTTATATGAAATGATATTTCGTATACATGATGAAATAATTCGTGATACAAAATAGCAGAATGATTCTGGACAACTTTTACTATAGGATCAACTTTGTATTATGCCAAAAAAAACTACCTTTCATACATTTTCGTCAGTCGGCCGGTTTCGTTGGCCCCATAGACCAACTCTGTGTTATGCCAAAAAAGTCCAGCCTTTTCATACACTTTGCTCGTATAAATGTCTCAGAATCATGGATAGATTCACATTATGCTATTTTGTATCACGAATTAAATTTCACCTTCTATAAGTTTTTTGTGACGGGGTTCGAAATCACGACGTCCTGGTTGAAATTCCTCTTCGCGTGACTACAGTTTACAGTAATATTTTTATGTGTAGAAAGGATGTTGTGTAGCATAAATCGTGATATAAGCTACACAACATCATTTCTGCACGTAAAAAAATATACGGACTCGGATTTGAACGAAAAATAATACTTAAATAATGTTTATACTACAGTGTAAAACAGACTTTACTAAGCGCAAAATGCCGAGTCCAGAGTGCTATGATTCACGGGACCTTGTTCGCCACGTCACGAAGACAAATATCCATTAAAACCCGTATCCAATTAACGTGATGCCTTAATGGATTTGCATGTAATTGCATTCCGCATTCCAGCCTAGGTCATTAACAAATTGATTTTAAGAACTATTTGTCGAATCGGCTTGTCCGAGTAAAGTTACGGCCATTGAAGAGGGCAAACGACCATTTCCGCTGACATGAAGACGTTGGGCATAAACCCAGAAATTACACTGAACTGTCAAAAATGGCGCGAAAGTATTAGGAGGGTCGACCGCGTATAGGTATAAGGCAAGAAGATTTGACGAATCGACTTGCATGTGTGTGGAGTCTTGAAAAACTTTGAACCTTAAAAGAAATCATGTAAGCAATTATTGAGGACTTAATTAGAGCACGCACGTAAGTACATGAAATCCGTCTATTGTGGTGAACGAGTACATACAGTAAATAGGTACTTTAATTCCTTTAACAAATAATTTATGAAACTCTCCTCTATTCTTCTGTTTGGTCTTTTATCTTTCCTTTCACTCTTCCCCCTGGGCGGCCCATAAGGCCATCAGCAGTGAGTTATCCATACTCATATTTGTAACTGGCCCTGGAAAAACAAAAAAAAAAATGAAACTGTTGGTCCTGGTGAAGACCACCGCTGCGCCATCAAGTGGGTGTTTTATTTATGTATAACCTACGTATTGTTTATGAGGATTTGTTTGAAGTGTTAAGTCAGAATCAGATCATAGTTCTGTAATAGTATTTACGATACAAGTGCCGAAAATAGGAAATTCGCAACGAGTGGTGATAAATTAAAACACGACCGAAGGGAGTATTTTAAATCGACACGAGTTGCGAATTACCTATTCGCACGTGTATCGTACAACGTTTTACTGTACATATGGCTCTTTAAAGTTTCGACATATGCACGGAAAGTGCTCTTTCCGCACTAGTGCGGAAAAGTAGTGCCATATGTACTGTAAAATCAGTTACAAGGTTCTTTAATGAATTCTCATTTGTTGGGTAGCTATTTTCAACCCCCGACGAAAACGAGGGGTGTTATAAGTTTAACATGCGTATAGGATGAACCTATTTGAGTGCGGTTATATTAATGGATAGTCGAATCCTGTCTGTCGAGATAGTTCTTAGCTGTTTCCTGGGTCAGGGATGTTTAATTTTATTTTTTAAGTAGCTATTGTTAAACAAGCAAAAAAAATCAGAAGAACAAAAATTTGTTATTTGTATTGGTTGGAAGTTCAGATGGCAGTCAATTTCTTTAAACTAGAACCTACGCCAAATCTTGAGATTCGGTGCCAAAGCGGACTCCGGGCTCTACATATTAGGGCACTACCGGGAAAAACGCTAGGAGGATGATGATGATTGTAGAACAAACAAAACATTCATAAAATTCAATTCATTTTATTAAACAACCGGGGTCTCGACGGGCAGATGGGCGCCCTCAACGCGAGTCCCATCCAGACCGGCGCTGTACTTAGTCACATAAGTCTTCCCATCGTCACCGATGAAAGAAGTCTCTCCCTCGGTGATAAGCACGTACGCCTTGCCGTCCGGGGTGGGCACCAGCCGGCCTCGCTCGGACACCACGGTGCCCTCGGCGGTCACGTACCGGAGCGCGTACTGCCCGAACTCGTCGTGGATCTCCTCGTGCTGGAGGGCGGGGAGGGCGCGCCGGGCGGCGGTCTCGGCCGGGCTGCCGGGCGCGGCCGCGGCGACGGCGAGCAGGCAGGCTACTACGAACTGAAGATGGCGTTTATTAGAACAGTTTTTTTATACTCGTGAGAGAATAAGGCGGGAGCTTTTTAAGGGGGGTCTTATACTGTTTTTTTGGTTCCGTACCCAAAGGGTAAAAACGGGACCCTATATTACTAAGACTTTGCTGTCTGTCCCTCTGTCCGTCACCAGGCTATCTCAAGAACCGCGATAGCTAGACAGTTGAAATTTTCACAGATTATGTATTTCTGTTGCCGCTATAACAACAAATACTAAAAACAAAATAAAATCAATATTTAGGTGGGCTCTCCGTACAACAAACGTTTTTTTTCAGGCTGTATCTCAAGAACCGCGATAGCTACATAGACAGTTGAAATTTTCACAAATTATGTATTTCTGTTGCCGCTCTATAACAACAAATACTAAAAACAAAATAAAATAAATATTTAGGTGGGCTCCCCGTACAACAAACGTTTTTTTTCAGGCCGTATCTCAAGAACCGCGATAGCTAGACAGTTGAAATTTTCACAAATTATGTATTTCTGTTGCCGCTATAATAGCAAATACTAAAACAAAATAAAATAAATATTTAAGGGGAGCTCCCATACAACAAACGTTTTTTTTTTTTTGCTATTTTTTAAATAATGGTACGGAACCCTCCGACACGCACTTGGCCGGTTTTATTATACTAGTAAGGTGGCAAGCATACGGTCTGCCTGATCGAGCAGACACCGTACCCTTCGGAACGCGACTCCAGAATAATCACATTGATTGATTTAGGCTGCGCAACCATCGCAGATGTGCTAAGCTATGTTTCCATCACGTTAAATGCCACATGATCTGGTGGATGCGCACATTATCTAACTACAGGCTAGAATATAAATAGCCATGAGGTTAGAATAGCGTTCGTTTGTGAAGATACTTTGTTGAGTGGTTCACCATAGTATTAGCAAATGACGTTTCAAGCCATCTTTGATAAAACACCCGACTCTTTCCACCTCGTAGGCGGAAAGAGGTGCGGCTTTGATGCATAGAACTCAAACTCAAAGGACAATGGGCAAATTTGTATGGGCACTGTCCCCCCCCACCAACAGAAATGAAACATGTCTCATTTAATAGATCTTGGCAAACTGATGTTTTTTTTTTTTTTTCTTTTTTTTTTTTTTTTTCTGTAACCTTCTTCCTGTAACTTATTACCAGAGGGAGACTTTGTACAAAGTCGTCTGCTCGGGCACCTCTGTCTCACCTATTTCTGTCCCTAAGAAGTTATGTTTTCATGGCGGTGTTCCGGTTTGAAGGGTGAGATATGGCAGTGCAATTACTAGGTATTGTGGCATAAGATCTTTACGTCACATAACCATGAGTTGTTACATCCGTCTATAGGCTGCGGTGACTGTTTACCATCACGCAGCCCCGCATGCTTGTTTATCACTCAACTAGTATAATAAAAAAAAAAAAACTTTCAATGAAATGAGCAAAAAATATGTAAAAACAAAACACGGTTTTCCAAGAAAACCCCATAAATATGGCGATCCTCGTCATAGTAAAAAATCATCAGGTTGCTAAGATCTATTAAATGAGACATGTTTCATTTCTGTTGGTGGGGGGGGACATTTCTGCCCATGGTCCTTTGGAGCGCTTTTTAAATGAACTAGGTATTAAATAAATTATTTCAAATAAGGCGACTTACCAGTTTCATTTTGAAGGATGAGATGTGGTGGTACTCTATTGCTAGCTCAAGTGACTGATGCCTGGCTTAGCAAATCATTCCCTTTTATATCATCACATTTCTAAATTAGATCCAAAATGTCAACACAAATCGTTAATTAACCACTATTAACGTAATGCGAAATTAACTATGACAAGTGCAATTTATTTACCAACACGGCTCACATTACATTACTCTGCCTAATATTTCCTTCCGTTGGAACCTGCATTAAACATTAAATTTAGAAACCTACGCACAAGATAATTACAGGTTTGGTACAACTATCGAATATTATTGAACAAGAGTAAGTAGGTGTATCTACAAGGGCGACATAAATGCACGAAATCATATCGTAGGTAACTAAAAAAGAATCCTACTATCCCACTAATATTATAAACTAGCTTCCACCCGCGACTTCGTCTGCGTGGACCCATGATAAAATATATTTTAATCCAGGCTATAAACTATCCTCGTGCAAAATTTCATCCAAATCGGTTTAGCCGTTTAAGCGTGACTGAGTAACAAACATCTATACTTTCGCATCCTACTAATATTATATAAATGCGAAAGTTTGTATGTTTAGATGTTTGTTACTCTAAAGTAGAAGTCGCGGGTTGAAGCTAGTTTGTGAAATAAAACAAATAAGGACTGCCATGACGACTACTGTAACTACAGTTACATACATAGTTAATAGTGGTGTAGGTATTTGGTGTAGTAGTAAATTTGATATAATAAGTATACATATATATTATCTATATAATGTATATATGTATATCGTCGTCTATAACCCATAGTCCATACGACACACAATTCACAAGCGCAGCAATAAAATCGCTATTGGAGAGTCGATGTCAAAAATGAGTAGGTATATACATATTTTTCGCCTTATTACAATGGAAAAAAGTGCAAAATAGTAAACAAATCTTTGACCTTGACCCTACGATAGCTATTCCTAGTACTACTAGGGACCCCATAATTATGGGACTAGGTAATTTTGTGTAGCTAACATTCTAATATTCCCTAATATTTGTTTAACGTTTCATTTGTTCAATGCCTTTATCGTTGACATTGTAACAAAGTCCTACAACAGCTTACAATTCAAAGTTTGCATTGATACATTTAATCATCTTCACGGAATGTCAGCTAATTGGTATAATATACACGTACAGATATGACGCATCGTGTCGTGACGTGGGCCTGGTTGACAAGGTCTTAAAATCGAGCACTTGGTCGGCAAGGGCATAGCTAATGTCTGAATTACATTTAAGGCCACCGAGTATCGGGGGTAAACAACTATATATCGAATAATTAATTATTTGCATATTGGATGAACCTGACCGCGAATAACGAGCACACTTGAATAGATACCTATATATTCAACGCTTAACTATAAACCTAAGTAACTGCTCCTTCTATGTGGTTACCGTCATCCCGGCTTTGCTTGACTTCACTTTGCACGATCCTGTGAGCCCGTTTTCACGACACGGTCACGTTCACGACCTCCACCGATCGCTTCTTTGGTCTACCAATGTAACTTTTGTATATATTTTATGTAGGTACAGGGTGTAAAATTGTTTATATGTACTTATTAACAAATTATAAAAACTAACAAAATAATAACAGAACTACATATGTATTTACAAATAGAAAACAAACTCTAAATCTGTGCCGTGCGGCAAGGTGCCCATAAGGCTCGCGGCATTGCCGCGCTGGATAGCAATGCTGATCCGTTGCGCCAGATAGCCGCCAGCCCGTTGGTCGCCACTTGCTTCTACGAGACGCTTCGCGAGCTCCTCGAACACTGCGTGTGCTCCGGGCCCCCACGGCCCAGAGTTGGGCACTCAAGAATAAAATCATTATTTGAATAAGAATACGCATGAATAAAATCATGTTGATTTTATTCCCGTCAAAGTTATTCAAATAATTTCGCCGTGAATAATTCTTATGTTAGAAAATTGAATGAAGTTAACTTATTCTTATTCAAATAAATCTAATCATGATTTTTTATTTTAACTAATATACCATGAATAACATATGAATGTAGTTCGATCGGATACTCGGGGGTAAACAAGACGCATTAGGTAATTTTGGTATCGGTATAGAGGCACTAGTAGACTCTTGAATGTAGTGTAATTTATATCTATTGTATATGTCTGTGGATAGTGGAACTCCTCAATGGCTACTTGTATAGCCCTCGAGTTTGGGCTCATTTGGTTTGTTTTGACGAGTTCTATGCATTATACTTGGTGATGATGGTCTGATGATGGAGTGAGGAGGTGGATAGTGGAACTCCTCAATGGCTACTTGTATAGCCCTCGAGTTTGGGCTCATTTGGTTTGTTTTGACGAGTTCTATGCATTATACTTGGTGATGATGGTCTGATGATGGAGTGAGGAGGTGGATAGTGGAACTCCTCAATGGCTACTTGTATAGCCCTCGAGTTTGGGCTCATTTGGTTTGTTTTGACGAGTTCTATGCATTATACTTGGTGATGATGGTCTGATGATGAAGTGAGGAGGTGGATAGTGGAACTCCTCAATGGCTACTTGTATAGCCCTCGAGTTTGGGCTCATTTGGTTTGTTTTGACGAGTTCTATGCATTATACTTGGTGATGATGGTCTGATGATGGAGTGAGGAGGTGGATAGTGGAACTCCTCAATGGCTACTTGTATAGCCCTCGAGTTTGGGCTCATTTGGTTTGTTTTGACGAGTTCTATGCATTATACTTGGTGATGATGGTCTGATGATGGAGTGAGGAGGTGGATAGTGGAACTCCTCAATGGCTACTTGTATAGCCCGCGAGTTTGGTCTCATTTGGTTTGTTTTGACGAGTTATATGCATTATACTTGGTGATGATGGTCTGATGATGGAGTGAGGAGGTGGATAGTGGAACTCCTCAATGGCTACTTGTATAGCCCTCGAGTTTGGGCTCATTTGGTTTGTTTTGACGAGTTCTATGCATTATACTTGGTGATGATGGTCTGATGATGGAGTGAGGAGGTGGATAGTGGAACTCCTCAATGGCTACTTGTATAGCCCTCGAGTTTGGGCTCATTTGGTTTGTTTTGACGAGTTATATGCATTTTACTTGGTGATGATGGTCTGATGATGGAGTGAGGAGGTGGATAGTGGAACTCCTCAATGGCTACTTGTATAGCCCTCGAGTTTGGGCTCATTTGGTTTGTTTTGACGAGTTCTATGCATTATACTTGGTGATGATGGTCTGATGATGGAGTGAGGAGGTGGATAGTGGCACTCCTCAATGGCTTCTTGTATAGCCCTCGAGTTTGGGCTCATTTGGTTTGTTTTGACGAGTTCTATGCATTATACTTGGTGATGATGGTCTGATGATGGAATGAAGAGGTGGATAGTGGAATTCCTCAATGGCTACTTGTATAGCTCTCGAGTTTGGGCTCATTTGGTTTGTTTTGACGAGTTCTATGCATTATACTTGGTGAGGATGGTCTGATGACAGAGTCAGAAGTAGGGCTCTGGATATCCATGGATCACGCCGACCCGTAGCTACGTGTTCTTAACCGCGGCGGTACTAAGATCACGAATTTCACGAACACGGCCGGTACGTAGCCCGTACCTGCGTTCGCGTCCGGATTCACGTGACACGCTAAGATGCGTAGCCCGTACCTGCGTTCGTGTGCACCGGTTAGAACGATACACCCGGGCCTCCGCCAGTTGGAGTTAAAATTAAAACAAATTAGGACTACTAATGAATTACTTATTATTACTTAGTACGGGACGAACGGGTTTTTTTCTATTTGGATTTTTGTTTAAATTATATTTTTTGCGTCGTTTCAGTTATAATGGTTAGGTATATTTAAGTAATTAACGGCGTTATTCTGTTTTCTGTATAACCAGCTATTGTGATTTTAGTCAAAGCTAGCGATGATGCAAAATTCTCTAGTTCCATTAGTTATATTTGTATTAATTATACAATTTAGAGACTGCGACGTATAGCGTTATAGTACATAATTATCGTTAAATAAAGAGTAGTAAAAAAAATCTGCTATTCGTGAAATGAATTAATATAAAAGTTTACTATCTAAGGATGCAATCCTAATCTAAAGAAACAAAAGAGCAAATTTCTGCGAATCTTCGGTACGTATGATGACGGTAAACCCAGGCAAACAACACGTTCATGGACTAAAGAAGAAAACAACAAACAAAAACGTACACAGCTGCAGTTCTTATCGGTTTCGGCACATTACAAAGTAGATAGTGACATATTTTTGTTCGACTGAAGGTAAAAAAAGATTTTCATTAAATGGATTGTGGCTATATAGAATATAGAGTGTAATTACACTTCACCTAAATATATTAATTGATGAAAGTAAAAAACAAAAGCCGCAGACTTGATGACATTTTATTTTGCATCTATATATAAATATTTTATTCAATAATTTGAGTTCTCTCAAAGTTTAAAAATTATTGAGTCATTCATTGTAATTTACCTACCAGGGTGGTATTTTTGTAGATAACTGGAGTTGCACGTGCAGAATTGCAGATAACAATGGACTCGTAATAAAGGTTTGCGAACGACGTAATTAAACAAACAATACTCATAAGTAGCTTTCGGCTTTACCTGGTATACCACCGTTTTGTTCATGTAGTTCAAAGAAGTGACCGCGTTTTGTTTATTTTCGAATCTGGAGGGGACAGTTTAGAATATTGAACTCGTAGTGATTATCCATTAGTCACCACTACACACACTTCTCTTATTTTAGCCCCCGTTTAATTACTGTATTACCTATTTATTATATTTAATGTTGGTTTCCTTTTATTTACTACTCACTAAATATTTAAAAGTCCATGTTCTTAAAAATAAAAGAATGAAACGGAATAACGAGCTACGAATAAGAACTAACGATATATTTTTATTCGTCGCCTTTAGAGACACTGCATCTTATCTTCACTCAACGTCGCTGGCGGACCGGATCCGCGTGTACTTAAGGTACGTGAACCCGTGACACGGATCTACACGGGTACACGTGACTTAATTACACGTAGCCGAATTTCACGTGCCGAACAGGCCATAAAACCGTTGCCGTGGTTCACGAAAACGGGCGCACGGCTACTTGTACACGAAACACGGACACGACCGCGATCCCTAAGTATAAATACGGATGAACCCAAACTCGAGGGGTATACAAGTAGCCAATGAGGAGTTCCTCTATCCACCTCTTGACTCCAACATCAGACCATCGTCTTTTCATTTCATTTCATTTATTCCTTCACAAAACGTAGTTTTACATGTCAAATTTTTGTCAGGATCTTAAATAACATTTATACACATCTTATATAACAAGTATGTCTCAGTTTACAATACGATATAATTATGGTTAGTACATTTGTTTATTTGTCAATGTTTCAGGAAGAAAGATATTTTATACTTCCTAATAGTATCAGTTGGTTGGGTAGCGAGCCAGTTAAAAAGTTGTGTGGCTGTCAGTATACCTATTTAATTCATAAATTCGTTTATGGAATAGCATGCATCGGATGCTAGTTTAATTTTAAGTCTATTAACAAAACACCTCATACTCGGCGCGCTTTTGACATCCTGGGGCAACTTGTTGTAAATCTTGGGTCCCATCGAGTGAAGACATTTTTTGGCCTTTGCGAGACGTGTGGCAGGTGGGCGCAGATCACCGCGTCGCCTGGTGTTATAATTGTGTGAGTCACCGCGCGTCGGGAACTGTTCAAGGTTACCTCTCACGTACTTGGCTACTTCAAGGACATACAAGCTTGGGAGGGTGAGAATTTTGGTTTCCTTGAACAGTTCACGGGCAGGATGATCCCAGGAGACTCCACATATGCAACGAATGGCTCGCTTTTGAAGTCTGAATGGCCTCTCTCGACTGGCTGCGCTTGCCCATAAATCAATTCCATATGTTAGGAGACAGTGAAAATACCCAAAATAGGCTTTTCTTACATTGCTGTGATCTAGACTTGGGCGCAGCCTACCGAGTGCAAAACATGCGGATGACAAACGATCGCATAGTGCGTCGATATGGGGACCCCACGTTAAGCCAGAATCAATGATAAGACCCAAATATTTCACCTCGTCAACCTGAGGGACGAGTCGACCATTGCAGTATATATTTAGATTATGTCCTTTTTTTCCGTGAAGTGAGAAGTGCATGATGTTGGTTTTCTCAATGTTTAATAGCATTCCGTTAGCCGAGAACCAAGAGGCAACGTCCCCCATTACCTTGTTGAGGTTGCATCTTAGGTCCTCCTGGTTGTCGGCGGAGACGATGACACAACCGTCATCGGCGAACATCACGAATTCTGCATCGTCGGTGGCGGTTGTGAAATCGTTCATAAGAATTAAAAACAGATTATTGCCAATCACAGAACCTTGAGGCACGGCACAGTCCCCTAGTTCCAACAAGTCAGATCTCTCGCCGCGGACTGACGTTAGTTGTTTACTACTACTACTATCCAGAAACGAAGATATTAAGTTTTTGAAGTTGCCAGTAACACCGTAGTGGTCCAACTTGGATAAAATGAGAGGATGGGCCACCAGCTCGAAGGCGCGCGACAAGTCGCAGAATATGGCGGCGACCTGTCGCCCGGCGTCGAGGTGGCTAGTCACTCTCGTCACGACGTCCCGCGCCGCGTCGATCGTGGATCTGCCAGGTTGGTAGGCGTATTGTTGCTTATTTAACAAGAGATTTAAGTTAAAGTACCACCACCACCACCAAGTGTAATGTATAGAACTCGTCAAAACAAACCAAATGAGCCCAAACTCGTGGGGTATACAAGTAGCCATTGAGGAGTTCCTCTATCCATCTCCACACTCCATCATCAGACCATCATCACCAAGTAGAATGTATAGAACTCGCCAAAACAAACCAAATGAGCCCAAACTCGAAGGATATACAAGTAGCCATTGAGGAGTTCCACTATCCATCTCCACACTCCATCATCAGACCATCATCACCAAGTATAATGTATAGAACTCGACAAAACAAACCGAATGAGCCCAAACTCGATGGGTATACAAGTAGCCATTGAGGAGTTCCTCTATCCACCTCCTCACTCCATCATCAGACCATCGTCACCAACTATAATGTATAGAACTCGACAAAAAAAACCGAATGAGCCCAAACTCGATGGGTATACAAGTAGCCATTGAGGAGTTCCTCTATCCACCTCCTCACTCCATCATCAGACCATCATCACCAAGTATAATGTATAGAACTGGCCAAAACAAACCAAATGAGCCCAAACTCGAAGGATATACAAGTAACCATTTAGGAGTTCCACTATCCACCTCATGACTCCATCATCAGACCATCGTCACCAAGTATAATGTATAGAACTCGACAAAACAAACCGAATGAGCCCAAACTCGAAGGATATACAAGTAGCCATTGAGGAGTTCCACTATCCACCTCCTGACTCCATCATCAGACCATCGTCACCAAGTATAATGTATAGAACTCGACAAAACAAACCGAATGAGCCCAAACTCGATGGGTATACAAGTAGCCATTGAGGAGTTCCTCTATCCACCTCCTCACTCCATCATCAGACCATCGTCACCAACTATAATGTACCTATAGAACTCGACAAAACAAACTGAATGAGCCCAAACTCGATGGGTATACAAGTAGCCATTTAGGAGTTCCTCTATCCACCTCCTCACTCCATCATCAGACCATCGTCACCAACTATAATGTATAGAACTCGACAAAACAAACTGAATGAGCCCAAACTCGATGGGTATACAAGTAGCCATTGAGGAGTTCCTCTATCCACCTCCTCACTCCATCATCAGACCATCGTCACCAACTATAATGTATAGAACTCGACAAAACAAACTGAATGAGCCCAAACTCGATGGGTATACAAGTAGCCATTGAGGAGTTCCTCTATCCACCTCCTCACTCCATCATCAGACCATCATCACCAAGTATAATGTATAGAACTCGCCAAAACAAACCAAATGAGCCCAAACTCGAAGGATATACAAGTAGCCATTGAGGAGTTCCACTATCCACCTCCTGACTCCATCATCAGACCATCGTCACCAAGTATAATGTATTGTATATAACTCGTCAAAACAAACCAAGTAAACCCAAACTTTTCATAAAATCCATTGTGTATAAATCAACTTACAAAATTTTACCGACGATACCAACAAATTAACTTTATTTGAATAACGTTTTATTTAAATAAAATGTTAGTTAGAATAACCCCATTTGTGGAATAATTAGTCCGTATTTTATTCGTAGTTAATAAATAAATAAATGATGATGATAATGATGATGATGTCGTCCTGACCGATTTCGGCCACAGCGACTGCGTATTCTATTTCTGGCTTTGGTATTAAGATAAATAAATAAGTTGTGTGTCTACATGTACTTACCTAATTCGCGTACAGTCAAGTGCAAAAATATGTATCGATTTAATCCTCTCATAAATATCTACCAAAACCTTAATCCCGACATAAGAGCTATGGGACATATTTATGAGAAAGTTGTATGCACCCATATTTTTACACTTGACTGTACCTAGGAATTAGGTAATTCATCCCTAAATCAAAAGTGTTTCATACTTATTATAACTTTGTGCTTCCGCAGACTATCCGTCTAAAAAACTATGTTTTGGTAGATAGTTATTTAATTGTACTTATTTGAAAAACATCTTACGTCATCCACACGCAACAAACACGTAAAGTCGTCATAAACATAATGGTGTATCGTGACTAATTTTGTGCACGTTAGTGGCATACCAAATCCCATTCATAAGTATAATTTAAGTCCGCATTTGTCTGAGATCAAATATGGTATTAATATCAGAGGAGATCATTTGCATAGAAGTGCTTTTATATGGCCATTACGATTTACGGCGCGCACAAATTTATTATAAAAGGGCCGCCCCTGTATTAAATGCCATTTATTTTCTACGTTCCAGTTAGGTAATTAACGAAATTAAGTAAACAACTAGACTACTAATATATTCACTGCCACAGTTCACCCACAAGTACCTACGTAAAAACAATGATTTCGGAGAAAAACCTATTTGATCAAAGTCGCCCCCCGAATCAATGTAACCCCATTCCATCGTACTTAGTTTGAGTATTGAATGAATATGAGATGAAGTCTTAAGGGGATGCCTTGATTCAAGTCGACCACGCCCCCTTGACAGAGACACGCTTATGCCTTACGTGTACGAGAAAAAAAGATGCAACAATCTTCGGGAATGGCTTTTTTGGACGATAAATACCTGACTTAGTGAAGTTTTAATTAACTATATTTCATTAAGTGAGATTTTAGATGAGATAAAATACCGTAGTATTAACTTAATTGTGGTGGAAATTAATATATTTTTTGAGAAGGCTGTGTAAAAAAGAAAAATAAAGACCCAACTTTAGATTATTTTTCTATACTTAGAGGAAAGTTTAGGCAATCATGTATCGATTGAATAACTAAAAAAAAACTGAAAATAAGATCTTATTGTTTCTTAATCTAGTCAGAACGGCGTTTCAAAGCACGCGATAATTTCCGATGCTCCCCCTTAAGGATGTCCAGATGATGATGATGATGATGGATGTCTTGTTTGATGTTTTATCTTGTTTATTTTATTGTTTATAATGTGTGTCTGTGTTTGTGAATAAATACCTAGGCAATAGCAAAAAAGTCACGCCTCCGAGAACTAGGTACTAAACAAATATAAATGGACGACCGGTTAGTCTAGTGGGTAGTGACGCTGCCTACGAAGCTGAAGGTCCTGGGTTCGAATCCCGGTAAGGGCAAATATTTGTGTGATGAGCATGAATATTTGTTTCTGAGCCATGGATGTTTTCTATGTATTTAAGTATTTCTATCTATTAAATTTATCGTCGTCTAGTACCCATAACACAAGCCTTATTGAGCTTACTATGGGACTAGGTCGATTGGTGTAAGATTGTCCCCTAATATTTATTTATTTATTTATTTATAAATATCGTTAGGAAACTGCCAATTTACCCAGGATAAACCTGTCTTGTTCGGGCTTCTTGCAATCCTCATGGCTATGCTCTAGTTTTAGACTGAAATTTATCTTAAGTCGTTTAAAAAAAGGGGGCCTGAAGAACATTAGTGTGCAAAGTAGCGAGCCTCAATTAAGGATACGCATACGACGGTGCACATGAAAAAAAAACCGGACAAGTGTGAATCGGACTCGCCCTCCCAGCGTTCCGTACAAATTTCCTCCTATCTCGATGATTGGTAAGACTATCGGCCATATTCATAAACGTCCTACAAGTCTATTTTAACTAAAATGGCGTTAAAATTCGTTCGTCCGTATCTGTCACTTTGACATTTGTGTTCGTAAGAAAGGGACAAAGCACATTTTTATTTAGCAGAGGCATTTTAAGTATTATGAAGAAGGGGGTATATATTTTATGATTCAATTGCAAATGTATAATTTTCAGATGTATCCCTGTACTTGTAGTATAAGTATATTACTTGGCAAATTTCATAGTTCCAGGTCAATGGATAGTTACCCTTACATTTTTATTCCCATAAAGTGTCGAAATATACGTTTTTTTTTTCGACATAAACGGCGGTATCTTATTTTACGTTAACTTAGAAGTTTGATTGTTACTGCTTCAAAGGTCTGTAGATTTTTTTATCAACTCGATACCTCCACGCGTACCCGAGATAAAGGGTCTTGACAGACAGACAGACCGTTCCCTTTTTTCCTTTTGAGGTACGGAGCCCTAAAAATCGTCTAATATGTCATCACATAGGGCGTAGTATTTCCGCGTATAGAACTTTAGCTGCCTGCCCACGTCTCTGGGTCGTCATGGTAGATCGTAACTGATGGCATTGTTATTCCACGAGACTATAAGGCCACAATAGGTATTCACGGCCTATAATCAATTTACATGGGCATTTCCTTAAACAAAATTAGCACCTTTGTCTAACGCAGAAGTACCTAATGGGTGACATCAATCGTATGACAAATTGAGATGAGGCCCGTTGAGTATGGTTCTGGGTGTATCTATACTTTTTGTCATAATGACACTCGTGCAAGAAAGCTGTGCGAAAACTGGATACTAGTTAGAGCAATAAGCATACAAAATAGAATTACTAATTAGGCTACGTAATTACAATATTTCTGCCTCATTGTCTACATTACCCATAAAGCTGTCTCTATTACAATCTAATTAAATAATACTTACCACCACATTATAATAAAAGTTTTAGTTACTTATCGATAATGATTTGTAGTTTTTCTACTATTACACAATGACCCGTAAAACCTAAAAAATAATTAAATAGGTCTATTGAAACAATAGATTCGACCATATTTATTTATTTCGTGTTATAAATTACAGTAAAAAATTGCTATTATGGCAAAAGTTAGTTTACGTCACTATGGGCGGTAAGTGAGATTTATCGCCCACAGGCGCAGCGGCAAATCTCACTTCACACCCAGGAGAAGACGTAAAACTGTGTACGCACCACGGGCGGTAATTCGTAAAGCCCCGGATCGTATATTTACCTGCGATCTAAAGCATTCACGAATTCACCGCCCTAGGTACGTAATGTACTATTTCTTTAATTTCATTAGTGGTAAAAGGGTAGTGGGTACAAGGTATTAAAGTACCATACTGGATGCCAAACCAAACCAAAAGATTTTGATTTGATATATCACATCGTAAACCTGGCATGTTGGTAAAATGATACATAATGATTTAAATATATGTATGTTATTATGTCATTGTGGCACTCTTTGGGGGAGGACATAGGTCCAGCAGTGGACGTCTTTCGGCTGATGTTATATTAACAAAATACACTCAGAATTTAAACTGATACTAAACTAAACTAAAATATGTTATTTATTATATATAGACACTAGCACAGACGAAGGTCAAAATATTTATTGAATAACCTGCCCGACATCACTCCAGGTGCAAAGGTGCCCATAACACTGGCCAGTGGCCGCATTTGCCTGGCTGAATTGCTATAGCTATTTAAAGCTAACTTTTGTACCAGGAATGACCCAGAGCGGGGGTCAAGATCTCTCTCCTGCGAATCTTATTTTGAGAATCTCCTAATTTATGAACCAACTAACTAAAACGAGAACCCTCAATATCCTTCGTTTAGCTCACTCCACGTACATGATGTCGACCATATTCTTACACGTCTTGTTTTCCATGATACTGTGCGTTATTGCTACACCGGCCTTCGGGGTTCGGTTAACATCTATTGTTTAGAAGATTACTGATTCCGTCTCTAATTCGTGGCAGAGCCATTGTTTCTCACAATTCGCCCGATTTTACGGGCAACGCAAGCGGGCTGACATCTGCCGTCCTAAGCCATATGCTGTGTATACAGTGTGTGTCCTGTGTACAAGTGGAACATTGTGATACCTATGAAATAAACTTATGTAAACTGACAATAGAGCCAAAACTGTGTGCATTATTTAAAGCGTACAAGCAAAGGCGTCGATTTAACAAAATGTTACTGGATGAGCGTTCTGTAAAATTGCCTGTTTTGATTGTCTTCTGTGACTTTTTCTTGTCATGCTTTTTGTAACTGTTCAAATATTCAGCCGGTCATTGTCGCACTCTTTGGGGAAGGTCTATGACCAGCAGTGGACGTCTTTCGGCTGATATATATCAAAGACAACACAAAAGGATACATTTCTGCTTCGCCGGATGACAGGAATAAAATGCCTCAAGATACTAATGTAATACAAAGCTGCTGTATTTTTTTCTTCTTTTATCACATTGGGCACAATCAAACGAAAAGCCCGCCTGTTGTGAAGCGGGCCTATCGACGCCTAGTATCTCCAGAGGATTCACATGCCAACCCTTAAAAAAAATGCATAGGTACTTCTTTTTTGAAGAGCCCCAGCTGTAGTCCTTCGGGAAAACCACGGCAGCTAATATATTCCAAAGCTGGAGCGGAAATTTGTCTGGAACCCTGCTGTGCGCAACTCGATCCCCCTACCTATTGGTTTTGCACTGTTACGTGGGTGGGACACACTGTAGATAGCTACTTACTCATAATGCCGGCTGTACACATTGGGCCAACTGTGGCGCGTGAGCAGGATGCAGCTATGCAAACGCATGAGAACGATATAAAGCCCTCTTCCTCTAACGCATAGCTGCATCTGCTCACGCGCCACCGCGCCAACGTTGGCCCAATGTGTACAGCCGGCTTAAGGAAATACGACCTTGCGTTGCACGGTAGTTTGAGGGACGTATGCTGAAAGTGTTATTCTCTTGAAGGGACAGTAAATACACTCATTAGTTACGTATACGGACCGGTATTACCGGTTTCATTATTATGCAAAGTTTACGTTATGTTTCTGATTGTATGATGTTGAAGTGTCCCGAATCTTATAGAATAGAATAGAATACTTTATTGCTCTCATGTAGACATTACATCAGGTCTTAAATATCTTACAGTCTATAGTACAACATGACACCCTGTAAGGGTATTGCAAATTCTTCGTCTTACACGAAGGTACACATTAGGAAATTAAACTAAGATCAAATTTACACGTTTACATCGAGGATATCATTTGCTAAGCATGTCTATGGTATCTATTTACATTGAAGAAGTCTAATGTTGATGTCAGAGAAAAAGTCCCTGCATTTGCATATTTGAGCAGACACAATAGCGCCATTTATAAACTCAATGAAAAAGCTCCTAATAGACGGCGCCAATGTGTCAAGCAGAGGTCTAAATGTCATACTAAATTAAAGGCCAACAAAGACCTCTATCGTGAACCTAGCTACAAATAGGCTCCTTATTTGAAAGAAACGCGACGTTGAATAGACATTGGCAGTATTTTTCAATAGGCACGTCATGTCTTACCTGCGTTACGGCTTAATACTTTGGGGTAATTGTAGTAATAGTCAAAAAGTTTTTCTACTGCATAATAAATGTATTAGGGCTATCTGTGGTGCGCGCCAAACCGATTCTTGTCGAGCTCTTTTCCTAGACCTTCATTGTATCTCTATGAAATAGGACTATTTGTCAAGAGCACTATGAGTTTTTTCAAAAATAAGGCATCAGTTACGAAATATCACTGTCGACGTGGTGATGACTTGAGCTATCCTCTAGACACAAAGACAGCTTGTTACCAGAAAAATATTTTATACATAATGACTAAAATATTTAACACCTTACCTATAGAAATAAGATACTGACATGCCTGAATGTAAGCACAGACTACGTAATTTTTGTTAAGAAAATTGTTTTTATAATTTTAAGTTTTTTTTGGAAACATACACTCGCGGTCAAAGAAACCGGGTCAGTGACGAAAACCTCAATATTTTGTAAATCGTTGGTCGTATCTGCATGAAACTAACTCTGTTTTATAGAGAATTTAATATCCTTCTAAATCCAACCTTCAATGTTCTACGTACGTCTGGAAAAAGGTTTAATTGAAAAAAAAAGACCAATTAGGTACTTATTTGAAATTGCGTTCGTTTTACTTTTGCTTGTTTTTAAGCAATTGTTTTCAATCTGTCAAAGAACTATGATAAAAGGCTGTCATTGTTTTATTTTGTGGTCATTCTTGAATATCTATCATGCCGCTAACACGAGATGAATGTACTCGTATCATCACTATGTTAGAAGAAGGAAGAAGTCAGAGGTATACAGCGAGAAGAACAGGTGTGTCACTTTCTACAGTGCAGCGAGTCCTCCAACGTTACCTACAAACTGGGCAGAACCTTAGAAGACCAGGAACTGGCAAAACAAGATGTACTACAGCTAGAGAAGATCGATTTATTGTTACAACCATGCTCCGAAATCGGCACCTCACAGCAGTTGAAGTGAAAAATCAGCTTTTAGAGACCCGAAGGGACGGCATCAGCGAGCGGACTGTCAGGCGGCGGCTCAAAGAAGCAAATTTGACCCCACATAGGCCGGCCAATGGCCCAAAACTTTAAAGAATACATCGAACAGCAAGACGACTTTATGCCCGCGATCACAGATACTGGGGTGTCGAAGATTGGGCAAGAATTTTGTTTTCCGATGAATCCAGATTTATGCTCTATGCAAATGACGGGCGGCAAAGAGTTTACAGACGGCCTGGTGAACGTTTTATTCCAGCATGTTTTGAGGAAAAAGTGGCGTTCGGCGGTGGGTCAGTCATGGTTTGGGCTGGAATCTCTTCAGAGAGTCGCTCGGAGTTAGTTTTAATAGAAAATGGATCATTAACGAGTGCAAGATATGTAGAAGAGATTCTTAATGAGCATGTCGGCCCATACTTAATTAATATGGGTGGAAATTCTATGTTTATGCATGACAACGCCAGGCCACACACAGCTCAAATTGTCAGAGATTATTTTTTGGAGGTTGGTATCAACTGTATGAACTGGCCCTCGAGGAGTCCGGACTTAAATCCGATTGAGCATGTATGGGACGAGCTTGGGAGGCGTGTAAGAGCTCGAAACCCCGCCCCAGCTACACTTAGAGACCTGAAACAGGCGTTAGTGGAAGAATGGGACAATATCCCGCAAGAACGCATAAAGAATTTAATAAACAGCATGCCGAATCGTCTAGAAGCTGTAAGAAGAGCCCGAGGAGGCAATACGAAGTATTAATTTTTATTTTTTGTGTTGTATGTGAAGTACCTACTGCTTATTTTTGTACGTAAAATTGGTTGATTTTTTGTTTCCTATGTAATTTTATTAAACAAAAGAATTACGATTCCACCATTTGATGTTATTTAATTCAGTATAAAATTATCTACAATATGCAGTTTAATTCATGTCCCTAGCTTTATTATTTTAGGAGATATTACAGATTTTCGTACTGACCCGGTTTCTTTGACCGCGAGTGTATATAACTAATTAAGATAGTTTTCATGCTGCATTTGTGATGTTAGTATTAGGTAATTGACTAATGAATAATGTAGTAGTAGTCTTTGACATAGCGAAATTATTTTGTATTTTAAGCCTCAAGCGCCGCAAATATGCCATCCTAGGAAACAGCTACATGTTTGCGGCGTTTGGCGTTGAAACCTTGGCCATGGGGGCCAAGTGCGCGTCATAGATTTGGGTCAGAAGATTTGCGAGGGCTGGCCACTATTTCGCACAGCGCATTAGTATCGCTATACAGCGAGGAAATACGGCCAGCCTTCTGGGCACCTTGCCCGTTGCATGCCATTTTTTTTACCTATAGGTTAAGTTATATTATGTTTGTTTTTATTAATTGTCTTTAATCAATTAATATATAACTTAAACATTAAACAAGCATGTAGTCTAGAAGTAAAATGTGCATGTTTCTTTAAGCAAAATGTGCACGCGCAATATACGCCAACAAATTACTCCACTACATTTTTGCAAATAAACATTCTTATTCTTATAATTAACTAGCCCCTGCAACGTACGTGCAATTTTCTCATCAATGTAAACATCATCTCAATGCATCTTGTCATGAGTCTTATAAAGTGATATATCATTATTTATGTAGTCCTTGGCGCCATAAACGGCTATTATTCGGTACACGCTAAATGTGCCTCACCCGTCACGCCTAACGAAACTAGATCTCTACCTACGCTTAGTTACTGCGAATCGAGGCTTCAAGATATATTTGTGGGTGAGCGGCGAGGTGAGCTTAAAACAAGTTACCGAATAGCGTGTCAGTTGTTACTAACGCTCCCACGCCTGATCTAACATAATCAAGCGGTACAACCTTGGCTGTGTAATTGTGGTGCAACGGGAACCTTTGTTGCACAGTACTAGTCTAATTCAATTTGTACAGTTCCTTAGCGATCTAGGGCTAAATTCGACCAGGCCCCTATTTCACCAACTTGACAATTGTCACCTGACACTGACAATTCGCCATACATTGCTTGTTCTAGAAGTTCCTTAACTTAGTGACGTTGCTAGGTTACTTGTGGATCCAGCAATGTACGGAGAATTGTCGATGTCAGGTGACAATTGTCGTGTTGGTGAAATAGGGGCCTGGAGGCCAATTTCTTACTTTCGGGCATTCGTATTCGTGTTCGGTGTATTGTCAAAATGGTTTTTCTCAGTCGCTATTCCAAAACAGTATTTCATAGTTTTTGAGTGAAAGAATCGAGCGCTCGAATGTAAAACAATGTTCCCTATTTTGTGCCTTGGACAATTTGCGTGACTCAAATAGTAAAATTACTTCGTAATAATGGTGTCATATCGACTGGACAGATTAACTGGACTATGATTCCAGCTGCCACAGTGTCAGATGGGAAGAAAATTTGCTTTTATTACATATTTCTGTGACACGGAAGGTCTTTCGGTCGTATTTATATTTTTGAATACATATATTTACATTTACATCCCTAGTTAAATACCTATAGCATGCCTGCATGACAATCTCTCAAGGCTTCCCATATCATTTCCTATACTAATTAAAGATATCAAGTATTGCATAGTCTCCTTGCTCCAGAGAAATTTCAAATTTTTATGGGGGACTGTGTTTCGTTTTGTCATGGGGGGATTATCCATATATCTATGTACCATCCGACTGATGTTTTTTTCTTTCCAACGTTCGGATTATTGTGATGATGATGATGATTGTATACACCTCAACAAAGGACGCCAAGTTACGAATTGTCTTGCAATTAGGCTGCTAGGTGTGCTGTGTCAAAACGAACAGGTTTTAGGTTAAGGGGCTCCCGTCAAAAATCAACGAAATTTAGTAGTTTTCATTTCGACACTCGTCCTCGGTTTATTGAAGCTAGCTTTCCAGGTGCAGATATGGGAAAGTTTGATTCCTGTTTAACATTTTTGATATTGAATAACTTGAAAAATGTTAATACAGAATTAATTATCCATTTTTAATTAAAGTTCTGTAAAGATACAAAACCTGACACCTCATCGTCATGAAAACTTGTATACACCCGAAACTCATACCTACTCGTACATACTGAACTTACTTACCTATAATTTTGATTTGCGTTTTTATAATCTTACTAATTAACACAAAAGTTATAGCCAGAAAACCAGTTTTTTGGCATAAATTGTTCAACTTTGATGCCAAATATCTCGAAAACAATGAAGTAAATATGGGGTACTATATTGCTTAAAGCCGTTGTTGTTAATATAATAAGCTGCAAAACATATTAGAAAACTAAGGGATTCAGATCGAAGGTCATTGGCGTATGGGAGCCCCTTAAGGAATATCGCCCACTCTTGCCTCATTAGCTCCTTACATTTAATATAGTCACTTCATAATCTACTTTCGATCGCCTAGATTTTAATTTAGCGTTGTATCCGTGTAGAAACACCGGTCTGCGGCGCTACCACGAACTTCGAATGTCGAAGTTCGGGTATTTCCATCTCTATCGCACTCCCTTACTCGAGTGACAGGGATGCATGTATGACGAACTTCGACTTTCGAAGTTCGTGGTAGCGCCGCTGGTTGTAACAGGTATAAATATAGTAGAATATTTTACATGTTTAACGATTACGTCATTAAACTATATTTAATGTCGCTTCTGCCCGCGACTCCGTCCGCGTGGAACTCGTTTATATACTTGTAGTCGCTCCATACAAACCTTCATCGCCCATTTAACCCCCTCACATTAGTCGCACCATGCGGGCGCCCGGAGCCGCGGCTGAGCTGGCGGCAGTGCGCAAGAGGGACAAGAACTCGGGCCTCTCAAATTATTTATTCGTTCCTCTTGCGGTGGAGGTTACTGGGTGTTGGTGCTCGGAGGCCAAAACCTTTTTTAGGGAAGTGGGGCGCCGCTTACAAGAAAGAGGTCTCGATCCCCGCTCTGGGTCATTTCTGGTGCAGAGGTTGGCCATAGCAATTCAGCGCGGCAATGCGGCTAGTGTTATGGGCACCTTTGCACCTGGAGTGACGCGGGGCGGGCTTTTCGATAATTAGTTTCTACTTGACTTTGTTGGAGTATTTAATTTTAGGTTTTATTTTATTTTTATGGCATTGTGTTGTGTTCTTATTTTATTAATAAAGAACCTTAGGGGATGATTTCCGAAACTATTCTTTGTCCGTCCCCGGTACTCAAACTATTTCCACACCAAATTTCATCTAAATCGGTTCAGCGGTTCAAGCGTGAAGAGCTAACAGACAGACTGACAGACCGACAGACAGACAGACAGACACACTTTGGCATTTATAATATTAGTAAATAAGTATTTTTATGGTTACCTATGCATATTTTTTATGCGATAATTAATAGATTTTGCCTCAATTTAATCATTTGCATGGGTAGGTACGCCTTCTAAGTCTACATAAAACAACGTTTACTAAAATAAATATAGTTTTACTAATGAACTTACATTTCATGGATCGGAAGAAATTAACATGAAAGGAGAGAGTTACTTATACTAACTAGTTTTGGACTATTTAGGTAAGATATCGTCATGTAGTACCTACTCAATATTAGTCAGCTGAGGAATTTGTGTAAGAATTGCCCCTAGTTGTAACGAGTAACCTATTGTTACTTGCAACCGAGGGATTTTGTCGTCGGATAATATGCTCTGCGTGTATATTATCTGTGTGCGTAATCTTGTAACCACTACCTTTGGTTAAGATTGATTGATTAAGAATCTTCTACCTTGGACGACAGAGCTGCTTTTTGAGTGAACTACTTCGATGCAGTTTGGCTAACTGGAATAATCTCAAGTACCTATACATGAGCTGCAATGCAAGTAAACGCAAGTAATTAGGCCGATTTTCGACCATGTAACATGCGACATGCCATATTACCATGTTTTCCATACGTTTCATTTTACGTTTTATTGCGAAATGAACATCGAAAAGTTTATTTACATATTCGAATGATAGACATTTGGTCACTTAGTGATCACATTGCACCTTAGACAATCGCCTTAATACAATTGGTAACACTAAACGAATCTAGATTTATTCTTTTAAAAATGTTCTAACCCCTTCGCGCTTTTATATGCAACCACGAAAAATTCAAGTCGTACGGTCAAACTAGGATAAGTCTATGTCTCTATTGCACTTGTAGGAACTGGAGTGACAGAGATGGAGATAGACGAACTTCGATATTCAAATTTCGTGGTAGCGCCCCAGTTCTCGTTATTTAATGAAATACGTAAGAATTGCAAGTCGCACACATAGTATCTTTTAGTAGCTTTCGTATGTCTTTGATAACGTCACCGGGTGACTTCGCGCATGTCGAATGGTTTAAATTTAACAAATTCACTGCCTGGATCACGTGTACAGCGTGGAAATCTAATACGAGCAAATCTTTAAATGGTGGTTAGTACAGGACGTAAGAAGTTTATTTAGATACCTTTTGTCTAAAATTACAACGAAAAAATTAACCATACAAAATAATTCAGCCCGCAATGTAACGCAAAATATTCAAGTTAAGGCTCGTTGACAGTTACTTGTCAAGTATTTGGACAGCTACGTTTGCGTTACATTGCTGCTCGGTAATTTTTGAAAAAATAATTACATGCTTACTATTAAGTGTATCTTAAAAAGTCCCAGTAATTAATGATTACGGTATTAAACCCTATGTCTGGTTTAATTCTTTGCTCGTATTAGATTTCCAGGCTGTATATTAGCCCTCTTGGAATGTTAAAGGTATTGAGAAGTAATAATTTAGGAAACATTGAACTTTAACAACACTAGGAGTTTTATAAGTGGACTAAGTGGTACAACTGTTATTGAGAGTATATATTTTTAATTAAGATATTAACGTACCTGCCCTGCCGTCTACGCACTGTGCATGTTTTTTTTTATTTTCTAAAAACTAAAGTATTAGGTTTAGATTGTATTCGCAGTTTTTTAAACAGAGGTTTCGACACTTTCGACCCGACTGTCGCAGAACGACCGAATTAGCTTAGTCGGCAGTGCCCTGCCGACGAAGGGGCTGTTCAAATCCCGGTAATGGCAAATATCGGAGTATCATTCTTGAATTTTGATTGGTTTCTATATGTATGTCGTTTTTATGTATTCAAGTATTTATATCTACTAAATAAATCCTCGTCAGTCAAATGCAAAAATGTATATCGATTTAATCCTTTCATAAATGTGTACCAAAACCTTAATCGGCTGACATAAGAGCGTTGGGACATATTTATGGATAAGTTGCATGCACCCATATTTTTACACTTGACTGTGCCTACAACACAAGCCTTATTGAGCTTACTATGGAACTGGATTTGTGTAAAAATGTCTCCAAACATTTTTTTCTGTTTGACCCAGGTATGCGCCTGCAGCGCGCTGGCTGCGCTGGACGGCTACAGTCCCCAACAGGACCCAGACCAGTTCCACATACAGACAGATGAAGACGACGAGCGTTACTTCCTCTACCAGACGCACAACGGGCAGTACCGCAAGGAGAGGAGGCTTAAGGACGGCTCTGTTGTTGGTGAGCATAGTTTCCATCTGGAAGGAGAAGGAACAGTCAGAGTGGTCAGGAACTAGGAGTTGAAGTCCTCCTAGTTCCTGACCACTCTGACTGTTCCTTCCTTGCAAGCTTGGTTAAGAACTTGATCCTCGTGCGAGTCGTGCGCCTGAACCTGAACTGAAGTTTCATCCTTGTTTGACATGACTTAAACAGAATTCTGATTAAGAGAACTGTCCATTTCCCATGTAAACCAGATTTCAAGGGACGTAAATTACGAATAGGCTTCCCTTGAAAAAGCCAACGTGGGCATGTACTTGAAAATTATGTTCCTTAGTTCTATCAGAAGGCTCATCGGCCTCAGGATCTAACAGAGTTAGCTTGGCTTAGAGCTTTAAATATGCCCTTGGAAACAGACACTCTAATAGCAACTTGCGATTACTTGTAAATAGTATCAAATAAGTTATTTTATCTATACAATGAAGCATACAATCCTTTCAAGTCCAAGAACGACTATTAAAAATGATTCGGGATGCATTAGTATCTGTTAATAAAACTAGTAGACTTCCTAATAATGTCAATTTAAAATGTACAACACTAAAAAACAGACAAAGAGACCACACAGCGTGGGTAGCCACATGATTGCTCGTTTTGAGACATTTACTTACCACGCCCACTTCGGACGCAATTATTTTTATGGACTTGCCCCTTATTTGGATGACGTATTTAAAATGTTTTTTTTTGTCCAGGTACGACTGGATGGGTTAGTGCAGATGGCTACCTACGATTGCAGGACTACATAGCTGACAACGAAGGCTACAGAATATATAAGTCGAAGACTGTTTTTGTCGGACTGGACCGACCAATTGGGGTATGTAAATAACAACTTCACAATTTGATAGACTCATTTCATCATATATTATTACATCAAAAAACTTGTCACACATGAGGCTGATGTTTTGCCATACAAGGTTTTCTTCCAGTCAGTTTTTGAACAAAGCTGATAAATTGTTAAATACTTTTTTTTTTCGAATAATGAGGCAAGGCAACAACACACAACTGTCCGTAAATCTTAAAGACAACAGCGATACACAATCACCTTTTCATGTGCTTATTAACTTAATACTGGACGTTGTTAATTACAGGAGTCACTGAAAATAGCAAAAACAGCGCCAGCAGACTCCGGTTTTGGGGTCACCCCCGCGCCAGCTCAACGGCCAATGGTATTGAACCGCGGCACACCGCGATTCAGCACTACCACCCCAGCACCAGTGCCATCGTCCACTTTTGCGCCACCCTTCCCCTCGGAAGTAGCAGTCACAGCGCGCCATCCGTCTTCAACACCTCAAGTACACGTGTCGCCGAACTCCATCGACACCTCCACTCCTCATTATGACTTCCGACCCACCGTCCCACCAATAACTGCAAGCGAAGCCTCGCCATCTCCAAACTCATATGACTCCAACACCATTGAAGATGGCTACTACGCTAGCGACAGCACGCCGTATCGAAGAGTTGACATGTACAATCCGAACTCCTACAGGCACGCGGATGCTTGGCTCCAGCGGCAGAGAGCAGGAGCTCAGATCGGCGATGGCTACACACCTCAATTCCCAAGCTATGATGGAGTAGCTTTCAGGAGAAATGGTTTCCGGTACTACCTACCGAAACAGTACCATGAAGAGGAGACTGGGGGTTCCGATGAACGAACGGGTAGCTTCGGCTATGTAGATCCGTTTGGTATACGCAGAGTAATCTACTACAACACCTCACCAGGGCAAGGGTTCCAAGTTCGTAAAAACAATAGGTACGTCGGGCATGATGCGACGCCTTACGACCCTAGGCCATTAAAATGATTAGAGTGATTTAAAAACTTTGTAAGTGAAAAATAGTTACCTAATTAAATTATTAACTATGAATCAGTATTGTAAATTGTTGTTCACATGTGACTAATAGGAGACAAAACGATATTCGAACGACGCGAACACTTAGCCATTAATCTTAAATGTAAGTTTGTTTAAGTAATTAAAAATGTAAAAAAAATGATGCTCATAAATTAAGTTATTTAATGCATAACTTATTGGAATTTTAACTTTAAAAGCACTGTATGTTTATGTATATTTAAAAATTATGAGTTATTACTTATTGTATTTTGTGAATATGACGATTATTACAGTAGAAGCAATATTTTTCAGTTATAATTAACTGCATACACATTTATACACATTTGTAAATATATTGATATTGTCAATGATGATATTTAATGTACAGTTAGAAACTGATTAAATTACAGTTTCAGATCAAGTTTGTGCCATCACAACGTATGTAATGTTTGCTTGGAAACTCGCATCATAGTTAAGTTAGCAGCGATTCCAAAGTATTCAATAATCCGTTTAGGTAGACTATGAGGGTACGACTTATTAATTTTATATTACTTCTTTTATGTTACTTTCGCGACTTCATCCGCGGGAACTCCCATGTCAACTTCCATCCCCAATTGTATCCTTTTGATGAACTCTTTTTAAGATAAAAAGTATCTTTATGCTTAATTTCATCTATATCCGTCCAGCAGTTTTTGCGCGATTGTGTTACAAACATCCAAACCGTCACATTTATATTATTTAAAGTAGGACGGCGATTAACTTATTGGGTAGATATAAGAAAATAAGAAAAAATACCGTTGGTTAACTTAACAATAAACAATCAAATAAGGAAATTCGACTATCCTTAATATTTACCCACGCTTTAATGAACAGAAGGTCAACAAACTCATGTGGTGATTTTGTCTCTAAAATGACGAGTGTAGGTAGAGTAGAGGTAGATAATGTATTCGGACTAAAAAGTTGTAATGCAGATAAAAAACTACTGTTTACCTACTGTATAAAAATGAGTGCGGGTCATTGTCAGATTTAGGTGCGCGTCTTTTCGGTGGACATTGCCAAAGTTAAGGGCTTTAAAGCCTAATTTTTGGTTGAACTCTGAATCCGCATAAACGGCGTCGCCTCTTCTATAATTCTATGCGATAAAAACATATTATATATAAACATAAGCCCTTAACTATTGCCCACTGAAAAGACGTTTTTTGTTTTACTGACTGACAATGACCCGTGCCTAAAACTTAATTGCCTTTTGAAGTTTAATTTCCTTCAAATACCAGAGTCATACTACTCATACTTTAAAGATTATACGCAGAGAGTAATCCACTGCAATAAAAAAGGCCTTTCGGGCCTGCAGATGAAAAGAAACTATCGAACGACTCGTCAAAATTAAAATACATGTTTGACAAGCAATATGTTGTCGCCATAACGCCTCTGCCTGAAAAAGGGTTAATAAATGTGTAGGTACCTACTCAAACATGTTTATTATTTTATTACTCAAGTCGCAAATGCAAAACAATTTCCACATTAATTCAAAAAATACTACCATTAAAATTGGCTGCAGATGCTTTTCAGTGACTTATTATAGTTGTAAGTTGGGTGCATGTTTTTCAGTCGCGGCCAATAATTCGTCATTACCGTATTCGTCATGAGTCATGACATGTCAAAACCAATGGCGACTTGTTGCCACGACTTCTACGGGATTTAATTTATATTGACTAGTGTTCGTGTGCTATTATGAAGAATTTCAAATATATAGAGATAAGTACAGGTAACACTATCTAATAACCAAAACGACTATCAAAATATCATCATCAGGTAGACTGTAAGTACCTACTCTTAAATATGTTTAAATTAGCCTAACCAATTTAATAGCAATTTATTCGACACTAATTTGTTACTCGTATATGAAAATATATTATATACTTAATTATAAACAGGAGATTTGTTTCATTTTGTCAATTCCACGCATGACGCAAATAGTTGCTATAAATTGTATAAACTAGAACCTACCTACCTCTATGATATAAATGGTATACACTTTCAAAATGCGAATCCCATATATAAGGTAAACATCCCAGTCCTCGACGTTGCACTAGTGTATGTCACGGGCACTTTATATCAAAGTGACATGGCTTAAATTAACCTGAATACTTTGACATAAAGTGCCCGTGACATACACTAGTCATTAGGCCTACAAGTATGACTTTACTTATTAGTTTTTCTACAATCATCAAAACTAGCATAATAAATAAAGTTAAGCATAATAAATAAAGTTTGTCACTCTTTAGCACCACCCAGGGGTGGTGCTAAAGAGTGACAAACTTTAAAGGGGAAATATTGTATGCCTTACGATTGAATTCCTAATACATCCATAAATCGCAAGCAATTGTCATTGGTAGTCCTTACTACATAAGTATACTCTCGGAAGGGGTGATTCCAGACGTGCTTTTTGATGGGACTGTCATTCCTTTTGCCTCTACCGTCAGGAATCTGGGTATCACCATTGATCAGACGCTCTCTTGGTCTCCCCATGTTGCTGAGGTAAGTCAAAAGATGTTTGCCTCCGTCCACTCCCTAAGGCGTTTGCAGAATTTTCTCCCTTTCCATACTAAGATGACCCTTGCCCAATCTCTTTTACTTCCTCTTTTAGACTATGGTGACATAGCATTTTTAGATCTCAAAGAGGAACTGCTTGGAAAACTTGAGCGATTACAAAATGTCTGTGTAAGATATATATTTGGCCTGCGCAAATACGACCACATCTCTGAATCTCGTTCTCAGCTCGGCTGGTTACCGATCCGTCGGCGCAGAGACGTGCACATCCTCTCCTTGCTTTTTAACGTACTCTTCAATCCTGCTTCTCCACATTATTTGTCTGAACGTTTTACTTATATGGCTGATGGCAGTAATCACCGCCTGCGGTCTCACGCTAACCTCACCCTTGCATTACCGTCTAATAAGACGCGCGCTTATTCTAAGTCTTTCACGGTGCGTGCTGTGAAGTTGTGGAATGGCTTGCCGTTGTCCTTTAGACAGTCCCAGTCTGTGGCATTACTCAAGGAAAAGTTGAAAAAGTTGTGGCTCTCCAACGACTTGTGATTTAATAGGATACTGTTTGTATATTGTGTAAAAATGTTTATTTGTATATATAGGTATATATATTTTTTTATATATATATATATATAGTTATAGTATGTGTATACTATTTATTTTTATTTGTACTTATATGTAGTATATATATGTATTAAGATTAATTTACTGTAGCGTCTAGGTAAATACGTCTGTACACGTGTTAGTTTGTCTATCTTGTTGTTCCTGATCTCAACTCAATTGCTCAAAGGTTAACTGGAAGAGATCCCTTACAGGGATAAGTTCGCCTTTGTGCCGAATTAACTTTTTTTTGTCTGTATTTTTACCTGTGTCTTGTGTACAATAAAGTATTTACATACATACATACATACTATCCATATCCATACTAATATTAGAAATGCGAAAGTGTATGGGTTTGTTTGTTTGTTTGTCCGTCTTTGACGGCAAAACGGAGCGACGAATTGACGTGATTTTTTAAGTGGAGATAGTTGAAGGGATGGAGAGTAACATAGGATATTTTTTATCCCCGTAATCATCCCCTAAGGGGGTGAAATGGGGGGGTAGAAGTTTGTATGGAGCTGCGATGTAAACAAGTTCCACGCGGACGGAGTCGCGGGCTGAATTAAGCTAGTAAATAATAATAATAAATATCTATCGCGACTTTAATTCTAGGGCCGTTAGTACGACTCAGATTCCTGCTTTGTTATGGCAGACATTTCTACGAAGGTAAAAAAATATGTTTATATAAGCCGATTCCAATAATTCATTTCAGTTAGCAACAAAGAAAAATCACTGTGTATTATTAATACTTACTATTATTTGAATGCATTTACATTTTGTTCTTAAAATTTTAAAAGTAGTGGATATGTTGACAGTGGTATAATATTTGGGTTTAAGGGGCCCCACGCACTTATTGATGAGTTTTGAAGGGTTTTGAGTTGATTCCTCCGTCAAAATTATAAATATTATTTTAATGGCAGAAACGCTTATCGGTTCTTCAATCCTTTATCTACATTTGCACGAGAAGAATAAAAAAAAATGATATTTTTAACCAAAAAAACCATAGAAGTCTAAGTAGCGCCGCTTAATGGCCCCACAGAATGGGTGCCATTGCAATTACGCGGGGCTGGGGGCGGGGTGTCAAATGATGCCAGGCAGCCGTTTAGTACGAACATGCGCATACCGGGTTTTAGACACGTGTTTGGGTTGTGCAAGGAGCTCGCATGCTATGGTTTTTTTCGTTCGCTACACCTCCTGCGGAGATTACCTCCTAAATACAAACTTACAATGCTACTACCTCACTGACTTTATAATATTAGTTTAGTATGAAATTGTACATTTAATAATTAACATGGTAGGTTCTTATAAAATACATTATAAAAGAATACTAGCCTAACTATGTACATCCTGACTATAAACTAACAACATAATAACAAAACTACATTATGTATTTACAAATATAAAACCGGCTCTAAATCTGTGCCGTTGCAAGGTGCCCATAAGGCTGGCGGCAATATTAGTTTAGTAGGGGTTATAATGTTAAGGATAGATTTGAAAAAGTAAACAATAATTCGACCTTGTAAGTCCCTTCATAGGCAGCGTCAGACTATTTGCTACAGTAAAATACGAATCACACATTTTTTTCATGTTCCAAATCGAAACTTGCTTCTGTAATAGGTTTCCCCAAGCTACCTACAGTAATTAAAAATAGATAACGGACCTAATCATCATTAGCATACAGCTAGCAATGTGAAATCTTTTCAAGTTATGCGACATTTAGGCCACTTTGCGCTATTTATAAACAATATCGAGCTGTGATCTGGAACAGTCGTTGCAGCCGCTCAAAAGGTACAGTGTCTTTAGAGATATATTAAATATTTGTTTGTCACGTAATTCTGAGGTGTTATTTGTCGTTACAAGGCTATGATTTATATATTTTTCATGTTAATTTCCAGAGTTCCTGCAAAATGCTGCGTTTAACAATTTGTCTGTTGGTGGCCAAAACGGCGTTCGCAGCAAATGCTTACCCGATCGACAACGGAGGCTTCGTTCCTGTTGGACCGGACACCAATCTAGTATTTAACTTCCAGCAGGTAAGACGAGACCAGCCGTCGCAAGTCGAGATGAGGGAGGAAAATATCCATAAATACATGAACAGACCGAGAACTACCACTCCTCTCCCTATCGACAACGGAGACATGAGCCCAATGAGCCCTGAGCATCCTGTTCCGTATACTGCGGAGCAATGGAGCGCATTGCAAACGGCTCCGAAGTATGACGGTCCTGTTGCGAGTTGGAAGAATGTGCCCGCGCCTCCTAGCTTCCCCCATTGGGACAGCTTAGCAGTTGCCAACAAATACAATGGTTACGAAAGCAAACCGATCGTAGTTACTGAGGAGTCGGGCCAATGGTATGAACCTGAGATGCACAGCCGTGCGGCGCCAAGCTACGTTCCCTCAGTTGCGCCTACGACGTTTGCGCCGATCAGGGAGCATGTGCGCCACAGCCCCAGAGAGTCAAGAGGCAGAGGACTCCAAAGATTCAACTGGAGTGACGTCACCACGGAGGTTCCGACTACAATGGCCAGCTTCGCCCCGACGGCAGCCCCCGGCCGCATGCCTCCCTCGTCTGTTCCTACCCTATCCCCGTGGTACGACGGTTTCTAAACAAGTTGTTGATACAAGCTAATAAAGTTAAGTACTTCAATTAAGGCTAGATTTCATTTTAATTTAATAATAAAATCTGCTGGACATACCTACATACAAAATGTCTCTTGAATAAATTAAAAAGTGTATGATAAGTCCCCAACCCGCACTGGGCCAGCGTGGGGAGAGCTGCTGATTCCTTCTCATCCATGAGAAGAAGACCTGAGCCCAGCAGTGGGGACGTATTATATATAGGCTGGCTGATGATGACGACGATGAAACATGTCGCTAACCACGGTAATCGTGCAAATGACCCGAGTAATCAGTTAGAAACCAGAGGGGACGAGTAATTGCGTAACTTTTCGAACCTGCGTTAAGAAAACTTAACTGTCAGCTTCCTATACAAAAAAAATACATACCCAAACCCCAAAATAAATATATATACAGGGTGATTCAGGAGACGTGAGCAGGATCAACCCTACACATACAGTTAATGTTAATGGATCGTTTACCATCGTAATTAAGTTAAACGCCCACAGTTTTTTTTTACATTTTGTGTAAAAGTTTCATTCACAATAAATCATGGTCACCCTACACAACTAAAAAAAAATTAGCGTTAATCTTACCAATGCTGGTACGACTGAGTAGCTTATAAACTATTGAATCCGTAGGGTTGATCCTGCTCATGTCTCCTGAATCACCCTGTATATATTTATACCTATATAAATTTATATATATAGGTATAAAAATATATACCTGACGTACGTACGAAACGTTACGCAATCGACCAGCTGCTCAAAGGATCATAAAAATATTCACCCCATTAGGTATTCACAAAACTTTAACAATAATATAAATAAAGTAGAAACCTCTAAATTCTAATTTTGATCGGTAATTACTACATCCTTGATTTTTACTAGGGCTCTCGATCGTGTCCGGCTGGTCGATCTCGTGACGCATCAGGTGTCACTTATAGTTTGGGATATAGTAGATTGTTAACCGAGGGTTGAAAGCCACCCATTCCTGTCGAGATATTTTAATAGTTCGAGGCTGAAATGGGTGGCTTTCCCCGAGTTAAGCACTCTACTTTTCATTTCGAATACGAGGAATGAATTGCAAGCCAAAAACCTAAATATTTTCTAAATCAGTTAGATCCTATAGAACCCCATTTTAAAAGCGTTTGTGTATGGACCATTTGGGCGGGAACTGTTGACAGATTTTAATAATGTTAGTGTGTGGACCATTTCCTGGAAGCGCTTTTGAAGTGGTTATATCGAAAAATTCATTGTATTGTTGTAAAGCGAGTTCCTAATATTCAGGGTTGGCAAGAAACTCTACGAGGCTGTGCCTCCGGTGAGTTGTGTGTGTCCCTTGGCTTGGGTAAAGCATTTTAAGTATTTGGGTCACTGGGTCTCTGAAGACCTGAGTGATGGCATGGACGTAGAGAGATAGCGCATGGCTCAGTCCGTGCGGTGCAATATGTTGGCTCGTAGGTTTGCACGTTGTAGCGACGAGGTTAAGTTGAAGTTGCTTCGAGCCAACTGTCAGTCTTTCTACACGTGCAGCCTACTCGTATGTGTCAATTATACTAAGCGCATGTACAGCTCTCTGCGTGCGCAGTACAATAACGCGTTCAGGCAGGGCGCTGTTCCGGCTGCCGTGTAGCTGCAGCGACGATTTTCACGCTATTATCCGAAAGCGTTGTGCCTCCATGCTTATACCCGCCTGCGCACGACCACAAACAGCATCCTGAACGTGTCTACTGACAGTTGGAACACTCCCGTGCTGAAGAGGTGGTTGGCCCTTCACTGTCCTAGCTATAAGTAGTTTAGTTTAATATTTTAGTTATGATTATTATTGTATACTTATTCTTATTTTTATTGATTATGTTTTAATGTACTTATTTATTACTATTTAAATTGTGTTAGCCTAAACCCATGGATACAGAATCTGAAATTGCTATTATTATTAAGCCGAAATCGTTTAAGGCGCGCGGATGTTTTATGCGTTAAACGCTGCGATTCGTTAGATGCCTGCAATTACCGCTGCGGTAATCGCAGGCATGGCACGGTGATCTATGGAATCGCAGCGTTTAACGCATAAAACCACCGCGCGCCTAAGGGCTTCATCTGAAAATGACCGTAAGTAAACCACATCGCTTTATATCGCAAATATGGTTCGACGTGGAAAGAAATGGCTAAATGACTACCTACATCTTATATAATGTCGTACAGTCGTTATACTCGTGATCATAATGTAAACGGCTCACTCACGTTTCAAAGTCGGAAATAATATAATTTTACTTTTTTACACTTTAAAAACAAAGTTTTAACCGACTTCAATAGGGTCATTTCGCCGGTTAGCGACCACCTAATTTCATGTGCCGGTGGGCGACCACTTAAGCTGAGTTGGTGAACTGAAAGGATATTTTCTCGGTTTTTTAGTAGATTTATATTCTAAAGCAACAAAAAAATGCATTTACAAGTAATTGTCTCAATAGGGTGTGTAGAATTGATGTTATCTTCAATAGAAAAAACCTTCTCCTTCAGGTGGTCGCTAACCGAAGGTGGTCGCGTAACCAGCGAAATGATCCTAGTACTCCGCCAAGCTACGAGAACATTTCCACATTTATTTTTCAATTTACCACATGAACTGATTTCCGAGTGCAAATGCGTTGATTATTAGAGAAAAAAACCCAATCGCTGTATGTGGGCCGATAATATTTGAGGAATTCCGTCGATTCCACAAGGATCACCTTTGGCACTTCATTAGCTGTTATTTCAACGGAATCTTATCAGAATCTGTGACGTACTTTTAATAATAATAATAATTCTCAATTTTGAGACTTATTGTCACGGCAGGTGTCCGCTTGTCTCCTCCCATAACCCATTGTCCAGACCACCCACCATTCAACTCAATAACCCATGACCTTAGTTTCCATCGCAGCACAGTGTTGCACTGCAATAGTCTTTGCACCTGGCGGGGACCATCACCGGGTGTATCACGTTGTGCGCTCGAAGATGGTATCTGCCATGTGTATCCCTCGCTTTATATTATATTTGTTTTAAAGGGCCTCTGCGCTGTTGGCTTCGGCCCCACGCATGCCTTCCAAAAGTCCGGGACCTCATGGTCCTGAGATATGGAAAAAATATACATAATAATAATAAATACTCTTTATTGCACCACTACAAGAGAGAAACATCTTACAAAAAAATTACATAATTGAGGAATTCCATAAGTCATCTGTGGTCTTCATCATCAATTCCACTCCACCAAATTCCACTGTGTTTTATTTTTTATACCCATTGTTTTGTCCACGAATAAATGTTTTCTTTCTTTCTTTCTTTCAAATTTATGATTTCCGGGTGTAAATACACAAGATATAATAGAAAATACCAAAATCACTACATGCGTGCCTAATATAAGGGGAGCATATACTTACAAAAAAAAATTTTTTTTACGAATCGGCTCATCAATGACGGAGTTCTGAGGTAAAAAATATTGAAAAAAAAAATAAAAAATAAAAATACAACCGAATTGAGAACGGCATATGTTTAACGGACCACCAGATATAGTAAAATATGAACACAAAAAAAATACTTTTGACGACCAAAAATAGTAACTGAGCACCTAATTTTTTTCACCATATTAATGTGAAATGATAACCTAAATAATAACATCTTACTATCCTATTTAAAGAAAATGTCTCCTAATTAATCATTGCTAACACATAAATAGTAAATTATCACCAAAATGTTACCACCATTTTAATGTAATATAATTACCCAAATTATAACATCTTACCATCCTATTAAAGAAACTGTCTCCAAACGAATCATTGTTAACCCAAAAATAGTTAATGAGAGCCAAAATTTAACCACCATTTTTATGTTAAATGAAAACCAAATTATAACATCTTACTATCCTCTTAAAGAAAATGTGTCCCAACTAATCATTGCTAACCCAAAAATAGTTAATGAGGGCCAAGATTTAATCACCATTTTTATGTTAATTGATAACCAAATTATAACATCTTACTATCCTATTAAAGAAAATGTCTCCCAACTAATCATTGCTAACCCAAAACTAACTCAATCTCCCGCCCTCCGCCCGGGCTCCCGCCAGAAACTCGTTTCACGTGCGCACTCGACCTACGCTCCGCTCGGGAGGTCGGCGGCTCGCTTCGCTCGCCACCTCCCCCCACTCGCTTCGCTTTATTTGGTAATATACATACATTTTATGGCAATCATAGTGACTTATTTAGGTAGACATATTGTAATAATTTCTTCGCTAAGATTAGGTGCTCAGTTACTAAATTTGGTAATCATTTACTAAATTTGGTCTTTAAATACATTTTATAGCAATCATAGTGGGTTATTTAGGTAGAAATATTGTATTAATTTGTTCGCTAAGATTAGGTGCTCAGTTACTAAATTTGGTAATCATTTACTAAATTTGATCTTTGAATACAATTCAATTGTGCAGTCGTTACTAAAACAGGTAGTACCATTGTAATGGTAGAATTCTTTTTTTGGTGTTCAGTACATTTTTTTGGTAAGAAAGCTTGAGGGTATCAAGGTATTTTCTGGTGGTCATTACATTTGTTCCCATTGAGAACCTCCTCCTTTTTTTTGAAGTCGGTTAAAAATAAAAAGATCCCATTCAAATATACAGGGTGGCAACTAGTGGCTTTGTGAGCTGCCGAACTCGCTTCGTACCTTTTTTTTCCATTGTATTGAATAATTTAGTCGACATGATTTCTAAACCTGCTCACAAAAATTCACGAGGAAAAAAATGTATATAAAAAAAGTTTTGTTTATTTAATCATTCACCGTTTGATTAAATAAACAAAAATTCTTTTATAGATTTTTTTCCCTTCGTAAAGCAGCATAGGTAAGAATAGCTTTGTAGCAGCTAGCAACTCGCGACTGACAATAGTACAAAAAGAACGTTGACGAAATTTCCATTTCGGGAGAAATCGGTTTCCTCTAACTAGATCTTAACAAATCACGTCTCAAGTATTCTAAGAAACTTAACTTGTAAATATTTGAATATAAAGGCTTTGCGTTTTGATTAGGCCATCAATGGATGTTAGGCTGTAACACAGGGATTCCTAGCTCAGGACGCAGGTCGTGATTTATATTGTAATGTTGCCCTTATACAATAAACTTTTTTCATTTTCATTTTAGGCAACACTTTCATAGACCAAGTAATTACTCGAGAAATTAAAATAAATATAATGTGTAAGCTGCAATTTTATTTCACAATATAGACATTCATGATCAGACATTATGTTACTTTGAAAAGGACGAACAGTTTAAAGCTTGCGTGCGTCGACGATCATAGCACCAGGATATCCCGTATAGTAAGGTGGGTACAAGAGCTTAGAAGGGTTAGAGGCAGGATGGAACCAGTCGCCTATGAAAGATGGAAGACTTAAGTTCGGAAGGGAGATAGGTAGAGAAGACCACCAGTTCGAGATAAAACTAGGAGGCTTGGGTACATCCAGTTTAACTACAATGGGCTCAATAGGCTTTGGGGCCTCAAGTATCGGCAGTTCAGGGGCTGCAGGTGGTTCTAGCAGGGCCTCTTTGGGTTCTTCGGGCAGTTCGGTCTCTGAGAATTCCTCCTCAGGCTCCGGCAACTCAGCGTTCTCCTCCTTAGGTTCCAGTTCGAATTTTATTCCCAGGGTCCTCAGAGGGAGCATCGGTGCTGAGTAGTCGATATACGGAGACACCAAGACATGAGTCTCCGCTGGAAGCATTTTTTCTTCCGGGATAGCTGGAGCGGCCAGCGCGGTTCCGAAGAGGCACAGAGCTAGGAGAAACATCTGGAAAAAAGTTGAATTGGTATTATTTAGAAGTCAAATAAAAAAATATTTTTAAAGGTAGGTTTCGCTTTTATGTTGTTCTTACCTTGACTTTGTAACAGGTGATACTGCAATGAATATCTCGAGAAAAATACAGCTTTTATACATAAAATCTACGAAGCATAATTATAAAACCGATTGAAAATTAATAAAATCTAATGGGATTTTAGTTTGTTGACGTTGCGGTTAAGTCATAACAGTTTCTTATATGAACCCATTAGTATTGATGAGAGTCGAATAGCTGCATCTATTAAGTAGTTGCTGTTCGAGATTCATCACAAAGTATAGAAACCTGTATTTGTTTAGTAATCGTTGACCCCAAGTAGTGACAGTACCTACAGGCTTATTTTAGCATTTGCGGTAAAAAGGTTAGGTACTTAAGTAATGTGCAGGATATCATATATCCATTTGCTACTCATTAGATAACATCTTAGCAATAGATTACCTACCTACGAACTCACAGTAGGTAGATAAAGTGGATACTATAACATGAGGTACCTACTAAGGGAAAGGGGACAGATGGGACGTGAATATTTTTAGTTGCTGCTTTGATTTCCCGGCTCAGGTACCTAAAAGTAATTTTCAGACATTTTTTCTTGTCTTGCGGCTACACGGAGTAGCCAAATTATAGTATTTAAAAAGTGGAGTCTTTAGAAGTGAGAGGTGAAAGATATGTGACCTGGAGTGAAACCAGGGTTTTGGGTAGTGATCATCTCTTATAGCAGCGATAAATATGAGGGGAGAGTGGGACGGAACGCGGATCGAGGCAAGCTCAAGGGTCGGCAACGCCCATGTTACTCCTTTCGAGTTGCATGCGTCTATAGGCTGCGGTGTCCGCTTACCAAGCTTGTTTGCCACCGTCGTTGTATAATAAAAAAAAAACCTAATCCGAAATTCTGAATCCGAAAGTTTTTCCTCATATACATTTTCCCAGCTCACCCAATTGCTATCCCCTCTAACACCACTGCGACGTGGGTGAGGTGGGATATCTGACTATTGTTGTATGTGTATCGTTAAAATTATGAAATTAAACGAAACGACATAATAAACTAAAATTCATACGGCTGGAACATTTTTATGCATAAAAATCAACGTGCCACGTGTAAAAATACAATTTTGAAAAACGTTCATTATGTCACTATTGTTTAAAGAATTCGCTTCATTTCATGACAAACGATATTTCTCCCAAAATTTGATCAACTAATTTGATGGTATCTTAGTAGTAGTACAATAAATTCCGCCGACAAACGCCCTCAGTCTGCGAAACAGGAAATGTATACTTACCGGTAAATAAGTTGTTATTTAAAATAAATAAATATTTTTTTTTTTCTTAGCCTGTTTGGGTGTCCCACTTTTCCTCCACTCGGCCCTATTGCTGGCATGCTCCCGCCAGTCCAAGAAGAACGCGTCCAAATCGTCCCGCCATCTCCTTTTTGGTCTGCCTCTGCTCCGGTGGCCGTATTGCGGAGTCCATTCTGTACTGATCCTGGCCCATCTTTCCGGATGCATACGGCAGACATGTCCAGCCCAGTCCCACTTGAGTTTAGCGCTCTTGGCACCCACATCTACAATTTGTGTTTTGGAGCGCAGTTCCGTGTTTCTGATTCGATCAGTTCTGCGAAAACCTAGGATGCTGCGCTCCATCGCCATAATAAATAAATTAAAAAATATATATTTACCGACTGCCCAAAATAAACATAGGTAAAGTTATTTTTCTTCTGTTGATGAGTAAACAATTAAATATGCTATTTTCTAATAAACTTACATCATCGTGTTATCACTACGAGTAACCTAACCACACCTTCGAACCGCCAAATCCTTCCTTCCTTAGCGAAATCCTTCTTTTAGCTGGTATCTAAATAATTTGCAAAATACTTGTAAAAATGTTGTTTTCTTTGCATTGTAAGTACCTATCTCAATAACGAAATAATAAAATAGATTTCTGCACTGCAATATGAATAAAAAGATTATGTTTTTAATTTTGAAAAGTTCTGCTTTCATACTCCTCCCCTAATTTTAATCTTGTTTGTAGTGTCGTTGTCGCCACAGTATTTTCATTTGTATCGCACGCACTGTACTCCCCCCTCCCACTCTCCTCGCACCATCTAGGCGTTATCCCGGTTGCAGCCATATTTCCGGGTTCTGTTTGCGGGCTAATATATAGTCCCCAAGCTGACCCAAAGCGGATTGCGGACTTCACAAACATAGATTCATGTCTTCGCATATATAAGTGGCTACACGATGAGCCGGGAATCTAATTGGTACCATCCCGAATTCGAACCTACTACTTATTCCTCTTCCTTAAAGGTCGCTACTCGACTACCGCTACCAGCGGTGGTCTATTATAACATGATAATATATAAGAAAATTATTTCCTGCTGGTCGATTTACATTTTGTACGTAGCGTTAGGTAGATTGAAATGTCATTGTATGGGAAAATGACAGTTGAGTTGTCCGAAAGCTCGTTAGAAAAGTTACGCAACTAATAAAATAGCTTCGAAAACCCTGTCGCACTCTGAAGGTCTGAAGGAATCCTTGGCCCGCCTGAAACCTAGTTACATACGGGGTGTACATAATACATACAGGAGCAAATTTTAAGAATATCCGCAGTTATCCTATATCGGTCCCAATGTTCCAAAATTATGGAGCTCTGTTTTTTTTTTTATTGTTTGACATCACGACATCGTAGCATGTAAATCATTAACTATCTTAGTAGAGCACTGGGCACTTCGGTCGTAGTACTTATAGTCCCTTTGTTTTCCATATTTTTTAGAGTTTTTAAAACAAATATAATTTACAAGTTTTTTTGTATTTAAAATGTAAAATAAAATCAATAGTATTCTAGGTAGGTAAAATTAAAAAACAAATGTTTTATTCCAGACCATTAGGTCCGTATATTGTTAGTTATAATTTGCCTTAAAACGATGTTAGTAAGTACTAAGTTTATACTAAAAACTACTTGACATACGTCAAAGTAGTCCTGATCTGATGTACCCAGTGCCAGAATATGGGGCAGTTATATCTCCCAGCTATCACCTTCAGAATGCCGTTTCGACTTCTCCTTCCCTACCCATCAGCGACGTGATGTTTTTGCGTATTATCGCTTGCTAACCATCCGTGCGGGTATTGGTTTTGTAAAAGAACCTATACGCTTGCTCTTACTTCCAAAAAAACCCCTTGGAACTGATTATACTGATTGGTTTCATAATCCACCGTTTCACTATTTGCTTACAGGTCCCACCCTGTATATCTAGACAGACACACCTGATAAACGCCTTATGTTATGGCCGAGCAACTGCGATCTCCAAATGCAATTGCAATATCGTATTTTCAAGGAAGTTGGAGACTGTAACGAAATTAATCAAGTATTTATTTCTAAATGCGACTGTTTTATTGTATTCCATAGAACTACAAGACTGTGCTGAGCATGTGTACATTCTATATCCTATTGTAGAATCGTATCTACTGCCTCAGTAAATATATATGCTAATAATAATAAATGTTTAACTCTTCTTTTACATGCTTACAAATCTGCCGAACCACGATGCGGTTTGTTGCCAGACAATGCTCAAATTAATTTTACAATTTATTAGCCAAAAGCTGTATGCATAGTAATACATTTGTAGGTACGGTCGAGGTCATAAATACGTTTACACTTTTGCACCTTATTGCCTTGTTATAAGGTGCAAAAGTGTAAACATATTTATGACCTCGACTGTACGGTATTACTTATCTGTTAAGTTACTTAGGATGGCTGTTTTTTATTATTATTTAATAAGACAAATAGCAGCATCTCAACTATAGTCTCTTAAGACGCTTTTTAGATCTGCGCTAATTTGAAAACTAGATCAACGCGACACGTGACTGAAGCGCCGAGGCCGAAAGTCCCTTTGTAGCGACGCGTTTCAGTGCGAGTACGGCAAATCGAACATTTGTACTGCTTTAAGTAATAATTATTGTGCTACTGCCTACTTAATTGATTTAAGTTTTGCCAAGAAGTGCCCCCTTCTATGGCATTAAACAAAACTATAGTAGGTACAATAAGAAGAAGAAATTTTATGGATTGTTGTTTTTTTAACACAACCATTAAAAAAAACCTAAGAATTAATTTGTAGGTACTGCAGTAAAACCAATTTTATTGCAAAATTGTATTTGGCCGAGTAACCTCAAAAATCACAGTACCTGGTTTACTTGCGTAATAAAATCGGTAGGTACATAACCTTAGGATTACTATAATAAGAAGGGAAGAAATTGAAGTTGTTTATTAATGGGGGAAGATTGATAGTCGGCAGAGCAGGTAAAGAAGGCAAGGATGGCAAGAAAGACGATAAGGATGGTAAGGAAGGAAACCAATCGAAAATACCGCGATTTCTTAGGAATACAACAATATACTTTGGCTCGTCACACTCCAGTTTATCTTCTGTTCTTTTTATCTCTGGAATCACCTTCACTTCTTGTACAAGGAGTTTTTGAGGATAATACTGCTGTGCGTAAATTTCTGTAGCATTTGGTTCAACAATTTTGGCCTCGGTTCTCATAGGTGTAACTGGAGCTGAGTATGCCATCGAGATATACGGAGACACCAACGTAAGGAATTTCATCGGTGCTAGTGCTGCCTGGGTGGTTGGACCCGCCATCACGGTTCCAATAAACCCCAGAGCTAAGAGAAACATCTGAAATTAAATTCAATTGAGGCAATATTTCAACTGATATCTAATGACGATAGAAATTTAAAAATACCTTACCTTGCATGTAGTTGAATATGCAATGAATATTTCCAGAAAAGTGAGTCTTAATTTATACACAATTATATAGTTATATACGTCATTTGTCAACAGTTTACTTGGTATTCGTAATACCTACCTAATCCACTGATTAGGCTACATTATTGCTACTAATAGACTTGTCTTCATTACTGCTTAAATATCAATGTAACCCAATTGATATTTGGACCAATACTTCTACTTATTTTACACTAAATTCATGTAACAGAAGGTTTAATGAGGTACACCTTTAGCGCGATAATCGTTTGAACGTCTCGCGTAATTTTAGTTGGTACAATGCAATATGTACAGTCGACGTCAAAGATATATTTACAATTGAAAGTTACAAAAAGATCTTTACATTAAAGTAAGTTGCCATGTAATGTGACAAGTACTTGTTTACGTGATATATTACAGATTAATATTTTCACTCAATGTGCCCAAAATATGTTTACACTATTTAATTCATAGAGTTTGCCACTCTTTCTGACTTATATTCGTTTACATGACAAGTTACAGAATAATATTTACACTCAATACGTCAAATTAAATTTCATGTAAAGCTCCATTTTAATACTTACAATCAACTATACATAAAGAGCTTTATACCTCCTGCTAAATAAATATCTTTACAAACAATTGAAAGCAGCATTCTAATTTCAAATAATGACAATCGTCGAAAAGAGTACCATACTGTCAAATGCTCTGTTTGTCTCGTTCCTTTTGATGACGTCAATGCTATGTCGAGTATTCAATTCCGATGTTTGCAATTAAACCAGCTTTCAGTATTTTTGATTTTTAGGGTTCTGTACTCAAAGGTTAAAACCGACCCAATTACTGCCCTCTACTATCCGTTCCTCTGTCTGTCTGTCACCAATTTGTACCTATCTCACAAACAGTTAAAACTTTCCGGCAATGTATTTTTGTGCCGGTCAGCTTAATAACAAATACTAAAATCAGAATAAAACAGAATAAAATAAATATTTAAGTTGAGCTGTTGTATGGCAACAAACGTGTTTTTTTTGCTAATTTTACGGAACCCTTAATGGACGAATCCGACTCGTTCTTAGCCGGTTATTTTGTAAATGCAAAGGTACTGAAGAATTACAAGTTTAACCTTTTAGGCGCCATGTCAAACGCAAAAGCTAACGCTCACACGCGATAAGCTCGATTCGATTAATAACTGTATGGATTGCCATATGGGGTAGCTTTAGGGGACTTTTATTTTTATTTATTTTTATTTATTGCTTATTAAGTTATTAATAAAATACATAAAAACTACTACAAAAACTTTACCGACCGACCGTTTATGAAACTGACTTTACGTTTTTAGCACAAAGTATATAGGAACGTGGGTTTTTTGCTTATATGTATTAATCAAAAACTTATATACCTACTTTCGTGTCTACTATACCTTTTGATTAAAAGACTTGTGAGAGTAAAGTTAGGAGATTTAATAAATAAAAATGTTATACTATTTCTATGAAACCAAAACATCGCTTCTTATATTAATAATTATACAAAATGTGAATATCTTAATGTTTAAACATTTTAAAATCGCGTATAGCCGCCAAAAACATCCTGCGGCGCTACTACGAACTTCGAAAGTCGAAGTTCGTAATACATGCATCCCTGTCACTCGAGTAAGGGAGTGCGATAGAGATGGAAATACCCGAACTTCGACTTTCGAAGTTCATGGTAGCGCCGCTGAACGTCTTGTAAGCGTTGGCCCATAGAGCGGACTAAATTTTCACAGTAGTCAATACCGCGATAGTACTCCCACAGCTCGTGCACATGTTCCCTTAAATTTTATTTAGTCTTTACCTTCGAAGAGTCCCAGTTTTGGACCATAAGACCCCACATGTTTTCAATGACATTAATGTCCGGGGATTTAGGTGGCAACTTCATCAGTTCTATGCTATCTTGTTCATCGATCCATGCTTGGACTATACGGGAATTATGAACCGATGAGTTGTCCTGTATCAAATACATTTTTTTTTTTTTTTTTCCAATGCATCAATGACACTCCAAAAGATAAAACACTTATCATATTTAGAATGGAATATTCTTAATATGAATTAATAGAAATAAGTAAGAACTGTAAGAAGCTAAAGAAAGTTATAGCAAGGAGGATTTATTAATAAAAGGTAGGCCAGAATGAAAAAGATGAATTATAAAGAAATTAGCAAATAAACAGGTGAAGTATGTAAATATGTTTTTGTAGCAGAATGCGTAAAAGTTTTTATGTATCATTTAACGTAAAAAAAGAAATGTTACTCTTGACGTATATCACGTTTGACACATTGAATGTAAATATTATTCTGTAACTTATCATGTAAACGAATATAAGTCAGAAAGAGTGGCAAACTCTATGGATTAAATAGTGTAAACATATTTTGGGCACATTGAGTGAAAATATTAATCTGTAATATATCACGTAAACAAGTACTTGTCACATTACATGGCAACTTACTTTAATGTAAAGATCTTTTTGTAACTTTCAATTGTAAATATATCTTTGACGTCGACTGTACAGTCGGCCCATGAAAATGTTGAGTATACTTAGAACCTTGTCGCATCAAATTGCAAGCAACTTCGTTGACACTGAAATGTCACTTCAACTTCAAAAAAAGGCCAGGCTAAGAATATCAAAGAAGAAAGAAAGCACTCATAGCAGCACCAGAAGCCATTTGGTGAATTTGTCGTCCCACGTTTCATTGACATTATTACGTAATTGTTTCGCAACACCAAGAATAACATATTTACTTAACTTCTCCATCGTGGTTATTTGTTAATGAAGCGAGGGACATAGATCGTGAACTGAAATTGACGGCTGAGCTGTTATTAAAAACAGAAATGTCCGAGACACAGTGGGTTCAAGCAGCTCTCCCTATTTATTCGGTAAGGCGGCCTGGGAATACGCTGTGTTGAAGATGTGGGCCTGATTGCATTTTTAGCTTCTGGTCATGGAACAGCAGATCTTGTCACTAACATCTGTTCACTCAATGGTGACAATTTCTCGGTTCCATTTCTGCAAGAAGCGCGACGACAATTGCTACACGCGGCCTGAAAATCCGTCCAGCCAAAGGCAATGGGACGATATTTGGAGCAAACACACTTACGACTCCTTACTGTCCAATGCCTCTGGCGTAGATCTGGCGCGCCTCAAGGCACTCGCGGAACCGGAGTCAGGAGCATGGCTGCACGCGATACCATCAGCCCAACTTGGCACTTTTTTCGACAACAACTCGCTGAGAATAGCGACAGCCCTTAGGTTGGGTGCTAAAGTGTGCGCGGCCCACCGTTGTCGCTGCGGCAAAAGACCGGACGGCCTTACGCTGGTTCCATGGCGGAGAGGGCGCTGCCTTTTATGGGATGCCACTTGCGTAAGCAGTTTTGCAGCATCGCATTTGAGGCAGACCTAACGTTGAGCCGGCTCGGCAGCAGAGGCTGCTGCCAAGTTGAAGCACACTAAATACTCCGCCTTGGAGCCGGTGTACGACTTTGTACCGGTAGCCATAGAAACCGTGAGACCCTGAGGCTCGGAGGCCCGCCGACTTTTCAAAGAGTTAGGCCGGCGCTTACATGAGAGAGGCTGTGACCCCCGCTCCGGGTCGTACTTGGTTCAACAGGTCTCCATCGCCGTTCAGCGGGGTAATGCTGCGGGCATCATGGGGACCTTTGAGCCGGGTGCGATGCGGTGTAGGGAGGATTAGTTTATATTTATCTTTATACATATATTGTTTTTGTTTTTATCTATAATGATATTTATACTTACTAGTTATTAAAGTTATTTTTATTTAGTTTTAAGCCTTTATCATCTGTTGTTGTCTTTTTACTTCTGTCTATTAAATAAATTATCTTTATATTTAAAATAAATTAAGATACCTGCGACAATATCTGAAACCGAGTGTTGAAATTGCGGCTCAACAAGAAGACTGTAAGTATTTATATCCAATCTTATACTGAATCTCCCCGGTTGTTTCCTGCATTGTTCCTGTATGTTTTTATAGTTTTAAACGCTATCCATGTTATTGTATTGGATCAGTATATTGACGATTCTTTATTTCCAGCGTAATACCGTGAACCTATGGTGTCTTTTTCTCCAAAACTTGACCTATTTAACCGATTCATCAATAACGCTCTTTTTTATATTTTCCTTTGTAGTAAAGAAAATTCCTTGATAAACTCGGATTTTATTTCATCAGATCACTAATGAAGATGATTTAGATGACACGCAAGAAAAAAAACTAGTTTACTTAGTCCAAGGCTGTCCTTATTAGTTATCATACTATATTTAGACTTTTAATCAATAATCGAGCTCGAGTAAGGTCTTATTCTACGGTTGTAAAATTAAACTTTCGAGGATTTTCACAAATAAGCAGTAACGTTTGTAAGTTTGTATTCTTCTCATCATCATCATCATCATATCAGCCGAAAGACGTCCACTGCTGGACATAGGCCTCTCCCATGTATTCTTCTACAATCTATTTAATCTCCGAAACTACTAATCCGATGTCATTAAATAAAACTAATACCAAACATATTATGAATAATAACAAGCCTTATTTTTTTTAATACAACCGTTGTATGGGTTTAGCACCCGAGACCTCAATGTTAGACAGCAATCGATGACTAACATCAAAGAGAATATAACCACTACGTTCTAAGAGACGGGACTTCCCCTCCGGACCGTTTCGTAGCTGACTTTCGGAGCCAGCTACCGTATGAGAATTTATATTCCCGTTCAGGAGCTGGCTCTGAAATGAGACTTTCTTTTACCGTTTCGTAGCTGACTTTCGGAGCCAGCTACCGTGTGGGAATTTAAAATCCCGATTGAGAGCTAGGCATATTATGACTTACTGTTACGGATAGGTACGACGACGAGCGAAGCGAGGAGGAGTGTGTTAGGTATCCTGTGATCATTTGGTACGACGACGAGCGAAGCGAGGAGGAGTGTAGGTTAAAATCCTACTGCCTTTGTCCTACCAATCGCACCACATGAACTTTTTTTCAACTTTTTTAACCTACACTCCTCCTCGCTTCGCTCGTCGTCGTACCAAATGATCACAAGATACCTAACACACTCCTCCTCGCTTCGCTCGTCGTCGTACCTATCCGTAACAGTAAGTCATAATATGCCTAGCTCTCAATCGGGATTTTAAATTCCCACACGGTAGCTGGCTCCGAAACGGTACGAAGTTAGCTCCGAAACGGTAAAAAAAATGCCCGTTTCGTATCCTGCTCCCAAACGGGATTTTAAATTCCCATACGGTAGCTGGCTCCAAATGCTGGCTCCGAAACGGTCCCAAGGGGGGACTTCCAACTAAGTTTTGGCTGACAGTGACATTGTCATTTGATTTTGACATGATAACTCAATTGAGTTTAGCTACTTTGCCATACCACATTAAAAAGTCCAATACGGAAGTAAGTCGTACCAACATAACGGCACGAAAGGGATTAGGGATGTAGTACTTAACATTATCGATGTCGATAATTATGCTGTTGTCCACGTTAATCCCCTAGCCCGATCCCCCAAGGGAAAAAAACGGTTAGGTTGTTGGGTGAACTGCGACCCTACAGCGCGCGAGCCGAGCGAGCGAAGCGAGCGTGACGCGGTAGCGTCCGGCGAAGCGCCATAACCGAACATTATAATTTTTTCCTAGTTGAATATAAAATAATTGCCGCTAATTCCCCTGGGTGATCGGGGTCAGGTGATTAACGTGGATAACGTGATAATTATCGATATCAATAAATTATGATGGTCAGGTCTACTGCATGAAGAGTAAATTATTGCACTAAGTATATCGACACTAACAAAGTAATAAAAGGATAATAAATGTTTTGTCAGTATATTTATTTCACACCAATTTATTAATTATAAAAAATATTTAGGAGTAGGTATAATTATTTATGTTTACAAAATTTCACCAATTTGTCCATACTGTCTCTTTTTCATTCGCAAATAGTCCAATGTATTTCCATAATTCTTCTTGTTATGTTATAAGACAGCCCCCGCTTGTATTGTCCAAGTGCCGTAGATTTTCAAAAGCAAATCAATGTTTACGCTCGATATTTCGTTATTTTCGTTATGGGTATCTACTTACATATTTCGTTATAACATTATAGGTTAAACAAACTTGTATGTACTTAGGTAGGTACCTAAAGTTCGTGGTATCTATTATGCTGGCTTTAAACTGGTTGATGACGAGAATCTTATACTTACATATGTTTATAAATTTGAAAATAATTAAGATCCTGTTGTATTCGTCAAAAGCATTGGTTGTTTGACACACATGTTTTCTCCTGAAGTTACAATATCCATGGTTACCATCCAAATGCCACAATGACAGAATGACAGAAAGGGAAAGAACGGAAGTAAGAGATAAGAGATGTGTCCGCCATGGTAGAAGCACAGATAGAAAACTTGTCACTTGTTCTGACACTTGTCATTTGATCTGAATGTGAGCAAATGGATGTCATTCTTCTTTTTGTTCCTAGTTGCGTGACACTGACTAACATAACAACACCACGAGTAGTCATAAATTATTAAATTTAACCTTCTTATTTGTGGCTTGTAAGTTTGACATTAGGTCATGAAACATCTAAGTCCTAATAGTTAACTGGACTCTGTCAACATCGTAGAACAGAGACAGATATATATGCTATGACAAGTCTATACCTACTGTTTTGCATGAATGTCATAACAATGGGTTCTAAATTTAAATGTTTGACATCTAAATATCACGCGCTTCGCTCTCCCATATTGTGGTTTTTTGACAAAGTCCTAAAGTGCTCATCATTTTCATGGGCTGACTGTACAACTAAGAGCATTTAGCCACTTAACGTTCAAAGAGCTTAGTTAAATTGGAACCCAGATGTAAATAGTGACAGGTTTATGAACAAAACACAAAAAATGTAACTATACAAGTTTATTCACTGAACCAGCTTAGCCCACATTGTTCAAAATCATTAAATGACGATTCTATTGACGCAATCAAATGATTCTGAACGTAATTGGGAACTCAAGCGGAGGACTGATCAACCTTGTATCCATCCAAGCCCGCGCTGTATTTGGTGACGTAGGTCTTCCCATCAGTACCGATGTAGGACGTCTCTCCTTCAGTGACGAGGACGTGTCCCTCCCCGCTGGGGGACGGGATCAGGCGTCCCCGCTCGGAAACGACGGTGCCCTCGGCGGTGACGTAGCGGAGAGCGTACTGGCCGAACTCGTCGTGGATCTCCTCGTGCTGAAGGGCGGGGAGGGCGCGCTGCGACGCTGCAGCCTCCAGGGGGCTGCGGGGCATACCCATGGCCAGGGAGACGGCGAACAGGCAGGACAAGATGATGAACTGTAATGAGAGAGGCGAAAATAGAATAGAATAGAATAACATTTATTCATGACAACGACACATACATGCACATAAATCAAAAAACAAAATAGAAGACAACATTGCCACGAAACGGTTCCATCTCAGCGTTGTGCTGGCCTGGTAGCCAGCGCTGGTCTTCCGATGGAACCATCCGGTGATTCCACGGCGTAACACACATTTTACACTCGCACTAAAAGAAAGTTGAATGGCGGTCGGCGTCAAAAATATGTTTACAGGTTAATTAATACCTTTGTGATAAGTCCAAAAATGTAAGTAGGAATAATTTTAATTCGAATTCACAAACGGACCGGATACAATTTAATATTTAACGTTGCAACAATAAGTGAATAAAATAGAGATGTTCCGTTGGAGCAGTTCTTTTTAGTAAGTAACATTTGAAAGATATGGGACAGGCAATGCCTAGTGTGGGGGTCAGCATAATTGTATTGTAATAGACTACGTTTTTAAGAAATAAACTATTTAAACTATTAAGACTATTTCCCTCCTTGGTTGAATCTGAACGTTTGTTTTTGATTGCTTATTTATCAAATAACAAAGTACTTACGGTGTTCATGTTGAATAGTTCAGGGAACTCGGAAGTCGACTGATGTCCAATGCAATGTAAACATTAGCTTAAATACAAAAACATGTCATAACGCTGTTCATTAGGAACTTGAGCTCATCCGTATTGATGCAAAGGTTACATAAGTGATAGTTCCAAATAATCAACTAGTAATTAGAGTTCAAACTTGTTTTACTCGATATAATTAGGTATCAGAGATCCGCAATTCCGCATAGATTGGATTAAATTACACGCACAATTTTTGAAGTGAAAACTTCTTTAGCGGCGCTGTGCACTTTTTGTGATGGGGAAAAATTGAAAATTCGTAAGACGGACCTGATCGAAAAACTTTACATTTACTTACAATGTCATTGAGCTTTCACTTCTGCCGGCACTCCCGGAGTGCAACCCGGTCTTTTTTTTTTTTTGTTAACTATAATACAGTGTGGACCGCGGGATACGTTGAAAACAAAGGTTAACTTGATGCGGACACTTATCTTCTCAATCTTTTCTCTCATTTTTGTATGGGAATTGAAACTTTTCATTTCCAACATGGAAATTCCGTACCTGAGTACCACAAAACTGTAACTCTTATACACTTTTTTAAATTGCGTTAACGTTAATGTGTTTTATTTTTATTACTTATGATGTGTTGTTGCCTGAATAAATGCTATTTTATTCTATTCTATTTTATAAGAATACAGTTGTATGCTTCTCAGGTACCTTCGTAAATTTCCTTAATTCCTTGTGAAACTTTCTAGAAATTTCCGAGAACTTTTACAGCTTTTGGAAACTTTCCACAATTCACATCACTAGAGTAATCCGGTGGATTGATTCTGTAAAAGCTTCAACAGGAATCCGCGCTCAGGCTTGCCTGCATATGGCGCCAAATAGAAGGTTATGGAGGTATAGGTGGTGCAAGAAGTTTGTGCTAGTCACGCATGACCCTCAGCAATAAGGAAACGACTAAGGAGAAGACTATGTAAATACTTTAAATTAGATAATGATTCGCCGAACGGCGAAGCATGAATGGTTCTATAGCAATAGAGTTCCAATGTCATATATTGGCGTCAATATCGCTCTCGTATTGCCACGTACGCAAGTGCCGCACTTTTATGGATGCTGCTTAAATCATCTTTTGTGATGCTGAAAGCCAATGATGATGATGATGATCATAATTACGGTGTCTGCACTTACGACGTTCATACCCCTCGGTTGTGTGGGTAAATAGCGGTGATCATACACAGATGAAGATAAACTCAAACTTCTCCTTTTGAAGTTGGTTGAGAAATGTCTTCCAATTTTACCCTATGGTACAATGTAGGTTGAAATGTCAACGGAAGTTTTGGACCAATCTTATGGTTTATTAAATTCTATGTAAGTATCAATCAAACACGGAACCCTGTTTCCTTGCAGCAATAATATTCTAATGTCAAAGTATTTGTTAAGTACACAAGCAATCAGAGTCGCATAACTTACATTTCAGATACTTAACGGTATTAACGCACTATGCGGACACAACTGATGAGTAATTTGCACACAGGTTTAACGTCACCGCCCAAATTTCCTCAGAAACTGGAATAACTAAGTATATTAAGTATAAATTAGGGTATTTTTTATTATCGACACTGAGTTTTCACTCTCCTGTCATCAGACTACTGTAATCATGGTAAGTTCGATTATTTTTAAGTATATTTAAATCATCTTAAATATTACGCAAAAAATTGAGACTTTACTATAAAGGTTTTATTTAACCAAATTATCATAAGTAGGTACTTGTGTGGTATTAGATATACACAATACACATGTCTTTATGTGCTTTATCTCAAAAACACCTATACTCCAGGCAAAATACGGTTTTGAAAAACATTAATTTATAACAGCGTTTTTTTTGTTGATTTCATTTTAAAATGTTATTCTAAGATGATTAATTCAAGAATCCGACAAACTTTCCACCCGGAAGTAATTATGTAGATTTAAATGAAGCATGCATTGTCTTTTTTTGTACGATTTATCTTGAATATTATAGAGCAAATGTAAATGAACCAAAATAAAGACAAAAATATTTATTAATATTTTTTCTGACTTTTCAGAAGCTAGTTAGTTTATCGTTTTTTTGATGTCTGAAATTTTGTCGGATTTTGTCGCTGGGTAACTATTTAATTGATAATATATCCGTTACACATTAAAAATAAGCTATTATAAATTATTTCCAAATTTAACTTTTTTTCCATACGAGTTGTCAGTTCATCGACTGGACTACTAGTGTTACTGAGACAGCGAGACTGATAATGAATGTATAGGTATATGGTGATTATCTTGCAAAATATGATTGATTCATGGCTCTGGTTTTCATGATGTGGAAAATGTAGTGATCTATTTACGAGTAGCTATCGCTGTAATGTTAGTTAGTTATACTGGGCGTTCTCCGCAAGTCGACATCCAGTGTGCCTATCTTGCGTGAATCGGTGAGGTAGCGCTACTCTAACCACCCCAGCTCCTCCAGAAAGTTTGTGAGTGCCTTGGTGTTGTTGACTGCGTCCCGTAGTGTGTCCGGAGACCCTAGGTGCTTTTTGTGCGCTGTAATGTTATTACTAAAATTTTTTTTTTTTCAGGGTTTTACAATAGTTGCAATACTGTTAGTTTTTGGAGCGAACATAGCTTCGGGTCAATTCATGCCAAGGCAATTCATGCTAAGACCCACGCCATATGACATGTCCTTAATGCCATATCGTCGATCAAACGGCTGCCCTACCGCTCCAGAACTAGCGCCTGTCATCTGCCAATTCATGGAACCACACATGGGACTTTTCAAGCCACAGCTGTTCGCGCCTTCCACTTACATCCCGCCGCTAGTCGTCGAAAAATGCGACAAGCCACAATTGGAAATCGAATTTCCACCGAAGAAGACCATAGTGATCCCAGAAGCGCCTGTACTGCCGCCAATCACGATTCCGAAATTCCCAGTACCTGTCATCAAGCCTTTGCCACCTGTATCATTCGTGGAGCCTTGCGAGCCTGCTCCCATTGCCATAACTTCTGGTACTGCCGACGTAATGGTGGCTGGTTTAAATATTCCCACAGCTCCTGTAATTCCACCGCTAGAAATGCCTCCTTTGCCGGAGATCGTGGAGATACATGGAGCTGATATGTCTGAGGCCTTTATCAACGATCAATCTTTACTGGTACATTATCCTCCGGCACCAGCGCTTGTAATTCCAGGATTCCCTGCAGTACCTGCCGCGCCGTGTCTAGAAGATGAGATTATTCCCCTACCAATCCCGGAATTCATCCAGCCCCTAGCGCCTATCCCACCTGCCCCTGAGCTACCCCCAGCGCGTCTGCCCGAAATACCTGTTCACATTGAAATCCCACCCCAACCGATAGCGCCACCGATGATCATGGAGCAGGGGCTACAGACCATTGTAATGCCCGAATTCCCAGGGGTACCAATGATCGTGCCGTGTCCCGAAGATGAGCCGTTTCCTTTACCAATCCCGGAATTTATCCAACCACTAGTACCCATACCGGCTGCCCCTGTACTACCTCCAGCACGCCTGCCCGAAATACCTGTCCACGTTGAAATCCCACCGCGACCAATGCCACCGATGATCATTGAACATGTTGAAGAACCTTGCATTACTGGAGAGATAGTACACCATCCTGAGCCTATGTTTATTGCTCAACCACCGAGGATACCACAGCCGACGCCGATTTTTGCTGCCCATCAACAATCTATCATTTCAGACCCCTGCGAGCCAGCTATGCAACCAGCAATAAAAATGGCTGGATACCCTAATTTCGTCAGAGCCATGCCTTCTTATATCCCGGTGCCTGCGATGGGGCCAGTTTTATATCCTGATCGCAGAATGTTGCCATACATGCGTCGTATTTAAAAAAACTCCCAGTTTGGATTAGTTTATTTTGTTTTGAATAAATTCTGAAATCTTGAAAATATTTTATGTTTGTTTAATTTGCTTACCGATATGTAAATCTAGTTTATTTTACTTATGGCTGTCGTGGAAATGTAAGCGATCACTTGCAATAAAAATAACACCAGCTTAGCTGCAATAAAAACAATCTCATTTTTTTCCAGAAGATATAAGGCCCAGTTTCGAGATGACAGATAATATCTATAAATCATCATCATAAATAAATCATCAGCCTTTAAACATCCCACTGCTGGCACTGGCCTACTCCTCTCATGAATGAGACGAAACGGGCAGTAGTTCCCAAGCTCTGGTGTATCTATTAAATACCTACAACCATAATAATACCTTTAGGGCAAAAGGTTTCGTTCCGAGTAGGCTTTCTTTTATAGCTTTCGAGCCAATAGTTGCGATAGTGACGGTGAGAATATCGGATCCAACCATCGGAAGGAAAAATTGGACGTGTATTTCCGCTCTTTGGGTTCCGTACCTGAAAAGGAACCGTTATATGATCACATTATGGTCCGTCAGTCTGTCAAGACCCTGGTAGTTTTCTCATGTTAAAATTGATAACTTGAGAGAGTAGATTTAAAGCTACAAATAGCATCCTTACGCTTTGATAAAAACAAAATTGTACAACAACTATGGACCTAAACGCAGTATTTCGCGATCAAAACAGGAATTTACTTGATTTGCAAACGACGGTTAATACAAATAGAAAACTGAGATGTGACGTCATACTTCTATGTCAATTAGTATGAGGTGTTTCGGCTGACGCCTGCGAGGTCCGTCTTTGACATTTTTTTTTTGGGTATTTATGTTTTTTGTAATTGTAGTTAGTAGCTGTCATACAAACATTTGTTCCTCCCCAATTACTGGTTCGAATAGCATCGTAAAAAATCTTAGGACACAAACCTATGATTGAGCGATCATTAAATTTAGAAGCATGATTGCTCCACAATGTTTTTTAAATTAAAAATACCCTGCAATTTTATAAAAAATATAATTATAGGTAAAAAAGATCAGTCTGAAACCAAATAAACGAAAAACGCTTGGTTACAAGTGAGAATACCTACCTAAGAACAAAGTTTAACATTACTTTGTGGGTCCTTTATAGGTCAATCTATTGCAATTATACCAAAGCCTATGTAGCTGAAATGTAAGAGGGCTTAGGGCGTAAGAGGGCCCTAAACATGACGATATGTTGCACTAATACAAAAGCCTATAAAGTCGAAATATAAGCAGGCCCTTAACACGACGATCGATCTATTGTAATTACTTATAGAAAGAAAGAAAGAAAGAAAAAAGACTTATACCAAAACCCATATAGTCGAAATGTAAGAGGGCCCTAAACATGACGATTTGTTGCAATAATGCAAAAGCCTACTACATAGCCGAAATGTAAGAGGGCCCTAAGCACGATGATCTGTTGCAATAATACAAGAGCCTAAATAGCCTAAATGTAAGAAGCCCTTAACACGGCGATCTATTGCAATAAAGCCAAAGACAATGGAACTGAAATGTAAGTGGGCTCTCTCTAAACTCGTCGATTTATTGCAATAATGCTAAAGTCTATTTAGCCGAAATGTAAGAGGGCCCCTAATACATCGGTTTATTACAATAATTCCAAGTATTATTTTTATTCCGAAATGTACCTAAGAGGTACATTTCGGCAACACCTCTCTAACCTTTCGATTCCCGCAGTCTCTCGGGAGCCACGGCAATATAACAGGTCGATCTATTCCAAAAACGCCAGACACAACTTTTTTTTACGATGCTACTTATTCGAAACAGTTTTTAAAGAGGGACAGATGTTCGTATGGCACCAACTACAAATAAACATGATGGATGTAAACCCAGAAATCACTAAAAACGAGCTAAGAGGGCCGGCCCTAAGAGATATGGGTTATGGGATGACGATTGTCTTAAAATTATTGTAATACAAACATAAGATCATACACAAATTTTCTGAAGCTTAATTCACGTGCTGCTAAATTATATAGGTAAAGACTAGTGACACCCGCCCTCGCTGCTCAAGTGTTCACGTATCACCAAATTAAACATAATTTACTTTAAAAACAAAGTTTTAACCGACTTCAATTTAGTACTCCGCCAAGCTACGGGAACATTTCCACATTTATTTTCCAATTTACCACATGAACTGATTTCCGAGCGCAAATGCGTTGATTATTAGAGAAAAAAAACCAATCGCTGTATGTGGGCCACTGGATGATATCTATTTGGGTAGGTATAGGTGGGTCCGTAAAGAAACGCACGCGTCTTGTACAATGGTCCGTTTAATACTGGCGTGTGTGCGAGAGCCGCACGCACACCAACACCAGGTGCATACATGCATGCATTGCATATCTAGCAATTCCTCCTCCTTTAGTTTCCAAACCTGTTGACAACAATATAACATAATAAGTAAGTATACATCTCTAAGTTATCCGCAAGTTATATCTTATAACTAACCTTCTTATTTCGAGGTCTCAGCCGTTGCCCATGGGAATTGGGCAGTGGGTCAGAATTAGGCAAATTGTTTTCGCTTTGTTCGGGAGTAATTAAGGTAGCAGGCCGCGCTGCCAGTTCTGACCTGAACTGCTCGGTTCCCATGACCTCGCTCTCAGACCCCTCTACTGTTCCCTCCTCTGAAGCTTCTTGCCACTCATCGACCTGGTCTTCAGAAGCTTCAGTTTCCAAGGACGGGTCTCCTTGGACCTGCTCCATAGGAGGCAACAACAGTGGCGGTTCAGTGTCTGTTATTTCCGACTGAGTAGCAACACTGTTATCACCGCTATCATGAGTCATCACCGGGCTGGGGGTTACAAATTCCAGAACAGATGGCTTGTCAACATACCGTCTCAGTTGATCAATGTGGCGCTTACAGTTTACATTTTGTCCATATACATTCACCATATATAATCTACTCCCAACCTTTTTAACTATTGACCCTTTTGCCCAAAACGGTCTTCTATTTTGGTAACATTTTACCCAGACCGCTACCCCGACCGAGAACGATCTTGCCTTGTTCATATTTTGCGAATCTGAAATGTCACCTTTTGTACCCACTATCCCCTCTTTTTTTCTCCGAGGGAGGATTAAATCTAACCTGCAATGCAAATTACGACCAAACATCATTTTTGCCGGCGACTCCCCCGTACCCATCTGAGTTGTATTGCGATATTCGAACAAATAGTCTTGCAATATTTCATTTATCGTATTTACACATGTACATTGTTGCATAATAGACTTAATCATTTTCTTGCAGATTTTTACATACCCCTCTGCGAGTCCGTTGCTACTCGGATGGTATATAGGGGAAGTCACGTGACAAATACCGTTTTCTTCACAAAAACCCGCGAACTCTTGCGAAGCAATTTTAGGATCATTGTCCGATACAATCGTCCTAGGCAATCCAAACCGTGAATTTAAACCCTTTAATGTTTTAATTAAGTGACTCGTTGAAATTCCGGATCCCATATCTATGCACTCCACCCACTTAGTTAGTGCATCTACCACCACTAAATAGACCCTTTGCCCTATAGACATATAGTCAATATGAATTCTACTCCAGGGGTGGTCGGGCACCGGCCAGAGGGCGGGAGGCGCGCGCGGCGGGGCGGGCCGCAGCGCGCTGCATACGTCACACGCGCCGATCAGCTGCTCGATGTCAAGGTCAATGCCCGGCCACCACATCCGAGCGCGAGCCCTACTCTTGGACTTCACAATCCCTAAATGTGTGTTGTGTAATTCCGACAATAATCTATCCCTATAGACCGTCGGAATGACGACTCGGTGCCCACGGAGTAAACAGTAGTCTTCTACTTCCAAGTCATTCCTGCATTGAAAATATGGCCGTATTTGCTGGCACGTAATTTTCCTAGGCCAACCCTTTTTTATATATTTTATAACGGTATTTATTATTTTGTCATTAATAGCCGCTTCACGTAAATCACGATATGTCACCGGTAAGTTATGCAGTTGTAGGGAATTAATACTCACAGCCGAACAATGTTTATCTGTGTGGGTCAGCTTGTTATTGTCCACCGGTGCGCGCGAGAGATAATCTGCTACTAGGTTTTGTTTACCTGCTATATACTGGATCGTGAAGTTATAACCTTGTAAAAAGATCGCATACCTCACGAGCCGCGAAGCAGTTGTGACTGAAATGCCATTTTTATTGCCAAATATCGCTAAAAGCGGTCTATGATCGGTCTTTAGAATAAATGGTTGCTGTCGACCAAATAAATACTGGTGAAATCGTTTTACCGCAAACACCAACGCAGTAGCCTCTTTATGTAACTGGCTATAATTACGCTCAGCCGGTGACAAGGTTCTAGAACCGAAAGCTAAAGGACGTTCAATCCCGTCTAACCCTATTTGAGCCAAAACCGTCCCTAGCCCATCGGGTCCCGCATCAGCTGACAGAACTAACTGCGCGTTAGGGTCAAAATGCCCCAGCACGCGATCGGACGCCAGCTCGCATTTTATTCGTTCAACCGCCGCCTGTTGCCGTTCCGTCCACTCCCACCGTGCGCCCGCGCGCAATAATTCGTGCAATGGACTTAATATTGAGGATGCATTAGGTACAAAGTTGCGGTAGTAGTTTACCATTCCTAACAACCTTTTTAATTCTGTTACGTTCGTAGGCCTGGGCGCCTTTACAATAGCTTCGACCTTGCTATTGCATTTACGTAACCCGTTTTTATCTATAATGTGCCCTAAATACGTCACATTATTTTGAAATAAGGCACATTTCTTGCTTTCCAGCCTTAGCCCCGCCGCCTGAAATCGCTGGAAAACCTGTTCGAGCCGCTCTAAATGTACTGATTTATTAGGTCCTGTAACACACACGTCATCCAAGAAGACTGCAACTCCCTCAATACCTGCTAGTAAACTCTCAATAGTTCGTTGAAAGATCGCTGGCGAGCTGGCTAGTCCAAACACTAGCCTAGTATACATAAATAGCCCTCTATGGGTATTTATTGTAGTGAGTTCCTGTGCCGACTTTGATAACACTAATTGATTATAGGCCTGTGAACAATCTAATTTCGAGAACTTTTCACCTCCGCTTAACTTTGCAAATACCTCTTCAATGCGAGGCAAGGGGTATTTATCGACGTATGTATGCTTATTTAGTGTTACCGAGTAATCGGCGCAAATCCTCACACTGCCGTTGCTTTTTCGCACTGGAACTATAGGGGTTGCGTAATCAGAATGGGTCACTGGGACTAAAATCCCTATTTCAACGAGTCTCCTTAATTCCGTTTCAACCTGCTCTTTGAGGGCAAAAGGAATCGGCCGCGCTTTGCAAAATTTAGGCTGAACACCTTCTTTTAACATGATATTAATCTCTAACCCCTTATAGCATCCGAGTTCATCTTTGAACACGTCCTTGTAACAAGTGAGCAACTTTAACACATCGTCATCTTTTGAGGAAACTACTTCTAACTTATTATTAACGTTACAGTGACTAGTATCCGTAGTAAATATTACCCCAAACCTGGCCATAAAATCACGCCCTAATAGCGGTTTTCCCCCATTTTTTATTACATAAAAAGTAATAGTGTCTTTCTTACCGTTGAATGTTATTGTGGTAGAAAAGTAACCAACAGGCGTAATTTTGTGGCCATTGTAAAAACACATTTTTACATCGCAATTTTGTAATGGGCATTCAGAAAAAAACTGTTCGTACGTTTTGTCCGCCACGACACTCCTAGCTGAACCGGAATCGAGCTCCATCTTGAATGCGCAACTGTTTATTTCCACTGGTACCAAAATAGGGTTATTGTTTACGCACCTCATACTAAACAAGTTGCACTCCTCGCAGTCGTGTTGACACTCTTCCTGTTGTCCTGGCCCCAGCTGCAAGTTGTTTACGTTAAACCCGCAAACCTTACGGAGATGGCCTTTGGTTTTGCACTTGTTGCATCGATAATTTTTAAATCTGCAATTCTCCGCCAGGTGACTATTTAGGCCGCACACTGTACACGAGTCCGCTCCCTGACCCGGCGCCTGGCGCGGGCCGCGCGCGCGCGCTGCGCTGGCGCCGCCAGCGCCGCCGCCGGTGCGCCTCACACTTGCCTTAAACAGCGGTTCTTCCTTCACCGTGATTGCCGAAGGCTCGCAAGTTTTAGCTTCCCTAGCACAAACTGCCTGTTGAGCTATCTCCAATGCTCTAGCGAGCGTCAAGGTTGACAAGTCCTGGTCACACAATTTATCCCGTGCAGGCCCTGATCTAAACCCTAACACAAACCTATCGCGCAATACGACACTCAGTTCTGCCCCGAAACCACAGTACACTGCTAACCCACGTAGCCGCGCTGCCCATTCTTCTGCACTTTCGCCCTCGACTTTCACTGCGTCATAGAACTTGTTCCTATCTGCAAAAGTCGATCTTTTCGGCGTAAAGTGATTGTCGAGTACTAAAACAATCTCATCGTACGTAGCCGTTCCTATTTCCTTCGGATGAAGCAAGTTAACCACCAACCGATATGTATCCTCCGATAAACTGGTTAGCAACACGGCACTTCTTTTGTCTGTTGCAATGTCATTTAAGGTTATGAACATCGACAGTCTTCCAGAAAAGATCTTCCAGTCTTGATTTTTGTAATCAAATGTTCCCAGGGTACCAATGTAGATACTCATGATGCTTCTCTGAGTTCTTTTTCCGTCGTCGTCGCCAATTGGATGATATCTATTTGGGTAGGTATAGGTGGGTCCGTAAAGAAACGCACGCGTCTTGTACAATGGTCCGTTTAATACTGGCGTGTGTGCGAGAGCCGCACGCACACCAACACCAGGTGCATACATGCATGCATTGCATATCTAGCAGCCACAGACCACTTAACCTATAGACTCCACTTCATAAAACTTTGTCTAGTATCTCATTATGCCAAATTGGCGGGGCGCGGGGGGCGACAAGTGAACTGTGATTGGCTAGCTCAAGGTCAACGAGCAGACTAGATGTCATGCTACACTTTCCACACAGTTTCACCATATAATAAGGCATATTTTGTATACTTTATAGCCAAGAAAGCAATTGAATATTGCATGTTACTTCGTGAACGGTCGACCGCGTACTAAAGAATGTTTGGGGGCGTGGTAGCTGCTTGGTGCTTTTTATGCTTAAGCTTGGCTCACGCGGGCGCCTTAGTAAGCGGGGTCTATAGGTTAAGTGGTCTGTGATGTGGGCCAATAATATTTGAGGACTTCCGTCGATTCCAAGGACACCAGGACACCAGGATTGACAAGGATCACCTTTGGCACTTCATTAGCTGGTATTTCAACGGAATCTTATCAGAATCTGTGACGTACTTTTGTACTTTTAACTACATAATTGAGGAATTCCATAAGTCATCTGTGGTCTTCATCATCAATTCCACTCCACCAAATTTATGATTTTCGGGTGTAAATACACGAGATCTAATAGAAAATACCAAAATCACTACATGCGTGCCTAATATATAATTGAGGAGTTCCCTCAATTCCTCATGGATCCCATCATCTAACCGAATTAAAAAAAAAATGGGACCCACTTGGGAGCATATACTTACAAACAAAAAAAAATTACGAATCGGCTCATCAATGACGGAGATCTGAGGTAACAAACATTGAAATAAAAATACAACCGAATTGAGAACCTCCTCCTTTTTTTGAAGTCGCTTAAAAAGTGAAAGGTCGCGTTTACAAACCGGCGTAACGTTGTCCGTAAACGCGGCCAAAGATGGCGATCCCACGGTGCACTCATAGATCCTCCTCATCATCCTCCTAGCGTTATTCCCGGTTGTGCCCTAATAGAAGCCTGGGTTCCGCTTTGGCACCTTACAATATTTGGCAAAGCAACTGCCATCTGACCTTCCCCAGAGGAAAGTTAGACCTTATTGTGTTTAAACCGGTTTCCTCACGATGTTTTCCTTCACAGAAAGGCCACTGTTAAATATCAAATGATATTGACGACTGACGACCGCTTTAGCCTAGTTGGTAGTGACCCTGCCTACGAAGCAAGAGGTCCTGGGTTCGAATCCCGGTAAGGGCATTTATTTGTGTGATGAGCACGAATATTTGTTCCTGAGTCATGGATGTTTTCTATGTATTTAAGTATTTATTTACATATATAAGTATGTTTATCGTCGTCTAGTACCCATAGTACAAGCTTTGCTTAGTTTGGGACTAGGTCGATTTGTGTAAGGTTGTCCCCTAATATTTATTTATTTCGCACATAAGTTTTTGAAAACACTCAGTGGTAGGTACAAGTCGGGGTTCTAACCCACGACCTCCTGACCCCGTATCATGGTCGGCCTTATCACGCGATAAGTGACAAGATAGGAGCGTCCTCTCGTTCTATCGAACGGTGTCAGCCAGTGACGGACGCTCTATCCTGTCACTTATCGTGTGATAAGGCCGACCATGATACGGGGTCTGATTGAAAGTAGCGTGCCTTATCGCTCGGTTACAAAGGCTATAGATCTACATAATACTCGTACGAGTTAAATAAACCCCCGCGTGGTCGTGTCGGATCGTTCCCCTCGATTTTCCCTGGCTAATCTCCAACCACGCAATTCGACCACTGGGTTCGTCTTATAATAGCAACAGTCATGACTCAAAAAAAGAGTAAAATAAAAATGAAATCGTGTCACAGAAAGAAGTTCCTGCACTAATTACTTCCGTGTCAATCGTAATGCATACAAAATACCACAAGAATGATATTCACAAATTTCACAATGCTCCTAAGTTCGCAAAATCTCGAGACAGCTATATTTAGATAACCACCACATATATCCGCGTACGAAATTAAGTCTTAATTGTTTTTAAACCCTCTAATAATGATTCGCATTGGTTTTTAATTAGACAAGGCGACTATTTCTTCATCCAATTACCTACTGGCTTCATTATGGTTCCGTGCTTGAAAAATTTACTAGTCAATGCTTCTTCTTAAATACCCTTCCCTACCCTACCCTAGCTATGGTCTACCATAATAGCTATAGTAGTTTACGAGTACCAAGCAACTTCTTAGATATTATCTTACTGTTTTTTTTGGGTTCCGTAACTTCCGTACCCAAAGGGTAAAAATGGGACCCTATATTACTAAGGCTTCGCTGTCCGTCCGTCTGTCTGACACCAGGCTGTATCTCAAGAACCGCTATAGCTAGACAGTTGAAATTTTCACAGATTATGTATTTCTGTTGCCGCTATAACAACAAATACTAAAAACATAATAAAATAAATATGTATTTATAAATACGCTTGTTTGCCACCGTCGTTGTATAAAAAAAAAGTAAAAAAAAAAGTTTGTTGTATGGAAGCCTACATCAAACTTTTTTTTTAAATAAAACGACGGTGGCAAACAAGCGTACGGCCCGCCTGATAGTAAGCGGACACCGCAGCCTATAGACGCATGCAACTCCAAAGGAGTAACATGGGCGTTGCCGACCCTTGATATGTTTGAGGATTCGCCGTGTTGACAGCTGAAGGAACATATTCCCTCGCTCTCAACACAACGCATCCTCGGGAGCTCTGTTCTCTACTGTTTTTATAGATAATGGTACGGAACCCTTCGTGCGCGAGTCCGACTCCCACTCGGCCGGTTTTTTAGGTTTTACTTGCATCACACTGAGTCGCTTGAACAATAAAAACTCTGTTCTGTTGGACTGTGTTGCCTATTTAGACTAATGAAATAACGTTTAAGGTAAACGTTCGAGTGCTCGACGCTTATAGTATATGGCATGGGCACTATGACAACCCAATACGGGTTAAATTCGAACTAAGAGGATTATTCTTCATTTGAATTTAAGCCATGTCACTTTGACATAGAGTGCCCATGCCATATACTTGTACTCATTTGAAATAATAATATATCGGTTTTTTCATTTAAAGTTAAGTACAAAAAAATATGTTTTATTTTCACAGAAATCTGTTTAGTACTTGTTTAGTATTAGTATTATGTACAAATTTCACCCATTCAAACTATTTTATTTCATCTCTAAAAATAAGTAATAATCAGCTTGCAATAGCAGCTTAGGGGTTAACCACTTTAGTCCGCTGTTTGGTTTAGTTTTTAAAGACTAGTACCTAAGTAATAGTATTGTTTTGTCTAAAGTACGTGTATATTTAGTAATACCTATGTATCGTTATAAGTATGTCATTTACTATGTATCCTTAATCAATGTTGCCGTAGATAGGAGCGCTCTCTTGTAAGGGTATCCACGGAAGATCAGCTTCAAGGTATTTACATGGTACCTTGTCATTAAGCTGACTGGAGTCATTTTCTCTGACGCTTTTGTTAGATTAACATTTCGCAATAGTTTTAAGCAAAAATGTTTATTTTCCATGTGTTAGTCTAAGTAGCGTCTTGAATAAATATTTTTTTCTTTCATTTTTCTATGAGTGATTCTCAAAAAGTTGTCCACATTTAGTTTTTTTTTGTCCACTCATGAAAAGCGTTATTATGAATTAAATTAATCTTCTTAATAGAAATTATATTACATACATTGTTGTGCGGGTCAATCATGTTTCTTTAAAAACGTTTATACTCATAGAAGTATTAAAACAAATGTATAAAAAATGAATTCGGTTTGGTCAAAAGTAGCCCCCCATATAAAATCCACCCTGTCCCCACCCTGCCCAAGAGATAATAAGTCTTCGTGAAACCTATATATATTTTCAAATAATTAGAAAGGGGTTTGATCTTATCTACAGTTATATAAAATGTGACACTATTTAAAATCACATTGAGCTTATTTAAATGCCTTTTCTGTTATTTAATAACTCAAAAACATTCATGTCCCACCATTAAAAAAAAAATCGTGACACATTTCTTGACGCTATTTCCATCAACGGAACATATTTAATTAAATATATTTAATTCATAGAAATACTCGAAAAAAAGTAAGTACTTACTATATATTTATTGTCCATGAATTTGTAATTATAACGGAACCCTTCTTTTAAACAAGATTCTTAATTGTTAAGTATCAGCTTCAATGAATACGTATTTATTTACTCACTAACTAATTAAGGGACAGGTTCATAATCATCCCAATTTTAATCGAGTCGTCAACTCAAGAGTATAGCTATAAATTGATTGTTTTTTTTTTATCCATCATCACTTCCTCACTAATTGTCGGATTACAAACTTCAGTGATCATGGTGAGTGAAATTTAATATAAAAAAAATCTACTACAATAAATGATACCATGATATATGTAGTATTTTTTTATGTATCGTCTTATTGTGTGTTTAACAGCCCTATTATATAAATACATGTATAATGATTTAATTATCAAGATTGTTTTCTAAAACATACATTCCTTTTGCGTTTTTTTAATACATTTTTCTATATCTCACCAACTCACCATAGAAATATAATTATATCGTTTTGTGTATCTCACCACATTTGTTTTCTTTTTCAGATCGCGAAGGCGGCAATATTATTCCTATGTGGAACAACTTTAACATCGGGGCAATTTTGGCCTAGCATGGCACCATATGGAGCCTTCATAGCACCTTCGAAATCAACTGGCTGCCCATCCGGTCCAGAAATGGCCCCACTAATCTGCAAGTTCATGCAGCCAAACATGGAAAAATTCAAGCCACAGCTCATTGCACCTACGACATACATCGCGCCACTAGTAGTTGAAAAATGTGACAGTCCACACTTGGAAATGGATATGGAAATGCCAGCACCAGTAGAAGCCAAACCACTAGTGATTCCCCAGCCACCCGAGCTACCGCCTATGACAATCCCGAAGTTCCCGGTGCCTGTCATCATTGAGGCACCTCCGGCACCCCTACGTGAGCCTTGTGAATCCGCGGACATTCCAGTAATGCCCGTCGTGAATATACCTGCAGCTCCGGAGATACCGCTGTTCGAAATATACCAATTACCTCAGATAGCAGCGGCACCTGAACCTTTATTCAACGAGGATGTGATTCCCGAAATTAACGATAATACCGTTGAATATCATCCTATCTCGGTACCACGACCGCCTGAATTACCCGCATTTGTAATGCCAGAATTTCCCATCTATGTGGCAGAACAGGAGGCACGCCTGCCTGCCGGACCATGTGCAGAAGACGAGCCAATTCCAGTGCCGATCCCAGAGCATATTGAGCCACTAGTTCCCATGCCAGCTGCTCCGGAATTACCAGCATTCACAATGCCAGAGCTGCCCATCCAAATAGTAGAATTGCCTATGCCTGTTGCGCCTTACATGGAAGATGAGCCAATTCCAGAGCCGATGCCTGCGCATATTGAGCCACTCGCTCCTCTGCCAGCTGCTCCGGAATTACCAGCGTTTACAATGCCAGAGCTGCCTATCCAAATGATAGAATTTCCTATGCCTGCTGCACCCTGCTTGGAATATGAGCCAATTCCAGCGCCTATTGAGTCATTAGCTCCTCTGCCTGCTGCTCCGGAATTACCAACATTCACAAAGCCAGAGCTGCCTATCCAAATAGTAGAATTGCCTATGCCTGTTGCGCCTTACATGGAAGATGAGCCAATTCCAGAGCCGATGCCTGCGCATATTGAGCCACTCGCTCCTCTGCCTGCTGCTCCGGAATTACCAGCATTCACAACGCCAGAGCTGCCCATCCAAATAGTAGAATTGCCCATGCCTGTTGCAGCTTGCTCGGAAGATGAGTCAATTCCCGAGCCGATCCCGGCGCACATTGAGCCATTAGCTCTTCTGCCAGCTGCTCCGCAATTACCAGCGTTCACAATGCCAGAGCTGCCCATCCAAATAGTAGAATTGCCCATGCCTGTTGCAGCTTGCTCGGAAGATGAGTCAATTCCCGAGCCGATCCCGGCGCACATTGAGCCATTAGCTCTTCTGCCAGCTGCTCCGCAATTACCAGCGTTCACAATGCCAGAGCTGCCCATCCAAATAGTAGAATTGCCCATGCCTGTTGCAGCTTGCTCGGAAGATGAGTCAATTCCCGAGCCGATCCCGGCGCACATTGAGCCATTAGCTCTTCTGCCAGCTGCTCCGCAATTACCAGCGTTCACAATGCCAGAGCTGCCCATCCAAATAGTAGAATTGCCCATGCCTGTTGCAGCTTGCTCGGAAGATGAGTCAATTCCCGAGCCGATCCCGGCGCACATTGAGCCATTAGTTCTTCTGCCAGCTGCTCCGCAATTACCAGCATTCACAATGCCAGAGCTCCCCATTCGCGTGGTAGAGCAAGGATCACCCATGCCTGCTACACCTTTTCTCGAAAATGAGCCAATTCCTTTTGTGCCAATCCCGGCTTATCGTCAACCTGAACCCGAATACAACATGGTAGACTATAGAGAGTTTCCAGCGCCTATCGTAGCAATTCCAGAGTACATTGAACCATTAGCACCTAAGCCAGCTGCCCCTGAGTTACCTCCAGCCAGCCTTCCCAAGTTTACCATCCGAATGGACACACCGATAATTGCTGAACCTAAGCCTTGGTATACTGAAGAAAAAGCAGCGCCTGAGCCAATCAGAATTCCACAGCCACCGAAACTGTCGGAGATAAAAATGCCGGAACTTCCTGTCAAGGTTGCAATTGAGGAGTCCATTCCATGTGAACCATCCTTTGTGAAGCCAAACCCTTTCTACCAAAAACTCTTCCCGTCTCTTATAACCACGTATAACGAGAAAGCCAAAGAAACGCAAAATATTTTGCTGCCGTCAATGGATGGCGCTTACCCTACACCATGTGTGTACAATTTAGTAATGAAACATGTAGTGCCAAACATTTTATCCAACAACTTTAGATCTATGGACAATATTGAAATCCAACCTGCGCCATTTGTACCTTGTTCATAGATATTTCCAGTTTTGTTGGAAGGATGGACGCAAAATAGGAAAATAAATTAATGACATAGTGGGCTGTAAAAAGTTACAACAGACATTATTGTTTTCATAAAAGCTTTATTACAAACTCCTAACATTGAAATCCATTGTTATCGGCAGGTTTGGTTTATTGATAAGTAATGTTTTGATTCCAAGTTCTTTTCCTGCCCAAACAATATCAAATTCACGTATCATCTGTAAAAGAATAAAAATACATATAAATATGAGAACATGTAAGAATTTCTTACATTCTTTAATGATGAAATGAAAGAATGTGACTAATAATAAAATAAAAAGGTAATTAAATACAACTCGTATCGTAATTACTTCAAACCGTTACAACAAGTGTTACCCGAATCATAATAACAAATTAAGAATTTACTATAATGTTTTCAAATTAGAATGATGTATCATCTCATCAAGTTAGGCTTGATATATTTGTGAATTAATAGTATAAAAAACTGGTCAGCTGATGAATTAATTATACCAGTTATATATTCAAAATTACGTATAATTTAAAATTTATTAATAACATAAACATTCTACCGAGTGCTCGGCCCAATGCATTATTGATGGACTGCGAAAGGTGCAACACCAAAGGCAAGACTAAGGTACTCTCGTCGTCGTACTCGTAGCATATACGTCAAAATGGCAAACCAACTTAAGAGGAAACACAAGGGCCGTTTTTCCATACAAACGTAGTACCCTGTTTTCTCCCTGGAGAATGGCAGTAGAGCAATATTTTTTTTCCATAAATCTATGGCTACTATTGACATGTTCCTATGTTTTCCTTTTTTCATATTTTTTTCCTAAAAGAGATATGAACCTTCAAAAACCTAAAAAGCCAGTTTTCCCGCTGTGTTCAAACATCCAGAAAACAATTTGGACTAAATTATTTAATAAAAGGAAAACATAGGAACACGGCGAAAGCCTTTCTTAGATTTTTAATAAAAAAAATAGTTAAATAGGTCAAGTTCTGGAGAAGAAATCAGGGGACTACGAAACGTTGATTTTACGTACTTTTAATAGGTATTCTCGGTCCAAGCTGCAGTGGTCTCTATCGCGCTCTGCGGGGGGAGGCTTGAGGTTGGTGCGACAGCAATACATTTTACAAATACCTATTTCTCAATTATCTCGCCCTTAGTGTTTCCTCTTAAGGTGGAAGCCAGTAATGTCCCAGATCACAAGTATTAAATACACAAGAAGCACTTTCTTTTTTGCCAAAAGTGTGCCAATAGGTACGTTCCCTTTCAGCGAAGAAATGTCATTTTCTGGATAGTCATTTGCGTGTTTACTGCTTAGGGCGACCAAATATCAACCTAAACTTAGGTGGATGTCACATACGGAATTTATATACAAACTGAGGTACTTGCATACAACGAGAAACGCACCTCCGTCCGGAGATGCGGCGCAGTGTGACATCCACAGTTTAGCTTGATATTTGGTCGCCGGTCGACGACCGCCTTACCCTAATCAAAGTAATGCACATATTCTGCTCAGCCAATCGCCTAGCGATGCACGACCTCGGCCCAAAGCCGAACGGCAGGCTGAGGAACGGATGCAGGTTCTCATAGTGCGGCGAATCGCGAGCCCAGCGGTCCGGGCGGAATTTGAGAGGATCCCTCACATTCTGCGGAAGACGGCAGGCCACCATGTTCTGGGTTACTATTACCGTCTGAAATATGTATTTTATTCTTTTAAGCGTGATCACCTTTGCACCTGGAGTGACGCGGGGCGGGCTATTTGATACCTACTTAGTTTTAGTTTAGTAAATTTTGGGTTTAAGTATTTATTGTATTGTATTATTTTGACTGTATTTTTGAGCTCCTGCGAGTCGGAAACGATAACGCAGGTTAAGCAACGATGGCAGCGGTCAGTCTTTGGATGGGTGACCGCCTCATGTTTGAGTGGTTAATATAAATGAGCGCTTCCGTGCTTTGGAAGGCACGCTAAGCAGTTGATCCCGGCTGCTGTCTATGACAGTAGTCGTTAAGCCGAGTTAGAGGCCTTCGGGCGGCTTAAGAACTTCTATCAGTCGAGTTGCCCACTCACTTGACAAAGGGGGGTCACTCGCGTCCGAAGGACCTACTACCTACCACAACCCTGCACGTGTCCCCTGTGTGGTACTAAAGAGTGACACTTTAAAAGGCCAAAACAATGTATGCCATACGATTAAATAAATACTGTATTTTTGAAGCATCGAAATTACCTCTTCATCTATACCTATACCTATTTAGTTCATGCTTTAAGACTGGCAACTAAAATCAAAGAAATATGCAAAATAGACAGTAGGTCAGTCTGCGAAGTCAGCTAAATAGAGTCCGTGTGAATTCGTCGCTTCGTGGAAAATTTAAGAAACAAATACAAACATGCAATTTGCATAAGGTCCTAGTTTACCTACAACTGACTGACCGACTTGATAATTTTACAAAATGTATTACTTACGTCCTTAGGGATATGGTATCCTTTCAATACGATATCTCTTTGAAGTAATCTACCAACGCCTATGGACACTGGATTTAGTCTCAAGCTTTCTTTAATACATCTCCTTGCATAGTGTGCTTTTGCCAGTGCCTCAGCATTCAGAGGGCTGTCTTTATTGGGCAGAATTGTTGCGGCCTCTTGGAAAAGTTTCTCTTGACATTCCGGGTTTGTAGCAATATGGTACAATGCAAAACTCGTTGAATACGCAGTCTGTATACAAGAAATTCAATTGTGAATCAATAAAACACGTATTTATATTAAAATACTTATTAGAGTGCTTGTAGTTAAAGCAATGAAATGACGCGTAGAGTCAGTGTCCGAGACGCAACCTTATGGCTCGCGGTATTTGAGCTCCCGCAGCGTTGTGGAACCGCCCTGTGCAACCCGAACTCGGGTTGAACAGGGCGGTTCCACAACACTTCGGGATGTCAATATCGCGAGCCATTCGGTTGCCTCTTGGACACTGCAACAATTCGATTTTTGTGCCGTACGGAACTATAGCCGCTTCTGTCCACAATAGCCGGAGCAAGATGGTTGCCCACAATAGTTACATATGCCATTGTAGTCAATTGCCATAATGTTGTATCTCATAATTTCATATGTCATACTCATTGTTTACTATATTAATCATATGCCAGAATGTCTGTTTACCATAATATAAATTTCAATAATATCATTCTTTGTAATCCATAATTATCACATGCCATAACATCATTTGCCTTCCATATAAATGCCACAATAGTAGGTACACTCTAAATAATATACTGATAACTATATTGTGTTGAGCCCACACTTTAGGGCGGAACCGACTTGGATAGCGGATAGCTTAGAAGACTTCGAGGTTATTTTCTTTATAAAAGAGCGGAAAATCTTGCTTGCTTGCAAGCTTGCTTGTTTAAATTACCCACAATACTGAACAATTTTCGAGTGCTTACAGAAATTTTCTAAGCAAAAATACATTCCCAGGATGGATTCGGAAAGAAACAGTATTTAGTATGGCGTTTAAATATTCTTTCACTTAAGGGGCTCCCATACGCCAATGACCTTCGATCTGAATCCCTCAGTTTTATAATGTTTTTTGTAGCTTATTATATTAACAACAACGGCTTTAAGCAATATAGTATCCCATATTTACTTCAAAATTCATTATTTTCGAGATATTTGGCATCAAAGTTGAACAATTTTAGGCCAAAAAACTGGTTTTCTGGCCATAACTTTTGTGTTAATTAGTAAGATTATAAAAACGCATATCAAATTTATAGGTAATTTCAGTATGTATGAGTAGGTATGAGTTTCGGGTGTATAAAAGTTTTAATGAGGATGAAGTGTCGGGTTTTGTATTTTTACAGACCTCTCTTTAAAAATGGATAATTAATTCTGTATTAACATTTTTCAAGTTATTCAATATCAAAAATGTTAAACAGGAATCAAACTTTCCCATATCTGCACCTGGAAAGCTAGCTTCAATAAACCGAGGAAGAGTGTCGAAATGAAAACTACTAAATTTCGTTGATTTTTGACGGGAGCCCCTTAATAATATGGATAACAATATGTATGGCATTCGTATCATTCTGGCATCTAATCTTCGGGAAAACATGAGTATGTCAATTAACTATTCTAGTAAATGAATCATTGGGGCAAATGAAAATCGGGCCAACGTGATTCAGGCAAATGAATATCCTTGCATATACATTTCGGCCAAACATTAGACAACCGTTCAATCTACCACTGAGCTGATCTGATGGATGAAGCAGAAGGTGGCGATATTTATGACACAAGGGGGCCTAGACAAGGTCACAACACATAAATAAACAATCGACAAACGCCAACGCGTGGCATCTGTCATTCCCACACATTTTTGTGCTTTTCTACGGGCGTTGGTGATTGCCGATTGTAACCTGATTGGCCCCAAGTGGAGTTTAATATCGCCACCTTTAGGGCCCAAAGTATTGTGTTTGGCGTCATTGGAGTCTTACAAAATAACCGTACAAAAGCAAGTAGGTACATACGGCAGTAAAATCTAGTGCCAAAAGTGTAAATTTTGTCAGAAACTTATTTTATTTCAAACATACCGTGTCGATGGACGCCATTAGGATATCGACAATCATGCCCAATATGTCCTTTAAAGTTACGTTTTTTTGTTCCATGAAAGATGTCAACAGTGAGTGGTCTGTGGGCTTAGCCCAATTGTATAAATATGTTTTTCTCCGAAGTAAGTCTCGCGCCACCCTGCACGATACACATTTTCCGTTAGCCAAAGTTACACAGTTGTACAGTCGAGTTCGAAAATATGTGCACTGACAAAGTGATCAAAAAATGTGAACACGATTTTATTGTTAACGTACATATTTATGAACTCGACTGTACAATCGATATTGTTAATTATGGTTACAAAATTGAACATCATCACTTTCACTCCGTTACGTTACCAATCATACATCGTCTCGGGAAACGGCCTTAATTACGGCTAAGCCCCCAAAATATTGAGTTGAAAAAAATGTGATTGTAGTAGAATGCTCCTAAGCTTCCATGTAAAATATAGTACGGTCGAGGAAATTTAATGTTTGGCACATGTCAACTCTATTAGAATGACGTTAAGGTCCAAAAGTGCTAAACATTCAATTTCCTCGACTGTACATTGTTTAACGAGGGGCGTAAGTTGAATATTACGAACAAGAGTCTATCAGAAGCCCGACGCCGAAGGCGGAGGCCTTTCGATGACTCGAGTTTGCAATGTTCTTACGCCCGTGTTATACACAATGTTTTTCATCACTTTTGCGAGGAAAAATAGTACATTGTTTAACGAGGGGCGTAAGTGGAATATTGCGAACAAGAGTCTATCAGAAGCCCGACGCCGAAGGCGGAGGGCTTTTGATGACTCGAGTTTGCAATATTGTTACGCCCGTGTTATACACAATGATTTTCATCACATTTGCGAGGAAACAAATACATTTTAGATGAAATGAATACAAATCGTAATAAATACTGCAACATGTCAGTCGTCCATTTTGTTGAATTTGACGTGAGGCGCGTATGGCAAAGACCCTTCGGTATACAGCCACGATTTGAAAACACTTAAAAACATTTTACATAGGCACTAAATAACTACATATTAAATCTGTAAATAAATCAGTTACACATGTTTCAGTAGTTATTTAAATTTAAATTTATTTATAAATACGTTTTCAGACATCGTATTTAATATAAAACCTCTTTGCTTTGTAACTACCGCATGAGTGACAGATACAATTTAAGAAAAAAACCATTACGCCCGTGGGCGTAACACAGGCTATTACAGCTCTGTATGTCTGCGCATTATGAAGCCCTTTTCGAGCAAGTGTGATGAAAAATACATTTTAGATGAAATGAATAGGTACCAATCGTAATAAAAACTGCAACATGTCAGTCGTCCATTTTGTTGAATTTGACGTGAGGCGCGTATGGCAAAGACCCTTCGGTATACAGCCACGATTTGAAAACACTTGAAAAAAATGTACATAGACACTGAATAACTATTTTAAATCAGTAAATAATTCAGTTAAACATGTTTAAGTAGTTTTTTAAGTTTAAATTTATTTATAAATACGTTTTCAGACATCGTATTTGATATAAGTAAAACCACTTTGCTTTGTAACTGCCGCATGAGTGACAGATACAATTTAAGAAAAAAACCATTACGCCCGTGGGCGTAACACAGGCACACAGCTCTGTATGTCTGCGCATTATGAAGCCTTTTTCGAGCAAGTGTGATGAAAAAGAATTTACATACATGCATGTAATATATATATATATACATAATATTCGCTCGCTCGCTATTGACATGCTAAGCTACTCGCGCGTGCGCGGACCAACTTGCAAACTTTGAATAAAAATCATATTGTAAAAAAAAACAAATGATTTCTTATTTATTTATCCCACTAATATTTTATTATAAATGCGAATGTTTGGATATTTAGAGGTTTGTTACACAATCACGCTTAAACGGCTGAACCGATTTGGATGACATTTTTCACGAAGCTAGTTTATATATAGCCTGGATTAAAATATAGGATAGTTTTTAAATTGCTCAAACTAATTAAAGATAATATGAAAACAAAAATTAAGTATCAACTAAAGTAATAATAAAAAACTAAATTAAAAATAAAATAGAATAGTACTAAACTAAATCTAAAAATGGCCGCTGCGGCATTGTGCCGAAGACGCTGGCAGCATTACCTCGCTGAATAGCTAAGCTAATTCTTTGTGCGAGATAACTGCCAGCCCTTCGGTCACCGGTGGCATCTGTAAGCCTCTTCGACATCTCTTTAAAGAGGTTTAGGGCAAATTTAACCTATCAAGTAAAAAAATATATAGATTAAGTAAATTTTCTTACTTTTCCAAGTACTCCTGAGATCGCGCTAGTTTCCTGTACATCGGTGTTCTAAATAAAGTCCAAAGAAAGCCCTTGTCGAGTTTCATGATCCCCGCATTGGAGCCGAAGGCAGCCGCGATCGTTTTACTGCTGCGGGACCCGCTGTCTTCCTCGTCTGGTGTGAAACTGTTGAAACGCCAGTCGAATGCTACCTTGCCGATAACTGAAAAAGAACGGTAGGTTACCAACAAGAACTCGGCATCAAGCAGTGTCTGTCCAAGATAAGTGTTGAGTTTAATAATAATAAATAGTTTATTTCAAAACCTTTGACAAGAGCTTATATGTATACATTGCATTACATGCGGCTGTCAAACGGCGGTCGTCGGTTCGAATCCCGGCTCGTACCAATGAGTTTTTCGGAACTTATATACGCAACATCATTTGATATTTACGTACCGTTAGCTTTTCGGTGAAGGAAAAACATCGTGAGGAAACCTGCATACATCTGCGAAGAACTTCAAAGATGTATGTGGAGTCCCCAACCCGCACTGGGCCAGCGTGGGGACTACTGCCCGTTCCCTCTGAACCATGAGAGGAGGCCTGTGCCCAGCAGTGGGACGTATATATGCGGATTTATTATTATTATTTATTATGTTATAATTGGACATGGATTATATTCTTCTGGTATATTTTGTTTAGCTAATATTAATTATGAGCGTTAATTAATATTTCACCAGTAGGTATCCTATTTATATTATAAATGCGAAATTTTGGAGGTTTGTTACTCAATCACGCTTTAAACGGCTCAACCGATTTGGATGAAATTTTGCACGAAGATAGTTTATAGTTACAGCCTGAATTAAAATATATAGAATAGTTTTTATCTCGGGTCCACGCAGACAAAATCGCGGACGGAAACTAGTACAGTCAAGTGCAAAAATATGTATCGATTTCTTCTTCTTCGCTGACATAAGAGCCATGCGACATCTTTATGAGTAAGTTGTATGCACCCATATTATACACTTGACTGTACGTACATATTAGAATGGATAAAAGTTATATTATAACCCGCGTCTTGGCTTCCGCTGTGTTTTACGCGATCCGAGAAGCGCGGCCATCTAGTGATATATATATATATATATATATAACTAAGTCGAACCATTGAGTTATATTACTAGAGTAGACATCCATCACCTAGCATAAGTTTGCGCACGTCAACATACTCTCATGAGAGTATGTTGGTTTAGTCTGTGGCGGGCAGTGATGGCGGTCGTTTCGAGTGCAATTTTGACTCAAAACTTTAAAAAATGCCTTCTTTCTCATTGCGCTATTGCACCAACAACAAACCCAATAATACAAAAGTACGGGAATCACTTTTTATCGGCTAATTCACTGATATTTTAAATAACATGATTTTTTTCTGTAATTTACAAGATACGCGCCGATGGCTGCCATTATTTCAAAGATTAAAAATGTGGGTAGTAGCATGGCCTCCCATCTAGAACAACGTATAATTGATACTAAAAAGAACTCATAGATGGCGACACAGGTACCGAGCGAAACATTTGAACCAGTAATCGTGTAGATAGAATGATTTTTACACCTTAATAAACTCAACGTACCTTAATTATATCACAAACATACTTTCGCACATACAATAAAGGTATATTTTATAAGTTTAGTAAATGCAATAAAATTGATACTAAATCCATGTAACTCGTACTATACGAGTCAGCTTTCAAGCTTGCTACGTATTATTGGGCACTGTCACTAGATGGCGCCATCACGGGTCGCGAAAGTTCTATGGAACCACAGGCTCTAAGCATTTGGTTATGTATATTTTTGTGTGATGTGTAATATTGTCTCTAAAATACTACTTTTATATCGAAAAAATCAAAAATACTCTATTTGTTGCCCGGGAAGTCAACGCCATCTGGTGATATCTCAATGTATTACTAAAGGCTGACAGCGTCATAGCCGTGGTAGCTCGGATACTGCATCTACTGGTGTAGCTACGGGACTAAAATTGTATACAGAATTGCCTACATTAGGACGGTACGCTTTTGCTCTATGGGATTGGGTATCTGTACTTGTATTCTTTAATCTGTGGTAGTAGTGACAATTTCCTAAGACTATTTTTATTGTTTATTAGTAGAACATTAAACTTACTAGACTTACTTACTGATTTGAAGCTTTAAAGATCTTAATTTTTGCACCAAAATAGCAGCAACCTTTTTTTATAATTTATTCGTTTTTATGAATAATTTTATGGGTAACGTTTAGCTAGTTGCTATCTAGATCTTAAGTTCTACTTATTTAAATCCTAGGTCAATTCTCTTATATAAATAATATACGCGACGCGAGTATGGTCTCCGAATATTAAGCCATTAGCAATTTAGGAGAATATAATTATTAAGTATATCTGAGGATCCCGTGGGACCTTAAATGTGTATGGAGCTCACTGAAACTGAAAATGGTCGTAATTTAGATTTATTGTCTTGCTGCGATTGCTATCAAAATCGATATCTGAGGATCCGCATGGACTTTAAATAGGACTTTGTCATCAAATCTGACACAAAATGCTGAGACAAATTGCATCCACACAATTCATCCTCGGGAACTATAAAGATCCAGTATAAAAAAAAATACAAATACCAATGTCGGTGATTAAATCAATCAGTAGTTTTTTTTTTTCGAGTACGAGTGTATTATTAAATTACGCTATGGCCATAACTGAATCCGAACTCAGAAAATTGTCGCATCTACTGCACGTTTACATACTCTTTGATTTTCCAAGATGGCGGCCTGATTGGAAGACGTCAAGAAAAATGTTCTGGGTTGCCAGTCTATACGTAGTAATAGTAAGTCAATGGGTCGAACATAATATTACCTTCTAAATTCAGTCTATTCAGATATACCAAGAAGTCATCATTAGAAGTCACTTTGGTAGTTTTCACGTATTGTACAAACTCTTTCACAATGGCATCCGTGTCTTCAATATGGCCTTTGACGCTCTGAGGACTTGTGAAGTTCTTTTGAAATGCGCTCCTTAATCTCCACCAGTCCGGGCCATTCCTAAAATTAAAATAAAACGTTTAGTTTACGTTCAGAATAAAAATGATTGGTATATGAATAAGGATGCCTTCATTTGAGTCGTACACGCCCCCTAGACCTTTAATCCCTTTTCAGTTATAACTGTCAAAACTTTAAAGAGTGTGTGGGAATGTTCTGTCCCTTTTCCGCCATTTGTCATTTACTATGACGCTCGCAAATTGTGACGTCACTATCTGCGAGCGTTTTCTCACTCTAACAAGCTATATTAAGACGGACACGCTGATGCCTTCCGCCCACGAGAAAAAGAGATGTAACACTCTTCGGGAATCGCTGTTTTGGACAAATTTCGATAAATACCTAAACTTAGTGAAGGTTTATTAAAATTTCATAAAGTGAGATTTTAGATGAGATAAAATACTATAGTACTTTATCTCATCTTACTTAATTGTGTCGTAAAATAATGTATCGTTTGAGTAGGCTGAGTAAAAAAAGGAAAATACAGACCCAACTTTGGATTTTTTTTCTATCGAGGAAATTTTAAGCAATCATGTATCCATAAAATCAATGAACAACCATATAATCAAGAATCATATCTGAAAATCAGACCTTATTGTTTCTTAGTCTAGTCAGAACGGCGTTTCAAAGCACGCGATAATTTCCAGTGCACCGCCTTAAAAACAAAGTTTTAACCGACTTCAATTTAGTACTCCGCCAAGCCACGAAAACATTTCCCTACTCGTATTTGATCTTTTCCAATTTACCACATGAACTGATTTCCAAGAGCATGCGTTGATTATTAGAGAAAAAAACCGAATCGCTGTATGTGGGCTGATCATATTGGAGGAATACCGTCGATTTCACAAGGATGACCTTTGGCACTTCATTAGTTGCTATTTCAACGGAATCTTATCAGAATCTGTGATATATACTTTTGTACTTTTAAGTACATATAATTGAGGAATTCCATAAGTCATATGTGGACATCATCAATTCCACTCCACCAAATTTATGATCTCCGGGTGGAATACTCAATAGAAAATACCAAAATCACTACACGCGTGCCTAATATAATTGAGGAGTTCCCTCAATTCCTCATGGATCCCATCATACAACTGAATTTTTGAAAAAAATGGGAGCCACCTGGAAGCAAATATATGTACAAACAAAAAAAAAATTTACGAATCGACTCATCCATGACGGAGTTCTGAGGTAACAAAAAAAATACAACTGAATTGAAAACCTCCTGCTTTTTTTTGAAGTCGGTTAAAAATAGTTGACAGTTCTACCTATTGAGTAAAGGCTAGAAAACAAAACACTCGTATTGTGTAGGTATGCCTTCACTTCTTCAATTATTACAACTTAACAAACCCTTAAAATATTATTTTTAATATTGATGCGTTTCAAATAATAGTCTGGTTTTGGACTCTTTAAAGCAGCAAAGCAAAGTGCCTCCACGCAAAACGTTTTATGTTAAAAAATAACATGAATAACTTAAAAAAAAACATTATAAAACACATTACGTGGACAGCAGCCCTCCAGTTTTATAAACGTCCGGTTTGCCGAGTCTATAGTGCAGCATCGCGACGTGGCTCCTCCGGGCCGGGTGCCGGTCGTCCTGCCGGAACACGGCCTCGATGTCGTCCGGGTCGAACACGTGGACGAGCCGGACGCCCGGCGACTCCCGGACCAGGTCGCCGTATCGCCGCCAGTTGAACCAGGCAATCTCGTCGAGGGCGTTCGCGCTGTAATCGCCTGGGGGTTTTTATAATTTTATTGGGCGAATCTCGAATAAGCAGCAGCGTGAAGCAAATGTAAATATTTAAATTGTAACCTCGAATCACGATAGTGTTAAGTAGTTCTGGCTTTTTAGGGTTCCATACCAAAAAGGTAAAAAGGGAACCCCTATGGTGCGACTCTGTCCGTCTGTTTGTGTCACAATGTTAAATATCTCAGGAAATACTAATAATGCTATCAATTTGAAATTTGGAATATTGTAAACGAGCGTAAAGTTGGCTCGTCTCGCCCCTCCGGTGGAAAACCAGCTTCATGCACGTGTAAAAACTGGCATAAAAATGCTTGCCAATATGAGGCACTTGTCCCACCGCCGGCAAGGTAGCGAGTACTCTCATACCTAGTAATTCTTACTCGCTTTTACTCGCGCGAGTGACAAGTGCCTGGCATCATTTTATTATCATTTCGTCGCATCAGAAAACAAGGCGTGCATTCACAAATACTAACCTTACAGACTAACATAAGTCATCAATAAACAAAACTTAATACCTAACACGTTAAGAATGCAACGCGCGGTGCATTTTCTGGGAGTCAACTTACCGGCCTCGATACCGCCTACCGCCAGAAATGTACACCCTTCAGCCAGAACTCTTCCATTAAGGACTTATACTCATCTAAATTGACCACTTACCCAGTAAAGGCAGATACTTGTACAATGTTCCGACAACAGGATAGCTCTTAGGCCCTGGAATATCTTCGTAAGGTTTTGTTTTCATAACACGCTCTTGCACAACCCGCGGAGCGGCCGTTGAACTCAATTTTACACAAACAGAACCTATTTCATATCTTCTCAGGATCATTGAGGATGTCTTGTACATTTTAAAGTTATTTTTTGAATCAAATAGTTTCCCATGCGTAAAAACTCAAGCAGTAAACACGAGACTCCGTCTGATACTGATCACATTACCAAGTCATGCGTTCGAAATAAGATGCGCATTACAAATAAAGAACAAAAACTGGCCCCTTGATTTAATATAACTACCTACTCGTATGAAATGTAGCAGTTGTGATTTAAGTGTGACTTTAAATTCAACTTGAGGGTCATGATCATGAGTTTTCTTTACTACCTACCTACTTGATTTGTTTGCACGTATTCCAATAATCGTTCTCAGATTCATCTACTTACTTAGGTATTTCTGATTTCATATTTGCAACAGTTCTCTAAGGAGAAGAGGTGAACATTCATGAAGTCAAAAATATTGCAATAGGTAAGCAAGTACCATGAAGGTTCAAAACTGACGAAGCTTTTTCCGAGACCTATCCATACCGTAATAGATTGCCTTGCCTTTTCGGCATATTGAGCCCGGCTGTGCTAATACTAATAGTACATACTACTTAATTAGATTACAACGTTTCAATCATTTTGAAAGTTTGATTTTAAAATTTAACTCTAGATATATTTTTTACCAAACCAGTTCATTAGCTGTTTATCTCTTTTTAAGGCAGATATACTAAGGTTGTCTGGAAGAGATCGCTCTAAAGCGATAAGACCGCCTGTTGTTACCTTTATTTATCGTCTATACTTTTGTAACATGCTTTTCTTATGTTGTGGTGCAATAAAGAATATTATTATTATTATTATACTCAGCTAATATTGGTTTGGTGACGTATAGGTAAGAACTATGATCTCAGAGATATAATATTCTGTATTGTACTCTGTGTGTATTGTATAAAATACTAATTAGATTACAACGTTTCAATCATTTTGAAAAAAAGAGTAGTTTGATTTTAAAATTTAACTCTATATTTTTTACCAAACCAGTTCATTAGCTGTTTATCTCTTTTTAAGGCAGATATACTCAGCGAATATTGGTTTGGTGACGTATAGGTAAGAACTACATATGATCTCAGAGATATAATATTCTGTATTGTAGTCTGTGTGTATTGTATAAAATACTAATTAGATTACAACGTTTCAATCATTTTGAAAAAAGAGTGGTTTGATTTTAAAATTTAACTCTATATTTTTTACAAATCCAGTTCATTGTAGCTTTAATTTATCTCTTTTTAATGCAGATATACCCAGCGAATATTGATTTGGTGACGTATAGGTAGAAAGAACTATCATTTCAGAGATATAATATTCTGATTCGGTTGCCGTTGCATTCGAAGAAGTGTCTAGTCGCATAATAACTATTGTCATAATTTCGGTTGTCATACTCGTACCTACAACTTTACGCATAAAGTTGTTGCTCATAAACAGGGGGGCTCGGGGGGCAAAGGCCCCCACGCAGTAAAAAAAACAAACAATCGCTCGTAACAATTATATCTTTGGTAGGTTAGGTTGTCTTATATGAATTGAAATCATCATGCGCAAACCTATTATGGCGATTGATATTTAAGCTTAAAACTTTTACGTGCAATAAATTTATAATAATTTATGCTCTCAAATATTACTTATGGTTAAAAAATATATGCGAAGTAATTTATGACTTTGGTCGACTATGCGTTGATACAATTAGTTATGCCAATCAAAACTTGAAATATTATGCAACCCGATATGGACCCGTTTTTGTGGAAACCACTTTTGATGGCAAACAAGTGTGTACCTAGTACCTATACCTACTTATCTAGTGGTCACTGGGCATTGGGCCTGAGCTGGCCTTATGGACAAGTGTAACCCTGGAGGAGAGAAGGAGGATAGTTGGTGTGTCTGCTGTTGCGGACCCTTTATAAATATGTTAACCTAGACCTACTTACTCTTATCTTGAAAAGCCCCACGCGTATATTTTTCGCTTCCTCATTTTTAGGTTGGTACTTAGGTCAAAAAATTAAAATAGTCCGGCACAGACCGTTTCTCGCGGCCTTGATCCGCATATTAACATCAGGCTAGCCACCCGTGTCAGTAGAAGTCTAGATAGGAGTATGCCATTATATCTTGGCATTTATCATCTAAATATAAGGAATGAGTAAATTCTTTCAGCTATTTTACTACTGACACGATTGGCGGGTTAGAATATTAAAAAAAAATTACCAGCTCTTATTCAGCTTTTGAACGCACCTCGACCTTAAGTCAATCTTAACTTTGATGACGTCAAACTAATGTGACTCAATGTTGCCACCTTAGCGATTTTATCACTAGATCTAGTGAATTTTTGAAATTGGTCGCGATTTTTTCAAATATGTTGTCACTAAAAGTTACTTTGGTGACTTTTAGTGATAATCAAACGTTGCTTGACTTATTAATAAATATACTAGTAGTTTGGTCAAGTAATTTTATCACCCAGGGGGGTTACATCACGCTCACATACACACGTATGAAATATATCTATGTAGGATCATTTCGCTGGATATCGGACACCTAATGTCGGTATTCGGACACTTGCATAAATTGGAAAACTGAATGGATCCTTGTGAGTTTATCGGTTGAATTCCGATTAATATGACTACTTACATGCTTGTAAACAGATTACTGTTATTTTAGGGCCTATAGAAATGTTATTATTATAGATTTAACATATAATGTCCGGTAACTGACGAAGGCCGCAAAACCAGCGAAATGACCCTAAGCATACATAATCGCATGGCATGGAATCTTCATACAGAGAGACTTGGCGTTAATTATCTGTGGCATAGTGGGAATGACCACTGCTAAATCCTCCTTATAAGAAATCAGCTAAAGATATTGAAATCAAATTGTTATAATTATGAGCTTCCGGCTAATGTAATTAGCGCTATTGGCAGTAATGCAAAGTATTCATTTAAAACAAGAAAACCTGAAAGCCAACCTTCGACATCTTCAAGTTCTGAAGGCCTACCGTGAAACGAAAACGAACTTCGTTCGTGTATCTCCGTCTCTATCGCACTTGCATATTCGAGCGATAGGGAGAGATATACACGAATGTCGCGACGAACGCGATCCTCACACAAAACAGGTAAATGCTTGACTCAAACAGCCTTGATTTATTCAACTAGCAACTCAAAAAGAACATTTGAAGGTTGAACGAATCTTGTCTTAACGGTAGGAGGAGAAGTTTTAATTTCCCAACGGAACAATGTTCGCGTGGCGGGAGACTCCAGAATTTCCAGAATCCAATAAGTAGCCTAGCAGGAAAACTGCAAGGACGGAGTGAGTACGAGAATAGAATCGAGGAGAAGACCGCCGGGGATCCCGGTGAGTGTCTTATGCGTATTATTAGAAAGATGAGTTGAGAGATGAAGGGATATTCCAGTAAGTGGAATATACAGAATAGAAATAGCCAAGAATATGCCAAATGGTTATGAGAGGAAAGGGCCGGGTTATAAGGGGAGTTGTGGAGACCCGCGGCGGGAAAAGAATTCCTGCCAATACGTAAGAATAAAAAGAAATCAGAATATGTAGAATCAGTATCGTGATTAGAATGAGAATATAGAGAAATCACTTCACCTCTCACTCGTGTATCGTATATATTGCAGGTACACTTTACAATGTAAAGTGTACATGTCAGAACTCTTGTCGTTATGTCTTAATAGAACTCGGGCAATGCCTGAGGTTAGAGATATGTACAATGTATAGACGTCACGACAACGAACGAAGTTCGTTTTCGTTTCGCGGTAGCGCCTCTGAAATTGAACATGATGATGAAGAAATACCTCCAGAAGTGTTTGAAGTCGATTTTAATTATTGTTTCCATTTTGACTGCTTTTTCTTCTCCCGTGGTAAATGTATAAAATTATTACAATACACTTATTGTACTTTTTGCCCTTGTTTTATTAAGTGATTTTTAGGGATTTCTGAGAAAAACGAAAAATCGAAATCTAGTAACTTTTGGAACTAAACCTAACGACACAGTTATTTGCAAGGTGGCAACACTGATGTGACTAAACTGACATCACGACATCAGCCAGTTCTGTCATAAACAGCAAACAGCTGATAGTGGTTAGTTTAGTTTTTTCCAATATTTTAAATGAAAATTGGAGACTCTTTCAATTAAACCACAGAATGGACCCTTCGTTTGTCATAAAGTTGATTTAGAACTCTAATTTACGTTATATAAGGGACGTGTTATGAGATAATACCTCGTGCAGATAAATAACATAACCTATTACATGTAATAAATATTGGTGAATATTAAATTTCACTTAACGTGTGCTTAATAAATCACTAGTACTACGACTCCAATATGATGAGCTTTACACGATCGTTGTATAATTGTGTGATGCCAAAAATACTGAAAAACCAAGTCAAATTTACCAGTTTTAGAAAACATTCTGGAAGTGCTATTCTTGGAATCGAGACTTCTTGCGACGACACAGGCTGCGCAATCATAAGTCACGACGGGACATTATTATCAGAAAGTTTGCATTCACAGAATCTTATGCATCTTCGGAATGGAGGAATCATACCTGATGTAGCTCAAGACTTGCATAAAAAGTATATAGAACCCACTGTGAACGAAACATTGCAAAAGGCGAAACTTTCAATGGAAGATATATCAGCTATAGCAGTAACTTTAAGACCTGGGTTAGCACTAAGTCTTGTAGTTGGAATGAAATATGCAAAACACTTAGCCCGAATTCATAAGAAACCGATTATTCCTGTTCATCACATGGAGGCCCATGCTTTGGCAGCAAGAATGCACCACATTATAAATTTCCCATTTCTAGTTTTATTAGTCTCCGGTGGACATTGTTTACTCGCAGTTGCTCAAGATGTAAACCATTTCCAGTTACTTGGACAAAGCATTGATATAGCACCCGGTGAAGTATTCGATAAAGTTGCTAGAAGAATGAAGTTACGAAACATACCAGAATATTCTAAAATATGTGGAGGCCAAGCAATAGAATTGGCTGCATCAAAAGCCACCAATCCTCATATGTTCAAACTTCCACTTTCACTTGCTGAGTACAGAGACTGCAACTTTAGTTTCAATGGACTGAAAAGCTCTGTTATCTCACAGCTGTTGAAGAAAGAAAAAGAACATAACATTCTGGCTGACAAATTGATCCCGGAAGCCAATGACTTATGCGCTGCATTATTAATGGCTGTCTCAAGGCACCTAGTCCACAGAACACAGAGAGCCATGGACTTTTGTGAACAAAACAACCTTATACCGAAAAATAATAGACAGCTTGTTGTGTCTGGCGGAGTGGCGTGTAACAATTACATTTTCAATGCATTAACTTATTTATGTGCTGAATTTGATTACAACATTTATAGGCCATTACCAAAACTGTGTACAGATAATGGTGTCATGATAGCATGGAATGGTTTAGAGAAATGGAGGAAAGGTCTAGACATTACTACAGATATAAGCACATTAGATATACAGGCAGCTAGTCCTTTAGGAGAAAGTTTAATTGATAAGGTAGTTAATGCCAAAATACCTACGAAACTTTTGAAAATAAAAGTTTGATAATAATATACTTACATTCATTTCATTTTTTCCAGTAATAGAATTATTGTTAATAATATCAATCGGTTTAGTACAAATCACGGTCGCAAATAGATAGCGTAAACTGTACAATTAAAGTTAAAAAATCTAGTACATTCTATTTGTGAACCGATTCAAGAAATGGCGCGCACTGCGCAGTTACGGTCTGACGGATGAAGTAACCATAGGCATATAGAGATAAGTCTGTCGAAAAACAACTAAGGAGAAAAAGGTTTATGAATTAATAAAATTCCTTTCATCGTAAACAGTGTCACGCAACTAGGAACTAGAACGTAGTGGTTATATTCTCTTTGCTAGGAACATAAAGAAGAATGACATCCATTTGCTCACATACATGGGGTATCCACATTCTGTGATTTTACCCCAATTTGTCAGACCAACATGTCGAAGTCATAATTGGGTGTAGCGTACAGACACTACAGCGGCGGTACCACGAACTTCGAAAGTCGAAGTTCGCAATACATGCATCCCTGTCACTCGAGTAAGGGAGTGCGATAGAGATGGTTTCGAAGTTCGTGGTAGCGCCGCTGACGTAACAACTGCAACTACAATTTCATTCAGTGTGGCCACTGTGGCCAGTTACCAGTAAGAAAGTGAAAATGGCCGCATGCAAACGGTCCTACGAAGCGGACTGCAAGATTGTTACTAACCAGTGAGATAGGGCAAGATGCATGTTGCGCTGCAATCCAACCGTCAAACGAGTTTTCCTGACTAATTGCATGAAAATCACAATTTGGACCATGGAATTGGCATGATCTGCCAAGTGTTTTTTTTCTCGCAATACTCATTCAAATAAAATTAAATGAAAATTAAAAAATGTAAGCTAAAGAATATTGTTTTAATATTTTACACTGGAATTATGTATTTTTTTTTAAACCGGTGTTTCGTTACTACAATTTCATTCAGTGTGGCCAGTTAATAGTAAGAAAGTGAAAATTGCCGCATTCAAACGGTCCTGCGAAGCGGACTGCAAGATTGTTACTAACCAATGAGATAGGGCGAAACAGCACGTCTATCATGAGACGGCCGTTACATGCTTTCGATTTTTGTGTGCTGCACGGCTATCACGCGACGGCGCGCGAGCTCTCTCGATTTTTCTCGCACTATCCGTCTCTCTCTTATTAGAACACTTAGAACAAGAGGTATAGTGCGAGAAAAATCGAGAGTATGTCGCGCCCGTCCCATGTTAGACGTGCTGTCTTGCCCTATCTCATCGGTTAGTAACAATCTTGCAGCCCGCTTCGCAGGACCGTTTGAATGCGGCAATTTTCGCTTTCTTACTGTTAACTGGCCACACTGAATGAAATTGTAGTTGCAGTTGTTACGTCTGTACGCTACGTCCAATTATGACTTCGACATGTTGGGCTGACAAATTGGGGTAAAATCACATAATCTGGATGCAATTAGTCGGACAACTCGTTTGACGGTTGGATCGGCAGCGCAACATGCATCCACACGATAGCAATTAGTCAGATTCTGATGAATTGGGCTGACAAATTGGGGTAAAATCACTTAATGTGGACGTACCGCCAGAGTGGAAGTAGTTGGGGTTCCGCTTAAGCTAGTATCGCAATTTAAGTACCTGGGGCATTGGGTCACCGCGTCGCAGAAGGATGACCTGGACTTGGAGCGGGAGCGCAGGTCGCTGTCAGTGAGAAGCAACATGTTGATCCGCAGGTTTGCAAAATGTAGAGCAGATGTAAAACTTACCTTATTTAGAGCGTACTGTCAGTCTTTCTACACATGCAGCCTGTGGATCAACTGTACGAAGACAGCCTATAGCGCCCTGCGCGTCCTCTATAACAACGCTTTCAGGATGCTGATGGGATTGCCGCGCTACTGCAGCGCATCAGGGATGTTCGCGGAGGCGCGCACGGACGACTTCCATGCTATAATGCGTAAGCGAGTCGCGTCCCTGTTGCGGCGTGTCCGCGGCAGCACCAACAGCCTCCTGAGCGCAGTTGCGGCAGCACATGACAGTCCAATAGTCTGTCACTGGACGCGATCTCATGGCTCACAGGTGAGCTATGAGAAGTGACTATAATTGTGTACCTGCCTTACTACATAATACCTACACTACATAGCTCCTAAGTTAATAATGTACCTAAAACTAACAAATATGGATGTCTTTACTCTGAAATAAACGTATTTATTATTATTATTATAAATCATGACATGTATACACCCCATTACATTTCATTCACTCATTCACTCACTGTTCCAAATCGTTGGTCAACATGGTTACGCGGTCACACGGTTTGAGTTTGACGTATGAGTATGACAGAATTGACTTTATTGACTTGACAGAGGGTGAGTGAATGCATTGAAGTGCATTGTACTGAAAAAATAGAGTATATTGTATTGCATTAAAAATAACATTACAAACCTTTGCACTTGCCAAATTATGTCTATGAGCGTAACCTTAATAGCGCATTAGTCTGAGTTGTATCAGTATTCGATTATTCTTTAATAAGTTTAATATCACTTATAATGGAGATCCTGGAAAGATATTATCGCAACATTCGAGGGCAGCTCTGCAACCTGCCGGCGGCAATGCCTAAAACCGTGGATTTTGTCAGTAAGACTGTGCATAAAGTGAAAATACCACCATTCACAAGGGACAATGTGCTGTACTATTACTTACCACTGCAAGGTCTGGCCAGTTACACAACGCTTTCGATATCTGTGATGAACCCTCATTTAATGGTCAGGTAAGAGCGATATGTTAGTATATTATACCAATGTTTTAAAAGCTTTACACACCTAATTGTTAACTGGCTCACTTCATTATTATTTTCAGGTTATTTCCCAGACGAGATGTAACCGACCTCTTATTCTTATCGGCGGGAGGAGGAGCTGGGTTATGGCTCTGGGCTCGCCCGCACATGGCGGCGGCAGTGCCTGCTAGAAGATTCTCCTGGGCATTCCTTGGAGGGTGCCTGTGGCCACTCGGTTCAATATTCCTGTGGGCTATACTTAGAAGCTCAGTCGGCCAGAGGCCTGTCATTGGTACCATTCTCGGGGTGACCACAGGGGCTATGCTCACTAATATTGCACTGGATTACTTCCACTATGTGGAGCTAATGTTCTGTGGGGAGGTGCATCTTCCTGAAGAAGTGTACAGCCCTAACAGTGATGATGAGAAGTATGACATTGATATCTAAATATGGACTGTGAAGTCATCATTGTCACTGTATCAATGATGTAAATATTTTCAATGTTGGGCTGGACAGTCAAATCAGATATCAATGTTATTAAAACAAAAACATAGCTCCTTTGTTTTAACAGTAATTAATGGTTTTGATTGCCGATTTGTCTCATTCAGCTCTTAGTATGGGTGTGTGCACTATAATAGGTTAAGTTTTTGCCAATAAGGAGAATATTTTTTGCAGCATATGTCAGTCAGTCAATGATTATAAATATCATGGGTACATTCAATGTGTACTTAATTCAGTGTAGGAAAAATATTGTGAGGAAACCAGTCTAATCCCAATAAGGTCTTTTCCCTCTGGGTTGGAAGGTCAGACAGCAGTCGCTTTCGTAAAACTAGCGCCCATGCCAAATCTTGGGATTAGGTGTCAAATGTTGATGATTCTACTTTTCCTAAATATTGCATCCAAATCATATTGGACAGGCCCTCTATTGAAATGGATATGTTGATTGGAATGTGTTTTGTATTTACCATGCTCCATGCATGCAAAACCAAATTTTACGCTAATGTGTTGCCAGCAACTATTTTTGTCTCGCTTACTTGCAGGCTAGAGCAGAACACCCATTGTTGCCTGCAACCAGAGTTGGGCAAATTTTTATTTGAATAAGAATAAGAATAAGAACAGAATTTTTATTCTTATTCAAATTGATTTGAATAAGAATAATTCTTGCGCCCGTTATTTAGAATAACATGAAGGTGAATAAATCATGCTACTTTTATTTTGAATAAGAATAAAATACGGACTAATTATTCCACAAATGGGGTTATTCTAACTAACATTTTATTTAAATAAAACGTTATTCAAATAAAGTTAATTTGTTGGTATCGTCGGTAAAATTTTGTGAGTTGATTTACAGACAATGGATTTTATGATAAGTTTGGGTTTACTTGGTTTGTTTTGACGAGTTATATACAATAGATTATACTTGGTGACGATGGTCTGATGATGGAGTCAGGAGGTGGATAGTGGAACTCCTCGATAGCTACTTGTATATCCTTCGAGTTTGGGCTCATTTGGTTTGTTTTGGCGAGTTCTATACATTATACGTGGTGATGATGGTCTGATGATGGAGTGAGGAGGTGGATAGAGGAACTCCTCAATGGCTACTTGTATACCCCTCGAGTTTGGGCTCATTCGCTTTGTTTCGTCGAGTTCTATACATTATACTTGGTGACGATGGTCTGATGATGGAGTCAGGAGGTGGATAGTGGAACTCCTCAATGGCTACTTATATATCCTTCGAGTTTGGACTCATTTTGTTTGTTTTGTTGAGTTCTATACATTATACTTGGTGATGATGGTCTGATGATGGAGTGAGGAGGTGGATAGAGGAACTCCTCAATGGCTAGTTGTATACCCCTCGAGTTTGGGCTAATTCGGTTTGTTTTGTCTAGTTCTATACATTATACTTGGTGATGATGGTCTGATGATGGAATGAGGAGGTGGATAGAGGAACTCCTCAATGGCTACTTGTATACCCCTCGAGTTTGGGCTTATTCGGTTTGTTTTGTCGAGTTCTATACATTATTCTTGGTGATGATGGTCTGATGATGGAGTGAGGAGGTGGATAGAGGAACTCCTCAATGGCTACTTGTATACCCCACGAGTTTGGGCTCATTTGGTTTGTTTTGGCGAGTTCTATACATTATACTTGGTGATGATGGTCTGATGATGGAGTGAGGAGGTGGATAGAGGAACTCCTCAATGGCTACTTGTATACCCCTCGAGTTTGGGCTCATTCAATTTGTTTTGTCGAGTTCTATACATTATATTTGGTGACGATGGTCTGATGATGGAGTCAGGAGGTGGATAGTGGAACTCCTCAATGGCTACTTGTATATCCTTCGAGTTTGGGCTCATTTGGTTTGTTTTGGCGAGTTCTATACATTATACTTGGTGATGATGGTCTGATAATGGAGTGAGGAGGTGTTTAGAGGAACTCCTCAATGGCTACTTGTATACCCCACGAGTTTGGGCTCATTTGGTTTGTTTTGACGAATTCTATACATCACACTTGGTGACGATGGTCTGATGATGGAGTCAGGAGGTGGATAGAGGAACTCCTCAATGGCTTCTTGTATACCCCTCGAGTTTGGGTTCATCCGTATTTATACTTAGGGCTCGCGGTCGTGTCCGTGTTTCGTGTACAAGTAGCAGTGCGCCCGTTTTCGTGTTACACAGCAACGGTTTTATGGCCCGTTCGGCACGTGAAATTCGGCTACGTGTAATTAAGTCAAAACCAAACCTAGAGGCTGTAATCGATAAATATTTAGGAAAAAGTACATCTATTGAGAGTGTGTGCACAAACTTTGCCAAAACCTTTACTTTAGAAATTCAAAAAATTAAACACAATTGTAATGAAAAGTTCCTAGTGCGTGAGACCTACCTTAAAGTAAGTGACGTATCATTCCGCTATCAAAAGGTGTCGCACAAAGATATAGAAAAAATAATAGATAACTTAAGTGTTAAAAAAGCACCTGGTATTGACGGTATAAGATGTAAAGACTTAAAACTTATAAAAACGAGCATAAGTCCTATTTTGGCAAAGTTTGTAAATACTTGCGCGATGACAGGCGTATATCCGGACATGTTAAAAAAATCAATTATCAGACCTATATATAAACAAGGTAATCACTTAGACTACTCAAACTACAGACCCATAGCCATATTATCAGTAATTAACAAAATTGTGGAAAAAGTTATCGTATCACAAATAAGTAATTACCTTGATAAAAACAACATAATTTCTGACTCGCAGCATGGGTTCAGGCGCATGCGTAGTACCTCAACCGCTTTGGCAGAGTTCACAGATGAGGTTAACGAGCACTTAAATAACAGGAAGTACGTGGTCACCCTGTATATAGATTTTAAAAAAGCATTCGATACGCTGGACCACGGGCAGCTCATTCTTGCGATGCATGAGTGTGGTGTTCGTGGTCCGGTGCTCGAGTGGTTTAAGAACTACCTATCTAACAGAACCATAACCACTGTGATCAACGGGCAGAGCGGGGAGGAAGCTAGGGTGATCCATGGCGTGCCAACCGGTTCCATATATGGCCCTGTAGGATACATCATGCATGTGAACAGTATGAGTAACGTAGTCCAGAACTGTTCGACATATATGTATGCAGACGACACATGTATGATGTATGCTGACAGAGACATTAAAACCGTAGAGAGATGCATACAGGCGGATTTTACAAACATAATTAAGTGGTCGCACGACAACGGTATCATTCTTAACACTGATAAAACCAAATGCATGCCAATTAAATCGCCCTACCTACAGACCCCGAGTGAAAGCATAAATATAATAGGGCATACATATGACTGTTTGCATAAGAACCAAAATCACTGTAATTGTTTAAATATTGAATTTGTTAACAAATATAAATACTTAGGACTGACCATAGATACTAAATTTAGCTGGGGTACTCACATAGATATAGTATGCAATAAACTTCGAGCCATTATGGCAAAGCTATTTAGTTTAAAAAATATTGTAAACAATAAAATAATGCACATCCTGTACCACGCGTTAGCCGAGTCAGTGATTGGTTATGGATTAAATGCCTATGGACGCACTTTTAAAACTTACCTTGACAAAATTTGTAATATCCAAATAAGAATTATTAAAAATTTGTTGGTAGATAAAAAAACCAAAGGCAGTTGCAATGGAAACTATAAATTCCTGTATAAAAAGTTAAAAATCTTGCCAGTTCATGAAAAAGTTAAATATTTAATAACTATAGATAACTATGGCCTTGACCGCTTCAAAACGAGCAGCAAACAGTTACGTAACCTTAGGGTGGGCACAAAAAGAAGATATTTAGAGTATAAATCTAATAATTACTTCGGCCAAAGAACTCGTAAATACATGATACCTAAGATTTTTAACCAATTAAGCCTAGCAGTGGAACAAAGTACTAGCAAACAGGTATTTAAACAAAGGCTGAAAACAATACTTTTAGATAAGATCAATTTAGATAGTAGTATATAAAAATAGATTTATAAAATTAGTAGTATATAAAAATATTAATATTAATATTTTGTACTTGCACGTACGACAATTACTAGCGGCAACACACTGAACGGTTGAGTGTGCTGTCGATGGTACACTAAGTTCATTGCCATTAAAATAGATCATTTAGTAGTAAACAGGTGGGTAGGTATAACACAACTCTGTTTAAAGTTAAGAAAAAAGCGCACATTCGCCGACAAACTGCCCTCAGTTTGGCGATCTTGAAATGTATACTTACCGCTAAGATGTTTTTTTGAAATAAAAAAAATAAAAAAAAGTCACGTGTACCCGTGTAGATCCGTGTCACGGTTCACGTACCTTAAGTACACGCGGATCCGGTCCGCCAGCGACGTTGAGTGAAGATAAGATGCAGTGTCTCTAAAGACGACGAATAAAAATATATCGTTAGTTCTTATTCGTAGCTCTTTATTCCGTTTCATTCTTTTATTTTAAAGAACATGGACTTTTAAATATTTAGTGAGTAGTAAATAAAAGGAAACCAACATTAAATATAATCAATAGGTAATACAGTAATTAAACGGGGGCTAAAATAACAGAAGTGTGTGTAGTGGTGGGTGACTAATGGATAATCACAACGAGTTAAGAATTCTAAACTGTCCTGTCCAGATTCGAAAAAAAAATCCCGCTTATTTGTAAAACAAAACGCGGTCACTTCTTTGAACTTCATGAACAAAACGGTGGTATACCAGGTAAAGCCGAAAGCTACTTATGAGTATTGTTTGTTTAATTACGTCGTTCGCAAACCTTTCGCATCGTTATCTGCAATTCTGCACGTGCAACTCCACTTACCTACAAAAATACCACCCTGGTAGGTAAATTACAATGAATGACTCAATAATTTTTAAACCTTGAGAGAACTCAAATTATTGAATAAAATATTTATATAGAGATGCTAAATAAAATGTCACCAAGTCTGCGGCTTTTGTTTTTTACTTTCATAGAAGAATATTTTTAGGTGTAGTGTAATTAAACTCTATATAGCGACAAGACATTTAACGAAAAACTTTTTTTACCTTGTTAAGCAGTCGAACAAAAATATGTCACTATCTACTTTGTAATGTGCCGAAACCGATAAGAACTGCAGCTGTGTACTTTTTTGTTTGTTGTTTTCTTGTTAAGTCCATGCACGTGTTGTTTGCCTGGATTTACCGTCATCATACGTACCGAAAATTCACAGAAATTTGCTCTTTTGTTTCTTTAGTAGGATTGCCTTGCGTGTTAATATTTTGGCAATGTTATATCCTTAGATAGTAAACTTGTATATTTTTTTTTTATTATTCTACTCTTAATTTAACGATAACTGATTAGGTACTGATATTATAACGCTATACGTCGCAGTCTCTTAATTGTATAATAAATATAAGTATAACTTAATGGCACTAGAGAATTTTGCATCGTCGCTAGCTTGGATTAAAATCACAATAGCTGGTTATACAGAAAACAGAATAACGCCGTTAATTACTTAAACATCTAACCATTATAACTGAATCGACGCAAAAAATATAATTTAAACAAAAAACCACATAGAAAAAACCCGTTCATCCCGTACTAAGTAATAATTAGTAATTCATTAATAGTCCTTATTTGTTTTAATTTTAACTCCAACTGGCGTGGCGGCGGCCCGGGTGTATCGTTCCGACCGGTGCAGACGAACGCAGGTACGGGTTACGTATCTTGGCGTGTCACGTGAATCCGGACGCGAACGCAGGTACGGGCTACGTACCGGTCGTGTTCGTGAAATTCGTGATCTTAGTACTGCCGGGGTTAACAACACGTAGGGTTCGGTCACGGTACGGGTCGGCGTGTATCACGGATATCCAGAGCCCTACATAATATTTATACTGAGGTATGGAAATTAATCTTATATTAGATATTTTTTTTTACTACACAGGTTTTTGCATAGATTTGCATACATTTTACTTCATAATCTCAATTTAAATTAGTTATCTGAAATAATTAATACAAATTTTAAATGCTTCAGAGGTAGACTAATATTAAGTATTTATGCTGCGTCGACCTCAAATAAATAGTACACTATTAGTATAAGTTTTGTGAAAGTAAACCGAAGGACATCGCTGCGCCCATCTGCGAATATAGTGATAAGCGCAGGTAAAGCAAGGGTTATTGTTTTACCTGCCGTCATTTATTATCTCTTTTGCTCTCTGTAGGTGTGAAAGAGATAATTATGAGTAAAGTTATTAATACAAGATCATCGTCACCAAGTGTACTTGTATAGAACTCGTAAAAAAAAAACATATAAACCTAAACTCAAGGGCTATACAAGAGCTATTGAGGAGTTCCACTATCCACCTTCTGACTCTGTCAAGACCAACAGACCAATCCTCATTCCTCACCAAGTATAATGCAAAGAACTCATCAAAACAAACCAAATGAGCCCAATCTCGAGGGCTATACAAGTAGCCATTAAGGAGTTCCATTAACCACCTCCTCACTCCATCATCAGACCATCATCACCAAGTATAATGCATAGAACACGTCAAAACAAACCAAATGAGCCCAAACTCGAGGGTTATACAAGTAGCCATTGAGGAGTTCTACTAACCACCTCCTCACTCCATCATCAGACCATCATCACCAAGTATAATGCATAGAACTTGTCAAAACAAACCAAATGAGCCCAAACTCGAGGGGTATACAAGTAGCCATTGAGGAGTTCCACTATCCACCTCCTCACTCCATCATCAGACCATCATCACCAAGTATAATGCATAGAACTCGTCAAAACAAACCAAATGAGCCCAAACTCGAGGGGTATACAAGTAGCCATAGAGGAGTTCCACTATCCACCTCCTCACTCCATCATCAGACCATCATCACCAAGTATGATGCATAGAACTTGTCAAAACAAACCAAATGAGCCCAAACTCGAGGGTTATACAAGTAGCCATTGAGGAGTTCCACTATCCACCTCCTCACTCCATCATCAGACCATCATCACCAAGTATGATGCATAGAACTCGTCAAAACAAACCAAATGAGCCCAAACTCGAGGGGTATACAAGTAGCCATTGAGGAGTTCCACTATCCACCTCCTCACTCCATCATCAGACCATCATCACCAAGTATAATGCATAGAACTCGTCAAAAAAAACCAAATGAGCCCAATCTCGAGGGCTATACAAGTCGCCATTCAGGAGTTCCACGATCCACAGACATATACAATAGGTATAAATTACACTACATTCAAGATTCTATACGTACTAGTGCCTCTATACCGATACCAAAATTACCAAATGCGTCGTGTTTATCCCCGAGTATCCGTCCGAACTACATTCATATATTATTCATGGTATATTAGTTAAAATAAAAAATCATGATTAGATTTATTTGAATAAGAATAAGTTAACTTTATTCAATTTTCTAACATAAGAATTATTCACGGCGAAATTATTTGAATAACTTTGACGGGAATAAAATCAACATGATTTTATTCATGCGTATTCTTATTCAAATAATGATTTTATTCTTGAGTGCCCAACTCTGCCTGCAACACATACACATTTTGTTTAAATGTTGATCATCTACATTCTACACCCATAATTGCATCCAAGTGATACCTAGCTGCAACACAAATTTAGTAAATATGAACTTTATAGTTCATCATATTTCTGGCTCCTATTTCAGCAACTTTAACCTGACAACGTCAATTTGTTGTACATTGCTTGCTCAATTAGTAAAGGCAGTTGCTGGACAGCATGGTTACCAGTCGAGGAAATTGAATGTTTAGCACTTTTGGACCTTAACGTCATTCTAATAGAGTTGATATGTGCCAAACATTCAATTTCCTCAACCGTACATTGAATTGTCATTGTCAGATGACAAATGTCAAGTCGGTGAAATAGGAGCCTGGTGGCAAATACTAAATTGATTCCAAATCAATATGTTATGTTAAATAGAATTATTATCAATCCATTCAACCCTTCACTAGTAGTTGTTAATGTTGATATTAGAGTGTTAGTTTCTAAATGTGATTAAGGTCTTGTTTTGGCGACATGAATGAACTTAGGTCATTGTTTGTGTTCATAGATTTAATTCATGATGTTTTGACTTGCTTTTGGAGTTATATAAGCAATTTCTAGTCTTACTCCACTTGTGTTTTCAATGTATTTATGATCCCCGGGCAAGTGAGTAGAACTAAGATGGTGTCATTTGATAGTGCGCATGCTCGGATAGCATGCGTCCCCTGCGCTGTCCCGTTGCTATGGATATTACTACCCGTTCGCGCTAAGTTTGCCGTTGGCGATATGACGTCACTCGAAAAATAGCGGCAGTTGGCCATAGGACGCGCATTCCACGGACCGGCAAACTTAGCGCGAACGGGTTGTACACACTTCATATTTTATAATAACATGGATATAGACTACTGCCCTGGTTCAACGTCCTTAACGGAGATTTTGCTTGTTATTACTGTAAGCTCTAAATTACTTAGGTTTTCTATGTATTTGGTATTGGTAACAGAAGACATGGATTTATATTTTGTAGCTGACAAAGTGACATTTACATGTACCTATCATAAAATAGCACAATATTTTAAGATTTTGATGTCAAAGGATGCTTCAAAATAAATTGTTAAACTGCATATATTGTAATTACTTTCATTTGTAGTACCCATACCTACATACCTTACAGCCGTGATAGTTTGACTTTAAAATTCATTATTATGTACTACTGCGGGTTCACTTGACTCGAACAAAACGGTTTGAAAATACCCATAATATTATTGACCAAGCTATCCAACGAGGGTTATCGAAAAATCATCCCCACTTTACATGCAGGGGAAATACTGCGTAATTGATTTATATACCCATGCCGAATTAGTTTTCTAGAAGTAAGGGTTACTGATCTAAGCCGCAGACGGAGATGGCGACACTATAAAGGCCGAAACGATCCTTTCATATTAGCTCGAACATTACAACCGGTACCGCCTCCGCAGCCACCGCTGTCAGTGCGTTCCGCTTCCGGCCTTCAGGTGTCCTGGTTCACTAAGGAACCCTAAAAAACCGCAATACTCTGCGGGTCCCAAACTAGATAAGAGTCCCAACTATGCCTAAATGGTACTTTACTATATTGCTTTCCTACTATACAATATACATAACTGGAACGTAAAGCGAGTAAAAATCCTCGTTTTGTGACCTTATTCCGTTGTAATAAGGTGACAAATTTATAAATATATTTATTTGACTTCGACTGTACAATAAAAGTGAGATTTAAGTAATACAGTTAGTTCGCGGGTGGCTTGGACCACTCCACGTTGAGGATCAAGTGGTCATAACCGTACCCGTTGAGGGTCTGGATGGCTTTAGCGTTAATAAAACAGTCTTACATTTTATTCAATATATTTTGTGAATAATGAAAGAATGTAATACAATTAGTTCGCGGGTGGCTTTAACCACTCCACGTTGAGGATCAAGTGGTCGTAACCGTGGCCGTTGAGGGTCTAGATCGCTTTAGCGTTAATAAAACAGTCTTACATTTTATACAATATATTTTGTGAATAATGGAAAGCATGTAATACAATTAGTTCGCGGGTGGCTTTAACCACTCCACGTTGAGGATCAAGTAGTGGTAACCGTACCCGTTGAGGTTCTGGATGGCTTTAGCGGCGTCCGCACGGAACTTGAAGTGGACGTACGCGAAGCCCTTGCAGTCGCCAGTACTCTGTAACAATATGACAAGATGTTAATGTTTGGGACATGGAGATACACATCGCCTGCGTTCTCGGATAATGCATTCAGAGTGCTGATGGGACTACCCCGGTCGTGTAGCACCTCGCAGATAAGTTACTCAAGTTAGAGATAAGAATGGCCGCCACAAGATAGATCAAAACGCCAAATTGAGCCCTTTTCTTCCTCAAAGTCAGCCTCGTAGCGCAGTGACTCATGCAGATGTGTATAGCCGCTAACTTATCGCGCCTCGTGTCGCGGCCGTGGGCAGAAATCGGAACCAACCTTTTCCTTGGCGAGATACAGCTTCTGCACCAGCCCGAAGCCCTTGACCAATTCCTCCAAGTCGGCCTCCACAGCGAAGTTACTCAGGTTGGAGATACGAATGGCCGCCACGTCGTCCCGCCTCGCGTCCGGCATGCCGCGGCCCGGCGCGTCGCGCCCGGCGCCGCCTTCACGCAGGTACGGGGCGACGTACTTGTTGGTTGTCGAAGACGACTTCATATCTGGAAGAAAGAAAGAAAATAAGTTTATTTCGCAAATATACAGAATACACAGTAACATACATTTTGACATTTCGTGAAACGCGAAAAAGGAGTCCGCTCAGCACAATGTCGAGCCACAGAAGATGACTCGACGCTGATATTAGGCGAGTGAGGGATAGTGACAACAGCCTCCTGAGGCTCTAGTATAAGTTTTACCGAAACAAAACGTTACGATCCCGTTGGCGTTTAGCTGTCAAATCCTATACAAATTCCTATCCTATAAAACGCAAACGCGATGGTAAAGTTTTGTTTCGGTAAAACTTATACTAGGGCCTCTGAACAGCATTTTGGAGAAATTTGACTGCCCAGTTGTAAAACATTGGAACACAATACACATGGGGGATAGAATACCCATATTCAATGTAAAATAAATTTATAACATAATTAAGTATTATTATAATATTAACGTAGTCATCCTTTACACGACCCGATAAACATTGCCGAATTGCCGGAAATTAGGGTCAATTTTGACGTCACGGCCACTTCAAGCAATTCGAATATTGCTCAAAATGGAGCGATTATTGCTCCAGTATGGCGCCATTCTGGCTCCATAACTGCCGCAACTCGGGAAACTATAGGCAATACGTTCATACACGAGAAATTCAGTGGAGCAAATTGTAGTCGGCGATATGGAGCAACACGGAAATGAATGGAGCAATTCGAGAAATATTTCCGAAATATTGCCGCAATTTCTATAAATTGCCCCATATTGCTCAATTGATTGCTCCATTAATTTCGGCAACGTGTCGCCGGGCAATAATTCGCCCGTGTAAGAGCGCCTTAAGTGAGCAAATGTTAAGTACTGTAAATTTATGTAGAGATGTGTCAATGAGAGCAAATTGTGGGATGTCGACCCAGGGCCGGCCCGAGGGTAAGCGGAAGGGTGCCGGTTGATGTACAGCCATGATAATGCACGGCCAAAATAATGCACAGCCCAATAATCCGAGTCCACAAAAAGTGGACGCGGATTATTAGGCTGTACATTATTGGGCCCCCAGCGGAGGGCCGGAGCAGCCGCTCTAAGCGTCAAGGGGCGCCAAAATTACAAAAAGGCGAAAAAAACAATAGATAGAGGGCTAAAGGCCAGTGCTGGATAGGCCTTAATAGTAGTTTATGCAACTGATACATAATCAGAGGCCTTAAAATACGAGTGTGGTTTTATGAAACGAGCGTGAGCGAGTTTCATAATGAGGCTGTTTTGCACTCCAACAAAACAGCTATTATTGGTGTGAAGAAACACGGCATTGATGTTGAAGAATGCTATTTAAGTTTCTACCATAAAGTCGTGAAAAAACGTCTCTTACCTTGGTTTGTTTCTCCTTTATGTTACCTGTCACTGTACCCAGCAAAGAGCGCATTCCGAAAAACGTCTCTGAATGGCGCCAATCTGTCAACATTTCGTTGTCTATTCATAGTCTACAGCAATCACCAGCAAGACCCTTGCTGCAATGCCGTGTTTCTTCACACCAATAATAGCTGTTTTGTTGGAGTGCAAAACAGCCTCATTATTTGTGTTCCGAAACACGGCATTGATGTTGAAGACCTGTTTGATATCTGCTGGTGACAGAAAACATGCTATGCTGAATCATATTAATGCGTTGAGGAACCGAACACACCTATATTTTTGTTGGTTCATCAATGTGTTAATAAAACTATTTTTAATTTAGTTTTATTTATTTATGAAATCCTTGGGAGAATGCTTTATTGTTTAATATCACTTAGAATCTGAGATCATTGATTACACCTAGCATAAAGTAATATTATTATTTATTACTTAATATAACATTGTGGTGTTTTGGAGTGGAAACACACAACCACACATAGGAAATCTACAAAAGACATGATTAAATACAAAACACATTATCTAGCCTCTGGATTGCTTTAGGCATCAACTTCTAGGCCAAAATTAAAAAAAAAAAAAAAAAAAAAAATATTCTTCTGGAATACACTAAAGCTGCAAACGCACAGAGAGCGGCGCGGCGCGGTGCGGTGCGGAGGCGGTTTTGCGGTAAAGCGAATGCGTGGCGGTGGACGTCGCACCAAAATCCCGCCCGGTATTCGCGCGGGATAGCGGCGCGGAGGCGGCGTGTGTGACATATCAAGCGGTAATCGACAGTTGTCAGATTCGGAAAGATCAAAAATGTTATCCTCAGATTCAGATAGCGATGACGAGACGTTCCTAAACAAAAAGAAGACTAAACGGGCATCCGGGTCCATGAAATAGATAAAAAAAGAGGAATTTTCATTATATAGTATAATAAATATACAAGGTGTAATCGTTAAGTGTAGCCAGGCGATTATTCCGTAAATATAAGAGATATTAAAAAATATCAAACTGATATCGAAAGTGCGTTACCCAATGAGTAAAATTGCATTAATAACTTTTTTGAAATAAAAGTATTAATATAAAAAATATTAAGTTTAAACGCTCGCTCCCATACAGTTAAGTACCTTGCCACAAGTGTATCTTGTAAACTTGTAAGTAACTTGTAAACTTGTAAGTGTAACTTGTAAACTTGTAAGTAGGTTGTAAGTGTAACTTGTAAACTTGTACGTGTACTTGTAAACTTATACGTGTACTTGTAAGTGTAACTTGTAAACTTGTAAGTGTAACTTGTAAACTTGTATAAGTGCAAATGTTACTAGTAAACTTGTAAAGCCGTTCACTAGTTACACTACAAGTTACAAGTTACACTCACAAGTTTACAAGTTACGTTTACAAGCTACTTACAAGTTTACAAGCTACATACAAGTTTAAACAAAATATTTTTATCATTAATACTTTTATTTCAAAAAAGTTATTAATGCAATTTTACTCATTGGGTAACGCACTTTCGATATCAGTTTAATATTTTCTAATATCTCTTATATTTACGGAATAATCGCCTCGATTACACCCTGTATATATTTTCCGCTTTGCCTTAAGGTTTGACTGGTAGAGAATGCCATATGGCATTAAGTCCGCCTCTTGTACGATAAGTTTTCTTTTGTGCAATAAAGATTAAATAAATAAATATTTGGAGAGTTCCATCATATTGCCAAAAGCTGACTTCTTATGAAGATCGTTTTTACACTTATTTTCACATGAGTAAAACAGTCTTGAAGAATTACACGACATCTTAAAACCAAGGATTGTTGAGCAGGGTACCAAGTTTCACCAGGGAAATAAATTTTACAGTTGTACTCATTGTTAAAATTAATAAAATCTGAACTGAAGTTGTAAAAAAATACACCTTGTTGCACCGCTCTCAGCACGCCTCCGCGCCGCGCCGCGCCGCCACCGCCAGTGCGCGCCGGTGCATTGACAACTGCGTAATACAACTTCCCGCCGCAAAACCGCCCCGCGCCGCCTCCGCGCCGCGCACGCCTATCTGTGCACGCGTTTCCACGCCTCCGCGCCGCTACCGCCTCCGCGCCGCCTCCGCCACGCTTTTTTCCCGGCCGGTTTTCTGTGCGGACCCTTTCATATTAGCTCGAACATTACAACCGGTACCGCCTCCGCGCCGCACCGCGCCGCTCCGCCACCGCTGTCAGTGCGTTTCGGCCTGTAATCGCGGCGATTATTCCGTAAATATAAGAGATATTAGAAAATATCAAACTGATATCGAAAGTGCGTTACCCAATGAGTAAAATTGTAGCTTGTATGTAGCTTGTAAACTTGTAAGTAGCTTGTAAACGTAACTTGTAAACTTGTGAGTGTAACTTGTAGTGTAACTAGTGAACGGCTTTACAAGTTTACTAGTAACATTTGCACTTATACAAGTTTACAAGTTACACTTACAAGTTTACAAGTTACACTTACAAGTTTACAAGTTACACTTACAAGTTTACAAGTTACACTTACAAGTATACAAGTACACGTATAAGTTTACAAGTACACGTATAAGTTTACAAGTACACGTACAAGTTACACTTACAACCTACTTACAAGTTTACAAGTTACACTTACAAGTTTACAAGTTACTTACAAGTTTACAAGACACACTTGTGGCAAGGTACTTAACTGTATGGGAGCGAGCGTTTAAACTTAATATTTTTTATATTAATACTTTTATTTCAAAAAAGTTATTAATGCAATTTTACTCATTGGGTAACGCACTTTCGATACCAGTTTGATATTTTCTAATATCTCTTATATTTACGGAATAATCGTCTGGCTACACTTAACGATTACACCTTGTATATTTATTATACTATATAATGAAAATTCCTCTTTTTTTATTTATTTCATGGACCCGGATGCCCGTTTAGTCTTCTTTTTGTTTAGGAACGTCTCGTCATCGCTATCTGAATCTGAGGATAACATTTTTGATCTTTCCGAATCTGACAACTGTCGATTACCGCTTGATATGTCACACACGCCGCCTCCGCGCCGCTATCCCGCGCGAATACCGGGCGGGATTTTGGTGCGACGTCCTCCGCCCCGCATTCGCTTTACCGCAAAACCGCCTCCGCACCGCACCGCGCCGCGCCGCTCTCTGTGCGTTTGCAGCTTAAAGGCTTAGCCTTGACAAACAATAGAAATAATTATCATTATAGGACTTGGGTCCATAAATAATTTTTTGGACTTAAATATCTAAAAAATTATTTAGAAGCAAATCTGTATGGTCCTTTAGATTCTGGTCTCCCCCTTGTCTTTCTATTGATCGGCAATAGTGCCGACTAAATGTTTGGGCACTCCTCCAATTTGCCCTTTTTAGTATTGCTTCTACAGGTTGTCTCTCTAGGAAGCTTCGGGATGCCACAGCTGCCCTTATACTGCCTGGGGGTGCGTCAATTCCGATTTCTTTAAATATTGTTTTTATCCATCCTGCAATTATAGTCCTTGTAGCAGGTTTTATTGTTCCTGTTATAGATACAAATAAGTCTGTGAGAAGGTCTCCTTCTTCGGGTAATCTTCTATTCCGGGCGGCTTCAATAAGTTTCTTTATGTGTCTTACTGGACATAATCGCTCGTCAGGGTGTTCTTTTAGAAGCCAACCAGATTGCCTTATCTTGGCATTATCAGTTTTGGATCCAAATTTAGGCCACAGAATTAGGCTTTTATTATTGTTATCTTCGATGAAATTGTTATTGGCCAAGTCTAGCAGGGTCAAGTCGTGTACCCTGCGCCCTGAAGCCAGGAGTAGGATGATAGCAGCTCTCCTTGAAATATCAAATAATGTTCCTGTGTTGAGGGTGTTTTTTAGCCAGTCAAAAATTAACTGTGTGTCCCAGATTTTTGACTTCTTTTCCTGTGGTTTTATTATAGAGATCGCTTTTAGGACCTGTTGTACAAAGAAATTGCTTGTTAAGTCTTCAGCTGCCGAATAGGTCACAATTGCTGACTTGTGAAGCAAGATGGTCCTGTAGGCGAGTTTGTCTTCCAGATAAAGTTTCGCTAAGAATCTAGCCAAGTCATTTCCATTGGGTTGTCGGGGGTCAATGCATGCTGAGCTGCACCATGCAGTCCATCGCCTGATCGGAGCTTTGTATGTGGACAATGTTGAGTCTCTCCAGCTTCTACTCAACAGTTGTCTCTCCTGCGAGGACCAGTGAGCGACTTGTTCAGCCCACCCCCAACTTTCCACGCCTGGAGTGATAGTTTGTCCACTTGGGCTGGAGCTCTGCCGGTTGTCAGGTCGATTAAGTCCCTGGATAGGTTCCCTATAGGGCGAGGTTCGGCTAGAGCTCGCGCACGTAGGTCCGTTAGCCAGAAGCATTGTGTCCACCGTGGTGCTATTATTATGTATGTGCCCCTGGCCGAGTTTAGATGTTGTAGGACACGTGGAATCAGATTGGGGGGGGGGAACACCCAGGCCAATCCGAAGTTCCATTTCCGACTGAATGCGTCGCAAAAAATTGCCGACCCATCTTTTGAGTCCCACGTTACGTAGTGGTCTACGACTTTGGCATCCCTGGATGCGAACAAGTCTATGTCGGGAACGCCCCAAAACTCGAATACGGCTTCCGAAGCCGGGGGCAACAGGTGCCATTCCGGCACTGGTTTGTTTCTGGAGAGGCGATCGGCTACGCCGTTGTACCTCCCCGGGAGGTATGCCGCAGAGAGTGTCATATTGAGTTGCTCGGCCAGGACTAAGAGGTTCGTTGTCAATTCGAGCAGGGCCAGGGACCTCGTCCCGCCCTCGTTCCTGATGTACGCCACCAGGGTCCGATTGTCCGACTGGACAAGTACATGGGCATTTTGCAGGGTATTTCGTTGTCGTTTTATGGCTCCATAGACCGCGAACAGCTCCTTGGCGTTTGAGTGCCACGCCTTTTGGCGAGTTGTCCACCGCCCTGTTATGTAGGTCTCGTTGAGTTGGGCTCCCCATCCTACATCTGCTGCGTCTGTGGTCAAGAAGTGACTCACCTCTGTTTTGACCATCGTTAACGAACCCTTTCCTACTGTCTTTAGCCACCAGTTTAATTCCCCCTGTACTGGAGGGGGGAGTGGTATTTTTGTTTTCGGTCTGCGGTGTGTGAATCCGCGCAGGAATCTTTGGGTTAGACGGCAGTGCAGTCGACCTAATGGAGTCGTCATGTTTGCGAAGTTTAGGAGTCCCAGTATGCTTTGTGTCTCCTTGAGAGTAGCTTGTGCTCTTCCTAGAACTTTCCTCAGTATTGCTCTTGTTTTCTCTGCCTTTTCTTGCGGTAAGGTCATGGTTCCCTTTTGAGTGTTCCAGGTTAAGCCGAGATATTCTATCTCTTGTGTGGGTGTCAGCACTGACTTCTTCCAGTTTAGGTGCCATCCTAGACTGTTGAGTAATTGCAGAACTTCCGGTATTTGATCTTCTAAGAGAATTCTGTTTTGGTTGACTATGAGAAAGTCGTCTAGGTAGACCAGTAGTCTTATGCCTTTTTCTCGCAGAGTCTCGGCTAGCCAATTGGAGACTGCTGCAAAGGTTCGGGGGGCAGAACAAAGGCCAAACGGGAGTGCTGTTAGCTGTAGCACCTGTTGGTCGTAGCAGACTCTCAAAAAACGACGGTGACTTTGTGCAATTGGGAGATGAAAGTAAGCCTGCTGTAGGTCTAACTTTATCATCCAGTCGTTTTCTTGTAGGAATTTTGCTACATCCGGTTGTGAGAATAGTTGGAAGTGTTTGGTTTTTATATATTGATTGAGGCCCCGGAGATCGAAAATAGGCCGCATACTTCCATCGGACTTCTTCCTCAAAAACATTTTTGCTAGGAATCCTGGGTTTCGGGTTCGGGGTTCTTCGAGAATACCTTTTTCTTTCAATTCTTGGATTATTGTTGACATTTCTTGGGAGCGTCTTGTTGTGTATTTTTGTATCAAGCTCTTGGTAAGGTTTAACAGGGGGGGCCTTTGGGTGAATGGTATTCGACCCCTTGTTACAGTGTTGAGAATGAATTGGTTTGCTCCTAGTTGTTCCCATACATGGGCTTTGTGTTGTAGGCAACCTCCCCTGAATACCTGTGTCTGCGCATACTGTGTATAGTCATTTACTTTTGGAGGTGTTATTATCATTTCCATTTTTCTTATTGGAGCGAAATCTATTTCTTTTTTGAAAGTTATTCTGGTTCGACTTATTTTTCCCTTCTAGGGAGTTTCTGTTAGTATGGAGTGTCGATTTTCTGAATTGCTTGGAACCAGTCGAAGAGCGTTCACCTCTGTTATTTTTTTCCTTTAGATAGGTTGGGTTATTGAGCCATATTTGGAGTCCTCCCAGCGATTGGATTATCGGCTGCAAACCGTCTCGGCTAAACAAATGTTCTGTGCTTGGGGGAATATCTCTTAAACTAGTCTTTAGATTGGTGTTATTTATTTCCTTCAGGATTCTTTCTCTTCTTATTTCAATACATTCTGCCCTTCTTCCACAGATAATTTGCATCTTTTTCTCTGAACACTTATGCACTGGTGAACTAGGCCCCAAAAAGAACATCACTTTGTCGAAAAGTGAGCATGGATTCAATTCACTCGGGTTTCGCCCTGCCCAATCTACTAGATTCTGTAAACCTTCTTGTAGTAGTTCTCGATGTTCCAGTTCAGCATTGGTTAACACCGCCAACATATTTTCTGCTTTAGCTAAATAATCTTTAGTGGCTCTGAAATGAAGCAGTTCGTCATTTACTTTTAATCCCACAAATCCGGGTGTAGCAGCAAAACCTTGTAATAAAGTTTTGTATCTCATGGTTTTCCAAGCCTGTGAATTGAAGTGTTGTAATTTTGCCAGTTCCTCAAGCCTTTCCTTTTTTGCTGGTGGCACAACTTTGTTTTCATCAAAGTTCGTGCTAAGGTCACCTAGTTTTACTTGGTTAGAGCTGTTGCTTGGGTTTACTAAATATTGTGACGGGGTGCCACTAGTACCTGGCAGATTGGCACTAAAACTTGACGTGCTAGGTTGGTCCAAACTGGCACCAAGACTTACAATTCTAGCTGGATTGCCCTGATTAGCATTCGTCAAGGACGTTATATAATGCGGCAATTGCGTCAAGTAACCAGATATATAACCAATCTGTCGTTCTAAGGACTCTATGCGCGGGTCCGACTGACCTCGGCGATCGAGTCTACGACGTTTATTAGGGGGAAGCGATGCTGAGCTCTCCTCGTCTTCCGAAGACGAGGAGGAACCCTCACTCTGACCGCTGGACCCACTACCTGGGTCATGCCGGGTGGATCGTTCTTCATCCGAAGCAACGATAATGATCTCCTCGATCACCGACGGGTCAGAAACATCGCTCTTACCTTGTTTTTCCTGTGGTCCGTCAGCCATCCTCTGTTTTTATCACAATCACGGCACTTTTTAACCACTATTAAACATTTATTTCCACTTTTCAAAGCTGAGAAAAATTTTCACGTTGAGTTTGACAGAAACGAAAACAGCTATGAATAGACAACGAAATGTTGACAGATTGGCGCCATTCAGAGACGTTTTTCGGAATGCGCTCTTTGCTGGGTACAGTGACAGGTAACATAAAGGAGAAACAAACCAAGGTAAGAGACGTTTTTTCACGACTTTATGGTAGAAACTTAAATAGCATTCTTCAACATCAATGCCGTGTTTCGGAACACAAATAATAGGATCACACGAGTGTTTTAAGGCTAAATTATGTACAGTTGCATACACTACTTTATCTAAACACATATCATAAGTACTCTAAGATGGGTTCAGAAGCCGTAGGAAAATGACCTGCATTGCTACTATAGTGCTACCTGTAAAATGTCTTTGTTGCAATCATTGCTGCATTTACGATATCCGGCGGAGTGTTCATATCGTTCTCGGAGTCACTACTACTCATATTTTCAACTAAAATGTGAATTACAAATAACTTTTCACAATTTTATTCTACTTTCGTCACAGCAAAAACCAACAAAGAAATGACAACAGTAATGGCGGCAATTCAATCCTACGTCAAGACGAATGTTTTTTAAATCATAGACAAAGGAATGAAGTCCCTATTCTCATGTCACTCTTGATCAAATGTCGTGCGGTTTATATTAAAAAACATACTGAATTGACGTTTCGCATCGATAACTGTTTTAATATCTATGGATACTAGAATAGAGACCCACTTGAGTTTTGACAGCTGTTCCAAATTTAAACTCATAACCTTACAAAAATCTGTACTGTAATGACATTACAGTACAGATTTTACCTACTACCACAGACAAGAAAGTTCTCATAGTAAAATTGGTTGTAATAATGCTGATCATTTCCTACGGTTTCTGAACGCATTTTAGAGTACTAATGATATGTGCGTAGATAAAGATGTATTTCTGTTCTGTATATTAATACCCCTGACTGTATTGTTGTCCTTATAGTCCTTATAGTACAAGCTTTGCTTAGTTAGGGCACAGAATGATAAAATTAATAGTAAGTACCTAAAGGTAGTACAGAGGGGCCACTGCCTAAGTGATGAAGTTAACTGTATTTTTTTAATAATAGACAATCATAGAGTGAGATATTAGGGTTGTTAACGTACCACATAACTGAACATCGAACATGATAACTCTTTTAGTTCCTATGCTGGTTATCGAAACAGTCATTAGTTTTTGGATTTTTGATATGATAATAAAATAATACAATACCCGGGAAGTCAGGATTAAGTAAAATACTATTGAATACAGGTTAAGTTTTCGTCAAGTTAGCAAGATGGTGTATAATAGAAATTCTTATAACGGTGTGCAATCAATGAAATTATGTTGTTACTAAGTAAAACGGAACATATATATGAAACGTTGTGTGCGATATGCTGTACAGCCTTTGCTAGACAACCACAAGAGGTTACCATAGACACTGGGTCACCGAGGACTTAAAAGATAACGTTGACATTGAACGGGAGCGAAGGTCGTTGGCCGTTCGATGCAATATGCTGGCCCGCAGGTTCGCGCGATGCACAGAAGGAGTAAAAATCACTCTCTTTAAAGCCTTCTGTGTATCTTTTTATTCATGCAGCCTGTGGGTCAACTATACGCAGAGAGCGTACAACGACCTTCGCGTTCAATATAATAACGCGTTCCGGGTGCTGATGGGACTGCCGCGTTATTGTAGCGCGTCCGGCATGTTTGCCGAGGCGCGAACTGATGGTTTTGCTGCAGTTATGAGGAAGCGAAGTGCTGGGATTATGTCTCGGCTGCGCGGCAGTCCCAACCGTATCCTTAGCGTGTTCGTGAACCGCTGGGACAGCCCCTTGCTAGCCCGGTGGACGGCAATGCACGTGGTGTAATTTATAATTAGGTAATTAAACTCATTAGCTGATAGGTACTAACTTTAGATTAAGCAAAATATTGTAACTAACAAGCTGAATGGACTGTTGTCTGAAATAAATGATTTATTATTATTATTATTATAGACAAACTTCGTTTAGCGCCAAACTGACAGTGGGATAGGCCTGGTTAGGGCTAGGTTGATTTCTGTAAGATTGTCCCCTAAGATTTATTCACCCTAATGAACCTATATAGAGAACTACGCACCTGAAGGCTTAGCGACATCTCCAACCTTGCTCTGTGCCATCTGAGTGTTCTTGAACGGACAGCTGAGGGTCCAGTGCTCGCCTTGGCAAGTACGGCACTTGAAGATCACACTGCTGCTTTGAGGCTGGAAAATACATTTGTTATCATTAATTTCATTGTTAAATAAAGCATACGGCTATAAGTTAATGCACCGTAAAAAACAGCTCTAGCGTATACAGTTTATATGGCGCCCTGAGATTTATTTACTTCCTTCGACTTGTACCTAAATCTCTAAATAAAATTGGCTTATGGTGTAGTTGTGGCACTCTTTGGGGGAGGCCTGTGCAGCAGTGGACGTCTTTCGGCTGATATGATGAGGCTGATACGGTCAAGAGACGTTACATGAAATTATTAATAAATGCCACAGCCACGTGTGCGTACAATGAAGAACAGAGAGTGATCAACCTCTGTGAGCTGCTTTGCGTAGCAGATATTCGCCGGTCTTTACCCAGCTTTTGACTGCATACAAGCTCTGTTACTAGATTCTTTTACTCACATGTTGTAGCTTTTAAAGGAAATATTTATTCCGACCACTCATTTATTTGCTAAAAGCATGGTACAAATAGGACATAAAAAAAATGCAATAAAACTACAGTAGTAAATTTGCTTGCCTTGCATAATTTCTTACACTAAGAGGCTAAAAAGTAATATGGATCACATATAGAGCAAATTAATTAGTGATTTTTTTTGAAGTCGGTTAAAAAAATCTGTTCAGGAATTTAGAGATCTCAACGAAACGCGATCCGGAGAATAACTACAAGTAATTTATGCTTATGAGGTAAAGGACTAACAAACGGTAAGGAATACCGATCGACAAATGAAAGAAAAAAGTTCAGTTGCTTTCCGAAAATAACTGTCCCTTTTTGCGGATCAGCCTTAAACAACCTCATTACACTGTTATAAATACAAATTAAGTAAAAATACCACTATAGTGACATTTGATGACAATGACATTTGTCACTAATAAGTTTGTAAACGGTAACGTGTATTGAGCACAAACCACAAACATTTCCGCAAAATGAATAAATCGCGCGACCTATCCGTGTCAACTTCGTCTACAGGGTTAGAGAACTTGTTCTCTTATAAGAGCTATTTCATCAATAACTTAGATTCGTTCCATGGGGAATATATACTGCAATGCATGGTTAAGATTTTGGAGCGGAATCAGGAGCAACCGCCTTCGGGCCGGCAGTCACCCGTCATGTTAGCGGAAGACGCGGAACCAGTTCCGCCGCCGCCACCTGAGCAGCCCTACGAAATTTTTGATAAGTCAGTGTTACGCACACAGACGCAGCGGCGCGCAATACGTGGGACATAGAGGTCGGACTCCGATCTCTCGCTTCTGAGTCTGTCCGAAGTCGAGGTCGAGGCCTTATGGTGGCTGATGGTAAGCGCCGACAGAGCCTAAGATGAAGCTCACTGGTTCACTAATAGCCTATTCACTCTTGTTTTGAAGGCACCTAGATCTTAATTCTCAGGAAATACAGATAAATAAATAAATAAATAAATAAATATTAGGGGACAATCTTACACAAATCGACCTAGTCCCATAGTAAGCTCAATAAGGCTTGTGTTATGGGTACTAGACGACGATATATTTAATAGATAGAAATACTTAAATACATAGAAAACATCCATGGCTCAGAAACAAATATTCATGCTCATCACACAAATATTTGCCCTTACCGGGATTCGAACCCAGGACCTTCAGCTTCGTAGGCAGCGTCACTACCCACTAGACTAACCGGTAGATGAAGGGAGCGAATTCCATTGGTTAGCAGTTTGCATTAAGAAAGACGAGGCATTTAAGTGGTAAGTTGACAACATAAGGATGCATTCGCTCCCCACGCCTGGTCGTTCGGTGATGGAACGGGGAAGGTGGAATTAAGTTCTGCAGTTCCTGCGCACACTCCAAAATGTATCCGATAAAACACCGATTGGCAAGCTACTCGGTGTTCGAGATTCTGTAGTTTTGACTTGAAGGTGGTCGTTCTTAGAAGTTGACTTCCACTTCTCAGATTTGTGCAGTGTCATATCCTAGGACAGTAATAATCTGGGTCACAGCAGAGAGCGCCCGTAGGCAAAAGAAAGTAAACAAATTCACTTTAGTTCACATGTTATATTCACTGATTTAATATGGAGATACAGAACTCACATGGTTATCGGTCGGCGTACGGAAAGGAAGAGGGAGCAGAGACAAACTTTATCTATTGTCACAGATTTTATACAATCATAGATTATGTAGACTATAGTCACTTAAGGCATACACACACTTTCCAACACTTCCCCTTATGGCTTATAGTGTTAAAGCGATAGAGCTAAATTGACACAATGTTAATAAAATGCAAGTCAAATTTACATCACATATGAGTTGAGTCTCTATCAAAGTCTCTACATAAAAAGAGAGATGTCAAAAAAATAATTATCATTATTACATCATATATGTAGAGTTCAGTCTCTATAAAAAGAGAAATGTCAACAAAATAATTATCATTATTAACATAATATTTTACAATATCAAATGATATTTAAGTTAAATTTGAAATAAATATTGATCTCTGCAACATAGAGATATTGTATGCACAATAATTATTCATTATGAAATATTATGTCAAATTCAAATTACACAAATATTGACCAGTAATTAATTCTGTCATCGAAACGTCAATAATGTTATCACACTTATCACAAATATGAAATAATTGATAGTGAAATTGAGTAACAATATTTTCAATATCTAGGCATCGTTTCTTATAATTATATTCATGTCATTGATGAAGCTACAATGTTTCTGCACACATAATGGCTTGGTCAAGACATCAGCTATCATCTTGTCAGTAGAAAGGTACTTTACCGAAATACAGTCTTTTTTGATTAAATCTTTCACAAAATGATATCTAATATCAATGTGTTTCGTACGTTTATGACAAAATTCTTTGCATTCTAAAAGTCTTTGTGCACTCTGGTTGTCATTATATACTGTACAAGCTATTTGCTTATTTAATATCTCGGTAAGTAAGTTTTTAACAAAACAAATATCTTTGCAGACGTCTCCTATAGCTAGAAATTCGGCCTCCGTTGTAGACTGTGCTATACACCGTTGTTTACGTGATTCCCAGTTAATGGTGTTATTTCCTAGCTTTATGACAAAACCAGTATACGATTTTCTGTCAATAAGGTCATAGTCATTACCATAGTCTGCATCGGTATAAGCCTGTATATTACAATTAACGCTTTTTATATAATATAAACAGTAATTAATTGTACCAGCCAAATACCTAAGTACACGTTTTGCTGCTATCCAATGGGACCTGTCAAAGCTATTATTAAACTGGCTTAGCTGACTACAAGCAAAACTGATGTCAGGTCTTGTACACACTGAGAGATAATTTAGACTACCTACTAGTTGCCTATAGTCATAAGTCTCATTATGTGTATGAGCACCATCATTTTTAGGTACAAACAATTTACAATTTAAAGCCATAGGCGTTGCAACAGGTTTGCAATTTTGCATATTAAACCGTATTAGCAGTTTCTTAATATATTCTGTCTGATCCAAACACAAGGTACCTTTTGACTTATCTCTACTGATTCTTATGCCTAAGCAATTCTTCAATGGACCCAAATTTTTCACATTAAATTCTTTCTCTAGAATATTTAGCAATTCAACTTTAATTGAGCTATTTTTAGTGTAAAATACGTAGAAGTCATCAACATAAAGAGCTATAATGACAAAGTCATTACCCGACTTTTTAGTATATATACATGGCTCACATATAGACTGTTTAAAACTGTTACTTAATAGCACTTGGTTAACTTTTTCATTCCACATTTTGCTAGCCTGCTTTAAACCGTATATACTTTTCTGCAATAAACACACTTTATTTTTATTTCCATTACAAAAACCTTCAGGTTGTTCCATGTATATAACTTCATTAAGGTTTCCATTCAAGAATGCTGTGGCAACATCGAAATGATCTATGTCCAAGTCCATCTCATTGGCAAGGGAAAATAAAATTCTCATAGACGAATGGCGTATGACAGGAGCATACGTCTCATTGTAATCAACGCCCGGTTGTTGACTAAAGCCTCTGGCAACGAGTCGTGCTTTATGTCTATCGAATTTCCCATCCACGTCATGCTTTAACTTATATACCCACTTACATTTGATTATGTTTTTGTTATTAGGTCGATCGACCAATTTCCATACCTTATTCGAAACCAACGAATTGTATTCAGATTGCATTGCATCAATCCAATCTTCACGATATGGTGACACAATAGCTTCGTCATACGACTGCGGCTCATCGAATGAGGTAGGCTGAGTCAACATTGAAAAATCATAATCTCCATACCTTTGTGGGGGTCGCCTGACACGGACAGAACGATCGGATGCACCTGGTGTCACTTCGTTGCTTGGTACCGCTTCCCCTCCAGATGACACCGGCCCAGACAATGTAAGGCGCTGCACGCGCTCATCGTCAGCACGATAGTCGCTGGAGACAGGTCTGCGCAGTACTGCTTCCCCTCCAAGTGACGCCTGCCCCGATGACACGGGTCGCTGCTCGCGCCCATCATCAGCAGAGTCGTCGGAGTCGGGCTCGCTTACGGACTGGTACTCCTCGTCATCTCCATCAGGTTCAACTGAAATTTCAGGCAAAACATTGTTAGCTTCAATATTACCTTTAGAAATTTTATTATGATTTTCTTGTGACTCAATTTCTTGAATAGAATTACTATTCATTAAACTGTCAAATAAATAATAGTTATCAGTATCATAGACAGCATTAGATACACTTTTGTAATAAAAACGATTCTCGATGAACGCGACGCTACGAGACAGTATCACAGTACTCGGACTAGACGGCTCGCATAAACGATAGCCCTTCATAGTCTCACTGTAGCCAAGAAAGATCGCCAATTTGCCTTTGGCGTCTAACTTACGGCGTTTCTGTGATGGAATCAGACAGTATGCAGTGCAGCCAAAGACCCGGAGGTGACCAAGATCAACTTTGGATCCAGTCCAAACCTCCTCAGGTGAACGTCCTGATAAAGCAGCTGTAGGGGACCTATTTTTTATATATATTGCAGTCATCGCTGCCTCACCCCAAAAACGGTTGCTAAGACCTGACTCGCTAAGCATACATCTAACTTTGTCCATAATCGTACGGAAATTCCGTTCACTTACGCCGTTCTGGCTTGGACAGTAGGGCACAGTAGTTTGATGTATAATGCCCTCCTGTTTTAAATAAGCAGAGAATCTTCTATTAACAAACTCGCCTCCTCCGTCGCTCCTAAGAACTAAAATTGACCGCCCAATTTGCTTTTCTACTAGTGCTTTGAATGTAATAAAATGTGACATTACCTCTGACTTTTCCTTCATGAGATATCCATATGTTTTTCTCGAGAAGTCATCAGTGAAGCAGACAAGGAACCTCTTGCCTCCCCAGCTAGGCTCCTGCACAGGTCCAAGGACGTCGCTATGGATGAGCTGCAATGTCTTAGTAGCACGCTTCGCTTGTCCTTTTGGGTAGGATGCGGCCGACATCTTCCCCTCAAGACATGCAGCGCAGCCCTTGATGTCTCCATCCTGAAACATCACACCACATGCACCATCCCGCAAACGTTTCATACCTTCAATATTCAGGTGACCTAAACGTCTGTGCCATAGTTCCGCTGAGATATCGGCTGATAGTGTGGCCCTCGGTGATTCCTGGCTGCCTTCCAGGAACAAAGAGTGTTCCACAGGTGAGGTCTTGTTAGTAACACACACATGGACATTTAACTTGTACAGACCATTACAACATGTAGCACATGCAATAGGCTTGTCAAAATCGGTGGCTTTGCTCTCATAAATAAAACAACCTTTGTTGTCAAACCGAATTATGTAGCCAGACTCGACCAACTTTGATATTGAAATCAAGTTACATGAGAGTTTTGGCACATACATGACATTACATAAAGTCAATGGACTCACCTTATCTTTCAATGAGAGTTTAATCTTCCCTATTGCCTCACAACTGATTGTGTTGTTATTAGCAACTATGACAGAAGATTGGCTGGGTACTATGTCAGTTAGATAAGTCTTGTCTAAAACCATATGGTTCGATGCTCCGCTGTCGAGGTAAAAGTTTTCCGATGACTTGGCAGCCAAGAACGCTGCGGCAATGTTGGTCCGGTCAGCTCCGGCTCCGCCATACTTCGGATTCTTCATTCGCTTAAGCTTGAAACATCTTTGTTTGGTGTGACCTCGCTTCTTACAAAAGTCACAAAAACTGACATTCTTATTCTTACTAATATATGCAGTTGTAGTTTCTGTCGAAGATTTTCTACTGAATTCCTGAAGAAGTCTCGCCTTTATTAACTCACTTGACAATTGGTCAGTTGCAGTCGCTGTTGATAAATTTGAAACAACGGTGTCATACTCCAATGGCAATCCACTCAACAAAATTTCGGCTACTTCTGCGTCCTCGATGGTCCGCCCGATGTCTTGAAGTTGCTGTACTAATGTCGTGATAGTTTCTATGTATTTGCTCATCGTAGTATGTTCAGAAAACTGTACCTTATGTAGTTTACGAAGAAGGAGTACTCGGCGATAAAGACCCTTATCTTCAAAGATTTCAGAAAGATTCTTCCAAGCTTCAGCAGGAGTTAAACAATTCCTAACATACTGATATAATTCTCTTGATATTAAAAGACAGATGCGTGCCAGCGCCCTTTTCTGTTTACCGTCTTCCAGGTCACGTCCCTCAACAGCATCCCAAAGTCCTTCCAGTATTAAAATATTCTTTGTACTAAACTTCCAAGTATGGTAATTCGATGCACCAATTAGCTTTTCGACGGAAGCCATGTGTGGGTTGAGGTTAGACGGCGGCGCGGAATCCATTGTAGTGAAAACGTGATTTGTAACAATTGAAGTTAATTGCCTCGCGCTTTAGCACTCGCTGTGACACCAAAAAAAATTAATTACTGCATGAACAGTTCTTGATTACTGTTAATCTAAGATATGAGGTATTCTGGGCCCATAACCTCTTAGAAGTTGACTTCCACTTCTCAGATTTGTGCAGTGTCATATCCTAGGACAGTAATAATCTGGGTCACAGCAGAGAGCGCCCGTAGGCAAAAGAAAGTAAACAAATTCACTTTAGTTCACATGTTATATTCACTGATTTAATATGGAGATACAGAACTCACATGGTTATCGGTCGGCGTACGGAAAGGAAGAGGGAGCAGAGACAAACTTTATCTATTGTCACAGATTTTATACAATCATAGATTATGTAGACTATAGTCACTTAAGGCATACACACACTTTCCAACAGTCGTTACCAATGAGTCTTGAGAGCTCGGCGCTCAACTGAATCCAAGGCCGCGGCGGAACCGTCCCATAGGTGGCAGCCACTGGCAGCAATATTCCATGCACGAGCGAACCTGAGCCTGATACAGGGTGAGAAGCTGTTTGAGTGTGAAATACCGCTAACCTAACGACAAACAAGCTACCTATGTCTTTTTTAAACCACGACGGACGCAACAGGCGTACGGCCTGTCTGATGGTCAGCCTTAGGGCGTTTGCAATGTCGAGTAATCTAACCGTTAAAGCGTCAAAATGCGACAAGCAGTCATTTTATTTTTTCATATACGGTGCGTCTCTAGCCGGTGTGCAATCATTACCCTAGCGCCCTCTAGCAGCCTCTAGCGCGCAGTACCGCAGTGTTAGCGCACCCAGCTAATGGCGCTCGGCGACCGCAAGGACGCTGCGCCCGTGTACAACACACACCACACACCCTGCACCATAGGTAAAGCCGCACCTGCTCACGGTCACGCGGTTCCAAACCTTTATTGATTTTTTAATAGGGGTGTAGACACTAAATAAAATAAACAATAATGTCATATTTTCTTGAAAAAGGATTAAAAATGTAGTCAAATGGAGAAAAAATCAACGCAAAAGGTTAAATAATCACGAAGTTATAAGTGTCCAAAGTTTTAAGAAGGGGTATGTTCTGTCCCTTTTTCGCAAAACGCAACTTCATATGAAACGATGACGCTGGGAAATTGTGACGTCACTAATAGCCGCCGTCAACTATGCCGTGCCCATCGTGTTCGGCGCCGCCGTCGACGCGGCCCCCGGCAGTATCCCGTAACGTGACATCACACACTGTTTGCGTTTTCTCTCTCTAACAAGCAATATTAAAACGGTTGTAGCTTCGTAATTCTTTGAGATATCTGAATGGGATCTTCGTCATTAGGCATATTTTTTTGCCTTCTTTCTTTTGGAGTAATAATAATTTTCGAGTCTACACCCCTATTCGCTATGTCGACGGCAAGAGACGAATTACCCTCACTCTTATCAGCGTATCTTCTGGAACTCTGCCAATCTCCTCACCAACCTTAGCATAGCTTAGCATAGCTTAGCATAGGAGGTTTTCGGCGGATACAAAGCATTCGTCCCTCTAGCACTTACACACTAACTTGTTAAGGGACGAATGTTCAAAATCAAGCTAAGCTAGGCATGGTGATGTAGGCACTTTCTGCAAGTCAAGTAACTAGTAGGTAATATTGTGTAACAACACTAACCGATATTAAGAAGGAAAGAAAGAAGAAAGAAATATATTTATTTGGTGTGATATCAGTTACATGTGTGTCTTACAATTAGAATTCACCAAAATGGATGCCACTCAGCATAGGCTACCAGCATGGGTCGGCAACTATGACCCATGACCATGACTCAAGTCTTGTAGGACCAAGGTACCTGTAATAGTCAAGTGCAAAAATATGTGTCCTCTCATAAATGTGCACCGAAACCTAAACCCGCTGACATAAGAGCGATGGAACAAAATGACTAACTTGTGTGCACTCATATTTTGAAACTTGACTGTACCTACCGTCTTGATCGTACCATTATTACTTGATTATCATTCATATTTTCTTTTGAGGTACCGTTTCTGATTCGAAGATAAAGTCCATAGACAACGTGGCTAGAATCATTCCGAAACCCCAGGTGTTGCCCGAAATGCTGACTTGCGGGACCGTGATTCTGGACATCAGTTATGACCGGGAAGAACTGAGACTCGCCATAGATTATTTAAAGCGTAAGACTACTAAAAATGTTCAATTTAACTAAAGCTTTCTCCACATGTAGGTAGGTATTTAATGTAAGAGGTAAAGTTTGTAACTTTGTATAGGGTAAACTCCGGAACTCTTCATCCAATTTAATAAAATATTTGACCAGCATGTAGAATGGAGCTTCAGAATGGACACATAAGCTGTATTTATTTCCGCGGCTCCGCTTGCACTCTTTGTAATACACGGAATTATGGAGCCGCGTCGAAAGCTAGTGCCATATCTAATAAAGATCACTCCCTCAGTCTTCTGACGCTGTAAAACATATATATATAAATATACAATATAATATAATACATATATCAAAAAATACATATAACCCTAAGTATGTACCAATTCATCATTTTATAAAAACTAATTTGCTTTGAAGAGAAGTGAAGTGTACATAGTATCACAGTATTATTAATACCGTCATTGCTCATTGCCTTTCTCAGCTGACTCGTCATCAAAATCCCGCTATTCTGTGTCATAGCTATTGTAAAAAAAACCCGAAGGGTAAGAGATAACTCTTTTTTTGGACGCTTTATTTTGGACTTTTATCGGAAACTTGTAAAAACCAAACTATCTTGAGTTGCTCTCGAGTGCGGAAGTCGGTACCCAAATCGATAATCTAGAACGAACGAATCTCAATAAGTACGAAGATAAGATAAGAAAATATTTTGCGTGCCACCAAAAATGGTTAAGGCGCCGTAGGTTCATGGTCTTCTCTCCCTCTCACTGAGCATAATCGTGAGCGAGATGGAAGTGCGTGCTCGGAAGCGCGGATATCATGTTTTTCAATTTTAATTTTTTGGCCGTTTAATTAAATAAAAATGTAAACACTGATTTCCTTCAAACATGATATTGCCGATTTTTAGAAGCAATTTTAATATTTATAGCTTTTGTGCATAATTTGTTACGAATATTTTAAGTGCATTTTTGTGTGTTTTAGACCTATGTTCGTGATTTTTTTCTATCGAGCGAAATTTGCTTAATCATGTTTCGAAGCACTGATTTCCCTGCAGAAAAGCCTCAAGATTACTATTCGTATTTTTTTGAAACCATATTATTATAAACAGACGCATTATATTGTTTCAAAAACTCTGTTCGCTTAAATGTATTTTAACGCCATTATCACTCTTATAAAAGGTGTATTCTCAATTTCTCACTGCTGGGCGAATATTTGGCAGACTCAGTGCCGGATCGGAACTAAGCACGTACTCGTAAACCTTTGAATTTCTCCGCACATAGGTTTCCTCACGATGTTGTCCTTCACGGAAAAGCTAAATAGTGAACATTCCTCTACATACTTCTTAAGTTCCGAAAAACTCTAACTCAAAATATTTATTTGTCAAACGTATTATGTAGGTTCTTATTCTGAATAATAAAAGCCGAGCCTAATAGCAGTAATAGCCTAGGAAAATACACAATTAAAATAATATTGACAGCAAATGTTTATTAAGCAGAAACGTCCGCTAACGAAATTCCAAATTTCGATCATAGTGGAAAATTGAAAAACTATTCGCCACGAGCGGGATTTGAACCCACAACCTTTTGGAATCCGTCCATCGCTCTGCCAATTGAGCTACCGTGGGTCCGCTGATGGCGACGAATCTTTCAATCCCTTCCACTATTGTATTTTACACCTTAGGGAGGCTCGTAGCGACATCTACCGCGAAGTGCAGCTCTTCCTATTGGTGATGGCTGGCCTGGCATCCAAATAGTATCCCGTGTTTCCTATGGACCATGTACGATTTGCAGTGCTAAAAGACCTATTGGACAAGCAAACGGGTGCCGTCTCCGACACTATAAAGGCCGAAACGATCCTTTCATATTAGCTCGAACATTACAACCGGTACCGCCTCCGCAGCCACCGCTGTCAGTGCGTTCCGCTTCCGGCCTTCAGGTGTCCTGGTTCACTAAGGAACCCTAAAAAACCGCAATACTCTGCGGGTCCCAAACTAGATAAGAGTCCCAACTATGCCTAAATGGTACTTTACTATATTGCTTTCCTACTATACAATATACATAACTGGAACGTAAAGCGAGTAAAAATCCTCGTTTTGTGACCTTATTCCGTTGTAATAAGGTGACAAATTTATAAATATATTTATTTGACTTCGACTGTACAATAAAAGTGAGATTTAAGTAATACAGTTAGTTCGCGGGTGGCTTGGACCACTCCACGTTGAGGATCAAGTGGTCATAACCGTACCCGTTGAGGGTCTGGATGGCTTTAGCGTTAATAAAACAGTCTTACATTTTATTCAATATATTTTGTGAATAATGAAAGAATGTAATACAATTAGTTCGCGGGTGGCTTTAACCACTCCACGTTGAGGATCAAGTGGTCGTAACCGTGGCCGTTGAGGGTCTAGATCGCTTTAGCGTTAATAAAACAGTCTTACATTTTATACAATATATTTTGTGAATAATGGAAAGCATGTAATACAATTAGTTCGCGGGTGGCTTTAACCACTCCACGTTGAGGATCAAGTGGTCGTAACCGTGGCCGTTGAGGGTCTAGATAGCTTTAGCGTTAATAAAACAGTCTTACATTTTATACAATATATTTTGTGAATAATGGAAAGCATGTAATACAGTTAGTTCGCGGGCGGTTTCGACCACTCCACGTTGAGGATCAAGTGGTCGTAACCGTACCCGTTGAGGGTCTGGATGGCTTTAGCGGCGTCCGCACGGAACTTGAAGTGGACGTACGCGAAGCCCTTGCAGTCGCCAGTACTCTGTAACAATATGACAAGATGTTAATGTTTGGGACATGGAGATACACATCGCCTGCGTTCTCGGATAATGCATTCAGAGTGCTGATGGGACTACCCCGGTGGTGTAGCACCTCGCAGATAAGTTACTCAAGTTAGAGATAAGAATGGCCGCCACAAGATAGATCAAAACGCCAAATTGAGCCCTTTTCTTCCTCAAAGTCAGCCTCGACAGCGCAGTGACTCATGCAGATGTGTATAGCCGCTAACTTATCGCGCCTCGTGTCGCGGCCGTGGGCAGAAATCGGAACCAACCTTTTCCTTGGCGAGATACAGCTTCTGCACCGGCCCGAAGCCCTTGACCAAGTCCTCCAAGTCGGCCTCCACAGCGAAGTTACTCAGGTTGGAGATACGAATGGCCGCCACGTCGTCCCGCCTCGCGTCCGGCATGCCGCGGCCCGGCGCGCCGCGCCCGGCGCCGCCTTCACGCAGGTACGGGGCGACGTACTTGTTGGTTGTCGAAGACGACTTCATATCTGGAAGAAAGAAAGAAAATAAGTTTATTTCGCAAATATACAGAATACACAGTAACATACATTTTGACATTTCGTGAAACGCGAAAAAGGAGTCCGCTCAGCACAATGTCGAGCCACAGAAGATGACTCGACGCTGATATTAGGCGAGTGAGGGATAGTGACAACAGCCTCCTGAGGCTCTAGTATAAGTTTTACCGAACAAAACGTTACGACCACGTTGGCGTTTAGCTGTCAAATCCTATACAAATTGAGGGTAAAACGCAAACGCGATCGTAAAGTTTTGTTTCGGTAAAACTTGCCTCTGAACAGCATTTTGGAGAAATTTGACTGCCCAGTTGTAAAACATTGGAACACAATACACATGGAGGATAGGATACCCACATTCAATGTAAAATAAATTTATAACATAGTATTATTATATTAACGTAGTCATGTAAAGGTGCTCTTACACGAGCGATAAAAATTGCCGAATTGCCGGAAATTAGGGGCAATTTTGACGTCACGGCCACTTCAAGCAATTCGAATATTGCTCAAAATGGAGCGATTATTGCTCCAGTATGGCGCCATTCTGGCTCTATAATTGCCGCAACTCGGGAAACTAGGCAATACGTTCATATACGAGAAATTCAGTGGAGAAATTGTAGTCGGCGATATGGAGCAACACGGAAATGTTTCCGAAATATTGCCGCAATTTCTATAAATTGCCCCATATTGCTCAATTGATTGCTCCATTAATTTCGGCAACGTGTCGCCGGGCAATAATTGCCCGTGTAAGAGCGCCTTAAGTGAGCAAATGTTAAGTACTGTAAATTTATGTAGAGATGTGTCAATGAGAGCAAATTGTGGGATGTCGACCCAGGGCCGGCCCGAGGGTAAGCGGAGGGGTGCCGGTTGATGTACAGCCATGATAATGCACAGCCAAAATAATGCACAGCCCAATAATCCGAGTCCACAAAAAGTGGACGCGGATTATTAGGCTGTACATTTTTGGGCCCCCAGCGGAGGGCCGGAGCAGCCGCTCTAAGCGTCAAGGGGCGCCAAAATTACAAAAAGGCGAGAAAAACAATAGATAGAGGGCTAAAGGCCAGTGCTGGGTAGGCCTTAAAGATGTATTTCTGTTCTGTATATTAATACCCCTGACTGCATATTGTTGTCCTTATAGTACAACCTTTGCTTAGTTAGGGCACAGAATGATAAAATTAATAGTACCTAAAGGTAGTACAGAGGGGCCACTGCCTAAGTGATGAAGTTAACTGTATTTTTTTAATAATAGACAATCATAGAGTGAGATATTAGGGTTGTTAACATACCACATAACTGAACATCGAACATGATAACTCTTTTAGTTCCTATGCTGGTTATCGAAACGGTCATTAGTTTTTGGATTTTTGATATGATAATAAAATAATACAATACCCGGGAAGTCAGGATTAAGTAAAATACTATTGAATACAGGTTAAGTTTTCACAAAAAAGTTTTCGTCAACTTAGCAAGATGGTGTATAATGGAAATTCGTAAAACGGTGTGCAATCAATGAAATTATGTTGTTACTAAGTAAAACGGAACATATATATGACACGTGTGCGATACGCTGTACAGCCTTTGCTAGACAACCACAAGAGGTTACCATAGACAAACTTCGTTTAGCGCCAAACTGACAGTGGGATAGGCCTGGTTAGGGCTAGGTTGATTTGTGTAAGATTGTCCCCTAAGATTTATTCACCCTAATGAACCTATATGGAGAACTACGCACCTGAAGGCTTAGCGACATCTCCAACCTTGCTCTGTGCCATCTGAGTGTTCTTGAACGGACAGCTGAGGGTCCAGTGCTCGCCTTGGCAAGTACGGCACTTGAAGATCACACTGCTGCTTTGAGGCTGGAAAATACATTTATTATCGTTCATTTTATTGTTAAAGCAAAGGGCTATAAGTTAATGCACCGTAAAAAACAGCTCTAGCGTATACAGTTTATATGGCGCCCTGAGATTTATTTACTTCCTTCGACTTGTACCTAAATCTCTAAATAAAATTGGCTTATGGTGTAGTTGTGGCACTCTTTGGGGGAGGCCTGTGCAGCAGTGGACGTCTTTCGGCTGATATGATGAGGCTGATACGGTCAAGAGACGTTACATGAAATTATTAATAAATGCCACAGCCAAGGCGCGTGTGCGTACAATGAAGAACAGAGAGTGATCAACATCTGTGAGCTGCTTTGCGTAGCAGATATTCGCCGGTTTTTACCCAGCTTTTGACTGCATACAAGCTCTGTTACTAGATTCTTTTACTCACATGTTGTAGCTTTTAAAGGAAATATTTATTCAGACCACTCATTTATTTGCTAAAAGCATGGTACAAATAGGACATATAAAAAAAATTAAATAAAACTAGAGTAGTAAATTTGCTTGCCTTGCATAATTTCTTACACTAAGAGGCTAAAAAGTAATATGGATCAGATATAGAGCAAATTAATTAGTGATTTCACAGACTTAAAAGCGCTTGTCTAATTTGATCTGGAATTTGTTAGTCATTCTACATATAATGAGGATGTGACTAGTTCTTCTTCTGCTTATTGAAGAGGTAAGCTCTTGTCGGTGTAGCTTAATGTAGGCCCTCCATCTACACCGATCCCAGGCAAACTCTTTGACTTCTCAATACAACCTAACACCAATTCTTTTTTTAACCTGCTAGTTACTCCATCCAATTTACCTTCAGGCCATCAAGTTGTCCGTCATCAGGCCGTTGGCTCTCCTCCTTGCTCGTGATGAACTGCATGTAGACATCTTCCGCAACATTCGTGGTGGCAGGGTTCGGTCCCGGCTTGTCACCTGCAGAGTCACCAAATTTGCTCCATGTCTTGCGTTTAGCAATGCTCTATAAACAAAGTAAGTTTTATTAAAAGATCATACTAGATCAGTAATGGTTGCAGTGATAAAAGGGCTTTCACAGCACAGAAGCCAATATAAAATATAATAATAAATTAGTATTAATAAATAAATAAGTTGTAATAATCTTTGCTGTCAATGATGGAGCATATGTGGTATGTACATATAAGTTCAAGAGTCCTTTTATTATGACATGACGATCTACCGTATTTATTGAAGCTGAACCGCACATTAACATGTCTACGAATTTGAAGCAGCCTCAGGTTGAGGCATGCACCAGTCACATTACTGCTCAAATTTGTACAATGTATGTGCCTCAGGCACTGCGCCGGAGCACCGCGCGGCGGACCACCCAGAGGGGCTACCGCGAAGTGAAAACGAACTTCGTTCGAGTATCTCCCTCTCTGTCGCTCGAACAAGCAAGTGCAACAGACAGAGAGATACACGAACGAAATTCGTTTTCGTTTCGCGGGAGGCCCTCAGAGTCGGCCGTCGGTTATGACTGCCTAGATGTGCGTGGCTCGCGTAATTTGGACGTGTCCCTCCTTGTGTGTTACTCAAATGAGTCTGCTGAGCTGCTCAAATTCTAATGCACATTTAGGACTACAAAGCACTATGACATCAGTCCATGTAATGCCTCGATTCCCATGGCTGTATCCGGATTCTACTATATTTTCAAATAGATGTCTTCCTGGTAGGTAGGTATTTGTCCTCATGGTGTTATACACATTGCACACTATGTGAATGACTTAATTTGTAAATAAATAAGTTAATCAAGTTTTCCTTGCTTGTATCCTGTGCCTGTCCTATAAGCCAGAAGACTGTAGTTTCTTAGAATTATGTTTATGGCTACAACGCGCTTTTGGCCCCCAATGGCCCTTTGAATTTTGACAGTTGGTTTTTTTGTATATTAACTATGGTTTTTGTGTCTGTGGATATAGCCTAAGTTAAGGACCATAGTGTACGATTATCACCAACCGGGGCCGGGCCTGAGTTTTACAAGTTGCCAAAGGAATTTGATGCTTTACTACAGACATTCACATTTCATATTTGAATGGATTTACAGCCAACTGGCTCCTCGCGGGCCTAGACGGCTCTGCTCTGCTGTCATCGCATCTGAGCGGCTCCATCCGACTTTAGCCTACTGCTCGCGTTTTGGTTGCGATGCTACTCCACGCGACCCTCATCTGGTCCGTTTGGTGGGAAAGTTTAAGTTGGTCTCCTTTTTAAATCATAACATATACAACTGTTAACTATTGACCACAGGAGAGACAACTTTTGTCTTTTCACTCTATATGATTCTCCAAGCTGACTTGGATTTTATGAAAACAAGAAAACTGTGAAATTAAATAGATTATGATCTACCTTGGACACCACACGCTTCTCAATTTTGTATGACCGGACAATCTTCACTTTCTTGTTGTCATTATCATATTTGTATTCCGTGACTATCTTCAGTCCATTTTCCACAACTTCTGATGGTGGTGGCAGAGCCCCCTGGTCTATCTCCACCTCATCGGCCCATGACGACTGAATCTCATCCTTCATCTAAAATAATATACCACATAATGGAAACATACTTTACACACATTTAAACATACACACAATTACAGTAACATTTCATTTCAACAAAAAAAGGTTTCCGATACGATCTACGTGTATGAGTGTAGCTTTCAGCTAAGCAAAGTATTATTGCACTAAAACACTAACATTACAATCAGGTTATAGATTTTTATTTCTTTATCAATATTGCTTGCAATCATTGCAATAGAAAAGCAGCATTATGTCTACAGATAACCCAAGCTACACATCGCTAATACATAAATCATCTTACAAGATTACCGGACGACTTGTTTTACATGTATGATTTTATTCAACAGCGGTTATGGTTAAGAAATGGACTACAGAATAAAGCAATCAGTAGAAATGCGTATTATACACTTACAATTTGTTCGGTAGTTGCTTCGACCTATGTAACAAAATATCAGGTCTTATTTTTGAGTTTTAGGGTTAGATTCCACACACAACACATCAGCAAAAAGGTAGCATGAAGGCAAAGGCAATGAATGAAACGAATGATTTGATCGAGTGGAATTTGAAATTGACATTTTCTTTAGATTGAACGAATACGAATGAGTGATTGAAATAATGTTGCCAGAACAATCTAAACCATTTCAGTCATGCTTTTAATCGCAGGCTTTGTATTAGTTTTGCAATATTGTTGACGTCAATATTTCAATAATATTTATATGTATAGATATGTTTAGTCTATGTCGTAAGCTTCTCGAAGGGGGGTGTTGTGAATTTGTGCTTTAAATGAATTAATAAATCCCAGCATACTTTAAGAGGAGCTTTGCCTACTATTAAGGTAAATATGTTATCTTAATAATAATAACTACATCGCAGTGTTATTTTTCAAGATCTCAGTGTTTTGTTGGACGTTTGCACAATCGAAATACTAATGACATTTGGAACAAACCAAGTTATCAGTAAAGTGTCTTGTTCAGTTTGCAAGTTAGTTTGCGTGTTATAATTAAATTAAAAAGGATCATGAATCAAGTTGGGCTTGTACGTAGACGTCTTGTGAAGAGAATAGGCTACATACGACGGCATTTTGAGAGGTCACGACAATTTTCGCAGTGCTAATCCATGACGAATGAACTTCACATGTTATTTCTAAAAACCTGTTTTGTACGAGACATAGATTGCATAGAAACTGTGTTGGCAAATTTGAATGTCGCGAGCGACTTTTGGCTTCGAAAGTGTATCGCAGCATTAGGTTTTCTTTGATTGTAGGTAAATATTATTAACATGTGTCACCTATTTAAAATAATGTTAATTTCAGAGTTAATGACACAGATGGCTGACAAATATTTTACTATTGTTTTTCTTGCAGGTTTAGCAACAGAGGGAAAAATGCTCCGTTTCCTCAGCCGGAGAGGTCGCTCATCGAGCCAGAACAGAAACAAACAAGGTCAGAAAACACCTACAAACAAAAACTTAATACAATGTAAAGTAATATTGCTAGATGACACTGATATTTCCATTAACTTGTCCAAGAAAGCCAGTGCTATGGACCTTTATGAACAAGTGTTTTACTCACTTGATTTGATTGAAAAAGACTACTTTGGTTTGCAATTCACTGACACAAATAATGTAAAACACTGGCTGGATCCAACTAAAACTATAAAGAAGCAAGTCAAAATTGGCCCTCCCTACACGTTACGACTTAAGGTGAAGTTCTATTCATCAGAGCCAAATAATTTAAGAGAGGAGCTTACTAGGTATCAGTTCTTTTTACAACTCAAGAAGGATATCCTGGAGAGTAAACTGGAATGCCCTCACATCACGGCTGTGGAGCTGGCAGCCCTGGCTCTGCAATCGGAGCTTGGGGACTTTGATGAGACTACGCACACACCTGCCACTGTCTCCGAGTTCAGGTTTGTGCCAAATCAAACTGAAGAGATGGAAATAGAAATATTAGAAGAGTACAAAAAATGTAAAGGCCTGACCCCAGCACTAGCTGAAGTCAACTATCTGAACAAAGCTAAGTGGTTAGAAATGTATGGTGTCGACATGCATATAGTCCTGGGTAAAGATGGGTGTGAGTACCACCTTGGTTTAACACCCACGGGGATTCTTGTCTTTGAAGGTCCTCAAAAAATTGGTCTGTTTTTCTGGCCTAAAATAAGTAAACTTGATTTCAAGAAGAAGAAACTAACATTAGTTGTGGTTGAGGATGATGACCAAGGTCGAGAGCAAGAGCACACTTTCGTGTTCCGGCTTCATAATGAGAAAGCTTGTAAGCACTTGTGGAAATGTGCCGTTGAGCACCACACTTTCTTCCGCTTACGAGCACCAGTTAAAGGCCCATCGGCCCGACAGAACTTCTTCAGAATGGGATCACGATTCCAGTACTCTGGCAAAACAGAGTATCAGACGACGCAGCAGAACCGCGCTCGTCGCACTGTCCAGTTCGAGAGACGGCCTAGTCAAAGGTTCGCCAGAAGGCAAAGTCATGTTCTTAGGGAAAGAGAAAAACAAACCACGAAAACAGAAGCATCAGTATCTAACGAAGGAACAGATGAATTACCTAGCACATCCACTGAACCAACAAGTTTGCTCCCTGACTCTAATATGGATACTCTCTCTAGGAAGAATAGTGCTAAGTCACAGAAGTCTTCTATTCTTGACGCAGACTTAAAGATGGCAGAAGTTGGAGAACCATCTACAAAGAATCTCATGGATGAAGAGCCACCAAAGGAGGTATTGGTATCAAAAGAAGATTCTATAAGCAACAAAATTTTATTCAAAATGGACAAATCGGTGACAGAGGATAAGAAAAATAATCTTACCCAGTTGGTTATTAATAAACCGACATGCAATTGCTCCCCTGCCTCACCTGCATCGGACTCTAATCCTCTAAATGATCTTTTGATGAGCCTCGTTAAAGAAAAGTTGAATAATGATGACTCTAAAAATGAAGCGAAGAGAGACCAATTGGACTCAGCGGGAGACAAAGAATTTAATAACCAAGCAAAATGTTATTTGTCGTCTACCAAGGCTTTGCCACCCGGGCAGCTGAAATGCAACAACATTTTAAAGGCTCGTGAGAATGAAGTAAAAATCATAAACGAAACAACAAATATTAACCTCTCAGTGCAGTCGTCACCATCCCCCAAGATAATGAATGAACCACTGGCGCCACAGTCAACCAACCAGAATAACTCTCAGTATGTATCAATAGTCGTTGTGGAGCCTCCGCAGTCCCAGGCTAAGGTAGCATCACCTAAACCAGTGCCAAGGAAGGAAGATGTCACCCCGAAATCTCAGCCGATATCCTCCTTATCGCCGTGGCTTGTATCATCCGAACCTAGCTCCCCATCGGGAATAGGTGAAAAGGAAATCACTATTATTCATCGTAAGTCCGTGATTACTACACAGCTATAGTAACATAAAAAATAATTCTTTAAAGTGGTAATATACAGGGTGCAATCTTTTACGTGATACAAAATAGCAAAATGTGAATCTATCCATGATTCTGAGCAACTTTTATTATGGGACCAACTTTGTGTTATGCCAATAAAATCCAACTATTTCATTAACTCTGCTCATTTTAGACTGACAAGAATGTATGAACAGGTGTGTTTTTTTGGCATAACACAAAGTTGGTCCCATAATAAAAGTTGCTCAGAATCATGGATAGATTCACATTTTGCTATTTTGTATCACGTAAAAGATTGCACCCTGTATAATGAATTCTGAAATCTGTTGATATCAGTAAGTTAACATAAGTAGGTATTTGTTATTAAGGAAAGTATTATTGTCGTGCCTTAAGAATGTTAAATACCTAATTCGAACATATACTTAGGTGTGACGAATTCCCCTATTATGTATAAATATACGTCAAACTAAGAATAGGATTGTACCAATTTGGTATAATGTAATCATTTCGCTTTCTACGTTTCGGAGGAAACCTAAAGCGAGACTGAAATTAAATATTGCGTCGGATTAACTAATTCGAAGAGCAACGCCTTATCCGAAATTCAGCATTTTAATTAAGACTGACAAAGTTTTTATCAATTATGTCAAAATAACATTCCGTTGCTACTTAATATTGTGATATAAATGAAATTTTACCGTCCTGTTGATGCATGTACTTATGAATATACATTTTGTATTATTAATAATAACACTAGCATTTAGTACAAGTGACTGTCAGTATTAACATTTATAACCGTCGATTTTGTATAATCAGGCCTAGTAGCATGATAAGTTTTGCGTGATGTTTCTGTGACCATAAAACCTATCGTGCTAGCCGGGCAGGGGTGCCATAACTTCACTCCTCGCGATTAAAGTGGCTTAACCATCATAATAAGAATAATTTAAATTAATTTTGAACTTAAATGTATTTTATTTCATATACAATAATCAGAGATCGGAAAAATTTGCGACATTGTTTGCAATTATGTGGACATGACTCCAAAATCAATCAAAATGTTATTCAGTTAATAAATTTTTTACTTGACATATAATTTGATTCCTAGTCAATAAATACAAAAGTTTGTTAAAGTATAGGTTTATTAAAAAAAAAAACAGTATTTTTTTCCAATTTTTTTCTAGTGTAAGTAATTGTGTCAGTTTAAAATCGTTATTTATTTATTACTAGCTTCTGCCCGCGACTCCGTCCGCGTGGAACTCGTTTATATAGCGCAGCTCCATACAAACTTTCACCCCCCATTTCACCCCCTTAGGGGATGATTTCGGGGATAAAAACTATCCTATGTCCTTCCCCGGGATTCAAACTATCTCCATACCAAATTTCATCGCAATCGGTTCAGCGGTTTAAGCGTGAAGAGGTAACAGACAGACAGACAGACAGACAGACAGACAGACACACTTTCGCATTTATAATATTAGTATGGATATATAAATATTTACGGAAACGATACCCATTTTAAATACGAACCTTTTGCTAATAATTATTTATGTAACTCATCGTCGTCGTAACGTCATTTTTTTTTAAGTTATTATAGTATATACGTGCTTATAAGCACTTTATAAATAAACTATTATCTCCAATAATTCAAATTATCTTTCAATGAATAATTAATTAACATTTTGATTAATTTTGGAGTCATGTCCACATAATTGCAAACAATGTCGCAAATTTTTCCGATCTCTGACAATAATATACATTGTATGATATGTTATCAATAGCTAACGAAATAAATTTACTGATTAAATGGGAGTTCCTCATTTGATTAACTTTTAAGCAACTGAAAGTAAAAATGGTGGTTAAGAAACTTTCCCTTAAGTCCACTAGCATGGTCATAATTAAAAGAATAAGCCTATCAACACGATTACGCCCACATACAAATTATACTGTGTATATTGCATATGCAGCATAAATGTACGTATGTGCGTACATATAGATCTCTGTCAATTATGTCTGAGCATTCATGACTGGAAGTATGTACAGTCGAGGTCATAAATATGTTTACACTTTTGCACCTTATTACAAGGCAATAAGGTGCAAAAGTGTAAACGTATTTATGACCTCGACCGTACTTTATTTAATTGCAATATAACTTTTGTTATGTTGTTTTTCTTGAAATACTGCCGTCCTAATAATATCACAGTAATCTTAATTATTTTATTGATTTGTTAAAAAAATCTTCTGTTTTTTGGGATCAGTTCAATAGTATAGAACTAAGACAATAAAATGGGCTTGATTACATAGCTATCACCAATCTGATGTATTTTGTTTGAGAATCAATTTGTTTTTTGCCATAATATGTAATGTTATGTCCATAATTAGATATAGGTACATTATGGACGGCAGAATACGGGTGCTGTGTTTTATTTGTCAAATATATATGTCGATATGTTTATTACAAATTAATAGTGCCAATTATGCATTGGTATTTTTGTATCAAGGTGCTTGGGAACAATTATTGACTAATTTATATAAGTTAAGCAATTTTAAATACCTAATTAAGACTAAGAATAAATCGAATATTAAAAGCATGTAATCTGATAGCTCTATTATCTTTCTGTAGGTATGAAATGTATTATTTTAGTGTTGACTTAATGTATTATTTCAGTACTTATTCTCTATTTTAATAAATTCAATGAAATTTTTCTTATTAATTGTTATATAGATTAATTAAATATGTATTTGTTTTACATGCTGGACATAAATATATTATGCTTCTGTCTATTAAAATTGCAGTTTTACTTTGTTACCTAGGTACCTACTTCAATTCTCCATTCCGCTACAAAAATATAATATTCGCGTGACGTAATATGTGAACGGTCCCCTACTCGTAAGGAATACCGATCGAGAAATGAAATAAATAAGTTCAGTTGCTTTCCGAAAATAACTGTCCCTTTTTGCGGATCAGCCTTAAACAACCTCATTACACTGTTATAAATACAAATTAAATACCACTATGGTGACATTTGATGACAATGACATTTGTCACTAATAAGTTTGTAAACGGTAACGTGTATTGAGCACAAACCACAAACATTTCCGCAAAATGAATAAATCGCGCGACCTATCCGTGTCAACTTCGTCTACAGGGTTAGAGAACTTGTTCTCTTATAAGCGCTATTTCATCAATAACTTAGATTCGTTCCATGGGGAATATATACTGCAATGCATGGTTAAGATTTTGGAGCGGAATCAGGAGCAACCGCCTTCGGGCCGGCAGTCACCCGTCATGTTAGCGGAAGACGCGGAACCAGTTCCGCCGCCGCCACCTGAGCAGCCCTACGAAATTTTTGGTAAGTCAGTGTTACGCACACCAGACGCAGCGGCGCGCAATACGTGGAACATAGAGGTCGGACTCCGAGCTCACTGGTTCACTAATAGCCTATTCACTCTTGTTTTGAAGGCACCTAGATCTTAATTCTCAGGAAATACAGATGAAGGGAGCGAATTCCATTGGTTAGCAGTTCGCATTAAGAAAGACGAGGCAAATAAGTGGTAAGTTGACAACATATGGATGCATTCGCTCCCCACGCGTGGTCGTTCGGTGATGGAACGGGGAAGGTGGAATTAAGTTGTGCAGTTCCTGCGCACACTCCAAAATGTATCCGATAAAACACCGATTGGCAAGCTAATCGGTGTTCGAGATTCTGTAGTTTTGACTTGAAGGTGGTCGTTACCAATGAGTCTTCAGAGCTCGGCGCTCAACTGAAGCCAAGGCCGCTCACTAATACCTACTTGGCGGAACCGTCCCATAGGTGGCAGCCACTGGCAGCAATATTCCATGCACGAGCGAACCTGAGCCTGGGTGGGCCGGGTGAGAAACTGTTTGAGTGTGAAATACCGCTAACCTAACGACAAACAAGCTACCTATGTCTTTTTTAAACCACGACGGACGCAACAGGCGTACGGCCTGTCTGATGGTCAGCCTTAGGACGTTTGCAATGTCGAGTAATCTAACCGTTAAAGCGTCAAAATGCGACAAGCAGTCATTTTATTTTTTCATATACGGTGCGTCTTAGCCCGTGTGCAATCATTACCCTAGCGCCCTCTAGCAGCCTCTAGCGCGCAGTACAGCAGTGTTAGCGCACCCGGCTAATGGCGCTCGGCGGCGACCGCAAGGACGCTGCGCCCGTGTACAACACACACCACACACCCTGCACCATAGGTAAAGCCGCACCTGCTCACGGTCACGCGGTTCCAAACCTTTATTGATTTTTTAATAGGGGTGTAGACACTAAATAAAATAAACAATAATGTCATATTTTCTTGAAAAAGGATTAAAAATGTAGTCAAATGGAGAAAAAATCAACGCAAAAGGTTAAATAATCACGAAGTTATAAGTGTCCAAAGTTTTAAGAAGGGGTATGTTCTGTCCCTTTTTCGCAAAACGCAACTTCATATGAAACGATGACGCTGGGAAATTGTGACGTCACTAATAGCCGCCGTCAACTATGCCGTGCCCATCGTGTTCGGCGCCGCCGTCGACGCGGCCCCCGGCAGCATCCCGTAACGTGACATCACACACTGTTTGCGTTTTCTCTCTCTAACAAGCAATATTAAAACGGTTGTAGCTTCGTAATTCTTTGAGATTCTGAATGGGATCTTCGTCATTAGGCATATTTTTTTGCCTTCTATCTTTTGGAGTAATAATAATTTTCGAGTCTACACCCCTATTCGCTATGTCGACGGCAAGAGACGAATTACCCTCACTCTTATCAGCGTATCTTCTGGAACTCTGCCAATCTCCTCACCAACCTTAGCATAGCTTAGCATAGCTTAGCATAGGAGGTTTTCGGCGGATACAAAGCATTCGTCCCTCTAGCACTTACACACTAACTTGTTAAGGGACGAATGTTCAAAATCAAGCTAAGCTAGGCATGGTGATGTAGGCACTTTCTGCAAGTCAAGTAACTAGTAGGTAATATAGTGTAACAACACTAACCGATATTAAGAAGGAAAGAAAGAAGAAATAAATATATTTATTTGGTGTGATATCAGTTACATGTGTGTCTTACAATTAGAATTCACCAAAATGGATGCCACTCAGCATAGGCTACCAGCATGGGTCGGCAACTATGACCCATGACCATGACTCAAGTCTTGTAGGACCAAGGTACCTGTAATAGTAAAGTGCAAAAATATGTGTCCTCTCATAAATGTGCACCGAAACCGAAACCCGCTGACATAAGAGCGATGGGACAAATTTATGACTAACTTGTGTGCACTCATATTTTGAAACTTGACTGTACCGTCTTGATCGTACCATTATTACTTGATTATCATTCATATTTTCTTTTGAGGTACCGTTTCTGATCCGAAGATAAAGTCCATAGACAACGTGGCTAGAATCATTCCGAAACCCCAGGTGTTGCCCGAAATGCTGACTTGCGGGACCGTGATTCTGGACATCAGTTATGACCGGGAAGAACTGAGACTCGCCATAGATTATTTAAAGCGTAAGACTACTAAAAATGTTCAATTTATCTAAAGCTTTCTCCACATGTAGGTAGGTATTTAATGTAAGAGGTAAAGTTTGTAACTTTGTATAGGGTAAACTCCGGAACTCTTCATCCAATTTAATAAAATATTTGACCAGCATGTAGAATGGAGCTTCAGAATGGACACATAAGCTGTATTTATTTCCGCGGCTCCGCTTGCACTCTTTGTCATCATCATCATCATATCAGCCGAAAGACGTCCACTGCTGGACATAGGCCTCCCCCAAAGAGTGCCAAAGTGACCGGTCCTGCGCCACCCGCATCCAGCGAACTCCAGCAACCTTTACCAGGTCATCAGTCCACCTTGCGGGGGGCCTACCCACGCTGCGCCTATGGCTAGGGCTATGGAGAGGGCTATGTTGGGAGTTTCTCTGCGGGATCGCATCAGAAATGAGGCTATCCGCAGTAGAACCAAGGCACTCTTTGTAATACACGGAATTATGGAGCCGCGTCGAAAGCTAGTGCCATATCTAATAAAGATCACTCCCTCAGTCTTCTGACGCTGTAAAAAAATACATATAACCCTAAGTATGTACCAATTCATCATGTTATAAAACCTAATTTGCTTTGAAGAGAAGTGAAGTGTACATAGTATCACAGTATTATTAATACCGTCATTGCCTTTCTCAGCTGACTCGTCATCAAAATCCCGCTATTCTGTGTCATAGCTATTGTAAAAAAAACCCAAAGGCTAAGAGATAACTCTTTTTTTGGACGCTTTATTTTGGTCTTTTTTCGGAAACTAGTAAAAACCAAACTATCTTGAGTTGCTCTCGAGTGCGGAAGTCGGTACCCAAATCGATAATCTAGAACGAACGAATCTCAATAAGTACGAAGATAAGATAAGAAAATATTTTGCGTGCCACCAAAAATGGTTAAATGTATTTTAACGCCATTATCGCTCTTATAAAGGGTGTATTCTCAATTTCTCACTGCTGGGCGAATATTTGGCAGACTCAGTCCGTACCTACTCGTAAACCTTTGAATTTCTCCGCACATAGGTTTCCTCACGATGTTGTCCTTCACAGAAAAGCTAAATGGTGAACATTCCTCTACATACTTCTTAAGTTCCGAAAAACTCTAACTCAAAATATTTATTTGTCAAACGTATTATGTAGGTTCTTATTCTGAATAATGAAAGCCGAGCCTAATAGCAGTTATAGCCGAGGAAAATACACAATTAAAATAATATTGACAGCAAATGTTTATTAAGCAGAAACGTCCGCTAACGAAATTCCAAGTTTCGATCATAGTGGAAAATTGAAAAACTATTCGCCACGAGCGGGATTTGAACCCACAACATTTTGGAATCCGTCCATCGCTCTGCCAATTGAGCTACCGTCGGTCCGCTGATGGCGACGAATCTTTCAATCCCTTCCACTATTGTATTTTACACATTAGGGAGGCTCGTAGCGATATCTACCACGAAGTTCAGCTCTTCCTATTGGTGATGGCTGGCATCCAAATAGTATCCCGTGTTTCCTATGGACCATGTACGATTTGCAGTGCTAAAAGACCTATTGGACAAGCAAACGGGTGCCGTCTCCGCCCCCGCGACGGAGCCCGACGATGACGCTGGTGCGGGCGATTTCAAGAAACGATACCTGATCCTCATCTCAACCGTGATGACTTGGGCCGCCACTAAACCACTGGATCCGGTAATCATTCTTCATCATTTCTAGCCCGTACCACTGCTGGGTTGCCTTCCTCTCTTTCTTCCACGAATCTACAATCGATACCTAGCTAAACTAGACCACTCCTCCCGAAGAGCGTCGAGGTCATCCCGCTATCTCCGCCTGGGTCTGCCCTTACGTCGTTTCCGGTAAATATAAGTAAAATATACCTAGGTATACTAGTAATTAGGAGCTGAGCGTTACCAAGCCTTCATCACTGGCGTGGCGCCTTCTGAACTCGATTCCCACCAGCTTGCCTATTTTTTTCTGAGTACTATGAAGGACGCACAACAAACAACTTGTCATTTTAACAAGTTGGTGTGACTAATTGCATCGATAGTTTAAGCACCTTATTCTACTTAAGTACACTTCTTTAGTGGCTCCTAGCTCCCAATGACCTTCGGTCTGTAACTGACCGTTTTTATGGCTTATCATATTAACAACAACGAGGTTTACCGAAATAGTAGGTATCTCATATTTACTTCCAAACTCACAGTTTAGTCACAAACTGGCATTATTAGGCCAAAAAACAAACTCTTTTCGACGTAACTTTGTAAAAATGAGATAGAAATTAAAATCTCTGGTGCATTATTAGAGACGTCAATAAGGAACAATTATATGTAGATTTCATATAAGCCATTTTGGACCATGTTTGAATAAATCATAAAAAATGAATACCTAACTTACTCACTTTTTTAAAAATTCTCTTCGTGCATAGATGTAGATAAAGCATGAAGATAAAGGTTTGAAGAACCGATAAGTGTTTGTGCCATTAACATATATATAGATTTGATGTAGGAGTATCACTCAAAACTCGTCAAAACTCATCATAAAGCGCGTTGGAGCCCCTTAAAGAAAATGGTTAGTAAAATTCTTAAAATACCTACTCATTATCATTTGGGGTTGCATTTGAATCACGCGTTATAGGGAGGGGGGGAGGGTTCATTTGTATGCGTATAAAAAAAATACAAAAGAAAGAAATTTCAGTAATGAGGTTCTCAATGCAATGGATATACCGTATACCGATTTCGCCAAAGCCTTCGATAAAATCTGTCATAATACACTTCTCCTCAAGCTTTGGCACCTCGGTATACACGGTGATTTGTTCCGATGGTTTAAATCATACATTGAGAATCGGAGTCAGTGTGTTGTCTTAGTCTGGTTACTCCTCACAATGGCGGTCCATTAGTTCCGGTGTACCACAGGGATCGCATTTAGGCCGTTGTTGTTTACACTTTTTATTAATGACATAGGCAAATATATCAAAAACTCTAATGTGTTACTCTATGCAGATGATACAAAAATTTTCAGAATAATAAATTCGATAGACGATTGTAATATGTTCCAAGAGGATTTAATACATTTTGAGACATACTGTAAAGACAATAAATTATTTTTAAATCTAGATAAATGTTTCATAATAAATTTCTCCAAGAAAAAACATAAAATCAATTTTCATTATAGCCTATGTAATAATCAACTAAATATGTTGGATGTCCCCTCACTATTACATCAAATCAATTTAAGAGTACCTCGTAGACGTCAGCGCCAATGTCAAAAGAAATTCTTATTTTCGATTCCTCGCAATCGAACTTGTTATGCACAAAATATGCTATTCATAAGACGTGCATGTAAACTGTTTAACCAGGATGAAAGACTTAAAGACATTGATCTGTTTAATTGTTCTATTAAGTCATTAAAACATGCTTTCCAGTAACAATGGTCGACATATATATGTCATGAAGCTGTAATACTTAAGTTTGTTGATAATGTTTGTTGGTAATATGCTTATATTTATAAAATAAGGAAACTCCAGGTCTGAGATGTAAGCAATAGTTTAAGAATTACTATTTTCTGTAAACGACTGTTTGTTTCTTCCTTAAATTAAAAAAAAAAAAAATTAAAGGGGTGACCAACCCCTGTAAAATGCCACCCTTCCCCCCCCCCCCCCCTACCTATAAGTAGAACATGTTTTCCTAAAAGTCTTCTGTCAACGATCTGTCACTTCCATGCAGGAGAACGCAGAAATGCCATTCATCGAAGCAGATTTCCGCAAAAGGAAACCGCACCTTAACTACAAAATGCACTACGACGCCGAAAACGAAGTCATAGGCATCGCTAGAAAACATCGAACACTAATTGGGTAAGTAAGTTCAAAGTACACATGGGCCATCATGGCCGCAGTGAGATGAAATTCATCAAATCAAATCATTTACAACTGTATCAACTAATCTCGAAAAATGATACAAACCAGTGAAGCCTGATATCTCTGCCCGTACGATCCGATGGGTCTACTCCGACTGGGCGGTGGCCGCCTGCGCTGTCTACCGTCATACGTCAAATAAATAGTATTAACTACCCTCTTCTTTTAATAAATATTTTCAAATCAATGTCAAATAAGTGGCGTTCAGGAGTAATGCTAAAAGTCGGCCATCCTGCCGTCATATCAGAATAGGTCATTAGGTTTGGGGTATGTATGGAATAACTGGCACCCCCAATCCCATTGAAATCACGGTTTGATAATAAATATAGCAAGTTGTGACTAATTGCTAGGTGTGTAATGGCCTTTCTTCTTCTTACGGCCGTATTAATAAACGTTCTACAAGCCTGTTTTAACTAAAATGCCGTTAAAATTCGTTTGTCCTTATCCGTCACTTTGACATTTGTGTTCGTAAGAAAGGGACAAAGCACATTTTATTTCGCAGAGGCATTTTAAGTTTTATGAATAAGGGTTAGTCGTTTCCTCATTGCTTCCTTCAAGCACTTCTATTTTGTGCCAGACGTAGGCAAGTCTGAGCGCTAGCTCGTTCCTGCTGATGCTTTACAGAATCTATCCACCGGATAGGCGCTCTTCCTCTACCGCTCTTCCCTTCCACGTGACCGACCAGTGGACCCGATTCTACAGTGGCCTCTAAACTTCCTAATTTTATTTAGGTGTCGCTAAAACACTTTGCTATTCTATGAGCAGCTGTCATAATCAAATGACAGCGCTAATTTGAATCTGACGTTTCTTATTTTAGGCGGTCTATACAACTTACTTAGCTGCCTAAATGCTATTCTAATACTTATGTCGTTTTTAATCTGCCGCCTAAATTACGTCTAAAAATTAGAAAATTTAGTTTTAGGCTAGTTTAGCCATGTGCACGTAGAATCGGGTCTAGTATCAATTACTCTAGACTGTCCACGGGTCCGAAATATCGAAATAGGTACGCGTTGAGTATAATACTTAATGAATTGTTTTTTTTGCGTTTTTCTTTCAAAAACAGTCCAGGTTCCGGATTGCTCTTATAGTTATGCGGTAGGTATATCGTTGTATATAGAATCAGTGATGTTTAGATTTATTTATTTAACTCAACGAGACATCCGTCGGATCGTGAAACCCAATAAAAAGTTTTTAGGTCAATCGAGAATTAACACCAACGTGCAACTTACTTCACTAATTTGGGCATTACCTTATGTCAATGCGGAAAAGGTATACTAAATCAGTAAACTCTTGCTATTTAGGTACGTAGCTAAGTGATTAACAAATCGATGAGGCAATATCTGGACAAAAAAGCCTCAAGCGCCTCTCGTCTACATAGGCGTGTGCCTTTTGACTGTAACGTGGTAAAATCGCCTATTGTTCTCTCGTGCGACAACGGCCGTGACTCACTTTACCTCTTATCTAACAATTAAGTATGCATTACGTGGGGTAAACTATGGTTTAACCGCTGAGTTCATACAAAAACAGTAGGTACCTCACTTACTTACTTACTCCGCTGGCTCAGCGACCCGAAGTGGATCTTGGCCTCCGATACGAGTTGGCGCCAGCGCGCCCTGTTCTCCGCGATCTCCTCCCAGTTTTCTGCGTGCAGGGCGCGAAGGTCTTTCTCAACCTCGTCCCTCCAACGATATCTAGGCCGATCAACCGGTCGTCGACCGCTCGGCCGTCCTACGTCTGCCACGCTTTTGGTCGTCGGTATTAGGAGATCGCATATTTCTTCGTATCGTATTCGTAACAATGATTTTTTTTACGTGGGTGAGGCGTTAACCCACCGCACAACCCCCGAAATGCTGGAGGACCAGTAGGTACCTATGAGTCTAAAATTAATTTTCATGAAATGAGTAGGTGTCGTATTCGGTTTTACCGTACCTACAATACAATCATCATCCTAGCGTTATTCCCGGTAGTGCCCCTAAAGGAGCCCGCGGTCCGCTTTGCCACCTAACTCCAAGATTTGGCATAGGCACTATTTTTACAAAGGTGCCTGCCATTAGAGCCAGAGGGAAAACTAGACCTTATTGGGATTAGACCGGTTTCCTCACGATGTTTTCCTTCACCGAAAAGCTAACGGTAAACATTCCGTGCATAAATTCCGAAAAACTCATTGATACGAGCCGGTATTCGACCCCACGACCGCCGCTTGCCAGCCGCATGTCCGAACCACTTAGGCTACCGTACCTACAATACAATACTTACAAAAATAGTAGATTACTGCAGAGGCCGTGAAGTAAGGGATTGCTGGACGAGATTGGGGTAGACGGCCGAGTCGTAGACGAGGCCGAATACAACGAGTCCAGCCCCCCTAGCACACTAGGTTTTATGTCCGACATAAAGCATTTGTCCCTCTTGCACTCGCATATTGGCCAGAATGGGACGAATGCTTTATGTCCGACATAAAACCTAGTGTGCTAGGGGGGCAGCAATCCCTGTTCCGGCCGAGGATTGTATAGTACTTTTCTCAAACGATGTGAGGAAATATTAAAATTAAAATAAATACTAGGTAATCAATTAAATAATAAGTAATTTGCGCCTTTTTTATTTTTTAAACATGCCATTTGAACAAGCCATTCGAGCACCATGTTTAACCGCACATAAAGTATAGTACCATAGTTTTTTTTTTTTTTTATGAAGCATACTTACATTACTTACAGTGTCTAGTGGTGGTTGGCAGTATGTAAATTTTCCTTTGTCAGTTTAATATTAGTAAGCAAATTTAAAAAGTTAGAGTAGCGGACAATAATGGTTTTACTCAGGGTTTTCATACATTACTTCTTGGCGTAAGGCCAAGAAGTAATGTAGGGAGCCATAAACAAGAAACTTCACGTCTTCATTTCGTGATATTAACGCGTACATTTCCGAGCATGTTTGAGAAAAGATTATTTTTTATTGCTCACCAGAAATAGTAAAACAGATGTAAATTAAACATAAACAAAAGTAGACAACAAGGGGTCTTATCGCTAAAAAACGATCTCTTCCAGAAAACATTTGGGTGGTGGAGACGATGCAAAACGATCATATGATTACGGGAAGGTGAAACAGAACAACAGAATATAAATAACTTAAGTATAATAAATAATAATAATAATTATTAGGGGACAATCTTACACAAATCGACCGATAATAAATATTTAATTATAATCTACTTTAAAAACAAAGTTTTAACCGACTTGAATTTAGTACTCCGCCAAGCCACGAGGACATTTCCACATTTATTTTCCAATTTACCACATGAACTGATTTCCGAGAGCAAATGTGTTGATTATTAGAGAAAAAAACCCAATCGCTGTACCTATGTGGCCCGATAATATTTGAGGACTTCCGTCGATTCCACAAGGATCACCTTTGGTACTTCATTAGCTGCTATTTCAACGGAATCTTATCAGAATCTGTGACGTGCTTTTGTACTTTAAGTACATAATTGAGGAATTCCATAAGTCATCTGTGGTCTTCATCATCAGTTCCACTCCACCAAATTTATGATTTCCGGATGTATGAGATATAATAGAAAATACCAAAATCACTACACGCGTGCCTAATATAATTGAGGAGTTCTCTCAATTCCTCATGGATCCCATCATCCAACTAAATTTAAAAAAAAATGGGACCCACCTGGGTGTATATACTTACAAACAAAAAAATAATAATTTCGAATCGGCTCATCAATGACGGAGTTCTGAGATAAGAAACATTGAAAAAAAAAAAAATACAACCGAATTGAGAACCTCCTCCTTTTTTTTGAAGTCGGTTAAAAAATAACAAATTATGCTTTAATTTTTTTTTCATTAGGCATTAAAATGTCACAAAATTCGGTAGATAGTGTAGATATACTTATGTCAATTATGACTTGACGTTTAATTTTCCTCCTTAGTTATACTTACCATTTTTTTGTAATTTTATTTCTACGTGACGTAGGTAGGTACTTACTTAATTGGCACCTTCTAACATATCTCAAAATGTTTTTTTTTAATATATGGTAAGCTCGTAGCATATGGACGCTTGCAACTCCAGGAGACTCGCATGCGCGTTGCCGGCCCAACATGCGCAATGCCGACCCTAAATGCTCCTAAATGCAAATGCTCTTATAATAATACGTCACGAAAGTGTGGCGTACTTATAAGTGTAAGGCCTGAGTGGACGCCCCGCTCAGAGCGGGGCGTGCAGCGTTCATATAAAACAAATGCAATTTATATGGACGCTCCATGCCCCGCTCTGAGCGGGGCGTCCACTCAGGCCTCACACTAAGAAGGCGTGGGAGTGCGCGCCGCTGATGCCTGCAGATCGGCCGCGGATGCAGTACCATTTACTCAGATTAATACCTACACTACTAATGTACCTCTAGACGCACTGTCTAACAAAGGCGATGTTGATGATGATACTGACCGACCTGACTAATAGACCGAATCGTGTTCTCTGTCACTGTCACACAACACAGCATGTTCTATTGAATCGCTAGGGTTGCCAGGTTAGCGCAGCATAGCAGAGCAAGACTTATCTCATTCCGCCAGTGAGTGCTAACCACGATCGGGTGGATTGACGGCTCGGAGCAACAGCTAGCCGAACATAGTAGCATCGACAACTGGAATTGACCTATCAATGTTCTTCATTTATTCCGCGACTCTTTTCTTTCAGATGGATTCATACTTATCTAATGTGATCTTCTCCTTTGCACTCTGGCGCCTGACACAAAAGGAGCCGTCACGTCAGAACGCACTACATGAATGTTTAGCTAGCCGTAGATACTACCTCTAAATGTATGAAATCAACCCGCAGACTGCCAGGGTGGACTTAGGCATGCCGAGGCTACCGAGCCGTGCCGTGCAGTGGCGATAATGTGCGCCGGGCCTCATAGGGGCCAGGCTGTTACCTGGCATGCCCAAAGACGCCTGCGCATGGCTAAAAACGCCTCGGCATGTCTAAGGCGCCTTGGTATGCCTGAGAAAGCCTGAGAGGCATCCCTCAGGCATTCCCAAGCACACCTCGGCGTGCCTGAGGACGCCTCGGCTATAATTTCCGCCTGCGCGTAGGTATGCCGAAAGGATCCCTTGCCGTACCTTGCCGATAGTGGGCGCCAGCCTTAAGCTACTACTTGAGTAGTGCTTTAAATTTATACTTATGAGTTATGACGTCACAGCGCTATAGTGGTGTGCGCGGGAGTGCCGTACGGCGGGCGCGAGGATGTGCTCTACTACTGGTTCCAGAAGGCGTGGGAGTGCGAACCTCTGATGCCAGTGCTCGGCCGCGGCGCCAACGCAGTGCCGCTTATCAATGTGCTCGATTTAGCACAGTAAGTACTTTTACTTCTATTAGTATGGTTTTCTTTCACAATGGTTAGCATACTGCCTGTCAGGCGTTGGCAGTTCCAACTTAAAGGAGTCACATGCGTGCTCATTGCTGCACCTTTATATTTATTAATTAGAGAATTGGCTGCGTTTCGCTTCTTATGACAAGAGACAAACGCAAGTCCCTCCGTCTCAATGCAGTGTAACTTCAGGAGCTCTGGCGACCTTGTCTATTCACGATTAAGAAAACAACGCTACGGTCAGCCACAGAGAAACGTCCTCTTTACATGGAATTTTGTGTGCAGGGAGGGTACCGGGTCATGGACAGAGGGTGCTAGCTATGGTTTGCGGTGTTCTGTAAGACGGAGATACTACCCCATTTGGACTGCTCGTAATATGAATGTATCATTCGGCTATGCGCTTCCAGCACAAGGCTTCATACCTAGATACATTTCAATTCAATTCAATTCAATTTATTTATTTGTTTATTAAGGAGAAATTCCTCTACTACGCACACCGCGCACAATACGCTACTCACCGAAAATTCTTGGAATCGTGCGTAGCGCCCTGCTCTCTTGCATTATTAAAACGGTTAGGTATTAAATCGAGACTTCATATAGTGATATCGATTTAATTTAATTAATAATTTACAATACTTAATAACTGGTTAATAACTATATCGTAATTCTCAGGGCGAAATACGACGGTTTTACGACTGTACATTTTTATATACTTTTATGAGTCATTTGTCGTTTCAGAATTGTCTACAACTTGGTAACGGATTTCCCGAAGAAATTATTCATTTTGGCCGTTGAACAAACTGTGACGAAGCAAAGGGAGGTTATTATTTCTTCCTTTACGTTGTTCTTGGACAATATAGTCTGGTCTCCCCGAGAAAGAGAAAATAATCGCTGGCCTAAGTTAATGTCTCGATGCCCTTACTTTTTGGAGGACAGTGAATAATAATCCTGTTAATATTGTAAATTCGCAAGTTTGGATGTTTGTTACTCAATCACGCTTATACGGCCCAACCGATTTAGATGTAATTTTGCAGGAAGATGATTTATAGCCTGGATTAAATTATAAGATGAATAATAATAGTTTTTATCCCAAGTCTATGCAGAAGAAGTCGCGGGTGGAAGATAGTGTAGCCTAGTGTATAATAAATATTCCTGTAGGTAATACATTACTAGTAAGACTTTACTTTAACAAGTGTAATTGATGTAAAACGTTATTGTTTTTAATAACAATAATAATATTAGATTCTCTATTAACTACCTACTTAATTGACGCGCGCCCTATTAATTGTGTTCTCCTATAAGCACTTAATTATTTAGGTACCTACTTACCTTATGTTCCCCTTTTTAGAGTTCCGCACCAAAATGTCGTCCAACGGAACACTGAATGCAATCGCTCGTTTCCTAAAGAATTCTTCTTCCAGCTGTCTTAGTAATTATTTGATGGAGACAGTACTTTAATTGGCTTTCGGATTTTCCTTCAGATAGTGAAACCCCTGGGACGCTGCGCAGGGACAGGAATGTTTAAATGCATACCGCCAGAGGACGCCTTCTTGATACCGGAAATCGATGTAAGAGGAGTGCTATAAGTTTAACAAGTATATCTTGGTTTCGGCGTACGAGTATCTGTCTGTATAGTGTAATGTGTCAAAGCATTCGTAGCGTCAAAACGGATTGAGTACCTACTGTTTTTTTTTAATCGAAATTCTTGTCTGCCGTGATGATTCATGTGGATACTATATCATATCACTAACTAATATTTTTTTAATTGCCTCTTAATTTTTCATGAGATCTTATCAACTTTTATGTAATTTATACTCAGAATCACGATCTCTTTTTATCCCAATAGGAGAAAAAAAGTGTCCCAAATTTTCCATAACTACATTCCTATTTTGTTACCGCCATACAAAGTATACGGAAAATCGTAACACAAAAACGTCTATGGGACATTTTTTTGTCCTATTTATAAGGATCGAAAGAGCTCATGATTCTCAGTGGAAATAACATAGATCTCAAAAAAAAACACAATTAATGATAGTGGCATTTTTTTGAGAAACGCTCAATTAACAAAAGTAGAGCATACTTGCTGTGTTGTGTTCCTGTGTGCCATTTCACGAAGGTACAAGTTATAATTTTAGAAGCCTAAACTGGTAACACTGCTTTTTGATAACTATGACGTGTGAAATGGGTCACTGAGGGTAGTTATGAAGCCCAGGGCTCCCGAAGATGCGCAGTGTTGGGAGTGAGGTACCTACATATAGTTCATGTCTCTAGCTTTCAACACAACGAACCCTGAAGTCAATAAAGAGCCAGCAACACGCTTGTTATTCCTCTGGAGTCACAAGCATCCGAAAGCTGTGATGTCAGCATACAATCAGGCGCCCATGAGCTGGATTGCCACCGCCCGAAATTTACGCAACAGTTGAAGTTTTGTAAATTTCACAGCAAAGGATTTTCGACCTTATGACCCTGAATCTGAACATGGAGCCAACGTTTATCGTGGACACCATGGCTCTGCAGTGGACTACAGAGCTCACGTTTGGCGAATATGCCCCAGTTCTTATGAAAGAGTTCAAGAAACAACGTGGATTGAAACCGTTTAAAGTGAGAGCTTCATCGTTATTGTTGATTTGTCTATTAGATGCACAGCCCATAATTTAACTGCGGGAGCCGAATCAATGAGGCTGGTAGGCAAAGACACCTGCCCTCTGAAATAATGTAATGGGATCAGGTTTAATTCCCTGCAATATCTCGTTTTAAGATGCGATAGGCCCTGAAAGAATTGAGGAATTTTTGATTTCGTTCTATTGTAAGCTATTTTATATACCTTTCTTGGCTTATAAAATAAATTTCAGAAGCATGATATGGCTGTTTAAGTAAAAACAATGAAACTTTTCAGATCGTCGTTTACGGTCCCCCTATAGTGGGAAAGACGTCATTATCGAAGCAAATTTGTGACAATTACGGGCTTGTTTACATATCGCCAGAAACTGCCGCCGACGATGTCAAAGAGGATTTGGTAAAACATCTGTATTTAACCCTTTGGGCGTCAAAGCACCTAAAGGTGTTGCTTTTTCTCGTGCCCACGGTGTCAAGGACGACTACAAGGTGTTATGGCGTACGCAGTCAAAGACAAGACACCTTCATGCTTTCAACTAATGTTCATATCACATTCTTACTGAGAAAAGTTTGCGTGTAGGGTAGGTGTCACTATCCGTACGTGAGGTACGGGGTAGGTATTATTAAGCACGTAACGTAAAGCACTTTGAGCGACACGTTTCATCTACCTGACAAACTCGTCGTAGAAGTCGGGTAACATCTAAATGTCATCATCCTCCTAGTGTGTTCCCGGTTGTACCTACCCAAAAGAAGCCAATAGTAGTAATAGTAAGTTTTGGCACCTAAGTATAGTCTCATGATTTGGCGTTCGCACTAGTTTACGAACACTCATCATCATCATCATATCAGCCGAAAGACGTCCACTGCTGGACATAGGCCTCCCCCAAAGAGTGCCAAAGTGACCGGTCCTGCGCCACCCGCATCCAGCGAACGTTTACGAACACTACTGCCATCTGACCTTCCAACCCAAAGCGAAAACTAGGTATACCCTGTTGGAATTAGAGCTGTTTGCCTACGATGTTTTCCTTCATCGTAAAGCTACTGTTGTACATCATATAATAATGCGTACATAAGTCTTTTGTAAAAGTACGTACCGGGGTTCGAACCCTCGACCTCCGGACTAAAAATCGCGTGCCTTACCACTTGGTACAGAGGCTCTATATAAACTCTCATCATCATTCTCCTGGCGTTTTACCGGTAGTCTACCCTGAAGGAGCAACGGGTCTGCTTTGGCACCTAATCCCAAAATAGGGAAGATGCAGCTATAATATTTAGCATTATTTTGTGACCAAAATGTAGTAAAAACATAAAATAATTGCTAGGTACTGAAACGTTTTTACTTTAGTTTATATACTATTTCCTAACAATAATTACGAATTGAAGTAATGTGAAACGGAACGTATTTTAAACCAACAATCAGCGTCTGGTAACGTCACTCCTGTCAAAAGTCAAAACTTAGGCAACTCTGAGGGGCAACCGCGAAACGAAAACGAACTTCGTTCGTGTATCTCTCTCTCTATCGCTCGAACAAGCAAGTGCGACAGAGACGGAGATACACAAACGAAGTTCGTTTTCACTTCGCGGTAGCCCCTCTGACATCTAGGGACGAACCACGGACAAACAAATATGGCGAGTGACACACATGAGTGACGTCACAGGGACTGTAGATCCGTTTAGGCGCCAAAGTTGAAATTGTCAGTTTGTAACAGGAATTTTCGACTGTAAATTTTAGTATTTTATTTTTTTAATACTTTGGTGGTCTTATTCTACATGTGATTCTTTCAAATGAAAGCAAAAATGAAAATATTGCATCTTCCCTATTGGACGTAGGTCGCGTAGGTACCTACAAAAGTCAAAATGTATCTTTGTCATTGTGATGTAGGCCCGACGTGTGGCTCACTGGGACGAGGGCGAGGTATCCGCCCTGCCCGAATTGTCGCCCGAAGAGGAAGTGCCAGCAGACGACGAAGAAGACAACGCTGAGGACGACGAGCTACACGAGACGACGCGACAGGCTCTCGCGGTACTGCAGTCTGGGATCCCGTTCAGCGACGAAGAGATTATGGGGTGTGGTTGAAAGTAGTAGTTATATGTTCGTCAGTTGCGGCAAAATCCGTATTTTTTTATCCGTCTGCGTTGACTTGTCGTCGTGTCTTCATACGTACGAAGGTGGCAGTTTCAGTTTGTGTGTGATGAGGACGACTATTTCTTCCCAAATCTAGATTAGTTTGCATATAAGACGAAGGCGAAACCGCCCTGCCTACAGTGGAAGTGCAGATAGACCACTAAGAAGAACGTTGAGTAAGAACATAGCTGTTCTTTATCGACGAACAGCTATGCAAGTCGGAATGGCCAGGCCTGCCGTTCTCGTATGTGTAGTGTTTTCTTGTTTGCCTTTGAACATTTTTTGTGTATAGGTACATGCGAAAACGGCTGCTTTGCCGAGAAGCACTGAACAGAGGCTGGGTGCTCGATGGATTTCCGAATACGATACCACAGTGCGCTGCTTGTAAGCATATTTGAATTTATTCTCTAGCTTCCCTCTTGTAATTAGTATTGACAAGAAATTACCAATATTCCCTCTGATACTAATCCATAAGAAATCTCAAATAGGTCCACAAATAAGTTTCTCAAATATATAGAGAGCAGGGCGAAATATCATTTGGCTGATATTGAGAACAGTCATAACAGAACTTGGAAAATACCTCCACCTTACAGACGACCGCAGTCATAATGAAACCATCGCTCTGTTGAACTTTAGCTTGCTCTGTTTCTGATGGTGAGTGGTCACCAGAGCTCCCGAGGATGAGCTGTGTTGAGAGCGAAGGACCTGCACTTGTCCCCAGCTGTCAGTGTGAACAGAACGAATCCTCAATTCAATAAAAGCCACGCAACAAAGGTCGGCAACGCGCTTGAGATTCTTCTGGACTCACAAGCGTCCATAGACTGCGGTGTTTGTTAGCATTCAGACAGGCCGTATGCTTGTTTGCCACCATCGTATAAAAATATACCATCGAAAAAAAAAGATTCAAATTGAACCTTAACGACAATTGTTATCCCAGTGTTCGACAGAGGAGAAGAACAAGATTCTGATGCCGAGGAAGAAAATGAAGAAGACAAGTTTGAAGAAGACGCTGAACTATACAGCAACGTGTTGAAAAAAATTCTACCTGGTAGGTTAAATGACAAATACCCTTGCTTAAGTAATATTACCGAGAAGATGCACGCTCGAGAGTTTAATTTGGTTACCGCCTTTGCAGATATCGTGGTGAGCTTAGACGCATCGGACGACTTCATATGCGACAAAGCAATGAAACTACCCGAGGGAGACACCCGACTCGATGAAGAAGTAGTTCTGAACCGCCTCTACGAATTCAGAGCCAACGATGCTCGTGACGTCACACCGCTGAATTTCTTTGACGAGTTGGACATACATCCTCTTATAGTGGTTGTGAAGGAGCATTCGGATTATGCGATGAAGGGGCCTTATGCTGCTGTCACGTTGCGTATGGGCAGGCCGTGCCGATATTCCAAGTTACTCGGTAAGCAAAGTCAGGCGCTCGGTTGTTTTGTACGGTAAACGCTGCGATTCCATAGATACTTGCGTTTACCGCGTACACGGTATGTATGGAATCGCAGCGTTTAGCGCACAAAACAACCGAGCGCCTTAGTCCCTATAGGCTGCTTGGCAAGAACATCGGATGGTGACTGACGGCCATAGGACTTTGAGATGAGTGTGTCTTTGATTGTCTCTTGATGACACGGAACGTAAAAATGCCTTACCCTGTGGATAAGGAAAAGTCTTTGTTTTAGACTCAATCTGTTGATTAGTTAACTCTTCTTCTCTCTGTGAGTCATGAAACCTGCAGTTTTGTCTATCTGGTCCAATGTAAGTCCACATTATTCATCTGCTCACAATGAAAAATATATCCCAACGCTATTACATTGGCGACGAATAAACGGGTACCTTTATGCATTTTTGTGTCCGCAGTTGACTACAAAACAGCTAGGGTCCGGAACGAGTTTTCCTAATTAGGGTTTTCCATAGAGTTATTTTAGAAGTTGTTTCTAAAACCCTATCCATATTGGTAACCTTATGATAAGGTAACCTTCTATCGAGTTAACTTGGTTTGCCACTAACCAATTTGAAAAGCCTAAACAAAACCCTATATCAATCGGGTTAACTTATGGTTACCACATCCGATATGCTTACCATAACAATGGGTAATCAAATTGATGCGGTTACCAAATCGATAGGCTTAAGCCTAGAAAGCGGTTAGCCGGTCCTTGCTACAAAAAGATTCCACCTATCCATATTTTCATATTTTAAGACACAATGTGACAAAATGGAGGCATCCTTTTGTAGCCGACTGTTTAATTGCATGTATCACACTAATTGCATGTATTATTCGTGTATCACAGCAATGATCGAGGCTGCTGAAAAGAAGCAAAAAGAGGAAAAGGCCCAACAACGCCACGATCAAGCTAATGCGGAAAAAGAACTTGAGGAGAAGATGCGTCGAGACCGTGAAGATAAAATGGAATACTGGGTAACGTCAATACTGTCTTCTTAGCCCTTTGGACGCCATGAACACTTGAAGGTGTTGCGTTTTCTCGTGCCCACGGCGCCAAGAACGAGTATAGGTACTAATATGGCAAATGTTGAGAGGCGTTGCGAGGTTTTCTAGTTTGCCATTTAAATGTGTGCACGGACGGACACATGACTCGCAAACGAATCACTGATTCTGTTTTGTCGGCGTGATTGATTTATATACCCATGCCGAGTTACAGTTTTCTAGTTGTAATGGTTACTAAGCTAAGCCGAAGACGGACAGACAGACAGACAGACGGACGGACATGGCGAAACTATAAGGGTTCCTTGTTGTCTACGGAACCCTAAAAAGTGTCAAGACATGAATCTTCGAAAAATAGAGTGGCCCCTGAGAATCCGTTGGATTTTCAGTCGGAGCTATACGCAGTGATGCGGGAGGAGGAGGAACAGGCGTTGGCGGCGGCTGGTGAGCCTATGCGCCACTATCTGGTGCACCACATCTTTCCAACCCTCACCCCTGCGCTTCTGGAGGTCGCGAAGCTGCGGCCTGATGACCCTATCGACTTTCTGGTAAATACTTTCCGTCTTTATAAACGGACTAGCTCGAAATTTAAACTTTCGTGAGACATGTTGAAATAATACTAACAATTACACGGTTCAACTCACGTATTCAATGTCACTACGGGCGACATGTTTTGAACTTTCGACTCTTTTTTATACCCCCATAGGGGACGAATTTTTATAGCAAAGCTAAATCATTTGTTTTGCTTTTTAATAAGAAACCTTCATACAAAGATTCAAGTCTATAACTTTCCAAATAAACGATTTCCATACAACGGTTCGACCCCTATTTCACCCCCTTAAGGCTTGAATTTCGAAAAATCCTTTCTTAGCACACGTCCACGTACTGTAAAAAATATGTGTTCCAAATTTCATGCTTATATCGTTTGCGGTTTAGGCTGTGCGCTGTCTGTCGATAGATTAGTAACGACGAGTTTTATATATATAGATGAGAGACTGAATCAAAGTAAAATCAAACACTGTACGCAGTAATTAAGCTGTAGCTGAACCTGCTGAACTTAAAGTCTTTAGAATTTACTAGTCTCTAATACTATTAATTTCATCATTATCATTATCATCATTATATCAGCCGAAAGCGGTCCACTGCTGGTCATAGGCCTCCCCCACAGAGTGCCACCATAACCGGTCCTACGTCACCCGCGACCTTTAAATAAAGAAAGAAAGAAAGAAAGTGATTTATTAATGCAAAAACTATTATACATAAATAAAAGTGTAACAAGACTTATCTTAATACACATTATTTTGTAGTAATTTGCACTAAAGGGTTTTACCAGGTCATCACCTTGGGGGGTCTACCCACGCTGCGCCTACCGGTGTGTGGTTGCTACTCGAGAACCATTCCGCCCCTATTAATGTAGGTACCTAGTGGATATTTCTCTATACATCCTATTTCGATGTGTTCTTATAGGCCGAGCACCTATTCAAGATGAATCCCTCTGGTAAAATGCTGGAGCCGGGGTACAACCTTCAAGCAGAAATGATCCTGGGCAAAATCAAGGTACTAGACGATGCCTTGGCTGACCTTGAAGTCAATATAGACCCTCTGGCACCTTCAGAAGTGGATATGCCGAGACCTGCCTCGCGTGTGGGAGCCAAGCCGATGAGTGGCCTGTGATAGACCCTTGAGACAATTTAACATTGTTTTATTCGTTTTACTGTGATGGTGTTGTCATTAACCTACTCATGAATAAACGCATTGTGGTGAAAATTGTATTGGATTTAAGGAGAAAAGTTTAGTTCAATAGTTCACCTTTTTAGTCATCACCGAGATGAAATGACAATAACGGGATTTCTGATTTTCCATATTTACTAGAGATTTAAGTATTTAGAAACTAGGTAAGTAATATGATTTTTGTGGTGACAATGAGTAGTTCCGAAGATTACTTACCCCCTACATACGAACTTATAACCTCCCTGACCCTATCATGGTCGGCCTTATCACGTGATAAGTCACACGTGACACCGTTCGATAGAACGAGACGACGCTCCTACTTGTCACTTATCGCGTGATAAGGCCGACCGATGATACGGGGTCTGATTTTTCGCCTTTAGTATTTACTTAGGTACCTATCGTAGTAGAGGTATAGAAGAGTAGGTAAATCATATTAATACGTGTGTTCCTTATTTGATTAGGCAGATATGGTGTCATGCTTGAAATATCGTTAAACATTCATATATTAATTGCATTACATCGACAACTTACCTACTATCACGATTAGAACATAATTCGTCACGCAAAGACGATCGATAAAATAGATCGTATCTAACCCTACCCCATTCTGTTCAGTACCTTGGTATGTTATTGAGAATGTGGTCTATTTTGTGGTGTAATACTGGATTCTGTGAAAAATGTAAACAATGAAGGTATATCCGGACGTGTATCAACGGAGTGGATACAAAAATGAGAAGAAGAAAAATGATGGTGGCATTTCCCTGTTTGCGACAAGTCTGCGTCATCAGACGACGGAGTTTTTCAACAATTCCTCTCTTCATGGTGTCCGGTATATTGCTGAGAAAGATCGGCCATTTTGTGAAAAGTAAGTCGTAATGTTTTTCTGGCACACCTGGCCATGCTATGCGTGTGGAAAGTTCCGTTTATTCCTAATTTTACGTCTCCTCCTAGCCTTAGGCTCAGGCGTCAAATACCTGCAATCATTCATTGTTTTGCCGCCCTATGTGAGTAATGTATCTATATTTTATATCAACTCACATGTAAGTAATGAAGTAAACAAAGCTTGTCCGTTTTCCATTAGTCAGGATGCAAATCGATTGTGACGACTTAATACCGTATGTGTATTGCGTACCTAGGGGATCTCCCTACAGCAATGTCAGCAATGCATCTGAAACTGTACACTACTTATAGTGGCTTAGCGAGCTCCAGAACTCTCGGGGCTACCTTAAAAAAAAACTGTGTTGCTCACACTGCTGGGAAATGCGATCTGTCAGAGGAGATCAACCGGGCAGATGCCGGTCATACGAAATAATGTCTGCCCAAGCTGAAACTGAGAACTTCGTTTGTTTCGCTCGGTCCGCTGCTCGCTCGTTCAGTTACCGAACTGTTGTCTGTGACAGGTTTATGTGGTTCAGCTTTACTGCGGTAGGAGCGGTCACCACTTGTATCATCATCGTCAGTTTGTGGGAGAAATTCCAAACGAACCCAACGATAACAGGTAACTTATTGATTTTTTCTTAGAAAATCTCTAACCAATTCACGATTTGTCGTAATAGAAAATAAAGTAGAACGTAGTAGTCCGTTGTTAATATTGAAACAAAGATGAATGGGCCTAAGATGGTTTGTTATTTAAATCTGTCTAGTTTCTCGTATATCGCTGTATAAAGTTGGATTACTCCGCCATACCGAGTGCGGCCGTGATAGAAAGAAAGAAACATTTATTCGATACAAAAACAAATAATTAAACAAGAAAGAGTGTCAGACAGCGTTTCGTCAAGAAAACGGTTCTATCTCAGCATACGAGTATGCTGGCATTGCTGCCAGCGCTGACTGTGAAGGTGGATAAAACGTTTATATCGTGCCTCTCTCGGCAGACCATCTTAAGCCCGCGGACAACATGAAAATATTGTCCCGCATGATTGATAGATAACTGTTTCATGTTTTTTAACATTTGTTTCACTAACCGGTATCTACTCACTTAGTCACTATCGACAATATCGCAATACTACCAAAATTCCGAGTAACTTAATGATACCTATCGTTTTAAATAATGCAGGTTTGGACACAGACTTTCACAATTGGGAAGTTCCCTTCCCGGCGGTTACCATTTGCGATCTAAATCCAGTTGATGAAGAATTACTGCAACAATACATTAACAGGTGCTGTAATTGTGTTTTGGTCACTAATTACTTTAGTTGTAATTAAACACCAAATTAACTTATTAGTTTACAGTTTAGTTTGTGGAGTAACAGGATCATTTCAAAAAGTGCGGTTTGAACATAACACTTACATTAGAAGAAATCATACCAATTTGCGAGTGTTAAGTTAGTGTTCACTTAACCCATATATATGCCCCTTATTGATTCAAAATGATATAGTACCTTCATATGCCCAGAACCGCATTAATATGTATAAGGGCTGGTCATCGTTTTCGAAACAAGGGCAAATGAGATACCAAAAAACAAGCATAGTTTTGGGCATATATGGGTTAATAGGCATTCTTTAGGTAACATACCTATATCTGGGTTGCTATGCGTCACTTGGCTCGACAGCCCACCAACCACTTTCGGCAACGGTCGGGCCACTACTGATCTGACTGATCCCCACTCCGGTCATCGTGACGTATGCGCACGAGATAAGGATAGCAACACTACAACTACTATTAGTTATGATGATGACATTCTTAGACCGCGTTTACGCACGAGCGTAATGTTGCACTGACAGCTCAGGCGATTAGGTATGGCATTTCCCGCCTCCGTCGTCGCCGCCAGAGTCGCCTGACGCGACGTTAGGCGTGGGGACTCTAGCCCTGTCATTCTTGGAAGGAGCTTTAGGTACGCTGTTTGCTGTGCTTGTGAGGATGTAGATCCTTTTACGTAGGTAAAATAATAGTATTTTATACAATCGTTACACAATGAGAGCTCTTAAAGTCGAGTACAAGAATTAAAGAGCTAATTGTGTAACTATTGTATACGATACTTTTTCTATGAGTCAACTGAAATAATTAAACAAACTTGGTATCTCTATTGAAAATCCGAGCTCTGCTGAAACAAAGCGCAGTCCACCTGCTCAGCGTTTCGTTGCTGTCTTTTCTTCTATGAAAAAGGCGACGTTCTATTGATCAAATTCATTATAGTTCAGTAAAGGCGTCACGTGATTGGTCAAATTCATTATAGTTGTGTAAACAGTTGTATAATAATGTATTTCAGTTGAGTTGGTAGCTCCATAGAAAAAGTATGTGATTATATAGTTTGGTGTACAAAGTCTTAATTCAAACATTAAAGTCGACAAGTATAAAAAAAATACTAGCAATTACAGACCTACATTATGATAATCACATTGACTGTAGGTATTTACTTTTCACGCCACTGCTCGGAAATGTGGCAAAAGATGGTCAGAAAACGGGCTTCAAAGCTGGAGTTAGTTGGACATCGCACGAACTGGCCAACTATGAGTTCAAACTGTCCAACAATGTTTTTGTTGGACAGTTTGAACAGTGATTTGCTCCATCTCAGCTCCCACTCGCGTATGGGGGGCAGCGCGCACACGCGAGCGGCCGCGCTACAGTGTTTCATATTATGATCTTTAATTAGGTACTTAATTTCGACTTATAATTATAATTATTTGCAATTTCCTCGCAGTAGGCGTGAAAAGCACTATGTAATGTCTCGGCCAAAAATGCAATAGAGGGACTCGTCTCCTTCGAGGTCCTCACCTAGCGGCTCGGACCTCGAACCCACTCATCCATCTATTGCCTACTTACTAACCTTTACAACAATGTACTATTGTAGCACATGGGGACAGACACCGCCGTCGCACGCATCAGACATGTTGCGGTGGCTAGCCACGCTCAGCTACCGGACCATTTTGGAGGGAGCTAAGAACTTTGCTACGGACCCTGAACTGGTCGGCCGGGGCTCGGAAGCGATGTCGGCCCCCGCAGCTGACCCTAAAAAGGCCGTGTACAGTGTAAGTTAGGTATTTACGTCCCACCGGTCCCCGGTCCATAAAGTTGTCATTAGGTACCGTCCGCTACGCATGCGGGAAATCCCACTTTCTGACCAGGAGAGACGTACAATGTTGTACCTACTCATCACGGGCGGTCATAAAAAAGCCCCAGATCGCATATTTATCGCCCTCGCCTTCGGTTCGGCCGCCAAATAACTGCTACTGGGACTTTTTTGTTTTGCCGCGCTGTGGGGGACCTAATGTAGGTACTGTTAGGCCTATCCCACCGTCAGTTGGGCGCCAAAAAAACAGTTATGTGGTACAGTCGACTACAAAGAGATAGATACGGCCAAAGTTACAAAAATATGTATACACGACTGTATTGCTTAACATTAAGGTGATGTATTTTATGAATAAAAATCTGAATCTGAATCTGTACGTCAACAACCCTATATCACTGTCTATTGCAGAAAAATATACACCTAACGTCATCACTTAGGCAGCTCACTCTATGATTGTCTATTGCAAAAAAATATACACCTAACGTCATCACTTCAGGTAGTGGACCTTCTGTACCCTTAGGTACTATTAATTATTCTGTTGTACTGACCTCCACTTAAACCCGTCATAATTGAATCGGATAACGAATTAAAACAAAACCGACGATCTCGAATTTATAATTTTACCTACAATGAAAAGCATGGCCCTTTTGGAGGGCGCTAAATAGGCTCAGACCCCGTGTCATGGTCGGCCTCGATAAGTGACACGCTAGAGCGTCCGTCTCGTTCTGTCAAACGGTGTCAGCCAGGGACGGACGCTCTATCGTGTGATAAGGCTGACCATGATACGGGGCCAGATCGCAAGTTGGCCGCTACAAGGAAGACATGGCACGATGCATCCATCGTGGCCCATCAACCCAATGTGTTTGCGATACAGCTCCGGAAACCATGGCATACCTGATGGCGTGCCTCACATGCCCACACTCGCTTGCTCGGAACGCAACTGAGAGACGTGACTGCCAGAGCTGTCCACACCGCTGTCCATTGGGCATCTCTTATTTGAGGAACCTAGACATGAAGAAGAAGAAGAATGAAAAGTATTGTTCTTTTCAGATTGTTCGCCATTCCGATTCCTTGTTCTACGAATGCGAGTGGAAGGGAGATTCAGAGGAATGCTACGATCTGCTGGCGCCAGTTTTTACTGAGATGGGGTTTTGTTACGCTTTCAATTCGCGTCACGCCGAGAATTCATGGCCCTGGTGAGACCTTTGCATTCACTGAGCTTTACAGATTTTGTAGATTTTTTGTCATTTTAATGTCATGCCTTCAACTTTCATTGAAAAAGCAACTGAAAGTGCAAGATATATGCTCGTATAACTCGATGTAAATTTACAGGCAATCTCAAAGTGAGTTGGAGCCTTTCGCAGAGGCATTTATCCATGAGACAGACGCGAAATGGTCATTCCTTTTCAACTCCTACCGCAATGACACTATCATCGATGTAAGATTTTTTTATCTTCTGGCATATTTAAGGAATAAGAAGTGGTAAGATCGTGAGTGATCGTGGCGTGTGATATTCTTCTCCGAGAGTTTCTGTCACTTGCCCGTTCCCCAGGAGTTTCGGCCAGTTGCACCGCAAATTTAGGGCAGAATCATAAATAACCTGTGTTCGTAGATTTACATACACGCAACAGAGGAGATGGCCGGCTTAGAGCAAAGCGCCCAGCACTCCTGGGACCGTCGCGTCGAAAAAGTATCATTCTCTGTGAAGCACACATACACGACAGAAGACGCTCGTCAGCTGTCCATCCGCCAGCGGCGCTGCGTATTTGCTAATGAACAGTCGCTGGAGACCTCGTCCATATATACATATTCAGCCTGTATGAGGCAATGCCGAATGCAGAGAAGCCGGTCGTTCTGCAAATGTGTGCCTCATTTCTATCCTGATATAAGTAAGTTTCCTATTTCAAATTACGTTACTAATTTGTTGTTTTGTAACGTGTACCATTTTATTCAGTAAATGTTACGTGGCGTCAAATACGGCTGTCATCATGAGCATGATCGCTTTTGTGTACAAAATACAAATAGGGGGAAGGAGTAACAGGTTGCCAATAAGTAACAAGTTGAAGTGTCTGATAGAATCCTTTATTCAATTTAATACCTATATTTATACTCGTTAGGTAGCGCTGATACAAGCAATATATGCGTCTATGTTGCAGTAAACTACAAAGTTACTGTTAAACTCTAAATCGGTCAATCGTCATGCTACATTTGTGTCGGACATAAACTCGACCACGCTACCAGTGATGACACTGCATCACGGTTCTTTAACATTTGCGCTTTGATATTAAATAATATTGTTGTACCTAATGTACCTATTTCGTTTAACAACTTGCAGAAGGATACAGACACTGTTCGTTGTTAGAGCTGCAATGCATTGCGACCCACGCCGCGGCCATCACGGATGTGTCTTGGTGCTCCTGTGAGCTGGGCTGCTCGCACACTGTGTATGAGGTGGAAAAACTCACCGAGGTCGAGTAAGTTGCCAAGGAATTGCAATATAACTTTTGAGGCCGGCAGTTGAATAATTTTTGTCCAATGTCAGTCTTATTAAAATTTAAGATATAGATATTTTGACAAGCCGTATGTGGTTGATATAATGCTTGAAAAAGGTAGCCTATTTCACCCAGAGCATAATACCTAATACTAGAAAAATCCTCATTTATCAAAATTGGTTTTGTAACCTAAACGCTACGGTGGGACACATGTTTGTGAACACACGAATGCTGAACTCCCTCCCTTTTCGTTTTGCCGTGAGTACATAGTTGTGTAAAAATAGTGAAGGCTGTCTTTAATAAGACTAGAAAGAGACAGGCCCTATAATAAGTCTGAAGGGTCAAGTATGTCATCACATCGCATCCTCAAATGAATATAAAGGGTTGGCAAAGCCAGCGTAACTTAGAGCCTGAATATTCTTGCAAGCAGGATGCTGCCGTGTCTACACTCCACTTACCATCAGACAGGTGTTACCATCATTGCGGTATTAAAAAAATGAAGAGAATGCCCCACAAGAAGTAAAAGGATAACATTTTATTTCGTACAATTACCGTCTATAATTTGGCGTAATTCTCTTAAAACTGGCGCCCACGGCGAATTATTCAAAATAACATTGCATTCTCTCCAGTACAAGCAAAGGACCAGTTTCGACGCCGTCGCTGGAAACAGAATTCGTGTCTTGGCCTATGGTACGGTACAAACGCGAGGTGCTGTTCGGTTGGGTCGATTTGTTGGGTACGTAACGAAATCATCACACTTTGCTAAGCGAAGCGCCCCCTAGGATCGTACGCCCGAGTGCAACGCACCTCCTGAACTATAGGTAAAGCCGCCCCTGGTGCTATTGATACCTCTATATGCGGAGAACATTGAAATAATTGATTTCTGGCAAAAAATATAATACAAGAGATATATGAAATGAAATGAAATCAATCTCACAATAAATAACCAGTTTTAAAGTAAGTAGGTATAAGGTGTAGATAAAATAAAAATATTTAATTTATCAATTTTATCATACAATAACAGGATAACCAGTCAACGTCACCTAATTTTGCAATATTTTCATGAATGTAGTTGTCCCAAAAGTCAAGCAAGATTTGAATTTTAACGTATCCGTTTTTTTTATTAATTTGGTACATTAATGATTACAATTTACATCACCAAATCTTTTACGAGGGGCTGACATGATTGAAAATCAAAGATTCATTTAAAAAAAGTGATAAAATACCTTCAGTTTTCTTAATTTTTTTGGTGAAAACAGGATTACATTATATTTTTTTACCGCAAATTGTACTTATATTTTGTCCTAAAAATAATATTATTATAGCAAATTATAACTTTATGTTAACCCATAAATAAAATATCATAACTATAGGACCTACGCTGCCGTAAATTTATATTTTTATAAAAGACGTATTCACGCTGCACCGACGCCTCGCGCCGAAAATTTTATTTACGAAATGATTATTTAAGTAAGTTTTCAGTTTAAGCAGTTCTTTAAGAAAAACTATTTGTTCTAGCACATCAAATAAAATATATTTATGTTAATATTCACCATATTTCAAAAACCGTAGACGGGCTCGATACACACCATTTGACCAAATCCGCTCGATAGAAAATAATTGCAAAGATTGGTCTTAAATTCACATTAAAAGGTTCTGTCTTTATTTTTTTGACGTATGGGTCTGCAATTAAAAACATGAAGTCAACATATTCATACCTAATCCGCTAGCGAGTCATATTTCACAAATAATCCACCCTTTTTTTTATTTCAATATTTATGTACCTACTATTATCTTCAAAAACCGGGCCGCCCAATAACACTCGCTCTCGTTTACTCCGATACAAATAGACAGTGTGCGCGCTATCCAAAATCCTCAAGGGCATTTTGGTGTTGACAGGGTCTTAAGAGCCCGCAGTAAGCTCGGCCGAATTTCACCTTCCCATACAAACGTAGTTACGCTCTCATTTTAAAACTATGTGTTGGATTGTGACGAAACTTTGCATATACAATGGCATAAGGTATATCTATGTCTGTAATTAGTTTACATGGTTCCAGTTTATAAAACAAACGAAATACAGCAAAAACAAGTTTTGTATGAAAAACTTAAATTCGCTGTATTTTTTTACTATGGTATCTGAAGCTACATAAACTAATTACAGACCTGGATATACCTCATGTCATTGCACATGAAAATTTTCGTTACAATCCAACACGTAGTTTTAAAATGAGAGCGTAACTACGTTTGTATGGAGAATCGAGCTTACTGCGGACTCTTAAGAGGGAGCGGGCGAATCGGCCCCACTTTGGGCGCCATTTAGTGTCAACTACTTTGTTTAGTCATTTAATATCGTTTAGCGGTTTCGCGGACGGCTTCTCATAAATCTTGTAGGATTGTCATTGTCACTAATTTTATATATCAATTAAAACGGTAAATAAATATCGATAAAAATCAGCCCGCAAGTTAAGCGCCACTTATCTCACCAAGATTTAACCTTGTTTAGTATCATTCGGCGGGATCGCGGGACTTTTCCTCGGTTTTTCCCTGCTGTCTGGTGTGGAGCTGATCTACTTTTTCACGCTACGCGCCTGGTGCGCGGCTGTGCGTGACAGCGACACGCTGAAGAGGGAGCGGGCGGAGCGCCTCGCGCGTCCAAAGCCGCCGTATGACCTGAGCTTGGTGCCATGGTAAGTATTTTTTTTTTTCTTAATAGGTCACAGTCAAGTTTTGCCTCTGCCAAAGGGATTAGGTGCCAAAGAAGACCGCGGGCTCCTTTTGGGCACAACCGGGAAAAAAGTTACGAGGATGATGATTATTTAGGTCACACTTCTACACGTATAATAATAACCGAGTTCAGTTGGACCATACTTGGGTGATTTGGACTGTTGTTGGGAAGCTTTACAGTAACTTAATAGCACCTAGGAATTAGTAACCCTTTTACCGTCAAATTTCGAAAAATTTGGCTACGTTCTTCTACCAATTAAGTTGAAAATAGTGACGAGAAATCTGATTAAGATAGAGATTCCAAGGATGTATTAGACTTCTGGTACTACTAAAATTTAGTAGTCAGCGGTGCGAGCAAGAGGCCGCTCTCCAATCTCGCTCGCTCCGACGTATGGCGCACCACTGCCGCTACCACCGCACCGCTGAAGTCGTATTCAGTCTTAGCCGATCGTTGATCGTCTTCTTTTTTCTAGGTGGAAGGAACCACCGGGCCCTCGCAGCGCTCGGCCAATCATGGTGAAGAGCAAGGAATCGCCCCCACAATATTCCCCGCCGCCTGGCTACAATACTTACTTACCTTAGTAGATTTGTCTTACATGTCTTTGCTTGGAATACCAGTACAAAGTTATGAATTACATCGTGTTTTGAAATATAATTATACTTTTTTATTATGATTTTGAATAGAATGAGTATACCTATTGGTTAATAGTGTGCCCCGTAAAAAGGCAATACCTACTCAATACTCTCATTTATTGCATATATCACAATGTTAGTTTACAGGGTATTAGGTAAACTTAAGTTTTAGTTGTTAAAATTATGATGAGAATAAAACTTAATTGTGGACCCTGTTGGGCACCGCCAAATTAGTGAAGAGAAGACGACTTACATACAGTATGTAAAGTTCTGCGTCAATCCTTAACTAATGCCGTAATGGACAGTGTGGGACGAAAGTGCGACACAAAGCAAGTCGTCGTATGATTTTTTAAGAAAACAAAATGTATTAATAATTTAGAAATGCTGAGACTGCTTACCCGAAGGTTTCTGCTGCAGTTTAAAGCGGGCGAGGAATCCACGCGAAGTAGCGGGCAACACCTAGGTATTAATAGGTAACGCTAATATTATTCGTATAATGTATAGCGGTGAGAGTATCAACATTTTGTTGTTATGACCTGACAGTAGACTGACACTTAACTTTTTTTCTTATGTGCCAGGTGTAGGCAACGTATTCTTCACGTATCATCATCATCATATCAGCCGGAAGACGTCCACTGCTGGATATAGGCCTCCCCCAAAGAGTGCCACCATGACCGGTCCCCTGCGCCACCCGCATCCAGCTGCACCTATGAACTCTATGAAGTACCTAGGTAAATTTATTCATATTCCAAATTGAATAATACTAACTTGCCCTCGATTAAATGCCGCGGACTACAACATATCTATTCTATCGATCAATAGGTAGGTACTTAACTTACCTACATACTGACAACAATACCTACCAATTTTAAAAGTTCGTGCTTTTCCAAATAGTTGATTTTCCGTTATCTGAGTCAAGAATCAATAACGTTAAAAGGTGTAATTAGTGATAATTCGGAAACTTTTAGTAGGTAAGCTTGCCTTTGGAATTAATTGCGCAATCAGCAGCAGATATAAATATCGGCACGAATTAGGAGCCCAAAAATAGGGTACCTAATTATTAGATTTCCTTGATAATCAATCAAAATTCGATTGGGTCAATCTGACATTCTCATTTAGCATTAAACATATCAAAAATATTATGTTACCTACATGCGCTCGCTGACACGTTACCTCGATGCGCCTGCAAAAGGGCGCGCGAAATCAGATTGGAATGCGACGCGTAAGTGTCTAGTCGACTCCCAGACCGAGTCATGTTTTACGAGTATATCACTGACTAGCATGTAACTCGACGCCGGCATATGGCTATTGGGTTGTGACTTGCGCCATATGGCGATCGTATCAGCAAATAATACTGTTCTGTGGTATCAGTTCCGTGGTATTTCGTATGTCAACAGCATTAATATGCTGTACTGCTTAATGCATACCGTAGTAGTTCCTATTGTAAAAAATAAAACGGGAGACGCTTCTGACTTGTCCAATTACAGGCCCATATCGCTTGCTACGATTGTGGCTAAGGTGCTGGATGGTCTGCTTGACGACATACTGGGAAAACACCTGAACCTACATGACGCTCAGTTTGGCTTCAGGCCAGGGTTATCTACTGAAACCGCAGTATTATGTCTCAAGCAGACCGTACAGTACTACACCTCGCGTAGGACGCCGGTATTTGCCTGTTTTCTGGACCTGTCAAAAGCGTTTGACATGGTAGCGTATGACAAGCTGTGGCATAAGTTACGGGAGAATACTAGCGTACCCTGTGAGGTCACGTCCCTATTTAAGTACTGGTATGGCCACCAGACGAATACCGTAAAATGGGCTGGCGTGCACTCTAATGTGTATAGGATGAACTGCGGAGTAAGGCAAGGAGGGTTAAGCTCACCCAAGCTGTTCAACCTATACATGAACCAGTTGATCGAGGAGCTCAGCAGCACTTATGTCGGATGTCACGTGGACGGGGTCTGTGTAAATAACCTCAGCTACGCGGATGACATGGTGCTGTTGAGCCCCTCAGTGGGTGCACTTCAGCGACTGGTGTATATATGTGAGACATATGCCGGTGCCCATGGGCTAAAGTACAATACTTTAAAAAGTGAGTTACTTCAATTTAAAGCTGGTAAAAAATCATACAAAATGACAGCCGTCACGCTTTGTGGTACCGCCTTAAAAGTAGTACAGAAGTTTAAGTACCTAGGCCACTGGGTATCGGAAAGTATGTCAGATAACGATGACATAGAGAGGGAACGTAGGGCATTGTGTGTTCGTTGTAACATGCTGGCCCGCAGATTTGCACGCTGTAGTAATGAAGTAAAGCTAACGCTTTTCAAAGCATTTTGTCAAACATTCTACACGTGTAGTCTGTGGTCCAGTTTTACGCAGCGCGCATACAATGCTCTGCGTGTGCAGTATAATAATGCGTTTAGAGTGCTGTTTGGCCTGCCGCGTTACTGCAGCGCATCGACAATGTTTGCCGAGGCGCGCACCGATAGCTTCCAAGCAATAATAAAATAAGAAAGCGGTGCGCGTCGCTGCAGAACCGTCTTCGCCACAGCTCAAACAGCATTCTGAACATGCTGGCGCAGCGCTGGGACTCGCCGCTGCTCGCGCGCTGGGTGCGGCTGCACGCGCCTGTAGTCGCCGCACCACGCCGCTATTAACTTTATTTTTAGTCATTATTGATTGTCACTAACATAGCATATTAGTTTCATTGTTACTAACATTTTTTATGGATAACTATCCGAAATAAAAACTTTGAATTTGAATTTGAATTTGAATTAATATTCATGGTATTCGGTGCACAGTTGCAATATCATACAAAACAAAATATAACCATGGCATTTTTATACTTTGTAGGTATTTCGCGCTCTAATATAATTAGACCCAACGTTTGTCTGGAAGACGTAGCATCCAAACTGGTTACAGTCTATAAATGTTTGTTTTTTCAATAAGTATAGTCACGAGAAATGACATTAATTATCACGACATTGGAACTACGATTATCGCGATAATTAATGGCATTTCTCGTTAGTATGGCCCCAGCATAAGAGTAAGTACCTCTATATCGTTTGTCTAAACATAAAATTCCCTGTTAAAAAAAACTTCTTGACCCCTTAAGAATCCTGTAAGTACTGCGGCGATAACAGCGACATCATCAAATTTTTGGCCTCTGAGATGCTCTTAACCGCGGAAATAGTTCTGACCGCCCTAGGCTAACTATGAATTGTAAGTAATTTTCAGGTCAGTGCCGCGCCCCCCGCCGCCCCCTTGCTTAGCCTTGCGCCCTAGGCTCTAGCCTTATTAGCCTGTGGGTAAATGGCCCTTTAATCGCAACGAGCGAGGTCTGGTGAATATGGCGGATGCCCCATCAATTCGTCGGCAATTAAAACTTGTACCAAAAATGTCATTTTTGACAGAAACTTATTTTATTTCATATTTTACGTTGGGGAAATGTGTTACGCTGTCCGAGGAGGCAGGACGGGTATGACGGACTAACCGAAGCTGCGGCGCTACCACGAACTTCGAAAGTCGAAGTTCGGGTATTTCTATCTCTATCGCACTCCCTTACTCGAGTGACAGGGATGCATGTATTACGAACTTCGACTTTCGAAGTTCGTGGTAACGCCGCTGGACTACCGTCTAAAACCATCAACGAGATCCGGTTCCGCCCTGTAAAGGGAGGCATCGCAGGATCGCTCCTGGCAGCGTACAGTAGAATTATTTGGGGTTTAATTTTCAACTTTAACCTCATACAAATTAAGTAGTTATTTCTAAACCGGTAGACGTGGCTAACAGTATTCTGAAAATTGCGTTATTTGTATGACATTAAAGTTGAAAATAAAATGAAGGCAAACTATCTGTCAGTGGTTAACTAACAGTAATCGTACTGTACCGCATTATACTACCTAGGAAGCTGCCTTAAAAGCTCTGGAATTATCTTAGCATTAAAAAGGGAATGAAAACAATATATTCATCAATTTAGGTAGGTAATTTATTTGCATATTTTGGTCACATCTTCGCAGCGATCCATACAACTACTGGATTGTGACTTATTTGGGATCCCAATTAGACGATCATACAAGATTCGTTTTAACCGACTTCAAAAAAGGAGGAGGTTCTCAATTCGTCGGAATATTTCGTTTATGTATGTTCCCGATTACTCGAAGATTCCTGGAAAAGGGTGACCACCTTACAGGGATCCACCCTGGAAAATCGAGGGAACTAACTCTTCAACTTTTATAGGCAAACTTGAAGCAATTTGGGTAGGTAGGTACTGATTTGAAATCGGTTAACACTTTGTTTTTAAAGTACATTTTTAATGTAAAGACACCTGCACTAATTTTGGCATAAAACGGACAACAAGTTCCAAATTTATTCGAGGAATACTTACATATTTAAAGTTTACAAACAACTACACCAATGTCCAACGTCGTTCAATAATTGCTACTTAATAATTACCTACTTAGTAATTAGATACAATGTTTTAAGACAGGGGTCGCCAAACTACGGTGGTCCGCGGGCCAAGTCCGGCCCGCGAGCCTTTCTAATCCGCGGAAATTAAGAGGAAACACTAAGGGCGAGATAATTGAGAAATAGGTATTTGTAAAATGTATTACTGTCGCGCCAACTTCAAGCCTCCCCCCGCAGAGCGCGATAGAGACAACTGCAGCTTGGTCCGAAAATACCTATTAAAAGTACCTACATAAAATCAACGTTTCGTAGTCCCCTGATTTCTTCTCCAAAACTTGAACTATTTAACAATTTTTTTTATTAAAAATATTAAGAAAGGCTTTGGCCGTGTTCCTGTTTTCCTTTTTTTAATAATCTAGTCAAAATTGTTTTCTGGCTACTATTGACATGTTGTTTGTCATGTCTGGATGTTTGAACACAGCGGAAAATCTGGCATTTTTGTTAGGTTTTTGAAGGTTAATATCTCTTTTAAGAATAAATTTATGAAAAAAAGGAAAACATAGGAACATGTCAATAGTAGCCATAAATTTATGGAGAATTTTTTATTGCTCTACTGCCATTATCCAGAGAAAACAGGGGACTACGACGTTTGTATCGAAAAAACGGCCCTTGTGTTTCGTCGTTCGGCCCGCGACAGCGGTGGGCATGGCTGGTCATGACCAGCCATGAAATCAAAGTCTTGGCCCGCACGAATTTATATTAAGTGCAGTGTGGCCCTTGAGTCAAAAAGTTTGAACACCCCTGTTTTAAGACATTATACTTTTGGGTCATACAGTTTTAGGTTCGCGTCTTTCATGTTACGAGCTTTGAAGCCTAATTTTTGAGTGACTTAATACCTACACATTTTAAACGGCGTCAGGGGCGCTACCGCGAAACGAAAGCAAAGTTCGATAGCGTTCGTTTATCTCCCTTTCTGAGGGAGATAAGTACACGAACGAGCTTCGTTTTCGTTTGCCGGTAGGGTCTCTGATCTAGCATAATTTTCTGCCATAAAGACACTTTTCTACTCTGTAGGCATATGTGCTACATTTATTACCTAGTTCAAGTTTTTTTATTAATAGGTACCCAATTTCCTGAGTAAGTAGGTAGGTACACCTTTTCAATGTTTCGGAATAATTAGCATGAGAAAAAATTCTGGAAAGTAGCTACTTTATTAAGTTCAGGTTACATAATTACCGAAATGGTTTTGTATTTACGCATCATTACATATTTTGAAATGTTGTCATTTGATTTGAAATGTTGAACTTAATAAAGTACCTACTTTCCAGAATGTTTTCTCACTCGTTTTCAAGAAAATCGCGATGTGGGAAACGTGAAACCGTGACATAATTCACTTACAACCTTCCGGAATTCGCTACTCTTTAATTAAAAAAAAAACGTGTCCCTTACTAAAAACATTTTTCTAGAGAACTGCCAAAATAAAATGGCATGCTTAAAAAATTGAATGTACATTTTTCTAATTATTCATGCCCATTGCCTTTGCGTACTACGAGGGCTGCCTTTTAAGTTGTGTCGTTTGGAAAAACTACAGACAATTTAAGTGTTAAATGGTATTTATTGTTTTTCAAAGTAATCACCGTGATATGTAATACACTTTTTCATTCGATCGAACCAGTTTTCGAAACACTTATTCCAGTCCGAAGTCGGGGTCTCCAAAATGGCCGTTTTGTATGCCTCAACCGCTTCTTCAGGCGTCTGGTACCGTTGACCACGAAGTCGTTGCTTGATTTTTGGAAAAGTAAAAAAATCGTTAGGGCTTAAGTCTGGACTGTACGGCGGGTGTTCCAGAATTTCGACGTTTTGCTCTTTTAAAAACGCAATAGTTTGCCGGGCGGTGTGCGAGCTCGCATTATCGTGGTGCAGTCTTATACGACGTCTTGGGTTATTTTTTCGAAACTCGCCGATGACTTCTGGTAAACAGACAGTGGTATACCAGTCAGCATTAACCGTTTTACGATCCTCGAGCACGATGGTGGCAACGTGGCCACTTTTCGCCACAAACGTGGCGACAATTTTTTTCGAAGTGCTCCGTGAGCGTATTACTTTGGTCGGTTTTGGCTCATCTTGGAACACCCAAACAGTCGACTGCTGTTTAGAATCGGGATCGTAGGCATATATCCAAGATTCGTCACCACTGATAATGTCGTAAACATGTTTCGAGTTTCCTCGGTTGAATTGCCGCAGAGTTTTGCGACACCATCGAACGCGAGCCGTTTTTTGGTCTTCACTGAGTAAATGTGGTATCCAGCGTGAGATCAACTTTTTTACGCCTAAGTGATCATGCAAAATACTGTGAACACTGGTCCCTGAAATACTTAAGGAAGCTTCTATCTCACGGTATGTCGCATGGCGATCTTCGATGATCAGTTGCCGTACAGCATCAATGTTCTCCTGGGTTACGGCTGTTTTTGGTCGACCTTCACGATGTCTATCACCAAGACTAGAGCAACCACGTTGAAATTCTAAATACCAGCGTTCCACAGTCCGAAGGCATGGTGCTTTATCATTGAAAACCGTAGTCAACTCTTTGAAGCACTGAAGTCGCGTTAAGCCCCTTTTGAAGTTGTAAAAAAGTATCGCACGTAAATTTTCCTTCGAAATTTCCATTTTCACAACTGACTTGTCAACTTTGAACGAACGCTGTACTAAAACGGTTGGGCCGATTTCGAGTCATTCTTTTGTTTTCGAATTCTAAATTCAAATATTTTAACGTGACACTAGTTCTTTTTTATGCAATCACGGGAGGTTTGCAAACGACAGAACTTAAAAGGCAGCCCTCGTATGGCTCCTCTACACTATCGGCAATTACAGACGATTACGAGCGAGCACGATCGTGTAGAGGGCATAGTCGGCTGTACTCGCCGATCATCGTCTATGATCGCCTGCAACCCGTGACTTGTTGGTTTTTCGGGCACGCAGGGAATCAAAGGAAATTGCATACTACAGACGATCGTGTGGATCCCTGCACGACGATCGTGCCGATTATAGACGATCACACGATCAACGATCATCCACGAAAGTGTAGAAGGCGGTGAGCGCGTTTTGGCGGACTGCAGGTAGGGTAAACCACCCACTGATTGACACTTACACATCGCTTGGCACTTCACACCCCTATTGTTACAAGCTCTAATTTAACTTGCACTGTTCATATACCGTAAATCAGTTAAGTGTTTAAGTTTTCATTAAAACTTAGCAACCCACTTTTCAGATACTTGCCGGTATCCGATAGACCTGATGGGGTCTATACATGTCATGATTTGCCAGCCCCAATTTATCAGAAGCTGACTAATTGCTATTGTCTGGAGGCATGTTGCGCTCGTCAAACGAGTTGTGCTGAGAAATTGCATGCACATGTGGTCGGATTGTTACAGTCGAGTTCATAAATATATGTACACTTTTTTACCTAATCGAACGCGTTTGCATACTAATTGTTAGCGGCCGCATTCGAGTTGGTAAAAAAGTGTACATATATTGGAGAACTCGACTGTACATCTGTACGCCACACCCAATTACGACTTCGACATCTACTGACAAATTGGGGTAAAATCACATAATCTGTCTGTATACCCCATGAGGCTTTAGTGAATCTATGTATGTAAGTACGTAATAATATAGCACCACCGAGCTGACCTGACCATGAAGACAGAAGGAGGCGACAGCAACCCATCGGAACCTTCACAACCAGAAGTTGATGCTTGTGCAAAAAAAAAGGTACAGTTGGCAATAAAAACTTGTACCAAAAACGTCATTTTTGACACAAACTTGAAAATGCCAATAATTAGAATAGTGCCAAGAAAAGGCAGGCTTACCCTATCGAGGCTCTTGTCCATTGTTTTAATATTTCTAAAGGATAATAAAGCTAGTAACGCAATAATTAGATCGCTTGTGCTATTCGAACAGTTCCACTTTATTCCTATTTAAGTATCACACAAATAACTGAACTAAAACGTCTAAAAAGCGTTTCATTTCGGGGCGCCATTGAAATAACATATTTTAAACTAAATGTAATGTTACGTACAATATAACTCTCAAACTGTCAAATTGACACAGTTTTGAGATACATTAAAGATAATCTGTGGTAGTAGGTAGTTTAAGTTTATAACCAATAATCTAATTTGTAATTGTTCTAACTAAGATCATGTTATGAAGTGTGTCAATAGGAGTGTAGCTGAGGATTCCCTCTTTCCTAGTCTGACCAGGGAAAGATGAGCCCTTTTTATATGGCAACAGCAATATCATTGTCAAATGTGTCAAACGTCTTAAATTAGTATGATGTCATAATATACTTGATATGGTAACTAAGAAAGTAACTGTTCCATAGTAAATAGGACTATTTTAGCATTTTAAGAGAATGAAAGGCTGGCTTATTGCTAATATTATTCACATTGAAAAATATCATGAAAAGTTCAATTATTATGTCTAGTCAAAAATTTAATTTTGGTGAGTAGTTTTGATTATTCTTCTTAAATATAAAGTAGAATGCAGTAAAAGAGTTTTATTTCATTATATAGAATTATGTTAATTTAAGAAATATAATATTTGTACAACTGTACAAGTAACATTAAAATTTCATCGCGTTATACAGTGTTACGACACGCGGTTTTTTTTAATTTGCCTCTCCTTTTTTCTAGGCTCATCTTTCCCTGGCCAGAGTCTATCATTAGGTAGGTCCGTCATTAGGTATAGTAGAACCAAAACTCTGTGCCAATATACTTGATCATTAACATGTATCCAGCATTAGCCGTTATTAAATTTGTCGAACTGAACAACCAACGGAGCCAAGCGTAGAGTCAAACATCGCTACGAACATTTTACCGATCTTCTAACGGACGCTCTAGTCTGCTCGTCAAATGTATTCTTCACGAAGATGTCAGACTTGACGATCGCGTAACAAAATTGCTCGGCTCGGCAAAATGCTCGAAGCTTCATCGTCACCTCTTAACGTAACAAATTAATGTAATTGTTGAAACATTACATTTAGATTTAAATAGTTAAATCTTACATAACCCGATTCACTGAGCGGAAAAATGCAAAGCATTTAAACAAGATTAGAATATCTCGGTTAAATAACTAATTCTAAATAAATTCAGCCTCTATTTACAATAAAATTAAACTAAATAGGATTTTGCTTAAAAGCTTAAAGTACTATGCTTTCGTAAGTACTTTAAAATAAAAATATTGCCAAAACAGCTAATATTCAAATAGTAATGAGGTAACTATAATGTTTAATGAATATGAATTTTTTTTTTTACATAAAGTATTACGAATGTATTCACTTTAGATTGCTTAACATTTTCACCAGCGCTCACTACACTCGCGTGCAAAAGTATCGAATCACTTTGCATTTTTTCGTTTGCATCAGATATCTTTGTAAATCGGTTAATTCTTCTAAATTATTTAAATGTAATTATGTTTGTTGGAATATTAGCTTTATAAAAAGCTATGAAACATGAGCATTGGCCCTAGATTATTCAGATTATGGCCAATCTGCCGGTTTCCCGTGTTGTTGCGGCTTCTAACACCCACAAATTGCACTACCCTTGACCCCTATAAAACGGGGGTGGTGGGGTATTTCTTATTACAAATTCCCAGTAGTTCGACACCACTCACACCCCAGATTCGGTTGATACCGTTCAACCAATCTCACTGGAGCGCAAACTCGTAGAGTATTCCAGTGCATAAACTTTCCCGCGTGGTCGTGCCGGAGGCTCCCCCTGGATTTTCCCCAGGCTACCCTCCAACCATGCAATTCGACCGCTATATTGGGTCCGTCCTATTATAGCCACAGTCAGGTTCAAAAAAAAAAAAAAAAAAAAAAAAATATTTCTTATCAGTCACTTACCAGAAGTCGACCTGCACACATCTCCGCATCTTATCCTGTGAAGAATACCCTGAAAAAATGGAAGCCACCGAAGCTCAAGTCGCCGTAGTCGTCAAGCTCCTGCAAGAAGGGCGTAGTCAACGCTCAGTGGCTGCCGAAGTGAATCTGAGCCAGTCCACAGTCTGTAAACTGTACCAGAGGTTTCAGCTGACAGGATCACTTACTGCAAGACCAAGAAGCGGCCGCAGAAGGTGCACATCGGAGAGAGACGACCGCTTCATTGTGTCGACGGCTCTTCGAAATCGTCACCAGACTGGAGTTACCATCCAGCAGCATCTGCGGGAGGTGCGAGGAGTGGTTGCCAGCGAGTGGACCGTGAGAAGAAGACTCAAGGCGGCGACCCTGACACCCAGGAGGCCTGCGACTGGGCCCAGGTTGCTGGCAAGGCACCGCACAGCCCGAAAGGAATTTGTCAGGATTCACAAAAATTGGACCCTTGACCAATGGACCCCGATTCTGTTCTCGGACGAGTGCAGGATGTGTTTGAATGGCTGCGACCGAAGAGGAAGAGTCTACAGGAGGCCAGAAGAACGCTACGCTCAGTGCTGCTTCTCCGAAAGGGTCGCCTATGGAGGTGGCTCAGTCATGTTCTGGGGCGGCATCTCGTACGATGCACGGACTGAGCTGGTTTTTGTACCTGGTGGTGGTCGTGGCGGTGGATTAACTGCTGCCAGGTACATAACGGAGATTTTGGAAGACCACGTCGTCCCTTATGCTGGTAGTTTTGATGAGGGGTTCATGCTAATGCAGGACAATGCCCCTTGTCATACCGCAAGGGTCACCGCTGCCTACCTTCACGAGGTGGGCATCGATACCATGGCCTGGCCTGCGATGAGCCCGGACCTTAACCCCATTGAGCACATGTGGGACCGTCTTAAGAGGAACGTTCGGGCCCGGAATCCTGCTCCAGGCACTGTCGACGAGCTGAAGATTGCCTTGCTGGAGGAGTGGGAAGCGATTCCTCAAAATTATATCAGGAAGTTAATAAAATCAATTAAAAATCGTTTACTTTGTGTCGGTAGGGCTAGGGGGGGTAATACCCGTTACTAGCGTATTCGTAATAAATTGAATTTTATTCTGAAAAAGCCTTTTATTTCGAGTTTCCCTTGTTGATTTTAAAGCCATTTTCGAGCTACTTCCGGTATTCGAGTTTTTTTCAGCCTTTGGATCTGAAATATTATTGAGTTGGCACATTTTCCAAAGCGTTACATTGTAAGCTTTCATTTGATATCATAATTTTCAGATTCGAATGGGAAACTACAAAGATATCGGATGCAGACGAAAAACTGCAAAGTGATTCGATACTTTTGCACGCGAGTGTATATAGGATGACATTGAGACCCAAGGCCCAACACATACCGAGAAAGCGTCACTGTAAAATGTACGCTATTCCTAAATGAAATAAGGTACACATTCGACTGTTTTGTTAGTGCTTGGAGTATTTTGTCAATGGGCAATGTAAAGGTATTTTCTCAAACATGCAATGAAATATTGACGTTGTGTTCTTCATAATGGGCTTCGAAGTGTCACGTTTCGGGCGCAGCGAGACGAGGGACCCGTAATGGCATTTCATACAAAATTGGAGGCCTAGGCCTAGGGTTTAATTTCCCTTCCGCAATTTGTGGCACAGGATCACGGCGTTCAGCCATGAAAATTAAAGTTTGATTTCCTGGAGTTTTTTTAATTTATTTCATTGCATGTTTGAGAAAAGCACTATACATACCTCGGCGTGAAAAGGGGTTGCCAGCCTCATAACTATCCGACCTCGCTACGCTCGGCCGTCTATATATGTACTCGGCCGGCAACTCCTTACTTCCCGGCCTCTGTAGTAATGTACTATTACATACATGGGTTTGGGGGCGAAGAAGTTATCCAATCTATCGGAAAACCAGCTCAGTGTCGAGAAAACCAAACAAGAATTAATTTACATAATTCTTTACGGGACTGATATTTTACTACTACGATATTTCACTAGTGTTATTTTATTTATTAGTTCTCTAGGTGAACTCTACTGAAAATAATATTTTTAAGAATCCATAAATCAAATGATAAATTCGGTTCCAGTCCAAGTCGCGAAACACAAGGTAGGTTAGGTTCGTTAGGTAGCTTCAGAAGCCTGAAGAGCAAACCGCCCAGAAACAGGAGCCCCGCTTTGCGGGCCTCCGTCGAATCTTTCGACCTACGACCAAAATGGCGTTAAGCATGTACAGAGAACAAGGGAAATGGTGCCCGGTAAACCGGTATTATTCGACGGCGATAGGTAACGGGTTGGAGATGACAATTTCGCCAAATAATTACGTCACTGTGCGTATGAGTTGCCAGCTATCTTATTCCCAAACCAAACGCGGTCGAATAATGAGGGTCGAATAATACAGGTTCAAAAGCGTACTAGGTCGAAATTTTTACATTGTTTTCGATCTTTGTCCAAGAATATTATACAAGATAAGTGCAATTTTCACATATCAAACCCACTCCTTATACCAGTTTGGTCAAATCGGGCCTTAGGAAGCTGTATAAATAGAATTAACTTTAATTTCATTTGGCTAGGACTAAGTATAAAATAAACATACTTAATTTAAAAATTAACGTCTGTTAGACGGCGAAATAATTTACGATTGCTAATAAGCCAAGTGAAATAATATACGTGTATATTATGAAAACTACTGCAGTGGGTGTATCGTGGATTAGTCCAGTGATATTATTTCATTCGATTTTGTACTCTAACTAATATTAATAAAGTCTCTATTTGAAAAAGATTTCATAAAGTATCATGATAGCTAATAAGTCAAAAACTGTAAATGTTTCACTCAATATGATAACGGTCAGCTTAGTTGAAATAAGTACTCTATTTAACTACCTTTAAGGTAGATAATCAACTGACATACTATCATCGGACTCCTCCACAAAGTAACTGCATATCTCAACAGAGAAATTAAGTAAATTTTCTATAACAATATAACAAAACGCCGCGGCCAGGTAAGGTGACAGGTCGCAACTACTTCTAAAACAAAATAGTATAACGCTGTCGAATCACGGAGCCTCCGAACCGGCGGCGTGCACCACGGGAAAAAGGACCTTAAACTGTACACTTAAAGATGAATTTGCATCGACGCGTTTTAATGTATTTTTAAATATGCTGACCAGTGACTGAAGTTCATTGCATGCGATTATGCTCCTAATTGTTTGACGCTTATGTATTAAATTGGCGTAAACATTGACGTGGAATGGATTAATGATTCTCATAACAACAGTACTAACACATTTATATCTTAGTTAAGGTCCATTTTCCAAGATAGTTGATCGAGTGTGCGAATTCTGCGTAAGAAGACTTCTGTAAGACCAAACTACCTTTGTATTAAATTAGTACATTAAATTATATAAATAAATAAATATTAAGGAACAATCATACACAAATCGACCTAGTCCCATAGTAAGCTCAATAAGGCTTGTGTTATGGGTACTAGACGACGATATATTTAATAGATAGAAACACTTAAATACATAGAAAACATCCAAGACTCAGAAACAAATATTCATGCTCATCACACAAATATTTGCCCTTACCGGGATTCGAACCCAGGACCTTCAGCTTCGTAGGCAGCGTCACTACCCACTAGACTAACCGGTCGTCAAATATAAGACCGTGGTCGTCTGATATCAAATTTAAGAACATTTAAAACGATTGAAAGTAATTTAAAATTAGAATTCATTTAATAAAAATACTGTCGGGGTTTGTTTAAGAGGGTGAATTGGAAAAAATTGCCGTTCTGACGAGATTAGGAAACAATAATGCCTGATTTTCAGATATATTGTTTACCTGATTTAATCGATACATGATTGCCTAAACTATTCTCGATACAACAAAATTCTAAACTTGAGTCTTTATTTTCCTTTTTTTACTCTGCCTACTCATCCAATACAATATTTTACGAAACAATCAAGTTTATCTAAAATCTCACTTAATGAAATATGAATTAAACTTCGAAATCTTTCCATAAAAGCCGTTCCCGGAGAGTTTTGCCTCTCTTTTTCTAAACTTTTTTAAAACTAGCTACTTGCAAACATCAAGGAAGTATATGCTGTCCTCCTTTAAAATACACTAGATTGAGAGGGATAGCACGCGATTCGTTAGGTGGAGCTTCTATCCAAATCTTACGCAAAAAACGCACACCTGAACCAATATACTCTTCAATTACATGACTGTTTCACTACTATTTTATAAGTTACAACGATATAGTTTAATTATGAAACCAAACCAAGGGAAATTCAAGTATGCCTATACGCCATACGTACTGAAGTAAATTTTCTATAATAATAACGAATAACTACTTGGTTCGGCTTTCACAGCGTTGTTACAGTTCTCTCACCAAGACGATGTCCTTACTCTTCTAACCTTATAAGTTGGTAAGGGACGACAAGCGTTCGCATCGTCTCGGCGAGAATGTATACTTGAGATTATTTGAGTTGGCCGAATCGCACCAAAGTAGTGCATTTAAAAAGCAACTCAACCGCCAAGGCAGAAGATTCCAATTCGAATGATAGCCTTATAAATCGTCGGCCACGTTAAATAATCTCATAAACAAGTGCGTTTTTGGTAGAGGCAATAAACTATGACGTCACTCGCGGCCACCCGCGATGTACGGGTCAGCAGCTGAATGTGTACATTGAAATAAGGTTCATAATTCCGTAGCAGACGGAACCAAAGCCAGTTCTACGTACAACGGCCTTGAAATCTAATACATGAGAATCTATAGACACTAATCTAAGACTAGGCGAGCTGTGTCGCTGTCTTTTTTTACTAGTATTAGAATTAAATTTAACGGGACTCTGTGGATAAATCCTAAGTGTTAGGGTGCTCATACACAGTGCAAGTAGAAGGAGTAAGTAAGAACAATATCTACGTTCATTTGGATACTTTCGCAACTTACCTGCTTCGTGTACGCGCCTTAGCAACATTGGAAAAAGACAGAGATACTGCGCTAGCTGTTTAGCACCTAGCGTGACAGAGACAGCAGCGATATGGGTGTGGGATCTCACAGTTACTCTTGAAAGGAAACTACAAGCACTCTGCAATACTAAAAAGAGACCACGATACTGATACGCATCTAGTGCGACAGAGACACCAGCGGTATCTGTGTGAGTGTAGCGAGCGCGCATAGCGCTCGATGATTTTAAAAAGAGACCTCGATACTGATAGGCCTGTAGAGCGACAGAGACACCCAGAGCGGTATGCGTCAGAGCGCTCGGTGACGTTAAAAAGAGACCGCAATACGGATACAGCCCAAGTGCGACGGAGAGCAGCATGTGGCGTCAGCACACGTGCGCGCGCAGCGGCGCCGCGTCGCCGGCGCCGGGGTCCTTGTCGCAGCGGCGGCGGAACACGCGGAACGCGTCCTGGAACTTATCCATGTCGGAGAGCGTTGCCTGGAACAAGTCGAGTTAATAAATATTACGAAACAAATTGGCTTGGTTGATTGGTAGAGAATGCTTGAAGGCATTAAATCCGCCAATTGGACTTTATTTTTATTTGTGCAATAAAGTTTATCGATCTCATAAGCATTTTTTTTTTCAAATATTACATGGGAACCATTTTATATATGAAATAAGCTGTCAGTTATAAGTACCTATTACTCCGCTATGTATTTCGTGTCACCAGCACGCGTTTTTTTTAATTTACCGCATTTTTTTGTGCCACGATTCGCTGGTTAGAGTGGGCTAGAGATACTATAGGTCGTATTTAGCAATCACGCGCTGCGCAGGCGAGGACAGGGCGAAGCGGTCGACCTACGAGTATAGACAGAGTCCGCTCAATAAGGCTTATGTAATACTAGCTTCCACCCGCGACTTCGTCTGCGTGGACCCGGGATAAAAGCTACCCTATATTTTAATCCAGGCTGTTCATGACGAAGCGTTTCGGCTGCCGCCAGAGGTCAATCTGGCTCAATTTTTTAGGTATCTATGTTCTTTAATTGTAGTTGCTCCTATACAAATATTTGTTCCTCTCCAAAAACTAATTCGAATGTCATCGTATAAAAATCTTACGTCACACCCCTGTTATATGGCGCGATGCTACTGACCTATGGCTGTGTGTGACAGATTACGCGCCGAAGGGAACCTAAACGGCTATAAACGAGTATTCCTAAAGTTCCTTACCTCTATAGCGATGGCCAGTATCACATGAAGCGCGGGCACCAGCAGCAGGTATATGCGGAAGATGTTCTGCTCCTGCGCGTCCCACTTGAACATTATCACCTCCATGTAGTCCGCTAGTTCTTGCCACGGGCAGAACAGGAGGAGAACCACGAACCGCCTGAGTTACATGTACTAGAGTAAGCACCATGTAACATGCCACACCGCTTTTAAATCAAAACGTTTCTTTTCCTTGCTCCCGATCTTCTTTAACGTGCTTGAGGTAGGCGTGCCACGATATGATCGCGTGCAGCGCGTATTGAGCGTTACCTGTCTACGGCGATCAAGGTAGCATGACACGATATGATCATTGTAACGATCGTTAAACAGAGCGCGGGGCGCCACGATCACACGATCAAACGATCAACGATCATCGCCGATAGTGTAGACGGGCCATTTTAAGTTCCTTACCTCTATAGCGATGGCCAGTATCAGATGAAGCGCGGGCACCAGCAGCAGGTATACGCGGAAGATGTTCTGCTCCTGCGCGTCCCACTTGAACATTATCACCTCCATGTAGTCCGCTAGTTCTTGCCACGGGCAGAACAGGAGGAGAACCACGAACCGCCTGAGTTACTTGTACTAGAGTAAGCACCATGTAACATGCCACACCGCTTTTAAATCAAAACGTTTCTTTTCCTTGCTCCCGATCTTCTTTAACGTGCTTGAGGTAGGCGTGCCACGATATGATCGCGTGCAGCGCGTATTGAGCGTTACCTGTCTACGGCGATCAAGGTAGCATGACACGATATGATCATTGTAACGATCGTTAAACAGAGCGCGGGGCGCCACGATCACACGATCAAACGATCAACGATCATCGCCGATAGTGTAGACGGGCCATTTTAAGTTCCTTACCTCTATAGCGATGGCCAGTATCAGATGAAGCGCGGGCACCAGCAGCAGGTATACGCGGAAGATGTTCTGCTCCTGCGCGTCCCACTTGAACATTATCACCTCCATGTAGTCCGCTAGTTTTTGCCACGGGCAGAACAGGAGGAGAACCACGAATACCACCTGTGTCAGTAGAGACAGCACCATCGAATCTGAAAGAGATGAATATATTTAGTTGATGTGTAGCTATGTATACTCGTTAACACGTTGGCAACTAAGAACCCGCCTAGCGGGCACTCGTAATGTTTACTCAGATGCCGGCTGAGCCCGCTAGGCGGGCAGTAGTATGAACTTACACGCCTAGCGAATTCTGTCGGTTTCTGGTGAATTGTTCCATTTTTAGTCCGGTTGCGGAAGTGTTAAGATACATTAACATCGTCAGATGGATGAGAGAAAAAGTGTTATTTGATTTGTGGGTGTTCTAGTTTGATTTGTAGTTGGTCTCAAATAATATTTTAATCCTTGATAGAAATGGACAAATTGGCATATAAAAAAAAAATTGTCAAATCTGTCGATTTTCTCGCTGACTGTACGTTTTATAAAAAATCTGTGAATGTCGATTGTCATCACTTAAAAAGTTAGTAAAGGTCTCCTAAGAGCATTTTCGCGTAGCAGCAAAGGATTTAGTAGTTGCCCTTACTGCTCCATCTCAACTTTCCACTGTATATTCCAAACTCGTAAATCATCAAAAACCACCCCTTTTTTGCTCCGGGTTGTCCAGTGAAAATTCTCACGCGCCGCCACTGTCGTCTAGTATCCATAGTACAAGCTTTGCTTAGTTTGAGACTAGGTAGATTTGTGTAAGATTCCGACAATATTTATTTATATTTTTTATTTATGGGGTGAATCCTGAACAGAAATATGTGTCTTACAGTTTAACTTTAGTTTGAACATGTGTACGTGACATCAGGCAAAAATATGTAAACGTTTGTTTGTTAATTCGTTAATTTAAACAATTGTTTTCAATTTACTGAGTCTCATGGTCACCCTAATACGTTACGTTAATACGAATAGGGTGACCATAAGTTTGGTGTTTATGGTATTTAAAATTATCATCAATAAAGTTGAATTGTCTGCTTCTAGAGTTAATGCAATTAATTTGCCTTAACACTTTCGCAACCGGACTAAAAATGGAACAATACACCAGAAACCGACAGAACTCACTAGGCGTGTAGGCTCATACTACTGCCCGCCTAGCGGGCTGAGCCGGCATCTGAGCAAATATTACAAGTGCCTACCAGGCGGGTTCTTGGTTGCGATCGTGTTAAAATACTGCGATAGAAACAAACAATTCAGTTTACGACTAAAGGTGCGTACTAATTAGAGCAGCCTCGGGTTGAGGCACGCACTCACCTATTTTGCCCTAATTCGTATGCGCTCACGCGCTGCGCGAGCATCGCGCGGCGAGCCGCCTAGAGTCGGTCTTTTGCCCGTGCTCAAAGGCGCGTCAGTGTGCGTGCCTCGCGTAAATTGGACGTGTATCAGAGCGTGCCGCAGACAGAACGATGTAATTTGGTAAAGTAAATGTGCACCACATGAATTACGACTTTTATACAACTATTTCATCCACCACCGAGGCGATTTCCTCTGCTTTTTGGTAATAATTCGGTGAATTACGATAAACGCAGCTGCGACTGTCATCGTGTCCGACGCCATTTTGAATGACGCACAATGGCGGCTCGCCGCGAGCGCGCTGCCTCGTCCGCGCATGTTTATGTGCACCAAATTGGCTCGCGAGCAGCTCGCCGCTCGGGGCGAGCATGCCTCAGGCTGAGCCGCTCAAATTCGTACGCAGCTTTACGTTTCACGTTGTATACTCACAATTGGCGCAGAAGGGTTGTCTGAACGGCCAGCCCTTGGCGTAGACGCACGCCATCACGAGGTACTGGAACGAGGAGACGATGAAGATCACTGTGTTCTCCCAGCACAGCACCACTTCCAGCTCGGAATTGCCTTCCACTTGGTGAAACCTGAGGGCATTTGTGTGGGTTTATTTATTTATTTATTTATTTATTTAAGGATTGCCAACGGAGTTCACAATGTTACATTTTATGTGGAAACATCAAGTACTTATAAGTCTAATTGTGACCCTAATAATAGGCAACCACGACATGCGTTACAATTTTTGCGTTAATGCACTAAATCTAGGCTATCTAGGCTTAAAACTAAATCACTCATACTATGGTTCAAGGTTCAACAACAGATCCCTGATTTTGCGTTTGAAGCTGTTATGAGAATCACAAAAAATATCGATGTCTTCCTGTTCTGTAACGAGATCATTGTAAGCACGCGACAGGCGAGGTACAGGTGAGTGCTTGCCAAAGTTGGTTTTACAAAAAGGAACGTGAAATAAGGCGCGAGGCATGCGAGGTATTTTAGTCGGGACGCTTAAAGTGAACTTATCAACAATTTGAGGCGAATCAATTAGATTGTTCATGGTTTTATACAAGAAAGACATACTAAGCAACGTTCTTCTGTTATTTAAATTTTCTAGTTTAAAATGTTTAATTTTGTCTAGATAGGATCTTACATGGCTAGGTGGTTTATACCGGTACGACAAATGCTTTAGCAATTTCTTTTGAGTCCTCTCTATTCTGTTAATGTGGACTTTATAAACGGGTGACCAAGCGGCACAGCAGTACTCTAATTTACTTCTAACATAACTATTATATAGCATTATTGAGGTAGAAATATTTTTGAATTCCTTTCCATTTCTAATAACGAATCCTAAAGACTTATTTGCTGATGTTATTATATTATCGATATGAGTTGTAAATTTTAGTTTTGTATCAATATCACTCCCAAATCACGAATGTGAGTGACTTCATTCAGTGTTACACCTGCAATGTTGTAAGCACTTTTTATTATGTTTCTCTTCATTGTGAATTTAATGTGAGAGCATTTGATTGGGTTCAAGTACATCTTGTTAAGGTTGCACCAGTCATGTAATTTATTGATATCTTCTTGCAATAAGGCTGCATCGGTCATACAATTAACAGGACGTATTAGTTTAAGGTCGTCCGCAAAAACGTAACAAGTGGAATGTGAGAAGATGTTAGTGATATCGTTAATGAATATGTTGAAAAAGAGTGGTCCCAGATTTGAACCCTGAGGTACGCCAGAGCTAGCTACAATAGGATCAGAACTACAACCATCAAGTACTACTGTTGAGGGTCGATTGCCCAGATATGATTCGCACCATTTCAGCATAGAGCCACCGACTCCAAAATTAGACAATTTTTTTACTAAAATGCGATGATTTACCTTGTCAAATGCTTTGGTAAAATCAGTGTATATCGCATCAACTTGTCCGGACTTATCAACGATCTGAGAAATATCATCAACATAATGAAAAAGATTCGATTCAGTAGATCTTTGTGTCATAAATCCGTATTGGTTTTCAGATATCTGATTCCTAACATGCTGATAGATATATGCGTAAACTAGTGACTCAAAAACCTTTGCTATCGAACATAAAATTGAAATGGGTCTATAATTAGTAATTAACTCTTTTTTACCACTTTTGAAAATAGGTACAATGCGAGCTTCTTTCCATCTATTCGGAAATACACCTGATGATAACGACTTATTGAAAATCTTAACTAAGGGTGTCGATAGCTGTGAGGCACAATTTTTGAGAAACGTAGGTGGTATGTTGTCTGGTCCAGCTGATTTTGTTGGGTCCAATTTACTTAATTTAGATTTTATTAAATCGGCGCTGATATAAATATTTTGAATACCCTGAGGTGCACTTGAACTATCTTCTAGAGAAACATACTGGCTGTCAACATCCCTTTCGAAGACTGATGCAAAATAAGCAGCGAATAAATTACTGATTTCTTTGGTGTCATTACTTTCAACATTATATATAATCATAGCAGGTGGGTAATTTGAACTGTTTTTACGTTTATTCTTAATGTATGTCCAAAAAAATTTTGGATTTTTAGTTATTAGCTTCTCAATAGATTTAATATATTTATTGTAACATGCATTCATGAGTTTGTCACAGTCATCTCGCAGGTAGTCAAATTCTATCTTATCAAGTGGGTTGCCATACTTTTTAAACTTAACACGGTATTTGTACTTCAATTTAATCATTTTTATTAATGGCTGTGAAAACCAGACTGGGTACTTTATTTGCTTAAATTTAGTGGTAAATGGGACACACTCAAGTGTTATTTTAGAAACGATTGAATAAAACACATGCACCATATCATTTACGTTCAGGCAATCCTGAAACTCCTTAATCCAATCGATTTCAGATAACTTTTGATTGACTAGTTGATAGTCAGCTTTTAAATAATTTAGTTTAGGTCCCGAATTTACAGGGTTCATTTTTATCGCCCGAATTGTATTTCTACCAATGATGTAATAAAAAACTGGCCACGTGCGAGTCGGACTCGCGCACGAAGGGTTCGGAACCATTATCTATATTAAGTTTCTATCAAAAATTTCATTTTTGGTACAAGCTTTTATTGCCGACTGTACTTTTCTGTATACCATCATCAAGTACTCATTGAGACGATTCAAACGAGCCCAAACTCAAGGGGGTTACGTCGGTTAAATACTGAATTAACCATGGCCACCTTCTGTCTTCATCATCAGATCAGCTCGATGGTACCATAATATTGAATTGCCATCCAAACTATACTAATACCCAAAATTTCAGCTCAATCGGATAACGGCAAGTGACTGAAAAATGGATTGCAAATTTTGCCGGACAACTTACATACTTACAGGTCAAGATAATATTATAAAACTAGTAAAAACGGCAAAAAAATCCCCTTTGAGACACAGCCTGGTGACAGACGGACGGACAGCGGAGTCTAAGTAATAGGCTTCCGTTTTACCCTTTGGGTATGGAACCCTAAAAAGAGTTAAGTAGAGTCAATTGCACCAACTTGCCCCAGTTTCGCGTTGTCATTGGAAACGTATAAACGTGTCTCGGCTGTCAGATTTGGCGGTCACTTTTAAGCGGAGAATTTCTTATAGACGACGTATCTGCCTCTTTTTTATATTACATCATAGTCTTCTACGATGCAATTTGAAACAAATGTAATAGGAAATACGGTAGATTGTATTTTGAAAAACAAATGCAACTCTTGTTTCAATACAGAATGGTATACCTAAAAGGCATTGAAGAGGACAATGCCTTTTAAATATGCCTTTGGGCTGCTAGAGGATTAAAGTGAATTGGTTGAAAGAGTTCGTGATTATGACAATATTCGCACGATTGCTAAATTGATTACGTTTGAGGGGCGGGGGAGGGGGGTTTAATATATAGGTATAATATTTTTTTTGTTTTTTTTTATACTTATAATTAAAGCAATTCGTGCAAAATTATTCCCTAACCATTCCAAAATATCAAAAATGCACAACGTTAACGTCAAGTTTTCACTTCTGCCGGAACTGCCGGAGTGCAACCCGGTCCTTTTTCAAAGACAGGCTCTTCTTGAGGTCACAAAGCCACTAGTTTATATTAGTTGAAAAATCGCAATATCCTTTTGAATCAGTCTACCGTCACCCGTCACTTTTCGAGAGATACTTTTTTTTTTTTATTTGTATCAAAACAAGGGTTACACAGCAAAATTAACAGTTAAATTTACGCCAAACTGCATAACAGTTAGTTGACAAACTTACAGTTTGTTGGCGTACTACAGTCACAACATAGCTAGGGGCGCCGTAGGTACCTCACGATATGAGCAGCGGACTATGATTACTGGCCCGCGGCCGGCAGTGCGTGGGGTGTCCAAGGCGGATTACATTTTTTAAATTGCACTTACCAGTCCTGTGCACGCAGAAGATACAAAGCAGCTAGTTGCAGCAGTAGGACAAGCGCCACCTGCAAAAACAAACGTCAATTTATTTAAGGTTTCTTCAGAGCGTAAGTGGATTAGAAGCAATCGGGAGCCTAAGCCATTCCCTTTAGGAAATAAAATTGAGGAATCGTGTAAATAAAGGAGAAAGTAGCCTGCATCTATGATGCGATGCTGTGTATAGTTTGAGCAACAAAATGAATAGGAGTGTAGACACTAAATAAAATAATCAATAATGTCATATTTTCTCGAAAAAGGATTAAAAATGTAGTCAAATGGAGAAAAAATCAACGCAAGAGGTAAATAATCACGCGTTATATGCCCAAAGTTTTAAGAAGGGGTATGTTCTGTCCCTTTTTCACAAAACGCAACTTCATACGAAACGATGACGCTGGAAGATTGTGACGTCACTAATAGACGGCAACGTACAGCGCCCCATCGTTTTCGGTGTCGCCGTCGACGCGGCCCCCCGGCAGCATCCCGTAAAGTCACGTCACACGCTGTTTGCGTTTTATCTCTCTAACAACCAATATTAAAACGGTTGTAGCTTCGTAATCCTTAGAGATATCTTAATGGGATTTTCATCACACTTGCTCGAAAAGGGCTTCATAATGCGCAGACATACAGAGCTGTAATAGCCTGTGTTACGCCCACGGGCGTAATAGTTTTTTTCTTAAATTGTATCTGTGACTCATGCGGCAGTTACAAAGCAAAGAGGTTTTATATCAAATACGATGTCTCAAAACGTATTTATAAATAAATTTAAACTTATAAAACTACTTAAACATGTTTAACTGAATTATTTATAGATTTAATATGTAGTTATTTAGTGTCTATGTAAAATGTTTTTAAGTGTTTTCAAATCGTGGCTGTATACCGAAGGGTCTTTGCCATACGCGCCTCACGTCAAATTCAATAAAATGGCCGACTGACATGATGCAGTGTTTATTACGATTTATATTCATTTCATCTAAAATGTATTTGTTTCCTCGCAAATGTGATGAAAAACATTGTGTATAACACGGGCGTAAGAATATTGCTAACTCGAGTCATCAAAAGCCCTCCGCCTTCGGCGTCGGGCTTCTGATAGACTCTTGTTCGCAATATTCCACTTCCGCCCCTCGTCAAACAATGTACTATTCCGTCACTAGGCGCATTATAATATTTTTCGACTCTACACCCGTATTGAAGAATCTATACCACCTCGAGCAACACGAGCATCACGAACTTGAACGTTATTGTATAGTACATAAGGGTGTGTGTGACCTGCGCGACGAGCGGCAGGATGCTCTGCAGCGCGACGAGCGAGACGGGCGGCGAGCGCGGCGCCAGCACCGGCCCGGGCGCCGCGCGGCCCAGCGACAGCGCCAACAGCGTCGTCAGCACCAGGTCGATGTACAGGAACTGGTAGTTGCCCAGGATTGAGAAGTACTGAAAAATATAATGTTTTTTGAACAGCGAACGAAATAGTACATTGTTATAAAGGCTAGAAAGTAGGCAATAGATGGACGAGTGGGTTCGAGCTCCGAGCCGAAGGTGAGGACCTCGAAGTAGACGAGTCCTACTATTGCACTTTTGGCCGAGACATTACATAGTGCTTTTTACGCCTACTGCGAGGAAATTGCAAATAATTATAATTACAAGTCAAAATTATATACCTAATTAAAGATCACAATAAACACGGCCCGTGTCGGGGGGCACCGCGCGGGGCGGCCTGGGGCGCGTGCCTGGAGGCCTGAGATTGAGCGAATCGCTGTTCAAACTGTCCAACAATATTGTTGATGGCCTGTTCGTGCGACGTCCAACTAACTTGCTACTAAAAGCTTTGAAGCCTGAATTCTAAACATCTTTTGCCACATTTCCCAGCAGTGGCGTGAAAAATGCCCCCCGGCACGCGAGCGGCCGCGCTCATTTGTTTAATATTATGATCTTTAATTAGGTACTTAATTTTGACTTATAATTATAATTATTTGCAATTTTCTCGCAGTAGGCGTGAAAAGCACTATGTAATATCTCGGCCAAAAGTGCAATAGATGGACTCGTCTACTTCGAGGTCCCCACCTTTGGCTCGGACCTCGAACCCACTCGTCCATCTATTACCTACTTTCTAGCCTTTACAACAATGTACAATTATTTAATTAGTAAAGGAAAAAGTTGATTCACCCACATGCAAAAAATACTTACGTTATAGAGTATAAGTATGGAGAAGAACTGTATGAGCGAGTAGAGAGCCATGTATTTGAAGATGGCGAAGCTAGTGCTCAGGGCGCACCGCCCTTCGAGGGCCAGAAGCTTCACGCAGCGAATGTTCTGCTCTTGCGAGGTGAATGGGGCCGCCACTGGAACAAACCATTTATAAATTACAACTCATCTTTGAGCGCGGCCAGGAGCCTAATAGGCTTGTGAACTAAGATGTTTTTTGGAGACGAACAAATGTTTGTATTGGAGCAACTACAATTAAAGAATATAAATATCCGAAAATTTCAGGCAACATGCCGACGGCGCGCTCTTATACTATGAGTAGCTGTGTAGGGTACCTGAGGCATCGGCCTCGGAGAGCGAGATGCCGACGTGCGCGGCCTTGAGCGCGCCGCAGTCGTTGGCCCCGTCCCCGCACATGCCGACGGCGCGCTCTTATACTATGAGTAGCTGTGTAGGGTACCTGAGGCATCGGCCTCGGAGAGCGAGATGCCGACGTGCGCGGCCTTGAGCGCGCCGCAGTCGTTGGCCCCGTCCCCGCACATGCCGACGGCGCGCTCTTATACTATGAGTAGCTGTGTAGGGTACCTGAGGCATCGGCCTCGGAGAGCGAGATGCCGACGTGCGCGGCCTTGAGCGCGCCGCAGTCGTTGGCCCCGTCCCCGCACATGCCGACGGCGCGCTCTTATACTATGAGTAGGTGTGTATGGTACCTGAGGCATCGGCCTCGGAGAGCGAGATGCCGACGTGCGCGGCCTTGAGCGCGCCGCAGTCGTTGGTCCCGTCCCCGCACATGCCGACGGCGCGCTCTTATACTATGAGTAGGTGTGTATGGTACCTGAGGCATCGGCCTCGGAGAGCGAGATGCCGACGTGCGCGGCCTTGAGCGCGCCGCAGTCGTTGGCCCCGTCCCCGCACATGCCGACGGCGCGCTCTTATACTATGAGTAGCTGTGTAGGGTACCTGAGGCATCGGCCTCGGAGAGCGAGATGCCGACGTGCGCGGCCTTGAGCGCGCCGCAGTCGTTGGCCCCGTCCCCGCACATGCCGACGGCGCGCTCTTATACTATGAGTAGGTGTGTATGGTACCTGAGGCATCGGCCTCGGAGAGCGAGATGCCGACGTGCGCGGCCTTGAGCGCGCCGCAGTCGTTGGCCCCGTCCCGGACATGCCGACGACGCGCTCTTATACTATGAGTAGGTGTGTATGGTACCTGAGGCATCGGCCTCGGAGAGCGAGATGCCGACGTGCGCGGCCTTGAGCGCGCCGCAGTCGTTGGCCCCGTCCCCGCACATGCCGACGACGCGCTCTTATACTATGAGTAGGTGTGTATGGTACCTGAGGCATCGGCTTTGGAGAGCGAGATGCCGACGTGCGCGGCCTTGAGCGCGCCGCAGTCGTTGGCCCCGTCCCCGCACATGCCGACGACGCGCTCTTATACTATGAGTAGGTGTGTATGGTACCTGAGGCATCGGCCTCGGAGAGCGAGATGCCGACGTGCGCGGCCTTGAGCGCGCCGCAGTCGTTGGCCCCGTCCCCGCACATGCCGACGACGCGCTCTTATACTATGAGTAGGTGTGTATGGTACCTGAGGCATCGGCCTCGGAGAGCGAGATGCCGACGTGCGCGGCCTTGAGCGCGCCGCAGTCGTTGGCCCCGTCCCCGCACATGCCGACGACGCGCTCTTATACTATGAGTAGGTGTGTATGGTACCTGAGGCATCGGCCTCGGAGAGCGAGATGCCGACGTGCGCGGCCTTGAGCGCGCCGCAGTCGTTGGCCCCGTCCCCGCACATGCCGACGACGCGCTCTTATACTATGAGTAGGTGTGTATGGTACCTGAGGCATCGGCCTCGGAGAGCGAGATGCCGACGTGCGCGGCCTTGAGCGCGCCGCAGTCGTTGGCCCCGTCCCCGCACATGCCGACGACGCGCTCTTATACTATGAGTAGGTGTGTATGGTACCTGAGGCATCGGCCTCGGAGAGCGAGATGCCGACGTGCGCGGCCTTGAGCGCGCCGCAGTCGTTGGCCCCGTCCCCGCACATGCCGACGGTGCGCTCTTATACTATGAGTAGCTGTGTAGGGTACCTGAGGCATCGGCCTCGGAGAGCGAGATGCCGACGTGCGCGGCCTTGAGCGCGCCGCAGTCGTTGGCCCCGTCCCCGCACATGCCGACGACGCGCTCCTCGCCTTGCAGCGCCGTTATCAGCTGCGTCTTCTGATCGGGACCGAAGCGACCGAAGACGATGCCTAAACAAAAACAAACATTCAAATATAGAAGCTCGTTGGCAAGAACGCTGATATGTGGTGAATGTGCTTACTACATAATCTTGCGCATTTAATGAATAGTTAAAAATAGTGAAGCAGCAAAAAAGTGTACTTATAGTTATTGAAATTAGTTTTTTTTCGATATTTCACCCAGGATTTAGTATCATACAATAAATAATGTATTCCCCCACTATAATATTACGGTAGCTTACCCCTGTTAAGTACAGTCGTCATCATTTCCGGGTAATAAGTCCGGATGACAGACCAAGTCTTTCCCTCCATTGCTAGCACGTAGATATCGCTCGCGAGTTTCGGCGGCCCGCCTTCGCCGACCACCTGGTAATTGAATTGATTAGTTAAGCTTTATATAAGACAACTTGAAATGAAACTCCTGAAAATATGGTTAACCTAGTGAGTCGCAGGTTAGGACCAAATGGATCAAGGGAATGAACAAAATTGATAAATGGAATGCAGAAAATGAAACAGAAGGAACAAAACAGATCAATGGAACCGAAGGAACAAAATGGACCAATATAATGAACAAAATTATCTGAAGGAATAAAATGGATCAATGGAATGAAGAAAATGGAACAGAACGTACAAAATGGATCCATGGAATAAACAAAATGAAACAGAAGGAACAAAATGGATAAATGGAATGAACAAAATTGATCAATGGAATGAATAATGGGCCAATAGCACGGACGCACCAAGCCTGTTCATTTTACAAAAAAAGCTCATTCGAATCCTAGCTAATATTAAACAGACTGACAGTTGTAAACCTTATTTTAAACAATACAACATACTCACACTCCCATGCATCTACATACTCGAAATTTGTAAATTTGTCCGTAAACATCCTGAGTTTTATACGAAACGGGAAGATGTGCTCAAAAACCGTAGGATACGATATAAAGACAAATTAATGATACCATCCTCACGACTAAAGCTACATTCGTCAGGACCTCTTGTAATGTCAATAAAAATATATAATAAATTGCCGGAAGAGTTGAAAGTTGAAAAAAAAGAAACACTGCATACACAAATTGAAACAGTTCTTACTGTCGAAAACCTACTACTCGTTAAAGGAATATTTAGACGATAAGTTTGTTGATAGAATTAATTAAAAACAAGATTGATAATGAACACTATTTATTGTATGCTAATATTAATATAGTACCTAAGTGTCCACCTTCTTATTTGCTGCGCCCAACAGGGTACATAATGTGATACCTTATATTATTTGAATGCCACCTGTATAACCATTATGTGCAATAAATTATTGAGTATTGAGAATAAAATGGATCAATGGAATGAACAAAATGGAACAGGAGGAAAATGGATCAATGGAATGTAAGTCAAATGTTAAAGGACGAGCCGTAACGGAGCCGATAAATAACGTCGTCACTTCGGTGTTTTACTTTATAAAACCGATGTATACGTCTCCCAGACGGTGTTAGAAAATGTCCAGCTCGATACTTATGCTGGCACGTCATTTAGCGGTATTTGCCCAAATAGTGTTGCGTATTTTTCCTTCCTACGGCAAATGAAACAGAGAAAAAGATCATCGAGAAAAATCTACACCATGGGCTTCTAACATGTTTTTAAGATGGCTCAGATAAAAGGGGTTAAAACACCAACCAAACCTGTAGGGTTTATAGCCATGAAATTATAGTATTTATAAGGGTCTTATAGATTCCTAGCCAAGCTAATATGATGAGTTTTATGCTCATATAAAATATGGACCTAACATTTGGGCCGTAAAACTTGATCATAAACCCTATCATGCTAGCAGCACAGGAGAAGTATTTGATGTGATGAAAGATCACTCACTTCCATGCTCAGTGGCGGTCGCGCATCGTCAGTTTGTTGATGCCCCACGGTGATGAGCACCAGTTTTTGGTGCGGCTGCACCATGAAACACCCCCGGGCCACGGACATCGCTGTCATTATGTTGTCACCTGTAAAAGTTTTTACGTCAGATCTATGCCACAAATTTAATTAATTTATATAAAAGGGCGTTTAAAACAAATCGTGTACCTGTTAGCGTGAGTTGTAAAAAAAAATAACTCAATGTCAGTTTTGTGACGACAATTAAGTATTCAGTTTGTATAAAAAACATTTTTTTCTTTTCAATTTAAGTATAATTGATATATACACGTTAATTGAACGAGAACCAAGTTCATTTTCACATAATTTGTATGCTTAATTTTCGTCACAAAACTGACACTAAGTTATTTTTTGTTTAACAACTCACGCTAATTGGTTACACGAATTTTTCAAAATGCCCATTTACAGCCCGCTACGCTTGAGGAAAAATCTACATCATGGCCAGAGATTAATCATCTTTAAACCACCGCCCGTGGCCGTGGCCGTGAAAAAATTAGAAGTAACTAAATGATTTTCAGTTCTAAAAACTGTTTCACAAAAATAGCCATTTAACCATTAGGACAGCATACAAGAATTTCTTTGCAACAAGTCAAAATCAGGCAGGAACCCTTGTTCTGTAAACAGCATTACAAACTGTCAATAATTTGATCAATATTACTCCATTTGTATTATCATGAGTCAGAATAGTCGCCGAAGTCCGCCGCGTTGGCGGCCATGGCCTGCGAGGACATGAATATACAATATCAACAGAATATTCACATTTAGAACACTAACGAACTCAAGCCCCTCCCAGTAGTCCTAACTAAACTCTAACCTCAAAGGGGTCAACCTCCCTGGAAATCTAGGATCCGCCACTGATGGTAAGGCTTTGTTTGGGTTGAGATTCATTTTGGAGTCTGTTTCATTCGCGGTTTATTTTATTTTATTCGTAGAAAGAGATGCATCCTTCGGTATCCTCCTAGTTCCACTACACAGATGAACATAGAAGTAAATTGTTATCTAGCCCTCAGCTCTCATAATCTTTGGGTCATCGGGCACCCCCGCCGCAGCGCCGAGCACGCGTCGCGACGCGTGACGATACGGGGCCGCGAAGCGTGACGACACGGGGCCGCGACGCGTGACGACACGGGGCCGCGGCGAGGCCGGCGCGGCCGACGACGCCACGGCGGCCCCCCTCTAGCATGAGTTGTCATCATTGGGCACTATTTTGCTATGGTCTTCTAGTACACTAGCAATACTAGTATACCTCCTATACATATGTATAGCTTGTATTATACTGGCCTTGAAGAAATAACAAGGCTCTTCCAATAAATAGTATTCTGAAGTCAATAAATTGATGGCTACTGTTACAATTACGACAGGTTAGAATTGCGACCCATATAGAACCAAGCTGCTACCAGAAATGTAGATTGTAATATAACTGAGACCCTCACAAACTGAACTGTTACCAGAAAAGTACGTTAGGTAAGAACTGCAATTCTGTTTGAAATTTACATATTTATTGTTACCATATTAAAATGTTTATTAAGCAGAAACGTCCGCTAACGAAATTTGTTACCATATTGAATGTGTACTCGTTTAGGATAAAAATGAAGTTCTCTGGGAGGGTGTCTAACCTAACCTAACATTTATAGAAGTTTCCTAACATTTATAGAAAATACGTGCCATTTATAGAAGTTACCTAACATTTATAGAAGTCACCTAACATTTATAGTAGTAACATCTGTAGAAGTTACCTAACATTTATATAAGTTACCTAAATAAGGAAGGTCATGTCGCACTCGATACCTTCTCGCTTCACGCGCTGCGCGTCCACCCACTTCATCTTGCGATCGAGTTTCTTGTACGCGAGCCCTATTACTCGGAAGCCGTTGGACGTGTACTCGTTTAGGACGTAGATGAGGTTCTCTTGGAGGATGTCTAACCTAACCTAACATTTATAGAAGTTACCTTTTATTTATAGAAATTACCTATTATTTATAGAAGTTACCTAACATTTATAGAAATTATGTAGCATCAATAGAAGTTACCTAACATTATAGAAGATACCTGACATTTATAGACGTTACCTAACATTTATAGAAGTTACCTAGCATCTATAGAAGTTACCTAACATTTATATAAGTTACCTAACTAACATAATCTTACCAGTAACCATAATCTGCTTGATATTCGCTTCGTGCAACTCCTTTATAACCTGCGTAGTCTCCGGCTTGAGACTGTTCTGCATCACAAGGAAGCCGAGGAAGGTCATGTCGCACTCGATGCCTTCTCGCTTCACGCGCTGCGCGTCCACCCACTTCATCTTGCGATCGAGTTTCTTGTACGCGAGCCCTATTACTCGGAAGCCGTTGGACGTGTAATCGTTTAGGACGGAGCTGAAATTCTCTGGGAGGGTGTCCGTGTTGCACATGCCGGCGACCTGTAACGATTACAATTGGTTAATTTCCTAGTTTTTTTTTTATGATGTCAACCGAACCAGGTTTTCACCCTTAAATGGGTAACGGCAACATATTTGCCGTCATAGATGAAATAAAAACGATTGTATTCCGACTGATTTAAATTTATTTGTAAGGGCAAAGTCTACCATAGGTCGAACCGTAATTGGAACATTCGATAGTTAATAGCCTAGTTAGCGAGACAGAGAGAAACACATATGATGTACATGTAAGAGAGGGAGAGGAGAGAATAAAGACACTTCCCAAGATGTCGTTGTTTCAATACTAATCCCTATCATGGCGCTGCGACAAAAAAATTAAATAAATTAGAAAAAGTGTAGCAAAGAATGAGATAATAACGAAAATAAAGCAAATAATATTTGATTGTGTTAGAACAAATGAAGTTCGAAGAAAATATTCAGGATTAACGCGGATGAAAGTGGATTACTTGATTGCGTACGATACATGCAACAAGTGAGCGGCACGTTTAGTCGCTAGTACCACGTTTAGGTACTATTCACTACAATTTCAGGTATTTCAGGTTCAAAACACAGAAATATGGAAGGAACAGATGAGTCGAGTTTTCAAAATTACACAGTCGTGCAGCTAAGAGATGAGTTGGCTTTTCGGTACTTGCAAACGAGTGGCATCAAACAGGATTTAATTAAAAGGATAATTGAAGATAACAAAAATAACCTTGATGATGGAACCATGGATACGCTCAGGAAAGAAAAAGTACGTCGTGAGTCACAAATGTTAGAATTGGAATCTGTGAAGCAACAACTTAGGGAATTACAACAAAAAACCACATGTACACCAGCAGGTATGTTGTCTGATAATACAAGCATAACATTAACGGAAGGATTATGTCAATTAGCACAAACACAAGAGATAATAGCGCAAAAAAGTCACCGACTTTTCAAGTTTTCTCCACAAGCGACACAAGCAACGCTATACCGTTATTTGGAGGGAATCGTTATGAAAATGCAGCCGAATGGATAGGACAAGTAGAACGCATTGCTAGTTTAGCTAAATGGGCTGATAATTTAACAATGGTAAATGCTTCAATGAGATTAAGGGGTCCAGCTCACAATTGGAACACAGTTTGTGGTAAAAAATCGAGTCCTGGTTAGAATGGAAAGTACAGTTTGTAGACAGATTTAAGATTAGAATGTCATTTGCTGAGTTCATACAGTATCAAAGTAGGAGAACTCTCCGCACCACAGAAACTATCACAGAGTATATATACGTTAAAAATGCGATGCTTGAAAGGTCTCCTAGTGTGATTTCAGAATCTGATCGAGTGTCACTGATACTAGAAGGGATACAGGATATGCGGTGATCAACGCCTTTAGCTACCCAATGCTGCAAAGATGTGGAAGTGCTCATCACACATGCAACAGCACTAGACAACATACGAAAGGTACAGCGTAAGATGACTGAGCATCAAGAAACTGTAAGTAAAACCCCAATTGACAGATCAAGAAGTACTTTCATACCAAAATATAACCCAGGCATAGATAAAATGGATGAAGTAACTTGTTTTCGATGCAAGAGGAAGGGACATGTTTCATACAACTGTAACATGACACATCAATCCACTGCACAACTTCCAAGGGAAAAGGTAGTAACAAAACCACATTATGAAAAGATAAATAGTCCAAGTACATCATCATCATCAAGACCTTACCATTACAAGGAAAAGCAAGTCAATTGTGTACAATTTAATGAACCAGCTGTAACATTGATTCCGGTAACTCTTAACAGCAACATACAGTTGACAGCATTGCCAGATTCGGGTTCTGTTATAACCTTGGTGGACAAGAAGCTTCTCCCTGGTGATATGATGGTATATCCCTGGCAGAAAGGTTCATACAAGGCAGCGGGAAATGAGATCACACCCATCGGTTGGATTACATCAAGACTACAGGTGGGAAAAATAGATTACATCATGCCTCAGATAGCAATTTGTGAAAACTTGCCAGTAGATATGATCCTAGGTAAAGATTGGCAACATGCAGTATATGCTAGAATTATTCATGAGCCAGATGGTAAAGTATGTATAATTACACCCACACACACCGAGTATTTCACCAATTCAGTTCAAGAAAACATTACAGTTGCGTGTTGCATGCCAAATAACAATGATTTTGTTCTGGAAAATGCAATTTCAAATGAAGATCAAAGCAAAGTTATAAGCTTAGTAGAAAAATATTCAGACATTTTCAAGGATGACAATAATGACATAGGAGAATTTCAGGATTTAGAATTGGAAATAAACTTGTTAGACAGACAGACAGAGTTGTCAAATAGTCAAAGGGTTAAAGAGGATCTAATGACTGGGATGGGACTGGGGTAAATATCAGACACGAAATCCAACATCGTAAGCGACCATTAAACGCCTCACTCTAATTGACACAAACTGACGTCACAACTTTATGCTACGAGTATAAGAGGCAAATATCAGACATCGCAAGATTCGCAAGCGACCATAAAACGACGATACCAATGGACACAGATTGCCATGACAACTTTATATGTATGGGTACTAACCGTTGTATGGAAATTTAGTTAATTGCTGTTTTTAGCACGAAATTGCTTGCTTCTTGAACTTACTATGAGGAGTAAATGTTTATTAAGCAGAAACGACCGCTAACGAAACACACTGACAGCTCACAGCTGACAGATGACAGCACTGTAAACAACACCTCCGAGTAATTTAATGTAAAAAAATCTTTTTACAAGCGAAACACAATATAAAATGAGTTCATAGTGATTTATCGAGCGCGGTTAAGAAGTGAAAATGTTATCTGACTCTAATTTGCGGTTAAAGTGACTTAAAAATGTATTCTTGTGGAGTGACAATAATAAGTGAAACAACAATCAAAATGTAAACAGTTCTACAAACAAGACTACCTGAAAATATAGTTATCACGAAGGGAATACGCCCTAATTCTAAATATAAATTCGATTTAACAGTGTAGTGTTTACAATCCATTGTTGTGTTTTAATATTTTTCATCTGAGGGTGAACCTTAACTAAGAGTCTTTGACAACATATGATTAACTGTGTGCAAGGACTATACACGTATTTCACCATCATACGTAACTACCACTTTAGCCCAGCGGTGCGTGAGCGGACTATTGCATCTAAAGTACTGTATAGTGACGAGGGTTCAAATCTGGAACTTGCATAATATTTTTTTATTTTTTTTATTTTTTTTCTTTTTTGAGTCGGTTTTGTTGCTTACCATGGAAGGCGAGTCAAGAAAAACATTTCGGCGTGCAAGAAAACCTCCTTTAGAAAAGAATAAAGTACAAAGTGATGACGAAGGTCTTCATGATCATTTAAAATGTCTCAAAAAGATTAGTGATTTCGATAAGATAATTACCAAATTAAAAACAGAAAATGCTAATCTAAAACAACAACTTAAAGGTACTGGGAGTGACTCTACTCCTTCATCTGATATAATTACGGAAATTCGCTTGCTAAAGCAATTACTAAAACAAAAGGAGGAAGAATGCCTTAATCTGGAGGCACAACTCGGAACCCAATGTGAGAAGCCGTGTTGCAAATCTCTGATATGCACTATCAGTCAAATGGACTCAGATAATTTACAAATACTGACACCTTTAAAACAGAAAATTGCTAAGAAAGAACAAGAGAACCTAGCACTTGCCATCAGGCTCGAAGAATTAGAAGTTGAGAACAAAACACTGTGTGACATGGTAAGAGCCAGTGACGTTTCGATTTCTCAAGATATTATCGACGTAAATACGCAGAAGTTTAAGGAATTAGAACAGAAATCAGCAGAATATCTCAAAAAAATCAAGGGACTAACGCGAAGATTAAATACAATCTCAAAAAAATATGCCAGCCTTAATAAAAAGTTTGTACATTTGAATAAAAAAGATATCACACTGAGTACTATCCAAAAGTCTATTCAGACCTTACAAGACAATACCCATGATCTTAAAAACATAATCAACAAGCATACGGAACCAAGAATCAGTTCCGTAGACTTTTTGCAAACAAGCAGATCAAAAAGTGATTCGCCCAAAACCACGCTGCATGACAATTTGAGAGATGAAATAGTAGATCCTAACGTGAAGCATACTCGTATACAAGACTCCAAACCTAACCTCTTACTTTTATCGGACCTACATGGAAGCGACATTATTTCTATGCTCAGTCGCCTCAGACGCCGGGATTACAATTTCACAGCCGATATTATTCACCGTGGAACTACTGATCGTGTTTTACAGGACATATCGCAAAAGTCGGTTACGTTTACAAAACATGATTGTGTCGTTATAATGTGCGGAGGTAGCGACTGCAATGTGTATACCCCGGCTAAAACAGTGCAATTGATTGTGGACGCGGTCAAAGCCCTGTCACATTGTAATGTTATTGTCTGTACTGTACCATTAAGTGTTAATTAGAACTCCAAGTGCTTTAATCTATTTGTAAACAAAGTCAACGCAGGTCTAGCTCAAACCTTAACAATACACGACCACGTGACGATTCAAAATATTGATGATAACCTTAATGTAGAGGATTACGCACAAAACGGATACAATCTTAGATATAAGGGTAAATTTAAATTAGCCACGTCAACAAATATTGCTCTGAAACATATCAATGAAAAATTATATAACAGCTTTAATTTTTTATGTCAAGCGGACCACCTGCAGAATCAGAAAGACTAAGCATCATGCACTTAAATATTAATAGGTTAAGAAGTAAACTATTAAGCCTGGAAGCGTTTATAGAGTGTGAACTAGAATATAAGCCTGCAGTGATTTTGTTAACAGAGACTTGGCTTGAACCCTCTGAACACGAGTCCATAAATCTACCTGGCTATTTTATTGCTGCACAAACTGCTAGAGTTTGTATCAGAGGTGGTGGCACGTTGATATTTGTCAGAAACGATTATTCAAATAACTATAAGGAAATTAATGTGTCTGTGCATTACACTGAAAAAGTATTTGAAGTTTGTGCAATAGAATTAGATATACGTAAACAAAACAAGCTATCCGTAGTAGTTGTGTATCGATGTCCGAGTTCAAACTTTAAATTATTTCTTGATCAAATAAGTAGTTTCTTAGGTATTCTGAGAACCTCGGAAATACTATTTGCAGGTGATTTCAATGTAAACCTTGCTGAATTAAATGATAATAAAACAAAGTTATTTCTACAAACCTTACTAGAGTACAACTTAAAGCCCACTATTTTCGAGTCCACACGAATAACGTCTAAAACATCTACATCTCTAGATAATATCTTTATAAATAATGATGATTACACGGATTCAGTTGTCATTCCTTGCTCCTTCTCTGATCACGATGCGCAGTTAATAGAGTTGCCTAAGGTGTTACTGCATCCAAACAATACAACTCGACAGCAACTAACAAAGAAAAGAGTGTACAATAATGACAGAGCAAACACTAAATTTCGCGATTTATTTAAAAGCATTAATTGGGACTTAATATTTCGTAATTATGACTCCACACAAAGGCTAAATATTTTCTACGGTATCGTTAACAAACTGGTCGCCAAGTCATTTCCGCTCAAAAAAACTGCCATACGAAAAAGTGGAAGCTTATGGATTACAAAAGGAATCCGAATATCTTGCCGTAAGAAAAGGCGCCTAATGACGCAGTCTCGGCGCAGTAATGATGCTAACCTTTTGCAGTATCTCAATGCGTTCAAAACAACCTTAAAAGCAACTCTGGTCACTGCCAAAAAACTTCATATCCGTAGAACCATATGTGCTTCGAAAAATAAGTCTAAAACGATTTGGAGACTAATAAAACAAAATACTGGAAAAAATGACAATTCAAATAAAAAAATTACTTTAAAGCTGGACAGTAAACTAAATGTGGACCCTGACAGTATTGCAACTGCCTTTAATGAGTATTTTTTGAATGTAGGAAAAACTATGAATCATGGACAAGATAGGGAATACATGTCCATTCTGCAAATAAGTAAACCAAGTAGCCAGAAGTCAATTTTCTTGGCTCCCATAATTGAGCCAGAAATAATATCTATAGTCAAAAACCTTAAAAACAGTAGCTCATGTGGCCCAGATGGTTTAAACACCACATTCATTAAGAAAAACATAGACACTCTCTGTGTACCATTGTGCATCATTTTTAATAACTGCATTGAGGAAGGCTCCTTTCCAAACACTCTAAAACGTGCTAAAGTCGTCCCGATACACAAGAAAGGTAGTAAAACCGAGATAGGAAATTATAGACCAATTTCTCTTTTATCTATAGTAACAAAAATATTTGAAAAATGCTTAGCAAATAGACTAGAAAAATATTTTGAAAACAACAATCTTTTCACTGCCCATCAGTTTGGTTTCAGGAGGCACAGGGACACCTCAGGTGCTGTTGCCAACTTAGTGAGCGAAATAATGTATGCATTAAATCAGGGAATCAAGTGCGGGGGCATATTCTGTGACCTTACAAAAGCATTTGATTGTGTAAGTCACGGAATACTCCTCGACAAACTTGAACATTATGGAATACGAGGTACAGCCCAAAAACTACTAAGATCTTATCTAACGGATCGAGTCCAATATGTTGAGATAGTAGATCAGAGTAATAATTGTGTTGCGAATTCGGAAGAAGGCTTAATAGAGTGTGGGGTGCCCCAAGGATCAGTTCTTGGGCCCCTATTGTTCATCATTTTCATAAACGACTTACCGGACTGTCTTTCTTGTGGTACCCCATACCTTTATGCTGACGATACGAGCATAGTACTAATGGCGGAAAACACTGATGAATTTAATGTTAAAGCTAGGACGTGCTGGACAGATCTGACAAGCTGGTTCTTGCATAACGGGCTTAAAATCAATTGCGAGAAAAGCTTTTACATGATTTTCAGGCGAAGTATAAACAGTGTTGATTGTCAATGTGAATTACCTATAAAAAAATCTGTCTGTGTTCGATTTTTAGGCATCGATCTTGATCCATATCTTAGATGGACTAACCAAATAGATAAAATCAACAAACGACTGGCGAGTGCCTGTTACACCATGAAAGCTCTCTCGAAAACAAGTGATAAGAAAACATTATTAATAATTTACTTCTCCCTCTTTGAAAGCATAATTCGATACTGCATAGAAGTTTGGGGAAATGCAAGCAAGGTTAACTCAGTATTACTAATGCAAAAGAAAGCTATTAGAATAATCGAGGGTTGTAAACAAGTACCAGTTACTCATAGACAGATGTTTATTGACAATAAGATCCTAACAGTTGTGTCAATGTATCTATATCGCATTTGCTTACACGTTTATAAAAATTATGAAAGCTTCCCGAAAGCGAGGCAAAATACTATTCGCAACCTAAGAGAAACCAAAAAATTAGAGTTGTTCAGGCCCCATTTTAGTTATTTCAATAAGAGCATAACCAATAACGCCATTAAAGTCTACAACCACCTAAGCAATGACTTCAAAGACTGTAGCGATCTAAGTACCTTTGACCGGAAATTGAAAAATTATTTATTAAAGAGACCTTATTATACCATCGATGAATATTTCGCCAACGCATTAGATTAGAATTATACTTATTTTACCTCTGGATTATTGTTATACTTTATGCTGTGTTCATCATTTTGCGATTTCATTGTTCATTTTTTTTTCTTCTGTTATTATATCATTTATCTTTTTATATTTTTCCGCTGACATTCCTACACCGCTTTTTTAAAAATCTATGACATATGTTTTTTTATTTTAATTAATTTTAATTATGTTAATGACATCGTAAATTGATAATACTTCCTACTTATATGTGCTCATTATGTTTTAGTTATAATCATTATTTACCATTTAATAATATATTTGCATGTATACCTGTATACCTATGGCAAATAAAGCATTTGAGTTTGAGTTTGAGTTTGAGTTTGAAATTTCAAATTTCGATCATAGTGGAAAATTGAAAAATTATTCGCCACGAACGGGATTTGAACCCACAACCTATGATCGAAATTTACTATGAGGAGTTACCAAAGTAGATTAATTCATGTCTGCCAATAAGGACTCTTTTTGTTATTTTCTTAGCGTTTGTCTGTTTTACGTTGCTTCTCATATAGTTCATCCACAATTATAGTCACGAAATTATGTGAATTTAGACCATAGTTGGGCATTTTCGCGAGAAAAGATGCATCAATAGTGACGTCACCGAGTAAAAGTTAAAAATGTTCCATTTTGTAGCTTTTATTTGTTATACAAATAGTATTGTTAATTTTGGTGCCCAGAGGCTCTAGTATAAGTTTTACCGAAACAAAACGTTAGGAGAATTGGACTATAGTTAGGTTTTACATTTACCTTCTCCGGCGCACCCTTGACGAAGTAAACCATCTGAGGCTGGCCCAGTACTCGAGCGATGACTCCCATCGACTGCTGGGACGACGAGAAGTGGAACCTCCGCAGCAGACCGACCTGGAAAAAGATGGCCGTCAGACCTGTCCCGCTTGACTATAGGTACAGTAGTACCACAAATATAAGTTACAACTATGTACCTGCGCAGAAAGCATTTTTACACATTTTAACCAATCATAAGGTCTTGACGACCGGTTAGCCTAGTGGGTAGTGACGCTGCCTACGAAGCTGAAGGTCCTGGGTTCGAATCCCGGTAAGGGCAAATATTTGTGTGATGAGCATGAATATTTGTTTCTGAGTCATGGAAGTTTTCTATGTATTTAAGTATTTCTATCTATTAAATATATCGTCGTCTAGTACCCGTAACACAAGCCTAATTGAGCTTACTATGGGACTAGATCGATTTGTGTAAGATTGTCCCCTAATATTTATTTATTTATTTATTTATTTATAAGGCAGCGCGTTTGCGCGGGTAAAATCTTCAACGCCCATTGGCCGATATTTTGCGCGCGACGCCGGCTGCTTCGGCGCTCGCCATTTTGTCTGGCGCCATGAGCGGGAAAGCATGAGTTCACCTGTCATTGCATATTGTACCTTACGTATAGTGCATCAAGGTCTTTATTGAAATTGTCATACATTCGATTTCATTCGGTACTTGTCAGCACTCGTCGGCGTGGACGAAGATTCTATAAGTGAGAACCTGTAATTCTATTGTTGTGTAGTAATATTAAACGCCGTTGGCTCTCCATGCATGGTATGAATAAATAAATGTGATGATGATTTACCTCATAAGGCATCTCCATGGTGAGTGGGTCGTAGTTGTCCAAGTCCTGGAGCTCGTTAGCTGCGGATTTCGGCTTCACGATGGCTGGGGTAAGGTTGTCGTAACGCGTGTTCTCTGGACCCGGCTCTTCAAGCACCTGTCGGTATAATGGTCTAGTTTATTGGTGGATACAGATCTAGTGATAGACGGCATTGACAAGAGGAAATAGCGTAGAAGTAAATAACTACATAAATTAAAAAACCGGCCAAGTGCGAGTCGCACGAATTGTTCCGTACTATTATCTATAAAAACGACAAAAAATCAGGTTTGTTTTATGGGAGCCCCTTGAGTATTTATTTTGTTCTGTTTTTTATTATTTGTTGTTACAGCGGCAACAGAAATACATCATCTGTGAAAATTTCAACTAACCATCACGGTTCATTAGATACAGCCTGGTGACAGACAGACGGATAGCGGAGTCTTAGTAATAGGGTCCCGTTATACTCTTTGGGGATGGAACCCTAAAAATCACACAATTACGCATGTGTTAAAATGAGACGTATACATAATATACATATCATCGATCGTCTTTATGACTATTACAGGGGTACACTACATAACTCCGAAGAGTCATTTGTGAGAAAGCATATTTTTACGAATTTCATAATTCCGAAAATCATGTTCCGTTGATCTGTTTTTTGATCTTTCATGATATGATACTAACCTAACCTGTATTTAATAATCTGCGTCCAAATTTCCGTTAAGCGGTAAATGGCGTTCGGAATTTTGAAATTTCGGAATAATGATGCTTTCGGACAAATGACTCTTCGGAATTTTTGTATGTTCCTATTACAGACTACACAAGCAGTATCAAGAAGGGAGATATACCCAGAACCATAATTACATTCCATCAAATCTACCAAGAAATGTAACTGTGAAATCTACCATTGTCAGTATGACGTTCCAGTAGTCACCTTTCTATGATAATACGGAATATAATCGTCAGAATCGATGTAAGACTGATCGGAAATACATAGACATTTCATTTATTTATCTAATAAATAATTTAACTAAACTTATTTATTTAATCGTATGGCATACTTTATTAAGTACGCCTTTAAAGTCACTCATTGACTAAATGATTCAAAAGAAAACATTCGTCCGATCCATACGGACGGATGATACTGAAAATGAAGTGAAGAGTAAAAATATCATAATATCAAATACAATATTTCACCACACCCACGTGACTAGTCGTTGTATTGTTTAATTGAAATAGCAAACATATATAATAATATATACACATCTTCAAACAATAATATTTATGTGTCAATACTGATAGGATACGTGCATTTTTTCGGCTAGAGTTAATTTAATGTTTCATTTCAATCGCGACACTGGTAGATTTTATGGGATTTAATTATGAAAAACGGTATAGCGGTCGCGGATTACTGGGCCGTACAATACGGGCTCCGAATTCGCCTCGATCAAACACAGTAAGGATACTTACCCATTGTGTGAATTCGAACATCTTGAGGTCGAGGGGATCGCCCTTCAGCTGGCCCTGAATAAAATAGAAAAACACAATTAAATACAAATATTCTTTATTGCTCACCAGACATAGTACAGTCGAGGAAATTGAATGTTTAGCACTTTTGGACCTTAACGTCATTCAAATAGAGTTGACATGTGCCAAACTTTCATTTTCCTCCACTATACATAAAAGAAAAATACACCAACAATAAATCAACAGTCAGGTTTGTACGAAAACAGTTTTCTTTAATTTCTGGCTTTTTTGTACATCACCGAAAGTTAACCCCAAGGAAAATATTGATACTGGATAGAAATGGAATCGATTGATATAAAAAAAATACATGTAAAAACACTTTTTTCATTTTCATAGAAATTGTATGGGGTAAGTTTTTCTCGATTTATGGCTTTTCTAGCCGGAAATGTCTTTTTGGTCCCATACAAGCTTTTGATCCTGGACAGGAATGGGATCGATTGGCATCAAAATAAAAGTTTGTCAAAAATTACCATTTTCTCGCAACCTGTATGTTTTTTCGAAAATCTGTAAACGCCAATCTTCATTAATTTGAAATCGAAGGAAGGTCTCCTAAGACCATTTTCACGTAGCAACACGGGATCTGGTAGCTGCCCTCACTGACCCAAAATCTATTTCCATCCTGTATAGTAGTACCACAAATATAAGTTACAACCAATCATAAGGCAGCGCGTTTGCGCGAGTAAAATCTCCAACACCCATTGGCCGAAATTTTGCGCGCGACGCTGGCTGCTTCGGCGCGCGCCATTTTGTTTTTGTTTTTATACAACGACGGTGGCCATCAAGCGTACGGCCCGCCTGCTGGTAAGCGGACACCGCAGCCTATAGACGCATGCAACTCCAAAGGAGTAACATGGGCGTTGCTGACCCTTGATATGTTTGAGGATGTGTTTCGCCATGAGCAGGAAAGCACGATTTCACCTATCATTGCATATTGTACCTTACATATAGTGCAACAAGGTCTTTATTGAAATGGTCCTACGTTCGATTTCATTCGGGTAGTTGTCAGCACTCGTCGGGTGGACGAGGATTGCCGATGTAAGTTACATTAGTGGTAGTACTGTACCTGGATGCTGGTGAGCGAGTGGCAGGAGGCGAGCGCCTGGATGAGCGGGCTGCGCGGCGGCAGCGCCGCCACGTCCCCCACCGTGCGCCCGAACCCGGCGCCCGTCTGGCAGGGGATCACGGTGTATAGGTCCAGTCCGTCTTCGGTAAGAGTTCCAGTCTGAAACAACACGTTGCCAATCAAGTACTCGAACCTGAAACTTGCTCGAGGGACTCCCAAGCGCGGCGAGGGATTCAAACGCGGCATCTTTAGCGGTGCGAAGTACTAGGGCAGTGTTATCCTGATATAATAGTACATTACTTCAGAGGCCGGCAACCACTTTTCACGCCCAGGTATGTATAGTGTTGAGAAAAGCAAGCATGCAATGAAATAAATAAAAAAACAACAAAAAATCAAACTTTAATTTTCAGGGCTGAACGCCGTGATCTCTCGTCTCGCTTTGCCCGAAACGTGACACTTTGAAGCCCATTATGAAGAATACAACGTCAATATTTCATTGCATGTGGCCGGGAAGGAGGCAATTGCAGGCAGAGTATTTGTTTAAACGGACGAGCTTGCGAGTCCGTTTAATTATAATACGAAGCCTGCAATTGCCATTCCGGCTGAGGCTTATATAGTGCTTTTCTCAAAAATGGGGGAATAAAAAATACTAAATTTATCTAAACTTTAAATATCGTTGCACAGCGTGTAAATATTTACGATTTCCCGCCGTTTTTTTTTAAGAAGAATGCAAGTGTATTTTTCCACCAAAAAAACGCAAACTATTTGAGACGCATACAAAAACGTCGTGATTGCAACAGAAAAATACGAGTTGAATTGGCTGAATACGAGCTGTGCCGTCTTTTATATGCCTGTTTCTACTTTAAAAAAAATGTTGTACTCGACAAATAAAGGAATTTATATATAACATTCCAGGCGGCCCGCAATGTTTTTTATTTTTTAATTTAGATCTGATCTTATACTATACACTTTACCTTCCAATATGTAGCGAGTTGTGTTCACTTTTCAGGCCATTTTTGAGAAAAATATTTTTGTAGTAGTAACAGATTTTTTTAATACAACGGCGGTGGGAATCAGGATACGGTCTGCCTGATGGCAAGAAATTAACGTAGCCTATGAACGCTTGCAATTAGTAAATAATGAAAAGCGCGTTGCGAACCCTTTATTAATTTTATTACGACATTTATAATGTGTTAATGTATATGAATATTGTTTAAGTTACAGTATATAGTGGACCTTTGGCTCTCTAAGGGTGGGTTGCATCAAACCGTCTGTAATAGTAAGCGGTGTCCGTTAAAATCTTACGGCCGTATTGATAAACGGTTTTAAGTAAAATGGCGTTAAAATGCGTTTGTCCTTATCTGTCACTTTGACATTTGTGTTCGTAAGAAAGGGACAAAGCACATTTTATTTAGCAGGCATTTTAAGTTTTATGAATAAGGGGTTAATGTATGGATAGTTTGACAAGTTTCTATGGAATGACAGCTGCCGGCGCCATCTACACTTCTACACTAATCCATACTAATATTATAAATGCGAAAGTGTGTCTGTCTGTCTGTCTGTCTGTTACCTCTTCACGCTTAAACCGCTGAACCGATTGCGATGAAATTTGGTATGGAGATAGTTTGAATCCCGGGGAAGGACATAGGATAGTTTTCATCCTGAAAATCACCCCCTAAGGGGATGAAATCGGGGGTTGAAGTTTGTATGGAGCTGCGATATAAACGATTTCCACGCGGACGGAGTCGCGGGCAGAAGCTAGTATAATATATAATAATAATATTATAAAGAGGAAAGAATTGATTGTTTGTTTGTTTGTATTGAATAGGCTCCGAAACTACTGGACCGATTTGAAAAAATATTTTACCATTAGAAGCCGACATTATCCCTGATGAACATAGGCTACTTTCTACCGCGGGAAAATGCTACTTTCCTACGGGAAAACGGGGAATCCGTGCGAAGCCGGGCCGGGCAGCTATATTTAACAAGTTAGTGCAACTCGCCCTATATCCATCAGTGGATGAAGTCTGATGTTACCTTATCAAAGCACATGACTTGCAGCTTCCCGCATATGATGATCCTCGCCGGGGACACGCAGAATATCCTGTGCCGGCGAAGCCGCTGCTGGCTGTACACGATGCCGGCGGTCATGGCGGCGGGCAACGCCGGCGGCACCACTATGGTTATGATGTCGAGGGTACGGAGCACTATGGTTTCGGCGTGGCTCTGTTGGTAGAATAAATAATATTTAATCGCTACAGTATGGTCAGTCAATCCATACCAATATTGAATAAAAAGTGTCCTCTTCACGCTTAAACCGCAGAACCGATTTAGGTGATTTTTTTATAGAGTTAAGTTTGATTCCCGGGGAAGTGATAGGATAGTTTTTATCCCAGAATTCACTCCCTAAGGGGGTGAACATTTGTATAGAGCTACGTTTTAACGATATACTAATACCGAATATATGTACTTATATATGGTCATTGTGGCACTCTTTGGGGGAGAACTATGTCCAGCAGTGGACGTCTTTCGGCTGATACGATGATAATGATAAATGCGAAAGTTTGGATAATCCAGGCTACAATAAACCATCTTTGTGCTAATTTTCAACAAAATCGATTGAGTAACAAACATCTAAATTGTTAGTCAATAAACCGATTTGGATCAAAATTTGCACGAAGATAGTTTATTAGCCTGGATTAAAATAAAAACGACCGCTTTAGCCTTGTTGGTAGTGACCCTGCCTACGAAGCAAGAGGTCCTGGGATCGAATACCGGTAAGGACATTTATTTGTGTGATGAACACGAGTATTTGTTCCTGAGTCATGGATGTTTGATATGTATTTAAGTATTTATGTATCTATATAAGTATGTTTATCGTCGTCTAGTACCCATAGTACAAGCTTTGCTTAGTTTGGGACTAGGTCGAGTGGTGTAAGAGTGTCCGCAAATATGTATTTATTTTATTTTATTTATAGGATAATCTTTATCCCGGGTCCACGCAGAGGAAGTCGCGGGCGGAGGCTAGTAAGATATACTTACACCTCTTTGTAAATACAGCCAGATCGAGTATCCCATGCCTATGGCGGCGATACAGAACATGAAGATGACGAATTTGACCGCGTCCTTGTAGAACTGGAAGTCGAACTTCTTGGGGAACAGGATGCTCCTGATCAGCTCGCCTTTGGCCGTGTAGAAGCCGGTGCGGACTACTTTGGCTAAAACCTAGGAATATAACAACCATAGTAATTATATGATCATAAGTTCAGTGCAGCTTCTGCGCTATAAAGATGTGTTGAAGCGCCATATGCGGAGATGTGATATTGAACCATCGCGCTGCGAGATTTTGGCTCAATATCGGTCAAAGTGGAGGCATGCAGTGAAGGTTAATGTGAAAGCCTTCGAAGAACGAAGACGAAATGTACTCGACGCTAAGCGCGAGGAGGTAAAGGCTCGACCACCTGCGGCCATTCACTACAATTTTGTTGGAGGGGTGCTGACCTGTAGGAAATGTAGTCGCACCTTCTCTGCAAATATAGGCTACGTCAGTCACCTGCGAGCTCACGAACGACGCTGCAGTTAGCCATTTTGCCAGTCGCCGAGGTCGAAATCGGCCAGGATAGTGATGATGATCATAAGTAGCCTAGTGGTTCAGGCATGCGGCTGTCAAGCGGCGGTCGTGGGTTCGAATCCCGGCTTGTGCCAATGAGTTATTCGGAACTTATGTACGGAATATTTACCGTTAGCTTATCGGTGAAGGGAAACATCGTGAGGAAACCGGTCTAATCCCAATAAGGTCTTGTTTTTCCTCTGGGTTGAGAGGTCAGATAGCAGTCGCTTTCGTAAAACTTAGTACCTATGCGAAATCTTGGGACCCCGGGCTCTTTTAGGGCACAACCGGGAATAACGCTAGGAGGATGATGAGTAATTATATGATCATAAACTGTGGCAGTGGGCACATTGCACGTAGAACAGATGGCCGTTGGGGCGGAAAGGTTCTCGAGTGGCGACCGACTGGAAGACCTAGCGTGGGTAGACCCGACAAGGTGGACCTTCACTTCCGCTCTCAACCTTATATCAATATGTATAATCAAAGTCCAAATTAGAGCGCACCTGATTGTTGCCATAGAATCGTGTTTGGATGACGTGAGTTCCCGCGAAAAGCGTATGCCGTTTGTGACCTTCTGTGGAGAAAACCTCTGTCGATATACAGGGCGGGCCTTTCATCACTGGCACACTTTCACCTGTAACAATATAGCTGAGATGACTGTACATCCTGGTGAATATAAAGAGTATATTTTGGTTTGTTTCAAAATCGAAAAAAACCAAACAAATGCAACTACGTTCCAATACTAAATGAAATAATCAATAATGTTGTAAGTATTTTCTCGAAAAAGGATTAAAAATGTAGTGAAATAGTGAAAAAAGAAACAAGAATTTAAATAATCACCAAGATGCAGGCCTTTAAAACGTTATAAAATGAACCGGAATTATAACGGTATATTTCGTTAGTGTTCGAAAATTACGTTATAACAAAACCAATATTCTCCATAACGATATAAATACCGTAACAGAATGAATAACAGAACGATATATAATAACGTTATAATATCGTTTTAAAATGCGAGCCACGCGCTACGGCTGCGCCGTTCCCGCTCTGTGCCGATGCCAACATGCCACCACGTGGGCCGTAGCGCGACGTGCGACGTTGCCGTTACGTTGTTCTAGCTTCTAAATCTTATTAATGCTTGTTTACCTCGATCATTTGCAAATTGGTTGTGAATTGTGAATATTTGGTTGGTTGCGACGATAAATGGCGGAATAAAAATGGGACGCAGGAAACGCAACGCTGTCCACAGATTCGTGGACTTGCTCATAAATAAAAAGAAAGAGTGCCAATCTTAATAGCCCCTAGGTGTACACTATTACAATATGTAAGAGGGTCAATATTTTTCTATGTTAATTGTTTGTCTCGGCACTAAATCGCAGACTCCCAGTATTAGGACCTATTCCAAACAAGCCCTACGACCGACGGTGTTGCCGTGAGCAAAAAATTATGCATAGGTATGTTGGTATGTGCTTTTGTTCATTAATCGTAATAAAATTTAAATATACTTTTAGTTTCCGACATTTTATTTTATTTTTGATTTAGAGCCATTCCGAAAACGAAAAGTTAAATAAAATCTGATTATGAAACCAAAGAATGTGTGAATTTTCGATTTCGGTTCTGCGCCATAATCTGTCTAGATAGGCTCGCGATAGATAGGGGAGACCAAGGACGGTTAATACACATAAATATGTATCGATCCTCCTTTTCTTACGATTCATCCTCCTTTTCTAATTAATCCTTAGTCACTAAATATTTATGTAAATAACTAGCTGTTGCCAGCGACTTCGTTCGCGTGGAACTTGTTATGGTCTTAGAAAAAATATTGCTATTAAATTATGTTCGGTGCAAGCTATTTATCGCTGTCCCAAACACACTTCTACCATCTTAAAGATATACAAAAACTATCCTATATCCTTCCAAGGGTCTCAAATTATCTGTACGGGAAATTTCATCTAAATCCGTTCAGGGATTAGACCTACGTAAAAGGTAACAGTGCGATGAGTTCGTTAGTTTAAATTGATAAATCTAAATTGAAAACTTCGTTTTTACAAACATAAATATCTTAAGAATCATCAACAGACGTTTTCATACAGTATTAAAGAAAAATATATTTTTATATGTCTACTAAGCTACATTACTGTTATAATAATAGGTACCCAATGTTGATTAAATCTATTCGATTCTGGGAGCATCGCAGTTCTAACCTAACCTATCCTACATTTCTGGTAACTGTTCAAATCTGCAAGTCTTACTTTAAAAAAGGTCTTGCTCTCTATACAACCTTCAAACCTTTTAACTCTCTTAGGAGATGAATAAAAAAAACGCTGAAATGGTTTTCTAATCATTAAACAAACGGTCCATAACCTAAGTAATAAATCTATTATTTTAAAAATATCTTGCTCTTCGTATAAACTTTGAACCCCCTAGAAACCCTCTTGGGGGATGAATTTCAAAAACATTGAAATGTATTTTTTAGTTTTAAACAAACCGTCTAAAATCGTAGTTACACTAATGTTTTACTTTAAAATTGTCTTGACCCTATACGGCCTTCGAATCCCCTTTAAATTAAACACTCTTAGGTGATGAATAAAAAAATCGACTAATCTGCTCTCTCTATTTTAAGACCAAAATTAAAAAATCTTACTTAAAAAATTACTTTTCCCTCCATATAAACTTTGAAGCCCCATTAACGCCTATAGGGGATGAATTAAAAAAAAACTCTGAAATCAGTTTTGTTGTCTTTTAACATACAGACTAAGACTGACATTAGAAATATCTTACTATATTTTCTTGCTCTCCATATAAACCTTGAATACCGTTTTAACACTTTTAACCCCCTTAGGGGTGGTATTTTTCCAAGACGATGAAAGGATTTTTTTTTTCTAATAAGTAATCGTACCACAAAGTTGCCCATCTCTATCTCAAAAAAAAATGTTTCTCATCCTAATCTTGCATAAGTACCTTTTTAACCCCCTTAGGGATGGAATTTTCTAACACGTTAAAAGTACTAACTGTTTTTCTATTCTAATAAGTAATCTTTCTACAACGTTTCAAATCTCAAGCTCAAAAAAAGTGTTTCTCATACAAACCTTTCATTCCTATTTAACCCCCTTAGGGGTGGAATTTTCTAAAACGCTGACAGTCCTTTTTTGTATTGTATTTAGTAATCTTTCTACAAAGTTTGAAGTTTCTAGCTCAAAAAATAAAGTTCCCTCCATACAAACTTTGCACCTCTATTTAACCGCCTTAGGGATGAAATTTTCTAAAACACAGAAAGTACTTTTTTCTATTCTAATAAGTAATCTTTCTACAAAGTTTCAAGTCTCTAGTTCAAAAAATAATGTTTCCCCCATACAAACATTGCACCCCTGTCCCCTACTTAACCCCCTTAGGAGTGGAATTTTCTAAAACGCTGCAAGAAGTTTTTATGCATCTTAATAAGTAATCTTCCTACAAAGTTTCAAATCAATAGTAAAAAAAAAAAGTTTCCCTCATACAAACTTTGCACCCCTATTTAGGGATGGGATTTCCAAAAATTACAATTGCCAAGTCACTAAATTTTATTTAGCAAGCAAATAAAGATAAAAGAATGCCTGAGACTTGGCTCTACGAAATATATCACAACTTTTTACGGTGGAAGAGTTTCGAGACTTGACCTCTTTTTTACATGGCATGTTTTTTATGGGATGATGCATTTCCGATTAATGAGGCACAGAGTAGCTAAAGACAATCTGATTTGAAAATTATTAGTCAGGATATTCGTATCAGGCTACAACCTGCGCCGACAAGCCGAGCAAATCGAAAAATTCTGTATTTTACTATGACGTCGTGCACTCTAACAAACAACCTACGTTACGTAATCACATCGCTTACATTGCACGAGTAGGCTATACTGAATGCGAGAAAGGGGTAGACTATAACGTTATAACATTATTATATCGGTTAAAAAAGTATCGGTTGTATATTAATGGTTTAGATTTATAACGTTATAATGGATATCGCTATACAGCGCGTCAAATATCGTTTTTGAGTATAGCGGTTTTAGGAATAATAACGTTATAAATGATAGCGCTATACGAAAATAGCGCTATTTAAAGGCCTGCCAAGATGTTCTGTCCCTTTTCCACAAAAGGCACCTTCATATGAAACGATTGTCATTTACTATGACGCTCGAGGATCGTGACGTTACAATCTGCGACCATTTTCTCTCTCTACACCCAAAAGCAACGTTAAAACTGATATAGCTTCGTAATTTTTTGAGATATTTGAATAAGATTTTCGTCATTCGGTATTTTTTTTCACCTTCTTTCTTTAGAAGTCATCATACATTAAGAGTCTACACCCCTATTTAGAATGGTATACATTTGAAGGGGAGGATGACTTTTAATTGCCCTTGGTCAGTCAACTTTCACCGACTTAAAAATATAGTTGCTGAATTCATACAATGCCTTTTGTGAATAACCTGGGCCCCAATGCATGATAAATTACAACTTATAATACAAGCGGAAGTCTCTTTCTAATAAAAGAAGTTGAAAAGAGATTTCCGCTTATAATATAAGTTAAAAGTCGTTATGCAATGGGTTGGGACTCGCGCCAAGGACGACTATAGATGTTACGGCGTAAACGATGACTGACGTCAGCGTCATGCTTTCAACAATGGTTCATATTACATGTTATGGAAAAAAAGTTGGCGTGTCAGTACAACTTTAGTACATGAAGAATGACGTCCGAAAAGTTAAGGTGCTGTTAAACGGCGCGACGCGCCATGAGCCGTCTAAACAACCTACACGGACGGCGCGTCTTTGTGCTATCATGCGCCGCCGGTTTAACAGTACCTTTAACCCTTTTCTTGACATTGTACCATATATGATACACACTCTTTCATGTTTTTTTTTGTATTTTTGTAACAGACAATTTTTTTGGCTCTACAAGGCGCAAGCGAGGCTCGAACTCACATTTTTTTTGTTATTTGCCAAGAAAAGGGTTAAGCTAAGTCCACACCAGTGCGCTTTCACGTTCAACCAGGCATGCGTCGTATTGCTGTCACACTTATTCCTTATTTAGACTAAGTGTGACAACTCTATGTCGGATCATACGCAGTGAGTGAGTAGGTCCCGGAGCACGGACACGGTGAAGGAGCTGGTGGAGCCGGCCGTCTTGTGGAGGTCTATGCTCATCTAGAGGTAAGTACCTGTGAGCATGCTCTCGTTCACGATGCAGGTCCCCGTGAGCAGCACGGCGTCGCAGGGCATGACGCAGCCGTCGGGCGGCAGGACCAGCACGTCGCCGGGCACGAGCCGCGCCGCGCTCACCACGCACTCCTCGCGGCCCGTGCGCGACGGCCGGAGCACGGACACGGTGAAGGAGCTGGTGGAGCCGGCCATCTTGTGGAGGTCTATGCTCATCTAGAGGTAAGTACCTGTGAGCATGCTCTCGTTCACGATGCAGGTCCCCGTGAGCAGCACGGCGTCGCAGGGCATGACGCAGCCGTCGGGCGGCAGGACCAGCACGTCGCCGGGCACGAGCCGCGCCGCGCTCACCACGCACTCCTCGCGGCCCGTGCGCGACGGCCGGAGCACGGACACGGTGAAGGAGCTGGTGGAGCCGGCCATCTTGTGGAGGTCTATGCTCATCTAGAGGTAAGTACCTGTGAGCATGCTCTCGTTCACGATGCAGGTCCCCGTGAGCAGCACGGCGTCGCAGGGCATGACGCAGCCGTCGGGCGGCAGGACCAGCACGTCGCCGGGCACGAGCCGCGCCGCGCTCACCACGCACTCCTCGCGGCCCGTGCGCGACGGCCGGAGCACGGACACGGTGAAGGAGCTGGTGGAGCCGGCCATCTTGTGGAGGTCTATGCTCATCTAGAGGTAAGTACCTGTGAGCATGCTCTCGTTCACGATGCAGGTCCCCGTGAGCAGCACGGCGTCGCAGGGCATGACGCAGCCGTCGGGCGGCAGGACCAACACGTCGCCGGGCACGAGCCGCGCCGCGCTCACCACGCACTCCTCGCGGCCCGTGCGCGACGGCCGGAGCACGGACACGGTGAATGAGCTGGTGGAGCCGGCCATCTTGTGGAGGTTTATGCTCATCTAGGAAGAAATGACGATCGTTACTTTGGATCTTTAGTGGTGTAACGTTAGTGATGTCGGGTTAGAATAGCACCACTTCCTTTCTTCTTGTGGGTGTCGTAAGAGTCGACTAAGGGAACAGGGTTGACGTGTGTTGTGGGCGATGGGCTAGCAACCTGTCACTGCGATATCACATTTTGTCCATCTTTTATCCCCACATTTATGCTAAAAGTGGTACTGGAACACAAGTTTCATGTGCTCTGCCTACCCTTTTTAGGGATAAAGGCGTGAATGTATGTATGTAGTAGTACCACAAATATAAGTTACAACGATGTACCTGCGCAGAAAGCATTTTTTGAAAACATTTTAACCAATCATAAGGCAGCGCGTTTGCGCGGGTAAAATCTTCAACGCCCATTGGCCGAAATTTTGCGCGCGATGCCGGCAGCTTCAGCTCCCGCTATTTTGTCTGGCGCCATGAGCGGGAAAGCCTTCACCTGTCATTGCATATCGTACCTTACGTATAGTGCAACAAAGTCTTTATTGAAATGGTCATACGTTCGATTTCATCCGGTACTTGTCAGCACTCGTCGGCGCGGAGGAAGATTGCCGATGTAACTTATATTTGTGGTACTATTGTATATAGTTTGGAACTTCTTAGGACGGGTTGCACCAACTTACGATTACAGACCGATCGTTAAATATGGCGCCGGCATCTGTCATCCCATAGTAACTTGTAAAACTTTCCATACATTCAGATTTTGGTTTGGTTTGGTGCAACCACCCTGACGAGTAGTCGTCCACTCTTGGACTGGTAGGGTCATGTTCAGCGTGTACTCGGTGGGTCTCCATCGTTGTTGTGCCTCTTGCCAATAGTCGCAGGTTTTGCTATGACGCGCCCCTTCAGACGGTTCGTGGCAGTTTGGAAAACAAGTGATCAGCTGAGAAATGGTATGGCCTATAGCACGATGTAACTCCCTAATCTCAGATTTTCTATTACTTGCTTCACTCATATAAGAACTTCTTTAATAAAAGTGGGTACTTTTAGGGTCCATCTCTTTACTCCTAGAACAGCCATACAAAGATGCGTACGAATTTGAGCAGCCTCGGGTTGAGGCACGCACGCTCGCCCGCGCATGTTTATGTGCACCAAATTGGCTCGCGTGCAGCTCGCCGCGCGAGGCGAGCATGCCTCAGGCTGAGCCGCTCAAATTCGTACGCAGCTTAACCTTTTCTACGAGGGCCGCAAAGACATTTAAGGCTAAGGAGCCCCGTGCCACAAGGTACATTTATGGTATATTTCTTTTTTATACTAGGATCGCATGGTGGATGGCGGGCCACTCGCATGCGACCCGCAGTACCAGGTTGAGTATAGCTGTACTAGAAGCTATGATTTGGTATAGCCCGTGAGCTAACATAAGCCAGGGGTCCTAAGGCCTAAGGTAGCTAACAGAAGAGACGTCTCTGGTAAAGTTACTCACCTCTACGAAGAAGTAAAAGATTAATATTTACCTGTTTAGTTTGATATAAAGCCAGCATGCACGAGCCCGCGGAGAGTATCAGGACGCACGCCGCGTACTGATAATACTCGTCGAGCGACCACAGAATGATCGAGAATATTTGAAACAAATAGAACGGGTTGAACACTTCGTTCACGAACAGTGTCCAGTAGCTTTTTACTTCGACCTCTACGGAGTTTGTGCCGTAAAGTTTGATTCTGAAAAAAAAAATACAGATGAAATTAACAGCTGTGACTATGGAAACCAGGTTGAACTGTGCGATGGGTTAGACTAACGTATTAAAATCATTATTTGATTTTTATTGCACAAAAGAACTTATCGTACAAAAGGCGGACTTAATGCCGTAAGCATTATCTACCAGTCAACCTTAGGTCAAAGCAGACAAATACCTAACACTGTAAGTTTCGGTGCCACTGGTTTCGGTACTCATAGTGGTACCGAAAATTTAATTTTATGTGGTCAGCCTACCTCTTTTGATCTAAAAAGTCAAAAAAAGTCAAAGTCACATTTACTTTATATTATCCTTATGTATCGGATGAGTAGTGTCCTTTTCGGAACATACCCTTTAACTATAAATCTACTTAACCCACAACATGCTGTAACATTGTTTTTAATGCACACTAATTGAATGTGGAATTCATTCAATACAGAGATCAAGAACCAAGACATGATCAAGGTAAAATCTTGATTTCTGTATCAAATGTTTTTCTTTGTTATCTTGATTGATGTTGTTATCATGAATAAAAGATATTTTGAAGATGCACAAGAATGACGCAATGATTACATTTATTTCCGTTGCAAATATATGTCACTAAATAATAGATATTTCCGTTGCAAATATATGTAACTAACTTATTGTAATTGTCCCCACGAGATGTCGGATTAGAATAGCACCACGCGCTTTCTCCCGTGGGTGTCGTAAAAGTCGACTATGGGATCGGGTTGAGAAGTGTTGTGGGCGTTAAGCCAGCAACCTGCCACTGCACTAACCCCTTTCTCCGTCTTTAAACCCGCAATAGCTAGAAGAAGCAGTAAAAAGTAAATTGAATGTGCTCTGCCTACCCCATCTCGGAATACTTAAGTACCTATCTTATCGTAAGTCACTAAAATTACACTGGGAACGTTCACAGGGACCATCTAGCCTAAACACCGAGTAATTTGCATTGGCCTTTAAGAATTTTTCAGAGAAGTTCTTTATAAAGAACAGCATATTTAGAGCATTGACAACCTCCATAGCCTAGTTGGTCGTGACCCTGCCCACGAAGCGGACCCTGGTAAGGGCATTTATTTGTGTGATGTGCACGAATATTTGTTCCTGAGTCATGGATGTTTTCTATGTACTTAGGGTAGAATCAGACGGTTCTCTTTAATGAATGTTCACTCGAGTGAATGCTTAATTTTTCTTTCATGTTTTGTATCACTTTTCGTACAGACGTGTCACTTTGAGCGAAAGATGCAAAATGAAACGAGAAAATGAAAGAAAAGTGAACCGTCTGATTCTACCTTTAAATATCCATAGTACAAGCTTTACTTAGTTTAGGACTAGGTCGATTTGTGTAGGATTGTCCACAAATATAGTTTTATTTTTTATTCAAATTATTAACTATAACACTTACAACTCATTTTGCTGCCGCTTATTGATCCCCGACATATTGTCCATCAGAAAATTAATAGTGAGCTTCTCGTTAAGCGTCTGCACATTCACGAACACTCCCTGGTCGTTCAACCAGACAAACCGCGTGTGCTGGTAGATGAAGTACCGCAGTTTGTTGTTGTGGTTCGCGATGTTGAGATCTATCTCTATTACTTTCTCCATGTTGAATGAGTCTTCGGCGTCCGTCACTGCGAATATTATAATGGGTTTAGAGTCCAATGGTACTTCCTTTTCGATATCATTACCCCCGTGACGTATTAAGAAAAGTGATGTTCCACCCAGTTAAAATGAACGCTAATGTAGTGATGACTATTAATCCAGTTTAGATACCTACTCGGTTACCCCCAAGGAATCGGTGTTATAATCATAACCCTCACGAGCTTAATTTGGCAAAAGTATCAGCTTCTTTATATGAAACGTTTTTAGGGATTATTTGCATGTGACGTCACAATGAAACATCGTCCTGATTTATAAATAAAAAAAATATAATTAGCAAACTTAAATGAAAGATTGATACTTTCAGAGTATTTTCGGAATGTTTATCTGTTGCTAATAGAAAAACTATTTATTTTTACTGCTGTACAGCAGTAATCTAATACCCTATTATCCCCAGGTTAGGAACCTCGGTTACCAGGTTAGGTTTAGATAATAAACGTCGAGAATTCGGTTAGGTTTAGACTCTAAACCATCGGTTCCTAACCTGGGAAAATATGCTTATTTGTTAGTCTAAAGTTTAGACTAACGAACAAGCATTTGGACTTCCGGTTGGACACTTCAAGAATAAAATCCCCATCTGTCAAAATCTTGTATTTAACATGTTTAAATGATGAGCTGTGGTTTACAACGGACGCAAGTGAAGCCACAGGATAATATACAACTTTTAGAAGGTATTCCATTCAGAAAGTCTATCTACATGTGATTTTTTTTTTTAAATCGGATGTATAGTTCCGGAGATTAACCCCTACATGACCTGGTAAAGGTCGCGGGGGTCCGCTGGATGCGGGTAGCGCAGGACCGGTCATTGTGGTACTCATAGGGGGAGGCCTGTCCCGCAGTGGACGTTACGGCTAATATGATGATACACAACACAAGCTTTTGTCAAAAATTTCATTTTTGGTACAAGCTTTTATTGCTGACTGTACTTTTCTGTATACTATCATCAACTACCCATTGAGACGATTCTAACGAGCCCAAACTCAACAGGGTTACGTCGGTTAAGTACTGAATTCCCATGGCCACCTTCTGTCTCCATCATCAGATCAGCTCGATGGTACCATAATATTGAATTGTCATCCAAGCTATACTTATTCCCAAAATTTCAGCTCAATCAGTCACCGGGAAGTGGGTCATTAACTTGCAAGATTTGATTACAGACAGACGGAAAGACAACGGGACAGGTGAAACTAAATGAAAGCTTGTAAAAAGAGCACGGAGTGTGAGAGAAAAATGCATATACATAGATTGATATATGTAAAAGTGTAATCTTACCGCAAATCTCTTCAGCCATTTTCAAACTGCATCTTAAGTACTTGAATCTGTTGAGCGAAGGATAATAGCCCAACGCAAAATACGGTAATCCACATAATGCTATACATATAGCGTGGAATATAATAGCGCGTAGTTTACAGTACTTGTAGCCGTATATCTTAAATATTTCTTCGTCGACCACGTTTTCCAGAATTTGCCATTGGGCTTCACCGATGACTTCGTAATCATCTGGAACATGGAGGAATCTGGTTGTGATCGTCACCGGGGATAGCTGTTGGATGCGGTGGACATAGTGTTTGCAATCATTTGAAACCTATTATGATGCCGCTACACGGACGAATTTTCGGATAAGGTCCGGATGGACGGCGGCCGGCCAAACCCAAGGTCAAGATTTTCTGTGTCCTTACTAGGTCGTCCGCCGATTTCGCTCGTTTGGCGTCGCCTATAACTGCATACCCATGCTCCAGTGCGGCGGACGGCATGAGCGGTACGAGGATCTAAGATAGAGCGAGAGACGTAGATGAAACCAGTCATTGAAACATGAAATCGACCATCTGTATAGACTTTAAAGATGTCCTTCCGTTCTGCAGGAGAGCAAGAAGAATGGAAGAATTTGATGTAGCAGCCAGGACAGTAAGCTTAAGCTCATACCTTAGGGAAAGGGGCTGAACGAACGCAACAAACGATCGACAGCCCGCCTGTTTTCGGCCAGGCGTCTCTTCACAACTTCATCAGCTTCATCTCGCTCTACTTATAGCTTTGTACCGCTCATACCGTCCGCCGTACTGGGCCGTCTGGATGCAGCTTGTCCCAATTGCGGAGTGATAAGTTGGGTACAGACGGTGTAATATTTGGATTACAGTCCTGCAAGCTATGAGATATAGCGAGAAAACCAAGAATATTCATCTCCCCATCTTGCTCTATCTTGTAGGTTTTTCCCGGGGACAATATGCAAGATAATGTTTTTTTTGCAAAATGTATTTCAATTCCTTAAACACAAGTACCTAGTTCAAATTCTGGTAGTCAAATAAGTCATTTTGTTGCCTAAAATAAAACTCAACTGAAAAAAAAAGAAAAAATTAGAAAACTAGAAAATACAAATTGGACCTTCGGCGGTGTATGACACTGGTAAAGAAAACAAAACGTGCTATAAAAGTAGTCGTTACACTACTTGGTTTATTATTTCCATGAGCACTTGGTTAACGAGAACAATATTTCTTTGCTATTCCGCTAAAAAAAAAAAACGTGCTGGTCTATCAGTGAAGATAAGATGCAACTATTTGCGTATAAACATGCAAAAAATTACAGCAAACCACCACCAATATTGACAAAAACCTCGACACGTGTTTCGCCTCTCTACGAGGCATCATCAGGAGATGCTGGCAGGAGATGTTGCTTGCGCCACGTCCACTGAGCAAATGAGCCGCCCGGAGCCGTCCGCCATATTTATATTCTGTCCCCCCATACTACCATTCATGCGTGAAAGAGATGGAAGAACACGTAGTAACGGTGATGACGCAACATTCAATTGTTCGTTAATAATAACGCCTCTATTGTTGTACCTAATTATTTCTAGTTGTTCTAGAACACTTAAACGCAATCCTTTTTCGCAAACATGCAAGATGTTGTAAGAATGATTGTCAGACAACGCATGGTTATTCTCCAATAAATGTTTTGCAAAATTAGACTTGTCCGGGTGATTATGCCGGTACGACGCAACATGTTCTTTATACCTAGTGCTAAAACTACGGCCTGTTTGTCCCACATAAACTTTATTGCAATTGTCACAGCCAAGCTTATAGACTCCCGACTTTTTTGCGCTTTCCACTTTCTCCTTGCCATTGCACAGTCTAAAGCGCAAGGTGTTATTCGTTTTGAAAGCCACGTTTATGTCGTTAGACTTTAAAATGTTGTAGATCTTATCAGACAACTTGCCAACATAAGTTATGCTTGCTTTGTACTTTTTAGGTGGGTCCAAAGATCGTGCAGCGTACAGAAGATTGTTTGTCATTCTAGCCCGTTTTTTCCCAATAATACCATCCACGTGAGACTTGCTGTAACCGTTTGAAATTGCCAAATGGTATATATTACTTAATTCCATTTTATAATGATCATCAGAAAGAGGCACTGTCAATAACCTATGTGCATAACAATGAAAAGCAGCTAACTTATGTTGCCATGGATGAGTGGAAGAAGCCGGGATAACTGTATCTGTATGCGTAGGCTTACGGTAAATTTGGAATTGATGTTTGTTATCTACCTTAGTAATCGTTAAATCCAAGAAATTCAGTGAGTTATTCTGTTCTAATTCCTTCTTAAACTTGATTTTAGGATGCTTGTTGTTGATTTCATTCACAAAAGTATCCAGTTGACTCATATTACCCGTCCAACAAATAATCAAATCATCAACATACCGAAAATAATATAAAATATTATTATTATCCACAATGTGTTGGTTCTCAAAATGATCCATGAAAATATCTGCCATCAAAGGACTAAGTGGGGAACCCATTGCCAAACCGTCACCTTGCAGATAATATTGCCCCCCAAATCTAAAATAATTTTGTCGCATACAGACTGTCGCCAATTCTATTAATTCATCTACCTCCCCTGGATGCAGCCTCTGTTTTTCAAAAAGTGCTCTGAGAATGTCTAAAGTATTCAAATATGGTACATTTGTAAACAAACTATCCACATCCAGTGACAAAAGAATAGCATTTTGTGGCACGTTGATGTCTTTGATCCTTTCGATTAAATCCAAACTATTCTTTAAACAATATTTTGGCTCAAAATTAGACTTCTGTCTTATGATACCATTCAACCTTCTAGCCAATTTATAAGTCGGTGCACTCAAATACGAGACAACTGGACGAATCGGGATATTATCTTTATGTATTTTTGGAAGACCATACAGAATTGGTGCTTGAGGATTCATGGGTATGACCGTGTTTTCTGATGCTCTGTTTCAAAAACAAATACAGAGTTCTTCACAACATTTCTTAGATCTTTCTGGAAACCAGGCGTTGGGTCCTTCCGTAAAACCGAAAAACCATCACCCTGAATAAGATCCATTACTTTCTGGCTATATTGTTCCCTACCCATGATGACTATGCAATTCCCTTTGTCTGCTTTTGACACCACTAAATCGTTTTCATCCACTTTCTGTTGAATAGACCTCAGCAATAACACGTCAGAGTCAGGCGCACTTCTCCTCAATGTACATGTGTTTTTTAATGCATTTGCTACGGTGACCTTTGTATCCATATCATTATTGCTCAGAACTATTGCGACCTCAGCATCCACTGCTAAATTTTCCAAAGCTTTTTGAGACACCTTAGGTCTTAAATTATACTTCAATCCCTTATCTAACAGTTTGACCTCATCTCCTAAAAACTCAATGTCGGTTAGGTTTTTTACACGAGGGTGGAAACTGTGCTGAGTGGTTAGGCCATCACGCCTTTCAGTTAAGTTGAAATCAGTGCTCGACCTAGTAAGCCTATGTAGTTTGTCGATCTGTTTCACATACATTTGGTGCGCAAGCTCAGAAGCAAAATATCTCGCTTTTTGGTCCAAAATATCAAATTCAATGTTATGCAATTTAAAGGAAAGCTCCGAATACAAAACTTTAAGGTGTAGCTTTAATTTATCCCTGATTGAAAACCAAGAACGTGATTCTTCATTCAGCCATATTTTCCGAGCCCTATTAATAGCCACCTGAGATGCCCTACTAGAACTATTACAACGTATTTGAACGTAACGGATTTGATTATTTGTTGGACGGGTAATATGAGTCAACTGGATACTTTTGTGAATGAAATCAACAACAAGCATCCTAAAATCAAGTTTAAGAAGGAATTAGAACAGAATAACTCACTGAATTTCTTGGATTTAACGATTACTAAGGTAGATAACAAACATCAATTCCAAATTTACCGTAAGCCTACGCATACAGATACAGTTATCCCGGCTTCTTCCACTCATCCATGGCAACATAAGTTAGCTGCTTTTCATTGTTATGCACATAGGTTATTGACAGTGCCTCTTTCTGATGATCATTATAAAATGGAATTAAGTAATATATACCATTTGGCAATTTCAAACGGTTACAGCAAGTCTCACGTGGATGGTATTATTGGGAAAAAACGGGCTAGAATGACAAACAATCTTCTGTACGCTGCACGATCTTTGGACCCACCTAAAAAGTACAAAGCAAGCATAACTTATGTTGGCAAGTTGTCTGATAAGATCTACAACATTTTAAAGTCTAACGACATAAACGTGGCTTTCAAAACGAATAACACCTTGCGCTTTAGACTGTGCAATGGCAAGGAGAAAGTGGAAAGCGCAAAAAAGTCGGGAGTCTATAAGCTTGGCTGTGACAATTGCAATAAAGTTTATGTGGGACAAACAGGCCGTAGTTTTAGCACTAGGTATAAAGAACATGTTGCGTCGTACCGGCATAATCACCCGGACAAGTCTAATTTTGCAAAACATTTATTGGAGAATAACCATGCGTTGTCTGACAATCATTCTTACAACATCTTGCATGTTTGCGAAAAAGGATTGCGTTTAAGTGTTCTAGAACAACTAGAAATAATTAGGTACAACAATAGAGGCGTTATTATTAACGAACAATTGAATGTTGCGTCATCACCGTTACTACGTGTTCTTCCATCTCTTTCACGCATGAATGGTAGTATGGGGGGACAGAATATAAATATGGCGGACGGCTCCGGGCGGCTCATTTGCTCAGTGGACGTGGCGCAAGCAACATCTCCTGCCAGCATCTCCTGATGATGCCTCGTAGAGAGGCGAAACACGTGTCGAGGTTTTTGTCAATATTGGTGGTGGTTTGCTGTAATTTTTTGCATGTTTATACGCAAATAGTTGCATCTTATCTTCACTGATAGACCAGCACGTTATTTTTTTTTTTTTTAAAGGAATAGCAAAGAAATATTGTTCTCGTAATATATCATGGACTTCCGCAAAGTAACGCCTGATTCAATAAATTATTTAGCACTTGGTTAGTTATTTCCATAGTTCCATACATTTTGCGTGGTACTGTGATTATGAAATATCAACATCAGTGTTATTTAATATTGTCATCATTTTCCGCGAATATTGCTCATTAAATACAACTATTTGAACGGATTTTATCTAATACGCAATATAATAATAGTAATAAATAATCTTTATTGCACCACAACAAGGCACATCTTACAAAAAATATGCTTAATAAATAATGGTAACAACAGGCGGTCTTATCACTTTAAAGTGATCTCTTCCAGACAACCTTTACAAAATACTCGATAAAATCCATTAATATAATTTTATTTAATGGGTAATATTTTCTGATACCGATTTATGTCCAAAAAAAAGTACTTTTCGAAAGGGTCACTTAATTACACATTATTTAGCATAAAAGCCTTCATGCAACTATACTACAATAAAATACTAATAAGCAACATACACAAGATGATAATGACATGAATAAACATAATTATCAGTGCTAAATATTTATATATTTTATTTGCAAAAAAACCCAACTAAAAAATAACAGCAACAAAACGAATGCAGTAATACTAAAGGGGTATCTACTCTAAAAAACGCCATTTAGTAAATTTAAAAGATCTGAAATATGAATTGCAAATCATAAGTATAATATCATCATCATCACAGTAAATAAAACCAATTACTGATCACACAAAAACGGCTGCACAAATTTAGATGAATTTAGATATTATTAGAAAATTAATGATTAGATAAGTCCGGGATGAAACTCGATATGGGGGTTATTTTTGACAAAGTCACAAGCAAGTTAAGACCATCAAGAGTAAGGTTTTTTTTAAACCAAAATCTGCTTTTGTGTTACATTTTGGTTTGTGTTTGGTACTTTTTTGTTATCCATAAAACATTATTTGTGTTACATGCAATACAAAATGAAACATAAAAGCAGATATTGCTTCAAAAAACACCTTAATTTTGATGGCTTCAGCAGAGGCAGCAGATACTGGTTTTTTTAATAAATAGAACTGCCTAATAGAGATGATGTGCAAACACATATGCCATAACACCACATGTAATAAAAATAAATCCAAATAAGAATGTTTCATAAAACAACAATTTCACAGTGTGGATTTATTTCTATCCCAACAGTATCCCCGGTGAAGAAGCAAGTTGAAGTGCTCTTGACGAATATCATCACTTATCACCAGGGCCCGTACTTTTAGTGCAGTAATGACATCAAACCACACATAGGATGATTTCAAAGTCTATAAAAAGTGTCCATACAATGTCATCTTTACAAGGATATTGTTACAATTTTCCGTTTTTGGAGGTTCTGTAACCAGCTTCATTAAACTAATTTTATTGATAACAACATCATGTGTGCAATTCGACGTAAATTGTACGTCATCGGCACGAAAAGTACGAGCCCTGCATCACTGTCTATAAAACATACGTCACGTTCTGACAAGTATGCGAGTGCGAGAGTGACAGATATCTTATCCACAATGATAAGTGATAAATGGCAACCAACTTAGGCCCCCTGGAAAATGGTGGTTGCAAGAGTTGCAAGGATAATAAGATTAACCTGTGGTTTCCTACACATGTAAATTATCAGCAACAAAAATTTAAGTTTTTGAAACCAAATTCCTAAGTTATTTAAAGAGTGCTCCAAATGACTGGTAGAGGTGAAAGGATGGATCATATCTTGCACAGCGGATCAGTATTGCCATACACCATGGCACAGCTGCCCCGCCTTTTGGGCATGTTGCCATCAGAAGGGGATTTGGGGCAATTTTTTTATTTATAATTATTTTTAACCTAGTTTCTAATTTAGCATTTAGCTTTCTACTATACTACAAGTTATGCTTTTTTTGTTTTTAGTAACAGCCAACAAGAATTTAGTTATGAAGAATGAAGTTTTTCAAGTCATCATGTTTATAGAATTTTCATACTTTTTTCAATATAATAGATATTAATATTGTTACTGAATAAAAAGAGATATGTAGTTAAATTTTAATGCATTTTTTGTGAATAGCCTACAGTAGTTTTGATTTTACATTCCATTTTCATAATATTTAGTGTGTAATCAGGAATTCCTAGTGCTGATAATTATCACCTGTCAGTAAAATACTACTGCCCGTCTAGCGGGCTCAGCCAGCATCTGAGCTAACATCAAGAGTGCCCGCTAGGCGGGTTCTTGGTTGCGAATGTGTTAATGTAAAAAAAAGCAGCAAAGGGTGCCATCTCAAAAGAGGATGGAATCGGTGAGATAAATCATCAGTTATTTTTATAAATGGATAATTAAATATTAAACAATATTATTAACATAAGAAAATGTGTCAGACCCTAGAATAATCTTTCATCTAAGCACATTTCAAAAAATACTGAGAGATATATAAATCAGCCAAATCACTTCTAGTTTATATAGTGATATGGCTCTAAATAATCATAGAAAACATACCAAGTATACAAACATTTTCTACAAGTAGAAACTTTACGGAAGTAAATTATACAGCCTAGCACAGCACATACACTCTTTATACATTGTGCATCAATTATTTAAATGAACGGACCTCATTCAGAAATTCTTCATCTTAACCTTCAATTAACTGAAACACAAGACATCCTTCTATGGAATGTTATAGAAAGAGCATTCAGTTATCTCGACAAGCACTTAAAGTAATAGGAATGACCCAACTAATTAAAGAAAACAATGACAAGGTTATATGAAATTCTTGGAATTTAAGAACCTACTTCAGAATAGCAATTTAGATAAATCCAGCAAAACTAAGCATGCATAAAGTGAGTCAAGACCTTAAAATTTGAATTCTCAGGTTCATGAGGAGTATGTAATGTGATTTGCATTTATGTACGTGGAAAAGTAACGCAAGTCTCTTTCATTATCTTACGCAGCGACGCAATTATTTCTGCGTACGTTAACTATGCAAACATTTTGTCACACTGGGTGCTGGTCTCAAGATACAATAAAATTCCTTTGCATGAAGTGAGTCATACAGTAAAGGTTGGATATGCATGGTGAAATATCAGACTTACCATTAGCGACAGCGGCACTGTTCGTGTTCGGCATTCCCGCAAAAACTGATTATTTGCACAGCATAAATAAATTAAGGCATAGTACTAAGATGTTCTTTAATAATGTATTGTAAAGTAAACCGGTGCTACCTCATTTCAAAATATTAAATGGATATGGAATTTCAGGATACGAAATCCCACTACTCACATCACACCTTATGAATGAATGAATTCATAGGCAAGGAAGGAGAAACGTCAAAGATTTTTTTAAATTTTCGAATTACGTCAAAGCTGTTTAAGCACTGAAAAAAGACGACACTATTTTGTTTTGTACGTGGTGCGCTTTGCAATCAAACAAATAATAAAACAAAGTTAAAATAATTGTATATTCAAATTCAACTTTCAGAATACATATAAAAGTGAAATAAATGATTTTAAATGTACACACATATTTCTTACTTTTAATTTTATTTTTATTCAATGGTGACGATAGCCAGTCACAGTAACTCGAAAGATGGCGCTAGCATAGATTATTTCCGGATATTGTTATCTGTGCCTGAAACGTGCCAGTGGCGGATGTTATTGATTTGTTTTGGATGGCGCGAAGCAAGTGATGCAAAACAAGAATACTTATAGTGATAACTATGTATTACAAAACATAAGTGATAACATTAGTAAATATGTCGAAAAGAGGACTAGCTAGCGGCAGAGCCGAATATTTGGAGGTCGGTGAATTTAACTATTCGTGGCCTGGTGAAAATGGAACACTTCATGATTTTGGATCCGTAAATTACACAATGCCTTCAGGTATGGTTTATATAAAATGCATATGGGGAAGATTGTTTATAAGTATTAATAAAAATCTAATGGGGAATATTACGATTTCAAAGGACCATGGTATTGGCCTTGGTGCCCACTGTGGAGGATGTCGCAACACCCGCTTTTTCAGGTTCGTAAGTAATTTGAATCCAAGAATCAATATTTCACATTGTTTTGTTATTTGATCATCATCACGGTTAAAAAAGATCTTTGTTTGTTTAGCTCTCCAATATGCTATTCGTAGCATCATACTGCGCCCCGAGTACGAAAAAAGGACAGATTTGGATGCACACCATCCTAATTTTCGGTAATAATGTTAGCATGAAATAACATGAAATATTAATCTTTAGTATCTACCTAGACAGATACCTCTTCTCATTACATTACTGTGGCATAATAACTCTAATAGTTTAACTAGTACCTAGGTAGGGATAGGTACCTACCACAAAGACAGCCTCACCTGGTTTTGGTTGACGAAATATAAGTAATTGTCACCGATTCGCCATACAATTGTTCCAGGAATTGGTGCAAATTATATTCCTTCAACTAAGTATAAGTATGTCTCGGCAAATATGCCGTAATTACCTTCCCAACTAATTACATACCCATTACATTAGAATTGGAAAAACGTCGTGTTTATGGCTGACTTCCCACGAGGCGGTTTGAGCCACCTAATACCTACGTAGTAGGTAGGTAGGTACATGTTATTAACAAACGGACGTATTCCAGCCTTCATGCTCTACTCCATCTGGGCCTGGCACGTCATCTGTTCCCCTGATGCCTTCTCCTGGAACTTCGGGTTCGTGTTCCTGAACCTGGCGCAGGTCGTTTACCTCGTGTATGAGATGCGGCCTGTCAAGTTTGATCCGGAGCTGGAGGAAGTGTATCACACGCTTTTTGAGCCTTTTAAGGTATGGCAGCCTTGGTACATTATCAGAAGAGGAGGTTAAACTGAAGTTATTGGATAAGGGAATGAACACTAACTCGATTGTCTTCTTTGTCGACGCATTTCTGGCAAAACATATTTTTTCTGAAACATGCGATGAAATATTGACGTTATGTTTTGTTATAAGACTGCAAAGTATCACATGTGACGCTACATCATCGCGTTCAGCCATGTCAAAAATTCTTATAGTGGGTTTTTATTTAATTGCATGATTAATCATAATCATAATCATAATTTATTGCGTTTCATGTTAGTATAATAGGTCTTAAAGGTAGGTACAGTTAAACATGAGCTCTGTTGAGCATAGCAATTTCTTAAAACTACAAGTTTAAAATTCAAAATGTCAAAATTGTGAAAATGTACATTCGAGTCCAATGCGGCTAACATACAATTTCTTCCTAAAACCTAATATTTTCGTTTTAATTTTAGGTAATTCTGAATCATGCACATGCATTTTAATTCTCCTCTAATTACTAACTAGTTCACATAATAACAAATGTCCATACCTATATGTCTAAACATACTTATTAGCAATTATTAACTATAACATTATTTGATAATTATATATATATATATATATGTAATTCTATGTCAATTCATTATTTTGGGTAGTAAATAACTGTAGATTCTATTAAACTATTTAAGGGTGTCTGTGATAAATTCTTGACATGAGTACGAGATATGTTTTACTTATGAGCCAATCTTTAAGTCTACTTCGGAAATTATTATATTTGTCCTCTTTTTTTATGAAGTCAGGGATTTTGTTGTAGACTCTAATTGATTGGTAGTGAGGTCCACTTTTATACATATTCAGCTTAGGTTCCGGGAGCTAATTGGTTATTTCGACGGGCGCTTTTAACAAATTTGTATTGGGTTAGATGTTTTTTAACAAACAGTGCTGCTTCCAGTATATACAGGGTGTTAACGGGGTCATGATCCGGAATGACAAAAATCGCAAAAAAAAAGAGCCAATTAAGAGTTAACTGTGAGTTAACTGCGATTTAATTGAGAGTTATGTATGGAATACCTGGTTTTTTTTTGCGATTTCGTGGTTGGTCCCATGGGAAAGGTTGTTCAGTATGATCATCTTATTCGCTTTTTGTCATTCCGGATCATGACCCCGTTAACACCCTGTATATGCACGGTAGGGTCAGCAGCTTAAGTTTGAGAAAGTGGGGTCTGCAACTTTCCGGGCGGCGTATGTTAGCTATTATGCGTATACACTTTTTTTGGGCTACGAACAAGTCGTGGGCGTCTGTGCTATTTCCCCATAAGATAATACCATATCGCAGCCATGCATAAGCATACGCATAATATGCCGACAGTGCACATTCAATATGAGTATTTCGCTTAAGTACACTTAGTGCGTATATGAAACGAGATAACTTGTTGTTTGTAATCTCAATATGCTTTTTCCAACTTAGGTTTGTGTCAATTATTCATCAAAGTATCAAAAAATTAAGGAAAGCACTATAGCTCTGTCTTCTTTTCCCAAAGGTTGACTGGTAGAGAATGCTTACGGCAATAAGTCCTTCTTTTTAACCGACTTCAAAAAAAGGAGGAGGTTCTCAATTCAGTTGTATTTTTTTTTTTTTTTTTTTCAATGTTTGTTACCTCAGAACTCCGTCATTGATGAGCCGATTCGAAAAAAAAAATTTTTGTTTGTAAGTATATGCATTTTAGTTGGATGATGGGATTCATGAGGAATTGAGAGAACTCCTCAATTATATTAGGCACGCGTGTAGTGATTTTGGTATTTTCTATTATATCTCGTGTATTTAATTTATATCCGGAAATCATCAATTTGGTGGAGTGGAACTGATGATGAAGACCACAGATGACTTATGGAATTCCTCAATTATGTACTTAAAGTACAAAAGCACGTGACAGATTCTGATAAGATTCCGTTGAAATAGCAGCTAATGAAGTACCAAAGGTGATCCTTGTGGAATCGACGGAAGTCCTTAAATATTATCGGCCACATACAGCGATTGGGTTTTTTTCTCTAATAATCAACGCATTTGCTCTCGGAAATCAGTTCATGTGGTCAATTGGAAAATAAATGTGGAAATGTTCTCGTGGCTTGGCGGAGTACTAAATTGAAGTCGGTTAAAACTTTGTTTTTAAAGTAAATTATGTATGATAGGTTCTTCTTTTGTGCAAAGATTAAATAAATAAAAGCACTATACCTTGGCGTGAAAAGGGATTGCGATTGCCAGCCTCGTATCCATCCGCATTCGCTTATATCTGGCATCAGCGCGGCTATCATGAGACGGCGCGCGAGCTCTCTCGTTTTTTCTCGCACTATCCGTCTCTCTCTTATTAGAGAGTGCAAGAAAAATCGAGAGTATGTCGCGGCCGTCTCATGATAGAGGTGCTGGCAATCCCTATTTTCCCAGCCCCTGCAGAATTAACCTACTACCTATATTGTTGTTTTCTTGACAACACATTTTTAGGGTTCCGTAGCCAAATGGCAAAAAACGGAACCCTTATGGATTCGTCATGTCTGTCTGTCTGTCTGTCCGTCCGTATGTCACAGGCATTTTACTCGAAAACTATAAGGTGTATTTGAATCAAATTTTGTTAGCCGCTACATACTTTTGTAATTAAATTACAAAAAAAAAATGTTTGTAGGGGTGCAGACGGTGCAGTCCATACATAAAGCTGAAAGTCAAAAAAAAAAATCATTGCAAGCCCACGTGTGGCACATCAATCGATAGGCCTTGCAAAATAAATATAATGGTTTCTTAGCAATTTTTTTGATTAAGTGAATAGAGTCGGAGATAATCGCCCCGAAAGTCACTAAAATTGTGTCCCTCCCTTTAACTTTTGAACCGTGCATTTTAAAAATATGAAAAAAATCATGGACATAGGGCTTATTAAATTCTTTCAGCGAAAATTGTTTTGAACAAGATCAGTTCAAAGGTTATTGAGATATTTCTAAAAAACTGCCTTCCTTAAAGAACAGGACGCAAGTGCCATAAGATTTTATGAGATATTATAACGATATTATTATTATTATTTAAGTAACGATACGAACTTTTGAATAGGCACGGAACCCTTCGTTGTGCGTGGTCCGACACGCACTTGGCCGCTTTTTATTGTTTTTGATTAAATTCGACTATAGAGGTAGTCTTAGAGAAGAATAAAAGGAGTCGCAATCAAAGATCCGACGGACCCAAAACCAACAATTAATTTTGATTAAATAGATATTTCAACTAAGTTCGTTGAGCGTGCATATGGAACCTTTCGTTGAAATATATTTTGTCTTAGGTATCGAGACTGCAGTTCAAACGCATGGTGTCACCCGACTTCGCCCTCGTGATGTCGCTCCATGCAGGCGAGGCCTACGCCATGCAGAACCTGACGAAAACTGACAGGCTTGGCCTATTACTCGCTGGCAAGGTAGGCTCTTACTTTATTTTATTTATTACTAGCGACCCGCCCCGGCTTCGCTCGGGTACTATATTATACATATAAACCTTCCTCTTGAATATCTATTTAAAAAAAACCGCATCAAAATCCGTTGCGTAGTTTTAAAGATCTAAGCATACATAGGGACAGACAGCGGGAAGCGACTTTGTTTTATACTATGTAGTGATACATACCAAGAGGTATGTATGTATACAATCCTACCATACTTTATTTCTAAACGTATAATGGTGTCACTCGACATTGCCCACGTGATGTCGCTACATGCAGAAGAGGCCTAAGATGCCATGCAGAACCTTACGGAAACTGACACCCTTGGCTTCGCCTATTACTCGCTGGCAAGGTTAGCAAAATTAAGTCTGCGGTTTAAACAAGATGTCTCTGGTCGGATTGCACCATGTGAATATTTTTGTAGAAATTTACTGCGTGCAGCAAGCACCTCACTAAGACCAGAAGTACTTAATCTTTTCTCTCAATCTTTTTTCAAGTCAAATTATAATGGATGCTTTTGGTAGAGTAAGCCAAGATAGTGTTCTTCAGAACCCTATTTACGGCAGAGGGAACTATATTCCCACCGTGGATGAACTTTATTTCTATGTGATAGGGTACAATTATATGAAAAACCAGATGCTTTTGTGCACGTTAAAGATAGCATACCTACAACTACCAGAACGGCGTACTTACGTGCCCGCAATGTTCACGGAATAATTTCGCTGCAAGAATAGGCTACATAAGCCATCTTCTAGCGGACGAGCGCCAAAACGCAGGATAGGAGTCGGAGTGGTCGCCATGGCCGAAAACGGTCGGACAGATCATCATCAAGGTTATTATAATATGAGAGGTATGCACAAAAGATCCCACTGGGTCGAAGTGCATCCTCATCTAGATAAGATAAGATAATATGAGAGGTTCTTAGAGGCGAAAGTTGATGGACCAATTTCTTGGCTGATTCTTTCTCGATTGAAACCCAAAGGACCGTAGGTATTTCGTTGCGATAGAAGACGTATTCCTTGGACTGACGACAGACCATACGAGTGCAAATAGGTTTCGAGAACATATTAGATTCGCAGAACCTACCATCACCATCTATAGGTACTTTCGCCACAAATACAAGCCTTCTGCCGGAAAATAAGTGTTTATTCAAGCTTAAAGTGTTTTCCACTGACATAACTATTATGTGTATTAAGTATATAATTTTACTCCGCGATGACATACTTGAGTAAATACATTTATATTACGAAACTGCTATAAAGATTATCAATCGTATGAGTTATCATAGCAAAACACACGTTCAAAATGTGAAACGTCCATAAATGTACACATTGTAACATTATGAGATAAAGTTACACATACTTCGGTAAGCGCCAGTACATTTCTCCGTAAATACCTCAACTCTCCGCAATTCCAACTTCCTTCCCGCTAACGGGTGTTTCTTGTGACGTCACACATTATGTTGGCACTTGCGCATGCCGGGCTAAATTGGTACGTGAAAATAATTATTAAGATTAAAATATTGTAGGTAATGATAGCTTCGCAGTGTGTCAAGACGAGAGTCTTTGAACATTGTGTGTTACCAGTGATGATATATGGTACTGAAACGTCGTCGTTAACTATGGGCCCCATTAGAAGCCTCAAAGTCAACCAAAGGGAGCTTTGCTGTGGGAGTTTCTCTGATCGCATCAGAAATGAGGCGATCCGCATGCAGCAGAACCAAGGTAACCGATATAGCCCTCCGAATCGCTAAACTTAACTGGCAGTGGGCAGGACACATTTACAGGAAGGCACAGCGCGGGTAGACCCCCTACAAGGTGGACTGATGGAAAATGTCGCGGGAGTCCGCTGGATGCGGGTGGCGCAAGACAGGTCATTGTTGGTACTCTTTGGGGGAGGCCTATGTCCCGTAGCGGACGTCTTTTGGCTGAGAAGATGATGATCATGATGATGAAGGTTGCTAGCCTATAGCGCACACACTTCAAGTGTCAACCCTATTCCCATGTTTGACTCTTACAATACCCGCGGGAAGAAAGAGGGTGGTGCTATTTTAACCCGACTCCATACTGGAGACAGTTTACGTCCGAATTCATTGATTTAATGCCCAAAGATGTGTTTTGTAACGTTATAACAACTTCGCTTTTCGGTGAAGGAAAACATCGTGAGGAAACCGGTCTGATCCCAATAAGGTCTAGTTTTTAAATCGCGCAGTCGCGTTCGTAAAACTAGTACCTATGCCAAATCTTGGGATTAGGTGTCAAAGCGGACCCCGGGCACCTTTATGCCATAACTGGGAATGACTAGGAGGATGGTGGTGGATGTAGTGGTGCCGTTTGGGCCTGTTCCAAAATATGTGACAAGAAATTCTACTATCTAACCGAACACAAAAATGTTGGATTAATTATATGTAGATAGAGTTAGGTGGCATGTGTACATATTACTTATAGGTCATGTAGAAAGTTCAAATTTCAAAAGGTTACGATCAAAGATATGTTTAGTGGCAAAAGTCTTCCAGGTCAAACAACGCTCCACGTGGAAAAATGGTGCTACGCGCAACGGCATGGTATACCATGAAATGTTTAGTGGCAAAAGTCTTCCAGGTCAAACAACGCTCCGCGTGGAAAAACGGTGCTACGCGCTACAGGAGGTCATAGTATGAAATGTTTAGTGGCAAGTCTTCCAGGACAAACAAAGCTCCACGTGGAAAAAAAATCCGCTTTGTACCGGAAATCGTACATAAAGGCATGACTCAATATATCATGCATGAGTCAGTGGCTTTGAACAGGTTATTATCATTAGAATATTTAAAAAATCACATTGACACAATGAGACAAATCACTCACCTTACACTGAGCAATACGTCTATGTCTAGAAAAGCCATGATATCTATGCATCTCCGTCCGCAAATTATGCAAATGGAAAAGTTTCCATTCCGCAAAGTGCTGTAGGGAGAAATTTAAAACAATTCCAGTCGACACGTGCCAATGTTTGCAATGAATACATTGCGATAGCCGCTTTAACGACACGGGCGTGCCGCAAGGCCCAAGCTCCCTTAATGTCACTTTGATACTTTTTAATAAAATTTTGCATATCGATTTCGTGATGTCACATATTTCTTCGCTTTTAATTAGGCTTAGGACTTTTCGTAGCATACCGTGGTTCTAAAATCTTTGGAGTCGCCATGTGTAAAAATTGCGAAGTCAAAGTCAAAGTCAAAAAGTATGATGTCTTATTAACTATAAAGATTTAGTGTAAGGCCTGAGTGGACGCCCCGCTCAGAGCGGGGCGTCGAGCGTCCATATAAATTGCATTTGTTTTATATGGACGCTGCACGCTCCGCTCTGAGCGGGGCATCCACTCTGGCCTTACACTTATACATACTGTCACATCGTTACTGAGTGCATTTTAATCGAACGTAATTAATGTTTTCACAAACCTATACAATAAATATAATAATACTAATTACTGATCACATGTGATGCTACAATATTATTTATCTAGTTATACATCCTCTTTAATGCCGTGTTTAGTGAGAAGTGCAAATTAAATCGCAATTTAAAATTAAAAAATATTGACATAATCAGTTGACACTTTTGATACGAGACCGACAAATTGGTTTTTGATTTTATCTAAAATGAATAATATTCCTACTTCCGAGATTAAATACTGCATAGAGCGGAGTTTGATTTGTTGAGTAAAGCTTAGCGACGTTTCGTTCGACCGATCACGTTTCGTCTGTTGAAATTAACGTTATATTTTCTAGGTTTAATTTTTATATCACCGTTATAAAATGCATTGTTAATAAATATATTACATTACACTATTTTTATTAAATGTCCTTTTTTCTTTATTATATAATATTCTACAACTAAAAAATCCATTGAATATAGAAGCATGATATGTTTCAAAAAGTCCTAAGCCTTTAATGTAACTTCATACTTTGAAGTTCACTTCGAAAATTTCACATTCGGCGACTCCTTGGATTTTAGAACCACGGTATGCTACCAAATGTCCTAAGCCTACTTATAATGTACGAGTACCTGGCCTTGTTTATTATAGATAGTGGCAGGCACGCGTGCTGTCATAGATAAACAATCATTAATAAATAAAATTGCCTTTATTCCTACATTTATAGTTTTTGATCATAGTACATTTTGATACAAGTGAGGTATGTTGATAATCACATCAGAGGCGGAATTATCACGCAAGTGAGCGTGATCAGAGAGCCAAAGATGTAATTATCATAGCTCACGCGTTTCATACGACGTTTTTCAACACATTTTGCGACGAAAAAATCCTTTTCATAAGATGAAAATTTTATAGGCCTGCCAGGTTATTTTCTTTACTTATTTGATGGCAACACGTTTTTACTCACATGTTGTTATACTTCGCCAAGAATTTCTAGTGGCGTCCATTCTTTTTATCACTTTTTTAGTCACCACGAGTCAACATTTTTGTTAATAACCAAACACGCATTAACAAAGTTTACAAATATCTGTGAAATATCCTATAATGGCGCGCAACAGTTTCTTGAAGTTTTTTTTTTGTGAAGTTTGCGCAGTGCGCGCGCTTTAGATGAAATCTCTAAACAGCCAATACAAAATAAAATAAATATTTTCGTTTTAAAATGTTATCAAAAGTGAATAGTTTTACTAAATTAAACGTTTCTATATCATATCCAAATAGAAAGTCAATTAATTAACAAAAAGGATTTAATTTGTTTAGTCGAGGATGAATTCATTTGCCGAGAATTAAAAAAAAAAAGCTGTTCATTCCATAGAAAAATTAACATTAATATAATTTGGAAAAAAATACATATTATAGGTCGTTAGTAGGTGTATTATTGGAGAAAAAAATGGAGCGGTGTCTAACCTGGAAGCAAATAAAAAATATATTTGAAAAGTTCAGTCAGCTTGTTTTAACTTTTTTTCTATGACATAATGAAAATATACTTTGACATATAATCATCTTTAGTAAGTGTACAATATATGTGAAGCACACTAAAATCGATTGGCTAGAAAAAAAAATATCGAAGAAAATTCATATTTCTTTTTTTTTTTAAACAAAAACTATAAAGTTTAGGGTCGCTCAAATTTTGCACATTAATTACTAATGTAGAGCCACACCGTCCATAAAAATTACAAGCCCAAACTCGATGGGGGCAGAATCACTTAGCTTATCCTGGCACGGCCTTTAGAATACAATAAGTGTTTAGTGTATAAATCAAGGAAAATGTACAAGGTTTGTCACTCAATAAGTTTAAGTCGTTTATAAAAAGCCATTTAGTTCGCAAGGCCTACTACACTATAAACGATTTTATAAATGACAAAGACGCCTTTAAATTATTTTAAAATGATTATTATTTTTTATTTTATTTTTCTCTTTTTGTACTGACATACTCTGGTTTTGAATTTGTTTTATATAATCCTGACATAAGTATAATTTTCTCCTAGCTCTAATAATATTTATCTTTTTGACAATGTGAAAACAGCATTTATGTTTGTAAGTTAACATGTGCTTAATTGTAAATTTTAAATGAACTTTGTTCTGTAATGAATCTATATTGAATAAAATATTTGATTTGATTTGATTTGCAAGGAAAGTTTCAAGTCAGTTTTCTAGATGCACCAACTGCATAAATAAGTAATTCTTAGTAATCTTTATTTGCTTGCTAAATAAAATGTTGTGACTTGGCAATCAAAACACTACAAAGTTTTAGGTATGCAAAAATCTATAAATGCAGCAATGTTGTGTGATTGCTAAGTTGCAGAATTTTATTTAGCAAGCAAATAAAGATCAATAAGAATGCCTGAGACCTGGCTCTACGAAATATCTCACAACTTTTAACGGTGTAACCTAGACGGTCGCACTAGTGCGGGAAAGTAGCACCATATGTACTGTAAAACATTTTAAAATACGACGACCTGTCTGTCTGTCTATAGTTGTCAGTGAGCCTGCCCACGAAGCCGGAGGCCCCGGGTTTGAATCCCGGTAACGGCATTTATTTGTTTGATGAGCACGATGTTTCCTATGTATTTAAGTATTCATTTATCTATGTATATTAGCATGTCTATCGTCGTCTAGTACCCATAGTACAGTCGCCATCAGATATATCGGAGCGGTCAGAGAGCTCTCAAATATGTGAACACGTCTCTATTGTCTGACGTGTTCAGATCTTTGTGAGCACTTTGGCCGCTCCGCCGCTGTACAAGCTTTGCTTAGTTTGAGACTAGGTCGATTTGTGTAAGTTCGTCCCCAAATATTTATTTATTTATAAATTGCGACTACATTTATTTTGAGAAAACAATTAAAACTTATCTGAAACTCTCGACAAAGATAAACAGAAGAGGGGCGATTGAGTGGGCAACTTTCTGAGCAAACCTTAAGTGCTACCAGATTTATTTAACGTTAGTTTGACTTCAAAGTTGGAGCACCCAGTAATTCTACATCCATACGAGTGGAGACTTGTTAAATGGCTACGGTTAGTCTTTATAAGTAAATTTTTCAAGGGAACATGGTTGAAGTGTGTTGTGGGCGAGGGGCTAGCAACCTATCACTGCAAGTGAGTATTGCAATACTTGTGTATCACATTTTATCAATCTTTCAAACCCACATTTATGCTAAAAGTCGCACTGGAACATAAGTTTCATGTGCTCTGCCTACCCCTTTTGGGAATTAAGGCATGTATGTATGCATGTTATTTGTTTTGTAAGCATAGTTTAGTGATAGGTGGGCAACAAAAAAAAATTGTTTGACGGGTAACGGTAATACCCAATTAGCGTGAGGCGTCAAACAAAAATTAACTCCGTGCCCGTTTTGTGACGACAATTAACTATTCAGTTTGTAGGTATATATTTTTTCTTCTTCTTTTAAATAAATGTTCAATGTTAAACAAGTTCTGTTTCATATTATTTGTATGCGTAATATTCGTCACAAAACTGACACTGAGTTATTTTTTGTTTAAAAAAATAATCAAGAATGTCATATTTTCTCGAAAAAGGATAAAAAATGTAGGCAAAAGGAGAAAAAAACCAACGCAAAAGGAAGTCACAAATCAGTCAATAATCACGAAGTTATAAGTATCCAAAGTTTTAAGAAGGGGCATACCCCTTCTTAAAACTATTCACACTTATTCTGTCCCTTTTTCGCAAAACGCAACTTCATATGGAACGATGACGCTGGAAGAATGTGACGTCACAGAAGACGGCAACGTGCCGCGCCGCATCATAGTCGGCGCCGCCGTCGACGCGGCCCCCCGGCAGCATCCTATAATGTGACGTCACACACCGTTTGCATTTTCTCTCTCTAACAAGCAATATTAAAACGGTTGTAGCTTTGTAATTCTTTGAGATATCAGAATGGGATTTTCGTCACTAGGCATATTTTTTTACCTTCTTTCTTTTGGAGTAATAATAATTTTCGAGTCTACACCCCTATTGTGTACACAATTTAAAAAAAATGCCTAGTTGCGTCTTTGTCGGTTGGTTGGCTTAAGCGTTCTATTTACTTAACTATCAATCGCCTTCAAAGTGAATTAATTAAATGTCTACTATCCCTTTCCTTCTTATAGCTGCGTCTCTAGGTTGTAGTGACAAATTGCTAGCTGTATAACGGCCTAATGGCCCTTTAATGCGAATTCAAGGATAGTGATGCTCTAACATAGGTGTTAGTATTATTGATGTTGATAATTTATACTTTTAATATTTCATGTTAAGTAGGTGGCAAGAGACCGGCGGATTATGTGATTAAGAGTCGCAATTATTGATTTATAAACAAACAGGGTAATTACATTTACCTAGATAGCTATATAATGTGGGACAATCTTATGCCGGCTGTACACATTGGGCCAACGTTGGCGCGTGAGCAGGATGCAGCTATGCAAACGCATGAGAACGATATAAAGCCCTCTTTCTCTAACGCATAGCTGCATCTGCTCACGCGCCAACGTTGGCCCAATGTGTACAGCCGGCTTTACACAAATCGAACTTGCCCCGCCCCATAGTAAGCTCAATAAGGCTTGTGTTATGGGTACTAGACGACGATTTATTTAATAAATATAAATACCTACTTAATGACGTGACCGTGACGACCTCTGTAGCCTAGTTGGTAGTGACCCTGCCTACGAAGCCGGAGGACCCGGGTTCGAATCCCGGTAAGGGCATTAATTTGTGTGATGAGTAGGCTTAGGACATTTGGTAGCATACCGTGGTTTTAAAATCCATGGAGTCGCCGAATGTGAAATTTTCGAAGTGAACTTCAAATTATGAAGTTATATTAAAGGCTTAGAACTTTTTGAAACATATCATGCTTCTTTCTATATTCTGTGGAATTTTTAGTTGTAAAATAATATATAATAAAGAACCTTTTTTCTTTATTATATATTATTTTACAACTAAAAATTCCATTTAATAAAAATTGTATAATGTAATATATTCATTAACAATGCATTTTATAACGGTGATTAAAAATTAAACCTAGAAAATATAACGTTAATTTCAACAGACGAAACGTGATCGGTCGAAACTTCGCTAAGCTTTACTCAACAAATCAAACTCCGCTCTACCCAGTATCTAATCTCGGAAGTAGGAATATTATTCATTTTAGATAAAATCAAAAACCAATTTGACGGTCTCGTATCAAAAGTGTCAACTGATTATGTCAATATTTATTAATTTTAAATTGCGATTTAATTTGCACTATTCACTAAACACGGGCATTAAAGAGGATGTATAACTAGATAAATAATATTGTAGCATCACATGTGATCAGTAATTAGTATTATTATATAGGTTTGTGATAACATTAATTACGTTCGAATAAACTCAGTAAATCTTTATAGTTAATAAGATATGATACTTTTTGACTATGACTTCGAAATTTTTACACATGGCGACTCCAAAGATTTTAGAACCACGGTATGCTACGAAAAGTCCTAAGCCTAGTGATGAGCACGAATATTTGTTCCTGAGTGATGGACGTTTTCTATGCATTTATGTATTTATTTATCTATATAAGTATGTATATCGTCCGTCGTCTAGTACCCATAGTACCAGCTTTGTTTAGTTTGGTACTAGGTCGATTAGTGTAAGGTTGTCTCCTAATATTTATATTTTATAATATTTAATGCACATAGAAAACATCCAAGACTCATAAAAAAAAATATCACACAATTATTTTTCCTTCCCGGGATTCGAACTCAGGTCCTTCAGCTTCGTAGGCAGCGTCACTACCCACTAGGGTAACCCAGCTATAGCTTTGTATTTACATGTTTAGTGATAATAACGACAACGACACCTGAGGAACCTATTTATTTTTATTTGTTGCGGATTCTATCCTTCATATTGAATTTACATATGGCTCCAGGTGTACGCATAAAAGATAGCCTCGAGACTGAAGATTGAAAAACAAGTGATGGGTGGTCGGATGAAAATTCTTCCTAAAGAATGCTTTTCCTGGCAAAGTTTTAGGGGTTGAATGAATATCGTGTTTTTGGTTGCATTTTCTTTTAATGACACCTTATAACTGTAGAATTCTCTAATCTCCGTGCAATCTGTAATCTCCGTAGGTCAACGTCATGAGTGGACACCAGTTTCTACATCCAATTCTTCCCTGCGAGTTCCTGGATTCACCGGAGTTTGAATCCAGTCGAGCTACTATTGATGAGAAATTCAAGGTGAGTTGACAATTACCACCTACCTTGTGACTTAAAGATTCAGAGATTTTATTTGTCCAACATAGGTATGTACTATCGACAACACAGCTAACTGACCATCGGTGCACCTTAAGCTAACCTAATCATTACATCCTTCCAAAATTAATAAATAGCCTACCAAAACACATACAAGATTTATACCTATCCAACCCTACATCAACCAAAGATGTAAACAAGTATTATATGTCAAGCAACAACTATGATTACGCCTTGTAATAACCTAGTGATAGATCTGTTGTTGTTAATTAGCGTTAGGTACAGTATAGTGAAAGAATAATTTATTGGTCTAAACTTACACGATTCTCACACTATATTTTTACTAAACCTCAGAGAGGTAAATAAATAAGTTGATTATATATTATGTGCTTGAATCTCGTTTAGTAAAATAATAGTGTGAAGGTAATGTAAGCACTTAAGCCATTAATGGCTTTAGCACAACATAAAACATGAAACTGCGATAAAATTATTTGGAACTTTAAAAAAATAAAAAATTAAAAAAAAAGTGCATTGTAATAAGGTTCTATATAAACACAGGATGGTCAGTTAACAGTGTTGTCGTTTGTACAAGGTGTTACATTAGCTTTCATATCACTATGTGGTGCCTTTCGGCATAGAAATATATTGGTCAAAACATGTTTATACATTTGAATTTATTTGCTATGTCAAAAGTGGAGTTATTTTAATACATGTCATGAAATGTAAATTGATTAAAAAAATGAAATGAAATAAGTCTAAAGTATATATAGTAAAATTAAGTAAAGAGTGTAGGATATGTCAATAGGTATTTAATAAAATACATGAGTCAACTATTCTGTTTTCGTATAATATGCTTATTCCGTATGAAATAATTTTAAACTCCTGTTAAAATCTATATCGTTTCCATTGTTTTCAAGGATTTGCTGTGGAAGCTTATTGTATACTTTGTGGGACATCCCTAGTATGCTTTTTTGTAGTATTGCTGTGTTACTTGACTGCGATTTTAATTTTTTCAGGAGATGTATACTTTTAAATTTATTAGTTTTATTACACTAATGGCGATTAGTGTTTACAAAGTTGACCATTTCGTATATATACAAACAAGGTAAGGTTAGCATTTTTAATTTTATAAAATCGGTTTGCACGGGTGATATCGCTTAATGCCACATATCGACCTTAAACAGGTTTATTGAGCCTTAAATACGTTTTCCTTATTTGTTGAATTTCCCCAGAAAAGTATCCCATACCTTAAAGTGGATGTTACAAATGCTTGATACTCGTAAGCAGTCAAAACCGATGACTGATTTGCGATTATTTTCAGATTGTATAGCGAACAGGAACATCGTAATTTCCTACTTACATATAATGTCAGTTTCGTTTTTCCATGTCAACTTTTTATCGATACTAAGCCCAAAAAAAATTGTTACGTCCGTTTCCTTGATTTTATGTCCCTTATAAGCTGTAGATAAATTGGCAGGTTTGTTTCTTTGTTGAAATGTCATGATATTAGTTTTGTCAAGATTTAATTTAAGATTTATTTTATTATTGGTTAAGAGTCTGCATTAAGCTCGATTCTCCACACAAACGTAGTTACGCTCTCATTTTAAAACTTCGTGTTGGATTGTTACGAAACTTTGCATGTACAATGTCATGAGGTATATCTATGTCTGTAATTAGTTTATGTAGCTTCAGATACCAAAGTAAAAAAAATACAGCGAATTAAAATTTTCCATACAAAACTTGTTTTTACTGTATTTCGTTTGTTTTATAAACTGATATATAAACTAATTACAGACATAAACTTCGAAACTTGAATAGGTATGGTGTTATTTTTTTTAATTTATTTAAATTATGAACACTTATATGTTCAATGTTAAAATTAACTTTTTTGCTTTAAAAATGAACTTACAACATAGATATCCAACAAAAACTTTACATGTAAAGTGATGCCAAGACTCCATAGCTCATACAGCCTTCAGCGTGAAAAAGATATCAGATCGCAATTAGCGCCAAGCTTCCTACTCCACACGGCGTAACTCTACCACTACCAGCCACGCTCTACAAATTCTACATCTTGGCTAAAAAGTATAGCTTTGTTGGGCACATCCCGGTCGCCGCATAGACTTTCACGCCGAATGAATTTATGATGATATTAATAAGTGACGGGTCTATACTTTATAGCCAAAATATAGAATTTGTAGAGCGTGGCTGGTAGTGGTAGAGTTACGCCGTGTGGAGTAGGAAGCTTGGCGCTAATTGCGATCTGATATCTTTTTCACGCTGAAAGCTGTATGAGCTATGGAGTCTTGGCATCACTTTACATGTAATGTTTTTGGTGGGATCTCATTCCTTTTTGTAAGGTAATTTCTAAAGAAGTAAATGGGAAAACTCATACAAACTTCTATCCCCTAATTTAAAGAGTGGGGGGTGATTTACTAAAAATCCTGAAATACATATCTTATTATTTATAACAAGGATAACATGGACCCCCTATATAAATTTTCAGACCTCTAGCACCAAAATTTGCGGAAGTCTCATACAAACTTTCACCCCTACTTTAAGGGGTTGGGGGGGTAAAAGTTTCAAGTTTTAAGATTTTTTCGTTGTTTGTATACTATTACTAGCTTACATACCAAATTTCAGCTTTCTAGGACATCAGGAAGAACCTTATGAATATTGATGATCATCAGTGAGTCAGTGACGAAATCGGGGTATTTTAGATATCAATAAAATCTAAAGTATAAAAGCTATGCAATTGAAACTTTATAGTTTTAATAAGTCAACCACTGACAACATATGCCGAACACTTTGTTTATCTGGTATAATCCGAACCCAAGTTAAGAAGGTTCAAAAATACGACGAAGCACTTCGAGAAAAGGTAGGTAGTGCCCTTGCGCTTCGCTTGGCTCGTCTTGGTGGGGGCACTCCTGTGCCCCCAGTGCCTCCAGATATCTCATGTCATTATAGGTGCACAGTTTCGTCACAATCCAACACGTAGTTTTAAAATGAGAGCATAACTACGTTTGTATGGGAAGGTGAAATTCGGCCGACCTTACTGCGGACTCTTAATGTATAGTTAATGTCCGATTCATATGTTTTACCAGTTTGTCCAGAAAATACAATAGTACCGTCACCAGCAAAAATAATAATCGGATGTTCCGTAGCCTTTGGCAAATCGTTAATGTCACAACCTCAAAAATACTTACGGGATGACTGTAAGCTTACCACAGTAGACCCTTGTCTGTTCTGTTGGTTGGAAACTAATAAATAAAAAAAAAAAAGGTAAAATATCCAAGAAAATAACGTTCCACCAAAAAGAAAGTTTAACTTATTCTGTTTTATATCACAAAACTATAAAAGAGCACCACGTAGCCCCCACGTAGCACTAGGCTGTATAAAATATAAATTCTCATCACTCTAGCTAGGAACCACGAAGCATACAAAATTCAAATAGTATTGCTCCTCCGTCGGGTAAGTAACGGTCGTGCCGATGACGTTTTAAACTTGAGATGTTACTACCGGCAGCTGGCTGTAAAGTGCCGTCCACCCACTTAGACATTATTAATAAGCTCAGGTAGGCCACTGGGAAAATTTAGCGGGAGCTCTATGACAATCAAATACGAAAATAGAACATGCAGCATTCTTTACGACGTTATTTTATGGGGACGTTAGTTTATTGTATGTGTTGTCAGCCTTGAGACGATTTTGCAATGGCACGGTTACTAACGATGCGGTTGGCATAGGTTTTTTTTTGGTTGACCACTGTCATACATCATAACTGACTTCACTTGAAAAAATTAGAGCTTCAGCTATGAGAAATCTATTTTTTAGGTGCGATCCCAATACAAACAGACTCTACTACCATACTCTTATTACAGTCGAGTTTGGTTTCTAAGGTTGTGGCTAAAGTTCACCAGGCGCGCTCGTCTTACGTGACTGAATGATGCAGTTTGAGGGATAGTTGAAGTTCACATTGAAGGTTAATTTAATCACGCCTTTGATTGCTATTGCTACCCTGAACTTTAATAAGAAATGCTATCGCTCAATTTGAAGAAACTTGCCAAGTGCTATCAAATCGCGTTCGTGCAGAGCGCATCAAGTGTCAGCCATCAAATGTTTTCTGAAAGCCGACGTAAATGTGAGACGGGTTCGACCTCATCGCGTCAAATTGAAAACGCTGGCCAATCAATATTATAGCCATAGGCACTAGCTGCGTCTCACGAAGAATAAATAGCGTTACAAATAAAGAAAAAACACTTGTGCCCCTTGATATTGATTCATCTATTTAGGAGCTGCGGTGGCGACCTTTCTGTTTGCCTCGGGGACTGAGATGGAGTTGAGTTGAGAACCTTCTATTTCACTATTTTATGGGATTTTTTTTATAAGTTCATGACTTTCTCGTCCCAATCCATTTTGCCATCCTTTCTAATGACACCAGTTTAACGATGACAGCAATCATCACCTTGTTAAACAAGGCAATGAGGCCAACCATCGCGCTTCAACACACTGATGGGTTCATTATTCAGGGGGGTTCGCAGCGCTCCGGAAAGCTGTGACCTATATTAACGAACAAGGGGTTTGTGGCGTGAGCAAAGCTTGCCGGTCGGAACGTTTGCTCTGTAGATCACCGATTTGGTTTGAACGACGATCTTTTGATGTAAGAACGTTTTGGCGAAGGTATACAACTAACGACCTAAAAAGCACCATGCCAAAAAACTCAACTTGCTCTCTTTGAAAGGATCTGAATGTGCTTAGTTGTTGATAGGGGGTTAGTCCTGGCACAATATTATGAAAACTATTAGCGCTTAGTTAGTACCTACGCTGTTTTGTTTACCCTGAAAAACAAATATTAAAACATTTTCCTAAAACAAAACACAAGCGGTGACTGCGGCGGCCATGCCAGCCAGCCTGGCGGAAATTGGTGAACGCCTCGCCAACAATACCCATAAGCATTGTTTGTTCGTTTAATTTAGTATCGTAATAAGCGGGTTTATTCGTCAAAAACTAACACTACACGAGACATTTTCATAATTATACGCATTTTAAAACCCAACGGATAGAGTTCGTCGGTAACAGAGACATCGAGTATCGAAGCCATTTTCCACTTAATTTATAGATAAACTAAATTATCATTATTAAAACGGTTGTCCCCATATATCGATGTGTGGTATGTCACGGTTTACCAACAACAAATAAGTAATATCATTCCAAAAAGAAGTGAAGTAACTACAACTGCATGGTTTTTGGGATTAATACCTATAAGACATAATTTTTCATGTTCATTTAGGACTCGGAACCCAAAAAAGTAGGTACATTCATAAATCAATTGCAAATAAAAATAATATCATAGCCAATAGGCACAAACCATATTTACATACCTAGTTTAATCAAACCATCGTTACGTTCGAAGTCAACTGCAGAATTAATCACCGCACGCTCTTGGTAAAAACAAACCTAACGATCCGTGAAATACAGCGAACTGTGCAAATAAAAATTCTGATAACAACATTCTCTGTCAAAAAACATTATCTTTTCTGACTTCCTTTCGATAAAAAAATATTTATTGGGATCAGGCCCGGGTCTGAGTGGCTGTATATTGTAAATAAGAAGTAGACCTAATTCCTCTTAACGTAGCTATTGAATTGAAATCGAGTTTGTATTTGTTTGGTCTATTAGAAATGGCAAAAGTGCAAGAAAAGCGTTTTTTAACATATTACTCCACAATCGAGGACTTTGAAGCACGAGCGCTGTATCACTTATGATTACTGGAGGTTACGTCACTTCTTCTACAATTACTTATTTATTAAGTTTAAATTTGTCACTCGTTCTAACACATATAGCTTGAGGCTCGTAAAAGCGCAGACGCGCAACAAATATAAGTCAAGTCGAATTCTATACGTTTAGCAGAATAAACCCCTAGGTTCGTTGTCGGGCGTGTTTTAGGCATCCATTTCTCATTTCACGACCGGTTTGCTTGGCCGTAAGTCACTTCGCTCTTTGGCATTACCTACCCCTTTCCGTTGACCTAATTGCTGTCTGATACGGTCGAATAACAACCAAGGTGGCTATAAAACTGGCAAATTGGGTTAAATATCGACAAAGTGCATGTTACGTGGAATAAAGCCACTTTGTAATGTTTGAAACTAACACTTTGGGTTAGGTATTGACATGTTGGATGTGTTGAGAAGCTATCACATCAAAATATGCCGTGACAGTTTTATTCAGGAGATCTATTTCGTTCGACATGTGACATCGCATATCATATCAATGTGTTGCACACGTGCTAAGTAAGATCTAGTACGCGCGGCAACCGAGTTAACTCCCAGTGGTTTGCAATGCTATACCGCACCACCGCAATAGCGCATAGAGTGAGCTAGGTATTTATTTTAGTGGATTGGAAGATTTTAAAACACGATGGTATTTTGAAACATGTCTAATATTCCCGTAGGTATCCATATTGGCCGCATCCTCCTGCCGCTACGTATACTGGCAGCGCAGCTCACTGGAGTACCTATTCGTGAAGGAGCCGTATCTCGCTTGCGTCATCACGACGCTCATAGCCCGGGACATAACCACTAAACTCTACGCGATGAACAACAAAATCGTGACGGAAAGGGGCTCACATTTGGACATCAGATTGCCGAGCATTTCTCACGCTTTAGCGAGGAGTCCGAGGCGTTTTCGGGCCGCGAAACCGCCTCCACCGACAACGGTCCAACCTGTACCGCCGGAAAAACGACCGTGTAAGTCATTTAGTAACTTTGCGCCACCGTAAATCATAACTTTTGAATATGCAGTAACAGGCTTCCGTTGCGAGACCGTTTCGGCGTAGTTTCGGAGCGGGTTGGTATTTTCGTTTCATGTTCCAGTTTGATTGCATAATTGTAGTCGCGTTAATAGTTTTAATGGTGCGCTCACGAGGCCGGCCATCCTCAAATATGTCTGTGGTTATGTCTAATTATCACGACCCGACATTTGATATAAAGTTGATGCAATTAGACCTTAGAAACAAAATGCCTATTTAAACGAAATGTATTCAATATAAAAATGACCACAAATGATTTAACTTGGACACAGAACATAACGAACACCATTTGTATTATGTATGCTGGTAGTAAAATAAGAATACCTAATGATTCAACTCTCTGTAAAATCCAATATACAAGCAATCTCCTCTTGCTAAATGTATTTACTACATACCTAATCCATACTTCACGTGCTCAATTCTTCATAGTCGCGTGTTGTTTTGCGAACACTGCTGCGTTCAAATACCTTACCTCTCCGCAGCCTGCTGGATCCGCAGCGACCGCACCAACCGCAACGACCGCCCCGACCGCAGCGACACCCGTCGCGATGGCTCCGAATACTCCGGCGACGAAGAACTGATGCCCTTAGCTGAGCACGAGGCGCCGGCAGCCTCGTCCGATGACCTGTCCGTTGCGGAGAGCTGTCCCGACACCTCGTCTAAATACCACAGCTGCGAGGCGGTTGAGACTGATGACGAATTGAGACACTGATCTCTTTCCAGGGTATCACAACGCTTCACTTCACCTCACGTCGCGCAGTCGCTTGTACATTCGGCTTGTTACTCGCAAAGTGGTCGTCAATGCCCAGCATAAGCCAAACTTCCGTTTACGCATTGTTATTACGAATTTCGGCGTCAAGATATACTCGTACTAGGGGTGAAGAGAGGAGTAGTGATACACATCGTGAATAAGTGGCGTAGTTTGTAATCTTCGCTCCGTCACTGACCTAAAGCAAACCACTGGTCTTTGCTACCTTGGTTTGAGCCTGTTTTTCATTTCCTTTTGTCTGAGCGTAATTTATTTGTTGTGGACTGAGTGAAGTCTAACTAATTTGAGGAGAGAGGAGGGTAGGTAACCGAGTTTAATATTGATCACTTCCAAACTTCATATATTGCTTCCAGATGATAATAAAAAAAAAACCTAATATACATTTTATTGACATGACCGCGAAGCTAAAGTGGGACTGGGCTGGACATGACATGTCTGCCGGATGCACGCGGAGCGATGGGCCATATTAGCCGCCGAATGGCTTCCACAAGATGGCTTCCGAGGTAGAGGCAGACCGAAAAGGAGATGGCGGGACGACCTTGATACGTTTTGCACAGATTGGCGAACAGTAGCACAGGAGCGAGACGAGTGGCGGAAAAAAGGGGAGGCTTTTGCCCAGCAGTGGGACACAATTTAAGCTATTAAAAAAAAATATATATATTTTATAAGTTTATGTCTTACAAGTTTTGTATGTTTCTGTTAAACTTGCATTTGCAATACACGCCTTCCTGCAGGAAGCGTGGAGTTACTATGGCGGTTAGCCAAAACTTAACGCAGTAAATTCATGGTGTCGTCATCAAATGCCGAATACAAGCGTAATTTAAACTCACTATATAAACGGACATATTTTAATGAGAACTCTAGCGAAATGTTAAACTAATGGAAGATTGTGATCCTTAATGAGAATACGAGTACATCAGCTTGAAGATATAATACCCTACTTAAGTTTCTCATTAAAATCGCTAAGCTATACCTAACCTAAGAAATAATAAAAGATTTAAATAACGATATTGTTTTGTTTTCTTTAACCCATCCATTTTAACTAGATACTTAATACTATAAATACGACATTAACTCTATCTGTCTGTCTTTTATCTTTTCATGCTTAAAACGCTGAATCGATCTAGATGAAAAAATGGTATGGAGATATTTTGAGATCCAGGGAAGGACATTATAAAATACCCTGTGAAAAGTCTTTTAGGAGTCTAGGGAAAGCATATTTGCTGTTATATTTTGGCAGTCCTAGTATTCATTATTTAAGGCAATTAAGGACTTTAATATCCACAGAGGTAATCGCGGGTAAAATTTATCATGTTTTAACAGAAGGAAACTGAAGAATGGACTAAACTATTTCTACACGAATGAACTTCGTGCAGGGTGATGCAGGTGAGAACGCAAAAGCACTTGAATTATGTATTCTATAAAATAGAGTTATTGCGTTGGCTCATAATAATGTATAAGAAAAACTTAACAAAAATATAGCTAAATAGGTACTTAAATATTGTACGGTGATTTAGCTTGTTGGGAGATATTTTTAACCGACTTAAAAAAAAGGAGGAGGTTCTTAATTCAGTGGTATTTTTTTATTATTAGCATTTTTTTTTCAATGTTTGTTACCTCAGAACTCCGTCATTGATGCGCCGATTCGTATTTTTTTTTTGTAAAGTATGTGCTTCCTACCTGGGTCCCATTTTTTTCAAAAATTCAGTTGGATGATGGGATCCATGAGGAATTGAGGGAACTCCCCAATTATATTAGGCACGCGTTTAGTGATTTTGGTATTTTCTATTATAACTCGTGTATTTACACCCGGAAATAATAAATTTGGTGAAGTGGAATTGATGATGAAGACCACAGATAACTTATGGAATTCCTCAATTATGTACTTAAAAGTGCAAGTAAAAGTACGTCACAGATTCTGATAAGATTCCGTTGAAATAGGAACTAATGAAGTGCCATTGGTGATGATGTTGGGGAATCGACGGAAGTCCTCAAATATTATCAGCCAACATACAGCGATTCAGTTTTTTTCTCTAATAATCAACGCATTTGCTATCGGAAATCAGTTCATGTGGTAAATTGGAAAATAAATGTGGAAATGTTCTCGTGGCTTGGCGGAGTACTAAATTGAAGTCGGTTAAAACTTTGTTTAAAAGTAAATTATCATTACCTACGTTCACAACGAATACCTACCCTAGGTTTCCACTAAGGGTATAATTTAAAGTGATCCTCTTTGGGAAAACACTGGTGGGAATGATTGATAGACCAGTCAAAGGTAAAATAATTTATATTATGTTCCCACTTGTAATACGCTGGAAAACCCGCGTTGGCGTTGTCCCAATGTAAAGACTATCGCTCATTTCCGAGAAGATTAATAACATGTTTCCTCAGTTGAGACAATATCAATCATCATTAAATTCACCAAACAAAGTCAGTCAGACAGTCAAAGTAAGTATAGTGAAGTCTTCATCGAAGTTTTAAAGTTAATTATTTTGATTACCGCACAATGTAGCTATGTAATTATAAACTGTTTAGCACGCAAGTTAGTCACCATACTCGCACAAATACCTATAGTGGAATGATGTGTTCTCATTATTCACATAATTTATCAATTTGGTTTAATGACATGATTGAGTATTGAAGTAAATTAGGAAAATTAACTCGATGATTTATGCTAGCCGAAAGGGCGCACTCAAAAGCGCAAAATACGTACTTGCTCGAGGATCTATGCGTTTAAAAAACATGCAAAGATATTACCAAAAGTGGTCCGATAATTTTGCACCTAAGTAGTTCCAGAAATACCACGGTTAGTGTATTTTATCATAAGTCAACTCCACCTCTAACCCCCGGGTTATATCCCGAAAATACGAGCTGAATTTTCGGTGTTCCAATATATAGTCGGCTATTGTAAGGTACTCTTATTTTGTCATCGTAATAAAGTGGATGTAGGTACGTCCATTCCGTTATTAATGGACTAGTCGTAAAGGGTGATAAAATTGCTCTTTATTAGCCTTGCACAACCTTGTATTTTACTTATCTGTAACAATAAAATAAATCTTAATGCGTATCGCATAGAGATCTCTTTCCGAGATCACGTCAAGAAAGATACAAGGTTATGGAAGTAGGTAACTGGTCGTGTTTAGGGGCGAAAATTACCGTTTCGGCCCTTGTGCCTTGAATGCCGGAGTAATCAATCAGTGCTGTCCGATTCACTTATAGTAGCTATAGCCGATTTGGAGGAGTTATATATGATTGGTTATCGGTATATGAAGGATTTATTCTGTAGTATTTAGGTCAAGTATGTAATAGTTACCAGCGGGTATAGTGGGGCAGGCCTATGTCCAGCAGTGGACGTCTTTCAGCTGATATAATGATGATGAATGTAACAGGTAGTTGGTATATATCTACATATGGTAAGTTAAAAAGACGCTTACCCTTTTAGTTGATTAAATAATAATATTCTGAAGCCATATTTGACAATAATAGAGTACTCGACTGTCTTTACAATTTTGGTAATCGTGTAATAAAGAACAAGCCCAACGGGCCAACATTTGACACCTTAGGTAGCTCCCGTAATAGTACCGTACTGTAACGCAATACATGCAATAGATTGAATTTGTTAAGTTATGGGCCAGTGTCGAGCACTAGGACGTTTACTGCAGGGGCAGTAAAAATTGGACCCGTAATTGCCTCCTTAAATTGTGATGTGTATAGGCAAGCAGGGACAATTTATTGTAACGGAGTGTGACTTACTTGCGTGGCGATGGATCTGGGTCATACAGATTTAGGTTCGCGTCTTTCCTGTGGACATTATCAAAGTTAAGCCTTATTTTTGTTTGGACTCTTAATCCGCAAAAACGGCGTCTCCTCTTCTATATTATTAAAACATTATTCATATGCACGTGAGCTCTTAATTATTGACCACAGGAGAGACGAATTTTGTTTTATGCACTGTGTAGGTAATACCTATCTATGTGTGCGGTGAATGTCTGAGCTTATGTGAGGAGATGGATGACAGTTAATCTACGTCTGTATCAATGTAATTACATGTGTTTTTTTATTGTATTTTTTAATCTCGTTTCATGACGCATTGGTTTTACTGTAATGTCATGTTTACATGATTTAAAAATAAAATATTGTATTTCAACAAGGACGATTTACGCAAGCAACGTTTCTTTGATTCAAGTTCGCTACATGTTCGATTGCATCGCACAGTATCCAAATCGTGAACTTTTGATGTTCGTCGATGAGCCTGCCTATTAGACTACGACATTTAGAATCCCTCAATTTTGTCAGTAACCATCAGTTGCTCGAGATTTTGTGTGATTAAGATTTTGTCTGTGGAACTATCAGTATAGAAATACATAGCAAAACTAAAAACCTTAACGCCCATTGTCTAATCCAGCACATGTCAAATTACACACGAAACTGAAGTCGTTTGGCGCTGCCACGCGGCTGCCGTGCCAGCCGGCCCCGCCAAGCTACCAGATGCAAGTCTCGCAGCCAAATGAACCTCTAACTAAACTAGACCATAGTATAGCTTCTAGCAGTAAAACGAATCCGTACAGTAAACGTGATCCGCTCACACAAACACACGTCGCTATAACAGACTAAGTGCAAGTCGGGGTAACCGGCGGTACATAAGCCCGCGTGTGTGCCGCGCACTGATTGTAATTGGGTAGTACGGTGGCAAAATCTTAAAAAGTCGTCTCCTTCAGGATTTTCGTGGATATTTCTTCTATATACCTAAAACTGGTACGGATGTGTTCCTTGTTGTCTCCAGAGTACGAATCTACCGGTTTTAGTTAAGGGAGAGGGGGACGGACATAGCTGTGACGTCACAAAGATGGCGGCTTACGGTCATCGATTTTTGTTCAAATCTCGGATTCTATTTTACTGATTGCTTCGTGTGAGGTGTCATTTGAAACTATATTAAACGTACTATAATTAATTCTATAGACTCTATGATGAACAATCAACAGTTTTTAAATTATTAGAAAAAATATGATTTTTTACCGCGCGCGTTTGCATTAGTACTGATAAAACACGCTTGTAACTCAATGAATAATAACTTAAGCGCAATTAAAGTTGTTATAAAAAAGATAGATCATTTTATAAGCTTTCAAAAAATATAGAATTTGGTGGTGTACATTTATAATTAACCAAGTAATAATAAATGTTGGTAATTACCAACATTTATCACGCACCCATTAAATATCACCACGCTCGACTCCGCTAGCGATCGCTGGCATCACGTCGCACCTTTAGAAACTCTTTTCTTGTTTTCTGAGTAATTAATCGAGTCAGACGGTCCTGATACGCTCCTAAAGCAGTAAAATAAAGGCTACCTCAGGAACTTTGTAGCCCGAGCCGAAGGCGAGGCGAGTGTTCTGAAGCGAACCTTTTTCACCCCCCCTACATAATTTTACGTCGTCTTTTGGCGGTCAAGTGAGATTGTTATTGCCATATTACGCCCGGGTGACGGGTAAAATTAGTCTAGTTCCTAGTATAACATTGAAAATCCTAATAATATTATAAATGCGAAAGTTTGGATGTTGAGATATTTAGATGTTTGTTACTCAATCATGCTTAAACGGCTCAACCGATTAAAATGTTTTTTTGCACAAAGATAGTTGTAGCCTAGATTAAAATATAGGATAGTTTTTATCCCGGGTGTTCGCAGACAAAGTCGCGGGCGGAAGGTAGTAAATAATAAAACAATGAACGCAAGTAGTTTTATTAAACAACTAGCTTCCGCCCGCGACTTGATCTGCGTAGACCGTATCAGTTGAGCCGTTTAAGCGTGGTTGAATAACAAACATCAAACATCCAAACTTTCGCATTTATAATATTAGTAGGATTAGTAGGACTAGTTTTTGCCCGAGGTACCTGTGTTGTACTTTGACTTGTATTTACCAAATTGGACTTTTTTTGGTTAAGTATTTACTCGCAAAAGAAAAGTGAAAAACTGCTATGGGAAGCGAAAAGCGGGAGAAAGATTTGTAACTGAAACGTTGCACGGACCGAGTGTGTGTCCGCTTGGTGAGTGTGTGAGTCTTGTTTGTAAAAGAGTGATGGGAGTGTGTGGCCGCGTTGGCATGCCCTACGGGCCTTCGGCCCTTGGGCATCGGCCCTAAATGGACCTCGGCCTTCGGCCTCGCATGCCTTGTCGCTCACTTTCGGGCCCGTGGCACTCAGGTTCGCTTGTAAAACAGTCGCGGGTATGGTGTCCGAGAGCGCGCCCTGAAGGGACGCTGCAGACCTTCGTTCATATGCAGAGCTCGGACTGCCGTCTCGCGTGCCATGCCTTCGACCCTCATGTTCACTTGTAACACATTCAGGAGTAGAGTATTCAAGAGCGCGTTCTGAAGGGATGCTTCGGGCTTTCGGCCCTCAGATTCGCTTTTGAGCTACTTAGGAGTAATAAAGTGTCCGCGTGGGCCCGCCTTTCGTGCTTTTGGCCCTCTGACTTGCGTGGAGAGCCCGCTTTTAAGGGACGCACGCACACGCTCAGATTGGCTTGTCCTTGCACTCAGGAGTAAAGTATCTGAGAGCGCGCTTTGGAGGGACGCTCCGGGCCTTCGGTCCTACGCGGAACCCAGTCTGCGGCCTCGTGAGCCTCGCCGCTCACCTTCAGGCCGTGTTGTTCTGTTCAAACTTGTTGCCTACAAAACTGCAACGACTTGCAGTTCCATAGTTCACAACATATATCAGTCGACAAACCGTAAATATTACACACCTCCAGACACATGCACACTACACGCATCTCCAGAGAAAAAATGTGTTTACCTATAGCTTTTGCTAGAAAGATAAATGTAACAAATCACCACGTGCAAATGTCTCCAAATTCAACCGCAACTTGCCCTCGAATAAAATGAAATATGCGCGGGCGGCAAGGATGGCCTTATCGCCAGTTTGGGTTTTAGTCTTCGGGCTAGATTTTGGCGATAGCTTGCGGTCCATAGTTAACGAAGGTATGAATTTGTAATGCCTTTTTATTAAAACATATTTACAAAATAAAATATGCTCATCTGGCTGATAACTTGCCCCTAGGCGTAAAAGAACTCAATTCCCGATTATAAATACTAATCTACGCGTAAAAATATACAGTAAAACACAATATTTATTAAAGCGACTACAGTACCTTTCATTTGGGAACACCAAAAATTAACTTTCAAAGTATTTCAATCATACAAAGCATGCAGGTTGCCACGGACGTGCGTTAAAGAACTGCCCATAACTTAAATATTTATTATTGAAAAAAAAAACAATTATAGTATGTTTAATATGCTTTCGAATGACACCTCTCACGAAGCAATCAGTAAAATAGAACCCGAGATTTGAACAAAAATCAATGACCGTCGGGCGCCATCTTTGTGACGTCACAGCTACGTCCGTCCCCCTCTCCCTTAACTAAAACCAGTAGATTCGTACTGTGGAGACAACAAGGTACACATCCATACCAGTTTTAGGTATATAGAATACGTGTCCACGACTTTTATCAATATTGATGATTAATACAGATTTGTTTAACTGTTCAATTATAGCACTAAAATCCGCTTTTCTGTAATTTTCTCTCATTGTCCTATCATAATATCTTTTTAGACTTTCACAATTAATAATATTGTATACACATTTACGGATATATCACTAGAATCTATTATAAATTAAATTTAATACAAACTGTAAAATTGTAAAATTAAGGAAACTCCAGGTCTTATTTGTAAGCAATATTTATAAACGCCCTTTTTTGTAAACGACTGTTTGTTTCTTAAATAAATAAATAAATAAATATTGGCTAATTTCCGCCGTACTACTATAAATGGAGCTCAGCCCATGTAGCGCTCTCTAGCCCCCCACTCCTCAAGCGCGCGCTAACGCCGTGTTAGCGTGCCCGGCGAGTGGCACCCGGTGAGTAGCGCTCCGCGCCCCCTAGGACCAAGCACCCGTGTGCAACGCACACCCTGCAATAGATAAACCGCCCCTGAATAGGTCTCAAGAGACCAGAGGCGTCTTTAACTATGGTGCACGGTGTGCGTTGCACACGGGCGCAGCGGTCCTAGGGGGCGCCGAGCGCCGCCCGCTGCCGTTCCATTTTGACCGCGCGCTTACTAGGGGGCGCTAGAGTAATGTTTGCACACGGGCGCTACATGGGCTAGAGACGCCTCTGCAGGAGACTTTAACCGAGACACTGCTTTAGCAAATATATTCACTGTGACTAGACGGTTGGCGACGCTCTTTGGCTTCCGACGTGGATTGTACGGATCTGTAATTAACTGTATCGGTTTGCAGTTGCGCTTGATGGGTTGCATTTGGCATGTCCTGTGTTTTATTGCTTCGTTGTAGTTTTAAGAAAAGTTGTACATCGACTTTTTTTCAGGTTTTTTTTGGTTACATCTACGCAGAATCAAAATCCCTATTCAGCCAACATGCGTTACTGTAACCTTGCAGGGCGTCACATGTACCTACTATACTCGTACTTACACTTACTTTTATTCCATCTAATGTAAAATGTGATATATAATAAATATTTGACTTTGACACGTAACGGAATGTAAAAATGGAACTCGTGTAACATGACTGAGACACTTTTTCCTGTTAAGATGAATAAAGTTATCGATTCTGAGTTGGAATAACCTAAAATTTCAAAATCCTGCAAAAAGTCCATTTACTAACTCATGAATACTGTAGTTTAGAATTCGGTCTTAAAGTTAAGGGCAACCAGGTCTCAAGCTATGTATGGCGTCTGCTTACCATCAGGTAGGCCATATGCTTGTTTGCCACCGTCATGTTAGTTAAAAAAATGCAAAATATATTCAAGCTGCAATAAAGCCGTATTTCCTATACGTGTAGGTAACGATAACAAGGTATGTACGCAAGGGCTTAGATTAGGATAATTAATGTAGATTGCTGGCTATATATAAACAGCAATTACTGTTAAGCCCATGTAGATTGATACATCACGCTCTGTTGAGGAGAACACGCATGCATTGCAAGATAATTGAATAGATATAAGTCATTCGAGGCCAAACAACCATATGTACCTACACGTAATGTTCAAAACGCGACCTTTCGGCCGTCCTTGACGCCTCACGATTCGTGGGTCATATAACCACTAAAACCTAGCCACAAATTTACTAAAAGTTCCAAGACTTACAGAGTGTGCCGGCGGTTTCGCTCCAAGATGGGCAGTTAACAGTCAACAGTTAAAGTCAAGGGTCAGGTTAATGTCGCCCGCTGGGTCGTCGTGTAGGCCTGCACAGGGCCGCCGAATGCCACGTAGAACTTCACTCCTCGCAGACGCCAACTCGCTCCAAATATCACACTCGCGCCTAGCGCGGACAAATACTAATATATCTGAACCCAGGACTAGGTTTCCAAACAGATTCGAACAGTTATTCCAATTCCCCACACCGCCCGTGCGGCTGCCAAAGACCGAAGTGAGGTTATATTACAAGACCGGGTGCCAACGCGTGGCTCAAAACCCAATTGACCAGTGTCACATTGACAGGTGTCACTCATTTTCCTTTTTAATTCGAAGGACCCACTGAAGGGTCCGAACACGTACATCTATGCAGAGGATTTATAAAATTCTATGCAGGAGGGGGTCACGATCCTCTGCAACTGACGGACTACACCGTAGCACGTAGCAGCATTTTTCCGCTCTGTAGCGGAAAGAGTTCGTAGATGCATGACTCATTTGTGAACTTTCCATGCAAACGTTTTTCAACTAACTACATTACGTAAATCACATCCCAGCAGATAACTAACAAGTCATAAAATACTAATCCTTCTATCCTACTAATATTATAAATGGGAAAGTTTTGACATTTGGATGTTTAGATGTTTGGATGTTTAGATGTTTGGATATTTAGATGTTTGGATGTTTGTTACTCAATCTCGCTTAAATGGCTCAACCGATTTGGATGGGGCGAAGATAGTCTATAGCCTGGATTAAAATCCATACTTCCATACTATCCATACTAATCCATACTCCATACTAATATTATAAATGCGAAAGTGTGTCTGTCTGTCTGTCTGTCTGTCTGTTACCTCTTCACGCTTAAACCGCTAAACCGATTGCGATTAAATTTGGTATGGAGATAGTTTGAATCCCGGGGAAGGACATAGGATAGTTTTCATCCTGGAAATCACCCCCTAAGGGGATGAAATGGGGGGTTGAAGTTTGTATGGAGCTGCGATATAAACGTTTTCCATGCGGACGGAGTCGCGGGCAGAAGCTAGTAATATTATAAATGCGAAAGTGTGTTTGTCTGTCTGTCTGTTACCTCTTCACGCTTAAACCGCTAAACCGATTTGGATGAAATTTGGTATAGAGATAGTTTGAGCCCTGGGGAAGGACATAGGATAGTTTTTATCCCGGAAATCATCCCCCAAGGGGACGAAGTGGGGGGTGAAAGTTTGTATGGAGCTACGATAGTATACGAGTTCCACGCGGACGGAGTCGCGGGCAGAAGCTAGTACAGAATAGTTTTTATCCCGGGTCCATGCAGACGAAGTCGCGGCCGGAAGCTAGTAAATAATATTTGGTTTAGGATTATTAGTTTTGCATGAAAATTTTTAAATGCTAATGTTATTCACGACTATTACTTAGTAACTAGCAAAAACAAAATGCCAATACTTTAACCTGACCTTTGCTAAAGAAAGTATAAATAATACCAATTAGAAAAATGGATGGTAAAACTGGGTTAGTCCTTGAACTCTGCTGCCGATAAAAATGAACGGTCACTGCGAAGCACGCCCTCCAATGATAAATATCACGACATGGGATATTCCCCGATTTTTACAATTCGTCATACAAAATGGTTGAACCAGTCATGCTGAACGGTAAAATGTATGTTCATATAAGCAAAATCCACGATACTAAAACCAATGTGATATATGAACAGTCCTATTCACCCTAAATATTTTATCATAGGCTCACTTTGCAGTCTTGAATTTTAATTTTATATCTGTTCTGTTTTACAAAGGCGTCATAAAGAGAGGCCTCCCTTCATTGCCATCATTTCAGCCAGAGGACGCCCTCTGCCGGACAATGGCTCAAGAACCGGTCTTAGAGCCTTATCACACTTGCGATTTCCAAGCGTATTTTGTATGAAGGCGATCACGCAGCGTGTTCGCCGCGACTGATAATTGTATAGAAAACACGCTCGCAAATCACAAGTGTGATAAGGCTCTTACGCCGCATCTAAACGTCACTTTTTGCATGGGAACATGACAGTTGAATTTTCCTAACGCTTGTTCTAAAAGTTACGTATTTATTTACCCCTCTGATAGTCGGTCCGGTATTCGTGGAATCCCCTACGCTTGTATCAGGAGCAAAATCCTAATTAGCAATGTTATAAATATCTTCAATTCTCAAGTACATACAGGCGTACATACCTAGCCCTGGAACACCGCATGCATAGCATGTTGCTAACATTAATCCGCTTTGTAGAGGAGATCACTCGTAGAGGCATGACTCATATGCGAGACCTATGGCTCAAATCTCACTTATGCATAGGCCTTGCGTGTGTTAAGTGAGATTTCTCTCAATAAAAATGCCTCATTGTTGTTGGAATTAGGAAGTTCATAAATAGTGCGCACTCGTTACGATTATTGCATGATATGTAGATACAGGAACCGACCTAGTATTTAGCATTTAGCACTACCTCACGGAATTCAGGTCGAAAGCGGGTAAGCAAACTCGTTAAAGGTGCAAACGGGCTTATCCCTCCAAAGCAATCGATTTTGCACCTAACCTAGATCAAAAGTTTGCCAATCATGATAGTGAGAGTACGTGTGTTTAGCCAATTTACCTCTTTCCGGGGTGGGAATGCTATTTGCGGCCATCTTTAAGTAGATAAGTTTTAGTACCTACTAATCTATTTACGTATCCACCGATATAAAGAAGTACTGACGTACCTACTTTAGCAGTTATCATTTTGTAGTCATAGGACTACACAGTGTTTGTAAACATAAAGAGAACGTCCGAAAATCATGGCTGATATTTTAGAATCACTGCTTAAATTTTGAAGCCTGGCGCGCGTGAAAGCTAGCACTCGAAACACATTCAAAATAATTAGTTAGATACAAATGGGATGGAGAAGTGATAAACCAAATCGAGCCCCTGAGTCGTTATATAATTCAAATCAAATCAAATCAAATCAAATATTTATTCTGCAAATAGGCCACAAGGGCACTTTTACATGTCAAACGGTTATTTACAATAAAATAATAATTATCTTACACAATAATAATTTAAAATTATATATAAAAGGTTAACAAACGAAATGTCACTAAGTTAATGTAAACAATACAAAATTGCAAAATATGACCATTACATTCGATATAAGATCTGTATCAGCATTAACAGAAGTTAATGATATTAATTCAGGATTCCAGAGATGTATAAGGTCTCTGAGCGTCCAAATACAATTAATAATTATTCTAAGAGATGTATACGGTCTCTAAGCGTCAAAACAAAAAAGGAACATTAATGTTATATTGTCAGAGATGTACAGGGTCAATAACAATAAAACGTGTCAAGATCAGAATGATGTCTCTCGTATACGTATATGTATTGTTTACATTGTTTCACCATGTCCAACCTATAATATAAACTATTAGGATAATTTTAAAGTTGTGGTATTTATTTAGTTAATTACTAGAAAATAAAAGCCAACAAGTACAGACACCAGAATCAATATCTGCAACAACATAGAGGGTTTAAATATATAACACAACTCTTTTTCTCGGGCCGTTAGGCCATGTTGATTAAATATTTTTGCCAGTTTTACTTAGTATGGCAAATTTTAATGCTGGTGACTGCACCTGCGGTCAACGTCATAGTAATGTTTACGTTTCCTTCATCATGATCATCATCAACATTTTCATCATGATATCAGCCAATAGACGTCCGCTGCTGGACGTAGGCCTCCCCCAGTGCCACAATTACCGGTCCTATCTTTACCAGGTCCCACCTTGTGGGGGGTCTACCCCTTCCGGTGCGTGGTCGCCACTCGAGCCTGACCTGTCCATCCCAACGGCCATCGATTCTACTGCAATATGTCATTCCCACTGTCATTAAGTTTAGTGATTCGGAGGGCTGTATCGGTTATCTTGATTCTGCTCCGGATAGCCTCACTACTGATGCAATCACGCAGATAAACTTCCAGCATCCAGCCCTATTTATTGCTTTGTGGGTGACTTTGAGCCTTCTAATGGGGCCCATAGTAAGCTAGCACGTCTGAACCTTATTAAATAATTTGTAGTTGACTGTATCCACTTTGGAAAAGTAAGTCGCGTTACAAGGTGCGTGCAAGTTGCCATTTAATTTTATAATGGATTATCACAATTAATTACCGCATATCACAACATCTAAGAATATCTTTATTTTTCCTTAATGGATTGAAGAGCCAGAATAGCCACGACATAAAATGGCCGTAAAGCGCCCCAGTCTATCATTGTTGTAAGTAGATGCCTGACCTTAAAACACAATAAACAACTTGGTTGGAGATATGATCGGATCACTCCGCACTGCCCAAGGGTGAACGATGGCTTTCACTTGGATATAACGTTGGTTTACGTTGAATTAGTACGGTAAAGGGTCAGAAGTCTATTATATCATGAGGTTTTTCAAATTCTTATAGCCAAATACAATTTAGAGTTACGAGTATAGGCTTTAGTTTGGATGTATAGGGTAAACAAATAGCGTGTTTTGTGCCACAAATATACGAACATCTGCCTATTGCAGTCCACTTCTGGACGTAGGCATCCCACAAGGTACGCCACAAGAACCGCTCTCCCGTTTTTGCCATCCAGTCACTACCGGACCAGCTACCTTCCTCAAGTCATCGATCCACCTGGCCAGAGGGCATACAACATCACGATTGCCAAGCCGTGGCCTCCATTTTTCTGTAACCAGTAGGTGAATTGTGTAACCTTTCGAGTGAGCGTTAGAGCATAACAACTGTAGCATTTGAAGATGTTTGATAACATGAGCATGATGCTCACAGCCACATTCTACCATCGTACCACTAGTCGACGGCAGGGTGAGGATGAGTCCTCACACCTTGGAACCTACATAGTAGTTCACGGTGCATTGTGCGATTCCAGAGGAAATTCCTCTCACAAACGGTTTTCCCGAGTGACTACAGTATGGGGTTCAGCAACGCGCATGCAAGTATTCTGGAGTTGCATAGGCTACGGTAACCGCTTATATATAAATGATGATATAGATAGATAGATGAATGAATAAATTGAACGCCGATATGTCCTACGTGTTAGAAATATTACACACAATGGGCTTGGCCACGACTTAAAGCGTCAGCGGCAGGGGTTGGAGCTCCGATCTTTCACTCCTACGTATGGAGTACCGTTGTCGCTGCCGCTGACGCTTCAAGTCGCGGCCAAGCCATTGTGTGTAATTTTAAAGTAGTGGCCAAGCCCTTAGGTAACATGTACAGCGTGAGTTCAAATTCATAAACCTAATCCGAAAATTCATACCCGTACGATAAGCAGTTCACACGACGCGACAACCGCTATACAACTACTTCCGTCAGTGGCTGAACGAATGTAAATTACCAGGCTTACGTGCGATGCCTTCTTATCCAACACTTGAGCATTACGTGCGATTTACCATTCGGGCGTTATCTGATGGCCTGGACCTAACAAAGAGCTTTAAATAACGCCGTAGTGAGATCGATATAGCTACCAGCTTTAACTTGTGTTTACTTCCTGGTACTACGAAAATAATCTTGGACAATTAGATGCGATAGTTTTAAAATAAGCAAAAAAGGAATGACTTTGTGCGCCGCGGTTACAATTATTAAGCTAGTACGAGTATACCATGTGTGTGTTGAATTCCGATGAGTTTAAGGGAACATATTTTGGGCCTAAGGGAACCATTTATTAGCAAAACGATAATTTATTTAACCCCAAGAACCATCACGACAGACAAAACTTTGTATTACAAAAACCGCATTCCAAATAGGTTCGTCCGTTTCAAAGCTGCGATGCCACAGACAGCAAAAAGTCAATTACGTTACTGTACGTATGGTTTAAAATAAATTACGTACTTACGTCGTATCAATCTATTTCAACACAGCGTTGACGTGGCTGTTTACCAAATTATAATTATTTTTTAACATGACGTGCTCCGTAGAATTAAAGTGCAGTGTTTGCAAATTTAAAGCCATCATTTAGCGGAAATGAATTCAATTCGACCAATCTGTTATTTGGTGTATTTTGCACTCGCACATGATAGAAAAAGCACTTTAATTTTTAACTTGCTAAAAAGGATATTGCCTTTTAGAATTTAGAAGAGTCTGCATCTGAAATCTGATCATAATGTAGCTCAAGGGACTTCATTGGATGGCCAACCAAACTACACCGACCTATGCATCGTAATAAAATATTCCCACGAGGTGTGACTCTCTCCAAAAATTATTTATGTACCTACTTTATTCAGCAATAATCGAATGTGTAAATTTATGAAAGTAACTAGTATAGGTAAAGGCAGTAGCAAAATTAGCTACACGGGCGAGGTGCTCAAAATAATCTAAAGAAGCTTTTTACCCTTAAATAAAGATGTGTGTAGATTATTTTAATCTCTTCGTACGAGTAGTTATTTCTGCTGCTGACTGTACCTATACAGCAAACTAGAAAGCAATTAAAAGGAGAGGGGTGCGCCATTGTTCGTTGAACGATCTATTTTAAAGTGATGTTAGCGTTAATGCAATTAACGTAAGTGGGGAGACCACGTTCCAATATTAAACTTTATGGGCAATATGAATTAAAAAATTGACCTCCAAACTATCGCAGCCTGCATTAAACATGAATGCCTCGGTTTTACTATTATACGTTAGCAAATATAAAAGTTAAGGTTTTGTCTGCGGAGATTGGAGACGCAGAGGCTACAGAGCAAGGTCCCGCGGCCTGTATATTCACAACACTTGCCTACCTCATTTGGACAAGCAAGCTAGTATTAGTCTTACTACTGAACAAGAAGTTGGGAGGAAAGTAGGGGTCATGTTATACTAGGGACGGGCGGGGACGCGCACACTGCCTAGTGCAGGATGGCCGCTGAATAGACAGACTGGCGAGCCGCCAGCCACTAATCGCCACGCAGTTTATACATTCAATCGCCACACAACTCTAGCTTTGCAATCCATTAATAACTGACGTGATATAAATCAAGATACTTTAATATATATCTTGAAGTATCATTTTTGTATGCAATAGGTTCACAATCGTGCTCCGATGCCCACAAAACTCATGGCACTATTCACGCTACGTAGAAAGTTGGAGGACGAGACTACTGCCTATTCCCACTCATGTATGACAGGAGGGCTGTGCCCAGCAGTGGGACGTACATAGGCTGATGAAGATGTCATGATGAAAAGAAAACCCAGTTTATCATTAGGTACAAAAATGCGTTGAAACACTTGGTGACAAAAATAAGATAGAACTCACTGATATTTAAGTGGTGATTTATTTTAATTTTCTTCGACTAATTGGATTCTAATTGTCTTCCGTGTTGCTTCGTCGCAATAAGTCTTCTACCCTATAAATTCTAGTTTTTATTACTTTCTAAAACAGGAAAAGGTATTTTTGGTTAGTCAGTCTGTGTTCTAGTGACCAAACAGTAAACTTAAATAGGTAATATTTATCTAGAAACACAAAATCACATTGGATGATTTTTTAGGGTTCCTTAGTCAACAAGGAACCCTTATAGTTTCGCCATGTCCATCCGTCTGTCTATACAATAAAATCTTGTAAACATTTTTTTTTTAAGGTACATCCCCTACACTTAAAGCGGGGATGCAATTTTTTTTCTCGTTAAACCCATAGTGTGGGGTATCGTTGGATAGCTCGTTAAAAACTATTATGACTTTTCTAAATTAATTTTTCAAATCAGTTTAGTAGTACATATAATGAATTTAAAAGGAAAACTATCACAGAATAGTAGGCATTGGTAGTTTCCGAGTAATAGTCGACCAACTTAATGTGTACTTGGAAAGACCAATTTTCGTACAAATTCGGCCGACGCAACCGCACCGCACGTCGATGTGTCTAAGACAGACAGACAACTACGGAACCCTTCACTGTGCGTGGCCCGACACGCACTTGCCGGTTTTTTAATAGTTTCACTACCTACACTTTGGAGTCTAAAACAATTATATCATTATTAATATCATTGAAATAGTCATCTAGATCGCGATATTCACAGCTCTCTACCTTTTTCTACTTCTATGACAATGTATTGCTCTTGAATATTATTTATGTCTTTAAATTCATATCCTGTTATTTCCTCGTCGGTTAAAAGTACTACTCGTATTTTACTGATTTTTCCCTTCTAAATAGCGAGGTGAGAGCTTGTTAAACTATTTAAAGTCCATTTAGCCGCGGAGTGCATTAAAATTTCAGGAATACTTGCAGTTTGGTTGACGGGCGAAATACTAATGGTTGTTTTCAAGAAAGTCCGTGAGTTATTACAAATTGTGTTCACTGTGCATGGACAGATTGAAAACAATTTGTAAGTTCAATACATAAAACAATTGCATTTTTTTTTTGCCAGTTCCAAAAGAAGCCTCGCAGTCTAAAATCATATACAGGATGGCCCGCGAGCTATGTCACGGCGAGATAGGCTATCCGTCTCATTCTAATGATAATACAAAGCTTAGAAAGAGACTGACAGACTATGTCGCCGCGACACAGCTCGCGGGCCTTGTTCTGATAGCCGTGCAGAAGCCTGAGAAGAAGTTATGTTAGGTACGCGGAGGAGAATAATAATATTTCGCGACAACGAACAACCAAACGGCTTGATCGATTTTAAATAAGAGAGTAGTAGTGTTGTGTTCCTGGAGGTGAGCAAGGTCGCCAGAGCTCCTGAGGATGCGTTGTGTTGAGAGCGAGGGAATTTGTTCCTTCAGCTGTCAACACGAGGAATCCTCAATCATATCAAGGGTCGGCAACGCCCATGTTACTCCTTTGGAGTTGCATGCGTCTATAGGCTGCGGTGTCCGCTTACCATCAGGCGGGCCGTACGCTTGTTTGCCACCGTCGTATAAAAAAAAAAAGGATTCTCCTTAGTCATGGAAATATTTGGACAAAAACAGTCGGGGTTTATTGCAGTAATAGCTTCATCATGTAAATCGGTTCAGCAGTTTAAGCTTGAAGAGGTAACAGACAGACAGACAGACACTTTCGCATTTATAATATTTGGATTTTACTTGTATGCGATGTACGACAAAAATAATAAACAATGCTCTGAGTCAGTGGTGCAATAGTGCTTTCTATACACATTGCAATGTCTCACTAAACAGCAATAGAAACGTTTTGAACCAGCCAAGACGCAAAATTACTGTATAACTCAAAAGTTAATTTGTCTGGGAGCTCTAAAGCCATGATTTATGTAGGAAGCCTCCACGAAATAATTCTGGACCCGTGCCGACTCCGTCGATATCGCTGGTCACCTCCATAAATTGGCCTCGACTTGCAACGTAACTGGCCACTTACTTTTTTCAGGCTTTTTTGTCAATTGCATCTCTTTTACACGATTGGCGAGAGAGAGAGTTAAAGCACCTTAAGCACCCACTGGGGTGACATTCAGAGCCCGCTTTTTGCGAGAAACATATCTGTTATCTATCGTTACATAGGTAACATTTATTATATTCGCTTCTCTGATTAAGGATGTTTACTGTAACGTTGCAGTCGGGCAAACATTTTGAATGTACCTGCGGAAAATTGTTTTATTCAAAATAAGTAGTTATTCTCCAAATATGCCACAAGGGCACTTTTACAAGTCAATATGTTTATCTATTGATTTAAAGTCATACATCATTCATAAGAAAATTGTCAAAATTATCAATGTTTAATATCGTAAAAAAATAAGAGATCAATTAACAATCCATAATTCTTAAAAATGTATAAGGTCTCTAAAATTTATATAATAAATGTACATATACCTATAATCAAATTCGAACAGTTTTTACCTGTCGTTCATCCTTGCAAAAATGAGTTTGGTTTGAGATGCCTAAATGTGACGTCACTGGCATCTATTGGGTTATTTCAAAATCGGAATGACAGAGACATGAAACCGAAGTGATATCCTAGAAATGGACCTGTAGTCCAGCAGGTAGATTGGGAGGGGTAATCACGTAACGTTTCGAACGCGTGTTAGGACAATTTAACTGACATTTTTCCATATAAAAAGTGACTTTTAGATCTACCTGACGCGCGAACAATGCGTTGCGTGATCGACCTGCTGAGGCCTATTTGACGAGCGTGACAATTGTCACTTGACAATAACATTTCGCCGTAAATTTCTAGGTCAGCAAGTAACTATAGTACTCAGTGACCATACTTACGTTTAACCTCAGCAATTTACGGCGAATTGTCATTGTTAGGTGTCTCAGGTGACAATTGTTAAGTTGATGAAATAGAAGAGAAGCCTGATGGTAGTTTAGTGTTTTAGAATAAGTCTATAGGAGACGCTACACTAGCGAAATCGGCAGGAATGCCAAGCAAGGTCACAGAAAATCTAGTATGGAGTGACCTTGACCTGTTTGGCCGCCGTGCTTCCGATACGTATCCACACGGGCCAAATCACGCGGCAGGACTCCATCAGCGGGCCTGCCGATTTCGCTCGTGCAGCGTCTCCTAATGAAGTAAGAAATGCGTAGCTAGTGTTGTGCCGTTTCCGGGAATATTATCGGTTCGAGAATTTTCCCCAACATTATCAAAATCAATTGGGAACTTTTAGGAACATTCCCGGGAACGGGATGACCCTACTACTACGCGTAGCTCTGAGAATCAACCTCTCAAAATCAAATGACTCGCAGGTTAGTTAATGAAAGTAACTTCACGGACGGTTTCACGGTCGATACGCATTTGACAGGTGGGTAAAGAGTTACTGTACAATAATTTTATTGATAATATCTAAGTAAGTAGTCGCGAGATGGGAGTAAGGGTTGGCGGGGCGCGGGGGGCGCGCGTGCGTGCGGAGACGACGAGATTAGGGTTGCCAGATGCGTTTGGGGTTTTGGGAGGTTGCGGGAGTTTTAATGCGTTTTGTTATTGTGAATGAACGCGCTCAATGGTGTATAGAAATTAAGATTTATTATAGTAACGGTTGCTGTAACAAGTTTAGGTAATGAATGATCTGTCTCGGTTACTGTAATATGTGTTACATTATTTTATAAGTTAGAAAGCTAGATATGGGTTAGGGTACTAAACTTAGTCATTGTTGTTGTAAAATCAATTAGGTACAGGTTAGCCTTAAAACGATACTATATATTATTAATACAGGCACTCCATTATACCTCTATAATAGCAACCGAAATTAAAAGTACGCATATTACTTTTATTTAACGATATCGTAATAAATAATAGGCATTATTTATCCAATAAACTGTTTCAATCTTATTTTAGTTGAAAAGGCGTCAACATTCGTTTGACCATGTATGGGTATGCCACTTTGACTTTCCAGATATAGGAAAAAAAAATATCTGGGGTAAATCGCCAGTTACTGGCCACCCTTCAATAACTGGTCCTTTCATACAAAATATGAACTCTGTTCCTACAAACAAAATTCAATTTAGTATAACGTGGCCAGTTATTGTTGGGTGGCCAGTAATTAACACCTTATACTAAAAACTAATTATATTAAAGGTGAATAGAGTATTTTTTTAGTATTTGGTGGCCAGTTATTAAACGATGGCCAGTTACTGGCAACTACCCTAACATAGTTTGTTAACAAACAACAAACAAACAAACAAATACTCTTTATTGCACCACAACAGGAGAGAAACATCTTACAAAAGAATTGTTAAATTTGTTATGAACAACTGAGTCCCTGTAAAACATATTTAAACTAGCATTTGTGCGTGACCGAGAAATACCTTCCGTTTTACTGCACCATTGCATTGCACCTGGTGAAGTAAACTGGAAAGTATTAACAGTCCGTGAAAAATATTCACCGCCTTTTCCTCCCCATTGGCAACCCTACCGCATCGGGCGCGGCGGCCGCGGGAGCGGGAAGTCAGTACGGCTCCGCTCACGCCGCTCGCGCCATGCCTGCCCGCGGCCCGCATCCCTTATGATGCACCATGCGTGTCCACAAGTGGGCGGGCACAGATGCTCGGTCGATCGTAGCAGATCTCGTGAAACTGCAAGCCATAAGCGCTACGGTATGTCAAGTAAAACTTAACACATAGTGCGTTTTCGTAGCGGTACTCTCGTTTTCCCACTTTGAATAGGCCTACCTAGCGGGCCCCGTGCACCTGAAGTGTAAACACGTATGTGTCGTGATCAGTGGCGCTACGTCTCTTAGCCCCATGAAACAAAAACAAATGAAACAGCGCTACGCCGCGAGTGCGAGAGCTACGGTATGTAGCAACTCTAATAACTTACCACATTCACATTCTGGATTTCGTTGCACAGCTTAGCGAGCGTAGGCTCGTAGCCAATAATATGCGAAAAACTATATCACCAGAGCGGCACCTTTGTATTTCTAAAACTGGAAATATCACATATGTGCCTAAAAACAATAGTTGCTTGATTTTCCCGGTATGGAAGAAAAATCTCGCTGCCAAACCGTGAGCGACTTGGCCCAGAAGTTTCCGATACCGTTGTTTTATCAGTAACGAAATCGTTCAAAGATCTGTCACGCACACGGCTTCAAATCGGTTTTAGGAAGTCTTGTTCCCAGTGCTGATAGTGACCCCAAAATGTACGCGTAAATGTTTTTACTGCTTGATGGTAAGTTCACACGCGTACTTTAAACTGTGCCGTAGTAACCCTTACTTCAACCGTAACGGCCACAAAGATAAGATAAAAGAAACTATTCAACAGCTGAAGATATTGCCAATCTTCTGAGATAGTCAAGATATAAAAAAGAATTACTGTTTGTTATAACACTTATAACTGCACTGGAACAAGGGTTCTCACCGTCGATACTTCTGAGAATAATAGTAAACTGTATTGATGTATGGCCAAATAGACAAATTAAGCTCCTCAATAACCTACATCAATTAGACAGTAAAATAACCTTTTTTTTACTGATTATCTATAAGCATGTATATCACGAAAAGTTACTATAATAAGTCGAAAAGCGCCTCTGGCACGTGTAAGGAAGATATTAGGGTCCTACGTACCGCATTCCGATTTCAATGTGTATAGCACTAGCTTCTCGACTGCTCTAACAAGCCGAATGGAGTAGCGCCGGGTCAAAATTGGTCCATGAATCTCAAGACTGTATCGTTCTTAGCCTGAATCACACACACTGGCGCGGCCTGCAGTGGCGGTCAATAGTAAACTTGACAGTTAATGTCATCAGTGTGAGTGCTTCACAGTGAATGTCAAAATAAAAAAAACTCTTTTTAGGAAAAAATTGAACCCTTATAGGATCACTTTGTTGTCCGTCCGTCCGTCTGTCCGTGTCTTTTTCTCAGGAACGCGTGGAGGTATCAAGCTAAAATTTATAATAAATATACAAGTCTACTGTCCCTTGGAGCTATGAAAAATCAAACTTCTAAGCCAACGCAATCAAAAGATACAGCCGTTTATGCCGCAAATTTCCGCAAATTTCCGAAAACTAGGGAATCAAAACCTACAGGCCACAGGGTACTTCCCGTGAACTCGGAATCTCGAAATTTGCTACGAAGCACCGTCTTATAGCACAGATTAAGAAAAAAATGCGAAAACCGTAAATTTTACGGAACCCTCGGTGCGCGAGTCCGACTCGCACTTGGTCGGTTTTTTTTTAACCCTGTTTGGACTGGACTGTAGCGCGGCCGGCAACAGAAATGCTGTGAGATAACCTCCCTGGAGGCCTTACGGGCCGCCGAGAGGCAAACAACACCCACGACCACAACGTCCTCGACCAAGTTAGCTACGTAGCAGTGGCGGAGCGCCCATACAAGCAGAATTCTAAATGCCTAAAATTTATTTTTAGGCTGTTATCCACGTTAATCCCCTAGCCTGATCCCCCAGGGGAAAAAACGGTTAGGTTATTAAGTGAACTGCGACCCTACAGCGCGCGAGCCGAGCGAGCGAAGCGAGCGTGACGCGGCAGCGTCCGGCGAAGCGCCATAACCGAACATTATCATTTTTTCCTAGTTAAATATAAAATAATTGCCGCTAATTCCCCTGGGTGATCGAGGTCAGGTGATTAACGTGGATAACGTGATTTTTAGGGAAGCCTATATGTATAGGTAGTTATAATTTAAGGTAGGTAGACCTTAAACTTTTTCGGCCTATTAAAAACGCTATGGACCAAACGTTACTTCAAATGGACCTGGATAGACTGAGTGTATGGTGTTCACAAAATAAAATGATGTTGAATAAATGTTATCACATCTCCTTTACTCGTAACAAGAACATAATATCCACCAACTACAACATAGGAGGTAAACAGTTAAAAAAGGTAGATACAATTTGTGATTTATGAGTAGTAATAGACACTCACTTAAATTTTAATTCCCATTTTAGTAATATTATAAAAAAAGCTTCTCGTATGTTGGGATTCTTGATAAGGAATGCTGGACAGTTCAAATTTACTCGTACTTATAATACTTTAGTGAGAAGCAATCTTGAGTATTGCTCTCAAGTTTGGACACCTTTTTACGAAGTGCACAAAAATCTAATCGAAAAGGTGCAAAGACGCTTTTTAACACACTTGGGATTTAGAATCCGCAATACACATAAGCTTCACTCATATCATAAGCGGCTGAAGTACTTTCGATTTGCTTCACTTAGTAGCCGAAGAAAAGCACTGGATCTAATGTTTCTTTTTAAATTAGTAAACTCTAAAGGATTGGATTGCCCGGAACTGCTGACAAAGATAAAATCCCTGCTAGAATGCCTCGACCCGGTGTATATAAGTTGTTTACTATTGGCTTGAGTAAAACTAATTTAGGACGTAACTCAGCGCTTTCAAGAATGGCCAAACTGTACAACCATCTCCCAGATTCCATCGGCATTGATATATTCAATGATAGCTTAAATAGTTTCAAACGAAAAGTTTTTTATTAAATTTAATTTTTCTTCCTGTATAAACCCAAATAAAATTAATTATTTTAATTTTAATTTTAACTGCATGCTATAGGTAGGTAGAAAAGCATTGGAGTAAGTTGTGGTTACCTACATATAATTAGATAAGCATCAGTCTCGATTATAAATTAGATATAAGTGCATGTATGATGTATTATCTGTTGGTAATCCTAAATAAATAAATAAATAATCTAAACTCTTGCATAACTTTTTTTGTTCCGGGTTGCCCATCGAAAATTTTAACACGCCGCCACTGCTACGTAGCACGCCCGTGAATGTAGTCAAAATATGACTTCAATCCATTCGACGCAGAGAAATGACGCGAAGCGGGGCTTAGGTAAAAATATCCTTTACGTTCCAGATCGAGCGCGCAAAAGCATCATTGCTATTAAATTTGTTTCATGTTTCCTACGTATTTAAGTACTTATATCTATTAAATATATCGTTTTCTAGTACCCATAACGCAAGCCTAAATGAGCTTACTATGGGGCTAGTTCAATTTGTGTATAAGATTGTCCCCTAATATTTATTTATTGATTGGTATAAAATTGGAACGTTAAACTCAAGTCTCTGATTGACCCAGGAGAATGTGGATGTTAGATTTGTTACGTCGAACATCGAACTACATCGACGTTGAATGCGAGCAGGTCAATAAAAATCCAAAACGTATCGCAAGGGCAAAGTCGTACCGGCACGCAATAGGGACAGGGTTAAGTCGGGTCTTTATAAATCTCGGATTCTTGGGTCGTTCGTGGCTTAATGGATAGGGTAAACACGGGCATATGTACCTGTTTACCCTATCCATTAACCTCAATAAAATAGTGTAGCCGAAAATTCCATTCGTTCTTAGGCATATTAAGTACTCTCAAACCTAGCTTAATTTTTAATTTACGACAACAATATTCCTTTGCAATTCCGATAAAAAAGTGCAGACCCCGTATCATGGTCGGCCTTATCACACGATAAGTAACAAGATAGAGCGTCCGTTTCGTTCTAGGAAACGGTGTCAGCCAGTGGCGGACGCTCTATCTCACGTCACTTATCGCGTGATAAGGCCGACCATGATACGGGGACTGGTCTATTAACGATGATAAGATGTGGAGTTCCGCAAAGTATAGCGCCTGATTCGATCATATACTAACGATAAGCGATAAGACCGCCAGTTGTTACCTTTATTTATTGAATGTACTTTTGTAACATGTTTGTCTTATGTTTTGGTGCAATAAAGAATATTATTATTATTATTAACTTAAGTTGTATTACGAGAATACATCATGGACTTCCGCAAAGTAACGCCTGATTCAATAAATGAACTTAAGTTGTATTTAAATTACGAACTACTCGTCAGTTTTGTAACGATGTATGTGTCCGACATTGATCATCAGTATTGTGATGGACATTTACTAATTGATGGTTCTATAGCCCCTCCTAAGTTATGGACAAAACAAAACAGTACAGAATAAAGGTCACAGCTCATTAGAGCCACCCAGCACCCGACCCGCACCGCCCCGCCTCGGAACTCGGGGTCATTGGACGCTTCTTAAAAAGCAGTTGATAACTGTGCAAAAAGTTTAGTAATGGTAAGATTTTTTTTTCATAAAAAGGAAAAATCCTTGAGCAATAAGGTCTCATGAAAAAAGTGTGACAAAATTACTGGGAAACTATGTATCGTATTATTATAGCGATGATTATTATAGTCTTATTTTTATTCTCATATGTATTCAAGTGGAATAGTAAGGGGTAGTAACGACTATGTGCAAAAATAAAGAAAATTATTGTGCCTCTCAAACACTCAGTCTAGCATAACCCTTATAGTGACATACGTTCAAATAATGAGTCACCATTAACTGGAGTGGCTCGTGCAAATAGGGCCTCTATTTTGTAACCAAGAATTTCATTCTAATATATTCTGATTATCTGAGTCAGTTCACGTCACTCACAAGTGTTTTTCATTACATCATATCACAGATACATTTTAAACAAAAATAATACAAATCGCAATAAAAAAACATAATATCAATCGTCCATCTTCTCGAATTTGACGTAAGCTTCCGTATAAAAATTAACTTTTAAAAATGTTATACACAGACACCAAATTACCACATTTTACTTTTTAAAACTTTAGATAATCCAGATTTAAACATGTTTTAGTAGTGTTTGTACGTTTAGATTAATTAATTAATATATTTTCATACTTTTAAGCTGGCGTGAGTGACAGGTACTATTTAAGAAACCAATATGTACGTGGGCGTAATATACGCTATTGTAGCTCTGTATGCCTGTGCTTTATGAAGCCCTTTACGGGCAAGTGCAATAAAAAATATATAAATCATGCTCCACACTTTGCCCTTACCGAGGACCGTTAGCTTCGTAGGCACGGTTACCCACTTGGCTAAAGTCGTCAACAACGATTCACATACGATGTCGCTACAACATTAACTTATTCCGGAATTCAGCCTCTAGAGTCGTGTTTGATGTAAGACGACCGCGACCCTCGGTTCCCGCCAACCCGACGCCGCGCTGTGGACCGATTGCCAAGCCCCCTACAGCCAAACGATCGAGTCAGCATACCGTAATATTACTACTATTTCTAGACGCTATTCAAAATTTAAACAACGTGCCAGATTCGGCTCGTGACCAAACTGCTGGGTTTAGGAACAAATTTAATATATATAGACTGGTTTTGTTTTGATTTTTATTGTGATGGGACATCGGACGTTTCAATGGTTTTCATAGAAAATATATTCAAATTAAAAATTATGTATTTTCTCGAACACGGTTAGGTACAAAGATCTTAAATGTAGAATACTTCATGCGTATTTAACTTGCATGCAGGTGTGCAAACATTTCAGTAGGTAAGTAATTTTTATGTTTAGTAATTTAATGAAATTCAATACTTTTAATTACAATTACAAGTGTTCATTTTATTATTTTATCACAGTAGGTATAAGAATTTCATGTAAAATATTTGTCCTCAAATCGACCTAGCCTCATATAGTAAGCTCAATAAGTATATATGGAATTCAATTTTGAAAATGTTACGTTGATTGAAGAATGTTTTTAAAATGTATCGACGGTACCGTAAAATGGGGTGAGTAGGGATCGCGAGGAGAGTTTGTGAATAAATAATCTCAAACATGATTTTTAGAGCAAGGGAATATTTATAATAATGAAAAGAGATTCAGCACTCTTCGAGAATGGTTTTGTTGGACATATCTCGATAAACATCTTTTGCGCAGTTTATAGCGCATAGCGATTCTTTGCAGTGAATGTGTTAATTGTAATCATAGTTAAGGAGGAAAATTTATTACAAGATTTCTGTTAGGATGCCTATTTTACTAAACCATTAAATATAGGAAAGTTTGTCTAATTTTACTGTGAGAACCAAGAACTTTTAACTCCAATTAATTGAAATAACGTTACTTGCATTTTCTTACCAAAGTTAAATAGCCAATAAACCATTGTTGGCGGAAATGTAACACCGAAACTTGGTGACAACTGACAAGGGCCCTAACTTTATTAGCGGCTTGTGAAGGTTTACAACACTTTGGAAAGGTCCCATCTTAATTGTTCGCTACTAGCCCGGGCTTGCAAGACTCTACTCGGTTGATGCCAGGGCTGGGCCCGACGAGTTCCTGACCCGAATAGAGGCCTGGACTAGAACGACCGGTATAACCCCGCTAAGCTATAGCTTCCAAGAAGCGTGGCATACCGAAGATGCGCCAGGTATCGGTCCGGTACAAAACAAAACGTGCTTTTACCTTGATGGAAGCTTCATCCGCCGTTGTACAGGGCGGCTTCGATATGTGTATCTGTATGTATGAGTATTAGTGTGTGTGTCGAGGCCGTCGCGTGTCCTGGTGAACACTTCCTGGCTCCTGGATGATAGCTCACCACGTAGGCGCGCCAAACTACCGACACTAAATTTATCACTTCAGGCTCCAAACACTGGCAGGCAAAAACAAAACTCCTCGATATGAGCGCCTGGCCTCAGTTATGAACTGATTCCAATTAACATAAATCAATGTCCCGAATTCTTTCTCAAAAATCAAATACAAATCAAAGCATGGGTTGTTCAATCCAACAAAAAAAAAAATTCTAGGTTATACTAACTAAAAAATGGCAGACGTCAAACGTCAAATAGTGACGTGTCTTTTTCTTCCCGATTATCAACCGAGTGATACCCGCGGTGAAAGACCGGTACCGAACAATCCCCCGCTCCAGGCAGAGGAGCTCTGTCTGCTAATAAATGGGCAGGCGGGCTAAGCTCGCTACAGCTCGCTTCAAAACCGAATCTCCGACCATAACCTCCGCAACTCTGGGGACCCCGTCAGACCCATACAACAAATTTACAATGCGTCCACGACGCCAATACAAAGGTAATAAATTAGATTCCTTAACTAGTATAAGATCTCCAACGTGAGGAGGATCAGTTTTGTCAGTCCACTTAACGCGCTGCTGCAAGATGTGCAAATATTCTAGCGACCAACGATGCCAGAAGCTTTGGGTCATCTGCTGTAGCAACTCAAACCGACTTAAGCGTGATGATTTTACCTCCCTGAAGGGGTACTCCGGCAGCGCGGTAAGGGGCTGGCCAATCAAAAAATGACCAGGAGTCAATGCTTCCAGGTCATTTGGGTCCGACGAGACAGGGCAGAGAGGGCGCGAGTTGAGGACAGCCTCAATTTTACAAAATACCGTAGCAAGTTCCTCGAACGTTAAAATCGTTTCACCAATAACTCGGCGGAGATGCGTTTTTGTAACTTTTACAACAGCCTCAAAAATACCACCCCAATGTGGGCAAACAGGGGGATCAAATTGCCACTTAATGCCCATTCGAGACATTGCAAATCTTAAATTATCCTTATCACTATTCAAATAATTACAAATTTCATTCAAGTAACGGTCAGTGCCTTTATAATTGGTGCCGTTATCAGAGCGGATCAGAGATGGCAGTCCCCGGCGGGATACAAATCTACCTAGCGTCGCAACAAACGCTTCTGTGCTGAGGGCACTTACCAGTTCCAAGTGAACTGCCTTGGAGGCCAGACAGACAAACACACACAAGTACGCTCTGACAGATCGAGCGTTGCGAAGCTGCGAGGTCTTTACCAAAAAGGGGCCGGCAAAGTCCGTGCCCACACAAGCAAATGGTCGACTCTCCGAGACTCTGTCGGAGGGCAGATCCCCCATCATGGGCTGCGTGGGGGTGGCCGTCAAACGATAGCACGGCATACATCTGAAGATAATGCCGCGAATAGTGCGTCTGGCAGACAAAATCCAAAATTCACGCTGCAAAATGGCTACAAGGGCATTGCAGCCTGCGTGAGCGTTAGCAACGTGTCGATCAGACACCAACAAACTGACCAAAGTCCCCCCTTTGGGGAGCAACAAAGGATGGCGAGCTCCATAGGGCAAGTTCGAGTTTCGAAGTCGTCCGCCGACTCGAAGCAAACCCGATGCGTCTAGAAATGGATTCAGACGAGCGATCGAACCCTTAATTCTCGATCCTCCTTTAAGCGCGTCAATAATCGGTTCGAAGTGCTCCACTTGCACCACACGAACCCAAAATAGCAGGGCCTCTTGGCGTTCCAAGGGCGACAAGGCCAATTCCGTGGTCAATGCCCTCTGAGCTGGGTTCCGTGCGTGGAGCAAGAAACGTCGGATCCGCGCGGTAACCCCAATCAATTTCGACAGAGATCTGTACCTCTCCAACAGAGGATTCAAGTCGTAGACAGGTTGCGTTTCCATAACGCCCACACGTAAACCTGGCAACGCCTCTGGAGAAGAGAACCGATTCTGGGGCCAAGATGCCGCAGGATGCGACAACCAATCTGGTCCCCACCACAGGGAATGGTTTACAAGTACCGGAGCCTCGCAGCCTCGCGAAGCGCAGTCAGCGGGGTTCAGTTCCCCTGGAACATGTCGCCAAATCAGCGGGGTCGCTGAACTCTGGATCTGTGAAATCCGATTCGCAACAAAAACCTCTAAATTATGCACGGAGGTGCGAAGCCAACAAAGAACGATCTCACTATCAGTCCACGCAAAAACATCTGAAATCTCCACGGTACGACCCAAAGTATCACAAACATGATTGAGGAGCCTCGTAAGGAGGGCTGCTCCCGACAATTCCAACTTAGGAATAGTTAACCTAGTCCTGATAGGAGCCACCTTACTCTTGGCCATTATCAAATGTAGTCCCACATGACCGGATAGGCTAATAGTCCGCAAGAATACCACGGCCGCGTACCCTCGTTCAGACGCGTCACAAAACCCGTGGAGGCTAACTTTACACTTGCCGGATGGCAGAAAGAGTCTGGGCAAGGAAATCCGGTTCACGTCCGGAAGTGAGTAAACAATCGAACACCATTCGGTTAGCAAGTCTCCCTGAAGAGGTTCGTCCCACGTAACTTCCGCAATCCACAGCTTCTGCAAAAAACACTTAGCCAGAAAAATGACAGGTGTGATCCATCCATTAGGATCGAAGGTCCGAGCAACAGTCGACAAGACCGAACGCTTCGTCCAGGTCTTAGGGGGGTCCAACTTAACCCGATAAGTGAAGACATCCTGGACGGGCTGGTACTGTATGCCAAGGACCGCAATCAAGTTAGGGTTGTCCGCATCTTCGAACAAGAGAGGATCCTGCTGATGTTCCACCGGAAGAGCTCGCAACAAATCAGGGCAATTTGACAACCACTTACGCAGTTCGTACCCACCTGACTTCAGGATCGCAATCAACTCATCCCGTAAAATCAAAGCCTCCGTAGCAGTGGAAGCCCCAGTGCAAACATCATCAACATATACTGAATCTTCCAAGATGGCCGCTGCACGGGGGTAGTTCAATCGCTCCCGATGAGCCAACTCCAACAAAGTCCGGATGGCAATATACGGACTGGAGGTAAGACCGTACGTGGTAGTGTTCAACTCGTACACTCGCATAGGATCACAAGGTCGCTCACGCCACAAAATCATCTGATAACGCCGGTCATCTCGGTGAACAACCGATTGACGGAACATCATTCGGATGTCAGCCACAAAGACAATTTGATGACGGCGGAAGTTGGTGAGGATATCCGAAATGTCCCGGTGCAGTTTGGGACCGGAGTGCAAACACTGGTTCAAGGAAACCCCATTTGACGTAGGGGCCGAACCGTCAAAAACCACCCGAATTTTGCCCCCAGGCGTCTTCAAAACCGCATGGTGGGGCAAAAAATAGTGCTCGAGCGAACGCCAATCAATAGTCGAGCGTGACATATGTCCCAAAGCCTCATACTCGCGCATAAACTCAATGTACTTAGCACGAAGATCTGAATCCCTCTTCATTCGGCGCTCCATGGACAACAACCTTTTTTCCGCTAGGGCATGAGACTGACCGAGAGGGGGGCGTGCAGCCCTAAAAGGCAACCGAGTAACAAAGCGACCATCAGCGAGGCGACCCGTATTATTCTGATACGACAGTTCGCATTCTTGTTCCGCTGGATCGACTCTGGGAGCCTTGGGGGGCTCCTCGACCTCCCAGAAACGCTGGACGGCGTCCGAGAGCGAGAGCCCTACGGTAACAATTTCATTTTCAACCCGTGGGACCAAGCCCCTCAACACGGGTCCAAAAAAGGTGTAACCAAAAATGGTTTGCAAAGCCATCAAACCGCAGGGTTGTAAAACCCGCTTGTCCCCGGACAAGATCAAACCTAAAACATCAACACCCAAGAGCAGGTCTATAGGTCCTGGAACAAACCATTGGGGGTCAGCGGCGTCCAACTTGGGGCGGGCGGCGTTCCAACCGCGGTCGTTCGCACAACGGTGGTGAGAATCTACGAGGCGGGGAGCTGCGCTGAGCAGCAGCGAACCTGGCCTGTGGACGAGGAGATGGGGGAGGGGTACCCCCGCCCGTGGACGGCGAGCCCCGACGAGACTCCCTTTGGGGGTAATGGGGAAGCGGGCCCCCGCCCGTGGGGGAACGTCCCGCACCATCCAACCGATTACCCCCATTTTGGTTGGCGCACAACACCAGGTGGTGTTTCCCTTGGCACTGCGGCCACGGTTCAGGCCGTGGGCAATCCCGCTGCAAATGCTGCCCCAAACAGGAGTAGCACCACCGGCGATCATTCGCGGTACCGCGCCGATCCTTCACCCTCTTGTGCAGGAACCTGGGGCATGCTGCAACCAAATGGCCATCATCCGTGCAATACACGCACCTTGGGGGCGCGAGGGCCGTCGCGTATCGGAGGGGCGGGCGGCGTGGCTCTACCGCCCCTGGCTTAGGGGGGCGAGCAGCCACACGCCGCTGTTCCCGTGGAGGTCCCGCCGAGGGTCCCGAGGGGCCTTCGATCCCGGCGTTGTCCACCAACCGACACTCCTCCTCCAGAAAGGAGACAAGGTCCGCAAAACGTGGCAATTGTGTGGCACTGCCCCCACCGTGCTTATACTCAAAACGGAGCTTCAAGTCCGTGGGCAACCGTGACAAAACTATATGCAAGAGCATGAACGACCATTCATCCACCGGCAGGCCAAGCCGTCGTAAAGCATTCAAGGCCACCATCACGGGATTCACCAAATCCCTCCGCAACGTGGCAACCCCATAAATGTGAGGAAGCGCCAAAATTTGTGCCACATGGGTGTCTGCCAAACGCCTAATGTTGGCATATCGTTTCTCCAAAAGCTCCTGGGCTGTGGTGTAATTTTGGTCGGTGACCGCAAGATGTGAGACTAACTCCAGTGCCTCTCCATTCAAGGTGGAGAAAAGATATGCCAACTTTTGGCTCGGTGCCAAGTCCGTCCTGGCGTCCACCAGACTTGAAAACAAGTCGTGGTAGGCGGTCCAACATTTTAAGTCCCCGTCAAAATGGGGCAAATCCAGGGTTGGCAAACGTCCTAGGAGAGCCAGGGGTGGCGGTGATCGCGTCTTCGCCGTCAAAGGACCCCGCTGCACCTTGTGCGCAGCCTGAACCAGCTCATCATGCAAGTCATAATATTGTGTGATGTCTGCCTCCACTGAATCATCAATCTTTTCATCCATCGCCAAAAGCGCTGCATAAGCACTCTGAACTACCGCACTTCGGTCCGGTAGCTCAGCCGATCGCTTCAGCAAAGCGTCGGTCCGGTCGGGTCTACCTATCAAATGCACCGCAGAGGACAACCATCTCAGCTCCGCCCTAATCTTGGCTGTCCACTTTGCCATGGCTGTAGCCAGCAACAACAAACACTCACAAACAAACGCAAGTCCAATCGACTTCTAATTAAAATGTTCAATAATGCAAAACAAAAACAATATAAACTAAAATTATTTGGCACCAGGAACCCTGCAAAATGTTACTTGTTGAACCCTAAATCAAGTAATATTTATAATGAGAATTAATTTATTTTAACAAGTATAATTTATTTTCAAATCGCAACACATTGGTCAATACAGAACCCTTCTGGACAATATTCACTTCTCAGGGAACCCCAAAATATTCCAAACCTGTATGTTCCCAACGCACAAAACAATTAATCCAAATAATTTTAGTCAATGCAAATTATATTTAATTACCAACTTATATGGCTTGCCAAGGAACCCCTCAGAATATTCCAACAAACTGTTATCGCAGTTTGGCGAGTAACATAACATTGTTAATTGTTTTGTACTTTTGATAAATAAATTAAAAAAAAAAAAAAAAAAAAAAAAAACATTACTTATTCTCTGAGTGAACTCTAATTTATAACTGCTAAACTAAGCCAAACAAACAATGTCAACCAGGGGCAAACTTCAAATAATTATAATCCCAATCAATACTGATATATATCCACACCGAGCAATCCTGAGATATAGTTCAAATTATTATATAAACAAGCAATATCAATTTCCTATGTGTTTACCTAAGAATTGAATTTGAGATTGCTATTGCTATTGCTATGTTCAGTGACCAAGAAATTCACCAAATAATATCAAATCAACTATCAAAACAATTAGCAATGTATGCTATTATATCACTACAAACCAATTCAGTAATATTTTGCTATTTTCAATACAAGTATGTTCCATCAAGGGTTAACCTCAATAACGTTTTTTTCACAAATATCAAAATAATACTGTGAACCAGTCAAAGATACCTATTGACACGGCCAGAGGCGTTTCAAAGAACCACGCCCTTGCTACCAAAATATGTTCGCTACTAGTCCGGGCTTGCAAGACTCTACTCGGTTGAAGCCAGGGCTGGGCCCGACGAGTTTCTGACCCGAGTAGAGGCCTGGACTAGAACGACCGGTATAACCCCGCTAAGCTATAGCTTCCAAGAAGCGTGGCATACCGAAGATGCGCCAGGTATCGGTCCGATACAAAACAAAACGTGCTTTTACCTTGATGGAAGCTTCATCCGCCGTTGTCTCTCGGCCGGCGTCTAGACAGGGCGGCGTCGATATGTGTATCTGAATGTATGGTGTATGGTGTGTGTGGGTGTCGAGGCCGTCGCGTGTCCTGGTGAACACTTCCTGGCTCCTGGATGATAGCTCACCAAGTAAGCGCACCCGAATCCAAACTACCGACACTAAATTTATCACTTCAGTCTCCAAAACACTGGCAGGCAACAACAAAACTCCTCGATAGGAGCGCCTGGCCTCAAATATGAACTGATTCCAATTAACATAAATCAAATGTCCCCAATGCTTTCACAAAACTCAAAATACAAATCAGAGCATGGGTGGTTCCCACCAACAAGGTCAAATTCTAGGTTATACTACTAAAAATGACAGACGTCAAACGTCAAATAGTGACGTGTCCTTTTCTTTCCGATTATCAACCGAGGGATGCCCGCGGTAAAAGACTGGTATCGAACAGTGTGTGTGTCGAGGCCGTCGCGTGTCCTGGTGAACACTTCCTGGCTCCTGGATGATAGCTCACCACGTAGGCGCGCCAAACTACCGACACTAAATTTATCACTTCAGGCTCCAAACACTGGCAGGCAAAAACAAAACTCCTCGATATGAGCGCCTGGCCTCAGTTATGAACTGATTCCAATTAACATAAATCAATGTCCCGAATTCTTTCTCAAAAATCAAATACAAATCAAAGCATGGGTTGTTCAATCCAACAAAAAAAAAATTCTAGGTTATACTAACTAAAAAATGGCAGACGTCAAACGTCAAATAGTGACGTGTCTTTTTCTTCCCGATTATCAACCGAGTGATACCCGCGGTGAAAGACCGGTACCGAACATTAATTGAGAATAATCGTCACTTAGACCCTTTGTTAATTGAAGAGGTAAACCGCGGGGTTCGAAACATACAGTGTTGAACGGCGTTCTTGGCATAGTTTACATCAGTGTAGGATTTTGAGTGATATGTATCGGTACATAATCTCCGCACTGACGGGGGCGGCGCGCGAGTCAAGTAGATCAGGAGGGGGAAACTGCAGGAGGGGTGGACTTTTGGCGGGGTGGAACAAGTACGTAGCCGACGCTCATAGGGAGGCTCGAGTGAAATTTCTGGTGTGGGTGTCAGCAAACAAACCGCGTCAGGGTCCACTTTTTGACGAAATGTGTGAAACCAGAAGGCTTTTTAAGTCCAAGATAAAATGGTGCCAGGACAGGCAAGAGCAAATAAAAAGTGACATACTTGCCTCTAACCGGGCAGCTAAAGACTTCAAAGCCTTCTGGAAGAACACAAAGAAGCAGGACGTTCGAACGGGTGTCCCTGTGAGCGTGGGTGGGGTGAGCGACGCAAAGGGCATTGCCAACCATTTTAAGAGCCTGTTCGCGGTGTGTCCGCTCCTTAACACGACTTCGACGGGGGCGCGCGATGCTGGGACTGTCATGGGCGTGAGTACCGTAAAGTTTACTGGCAAAGAAGTAAATAACCAAATTAAAAACATGCATAGGGGAAAATCGCCAGGACATGACGGCCTCAGCATCGAGCACCTTAAATACGCCGGAGTTCATGTCTCACGCACACTGGCAATGTTTTTTACGTTGTGTATGCGGCACGGATACTTACCCGAGCAGCTGACTGGGACGGTTGTCATACCACTAGTCAAAAACAAGACGGGAGACTTGTCTGACTCTGCGAATTACAGACCCATCTCCCTGGCGACTGTTATCGCGAAAGTGCTGGACGGCTTGATTAATGCACAACTTTGCAAGCATATCAAGTTGAATGACGCACAATTTGGCTTTAGGCCGGGGCTGTCAACGGAAAATGCAATATTGTGCCTTAAGCAAGCTGTCCGGTACTATAAGGACAGAAACACACCCATTTATGGGTGTTTCCTGGACTTGTCAAAAGCGTTTGACCTGGTTGTCTATGACGTAATGTGGGACAAATTGGCAAAAACGGGCCTGCCACTGGAGTATGTTGCATTGCTCAAATATTGGTACAACAACCAGGTCAATCGTGTGAGATGGGCGGGTGAAGAGTCGGACGAGTATAGGCTCCAGTGTGGGGTTAGACAGGGGGGGCTATCATCGCCTATCCTGTTTAACCTATATGTAAACGAGTTGATTGATGGGCTCAGCAGCACGCGTGTGGGTTGCCACCTAGGTGATGTAAGCTTCAACAACATAAGCTACGCGGACGACATGGTGCTGCTGGGGCCATCAATTAACTCAATAAGGCAGCTTTTGAAGATGTGTGAGGGGTACGCTGAACAGCATGGTCTCAGATATAACGCGTTAAAAAGTGAGCTTGTCGTGTTCAAGGCACGCAAGTACAATGTAAAAACTGTTCCCGAGATCATGCTGGGGGGAGTACCCTTAAAAGTAGTGGATAAGGTGAAATACCTGGGTCACATGCTTACAGCAGACCTGAGCGATGACATTGACCTAGAGAGAGAGAGAAGAGCGATGGCAGTAAGAGGCAATATGCTTGCCCGCAGATTTGCACGTTGTAGTAACGAAGTCAAACTGACGCTTTTCAAAGCCTACTGTCAGACGTTCTACACGTGCAGTCTGTGGGTGAGCTTTACACAAAAGGCATATAACGCATTGCGCGTTCAATACAACAACATCCTTAGAATGCTGTTGAGGCTGCCGAGGCATTGCAGTGCATCCGGAATGTTCGCGGAGGCGAGAGCGGATGACTTTTTTGCCATTAGGCGAAAAAGAGTTGGGTCACTGCTTAGGCGGGTGCGTGGCAGCAGCAACAGCCTTCTAGGGGCGTTGGCCGAGCGCCTCGACTGTCCGCTCATGAAGTATTGGGTGGAGGTAGCTATTGGCAGGGCCAAGTAGAGAAGTTGCTTGGCACTGCGAAGGGCTAGCCTAAACCGCGTAATGTTTATAGCATATTTTTATTTTTGTAATGTATTTTTATTTAAGTTATTTTTGTATTCCTTAGCATATTTTCCTAACATAGTTCTTAAGGTTCTCTGTACTAACAAAATATGGATCACTGGTCTGAATTAAACGATTTTAATTTAATTTTAATTTAATAATGTAGATTATTTTGTAGTATTCATTTGACAATTGTCCCAGACTAAGAAATGCTTGTACTATTGGTACGGGTATGGGATGAGGATAAAAATACTTAAATAGATAAATAAATACTTAAATACGTACAAAAAAACTACCATGACTAAAGAATAAATATTCGTGCTCATCACACAAATAAATGCCCTCTTGAACTCTTGCTTCGTAGGCAGGGTAGCTACCAACTAGCTTTGTCTGCTTAAAATCTTCTCTTGGGATTCATCTTCAAAAGATACGGTTGTCCAGAAATGAATTTAATTGCAGCCCAGTTCAGTATGCCACCGACAGTTTCACAAAATCGATGTGGCAATCCATTAGGCAACCCTGATGTTTTGAATCAACATTACATTACTCGTAAAACCCATTAAAATGTAACAGTGGTCATAAAATAAAATGTCTGCAAAGTTAGGTTCTGGAGTCCAATAACAATCCTGCATTTGAAAGTCGTTCATGCTACGTAAATGTTATCACCTAGGCTGGCGTTCACAATGTTTGGGGGATTATAAATCTCACCTCCGATATATCATAAGCTGAGCATTCAGTACTGGTCCAACAGGCCGATTGAAGTAGCGCCACGGTGAAATCGGTCCATGTCAAAATTGTAGCGTTTTAAGCCTGTTGGCGCGGATCGATTGATGGGTCATATACACAGTGTTTAAAACAAAATTCTTCTCTACTGCAGTCAAAAGTTAAGAGCTTCTATCTATATATCTATTCAGCCCGTATCCACCCACTGTTGAGTATAGGCCTCTTCTTTATTACGCCACCTCTCCTCGGTCCTGTGCTAATCTCAACCACTGTGTGCCTCCTGTTTGGCAGATATCATTGGACCGTTTCGATGACCTTGGCTACAATAGGGGCGTAGACACTAAATAAAATAATCAATAATGTGATATTTTCTCGAAAAAGGATAAAAAATGTAGTCAAAAATCAACGCAGAAGGTTAAATAATCACGAAGTTATAAGTGTCCAAAGTTTTAACTCAGCAACTTCATATGAAACTATGACGCTGGAAGAATGTGACGTCACAGAAGACGGCAACGTGCCGCGCGCATCGTGGTCGGCGCCGCCGTTGACGCGGCCTGCCGGCGGCAGCATCCTGTAATGTGACGTCACACACCGTTTGCGTTTTCTCTCTCTAACAAGCAATATTAAAACGGTTGTAGCTTCGTAATTCTTTGAGATATCTGAATGGGATTTTGGTCACTAGGCATATTTTGTTGCCTTCTTTCTTTTGGAGTAATAATAATTTTCGAGTCTACACCCGTATTCAGTCATCCGTTTTGTCCATCTACCATCGTCTCTCGTCGCCAAGTGTCCCGCCCACCTCCACTTTCACTATGGTATTCGTTTGCCGACGTCCGCTACTTTCGTTCGGCGCCAGATTTCAGTGTTACGGACACGGTCTACAAGGGAGATGCCTAACATGGCTCGCTTCATTGCTCAGTGAACAGCTTACGTACAAATAAATAATGTTTTGATCGTATGATGATATATTATTAGAGGAGAGGCCGTTTATACTGATTAGGAGTCCAACCAAAAATTAGGATTTATAGCCCTTAACTTTGAAAATGTCCACTGGAAAGACGCAAACCTAAATCTGTGTATAACCCGGATATCCGAACGGATGGAATATGCCACCGTGACGTACCCACGTACAGTCAGCATCAAAAGTAACTGCGCAAACGAAGACGTCAAAAGTCTTTATTAAAAGGGAATAAGAGCTTTTGACGTCTTCGATTGCGTAGTTACTTCTGATGCTGACTGTACCATCGGAATGAAACCGTTGTGAATGTCAAAACGTTACTTCGTTACAAAATAAAGCGGTGTAGACACTAAATAAAATAATCAATAACACTATATTTTCTCGAAAAAGGATTAAAAATGTAGTCAAATGGAGAAAAAAGCAATGCAATAGGTTAAATAATCACAAAATTATAAGTGTCCAAAGTTTTAAGAGGGTATGTTCTGTCCCTTTTTCGCAACACGCGTTTTCATATGAAACGATTGTCATTTACTATGATGCTCGCAGTTTGTGACGTCACTAACTGCTAGCGTTTTCTTTCTCTAACAACTAGTGTTGGGTAGGACATGAAATTAAAATTAAATTGTATGAGATATTTCCAAAAATGAGATGGTACAATGTCCAACTTCAAATCTAATAATTAACATCTATCGGAAGTAAAAACAAGGTTTATTTCAAGTGTAGTGTACAATAGACCACCAATTACTTTCATGTTCAATATTCTTACTTACCTTCCTCCACTACATACAATATTGTATTGTAGATGGGGGAAAGTTAGGCGCGGGTGGCGAGTCTGGAGCTCGAGGGGCGAGGCTTTGAGGTTTGAGGGATAAATGAAGCGCGAGGCGATGACCGAGCGAGTGAGGAACGCGGCGGTGCCTCGTGAGGAATGAACTAGTACATTTTTCAAGCGTGATATGATGCGACAATTTAATGTGATCGGGTGCTGTTTGTGGAGTCCGGACTGTTCATGCTTGCAAGGGCATAGTACCTAATTAACTACTTAAATACTAGTGTTATTATTATTATTATCGTATTGACGAGAGACATAATTCTGATCTTGACACGTTTTATTGTTATTGACCCTGTACATCTCTGACAATATAACATTAATGTTCCTTTTTTGTTTTGACGCTTAGAGACCGTATACATCTCTTAGAATATTAGAATAATTATTAATTGTATTTGGACGCTCAGAGACCTTATACATCTCTGGAATACTGAATAATATCATTAACTTCTGTTAATGCTGGATACAGATCTTATATCGAATGTAATGGTCATATTTTGCAATTTTGTTTTGTTTACATTAACTTAGTGACATTTAGTTTGTTAACCTTTTATATATCATTTTAAATTATTATTGTGTAAGATTACTATTTTATTGTAAATTACCGTTTGACATGTAAAAGTGTCCTTGTGGCCTATTTGCAGAATAAATAATTGATTTGATTTGATTGAATGAAATGAGTATGACAAATGAGGTGCGTCACGAGTGAGTAACCCAACAATACTAACAAGCAATATTAAAACGGTTGTAGCCTCGTAATTCTTTGAGATATCTGAATGGGATTTTCGTCACCAGGCATATTTTTTTATCTTCTTGCTTTTGGAGTAATAATACATTTTGAGTCAACACCAGTATTCTTAGCAAAGATATATGGCGTGCGGGTGAATGTCAAAACAGCACACATTACACAGACCCACGTGACAGCTACGCAGTGCGCATGATCATGAATGTAGTGAAGATAGTATGTCCATCCATTTGGATGTATCCAATACCAGAGAGACAAATAGTTCAGCGCGACACTATGGTGGGCACTCACCTACAGTTTACCAATGCTCAACTCAAGATAAACTAGGAGCGAGACGTGAAGTGAGTCGAGACAGTTCTGGAATCGATTGGATAGGTGCTACGGCGTAGCTCGAGCAAACTCGTAGCTCCGTAGCACTCGGGTTAACACATTCATTGCCCAGAATCGCTACGCGCTACGCTCGTAGCCGATCCCGTGGTTTTCCTCGTATGTAGCGGAAAGCGACTACGGCGGTCTGACGCGTATGTGTCGTCATGGGCCCTGAATGGGTTAAGTAGTAACGTAGACCACGTTACTCGCTTTAAACACATTCATTGCCCAGAATCGCTACGCGCTACGCTCGTAGCCGATCCCGTGGTTTTCCTCGTATGTAGCGGAAAGCGACTACGGCGGTCTGATGCATATGTGTCGTAATGTGCCCTGAATGGGTTAACGCTTTCACTGCCCAGCGGGCGCCTACGCCGTAGTCGCTTTCCGCTACATTACGAGGAAAACCACGGGATCGGCTACGAGCGTAGCGCGTAGCGATTCTTGGCAGTGTGGTTGCTTGGCCATTCAGGGCCAAGAATCGCTACGCGCTACGCTCTTAGCCGATCCCGTGGTTTTCCTCGTTTGTAGCGGAAAGCGACTACGGCGGTCTGACGCATATGTGTCGTCATTGGCCCTGAATGTGTTAATGGGCTCCACGTGCTTTTTGGCGAGTTTTGACGAGTTTTGAGTTGATATTCCTTCGTCAAAACTATAATTTATGGCACAACCGCTTATCGGTTCTTTACATCTACATTTGCACGAGATTAAAAAATGAGTATATTTTCCAAAAAAGCTCTGTTTTCGGTATAAATATGTTTTTTACTGACTTTTCTATACATATATAGTCTACATATAACTGTTCCTTATTGAAGTCTTTAACAACCCACGAGATATTTTTATTTTTAAATAATTATTCATAAAAGATGCATCCAAAAAACGTGGGTTTTTGGCCTAAAATTGCCAAATAATGGAGCAATTTATCTCTAAAACTGTGAGTTTTGAAGTAAATATGGGATAGTTACTATTTCGTTAAACCTCGTTGTTGTTAATACAAACGTATTGCAACAAAAACATGAAAAAACGGACAGCTAAAGATCGAAGGTCATTGGGAGCTAGGAGCCCCTTAATTAATGGTTTTTACATTCAATTCTCAGCGAATGTGGAAATTTTAGTGAAATGTTTGAAAACGCGAAAGGAGAAAGAAAATAAGGGCGCAATATAATGTCGGTTCATATCGAAATAAAGTACCGTAATAAAATGAAATGAATTCGTAGATTACTCGATCATGTATATATAATACAGCTTTATTTTTTTTGTAAACTAGCTTCCGCCCGCGACTTCCTCTGCATGGATCCGAGATAAAAACTATTCTATACTTTAATCCAGGCTATAAACTATCTTCGTGTTAAATTTCATCCAAATCGGTTGAACCGTATAAGAGTGATTGAGTAACAAACATCCAAACTTGTAATATTAGTAGGAGTCCGATGTTTAATTTCGATTTCGCTGAATAACATCAAAGAAAGAGAAAATAGCTGGCTGTATTTTGTCAATTGAAACAATAAAAAAGTCTATAAACAAGTTTGCATACAGGAGTCCTACCATATTGCTGACTGTACATTAGAAGCTTACCTAAAAATACTTTACCCACCAAACAATATAAACATGTTAATTCTGGCTCCAAACCGTTCGCTCAATTTCAATAACAAACTTCCAGGAAACGTAACTGAGTTATCTATTAATAAATTCAAGAACTATGTGAAGCGTAAACTTATTTCGAAAGCTTATTATAGCACACAAGACTACATGAATGATAAAACTCCATGGAACTAATTGTGACAGAATTCTTAACCAATAGATTAATTATTTAACGTTATATTTTGTTTTTTACTTTAGATGGTTTTAATAGAAACATTCACTAGTATTTTCTATACAATTTTTACTTCATATAGAATTTATTTTTATTTTTTATGTTTCATAAAAGACTTTAAAAAATACTGACGATTTGAAAGTGCTTGTTACTAGGCCCTACTTGAATAAAGATCATTTTGAGTTTAAGTTTGAATAAAATTGGCATCGCGTACGAAGTCGTTAATAAAATACGGTGGCATACCTCGTTTAACCAAGGGCTTAAAATAAACTTTTATAATTTCTATGTACAGTCAAGTGTAAAAACATGGGTGCATACAACTTACTCATAAATATCTTTTATCGCTCTTATGTCAGTGGATTAAGTTCTTGGGTACCTATTTATGAGAGGATTAAATCGATTCATATTTTTGCACTTGACTGTACATCATTATATAGGTCAGCCTTGCAATTATGACGGGCATAAAGCATTTTGTCCTTTACTTGCAGTAAAAAACTGCAAGAGGGCCGAATGCTTTTTCGACGATTGTGGTAAGACACAAATTAATATTTGTGGAGAATCTTGCACAAATCGACCCAGTCCCAAACTAAGCAAAGCTTGTACGAATATATGATACATAATATCATATAGAACATACATAATATAGATAGATAAATACTTAAATTCATAGAAAACATTCATGACTCAGGAACAAATTCGTGCTCATCATACAAATAAATGCCCTTACATTCGTAGGCAAGGTCACTAGGCTAAACCAGTTGTCATAACGTTTATGTACGTCTTTGTGTTAACGACGGGGTGCCAATTCTTGGCAATAAGGTGTCAATCACTGGCACGTTTACCTTAGATGCCAAGAATCCAAGATTCAGAAACAAATCGAACTCATCACACAAATAATTGCCCTTATTGGGATCAAACCGTCAGCGTAGTAGGGTAAACTGTTCGTCGAAACATTCCCGGGATTCAAACCTGCGACCGACTAAACTATAGTGGTCGTTAAAAACAAATATCAATTTAAACGATTTGATACAGAAACAAATACCTATAACGGAAAAATAAACCATCGTCATACATTCTTAACGAAACAAATTATATTCATTTAAATATTTTTGATTCGTGTTATATTTAACGAGGAAGTTACCCCGATCATATTTTAAATGATATGTTACAGAGATAAAGAATATAATGGAAAAATAAACCATCTTCGTAAGAATGTATAATGTACGTCAGTGCCATCTCTCTCGCTAATCAGAAACTACCTGATGCGGTTCGATTACAATGGAGCGAGCGCATAGCTCGCCCATTAGAGTGGTCCTCTAGAGGCTGTGAGCCTTTTAAGAGAATACAGAGAGATCGTTATTCGTAGTGGGAACATAGTTGAAAGATACGTGATTTCAGTCACGTGTCAGTCACTGTCCTAGCTTAGTGTTTAAAGCATTCTACCGGCAATAGAGGGATCGCAGGTTCGAATCCTGTCGGGGGCAACAGACGAAATGGTTTATTTTTCCATTATATTATTTCTCTCTGTATCATATCATTTATAAAACATCGTCTCAAGCCCCGGGCAAGACTCGAACTTGTGCCCTCTCTATTGCCGGTACAATAAATATCAATTTGTTTTCAATACAATGTTTCAAATCGACTCTTTGAGGTCGTCAAAACTCGCATAATGAACCGTGGCGGTCGGAAGTAATGCAATTTGATGCAAATGCGATTTGACGATAACACGGCCCGCCACGCCAAGTGGTCCCGAGGTGAGAAGTACGGTTTGGACATGGTATACGAGCGTATTCGAAAATAAATTACAACTAAGTATAATGAGGCATGAGGCATGTTAAAACGTATTATAAATATTTACTATACAAACACTCACGAGAAAATGTATCTAATTACAAAATGTCGTAGAAATCGCCTAATGTCTCAGTGCCATTTTCAGCCGCACACATTACACGAAACATAATCCTTCCTGGTTTTTGAAGTGAAATTTCTTTAGCGGCGCGTTAACGTAACGTTAATATTCAAGTTTTCACTTCTGCCGGCACTCCCGGAGTACAACCCTCTTTTTTTTTTCTATATACCACGACGGTGCAAGCTTGGTTATGACAACGAACTATTTAAGCTATCTAACATATAGGTAGGTCGCGTCAATCGTTCTTCCTAAGTATTTACATACCTACATAATGAATAAGAATAAGAATAGAATAAGAATAAGAATTATTTATTGCCACATAACACATCCATTACATACGAAATTAAAAATAAAAATATTACAAAGAAGGAAAAGAAAAAAACTATGAAAACTAAACTATGAATACTTTATAGTTAAACCTTTTTTTTTGGTACTGAAACATCCACATTGTATCATATTATGTATTTTTAGATGCTATTTTTGAATTCTTTATGCGCAACAATTACACATGGAAGAAATTGCATGCAAGTTTACATTGCTGAGTTTTATAGATAAAACTCAGTATAAGTACCACGGTAACCCGCAATGTAATGAAACTTGCATTCAATAAGCCGCAAACGAGGCTTGAGCTAAAAAAAGACTGGGTTGCACTCCGGGAGTGCCGGCAGAAGTGAAACTCAATGACATTGTAACAGTTTTTCGATCAGGTCACGTGTCCGTCTTACGAATTTCCAATCTGTCGAATCTCAGACCTGATCAGAGAAGTGACCTGTGGCGAGTTTAAAAATTTTTCCCATCACAAAAAGTGTACAGCGCCGCTAAAGAAGTTTTCACTTCAATTTTTTTTTGTCTTTGGTCATTCATTTATTCTGTATACATGCAGGTAGCTCCTGGCCTCTTTGTCGCCAACTCGACCATAACATTTCACTGTACAATTTTGCGTTGACAAGAAACGACAGCCGCTTGGGACCATTGTTGCTGGTCGACTCTGCAAAGTATAGCAAAGTATGTCTGCTGACAATTGACGAATTGGCGAAATGAGGAGTTCATTTGAAGCATTCATTCACAAGTCCGATATGCTGCACGTTGTATTCTGATTTCGCACCGCCATTACTCGCCACTCGTTGGCGCCACGATGACTTAACGTGGGCGGAAGCGGTGAGGATTACCCGCCTCCGCGCCACTGCAACCCAAAATGGCATATCAACACGAGCCTCTCATATATTTCCTTTCCTTTCATTCTTAAAGCCAGCGTATGCATACAGGCTATTTATTGTTCCTCATTTAAATTATAAGCCCATTCCGCTGTTCCGCTGAGCAGTGCCGGCGCCGTAAAGTTTTCCGCTGCATGGCAGCGGTTTTATGACAGCCCGGTTCTGCGATATTCGTGCCAAGTGACGTGATTGTCTTAGAATTCGATCATTTATAGCCGGTTTATACGAAGCATAACATGGCTTTTGGCAAGATCTCTATGAATGAATTTTTCTTAGCGCGTAATAGAACGTAAACGAACGTAACGAGTAAAAATCGGCCAAGTGCGTGTCGGGCCACGCACAGTGTAGGGTTCAGTAGTTGCCTGTCTTTCCTAGTTACGTTAGAATTTGTACGAAAGTTGGCCTTTCTAAGTACCTAGACATTTTAAGTTGGTCGACTATTACTCGGTAACTAGTTATGCCTACTTAGCCAGCCCAAATGATTAATTTTATGTTATTCCTTTCTTTTAAGATACTATGTTACTTAAGAAGAATGATTATTTTTTGTCCATTGTTTCGATTGGCATCACAAAAATACGGAATGTTTTTTTTACATTTAAGTCGGTTCGATTCCCAGACGAAGCAAGTACGTTTTAGATAAACTTTGAATGCAGTATTTACTTACTTTTAAAAATAACATAAAAGTCTTCTTTCGGCAAAATATCCTATCTACGATATTTAAGGTACTTTCCCTTCATGTCGCATAGTTTTGGGACGCCCTGTATACATAGTTGTCTTGCATTTTCATCCGAGTAGCGTATTTTGAGAAGTTTTGGACTCGTCAATACATTTAAATGACCAAAAAGGAAAGGTTAAATTCTGTGGGTTGGAATGGGGCAATCTGAACGGCACAATTTAGCAGCAATCCAGTATAATAACTATTCAATGTCCGATTGAAGTCTGACTGAACCGAACCGGTAACCTTGAACAAGCCTTGAACCCTTAAGGGCGTTGACATTTAACATTTAACGTTCGATTATGTGGAGGTAGGCCTTGGTATAGTTTGTCTTTGCTGGCCGACATTTCATAAAAACTGTCATTGGATTTCGAATCTTCTAGCTTGGATGTTATTGAACGGGTAACTTTGAAACAACTCGAATAGTTTTAAGTAGGCATAGACATTTGCGCTTTCGTAACAGCAAATGATGAGGGTTTACTTCAAACCGAAATTTCACGGATTCTACAGAGTTATATCACCACTTTAAGGCATATTAAAGTTCTACGTTAAGTTAGACGGTAAACGTCCTAGTGACACTGACATTTGACACTTTCCGTTTTAATTCATATCAATAACGTTGTCAACTATTAAAAATTTAAATGCCAAACATTGGGCTATTTACCTTACAGCTTATTATAAAATAATATGTGATGTGCGAATGATTATCATTGTTCATTGGTTGGAACCAACACTCATAATCGTGACAATTTTGCTCGGCGAAAGCCAGTTTTGTAGCTAAAGTACCTCTTGGCAGTGTTAATAACGTGTAGGATGGGTAGGTAGTATTATTATAAGTGTGAAATTAATAGGATCGTCGTACCGTGTGTATTGCCTCTAAAACCTCGTTACTTAATCAATTAAGTGAGGTGTTTGTGTATGGCTGGTATTTGCTCCACAGCATAACAACAGCGACCTATTTCTCAGGCGGCGCACGCCTCCTTCGATATTACTTTTCTTCGCGGAAAACTTTGGGATCTTCAATAAAGTCCTCATGCATGCATGTATATGAAACACGAACAAGAATAACAGATATTATTAATTTATTAAGCCTTCGTGGCTTTCTTTGCTTATAGTCTTCGAAAAGGAGGTTATCAACTCGACTTTTACTGTGTGTTGGTATATTACTTACAAGACATTGCAGATGTCTCTAAATAACTTATTTTGTCTTGTTTCGATTCGATAACGCTATATCTTCGATGTCTCTTTCCTTGTACGTATTTTATCATCATAATGGGTCATAGTACAGTTATTTGGAATGAAGTGCAGCAATCATAACACTAACTACGAACAATCACATCAGTCGGACAGCAAAACCAGTTTGTTGTAAGCAAACGTTTGCGGAAAACACGGCCCATAATCCCCGACTACAGACCACGCAATCCGTTGGACTACTCTCCAATCAACAAAAGGCATACATTACTAGGATACTCATGTAGAAATAAGACCTTCTGATAAGCATTGTAAGTTCAAATTCCAACGCCATTAACAGATCGGCTGCTAGATTAGCATGGTCTAATGTTAATGCGCGATATTGCTGTTCCCTCTGTCATTTACGTCGGGTTGTGCTCAAGAACGAGATAGCACATAGTTCATAGAGGACTAGATCGGGTGGAAGATTAGCCATGCCGTTAACTGTTAAGGCGTGATATACTCTGCTAATTATTCCAAACCAAACAAAAAAGGATGAATCACGCTTTACTGATTACTGAGCGACGCATAATTTCACTCCATACAACCTTCCCCGCACTCAAGGCTCGAGTGCGGGCAATGTTGTAGGATCAGGTTAGGGGTACCTATAGGTTTAGGTAAGTAACTAGCTTTTTTTTAGTAGATGAGTGAATCAACTTTTTTCGGTCACTATTTGCCATGGTTAGGTCTGGGTTAGTTATGGTCTCCTGCGTCACTTTATAAAACTGCGATTTTAGGGTTTTTAACTCACCATATGTGGGGTTTTCTTGTCTTGAGCGAGTCCTCTTTGTATGGACCATCTTCTGGCATGTTAGACGTTAGAAGTCCATTTTTTTTCTAAGAGACTGTTATTTTGTCTCCTGGCTAACGGGAAAGAATATCTGCAAGATATAGTCGATTGGCACAGATTATGTCGCGTTGTCGCCGATGTCTACTCATTAATTTTGTATTAAGCAGTAACGCTACTGCCAGTTCGAATCCGGCTCGGGGCATAAAATGTTTCAATATTTCCTTTAATTTAAATTTATGTCTAAATGTTTTTGATGAGACTTAACTGACGACGTTTTAAGACTACTGTATATTGCATTGCCGCTATAAAATGGGAGCAGCGTTATGTGTTTATCCTTGATTTTTGGCTCAGAGCTAATTTAAAGTTATAAACTTTAATGATATTGTATTTACGGTCAATAGACGTGGAATCATTAAGCTATAAAGTGAATAGAAGTCATAATAATGTTAACTACCATCGAATGATGATGCAGGCTAAACCTATGGTTTTCTAAATAATTCTTAAGGAACATAGGTAGGTAAATCATGGTTAACGGTAGGCATCATGGTTAACGGTAGGCATTAGGCAGTCTTGTCACAATAAAAGACTATTCAAAATATTTTCACAAAAATCGGGTAGAGATGTATTAAGCACTACAAAAAATACGAAAAAATATTAAAAAAAACTGTAACAATATCAATAAAACTACAGTACATTATAAAACTAAAAAAATCGGAAAATAAGGTAAAGACAATGTGGAACATCATAAACGAACGCACGAATATAAAACAAAACCACATGAAACCTAATTTAAAAACTCCAAATAATTAACAGTTTAACGTGTGACCCGCAAATCGTAGCAGATACCTTCAACAATCATTTCGTAGCGATAGGTGAGTCATCAAACTGCTCAGCTGACGAACCTCGCGGTCGGCCTGTTACGAGTATGTAATTCACAGAAAACACAATGTTTCTTAGGCGAGTGGAAAATAATATCTTAATAAAACTAAAAAATAAAAAGCGGCCAATTTCGTGTCGGATCACGCACAACGAGGGTACCGTGCTTATAAAAAAGATCGTATAGAAATATCTCAAAAACCTTCGAACCGATCTTGTTCGAAACAATTTTCGCTGAAAGAATTTAATAAGCCCTATCTATGAGCCTGATTTTTTTTCATATTATTTAAATACACGGTTCAAAAATTAGAGGGGGGGGGGGGGGGAAATTTTAGTGACTTTCGAGGCGTACTTAATCAATAAAATTGCTGAGAAACTTTATATTTATTTTGAAAGGCCCATCGATTGATGTGCCAGACGTGGGCTTGCAATGAAAAAAATTTTTTTGACTTTCAGTTTTATGTATGGAGTGCACCCCTTAAACAATTTTTTTTTAGTAATTAAATTACAAAACTATATAGCGGTTAACAAAATACACCTATCCTCAAAATTTTATTGAAATACACCTTATAGTTTTCGAGTAAAATGCCTGTGACATACGGACGGACAGACAGACAGACAGACAGACATGACGAATCTATAAGGGTTCCGTTTTTTGCCATTTGGCTACAGAACCCTAAAAAAAGTAGCGGCATAGACGAACTCCCACCATCCCTCATACGACAATGTGCAGATTACCTGACAACCCCTTTGTGTGATCTAATAAATCAATCATTCGATGAAGGATTTTTCCCTGTCTTATTAAAGACAGCTCTTATTAAGCCAATTCACAAAAAATACTCCAAAACGGATCCTAATAACTATCGACCTATTGCCCTCTTACCAACTCTATATCTATATCTAAAGTTTTCGAGAAGGCAATGTGTGACCGCGTGTATACCTTTTGTGAGAAATATAAGATACTAGCTTCTGCCCGCGACTCCGTCCGCGTGGAAATCGTTTATATCGCAGCTCCATACAAACTTCAACCCCCCATTTCATCCCCTTAGGGGGTGATTTCCAGGATGAAAACTATCCTATGTCCTTCCCCGGGATTTAAACTATCTCCATACCAAATTTAATCGCAATCGGTTCAGCGGTTTAAGCGTGAAGAGGTAACAGACAGACAGACAGACACACTTTCGCATTTATAATATTAGTATGGATTTAACGAAAATCAAAACGGTTTCCGTAAAAAGCGATCTACAACTACAGCTGTGCACAAATATATTCAAGAAGTCACAAACATCATAAACTCCAAAGAGTATACTCCTTGATATGACGAACGCCTACGACAAAGTGAACTACTCAATACTATTGAATAAATTGTATGGTGTAGGAATTCGAGGGGCCGGTCACAAATGGTTCGCGTCATAGCTAAAGGTCAGTACAACTCACGGAGATAGAGTATCGTGACACAAAGACTAGAGAAATTAAAACGGTCGGTTCCCAAAAGAATATAGTCAATTCATCAATTCCTCAAGGAAGCGGAACTGGATGCCGCTTATTTATTTTATATATTAATGATATCCCCAAAATACTAGAAGAAACATGCATACTGATCTCTCATAATCAGAGATCGGAAAAATTTGCGACATTGTTTGCAATTATGTGGACATGACTCCAAAATCAATCAAAATGTTATTCAGTTAATAAATTTTTTACTTGAAATATAATTTGATTCCTAGTCAATAAATACAAAAGTTTGTTAAAGTATAGGTTTATTAAAAAAAAATATCAGTATTTAAAAAAAAAAAAATTCTAGTGTAAGTAATTGTGTCAGTTTAAAATCGTTATTTATTTATTATATATAAATACATACGGAAACGATACCCATTTTAAATACGAACCTTTTGCTAATAATTATTTATGTAACTCATCGTCGTCGTAACGTCATTTTTTTTTAAGTTATTATAGTATATACGTGCTTATAAGCACTTTATAAATAAACTATTATCTCCAATAATTCAAATTATCTTTCAATGAATAATTAATTAACATTTTGATTAATTTTGGAATCATGTCCACATAATTGCAAACAATGTCGCAAATTTTTCCGATCTCTGCTCATAATTAAACATCAAAATGATAATAACTTAAATGAATAACTCAACTCCGTGTTAGACAAGATAACAAATTGGATGTACGATCATAATCTCGAGGTCAACTATACTAAAACAAAGTTGATGACTTTCCATCCACACCAGAGGCTTCCACTAGATTGAAATCTTTGCTACAATAATACTCGGTTAGAAACTGTTGACGAATTCTCTCTGCTTGGAATAGTGATAGATAAGCATATGAATTGGAAGGGACACATAAAACGAACAAGATCAAAGATTGCTAGCTTCACCTATGCCCTAAAAGAAATTAAAAAAACAACTAACTTGCAGACAGCACTCGCTACATATTATGCATATGCCAACGCATGGTTAACCTACGGAATAATATTGTGGAGGAACAGTACTGATGTATCGTCCCTATTCACGCAACAAAAAAGACTCATTCGCATCATAGTCAACATAAAAAATGGAGACACTTGCAAACCACACTTCCAGCAACTAAAAGATTTAACATTACCAAGAAATGAGATTGAAATGTGCAAATTCGCAAGAAAAAACATAGATTTATTAATAAAAAGGCATGAACTACCCACAACACACATACTTCGACACCGAAATAAACTTTTATTACCGGCATCAAGGCTCAAAATGCATTCAAATAGCACTTACGTTATGGCCATCAAAATTTATAACAAATTACCAGATACAATAAAAATTAACAATGTGACAAAAAGTTTCCAAAAATAATCAAAGAATTATTAATTTCCAAATGCTATTATACTGTAAATGTATATCTAAAAGAATAAAATTAGAAATCAATTATAATTATTGTTATTATCAATTATATCAAATCATTAGGTTAATTTTACTTGCTATGTAAAATTCCACAAGTACCTGTATACATGTTAAAAACACTAATTATTAATAATAATAGAATAGTTAAATAGTTATGGTTGTATCTAATATTATAAATATTATAATATAGGTACCTAGAAATTACCTAATTTTAGAATGTAAGAAAATTGCAGTGCCCTAGCAGGGTATCATGTACCTACTTATTATAATTCTTGACATCCATTGTATAATGAAGATGATTATTGCAATAAATGAATTGAATTGAATTGAAAACATGCTTACTTACTTACTCCGTTGGCTCAGCGATTGATTCAAGCGAATCCATGTACTAATATAATAAAAAAACAGGGGATTTGTTAACAGAGAACCTTCTGTACGTAGTAGGTACTATTATTTATTCTGTGGTGGAACTATATTTACTTGTTTTTATTTTATCCACGTAGGTAGACAGAGGCTCTAGTATAAGTTTTACCGAAACAAAACCTTACGATCACGTTTGCGTTTTACCCTCAATTTGTATGGGATTTGACAGCTAAACGCGAACGCGGTCGTAACGTTTTGTTTCGGTAAAACTTATACTAGAGCCTCAGGAGTGGGTTGCTGTCACGTGGATCGAACGATATTATGGCACCATTACTAGGGGATCTCCCATTCCAGCGTCTTATTAAAATAAATGCATGTATCTCGTTGCGCTAAATAAAAACTTCTCCATTCCTTCTTTCCTTAAATCCCTGCTGGCAAAGATAGAACTTCCTGAGTCGTTAACAATTTGCTTCCCTGATGCGGCTTTACGTCTAGGAACTTTGCCAAGTTTCCATAATAATATGGAAAATCTAGATATAATCTACGTCATGAATTTAATTTACCTACATTAAGATTTAATGATAAACAACAATGGTACATTTTATTGTAGGTCACGTCAGTTGCTGCCATTTGAATAGAGATATTTAACAGAAAGGGACCACGTCCCAACTTTCATCCCTCTGTTTTTCAAATCAGTTTAAATGAGATTTCTGCTATATGCCAGATTCGACGAAACCGCAATAAGAATTAACTCCGAGGTTAAAATTAAAGCGCTCGTTCGGACTCCTTAGCTTGGCGTGCGTGGAATTGCGATTGGGATCGGAAGCGAGAAACAAAAAACATACCTGACTAAGGAAATGGAAATGAATATTCTCGCAAATGTATTGTGAGTGGCACAGTAGGCACGGCACCCTGCGTGGAATTTTTATTTTAGGAGTGTCGCGTGTATGTCGTGTCTTCGTATTGTTCTAATACTGTCTCTCTATATTGAAAATGCCCTTACATCCAATATTTGACAGCCGTCATCCCGGTACAATAAACGTCTATGATAACATATGATGATATAAATTGTACTGGGATGACAGCGCTCAAATATTGGATGTAAGGGAATTTCAATTATAGTTTGTCTTGAGCTTAAAAAGTGAATAACTTAATTTTACGTCATACCTGACTAGGCATCTGACTTCCTGGCAAAGGGGGAGACGTAAAGTTCTGTACTGACCACGGGTGGTGATAAAGAAAGTTTCAGATCGCATATTTCTCGCCCTTGTCTTTGGTTAGGGCGTCAAATAGTAGACGAGCAATTTTATTTCAAGAACTGACTAGAGTGTGTCATTCAACGTAATTCAATTGTTTCAGACACGGGGAGCTCTCAGCTCTTAAGCGAAGTGGGCCGCACGGTGAGGTGATGGAGTTGGTAATACTGAAGGCTCGAGCCCAACTAAATCGTCTCGTGTCGGAGAAGCGGCGGCGAGGCGGGGGCGAGGGCGAGGGCGCGCGGGCGCGGAGGCGCAACATGGCGTCGGCGCCGCGCGAGCCCGCGCCCTGGCTCGACGCCGCGTTGGGCTACAACGCCTCCCTCTACAACGCCTCGTTGGCCTACAACGCCTCGCGCTTCAACCTCACATACGACACTGACTATGACCAGCTCAACGGGAACGCTACAGACGAACACGACAGTCACTGGTTCTGCGCGAAGTGGACCAACGCGCAGCAGGACTTGTTTCAGGTACAGTTAGCTACATCATTTTAACGGCTCGGCCATGTTTTCGGGTCGCAGTGGCAGTGGAAGCTGTCCACCATACGTAGGGAAGAGAGACGGGACTGCAACCTCTGACTCTCACGTATGGCGCACTGCTACTCTCGTAGGCGATGAAATCATGCCGGGCACCTAGCGAGCCGACCGCATGACAGTGGGAGTGTAAAATTACAAACAGGCAATTGGCCTCTCAGGAAATTTCAAATCGTTTAGACAGTGAAATTTCGTTCTTTCTCTGGGTACAATTGTTTTTTTGCGCATAAGTGAACCCATCGTTTTATCCACATCAACCCATCATCTCTTTTCGCTTCACCCGCGAGTACAATGCACGCAAGATAATTCGCGGTATAAAATATGCCCTATCTATTGGTCCAGCGTAACAATAACTTTAAAAACCAATGGTGGGTTACAAAACGTTGCTGCTAGAGCTAAGTAAAATATCAAATATCATTGCTAAACGTTTATTTCGTCGTTTTGAATTTAAAATGCTATCACTACCCACTCGATTAATATTAGAGCAATGTTCGCTTTCCGTAGAGACGCTGCCAGTTTTCTCCATGTTGAAAATGCAGTACAACAAGTTGTTCCTGACAAGCATCTTAAGTATCTTTCCATTTAAGGCGACTGTACCACTCAAAATACTTGTTCCCTAATGATCGGTCGATATGCTGTGCACAGACCAACTTGGGATCATATTCCTACTAATATTATAAATGCGAAAGTTTGGATGTTTGGACGTTTGTATGTTTTAATCTTTAGATGTTTGTTCAATTACGCTAAAACGGCTCAACCGATTTGGATATAATATTGCACGAAGAGTTTATAGCCTGCATTAAAATTCAGGATAGTTTTTATCCCGGGTCCACGCAGACGAGGTCGCGCTTTAAATAAATATTCATCTTGTTAAAACAAACGACCATTTTGGATTTAACTACGTTTACCATTCAAGTTAAATGATGTAAAACATATTTGTTTCGAAAGAACTGCGAAAAGAGCACTTTTAATTATGAAGAACTAGCAAATTTTAAGTTGAAAACAGCCTCTTTTAAGGAACACTTTATACCTACTATTTAGTGTCCTACTTGAAATTCAAACGTTCACATGAATATTATTGAAATATTGAAAAGTAAGATATAATACATTTTTATTTAGCGCTTCAAAAGCCACTTTTTGTATACCTATCTACTCGCCATAAGCATAATACTATATTCTACTTGGAAACATAATATTCCATCACTGTGTATCGGTTAGATTTTATTAAAATAGTTGTACCGCTTCGAGACGCAACGCTGCGCGACGTCTGTTATCGCTTTTCCCGGCGGAATTGCATCGATAGAGTTAACACCGCTTTTGAAAGGAATTTATTTTAAGTGATGGGTGTTAGTTTTTAAATTCCGATATAAAGGAGAAACTCATTTGTTAAATCGAAGCTAGATTAATGCCGTCCCACTCATTCAATGTATGTTTAGTTTTCTTGGCAATAGAAAAAAGAAACAATAATTTTGACATCCCAGAGATCATTCCGCCCCTATTTAGTGGGACTTCAAAATTACTGATTTTCCCACAGCATGACGAAACAAAAAATATTTATTTATTTTTTCAGCTAATGCTCTATTTTTATAAATATAAAATCTGGGGAAGTTGAATCAAAAAGGTAGTTCGAATTTATTATTCGATTGCGTAGGTGCCCGATTTAGCTAGGCAATCCATTCGCGATTTATCGTTCGATTTATTACTTAATGTGTACCATTATCAAAAACAGATGAGGGTATTTAATTGTAATATAGGATCCGGTATAATACAAGCAGTATCTATATAACAGCTATAGCTAACGACTATTAGGTAGCCATCTCCAACTTCTGATTGCATATAGGAAACGGCTTTAGAAGCCAAAACGTCCGTAGTTCGCCCAGCTATTGTCTGTTCCGATCAATTTATGCAGCTCGCAGAACACACCTGCACTGACCAGATGGGTTTAGCCATTGTCCGGTGAGACAGTTTTTGCTCTTGTTTAGCTATTGTTTGGAAACTAGTGTAGAATACTATTCGTATGTGTGCGTGTAATGGGCCGTTCTCATTTTTGTGCACACTGTCACGGAGGTCACTACACCATGGATGCAAAAAATATGTCGTTAATAAGAGTATTTTTCTAAATATAGAGTAAAATTCTAAATAAACCGCAAACTTACACATATGATAGAAACCACGGCTGTGACAGCGTGCGCAAAATTTTGAATGGCCTTACGTGTGAGTAGGTAACGCAATAAGGGAATCATTATATAAAAAGTAAGCGAATAGAACATTCAATGCTTACGGAAATTTATAGACAAATATATGGGCTTGGAATATTCGAGAAACGTGGACGTAGCACGTTTATCTGGAAAAGCCATGCTACTCAAAACAAATGAGTAATTTAATGAAGATCGGAAAGAAGAACGAAAATACGGTCTAGAATCTTCGGAAAAGGGTATATAAAGGGACCCCGTTGGCGGTACAAGTCTATCTTCTGAGTCTTAAGTTAGTGATCGAAGTGTAGTCTTGAGAGTGGAGTCTTCTGAGTAGACTGCTTGGAGTGAGATACTAAGTGAGTAGTATCGGGTGAGAACTCGAAGAAGAAGCACATTGGAAACAAGTGGTGGAAGTGAAGCAGTCTAGTGCAAAGTAACAGTGAAGTGTTAGTTGTGTCAGTAAGTAGTAGGCGCGGACTCAGTCACTTGTGCGAGTTAATTGAGTTAGTCTTAGTACGTGTGGACTCATTGGACTTTGCCCTGTTGTAAATCACAGATTAAATCTACTGTCGTGTTAAAGGTGTTATTAAACTCTATCCTGCACCCCCCACGCTCGTAACACTATTAATCCCTTACGGCGAAGTCATAGTATTTTATTCATGAACAATAGAAAATTGTGTTTAAAAAAAGGGACAATACCTAGCTGACCTTAACTGTGCAGGTTTCCAAGGTCTAACTATAATAATTTGTCAACAGGCAGCAAACCTCTGTTTCGCGATCGCGTTCCTTGCGCCAAAGAGCTTCAAGCAGAGCATCCTCGTGATGCGCGCTCTCGCGTGCGCGGGCGCAGTACTCATGGGCATGTGGGCCGGCGCCGAAGTCTGTGCGCCCGACGTACTGGCATGGAGCCTCGCGCTCGTACTTGTTAACTCCGTGCACACTATCTTTCTTATTATAAGGTACGTTTCTAAAGTAAAACTAGAATAGAAATGAGCCTAAGATAGAGCCCTGTGACACTCCAAACTTGCAGTTAAGTGAGACCTACGAAACTAGAATAACAACATCTTTTTGTATTACATGTAAATTGATGAAGTAAAATCGTATGACTTAACGCATTATCAGAGAAATAAAATGATAGAGTTTTTCTTTAATAATGGGTAATCCATGACCCGCGCAATCAAATGCTTTAGAAAGGTCAGATATGCTGTACTGCACATGCTTCCTAGGTGATTGTGTTTGTCAACTCCGTGCAGATCATTATTACAAGAATGTAACAGCCCGTGGTATTAGTTGAACATAGCTGAAGAAGCGCCATCTATGTGCATACACACCAATGTGCACCGGGTCTGACAGCAAGTTTGACACATGATTTCACCTTCGGTCTCTAATGCCTGATATTGGTGACGTAAAACGTACTAACATAGCATACATAATATAATCCCTCACCGGTATTCCAAACAGAAAACGATGTTTAATATATGTGATATTGCAGTGATAGGTAGTCGGGTGTGGTAGTGCCTTTTGGGTCTCCAAATAACTTAATTATCGACCAATTCTCCTCCCACAGGTTTCTTCCCCCATCGCTATCGCTGGAGCTAACCGAGCTGTACCTGAAACTATTCAAGCCGTTGCGAGTGAACAAGAAACACTTCCAGGAGCTGACGCGAGAAGCGCGAGTGCTGCGGCTGGACCCGGGCGAGGCGTACGCCGTGGAGGACGTCACACCGGCTGATGAAAGGCTGTCCATACTTCTGAAGGGAAAGTAAGTTGCGGTTTCAACTGCGGGTGAACAAGAAACACTTCCAAGAGCTGACGCGGAAGGACGCGGGTGAAGCGTACGCTGTAGAGGACGTCACGCAGGCAGATGACAGGCTGTTGCGATTTCAACTGCTGGTGATCAAAAAGCACTTCCAGGAAAAAGTGTGCAGCAAAACCTTAAAGTTAGTGTCTATTGCCCCGCAGGTCGGGCGATAAATAATTGCGTTCAGAGATATAATTTGTATTTCCTTTGTTTAGTTGTTGGCAACAATTATTACTAGTATTCTAGACATCGGTTATCGACGTCTCCAAAACACGAAACTTTATTTCTACTCGTAATAACGACACTTTTTTAACATAACAAAAAACATTTAAACTTATTGTCAATATTTGAGATCGTCCTTCAATTTTAAATAAGGAAAAGAGACTTGAAGACTCCATTCCTGTGATGGACGAGCTGTTTGCATAGTTGCAAATGTTTACGGAAACCAACCGACTTGCAATTGACCGTTTCTAGGGTTCCGTACCCAAAGGGTAAAAACGGGACCCTATTACTAAGACTTCGCTGTCCGTCCGTCTGTCTGTCACCAGGCTGTACCTCTAGAACCGCGATAGCTATTAGACAGTTGAAATTTTCACTGATGATGTATTTCTGTTGCCGCTATAACAACAAATACTAAAAACAAAATAAAATAAATATTTTAGGGGGGCTCCCATACAACAAACGTGTTTTTTTTTGCCGTTTTGACTGTCACCAGGCTGTATCTCAAGAACCGCGATAGCTAGACAGTTGAAATTTTCCCAGATGATGTATTTCTGTTGCCGCTATAACAGCAATTACTAAAAATTAAATAAAATAAATATTAAAGGGGGGCTCCCATACAACAAACGTGATTTTTTTTGCTGTTTTTATAGTTTTTTAGTAGTTTAAGTCGACAGAGACATTGAGCGGGAGCGGAGGGCACTGTCGGTCCGGGCCAATATGATAGCTCGTAAGTTTGCACGCTGTTCAAGGGAGGTGAAACTTACGTTATTTCGAGCTTACTGTACCTCCCTGTACTCGTGCGGCTTATGGCGTGATTATACAAAACGGGCCTACGGGTGCCTTCGCGTCCAGTACAACAACGCGTTCCGGGTGTTGGTGGGGCTGCCGCGCTTCTGTAGCGCATCAGGGATGTTTGCAGAAGCTAGGGTGGTTTGCTTCTATGCCACCGTGCGCAAGAGAGCTGCATCTCTGGTGCGTCGGGTGCGCGCCAGCCACAACACCATCTTAAGGATGATAGGGGACAGATTGGACTGCCCCTACTTGCTTCATTGTAGTCGGTTACATGCGCCGTACTCAATAAAGTCAAAGGTCTAATGTTCTTTTATTTGGTATTCTAACTACTAACATAGTCTCTTTTTAAGGATAATAGTTACTAACAAAAACTGGATCTTGTTATCTGAGTAAATAAATTAATTGAAATTGAAAATATAGATAATGGTACGGAACCCTCCGTGCGCGAGTCCGACTCGCACTTGGCCGGTTTTTTATGTTTATCTATACCACGTGCAATGAATAAGATAGCTCTAACTTTACGCTTGTATCATATTACCTCCTGCATTAAACGTGTGCTTCCCAAACTTTCCCCGCTTTTAGCCGTTATACGAGCCTCGTACCGTAATATTTCCGAAAAGGTGTTACTTACAGCTCCGGCAAGGCACTTTAAACTAGGGGTCAGTTTGAACATACACTCCCTATTCCAATTTTATTTCAATGTTTTTTAGCGCTTGCTCCACGCACCGAGCTAGCATTTACGAACGGAGCATTGAGGTTAATTCGGAATGCCAAATGAATGTGTTAAATCGACCCCGTGGGTGCTTAAAACGTAAAAATAGCACTCCCATTAGTGCGATATGTCAGCGAGTTTATAATTTTAGTTATGTTTGCTTTCTAGGTTGACGATTTTATGAGATATAAACCACCACATTGTAATAATACCTATATGTATAGTCTTATATTAGTTTTATGGCATTAATAAATAAATATTATCGGCTAATTTTACACACAAACTATAGATATGGTGCAAGGACAATGACATCGGTAAACCCAAAGAAAACCGACACAATTCTCATCATCATCACTACATAGTATAAAACAAAGTCGCTTCCCGCTGTCTGTCCCTATGTATGCTTAGATCTTTAAAACTACGCAACGGATTTTGAAGCGTTTTTTTTAATAGAGTGATTCAAGAGGAAGGTTTATATGTATAATATAGTACCCGTGCGAAGCTGGGGCGAGTCGCTAGTTACAAATAAACGAAAACTGGATATCTACGAAATGCCAACCCTATTCGGCACAAAACTAACACTCGAAGGAGGTGAAATATCTAGGATGGATGATAAACTATTGGAGCAAACACCTAGACAGAAGACTAAACAAAGCAACAGTAGCCTTCTGGTAATGCAGAAGGATGGTGGGGAAGAGATGGGGCCTGGCTTCCCACATCATACTGTGGCTGTACAAAATGGTAGTACCAATGATAAGCTATGGTGCCATAGTATGGTGACCCAAACCACGAGTGCAATTACCAAAATCCAGAAAATGCAAAGACTAGCATGTGTAGCGGCAACAGGTTGTATGAGAACAACCCCAACAGCAGCAGCATATAAGGAAGCGGCTGCTACGGCAATACGCCGCAAAAGCCTCAACCTATGGACGAAACTAAACACGAAGATACATAACAGACTGATCACAAGCCTATATCATGGAGGCTTCAATCGACAAAATACCAAGAACTGCACATACGGGAACGGGATGCTGTGCGTTCTCAGAGGATTTAAACATACACATATCCGAACCACTGGGTGAACAAAACACGGTATTCCAGGCTGAATGAACGAAGTAAGTACCTCGTTCCTCAACCGCAGCCGCGGCAGATCAAAGAACAGCTTGAGCACGCCTGTCGCCGCTCCGCTTTTAATTTTTAATTTTAATTTGTATTATTTTATAAATAGTAATATTTTAAATACATATTTTTGATTTGATTTAATTTGATTTGAAAGCGTTGGGATAATTGAAGCCTGTCATGTCATAAAGAGACATGTTGAGAATACAAACATACGGATACTCTCAGACAGTAAATCGGTACTACAAGCACTGAGCAGTGACAACATCACATCTAGTTTGATATACGAATGCCACCAAAACCGGGAGCCAATCTTACCCCTGCCACAAAGCTACATATACAATCAACAGGACCAATACACCAAAGATACTGGAAGGAGATAGACACATGCAGACAGACCAAAGAGATTGTGTCGACAAACAAACTCACAACTGCACTACTGAGGACACATAGAAACTAACTACGCAAGATAGTAGGAATAATAAAAAGACACAAAACCTTGAACAGACACCTCTACAACCATAGGTATCACAGACAGCCCCATGTGCAGAGCGTGCATGGAGGCGGAAGAAACGACTAAACATATTCTGCTGGACTAAGCACAGGAAACATACAGGAAAAAGCACCTAGGGTCTACAGACACGGGTGCCCTTCGCTTGGTCTAAACTTATATGTTCTAAAATTGTTTGGCCGAAAATGTTTAGTATAATATTTAATGGTGTACTTATTCTTTAGCATAAACATCTTTTTGCATATTATTTTTTAGCCTAATATATGTTTGACCTAAAATTGTTTAGTATATATTTTTTATGACTAAAATGTTAAAAGTATAATATTGTTAGGTATAATTATGTCGGTAGGCAAGGGCATTTTAAGTTAGGGCAGCCAAAAAAGGAGGCTCGGGGGGCGAAACAACCTGCAGTAAAAATCCAAATAATCATCACAACTGTATTATTTAGTAGGTTAGGTTAGGATTAGCTTGTGTCCTTAGAGCGGAAATAGGCACCGACACGCTGTCGGTTAGGTTAGAATTGCGACCTCTACACAAAATGCAAAAGTAGGTTAGGTTAGGTTAGAACTGCGACAATAACAGTGCGCTAGCCCAGCGAGCGAAGCGAGCGTGCCGCGGCAGCGGCCGGCGATGCGCCAGAACCGAACTGCTGCCTGGTAAGTAGGTTATCAATTTTATGCCTAAAATACATTCGGCCAAATAATGTTATTCCATACCAATGTTAGACTAAACGGTTTTTGGCCATAAAAATATATGCAAAACAATTTCCCCCAAACAGTATTCGACATTAAAAAACAATCGACGAAAGATTATTAGACCAAAAAATATATGCCGAGAAAAATATCGGGCAAAAACTTTTAGACCAACAGATATAGACCCTACAGACACACTACGGAACGCAGTCAGCAACACCAAGGCACTCACCAACTTTCTAGAGGAGCTGGGGTGGTTAGAGTAGTGCTACTCCACCGTTTTCACGCAAAATAGGCACACTGGATGTCGACTTGCGGAAAAGTAACTAACTATGCACAAACTAGCCCCATACTAAAACTCAATAAGGCTGGTGCTATATGGATACCAAGACTCTGAAACAAATATCCATGCACACAAATATTTACCCTTACCTGGAATCGAAAGCTTCGCAGATAGGATACTTATTGTAGCCAAGGATTATAAAACAAATAACGATAATATTGTCGCTGATAGTAGAAATGTAGAGTACATGCCTATGTAATTTCAATTCAATCCTCGCCCTGAGTCACCTTTACTTAAACACCGAAGCACAAAAGTACAAAGTTAGCTAAGTATATCACAATGCAATATGTGAAACTAATTATAATGCAAACAACTGGTACTTTCATTTGTTTGATGTTTTCACTACATGTACAAGTTAACGGTATAATTTGCTACGTGTACGTAATTAATTAGAACGTCTACTCTGTTTACAATTTTACACCCTTTTTAAGTACGTTTAATACTATCTAGACTAGGGCTTGGCCTCGCGTACTCCTGATAATAAAATAGCTAACACATTTAATATTAGAAAGTTCAATTCCCTTAAAAGCCTTTAGCAGCCAACACATGAAGATAGAATCCATTCGCATTCTTTGCGTTTAATCTTTAGCAGCCAACACATGAAGATAGAATCCATTCGCATTCTTTGCGTTTAATCTTTAGCAGCCAACACATGAAGATAGAATCCATTCGCATTCTTTGCGTTTAATCTTTAGCAGCCAACACATGAAGATAGAATCCATTCGCATTCTTTGCGTTTAATCTTTAGCAGCCAACACATGAAGATAGAATCCATTCGCATTCTTTGCGTTTAATCTTTAGCAGCCAACACATGAAGATAGAATCCATTCGCATTCTTTGCGTTTAATCTTTAGCAGCCAACACATGAAGATAGAATCCATTCGCATTCTTTGCGTTTAATCTTTAGCAGCCAACACATGAAGATAGAATCCATTCGCATTCTTTGCGTTTAATCTTTAGCAGCCAACACATGAAGATAGAATCCATTCGCATTCTTTGCGTTTAATCTTTAGCAGCCAACACATGAAGATAGAATCCATTCGCATTCTTTGCGTTTAATCTTTAGCAGCCAACACATGAAGATAGAATCCATTCGCATTCTTTGCGTTTAATCTTTAGCAGCCAACACATGAAGATAGAATCCATTCGCATTCTTTGCGTTTAATCTTTAGCAGCCAACACATGAAGATAGAATCCATTCGCATTCTTTGCGTTTAATCTTTAGCAGCCAACACATGAAGATAGAATCCATTCGCATTCTTTGCGTTTAATCTTTAGCAGCCAACACATGAAGATAGAATCAATTCGCATTCTTTGCGTTTAATCTTTAGCAGCCAACACATGAAGATAGAATCCATTCGCATTCTTTGCGTTTAATCTTTAGCAGCCAACACATGAAGATAGAATCCATTCGCATTCTTTGCGTTTAATCTTTAGCAGCCAACACATGAAGATAGAATCCATTCGCATTCTTTGCGTTTAATCTTTAGCAGCCAACACATGAAGATAGAATCCATTCGCATTCTTTGCGTTTAATCTTTAGCAGCCAACACATGAAGATAGAATCCATTCGCATTCTTTGCGTTTAATCTTTAGCAGCCAACACATGAAGATAGAATCCATTCGCATTCTTTGCGTTTAATCTTTAGCAGCCAACACATGAAGATAGAATCCATTCGCATTCTTTGCGTTTAATCTTTAGCAGCCAACACATGAAGATAGAATCCATTCGCATTCTTTGCGTTTAATCTTTAGCAGCCAACACATGAAGATAGAATCCATTCGCATTCTTTGCGTTTAATCTTTAGCAGCCAACACATGAAGATAGAATCCATTCGCATTCTTTGCGTTTAATCTTTAGCAGCCAACACATGAAGATAGAATCCATTCGCATTCTTTGCGTTTAATCTTTAGCAGCCAACACATGAAGATAGAATCCATTCGCATTCTTTGCGTTTAATATTTTACAAGAGATCTTTGTTCTATTAATATAAAAATGCAGGATGTATCGCATGCTGTCGATCTTATGCCCACATTTATGCTAAAAGTGGTACTGGAACACAAGTTTCATGTGCTCTGCTGCCTACCCCTTTTAGGGATAAAGGCGTGAATGTATGTATGTATACATCGCAAAGTGAGGAATGTTTGTCCGTTTTACAAGCCTTTTATATATTTTTGTCCGGTATCTATTTGTTGGTGCTTCTGTAATCAATAAATATAATCAAATAATAACCAACTATTTTGTCTTGAAAAAATGCTACATGACAAAGCAAATACTATTGCATTGCCATTTAATTTTCTCAAAGATTCATTAGATTTTCCTAAAATCCGTCAACGACAGCAAGTGCCGCAAATACGTAATTATCTTTTAAGAAAGCGTACTATTTCTTAAAAGATAATTACGTATTTGCGGAACTTGCAGTAGAGACCCTTGGACCTGGTCTTCCGACACCAAGGCAAATCCTTGAAAAAGTGTCCCAGAAATTGATGGGGACCTCAGGCAATCTCAGAGCGGGCTCATACTTCGCCCAAAGGCGGACAAATTCGGAACGATGCCCCGGGCAACATTAGGTTGTGTTGAAGACGGGCAATTTTGTTTGAAATAAGTTTTATTTGATTTAAGTACCTACAATGTGTATAGAGTTATTCTTTAATAAATACAAGACTAGTATGTCTCGAATATACACTCAGAGGCAATGAAAACGGGTCACTTCCCATGAATTACTTTTACAAAGTGACCCGTTTTCATTGCCTCTGAGTGTATATTGCATTAATCGCTCTTTATTTTTGCTCGACACGCTCTGAAAACGCAATGTAGCATCTCTCTAAGATTATTTTGCTTACAAATGCCTCGTGTGTTGTAGCCTACGTTTCTAATTCCGTCAAACTCACAAATATCTTACGCACATACAAATGACATATGAAGCCAAGTTTGGTATGCGTCAACGCAAATTCTATATTTTTACGCGCAACGCAAATTATAAAAGTATATTTTTTCAGAATGCGAGTCAGCTGTGACGAGACACACCTGCACTTCATACAGCCGTACCAGTTCATAGACTCGCCGGAGTGGGAGGCGAACCGGGAGCAATCCGATGACGTCTTCCAGGTGTGTTCTTAAATCCGGTTTCATACGTATCTGACGTGTTGTGTCGTGACGCCTATTGACAATATTGGGTTCCTATAGGTAGTTAATACGGTTAATAAACGAGCCTATATACGTCATAATGCTTAGCACAGGTCTCCTCTTATTGATGATTTAGTTCGGTTCGGTCACTGGGCATATGCGAGCATCACGCCAGGTAAGTACGAGTCCGGTTTAAAGATATGATCCACATACGGCAACCGTACGTGAATATAGATCGGTCGTTTCACTTTTTATTGATACGATACTATAACAGCAGCCCTGTGCTTGCTGGCATTGAGGGTAGGCGCCACTATGGGGCTACCCGACAGCCGAATTAAGTTCGCGCGGGCACTCGAGGCGCACCGGCGCCTCGAGGCAGTGTAGGGTTTATTATCTTGTGTAAGTTACACCTACAACAAGGTAGGGGCGCGGGGGGTGACGACAAAGGGGGACCGAAGGGTATCGGAGGGTAGCACCTGCCGCTCTCTACCGCTCCGGTACATGTTGTCGTCTCCCCTGCGCCCCTGCCTCGTCGTAGGAATCATCTAATAATCCTTTCGACGCTAAGCAACGCTACCTACATGTGCTACGCCGCAGCGTGTAGTTGCAATTTTCACCTTGCAGTGAAAATCGCTCGCAGCGGCACAGACACCTCATAATGGGTTAAGCCCTCGAACTAAAAGTTTAATATCATATACCTACATGATATCAAACTACTAAAGCATAACATATGCGTGCCATGATTTAAGAAAATTGCAATAATTTCGGTCGCCTACTGAGAGTCTACCTGCTAATGTTATAGACAAAAGTTTGTGAGGATGTATAATAGACGATCACACAAAACTGAACATGGAATGGATTCTAATGAACAACTTGGTAGTATCTCGATTTATATGTGCGCTCATCCGCGAGCACAAGTTGATATCTTTACGTTACACCCAGCCAAAAAGTAGCAATAACCGCCAGGTCAGGGGGAGACATAATTAAAATGTTGTACACACCACGGGCGGTTATAAAAAAGCCTCAGATCCTTCGGCTCGGACGTATTTGAATACCTGCATCTGAAAAATTTTTTTTTATACTCGTCGACTATAATATTTAAATTAGAACCTCGCAAACCATAACGCAATGGAATACTATTATTCTGATGAAAAAGTTAAAGAGAGCATACTCTATGGACAATCGAAATTATTATTATTCAACTGTACACAGAACTGAAATGAATTTTGACCAATCACGAGGCTCGATTTCCAGAAGACATCAACGCGCAAAAATAAAAAAGCGGTTGGCTGCTTCGTTTCAGCAGGGCGATTTTCAATAGATTTTAATAAATTATTATTTCCGTTAACTCGTAGAAAAAATATTGTATGCCATAGTTATATAATTAGCTTTTTAACTCTCGTACCTTAATTAGGCCACTCAGCAAGCTTCGTGGCCTAAACGTGGTACTCGACTGAAAAAGCATACATTATATAACAGTTGCATAAAATACTATTGTTTTCACCGCTCTGGGTCAGTAAATCTACTTCACTTAGTTGTATATCAAGCTGGACATGATAGTGAGTTTACCCTGTCAAAAGGTAAATAGTGCTCTACCCCCTTGATATATGAAATGTCAGCACAATGATAGTCTGATTAGTATTTTTAGAAAAAGAGCACCGAACTAAGTCAACAAAATATCTAAAATTGCTTTTCAATTACCTAATCTGCAGAACTCCTATTAGATTAGGACTAAACTAGAAGTTAGCCTATTCTTCCGTTAGTTATAACTATGACACCAATTATTAATACAGAGAACTTTCGTCTCTCATGTTATTAACACAAACAAACTCATTACGTACCAACGCTATGTTTTCATGCAAAGTATTTCCTAAACCAAGTTCGTAAATTTATATTAAAAGGCACATGTTATGACAAACGGTGGGCGTACTTGGAAAAGTTCCAAATCTCGGAATACCTTTTACGTAATTTGTTATGATTTGAAATTCGTTGCTTAGGTATTTATAGGCCTAGAATACCTTTCTAATTTGATTGGGGAATAAAATTGGGCGAGGAGATAGGTTAAACAGAAAAAAAAATTGGCGCACCAGGAGGGATGGCATAAAAATGTCATTATACACGGTGGAATTTAATCGGTGATCAGGAATCCAAAAATCTTAATTATCAATCTACACAGAACCAATACGTGAGAACTCGTACAATATAGCTCACAATCTAATTAATCACACTTAATTATCATCGGTAAAATGTACACTGACTGAATAAATGGACACCCTACTTTTATTGAAGGGAAGTTACTCGTAAGTGTACATACGTCAAGTGCTTGCTGGCTTTGACGGGAAACTAGACAGATCAGACGATTTGAAGCAATTTGTTATGAATTTGACAATGACAAATTGACAGCTTATTGCTCATTTATGTTTTAAGTTTCTATGGCTGATAGTTTGAAAAGAGGTATTAAACTTTTCAGACTAAACCATTAGTAGGGTGACAATAAATTTTAATTAAAATTTAATTTCAACTTAAAAATTAGTTATGATAAAAAAAATCTTGGTTCCACTTAAGTACTACATAAACGTGACCGCCATCGATTACTGAATTAGAAAAATGGGTTCCTGTTCACCGATTAAATTCCACCGTGTATAAACAGCTTACACACTTTCAGGCAATCGTTGTTTCAATTGGCTGCCTCACGACGATACTCTTTTTCACCTATACTCGTATCCCTATTTCGGCCCCTGGCCAATTTGGCTCAGTCCGGGTTGCACAGGGGTTTCAACACTTTGGGAGCTGAAACACAGCGAAGCATCCATTTGCCTCTTGGATACTGCAACTACACGTTAGCTCCATATACTTTTAATTACATTTACTATATTCACCGGTGCCAGTACTAACATTTCAGAGATTCATACAACGTGGCAGATTTAGGTATCGAATTCGTGAATACTTATTGATCCGGAACTTGAATGCATGTTGTTGAATTCGATACAAAGTCTAGGGTGTCTAGGTTGTGTCATACTGAAGAAGAAACTCAAGGTAATTAGTAGGTAGTTATACTTATAAACATGACTCACTATACTAAAAAATCAAGTTTATAATGTTGTTACACACAAAACTAAGAAAATAATCAATATGCGATTTGAATAGATAATACGTACAATTATTAATCCCGTTACCTTGTTTATTAATTAAGTTAATGTAAATTACATTTCCATATTAATGTAGAGGCGTTGGATTCGACCCTCGGGTCAGCCCGCGTGTCATTAGAATATATCCCCAAGGAAGATACCGGGTAAGGTCAGGAACCCTTAGCTATTAGGATGACTTTAAAAGGTAGTTTACATTAAATTAGTTTAGTATGGTAGGTAATGTTTAGAATAGAATAAAATAGAAATTTATTCGGATAACACATCATTACACATACATTCACATAATGCACCTTAAGAACTAACAAATAGGGATGTGCTACCGAAAAGGTCTCCACTCAGCAATGCAGTTGACACAGCAGTGCCAACGGCGCTGGTTTTCTGTGGATCCAGTGAGGAGTGCGGGACAGCATACTGCGCGACTCGTATTAAGGGCGTTATAAATACATAAAAAATACAAACAAAATAATATTCAATACATATGTATAAGTTTACAAATAAAATTGTGGTTAAATTAATTTGAATAGTTAGAGTGAGTGTTGGTAAGCAGCAATTATTATTATTAGTAAGATACTTATGGATGGAATTTTTATTCCATTATAAAGGTCCATTCTGTATACTGGTGATATCATTATTGAAAGTGGGTTAGTTGTTCCGAAAGATTACCCCTACATACAAATCTACACACCCACAAACTTTACGTCTTTATAATTTTAAGCGTTCGAGATGTGGTGTTGGGGGCGAATGGAAAAAATTTACTGGAGAGAGAGAGTAACCAATGAAAAAGTGCTGAATAGAGTGAGAAAAACCAGACAGCTAGTGAGAAACTTAGAAAATAGAAGAGGGAAGATTATAGGGCACCTCATACGTGATGACAACTTCATACTTAATATAATTGAAGGAAATATAGAGCAACTCAAAAAGAGAGTTGATGTTAGGTCGTATCGAGATGTCGAAAGAGGTTGCGTGGGATGGGAGTAGATGGAGGGCCGACTTTGAGCTACACCGACAAGAGCTTAGCTCTTAAATAAGAAGAAGAAGAAGATAATTTCAAGTATAGTTTAATTATACCACACTCAATCGATTAAATTAAACAAAAGCTTTCATTCCGGAATGTCCATTACCTAACAACTTATACCTTTCTAAAAAAACTTTGGACGCGAGAATCCCAATAATTGCATATTTAAAGTTCTAACTAATAATCATTTTAATTCTTGTTGCCTTTGAGTGTGCAGCGGTTGGTTGCTTGACACCACGAAATTGCGCAACACAGCGCAGTTTAAAGTAGTGTGTTTTGTAGTTTTTTAATAATTTTATATGTACTCGTATGTTAGTCTTGAAGGTATCTGTAATATGGGCCTTTGTTACCTGATTTAAATAAATAATAATTTTATCGCTTTATACACGGTGTTCCTATACGCTGTATTTTTTTATTTGCCGCTCTTTTCTAGGCTCATCTTTCCCTAGCCAGAGTCCACACGTGCGCATGCACTTAAGACGCTGTCAACACCAAAATGCCCTTGAGGATTTTGGACAGCGCGCACACTGTCTATTTATATCGGAGTAAACGAGAGCGAGTGTTACTTGGGCGGGCTATTAAATAAAAAAAAGGGTGGATTGTTTGTAAAATATGTCTCGCTAGCGGTTTAGGTATGAATATGTTGACTTCATGTTTTTAATTGCAGACCCATACGTCAAACAAATACAAATACAAATACAAATAAATTTATTGAATAACTTTTTGTACAAATGTTACAACTATAGACTAAAATTACAATTAGATATGTATAAAAAGGAGCCTGAGCTAGGGATACCCTGTGGTTAAGGCAAAAAAGGTAAAGATATGTCTATTATAATATTCATCTAAATATAAAAATACATTATTACTTGGTAACTAGTATACAAGTACAATTTTTATTTAAGTAAACCATGTAAATTAACTGACTAATAAAAACAGTAGGTAAAGATACAATTATGTAACATCAAGTTAATACAGTCAATAACTTCTCTGTATCATCATACGACATTTTTAATAGGGCATCTCGAAGCCTTTTCTTACAATTTGCGAAGCTTAGCGGATATAGCTCTAGTTTAGCATTCAGTCTGTTATAAATAAATGGGCCCAAGAAAACAAAAAATCTTGAGGAAAAGGCGTGTTTTTTCTTACCATATGGGGGGCAAACAATATCTTTACGTCTTTTGTTAGTATAATCTGTGCTGTAAGGAATTGCGGCGTGCTGTTTTAAAACTATACTCATTATGAATAACTGCCGTACCGTAAGAACTTCACATACTTTATAAAGGTGGTCAGTGGGGTAGAGGTATGGTAGGAAATAAGAGACTTTCAGAATCGCTCTTTGTGCTCTTTCTAGTTTGATAAGTGTTGTTTTCGCCAAACCACCCCATGAAGAAATGCAGTAAGTTAATACAGACTGGCATAACGCAAAGTAAACTTGTTTTATAAGCATTGCATCCGCAAAAGAGCGAAGTTTTTTGAATACATATATTAACTTACGCACTTTACTGCACAAAGCCTCTACATGATATTTAAAAGAGAGCGACTCATCAATTATAATTCCTAGGTACTTAATTTGATTAGTTATAGCTATAATTGGACAAGTGCATTGTATGTTGGTGTTATTATTGCAATTGTGTGCGTACAGTTTTTGATTAGCTAGCGGTAAATTTGCCTTGCGCATGGAAAATTTTATGTAGTTCGTTTTATCTGGGTTGAGGGTTAGTAGGTGAAGCTGAAGCCACTTATTTACAAGGTTAAAGCCTTTTTGTGCATAATGGTATACTTCGTCGGTCGATATTGCAGAAAAAAGTAGGACAGTGTCATCAGCGTAGGAAATGATTCGGCCGCTGTCAATTTTCAGATTGCAAAGGTCATTAATATAAATTGAAAAGAGAGTTGGGCCTAATATGCTTCCTTGTGGGACCCCAAAACAGGCATTTTTTAAGTCAGAACTGAAGACGTTATCTATTTTTGTGCACTGCGTTCGACCGTCTAGGTAATCTGTGAACAATTTAAGCTGTGTGCCTCTAATACCTAAGGTTTCAAGCTTGTGCAATAGGGTGGGAATGGAAACGGTGTCAAAAGCTTTTGCGAGGTCCAAAAAAAGGCCTATTGTTTGGTTACCCTTATCCAGCTCCTGGACTAAGTAGCCAGTCATTTCATGGACAGCGTCGGCGGTTGATAGTTTAGGCCGAAAACCAAACTGATTTTTCGAAAAAATTTCGTGGCTGTCTAAGTACTTAACCAGTCTGTGATTGATAATTTTTTCTAAGATTTTGGATATCGATGGTAGTAGAGAAATAGGTCTATAGTTCGATATTTGGGTTTTACTTCCAGATTTGTAAATTGGTACTACAATGGCTTTTTTTAGGCACTTGGGGAAAATTCCCTCAGAGAGACACTTTTGAAAGAGATACGTAAGGGGAGGAACTAGGATATGCTTGAACTGCTTTAGTATTTTATTTGAAATACCATCCCAGCCAACTGCAGAGTCATCTTTTAATCCCATTATGATCCGCTCCACCTCTTGTTCATCAGTATTAAATAATACAAACGAATTTGAGGGATTGCTGTGATTTATAGGACTGGTAATACGGGGTACCGGCGAGTGTATTGGGAGTTTTTCGGCTAGATTTTTACCTATGTTTACAAAAAACTAGTTTGCGTTATTTGCGGATGTCAAAGGCGACAAGTGTGACTGTAACAGGCCTGTAGTCGATTCACGTTGTTTTGTTGTATAAGTGATTTGTTTTATGCTTTTCCAGAGTAGTTTACTGTTTGTCCCAGCCATATCTATTTGATTTTTATCATATCCATGTTTAATTTGTTTAAGTAGGTTATTGCAAAAGTTGCGGTACCTTTTGTAAGTTACTTGCAGTAACTCGTTGCCTGGGCTTGATTTAGCCTTCATGTGCAATTTATCCCGGTGTCTCATACAGCGTATAAGTCCGGGCGTAATCCAAGGTTTAATGTTACGATATTTACTATTTACACGTTTGTTTACTGTATTATTTAATATTGCTTGTTGGACTTTTTGAATCAGGTACGACATGCTAGCGTCTGTGTCAGCAGAATTATAAACTAGGTCAAATTGAATGTTGGATAAATCACGTTGGAGTTTATTTAAATCTAGTTTAGAGATAATTCGTGTACAAGTTGTATTTTGTTGTTTTTGAAATAGGGTTAGTAAGGCAGCTTTATGATCGGTCACAGAGGAGTTAGTAACAAGGGCTAGTGCTCGCAGGTTCGACTTAAACATGATATGATCTAAACAAGAGCCGCTTTGATGAGTGGGAAGCGTGTGTGCTGGAAGTAAGCCATGATAAGAACATAGGTTAAGGTAGTTTTGAGCCGCGGGGTCGGTGTTCTCTGGCAAAATGTTGATATTTATGTCTCCTATCAAAATAAGGTTTTGAAAAGATGAGAGGTTTCTTAAAGTCTGGTCTAGAGATTCAATAAAAGGATTGATATTTCTAAAAGAAGGCGGTCTATACAAAGCCAATATGGTACAATTTGAACCAATCTTTATTAAAAGACCATTGCATTAAATGACTTCTAGCATATATAACGATGCCGTCGTTTTGGTTAAAACTAGTCTGGGTGGTATAGAAATTATAACCCGGCATAATAGGCAGGTTACCTAGTTTACGTGACCAACACTCCGTCAGAATAATAACATCACAATCGAGGCCAAGTCTTTGTTGAAATACTGTAAAGTTATCGAAATTCTTATATATACTACGTATGTTTTGAGTTAGTATAGTAAGCGGATTTCGGTAAGAGTAAATATATTGTTTGCAGTTTTCAACTTCGCAGGTTTTAGACTCAGATACAGAGAAGTTATCTAAGTCAGAAAGTAAATTACTTGTCATAATTTACAAACTAAAACTTAAGTACTAAAAATATAAGATAGGAGGCGGCGCTCTTAGACGCCTTCATAATCAATCGAATCTATATACCTTTTTTCGGCCAATTTTCTGGCGGGGCAGTCCGCATTGCCTGTCTCGTGTTCAGCCGGCTTTTTGTAGTGCATACACGTGGCACATTTAGGTGACTCCGTCTTTTTAGGGCATTCCTTCATCGCGTGACCTAAAATGCCGCAATGACCGCAGGTATCCACTTCCCCCTTGCACGTCTTCGCGGCATGGCCGTACTGGTGACATCGGTAGCACCTCGTCACCAGGGTGAAATCTCTGACAGGACACGATGACCAGTTCAGGAAAACTCTCTCGTTTGTGATTAAGGTCTTCCTTACAAGAGCGGGGACTTCGATAATATAGTTGCAGGTTTCTGCGCCTTTTTTACCGGATTTATGGCTAAGTCTTGTAGAGGTCAATAATTTTTCGAGGGACATTGCTGGTATCTTGTCGGCTAGGTTTTGTTGGTAGATGCAGGTAAAAACTTCCGCTTCCTGCAGGTCCGCTGGCACTCCGATCACCACGATTCTGGGCTTACGTTTAACGGGCTCGTCAACTGTAAGTCCCGAGGCCGACAATTGCGTGGACTGTTTAAGCTTAAGAAGGTCTTGTTTGGAGTCCGTGCTGATAATTACGCCTCCGTTCTTGACTTTACGTACTCCACGCACTTGAAGTTTCCATTCATCAGGCCTTATAATCTTTTGTACTAGAGCTTTTGTTTCGTCGCTGGTTTTTTGTTTGTCGATAGGATAAATTGCAACCGAGTTCACATTAGTTGGCTGGACGTACCTGGATAATTGACTGGTCTTTAGCTTTTCGGCAAAAGTCGCAGGTATCGCATTAACTTTCGCGTTTTGGTCTATGGTTTGTTTTAACTCTTGGACACGCTGTGATAGGTCACTTTTTTCTTTCAGGGCTGTAAGTGTTGTAGTTCATGGCCGCTTTAGCTTTGAGAGCCTGGTATTCTACGGCCAATAGTGATGCGCAGTGAGCTACTTTGCGGCAAAGATTGTGGACTTTCAGTTTTTGATCCGAGTTCATTTTCCCTTCCGTAGCGATCCCGCATACCTCATTGAGATACTGCTCGATGGACTTCATCCATCCTTGAAGTTCCGATGTAGGTATCATCTTCGGGGGGTCCTCTTCTTGTTTGGTGGGCGCAGGTTCGGGCGGCGGGCAGGGCTGCGGCGGGGGCGACGGCGGCGGGCTGCGCTGCATCAGGCTGCTCCGGTTGAAAGGGCTACTCCCCGACATATTTAGCATTTAAATTGGTTAATTAACACTGTGTTAACATTATTATTCACCGAGTTATGCTGACGACTCTACTAAAACAATTGCGCTTGTTCGAACTGGGTCGCGAATACAGCAAATGAATATTATTTATTTTCTTTAAGAGACACGTCCGATCCGATCTCGCTGACGACTGACGATATCCCACAAATAAAGACATTAGAACCGTTTAAAGTGATTTTAAGACCAATCTTTGCAATTATTTTCTATCGAGCCGATTTCGTCCAATTATGTATCGAGCCCATCCACGGCCTTTGAAATATGGTGAATATTAACATATATTTAATTTGATGGCTAGAACAAATAGTTTTTCTCAAAAAACTGCTTAAATAACATCAATTTCACCAAATAAGGTCTTGTCAGCCTCTTAATTTACTATATCGACGCGTGTTTGTATGAGTGCGTCGCATTGGACGTGTGGGATTTGTTTTACCACTTGAATCCATATTTCTAATGTGATTTAGGCTGAAACATAATTTTGTTGATCCAGGTGTCAGTGGTGGCCGAAGAGGTTTGCATGTGCGTGTGCTGGTCGCGCATGCGCCTGGAGCGCGTGCTGCGGCACCGGCCGGCGCTTAAAGTCGTGCTCGACTGTCTCATAGGTCAGTACACATTACACAAAATTATCATCTATCATCGGTTAACCATTTAACTTAGTATTCGCCTGCGCGGCGCGCAGGTGCAGGGTATAACGATAACGAGGCGCGGGCGCCTTCCGGGCGTCGGAATTTGAAACGATTGTGTACTATGTTACATTGAACTGTCAATAAAAAAGAAGTTGTAACGAACTTGAAGCTTGGAATATTTTATAGCACTTAGCTTTAACTGCCCGTAATAAATTTGGTGACCACGTCGACCACGCAACTCGTTACTCAAGAGCTGATAGCTCACCTGAACCTGAAACCTGCAGGTCGATCATATAGCGCATTGTACGCGCGTCAGGTGGATCTGCATGTTACTTTTTATAAAGAAAAATGTCAGTTAAACTGTCCTAACGCGCGTCTAACTAAACGTTACGTACCTCTTTTTTTATTCCACGATGGTGATATGATAATCTTTAGCACACACAACACTTCTTTTTTATTGACAGTTCAATGTAACATTAGCACACAATCGTTTTAAATTCCGACGCCCGGAAGGCGCCCGCGCCCCGTTATCGTTATACTCTGCACCCGCGCGCCATCATTATCATATAACCATCGTGGAATAAAAAAGAGGTACGTAACGTTTAGACGCGCGTTAGAACAGTTTAACTGCCATTTTTCTATATAAAAAGTGATATGTAGATCCACCTGACGCGCGTACAATACGCTATATGATCGACCTGCAGGTTTCAGGTCAGCTATGAGCTCTTGAGTAACGAGTTGCGTGGTCGACGTGGTCACCAAACTTATTACGGGCAGTTAAAGCTAAGTGCTATAAAATATTCCAAGCTTCAAGTTCGTTAAAACTTCGCTCATTCTGACAGCCTTTGTGTAACCTGGTATTACGGAGGCTAAGATAGGGAGAAACTATGAATTACTATGTGGAATAATAATACTTATGTTTTTATTTGATAAATTATTGACGCCTCATGTTTACCTCTACTTTTAAGACAATGTTCTGCATTGGTTTAATATATTGAATGTGTGCAAAGATTAAGGTGGTTCGACGACCATACAAAACGTCTTTTAACATTCACAGGCTAACGGCGTGATAATTTAAGAAACTAATGTAACAATCTTTCATAAATTGGCTTTCCATTTGTGCGAAATTCGCCATTTCATAGAATAAACTTGTATAAACTTGAATAATTTGAGAATAATCGTTTTCCCAAAGTATCACGTGGCAAACTAATTCTAGTTTATACAAGTATATTCTAGGAAAGGGTGAAATTCGCGCAAATGGGTAGCCAATTTATGAAAGCGTGTTACATTCGTTTCTGAAAATATCACGCCGTTAGCCTGCGAATGTCAAAAATTGTTTTGTATGGTCGTCGAAGGCGCACTGTATTTTTGGTTCATGAAGCATGTACATTTATATGCTGACAAATATTACGGTATGTTCGAGTTATGTAACAAACCTAACGTAATTTTATCGGGATCTATTTACATTATGACTTTTATGACGCCATTTTTACAAGCTTTTATTTAGTTTCATCTGTCCCGTTGTCTGTCTGTAATCAAATCATGCAAGTTCAATTTGACCCACTTTCCAGTGATCGATTAAGCTGAAATTTTGAGTATAAGTATAGTTTGGATGATAATTCGATATTATAATACCATCGAGCTGATCTGATGATGGAGACAGAAGGTGGCCATGGGCACTCAGTACTTAACCGACGCAACCCCGTTGAGTTTGGACTCGTTAGAATCATCTCAATGAGTAGTTGATGATGGTATACAGAAAAGTACAGTCGGCAATAAAAGCTTGTACTAAAAATATTTTTTTTGATAGAAGCTTTTTAGTGATGATGATGATTTTCAAAAGTTAAAAAATACGTGTTCAGAAAAATATCCTTGCCCTCAAGTCATGAGACTTAGCCTTCTTATTCAGTAGAACAAATATTCACGCTGCGGAGCAATAGTATGTATAGTGCAGATATACGTAATCAAACCAAAACACGAATGAAATTATTTTTATTGAAAAATAATTTCGGAAAATTAAAAGAAGCGGGCGTGTTCGAACAAATTGTTCAGGTGATTGCAAGCCCATGACGGTGCATTTCCTTACTTGATAATGGAACCACAATGAAAGCCATTCCAATAGATTAAATCTAAATAAGTTTGCGTTGTCGGGGTTTACATGCGTACATTCACGGGTAAATTGGGCTACTTTGCTACCCTAATTTACCCGTGAACGAAAGTTTCCAATAAAGGTTTATTCTTTGTGACCTTAAGTATTTTTAAACGACTTCAAAAAAAAGGAAGAGGTTCTCAATTCGGTTGTACTTATTTTTTTTGTTTTTTTTTTCAATGTTTGTTACCTCAGAACTCCGTCATTTATGAGCCGATTCGTAATTTTTTTTTTGTTTGTACTTAAGTATATACTTCCAGGTTGGTCCCATTTTTTTCCAAAATCCAGTTGGATGATGGGATTCATTAGGAATTGAGGGAACTCTTCAACTATATGATGCACGCGTGTAGTGATTTTGGTATTTTCTATTATAATTATAACTCGTGTATTTACACCCAGAAATCGTAAATTTGGTGGAGTGGAATTGATGATGAAGACCACAGATGACTTATGGAATTCCTCAATTATGTACTTAAAGTGCAAAAGTACGTCACAGATTGTGATAAGATACCGTTGAAATAGGAACTAATGAAGTGCCATAGGATGATCTTGGGGAATCGACGGAAGTTCTCAAATATTATCGGCCCACATACAGCGAATCGGTTTTTTTCTCTAATAATCAACGCATTTGCTATCGGAAATCAGTTCATGAGGTAAATTGGAAAAAAAAATGTGGAAATGTTCTCGTGGCTTGGCGGAGTACTAAATTGAAGTAGGTTAAATCTTTTTTTTTAAATTAAATTATCTGTGTTGGGCATAGTACTCCGTTGTAAAGATTTTCTTGAATTACCTTACACCACTATTTTTGCTGTGGTCTTCTCTCGACCTGGGTTGCTTCATGATCCACCTAGCGTTTTCCAAATACATATAAGATAGCAGTACCTTATACTACAGTGCTACTCGCTGAGGGTTTTCCAGCTGCGTTCGCGCCACTACGTGCACTTCAGCTCGTTTGTGGTGCGCGTGCCGCGGCCGCTGCAGGAGACCATCGCGTGTGCTGACTTCTGGCCGAAGGTTGTCGTGTTTCGGCGATTCCGGGGCAACCTACCGAATTTTACACCGGACTTGACGCAACAGAGCCACGCTGTTTCGTCGCCTAAATAATTTGTTTTTTTTTTTATATGTATTGTATGTAAGTATGTTAGGCTTTAAGGTATTTGTTGTTATGGGCCTTAGATGCCTGAAATAAATGGTTTATTATTATTATTATATCTTCAGGCACTTAATGGTTACTCAATAAAATTTAGGTCAGTGTTATATCGCGACAGCGTATAAGGCACTGCTCGTTAGGTCTTGTAACCGTGGCGAATTTTATAAAAATGCTTTATCTACAATTCTCATTTATGTTCAGAACATGTTTGTACTGGGACTAAGCTTGCAATAATATTCAAATGTTTGCTGTCTGGTTTGCACTTCTAGTTTACTAATCATGCCACCCATTAAGCATGGAATCAAGTAGGAAACAAGATGTTCCATTTTGATTAAGAGTTGCTATCGATTTATAACGAATCACACGCGTTTCTGCGTGGTTTCAGGTCAACTGCTGGCAAATAAAATGTTGGTACTTACCTATATATCCCACTATCTGTATAACTAAGTTACGAATATAATTAAGGGTACGTACATTTCACCCTTTATACACAAAATAAACACCCGTACTAAAAAAGTTCCCTGGCGAAAAAAACGTCAAAATTCGTGCTTTATCACTTTATTTGCCCTTAGCGAAATATAAACACTAATTTAACGCATTAAGGAAGTATTAATGACCACTAAAGTTGCTTCAAAATTGGATGTCACTGGGAATGTCAGCACCAATGATCCCAATACCTGATGGTGAGAAGTGCGTCTTCAAAATGTAGGGCTACAGTAAGTTTTCTTAGCGGCCAACGTGCATACTTGTGTCTTCAAGGGTTTGAATCGGGTCAAATAATCCCTCTCCTAGGCAGATACCCTGGATAGTGTTCGTAATTATAGACTCAAGTCTCACAAGTTGTTGTGTAGTGTGTGTGCGACCTTCTACCACACCAGAACGAGGGAGTTTCTGATTCGTGTAGCTGGGCTGATTGAATTAACATTACACTTCTGCTGCCCCAAAATTCTGGTGATTCTCAGCCTCGTTTAAAAAAGTCAACTTTTTACGTTCCAGGCAAAGACATAACTCTCAAGCTGTACTCAGTCAGCGAGGGCCTGACCACGGGTGGCGTGGAACGCGTCATCAGCGAGGCTCACCTGACGCGCTCGGCCAGCGTGGACGCCGTGCACGAGGGCACGCGCGGCCGACTGCGCAGCCTGGCGTGGCGTGCCTGCTCCACCACGGTCAAAGGTGAGCCTATCTTCCTAGTCATGTCTTTTCCGCTCATGGGACAGTGGTGTATTCGAGTCCCGGACCTTTTGGAGGCGTGCGTGGAAGCCAAAGTACCGAACAAGTACCACATACTGAACATGTAAAGGTCCTTTAGACAATTTAATAAAATTACAGTGGTACATCGAGCGGATTCTGTCCCTGTACGTGTCATTACACGCACACGAAGACAACACCTGCTAGGGTCTATAGGGTTTATTGTGTATATTGCCAATTGTGGTGGGTTACACATCATCATTATTTGTAGTAAATAGTACAGTGCAACAAAACAAACAAAACAAACAACAACAATCAATCACAATCTGAAACAAAGGAATCGGTCCCAACCATGTCCACTACAACCAGTCCCATTTTTCCTGCAACTCTCATCAGAATGATAGGTATCTTGTTGGTTGCCAGTCTTCTAGCTTGCGTGTGAGACGATTAGTTATGACTCTTCGTGATTCATAATATGTAACTAGTTCAATAGTAGTTTTGTTGTCGCTGCAGGCACTTCATACTGGCAGCCGATGGTGGCACGCCAGTTCCTCCGGCAGTCGCCGTTCGGTCGCGGTGGCGGCGCGGCGCGGCTGGTGGCGCAGGCGTCGTCGGCGAGCCTGCAGCCGCCGCGCCCGCGCAGTCCGCCGCGCCGCGCGCCTTCCTTCCGCCGCGGCAGGGAAGTCAAGTTTGCCGAGTCCACGCACGAGACGGTGTGACGCGGGCAGCGGCCCCAGCAGGTACTTATACTTATAATCTGGGATGCCGCGTATGCGATTTTTTGGACATCCGCGGATGCGGATATTTGGAGGTATTCATCCGCGAATGCGGATGCGAATGCGGATTTTGGGGTCAAACACTAAAAACGTAAATAAACATCGTCCATTTTATAATATCTCGCGATCATCAAACACGATGAGACTAAATTACAATCGTAGCGAACAAATAAAAAACGCGTTTGCACTTGGTCACAGAAACGAAAATAAGTTTTTTTACTAATAGCGAAAATATCTAAAACGCGTACGGTACGCCGCGTGGGCGATTCTCGTATTGATTTGCACTACATCCGCATCCGCAAAAACTCCGCATTGATTTTGGGGGATGCGGATGCGGATGTTGAAAATTTTGCGGTACTTCCGCGGATGCGGATGCGAATGTCTGCAACATCCCGTAGCCCAATACACCTACGTGTGGGCCTACTCCCAATACACCTACGTGTGGGCCTACTCCCAATACACCAACGTCACATGACAACATGATAAAAGCAACCAGCAGGCATGGGCAGCAGGTCGAGAAAGTAGTGCTAAACAAGAACAAAAAAAATTGGTATGAAAATCCTTCAGTTCTGGTCAAAATTTGTATATGTAATTTATATTGGCCAACTTTGGCAAGTTTGGCACCGTCTGGCAAGTACTTCCGGGCATTTCGGGACTGACAGACTTAGGTTTACTCCCTCTACGATTAAAGGGCTAAATGATGCCACATGTCTCGTACTGTTGTCAAATGGCGTAAATATACTCGAAAGCTTGAAAATCCTTCACTTCCGGTCGTTTGTAGAGGTAGAGTAGAGAAGAGTAAATCTAGGTCTCTCAGTCCTGAAATGGCCGGAAGTACTTGGCAGACTGTGCCAAAGGCGGCCAACTTTTTTTATCCTAGTCCAGTAAGCAGGACCAATTCGATCCAGTGCTGGGCTGAGTCATATTATCGTTCACAATATTCCAGTCATTTATTCCGGTAGCATTTCAGTCCGGTGATCGAAACCAGCACTGGAACGCAACTGGAATAATGTGAGTTGGCTCTGGAATATATCCATACCAGTGAACAATCCAGTCCAGCACTGGATTTGCTCTCTATGCTATTCCAGAGGCGCTGCAAAAACCTCTTGATCCGGAAATCCACAGCGCAGGTTTCGCTCGTGGACAAAATATGTATCTTCATTAAACATCGATACAACGTTTATCATCCAGAATACCCATCGTCAAATAAAAGGTATACAATAAACAAAGACCATTCGTGAATATAGGTATCTATTTTTTTTTACTACCCCAGGAGCTGGAGCCGCTGGTCGAGCCACACTCATCGCCCATCACACCCGCGCGGTACCCCTGACCGAGGAACGAGCGAACGTTTCGCACAACGGACTTTTAAATACAGTCACGGTGGAATTGTAAGACATTAAATGTTATAGTACTTACTACAGGCGCAGATCTGAAGTTATTTGATCAGTTCCATAGTTTTTGCTCTTCCAATACGACTGTTGAAAGGTAAATTTACATTATTTAGTCCGCCTGATGCGACTATCGCAATCGTTTTAATCTAATTCAGCTTACTAACATCGTATTCAGATAAGGCGATCGCTTGTGGCCGACTGATCCCAACTTTTACACTATTATGGTTGCTGGATAAGTTCAAACGCATGCGGTGACAGGTGACAGGTAATAAGGTGATTGTAGATGTTCCGAACGAATGATGTCGACTACCTAATGTTGAGGTTACACTGTTGCTGACGCCGCATTTATTTATTGAGTCGCATGCGGTGAACTAATTAATGCAACTTTGTCTTATTTATAAATTATCGTTCTAGCATAAGATAGACAAGGTTATTTTAAATGAGCGATTATGTTTAAAAATATAGAGATCCCTTATATTTTAGAAACGGAAAGCTGTTCTCTAGTTATTTGTTTAATGCAGCGATCCCTGCCTTGAGATGTTATAGTTTATTGACACTGTTTATAAATATTTATTCCACATATATTCCATTATTAAAAAGAGCTTCCTGTTGCAACAAACGACTGTAAAGTACCTACTTAGAGTAACGCTTCGTTCGCTCGAAGCCCGGCGTGAGTTTGGACCGATTTTTTATTGTCTTGTCGTTTTATTTTTCATCAGAATTGGATAAACATCGTTAGGTTGGAAGAGCACGATTCTGTACAGTTTTAGCACAATTCCCTACAGTCTCCTTAAATTTTATTCCATTCATCAACGAAACGTATGGGACTTTCCTAACAGAGTTGAGTTTTTAGTATGTACTTACATTTTAGGGTGCATATTAGAATAAGCATTGCACAGAATCACGAACTCTTCCAACCTACACACACTTTAATCCAAATCGGATAAAAAAATGGACAAAAAGATGCAAATCGGCCCGTTTAGTGATCTCTAGTGATACCCTTGCGTTTTTAGAAGAGTGTGTGTTAGATTAGGCTATTAATAAACGTGTAATTTAGTTACGTTGCCACCGAAACAGCACACAAAACAAAACGTAAACAGAGCAACATAACACCCATAGTATAATTACGGAATATAATTTTCTAGAGATTGATAATAAATTCAAGTGGAATTCTAAAAGTATTAATAAAATCATTGTTTATTAAGTAGTAATTAAGACGTTAAATCGTGATAAAATTATAAAGTTAATACAAGGATTTATATTCGAATTAGGTTAACGATAATAATATGAGTATTTAATGTATTTGTTTAGCAAAGTTATATTTTCGTGTCCCCAAATTACATAAGCACTCGGAGAAAATTTATTTATTAACCTAAATAAAACGAAAAAGTATTGGCTGCTTGTTACTATAGAGCGGAAAATACTTACAATATCTCCTTTTTGGAAATTTATTTGCCACTATAAGGAAGACTCCGTAGAAGTTTCAGCTGTCACATTGTTTCCCGCTTTTTTTATTGAGTTGTGCTATGAGAGTTTACAACGAATAAGACGAAGAGTTATGGTACCAGACCCCGTATCATGGTCGGTCTTATCACACGATAAGTGACAAGCTAGAGCGTCCGTCACTGACTGACACCGTTCGATAGAACGAGACGACGCTCCTATCTTGTCACTTATAGCGTGATAAGGCCGACCATGATACGGGGTCTGTCTGTCATATCGTTGATTAATGGGGTCGTTTGTGATTAATAATATGAGACAATCCCTAAAGGCTGATTCACAACTTTAAATTACAATTAAGTAACTGGTTTGAAACCACATATTATTTTTAAAAACCATTCCATCAACTTGAGGAGTGAATGGATTATACACATGTTTAGGTCCGCGCCTTTCTTGTGGACATTGTCAAAGTTAAGGGCTACAAAGCCTGATTTTTTGTTGGACTCTTAATCCGCATAAACGACTCCTCTTATATCTATTAAAGATATTATACAGGGTGATTCAGGAGACATGAGCAGGATCAACCCTACGGATTCAATAGTTTATAAGCTACTCAGGCGTACCAGCATTGGTAAGATTAACGTGAATTTTTTTTTAGTTGTGTAGGGTGACCATGATTTAATGTGAATGAAACTTTTACACAAAATGTAAAAAAAAAACTGTGGGCGTTTAACTTAATTAAGATGGTAAAAGATCCATTAACATTAACTGTATGTGTAGGGTTGATCCTGCTCACGGCTCCTGAATCACCCTGTATATGCGCGTAAGCTCTTAATTAACAGTCTATAGAAAACAGAAAGTCAAATTTTACTTTAAACACTGTCTATGACCCGTATATATTTAACTGTTTTTTATTTGTTAGTTAAACTTATATTTTTAGATCTGTCATAAAAACGACATCTATCAAATTATTGATCGCAGATGCTCTTATTGATCAATCCTGTAATAAACAGAACATCGCTATGTTCCTTACCAGATTTTCTATTGAATTAGTATCTTGCTGACTAGTATAAAAACTAACTTAAATAATGAAGTGCTCTGCTTAAACTTAGTGTATAAAATAATAATAAAGTTCTTTTACAACCTATATTGTGCACGCTCGGAAATATTTCTCACGGTCCAAATATTTTCAATCGAACTCTAAATGGTAGGCTCTGTGCTTTATTAAACTCATTTTGCGAACTGACGGTAGAGGCTAACGGTGTATTTATACCAACTCGTTTTTATAGATTCCTAATGTATACGTTATGTATGGAACAATTGAAGCACGAACCAAGCAATAACAAATTCATCTACACTTTGGGTACGAAATATCTTGTGTAATTTTCCAAATCAATAATGAAGTGACTTTGTGTAGGACTATAGCTTGACCACAACCGCTGTGCCGCTCCTGCGGTACGCTCGCATACCGCAGGAGCGGCACAGCGGTTGTGGTCAAGCTATAGCATATCCGGCCACGTAAATGTTTGCAATGCGATGCGCTACGCATCGGGGGCTGGCACAACGGACGCCGCTATGTGACGTGAGACGAGAAAGTCTACCCTCCTGTTTCTAATTTGTACGGTGCGAGTGAGACAAATAGCAAGTAGTGCTAGACCCCCTGCCTATTATAAAGCATTCGTCCCTTACAATCAAGAAGAGTATGTAGAGAGATGAATTCCTTTATGTCGAATATAAAAGCGATGCTACTCGTATATATATACGTATATATGTAGTTAGCATGAGCCTAGTGGCTGATGTGAGAAGTATTAGATGTACAAGCATAGGGACAAGGGCGCGTAAATACGCGTGCAGCACACTCGTACGAGTCGTGATAGTTTAGACACTCACATAAAACACACAATGTCAGCCACGACTGAGATCACAGCAGATAGCATCGGTATATCATCAATTGTACTTAGTTGTCTGGTCACAAACGTAATGGTAACCAAATGATATCGTTAATTCGCGTCAGTGTTTAGTTGATGTTGTCGCTTTACTGTGTCGTGTCAGACTAGATGAGCGAGTAGTGTTTGTATTAACGTATCTGAGATACCCAGTTGGACGAACTCCGTTGCGTTGTTGAATGCGAATAACTTAACAACGGTGGCGATGTTCCGAAGACACACTCTTTGCAGTCCTCTTGAGAATACATATCGTTATATGTCTTGTCTCTTAAATGTTTCTCTAAAGGTGTAGTTAAAAGGCGTTGCAAGTAAACGTTGATGTCTCTCGCAAGCAAAGTAGAAAGAACTAAAATACTATAGATTTTGACGTGATAAAAAGGTTATATTTATATGTTATCGCCACAAATATCACGCTTAATAACTGTACAACTTAAAACGATATTGACAATTATAATTTCGGTTAGCACGAGCACACAAAAACAATAATATAAGCGAGTATTTTTTGCGGTAAAAGAGGGTGTAATTTTGTATGATTCTCGATATCGTCTTTTGCAAATACAAAAATGTTGGCCTTGCTCTTATGGTGTAATAACGTAACATTGTAAAAGGCTAGTGAAATTTTGATAAATTAATAACAACTAGAATTGAAATTATAAATATATAAGGTGTAACACATTTAACAACTTACGCACTATTGATACTAAAAAGCTTGTTAACGTTTTTGCGTTCAGCTTGTCTTGGAATTCATCATCAATTTAGCATTTAATGTCAGTTACTGTTAACAAATATAGAATACAAATCACTGTACTCATGGCATCTTACAACTTACAGGAATTGAGAAAGAATAGTTCCATAAATACTTCCAGAATTCTTTTCTCAGTACCAGTGATAGTTCAAAAATGTGAATTGAATAAGACTGTAAATGTTTTGTTATGTATGGAATTTAGAATGTACAGGCAAGGGCACCAATATGTATTCACTCAAAGTTTCATAAATATGTATACTACAACATTAGGTACTGTTGCAGAAATAAGGTCTGCCTACATATTTTTGAGACTTTGTGGTGTATACAACATATTGGTGCCCTTGACTGTGTACCTACTTGTAAGAATTGACAACTCATCTAAGTTGTAATTAAGTATCTATTTAAATACCTATCAGAGGTATATCGTTTGTTAAATTCAATTGGTGGTGGCGGTGAATTCGTGAATGCCCCAGATCGCAGGTGTTTGTGGCCCGAACCGAAGGTGAGGCTTTACGAATTATCGCCCGTGGTGCGTACAATTTTACGTCTTCTCTTGGGTGGGTGTGAAGGGAGATTTGCCGCTGCGCCCATGGGCGGTAAATCTCACTTACCGCCCGGAGTGACATAAAAAAGTTTGATGTGTCCATTCGTATTTGAATCCGTAACCATAATTATAAATAGGGATGTCATTACAACTTAGACAAGCCCTTACAGACATTGCAGTGACATAGACAAACCAGATTCACACATCATTAATCATAATTTATCGTACAGTTTGGAGACATCGATTATCTTTACCGTAAGTCTTCAGTCATGTTAGCGCACCCCTAACAATACATGGACGCAACTCGCAAAACCTTTTTCGGGATAGCAGTTGAAAAGTAACAATTGAATGTCAGTTTTACTAATTTAAGTATAAGATACATGTTTGGCTGGCAGTATGTGGTCGATATAACGTATTTGCCTGAAAAAGGGAGTGCAACTTGAAGAACACAGAGTGACCCAGCTTTTGTTGCCACGATTTTTGTTGTAAATATTGAATGCTAGGACGAAATCAAAACTCCCATAGAGTTGGATCACTGGCTCTCAAGCAGCCGCTGCTACCGCAAACGCCAACTTTGTATTCATCCATTTCTATCAGTCGAATGCAACAAGTGCAATAGAGATGGGTAAATTTCGCGGTAGCAAGCCTAGGTCAGTCACCCTGCAATGATGAGGCACTAGAAAATATCTGACCAAACATTGACTATACAGGGTGGAAAAATCGAATGCAACGTGGATGGCAACTACCTTAAATATTGTAAATAGCACATTATGTGTAAAGGAAACATTCCTTTGTTTTTAAAAACATTAAATTCTGCATTTAAGGATTTATGAAAAATCGCTTGCCTCAGTCGGGACTCGAACCGGTTTAGTTTTTAGTTTTCAATTTTCATGGCACTCCGTTATTCTGATTGTATTTGTTATTTAGAGAAAAATGAACCTTATCAGTTACCCTTTCAATCTGCTTCATAAAATAGAGCACGTTATTTTTTGTCACATTTGACCGGTTCGAGTCCCGACTAAGGCAAGCGATTTTTCATAAATCCTTAAATGCAGAATTTATTGTTTTTAAAAACAAAGGAATGTTTCCTTTACACAGAATGTGCTATTTACAATATTTAAGGTAGTTGCCATCCATGTTGCATTCGATTTTTCCACCCGGTATATAGCATAGCCGGTGTACCTACGGCCTGAGTCCACGCTCCGCTACGGGTGGGGCGTGGGGCGTCCATATATAGATTGCACTTTTTTATATCGACGTTCCTATTAGCCCCGCACGTAGCGGAGCGTGCACTCGGGCCGTATGTCAGAGCTTGACTTAAGACTTTGAGCGGCGGCGGAAGCTGCATCGGTGCGCCATACGTTTGAGCAAGAGATTGGATTGTTGGCTCTCTGTTACACCGCTGATCGAAGTCGTCACTAGGCCCTTACTGTGTGTCCGATATTTTTGAACTCCTTCTCCTATCAGATAGGAATTACATTGCAGGTGAGTTGTACTTTACAAAGTTCGTCATTGTATTGTTAAGCGTGTTAGGTGTAAAGGCCCTATCTCGGGTCATGTCAATTGTATGTCGTAATAGCACTTTATTCATTGTGTAGTCTTCCAGTGTTTAAATCGTTGTGGCTAGCAAATTAACTGAACTTATTTACCTCTTCAAAGTCTGCTCCATTTGATTTAAAATGTAAAAAAATGTAAAGCAATAGATATATACCAAAAGTTACGCTGACTAAGAGGAATTTATTATAATAGTAATCACTGGTTCCGAACGCGTTGTGCGTTCTGATGATAATAGCTATTCCACGATCGAAACATAAAAATAAAACCAAGTGTATAAAACATAGCAATACGTTGTATCTAAGCAAATGACACTGGCACCCAGGGGCGGTACCTTAAAAAAATCATCTCTATCTCTATCACATTCATAAATTAGAGTGAGACAGATGGAGATATAAGAACATCGATGTCATCGATGTTCGTGACTTTGTGATACCCCCCTGAAAAGGTAATCACCATTTAATGTAACATGCTATTAACATTTAGCGTACAAAATCGGGAGCAAATTATTTCCACGCTTAATAATATTCGTTTTAATTACTATAAGCTATCTTACCCTCTAGCACGGTATCGTGAATCGCTGATTTACTTAAGAGTTGAATTTGAAAACATGCATGAGAACTGTTACAGTTAGAATGCCCTAACATCTGTATATTAACCCTAAGGAGCGAGCAAGAATCTTGGAGCAAAAAGAGTATGCAATAGGTAAAGTAAATCGTTTTCAAAAAGACCGGGTTGCATTCCGGGAGTGCCGGCAGAAGTGAAAACTACATGACATTGTAACAGTTTCTAGATCAGGTCACGTATCCGTCTTACGAATTTTCAATCTCTCGAATCTCACGGTCACGTGACCTGTGGCGAGTTTAACAATTTTTCCCCATCACAAAAAGTGCACAGCGCCGCTAAAGAAGTTTTCACTTCAAATAAAATACGGACAGCGACCGTCTTACTTCTAGAAGTTTACGACAAAATTTTGACAGGTGGTATGTGGTCGATATCACTTTAGCGCGAAAAAGCGTTAAAGGGTCGTTTGACAATTATGTATGTGTTAGGGTAATGTTTTATGTCCGCGATAAACGGTACCATTTTAGGGGGAATGTTGTACAAAATGTCGAACCCTAATGTCTGCTTAATGAGAGATTCTGATGTTATTCAAGACGAATATAATAAATATCTTAAGTATTATAAGACGCCCGAGCACTTTACAGACAGGGCATCGTTAAAATAACAATTTACAGTTGTCTCAAAAATAAAGTCAACCAGTAATCAGTGTTTTGGAACACCCTTCTTGTCAAAAACTGTATCACAGTATCCATAAACCAAACTACTTAGCTACTGAGGTGATCAACTGATCATGGTGTCTCTCACACTCGTCTGATTTTACAGAGCTTGTCTCGCATTTTTCATGACCCCGTTGTTTGGTTTGAGGGTAGGTACTATAGTTTTTTTTACATTACTGGTATTGTATAAAGAGCAAGTCCGTGTAAAGAACTTAAAGTTCGGGCGAAATGTTTACTGACCTCTAAGAAGGGTTCGATACATGTCGCCCGTGGAGACAATGAGTTCGTGCGCTACTGTTATTGTTCGTATAATTGTATGTTAAAATAGTGATATAGAGGTGTAATAAATCTATTTCGGGTGTTCCAATCACATAGGTCGACCGCAGCTTGTAGGCGATCTGTTGAGTTTTGCTATTTTTGGGACATCATGTACGACAGATGATAGATGTTACCGTACGATACTGAAGCAGTTGCGATGTGATAAATACCGATTATATATATTTATGTGTAATGGCGCCGATTAACGTACAGTTTACTGGGTTTGATTTTACGTAAGTAGTAAGTAGTAGCGTCTGACGTGTTTCTCTTCTATGAAAAAGCAATGTTAGTCATAATTAATGTGGTGGGGAGGTCGAGTAAGGCTTTCTAGCATATTAGACTTCAACGATGTATTGAAGAAAAAAAAACAGTCATGATCCATAACTTTATCTTGTGCAATTTATCGTGGATCGTCATTCTGGGTTTTTTTTTATACAACGACGGTGGCAAACAAGCGTACGGCCCGCCTGATGGTAAGCGGACGCAGCCTATAGACGCATGCAACTCCAAAGGAGTAACATTATGGGCGTTGCCGACCCTTGATATGTTTGAGGAGTTTGAGGAGTACCATGGCCCCGATCTACAGACACGAAGTACAGACCAGAGAGAGAACCCTGTCTGGTGGCTGTTGTATTTAATTACACATTAACAGGTTATTTCATCAGTTTATAGATGTGCCAATCACGTTATGACAAGGTACCAAGGTAACTTTTAAATCTCACAGTGTTTCAAACCCACGAACCATCAGAAATTGTGCGAGTTAGCCATCTCCAAGGAAGATCTTATCCTTTCCTGTGATTTTTTTGCAACTCGACATTTACTTATTCTGTGGTTTAGTTTATTAGGTCCTGGGTTCGAATCCCGGTAAGGACAAATATTTGTGTGATGAGCATGAATATTTGTTTCTGAGTCTTGGATGTTTTCTATGTATTTAAGTATTTATATCTATTAAATATATCGTCGTCTAGTACCCATAACACAAGCCTTATTGAGCTAACTATGGGGCTAGTGCGATTTGTGTAAGATTGTCCCCTTATATTTATTTATTTTATTATTTATATATAAAATAAATAAATATTTGGGGACAATCTTACACAAATCGGCCTAGTCCCAAACTAAACAAAGCTTGTACTATGGGTACTAGACGACGATAAACCTAATTCCACATCCATGACTCAGGAACAAATATTCGTGCTCATCACACAAATAAATGCCCTTACCGGGATATACATCAAACATAATAAATCTCCGTGGCCGTCCCTTCCACTTTCCTTCTATTGTCCCTTAACCTTTCTTCAGTGTTTGGTTAGGACTCTTAACACATATTGTAGTCACCTTTAAGGCTGAGTATCCACCAGAGCTGTCTGAGGTTGCGAGGCGGTGAGCGAGGAAAAAAATCAACAGCATTGCTAGGCGGGTTTGCACCGACTTCCTATTGGCGCAGAATAAAATAATAGTACTACGTACAGAAGATTCTCTGTAAACAAATCCCCTGTACGTGTACCCTAAACGTGGCCATCCCTTTCTATCGCATGCAACGCGCTGCGATAGAACGCGTGCGTGCCGTAGCCGCCCTGCGATAGAACGCGTGCGTGCCGTAGCAGCACTAACATAACTGGCCGGGGACGTACTTATAGCGGCGTCGCAAGATCACGGAATGAGTCGCCCCTGATATTAATGCATCCTTTCTACGCTCATCGGGTATACAGATTAATATGTGATTTTACCCCAATTTGTCAGTACAACTTGTCGAAGACATAATTGGGTGTAGCGTACAGATGTAACAATCCGACCACATGTGCATGCAATTTCTTAGTACAACTCGTTTGACAGTTAGATCAGCAGCGCAATATGCCTCCAGACGATAGCAATTAGTCAGCTTCTGATAAATTGGGGCTGACAAATCATGATATGTATACACCCCATCAGCTTGCAACCGCACACAGCTCTGATAGATACCCTGACGTAAAAACTAGTGTGCTAGAGGGCCTGGCTGACCCCACAGCATCAAGCCAGCATCAGACAGGCGCGGCCTGGCCGCGGCGGACAATAATAAACTTGTCATTAGCTGTCAAATTTACTATTGATCGCCACCGCAGGCCGCTCCAGTCTGTGAGAGGCCTTAAGCCGTAGCCGACACTTAGTGGAGCGCCTCTGTGATACACGTTAGCTATTTAGTGAACTAGGAATCGTGGATACTGTGTTAAGTTCGGCCAGCGTCGCAGTCAATACTATGTTGCCCCGCGTCACATCATGCGACATTACAGTTATTTATTAGATATATTATTGTATTTATTCACTTTATTAACATGTTTATTACGTCTTTAATAAAAGATTGCTTATATATAAGATTTTCATTCTAAGCGTACCTAAGTAATCATCCCATATATGTGGTTAGTAATCATAATCCTTCATCCCTAAAATACCTAATTTTAACGATATTCTCTGTTAGTTTCCCCGTAAAACAAACTGTCATGTACAGTCAGCGTCATATAGTTAGTAGCAGCCAGTAGTAACCAAATATTTCGTAACACACCCTTATTCTTAGGGCCTGTTTCACAAGTCTCCAGTGAAACATATCCGACGGATAAATGTTGGCTGTCACTTTTCTTTTATATGACGGGAGAAAAGGATAGCAATAATTTTTACTGCCAGATAACTTTATACGGCGATTGTGAAACAGGCCCTTACAGTAATAAAGACGAGTACCGAAATATTTGGCTAATACCTTGGCTGCTACTAACTATATGACGCTGACTGTGAGTACCTACATACTTCAGAATCTTTGTTTTTGGGGTTCCGTAGCCAAATGGCAAAAAACGGAACCCTTATGGATTCGTCATGTCAGTCTGTCTGTCTGTCCGACCGTATGTCACAGGCATTTTACTCGAAAACTACAAGGTGTATTTGAATAAAAATTTGAGGATAGATGTATTTTGTTAGCCGCTACATAGTTTTATAATAAAATAACGAAAAAAAAATTTTTTTAGGGGCTCTCCATACATAAGACTGACTCAAAAAAAATTTTTCATTGCATGGCATATCAATCGATAGGCCTTTCAAAATAAATATAAGGTTTCTCAGCAATTTTTTTGATTAAGTGAATAGAGTCGGAGATAATCGCCCCGAAAGTCACTAAAATTGTGCCCCCCCCCCCCCTCTAATTTTTGAACCGTGTATTTTAAAAATATGAAAAAAATCATGAACATAGGGCTTATTAAATTCTTTTAGCGAAAATTGTTTTGAACAAGATCGGTTCAAAGGTTTTTCAGATATTTCTAAAAAAGGACTTAAGTGCCATAAGATTTCAGTAACGATACGACCTTTTTAATAGGCACGGAACCCTTCGTTGCGCACTTGGCCGCTTTTTTGTTATATGCATAATCTATTAATTAAACGTGCATTAGCGGATATTAATACAATTTTAGAATAGGTACGCTGTTTTGCAACGCATGAAGTTTTTTGACCTGAAATAAAAGTACGGTAGGTATCTCATAAAACAATTCAAGAATTGCCAAATCAGGCGTAACGCGTGCAGTAATAACTTATTAAATCGCGATACTTAAACCATTGGTAACTTAATACTGTGAATATATGGTTTATAGTAAAGAAATGTATTAATGGCGTAATATATTCAAGTCTTGACCTTGGGGGTCTTCGAACGGGTGACGTCTGCCACGCCACGCGGTTGAGCCGTACACAAAAGTATTTCATTGTGTATTCCAAATTAAACCCTATGCGTGGCTGTATAAAGTCTAATAAAGAGGTAAAGATACTGACATCAAATTATGTCACATCGCTGGCAACATAGCCGCAGTGGGTTAATGATAGCATGGTAGAATAAAGCAAGATAAGTCATTCCCGTGACAACTCGTGACGTCATCGTATCTTGTCCACGTCAGCATCTTAAAAATGGCGGACTGTTAGCGTGTTCCCACTGTGTGAAAGTAAATTACCCGAGTAAATTGCATTGCTTCACTTATGCTCTCAATTAATATTTACGTTGAACTACTAATTGTATAGGTACAGCAGCAGTTTGAAACCCGAAATAAACAAGCTAACATTATTTTCAATATTAATTATGCAGTAAAACACACCCTGATTGTGCGGAAGATGTCAGTCAATGACAACATTTGTGTGCCAACTTTGCACAATGGCAACATTTGTGTGACGTAGGCAGCATACATCGTTTGGAATGACTTACCCCGTTTTTTTCTACCATGGGTTACTGATAGCACGCGATAAAGTTAGTGTGAACAGCGTCGGTCCTACCGCGAGTACGTCATGCTCGCTCGCTTATAAACAAACATTGAACACCATGTCGATCCTAAGAACCTGTGTTGTGAGCGTAAGAAATGTGAACAAGTGCCGCTTGTCATGTGTGCTGGTGCAAAATGTAAGTATGTTTAATTATTATGTTGGTTCATAACAAGACAAGTGTGGGCTTGCCGGCGCAACGTGGAATTTGACTTGCTTGTTATTACATCGGAGAGTTACATCATTTCTTGCTCAGCCAATTAACAGATTTAAATATGGTAATGATTTGCTTTGTTATGTTTACTTTTTATGATGATTTTTAGTTACGAATTTATTCAAATTAGGTAGTACTAGGTAAATTAGATACAAAGTTGAATAAATTGTACGTTTTTTGCCATTTTACGAAATGTATAAATAAAAGTAACTAACTACTGAAGTACTGAACTATGGCAGCTGACTTGTACCAAATTTGGTAAACAATCAAACCAAGTAAAAATACATTGAAAAACTTTATTTAACATCACATTTTATGCAAAGGTGCATTTTATACCTACACTAGCTGATGCCCGCGGCTTCGCCCGCGTGGTTATAGGAAAATGTAACATATTGAATTTTCCCGTGGGAATTAAGTGTTTTCCCGCTGGAAAAAGTAGCTTATGTCACTCTCCAGCTTCTAAACTATCTCCATACAAAATATCAGATCAATACGACGACGCTCCGTTGCGACGTGAAAGAAGGACAAACATACAAACTCACACACTTTCACATTTATAATATTAGTAAGGATAAGGATTAGACTTAAGAATTATACTTAAATTTTTATACCTACCTTTTTATATCCAATACTGTACGAGGCATGGTGTGATGCTATGTATTTAAAAGCTAGCTAGACGCAGCATGATGTTGTAGTGAGTACTGGGGGTACCCTCGGTAGTAGGTATACTAGGGTAACTAGGGAATGCAGAACCGGTACTGTTTCAAAGAACCGGGATTTTCGGTACTTTCGGTAGAAGTTGATTATCGATCAACTTCTATAGATAACTATTGAAATGGAAATAATAAAATATATCATTGCTCACATTATCTAGCACTTTAACACTTCTTAATTCGTTTTTGGTATAAAATCAACATTCCAAAAATCTAATAATACATACATAAATACATACATTCACGCTTTAATCCCCAAAAGGGGTAGGCACCAGGCCAAGCGGTAATAAGTAGGCACACGCTCACGCACCCATAACCCCTCAAACAAACAAAAATGTTCACACGCCATCAATATATCTTACAATCAGCCAGATTACAAAACTTTCCTTGGATGTTGATTAATGATCAACCATAATAAGCCATAGCAACATATTGTATTCATAGCATCAGATGTTTTTAAATATTCCGGTCATAATTGTATTAACTTATATGATAACGGAATGAGATGATAACAAGAAGTTGTTCAAAATTTTATCAATCTTCGTAAATAATGGGCGTAGTGTAATCAACGTGTGATAAGACAATCCCTATAGTACTGTTGAGATTGTTTTTTAGATGACTAACGAAGGTATAACTATACTTAAATATAAATATAAATGTCGTTTTTAGGGAATAACTGACTTTAATTAAGTGACACCACCACTTTATTTTAAAATAAGGAAGTGTTTCTAGAAACTAAAAAGCTCTTTTCCTGGGAACGACAAACTAAAGATTAGCGGAATCAATTTTGTAAGACGTATCACAATCTAGGACAATCAACCGATAGCTAACAAAGTCTAGGGTACATTTACAAAGTCTATACACGTCTCACACGACACCTCAATCATGAAAATATATCTACGAGACGAGAGAACGAGGCTTACAGGGCCCATTTCATAAGGCATGTAACCTTGTAACGCACACGTAAAAGCAGATGGAAAGAGGTACGAGCCCCAATGCATAATAGTTCGTCTAGTTGTACTTCAAATTACGATATTTATTTCAAAGACTAGTATTTAAACACTGATTGCATTTGATGATATATAGAATACGCTACATAAAGAGTCGTTAAACCTAGATTAATCTTATGTTGTACAAAGTTCAATACTGTTGTGTCGTTGTTTATAATTAAATCATAAAATGGACATCTCACGAGCAAAAAATTACGTCTAGTTCAGTTTTGAGGCAAAATAGTTCGTCTATGTAAGATAAAAACTGCTTTTAGGTGGCTTAAATACAAAATTCAATTTTAAATTGAATAAAGAATGTTCTCTGTCATTATATTATGACAGAGGGCTATATAAAAAGGGACATTCAGAGTAAATTTTCATTACTTTATAATCATTATTCTATCGAAATGGCAAGAGGCAAACCAGTGACCCAAGATGTGCGGAAACTTATAATTACCAGTAACAAGAACGGCAAATCTGCGTACCAAATAGCCAAGGATCTTTCGTTGCCAAGATCTACAATTCAAACTATCATCGAGCATCACCGAAAACACGGTACAGTCTCCTGTTTGAAGAAAACCGGCCGTTCACGCATAACCAGCAAGGCAGAAAACAGGATTTTGAGGAGGATTATCAAGAAAAATCGCCGTGCAAGAGCAGGAGAACTTACCGTACTATGGCGTGACGCGATCAAAAAGAACATTTCAGTCGATACATGCAAGAGAGTGATGAAGAGAATGGGCTACGGTTTTTACACAGCAAAAGAAAAGCCGCTACTCACTCAAAAGCAGAAAACCAACAGGTTTAAGTTCGCTCAAAAACACATAAAGTGGACTGCCGATAAGTGGCGAAGAGTAATATGGAGTGACGAATCAAAATTTGAAGTCACAGTTGGCGATCAACGAAGTAAAGTTATTCGAGAAAAAGGAGAGGCATTTCAAAAATACTGTCTTAAACAAAAGGTGAAGTTTCCTGCTTCTTTAATGATTTGGGGCTGTATGTCGGCACAGGGTGTAGGCTGCCTGCAATTTATAGATGGAACCGTCAATGCCGAGAAATATAAAAGTATCTTGGAAGAGAGTTTGCGGCCGTCTATACCAAAGTTAAAGTATAAGAATGCATTTACTTTCCAACAAGACGGTGCCTCATGCCACACAGCAAAGACAACGATGGCTTGGCTGAAGTCCAAAAAAATCCCTACCATGACATGGCCGTCCAGCAGCCCGGACCTCTCTCCCATAGAATCTTTGTGGTGGAAAATGAAAAAAAAGTTACGAAAGGATCCTTCTAGATCAAAGGCTGATCTTAGGGAGAAACTGACCAGTGTATGGAATGGAATAACCCTTGAAGAGTGTAGAGCACTGGTAGATTCAATGCCACTCAGAATCAAAGCCGTTTTGGATGCAAAAGGTGGCACCACCAAGTGGTAGACGTACTATTCTGCTTCGACTACACCGTAGACGAAGTTTTTTTGCGTATGTTGGATTTGAAGACAAAAAGGTTTTTTTGACGAACTGTGAGTTATTTTTTAGTTTTGTCATTTAATAAATAAAATATTCTTTCTAATCTATACTGTGTTTATTTTAAATGTTCGATTAAACATCATAGTCATTCTGAATTTTTAGATTAAAGTTAGGTTAAAACATTTATTTCCTGTTAGACGAACTCTTTTGCATTGGGGCTCGTACAGATACTAGTTCCCATCTTTGTGCGCGGTTGTATGTGTGCTTGCGCTTGTGGGGTTTGATTTGTATGCTAGTGACAAGAAAGTTGTTATTACAGGCTAGCACGCGCACATCGGTAGTTACCAGCATACATCCACGTGCAAAGATGAGTTGAAAGGGGCTCCACGCGCTTTTTGGCTAGTTTTGACAAGTTTTGAGTTGATATTCCTCCGTCAAAACTATAGATATATTTATGGCACAAACATCTATCGGTTCTTCAATCCTTTATCTACATTATCGCGAGAGTTTTTTTGAAAATAATTAACATAATATTTATTTTTGTATGATATATTCAAACATGGTCCAAAAAACCTTTGTTTTCGATATTAGTATGTCGCTTATGCACTTTTATATATATATATATATGTATATATGAAATCTACATATAACTGTTCCTTTTTGACGTCTCTAACAACCCGATTTTTATTTTTAACTCATTTTCACAAAAGTTACGTGCAAAAAACTGTTTTTTTGGCCTAAAATTGCCAAAGTTTGGTGCCATATATCCCGAAAACTGTGAGTTTTGAAGTAAATATGGGATACTATTTCGGTAAACCTCGTCGTTGTTAATACGATAAGCCAAAAAAAAACGAAAAAACCGACAGTTACAGATTGAAGGTCATTGGGAGCGAGGAGCCGAGAGTTTTTTTGAAAATAATTAACATAATATTTATTTTTGTATGATATATTCAAACATGGTCCAAAAAACCTCTGTTTTCGATATTAGCATGTCGCTTATGCACTTTTATATATGAAATCTACATATAACTGTTCCTTATTGACGTCTCTAACAACCCTCGAGCGATTTTTATTTTTAAGTCATTTTCACAAAAGTTACGTCCAAAAAACTGTTTTTTTTTGGCCTAAAATTGCCAAAGTTTGGTGCCATATATCCCGAAAACTCTGAGTTTTGAAGTAAATATGGGATACTATTTCGGTAAACCTCGTCGTTGTTAATACGATAAGCCAAAAAAACACGAAAAAACCGACAGTTACAGATTGAAGGTCATTGGGAGCGAGGAGCTCCTTAAATCAGTCCTCGCCTTCGCGGGGGTAGGACGATTAAGGGGGCGCGGGTGTGACCACGTCACCTGTGCCTCGCTACCGTCTTACCACCGCGCCCGCGCGGCGTCAGGCGAGGACTGAATTAGCGGTCTAAGTAGCTATACTTATCTGTGTAAGTAGGTGTAAGAGGTGAAATCTGTCTAGCGTAATTAATTCAGCGTTTGTCATCAGGATAGGTTGCGGCCGAGAAACCATTCGAGCAGATTACAAGAGACCCTAATACGACCGCTTTCGAGGCCTTTCCACACGACCAGTATACTTGACAAGGTTGTGGCATTCAAGCTTTCAGACATCGGCGAGGGAATACGAGAAGTAGTTATTAAAGAATGGTACGTATGGATTGAGTCTCCCCGCAGCCCACCGACGTTCAGACCACTGCCTTAGACCGTAGAAAGCGTCTAACCTAGAGTAAAACAGAATACAACAAATTAGAAGACCACGTCTGTTTCAAGTAATCCCCAGTTCACACCAAGCGAGTCAAAATCCAAGTAGAATAGTAAAAAAGATTTCTGCGAATTTGTTTTCTAAAAGTTTTTTATAGATGAGGAAATTAAATTTCCTGAAAATGTGTAGCGATAAAATTAAACACACCACGTACAATCCACTTTTAAAGGAGTGTATTTCCTGAAGGTTCGTCAAAGTCGGCGACAAAGTCCAGCAGTTTGACAACATCTGCGAAGTGCAGAGCGACAAGGCGGCGGTGACGATCACGAGCCGGTACGACGGCACCGTCGCCAAGCTGTACTGCGACGTCGACCAGATGGTGTTAGTGGGGAACCCGCTTGTTGATATCGAAGTTGAAGACGATGTCGAAGGTAACTAACTTGATTATGGTCTTCTTTTCAACAACAGAGGATCATGGTCTCTTTAAAAGTCACATTAGGAAACTTGTCTCTCCAATATCTCTCTGGAGAATTGTTTTTGTCGGTCGTATGACAAATAGCTGAAGTTCGTCAGCCTAGAGAAGAGCAAGAAAACCAGAGGCAAAATACCCTAAAATAAATAATTGGTCGGAATTTATCTCCTGCTTATTGTAGTGTTGTGCATCCTAAAGGAACCCGAGGTCTACTGAAAGGAATACGACGCTATCGCCAGGCTGGACTGCCGCTCGTCGACATCTAAGTTCAAGACGATGTCGAAGGTAACTAGATATCTCTTTCTTCATCGTCGTTGAAACCTCATGAGTCTTATTTTCTCTTTTCTAGTCGAAACCTTATGACTGAGTACCGTGACTATTCGTGACCACGGTAAGTAGCACCAAAGTGTCTATTTTGGAGGAGCCGATACAAAAACTTATTGGTCCATCTGTCTCTGAAGAATTGTTTTTATTTTGGTCATATGCCAGATAACTTGGAAAAACTTTTTTGGTCTAGTGAAAAGCAAGAGAAGTAGAGGCAAAAGAACCACCCGTCGCGTTGGTTGGACTTGAAATTTAGATACAACTAATTGTAGCGTATTTTTTGGTATAAAACGTTAGCTGTCCACGCAGCTTCACCCGCGTATCGCAAAAAACGCAAGCCAACCCGCGGTATTCAATATAGTCCATGTTCCCCAGAAAGTCCATTATATACACTGATGGAAAAAAAATCGAATAAGTGGCTCACTGATTCTCTCATAACGTATTCTGCATTACAGGTGCTGCGCCAGAGACACCTGAGGCAGCAAAAAACGATGCTGCAACCTCAGTAAAAAGCGACAGTCAAAGGATAAAAGTCCTAACTACCCCGTCTGTAAGAAGAATAGCCTCCCAGTTCAAAGTGAGTCAATAGCTTGGTCCGAGCTAGCATCAGCACTCCTAGTGTTGGGAGGAAAGCTAGGTTTAGACGAAGCCAGTGTTGGCTGCCAGTTTTACTGGCCGCTAGCGCTGGCTTGTTATTGGCCTCGTATTAACAGCCAGCACTGGCGGTAATTGAGCGCCGGCCTATTTTTTAAGCCAGGGACTGGCGCCAGCGTTACTGGCTTCGTCTAAACCTTGCTGAATGCTCTTCAGGTTAACAACATTCTGTAGGTCCATGAGTATTAGAAATCCTGATCTATATTCGTCTCCCGCTTACTCCATATCTCTCTCTATCCAAAAACAAAAATTCACATGAACCCGAATACTGTTGTAAGAGCTCATGGAAAAATAAACATGCTTGTTGCAGTATGAAACGAGATCACGAATATAAACGAGATGACGAGTATAAACGAATGAATTTTTATCTCAAAATCCTTGTTCTGAGTTTGCTTTAAACCTAAAGTACTTATAGTCTGGCTAAAAAGTATAGAAAATAATAGGGGCCACTATCGCTCAACTAACACGAATAGTACGACGTAGAGATATTGATACTTCACTTTCCATAGGACATTATTTTTATTAACATTACCTCTAAAATGTACAATGGAAAAAAGACGAAAATTATCAAATTTTGAATAAATAAAATTTATATAATCATTCATAATTTAACACTTAGTAGTAGTTTAAAATAATTAGAAACCTGTCATTCCAGCAGATCGACGATCTATACGAGTAAACATTGTCCAATTCCGACAAAATAATTCAGACTTGATATTCCGCAAGTCATCAGTTGTATACATTATAAATTAATTCCCGAGCGGAACTGCGTATTGTTTGGAATTTTTGTTGAATTTGAAAATCCGCGAAATTTAATAAATATGGTCAAATAACAACACAGATGAAAATACGTCTACCTGCATATGGCAAGTTTGACGAAGGTACCTGTACGAGTGTACGTCTAGCACAACTTGCTGCTCTGTCACTTCCCGCGCGACTGAGCGTCGGTTATCTCACCCGCACCATGCAAATCAGAAAGAGGAGGGTAGATCTTTCTCGACTCGCGTCGCGTCGCGGCGCGGCGTCAGTTGTGCTAGCCCCGCAGGAACGAAATAAATTAGTTCCGTTTCTAGACTTTTCTGCCAAGCTGTACCTAAAGAGTACATGCTGTAAGTTAGACCACTCTTATTTTCAGGTAAACTTGAGCACAGTAAAAGCAACAGGCCGCAACGGCAGAGTTCTAAAAGAGGACATGCTAGCCCACCTGGGCATCAGTGCCGAAAAATCCAACGAGTTGCCAGAAGCCACGCACGTGCCAGCTATGCAAATACCGACACAGGCCGTCGCCAGAACCGAGCCAGTGTTGGAGGACAGAACCGTGCCGATTACTGGCTTTATGAAGGCCATGGTGAAGAGCATGACGGAATCCATGGTAAGCATTCAATAGCAAATTTATACCAGACTAGCTTCTGCCCGCGACTCCGTCCGCGTGGAACTCGTTTATATCGCAGCTCCATACAAACTTTTACCCCCCCTTTCACCCCCTTAGGGGATGATTACGGGGATAAAAACTATTCTATGTTACTCTCCATCCCTTCAACGATCACGTCAATTCGTCGCTCCGTTTTGCGGTGAAAGACGGACAAACAAACAAACAAACAAACACACATACACTTTCGCATTTATAATATTAGTATGGACTTACACGCTGTACGGCTGATTATGCATGAAATTATAGTAAGTATATATAAAAGTTTTTTACATTAGTAACCATTGACCCTTTATATATTCGGTCATCAGGCTTGTGTGTATAGTCAAGGGCACCAATATGTATTCACTCAAAGTTTCATAAATATGTATACGTCAACCTTATTGTTGCAGAGATAAGGTCTGCCTACATATTTTTGAGACTTTGTGGTGTATACAACATATTGGTGCCCTTTACTATACACACAAGCCTGATGACCGAATATATAAAGGGTCAATGGTTACTAATGTAAAAAACTTTTACACACACACGTAAATACAACGAGATTATGTGAAGTATTTAAATCGAGCATTTACGATTAGAGCTCATGACTACAAGATAATATTTGGATTTAAACAATAAAGTATGGCCACTTATAAGTGACGAGTGAAGACGCACGCAATGAAAAGGGATGTTGCTATATCAGTTCAGTAACTCATATTGAGTGAAAATTATTACGAATTTTGAAAGTGCAAAACTTAACCTAGAAAATCATAATAATTTATATGATTTTCTAACCATTCTAATCCATTTATCACTTACAGAAAATCCCTCATCTAGTTCTAAGTGACGAATACGACGTCACCAAACTATACGAAGCCCGAAAAAGCACCAAACGGACAGCAGAGCAGCAAAAAGTAAAGCTATCGTACATGCCTTTCATCGTGAAGGCGGCTTCGTTGAGTTTGGCCGAGTACCCCGTGCTGAACAGCAGTCCTGACAGTGCATGTGAGAAGCTCACGTATAAGTCGAGCCACAATATCGGGCTGGGAATGGACACTCCTAACGGGCTCGTTGTGCCTGTTATTAAGGTACAGAATACTTTAATTACTTATATTAGTGGTTCAGGGGACCGATTTTTGACTTTCGAGCGCTCGACTCTTTCACTCGAAAACTGACAAAAATGATGAAATGCTATTTTGAAATGACGATAGAAAATTTAAAAACGAGCGGTATTGACCATTCGTATTCAATTCTATCGGTAGAAAGTAAGTGCCTGTGATTATGACACTACAATAGCATTTACTTTTATTTAATTTTCGAGCGTTCGAAAGTCAAAAATCGGTCCCCAGGCATACGGTTGTCAAGCGGCGGTCGTGGGTTTGAATCCCGGCTCGTACCAATGAGTTTTTCGGAACTCATGTACGGATTATTTACCGTTAGCTTTTCGGTGAACGAAAAACATCGCGAGGAAACCGGTCTAATCCCAATAAGGACTAGTTTTCCTTCTGGGTTGGAAGGTCAGATGGCAGTCGCTTTCGTAAAACTAGTGCCTATGCCAAATCTTGGGATTAGATGTCAAAGCGGACCTCGGGCGCGTTTAGGGCGCAACCGGGAATAACTCTAGGAGGATGGTAAAGTTTTTAAGTTTGCTTGGAGAGGGTAATCTCGGGAACTGCTCGTCCGATTTCAAAAATCTTTAACCAGCATATAATATAATGTATCTTCTGGATGGATAAAGGTCCGCTGCTTTGCTTGTGTTCTTTCTAATACGCGGGAGAAACCGCACGACATATAAAATGAAGAAAAAAGTTTGTAAGGAGTATAATAGGCGATACTAGAACCCCATAACGGGTGACGGACAGTGAATGTCGGCTGCAATTTGTTGTATCCACGAGTAAATCTATTCTTATTATATCACCTAAAATGCAGAAAGTGCTTTCCACTTTTTACACGACTTCCCAACGAAAAGGGGTGTAATGTTTTTCCAAGTTTGTCATCACAAATATCTTGAAAGAATGTTACATGGCTAATGATTACATTATGTTACAGAATGTACAAAATAAAAGTATACTGGAAATAGCTCGTGAGCTAAATGCTCTACAGGAAAAGGGCATGAAAGGTCAACTCGGACTGAACGATCTCACCGGGGGAACATTCACACTATCAAACGTTGGCGTTGTAAGTAATTTTTTTATAAGTTCGGCTTTGCAAGCCATTTTAGGGCTCACGCTCACACCAGGGTCGCCATCGTCGGCGTGGGTAGCAATATCCTTATCCTTACTAATATTATAAATGCGAAAGTGTGTGTGTGTGTGTGTGTGTGTTTGTTTGTCCGTCTATCACGTCGCAACGGAGCGTCGCATTAATGGGATTTTTTGTATGGAGATAGTTTAGAGGCTGGAGAGTGACATAGGCTACTTTTTCCAGCGCGAAAACATCTAAGTCCCAGGGAAAATTCAATATGTTACATTTTCCTGCGGATGAAGCCGCGGGCATCAGCTAGTATTATATACAGGGTGTATCGTTGAGTGTGACCAGGCGATTATTCAGTAAATATAACAAAACACTATTCCGTTAATACTAGAACAGATATATTATCGAAAACTTTAAACTGATATCGAAAGTGCGTTACCCAATGAGTAAATCACATGAATAACATGTTTTTAAATTAAAGTAGTAATATTAATAATACTAAGTTTAAACGCTCCCATATATTTAGTATTTATTTATGGCACAATATGGTGCAGTATACATAATCACAGAAGATAGGAATCAAAGCAAACATTTTCAAAGCTAAAAGACTCCTTAAGAGGCGATTTTCACCGGGGTTTATTTGGTTAGGCTCTTGAAAACTGTTTGAACGGTGAAGTTGCAAACTTACCTACTTCAAAAAATCGAATGGTTCCGGTTTCCCCTTTGGCAACCCATCAACCAGACGTTTCCATATTATGTGGATTGATGGCAATGATCGTCAATTACTAAGTAGCCTTCTCTGAATTGAATTCTGTTTTTAATATTGTTATTGAAAATTTTATTTTAGGATGTGATTGTTTTTTATAGTTTTAAAAATTGAACGGTGATTGTTTTTTATAGTTTTAAAAATTGAATGCCTTGATTATTGTACGGCCGAAATGGGAAAACTGTTGATGCTATATTCTTAATTTTTTTCACTACAATGTACACAGGTCTGACAATAAAATAATCTTATCTTATCTTATCTTAACGAAGGAAAGCTAACAAAGATGATGTTGATGAGGTGAGCGAGCGAATCTCCGCGCAAAAATACATTCAAAATCTAAGTTTATATTTTTTCTGTTTCAGGTTGGTGGCACTTATGCTAGTCCTGTTATATTCTCGCCCCAGGTATCAATAGGCGCACTTGGAAAAATACAGGTACGTTTATTATTTTTCAATTTCCGCTATTGTCCTAATAATTGTTAATGGATGAATGAATGAATGAATGAAAACGTTTATTTCAGAACCAGGTCCGTATTGGTTAGTAAATATTATCTATAATATAATGTTAGTTATTTAACAAAAACAAGTTTACATCATGTATATTTTAAAATTCAAGTCAAAAACCATATAAAAAACACTGACAAAAAAGCACTCATTGGGGAGGCCTATCTCCAGCAGTGGACGTCCTTTGGCTGATATGACAATTATGATGATGATGATGATGATGATGATGATGATGAATGATGATAGACGAAATATAAGAGAAAAGCCTTTAATTGTAAACATTATAGACACAAAATGTTAAAAACAATAATAGCGCAATTGAGACATTTGGGAATTTGAGAATGGTAAAAACTTAAAAAAAAAGTGAATCGCCTTCAAAAAACCAACCCACTGAAAAGTACAAAATATTTTTATATACCCCATCCCTGTCCTTATCTAGTCCCTATCCTCTCTCTATTATCTGGGTATTTACTTAGTTTTAGAAGTCGGTGCCACATAAAAAAAAGCGGCCAAGTGCGTGTCGGATCACGCACAACGAGTGTTCCGTGCCTATTAAAAAGGTCGTATCGTTACTGAAATCTTATGGCACTTACGTCCTTTTCTTTAAGGAAGGCAGTTTTTTAGAAATATCTCAAACACCTTTGAACCGATCTTGTCCAAAACAATTTTCGGTGAGAGAATTTTATAAGCCCTATGAGCATGATTTTTTTCATATTTTTAAAATACACGGTTTAGTGACTTTCGAGGCGATTATCTCCGAATCGATTCACTTAATCAAAAAAAATACCGAGAAACCTTATATTTATTTTGAAAGACCTATCGATTGATGTGGGCTGGCAATAAAAAAAAATGACTTTCAGTTTTATGTATGGAGTGCACCCCTAAAAAATATTTTTTATAGTAATTTAAATACAAAACTATGTAGCGGTTAACAAAATACACCTATCCTCAAAAATTTATTCAAATACACCTTATAGTTTTCGAGTAAAATGCCTGTGACATACGGACGGACAGACAGACAGACAGACAGACATGACGAATCCATAAGGGTTCCGTTTTTTGCCATTTGGCTACAGAACCCTAAAAACATAATCCTTACTAATATCCTTACTAATATTATAAATGCGAAAGTGTGTGTGTTTGTATGTTTGTCCTTCTTTCACGTCGCAACGAAGCGTCGTATTTGTTAATTTTTACATATGGTATTATTGGTATGCTAATAATGTGGTAGCTAAGATTTGCATGCTGGCAACTCGTCCCTCTTCCCTTTTCAAAGCGAACATGTAAGCATCCATATTTTTGTATCGATCTCTAATTTCAAGTTATTAAAGTAATCCGGTGATTGATAGTTGTAATTAAACTGAGCTTTAACAGTCAACGTATCAATATAATCAGTGCTATAAATATTTCCTTGTTTTACTTAAAACTTCACACCAATAGGATCACCCACTGCCAAGCCCTATACAGGCTTTTCTTTTAATAGGCTATGGGCCCTGCCTGCGATTGATTATATAAATTGGTGTGAGTTAAAAGTTTAAACAAGCGAAATGAGTGACGACGAACTAAACCGTCGGAACAACGGGAATCGTCGTGAACCCGTCGCGCCCGGCAATGGCGGCCAAGCGGCCGAGCCGGCGCCAGCACCAGTGTCAGCTCCAACGTTATCAAACACACAAAGCGTTAATTTATCGATTGATAAATTGAATGGTACAGAGGATTACCGAATGGTACCGTGTGGTTCAAAAATTAGAGGGGGGGGACACAATTTTGGTGACTTTCGAGGAGATTATTTCCGACTCTATTCACTTAATCAAAAAAAATGCTGAGAAACCTTTATTTTGAAAGGCCTATCGATTGATGTGCCACACGTGGGCTTGCAATGAAAAAAAAAATTGACTTTCAGTTTTATGTATGGAGTGCACCCCTAAAAAAATTTTTTTTTAGTAATTTAGTTACAAAACTATGTAGCGGTTAACAAAAATACACCTATCTTGAAAATTTTAATTCAAATACACCTTATAGTTTTTGAGTAAAAGGCCTGTGACATACGGACGGACAGACAGACAGACAGACATGACGAATCTATAAGGGTTCCGTTTTTTGCCATTTGGCTACGGAACCCTAAAAATACGCGTCGACTTGCGAACCTCCACCGTTTTTTTGCGTCGGTGAAAAAAGTTTCGACCATCAAAATTATGGTTAGCTCGGTAGCTTGGTCAGCAATAATTCAAAATTCCGCAAAGGGATCCTGCTGTTATTTCGGTAAAATGTCATTACCGAAACAAAATTTGGGAACCGTTGTGTTTGGTACTTAATGCATTATTTGGAATAATTTTACTGGGCACATTTTCATTTGGTAAGATTTTCACTCAGCTTAATAGTACCACGGAAAATAACGGTCAAGCATTTGGTCTTTTATCAAATACTTTATGAAGAGCACATTAAAATAAATGTGTAAAATTGTTTGAAAAGTGTTTTATTTTTGACAAAACCATGGTAACTCTCAAAACAACCGAGTTTTTGACAAAATAAAACCCCAGCGAGGTCAAGCCTTCCACAACCCAACCATATTAATCCCCTCCAGACCAAAATCCTCGACCGCCACTGCCGCTGCGGTTCCGAAGAACAAACAATCCGTCATTTATAATCGAGGATTGCCCCATCACGCGCTACGCCGACGTACCTTCAGAAGACCTGACCACCCTTAGCGACAAGGCCATCAAGTGGTTAACGGATCTTAAAATTAACTAATAGTTGTATTTATCCTGTTTCTGTTTTCCTTAAATGCCATACGGTTAAATAATAAATAAATATATAACAAATAATTCTGTAACTTCCAGGTATTGCCACGCTTCGACGCGGAAGGCAACGTAGTTAAGTCGCACATCCTCACCGTGAGCTGGGCGGCCGACCACCGCGTGGTAGACGGCGCCACCGTAGCCAGATTCTCCAACCGCATGAAGCAGTACCTCGAGAACCCTTATACGCTTCTCTTAGACTTATAACACTGTGAAATGTATTTTGTATGAGAAACAGAGGAATTTAATTGGTTGTGTTTGCGCAAATACGACTTTGCATCTTAAGTAATTGTTTTTCTATTCTAAGGATTTCGATACAACCAAATACATACAATATAAATTTGTTTTTACTTAACAGGAATAAAGACTTCTTCTAAATCTTTAAATTGCATAGACAAAGTCTAATTATTGACTGCTAAAATTGTCAATGTATTGTATTCAAAAAAATCTTACATTGAATTAAAACCCTCTATCGATTTTATCCGCTGTTTACCACAGATTTTAAGTAAAATGTGATTTGTAGCTGCTAAAGTTAATTATTCCATGTTGGCGAACCTCACATCGCTTCATAATGGGTACTTTACTCTCAGTATGAGAGGATAAAAGAACAATGTTTACCCTGAAGATCCTTATGACATTGACAGAAGTTTGAACTTTATAGATTTTTAATATTGACGTTGTGTTTTTCATGCCTCAAGCATCACGTCTATACCTACTTGGCCGGCAATCCCTATTTTCCCGGCCTCTGCAGTTATGTACTATTTTCACTATTATATAGCTGTTCGTAACTTGGGCGTCTTTTAGATTGTACAGCGAAAAGTAGGTATAAAAGTCATGTTAGGTCTGGAGCGGCAATTTGTTTATCTTAATATCTGAAGAAATGTAAGTAAGAGGTGTTTGTGAATTATATTTTTTTATTACTGCCGCCGAAACCCCGCCGGCTGCCGAAGAGACAAATAGCAAACGAGTATTGTACATTGTTTGATTTTATTAAAATGTTGGTATTTTTAATTGTTTCACATCTGAATACCGCCCGCTTTCCAATTTCTAATGAAAAATTAAAAATGTAATAACTATGATTAGAATGACCACCAGTGCTCACTGAGGGCTCCGGAAAAGACTCATGAGACAGGACACACTTGTATTTTAATCAGTTGCCCATCATACAGTCTTGGGGTACATATTAAAAGTGTCAAAACGACAATATTTTGTCAAGAAATATACCCGTACAAGGTTGTCAAGAGGAATCCAAATTATTTTACAATCGTATTCATGTGGTCATCAGGAATGGTTTTAGTAGAAGGCAAAATAATAATTTACTTAAATAACAAACCGACTTCAATTCAGTATTCCGCCACATATCATGTGTGTGCGTTATGTGGCTACATGGACATTTCCACATTTCCTTTCTATTTTACCACATGAACTGCTGTCTGAGAGCAAATGCGTTGATTATAACAGAAAAAACCCAAGTCGCTATATGTGGGCGCTATATATGTATGTAAGCACTTTATTGTACACAATAACAGGTTAAAGAATATACATGTCACACAATAGATCAATCTCAGAATCACCTTTAGCATTTCATAGTTGCTATTTCAACGGAATCATATGAGAATCCGAGACGTACTTTTATAGTTTTAAGCAGCGAACGAATAAACCATAGAAGTCTAAGTAAGTATCGCCGCAAAATGGCCGCACAGAATGGGTGCCATTAATGCCATTTTGCGGGCATGGAGGCGGGGTGTCAAAACGATGCCAGGCTGCCGTTTAGTTCGAACATGCGCATACCGAGTTTATAAGATGTAGAAAATACCAAAATGACTACACTCATGCCTAAAATATCTGACGAATTCCCTCAATTCATCGAACTGGAGTTTCGATAACAATGGGACTATGGGACCAATCTGGAAGCATATATTTTCAAATAAAAACAGAATTGTACCCACGAATTGGTTCATAAATAACGGAGTTCTGAGGTAACATACCTACATAGAAAAAAATCATCATCATTTATTTAAGAGCTTGGCTCTTGTCGGTGGAGTAATTTCCATTCTGTTCTATTCTCTGCCTTTTCCTTCAACTCTCTATAAGATTCAACTTCAATGTTTTCCTTTAGCTGCTCCATGTAAGCTCTAACGTGGACCATGACTCAACGGGACAGGGAAAGGTTGCAAGCCTTTGAGAAGTGGTGTTGGCGGAGATTAGAAAAGATCAGTTGGACGGAGAAAAAGACTAATGAAGAGGTTTTGCGTATAGTCAGTGAAAAAAGAAATTTATTAAAAGTTATTGAAAACAGAATAGCAAAAATGATAAGACATCTTCTTCGTCACGATGACTTCATTAAAGTTATAATAGAGGGAAAGATAGAAGGAAGAAGAAAAAGAGGAAGACCACGAAGAGCTTACATGGAGCAGCTAAAAAAAAATACAAATGATTAAAGAACCTTCTCCTTTCTTTTGAAGTTGGTTAAAAATACATTAATAGAACCTGAGCATTCTATGGCATTTTATTTCCTATTTGTCAGCAATACTTTGATAAATTTATTTGGAATGCTCATGGGCATTTGCACCTTGTGACATAAGCATATTTATTTAAAGTGACAAATATAATATTTTTAAAAAGCCTTCACGTATTTTAGTTTTAGGGTGGTTGATACTCGTGATTAAAATAAGATAATTAATAAATATTTAGGGCCCTAAGCCATCGGAAAATTAAATTAAAATCGAATAGGAAGTATGCTTAGGTACTTATGAATATGATAATCAACCAATTCCAAATTGATCAAAAGGCATTATTTTAATTGTGTAATTCTATCGTCACAGTAAGTTGCCTTCAATACTTATTACCCATTTTTCAGGGAGAGAGTATCTACACCTGCCACATACATGTTATTATAATTTTAGTGAGAAAGACAGAAGTCGATTGTCATTTTTTAAACTGCCTGAAGAAGGGTTAATGATACAACGTAAACCTGATGTCAAAATTACACGTCATCAAAAGTCCCCCGAATTCTATAATAGGTACTTAATCTCAGTGTTCTTTTTGTAAGACAGAGACGAATATTTGAAACGAGAAGGGCGTTTAATAAGGTCTCTTATTAAACGCCCTTCTCGTTTCAAATATTCGAATATCATAACGATTAACCCTTTATGTGACTTTTCAATTCTATAACAAAACACAGCAAATTTGAAAAACAATGAGTTATTATTTAGATAATGGCCTACCTTTCAAGAACAGACGAATCAATCAAATTCCCATTTTAAGTCCAATTGCGTCTATTGCCGACGCAAAACTTGGAATCTTGTGACCTTGAAGTACGCGATAGTCCACTCTGGAATGCAGTGAGGAGTGTACTCTCGGTGAAATCTAGCGAACACCTCCGTGAAGATTAGAGCATCGACGCTGTTCAACGGAACCCATTTCAGCGCCAGGAAAGCCATATCCACGTCACAGTATTTTTTATCTGTAAACAACAATAATACTTATATAACAGGATAATCAATTATCATAGTGTTGCATCTAGCGGTAAAAACTAAGATAAGTGGGTTAGAAACTTGAAAAGATTATATTATATCTTGTTTCATTTGAATCAGGGTTCTGAAGATGATCGGTTCCAGAACTCATACCTGATATCGTGATGAAATAGACTTTCCTAGACGAGCTGATCTGTAGGTATGGCTTCGGGTTTGAGAGCCAATAGCGAGCGCTGGCGGTCGCTCCAGTTGCGTTCTAACTCTCGTGCATCAAGCTGGAGCGCACGGGCTTTGTCAGCAGCTCGTTGAGCTCCAAGTATTGCCCTTCGCCGATTACCTTTGAATCAGGGTTCTGTAGATGACCGGTTCCAAAGCTCATACCTGCTATCCTGATGAAATAGACTTTCCTAGGGGAGCTGATCTGTATGTCATCAGGCTTCAACGCCAACAGCGAGCGCTGCCGGTCGTTCCAGTTGCGTTCTAACTCCCGCATCAGGCTGGAGCGCGCGGGCTTCGTCAGCAGCCCGTTCAGCTCAGAGAATTGGCCGTCGCTGATCACATTCGTTACGCGGGATATAGCCTGTAATAAACGGTCAGTCAGTTTGTCACTCTTTAGGGGAGTGCCTGTGTCCAGCAGAGAACATCTTTCGGCTGATCTGATGATGACGATGATGATACGGTCAGTAAAACGGCTCTCAAATAACCCCACTTATCATTTGTGATACAGTCAGTCGCACACACGGGCGCTGATATCATAGGATGATAGGAATAAGGATCGGTGTAGACCGTTTTGAGTCTGTTATTCTGCTTTGCTACACCTGCTGCTGACTGTATATCCACATCGATAATCTCTATGCGAGATTCATATCATACCTAAGCTTAACTTTTAACTTACCACTGCCGTGCGAAAGAACCTTACTCCTTCATAACAATGCCAAACATTTAGGTATACATATTTTTGATTTCGTCTGTAAACTCGACTGTAGGTAAACTTTGCATATCTTAAACAGAGACTTGGTCGCACACGAGCCCCATTGTAATCAAAATTACGGTATAACAAAGAAACAACATCCATTATCAGAATATCAAGTGACGTTACATACGTCAATAGCGAGCTACAATACCAACAATGAACATTATTTATGAACCTTATTGCAACGAGATACGGTATACTAGTGGTGAGGGCAGTGTGCACTGTTTGTACGTTATGATTACGAGGCACATTTACAATCGTGCAAATTATTTTTAAACAGAGAGATCTGTATCAGCGGTTGTAAATTTAACATAATGTTACACAAATATTGTGTTCCAAAAATCACCTTTAGATTTCGTTAATGTCCTAACTGAATGACTAACCAAATGCTTCGATTTTATTTTGATTTTAAATCCAGTGCACCAACAGCACAAGCAATTCACGAAAGCCTACTCACTAGAGAACTGAAACCCTGACCAAACGGATACTGTTACGAGGTTCAGGAACCTACATAACTGCGAGAGTGCCACACATCGGTTTGTTGCGAGGCGAACCTTTCGGAAACGGTTCGCGAACCACGTCTACGCTGGTTACTGTAACTATCCGTTTGATCATAATTATAGCTTACAGTGAGTATCCGGTTTAATAATCATAAAAAAAACATCCAGTACGAGTAAGTGTACCTGTTTTGTGCCAAATTTGAAATCATTTTCTCTGAACGACGGATCCCAGATAGTTCGGAGCACCCGGAAATCTATTTTCGTCATCAACCATGTAAACGGGTTCTGCAGCAATATTAGTTTAGGCACTCTTTTCTTCTTAGGATTTTTATTTGGATTCCTGTTGAAAAAGTATGTTTTCGGAGAGCCTAAGTCAAATTTTGAAAGTTTCGATAGATGCGGTAATTTTGTGTCAACATTTCGGGATTTCATAGGTTCAAGGGAATGAAATTTTATTTGGTCTTCATTGGAGTTAGAAGGAAAATAAGTCTTCTGCGGCAAGCTCGCGGGGACTCGCCACGCGGAGGGGTAGCGGGGGAAGGGGCTGTGACGGTTCACAGCGGTTGGCCATTTCAATGTATTAAGTACAATACATTTTCCTAATTTTAGTCCCCGTTCCATCTGAAAATAACAATGTTTGTATAGATCGACCGCGTGCTGCCGAAGGGACAGGTGCATGAGGGGAGATGGCAAAGAGTGCCGGGAGGGTATCGACTTCTCAGTTAACGGGCCATAGTTTGTTCCTTGTCTACAGTGTAGGTTGGAATGAGCTGATGTGTCTTCATAGTTTTAATGATTTTATACTAGCTTTCGCGTGGAATTCCTTTATAACATACTCCATCCTAACTTCTTACCCCTCTCCCCCCACTTATGCCCTTTCCCGGAATTCAAACTATATCCAAACCAAATTACATCTTCATTAGTTTAGTAGTTTAAGCATGAAAAGGTAATAGACAGACAGAGATACTTGCGCCCTTGTGTACGGATTATGTCTTACCAGGGAAAAAAGTAAAATTGCATTTGGCAGTTCTGCCGTTATCAATGATGATCTACTGTTCTCTGCGAGAGGAGTACCTATCGTTTATTAATATGCGTATCTATACTACCTCTACTTATTTATAACAGAGAGGTAATGTTTGTGAGACTTTGTATGTAGGGAGTAATCTTCGAAACTACTCAAACGATTTCACTAGTAAATAGAATGGGCCTCTGAGACATGTAAGCTATATTATTTTATTACGCTTTGATTGCGTTCTATTTGCCACGCCTCGCGGGCCTCGCGGGAAGCTAGCCGTTTTTAAAATAATATAGTTTATCAAAATGTCTACGTAAGACATTACACAAACCAATGAATACAAACCACAACATTTCCCCTGAACCGTGTAGGATTTAGTAGATTTTTGTCATTTTTGTAAAGAAATAATTACAAATAATTTAATGTGGCCTTAAAATAATAATTATTCACTTATCGCCATTTCTAAAATGTCATTTTCTGTCACCGCGTGACACGATGTATGTCAATAATATTTCGATTTAAAAAGTTGGTAATCGAATAGTTTGTATTGTAATGGATTTGCGACTGACATACAGGGTGGAATCTTGTACGTGATCCAAAATAGCAAAATGTGAATCTATCCATGATTCTGAGCAACTTTTATTATGGGACCAACTTTGTGTTATGCCAAAAAAAACACACCTGTTCATACATTCTTGTCAGTCTAAAATGAGCAGAGTTAATGAAATAGTTGGATTTTTTTGGCATAACACAAAGTTGGTCCCATAATAAAAGTTGCTCAGAATCATGGATAGATTCACATTTTGCTATTTTGGATCACGTACAAGATTCCACCCTGTATAAATCAGCAACTTTTTATGATTCACAATGGATTCACACCTGTTAAATAAAATGAAACGTCAGTTTAAAATTTAAAACACACAAACAGCTATAAAAAGAACGTGTTTAAGAACCATCTTGACCCATAAGACTTTCGATAAAAAATAACTGCAATCCAAATGGGTGTACCCGTTTAGGAGCTAGCCACCGACAAACATTGTATGAAGTTTGTAGGATGGTTGTAGGGAACTAGAGAAATAGGAAGAAGTCGCGTGCCGATTTTCTTTACTCAAACGTTCATTTATGATGTTATTGCATTTAGAATCTTAAAATATAAAATAGGAAAAATTGTTTAATGCGTGTTGATGTGTGTTTCCAAGTAGTTTTTTGAGCTTTGTTTTTTTAATAATAATTATATATATATAATAATAAAATAAGTAAAGTTAGTGCATTAGCCCATTTAGCCCTTAATCACACTGGCGCGGCCTACGCTGGTCAGGGGACCTATTTTTGACTTTCGAGCGCTCGACTTTTTTACTCGAAAACTGTCAAAAATTATGAAATGCTATTTTGAAATAGCGATAGACAATTTAAAAATGAGTGGTATTGACCACTCGTATTAAATTCTATTGGTAGAAAGTAAGTGCCTGCCATTTTGACACTACAAACGTATTTACTTTTATTTGATTTTCGAGCGCTCGAAAGTCAAAAATCGGTCCCCAGTAGTTTTGACGGTTAATGAGAAGTTTACTATTGACCGCCGCGGCCAGGCCGGGCCAGTCTGTTACTTCATAGAATTTCATTAATTTATAGATACTTACAAAATAAGTGCTTCATAATTAAATAACTCCTTCAATGTGTAGAAATATTTTGAAATTAAGAATTCTTGTAATTTTATAAAAAAATAACTTGTCGCGTTTTTAAATAATCCTTATAGGTAGACATGGTTTATTGGTAATCATTTATTCTTACTGTTGTTAATTAGGTAGTATATCTGTGTATATCTATGTATCTATGCCAGGGACCAAAGCGGAGGGGAAAATCCTCTTGGTTTAATACATTTTATGAATGTACGTCACTGGTATGAAGAGCCGCGTTGATTGTCTTTTCCAGGTTGGGTCTTGAGTATTTCCAATTAACGTCGTCAGCGGCATCTCGTCAACTTGGTGGTATGTACGCCATTACACGATGGGGTATTTACGCTCTATGTATTTATTGTTCAGGATTTATAGGCTAATTTGTCTGGCTAAAACAAATGAATGAATGGGTTTTAGCAGGTGTATTACACATCACATTAAACTTCGTCTCCAAAGGGCCTCTACGTGTTGGATCTATATCCCCTATATGGATCTATAACATACGCCTTCCAAATGACCGGGGTTCGCCCCGTGAATTTCACTCGGAGATACATAATTCTTTTGAGAAAAATAAAGTTCTTTAACCACATATTTATTGGTAATAATTTACATGTAAAAATTGCACAGTATGGGTAACATATTACATAAACAGGGTATCTAAGTGATTATCTCAAAACAACTCCTTATAATCTCGATAAGCCTTTTTTTAAGTTTCGTCCTAAATAACGACGAGCTTTGGGCAGCAACTATTTCTGCTGGCAGATTAATTGTCGACCTTTGCGAGTCTTGCGACCCATGACGTGAGCAAGTTTTTTTTGACTTTGCGAGTCTGAGTGGCGGGAGGTAGTGTAATAGTAGCCGGAGCAAGCGTATACGTTAATATGTATCTCTAATTCAGTTGTGAATGCTGTTTTAAACGTTATTTGAAGCTGGATGGCAAGACTTTGATTGTATTAGAAATCTAAGGCCGACAATGTTACAATATTGTTACTTTTGAGAATATTTTTTAAGATACGTTTATCCCGTGACCCTATCCTATTTTCATTTATAATATCCGTCTCTTTGTATGGTTGACATTGTAATATAATTAATTAATTTATATTATTGATATAAATATTGATGTATATTTATTTATAATGTTTTATATCATACTAGGCATATAAGCTTGTCATTTAATTAGTTTTTGAATTACTTTCTTGCCACCTACTAGGAAAATATCTGCTACAATTTCTTCGCTACCCAAAGGTCTGGAAGAGATCTCTCTTGAGCGATAAGACCGCCTGTTGTTTGCCTCTACTAGTTATTTGTTGTTGTTCTGTCTTGTTTTCATAAATTGAAGTTTGCAATAAAGAGTATTTGTATCCTCAACACCATTGATAGTCCGTAACCCCACTACCAATACACCGACGTCTCATGACAAAAAAAAAACGCATGATAAAACGCATGCCATTGCCAGCAGATCGAGAAAGTTGTGCAGAGCAGGAATCAGAAGATTATCGCACCTAAATTGGTAGAAAGTTTGAAAATCCTTCACTTCTCGTCAAAATCTTAAGCCTGGGTACGTCATCTTGACGTGCCCAGCACGGTTAGCACGCGACGGCGCACGAGCTCTCTCGATTTTACTCGCACTATCCGTCTCTTTCTTATTAGAACACTTAGAACAAGAGGTACAGTGCGATAAAAATCGAGAGTATGTCGCGGCCGTCGTGCTGGGGTGGCAGAATACCGGGCAAAACACCTCGGAACACCGGGGTCGCTACCGGAGGCCGTCGGCAACGTTAAGGGTTTGCTAGGCTTCCTGGTGGGTTGGCACGAATAACAGTAGTGCCAATAACCCACATACGCAAAAAAGGCGCTATTATGACGTCGAGTTGCGGAAACCAAGCCCGCGTACACCTATAACCTATATAACCTAAGCCTGGGTATGTAGAAGTTTTTATCCCGGGTCCACGCAGACGTAGTTGCGGCTGGAAGCTTGTACTTCTTAAAACGTACCCACTTTGCTTACATGTATGTATTTGGATAAACGTTAAGGAAAATCATGGGCAAAACAATAGCAGGGAATACAATAGCCTGACTCACATAGCGTGTAGCCAGGTATAATTAATATCAGTTTCGCTCCGGATCAGTACCTTAAAGCACGTAACTGTGTACGTTTTAAAAAGTTTTATTATTGCCTAATATTGATATTTGTATAGTGTAAGGTAAGTGTAAGGTAAGTGTACAGCTAAAAAAGATGGGACCTGTGATATATTGTATTGTTTAAATGGAACAACTTTTGTAATTAACCCTTTTTTTAGGCAAATAAATGATTATGAATTATGAATTAATTATACTACCAATACATTATTCCAGATAACATTCGAATTTTAACGGACTTTTGTCTGTTACTTCGTTTAGCGAGAACATCAAAGGGAAATATTGTAAAGCCAGGGGGGGTATTAAGATACGAACATAAATAAGGACACATATATATATATATATATATATATATATATAGAAAGGGCTTTATTGTCAATACAAAATATTATACAATTAATATTAAGTATGTACCTATATTTAACGTCGATGGATTAACATAGTTACCAGGGTCTGCCTGAAAACCAGCGTTACAGTCGCCTTACTACTGTAACACTATGCTGAGACAAGCCCCTTTTTAACATCACATAATGATAACTGTAGGATTAATTTTAAATGTATATGTTAAGTCTACTTTTAAGGTTCCCATGTAACTTGAATTGTTATGTGATGTTGAATAAAGTTTTTCTATTCTATTATATTCTATTCTATTTTGTATATTTTTGTTCAGTATTTATTTAGATTCGAAGAGAATGGAATCTTTAGAAAATTAATAAATTTTATCCCATTAACTATTAATTGAATCTATACGAACAATTAATATAAAGTATTATTATAATAATATTTTACCTTTAGTTTTAGTTTTATTAGTTTTCTCTTTTTTTAGCTTATCATGTAATGAACTAATATTATTTAAATATAAAAATATATGAAAAACACGAAAAATACAAAATGAAATATGTTCAATATAATGTGACATCTACACTTATATTATAAAAGGAAAGATTTGTTTGTTTGTATTGAATAGGCTCCAAAACTACTGGACCGATTTGAAAAATTGTTTTACCATTAGAAGCCAACATTATCCCTGATGAATATAGGCTACTTTTTACCGCAGGAAAATGTTTCATTCCTACGGGAAAACGAGTAATCCGTGCGAAGCCGGGCCGAGCAGCTACTTGACAATAAAGTCCTGTAGAGATTACCCCTGACTTTTGCTACTCGTTTTACTTATTTCGATCATTAAAGTGCTTCTCTAGCATAGCAATACAATTTTTTGTGTTGCAAATTGGTTTTCCTTGAAATCGCGTCACGATTAACGCACGATTTTTCTAATCTTATACGTAATAGGGTTTATATTGTTATTACTAGTTTATATCTTTTATCGAAGGATTTTTGTTTGTTAGTCTGTCTCTTGCACCCGCCTTTGCAAGTCCCTGTCTGGCCCTAAGTTTGTGACTGGTAGAGAATGCCTTGAGGCATTAAGTGTCTTCTGTGTTGAATTGTTATGTGAACTAATGTTAAAATACATAAAAAACATCGGCACTACCTATTCGAACTAATTGATTGTGAAGGCTCGAAAACTATTAGGCATATCTTTTTTGATATTATCATTTCATTGCTTGCTTGCATAGAAAAGAAGTATTATTCATATTCATAGCATTAGCAAGTAGGTAGATAATAATTTCCTAATCAATGATAATCACGGATACCTACGCATTTTTTACTACTCAGATTGCGATCAAGCAATCACGCTCGAGAAGCATCATATCTTCAAACTGGTATAAAATAAAAGTCATATCAGGAAGATTGCCAGTTGTGCAGAAATTTGATTTGATTAAACTTGGTAGGTAAGTCCTTTAATGCATTAACTAATATGTACCTATATTTATTTTTCTTGTATTATTATATATTAGACTGGCATAGAGAAGTACAAATATATAACACAGGTCCAGTCTAATTCTCAAACCTCAAACATTTTATAAATAACATTTTTATATGGAATTTTTACTACTTAAATATTTTTCTGCAACATTAGGGACTTTATGTAGGTACCAAGGGGTAGGCAGAGCACATGGAACTTATGTTCCAGTGCCACTTTTAGCTTAAATGGAGGTATAAAAAATCGACAAAATGTGATATCGCGCAGATAGGGTGCTAGCCCATCGCCTACAACACACTTCAACCCTGCACCCTTAGTCGATTTTTAAGATATCCACGGGAAGAAAGGGGATGGTGAAATCCCAAAACACAGTGAAAAAAATGTTGTATGAGTACCAACAAAGTAAACATTTCTCTTTCTTAAAGTGTCACTTAACTTGTCGTCTGTACAGTCGAGTTCTCCAATATCCATACAGACAACCTTTTAAAAATATCTACACATGTGTCTTATGTCAGTAACAATAAAGTCTCTGTACAGATATTTTATCGGTTACCTTGGTTTTGCTGCGGACAACCTCATTTCTGATGCGATCACGCAGAGAAACTCCCAACATGGCCCTCTCCATTGCCCTTTGGGTGACTTTGAGGTTCTCGAGTGGCGACCACGTACCGGAAGGCGCGGCGTGGGTAGGCCCCCGACAAGGTGGACTGATGACCTGGTAAAGGTTGCGGGAGTCCGCTGGATGCGGGTGGCGCAGGACCGGTCACTCTTTGGGGGAGGCCTATGTCCAGCAGTGGACGTCTTTCGGCTGATATGATGATGATGATGATAGATTGATATTGGAGAACTCGACTTTACCTAGATAACCAGTGCGTCAATAAAGTAACTCCTAGTTTTAGGCATGATTCCTACAGTTTCTTTTTAGAGGAAAATAAATGTTTGTATGGGGAAGCAAGTAGACAATTTTTTTTTATAATGTCTGACCTCGCTGGCCGCAGCTGAAATGCTTCATACTAATTAACACAGAAGTATGACGTCACCGCTGTCCATTTTTACTAACTTTTTTTTTACTATGGTTTAAGGATCGTATTGGCAGAATTAAATTTACTTTGGACTATAAAAGAAAACACAAATATTTTCTAAACTTTCAATTGTCTTTATATGATTTTGTTTATATTTTGCAATTTACACTTTATTTCAGTAATTCGATAGTTTACTATCCATATTACAACACTACGTTGTCTGTTGTTGTACACTTTAACATAAGGAAAATACCCTATTCTCTTGGCAGCACCATGTGGGCGTTATTGTTCAGCATAGCTGCGCTTGCGTCGCTCGGCGCGGCATGCAGCCCCAGCGTCACGACTGTGAGCGGAAAATTCGCGCCAGCTACCGTCTGCTCCGGCCAACTTGTCTTCGCGGATGACTTCGATGAGTTTGACCTGGAAAAGTGGCAGCATGAGAACACGCTCTCTGGTGGTGGTGTAAGCACTTTAATTTGTTTATAAACCAGTCTTTGATGACTACAATCTCTCTCAAAGAGGAAGTTCATAGGTAGTTTACACGTGATACCGACCAATAGGGATTGTATCTCATAACTCGACCACGGCTCCAGAAACATCTGCTTCTTAAAGTGGGTTAAAAAGAGAAGTGGGTCTCAGTGGTCAGATTTAGGTTCGCGTCTTTGCCTGTAAACATTTTCAAATATCTATCAAGCCAAATTTTGCAGACGTAGTTGCGGGCGGAAGCTAGTTATTTATATGCACGTTACCTTGAAACAGTTGAAAACAGGAAAACGAATTATGTTTTAAACACTGGGTAATTGTGTATGACCCAAGTGCCAAAAACTGATAAGATTTAAGGAAAATCCGTGTTTCATATACACCAGTGTTGTTGCTTTGGTCGATTGCTTGGCTCAGTGGTCAGTTGGTTATACCTACTGTTAATCTATCATCACTATCATCAGCTTTTATCTTGTAATTGTGATTTTAAGCACAAATGTAGCTGTACAGTGTTACATATATTTTGAATTTAATTTACTTGTTTTTTCCTTCAGAACTGGGAATTCCAGTACTACAGCAACAACCGCACTAACTCGTTCGCGCACAGTGGCCACCTGTTCCTCAGGCCTTCGCTGACGTCCGACCAGTTCGGCCAGGCTTTCCTGACCAGCGCCACGTTGAACATCGAGGGTGGCGCCCCTGCAGATAGGTATATCCATACTAATATTATAAATGCGAAAGTGTGTGTGTTTGTTTGTTTGTCCGTCTTTCACGGCAAAACGGAGCGACGAATTTACGTGATTTTTTAAGTGGAGATAGTTGAAGGGATGAAGAGTGACATAGGCTACTTTTTGTCTCTTTCTAACCCCCCACTTCCCTAAACAGGAGGGTGCAAGTTTGTATGGAGCTACGATATAAACGAGTTCCACGCGGATGGAGTCGCGGGCAGAAGCTAGTCATTAATAAAGTTAACCATGTCCTCCCCAACTAAGTTTTTATCTCGGTTCTATCTTAAAGGAGCACAAGATCCACTTTTTACCTTACCCCAGGCACTGGTGAAGGCTAGTTTATTGCGGAAGAGACTAGGTGCCTTCTGACCTGCTAACCCAAATGGAAAATCATGATAGTTAAAAAAAACCTAAGTCGCCAGGGCTGTTATTCTTTACGCACTCATGCGCTTCACCCCACCCGTCACGCCTTACAAAACTAGACATCTACCTACGCTTAGTTACTACGATCGCGGCGTCAAGCTATATAATAATTGTGGACGAGCATTGAGGTGAACTTAAAACAAGTTACAGAATAGCGGGGCAGAAGTCCACTCACTCAACTTACAGTATAATTATTTGGGGTTTACCACTGACAGATAGTTTGCCTTCATTTCATTTTCAACTTTAACCTCATACAAATTAAGTAGTTATTTCTAAATCGGTAGACGTGGGTAACAGTATTCTGAAAATTGCTTTAATTGGATGACATTAAAGTTGATAGTTAAATGAAGGCAAACTATCTGTCAGTGGTTAAGTAACAGTAATCGTACTGTAATGTTCTATGAAACCTACCCATTGAAATGTCACTTTGTTTTTTCCTTTACCTCCAGGTCTATTGGTGGTGACTTGTCTTGTTGTTTTATAATAATTATCGATAATCTCTCAATTGGCACTAGCTATCGTTAAATCAAATCGAATAGGTAGGGGTCAAGATCGGTCGATAACTTTATCGCTTACGTGTGTTGATGTTTATAAGAGTCTTATCTAGTTGGCGGTTTTCGTTTCTAACGTGGTTGATAGCAAGATAGCTACAGCTCAATGAGAAAACATGATAAGGTAATCTGTAATTAATTTAATAACTACAGTTCAACATACATATAACAGTCCAGTATTTACTCAATAGTACCCACCAAAAACGTTCCATGTAAAGTTATGCCAAGACTCCATAGCTCATACAGCTTTCAGCGTGAAAAAGATATCAGATCGCAATTAGCGCCAAGCTTCCTACTCCACACGGCGTAACTCTACCACTACCAGCCACGCTCTACAAATTCTACATCTTGGCTAAAAAGTATAGCTTTGTTGGGCACATCCCGGTCGCCGCATATACTTTCACGCCGAATAAATTTATGATGAATTAATTAGTGACGGATCTATACTTTTTAGCCAAGATATAGAATTTGTAGAGCGTGGCTGGTAGTGGTAGAGTTACGCCGTGTGGAGTAGGAAGCTTAGCGCTACTTGCGATCTAATATCTTTTTCACGCTGAAAGCTGTATGAGCTATGAAGTCTTGGCATCACTTTACGTGTAATGTTTTTGGTGGGATCTCATTCCTTTTTGCAAGGTAATTTCTAAAGAAGTGAATGGGAAAACCCATATAAACTTCCATCCCCTAATTAAAAGAGTGGGGGATGATTTACTAAAAAAATTGTTAATTGTGTACTAATACTAGCTTACATACCAAATTTCAGCTTTCTAGGACTTCAGTAAGTACCCTAGAGGTTTTGATGATCAACATCAGTGAGTCAGTGAGTCAGTGACGAAAACGGCGTTTATTAGATATCAAAAAAATCTTAAGTATAAGTGTAAGTGTAAGGCCTGAGTGGACGCTCGTGGCGGGGCGTGCAGCGGGGCGTGCAGCGGGGCGGGCGAGCGTGAGATATAGCGTTCAGGGACTGGCCTCAGTGCACGCTCACCGCTCGTGGGAATCGGACGCATCCACGATGACGTCGATGTCAGACGACTATCTCGATTTATTTTTAGAAGAGAATTTATGGCTTAAAATTATTGTAATTTGTAATGTATCATAAATATAGCTAATGAAATAAAATTTAGAATAAATTATTTTACTTACCTTCCATATCCAGTTTTGTTGCTAATTCTTTCCATATTTTGTTTTTATAGATTCTATTTATGTTTGAGATTTGCAGCGGTGATAAGAGCGTGCAATCATGACGTGCGAATAAATAATTATTGAAATTCAAAATAAACCAGCACTTTGGCTTTCTTCTCATACTTTATACAAAAATAGAATCTATAAAAACAAAATATGGAAAGAATTAGCAACAAAACTGGATATGGAAGGTAAGTAAAATAATTTATTCTAAATTTTATTTCATTAGCTATATTTATGATACATTACAAATTACAATAATTTTAAGCCATAAATTCTCTTCTAAAAATAAATCGAGATAGTCGTCGGACATCGACGTCATCGTGGATGCGTCCGATTCCCACGAGCGGTGAGCGTGCACTGAGGCCAGTCCCTGAACGCTATATCTCACGCTCGCCCGCCCCGCTGCACGCCCCGCTGCACGCCCCGCCATGAGCGTCCACTCAGGCCTTACACAGAGCTATGTTACTGAAATTTTATATGTTTAACAAGTCCACTATTGACATCATATCCCGAGAATTTTGTTTATCTGGTATAATCCAAACCCAAGTTACGAGGGTTCAAAAAAACGACGAACCGCTTCGAGAAAAGTTAGGTAGTGCCCTTGCGTTGCGCTTCGCTTGGCTCGTCTTGGCGGGGGTACTGCCGTGCCCCCAGATAAGGGCACTTTAAAATGCAGTGTTAACTTGACATATTTTGGTTGCGGTAGTAGCGAATGAGCTTTCACTTATTTCTCTTGATCAAAACGAATCTAGCTTAGAATATATCTAGCAAAATCTTATAATCGGTGGTGAAGAATCTTCGCTTTAGGGTTTACTCAGTTCAATCCAGCGGTCAATCCCCATTTCACCCATCATTCATTTTATTTTTAAATAAGTCGCCAAATCTTTATATAGACGACGCGCACTTGGCCCCCATGGCACCAAGGTTTCAACGCCAAACGCCGCAAACATATAGCTGTTTCCTAGGACGGCATATTTGCGGCGCTTGAGGCTTTCGGCCGAGGATGCTGCAGCGCCAGCGGCGGCGCTGGTGCTTGGAACATGGGATGGTGCCAGGGTATCAACACAAGTAGCATCCCAAACTAGCGGCTGACCCACGCTCCAAGGCACCAGCGTCATTCCATCAGGCCTCTTGCCATCGTCCCTGGCCAGCCCACTGGGCTCGAGAACTGCCGGCACTCTCGCACTGACAAGGGCCCGACGGATAACATCATTAATACTGGCGTGGCGGGAGATCCTACCAGCGCTCCGGACACAAGAGAGGCCATGGTGGCCCAGTATGTCTACCATGGCGCCGCATTGACAGCGATGTGGCTGATTTGTTGATGCCCCCAAACGCAAGCTAGCTGCCAGGCGGAAGGTGGTGTTATCTAGAAAAGTACCTATGTTTGGAGAGGGTAGCGCTTGCAGCCATAGACCCGACTCCCACTCCGCAGTCGCAAGGAGGCGAGCACGGTCTGCCGAACTAGTTGACGTATCTAAAAGATTTTTCCGTACTAGCTGACAGAGCGGCTCGTCCTATTGCCTCTGCGAGCAGCAGATAGAGATTAGCAGGCGGGTCCGCGTCGGGACAGGTTATGGACTAAACGTTCATGGCCTCGGAGCAGTGCGCGGCCTCCATAGATCCAATGGAAGCATCTAATATTTTCTCTATAAGGCTATGAGCACCATGCACCGAGGACAAGAACGCAGGTAGGGCAACACAAGAAATTTTCAGGATACCCAGGCCGCCGAACCTAATGGGTAGGCTAGCCTGGGTCCAAGATCTATCGTCAAAAGGAATATTGAAGATGGATGTGAGTGTTTCTATGACTAATGTATCCAATTTTGAAACCAAAGTGGGATAATTCCAAAAATGGGTTCCTCGAAGTATATATGTAAATTTTGGGACGAAAAGACAATGCTTTATGATTGAATAGGCTGAATGAAGATTAATTTTGGCCAAACGGTATGATGTTGCTTTGAAATGTTGAGTCAACGAAGTTTTCAATAGTTCTTCAATCTAGGCATTTACCATATTACAGAATTGTTATTCATTCCCAGATGCACTAACCCACAATGGTATGGCTGCGAGCGCACAGGATCAGCGACCAACATCTTGAATCCGATCAAAAGCGCGCGCGTCCGCACCGTCGAGTCCTTCAGCTTCCGCTACGGCCGTCTCGAGGTCCGCGCCAAGATGCCTGCTGGGGACTGGCTGTGGCCTGGTAATTAATTTCACCCTGCTATAAAAATAATTGAAATGCTGCAATACTACTGAAATTCAATGCTACTGAAATATATTGCAATTTCACAAAGATTTTGCAATCACACAATTGCGATGCTATAGGGAGAGGACTCAAAACTTGCTATTGAAGTATCCATTGAGCGTGTAATAAGGCATATTTAGGTCCTGCTGTAAGCAACAGTCCATGGACGGCCGGGAAAAAATTGGCAACTAAATCATCATCATCATCATATCAGCCGAAAGACGTCCACTGCTGGACATAGGCCTCCCCCAAAGAGTGCCAAAGTGACCGGTCCTGTGCCACCCGCATCCAGCGGACAACTAAATAGTAACTTATTATTGCTCTTCATAAAAAAAAAGTGGTCTATATTCTCAAAAACACCCTGTTTTATGCAGGATTATTACATAACTTTTGTAACAAGCGTATATCAAATCCAATAATCCTTTTTAAAAAATACAGTTGTAATGTCCAAACACGCGTTTCTAGTTACCAACACAATTAAGTAGCTATATGCACTCAAAGAGATTTCGATTTCGTTTATCTATTCAACAGCTATCTGGCTGATGCCCGCCCACAACGCATACGGCACCTGGCCTTCATCCGGCGAGATCGACCTGGTGGAATCTCGCGGCAACCGCAACATGTTGCAGAACGGAGTCCATATCGGAACTCAGGAGGCTGGTTCCACGTTGCACTACGGACCCTACCCTGAACTCAACGGATGGGAGCGCGCCCACTGGACCAGGAGAAACTCCAGTGGTTACGACACCAACTTCCATCGCTACCAGCTGGAATGGACACCAGGTAATCAACAAGCTTGGAAACCATTGCACGTCGTTATGTTTTAACAACTTACAAAAACCTACTTGTCCTACCTTGTACCTACAGTCACCAGCAGTAATATCTGCCATAACAAAGCGCGCTTTCATATCTGACACGATCCTATTTCTAGGGCCGTTAGGACGTTTCAGATCATTATTTTTAAAGAAGGTAAAGAACTGTACATTACATGTGTGAATTTATCCTACACTACACCAATAATCTCATTTCCTTCTGTTTGGTAAAACTGTTCATCACTGGAAACCTGCTTTAAGTCTTCATTAGTCCAATCTTCTTCATTCGGGCGAAGTGGGCCCGTAGCATAATGAACAGATAAGTTTAGCAAAGGAACGAAAGACAATTTACAGGACAGGAACCGGTTTGATGATTATAATGCGTCATGTAGTATTTATGTAGATCTGTTTGATAAGTATCAATTACTAATAATTTAATTCTCGTGGGTTTATAATTATTTACCTAATTAACAGTTTCCAGCTGTGAAACGAGCGATGCCGATTATGTCAGAGGAACTACAGTATGGGTTTCTCCTAAATTTGTGTATATATATAATTTAAAGGGACGTCATCGATCCTGTGACGTTGCTGGAGTTGCAAGCGTCCATATGTTATGATCACCGCTAACCTGTTATACAGGGTGGAATCTTGTACGTGATCCAAAATAGCAAAATGTGAATCTATCCATGATTCTGAGCAACTTTTATTATGGGACCAACTTTGTGTTATGCCAAAAAAATCCAACTATTTCATTAACTCTGCTCATTTTAGACTGACAAGAATGTATGAACAGGTGTGTTTTTTTGGCATAACACAAAGTTGGTCCCATAATAAAAGTTGCTCAGAATCATGGATAGATTCACATTTTGCTATTTTGGATCACGTACAAGATTCCACCCTGTATAAAAATGCTTATTTCCAGACTTCATAAGGTTCAGCATTGACGACGTGGAGCTTGGCCGCATCGCTCCTGGCGCGGGAGGCTTCTGGGACCACGGCAGCTTCGGCAACGGACGCAATATCCTCAACCCGTGGCGATACGGATCCAAGATGGCACCTTTCGACCAGAAGGTACTTTTTGCATTTTGGACCAGTATTTGATAAAGTACTTTACCTATTTGAGGGTTCCGTAGTCAAACTGAGCATATCGTTTCGCGCATTAAAAGCGGACATACAAATAAGAGTAAGTACGAGTACATTGATTTCATACCCCATAGTAAGTTTATTACCTACCTACTATTTATGACACGTTAGGCAATGATGACAAAAAAAATCTTATCGATTTTGTTTGAATATGCATAGATAGTAGTAGCTACAATAGTCTAGTGGTTTAGGCATGCGGAGGTCAGAAGAGAGAGACTTGAGAGAGAGATGAGTTTTAAGTTATGTACGGAATATTTACCGTTAGCTTTTCGGTGAAGGAAGACGTCGCAATAAGGTCTAGTTTTCTCTCTGGATTGGAAGGTCAGATAGCAGCCGCTTTCGTAAAACAAGTGCCTCTATGCCAAATTTTGGGATTAGGTGTCAACGCAGACCCTGGGCTCTTTTAGCGCACAACCGGGAATAAAGCTAGGATGATGAGTCATGTTATAAGGCTGCCGTTTACCTAAAACGGCGCCCATGACAATGCCAGCCTCCAGGCGCCCGCTACCGTCCCACATCGTCCCAGATAAGCCTCTCACAGACTGGCGCGGTCAATAGTAAACTTGTCATTAGCTGTAAAATTTACTATAAACCACCTCCGCCTTTCAGGCCTTAAGCGGCCTACCTTTAAAATAAACCTTCTGAATCATATCCTTTTATTTTGCTACAGACAAGAAACTAAACAAACTTTTATTCTAGTTCTACATCATCATGAATGTCGCTGTCGGCGGGACCAACGGATTCTTCCCTGACGGCGTGACTAATCCTAGCCCCAAGCCCTGGGGGAACGCCTCTCCTTCCGTGAGTTTTACATAGTAATATACTAGCTGTTGCGCGCGATTTCGTCTGCTTAGTATTTATTCATCACTTTATTTATTCATTCCAACCATAATTTCATGCCTACGAGTATGTCTAGCAGTGGAAGTCTTTCGGTTGATGTGATGCGACTTGAGCAAATATGCTATTAGACTTCTTAAAGGGGCAGCACATTCCTATAGCGCACTCCTATAGAAACTTCTTCCGATTAGGTGTCCGAACCGGATTGTTCCGATAGCTCAGTTGGTTAGTAGCGACGGGCCATGAATGCCTGTGGTCGCCGGTTCGAGTCCGGCTCGGACCATTAAATTTAAAAAAAAATCCTTTATTTAAGAATGTATAATTTCGTTAGCAGCGTAACTGCTTAATACAAAATTAATTGAGTAGGGTCATTTCGCCGGTTAGCGACCACCTAATTTAATGTGCCGGTGGGCGACCACTTAAGCTGAGTTGGTGAACTGAAAGGATATTTTCTCGGTTTTTTAGTAGATTTCTATTCTAAAACAACAAAAAAAAGGATGTACAAGTAATTGTCTCAATAGGGTGTGTAGAATTTATGTTATCTTCAATAGAAAAAACCTTCTCCTTCAGTGGTCGCTAACCGAAGGTGGTCGCGTAACCAGCGAAATGACCCTATGGGGTGGCGCATCGTTACTGACGATTTCTCAATATAATTTGAGACGTTGGTGCCGTTAAGAAGCCTAAGTCTTCTGGTAGATGTCGCTAAACGCCTCCCTAAGGCGTTGTAGGAAGGAACTGATTGAAACATTTGGTGTCCGAACCGGATTGTTCCGATAGCTCAGTTGATTAGTAGCGACGGGCCATGAATGCCTGTGATCGCCTGTTCGAGTCCGGCTCGGAGCATTAAATTTTTCAATTATTTAAGAATGTACAATTTCGTTAGCAGCGTAACTGCTTAATACAAAATTAATTTAGTATGGGGTGGCGCATCGTTACCTACTGACGATTTCTCAATATAATTTGAGACTTTGGTGCCGTTAAGAAGCCTAAGTCTTCTGGTACATGTCGCTACACGCCTCCCTAAGGCGTTGTAGGAAGGAACTGATTGAAAGATTTGGTGTCCGAACCGGATTGTTCCGATCGATAGCTCAGTTGGTTAGTAGCGACGGGCCATGAATGCTTGTGGTCGCCGGTTCGAGCCCGGCTCGGAGCATTAAATTTTTCAATTTTTCCTGTATTTAAGAATGTAAACTTCTTCCGGTATAAAAACCCATCCTTTGTTCATCCCAAGGTTAAAACTATCTGACGACCGGTGTAGCCTAGTTGGTAGTGACCCTGCCTACAAAGCTAGGTCCCGGGTTCGAATCCCGGTAAGGGCATTTATTTGTGTGATGAGCACGAGTATTTGTTCTTGAGTCATGGATGTTTGCTATGTATTTAAGTATTTATTTATGTATACACATCCATGCAAAGCGGTCGTCAAAATTAACACATGAATGGACAGAATGGATATCACATTTGTTCAAATTTAAACTTAGGTGAGACATGTTGAAATAATACTAACAATTACACGGTTCAACTCACGTATTCAAAATGTCACTACGGGCGACATGTTTCGAACTCTCTCTTCGAGTATTATCACATTTGTTGTTTTGATTTTCAAGGCAAACTTGTTTTTATGAGGATGGCAGACACATATTTTGGTAAGGTAGGGCATAGTGAAATGTCATCCCGCTCGAATTTGGAGCAGCCCACGAGCAGCCCAACTGGGGAAGTACCCTCCGCCTTGCAGAAGACCAAAGCCATAATAAAACTACTACTTGCTCTGTATTAGTGTTGTGTTCCTGGAGGTGAGCAAGGTCGCCAGAGCTCCCGAGGATGCGTTGTGTTGAGAGCGAGGGAATTTGTTCCTTCAGCTGTCAACACGGCGAATCCTCAAATATATCAAGGGTCGGCAACGCCCATGTTACTCCTTTGGAGTTGCATGCGTCTATAGGCTGCGGTGTCCGCTTACCATCAGGCGGGCCGTACGCTTATTTGCCACCGTCGTTGTATAAAAAAACACAATCCTTGGAGTCCTTTATCCAGCAGTGGACGTCTTGATGATGACATTTTTAATTTTTTATTTTAGGCTGCGACAGACTTCTGGAACGCGCAAAACGCGTGGCTGCCGACCTGGAACCTGAACGTAAATGATGGCCAGGATGCCTCTATGCAGGTCGACTACGTCCGCGTCTGGGCTCTTTGAGAACCAACACTTTCCCGTATTATTTAATGATCTAAATTCAAAGAGTGAGATGATACGCTCTAGTCACATTTATTGAACAGTTGCGAACTCGTATCCAGACAACACTTATAAATAAAAAGTTGACTGAAACAGTTTTTTAACTCTCTTTTCCTTTACTCGCTAAAATAAAAACTCTCCCGCCAGATATGCAGTGTGTAACTACTACATCTAATAAATAGGTAGGTACTGTAAACAGAAAAAACATAATATACTATATTCGTGGGTTTAATGCATTTAATTTTATAAGTAACCGCCTTCAAACCGCCTTGAGCGTTACATCGGTTGCGACTTTACGTTGTTATAACTATAAAAATGAGGAAATTGTAAAGAGATACTGGTACAGTGGAATACCCTTTTTCACAGGCCAGGAGAAATTGAATCTTATGTCAATATCATAAAGACCTTGACTGGGATATAGTTTTCAATGAGGTTTGATGGGTCGAGTGCGTCGTGTTGTTATAACTAATGCTAGGGGCGGTTCACTACGTGCCAGTCATTTTGTGCCAATGTGCATTGCACACACAATTGGGCTTTGATTTTTTGATAGCTTATATATTTGATAGAAAATTCTTGAATATTCTGATACGGCAGGGGTCAGATTTATTCAGCCTCAGTAAGAGCATGAATTTGTTAAGGAATGGTTATGTTAATGTGTAGGAGCGTGAAATATTGTGAAGTTATGTTTTGGTAGCTACTTGTAATTATATGACTCTAAATCAAGAACAAAACCTGTAGAAAAAACGAACAGTTTCAGTACTTAAATTGTAATCCGTTTTTACTAGTCATGTTGTTTGCGTCCAGCAAATAAAATAGGTCTTAAATATAAGTGTATAAAGCAGAGCAGAGGATGCTAATGCATAAAAACGTGCCAAATATTGATTTAAAACATTGTGATGCTAATTAAACATATTTAAGTTACCCTACAAAATAGCGACCTACATTGTGGGGTTATTTTAAGAAATGCTCACCCTTTCGCACGTAATATATGGAATATTCCATTTATAATTTATGAATGACGCCATAAATATATAACACTTTAACACGTCCTACGTCTAGATGTCTCCTCTCATTAACCTTGTTCACACATCCCTAGCCACACTGAATAACAATGAACTACCCGTAGTATAAAAGGCCTGAATTGAAATCTCTTACCACATTACAAAACAACCTCTTCAATCGACATCAACCATGAAGATTCAGGTAGCAGCTGTCTTGGTTTTCCTAACTGCTCTGGCAGCTCATGAATCCCCTCGGGTATACTGTGGAAGACGTCTTGCAATGACCCTGGCAGGCCTCTGCTACGACAGCAATGCCAACCAAGCAGCTAAACGGTCAGAGTATCATGAATCTTACGATTACGATTCAGGGTACATTTCACCTTGGGTGGCAGCTACAAATGCTCAAAGATTGGCCGGAGGAAGAAGCAAAAGGACAGAAGGTATTGCTTCAGAGTGCTGTGATAAGCCGTGCACGGTGAACGAGATGATGGCCTACTGCTAGAACAATGGTGATAAGGAAGAGGGTTGGAAAATGTCTTCATAGAAAACATCATGGCTACATAAAATAAGTTTCTGACAACTATGTTATTTTTGGTACAGTCAAGTGTAAACATATGGGTGCACACATTACTCATTAACATGTCCCATCGCTCTTATTTCAGCGGATTACGGTTTCGCCACATATTTCATCAACACATATTTTTACACTTGAAGCTTGTACAAAGCTTCCATAGCTGATTGTACTTTTTGTGCACAGTTTAGTTACAGTTTCCTGTGGAAAGGGTTCCAATGCGTGTTAACTTGATCTACAACCAACTACCAACTACCAACACTGATCGTAGCTGATAACTCTTAAATTCATTTTGGCTGTGTGTACTCTTCGAAATGGGAAAATAAATTGTAATTTTGGAATTTGTCTTTTTTTACAAGCTTTTACTTACCTTGACCTGTTAGTTTGTTAGTGTGGGACAAATTTTGGAACTGAATTTTGACCCAGTTAACCTCGACCGATTGTACTGAGCTGAAATTTTGTATATGAGTATAGTTTGGACAAGGATTCAATTTTATCGTGCATGATGGAGACAGAAGGTAGCCAATGTAGCCATGGGAATTCAGTACTCAACCGATGTTACTCCATTGAGTTTGGGCTCGTTAGAATCGTCTCAATGAGTGGTTGATGACGGTGTACAGAAAAGTGCAGTTGGCAATAAAAGCTTGTACCAAAAATTTCATTCTACTAATTCCTTGAATGAACCCTCCCCGCTTAATATAATTTAACCGACTTCAATTTGGTAATCCGCCAAACCACATTTTTAATTACATAATTGAGGAATTCCATTAGTCATCATATGGTCTTCATCATCAATTCCACTCCACCAAATTTATGATTTCCGGATTAAACACGAGATATAATAGAAAATACCAAAATCACAACACGCGTGCCTAATATAATTGAGGAGTTCTCTCAATTCCTCATGGATCCCATCATCCAACAAAATTAAAAAAAATGACTTATGGAATTCCTCAATTATGTACTTAAAGTACAAAAGCACGTCACAGTTTCTGATAAGATTCCGTTGAAATAGCAGCTAATGAAGTACCAAAGGTGATCCTTGTGGAATCGACGGAAGTCCTCAAATATTATCGGGCCACATACAGCGATTGGGTTTTTTTCTCTAATAATCAACGCATTTGCTCTGGGAAATCAGTTCATGTGGTAAATTGGAAAATAAATATGGAAACGTTCTCGTGGCTTGGCGGAGTACTAAATTGAAGTCGGTTAAAACTTTGGTTTTAAAGTAAATTATCATATACTGTAGTTTCACGGCAACTTAAGAGATTGGAGTTACTGAAAATGAAAATATTTTTATGTCAATTTATAACTTTATTTGCTTTTATTTGAACCCCTTGAACGCGCCGGACGCTTTCGATTTGTCGTGCTCACAGCATCAAAAATATCTAAGATGTTGGCGTGAGCGCATTTCTTTGGCGGTCAAAGGGTGAAAGTGATTTTATGTACAGTATACATCAGTGTTTTCTTGATACAACATAATAAAATATATTAATTTACGATTGACTAGATGTAGTTTACCTTCTTAAATATAATTTTGCAAATTTTATTAATCTATTACGTATATTTTTACAAACCAATGTTATCATATTTTGAAATGTAATCTTGCGTACTACATTTTTTCTTTTTTTTTTTCAAAATAATATTATATCTACTAAGAACGTCTTTACTTACTAAATTTGAGTGCATTTAATATTATATATATATATATAGCTATATACGAATTTGAATATTCAGTTGTTATTGTTTAGAAAAAAAGACAACGTTGATGTGAAATTCAATGTTGAGCACGTGTCATAGGGACAGAGAAAACCTTTTCTCACATTTTTATTAGCAAAGCCAGAGAAGATTCTTATTACAATAACAAAGACCTTTCTTCGAAAAATATATGATACTTAACTTAAATGGTAACGGTAATGGTAATCAAAAAAGGCTTAGTTACGATGCATAAAAGTCCACGCGCTTTTTGGCTAGTTTTGACGAGTTTTGAGTTGATATTCCTCCGCCAAAACTATAGATATATTTATAGCACAAACAATTATCGGTTCTTCAATCCTTTGCACGAGAGTTTTTTTGAAGATATATATATATATATATATATATTATGATTTATTCAAACATGGTCCTAAAAAACTCTGTTTTCGATATTAGTATGTTGTTTAAGCACTTTTATATATCTAAATATAACTGTTCCTCATTGACGTTTTTGACCCACGAGAGATTTTTATTTTTAACTCATTTTCACAAAAGTTACGTCCAAAAAACGGTTTTTAGCCCTGAAATTGCCAAAGTTTGGTGCCATGTATCCCGAAAACTGTGAGTTTTGGTGTAAATAAGGGATACTATTTCGGTAAACCACGTTGCTGTTAATACGATAAGCCAAAAAAAACTCGAAAAAACCGACAGTTACAGATTGAAAGTCATTGGGAGCTAGAACTGCAGTCCGAAGTAATTATGTGTGAACTTTATAATAAAAAAAAAACAACTATTTTAAGCTCGGTTAGGCAGAAGTCACTCGTAATAGAGGGTACGTAACGATCGATATAAAAACTTTTGATATATTTTCACTGGATATAACGATTAAAAGATATAATGCACTTTTGATATAACAACATTTGATATATTCTCATGTAATATAATTATCAACAGATATAATGAACTTGTAATATAACAACTCTTAATCTAACAGTCATTACGTATAACATACATTGGATATAACTTTGTTCGATATAAAACTCAGTTGGTATAATGTACTATTGGCATAATCACTATTATTTCTTACTTATTTTACTCTAAAGCATGTTGGTGTAGGTACGACGACGAGTAACCACTGACACACAACAGTATAATAGCCACTGATAAACTGCTAACACATAGTATATTTTCGTATAAGGATTGTTATATAGAATATTAGGTTAGGGCAGCCTTAAAAATGGGGGCTCCCCCCCCCCCCCGAAGCCCCCGCTTCGCCCCACGACCCCAGTAAAAAAACGACAAATAATTGTAGCAATGGTATTATTTGTAGGTTAGGTTAGGATTAGCTTGTGTCCCTTAGAGCGGAAATAGGCACGTCGACACGCTGGCGGTTAGGTTAGGTTAAAACAATTAACCTGTGTGTGAAAAAGAAAATTATATCTTACAAAACATTATAACGTTAATACTTATATCCAATATACATTATATCCATTAAACGTTATATCAAAAGTGTATTATACTATTTGAACATTATACGGCATAAAATTATACTGATTGTTGTTATACCAAAAGTTTATTATGTCCCTTGAGTGATTATATCCAACGAAATTATATTAAATGTGGTTATATCCAGTGAAAATATATCAAAACTTGTTATACCAATCATTACACACCCCGTAATAAAACAATTTATTTACATTCTTACTCTAGGCAATAAACTCGATATTCTTAGAACTTACGTAAATTAAAAATTACTGTTCAGCTGTATTCGTTCGTTTAAAATTATCGATCTGCCTCCGCCAAGTTTAAAGTTATAGTAAAGTGCTGATGATTGAGTAATAATAAGGTAGGTACCTACGAATACAATTGTTCGTCTTCAGAATACGAACGTCATTACTTAAAAAAAAAACATGAATAGTTCAAGCAATTCAAGCGTAGTTGCAGTATCCAAGAGGCCACCGGAGCTGGTGGTATCTGAGCTCCCGAAGTGTTGTGGAACCACCCTGTGCAACCCGAACTGAGCCAACTTGGCCAGGGGCGGTTGTCTGCTGCAGGGATGGTGAAATACTGCAACTACGCGTCATTGCTCTCAATATTAAGGGCTCTTGATTATCTGACATACTTACATTAGGATAGGTAGGTACTATATTTAGAGGTAGGTATTTGGAGTTAAATTAAGTACAAAGCTAAGCCGACTTAATCATAAGATGTATGGCTTATAAAATAAATGAGAATAAAAAAAAAAGTACAAAGCTGTTTTAAATTAAATATACCCATATATACTTTTTGATATTTATGACTAGACACTTTTTGTATCGTTCTCCTTTTTTAGTGAAAATACTTTGTCCCTCTCTACCCTATATTACAAAGACGAAAGAGACTGTGAGATTGTAAGTAACGTAAAATGGGGTGAGTAGGGACAAAACTGACATTCAAACTTCGATAACAGTTTATATTTACATATGCAAACTGAATGTTGTATATAATAAGTGTTCCGGACGTTTGTATTTTAGTGTTTTATGATTTTGGGTAGTTCCATTTCATAACTTCACTACATAGTATAAAACAAAGTCGCTTCCCGCTGTATGTCCCTATGTATGTTTAGATCTTTAAAACTATGCAACGGATTTTGATACGGTTTTTTTTTATTGATAGAGTGATTCAAGAGGAAGGTTTATTATGTACAATATAGTACCTGTGCGAAGCCGGGGCGGGTCGCTAGTTAACGATAAACACGAAATCCCACCTCACCCCTCTCATAATAAAAAAAAAACGATTCAACAATCTTCCAAAATCACCTTTGTATGAAAACCCATCTCACCCCAATTACGAGGGACTACGGGGTGAGGTGGGATTTCCTTTTTATCGTCAAAGTTATGAAATGGAACTACCCAAAATAAAAACTAAATTACAAACGTCCGGAACATTTAGTATAAAATAAATACACCATTCAGTTTGCATAAGTAAAAATAAAATGTTATCGAGGTTTGAATGTTAGTTTTGCCCCTACTCACCCCGTTTTACGGTATGTCGTGACCGTCCCATGATAGACGTGCTGAATGAACGTCTATTTATATTTCGCAGGTTTGGTTAGGTTTTTTGCAATACGCAGGTGCAGGTGGAGCCGCAGCTATACAACGTGCTTGCGTGGAGTGACAACATGTAACAATATTGATGATTGTATTTTTAGAACGAGTTTTTGGGAATCGGGGTGTGGTTTGAGCATCTTTAAGGTAAGGAGAAGAAAATGGTATAGTCAAGTGTATAAATAAGGGTGCATACCACTTACTCATTAATATGTCCCAGCGCTCTTATGTCAGCGGATTAACGTTTAAAAATATTTATGAGAGGATTAACTCGATACATATTTTTGTACTTGACTGTACACCCCGCCACAATTCTTCTGCCACCTCTGTGGAAGACAATGCAATGCATGTATTGAGAGTGGAGCACCTGCATTGATATCTAGCTGACAGCACAACGAATCCCCAAATCAATAATGGGTCGGTAACGTTCAAACGCCAACGCAGTTAACTGACCATTCTGTATTTATATTGAACCTTATTACAATGCACATAAAGTGCACGGATGGTCAGTTAGCTGTGTTGTCGATAGTACTATGACTCTTACAGCCACATGCGGACTAAAGATTAAAAATACTTTTTACTGCCAAAAATAGTAAATGATCACCAAAATTTTATCTCCATTTTAATGTGAAATAGTAACCCAAATTATAACATCTTACTATCCTATTAAAGAAATGCTATCCTAATAAATCATTGCTAATCCAAAAATAGTTAAATGAACACCAAAATGTTATAAATCTCCTATTAATGTGAAATAATAACTCAAATTATAACATCTTACTATCCTATTAAAGAAAATGCTATCCTAATAAATCATTCATTCATCATCATCATCATCATCATTTTCAGCCTTTATTTGCCCACTGCTGAGCATAAGCCTCTCTTCGAGTACGCCACTTATCCCGGTCCCGTGCTAGTCTCATCCGTTAACGTTTTGGTCCACCTACCGTCACGCTGCCTGGCAATATGTCCTGACCAACTCCATTTGAGTTTATGACTTCTCCGACGTCACGCACCTTAGTGCGACGTCGGATCTCAGTATTCCTCACTCGGTCTTGTAGGTTAATGCCGAGCATGGCGCGCTCCATGGCTCTCTGTGCCACCCTTACTTTATGCACAGCCTCCTTTGTGAGCGTCCATGTCTCAGCACCATACGTCATTGTGGGCAGGACACACTGATTATAGAGACGAATCTTTAGGCATTGTGGAACGTCAACGGATTTGAGGATGTCGTCTAACTTATTGAATGCCACCCAACCGAGCTGAATTCTCCTGGAGATCTCTTTGTTTTGATGCTCCTCGTAATAGAATCGTTCGGTCGTTCGATAGAATATGGCCGAGATAAACGTATCGCTCGACGATCTCCAGCGACTCGTTTCCAACCGTCTTGTTTCACGTGCGCACTCGACCTACGCCCTCGTGCACCCGTTCAACTCAGGACCTCCTTCGCGAGCTCCTGTCTCCGCGGGCTTTTATATACACTCTAGGGGTAGGACAGACGAGACCACGTGGAAGTGGGGTGCGCTGGTTTGGGTTTTGATAGCTATTTTTACCTTTCGATCGCTATAAAGAAGGAATCATTTAGGTAAGTTACTAGAAAATGTTTACTAACCTGAAATTCAATTTCCCTAAACTAATTAACCACTACCAAAAAAAACAGAAGCGTTTATTCAATCAAATTCCCATCAGGTTAAAAAAGCACGTGTAAATTTGGCATCATGATACTTTATTTGGTAACATGCATCTTATCTTATCTTATCTTATATAGATGAGGGCCCTTTCGGATACACTTCGACCCTATGGGATCTTTTGTGCATTTGCCCTCTCCTTTATGTCTACTCCCAAGCTCGCTGGTAACATGCATACACTTTATGGCAATCATAGTGGGTTATTTAGGTAGACATATTGTATTAATTTGCTCGCTAAGATTTGGTGATCATTTACTAAATTTGGTCTTCGAATACAATTTAATGTGCAGTCGTTACTAAAACAGCTACTTAGTACTATTGTAATGGTAGAATTATTATTTTTGGTGTTCAGTATATTTTTTTGGTAAAAGAGCTTAGGATTCAAAGCATTTTTTGGTGGTCATTCATTATATTTGATGCCAAAAAAATGTCTGCAGTACCAAAACACAGATTCCGTTTAAGTTATATATTACACTTTTATATTTATTTCCGTTTAAAAATTTCACCAAAAAAGAAGGACAATACACCTACAAAACATTTACCATTCTTTGGTTTTGATATTGACTAAAATTTACAATTACCTACAGGTAAATACGTAAACTAAATACTAATTTACATACCTTTTTTTTTTTTTTGTACCTTAACATTCTTATTTCTTAAATAAAAATACAGATAAAAAAAAAATACCTCATACAAATGTAACTAAGATTAGGTATAATTTACACTTTAATGGGCCTAGGTAGTGTGACTAGGATATTTTGGGAAATTAAATAGTGATGTAACCTTGTCATGACAATGACGTGGTTTTCATATTTATTACTCACATTAACTCATTCAATAATCAATACCCAAATGATGCAACAGTCACGTAAGGACAAGTTTACATATCCGTTAAATCTCTCAAAATGTTAAACCAAGGACCCAGGCAATTGTCCAAGTTATAGGTATGATAATAAATATGATCTTTACATCTGCATATAATTTGTTGTAGATCTGTTTTATTCTAAGTCACACTAATTCACTACCCTGTCACAAAACACCAAATGAGATTCCGCAATTTGCAGAAATGTACTCCTACAGATCGCGTTACTTCCCGAACGTAACGAAAATCTACATCGAGTGAAGATAAAAATGACACTTTGATATAGTCTATGTCCTAACATTCAGATGCAATGTAAGTACTCTATGAGTAAATTATTCCATGGATTGAAACATACAACATACAACTCAAGCTTTCTCGAAAAAGTTAAGTACCTAATTACGCTGCAGACTTAGACCGCAAATGCTGTGCTACAGTCAATGAGGGTTATTTAAAAATGCATCTATTCACCAAGTCCACCCTCGCACAAGCCGGTGCGCGGGATAAACTACCCTACTCTTTCTAAGTGTTATGATTAGAAAGAGACGTATATTCTACCTCGCGAGCCGTGTTCAGCACGTCTATCACGAGACGGCCGCGACATAGTCTCGATTTTGGTCGCACTATCCGTCTCTCTCTCATTAGAACAGTTAGAACAAGAGGTATAGTGCGAGAAAAATAGAAAGTATGTCGCGGCTGTCTCATGATAGACGTGCTGCTAACCGTACCTACTGGCACCACTGTGACGAGAGATCTAAGTTACTTTGAGCCAACAATCAAGCACACAAGCAAACAAGAGCTCAACGATGAAACTTGCACACAGCAAGTCTGGCAAATGCAAACCCACTTTAGACCCACTAGTTTCAATTAGGCGGCAACACTAGACGTCATACGGACACATTTTGACCAACAGTGTTGCCGCGTAATTGAATCTAGTGCGTTCAATTTGCGGTTTCCTGACTCCCTCTCGCCACAGCACTTAGTTCTACCAGCAGCAGGCTCAGCACAAGTTATGCTACGGAAACGGGGACGTCAAATAAATTATAAAAACTCTGAATGTTTCAGTATAGAGAGGTCTCTGTACTAAGCATTTCGTAAGGCACCTAGACCTCTGCTTAACACATCGGCACCATCGATTAGGAGCTCATCATAGAGTTCTATTTGGTATGGTTTAGTGAAGGTCTAATTTCCAAACAAAATGCACTCTCACACATTTTTGTTACAAAATGATTAGATTAGATTAGATTAGATTAGATTAGATTATTTTATTTCATTTTGAAAATTTACATGTCATTTCATAAAATTAAAATAGCATGGATTCACAAAAAGATCGTCAGAGTGTATAAGAATAAGGAACAATAATAAAAATAATGATAAATGGTACAATGTCAATGTCAGAATATTAATAATAGCTAGGCCATCCTAGATTTAAAGTCAAAAAATAATATAAGTATTCAATATTCATTCATCATAATAATATAATAATGTCATCTTAAACCTAAAAAATATACTTAGATGTCATTTTTAATACAATTTCAATTTATTAGTGTTTGTTCGTTGTATTCCTTTACGGAATACAGCGATTTTGATAATAAAATTTCTTTTAGTCGGCGCTCAAATATATCGTTTGTGGACTCATTTTTAATTGTGGCGGGTAGGCGCTCGTACATCGACGGGCCTATTACGCGCGGGCTCCTGTCGAGCAGCGCAAATGGGACTTAGGGCGAATTGCACCAAGTTAAGATTACAGACTGATCAACGTTTTAACGTATTATATGGCGCCGGCAGCTATCATCATATAGAATCTAGTAAAACTTTCCATACATACAGATTTTAACGAACACTGCTTACGATTACCTACAGACGTAGACGGTTTGGTGCAACCATCCTTAATCGAGTATAAAGTTATCTATTTACCTGTCTGAGGTTTCCCGACGTGACAGAGGTGCAGTGTCACAATATCCATAATTATTCGCGATTAACTACCGTTTTGTAACAAAAAATACTCATGCTTTCGAAGGAACGCGACATTGAATAGGTACAGTCTCCGGTGCGTTTTCCATTTTACTCACACCCAGTGTTATAAAGACTTCTAAAACCCCTCACTGCAGAAGCCCCCTTTAAACCTTGTTTCTGTGACTTCAAGGGTGACAAACGTTCTCCGCCTTACAGGAACTGAGGGTTTTTCTCTTTCCACCCGTTGTCCTTCAAGGAGGTCGCGCGGGAAACCTTCCCGTACTGGATGTTGGGCGCGCAAGGTTTTTGATGGTTGCTGCTTCTGAACGTGACTGTAGTGCGAGTGCGTACGCTAGACGTGTTGGATTTTTGCCTTAAGCCCTGCATCTGGAAACATCATCGTTACAATTAAATACTTATGGACTAGCAGAAAACAAAAGCTTCAACTTGCATATAAAGTCATCTGCAGACATTCTTAAATTGGATTGAACTAACTGGTTTTAAGGATAGCTCACAGTTCCTATCTACACCGTTCCGTGCCTATTCCGAGGCCGAAACATACATACATGTTCTCCGCAGTCACACAATTTGCGTAAGTATTAAATAAATAGGTACATTCCGCTTTTAACTTTGACGGGTGTCCCTCCGAACGAACACGGGACAGTGCACTGTGAGCTGTAAGATCCGTTAGGCGGGGAAGGGGAAGGGGAAGAAAGCATCCTGGAATTAACCTCAAAATACACACGGGGAACCTCAAGAATGAATTATCAAAGGCGGCATTGGACTCTCAACTGTCATTAAATTCTATCTTGCAAAACCTGCAAACAATGTCTCTTGTCTGTAAGTTTTGCAGGTAGGTATAACTAAAAGGGATTGGGTATTGCTATCGTACGACCAAATAGAGCCGATAGTTTCGCTAGAATTCGCTATCTACAAAATTATAATAAACAGTTATAAAACTTATGAAACAGAAAACTATGTAAAGGCGATTAATGATGTTTTTCTAAGTGTCTAAGTTCAACTCGTTTTGACCTGAAACGGGAAAGGTTACCCATAGGTTTAGAGTGCAAGTTGTGTTTTGTTTGTCATGCAAACTAGTGTTCCCATTTATTTCTAAAACGGCTTGACCGATTTAGATACGGTTTTTTGGAACTGCTCTCAAGTAAAACGGTCATGTTAAACCGACTTCGTCATTTAAAATGTAGGTAGGCAGTAGATACACGTAGGTCCCTACAAGCTGATCGAGATAAATTCGTACAGGTACCTACATTTCAAGGAGACTAGAGAAAAGTCACGTAACGTTTCGAACGCGCGTTTAAACAATTTAACTGACATTTTTAGGGTTCCTTTGTCAACAAGGAATCCTTATAGTTTCACCATGTCCGTCTCCGGCTTAGCTCAGTAACCATTACTAATGTAAACCTGTTACTGGGTACTAAACGACGATATATTTAATAGATTAAAATATTTAAACACATCGAAAACTATGATTTATGTTCATCACACAAATAAATACCGGGATTCGAACCCAGGACCTCCAGCTTCATCACCATTAACTATTGGCTGTGTGAGATGTACAACTCGCGAGCCTGTCTCATTTTTAGGGTTCCGTAGTCAACAAGGAACTCTTATAGTTTCACCATGTCCGTCTGTCCGTCTGTCCGTCCGTCCGTCCGTCCGTCCGTCCGCCTTCGCTTAGCTCAGTAACCATTTTTTTCTCGTTAAACCCATGTTGTGGGGTGTCGTTGGATAGCTCGTTCAAAAATATTATGGGTTTCCTATTACCATTTTTCAAATCAGTGATTTGTTTGCGGGATATTGGGCTTTAAAGCCTAATTTTTGTTCGGGTCATGTGTCGTCCCCCGCCCCCCTGCCGGCTAAATGGCTACTACTGGGGATGTGAAAAAATCGTGGTAGTAGTACATATAATGAATTTAAAAGGAAAACTATAGCGGAAAGTAGGCATAAGTAATTACCGAGTAATAGTCGACCAACTTAATGTGTACTTGGAAAGGCCAATTTTCGTACAAATTCGGCCGACGCAACCGCACCGCACGTCGATGTACTAAGACAGACAGGCATTTACGGAACCCTGGACCGCGCGTGGCCCGACACGCACTTGGCCAGTATTTTTTTTTTTTTTAAGAATCTATATAATTATTGAACCTCCTCCAAAATTTCACGAGGATCGGTTGAGAAATGTGACCTGCAGAGAACAGCTGGATATGCGAAATAATTTTGGCCCAAACTGAACCGAAGAACTTCGTTTGCTTTTGTCGCTGTTGTCCACTAGAATCCCTTAGCCTGATCCCCCAGGGGAAAAAAAACATATTTTTTTTTAATTTTAATTATTTTATATTTTTCGTAGACTCTAAGGCAGGTGTAGGTATGACGACGAGGGAAGCGAAGAGGAGTGTTAGGTGAACTGCTACCCTACACCGCGCGAGCCGAGCGAGCGAAGCGAGCGTGACGCGGCAGCGTCCGGCGAAGCGCCATAACCGAACAATATCATTTTTTCTTAGTTGAATATAAAATAATTGCCGCTTGGTGATCGGGGTCAGGTTATTAACGTGGATAACGTGCTTTTGTCGCACATTCAACTAGTCTTATGTGGGGTTTACACGGGTGACCAAAGCCGCACGATTTTTGCCGCGCGCCTAAAATCGACCGTCTAAATGGCAATTCGGCGTTACTAAAACCGCAAGCCCCAAAGTTGGGTAGCATCCGACTGTTGCGCGACTAGCCGCTAGGCGAAAATCGACCCGTGTAAACCCCTCATTAAAGTGCAAGACCACTAGTTGTAGAGTGTGTGTGTAGGTGTAAAACAAAAAAGCCGCGTTGTTAACTTACATGGAAATGAGTACTAGAGTGTATGTTACCGGGGTCGTGGCACAGCAGTTTGCGGAGTGAGCGCCTGAAGTTGCGCGTCATCAGGCAGTACACTATCGGGTTGATGGCAGAATTCGCGTGCCCTGGGGAACAGCACAAATTATAGAGGCTGGCAAGTTGGTCGTGGGAACAGAGAGTAGCCGAGAATTGGCAGTTGTCGTCCGCAGCGGTAAGTACCTCTGATATCCATAAGTTTAGTTGTCATAAAATTTGTGTTTGCCATAATCATTCATTAAGCGTACTTAAATTAATGATTACACAGTAACCAATCGTAATAGGATATTATGACAATCGATTTACTCTAGCCAAACCAAACCAAACCAAACCAAACTTAACCAAACTTTATACACGTGCAATCTGTGGGTAAATTACACGCAGCGAGCCTTCAACGCCCTCCGAGTACAATACAATAATGCTTTCAGGGTGTTGTTGGGGTTCCCACGCTACTGCAGCGCTTCAGCAATGTTTGCGTACGCGCGCACGGAGGGGTTCAGCGCGGTGATTCGTCACCGTGTTGCATCACTCATGCGCAGGGTGCGGGGGAGCCACAACATCCTGAGGGTCATCAGCGAGAGGATGGACTGCCCCATTCTGAGACACTGGGTACGATATGAACGCATGCGCACGTACCGGGTGTTCCTGAGGGTGGCAGATACTTAAATTGAATTGTAAAAGTATAACATTAACCTAACCTAACTAACATAGCGTAACACTTATGTACTTCATTAAATAACTAACATTATATGGATTTTGTCCGAAATAATCATTTTTTTTTGTACATCACTCTTTACGTCATATTGGAACTGTCAAGAGACCAGTCCCAAATCTCGTAGACTGTAGGTAGGTAAGTTAAAACAATCCTGAAAAGTATCTTTTTCAAAAAAAAAAATTACAGACAATGATTGTAAATTGTATGGTATATTAAAATATTAAATACATTATTAACCCACAATGTAGAAGATGGGTAATTTCGTCAGCTACTTTCTACAGTTGCTCGTACGATTTTTTATCAAGACACATTGTCTATACTAGCATCCGCACGCGACTTCCTCTGTGTGGACCCGGGTTAAATCTATCCTATAATTTAATCCAGGCTATACACTATCTTCGTGCAAAATTTCATTCAAATCGGTTAAGCGTGATTCAGTAACAAACCTTCACATTTATAATATTAGTAGGATAAATCAAACTACTTAACACCACATTTATGTAAAGGACTGAGGTACAGCCCACTCCCCAAAACTGTTTTGACTCCGAAAAGGATGCAGAATGTATAGGTACACTAGACAGCATAAGTGCATGGTCAAGTCGCAAACTGTTTCCCTTGACGCGCTTGCTAACGCCATCTATGTGCACGACGTGTAATATCATTATAGATGTAAATGTAAACCTCAGAGGATCGGCATAGTTTCACTAGATGGCGCTGTTAACACAGATGGAAACAAAAACTAATTCCTCATCTTGGATATAATTATATTTTTCTTAGGTTATTATTTTTCCTATATTATACTGTCAAGTAATCTTGCCAACGCATTATCGATCGATAATGGCGGTATTATGACGCAATTTGGAATGTGCTTTCTATTTATGTGCTACCTTTGTGCATTTATTTTTCTTGCGATGTTTCCGATTCACTACTAGTGAATATCCAAACAATTCCAAAAACACTTCTTTCCCAACATTTTTTTCGTTGGGTGCGGGATTTGAACCCGCGACTCTAAAGCTAGGTCGACAGTTACTTGCCTCGTTAGCCACTCGACCATCGGTTCAATTGACTAGGCAGTCGAAATTCATCATAAGTTTATTTTGCTGCTCAGATATTAATCCATTACGACTATGATTAGTATAATAATCGATGAGGGTAGACGAATGATTCAAAACTACCATACTTATTCGTTTTTATCACAAAGATGTTACACTAGACAGCATAAGTGCATGGTCAAGTCGCAAACTGTTTCCCTTGACGCGCTTGCTAACGCCATCTATGTGCACGACGTGTAATATCATTATAGATGTAAATGTAAACCTCAGAGGATCGGCATAGTTTCACTAGATGGCGCTGTTAACACAGATGGAAACAAAAACTAATTCCTCATCTTGGATATAATTATATTTTTCTTGGGTTATTATTTTTCCTATATTATACTGTCAAGTAATCTTGCCAACGCATTATCGATCGATAATGGCAGTATTATGACGCAATTTGGAATGTGCTTTCTATTTATGTGCTACCTTTGTGCATTTATTTTTCTTGCGATGTTTCCGATTCACTACTAGTGAATATCCAAACAATTCCAAAAACACTTCTTTCCCAACATTTTTTTCGTTGGGTGCGGGATTTGAACCCGCGACTCTAAAGCTAGGTCGACAGTTACTTGCCTCGTTAGCCACTCGACCATCGGTTCAATTGACTAGGCAGTCGAAATTCATCATAAGTTTATTTTGCTGCTCAGATATTAATCCATTACGACTATGATTAGTATAATAATCGATGAGGGTAGACGAATGATTCAAAACTACCATACTTATTCGTTTTTATCACAAAGATGTTACATGTTCGTTCGTAGACCTACTTCAGCTGTGTTATTCATATTTTTTTTGGATATCATGAATATTAAAACTAGTTTTCTATGTAATATTGATCTATTTAAAAGGTCGCAAATATTTGCGATATATAAAGAAGCTACAGAAACTGATCTAAACGTAAGTCGTTATTTTTACATGTTTGTGATATAATTATCTACTATAAGTAACTACTACTTAACTATCATACATTTTTCTGATGATTTATTTACGTATAATATTGTTGCAGCTAAAAAAAGGTTGAGCAAAAGGAAACGTCTCTGCTACACCGACAAAGAACGGCCACCAGCCATGGTAATGGACTACAAAGAAAATGATTTTGAATCGACAAGGCATTTCGTTGATTTATTGCACACAAGTGTGGACTGTTCGAGGTGTCTCCATAAAGAGGAGGGTTTATACTATCATGGGCATGCTGTTAAACCCTTGCTTACAGAGAAGCACATAAAACAGCAATTTGATACAATTTGGACACTGGACTAAATGTCATGTTTAGTGACGAGAAGTGAGAAGTGTTTAAATCTATTCAAAAGGACAATATAAGTTCACGTTCAGTGATCACGTAGTGCCTAACATGGAATCTGGTGGTATACCTAACTGTGAACATGTAAGGTTTGAAGAAAGACAGACCGGGTTATATATAAACAAGTGACAAAAGTAACATATGAGTAGGATATTGTTTTCATCATGCTTTTTTAACCCTATAGATACTATTAGTAATAGATGTGTTAAGTTAAGGAAAATTATTATTAAACAACATAATCATGTTAATTAACGAGATCGAGTGACATAGATAACCGTGGAATCCTACCATTATAATCTATGAAATATATGGTCGTCTAGTATCAATAATAAAAGCCTTAGTGAACTGTAAGATTGTCCCGTATTTTATTATTATTTTAAATGTCATTAACACAAATGGCGGGTTTATTTACTTACTTAAAAGCTTACTTATAGATTTGGCTAACACCAGAATGCGTTCGCCTGATATATATGTTATCATAACCCGGTCTGAAATTATTAATAAAATTGTCAATAGGTTTTATTTTTATTGGGGTAAAGCTTCAATCTTTTTCCGATTTTCGGAAATGAAACTTAAGCTACATATAACCTCGATAACATGTTAGAAAGTGGCTAATTCACTAATACTATTAACAAAAACTTCTGTTAACAGTGTTGCTGCTAACGGAAGGCCAGAAAACAAGGTTGTAATTTGGCCTATGATATGGCTGTCTGAAGTGAAGAGTGAAAAAGTGAAGTGAATTAAATCCAGTCAACAGGGCCATTTAAGTTTATAGTGTTATAATAATACGCGCCGTCATAATGGTCGCGTAGTTCCTAATATAGACAAAGTGCAGATGCTGTCGGTCAAAGAGTACGGATTACGTTAAGATTTATATATTCTATAAACCGGGTTATCCTAAATAAATTAAACATATATATATTGTTTCAGTAGGTAATAGGTATTAATATGCCGTTTGCTTTCTTTTTTATATTCCTTTACTATTTAAAATGTGATATTTCATAAGATCAAACAAGTGTAAGTAACGGTGAAAGACTAGACTAGAGTGTAAGTAGGTATAGATATACTATGGCAATTAACACCTTAATGCGTTCTGCTGATTTGAATGTTAGATAACCCGGTTTTACAACCGGGTTATCTAACATTCAAATCAGCAGAACGCAACAACACTAACAACAAACACAACACAATACACAATACACACAACACACAATATTGACAATATTAACTTACGTTAATATTGTCAATATTATATTTATTGGGGTGAAGCTTCAATCTTTTTCCAATTATGGAAATGAAACTTAAGCTATTACCTCAATAAAAATGTTACAAAGTTGCTAGGTAACTATTATTATGTAGTATTATAAAATTGCTTTAACAGAACTGTAGTGAACAAAATAAACATATTGAAACATAAAATGCTGTTTTAATTATTTAAGTTATGAATATATAATTTTCTTTATGACTAATATTTGTATATAAAGCACTTTCATCTATAGGAATATAACAAATATAAAAAGATACAAAAACATAAACCTCCCATTACCTGGGATTCGAACCTCGACAGTTCTAGGCCGCTGAGCCTAGAGAACATGTCTTAATCCATTGAGCTATCTCAACATTATAGGTAATGGTGGAAATATAGCATTCAAATACCAGTGGTATCGCACTTAAATACAGCTATTATAAATTAGCATTTACCAGCCTTGTTAATAGTTATACTAATATGAGAATATTTCTGGTGATAACAAACAGGTGTCAATTTATAGGTATTTAATGTGCCTAGTAATGTGCTTATTTTCTGCGGTATGTCTAAATAGTAGCGCCAACAACGCCATCTAGTTTAATTATTGCGCACCACGTGCAACTATGTGAGCAGCAGACGTCAAACGATGCAAGCGAAACTGAGCCGTAAGGTGTCCATGCATTATTGCAGCCGATAGTACAGTCGACTACAAAGATAAGTATGTTTTTTAATGTTACAAAGTTATGTATGTATATCTTATTACTATGGTAGTAAAGTCTATGTATACATATTTTTGTAACATCGTATGGATACATCTCTTTGTAGTCGACTGTACCTTAAGCAACATACTAAACTGGACGGCAATAAGAACACCCGAAACTAAATAGGCAGGGTTTACTCAAGGCATCTCTTTCACTCTACACACCAGCCACTATAGCATGAAGGACGTCAATATTGTCGAAGCTTCACTGACTCACAATGAAAATCAGCATGCATCAGGCCTGGGGAAAGAATTTCGACTTTCGAGCGCTCGAAAATTAAACAAAAATAAATACGATTGTAGTGTCAAAATTGCAGGCACTTACTTTTTACCGATATAATTGAAAACGAGTGGTCAATTTTCTTTAGCTATTTAAAAATAGCATTTCATCATTTTTATTAGCTTTCGAGTGAAAGAGTCGAGCACTCGAAAGTCAAAAATCCGTTCCCAGGGGGGCTAGCACAACTGACGCCGCGCCGCGACGCGGGTCGAGAAAGATCTACCACCCTCCTCTTTCGAATTTGCATGGTGCAAGTGAGACAGGGGATGCACAGTCGCGCGCGAAGCGACTTTGTCGGCAAGTTGTGCTAAGCTGGGTCCACATTTGTATCATTTTGTCGTATCGTAATATCTCCATCGCGATGCACCGACGCGTATCAAGATCGCTAGTGTGGACGCAAAAACAGCGCGATCATACGGCGCGCCGTATCTGATCGCTCGGGAATCCCGGTATATACCCCGCACACTCGCTAACGGATACGCGTATCAAGATCGGTAAGTATAGACGTGTTTTGATACTGTATCACGATACGAAGTTATGATTTGATACGCGATACGCCATGATCGCTCTAAAGGCGGTTTTTCCCCGATCATCGAAGGGGATACGGATGAGCCTCCACACTCAATGATACGGGGTTATGATACGATACGCTGCTACGCTACGGTTAGTATGGACGCATTTTTTCACGCGACGATGCTAGTGATACGGGGTGCCCAAAGTGAGCGTCCATACTTAGGATACGCGAGCTCGATACGATACGCGTAATCGTGATCGGCAAAATGATACAAATGTACCCACCTCTAGACGTACTGTACGCCAACCAAGGACGGAAACCGTAGTTCTACTCACCGAGCAGCAAAGTGTAAGGCAGGAGCAGAGCCACGGAGTCCACTTGAACGGCGTTCACGTCGATAAGTAGTTGCAAGATGTTGTAGGGTAGCCAGCAGAGTGCGAACAGGATAGCCAGTAACAGTAAGATCCAGGCGACACGCTTCCGCTCTCGCACTAGTCGGAGTCGCTGGAAATTTAAACATACATTTTATTCCTAAAGAATGAACGAAAGCGGAGCTTTAAAACTATCGGATGGACTTCGGAACATAAAAGGCCCAGGACCTCTCCCCAGGGATCTTCCCTAAAATACGTTGAAAGGATTGGGTAGAGGAAGATTTTCCGAGTATGTATATAAGTTTGTTACTTTATGTAGGTCATATTTTGCAAGTTAAGGACCAACTTTCCGAAGTAGAATCCGATTGTAAGATTTGTAAGTAGCACACTTTTTTCAGTCAGCTGACAATGCAATACCCTGGTACAGTCAGTATCAAAAGTAACTGCGCAAACGAAGATGTCAAAAGTCTTTATTAAAAAGGAATAAGAGCTTTTGACGTCTTCGATTGCGTAGTTACTTTTGATGCTGACTGTACTTACAAGTTGGTGTGAAGACTCAGAAGATGGCTATTGCAACTGCCTAAGCTGTAGGTACGAGATAAATATCAAAAAATGCAGTTGGCAAGAAAAGCTTTTACTATTACTGAAATTTTTGTCAGCACCTTCTTTATCAATTTTATTAACTTTGCGGTAACGTTGTAGTCTGTTCAAAGCATTAATAAGGTAAATGTCCCAATAGATTAATGATGTTGATTGTTCACCTCTATTGTTTTAACATAAGATTGAATATAATAATTATCATGTATTATGACGGGTACTGGGACGTTGAAATAAATGAACAACGAACCTCAAACGACTAAATAAAAGATACATGAATACGTTGTGGAGTTACGCACTTGGCGAGAAAAACATTTCTATGAAAATGTACCCGAAAAGTTCACCCTCTAGACTGCCGTGAAACGGTGACGCAGTAAAATATTAAACGCTCTTGAGAAAACGCTGTGAAAGTTACTTACTTTTGTTCTGTAACTTGCCTTGACTGTATATAATAATATTATATGCTTAGTTAGGTATGTTAATTTCACCATGTTGTTTTGTCATCCTTCGTTTTTAACCGACGAAAAAAACGGAGGAGGTTCTCAAGTCAACACGTATATATATTTTTTTATGTATGACCACGCATAAATTTTTACAGAGTAGTCTGATTTAGATAAATCTTTTTTTATTAGAAAGGGTATACCTCGAAGTTGGTCCCACATAAATTTTAAATAAAAATTTCAACCCTAAGGGTAGGAAAACAGGGGATGATTGATTGTTCACTTAATGAGCTTTAGACCTGTCAGTTTCTTGTGTGTAGACCTCTCAGTCTCTGCATTTCTCTTTCATCTCTTTCATCGTGAGGTTTGTGTAATACTTTATTTGGCTCTAGGTCAGATAAAGCAATACCCTCAAGTGTCTTTACTCTGCTCAGTGCCACATATGCCTGCCCTTTGGCAAACACTTTCTTTCCGAGGTCGATTACAGCTTTATCAAGGGTCGTACGTCGTACCTTGTAATTTGTGTACCGTAACGGCCCAGCATAAAATTATCGGCAATCCTGCGCTCAATGTCGCCATAACCCTTCGTACCTTCGTGTATTTGGCGCCGACTCAAAATTACTTAGGTAAGTACACTAAGATTAATTTAAGAATTTAGTTATTAAGGTTCATTAAAACTCAAAATAATTACAAAAATATAGACTTAGGTATACTTACTTACAATCGTTTAAGAACTTAGTTATTAAACTAAATAAAAAACGTATATTATTTTTTGCTTTTTAGTTTTTTTTTCGGCGGTTTATTTTTTTTGTTAAAAAGTTTTTATCACTTATTATTAATTTGTTAAGTATATTAATTATTTGTTTGTGTTTACCAACAATTGGTAATAAGAATAAGAATAAGAATTATTTATTGCCACATAACACATCCATTACATACGAAATTAAAAATAAAAATATTACAAAGAAGGAAAAGAAAAAAACTATATTATTACTAATATCAGTACTATCGGCTGCAATAATGCATGGACACCTTACGGCTCAGTTTCGCTTGCATCGTTTGACGTCTGCTGCTCACATAGTTGCACGTGGTGCGCAATAATTAAACTAGATGGCGTTGTTGGCGCTACTATTTAGACATACCGCAGAAAATAAGCACATTACTAGGCACATTAAATACCTATAAATTGACACCTGTTTGTTATCACCAGAAATATTCTCATATTAGTATAACTATTAACAAGGCTGGTAAATGCTAATTTATAATAGCTGTATTTAAGTGCGATACCACTGGTATTTGAATGCTATATTTCCACCATTACCTATAATGTTGAGATAGCTCAATGGATTAAGACATGTTCTCTAGGCTCAGCGGCCTAGAACTGTCGAGGTTCGAATCCCAGGTAATGGGAGGTTTATGTTTTTGTATCTTTTTATATTTGTTCTATTCCTATAGATGAAAGTGCTTTATATACAAACTAGCTTCTGCCCGCGACTCCGTCCGCGTGGAACTCGTTTATATCGCAACTCCATACAAACTTTCACCCCCCCTATTTCACCCCCTTAGGGGATGATTTCGGGGATAAAAACTATCCTATGTCCTTCCCCGGGACTCAAACTATCTCCATACCAAATTTCATCGCAATCGGTTCAGCGGTTTAAGCGTGAAGAGGTAACAGACAGACAGACAGACAGACAGACACACTTTCGCATTTATAATATTAGTATGGATATTAGTCATAAAGAAAATTATATATTCATAACTTAAATAATTAAAACAGCATTTTATGTTTCAATATGTTTATTTTGTTCACTACAGTTCTGTTAAAGCAATTTTATAATACTACATAATAATAGTTACCTAGCAACTTTGTAACATTTTTATTGAGGTAATAGCTTAAGTTTCATTTCCATAATTGGAAAAAGATTGAAGCTTCACCCCAATAAATATAATATTGACAATATTAACTTACAACCGGGTTATCTAACATTCAAATCAGCAGAACGCATTAAGGTGTTAATTGCCATAGTATATCTATACCTATATGTGAGCCTTCAAACCATGAATTATTGTGTTATTGATTTGAAAATAATCATAATAATTTTATTTGGTCTTTCACCGTTACTTACACTTGTTTGATCTTACGAAATATCACATTTTAAATAGTAAAGGAATATAAAAAAGAAAGCAAACGGCATATTAATACCTATTACCTACTGAAACAATATATATATTTTTAATTTATTTAGGATAACCCGGTTTATAGAATATATAAATCTTAACGTAATCCGTACTCTTTGACCGACAGCATCTGCACTTTGTCTATATTAGGAACTACGCGACCATTATGACGGCGCGTATTATTATAACACTATAAACTTAAATGGCCCTGTTGACTGGATTTAATTCACTTCACTTTTTCACTCTTCACTTCAGACAGCCATATCATAGGCCAAATTACAACCTTGTTTTCTGGCCTTCCGTTAGCAGCAACACTGTTAACAGAAGTTTTTGTTAATAGTATTAGTGAATTAGCCACTTTCTAACATGTTATCGAGGTTATATGTAGCTTAAGTTTCATTTCCGAAAATCGGAAAAAGATTGAAGCTTTACCCCAATAAAAATAAAACCTATTGACAATTTTATTAATAATTTCAGACCGGGTTATGATAACATATATATCAGGCGAACGCATTCTGGTGTTAGCCAAATCTATAAGTAAGCTTTTAAGTAAGTAAATAAACCCGCCATTTGTGTTAATGACATTTAAAATAATAATAAAATACGGGACAATCTTACAGTTCACTAAGGCTTTTATTATTGATACTAGACGACCATATATTTCATAGATTATAATGGTAGGATTCCACGGTTATCTATGTCACTCGATCTCGTTAATTAACATGATTATGTTGTTTAATAATAATTTTCCTTAACTTAACACATCTATTACTAATAGTATCTATAGGGTTAAAAAAGCATGATGAAAACAATATCCTACTCATATGTTACTTTTGTCACTTGTTTATATATAACCCGGTCTGTCTTTCTTCAAACCTTACATGTTCACAGTTAGGTATACCACCAGATTCCATGTTAGGCACTACGTGATCACTGAACGTGAACTTATATTGTCCTTTTGAATAGATTTAAACACTTCTCACTTCTCGTCACTAAACGTGACATTTAGTCCAGTGTCCAAATTGTATCAAATTGCTGTTTTATGTGCTTCTCTGTAAGCAAGGGTTTAACAGCATGCCCATGATAGTATAAACCCTCCTCTTTATGGAGACACCTCGAACAGTCCACACTTGTGTGCAATAAATCAACGAAATGCCTTGTCGATTCAAAATCATTTTCTTTGTAGTCCATTACCATGGCTGGTGGCCGTTCTTTGTCGGTGTAGCAGAGACGTTTCCTTTTGCTCAACCTTTTTTTAGCTGCAACAATATTATACGTAAATAAATCATCAGAAAAATGTATGATAGTTAAGTAGTAGTTACTTATAGTAGATAATTATATCACAAACATGTAAAAATAACGACTTACGTTTAGATCAGTTTCTGTAGCTTCTTTATATATCGCAAATATTTGCGACCTTTTAACTAGATCAATATTACATAGAAAACTAGTTTTAATATTCATGATATCCAAAAAAAATATGAATAACACAGCTGAAGTAGGTCTACGAACGAACATGTAACATCTTTGTGATAAAAACGAATAAGTATGGTAGTTTTGAATCATTCGTCTACCCTCATCGATTATTATACTAATCATAGTCGTAATGGATTAATATCTGAGCAGCAAAATAAACTTATGATGAATTTCGACTGCCTAGTCAATTGAACCGATGGTCGAGTGGCTAACGAGGCAAGTAACTGTCGACCTAGCTTTAGAGTCGCGGGTTCAAATCCCGCACCCAACGAAAAAAATGTTGGGAAAGAAGTGTTTTTGGAATTGTTTGGATATTCACTAGTAGTGAATCGGAAACATCGCAAGAAAAATAAATGCACAAAGGTAGCACATAAATAGAAAGCACATTCCAAATTGCGTCATAATACCGCCATTATCGATCGATAATGCGTTGGCAAGATTACTTGACAGTATAATATAGGAAAAATAATAACCCAAGAAAAATATAATTATATCCAAGATGAGGAATTAGTTTTTGTTTCCATCTGTGTTAACAGCGCCATCTAGTGAAACTATGCCGATCCTCTGAGGTTTACATTTACATCTATAATGATATTACACGTCGTGCACATAGATGGCGTTAGCAAGCGCGTCAAGGGAAACAGTTTGCGACTTGACCATGCACTTATGCTGTCTAGTGATTCATCCATGATTTTCAGGTTGATAGCTTGTAAACATAGATGTCACAATCACTTACACGTAAACACCACATGCGTTATAATTAAAAAAATACCAGTGAAAGAAAAACCCTAGAATTTAAATTAAAAAGTTTTTTAAGTATAAATATAATATGTGAATTATTTTACATTATTTATTTAGACTATTGCACAGATAAAAAGTACAAATGGGGGACTTTATGACTTAAGGCATTCTCTACCAGTCAACCGCAGGGCTAAACAGAAAAGCTTAGGTGCAGGCAGTTGACCAAGAAAAACACAAATTAAAAGGATAGGTACACAAGTGAAAAGAGCAGGACCAAGCAGAGATACGTTACGCCGCACGATCCAGACTACCGACGCTCGCATGGGTATACAACTGTTGATCGCCAGCATAAAGATGGTAAGAACAGGCAGGTTTGATACAATAATATTTATAAATATTGAGAAAAGGAGTGGAAAGCCAGTTGACACTAATCTGAAAACGACTTATCGACGCGAACGGGTTTGCGCCGATTTTTAAGGTATGAGGCAAACCAATCAGCCGCCGATGATGGAATTCTCAAGTGATTAAGAGTTGCCCACTGCATTCAATGCATTGGAGAAATCTATTAAAACTAAGACGGTCAGCTGAGTTGATTCCATTCCAAGCATCACATCATCGGCTACTTAAATCAGCGCCGTAGTTGTACTCAGGTCGGAAACCGGATTGATACGGAGAGAGAACATTAATAGAAAACACTGTGGACTAAAGCTAATTTTCCACCGGAGGGGCGAGACGAGACGAGGCCAGGCGAGAATTGAAATTCGTATGGCAAAATTTCAATTCTCGCCTCGCCTCGTCTCGTCTCGCCCCCCCGGTGCAAAATCAGCTTGACGATAATTGTTTGTGCACAATTGCTTCCAAGACTTAAGACAAAAAAGGGCGGATAGATATGCGCGTGCCGCGGCCGCTGCAGGAGACCATCGCATGTGCTGACTTCTGGCCGATCGTGTTTCGACGGTTCCGGGGCAACCTGCCGAATCCTACACCGGAGATGACGATGCAACGGGGCCACGCCGTTTCGTCGCCTAAATAGTATTATTTGTTGTTTTTAGTTTCGTGACGCATTGGTTATTACTGTAATGTCACGTAGATGTATTTGTCAATAAATAAATGGGACGGAAATCTTTAAGTAGGCTGGGGCACTTTAGGCAGAGCGAGAACACGGGCACTGCGCCATAGAGAAGGAAAAACAACATGACTGTGTGATAACAAGGACAACACGTAAAATCTGGTCGGTACTTAATTGAAATTTTATCCATCTATTAATAGCTATCAAAAACATCGGTTTGTAAGTGATTACCAGTTAGTTTTCAGTGAACAAAAACATCGTGAAGAGACCTGCATACGTCATCTGCTAAGAAATTCAAAGGTGTTTGAGAAGTACCGTCAACCGGGGGGTCCGGGGGTATTAGGGATGGCGTGGGGAATAGGGACGAAAACGAAATTTCTCAAAAACTACCAATTAGAAATTTTATCGCGTTATTTAAAATAATAGTAGAATAGTTGGATTCAGTAAGGGTGACACTGGAAGGGCATGAAGTTGGTGCTAGATTGTCAAACTAACCGTTTGAAGTTGGGTCTCGGTGACGGCAGTTTTTTTGTTCTGCAAAACTTTCTTAATAACTAATGGTTTTACTGAAAGTAGGTACTTTCAATGGTGCAAAAGGTGTTCAGAATTTAATGCAGAACCTGTTTTAGACACGGTAAGTCAACATTATCTTTGTTTTGTAAGTAAAAATGCATGGAAAATTTTGAAAAAATCCGAGGTTTATCGGGACACAACGAGGGTTATTAGGGACGAGCGTGGGGTAAAAAGGCACGCCGTTGGAAGTTAATAGGGACGTAATAAGTTGAAATCGGGACGCTAAGGGGTGTACAGGGACGGGGCTGCCAAAACCTAGTCTGGTTTTGGTACAATTAGGTACATTCAGAGCTAGTAAGTACCTACATAAGCACCTACCTACTTATTTGCCAGATTATTATATTTGTGACAGCGCTAGCCATGTTTCCCTATTGGTACCTGTTAAATCAAAGACGTGTTTCTCGACAAGCATTTATTACGCGACTACCCGCTCCAATCTACCCTCTACTACATATTATAAAATACCGTAATATATAACACCTTCACCCTTATTTCAAACAACCTGAGAAAATACAAATAACGAAGTTCACAGATTTTGTTATGCAACTCATCAGCTCATAACATAACACAACCCCTTCGCTCCAAATCAATACAATGCTTAACAATACGAGTATAACTTAGATCGGTATATTATATATTAGGAGCCACATGCGAAAACAATATGCAAAGCGATTAAGGCGCTTTAGGTTCAGCGCAGTCAAGCGAACATACTTTTTGAAACAATACAATGCGTCCGTTTATAATAATCTGGTTTCAATAAAAATACGAATAGCAATCTTGTGGCTTTCCTGCAGCGAGATCTAGTGATTCGAAACATGACTAAGCAATTTTCGCTCGATAGCAGAAAAAATAAAAAAAAACACGAACGCAAAACGAGCCAAAAATAGTAAAATTGCTTCTAAAAAATCGGCAATATCATGTTTTGAGAGAACTCAGTGACAACTTTTTTTATTTATTTAAACGGCCAAAAAATTTAATTAGAAAAAGTCAATATCTAGCCTAATACCTTATCGGTAGCACCCTCTCCCTTTTAGGGCGGCTAGCTACCTGGGGCTCCGGGTTTGCTCGACCTGCGGCGGCCGGACTGTTCACATTTAGTTGAATGTCATTTTGCGTTGGTGCCAGTGTACCCCCGCCCGAAGCATTCTTCTCTGCCTGGTCTTCCTCAGGTCCACCCCCTGAACTTGGACTAGGTAAATTTATGGGACAAGCTGAAAAAGGATTAAGTGAAGGATCCCGGTTCCCTAAGTGACTACCGTCTATATCTTGATCTATCACACGAGATCTAATTTGATCTACATGCCTATGTACTGTCTCCGACCCCGATTCATGTTGTACCGAATAATTGGTGTCGCCTAGGCAGTCGATAATGCTGCCCGGCCACCATTTAGTGTTCTGAACACCGAATTTCCGGTACCATATACTGTCACCTACCTGAAAACGCCTCTGTACTCCCTTCGCCTGTCGCCTAATACGAGCTTGATGCTTCCACCACCTTCTCTTTGCATGCCTCCGGTATGACTACGCGGTGTCCCCACATTATACAGCCGAGTTCCTCGTACAGTTCAGATTTCCGATTTAAAAACGGTTTTAAATCCCTAACTTCTACTTCGGACGGCCAGCCATTTTTTATATAACTCATAACTCGACTTAGTAATGTATCTTTAGAAGTTTCTTTCCGGAGTATCTTGTAGTCTAATAACATCGCGTCCGACGCAAAATGTAAATAAGTCTGTTCGGGAACGTCGTCCCGCTCCTGGGCCCCACTATCTCTGTGTCCTTTTATCATCCGCGATAGTGCGTCTGCGGTATTCTGGTCGGTACGAACATATTCAATGCTAAAGTTATATGCGGACAACAGGATAGCCCATCGCTGCAATCTACTGGCCGCGGCCGTCGGGACGCCACTGTTTGGTGGCCCGGCATTGACGAGGCAGTGGAGCGAGTGTGCCGGGCGTGCACCGTGTGCGCCGCGGTGGCCGACGCGCCGCCGGCGCACGAGCCGCCTCCGCGGCCGGTCGAACCGCGGCCCCTCGATCCGCCTCCATAGCCCCGACTTGATCCGCTCCCCCAGTTTCTAGTCGCCTCTGGTCTCGCTCGAAACCCTTGCCCGTCCCCTTCGGGACAAACACGTCTTAGGTGACCGACCCGTGAACATATGTCACACGCGTAATCCTTGAATTTACAATCGAGTCGCTCATGACTCATATCGCCACATACAGTACATCGCTTTTTCCCGTTATGGCCGGCATAATAGTGCATTCCAATCGTTGGAGATTCTACCATAATGCTCGAATCCTTCTCCGCCGATTCCATTGTAGTCGCGATCAGTACCGCCTTACTGTATTCTAGTTTTTTTTCTGAAAATAACCTTTGGCGAATCGCGTCACTCGTTATTCCACATACTAGATGGTCCCGCAAGTTCTCCTGCAACCCGCTTCCGAAATCGCAAAATCTCGACATCTGTTTTAAAGTTGCCACATAGTCAGCTATAGATTGGCCATTTTGTTGCCTACATTGTCGAAACTTATACCTTTCTGCTAAGGCTGATGGTACGGGTTCTAAGTGATCTTTGACCAGACTCACTATTTTCGTATACGACAATGTTGATGGCTTGTCCGGACTGCACAAGTTCACTATTAACTCGTATGCACTCTCACCCACGTTTGCTATCAAGGTCGGTAACTTTAATTTATCATCAACACCGTTCGCTAAAAAGTACATGTCAAACCGGTCGCAATACAAAGTCCAATTTCCACTTTTCACATCAAATTCCGAGAATTTTCCTGCCATAATTGTAACGATCTACACTGTATAACGTAATATTTTACCATACGCCGCCACTGTTAAATCAAAGACGTGTTTCTCGACAAGCATTTATTACGCGACTACCCGCTCCAATCTACCCTCTACTACATATTATAAAATACCGTAATATATAACTTATTCGCCTCTATTGACCCCATATCCAGTATGAATAAAGACGGCCTGTTTTTTTTTTTTAAGTGGGCTTAATTTTATTTTTTTATGAAAAATATTATCATGAGTGGGTTCTGAAACACAAGATAAAAGTTTTAAAACCTTAACTTTGTAAGCGCTTATAGAAATATTCAGCTATAATCACGTTCAAAGTTCAAAATTGTACCTAATCACCCCGGTTGACGCCCGAACTAGGCCAGTGCGATGTGGGGGCTACTGCCCATTCCTTCTCATCCATTTGAGGGCCTGTGCCCAAAGACTAAGATAATCATCATTTCAAGCCAAACTTATGGACTGTTAATACTCAAATTTGTCCACAGATCTTACTTCAGCTGAATATGCATCCAACTCACAAATTAATTATGCAAGTCATCTGCACTGTAGGTAACTCGAAATAGAATGCATAATTTTATTCGCTTTGCAGGCGAACAGTTATTTCTGCAGCAAAATTGCGGTGATATATCTTAGTTTAGCATCGGTGGATTTCGATTTGTACACTTTATAATCTGAGCTCAGGACTTTATGTCCCACCATGCTAGACCGTGCTATGGAATGTGTATCCGCAATGATTCTCTCCTCAATCCGATACGAGTTCTCAAATCTCAAAGCAACCAAATCCACAGGAGTCACAAAGTGAACCTCTTTCAAAGCGATGCAGAGCAAATTCCGGAATGGCTGCCGTATTAAGATTGAATCTAAATCGTATTGGTTGGTCGGCCTCCGAGCCCACCATGCACGGATGATTCGATTGAATTTAAATAAAATTCTAATAAGATTGTACTCCAATTGGGGTGCAATCCTATTAGAATTTTATGGCATTGATGCCGACCCTGTTTAGTACATTTTTGCTCATCCTAGCTTTATACCCAATAATCGCTTAACCATGAAAATGGGATTTGATCGCATTGATTGTTGCACTCTTGCTTATCCCAATAAAAATTAAATACCAACAGATGGGAAAGAGTGTGAGCGCGGTAACTTATTAGATTAGTCGCGATCCGAAAAACAATTTCAATAAAAACGTGGCATGTGATACGAAAAATAATTAATAATAAGGGAACGAGGGGTCAATCTTACATTCATATATTGCATAATCGTTCAGATTTGGGACAAACAGTATTTTTCTCAAAATAATCGTCATCACTCACTTGTACTTAGTTTTTAAGAAGCACCTAACAATTATTTCCAATAATTATTTAATATACTACCTTTATCTCCTTTTATCTTGCTACTCGTAAAAACATTGAAATGTTGAAGAATAAAATGTTTTTTTTTAGACATTTTCGTCGGCTCATTTAAGAGCCTTCATGCCTTCAAAACCGACACTTTCTATATCTACTGGCCTTAACCCGCTTGCTTCCACATACGCCGAATAGGTAACTAGGGGATCAGACGCAAATAATAATAAAAATCAATAATGGATTCGAAGAAGGATTAAGAATGTAGTTAAATGGAGAATAAAAGCAACGTCATTATGCGTTCTTGAGGTTAAATAATCACAAAGTTAGAAAATGTCCAAAGTTTTGATCTGTCCCTTTTCTGCAAGACGAGCCGAGCCGGCGCACGCGCCGCGCCGGCAACGCGCCCGCGGCCCGTGCGCCGGCGCTACTCAATCAACTCGTGTTGATGCAGGATGCCGACGTGTTTGCCGATAGCTGGCAAACCCTGCTCACTAAAATAAGTGCCCTATGTAACATGTATTGTTAGTAGGTATATAGCAACGTGCATGATTAGTATGTAAGTTTTGTTATGTATTCATTTAACTTATTATATTAAGCATAGTTTTAAATTAAGTCCTAACATTGTAGGCGCCTTGGTACTTTACTGTAAGCCTATAAATGTAATGTGTAAGAAATAAATAAATATGAAACGAATGTCATTTATTATGACGCTCGAGAATCGTGACGTCACGATCTGGTAGCGTTTTCTCTCTCTAACAGGCAACATTAAAACGGTGGTAGCTTCTTATTTTTGTGAGAAGTAAGTTCGTAAGTTTTAATTTTCGTCATTAGGCATATTTTTTGCCTTCTTTCTTTTGAAATAATAATAAATTTTGAGTCTACACCCTAAATATTAATGTTACGGAAAGTTAAAAGTGGTGCACGTGGTTTGTGTAGGGGTGAACCACGACCTCTGCGTTAGCTTTTGCATTGCAAACTTGTCGGACACACTGCCGTGTGTCTATTTAGATTGTTTACACGTCATTCATTAACGGATCTGGCGGATCCTGTGATCGACAGTTTTTTTTTTTTTTTTTTAATAATATTAAGTATAGGTACGCATTTGATCCCCTATCTCGCCTGATGGTAAGTGATGATGAGGTCGAGGGTTTAATTGCATCCTGTTTCTATCCTATCAGAACATATTGAAATCTCACTTCAATTTACTTCTACAGTAGGGTGGAGCATGGTTGTATGGGAAAAAAATAAAGTTTTAAATTCAAAGCATAATAATAGGAATGAAAAGTTACAGTATAACTATAACATGTAGATAACGGTGATTATAACAAAATTTTAATGAAATAGTACCTACTTTCAGCCCCCGCATGGGCGCCAAAATATTCAATTAAGGGTAAAAATAACCTAACCTAACCTAATATTCCTGGATGTTATTTAAATTTTAAAATTGGCGGGAGCTATTAGCTTATTTAAGTTAGTTTCTTTTTTTTTTTAAACTTTAGTTGTGATTGTATTTTTATCTATTAAATATAATAAATAGTAATAAATACATAATATTACGACTATTCCTGTTTTTTATTTAGGTATAGTATAATTGAATGTGTAAGACAAAGAGACATGAGTAGTATTTATTCGTTTGTGGATATAACCAATATTGAAAAGAACACCAAGTTTTGTTTTAATTTTCTTTAATTGTAAACAATGATATTTGATAGTATAAATAATTTGCACGACATAATATATTTTAGAAAAAAATACGCTAGCTGAATATTAAAAAAAAAAAATGGTACTAATTTCATTACGTGATTTTGTGTGTGTCTAGAATACGCACACATTTGCAACGTAATGCCGGTGTTGCTAAGACATCCATCTCGTTCAGTAAACGCAACTCACTGCAAACTCATACTAATGCTACAGTCTCGTCCATTTTAAAACGAACGTGAAACTTTTTACTTCACAAGCAAGATTAAAATGTTAATAGATTAGTTATCATCTTTCGTATTTTAATTAGATTAGATTAGATTATTTATTTCATGATAAAAAATTACATTACAGCATATATACGTCATGTCAAAAAAAAAAAAAAATATTATCACGATCGATTGTCAAAAACAGAGAATAATTAAAATATAATATACAGACATTTTTTCATAAATCAGAAATACTTCTCGTTCTATTGAACGGTGTCAGCCAGTGACGGACGCTCTATCTTGTCACTTATCGCGTGATAAGGCTGACCATGATACGGGGTCTGAACACTGAACGTTCACCCTCAAATATATCTTGGCGCCGCGATTCGTAGTAACCAAGCGTAGGTAGAGGTCTAGTTGCGTTAGGCGTGACGGCCTGACGGGTGAGGTGAGGCGCACTGAATAACAGACCAGCTCCGCTATTCTGTAACTTGTTTTAACCTCACTTCGGTGTATATGTCACAGGCATATTGTATAATCCGCCGTTTTACAAACAGCGCTGTTGTGCAATACGGCGGATTGCCGATCAGGCGGATTGAATACCGCTGAATGAAAAACCGGTGGAATGTGTTCGGCGGATTGCCGCTATATTATAGAACGTATCGTAATGACAACCCCGCTAATATTGTGTTGGATTCCGTCGAACACCAGAATCCATAGCCATTTTTGACGTTGTAATTTTCATTATAACCTCTGAAACTCGCCGACGCCATTGTTGTTGTTATTTATGTGAGTATTAAAAATGGGAACTATAATTTTCCAAAGCGGCGGCTAATGACCTGCTGTATTACATTACCACTAGTCGCATTGAAGAACGATTAGCGCCGAACACATTCCAGCGGATTATCACTCAGCGGTATTCAATTCGCCGTATTAGAAATCAGCGCTGGTTTGTAAAACGGCGGATTATACTATTCCACTGCGACATAGGTACATATCAGTGTTGGGACTGCCAGCAGGCCAGCTGGTGGCAGCGGCTAAAATTTCACGTGTCGCATTGTGTCGCAGCACCTCATTTACATACCAGGAACACTATAAACGCGTAAATAGCATCTTACCAACATTGTAACTTTCGTCCCTTTTTATACGCTTTCCGAATAAACGGAGCAACAAAGTCGTTAAAGATACGAATTTTATACTTACCGAAAGCATCAAGCCTATAGAATATATTATCGCTGGGCTGTACATTTTTTTCCTGACCTAAATATTGGGTTGGCAGGTATACTGTATACTGGTAAGTCAAAACTAGTAATTTACACTCATCTGCTTAATAAATATAGGTATTCGTTTACTTTTAATTATTATAAAATATGAGTTGTTCTAGAAGTTCTAGTTCATTGTAAAAAGTTTTTTTTTTTTCTTGCCAGGAATATTTTTTAGCAAGCACATTAGCCAAGTTTTTTTTATGTACTAAATTCGAAATTAAATACTTTTCATCCATTAAACAGATGGGCGAATTTCGTTAGCAAGCACATTAGCCAAGTTTTTTTTATGTACTAAATTCGAAATTAAATACTTTTCATCCATTAAACAGATGGGCGAATTTCGTGCATCTAATAGAATCTCCTACTAAAAGATTAAAATAATCGCCAATAATACCCTTGAAGCTCGATGTCAAAGCTGATATGTTCCGTCCAATGAAACCCAAACTCAAATCAAACTTCAACCGTCATTAGCGACCCAATAAGTTGTTGACCCGATATCGGCATATTACGAACTCTATAACTAAAACTTGTAACCCCGATTAAATTAATTACTCTACCGTTATTACAATAGGTGTTTAAATGGAATTACTTTATGGTTATTATACAGCTTTATTTAAACTTTCACGATTACATAGGGACATATATTTTCTAAATGGGACTTAATCGCGTGTGCACACAGATACTTATGTTAAATGTGTAACCTCTCCGTGTCTAGATCGGGGGTTAGAAAATAGGATAATCAAGTTATAAAATTATAAAACACGAGTCAGTAACGTATACCTATTAAATTAAAATACGCGTGTTTAACACGCTGGATTACCTACGAGATTAAAACGATGTAATTACGAGCCGCTTTAAGAGCACGCGTTGGAAAATACTTTATTTCAATCGTATTTTATTTTTACATTTTGATGTGTAGGTATTTGTGTTAACTACTAACAATATATTGCAATATAACTGACGCAAATCAGAGTTATTTCATATTTTTATATCACGATGTTTTATCACAATAAATATATACATTATACATTTACACTGGCTCTTTTGTCATCATTAAAAAACATTTTACTACACCACATTCATAGTCATATTATTTTTTCTCATTACCATTCCTCCTACACATTTATTGACTTGACAGCCCGCAACGTGTATTTACGACAGTAATAAAAGTATTTTAATTTTGTAAAAGCCGAAGTCTTTTTCATTAAACTTTCATGATGACATATGTGCTGAGTAAATTAGACTGTCCGTCCGTCCGAGCCGCAAGTTTTGTTTTTTACTTTGTTACTTATCACTACCACATAAACACTGATTATTAAAATTAACAAACTTTATTTCACGTAAAACGAGCGGCGAGCGACGTATAGTGCTAAATCCGAACTTAAAAAAATAAAGGTCCTAACTTTAATGCAGTTTCAGAAGGAATTTCAACCCTATCGCGCTTTGAAGAAGATATAAAGTGCAACTGAATAGAACCACTTCACGAAATGGCAAAGTGTGGCGCGAGTACACTCATAGGCGAGGTGAATGGGTCTCAGAGGGCAGACTTCAACCGCATAGAGCTACAGCGTAGTTAACATAGGAGAGTAGTACATATATCTATAATACTATAAGGAAACCTTTGAGGCGGAGAATAACTAAATCATTTAATTGGAAATAATAATTATGACAACTCAAAAATACATCCAATATCTTTACATGACATTTTCATGACAACCCTTTTCCGTCGAAGAGCATGGCCGCCACACTACTCCCCCACCAAGACCGTTGCTTGCTACGGGCGATAGTCAAGAAAGTGAGCCGGGAAATGGACGGAACGACCACTGCGCGTTCTTATGATTCCGACAGGCTCAGGTTGTAACGGCGTGTTGGTGGCAACTACTTGGAGCTCTGACTCCAAAGGAAATTTCGATGTAGCAGAGTCGGGATCGGTCCGGTCGTCCTCGATGGCTAAATATACTGGCTTGAGTCGGTCAATTGTAACAGTATTTGTCTTCCCTGCGATGTCGATTTTGTAGGTTTTGCTTGCTCTGCTTACGGCACAGAGTACGGCGATTCTAATGATCCCTTTGCAGGTCCGTGCCGCAGGAACACATAATCTGCAGAACTGAGGCTTTTAGGAATGTAGAATGCTCTCTCTCTTTCCACTGGAGTGTTCTCTGGAGCATTCAAGAAATCACCTGGTAAACGTAACGGCTCGCCATAGACAAGCTCCGCTGCCGAAGATTGGACGTCTTCTTTCCACGCGCTGCAGATCCCGAGCAGCACCAGCGGCAAGGCCTCCACCCAGTTAGTATTCGTGTGACACATTATGGCTGATTTTAACTGACGATGCTGGCGCTCAACCATTCCATTACAAGCCGGGTGGTAAGAAGTGGTTGGCCGGTGTTTAGAGCCGAGGATGGTGGACTGACTCCGAAAAAGTTCGCACTCAAATTGTCTGCCTCTGTCTGTGGTGATTCTGGTGGGACAACCAAGGCGAGCTATCCAGCCGGTTACGAAGGCTAACGCGCAGGTTTCTGCTGTGATGTCTGGCAATGGATACGCCTCAGGCCAACGCGTGAAACGGTCGATGATCGTGAGGCAGTATCTGAAACCACAAGAGAAGGGTAATGGCCCTACTATGTCCATATGGACATGTGCAAATCGATGAGATGGAGTTGCAAAACGTGGCGTGTGATTTTATTCCGTTCGCAATCTGCGCATTCTCTCGCCCACAAGCGGCAATCCTTTTTATTACCTGGCCAAACGAATCTTTGAGATACCAGCCGGGCTGTTCCTCTCACGCTCGGGTGACTAATTCTGTGCACCGCGTCAAACGCTTTTCGGCGAAAAAACTTAGTGATGTATGGCCTCGGATTAGTAGTTGAAACGTCACAGTAAACCTGAACGTTAGAGTCAGGTCTTTGTCAAGCTTAGTCCTGTACCATTATGTAATAATTGGTGTAGTTCACTGTCTTCGTTTTGGGCATGTGCCAGGGCTTGGTAATCGATCGTGCAACTTCCGATCTCTTCCACTCTCGATAGGCAGTCGGCCACAACATTCAGCTTCCCCGCCACAAACTGTATATCTGTTGTAAATTGCGAAATATAGTCTAAATAGCGAAATTGCCTGGGCGAACATTTATCTCTTACTGTGGTGAATGCGTAAGTCAGGGGTTTATGGTCGGTATAAATGGTGAACGGTCTGGGTTCGAACATGTGCCGAAAATGACGAATGGCGTCATAAATGGCCAGCAGCTCTCGGTCGTATGACTATATTTTTTTTGCGATGGTTTCAGACGCCGGGAAAAGAATGCCAGCGGTTCCTATGCTCGCCGTGCTACTCGCTGTTGTAGTACAGCCCCGATCGGAGTATCTGAAGCGTCGGTATGGATGGCTAATTCGACATTTGTTTGAGGGTGAGCTAGAGTAGCAGCGCGGGAAAGACCTTTCTTGCAAGACTCGAACGCTTCCATCATTTCTTGTGACATCTCGATCTCCTGAGAGGCTTTCTTTTTCGGCCCCGACAACTCGACGTTCGAAGGTGCCTGCAAAGCTGACGCTCCCGGTAAAAATTGAACATTCCAAGGAATCTGCGGAGTTCCTTGACAGTTTTGGGTGCAGGATAATCTAACATTGCTTGAACCTTAGACTGAAGAGGTTGGGGTCACCAATATAGGGAAACCTTTGAGGCGGAGAATAACTAAATCATTTAATTGGGAATAATAATTATGACAACTCAAAAATACATCCAATATCTTTACATGACATTTTCATGACAACCCTTTCCCTCGAAGAGCATATGTAGACAGGTGGCTGGCCGCCACAATACCTATAGTTCATCGTTCAATATCCACAACCTTGTACATTCACCATCAGCAAGCAAAGTGATAGAATATATAATATAATACCCCAATAGTAATAAAGACCGCTAGAGCGTAAGTTTACATTATGCGAGTCATTCATTGTTCATACTATCCACATTGTAGGGTCATTGTCAAAGGTATGTTTTAAATTATTTTTCACCTCCTTGGTTTATTATCAAGAAGGGAAAAAGTATAGGTAAGTGTTTTAAGTCGACTGTTACTTGTCATCAAATAGCAACCAAGGTGACCGAATATAATACTTAACCATACGTAACACATGACCCAAGTAGTAAAGATGTTTCGCGATATATCTGCGTAGATAATGAGATTGCTATTACCTAAGTATTTGATGCTTACTGTACTTACCTATAGTTAAATTTAATATAATTAGTATTGAAAAAAGAAGATGAATAAATTGACTACATGCATGACAAATTAATCTAGTCCTAGTTTTTTTTCCAAATACATATACGTCCATTACATATTATTACATCACATTCATGACGACGACCGCTTTAGCCTAGTTGGTAGTGACCCTGCCTACGAAGCAGGAGGTCCCGGGTTGGAATCCCGGTAAGGGCATTTATTTGTGTGATGAGCACGAATATTTGTTCCTGAGTCATGGATGTTTTCTATGTATTTAAGTATTCATTTATCTACATGAGTATGTTTATCGTCGTCTAGTACCCATAGTAGGTACAAGCTTTGCTTAGTTTGGGACTATAGGTCGATTTGTGTAAGATTGTCCCCTAATATTTAATTTAATTTAATTTACTATAGGTATACAATAGTACATTATTGCAGAGGCCGGGAAAGAGCAATTCGTGGATCAGTAGATACGAATACACGAATTGTCATTCCCGCCGAGGCAGATATATACCTAGTACTCCAGGCAAAATACGGTTTTGAAAAACATTAATTTATAATAGCGTTTTTTTTGTTGATTTCATTTGAAAACGTTATTCTAAGATGATTTAGTCAAGAATCCGACAAACTTTCCACCCGGAAGTAATTATGTAGATTTAAATGAAGCATGCATTATCTTTTTTTGTACGATTTATCTTGAATATTATAGAGCAAAGATAATTAACCAAAATAAAGACAAAAACATTTATTAATATTTTCAGAAGCCAGTTAACTTATCATTTTTTCGATGTCCGAAATTTTGTCGGATTTTGTCGCTGGGTAACTATTTAATTGATAATATATCCGTTATACATAAAAAATAAGCTATTATAAATTATTTCCAAAATTGACATTTTTTTCCATACAAGTTGTCAGTTTATTGCCTGGACTATAGTGCTTTTCTGCTTTTCTCAAAAAATGCAAGGAAATCAAAATATATTTTCCGGAGCTGCAACGCGCTGCGGATTAGTGCTTTTTCCCAAAATCATAATATTTTCATCTTAAAACAGCGAGTATGTCTATAACCTATCAAGTTCCCGCCATGCCGCCCAACTTATTTTTTTAAAGTAATTACACTACACGGCATGGCTCATGGTGCCAATAGACATACCTACATAAAAAAAACATTAAAATGATCACAATTTTAATGTTTTATGTAATTACAAATATTAAAGATTAAACAGGATTAAAATTTAAACTCATTGTAATTCGTTATGAATTTTACATAGACAGTATTTTTACTTCTTAATTTGAAACTGCGGGCAGCTAACGTCAGTATAAAAAAATATTATATCTGAAACTCGGAAGATATTTAAAATACCTCCGCAGCAAAAAGAAAGTTACTTCTGTTCATTAACTGTGATAACGGTTCTTTTGACCCGTTTTACAGAAGTTCTATTAATGTTTGCATTTTGCACCAAGTTTCTAATTAGTGAGAAAAGGGCTCTGGCCCTTTGTATTACATGTTATTTTATTTTAAATATTAACTCGTATTAATCAGTTGAGGCAATAAAGCATTCTTATATAATAGTCTATAAGGTGTGTTTCGTTATTATATTATAAAAATCATGCGATCTGAAGGAAAACCATTTCGAAACGCAAAAACATTAGTAAGTATTGCATGTTTGAAAAGCACTTAATGATCGTAATAGAAAAACTAGTAAAATATTTACCTTTGATATATCCTAGGTAATCGAAAAAAAATAGACGAATTGGTTCGTTGAAATTCTAATACTTTATGGAATGAGTATAGGGTGTATTGTACCTACTTTATAAACTGTAGGTATTTTTCGTGAAGGCGTATTTAGTGTTTTTATTTTTTATTTTAATTCAGAACCTCTTCCTTCTATGGAAGTTGGTTCCTAATTTTATGAATCAGCGGACACTGAAGACTAATAAGGAAGGCCAGCACATCTATCATGATTCATGACACGGCCGCGACATACGCTCGATTTTTCTCGCACTATAGCTCTTGCTCTAAGTGTTCTAATAAGAGAGAGACGGATAGTAGAACTCGCGCGCCGTCTCGTGATAGCCGTGCAGATAAATAATACTTTGAAAATAACACGAGGAAATTTACTTAAATTGTTATTAATTTTGTAGCAGTAACGGTTACTAACGACATTTATAAATTTCATCATGAAGAATAAAAAATAATGCTACGAGAGAAATTCGAACGGGTGACCCTGTGGTCACCCGATGCCTGTGCATGGTCCGTCCGTCGCTAAAAACCGACTACTAAGCTATCGGATCCGTCTCGGTCACCAAATCGCTCAATCTGTTCACTTAATTAAGGCGTCAAAATGCCTGAGTTTTCTAGGTAAATGAAGAAGCGTGACACGTCTACCTCAAGCGTTGTAACAGGGAACAGATTGAAGGATTTGTTGACTGAGAGGGAGTGTTCCGATAGCTCAGTTATTTAGTAGCGACGGGCCATGTATGCCTGTGGTCGCCGGTTCAAATCCGGCTCGGAGCATTTCATTTTTCCTTTAATGTCAAAATATGTAAATTGGCATTATATGGTTATTGTTTAATAAAATTGTTCGAGTATTAATAGATAAAAGATAATAATGAAGTCAAAGACAGCCAAAAAAGAAAATCCAAACGGAACTTGGAACACACACACTATAACATTGCCAAGGTGTGCTTATGTACAGACGAGAGCGTTTCCATGAGTATACTCGCTCGCTTGTCCATAAACCCGACTTTAGTCATTCACTCGCTCTGTTGGTCTGCACCCACCACTCCCACCAGGAACACAAATTGTATTAGTTATTCTATTGTTCTTGTGAGTTCCCTCAATACGTTCTAAATGGGAAACAACAATTCTAGTTGAAACTAGATTATTGCAGAACGCTAACGTTTCTCTGTGCTGGCTTTATTCCATTTTGGGAACACTGTATTTGAACAATGGGTTGATTCGAGGGCTTTTATTCTTTGCGCGCTCATACGCCTCACCTCACCCGTCACGCCTAACGAAACTAGACCTACGCTTAGTTACTACGAATCGCGGCGTCAAAATATATTTGTGGGTGAGCGTTGAGGTGAGGTGAGCTAATACTAGGGCTGAGGCCGGTATTTTGGTGGCCTTTTTGAGCTGTCATAGTGACTTTGGATTGGCCGTTGGGGCGGAAAGGTTCTCAAGTGGCGACCACGTACCGGAAGGCGTGGCGTGGGTAGGCCCCCGACAAGGTGGACCGATGACCTGGTAAAGGTTGCGGGAGTCCGGTGGATGCGGGTGGCGCAGGACCGCTCGCTTTGGCACTCTTTGGGCTATGTCCAGCAGTGGACGTCTTTCGGCTGATATGATGATGATGATGATGATGATAATGACTTTTCTTTCATGGACTTCGTAAATATATGTAGATATCGTTGATGTTATAATTTTTTTTTTTTTACGGATTCTTTTCTAGTGTACTGAGAAGTTTCTCCGGCTTAGTTTCGTATTAAATATTAATATTCTTCAGGATAATGCTTTGTCATTTACTAAAACGAATGTCACAATTTAAATTTGACAGGTTCATTAAGTTACTAAACTTATAATTTATTTTGAAAGTGTAAACCCTCTAACTAATTTAACCCTGTAACTTCTAAATAATTTTAAATTTCAAAGAAAGTCCATAATTTATGGTAAGTTACTTCCTTAAGTTGTCCGCAGTAAGCTCGGCCGAATTTCACCTACCCATATAAACTGAGTTTCGTTCTCATTTTAAAACTACGTGTTGGATTGTGACGAAATTTTGCACATACAATTAATTTATATGGCTCCAGTTTAGAATTACAGCAAAAACAACTTTCGTATGAAAAACTTAAATTCGCTGTATTTTTTTACCATGGTATATAAAGCTACATAAACTAATTACAGACCTGGATATATCTCATGTCATTGTACATGCAAAGTTTCGTTACAGTCCAACACGTAGTTCTAAAATGAGAGCGTAACTACGTTTGTATGGAGAATCGAGCTTACTGCGGAAGTGCGGACTTAAATGGGGTTCATAAATTACCGTCGATTTTATAAAGTGCCGTTAGAATCTATGTCGGCAAGTTATCAAAAAATGTACTGAGTTACAAAATTTTATCTAACGTGATTTGGTCTAACACATCTTTATAAAACCGGGCTTAAAAAACGCGAGATGAATTGCCCTGTTGAAGATAATCAAACTTTGTTGGATTTCTCTACTCACCCCTAATGTTGTCTATATAAAACTCTGATTCACGTAGGCATCAGCGTTCAGCATCAAAAGTAGCTACGCAAACGAAGACGTAAAAAGGAATAAGAACTTTTGACGTCTTCGATTGCGTTACTTCTGATGCTGACTGTACATGGGGAAATCGTGTGGTCACTACGTCATCATCCTCCATATTTGGAGTTATTGCTGGTTTTGCCGGTTGTGGCCTAAAGGAGCTCGGGGCACAGATGAAATTCCTCGGGGTCCGCTTTGATACCTGACTCCAAGATTTGGCACAAGCACTAGTTTTACGAAAGCGACTGCCATCTGACCTCCCAACCCAGAGCGAAATCTTGACCTTATTGGGATTAGGCCGGTTTCCTCACGACGTTTTCCTTCACCGAAAACTGAAAAGCTAACGGTTTAAAAATGTAAGTTTGAATAACTAAGATCCAAAAAAATACTTTTTTCGATCACTATCACATCTAAACTTGCAACGGAAGTTGAAATTCGTATATATCTACCGATTTCAATCTACGGTCTGCCAGCTGTGGTCGAAACCGCAAGGTTAAAATTGAAACCGTTTTTAAGTTGGAATAAATGACCTATAGTCACGTCAATTAATCACGAAATGTACAAGGTTGAGCTAGTTTCAGTTTTCTCCGGGACATTGAGTCCGTTTTGAAAATGTTACAATAGCCGTTGAACTTGGCCATAAGTAAGATCTACATTTATACGAGTATATTATGTACCTACGTTTATGAATAAAACTTTAAGGCACGCGTAACTTAGGTTTTTGAATTCATAGTTGGTACCTGAAATGTATGAAATCAGCAACATTAGCATAAAAAATATTGGATTTCGTATTTATTGGCTATTTCTCTATACTTCTTAATATTATGAAGAGGTAAAAGTCTGTGAGATTGTAGCTTTTTAAGTTTTCAGGAACCGCTAATTCTATAAAAAAAAACTTGAATATCGGTCACGTGACCTATCGAAATCTGTAGCGAGTTTAATAGTACATTACTTACCAAGGGCTGTAAAATAAAGAAAGCCCGAAATCGTAGGTATTTATGACCCGAGCCGCAGGCGAGGGTTGTAAATATGCGATAGAGGGCTTTCTTTTTTACTGCCCGTGATAAGTACAAAATTTTACGTCTTCACCTGGCCACAATGCGAGTTTTACCGTATGCGCAGCGTGCGGTAAAACGCACATTGTGGCCAGGTGTGACGTAAAAATTTTTCCCCATCTGAAAAAGTGCACAGCGCCGCCTCCCTCCGCCCCCAAGCCTCGTCCTGAATATCTCACCTTACAAATCTTACGGTCACGTGACCTATCGAAATCTGTGGCGAGTTTAACAATTTTTCCCCATCCCAAAAAGTGAACAGCGCCGCTCCCCTCCGCCCCAAAGCCTCGTCCCGAATATCTCACCTTACGAATCTTACGGTCACGTGACCTATCGAAATCTGTGGCGAGTTTAACAATTTTTCCCCAGCCCAAAAAGTGCACAGCGCCGCTCCCCCCCCGCCCCCAAGCTTCGTCCCGAATATCTCACCTTACGAATCTTACGGTCACAAAACCTATCGAAATCTGTGGCGATTTTAATAAATTTTCCCCATTCCAAAAAGTGCACAGCGCCGCTTCCCCCCGCCCCCAAGCCTCGTCCCGAATATCTCACTTTACGAATTTTACGGTCACGCCCAAGTAACAAAAAGTGGCTTGGTAATTAATTGTCCTAGAACCACATATTATCAGGACTATAACGGGATAGTAAGCGCTTATAACCACGGAAAAGGGCCCAATTTATAGGCGTACTTGTCCTAATAAGGCACTAATAGTGGAATTAGTGACCAACCAATTAAGCCAAATAGTAGACTTATATTTCAACTTCGCAAAACTATTTGCTCCCGCGAAGCTCACTATAAGCGCCTTACAAAACCAAACAAGAGTATAACGTGCTCCATATTTCTGTTACAAGCTTTTCCAAAAACAGTTGTGAATTTTGTGTTCCTGTGTTGTGAGTTTTTCCCTACATTGTATAAAAAACTTAAGGTAAGCCATTTTTCTAATAAAAGTATTTATTATTTTAAGTCTTTCATAATAATACGTATAATTATAAGATGTACGTGCATTCTCATGCGAACGTATATTTTCGGTGAAGCATAATTGTGTTTTTAATCTATTTTTTTACGCGCTTCTTGAAACCAGCTTATGTAATAAATTGTATTTAAAATAAATTCGGTTGCAATAAGAAATATAATAAAAAGTCACAATGTTTTAGAGCAAGCATTTTGAAGAACGTTACCATCCCTCTATAGGAGCAAATGGTTCTTCACCAGAACTACAATATCGCCATATTGTTAGGAATTAGGGTTCCACAATAATTTAAATGCACCATAATCAATTTTTTTAAATGTCTTCTGTCTTATTTTTATTTATGTCAAGAAGCGTTGAGGCGTCTTGAGGCAGGACATATTTTTGATTCCAAAAGTGTTAATATATTTTTTCCTAGCACGTATTTTTAATTGGAATAGCCTTTAATATCACTTTCGTCATCGTGTTAAGACTCATCGCTAATACTCTCCTCGTGGTCTAATCTAAATCACAGTCTCCAGAAACATCGACAACATTATGTCATGAATTTCCATTGGCACTATCTTGTGCGCAACCCGCGTCAATTTATGTGATACGTCCTTTGCCTGTTATAAAATTAGCACCAAATATTCAATATGTCCGTGATGAGACCAGAATAGAATTAGCAAGACCATTAGGAACGGTTGTACTCCTTTACGGGCTTCATGAAGATTATTTTGGATAATAATGGTAATTCATTAAACCTTTATAAACACATTACGATTATAGCAGCATTCTATAATGCTCAATAAGAACCACTACATTTACTCTTAGAATAAGCACTTATAGAACTAATTTACTTATAAAGGATCCACAAAGTAGACTTATAAACCCTTATAAGTGTAAGTAACAAGTGCAAATGGTTTCCAGTACGTTTGGATTTATTTGTTGCTCTTATAAGCATACTTTACTTATAACGGTTTTATATTGCTTCTTGTAGGCAATAATAAGTATTGCTTACCAGAGCGAATAGTCTCAAGCGCATTTCCGCTTTTTCAATACCTTAATGGGACACCTTAGCTTATATTGTGCCGTTAATTTAAGCCTATTAGCGATTATAAGTTAAGCTATAACAACAGATGTACTAGAAGCGCAAACAAAGTTCACGTATGCTATTATAAGCATGGTAGCACCTACTAGAACCATTAAGAGAGAGTTATTAGTGCTGTAGGTCTATAAAATACGCACTCTGAGATAATTTTGTTGCTTAGGCGTTTCCCATTCCAAAAAGTGCACAGCGCCGCTCCCCCCCCCCCCCCCCCCCCCGACCCCAAGCCTCGTCCCGAATATCTTACTTTACGAATCTTACGGTCACGTGACCTATCGAAATCTGTGGCGAGTTTAACAAATTTTCTCCATCCCAAAAAGTGCACAGCGCCGCTCCCCCCCCCGCCCCCGAGCCTCGTCCCGAATATCTCACCTTACGAATCTTACGGTCACGTGACCTATCGAAATCTGTGGCGAGTTTAATAATTTTGCCCATTCCAAAATGTGCACAGCGCCGCTCCCCCCCGCCCCCAAGCCTCGTCCCGAATATCTCACTTTACGAATCTTACGGTCACGTGACCTATCGAAATCTGTGCCGAGTTTAACAATTTTTCTCCATCCCAAAAAGTGAACAGCGCCGCTAAAAAAGTTTTCACTTCAAAAACATCTGCGTGTAGACTGGACTTAGTGGATAGGTATATTTTATCCCACGAATTGCCTTCGTTCTTTGGAATACGCGGGTGAACCCGCGCAGGCAGACCGGAATATTATAAAGAGAAAACGTCTAAGAGATTGTAAGCTTGTATGAGTTGTATGTAATGGGTAATCCCCGGAACGGTGTATCCGATATCGAACATTATTTCACCATCCACCATGGAACATCATTGTTTAGGTGAGGTAGGGCACAGCGAAATGTCATCCCGCTCGAATTAGGAGCAGCCCAACTGGGGAAGTCTTGCAGACGACCACAGCCATAATAACACTACTACTTGCTCAGTAGTAGTGTTGTGTTCCTGGAGGTGAGCAAGGTCGCCAGAGCTCCCGAGGATGCGTTGTGTTGAGACCGAGGGAATTTGTTCCTTCAGCTGTCAACACGGCGAATCCTCAAACGCCTTTGGAGTTGCATGCGTCTATAGGCTGCGGTGTCCGCTTACCATCAGGCGGGCCGTACGCTTGTTTGCCACCGTTGTTGTATTTAAAAAAAACCTGCTTGTAGAATCAACTTTTTGGGTGGTTAGAGGGTAAATTTTATTCCGTGGGTTTGCGTTCTTTGCTATTTTCGGGCGAAGGCGTGGGTAGCCGGTATGATATAAAGCCTACCAAAGCTCTACCTTATATACACCCTCGCTACGAGTTAATAATCAACAACATGTTAATTGCAAGGTTCGACTTTCAATCCCCGGGTATTAAACGGTAACAGAAAAAATATTTAACTTTCACAAACAATTAAATATTATAATATCACTGCCATGAGAGGAGGCCTGTGCCCAGCACTGGGGCGTATATAGTCTGATTTATTATTATTATAATATATGTGCAAATATTTGTGTGATGAGCATGAATATTTGTTTGTGAGTCATGGATGTTTTCTATGTATTTAAGTATTTTCTATCGTCTATTATATATCGTCGTCTAGTACCCATAACACAAGCCTTACTGAGATTACTATGGGACTAGGTCGATTTGTGTAAGATTGTGTCCCCCCTTATATTTATTTATTTATTTTATTTATATATATCCGAAAATATTTATTAATTATTAAAATATTTCAGTGCTTACCACATTTTTAGGGTTCCGTAGACAACAAGGAAACCTTATAGTTTCGCCATATCCATCTGTCCGTCCGTCTTCGGCTTAGCTCAGTAACCATTACTACTAGAAAACTGTGATTCGGCATGGGTATATACATCAATCACACCGACAAAACAGTACAATAAAATCTTGAAAAAAAAAAATCTTTATAGGGTACCTCCCCTACACCGAAACCGGGGATGTAATTTGTTTTCTTGTTAAACCCATGGTATCGTTGGATAGCTCGTTGAAAAATATTATGGGTTTCTTTAAACCATTTTTCAAATCAGTGATTCGTTTGCGAGATATTGGGCTCTAAAGCCCCAATTTTTGTTCGAATCATGTGTCCCCCCCTGCCGGCTAAATGGCTACTACTGGGGATGGGAAAAAAATCGTTGTAGTAGTACATTAATGAATTTTAAAGGAAAACTATCACAGACAAGTAGGCATAAGTAGTTACCGAGTAATAGTCGACCAACTTAATGTGTACTTGGAAAGGCCAATTTTCGTACAAATTCGGCCGACGCAATCTACACCGCACGTCGATGTAACTAAGACAGACAGGCAACTACGGGACCCTACACTGCGCGTGGCCCGACGCACTTGGCTGGTTTTATTTTAATATCTCTTTACTGGAACAAAACATTGTTTTCAGCTGCAGACCACAGATTACCAACCTATTGAGGTTGTTGATGGCCCTCTGGACGCCTATTACGGCTGAAAGCGGAATAACGAATGGACAAACTTCACCTACGTAACTTTTCAACGCAAAATATTTTGTTTTGTGCAGAACCGTAACCTTCGTACGGAGGGTCACTAGGTACTCAGTAGGCTTAACTGGTCGTATACTAAATTGTCACTAAACAAACATTATAGGAGTGACGCTAAATATATCAAAGCGTTTAGCGCGAGCTTTGCAACCCTTTGAAATATTTGTTAAATATAAATAAAGAGGACGCCCCGCTGGCGCAGTTAATTTCGCGCTAAAATGCGGCGTGTGGCTGCAGGCCTATTTCTAATCGTCGCATCCGATCCCAATCATAAATTAATCTGTTTCCACACGTGCCGAGGTAAAGTGTTAATATCTAATCTTATTCTTCATCAACAGGTCGCTCTATTTATTAAACCAGAAGCATACAATTAAGGAGCCTATATCTGGGAGTTAAATTAGAAGGCAGCAGCAGTACTTCTATTGGTAACCGGGAGACGACAGAGAGGCGTGAGGACTGCTGCCACCGGCGTAACCTTTTTGTTATTAACTCAGTGGAAATGCACTTTTGCATCCCCGCAGCCGGGGAAGCTATAATGGGGGTATGTGGGACTCACATCCTCCAGCCTTCTCTATTTAAAGAGAAGGGGGAGGGAGTCTATAGGTACCCACTAAAACCACTCTGGCGTTTCCGTCTAATGGCAGTTAATGGGATCGCGAACATATCACCACGACATCCTCAACACCGGCGTGACCTGTCCCAATATAACACAACAAGACATCAAGTGAGATATACCTCTCTCCGTCACACTTATTAAAAAACTGTATACAATGATCTCGTTTGGTAGTGGAATTATTCGCTTGTCGAATCGGGTTAGTCTGGATGACATTTAGGATGTGAAAGACATAGACTCAATCGAGACTCTGGTTTTGTGAACTTTGGCATATGTCACTAATCCTATTACCAAATTGGCGCTCCAATTACACACAGGCAAACTATTATGTATATTATCTTCCTCATCTAATAGGATAATAATGTGTTACGGCTGTCAAAATCGGTTCGGTAATTTCTGAAATACGAAATTCCCATTTGCTCTGTCGTTTTTCGGGAATATGAGTCGGCTATTAGATCATCACCATCGTTATCAGCCTATATAGGTCTAGTCCAAGTTGGCTTAGTTCGGGTTGCACAGGGCGGTTCCACAACGCTTTGGGAGCTCAAAGACCGCGAGCCATCCGGTTGCCTCTCGGACACTGAAACTACGCGTCATTGCTTTTTAAATACGCAGACAGAGCCTCTCTGGAGGCCAATACCTAAAAATTTTGTTATGTATCAGGTTATATACCATATTTTTTCTAGGTTGATTAGAATGATAGATGTCACTTCATGATAGCATGTAACTTTGTAAGGCGGTAAGCATAATTCATATTTTTTCCAAGGGTCAAATATTGCTTGTAAAAATTAAATCACGTCTAATATGCGGATTTTATATAGACTTGACAAAACAGTTAATAAACGGTCTAGATACCGTGAAAATATTCTTATGTGAACGTCATTACAATGTTGTTTCAATACGCTTGGATTGCTAGAGGGGAGGGTTATCGATTAAGAAAAAAACGATGAAATATTGTGTTACAAAATAAGGAATTGCAATATAAATTGGCAACACACAAAGGACCTCCGTGCCGCCATTCTGTATTTCGATGTCACCCCTTGTCAAAGAACAATAATCAGCACGGCTATCACGCGACGGCGCGCGAGCTCTCTCGATTTTTCTCGCACTATCCGTCGCTCTCTTATTAGAACACTTAGAAAAAGAGGTATACTGCGAGAAAAATCGAGAGTATGTCGCGGCCGTCCTATGATAGACGTGCAGAGGACTTACCGCGAAACGAAAACGAACATAGTTCGTGTGTCTCCTTCTCTGTCGCACTTGCTAGTTCGTGCGACAAAGAGGGCGATACATGAACGAAGTTCGTTTTCGTTCCGCGGTAGCCCCTCAGTACGCAGTCAGACAGTACGAGTGGAAAGATCGGACATAGCGCTTGCTCGCTTTGACATCTTATCACAATTGAAAACAATTGACGACTGGGACAAAGTTGTTTTCCTAGATGAAACATGGTTAAATGCGAATCATAGTGTTGGAAAAATATGGACAGACTATACACCTCAGTCGTTAACGAAAGTTCCTGAAGGAAAGGGCCAAAGGCTTATTATATACCACGAAGGGAAGGCCAGAGGTTTTGTACCGAACTGCTTACTGCCAATTGGAAATTCGTACTGACTTTTATTTCAATACCGTTACAACGTTACGTTCCCAACAATATTAAGTATACCATCGATACTTTTAGCACTAAGTATACACTGCATTCGAATAGTATCGATAGTTTGCATAACAGTGGTAGCACCTCTAGTTACGTTAGTTTGGCATCTGCCATTCTAATCAAGATAGAAAAAATTACATATAGTGCAAAAATACACTTTAGAAATATGTTGCCTAGACCGCCGGAGCAATCGCTCCCATTTTTTTTTGGAAATTATTGAATTACTCCAAAAACGAAATCCTACTATATAATATATAATATAATATCCTACTAATATTATAAATGCGAAAGTTTAGATGTTTGGATGTTTGTTACTCAATCACGCTTAAACGGCTTAACCGATTTGGATGAAATTCTGCACGAAGATAGTTTATAGCCTGGATTAAAATATAGGATAGTTTTTATCCTATATTTTAATAAGTATTTTATAAGTAAACTGTCCGACACGGTGTATGTTTGTTTACGCACGGTAAAACACTGCATACGTTATGTAGAGGTAGATGGTCTCAACAATCTGTTTACACGTATAACAATTTACTTTTCTCTTGTATTTCCCTGGGGACCCGGATAACATATACTCGGACTCGCATGCGTTGCGATGTGACTGTATATTTATTTTCTCAAAAATGCCATGAAATAATGACTGTACGTTCCATATAGGCAGCAACGTATTTATCACGTTTCAGATGCGGTGAGAAGACAGACACAATACATAATGAAATTTCATGCAAAATTGGAGGCATAGCCTGCAAGATTCCACATTTATTTGTGACAGAGCATCACGGCGTTTAGCCATTAAAAAACTATCAGCTATATTTGCTTTTTTGGTTCGTTATGACATTCTGCCACTACTACGATTATTAAAAAAAAAACAATAAGCGATGTTTGCTATATTTTGAAGTTTTATTTATATATAAAATCAGCGAACGAAAAAACCATAGAAGTCTAAGTAAGTAGCGCCGCAAAATGGCCCCGCAATTTTATTTATTTATTTCATAGCATGTTTGAGATTTAAAACACTTATACATACTTCGGCGTGGAAAGGGGTTGATAGCCTCATAACTATCCGACCTCGCTACGCTCGGCCGGCAACCCCTTACTACCCGGCCTCAGTAGTAATGTACTACTTATTGAAATTCTAGTGCTCGTCATTCCCCGGTTCAAGCAATGCGACGAAGAAATGTACGTAAAAGTGTCGAATTACAGATTGCAACGTTATTTTTGTATATACTAAGCTAAACATAGTACCTACTAAGGTAGAGTAGAAGCTAATTTATGACGAATGCGCCTACAGTGTAATGTTTGTCATTTATAAAAATAAAATAACAGTATAGTACAGTCAAGGAATTTAAATACCTACCCATTTCGTTGAAATGTCGTTAGACATTCGCAATGCATTAAGGTCGAAACTTCTATTTCAGTAATAGTATTGAAATGTCAAATTGTCAATACATATTTATTTGTCACTTCACATTACAGATAACCTCTTTGCGAAAAGTTATCATTTGCTTTTCTAATTACGAACATGTGTCAGTGTCAATCGAGAAATCTGAAAAATAATATTCAATTACGTTATTAATTTGAAAAATAAAATACCTGCCACTAACCGTGAACTATTAAAAGCTAGAAATAGCAGAGTTACACCAGGAAGTGGGGATTGAGGAGATAACGCGTTTAAAATTTCAGTTCACCATGTCAACGTAGTTAATCTGGTTGCCTAGTTACTAACATATAACAATGCATGCGATATGTCAAAGGAACGTCGTGCTCTAGCTAGCTCTTATGGTGACAGTTTGCTATACAATATTGAGCCTTGACTGTACATATCCCCCAGATGTTCAGTTCTCCTCTGCAGGTCGCATTTCTAAACCGATTTTCATGAAATTTTGCGAGCAGGTTTTATAATTATTACAGATTGTTTTGCCGATTCAGATACCTATGTTTATTTTTTAAATAAAAATATTAAAAAGAAACACAGACTTAAGAGTTCTACAGCTCACATACTACTCTAGGGGTTTTAAACTGCATGGCACATTTAATCTAAATCCATTTAGCCGTTTTTGCGTTGTTTGTTTACCTAAAGCCGGGGTTATATTAGAGCCACGCCGCGTGTCGCGACGCGTACTTTGTATTGAACGTGGCGACACGCGGGTCTGAGCTAATGTAACCACGTTCATACAAAATGTATGTAACCGATTGCGTTGCGACACGCGGCGTGGCTCTAATATAACCCCGGCTTAACCTACCAAACATTTACTCACATTGTGCTATTTATCTGTTGGTGCGTTTTCCGTGTAGATACGTCGAGTATAGGTACCTACATTTTGCACATGTGCATTTTGCGCAGTATCGGTCTTTATTGCAGTATATAAAAAAGGTAAAAAACTATAGGGCTTAAATCAATGTCGCCAGATCAAAGCACATTTTTAACTACTACTAAATCTCAAGTAGATGGGCTGCAATATAAGTAATGGCTCCTTTATGTGCCGTAAACCGTAATGGACCGCGTTTGGTTTACGAGTGGAACATGTATGCGTAACAGTGTTCAGACTTTCTTAGGCTTCGAAGCGCTTTATCATGTTTAGGACATTTCGGCGACAACACGCGTCCTGCATGGAGACGACAGAGTCAATTCTTTTTAGGGTTCCGTAGTCAATAAGGAACCCTTATAGTTTCGCCATGTCCGTCTGTCCGTCCGTCTGTCCGTCCGTCTTCGGCTTAGCTCAGTAACCATAACTACTAGATAACTGCGATTCGGCGTATAAGTTAGTTAGTTAGTTAGTTTTACTGGGCTTTTTTCCGCAAGTCGACATCCAGTGTGCCTAATTTGCGTGAATCGGTGGGGTAGCGCTACTCTAACCACCCCGGCTCCTCCAGGAAGTTTGTGAGTGATTCGGCGTATAAATCAATCACGCCGACAAAACAGTACATGTGTCCCTCCCCCCCTGCCGGCTAAATGGCTACTTGGGATATGAAAAAAATCGTGGTACTAGTACATATAATGAATTTAAAAGAAAAACTATCACGGACAAGTAGGCATAAGTAGTTACCGAGTAATAGTCGACCAACTTAATGTGTACTTGGAAAGGCCAATTTTCGTACAGTTTCGGCCGATGCAACCGCACCGCACGTCGATGTAACTAAGACAAACAGGCAACTACAGAACCCTACACTGTGCGTGGCCCGACACGCACTTGGCCAGTTTTTAATGTTTTTTTTTTCGAAAAACTGAATTGACAAAAAAATACAGAAAAATATATATTATTATCGTACTTGCTCACAAAATTTCACGAGAATCGGTAAAAAATGCGATCTATAAGAGGAGAACGGCTCGGCTCGGCTTTAAAAGCTTTTTTTACAAGCTTTTCTTTAACTCCCACTATTCGTTATATAATATTACTAGCTTCTGCCCGCGACTCCGTCCGCGTGGAACTCGTTTATATCGTAGCTCCATACAAACTTTCACCCCCCACGTCATCCCCTTGGGGGATGATTTCCGGGATAAAAATCATATGTCCTTCCCCAGGACTCAAACTATCTGTATACCAAATTTCATCCAAATCGGTTCAGCGGTTTAAGCGTGAAGAGGTAACAGACAGACAGACAGACACACTTTCGCATTTATAATATTAGTATAGTATGGATAAAATATATTTGGCATGTAAGTAAAGCCATCCTACATTTGCCAACCCTATTTCTCCCACTTGCTGCTATCTTATTGAGCTGAAATTTGACATACTTATGTACATTCGTTGGCAACTTAACCGCTACGTTCCGGGTTGGTTCCGGGTCTCTAGCTAGCGTCATAGTCTTAAACTGTGCCCTACGAGGTATCATCGGGGTTGTATACCTTTTCTGTAATAGGGTTAAGAAACATTGTGACATGCAATAAATATATATGAATATGAATAAATTACAAGCCTTTCATGTGAGGGTGGGTTTTGCGAAAAAGGGACAGAGTATATCCCTTCTTAAAACGTTGGACATGTATGACTTTGTGATTATTTATTGTCTTGTGTTACTTTTTTCTCCATGCGACTATATTTTTAATCATTTTTCGAGAAAAATCAACATCATTGATTATTTTATTTGGTTTCACCATCCCTATTGCACGCAGTGGTACTGACAGTTTAATTGCATGTGCAACCCTCTGGAAACACAGGTTTGTGTGCGTATGTGATGTGAACAATACAGAAAAATCAGACGCAATAAAGCTGTGGAAGTTCACCAAAGGACAAAAACAGGCTAAAGCCTTAATCAAAGGGTTCAATAATAAACTGTCTAAAGAGCTATTACAACTCAAAAGGCACAAAACCTACGCAGTGACGAGAATCCTGACAGGTCACTGCAAATTAAACAAACACCTGTTTCAAATGGGTATGAAACAGGACGCAACTTGCAGGTTCTGCCAGGAGACAGAGGAAACAGCAATGCACATTCTCTGCTCCTGCGGAACACTCATGCACAGAAGAAGTATCTACTCGTACCTAGGGCACATCGTGCACCCAGAAGAGGTACAACATATCACCGCCCAAAGAATCTGAAATTTCCTAGAGGCAACGGGTCTTAACGGTGAAATCTAAACAAAGGGCTGCCAGAATAGATCACTTGCTGGTCGAAGCGGCATATAAAGGCCCACAATACCACACAATAATAATAAAAATAAATACGTATCTGATACCTCAAATATAATATAATACCCAATTACTACTAGTACTAACCTGTTGGCTGTTTGCACTGCCCTCGGTCTGGTCGAAGGGCGGCATGACTGAGCACAGGCGACGTCCCATGAGGGCGTACGAGACCACTACGATGCAGCCTGAAACAAGTGACATAACATTATGTTTTTATTTTATTTTACTATTTTAGGCACAGATACAAATCATGGGGTATCTTGGTAAAGTATATACATCGACAACAACGACGCACAACGCTTATAGTCCAGTCATTATATCCAAAAAACCGATCCTACCCGTGAATAATCAGTTCTTGGATTTTTTTTTCGTGGGTCCCTCGGAGGGGTCACTGGGAGTGTAAATTCAAAAAGTAGACTGAATCAGGCTCCTGTGTATATTCGAAAAACGGTTTTTCTTGAATAACTCGGCCATTTTTGATTTTACAGTAAAAAACAATGCTGCCTACAGTTGGAAAGTCTGCTCTGTACTTTAAAGGAAATATATGCCTCAATTAAGTAATGTCACGTGTAGAATACTCAATTTTTAATAATTTGCATAGTTCGCTTAACGTTTAACTTGCAACGTGTCCAGTTCGATTTTTTAAAATCTAAATTAGCCGCATAACTTGTTGATAAATTTTCTCTGCACAGACTCCACTTTTTAACCCTCGACGCAAAGAGATCTCTTCTTGTTATAAGTTTAACGTGTCTGACTGTGTATCTGTGTATTTGTGTATGTGTGTCTGTAGTATCGTAGCTCCCAAACGGATGAAGCGATTTTCGTTTAGTATTTTTTGTGTCATTGATAATTTTATCCCGAGTGTTCTTAGCCATGATTCATGAAAATCTGTTCAGCCGTTTTTGAGATATTGGACTTTGAAATGAAAACGTCGTGGGGTTTCTCAACTTTTCTAAGTTGTAGTTATTCAATATGGATCTTATAATATGGAGACCAGACTGCACTGTACTCAACTATACTTCTCACAAGGGAAGTGAAGAAGAGTGAAGAAATTAGAGAGTGAGTTACACTGTCCGGATTTTATATGGTCTGGTTATTCTATTAATGAAACACAGTAATTTCCCAGCCTTAAGTACAATCACACACACAACATAGAAGGGTTCAAACGATAGTCTGCTGTTCATTATTAACTCCGAGGTCTCTTATTGGTGTAACGTGATCTAAAGGGCTTTGCTGGAAATGTATGGGCAGCTGGTGCCTTTTTTAGGGTTCCGTAGCCAAATGGCAAAAAACGGAATCCTTATAGATTCGTCATGTCTGTCTGTCTGTCTGTCTGTCCGTCCGTATGTCACAGGCATTTTACTCGAAAACTATAAGGTGTATTCGAATAAAATTTTCAGGATAGGTGTCATTATGTTAACCGCTACATAGTTTTGTAACTAAATTAAAAAAATAAAATATTTAGGGGTGCACTCCATACATAAAACTGAAAGTAAAAAAAAAAAAATTCATTGTAGCCCACGTGTGGCACATCAATCGATAGGCCTTTCAAAATAAATATAAGGTTACTCAGCATTTTTTTTGATTAAGTGAATAGTCGGAGATAATCTTCTCGAAAGTCACTAAAAAAGTGTCCCCCCCCCCTCTAATTTTTGAACCGTGTATTTTAAAAATATGAAAAAAATCATGCTCATAGGGCTTATTAAATTCTCTCAGCAAAAATTGTTTTGAACAAGATCGGTTCAAAGGTTTTTGAGATATTTCTAAAAAACTGCCTTCCTTAAAGAAAAGGACCTAAGTGCCATAAGATTTCAGTAACGATACGACCTGAATAGGCACGGAACCCTCGTTGTGCGTGGTCCGACACGCACTCGGCCGCTTTTTTTTTGATGGCACAGTAACGCCACTTTGTTAGATGTGTAGAGTACTTCCATACAAACAATAGTTACTATGGCAGCTCAGCTCTTAAGTACATCCATCTTGAGTTACGCGTCCTAATCTATAATAGTATTCGACCATTCAAAGTAACTCATGTTCTCAGTTTTCATCATTAGATACGCGTTATAGATTAGGACGCACAACTCAAGACGGATACCGTACTTTAGAGCTACACGGCTAGGCATAGCATAACACGCGACGGCGCGCGAGCTCTCTCGATTTTTCTCGCACTATCCGTCTCTCTCTTATTAGAACACTTAGAACAAGATGTATAGTGCGATAAAAATCGAGAGAGAGAGAGAGTGTGTCAATGTCTGATTGAATAGTGAAGCAAACATGCAACGTAAGTATTTTACCGTATATTTTTGGTCGTCAGCGTATGCAAGGCAATCACTTGAGAATTAATCAAAGTCATTTAGGTATTCCTAAATGACTTAATTGATTAATTCTCAATAGTTAGTCTCAAATGTTGAATAGCAACGGTCCAAGATTACTTCCTTGAACCCTTCAATAGACACTGCCTGAAACTTTACAGATGAATCGTGGCCATGAACCGCAACCAACTAATTTCTATGCTCTAGATACGACCAGCCAGCCGGATTTTGCACCATATTACAAAGTCATAAGGTGCGAAAGTTTAGTGTAAACATATAATTAACGTCGACTATACTATCACGTCAAAGATATGTAGTTTGAATACCTAAGAACCTTTTGATGGCGCAAAACTTATATGTACATATCGTTGACGTCGACTGTTTTAGTTAATAGTATGGTAATTCGTCGCCGTAATTAATATAAAACCTGGCTTTCAAAGGCTGGAAGGAATGTAAAAGAATACCTGTCTATTTTTAACCCCCGATGCAAAGAGAGGGGTGTTATAAGTTTAACGTGTCTGTGTATCTGTGTATCTGTCTGTGGTAGCGTAGGGCCCGAACGGATGGACCGATTTGAATGCGGTTTTTTTTGTATCATAGATAATTTTAACCCGAGTGTTCTTAGCCATGTTTCATGAAAATCTGTTCAGCCGTTTGAAGGTCATCAGCTCTTTTCTAGTTGATGAGGGGATCTGACTAACGTCCTTATGTCCGATCGTTTCGAAATTTGGTACCGTGTTATTTCAATGACATTGAAATTATATGGTAAGTTAACCATGACCTGATCAGCCGTTTGAAGATCATCAGCTCTTTAATAGTTGATGAGGGGATCTGACTAACTTCCTTATGTCCGATCGATTCGAAATTTAGTACCGTGTTACTTCAATGATATTGAAAGTATATGGTAAGGTAACCATGACCAGATCAGCCGTTTGAAGATCATCAGCTCTTTAATTGTTGATGAGGGAATCTGACTACCTTCCATATGTCCTATCGATTGGAAATTTGGTACCGTGTTACTTCAATGATATTGAAAATATATGGTAAGGTAACCATGACCTGAGATCATCACTTTAAAAAGGACAAAATTCCGACCGCTTCAGTCACCCGATGGTCCCCCGACGCGACGGTCCCCCGACGCGACGATACTTGGAAAATAATAATATTTGAACTTACATAATTATATGTGACAATAATAGTTATTATAGCTTTAAAATATTATTTGTTAGTTTTAAGAGTTTATTTTTTTTCGGGGGTTTTTAAAATTTTTAATTTTACTTTTTAATCAAATAGTTCTCACCAGGGCTCGGATTTTACATCGCACGGTAAGACGAAAGAAAACTATGGAGTCGATATTAACATTACAACTTTACTCATATTCATACTCACTCATTTTCCTAGTCCCGTAATTATTATATATTTATCATGCTGTCAAATTTCAACTTGGTTGCATACCTAGTTATCCAGACCATATTGTTGCGATAGACTTAACGGTGGGTACTGGCCGCTTTATTTAATTGCCTCATGTTTCAATCATTGACGGCTTTAGACGTGTCATTTATTTAAGTTTGCAATTAGTGCATACATTAATTAACTTAATTATTACGTGAACATTTTATTATTTAGCTTATAATGTAATAAACATGGTGTGGCGGTTAACATTTGTATTTACAATATAATAAACTTTTGGTATTAATTAAATGAATGAGTATGAGTATGAATATGAGTAAAGTTTTAATGTTGATATCGACTCCATAGTTTTCTTTCGTCTTATCGTGCGATGAAAAATCCGAGCCCTGGTTCTCACACAAGAGGCCCTTTACTTGCTAGCGGACATTTTAATAGCCGGTTTTACTTGACACCTCGACAGTCGGGATGGTCCGAGCAGTTTCCTGAAGAAGGTTGTCAATCGCTGATGCAAGTTGCTAAGTGACTAGAATAACGCGCAAACTTGATCACCAAGGATCGGATAACGGGATAGATAAATACCTACACTTTGGCGGCAGCGTTGATATTGAGCTGAATGGAGGCGGACTCAATTCAATTTAATTAATCAATTTCCCGGGATTTCTAAATTAACAACTTAATTTCGTAAAAAACGCGTATTTAGATAAGTTTGTGTAATTAACAATTTGAAGTTATTTTCCATGTACTTACCTATGGACCTAAATGTTAATTACATTTACTTTCAATTTATTCAAGTAACGAAGTATTCATAGCAAATTTTATGAACGTAAAATATTATCCTAAATATAAAACAGGTTGTGATATAAACTTGAAGTATTTTTGTTAATTTTTTTTTTTTAAGAAGCTGAGCAAATAAGAAATTTCGTAAATTATGCCAACTTTATCGCTGTTGATCACCCTAGCGAGCAGAAAGAGCAGGTAATACGGACAAGAAGGAAGGCATGATTCAGGAAATTGTATAGTCAATCAACGGGTTTACTGGATAGTGGGTCGTCTACGAGTATATATGTTAGAACGTATTAACAGTCACTTTATTTTCACTGGTATGGAAAAAACCCGACCGAAGCCGACATAAAAAAAAATCTTAGCTTAGTTAGCTCCTGAAATATCGGGAAAAATGTTTTTATCCTCATCTTGGAATGTTTGTATTAGGATTCTTGATTTTTAAAAATGTTCAGCACGGTTAGCAGACGATGGCACGCGACGCTATCTCGCACTATCCGTCTCTTTCTAAACTTCAAACTTTTTTATTTGCAAAGAATAATTATATACCTACAAAGAGATGACCAAATATTATTGGGAACATTATTCTGCTAATAAGTATTACAAAACAATAATACTAGCATGCAAATAATTAAAACTTATTTAAGAGGAACAATTTTGTATCATAATATTGGTTTTCTTGCAATAATTTTATTATGCTCCTTCGAAACATATTGAAAGGCAATTGTCGTATGTCTTTCGGTAACTTATTAAATAACTTCATGCACATGCAATAACATTGTTTTGCATAAAATGATGTTCGCGGGATGCGGTCGTGTGCCAGTCGCCCTGGATTTCTTGTATTACGGTGATATACATCTCCTGCTGTTTTAAACAAGTCAGGGTGTTTTTTAACAAATATTATAATTACAGACCTCTAAAATGTACATACACGGCAATGGTAGTAATTTTAATTTCTTAAATATAGGCTTGCATGACTTATATTGATTTACACCACATATCGCTCTTAAGCATTTCTTCTGGGCTATGAAAACCCTTTTAAAAGTTTTCTATTAAGAGAGAGACGGATAGTGCGAGAGAGTTCGCGTGCCGTCTTGTGACGCCGTGCAGTTCAAACAAAAAACAAGCAAATATAAATTAATATTTTGAGTATAGGCAGGTCAAGCATTAAAACGAAGGTACCCCTTTGTACTACGGTACGCTAAGGTTAAAGGTAGGGGACTAAAAAATATTTTCTTTAGCCGACCTCGCAGAGAAATAATGTACTTTAATCAACTGCGACAGAGTACAAATTGCTTTACACGAGAAACCCTTAATGAATCAAGTCAGATGCCAGTATTTTTATAATGATTTGGTTAAATATTTTCCGCTTTAAAACTGTATGATATTGTTAGGACAGTAAAGTTTGTTGTCAATTTCAAGAAGCTTTTTGATTAAAAATTTAATAAATTCTGCAAAAAATGGTGAAATAAGTGAAATAATTTGTAGACATCTCATATTGGGTTTGAAAGCAAATTTTGCACAGAATTTATAAGTAGTATTCTTGTTAAACGTATTTGAATAATACGAAATGAAATTGGCTGGTCTGTTTAAAGGTGGAGGGGGTGCTCAATAACGAAATTTCCGTTGCCCTTGCATTGACTTAGTGTAAAAGGTATTCAATTGCTTTTTTTTTAATCTATTTCGGCGCATAATATTCTTAAATACTTTTCGACCTAGCAGGTTCACTGGCATCCGTTTCCCTTTTGTATCATTACAGTACAACATCAAGATTTTGCAAAGTCATCACAAACAAATATCTTGCTTTGCCATTTGTCACAGACTTTCTGAATAAAAAAACCACCATTCGACATATAGTACAGTCAGCATCACATAGTTAGTAGCAGCCAAAGTAGCCAAATATATCGTCACACTTCCTTATTCCTATAGTAATAAAGACGTGTTCCGATATATTTGGCTACTTTGGCTACTGCTAACTATATGATGCTAACTGTACCTAAAAAAAAAACGATGAACTAAGTCGTGTTGGGTATCGTTAAATGAGTAGGTATTTCAAAATCATTATTAGGTTTTTTTAATCATATTTTGGTTAAAATAACATTTTAGAATTTATAACGATTAAGAGTTAGCTAAACGACACATTTTTGGAGAGCTCTATCTCGGTCGAATTGTATCAATTTTAGTCTTCAAACGTATAGATTTTTATTTAAGAGGAAACACAAAGGTCGAGATAATTGAGAAATAGGTATTTGTAAAATGTATTGCTGTCGCGCAGTGCCTGATCAAGCGAGCGCGAGCGCGATAGAGACAACTGCAGCTTGGACCGCAAATACCTATTAAAAGTAAATGAAATCAATGTTTCGTAGTCCTCTGATTTCTTCTCCAACACTTGACCTATTTAACTATTTTTTTTATTAATAATTAAAGAAAGGCTTTGGCCGTGTTCCTATTTTTCTTTTTTTTTTAATAATCTAGTTAACATTGTTTTCTGGATGTTTTAACACAGCGGAAAATCTGGCATTTTTTTAGGTTTTTGAAGGTTAATATCTCTTTTAACAATAAATTTATGAAAAAAAGGAAAACATAGGAACATGTCAATAGTAGCCATAGATTTATGGAAAAAAAATATTTCTCTACTGCCATTATCCAGGGAGAAAACAGGGGACTACGTTTGGATGGAAAAACGGCCTTTTATTTACATTGTTGACCTGGATTTACATTGACAATACCAAAAAAGAGTGAAAATTTCGTAGTTTTTCGAGTGCTGCAAAGTTAGCACATGTCTTTCGAAGCTGTAAACTTGGATATACGGTACTGGTAGTGGTCCTAACAATATAGTAAAAAATCAAAACTAGCCGGCTGGCGATTTTTTACTATGTTGTAGGGGTAGTTTTTCGAGTGCTGCAAAGTTAGCACATGTCTTTCGAAGCTGTAAACTTGGATATACGGTACTGGTAACATCCTAACAACATAGTAAAAAATCAAAACTAGCCGTTAGCTTGCGATTTTTCTGGTCAAATATGACTGGCTTATATAGAAAGTCTTTTAGAAAAAGTTCAATTGGTTATCTATGCTCTAACGGGGACATCTGTGACAATATCTCTGCCGTGCAATACTTAAACAACAGTAAGTGCTACTTTTGCGATTTTTTGTTTTTTCTTGATCTTGGACCACCGTGTCAAGACGCACACATGTATATAGTCCACGTGCGATTATGACAATGGGAACATATAAAAATCGAAGGCTCCATGTACAGTAAATCAGAAGAATTTAGTAAATTATGGAGGTAAAACTAACTAAACTGCCGTAATAACGTTGTCGGCTGTGAATTTTTAGACTTCACTGATTAAAATACAGTAAAGGTATCATGTCAATCCTAAATTAACTAGTAATGAGAAGGTAATACTTACGCCAAAAACTGTTTAAAATGCAGTACAATATAAATGTTCTAAAATATTTGTACTCTGTTTGAAATGTTATTGATTTTTCAGCATAATTACTAATTAAAATGCAGTAAAAATATTCCTCACTATAATTTAAGTGGTCGAACTGTCGTAAATAAGAGAGCAAAATACAACCTAAAGTACAGTTACTAAGCTCACTTACTGTGATTTAAACTGTCGTTTGGCTATTTTCAAATGTGTTTACTGCAATCGTGACAGCAATTTACTGTATATTAGGTTGAATTTTGCTCTTCAGTCTAGTCTCCGACGCTGTGCGAGGCAGACCGGGCGCGTGTAACACTGGACTTGTTTGTTATATTGCTTTAATTGTATAGGTAGTGGACTTATTATTGTCTATCATTCTGACAATATTTTATTGAACTTGCCGAGTTTGTTAGTATGAATGTACTCGTAGCTCTATGTATGTTTATAAACTGAGAGAACTAGTTTTCAAGTGTCGTTTCAGTTAGATAGATTAACCACATTGTAGGACAAAAGTTAGATAATATCGATACCATTGATGAAATGCGGTCATTGACGATCGTCCTACAAGTTGTCAAACACGGTCCTTATTAATCCCCTATTAGGTCAATTACAGTTTACACACCTCTGACACACGCTGCTGGTTTCCAAGGATTGAATTTACGTAAAGCTTGATTTTTGATAATAAATTTTAATATGAATGAACCTGTTCCATGTCATAATTGCAGTTTTTAGGGCTCGTTAGGTTAGGTTTGTTGGTATCTGGAAGAACTCAATCAATATTTATACGAAATAAATAAATTAAATAAATGAACTTTATTCTGCAAGTAGGCCGTAATGGCACTTTTACAAGTCAAAATTCTAACAGTGTTTCTGAAAAAAAGACCACTGTTAAGAAGCGCCGAAACAAACTCAACAGTCAGTATTTTTTTTTAATAAGTCAAATTTAATATGAATACAAAGAAAAATAATCATCATAATGCGTTGTTCTATTAGAACACATGTCCGAATAAGCTATATGAATAATTAAGCTATTTTCGGCTCTGGTTTGGGCCATGCATTTCTGTCAGTTAGATTAGTCCTCAACCCTGCCTTCGACCTCAATGTTTTTTTCAAGTAATTTTTAAGAGCTGGAAAGGGAAGAGCCAAAATTTCATTAGGTAATTTATTATAAAAATGGATACATTAACCCGAAAATGACTTGCATAGGTACTTTACAAACACGAAACTTTTTGGTTGGTATTTTATTTTTATTTCGTGTATTAAAATTATGGGTATCAGATTTTTTACAGGATGAATCTATGTTCTTAATGCCATAAACAATATTTTTATTGATATATTGGGACGCTACTGTTCAACTGCTAATTTCTTTAAAGAGTTCTCTCACGGATTCTCTTGCTCTCAGTTTATTATACCTATATAGAACGAATGGCTCTTTTTTGTAATACAAAGATTGTCTATATGTCAGCTGCTTTACCCCAAACCAGAATACCGTACGACATAATACTATGAAAATAACTATGATAAACTAGTCGAGCTGTTTCAACATTGGTCAGTTATTTTTTCTAGCATATACGGCTGAACTTAGTTTACGCGCCAACACGGCTATATGGGCACTCCATTGTAGACATTGAATACTAAGTAAATTACAGTAAATTGTTATGAATACTGTACTTTAGCTTGCAATTAATTCAAGTAGCTATTAGTGTACGAGGATTGTTTGCAGTAACCCGCTTTTTTACTGCACTTTATTCTGCATTTATTGTGTTTTTAGTTCTTTTCGAGAGTACAGTAAAGCTATTAAAAATTTAAAAATAGCAATAATTTATTAAATAATTGTTAAAATAAAACAGTGTTCACGTATTCGTATTTCATGTATTCCATGCTATATTTTGACATTCAAGCATTTGTTAATAATCGTCGAGAACACCAAAAAAACCTGTTTGAAAGGGTTTTTTGCGTTTTTCTCGTAACTCACTTTTTGCACTTACTGTTGTTTAAGTATTGCACGGCAGATCTGTCATCTCGCCCCTTTACTATCTAATACTATCTATGGCCCGTCCCCGGCAGCCACGTTTTCAAGGAGAAAATAGCACGCACTCGCCGCATAGCACGTGCTTTTTTCGTTCCTGAGAGCTGATTTTAACCGAAGCGGCAAAGAGGAACAGGCACTACTATTGAGTAGGTATTCAATTTAGATTGAACTTTAATTTGTTGCTGGATGTTGACCAACTCCTGATATTAATCATAGTCGCGTTGCAACGTTAAAGCCAGCTTAATCAGAACACGAAGTAGCCTGCATACAATTTTACGTCCAATTAAGACCCCTTTCGAATTTGGCGAGGCAAAATCTGCATGCAGTAGGTTTTTAGGCTCAATGCTAATTTATAGTTGATTAGGTATGTATATTTCCTACTGTTTCGTCCTGTTTGGCATACGATTAAATAATGTTAGTATTTTGTACTTTACCGAAAGACCCTCACTAATGTCGCCCTGCCTTCATTACTTGTCGGTATTTGTGACGTATAGTTAGATTTTTTGACAGCCGATATTTGACAGCTGTCACCCCGGTACAATAAACGTCAAATGATGACATAACTTGTACTGAGTGACAGCTGTCAAATATTAGATGTAAGGGCATTTTCTCTATAGTATTATTTTGAGCGTACCGCCCAGCTTCCGCGCATCCCGCGCATCCCGCGCCGATCATGATGCACTTACGTAAATATCGGTATAGTAGGGACGCGTAGACGGTGACGGTGACGGTGAGCGGGATGGTAGACGAAGACACCGGTATACGTTTCGTGGCCCAGAAGCCAGTCTCGGGGGCGACTGCTTGATTTGGAATCCGAATAGTGCTGTCCAGCCAGCACTGTACCTACAGGTGGCATATACGACCTTTACAATAGGTAGGCTGTCCCTCAGCGCTTAGAGGCTTTTTTTTTGTCACCAGCTTGTTTGTCTGTGTCACTACCTGACAAAATATTGTACTAAAACTGACTTCACCACGACGTCACCGATATTACACGACAAAATTATAAATTACAGTAGACGTCTAGAATGTAATAGTTTTCTGATACTTCTTAATTCAGTAAGGTTAACTTACCATCGTCCCTTACGGACATACGCTAGGGCGACATCTATTATATCCTCTATCAACGTAGGTATTTGACTAAAGTCAAACCAGCTTATTTTTATAAAACGTCAAAAACACCCCGTTAGCATGGAATTAAGTAGGGATTACTTGCTTTTGACGTCACAATCAAACAACGTCCTTATTGTTAGTATTCATGAATTTAAACTCTTAATATAGCAAACTTAAATTAAAGACTTATACTTTCCAAGTATTCTCGTAATGTTTATCTATTGCTTAAAAAACAATTTATTTTCACTGTTGTCAAATCCCCTAAATATGGAAGTGGCTTTTCAACATCATCAACAAAATACAGTACGAATTTATTTTAAGAGGCTCCCATACGCCAATGACCTTCGATCTGAATCCCTTAGTTTTCTAATGTTTTTTGTAGCTTATTATATTAACAACAACGGCTTTAAGCAATATAGTATCCCATATTTACTTCAAACTTCATTGTTTTCGAGATATTTGGCATCAAAGTTGAACAATTTTAGGCCAAAAAACTGGTTTTCTGGCCATAACTTTTGTGTTAATTGGTTTAAAATTAAAACCCTCTGTCAGTTTTTAGAGACGTCATAGACGAACCCAAATTTGTAGATTTCGTATATGTTAGATCTTTCACGTCAATAGAGATGCGAAATAAGTGTTTTTTTAGACAATGTTTAAAAAAATCATACAAAATTAAGTATTAATTTGTTTCAAAATCCGGTCTGTCAAAATTTTTTTTTGACGACCGGTTAGCCTAGTGGGTAGTGACGCTGCCTACGAAGCTGAAGGTCCTGGGTTCGAATCCCGGTAAGGGCAATTATTTGTGTGATGAGCATAAATATTTGTTTCTGAGTCATGGAAGTTTTCTATGTATTTAAGTATTTATATCTATTATATATATCGTCGTCTAGTACCCATAACACAAGCCTTAATGAGCTTACTATGGGACTAGGTCGATTTGTGTAAGATTGTCCCCTAATATTTATTTATTTATTTATTTATTTTATTTAAAATGGAGATAAAAGATTGAAGAACCGATAGCCGTTTGATTTATGATTCTATCTGTAGTGCAAAAGTAGTAGATACGATTCAAAACTTGTCAAAAATCGATGAAAACCTCGGGTAGCCCCTTAAACATAGACAAGTATTATAGACTACATCAACATTATTGCAATCAAAGTATTAAGGCATGATAGTTTAGGTAGTTTAACTTGGAAATAGTTCCAGTGTAACCAGAGCGTTCAACTTCAGTGTACCTGTCATATATATATTTCATATAGCAACACAGTTGCATTCCAATTTCCAATGTTTGTCTTCACTTGCTTGTCGTCGCCATCTTTGCATTATAAGATCTTAGAAGAATGGAGTTGTTTCATTAACATAAATATTATATCGTGTCAGAAGTAAAGCCGCTCAGACCGAGTCATAAGTCAAGTCAGACCGAGTCAAAAGTAACTTAATAGATATTTCAAAAAGTCGAGATGGGAGACGAAGAAAAACAAGCAGTCCGAGAACATGGCGGTCATCAGGGCCCAAACAAATGTGTCTTGGTGAGAGTTAGTTAATAAGTGCATTCTTAGTGCCCATGTGTTTTAGTTTATAAGCTTTTCTGTATGTAAACTTGCTTGACTTTGTGTGTTCTCCAATAAATAAATAAACGGCTGTGTGATACATTAACCTGTCATATGTATATATTAAGTACCTATATAGATCTATTTCGATTTGTCGGGGTAATTTTTCAAGTGTAAGATCGAATTTAATTTTGATCCTTATTAATTTCTGATTCGCTGTAGGTTCTTGTCACAGTGTGCGTCTAGATATAGTATGCACCTAGAAAGGCTGTCATTAAGAGTCCGCAGTAAGCTTGGCTGAATTTCACCTTCCCTTACAAAGGGACCTCATATCATTGTACATGCAAAGTTTCGTTACAATCCAACACCTAGTTCTAAAATGAGAGCGTAACTACGTTTGTATGGAGAATCGAGCTTACAGCGGACTCTTTAAGTTAATCAATAAAATAATGGATTTGTAAAAAAAGGAATTAAGGAGCGACCACACCGGTGCGTAACGCTGCGTATACGCGTTGACGTGTCGTATGCGTCACGTATTCTTCAATACATTTTGCTGCGTTTACGGTGCGTTAGCGTATTTTGAGCAGCGGTGTGGTCGCTCCTTAATAGTGTTTAAGAAAAATAGGCATAAGTCAAATATGCAGTGCGTCCATGGCACTTCAATTGCACTGCAATGCTCATTATATATTTAAACTAGGTAGCTAGTTTAACAAACAACTCTTATTGACAAATTCTTTATATTTTTTGGAATTTTTAATGATTGTGGATTTCAATAAAGAGTTTTAATTTACCTGGTACGGCGTACACAAGAACGAAGCTGAATGCGCCATACAGCTCTTTTCGTATTGTGTCCGGCCATTTCTCCGTGCAGAACTCGATGCTTCGCTCCATCCACACCTGCGAACAATATACCCATAAATAACATATATACATAGATTCACTCCTTTATTCCCAAAAGGGGTAGGCAGAGCACATGAAACTTATGTTCCAGGACCACTTTTAGCATAAATGATAAAAGATCAAACATTTACTTTAAAAAAAAAGTTTTAACCTACTTCAATTTAGTACTCCGCCATGCCACGAGAACATTTCCACATTTCCAATTTACCACATGAACTGATACTCCAGGCAAAATACGGTTTTGAAAAACATTAATTTATAATCACGTTTTTTTTGTTGATTTCATTTGAAAATGTTATTCTAAGATGATTTAGTCAAGAATCCGACAAACTTTCCACCCGGAAGTAATTATGTAGATTTAAATGAAGCATGCATTATCTTTTTTTGTACGATTTATCTTGAACAAAGAGAGCAAATGTAAATGAATCAAAATAAAGACAAAAACATTTATTAATATTTTTACTGACTTTTTAGAAGCCAGTTAACTTGAAATTTTGTCGGATTTTGTCGCTGGGTAACTATTTAATTGATAATATATCCGTTACACATAAAAAATAAGCTATTATAAATTATTTCCAAAATTGTCATTTTTTCCATACAAGTTGTCAGTTCATTGCCTGGACTATGATTTTCGAGAGCAAATGCGATGATTATTAGAGAAAAAAACCGGTCAAGGGCAAGTCTGACTCGTGCACCGAATGTACAAACTATCAATTAACTCAAGGTACCTAATGTAAATGTCCCAATATTTGACACCTTCATTCTAAATATTTTTCCCATTACTAAACAAAGCCGTCGAATACGACGGCAAATAGACCAAAGTAATTTTCGCCTGTTAAATTACTTATTTTAAACCCAATTCAACCCAACAACAGAATTCAATTTCAAACAACGAAAACCTTTTACACCAAGACCATCGAGCTACCAAGACAATTGAATCACGAAATTTTCTTGACCTGCTATTGAAATATATAATACCCGTCCCAACCCCATTCATTCTAGAAAAATCTTAACAGCGCGAAGTAGGAATGGGGTCAGCGCCATCTATCGGCCCCATTTGGTACTAACGTGCAAGGGCAATCAGCTTAGTATGTATGTTGGTGTTTTAGCGATTATTGTTTATCAGATATTTCACTTTGTGACAGACAGACAGACAGACAGACGGACGGAGTCGCTTTTTTGGTACGGAACCCTAAAAACGAATCGCTGTATGTGGCCCGATAATATTTGAGGCCTTCCGTCGATTCCACAAGGATCACCTTTGGCACTTCATTTTGATTTTTGTACTTTTAAGTAGATAATTGAGGAATTCCATAAGTCATCTGTGGTCTTCATCATCAATTCCACTCCACTACATTTATGATTTCCGGGTGTAAATACATGAGTTATAAAAGAAAATACCAAAATCACTACACGCGCGCCTAATATAATTGAGCAGTTCCCTCAATAGGCATGATGCCTCATGTTTTTACACCTCCACACACCAAAATCATAAAAAGATATAAACCTTGAAAGTTTAGAAAAAATAAATTAAAAGCTACTAATAGAATCCTTACGCTTTCCTAGAAACAAAATTGTATGACAACTATGTACTTAAACGCAGTATTTCGCGACAGAAACAACAATTTACCTGACTTTCCATACTGCGATTAGTACAAATATACAAATGTGACGTCACACTTGTATAGACACAAAGTATGAAGCGTATCGCGCTGCCGCCAGCGAGGTCAATCTTTATCTCAACATTTTAGGTATTTATGTTCTTTAATTGTAGTTGCTCCCATACAAACATTTGTTCCTCTCCAGAAACTGGTTCGAATGACGTCACAAAAAAATCTTAGTCATCATCCCTATTCCTCATGGATCCCATCATCCAACTGAATTGTTGAAAAAAATGGTACTCACCTGGAAGCATATACTTACAAAAAAAAAACAACCGAATTGAGAACCTCCTCCCTTTTTTTGAAGTCGGTTACAAAGAGACATCGCAGTGATAGGTTGCTAGCCCATCGCCCACAACGTACTTCAACCCTGCTCCCTTAGTCGACTTTTACGACACCAGGGCTGTGCGCTTGCGAGACGGAGGAAAAATTTATTTGCTGTCATTCAGCACCAATGGAAAATTTACAACTCTAAATCGAATACAGGTCGAATCTGTATAAAGTAAATTTGGAAAACCTCGACATAATAAGGGTACCTAAAACCCGGAATCACGGATAACTGACCACCGTTCAATAACTGACCACCTCATACTAAAAATGAACCCTAATCCCCTATTATAAGAAAGTAAATGTTTAGTATGAGGGGGCCAGTTATTGAAGGGTGACCAGTTATTGGCGATTCGCTCAACGTCCTAAAAGTAATAATATTGACATAATTGATATAGGTCGGAAGAAAACCGTCCATATTGGATTACGTAGTTACGTACACTCCAAAAATATAGCCAACCGGAAATACGTCATATATGATTTTTTACAAAATAAGTAGTCGATTTTCATAATCAATTATGATATTATTAGACAACATTCACTTTGCACGTATTAATACTGGTTAAAATTCCATTTAAGGGTCCTTACGCCTAAAACGAGCGTATTTTGCAAAATGTTTGCTTTTTCATTCAACGTTACGACGTAACTATTAGTATTTATGCCTATCCCGTTTGGAGTAGCACTCACGATACAAATTATAATAAACTGCAAGTAGTCCAAAATAAGGCGGTGAAGATTTCTTGTAATACTCCATTTTACACTAATCTTAAAAAACTTCATCATAAAATTAACCTACCACTGATAAAACCATTTATTTTTAAACAAACCAGATCATTTTACCTAAATAAAAACCCACATCACAAAAATAAACTCGTGAGAAATATAGGTAAAAGCCGCTTATGCAACTTACCATACATCGATACGTACAAACGCTACAGGCTACCACATCACTACGTGCTCGGGTCCGATGACGTCGCGCGGGAACCGGTCCCGCTGTGACGGCTCGCATCTGACCGCTTGCACTTACGCACTCGTTACATTGTATGCACTAATTGTTTACTTAGCGACACAAATGTTATTCTACCGACACCACTTTTACGGATTGTCAAGTATAATTACGTTTTATCGAATGAAATTGCTGATATTTTAATGTATACTCATTAATTACTTACTACGTAATGGTAGACATTATTAAGTTATAGTAATATCTATTATTTAGTTATTTTATTTACCTGCATGCAATAAATGCGCGCTATTCAAGGCAAGCATACTAAATAAACATTGTAATTACCTTTTCTTGCGTAAATATTAATTATGTTTTCAAAATTATGTATATTATAGACCCGTATTGTCTATTTAAAAAGTTTATAATGAGCGTCTTAGCTCACTAAACTGTTGGCAGCTATATGTTTTTACTATCTAGGAATTTTTTTAACGTACACTAGACTAGTAAGTATTGTAAAACCTTTAATTATATTAAATAAAGACATTTTGAAAACAAACAACCAAATCCACATTTGATGGGAATACTTTTGGTCCTATTTCAAAATGGTAATTTCGTGTTGATAATTTTCCATTTGTGCCAAAAGACAGTAAATCGAAAAATAGACCAATTGGAAGCAATGCGTGAGCGGGGCCAGCCACGTTATTAGTTATTTTTTTCTCGCTCACCGCCTCGCAACTTCGCTCAGCTCTGTTGGATAATCACTCTTAGAGCTCCTCCGCGAAGGCTCGCGCGGGCGCACACTTTCCATTAGTACTATTATTATATTAAATAATGTAAAAAAAAAATAATAATGTGTGTGTGTGTATGTTTTATTATTGTAAATAATATAGTAAGGTGCGCCGCAGGGGTAAGTGCGATTTCATCAAACATATTCAAATCTACTGATATTTTAGTACTATAGACATGATCATCATTATCATCATATCAGTCAGAAGACGTCCAGTGCCAGACAAAGGCTTCCCCCAAAGAGTGCCACAATGACAGGTTCTGTATGATAGGCGCATTTACCCCGTTAGCACATTTGCCCCGACTGACCTTACTAATATTATGAATGCGAAGGTAACTCAGTCTGTTTGTTATCTTTTTACGCTTAAACCACTGAACCGCTTTAGATAAAAGGTTAGGTTAAGTTTGAGATCCTCGGAAGCACGTAATGTTTACAATGTTTCATGTTATTTCTAGTCCCTCTAGGATGTCGTGTTAAAATTAGAATTAAACTAAGTTTGTATAGAGAGTCGAGCATCTTGGCGACCCTTAAGAGGAAAGTAATTTAATGTTTAAAAAATAATTATGCTGAATTTAATGTAAGATTTGGACTAAGTAAAAACGTTACTAGTTAAAAGTAAGTATATCATTAGCCAATACTCCTAATGCTTAATCAAAGAGAAATCTTTAAGAAGTCGAATCTACTAGAAACTCTGATCAATCCACTCCGGTAACGTGAAAGCTTCTTAAGAATTTCTTGATCCATAAAGTAAAAGATGCATTCGCTCTTTATAAAAAACTTGATCCATCTTAGCAGAAAATAAGCATACAATATCTTGATTTAACGGTGAACGAGTCGAGAGTCGAGATCGATTCATCCTTCAAGGGTAATCATTAGCAAGTTTTTTTTAACCGACGGCCTCAGAGGCTATGTTTTTCGAGCGTATCTTCATACAATTTTCATCAAGACAAGCAAGCAGATTTCGGCAAGACAGACGGGTTCTTTAAAAACCCGACTGTCTTGCCGAGTTTAATTACCACGTACCCACAATACAAATACGATCTGCTGTGTCCAGGAGACAAAAACTCAATGTATTACAAAAGCACTCTCCATACCTATACGTGTCTTTAATGCACTACCAGGTGAAATTAAAAGTTTAGATAGTAATCGATTTAGCGTGGCTAATAGAACATGTTTTTTACAATTTGAATGAGTATTTAATGAAATAGGATAGAATGAACTAGTTGTAATTTAGTGTTAAGGTAAAAATTGTATGCTCGAACTGACTGCTCGACTGTTGGTTTCTGTAGTACTCCCCCTACCAGAGGGAGACAGGGGAAATATCTGGCTCGGTACGTCACCAGTAGCTGGGGTCGACACGTCCGTTCTCACCCCCGGCTCTCACGTGACTGCCGCCCCACTACCCGTGATCTCGAGACTACGCCATAGCTCAATGATACAAACACTACATCTTCTGTCAATTTATTTGACACCTTTGTACACAGTTTACAATAAATAAATACTTTTCTTTACAATACATTAAGTAACAACATGATGTTACAGTAAAACAGTACGCAAAACCCGTTTGACGATTAATCGTATTTTTTATATATCCGTACGTTAGTAGTTATAATTCATACTTAACTGAGTACGTTACGCCTTCTGGAAACCTAATACAACCTAATGAAACCTGAATAATTGGGAACTGGATAATTGAGAAACCTCTATATTTGCAACCAAATGGCCGGCAACCCTCCCTTGGCAACAAAAGACCTCTGCAATTGAAATTTCGTGACGTCTATAAATTGACATTTGGATTTTAAAACTGTTTTTTAAAGAAATTACCTCTGTAATTGACACACGAAGGATCGAAGAGGTATATAATTGAAACGCTGTTAAATCACTTTTTTTTTAAATAAATGTACTCTGTAATTGGCATACGAGACACCGAAGACCTCTGTAATTGAAAAGCCGTTAAATCTCTTTTTTTTTTCTTAAAATTAAATGACCTCTGTAATTGTTACACGACGCATCCAAGGCCTCTATAAATAGAAGGCCGTTAAATCACACTGATATTTTTGCCACCTGGAAGGCAGTTTTAATGTGCTGTACCTACCTACAAATATGATAACTAGTTGTATTTCTAAATTGTGTTATTATAGCGATTTTCATGAAACCAACCAGAACCTACAAATTTTCAAGTAAAACCGTAAAAATGACTATTTTAAACATTTATTTTAATCCATATAATGTGTACTAAAAACAAACATGGTAAGCTTAAAAAAGAGAAATAACTAACAAAACTAAAGGTAAAATATTTGCCCCAGGTCGCTGCCAGGCGGTAGTGTGCCCAGAAGGGTGGCAGCATTGCCACGTTGAATGGCAATGCTGATTCTCTGGGCGAAGTAAAAGCCAGCTTTCTGGTCACGTGAAGCCTCGACCAAGCGCTTGCACAATCCATTGAAGATTCGGTGCGCGCCTGGTCCCCACGGTCCGAGGGTCTCTACGCCGAACGGCTCAAGTATGCAGCCACTGTCGATGGCTCCATACTTGCGCCGTTTGAGACCCTCGGCTGAATCAGCAGCGGAGCCAGCCCCACACGAAGTCCCCGGAAGATGTGACGACGCCAGGGTGTCGACGCATGGCGTCCCACACTAGGGGTCGACCCATCTTCCAGGGAATGAGCGTCATTCCATCGGGCCTTCTTCCGTCGTTCCGTGTCAAACCAGTAGGTTCGAGGACTGCAGGGACACCGGCGCTGACGAAGGCCCGACGGATTATTTATTATTTATTTATTTATTTAATAAACAGGGTCCCACAAAACTGTCGGAACAGTTTGTCTGTGTGATCACTTTATAGTACACAGTTAACAAATTAGTACATACTTAAGTGATGATGATGATGTCGTTAAGGCTGGCATGACGCGGGATGCGTCCCGCGCTCTTGCTGCACGAGAGACCGTGGTGGGCCAGACGATCGACAGCTTCTCCGCAGTTCATAAACACATTATTTAGGTACGGTGTTTTTGTAATAAACTTGAACGACTTGCACCTCGATAAAATAAATATGCAGTATTACGACCTCTGTTATTGAGGACCTCTATATGTAAATGAAACCACATTTTTCTGAACCTGGTTAATTGGTACGACGTGGTTAGATGGAATACCTCTTTAATTCACACAAAATTGAGATGTCAATTATCCAGGTTTTACTGTATTTCAATTATACTTTCAAGAACTGCACACTGGTGCCTACAAATTAATAATTTTAGCTAAAACATGAATAATTACTTAGGGGAAGATGGTCACCCTTCGTACAACGGGGCACATTCATACAGTAGTCATAAATAAACAAATTTAGTCGAGTACGAACACATACGTATTTTTATTTCATAAAATTATATCTTTGGAAAAAATGCATGCAAAGATAATGTCTGTACTCCACTAAATTTGTCTATTTATGACTACTGTATGAATGTGCCCCGTCGTACGAAGGGTGACCATCTTCCCCTAAGTTTGATCATGAAATAGCATAGGCACCCAGTTGATTAAGGCAGCGAACGGCGAAATAACCACCTCCCTCCAATGCTTGACCCTGTACTGCTGAAGCGACCGTCTTCGTTATACTGCGTTTATAAAACACCATTTGCGGTATGTTACGCTAAAAACGATTCACCATTTCACGGCGTTGGACCTCACTTCAATCGCCTTTAACGCCTCTTAGGATTTTTACTTAACCACCTATTGTGGTTTTTAGAAAATCTTGAAGCGACAACTTCGGCAAATGGTCAAATGCGTACCTACTTGTGATAAATATATATATATCAATTGTATACTCTGGCCTATAGGATAGTCAAGTTAACCTACTGGAGGTATGGGTCATCAGTCAAACTGATAATGGGCGATTTATTCAAAACTTATCTCATAGATATTTTTATTTTCAGCATTTTTTTTTCTGCTACCGTTGTTACATTTCACAGTAGTAATTGAAAAATAAAAACCTTTATCATCATCCTCCTAGCGTTATTCCCGGTAATGCCCCTAAAGGAGCTCGGGGTCCGCTTTGACACCTAATCCCAAGATTTGGCATAGGCACTAGTTTTACGAAAGTGACTGCCATCTGACCTTCCAACCCAGAGGGAAAACTAGACCTTATTGGGATTAGACCGGTTTCCTCACGATGTTTTCCTTCACAGAAAAGCTAACGGTAAATATTCCGTACATAAGTTCTGAAAAACTCATTGATACGAGCCGGGATTCGAACCCACGACCGCCGCTTGACAGCCGCATGCCTGAACCACTAGGCTACCGTAGCTTATAAATCAAAAATAAAAACCTTTAAAAAAACATAATTATCCCAGATTAGCTATTGCTACAGCGGAATGAAATCGTGTGGGCGAAGTTGCCACAATTGACGGTACGCACAAAAGCCAGTGTAAGTAATTACCACCTAATTAGTAAAACGAGAGTGCAATTTGTTTCAGGTAAACATTTCAATCATTGTCAATTAATCGTATATATTGTGAAACGGGAAGCGTCCTACTTAATTACCATTTGGTAATTGTTTCGTCACAAGTACCTACGTTTAGGAAATGAAAGTAAAATGAACCTCGTTTGTATGGAAACTCGAGCGAGAATATTGACTCGCTGAAATACACTCATGAATATTAAAACACATTGTATTTCAGGTGCTTTTTAGCGAGTATTTAGAGGGAACAAATGGATCGTTTTTGTTCTCTCGGTAGATATTTTGTACTTTTTCTAGCTTAGGTCGCGGTTAGGTACTTATGTCGCTCAGATTCGGAAAAATATGGAGAACAATCGAGTTCTATAGTAAAGTTTTTGATTCCTAACCTCGACATTAGTCATGTTAAATTAATTACCTCAGCGTTCCCGAAATATTTGGTACAGCATTCAATTAATACTTACATTCGGAATCGAAACTGTCGGAACGAAAATTGCGACGCAATCTGAATTAAGTATACGCATTCCATCGAGAACTCGAGCGTTTTGTCGTAGTTTAATAATGGATGAAACATGGTATTTCACTTAAATCAGAAATCAAATTAAAAGACTGCCACTGATTCCCAAACAATAACCGCACGCTACGCTATGCTGCGTTTAGGTACTGCGATTAAACGAAAGTTTACTCGAAAACAAAATTGATAAATGCTGGCATGTATTTGATACTACACATGACAAGATCCCTGAAAGAGACTCTGAAAGTTGGTGTATTGAATACCATTTTAATTAAGGCTAAATAACCTGTTTTTTTTGCATTCATTTCGCCATTACATCCAATCCATCCAATATATAGGTATTATTACTTAATACTTAAAAAGAGGCACCAGCCTATATATTGTTAAAAAGTATAAGTTACTGAATAAATGTCTTTTTTTTATATATCCGCGCAATCCGGTTAAAAAATCATAATTAGTCTCCAGTGGTCTTTACTGATTCATGGCGACCACTTTGTCCTAATTGGTAGTACCTAACCCTGTTTACGAAGTCGACAGTCCTGGTTTTTAATCCCTACTATTAGACAATTTGAGATTTTTTTAAAGTTTACTCGAAAACAAAATTGATAAATGCTGGCATGTATTTGATACTACACATGACAAGATCCCTGAAAGAGACTCTGAAAGTTGGTGTATTGAATACCATTTTAATTAAGGCTAAATAACCTGTTTTTTTGGCATTCATTTCGCCATTACATCCAATCCATCCAATATACAGGTATTATTAATACTTAAAAAGAGGCACCAGCCTATATATTGTTAAAAAGTATAAGTTACTGAATAAATGTCTTTTTTTTTAATATATCCGCGCAATCCGGTTAAAAAATCATAATTAGTCTACAGTGGTCTTTACTGATTCATGGCGACCACTTTGTCCTAATTGGTAGTACCTAACCCTGTTTACGAAGTCGACAGTCCTGGTTTTTAATCCCTACTATTAGACAATTAGAGATTTTTTTAAAGTATTAATTAAGAAAGATTTAGCTGATAAATAAATATTTGTTCCTACCTATGGATGTTTTCTATTTAGGCATTTAAATATGTATCTATGTTTACAAACTTTGCTTTGTTTGGGCCATCCAGTCCCCAAGATTATTCCCAATATTTATATCCTTACTAATATTATAAATGCGAAAGTGTATATGTGTGTTTGTTTGTTTGTCCGTCTTTCACGGCATAACGGAGCGACGAATTGACGTGATTTTTTAAGTGGAGATAGTTGAAGGGATGGAGAGTAACATATGATAGTTTTTATCCCCGTAATCATCCCCTAAGGGGGTGAAATGGGGGGGTAAAAGTTTGTATGGAGCTGCGATATAAACGAGTTCCGCGCGGACGGAGTCGCGGGCAGAAGCTAGTTTATTGATATATATTTTTTTGTAATACTGACATTACTAACCCATACATTTTTCGTCCTCGCAATCATAGGCACCATTTCTCTCTACACCGCGGCTCCAGCTAGAAGCGGGGCGAAGATGGCCAGGGATATGAGCAATAGACACGCCAGGAGACTGCACGCGCCTCTTCTTGACGGCATCAATGGTAGGCGGAGTGACTGAGATGGTGGGATATAGCCATTTCCATAATTGCAAGCCTAACTTCTTTTCCATCCTACGATACTAACATTACTAACCGATCCATTTTTCGTCCTCGGAATCATAAGCACCATTTCCCTCTCCACCGCGGCTACAGCTAGAAGCGGGGCGAAGATGGCCAGGGATTTCTTGACGGCATCCATGGCTGGCGGGGTGATTAAGAAGGTGAAAATAGCCATGTTCATAATTGTAAGTCTAACTCCTTGTCTATCCTACGATACTAACATTACTAACCGATCCATTTTTCGTCCTCGCAATCATAGGCACCATTTCCCTCTCCACCGCGGCTACAGCTAGAAGCGGGGCGAAGATGGCCAGGGAAATGAGCCATAGATACGCCAGCAGACTGCACGCACCTCTTCTTAACGTCATCCATGGCTGGCCGGGTGACTAAGATAGTGACAATAGCCATGTCCATAATCGCATGCCTAACTCCTTTTCCAACATACGATACTAACATTACTAAACGATCCATTTTTCGTCCTCGCAATCATAAGCACCATTTCCTTCTCCACTACGGTTACTGCTAGATGTGGGGCGAAGATGGTCAGGGATTTCTTGACGGCATCCATGGCTGGCGGGGTGATTAAGAAGGTGAAAATAGCCATGTCCATAATCGCAAGCCTAACTCATTTTCCATCATACGATACTAACATTACTAACCGATCCATTTTTCGTCCTCGCAATCATAGGCACCATTTCCCTCTCCACCGCGGCTACACCTAGAAGCGGGGCGAAGATGGCCAGGGATATGAGCCATAGATACGCCAGCAGACTGCACGCACCTCTTCTTAACGTCATCCATGGCTGGCCGGGTGACTAAGATAGTGACAATAGCCATGTCCATAATCGCATGCCTAACTCCTTTTCCAACATACGATACTAACATTACTAAACGATCCATTTTTCGTCCTCGCAATCATAAGCACCATTTCCTTCTCCACTACGGTTACTGCTAGATGTGGGGCGAAGATGGTCAGGGATTTCTTGACGGCATCCATGGCTGGCGGGGTGATTAAGAAGGTGAAAATAGCCATGTCCATAATCGCAAGCCTAACTCATTTTCCATCATACGATACTAACATTACTAACCGATCCATTTTTCGTCCTCGCAATCATAGGCACCATTTCCCTCTCCACCGCGGCTACAGCTAGAAGCGGGGCGAAGATGGCCAGGGAAATGAGCCATAGATACGCCAGCAGACTGCACGCACCTCTTCTTAACGTCATCCATGGCTGGCCGGGTGACTAAGATAGTGACAATAGCCATGTCCATAATCGCATGCCTAACTCCTTTTCCAACATACGATACTAACATTACTAAACGATCCATTTTTCGTCCTCGCAATCATAAGCACCATTTCCTTCTCCACTACGGTTACTGCTAGATGTGGGGCGAAGATGGTCAGGGATTTCTTGACGGCATCCATGGCTGGCGGGGTGATTAAGAAGGTGAAAATAGCCATGTCCATAATCGCAAGCCTAACTCATTTTCCATCATACGATACTAACATTACTAACCGATCCATTTTTCGTCCTCGCAATCATAGGCACCATTTCCCTCTCCACCGCGGCTACAGCTAGAAGCGGGGCGAAGATGGCCAGGGAAATGAGCCATAGATACGCCAGCAGACTGCACGCACCTCTTCTTAACGTCATCCATGGCTGGCCGGGTGACTAAGATAGTGACAATAGCCATGTCCATAATCGCATGCCTAACTCCTTTTCCAACATACGATACTAACATTACTAAACGATCCATTTTTCGTCCTCGCAATCATAAGCACCATTTCCTTCTCCACTACGGTTACTGCTAGATGTGGGGCGAAGATGGTCAGGGATTTCTTGACGGCATCCATGGCTGGCGGGGTGATTAAGAAGGTGAAAATAGCCATGTCCATAATCGCAAGCCTAACTCATTTTCCATCATACGATACTAACATTACTAACCGATCCATTTTTCGTCCTCGCAATCATAGGCACCATTTCCCTCTCCACCGCGGCTACAGCTAGAAGCGGGGCGAAGATGGCCAGGGAAATGAGCCATAGATACGCCAGCAGACTGCACGCACCTCTTCTTAACGTCATCCATGGCTGGCCGGGTGACTAAGATAGTGACAATAGCCATGTCCATAATCGCATGCCTAACTCCTTTTCCAACATACGATACTAACATTACTAAACGATCCATTTTTCGTCCTCGCAATCATAAGCACCATTTCCTTCTCCACTACGGTTACTGCTAGATGTGGGGCGAAGATGGTCAGGGATTTCTTGACGGCATCCATGGCTGGCGGGGTGATTAAGAAGGTGAAAATAGCCATGTCCATAATCGCAAGCCTAACTCCTTTTCCATCATACGATACTAACATTACTAACCGATCCATTTTTCGTCCTCGCAATCATAGGCACCATTTCCCTCTCCACCGCGGCTACAGCTAGAAGCGGGGCGAAGATGGCCAGGGAAATGAGCCATAGATACGCCAGCAGACTGCACGCACCTCTTCTTAACGTCATCCATGGCTGGCCGGGTGACTAAGATAGTGACAATAGCCATGTCCATAATCGCATGCCTAACTCCTTTTCCAACATACGATACTAACATTACTAAACGATCCATTTTTCGTCCTCGCAATCATAAGCACCATTTCCTTCTCCACTACGGTTACTGCTAGATGTGGGGCGAAGATGGTCAGGGATTTCTTGACGGCATCCATGGCTGGCGGGGTGATTAAGAAGGTGAAAATAGCCATGTCCATAATCGCAAGCCTAACTCCTTTTCCATCATACGATACTAACATTACTAACCGATCCATTTTTCGTCCTCGCAATCATAGGCACCATTTCCCTCTCCACCGCGGCTATACCTAGAAGCGGGGCGAAGATGGCCAGGGATATGAGCCATAGACACGCCAGCAGACTGCACGCGCCTCTTCTTGACGGCATCCATGGCTGCCGGAGTGATTGGGTGATGGCTAGATACCGGTCCACAGACATGGCTGTGATTGTGAAGACTGATGACGCTACTGCTACCCCTGTGGAAAAAATATAATGTTGTCATTTTATTATAGCTACAGTCAGCGGCAGTCAACGGCAGTTGGCAATGGATAGGTCGCAGTGAAATAGTTATAGCTGTGGTTTGTTGACGATGTATCTATAAATTAACCACATATAGTAACAACCAAATATATTATATCACGGTAGTAGTCAGCATCATAGACATGTCCTTATAACACAAGCTTACAAGGTCATATAATGTATAAAAAAAAAAAAAACGTTTATTCACGGACTTGCTTACAACTAAATACATTTATATTCTTCTGCCAAACCACAGAGTGGTTTGTTGGCAGTATACATCTTTATGTTGCTGACTGTACTAAATTAATAAATAATATGAGGGGACAATCTTACACAAATCGAACCAGTCATATAGTAAGCTCAATAAGGCTTGTGTTATAGATAGATACTAGACGACGGTATATTTAATTAAGTTAAAAATACCAATTGCCATGTAAGAAAAACTTATTGTAGTAAGCAGTAACGCCTGGTAACAAAATTTATAAATTTCAAATTACTTATGGGAGTAAAATAAAAAAATAATGCTCCGAGCCGAGTTCGAACCGGCGACCACATGCATACATGGCCCTTCCCTACCACCAACTGAGGCATTTTTGCAGGACCCACAACACTCTTAACATAGCCCATCCCCGGGAGCTCTGACAAACATACTCATAGCCATACTCATTTATTGATAATACTAAAAAATGTTACATACCAAAAAATATTACAATTATTGAATTATCTTAATTTAATTTATATAATTAATTAATAATAATTAATTAAATTAATATTCTTACTCACAATAACCCACAAAGCAAGTAGTGGTGTTAACACGGTCTTCTGTAAGGAGGAGTTACTTCCCCAGTTTAAAATTGTTTGTTATTGTTCTAAAATATTTTGGCAGTTCTTTCAGAAAAATATTCAAACCAGGTATACATTCGACTTCATAAAAGCTAAAAGCTAGTAAAATAAATTCGGTTTTGGATTAGCGCCAATTCCTGGCCGAAAGGATATTTAAGCCAGCTGGCCATTTCTTTTTATTTTAGAAACGTTTCAAATTGGTTGCACTAAATATTGGAAAAACAGTTTTAGAAGTCAGCGCTAGTTAGTAAAGTTAGGTTAGAACTGAAACTATAATGGTTCAGCCACGACGTCAGTGATCGGAGCGCGGCCTCTCGTAATAACAAACGTACGTACGGCGTACGTATGGCGCACCGCTCCCGCTGCCGTCACTGTGGAGCCATCCATCCTCCATCCTCCTAGCTTTATTCCCGGTAGCGCCCTAAATGAGCCTGGGGTCCGCTTTGACACCTAATACCAAGATTAGGCATAGGCACTAGTTTTTACGAAAGCGACTGCCATCTGACCTTCCAACCCAGAGGGAAAACTAGACCTTATTGGGATTAGACCGGTTTGCTCACGATGTTTTCCTTCACCGAAAAGCCAACGGTAAATATTCCGTTCATATAAGTTACGAAAAGCTCATTGGTACAAGCCGGGATTTGAACCCACGACCGCCTCTCGACAGCCGCATGCCTGTAAGACTACGCTAACAGTACGAGTACTTACCGTTTTTAAAATGACGGCTTCCCACAGGTGTAACTCAATGATCACACTCCCCGCTCTTCCATTCCCCTTTTCGACACATTTACGAGTTTGTACTCTAAACACACTACATAAGAACTATCATTTGTCTTTCCAAAGTTCTCAAACTTTCTCCATGCCAAACAGACAGACAGAGTTATTTTCGCTTTTTAAACTCTTGCTTTTTACTAATTTTATAAGCAGCTAGCATACACGATCATGGGCAGGTGGTTTATAAGGTTCCGTAGTCAACAAGGAACCCTTATAGTTTCGCCATGTCCGTCCGTCTGTCCATCTTCGGCTTCGCTCAGTATCCATATAAATCAAACACGCCGACAAAACAGTGGAATATATAATACCCTACACCTAGAGTGGGGATAGTGTGGAATATCGTTAGATAGCTCGTTCAAAAATATTATGGGTTTCTTAAATTAAAACCATTTATCAACTCAGTGATTCGTTTGCGAGATATTGGGCTTTAAGAGGCTGACAAGACCTAATTTGGTAATATTGATGTTATTTAAGCAGTTTTTTTTAAGACAAACTGTATGTTATAGCACATCAAATAAAATATATGTTAATATTCACCATATGTTAAAGACTGTGGAAGGGCTCGATACATAATTGGGCGAAATCAGGTCCATAGAAAATAATTGCAAAGATTGGTATTACAATCACATTAAACGGTTCTATGTCTTTATTTTTTGACGTATGGGTCTGCAATTAAAAACATGAAGTCAACATGTTCATACCTAAACCGCTAACGAGTCATATTTCACAAATAATCCACGCTTTTTTTTATTTCAATATTTATGTGTTCTTCATCAAAAACCGGGCCGCCCAGTAACACTCGCTCTCGTTTACACCGATACAAATAGACAGTGTGCACGCTATCCAAAATCCTCAAGGGCATTTTGGTGTTGTCAGCGTCTTAAAGCCCTAATTTTTGTTCAAGTCATGTGTCCCCCCCCCCCCCCCCCCCCTCTGCCAGCTAAATGGCTACTACTGGGGATGTGAAAAAATTCATGGCAGTAGTACATTATGTACATATACGTATAAGTATGTATGTATGTATGAATGTAAGCACTTTATTGTACACAATAACAGGAAGGTATATACCTACACGGCTAAGTAGGCATAACTAGTTATCGAGTAATAGTCGACCAACTTAAAAGGCCAACTTTCGTACAAATTTGGTCCGTGTCGATGTAACAAATACAGACAGGCAACTACGGAACCCTACAGAGCGCGTGGCTCGACACGCACTTGGCCGGTTTTTAATAAAATGAATCGTACTTTACACATTTATGTTTATAAAGATAAGCTAGAGAAAACATTCCACGTAACTAATGGTCTGAACTGAACGCCACGTTGGTTTTGTATCCAATTATCTGGGGGCACGGTAGTGCCCCCGCCAAGTCGAGCAAAATAGCGGCACGGCCGTACCATCCTTTTCTCGAAGCAGTACAGGCCATTTTCGACCCCCCTATTACTTCGTTGTGGATAAAACTAGAAGCCTGCATTTTCATTAACCAAGCACGCATTGTATAAACACGATATATTTCAAATTTCATTCAATTTGAACCAGTAGTTTAAGAATTATAACTACTTACTTAGTCAAAGTTTCTTAATTTTGTCACTCACAGTGACTGACTCACCGATCATCAAAAGTTTAAAAAAAAAAAGTCTGAAGGCACTTCTAGCAGACATAGAAGCTTCAAATTTAGAATACAATTAGTGTTTAGTGTATAAATCCAGGGAAAACTAAAAAAAAAATGCAATTTCAGTCCAGTTTTCTAGATACACCAAATGCATTAATAATCCCATATGAACATACAGGATTAGGTACAAAGTTATATTTGCAGTGAATGGGACAAAAAAATAAAAAGCAAGAATGGGACTGCATTCATAATTCGTATGTATTGATAACACGATAACGTACAAAAAGAAGTGAGATCCCATAAAAAACATTCCATGTAAAAAAGAGGCCAAGTCTGGAAACTTTCCACCGTAAAAATAAATCCTTCACCGTACGACACATTTACTTGTCTCTGTTTCGCTCCCGGAAATAATCATACCGTCCTGCTTTCATTTCACATTTATTATTAGTGTGTAACTGCAATATTCGCAGCTCTTTCATGTGTGCGTAAGCCTGGCTATTTTTAAACACGGTATTTCGTACAGATAATATATTTACCTCTTTTATATTTACATCATTGGACGAAACGGTACTTCTTTTTTGCCTCCTACCTACACATAAAGTGGGGATGTCATTTTTATTTATGCTATCGACGATTTGATTCCCTGCCTGTCTATTTGACTGAGTAAGAGTTTCTCAACGTGGTCGAAATCTGCAATAAACATACCTACCTACCACCTACCTACTTACACTTTGCGATTTTCTTTTCGTCCATTTTTCAGCAGATTACTTTACAAATTAATGTCATTTGTATTCTGCCGGTTCCCACAAAGGTTACCAGAGAGTACCTATCCTCGATTTCCGGGTAAAACGAAAACGGGCTGTGCGTAAAATATTAAATCTATTACATTTTGCATAACAATGAGAAATTGCGTTTAGTCGACAATTTAAACATTAAAAAAAAACGTATGTAATCCCAATAAAGCCTAGTCCCTCAGCGTTGAAAGGTCAGATAGCAGTCGCTTTCGTAAAGCTAGTGCCTACGCCAAATTTTGGGATAAGGTGTTAACGCGGACCCCAGGCTCGTTTAGGGCACTACCGGGAAAAACGCTAAGAAGCTGATGATGACGTACATACAATCTCGGCCAAGAAGGATAGGCAGAGAAAATGAAATATAAATTTTCAGTTCATCTTACAGCAATTAAGGCGCAACCGGAAATAACGCTAGGAAGATGGAGGACGGATGGGAAGCCGTAATTATTCCATTAAGTCGATTAACGAGTAGATATACACGGACGAAATCGCGAGCAAAAGCTATTAACCTAATAAAGTAAACAAGATATTTACTAACTATGCACTGTGATCTCAAAGGTTTCCATAAAATGTTTACACCGCATATAAAAAGATAACACGTCACTCAGAGGTCATCTTAAGCTGGTCAATCGCAGCCCGCAGGTCACACACAACAACCCCCATAGACACTTCTTGAGCAACAGGGTGGTGAAAGCTTGGAACGAACTGCCAGTGATCTCCGCTCTCAATATCAACCAATTCAAGAACAAATTGTATAAGACTTTTTTGACTCAACAATTATATACTTAAAGTTGATAATAATAATAACTAGAGGCTCTGTGAGCTGTAGAACTCACGAGCTTGCCTTTTTTAGGGTTCCGTACCCAAAGGGTAAACCCCTATTACTAAGGCTCCGCTGTCCGTCCGTCCGTCTGTCACCAGGCTGTATCTCATGAACCGTGATAATTAGACAGTTGAAATTATCACAGATGATGTATTTCTGTTGCCGCTATAACAACAAATACTAAAAGACGTGACAATACAGACGGACAACTAACGTGTTTTTTTTTTGCCGTTTTTATAGATAATGCTACGGAACCCTTCGTGCGCGAGTCCGTCGCAGTGGCCGGTTTTATTAATTTTGATATACTCGTCAAAAAAAAAAAACGAACCTGGTAACAAAATTTTACGAGAATCGGTTGAGAAACGCGACCTGGAGGGGAGAACAGCGGGAAAAGGGGAAATCCGTACATCTGGACACAAACGATTTTCGGCCCCAGCTGAAGTAATTTCGTCGTTTGCTTCGCTCCCTCGTTCGATAAACTCTATTCCCGTTACTAGCTTACCACCCAGTAAAACTAAGCTTAGAAACACTCCAACAGCTAACTACTATGAACCGCGCCTTGGGTATGCGCGGGGTGGTGGGGCGAGGCGGGGACGGCGGAACGGAACGACAAACGCTCTCCCGCCCGTCTCGCCGCTCGCATACCTAAGGCGCGGTACAGCGAGCGGTGTTGGCAAGCTGTAGTAAGTCTGTGATTTCGTAATGGCAGTGCAGTGTTCCTCAAGATAACTCAATCACTGGGATAGGATTTGAATCTCCAACGCAATTTGGATTCCCCTAACAAGATTCACTGAATATATGTAGGTATCGATCGACCATGCGACAGCCATTAGGATTTACGATCACTAAATCGTGCAGAGTGGTGAATGCACATTACCACTATTAGCCACAACACAAGGCGGTGTATTGTATGCCTAGGTTGATTTGTAATCTGCAGGTCGATCACGCAACGAATTGTACGTAAGTTAGGTAGATCGAAATGATTTTTTAATATAGAAAAATGACAGTTGGATTTACCTGACGTATGTAGAATGCGTTACGTGATTACCCCTCAGCTAGTCGATAACGTCACGCATTGTACGCGCATCAGGTATATTTAAAATATTTAAATGTCACATTTTGTATGATGACATAAGATAAATGACAGTTAGGTTGTCCTATCGTGCGTTCGAAAAGTTACGTGATCACCCCTTTGATATATATTTTTTAATTACGGGTAATCGTTCTATTGAGCTAACTTTCTATATCGCAAATTATGCCACGGATCTAACTAAACGAAAGAGTGACCCTACGAGTAAGTGTTACGAATCAAAAAAATCTTAGAGTACTAAAGAGTATAATATTTTTAACAGACTTCAAAAAAGGAGGAAGTTTTCAATTCTTCTGTATTTATTTTTTTATGTAGGTACTTATGTCCCGATTACTCGAAGATGACGCGTCGGCCGATTTGGAAAATTCTTTGCCGCTCACTACCTCGGAAAGCCGTCCTTAATCCTTTAAAACGAGTGCGTAATGTTTCATATAATGTCAAAAAAACTAACACACTCTTGATATACATTAAATTGGCATAAAGTTATTTAGTATAATGTAACGTTTGATGTAACGGTTTTTTGCTATTTTTTGCTTTACTCTAATTATCGATTGATATAATAGGCAAAATGACATAGTTTGCAAGTGGCATAATTCTATTTTCGTATAACGCATTTATGACATAACTATGTTTAACATACATATTATTTAAAATAATTGCGCTTTCATATAACAGTGTCTGCCAAGAAGTTGACGGAGCCCCCCTTTCGTTTCTGGGACTCAATCTCCCGCCCTCCGCCGTCGAATTTTGTAAGTACTTACATAATATGTAATGTAAGTATTACTAAAAAATGTTCGGTTCTGGCGCTTCGCCGTCCGCTTCAGCGGCACGGTCGCTTCGCTTGCTTGGCTCGCGCACTGTATCGTCGCAGGGTTTATCATCAAATTGTTGCCACTCACTTCGTCGAATTTCACTTCAAAGTCAACGTTTCATGTATTTCATTTAGTCGACAATTCAGTTCGTGGAATGGTCATTACAAGTTATTTTAAATCGTGTATTTTTACTTGTCGGATGATTCATTAAATTGTTGAATTATGTCATGGAAACCGTTTTGTGATTAATTGTTTCAAGTATATTTAATTAACATACAAATGATTACAAGGATTATTATTTTAAATTAAAATAGTAGGCATACACAGTTATCTATGGCAATTATTTTAACCTATCCTAACCGCCAGCGTGTCGACGTCACCCCGCGGGGTGCCTATTTTTGCTCTGAGGGACACAAGTGAACCCTAACCTAACCTACTTAATAATACAATTGTTACGGTTGTTTGTTTTTTACTGCGGGGGGCCAACCCCCTTTTCTGGCTGCCCTAAACTAGTTAAACCCCTGTAATCAGTTGTTGTTTGTTTTTGTAATGACAAAATTTCGAAAAATGAAATTCGTTGTTTTGTTATTCTGCCATTTAAAATTCATACAAAACGAATTTAGTTATTTATTGTAAAATTAACTATTATCTTCTGAAACTTATAGCATTGACGAATTATGTCAAGTAAGTCATTATGAGAATCACGTTTTATACCAAGTGATAAATATAGTAAATGCCTTTTATACGAATTGTAATTATAGCCTTAAATCATTATATCACTTTTTACATTAGATCATTTGAAAATTATCTGAAACAATATTATACCATCCGCTACATTATAATAAGCAATGGTATATCAAACCAAAATAGATTAAGTGAAATTATATAAAACGTCGTGCACCCTTTTAAAACAAGCGGGTAAAAACGCATTTTATCCACTAGTGAGGAAAGTGGGTGCGTTACGATCGATATAAATACTATTGATATATTTTCACTGGATATAACGATTAAAGGATATAATGCACTTTTGATATAACAACATTTGATATATTCTTATGTAATATATTATTATAAAATTATCAACAGATAAAATGAACTGGTAATACTATTTATCTAACAGTCATAACGTATAACATACATGGGATATAACTTTGTTCGTTATAAAACTCAGTTGGTATAATGTACTATTGGCATACTCATACTCATTTATTCATAATATTATCTAAATATGTCACATATTATTTGCATCACAATTGCGTATAGGTATTACATAATCTGTTATACTTACTACTATTATTTCTTACCTATTTTACTCTAAGGCAGTAGTTGGTGTAGGTACTACGACGAGTAACCACTGACACACAACAGTATAATAGCCACTGATAAACTGGTAACACATAGTATTTTCATACAAGGATTATAATATAGAGTGTCAGGTCAGGGTAGCTATAAAAAGGGGGGCTCGGGGGCGAAGCCCCCCGCAGTAAAAAAACAACAAATAAATGTAACAATGGTATTATTTGTAGGTTAGGTTAGGGTTAGCTTGTGTCCCTTAGAGAGGAAATAGGCAGTAAGGTTAGGTTTAGGTTAGATTAAAAAAAATAGCTTGTGTGTGGAAAAAAAATGTATATCTTACAAAACATTATACCACTAATACTTATATCCAATATACATTAATTATTTATTTGTTCCGCTTGCGGTGGAAACGACTGGGTGTTGGTGTTCGGAGGCCAAAACCTTTTTTAGGGAAGTGGGGCGTCGTTTGCAGGATAGAGGCCTGGATCCCCGCTCTGGGTCATTTCTGGTCCAAAGGCTAGCCATAGCTGTGCAGCGCGGCAATGCGGCTAGCGTGATGGGAACCTTTGCACCTGGAGTGGCGCGGGGCGGGTTATTCGATACTTAGTTTTTAGTTTAGATTAGTAGGGTATTTTAGGCTTAGGTTTCTAATTTTAATGTATTGTTTTATTTTTATTCTATTGTGTGACATGTATTTTGTATTGTAGTGTAATGTTAAATGAATTAATATACATTAAGTATATCCATTAAACGTTACATCAAAATGTATTATACTATTTGAACATTAGACGCCATTAAATTATACTAATTGTAGAAAGTTTATTATGCCCTTGAGTGATTATATCCAATGAAATTATATTAAATGTTGTTATATCCAGTGAAAATGTATCAAAAGTTGTTATATAATAGGTACCAATCATTACATACCCTTGTTTTGTAATTTCCAAATTGTATTGTTTTAGTTTTATCTTCGTTTACTTTTAAGTTACTTAATCGATTTAAGCCAGTTGACTACAGTTTTAAGGGTATTGTCTATTTTTTCATGAAAATTTGAATCTAAGTTTTCTCCAGAGAATATAAGATAGTGGCGTCGTCAAATCAAATCAAATATTTGTTTGCAAGAATATGGTAACATAAGATCTTAAAGCTAAATAAGTCCAAGTACATATTCTACCTGCATGCAGGTATGCAAATTTTAAAAAGTTACAGTTGGATATTAATGTCAATTTGATTTTATAGGATATGAAATTACGAATAAGTAGGTACATTTTAATCAATTATTAAATAATAAAAAAGATACATTAGGCGATTACATTATTATTATTAGGCAATATTCCTTAACACTATAAAAACATTTACTTTGCAACCAGTCACTAACTTCCTTTTGAAAATTGACAGCAAATTAAAACCCAATATCTCGCAAAAAAATAACCAATTTGAAAAATCGTTTTAAGAAACCCATAATATTTTTGAACAAGCTATCCAACGATACCCCACACTATGGCTTCAATGAGAAAAAAAATTACATCCCCACTTTAGTAGCAACCAAAAAAATTTTTTTTTTAGATTGTATTCTTCTGTTTGGTTGGCGTGATTGATATATATACCCGGTAACGTAATTTTTTTTACGTCACACCTGGCCATAATGCGAGTTATACCGCACGCTGCGCGTACGGTAAAATTCGCATTGTGGCCAGGTGGAGACGTAAAATTGTGTAGGTACTCACCACGGGCGGTAATTCGTAAAGCCCCAGATTGCATATTTATGGCCCTCACCTTCGGTTCGGGCCACAAACACCTGCGATCTGAGCCATTCACGAATTCACCGCCCTAGGTACGTAATGTACTATAGTGTTACTTTTGCAGTACAGGATTGAAAAAACTGTACAACCTTGCACTATTTTAGGAAATATGACGGTATTTTACCGACCCGCATTTTTTTCCGCGAGTGTATTACAGCGGTAAACATTAGTCTGTCATGTATGAAGAATTTACCAAGGTACTTTACTCGTTATGTTAAGGATAATCCTCATATTTGAGGTTTTCCTCATACATTTTCTATGTAAGCGGCTTAGGATTCAGTGTTTATATGCGCAGACGAGCTAACGCCAAGTTGGGATTTTTCTCAACTCACTATTATTCCATGATGTAAATATTTCGCGAAATTATAAAAACATTTAAATTCATCAGCAAATGCAAATACATCCACTATACTATTAAAATGTATTTATTTTTAATATACACCCACCTAATGCATCTTTTGTAATATTTCAATTAATTAAAATACAGTGTAAACTCATTTTAAATCATTACTCTTTATAACGATAAACTCCCTTTAACGTAGAAATGAGCACAATTTGGTTGGTTTACCTTAAAACCCATACATTGATAAACTCTTTATAGTGCAGCAGCCATTCTCTATTACGAAGAAATGTGTTCATATTTAGTCACAGTAAATATTCACTATCGGTATTATTGTTTATGTTATCTTATCAGGTTACAAAAGACGCCGACTAAACCTTTGAGGCTCCGAAACTTCTGAGGTCGTAAACAGCCGTCTTGCTTTTGTTATTGTTAATTGCCTTGAACACGTGCATCATTACTGCGTTTACTTGGAAATGATGGTCTAAACACACCAGATGTACCTATCGTATTATCAGTCGTCAACCAACTTTGAAACTATTAACATGGCCAGTAAAAGAAAAGCGATCAGTGTTGACGAAAACGTTTGTGTGATACGAGCTATTGAAACATTTTTCTTCCTTCTCTCCATATAACGTTAACTCTCTATAACGATAAAAAAATGCTCGGTCCCTTGAGTCTCGAAATAAAGAGTTTACACTGAACTTACATAATTATATCAATGAGTAATGTACAGTCAAGTGCAAAAATATGTATCGATTTAAATCTTTCATAAACATGTACCTAAACCTTAATCCGCTGACATATGAGCGATGGGACATATTTATGAGTAAGTTATGCACCCATATTTTTACACTTGACTGTATTATATAAGTTATTTAATGAAATAGACATTTCCTCTCGATGATTAATTTAATGTACACTCGTTTTATTTAAACTTTAAGAATTCATATAATATGTTCTCATTTTTTGTTAAAACTAATTTATAAACCGTGTAATCAACTTTTATCTTAGGTAAATGGACGCATATAAAATTATTTGTTGTTAACATTAATCTGAAATGTGATGGCTGAAAATAATTGGAAACCTACCTACTTCCCCAAATCATTTACCTACACACACAAAATTCCACATTCTTAAAAATATTATATTCCAAACCTTATAAATGAAACCAATTCATCCAAGCGTAAAATCCCCTCAATTTTTATGAGCTTCGTCAATACCGATGTAGACACAACATTTATTGTTACTCCAAAAGAAAGAAAGTAAAAAAAAATATGCCTAGTGACTAAAATCCCATTCAGATATCTCAAAGAATTGCAAAGTTATAAGTGTCCAACGTTTTAAGTATATTCTGATATGCCTAGTGACGAAAATCCCATTCAGGTATCTCAAAGAATTACAAAGCTATAACCGTTTTAATAATGATTGTTAGATAGAGAAAACGCTCGCAGACCGTGAAGTCATTATCTGCGAGTGTAATAGCAAACGACAATCGTTTCATATGAAGGTGCGTTTTGCGGAAGAGGGACAGAATATACTTAAAACGTTGGACACTTATAACTTTGTAATTATTTAAACCTCTGCTTTACTTTTTTCTCCATTTGATTTTTAATCCTTTTCCGGGAAAATTCAACATTCTTGGTTATTTTATTCGGCGTCTAACACCTCTATTATTATATTACAACGCTCCTTGTGTCAACAAGGTTTTTATAAATAAGTATAATCTTCCGTACCAAATCAGATGGCTTTATACCGAGATAATAAGCAACATTTGCAACAAAACGAGAAATACAGATACGAGTTTTAGGAAATAATCGGTGTATTTTTTAAGAAATTCATGTAATCGCGATGAGTTTTATGAATATCCCGGATTCAGGCCCTTTCGGTACATATTACATCAAAGACCAACTCGATATTCAAGTGTTGACTGAGGCACGTTAATATCTTATGCAACGAATTTTCCTCAATAACAGGAAACTGGAAGAATATAGAACTTAATCAAATTGGAATCAGCTGCCATACAGCTACTTATTTGTAAGAGAAACATTGTACGACTGTTTTAAGAATTGTGTATGCAAATTAGATTGCTGAACTTGGCGCGGCACTCCCGTGCCTCCAGATTTAAATTCAAATTAGTCACATTCACCCTCAATCTATATACAGTTAGATAGCTACCTTTATGTTAGACGATTTACACAAAATATCAATGTAATTTACTTATCCAAGCAGTTACTTGCTAGCCCAAATCAAATCTGAAGTTTACCTCTGCATGTTATCCATATTATCATACTAAATTGAAATGTTCATGTGATTAATTATACAGTATGAACCCAGAGATCAACACACCTAACATAACACAAACCTTATGGACCTTCTTATGGAGCTAGTTCAATTTGCAAGTTGAATCCCTTGATATTCATTTAGGTATTTAATTTATATGCCGTGCTATACAATAGTGAGGATCTTTAGCGACAAAATGGCACAAACCTTACTTTTTAGGGTTCCGTAGCCAAATGGCAACTCGAAAACTATAAGGTGTATTTGAATAAAATTTTCAGGATAGGTGTATTTTGTTTTTTTTTTTCATTGCAAGCCCACGTGTGGCACATCAATCGATAGGCCTTTCAGAATAAATATAAGGTTTCTCAGCAACTTTTTTGATTAAGTGAATAGAGTCGGAGATAATCTCCTCAAAAGTCACTAAAATTGTGTCCTCCCCCCTCTAATTTTTGAACCGTGTATTTTAAAAATATTAAAAAAATCATGCTTATTAAATTCTCTCAGCGAAAATTGTTTTGAACAAGATCGTTTCAAAGGGTTTTGAGATATTTCTAAAAAACTGCCTTCCTTAAAGAAAAGAAAGAAAGAAGAAAGAAAGAAAGATACATTTATTCACAAACACACAGGACACACATATTAAACAATAAAATAATCAAAGAACAGATAAAACATGAAACAAGTGTAACGTGTGTGTAGGACGTAAGTGCCATAAGATTTTAGTAACGATACGACCTTTTTGCCTTTTTGCTTTTTGCGACCGCTTTAGCCTAGTTGGTAGTGACCCTGCCTACGAAGCAAGAGGTCCTGGGTTCGAATCCCGGTAAGGGCATTTATTTGTGTGATGAGCACGAATATTTGTTCCTGAGTCATGGATGTTTTCTATGTATTTAAGTATTTATTTATCTATATAAGTATGTTTATCGTCGTCTAGTAGCCATAGTAAAAGCTTTGCTTAATTTGGGACTAGGTCGATTTGTGTAAGATTGTCCACTTATATTTATTTCTTTATTTATTTTTAATAGGCACGGAACCCTCGCGGTGCGTGGTCCGACACGCACTTGGCCGCTTTTTTTGATATAAGTATGAAACTTGGCACGTCGTTCCTTGTGTCAAAATAAGCCGATTAAGATCGGTAGCCCTCGGGAGCCCCCCCTCTGGCACTGGCGAGGGGGGGCTAAAATACCGCTCCGCCCGGCTTCATTCTAAAAATTCTAACTGCTGCTTAGCTGAAAGGTCAAACTTGGTATCAATTACGATAAATCAATAACGTAGAACTCATTTCTGATATAAAATTAAATTTGTCACGCAATTTATAAAAACATAGGTACGTACATAAAAATCTAGTTTTACAACTCAGTTTTTTTTTAATTGTCGTAAATATAGAACGGCCGGCTATTTCTGTATACAAAAAATATTAAAAGAATTCCAATTTATTACAGTTTTGAAAAAAAAAAAACTATCTTTGCTAACAAGCCGCTAAACTCCACCCGACTTAATTCTAAAAATTCTACCGTTATGGTATTAATTTCGGATAAATCAATAACGTACAATTAATTTCTGGTAAAAAAAATCATTTGCCAAGCTGCAAAAAAGAATCTAACTGTACTCGTACATCTCCATTTATTTTATTTTGAACCGTCCTAAATATTGAACGGCCGGCTATTTAAATAATTATAATTTAATAAATATTTGAAAAAACATGTCTTGTAACTAGTGATGTGCAAATTGCGGAAAGTTTCCAAAAAGTTGGAAAAGTTCTCGGAAATTTCTAGAAAGTTTCACAAGGAATTAAGGAAATTTCCATGTTGGAAATGGAAAGTTTCAATTCCCATACAAAAATGAAGAAAATTTCCGAAATTTTCCTATGTTAAATTGCGGAAACATTTCGCAATATAGGAAACTTTCCGTCGGCACATCAGTACTTGTAACTACCTTTGCTAATAATAAATAGGTAGTGTAAAATATTTTTTTAAGTCGCACACCGATACTCAATTTTTACCGCCAACAGCCGAAGACATGCACATTCTGGTGAGTGTCTGTGCTATATTTATTCTTGTGATCATAAAAATGAAAAAAGATTTAAACTTATTTTTATTTGGCGTTCCCTTAGAGATCGCACCTTAGAATTACTGGTCCTTACGTCGCAGAGCCTTGCGTTTTATTAGATAAGAGCGTCACTGTTAACGCCAATCACACTTAGCTAAGGTCCCTTTCCCAAATCTATAATATACTCGTATACTGCTCAAAACAAAATAAGGGCCCACTTACATTTTTACATTTTATTGTTAATTATTGGACATAAACTAATTGGTAAGTGGCTAATTAATAATGTCCCGCAACCTTCAGAATTCAACCTTTTTCATGAAAAAATATATATTACTGTTTAATATATTTTTCGCGTAACAACAATTACCATACGTGTGGCCCCTATTTTCTTGTGAGTAGTATATAACTGGAAAAGGTACAATATTAAGTATAATTAAACTACACGTCTCGAGAGTCCACGGAGTTTCCTTCACTGAGAGTTATAGCTGCATCTCAAATCCCTCTAAATAAAAATGAATCACGTTTTATTGAATTGAAATTATTTGAATATATTTTGTATACAGAAATAGATGGCCGTTCCACATTTACGACGGTTCAAAATATAAAAATGGAGTTGATAAATTCGATTTTTATGTATTTTTTTATAAATTGCTTGACAAATAGATTTTTTTATACCAGTTATGAATTCTACGTTATTGATTTATCCGAAATTGATACCGACCTTTTAGCTAAGTCACAATTTTTAGAATGAAGCCGAGCGGACCGGTATTTTAACCCCTCCTCCCTGGTGACAGAGGGAGGGCTCCCGAGGGCTGCCGATCTGAATTATTTTGACACAAGGAACAACTTTGGCAAGTTTCATACTTGTATCAAAAAAAGTAAGGTTATGATTTGGTTTCTAGTCTAATTATTGGTACCTTGTAAAAAGTTGACGGTCTTGCACATGACCTCTCCGAAGTACCAAAGCAGCGTGACAGACTTGGCGATCTGCACTGGCATGCAGAAAAGCGTCACCAGTAGGTCTGCCACTGACAGGTTCACCAGGAAGATATTCGTCACGCTGCGGACAATGAAAATTTATCTTTTAATTACATTGCATAAAGGTGGTTTTCCACCGGATGAGCGCGGATTGAATTGTTTTTTTATTTGCACGCTAAATTGAAACGTATTGTGTTACTATTTGAATGCACATTACACTTAAGAAATTTTCCCGCGATGTCAAGCGCTTGAAAATAATCTTCAGTGTGATTTGCACCTTAACAGTACAGCAGTACGGTTCAATTAAGCGTGCAAATAAAAAATCAATTCAATCCGCGCTCATCCGGTGGAAAACCACCTTAAGAGTTGTTTCTCTAAAGTGGTAGGCACAGCACATGAAATCCAATTTACAAAAGCGCTTCTAGTTCTAGCATTCGCTGGTCAAAAGATGGAGAAAGTGTGATTGTTCACGCAAAACGAACATGTTTTATAAAACTCAAGTAGTATTCAATATCAAATAATCATAGATCAAACGAGCCTCAATGGCCGCGAGTTCAGCTTTCAGTTGAAGTTCGGCAACGTGCCGTTCTCGTTCCACAGCTTGGCGCTCTAGCTCGGCCGCTCGCTCCGCAGCGTGGCGCTCTAAATCAGCTAGCCGGCGCGCATGCTGCGCCTGTGCCTCCAGCTGCTGGGCCACGATGGTGGCGGAGGAGCGCGAGGTGGCGGCACTCGATGCGTGGGAAGGTGTCGACGGCTTGGGTTGAGGGGGTAGGTCCACGCCCGCCTGCGCGGTTGGCTTACTTTCGTTTGCCCCAGCTATCACACCGTCTCCCGTGCAAGGGGCACTTATTTTCGCATATTTAGAACGAGTAATCATACTTACTGCCGGTAGAAGTACCAACGCTGTCAACTCATTCATTCATTCACAACGTCGCGATACGAGTATGCGCGCCACCAGCACGGCTAGCACGCGACGGCGCGCGAGCTCTCTCGATTTTTCTCGCACCATCCGTCTCTCTCTTATTAGAACACTTAGAAGAAGAGGTATAGTGCGATAAAAATCGAGAGTATGTCGCGGCCGTCGTGTGCTAGACGTGCTGGGAAGAAGGGCTGTAACTTGAGGATTTCAAGATGGCTCTGTCATTTTCTTTCCGGGATCAACTGTGACGCGGGTGATTTTTAGGTTAAATTAGCACCTAAGGGTTTGTAATCAGTTTTCATGTAATCAACTCGTGCGTGGTCAATACAACAAGTAAAAAGTTCATCATAGTTTAATTTTCAACTCCAAATTCATTATCTCGACGCCTGCGCCGGGACTGCGGCGTGTTCGGGGCTGGTAGCCCTAAAATCTACGTTCCTGACGACGAGCGGTCTTCGGGCATCCAGAGGAGGCTGCGGTGAGGACTGTCGTCTGCTTCTAGGTCATCCAGAACGGAGCCTAGAAGTCATAAGTATCTTTTTTTCAACCATTTATGGCGGCCCATGGACGGGACCCCTAATATCTCAATCAGTGATATTACCGTGATAGGTTGTTAGCCCATCTGCATAACACACCTCTCAGCTCCCGAGGATGCGTTGTGTTGAGAGCGAGGGAATTTGTTCCTTCAGCTGTCAACACGGCGAATCCTCAAACATATCAAGGGTCGCCAACGCCCATGTTACTCTTTTGGAGTTGCATGCGTCTATAGGCTGCGGTGTCCGCTTACCATCAGGCGGGCCGTACGCTTGTTTGCCACCGACGTAGTTTAAAAAAAAAAAAAACACAACAGGGTTGCCAGGTCGCTCGGCGCCCGAATCTCTATACAATCTTAATTCATGTCATTTTTAACCGACGTGTTAAAATAACATGGAACATGGTACTCAATAGAATCTTCCATAGGTATCTATGTCATAATCTAGAATCATTGCTAGAAATTTAAATAGAAAAACATAGGGCGAGTGGAACGTTTAATCACTTAATTTATTACATTTATATTATAATTATAGCAGCAGAAACTAGTTTCCGACCTAGATTAATGTTATTCGAGTACGACGTTTTGAAATGAGAACGAAACTACGTTTGTATGGAGAGTCAACTTGAGTCGAGCGTGCTGGGGACTCTTAACCCCACCCCTTATCGGCTCACAGTGTGTGTGCAACAGTGACACAGCGACGTAGAAAATTTTATTGAATGAATTGATATAAAATGATCCAATAATAATAACTACATAAAACTTGATTATATATGCAAACAAATGTTCAGACTTACAGCACTTTTTCACTGTTTCATTGTATAAATTCAGGTGTTTTATTTTTATAATAAATATTTTTTGTTAAGTAACCGTTAAAGTAAAGATATTTTTTTTATATGCCGTGATTACTTATTAAATTATCTATACGACTCCTTTAAAAAACCGGCCAAGTGCGTGTCGGACCACGCGCAGTGTAGGGTTCCGTGGTTGCCTGTCTGTCTTAGTTACATCGACGTGCGGTGCGGTTGCGTCGGCCGAATTTGTACGAAAATCGGCCTTTCCAAGTACACATTAAATTGGTCGACTATTACTCGGTAACTACTTATGCCTACTTGTCCGTGATAGTTTTCGAATTCGTTTACTCGAACACAAATTAGGGATTTAAAGCCCAATATCTCGCAAACTAATCTAATCACTGGTTTGAAAAATGATTCTAGCAAACCCATAATATTTTTGATCGAGCTATCCAACGGTACCCCACACCATGGGTTTAACGAGAAAAAAAATACACCCTCGCTTTAGGTGTAGGGGAGGCGTCTATTACTAACCGACAAACCAGTCTATCCACCTGGTTGGACGGTTAGTATTTTTTTTTCGTAACCAACAACCTAGTTGGTTGGCTGTTATTTTTTTTTCTTAACTGACCACCTAGTTGGTTGGCGGTTAATTTTTTTTCTTAACTGACTACCTAGTTGGTTGGCTGTTAATTTTTTTTCTTAACTGACCACCTAGTTGGTTGTCGGTTAGAAAAATTTCGTGCAAAACGCTAAAATAAGCATGTTTTGTAGAAAAAACGTTTGTCTAAAATCAAAAACGGCCGAGATATTTTACTTGAAAGTTGGGAAAATTCTAGGACTTGTAAAAATTTCAATGGGTAAAAAAATATTTTCAGACTTATTTAATATGTTACTATTAGGTAGTAATAAAATGTCCGGTTCTGGCGCTTCGCCGGCCGCTACCGCGGCACGCTCGCTTCGCTCGCTCGGCTCGCGCGCTGTAGGGTAACAGATCTTCCTAACACTCCTCCTCGCTTCGCTCGTCGTCGTACCTACACCGACCTGCCTTAAAGTTTCTTCATACAAAACATGCTTATTTTAGCGTCTTCTATACCATACCATACCATGTCAGGCGGTTTTTGGTAATTAAAATATACCAACCGACAAACCAATAATTAGTTTATAAGAAGGTGGTCGGTTCGTAATAAAAGTTCATATGACTAACCAACCAACTAGGCAGATTGTTAGTTACGAAAAAAAAATACTAACCGTCCAACCAGGTGGATAGACTGGTTTGTCGGTTAGTAATAGACGTAGGGGAGGTACCTACCCTAAAAAAATATTTTTCAAGATTTTATTATATTGTTTTGTCGGCGTGATTGATTTATATACCCATGCCGAATTACAGTTTTCTAGTCGTAATGGTTACTGAGCTAAGCCGAAGACGGACAGACAGACAGACAGACAGACGGACGGACATGGCGAAACTATAAGGGTTCCTTGTTGACTACGGAACCCTAAAAACGTCGGAGCTAGGATGCTTTAAAATGTTGATGTTTCATTGATGGACAAGTCACCCTACACTATACACCTACACTCGAATTGACTTCTGCTGTTGCGTAGTGTTGTTTGTCATCAAAACCTAGTTCACTTATGAAACGTGGGTGAAGCCTAACTTGGACACTATCAAAACAACTTTCAATACGGAAATAGATTCAATCAAGTTTTCTTGAAAGATACATTTCAATTAATTCTCTAAATAGACGTGTGTACTTGACCAAGAATAATTCTATTTATTTATTACTTATTAGTCATACACAAATCCCAAGAACTCGATTGTAGACAATTTGTTTCTTTTGTTGTCCCGAATATACTTTATGGAATCGAACTCAAGCATTTCTTATTAAAAATACATTCGCAAAAAACAATGTTTTCTGTGAACACGATCCACACGAGACCGCAGCCGTGACGGGAATAAACATGAAACATAATAAATACCTACGTTTAAATGTAATGCTTTGCCACGCAATTATTCGTATCAACGGCTTCCCCGAAAAATTTAATGGATATTTCACATAAACAGGAAACAAAAATAAAAGACCGGGTTGCACTCCGGGAGTGCCGGCAGAAGTGAAAACTCAATAACATTGTAACAGTTTTTATATCAGGTCACGTGACATCTTACGGTGTCACCATAAAAATGAATTTGACGCAAATTTATAAACAATTATCAATTATTTAGGCGGACGGCCCGCGGGCGCGTTGGGTGCGACGGGCCGCCGGCTCCGGGCGGCGGCAAATACAATACCAATTTGTTTTTGCCATTGCCAAATATTTTTCAAAGCTTTATCTCTTTAGGAATAACGCCCAAAGTCGAACTATTCGAATTTTGTCAATAGCAAAACGGTGAAGGACGCGTTGATATTATTACATTTTTTTTTGCAGAATATGCTATTGCAAAAAGTGTTTAACGGCTTTATACTCTTACGAATAGCGTTCAGTTTTGAATGAAGTTGAATCGGCTAGCAGCAAAAAGTGACCTCCTTCACATCTGATGTCACAAAACACATCGGCACATCTCGATACGCGCGCACGCTTCACATTTGCACAAGCGTAATTGGTATTAACCGTTCTTGTGAAATAAATATATGACTCGAACAAAAGTTAGGGCTTTAAAGCCCAATATCTCGCAAACGAATCACTTCTTCTACTGTTTTGTTTCTAACTCATTTATTCTACTGTTTTGTTGCCGTGATTGATCTACATACCTATGCCGAATAACAGATTTCTAGTAATAAGGATTACAGAGCTAAGCCGCAGACGGACGGACGGACATGGCGAAACTATAAGGCTTCCGTTTCTACTATTTCGGCTACGGAACCCTAAAAACAGCTCCCTTGAAAAAAAAATTGAAGATTAATTAAATGAACTTTGGTTGATAGGGTAGGTATAAATGGTGAAAATCTTGTGACGAGGGAGAAATTAATTTTTATGTCAATATCACAATACTTTGACACGGTGTTAAAAAAATCTCCTTTTACCTGCATCAGAAATGCATTTTTATCCCGGGTTTAGAAAAAAAAATCTGTATTTTCAGTCATGAATTAAATTGAACTTAAAAGTGACATGACCTTGTGATTTAAAATTAGAGATTCGGATCCGTATTAGCACACGATGGGTTAAAAATATTAAATGTATCGTATCTCGTTTCGGATTTGAAATTTGCAAGTGTAAATTGAACATTGTTGGGGACACTTACATTTTGCGACTTGTTTAGATGTTGTGTAAATAAATACAATACAATTATTATTTATTGCACAACAAAATTATTGTTGAGTTGTTATATTTTCTCCGTGTATTTATTGCTCACCAAAATTATTGTTGAGTTGTTATATTTTCTCCGTGTGTATTAAAATTTCACCGCGCCCTTTCTTCCCGTGCGTATCGTAAAAGTCGACTAAGGGAGCAGTGTGGAAATGTGTTGTGGACGATGGGCTAGCAACCTATCACTGCGATGTCACATTTTGTCGATCTTTTATACCCACATTTATGATAAAAGTGGCACTGGAACATAAGTTTCATGTGCTCTGGCTATCCCTTTTGGGAATGAAGGCGTGAATCTATCAATGAATGATGTTGTATTTTCACAATTATTATGTAGCGTTTATTTTCACTGCTTTATAAAAAAGTGCTATACAATGTAAGCATAACAATAATATAGCTTTTTTTTGGTGAAATATGTTGAACTCTCATCATAGCCCTTTTTGGCAGTAAAAGGAGAAAGTAAATCGTTGTAATAATCAGCGCACTTCAATTTTCAAGATTTTCAGATATAAATATGGAAGAGCTATAACCACTAAATGCGAACTTTGTTTATCCCCGTCTATATCGCACTATTAATACATGAGCAACAGAGATCGAATATCAAGCCCCCCTTTTTGGGCTTTTTAAGAACTCATGCAGCACTCTAGTTGCTTAAATGTTTTGATCTAATGTAAGCCCCTTTTCTATCAATTGTTTATTTTGTAAGGTCACAGTTTTAAATCTAACCTAATCCACTTACTTATTAGCAAAAGTTCATTTTCGCATCGCAATTTTAAAGTGCACTTCTGTAAGGGTTTTAGCATATCTGAATGATTTTTTAATCGTGGCGGTAAAATGATATTAGGGAAACTGAGATTTAGATTTTACGTAGCATCGGAATTATGAAAAGGTGGTTGACAAATCGGTTGTCAAATAATAAAGTTGGTAATCGTTCTTCTGGTTATTGAGTTTAGGGAAAACGATAATGTGGGAAAACAAACCAGCGACACTTCAAAAGTATGGTAAACAAAGTATATGGATTATAAGAATTTGGTTAACCGTTTTCGGACAAGTGAAAATCGGGCAAGTGTTTTTCGAAACTTCGTTAGGTTACCGGTTACGCTCTTCCATATTTATATCTGAAAATCCTGAAAATGCGCTGATTATTAAAACGATTTACTTTCTACTTTCTCTGCCAAAAAGGGCTATGATGAGAGGATTGAAAGAGCCGTTAATTAGAAGCTCAATAAGTCCTCCCCAAAACCCGAAAGGATCTCGGGTAAAATAATTAATGTGCTATTTTGTTTTTTTTTTCGTTCATTATAACAATAATTTGATCAGGAAAGGTTTTGAAATCGATATTGCTGTGGATGAGAATTGAGCTACGGTTTTGCTAATATGAACGGGATTGTTAAGCCGGGTTTATGGTTATCTTATCTTATCTAAGTAGATGAGGGCGCTTTCGGGTGCACTTCGACCCAGTGGGATCTTTTGTGCATTTGCCCTCTCCTTTATGCCTACTCCCAAGCTCGCTCCATCATTTTCACAAAGCGGGTGATGCAGCTCAGCGGAAGCACCTTGAATTCCTTTGGTTGCGGATAGCCGTTACCAAAGTAATTCATTCTTTGTCTGGCAAGGGCATGACATTTATGGTTACGCGACGCACGTAAAGTCTATTCATCCTTACGTGTCCTATCATGTAAACAAACATGACCTCATAGATGATCATAGACACATCATGACTAGTGATTGGCAATAACAATAAAATATACATGAAGTGTGATTCATAGACAATCTATACTTCGTTATGCCAGATATTTTTGAGGTCATTCCTTCGTTACCTCGATTATTGAAGAGAATCCTAATAAATAATAAATATTAGAAATTATATTTTTCAGTGGTTGCTTGGGTGATTTCAATACTTGTTGAAAATGAATTGTTTGTTTAAATGATAGCATTTAGAATTGTTCGTTTACAGGCGCAGGACCGGTCATCGTTTATGTATTTATTTAAAATAATAACACAGCTATACAGTTAAAAACTAAGTCACTGTGAAGGCCAAATTAGATATATTACATCGATTCATCACCTCACATTACCTTAAGCATTCACGATACACAATTCCCCAACTAGTTCCAAAGAAGTCCACATCCGGTGCTGGGCTGTTATTCGCTACGCGCCAATGCGGCTCACCCCGCCGGCCAGCCATCACGAAACTAGACCTCTACCTACGCGTAGTTACTACGCATCGCGGCAAGATATATTTCTGGGTGAGCGTTGAGCTGACAGAATAAGAGGGCTAAACTCTGACGAAAGGAGAGTTTTTGTGCGCTATGGTGCACGCCTCTGGAGCAGCTATATATCAGTAGCCGGTTACGCGGGCAAAAATTGATCGTCGGCACTAAAGGGACCAAAGCAGACGGGATTGTGGCACTCTTTGGGGGAGGCATTTGTCTGGACATAGTGGACGTCTTTCGGCTGATATGATGAATTGTTTTTAGGGGCGCGGGCTTGCGTTGGTGATCGCCCTAACTCAAACATATCCTCAACATAGGTCCAATTACAAATGAAAAAAATGAAAAAAGTTTGTTAGACAAAAAATAAATACAATATGCTTATCACAACGAATAAGGGTGAGAGAGAAAATGCAATTTTTCAGGAGAGCCCGCTTTTATAAAAAAAAATTGAACTTTTACTACTTACCAAATGCGCTACTTCTTCTAAATAATTTATAAGTGATTAAGTCAACGATGAAAAATAATGAACATCTTGTATGTTCACTTTTGGAAATAATAATTTCAAAAAAACCCATGCATCTAACTTTTGGAGGTTTAGCTAGCCAGTTAGCTAACACTAATGATTGAGCAAGACCTTAAAGATGATTTACCGTTTTCTTGATAAGTTTTTTTTTAAAGTGAACCGTTCATGAGCGTCATTACCAACGCAATTCAGATAATTGATATCACTTCTGAATTGCGTTAATATTTTTCTCTGAAATTATTCTGGGTTATTTAAAATCAGAGGGTGCACGCATTTTGAATCTGTATTTTGCATAATGTTAAGAATTACCATTTAATTTCAGAAATCATGTATCTACATTAATTAGTATAATAAAACGTGCAATTACGTACGGATGAGACGTAATTGCATACACAGTTTAATGAGAAAGCACATAAATTACTAATGTAAATGCGGTGTCTGCCCACATTTACCCAAACCATCGAGAGGTCAAGGACGCCCAGTCGACGGTGTTAGTTCTACACACAATAAATATAAATAAATAAATAAATAAATATTTTAAGGGACAATCTTACACAAATCGACCTAGTCCCAAACTAAGCAAAGCTTGTACTATGGGTACTAGACGACGATAAACATACTTATATAGATAAATAAATACTTAAATACATAGAAAAACATCCATGACTCAGGAACAAAAATTCGAGCTCATCACACAAATAAATGCCCTTACCGGGATTCGAACCCAGGACCTCTTGCTTCGTAGGCAGGGTCACTACCAACTAGGCTAAAGCGGTCGTCTGCAGGGACATGCATCAGCTTAGAATTCGGGTACACAAAAATCAGAAACGTTTGCCCGTGTCCTGGTCTTTATGGCTTATTATTGATCATCGACCGAAAAGTAATCTGTTGTGGCAGCTTTTTATATTTCATCACCAGCTGCCCGCGCGACGCCGCCTGCGTACAGCAAAGTCCATTTTTACATGCAGGTGGAAGTAAAGATTGGATAAGCGGGTCCGAAGATTTGTCTACAAACTTACAAAGCTACAATCTCACAGACTTTTCCTCTTTATAACGACCGTTTAGCCTAGTGGGTACTCGTAGTGACGCTGCCTACGAAGGATGATATGTCAAATATGATATCGATGCTTATCTAAAACAACTCTGTATCTCAAAAACTGTGTTTTTTCAGGGCAGAGGTTTAAAAAAAACACAATAAAGATATTGTTATATTTTTTTATTAAGATAACCAATTTAAAATCTTCTTGTAGTCACAGTTTCCTCTGTCATCCAGTTATTTAAACCCAAGAAAATAAAAAGAAAACAAAAAAAAACTACACAAAAAAAACTCAAAAATGTACTACATTTTAGAGTTGTGACACGATATTTATATACTTTGGATAAGTTTTTATGTGTACTAACGTCTCAATAGAAAATAATTCAAAAAAAAAATTTTTTCTTGTGAATAATAGTGTATTATTTGTCTTTAAGACAAACGTATATGTAAAATATGAAAAGAATACTGACTTATTTTGCTTTGTTTTTTTTTAATATGGACAATAATGGCCTTAAACGACATACATCACAATAATACTCAAACTATTATAGACAATAACGGTATAGTTTAGTTTACAACACTTGGTATGGATGTAAATTAGTAACTTTTCTTTAAAGATTCAAAGATAATATATTATTATGGACTTTAAGGCTCCATAAAAATGTTTTGCACGCCTGCACGCAGGCTGAATGCACTGGACGATTATGTTGTATTTTTAAGAACTATGTAATTGCATTCCGAGCAAAATAAAAATCTTTGAATCTTTGAAATCTTTGAACCTCGTGGGGGGCCTAGCTACGATGCGTGTCGAACAAATTCTGAGGGGTCGTAAGGATCGGTTTTCTACCCGCCGTCATGAGTTTGGCTGTAATTCCGTCTTCACCTTGTGCCTTGCTGTTCTTAAGCTGTTTCAGAACCATTCTAATCTCGGACAGGCTGATGTCCGGGATGTCGTCGGTAAAGTGTCGGGTTGGTCTAGCTAGGGTCTTTTGCCAGACCAACTTCGGGTCTGCGAGTTAACGTGTATACGATATGTATGGCGTGTAGAAACGCACTCACTCAAAAGCTCAGGTTTGGAAAAAATGACTCTCCAGTCCTCAGTTTTTTACCTTGCGAGCTGGCTCTGCCCAATAGACTCGATCGAGATCTCGTGCGAACACATTAGAGCCCTTATTTCTCTCGATGGCCTCTTCAATACGGTTCGTAGTGAATTGGCGCAGATCGCGGGTAAGGGACTTGGAGATTCTGTTTATTTAGCTGCCGGTATAAAGTCGCATCGTTTGAAGACTGCAGAATCATTTGACTCCTTTCCTTCATGAGCTTCTGAGTGGAGCTAGAGAGCTTTTTAGTTCTGTTGGCCCGCTAGGCCTCGAAGAACATAGACCCAGTGGCACGAACAGGTTCCACAAAACCTAGGCAATGGAAACGGTTTTGGAGTTCCAGCCGAAAGCTCTTGGGGTCACCCAAAAGGCAATGGAGAGGGCTATGCTGGGAGTTTCTCTGCGCGATCGCATCAGTGAGGCTACCCGCAGCAAAACCAAAGCAGATTTCGGATATTTTTTCCAGTTCGCGTGTTCATTTCTATAACCAAAGTATAATATAGTCAACTGAAAGAGTTACTGATTCTTTGACAAAAATAGTGTCCATAATAAAAATATAATAATTATTGTTATTATACCACTTTTTATACAAAAAAGAGACGCACACGAGTAATTGAAGTCCCCATGTACATGGAGCATGTAGTAGGTATGTATCTTATACTTATCTTATTTGATATTACAAAATAAATAAATATTAGAGGTTAATAATATCTTACACAAATCAAACTACCCATAGTTAAGTTCAATAAGGCTTGTGTTGTATATTATTATTTTAATTGATATGAATACATAGATACCTTTTTTGCAATACATATATTATAACATCTAAATAAGTTTATCATCGTGCTGCTTATCTATTTATAGTGGCTTTTCTCGTTTTGAAACAAGAAACCAAATGCATATTTATGATGAACATCGTCCAAATTCGTATAGTATACCAATAATGAAGTAAGTCTTATGTAGTATAGGGGCTTATTTTGCTTACATGAACAAGCCAACTTTCATTATTTTCGTGAATACCCGTTTATTTGTTGTTAAGTCAAAACATCGGTACTTACTGTTTAACGGAAAGTGTCCCATCCATGAATAATCCTATATTGCACAAAAATTCGCTAGTGTTCCACTGAGCTATTTCGCGTAATGCCGCTGTTGTACAAACAAATTGATGTGTTTTAACGAATTATTTGGGGATGTGCCGGTAGTCAACAAAAAAACGTAGTGACGGCGTCGATCGCTATGGCTCATCTGGCCTACGGACGGTCTTCCAGATAAAATGACGTCGACACCCCACCAATGGCATAACGGCACAATGCTGCCACGGTGGCAATTTTTTGAATTAGAACACGTGAGTCTTAGTCACGATAAACTTTAACGTGTTCTGCGTCTAGTCTTATACTTAGTAGCAAAACGGATTATTTCGCGATACCGACTTGTTTTAGATAAGCGTCGATATGTGTGATGAGCATGAATATTTGTTTCTGAGTCTGGGGTGTTTAAATACATAGAGTATAGAAGTATTTATAACAATTACCTAAATATATCGTCGTCTAGTACCCATAACACAAGGCTTATTGAGCTAACAATGAGACTACGTCGAATTGTGTAAGATTGTCCCCTAATATTTATTTATACAGGTTACTAGCTTCCGCCCGCGACTTCGTCTGCGTGGACCCGGGATAAAAACTATCCTTTATTTGAATCCAGGCTTTAACCTACCTTCTTGCAAAATTTCATCTAAATCGGTTGAGCCGTTTCAGCGTGGTTGAATAACAAACATCCAAACATCTAAACATCCAAACATGTAAACATGTAAAAATCCAAACATCCAAACATCTAAACATCTAAACAGCTAAACTTTCGCATTTATAATATTAGTAGGATAGGATAATATAAGTATAGATTAGGTACTTGTACACGAATGTCTACCTTCGTGGTTTTTAGGCCCGCAAGAGTCTTCTTGCCACTTCGGCAAAACTCAGCTCACAGCACCTCCGAGGTGCAAATCCACCCGAACGCGGCTGACACCGGACAGTGACAGTTCCGTGCGCAAAATATAGTCGAGCGGTTGATGTCACTGTCGGGGATTACTAATGTATTGGCAAAACCCTTTTCCCAAAGAATCAAATCCCAAACTATTTTCCTCAAATTATCATTTTGCAAATAGTCATTAGTCAAAACAGCATATCGCAATTTTACAGTTACTAAATTTTAATTTGGCAAATTATTGTTTAACAAATAATTACTTGGTCATGTTTCATTTTACCATGTATGATTTAGTCAAATGTATCGTTTGGCATAACATACTCTTCCCAAAATATTGCATGGCATCGTATATACGAGTAATGCACTGTGGATATAAAATCAATTTGTTTAACGATCTCATTCTATAATATTCATTATAATCGACACATCGAGTCTAACTTACTGACTGTGTAAGTAATGTATTTTTTTTGCTAGTAGTTATACAATATTTTATGTTGTTATAAATAATTGAACTTGGCACCCATTTCGATCTCATTTCTTTTGTCGTTGAAGTCAACAACCAAGCCATATAACATTTTTTTTCATTTCACATATTTATGTTTTTGATGGGATTGTTATTACCTAAGTGTAAGTAATAAGCATCTATGTATAACTACTTAATAGTTTAAGAGCTGGTTCCCACTATGTCGGATGTCGGTCCGGATTGTAATATTTTTAATCGGTCGTTCCAGTGGCAGAACATTTTATATGAAGCTATTCACACTTGTCGGACACCAATTTGTATGAGGCGCCGACCGACACCCGACAAAAAATAGGGCCCGACCCGACAGCCGACATGTGGGAAACTGGGAACCAGGGGTAAGTTTACCAACGCTATGGTGTACTTAGGCTGTTATGTCGATAAATTGTATTTCCAAATAAAAAACATAATAAGTATATTAACAATATTGCCGAACAGGAAGCAAAAAGTGGATGATATTCGCACAGGACCTAAGTAAGTGGCGTAATAAAGATACTCCAGGCAAAATACGGTTTTGAAAAACATTAATTTATAATAGCGTTTTTTTTGTTGATTTCATTTGAAAATGTTATTCTAAGACGATTTAGTCAAGAATCCGACAAACTTTCCACCCGGAAGTAATTATGTAGATTTAAATGAAGCATGCATTATCTTTTTTTGTACGATTTATCTTGAATATTATAGAGCAAATGTAACTGAACCAAAATAAAGACGAAAACATTTATTAATATTTTTACTGACTTTTTAGAAGCCAGTTAACTTATAATTATTTCGATGTCTGAAATTTTGTCGGATTTTGTCGCTGGGTAACTATTTAATTGATAATATATCCGTTATACATAAAAATTAAAAAATAAGCTATTATAAATTATTTCCAAAATTGACATTTTTTCCATACAAGTTGTCAGTTCATTGCCTGGACTAAGAGGCCTTTGTCGCTCGAACTAGCAAGTGCGACAGAGAGGGAGATGCTATCGTTTCGAGTAGGCCCTCTGTATTCAACAATGGGCGGATTAGATACGGGTTGAATAGATAGATAGAACTTTTGTAATATAGTTAGTACATTACTGCAGAGGCCGGGAAAATAAGGATTGCCGACCAAGTAGATATCCATACTAATATTATAAATGCGAAAGTGTGTCTGTCTGTCTGTCTGTTACCTCTTCACGCTTAAACCGCTGAACCGATTTGGATGAAATTTGGTATACTTAGAGATAGTTTGAGTTTTTATCCCGGAAATCATCCACCAAGGGGATGAAGTGGGGGGTGAAAGTTTGTATGGAGCTACGATATAAACGAGCTCCACGCAGACGGAGTCGCGGGCAGAAGCTAGTAGAGTATATAGAGGGACGAACGTAGCCAGGAGCCAGGCCGGATAGGGATACGATTCTGGCAATCCCCTTTCATGCCGAGGTAGGTATGTAGGTACAGTGCTTTCCCAAACATACAAGGAAATGAAAAAAAAAACTTCAAGGTTTTTTTAATGGCTGAACACAATGATGACTTAAACAAAAGAAGGTCGCTTTGCAGACCTCCAATTTTGTATGAAATTCCATTACGGATCTCTCGTTTCGGCGCACCGAAACAATACTCCGAAGCCTATTATAAAGAACAACGTCAATATTTAATTGCATGTTTGAGGAAATGATTTTGCCACAATGCTATTGCTGTTTTCCTCTTTCGTCATCATTCCGCCCATTTTTGTCTGAAAAGGGTGATTTATTAAATTCATTTCATTTATTTATACATCCTGAAATTGAATATACTATTTTACCCATAAGGCGTACCTAAAATAATCATACAAAAAAAAATATAAATAGTACCTAAGATATGTCAAGATACCTTTAAATACAAAGTATATTTATAAAACATTAAAACTAGTGGTTCTGTAACTGTAGAACGCGAGAACCTGACTTTAATAAAAATAAGTTTTTTTTTTTTTTTTCGACAGTGACTGCAAAAAATTCTATATAATTAACGAAATCACAAAATTTTACGAGAATTGGTTGAGAAATGCGACCTTTAAAAGAGAACAGCGGGAAAGCGGGACATCTGGACGTATAAAAACGATTTTCGGCCCAAGCTGAAGCATGGAGCTCGTTCGATTAAACAAGACAATAGTTAATAAATTATCAATAAGCGAAATTCTCATGAAAACAATTCATAACAAGTCATTAACGTTACAAAAAAAAACCTATCAAATAATTTAGGACATGAGACTAAGAACAGGTACTTACTTCTTTAAAGTTCTTTTGATTGGTGCTTGGTAAATAAAGCGTTATAGAGTTTAGCAGAAGCAAATCAAGGACATCGATGGTAGCCGCTGTAGATACAAAGCACATTTTGTACCATGTCTCAATCAATCAATCAATTTGGAGTAAAATCTCACGCTGTTTTTCCCACGTTGCTTTGCAAAATTTACGAAAGTACTCCAAAAATCCCTTTCAATTCTTAATATTTTTTATTTATTCCCAGCCATTACTTTCTTCACAAATCACAATCAATTTGTAGGTCAACGTTGAAAATAAGTGTTAATTTCAGCCGATTGATCAAATTCTATGGGTGAAAATTGCGTCGAGCCAATGGGACCGAAAGCCTTAAGTAAATCTAGAAACGCTCGATGGAGGAATACAGTGTATTTGAATTCTAGGCCGTGTCTGATCAATTCCATTGTTGGCATTGATTACAGTGACAACATTTTTGATATCAAAATGTGCGACAATTCTTATTAATTCTTACTAATTGTTGATCCACGGGTAAGGGTCAGGTAAGAAGCGAAACGTTGACAGTGACAAAGACGTAATTGCGTTATTTTTCGGACGAGCCTTAAACTACTCAACTGTCATTCTCCCAAAAATAATATAATGTATCTCTAATAATTTTACCTAACGTACGTACGAAACCCGGGTATGTCCTAAAACTACGACCAAGACCACCGGGGGATGGGCAGCAGCATCCCTGGAGTTCGGTGGAAACACTGCGATCGCCAACCCGAATGCCAAGCGTGGCGATTATGGCATATACCCCCCCATGCAGAATACAACAAAGCCCGAGGTTCCGGCGACCCCCGGTACCCTGGTTATGGTAGCGGCCAGGGTACTAGCGGGGTCAGGGGTGCTAAGAATCTCCGGCGATGATCCGGCTACCACTACCGACGACCCCTGGCCCTAGCAACATACAACACGCGCACACTGCGGACCGACGAAAAGATAGCGGAACTGGAGGAAGGATTGAGCAAGTTGCGGTGGGATGTCATAGGGTAATCGGAAGTCCGAAGAGAGGGGGGGAGGACACGATAACTCTTAAATCTGCCAACTTGCTCTATTTTTCAAGCAGTTTAGGAGCAAGGCACCCGGTGAAGACGGAATTACAGCCGAACTCCTGAAGGCGGGTGGAAAACAGATCCTTACGGCCCTTGAGAAGTTATTCGACACCGTCCTACTGGAAGGGAGAACGCCAAAGGCGTGGAACAGAGGTGAGTTGGTGCTGTTCTTTAAAAAGGGTGACAACATCCTGCTGAAGAACTACCGACCCATCTCCCTTCTGAGCCATGTCTATAAGCTGTTTTCAAGGGTCATTACGAATCCTCTCGCACGCAGGCTTGATGACTTCCAGCCTCCCGAACAAGCCGGTTTCCGAAGAGGGTTTAGTACCGTAGACCACATTCATACGCTCCGCCAGGTTATACAGAAGACTGAGTAGTATAACCTGCCTCTCTGCTTAGCGTTCGTGGACTACGAGAAAGCCTTCGATTCGATCGAAACCTGGGCTGTACTACAGTCTCTCCAACGGTGCCAAGTAGACTGCCGCTATATCAAAGTGCTGAAGTGTTTGTACGAGAACACCACTATGTCAGTCCGACTCCAGGATCGGAGTTCGAAGCCTATTCCGCTGCAGCGGGGTGTCAGGCAATGTTATTTCCCCAAAACTGTTCACCGCTGCACTGGAGGACGTGTTCAAGACTCTAGACTGGAGAAGGCTAGGCATCAACATCAACGGCGAGTACATCACTCACCTTCGGTTTGCTGATGATATAGTAGTCTTGGCTGAGACCATGGTGGACTTAAGTACGATGCTCGATGACCTCAGTAAAGCCTCTGAGCGAGTTGGTCTAAGGATGAACATGGATAAGACAAAGAGCATGTCAAACCTCCATGTAGTACCAACTCCAATTTCAATCGGACACTACGCTCGAAGTTGTAGACGATTATGTATACCTAGGCCAGACTGCAGTTAGGTAGGTCCAACTTTGAGAAAGAGGTCAATCGTCGAATCCGACTCGGCTGGGCAGCATTCGGGAGGCTACGGCACATCTTTTCGTCCAGTATTCCGCAGTGTCTCAAGACGAGAGTCTTTGACCAGTGTGTGTTGCCAGTGATGACGTATGGCACGGAAACGTGGTCGCTTACTATGGGTCTCATAAGAAGGCTCAAAGTCACCCAAAGGGCAATGAAGAAGGCTATGTTGGGAATTTCTCTGCGCGATCGCATCAGAAATGAGGCTATCCCCACCAGAACCAAGGTAACCGATATAGCCCTCCGAATCGCTAAACTTAAGTAGCAGTGGGCGGGGCACATTGCACGATGGCCGTTGGGGCGGAAAGGTTCTCGGGCGGCGACCACGTACCGGAAGGCGCAGTGTAGGTAGGACAAGGTGGACTGATGACCTGGTAAAGGTCGCGGGAGGCCGCTGGATGCGGGTGGCGCAGGACCGGTCATTGTGGCACTCTTTGGGGGCTATGTCCAGCAGTGGACGTCTTTCGGCTGATATGATGATGATGATGATGACGTACGAAAAGTTACGTAATCGACCAGCTGGTTACATTGAAAAAAAGAGAAAAATTACCTATGTAGCGAAACAAAAATAAAAACGCAGATCAAGTATATTAAAACCACATTTACGAGCCCAAATGCAAAAGAGTTCGTCTAGTCACTTGCCTGTCTCTTTCTCCCCGTATTTGTAAAAACTTACCACCTGTGTGACTTTCGTGTCTGACATTAATGACATGCATTGCAATACATCAAGGAGCTATTATTAAGCCTGCAATACATCAAGGAGCTAATAAGCCTGCAACACACTGGCGCCTAAGGCCTCTCACAGATTGGCGCGGCCTGGCCACGGCGGTCAATGGTATACTTGTCATTTGCTGTCAAATTTACTATTGTTCACCGCAGGCCGCGCCAGTGTGTTGCAGGCCTTATGATACAGACAGATGGTAGCCATGGCGACTTCAAAACTACACTAGATAAATCCGTCGTGTTTGGGCATATTTTGACAGATCCGTATTTACCTATACCCTAGTATTAAGAAAGACAGGGATATTTCCCGTAGACATAAAAGGACCCAAGCACTGCCGTGTTATCCGTAAGGCCTATGCACATTGCGTTTTTCAAACGCGCCGTCGACGCGCTCGGTATTGAGTCACGGGTAAAACGACGCAAACGTTTTGGTGCATAGGCCCTAGGTTTTAAATTGATTGATTAGAAAAAATCTCAGGCATGCCATGCCGTCAGTGGATAAAATTACTGAAGATCCGCTGAAGATGCGAAGACGCTAACTTAATAATTGTAGCACCCTACAGGCTATATTGTAAACGCGCAGGACTCCGCAACAAAAACTTCGACAACAGTTTATTTAATTGTTTAGTACAGGTAGAGTCGCGAACGCAAAAGATTTCTTTGCCATAATCATAATGCAAGAATAGTACATTGTTGTAAAGGCTAGAAAATAGGCAATAGATGGACGAGTGGGTTCGTTCGGACCTCGAAGGAGACGAGTCCATCTATTGCACGTTTGGCCGAGACATTACATAGTGCTTTTCACGCCTACTGCGAGGAAATTGAAAGAAAGAAAGAATACATTTATTCACTAAACAAAAGATACAGAGACAAAGAGAGTAGAGATACAATACAATTGACACTTAATGTGTGTGTCTTCGCGGCAGTGAATGGGTCGCTGTCTCAGCATTATGCCGAGGTGTCAGACAGACACCTACAGCGTTGATTTTCAGACAGCACCGTACGTGACCCACGGAACGCAACACAACATACTGCCGATACAAACTTATACACATAATAAATAAATAATTAATATAATATATTTGTTAAATATGTAACACAAACACAATGGGACGAGCTGTGATTGGGGAATCACTGTTCAAACTGTCCAACAATAACAACCACTACTACAATGAAACATTGTAGTAGTGGTGATTGGGGAATCGCTGTTCAAACTGTCCAACAATGAAACATTGTAGTAGTGGTGGTTCAGGTGCTATTGCCTACTTTCCAGCTTGGTTTTAGACCATCTATTGCCACATTTCCGAACAGTGGCGTGGAAAAACCTATGCAATATCTAGGGTACGTCTACCTTCTTTTTAACCGACTTCAAAAAAAAAGAGGTTCTCAATTCGGTTTTTTTTTTTTTTTTTTTTTTTCAATGTTTGTTACTTGAGAACTCCATCATTGATGAGCCGATTCGAAATTATTTTTTTTTGTTTGTACATAGGTATACGTTATAGCATATTACTGTTAGATTAATTAGTTGTTACATTACAAGTTCATCATACCTGATGATAGTTAGATCACATCCGAATGTACCAAATGTTCATATACTCGTACCAAAAGTGCTTTATATCCCTTAGCCGTTAATATCGGTCAATAATACATCAAAAGTTGTTATAGCGACCGTTACACACTCGTTTCAGAGCACCTCTTTCAGAATGCTTGACTTTTGATTTTTTCACCTACTCTGGAATTTGGAGCGAAGGTATAAATATATCTCTAAATTGAAAAACAATTCAAATCGGCTCTTTGACGAATCAACGCTTTGTTATAGCAGGAAATATAGAATACACCATAATTTGTTCCTCGTATTGACGCATGGGATATTGTGTATCATTTGCACCGATCTTTGAGAGTGTATTGCTATTGGGGATTAGTTACAGGGTGAATCCGGTGTCGTGGAACACACTACACACACTACACACACACATACTATGATTGGATTTCGGTTTCTCAAAGGAAGATGCGGTGGGATTTGAAGTAGTAAACGCAACTAAAAAAACAATCTCAAATGATTTGAGACCCCACGCTATCACAGGATTGTTTTCAAACCTTTGACGTAATCTTACATTATTTTAATAATTATTCTGTTAGTCAACAAGCAAATATAATATTATTATTGATTCTAAATTATAAATTGAAAAATAGTAGTTTTCAAGTTTTAAGTATTAATAAAAACATTTATTACAAGAAAAACTCAGGAGTCGGCATCGCAGTCGTTTTTAGTGTGTCTGAAAATAAATATCAGTTTAATCATGAAATTAAAAAAAATCTGTAATCAGTACCATCACTGTAATGTATGTGCCCTTCCTTAAAATAAGGGAAGACAGAGAAATTCTGAAGACTAATTTGTCCGAAAGTTTACGCTTCAAAATTCCGAACGCCATTTTACGCTGAACCGGAACGCAGATAAATGAAAAGGTAGGTTCGTATCCCGAAAAATCATAAATTCTGTTAGCGTAGCATGGTTTTTAATCTGAATTCTGAAAAATATACACTACAACTGGCTCTTCGGCATTCGTGTAGTGTAGGTACCTATCCTTATAAATAAAACTAGCTGTCCCCGTTGCAATATCCCTGTTTTGAAAAAAACACTGATAAAGCTGCGGGACAAATATAATCCCACCAAAAACATTACATGTAAAGTGATGCCAAGACTCCATAGCTCATACAGCTTTCAGCGTGAAAAAGATATCAGATCGCAATTAGCGCCAAGCTTCCTACTCCACACGGCGTAACTCTAACACTACCAGCGACGCTCTACAAACCTACCTGCTACAAACTCTTTACGACGTTTCTAGAAGCCCGCGCATCTCGACCCGCTTATTACAAAGAACACAAGCGGAACCACGGGAGAAACAATATAGTCCATGTCCACCAAAGGCCCATTACGTTTTAAATGTTACATGTAATGGAGATTACAGACAAATGTACATAGCTACAAACTAACAAACTTTACCTCATTTATTACATTTTTATAGACGTAAAAAAATGATGAACAGTGGCTCTTAAGGACAAAACACCTTTCGACGAAAAATACATTATTTTGATCAGAAATGGTAATTAATTTTAACACTGCTTCACAAATTATCAATCTATACTTAATTAAGAAGGGACTCGAACCAGATTTGTAGACTAGAAACAAAATATTAAAATGTTGTTTTAGCCTCGTAATTTAATAGAATTATAAATACGTCACTAACAAGTAACTTTCAGTTTATATCTTTAGTAAATCCTACTTAACTTAACGATATCTGAGATATCTTTTAACTTGTCAAGCATTTTGAAAGTTTTAATAAGCGAGTGAAAACTCAGGGCTGGTAAAAGCTGCAACTTGTCACAAATTGTATATCATTTAAATTATAAATATTATAATGCTTACAATAAAATGTTATGCGTCAAATCATTTTAGTTGGAATTTATGTTTGCTACCTACGTTTTAATATTTGCTTACTTCAAAAACAGTTCAATGAGAAGAATCAACGAACGATACAGGTAAAAAAATATCACTAAAACTTATAGTTGTTTTGGTAATTATTCATGCGTATTACACAGATAAATTAATTTTACTTTTGTGGAGGCTACACAAAAGGCTGTTTTAAATGTAAAAAGCTACTAACTCTTTTAATTTCAATGTATTTTTAACCGCAGACGAGAACGAGGAGAGTTTCAGTTTAACATATATGTATCTGTATCTGTGTGTCTGTCTGTGGGCCCAAAATCGATGAACCGATAAGAGTGCGGTTTTATTTAAATCGAAAGTTTTGTCTATCGAGATTGTTTTTAGTTTTGTATTTGTTTTTGCGGGGGGGTGTTTTCAATTTGTAAGTTATATTTCTGTTATATGACTGACTGGTATTCAAATTAGGAACTCTTTATGAAACGCTGTATTAGTATGAAGTTTGTAGGAAAAAATTTAGAAAGTGACGTCACGATTTTCTGTGGTCAAGAGCGACCACGTTTTATGTTTTCGTTTTATTATCTAAATATCAAACATAAAGCTTTTTTTAAATCATTTATTTATACTTTTGTCAAACCCCGTACTTAGTGTTATAATATTACCAAGGTGCACTGTCACTGAGAGCTCAAAAGTAAGTAAGATATAAGTTAAGAAGACGAACTAAGAGGATTATCTGGAGTTCTCTGGGTTGCCGTGATTTCCCGCGGGATGACACATGAAGTCCGCCAACAAGATATTTGCTATGCCTGCCTACTTCTTACACCTTAAAGCTGAGCATTCGCGAACGCTTTAACAAACCAGAAGGGAACGCCGCGCCAATATCGATCCATGAATCTCAAAACTGTAGCGTTTAAAGATACTTGGCGTGGCCCGTTGGATATCCAAACGGATGGAAAGCGCGTCACGCCAACGCGCCTTCCGAATGGGACGCACGTGAATCTCAAAACCTACAGAGACAAATGGCGCACCGTTGAAACAAAACACACACTTTCATCCATTCATTTGGATACATTAATTTATCACAGTAGAGACATATGGCGCGCCGGTGAATTTCATAACAACACACACGATCACAACTAAGTGACAAGCTACGTGGCCCGCCCGTGAATGAAGTCGAAATATTACATCTCATTATCATATCAGCCGAAAGACGTCCATTGCTGGACATATTAGCTCTCCCAGTGATTAAAAAAATAAAATAAATATAAAATACTAGCTTCTGCCCGCGACTCCGTCCGCGTGGAAATCGTTTATATCGCAGCTCCATACAAACTTCAACCCCCCATTTCATCCCCTTAGGGGGTGATTTCCAGGATGAAAACTATCCTATGTCCTTCCCCGGGATTCAAACTATCTCCATACCAAATTTCATCGCAATCGGTTCAGCGGTTTAAGCGTGAAGAGGTAACAGACAGACAGACAGACAGACAGACAGACAGACACACTTTCGCATTTATAATATTAGTATGGATTTGGGGACAATCTTACACAAATCAACCTAGTCCAAAACTAAGCAAAGCTTGTAATATGGGTACTAGACGACGATATACATACTTATATAGATAAATACATACTTAAATACATAGAAACCATCCATGACTCAGGAACAAATATCCATGCTCATCACACAAATAAATGCCCTTACCGGGATTCGAACCCGGGACCTCCGGCTTCGTAGGCAGGGTCACTACCAACTAGGCTACAGAGGTCGTCGTAAATTGGTCCTGCACCACCCGCAGCCAGCGGAGTCCAGCGACTTTTAGCAGATTATCAGTCAACATTGCGTCTATTGATTTAATTTTGTCGCAGAGAGAAACGGCGCGGCGCTTCGCGTAATTAAATACACAGCTTTATGCATATTTACATTCAAGTACGAAGAGTGACGCCGACCCATCCGATAGATCATATCAGCTCATAGGGCTCCCCCAAAGAGTGCCAAAATGATCGGTCCTGCGCCACCCGCATCCAGCGAACTCCAGCGACCTTTAGCGGGTGTGTAATGATGGGTATAAAAAAATAAAAAAAATTCCATTCGCTATAACAACATTTGACATATTTTCAAGGTATATGATCACTCATTGTTCATAATAAACGTTGGTTATAATTTCAAAATATATATGTTTATTTTATATAACTGTCATCGTGATCGGGTATAACACTTATTTTGTATAATCATTAGATATATGGTATAATGCTCATGTTATATACAAGTTACATATCATAACTATCAAGTAGAATAATGTTTATTATGAAAAGAAAATTTAGTAAACAACGGTTTGCAAATTGTACTATGTAAGTATATATTAGGTAGTAAAAAAGTGTTCGGTTCTGGCGCTTCGCCGGCCGCTGCCGCGGCACGCTCACTTCGCTCGCTCGGCTCGCGCGCTGTAGGGTCGCAGTTCAACCTAACACTCCTCCTCGCTTCGCTCGTCGACCTACACCGACCTACCTTAGAGTCTACCAAAAAATATTATGCTAACTGTGCGTTAGTAGAAATTAGCATTATATCATTTGTACATTATAAGAAATATGCATTATATGTAAAGTATGTTGTATGAAATATTATTACATCTAATGATCATTTTATAAAATTATAATTATATCGTAAGTGTTGTTATATCACTCAATAATTATATCAAATGAGCGTTATTGCGAGTAATATTATATCAAAAAAAAATATTGGCATCGTTACGCACCCACCTTTAGCAGGTCATATTGCGTCTATTGATTTAACTGTGTCGCAGAGATAAACGGCGCCGCGCGGCGCTTCGTTTCAGTGAATATTCAGCTTTATGCATAAAGTCAAGTTCGAAGAGTGACGCAGACCACCCGCTAGATGGAGCACACAAATCACTGCACCCTTGCGGCTACCTAATGCACGATGCCATACATAAAGTCAAGTTCGAAGAGTGACGCAGACCACCCGCTAGATGGAGCACACAAATCACTGCACCCTTGCGGCTACCTAATGCACGATGCCATACATAAAGTCAAGTTCGAAGAGTGACGCAGACCACCCGCTAGATGGAGCACACAAATCACTGCACCCTTGCGGCTACCTAATGCACGATGCCATACATAAAGCGGGTGATAGGAGCCTGTGGAGAAGTATGGTCATGTAGAATATAGGGCATGATGTCACGATCCTCTGCTTTGAGGGATCGACTTATGTTGACGAAACCTTTTACAGGCCACAGGTAGTTGACACAACGTGAAATAACCGTATTTTTTTATTCTTGGTTTAAAATAATAATCTATCTATAATTAGATTTTTTTAACAGCAGATATTTGACAGCCGTAATCCCGGTAAAATAAAAGTCAATGATAACATGTGATGACATAAATTGTACTGGGATGACAGGTGTCAAATATGGGATGTATGGTCATTTTCACTATAGTTTTATAACTGGCATTACCTATAATATATATATTAAAAAACGCGTTTTTATTCACGGCTAGCATTATTGATGTAAAAATCTATATTTTCTAGTACGAGCTGCCTTTTAAGTTCTGTCGTTTGCAACCCTCCCGTGATTGCATAAAAAAGAACTAGTGTCACGTTAAAATATTTGAATTTAGAATTCGAAAACAAAAGAATGACTCGAAATCGGCCCAACCGTTTTAGTACAGCGTTCGTTCAAAGTTGACAAGTCAGTTGTGAAAATGGAAATTTCGAAGGAAAATTTACGTGCGATAATTTTTTACAACTTCAAAAGGGGCTTAACGCGACTTCAGTGCTTCGAAGAGTTGACTACGGTTTTCAATGATAAAGCACCATGCCTTCGGACTGTGGAACGCTGGTATTTAGAATTTCAACGTGGTTGCTCTAGTCTTGGTGATAGACATCGTGAAGGTCGACCAAAAACAGCCGTAACCCAGGAGAACATTGATGCTGTACGGCAACTGATCATCGAAGATCGCCATGCGACATACCGTGAGATAGAAGCTTCCTTAAGTATTTCAGGGACCAGTGTTCACAGTATTTTGCATGATCACTTAGGCGTAAAAAAGTTGATCTCACGCTGGATACCACATTTACTCAGTGAAGACCAAAAAACGGCTCGCGTTCGATGGTGTCGCAAAACTCTGCGGCAATTCAACCGAGGAAACTCGAAACATGTTTACGACATTATCAGTGGTGACGAATCTTGGATATATGCCTACGATCCCGATTCTAAACAGCAGTCGACTGTTTGGGTGTTCCAAGATGAGCCAAAACCGACCAAAGTAATACGCTCACGGAGGACTTCGAAAAAAATGGTCGCCACGTTTGTGGCGAAAAGTGGCCACGTTGCCACCATCGTGCTCGAGGATCGTAAAACGGTTAATGCTGACTGGTATACCACTGTCTGTTTACCAGAAGTCATCGGCGAGTTTCGAAAAAATAACCCAAGACGTCGTATAAGACTGTACCACGATAATGCGAGCTCGCACACCGCCCGGCAAACTATTGCGTTTTTAAAAGAGCAAAACGTCGAAATTCTGGAACACCCGCCGTACAGTCCAGACTTAAGCCCTAACGATTTTTTTACTTTTCCAAAAATCAAGCAACGACTTCGTGGTCAACGGTACCAGACGCCTGAAGAAGCGGTTGAGTCATACAAAACGGCCATTTTGGAGACCCCGACTTCGGACTGGAATAAGTGTTTCGAAAACTGGTTCGATCGAATGAAAAAGTGTATTACATATCACGGTGATTACTTTGAAAAACAATAAATACCATTTAACACTTAAATTGTCTTTAGATTTTCCAAACGACACAACTTAAAAGGCAGCCCTCGTAATCATAAACTTTCATCAAACCTATTTTATTTAACATAAGTACCGTAAAAATTATTATGTCTCTATCTGTCACATTTACTTTTGTGTTTCTGAGAAAGAGAAGGTTATCTCCTTATTCGTCAAATTTAACCAACCTTTCTTACACACAAATGTATATTTGTAATTTTGTACACGGTTAGGTACATTAACTCCGCTCGTTAAAAATACTCAATAAAAATATCGATAAAAAATACCAAATATAAATCGCAAATACCGTAAATCGGCCAAGCCAATCCCATTAACAAAGTTTCTTCAGATAATTAAATGTCAAAAACAAAGTACAAAGCAAAAGATGTTACATTTTCTTAGATTTGCATCAAACCGGATAAGCTCTTGAGCTTGTCAGGATTTAGGCATAGTTTAGCCATGGATAAGTGTCTAACCCATTTGATTGTTTACTACAGGGTAACAATGTGTGGGTGTGTAGGTTTAGGACGCTCTTAAATAAGTGTCACTTGTTAATTGGGTGACGTGTTTGCGGCAAAGATTTCGTAGAAACCGGCAACTCTCTGAGTGTGTTGTCTTATTTATAGGTTTATAGTCCAATCGGTCAGACTGTTTATATAAGTGATGCTTTTCGAAAACGCTTACTTATATATTTTTCACAAATTGCAACACTTTCCGAACGCGCGTTAGGGTATACAATGTGGACATAATACATATATAGCATGGTATAACAACACAGGTACTCTCTTCCGAGACTCGCGAACCACGTGACTGACACAAGCCTACGTCATCAAACGGCATTTAACAGCATGATGACGTAGGCTTGTGTCAGTCACGTGGTTCACGAGTCTCGGAAGAGAGTACCTGTGTTGTTATGCCATGATAAATATCAACAGTCATCTTTTGAAGCCCTGACGATGGAAATAACGGCTGATATAATAGCCTAAGGACATTAATTGAAACATTATGAGATTTTTCAAAGCAAGCTCTCTTAAAATAGAAATATGGCACCTTATCAAAATAAGCGACCTACACTAAATATTGCTTCCTAGCTTCAGTTTCGACTCGACCTTGATGGGTCAGCAAGTCACAAACGATTTTACATATTTACTAGCTGCCCGGCCCGGCTTCGCACGGTTAGTCTACCCATCTACTACCGGTTGTCTTATTACCCGTTTTCCCGTAGGAATGAAGCCCTCGGTAAAAAGTAGCCTATGTTCATCAGGGATAATGTCGGCTTCTAATGGTAAAATAATTTTACAAATCGGGCCAATAGTTTTGGAGCTTATTCAATACAAACAAACAAACAATCAAATCTTTCCTCTTTATAATATTAGTGTAGATTTAGATGATACACGTGTCTTCCAATGTGACAGCTGCGATTTTATATGGTAATATGTATCTACTAAGTACTTGTTATGTACTTTTAGTTTTTCATAATTAAACGAACGGCTTAGGGGAGTACCTACAGTGCGTCCATGTTTACTCTGCAACAAATAATTTGGCAACACCACTGATTAAATATCACAGGTATTTACTTATATACTACATATATAGTATAAAGTTAGAAATACCTATTCAACGTATTCAAGTCACATAACATAGTTCGTCGACTTTTTTTTCCTTTTTAACAATAAAATTATGGTGTCTGGTGGCCCCCATTTTGAATTTTGACGAGTGTCTTGTCTTCAATGAATCAATGATACTCGCAACCCCGCAAGACGTATGATTCATTGGAAAAACGTTTGACGTCATTTTGTCACATGTTTGAAATACTGGAAGCAGTGCAGCGTGGATAGAAGAGGTGAACTGATGACCTTGTAAAGGTCGCGGGAGTCCGCTGGATGCGGGTGTCGCAGGACCGGTAACTGTGGCACTCTAGGGGAGGCGTATGTCCACCAGTGGACGTCTTTCGGCTGATATGATGATGATGATATTAAGATGCCCAACACGATGGGCCACACAAGCCCATCAAACAGGAGGCGGATATGCGGTAGAACGAGACGTACCTGATAGATATAATATATCTATCAGGTACGTCTATATATTATATGTATTACTCCCTTCAACGCATAGTTGCGTCCTGTATGATGGGTCATGATGGTCCATAGTGTCGAGCAGGCTTTATGGTTCAGTCAATGCACGGCTCATGAGGAGCCTTAATATGAGTTAAAGTTGTTTGATTTCAGCCATAAAATTCGATAGGAAAACAAAATACCTATATGACAATAATGATATTAAATAATCGTACACGAGCCAGTCACTGTTTGAGCATCGAATTAGTATGTTTTATTTATATTTTAAGTTAACTGTCCGTCCAGTATACCACTGATTTTCCATTTTCTAACGCTCGAATTTCGAAAATAGCATTTCATCGTTTCTGTCAGTTTTCGAGTGAAAGTGTCGACCGGTCGAAAGTCAAAGATCGGCTTCATCGTCCTTAAATTCTCATTGAGATTGATTAAAATTAATTTTAGAATCTGTGAAAACGTTTAAGCATTTTCCAAGTCTCAAGCCACAAAGTGGAAGGTTATTGTGCAAATGGAAGTGTTTATAAAATATGAGATGATGACCACTAGGGAAATCAAAGCAAATTGAATAGAATTAAAATCAAGACCGAGTTCTGGCGTGGCCAGATTCTATTCAATTTTAAGCCGACTGCCACCGCTGCCGGTAAATAATGGGACTAGCCTTCACCGAATACTGAGGCTTAAAGACTTCTCAGTGCCTGAGTTAACACATCGATTTAACCCTTAATTTGACAAAAATAGCGAAAGTCCATAGTTCAAGCCTCGGTGACGCAGGACAGGCATAAACGGTCACGCATCTGCACACTTAGATCGTTGGGCGAGGGTTAATCCAAGTTGGCGTTCATAAACTATATATCTAAAAAAAAGGTTTTTTTTCTGACCAATGTTGTCAGTATTCCGTTAGTAGTAAGTACCTTAAAATAAAAAACTAATACTAAGGTTAACTTACATAAGCTAAGCTTAAATGCAGAGAGGACCAGTGCCGGTCAGGCCAGGTCAGGCGTGTAAAGCATACTTATAGGTTTGTACTCAGTAAATATTTAAATCACGCTGACCCTTAATAAATAATACATACGCCTTTACTACTAATACCTATGTATCGTTAAAGACATTTACTGTTTAAATATAGCAACAGATTCTTCAGTTCTAAAGCGAAAAAGCAAGAATAGGGAACATTCATGTTTTTCCAAAGTACTCCTAATCAATAACGTTTTATGAAACCTACTTATATTATTTTTATTACGTAAATAAATTGTGTACAGTATATTAACTAGTACTTTAAAACAATAAATATTATATTTATTATCGTTGTCAAAAACGGCGGCAAGTGGTCGCCCGCACATGAGACCTAGTATTTTCTCTATTTTCACCCGATCGGTCACCCAGGGTTACAGAGTTAGGGGGTATACCTACTATATTAATACTATACAGGATGTTAACGGGGTCATGATCCGGAATGACAAAAAGCGAATAAGATGATCATACTGAACAACCTTTCCCATGGGACCAACCACGAAATCGCAAAAAAAAACCAGGTATTCCATACATTAACTCTCAATTAAATCGCAGTTAACTCACAGTTAACTCTTAATTGGCTCTTTTTTTTTGCGATTTCGTGGTTGGTCCCATGGGAAAGGTTGTTCAGTATGATCATCTTATTCGCTTTTTGTCATTCCGGATCATGACCCCGTTAACATCCTGTATAGATACGTTTTAATGTGGTGGACTGATACCGTACGATACATCACAAATCATGTAGGTACCTAATGCCGTTATAAATGTCTCTGAACTTGCTATAATATCCGTTTTAATTCATACCTACGAAAACCTCGTGACATTTAAGATACAGACACTAGACAGATGCTGACGAATTACGTTCTGGGTGAAATTTACGAGTAGAAAATTTATTTAATAAATGTTAGGGAAGAATCTTACATAATTATACAATTTGTACAAATTAGACTTTGTGGAGCATGCCGAGATGGCGCCATACAATGGACGAGCCCCAATTCGGGTAAAAACACGTTCCACGACGAATTTAGTCAAACTTCTCCTAATATGTTAGGAATATTGAATCTCCACTTTCAATGTACCTACGCTTATTTGTATGTACATAATAATGTACAGGAATTCAAGTCTCATAAGAATATACTTACAAAGTTTTGCGTGTGACATTTCTTTTGTGTAAAAGTTTTTTTTTTGCATTATGGGTAGGATATAATATCTGACACAAAGGTTTTTACGTACTACGCCAAAATAATCTCTACTATGTATTAAGGATTTCCGTGGTTTTGAATATTTATAAATGCTTCCGAAAAAAAGCGGCCAAGTGCATGTCGGACCACGCACAACGAAGGGTTCCGTGCCTATTAAAAAGGTCGTATCGTGACTGAAATGTTATGGCACTTACGTCCTTTTCTTTAAGGAAGGCAGTTTTTTAGAAATATCTCGAAAACCTTCGAACCGATCTTGTTCAAAACTATTTTCGCTGAAAGAATTTAATAAGCCCTATCCATGATTTTTTTCATATTTTTAAAATACACGGTTCAAAAATTAGAGGGGGGGGGGGACACAATTTGAGTGACTTTCGGGGCGATTATCTCCTACTCTAATCACTTAATCAAAAAAATTGCGTAGAAACCTTATAATTATTTTGAAAGGCCTGTCGATTGATGTGCCACACGTTGGCTTGCAATGAAAAAAGAATTTTTGACTTTCAGTTTTGTACACTCCACGCCTAAAAAATTTTTTTAAAGTAATTTAATTACAAAACTGTAGCGGGTAACAAAATACACCTATTCTCAAAATTTTATTCAAATACTCCTTGTAGTTTACGCGTAATATGCCTGTGACATACGGACGGACGGACAGACAGACAGACAGACAGACATTACGAATCCATAAGGGTTCCGTTTTTTGCCATTTGGCTACGGAACCCTAAAAAGGCACCAATTACAAAATCCTATAGGAATAAAAATATATAAATGAGCTGCATAGCTCCCGTATGACATAAAACGCAACCGAAGCCGCGGGATGCATTTACAACATGTCCCAAAACTCAACGTCAAGCCGAAAACGGGTGATAAGTTATAACATTTATCAAAAAAAACAAATCGTGTTTTTAACAAACAAAATCTTACACATTGAAAAATCCGTGTGCTGCTTGACGTTGACTTTTGGGACAAATTAAGCAAAGGATGAAATTAAGCAAATGCAAAAATGCGTCTTGACTAACGCTGCTTGCGTGATGGGCAATGGGCACCATACCAAGGGCACTAAATTTTGATAGGTAACTATTATTCAATTGAATTTATAGCTTTAGTAATTTTAATTGTAGTTAGTTTCAGTTTTATATTCAAGTTATATGTTTTTCATAAGTAGGTAGTATAGCTTGTATATTGTTATTGTTAATTTATTCAGAATTAAATGATTATCAAAATGCGAAATAAAACCTCCATTTAGTTGCTTAATTTGCGATTTGATAATTGCCTTTTAGTTAATTGATAATTATATTAATTTTAAATTGTAGGTATTTATTATGGATAATGTTAAATCATTTGATATTTGTGATTCTAATTAATGTATTATTTCGATTTATTATTATTTTATTCATTTTATTTTTTACTACCGGTCACTTTGGCACTCTTTGGGGGAGGCCTATGTGCAGCAGTGGACGTCTTTCGGCGGATATGTTGATGATGATTACCTATTATTTTAATCGTGTAGAGTTAAATTTGATATCAAATGTTTCTTTTGTATTTAAATGCATTATTGAGAAATTGTATTATAATCATACGACTATGAATAACTATCATAATTATAATTCAAAATCAAAATGACGGAAATTGTTATATCAAAGTTGGGATGTTTACTCTTATATCATCAGAAGGGATGGATGTAATAATATATATGGCCCTGGAATTTAGCAAGTAAATTCAAATAAATTTTATTCGTTTCTGGTATTAAGTTTAAGGTTTAGGATTGCTAAATAAATGCCCCAAGTTTTATTTGTCAAAACACATTTGTCTTCATTATGCCAAATACATTCGTTCTGCATTAAACAGACAATCCTTTGTGGAATTTATTTATCGTATGGCAAATACGTGTATTCAGAACCGTGAGAATACCTAACCAAAATTGTTTTGTGTTATAATATCACGTGGAACGTAGTACTAAAACTATTATACGGGCAAAGTTGGCAACAGATTGGAGAATTTTAAAGTTTGACCATTTTATCATAAATAAGGGGCCACTCTGCGCCATGTTTTTCAGAACAACAATTTATATTAAAGTGCACGTATTTAAGGAAACAAATATATTTTATTAAATATTTATGTTTCGTGACAATTTAACGTTCAACCACCATTCATTTCCACGATCAAATTTTAAACGATATACAGAGAACACATATTTTAGTGGAAAAAATAAACCATCATAGTGGAAAAAATAAAGGCCGGCAATAAAGACGGCACAAGTTCTAGTCTTGTCCTTTCCATTATATTTGCCTCTGTATTATGCCGGTTATATTAAAGTGCTTCTCTTATCTCTAGGCGAGGTAAGACTAGGCCTGTTGGTGCAATTTGAGGTTAGTTTTTTTTTCAAGCGAACTATACACCATAAGTAACCTGATATACTTTAAAAGTGTGTTTCTGATCATGTCTAGACTAATGCGACGTTTAGAGCGACTTTTTGCAGGTATACAAACTTGTCAGCCAGAAAATATCTCAATAAGCACGTCTGGCTGTGCTTAAGGGAGTTAGTAGTCAGAAGAAAGTAGTGTGGCAGAAGAGACGTCAGAGTCAAGGGAATGCAGTGGAAATTGGCATTTCAGCTGAAATAGCTTAGATACTTGTCGGGTTTCCCATGACAGAATACTCTTTGACGTAAGTAGGATTCTTGATTAGGTTTTGCAACTATTTCTGTTTTATTACTAATTTCAAAATTCAATTAGTATCGGTACTTAAGTATTTAAGCTGATTGAATAGGGATCGAATTGATATATTTACAATGAATTCATTTTCTTTTTTGGAAGCATACTACTGGAGCTTAATTTATAGCATCAAAAAGAATAATATCGCGATAAAAAATCTCAAATTGTGAATTTTATCAAGCAAAAGCGTCGTCTGTTAATGATATCTGGAACAATTTGAAAAATTGAATTAAATAGTCATCGTAATAAATCAAAACAGTGTGTACATAAAAATCTAGTCAACATCAATAATTTCAGTCCCTATGCAAAGCATAAGTAATATTTTCTTTACACGAGAATGTAGGGAGCATTACACGCCCTCATAGGTCGGTTATCAAATCTCTGGCATTAAATCACCTACGGTACTGCGTACCCTAGGGCTCAATTTGGGTAGACATAAAAGCGTGGGTTGGCAATGCTTGCATTTGAATTAAATCAAATCAAATCAAATCAATTATTTATTCTGCAAATAGGCCACAAGGGCACTTTTACATGTCAAACGGTAATTTACAATAAAATAGTTATCTTACACAATAATAATTTAAAATTATATATAAAATGTTTACAAACTAAATGTCACTAAGTTAATGTAAACAAAACAACATTGCAAAATATGACCTTTACTGTCGATATAAGATCTGTATCAGCATTAACAGAAGTTAATGCTATTATTCAGTATTCCAGAGATGTATAAGGTCTCTGAGCATCCAAATACAATTAATAATTATTCTAAGAGATGTATACGGTCTCTAGGCGTCAAAACAAAAAAGGAACATTAATGTTATATGTTTATGTTGTATTGTGTTTATGTTATATTGTCAGAGATGTACAGGGTCAATAACAATAAAACGTGTCAAGATCAGAATGATGTCTCTCGTCAATACGATAATAATAATAATAACACTAGTATTTAAGTAGTTAATTAGGTACTATGCCCTTGCAAGCATGAACAGTCCGGACTCCACAAACAGCACCCGATCACGAGTATGACGTATATCTCAGCCATTAGGTTCATCTTTGGTCACATGCTTGTCTCATGCGTCTAACGCTATGATTTCCGAGTAAAACCCGGCCGCCCCGGGGGTATAGTAGCCTTGATTGCAATTATTCTAGTTTCGCGAATGAAACACACATTTTTTTATTTATCTATCGGGAGACTCTGCAACTACAACTAAGTTGCATGTCTCTGTGCGATTGCATGGGACGCCTGGGTGCCATCAAAGTTTTTGCGGGATAAATTTCTTCTCTTCTCCTCTTTCTCGACGGGGCATCTATCCTAAACGCAATTTACATGGATTAGGCAACTATCCCCTACATTGGCCCAAAATTTATAGGTCCGCAAAAATCGCCAATACTCTGGAAATATCAAAGATATTGTTCATTCCTTTCATCAATTTGAAGATAATAAACCATTCTAAGTGGATTGAGGCCGTGAAAATGACGAGTACTTCTGCCAATCACGTAATAGATGTACTGAGGGAAATGTGGGCGCGTTTCGGGTTACCCAAACAATTCGTTTCAGATAATGGACCTCCATTTACGAGCGTGGAGTTTCAGAGTTTCTTAAGCAATAATGGAGTAGAACACATTTTGACAGCACCTTACCACCCCGCGTCGAATGGTGCTTGCGAGTCGGCGGTTAAAATATGTAAAAAGGTTATAAAAAAAAGTATGGAGCAGCGTATCAATGTACATACAGCTTTGTGTAGATTTTTGTTAAATTACCGAAATACAATACACTATGCGACGGGTGAGACTCCCGCCCGGCTGTTGCAAAACAGATCACTTCGAGCCAGGCTAGACTGCTTAAAACCGGAGCATGCCACTCGCGTGCACGAGCATCAAGCTCGTATTAGGCGACAGGCGAAGGGAGTACAGAGGCGTTTTCAGGTAGGGGACAGTATATGGTACCGGAAATTCGGTGTTCAGAACACTAAATGGTGGCCGGGCAGCATTATCGACTGCCTAGGCGACACCAATTATTCGGTACAACATGAATCGGGGTCGGAGACAGTACATAGGCATGTAGATCAAATTAGATCTCGTGTGATAGATCAAGATATAGACGGTAGTCACTTAGGGAACCGGGATCCTTCACTTAATCCTTTGAAAAATGCCGGGACTTGAGGCTAGGCCATAGACGAGACGGTTATATTGAAATAAGCCCCTATGTGTGTTCACTACTGTATATTTGGCCGTTTCGTCCAACATGATTTGATTATATGCCTGTGATAGATCAAGCTTGGAAAAATACTTGTAGCCACTAAGGTTGCTTAGTAAATCGTCAATTCTGGGAACCGGATATCTATCTACCATTAATACCTTGTTCAGCGTAACCTTGTAGTCCGCACACAACCTGATGGTGCCGTCCGCCTTGTGAGCGATGACGAGCGGGGTGGCCCAGTCAGAGTGGTCAACGGGCGTGATAACACCCGCCGCTAGCATGGCGTCCAGTTCCGCGTCCACTCGCTGACGCAGCGCGTAGGGCAGCGGTCTCGCGCGGCAGTACACTGGCACCGCACCCTCACGCACTTGCAACGTGGCGCGTCCGCCGGTGAAGCAACCCAAGGTCCCGTCAAATACGTCTTTAAATCTGGAAATAATTTCATTTTCATTTTTAGGCGGTGAATCTATACAATTCAGACCTAACACTGGCACTGTAATGCCTAATTCGGCTAGCCACTGCCGTCCCAACAAGTTCGTGGTTCCATTGTTAATAACATATAAATCTAAAGTTTTTATACTGTCCTTATACTCAACTTGCACTTCCAAATACCCCAGAGGAGAAATCCGCGAGCCATCATAGAAACTTAGTCGCAGGTTACAGGGATATAATTTTACATTAAAAAAAAACTTTAAATACGTGTCATTGTTAATACATGAAAGGGGAGACCCGGTGTCTATTTCCATTGTCAACGGCTTATTTTGCACAATGACCTCGATACATACCGGTCGATATTGACTCAGTCCCATTTGATACATCGGCAATTCATCGTCGCTGTCGTCTTCCCGCCGCTCGCCAGGCGCCGGCTCTGGGCGCCAGCCGGGCCCCGTGCTCGTGCCCGCGCCGCCGGGTTCGGGGTGCTCCATGATACAATGCTGGCGCGCGAGCGCCGCGCCTCCGCGCGCTCCGCGCCGCCGCTTGCCCGCGCCGCCTCCGCGGCCGGTCGAACCGCGGCCCCTCGATCCGCCTCCATAGCCCCGACTTGATCCGCTCCCCCAGTTTCTAGTCGCCTCTGGTCTCGCTCGAAACCCTTGCCCGTCCCCTTCGGGACAAACACGTCTTAGGTGACCGACCCGTGAACATATGTCACACGCGTAATCCTTGAATTTACAATCGAGTCGCTCATGACTCATATCGCCACATACAGTACATCGCTTTTTCCCGTTATGGCCGGCATAATAGTGCATTCCAATCGTTGGAGATTCTACCATAATGCTCGAATCCTTCTCCGCCGATTCCATTGTAGTCGCGATCAGTACCGCCTTACTGTATTCTAGTTTTTTTTCTGAAAATAACCTCTGGCGAATCGCGTCACTCGTTATTCCACATACTAGCTGGTCCCGCAAGTTCTCCTGCAACCCGCTTCCGAAATCGCAAAATCTCGACATCTGTTTTAAAGTTGCCACATAGTCAGCTATAGATTGGCCATTTTGTTGCCTACATTGTCGAAACTTATACCTTTCTGCTAAGGCTGATGGTACGGGTTCTAAGTGATCTTTGACCAGACTCACTATTTTCGTATACGACAATGTTGATGGCTTGTCCGGACTGCACAAGTTCACTATTAACTCGTATGCACTCTCACCCACGTTTGCTATCAAGGTCGGTAACTTTAATTTATCATCAACACCGTTCGCTAAAAAGTACATGTCCAACCGGTCGCAATACAAAGTCCAATTTCCACTTTTCACATCAAATTCCGAGAATTTTCCTGCCATAATTGTAACGATCTACACTGTATAACGTAATATTTTACCATACGCCGCCACTGTTAAATCAAAGACGTGTTTCTCGACAAGCATTTATTACGCGACTACCCGCTCCAATCTACCCTCTACTACATATTATAAAATACCGTAATATATAACACAAAGTAGCTACCCGTTTTACAAATAAAGAATCTTGCTTTTTGTACAAAGTGATATAAAAAGTAATTTCAAAAAGTGGGGCATCTATCCTGGTTTTACCCTTCATACTTCATAACCACGTACCGGCAGCAGGCGCAGACCCCCCCGCAAGGTAGATAGATGACCAGACCCCGTATCATGGTCGGTCTTATCACACGATAAGTAACACGATAGAGCGCCCGTCACTGGCTAACACCGTTCGATAGGACGAGACGACGCTCCTATCTTGTCACTTATCGCGTGATAAGGCCGACCATGATACGGGGTCTGATAAAGATCGGCGGAGTCCGCTGGTTGCGGATTGCGGGTGGCGCAGGACTGGTCATTTTGGGAAGCTTTGGGGAAGGCCTATATCGAGCAGTGGACGTCTTTCGGCTGATAATGATGATGATGATGATGATGCTTTATAAATATTAGATTGGGATTAGAAAATAAAAACTTGAGAAGGAAAGTTGTGTGTCATCGGCGTTTCCATAAAGTAGTTATTTGTAATGTTTCGGAAGCTAATTGTTCGGTAAATTTTTGAAATCTTTTTTTTCTTTTGGCTCACTTACATCATGAAACAGAGTCTCAAATGGCAGTATAAAAACATAAATTACTCATACGCGTAAAAGAATAGGACATACAATCAATAACATTGAATTTTTATTCACAAATGTCTAACAATTAGTCAATAAAAATTATTAATGTCCACGACGTTTGACTGGCAGACTATTTTAAAATGATCTACCTGCAGATATGTGCATATAATAACTTTTGATATAATTTCAAAGTATGTAATCACTCATTGTATATAATAAACGTTTGGTGTAATCTCAAAATATATATGTGTATTTTGTATACCTATCGTCTGGTATAGCACTTTTTTGTTATAACCATAATATGGTATAATTCTCATGTTACATAACTATCAAGTACCTAGTATAATATGGATATATAATTGGAAACGCCAATAAAGTAAAGAAAGTAAAGCAAACATTACGCTTTGCAAATTGTACTCACATATTATCAGTATAAGGCGGTAAAAAAGTGTTCGGTTCTGGCGCTTCGCCGGCCGCTGCCGCGGCACGCTCGCTTCGCTCGCTCGGCTTGTGCGCAGTCCCTACTCGCGGTTCTACCTAACACTCTTCCTCGCATCGCTTGTCGTCGTACCCACACCGACTGCCTTAGTGTCTACCAAAAACTTGTATGCTAACTGTTCATTAGAAGAAATAAACATTAAATATCATACAACATGTATGTTCATTATAGGAAATATGCATTAGACTTAAAATATGTTATATTAAATGTTATTACATCAAATGATAATTATATGAAATGATAATTAAATCATATGTATATATTAAGTGTTGTTATATGACTCAATAATTAATACAAATGAGCATTATTGTGACTAATATTATATCAAAACAAATTATACGCATCGTTACGCACCCAAACAAAACATGTCATTTGGATGAGGCAGAGAATCATGTAGAACACAAAAACAGCATGCAAAGTTGCATTCTAAGCGTCATATCTGTCTACTTACCGTATCCCTGTAGTGCTTTCTTTTTCTAACTGGAAATGATTAATGTATTGGAATGATGTGGATGTAATACCTTTTGAGACACTCGAATTGTGTGTAGGCTTAGTTTTTGGTCTCTCTCCTTTCGGATTCATAATAAAATGAAAATCAAATACCGTATACGTGTCGAATACTCTTCCTGTTTACTAAAAAGTTGAGGGCATTCCCAAGACACTAATAAGCGGTGAGCAACACATTTGTCTACAGAAACCTATATATAGCTTCATCCTAAAATAGCTAGGAATATACATAAAATTCCCGGCAAAAACATCAAAGAAAGGTAGCTAGTTTTCCAGTACTTTTTATTAGTAATCCGTGAACCTTTTCAGTAAAATAGGGACCCTATGCCTTTTCCCTCGCCAAGTTGAATATTTAATGGAGACCATCGAAAGTATACATTTCACGGTACGTTTAGTTCAATAACAGGGCTGTAGAAAAAGTTGCTGTTGGGATAGGGTTGAATACGAACCAGCACACATCGGCCGAGTGGCCGATTGGCTGAGTGGGGCTTGGAGTCCAGAGAGACAAGAGTTGGTCGCCCGAATAGGACAAGATCTGTCGATGCCGGCCGCAGTGCGGGCTATGGTGTCCAGCAAAAAAAAAGCCTGATTAGTTGACGACTAAGTGTAGGGCCTGAGTGGACGCTCCGCTCAGAGCGGGGCGTCGAGCGTCCATATAAATTGGATTTTTTTTATATGGACGCTGCACGCCCCGCTCTGAGCGGGGCGTGCACTCAGGCCTTACACTAAGGCCTAGTTGGACTGGTAATTCAAAGACCGAGTACGATTTTTTTGTGCGTTGATGCATGTGTCAATGGTAGGTACGATAATTGTGGTGTATTTCCCGCATTGAAACTACTAATATAAATGTATTATTACTGATATAAATGTGCTTAGAATTTGAATTTAGAATCTACCAGGATTCGAACCCCGACCCCCGGCTTTTTAGGCAGGGTAAGAATAGGCACCCAAATAAAAAAATAACGAATCGGTTCATAGATGACGAAGTTCCGAGGTAACAAACATTTTTAAAAATACAACCGTACTAGCTTCTGCCCGCGACTCCGTCCGCGTGGAACTCGTTTATATCCTAGCACCATACAAACTTTCATCCCCAATTTCACCCCCTCCGGGGATGGTTTCCGGGATAAAAACTATCCTGTCTCCCCGGGATTCAAACTGTCTTTAAACCAAATTTAATCTCAATCGGTTCAGCGGTTTAAGCGTGAAGAGGTAACAGACAGACATACAGACACACTTTCACATTTATAATATTAGTATGGATTGAGATCCTCCTCCTTTTTGTGAAGACGGTTAAAAATATGATTGGGTCCAAGAAATCATATAAGAGGAAACGCCGTTTATGCGGATTAAGAGTCCAACCGAAAATAAGCCTTTATAGTACTTAACTTTGACAATATCTACGAGTTCGTAACAGCAGAGACACAAGCATTAACAGTATATAACAGAAGAGACACAAGTAAATCTCAATATGACCCAAATCGACGCAAGAAATATCCCATTGTTTCATTCAGACTTCCTCAGTGAAGTGTTTATTTCGAGGATTTAAATGGTTTTCTAGTCACAGAGTCTTACACCGAGGAAATGTTGATGCTATTTGCACGAAAAATCTTCCTTGTAATTAGAAGTATAATCACCTGACAAACAACGCTACTTAAGTCGTTCTGGTTTCAACACAAGGGAAGGATTTGGCATGCCTGTAAATCCTCTCACTGAAATCCTTGTTTACCTCAAATGCAAAGAAGATAACATACGTTGATGAATAGAAGCGATGGGTACGCCACGCCTATTGTATAAACGTTACATATATAAATAATAATAATAATAATAAATATTAAGGGACAGTCTTACTTAAATCGACCTAGTCCCACAGTAAGCTCAGTAAGGCTTGTGTTATGGGTACTAGACGACGATGTATATAATAGATATAAATACTTAAATACATAGAAAAACTTCCATGACTCAGAAACAAATATTCATACTCATCACACAAATATTTGCCCTTACCGGGATTCGAACCCAGGACCTTCAGCTTCGTAGGCAGCGTCACTACCCACTGGGCTAACCGGTCGGTCGGTCGGTCGGTAATATTAGGGGACAATCTTACTTAAATCGATCTAGTCCCACAGTAAGGTTACTTCCGCCTTTAAAAATACATTTGTTGCCCAACCCTTCAACCTTGCATTTGGTGGTGCAATCGGTGAGGTTAGGAGGAGTTAGCTGTCAGCTGTTAGGTTCAATTGTCTGTCAAATCAGTACAAAATCAGTTTCAAATGTCAGTCAAGTCAGTTAAACATTTTGACCTCAATAAATGTGTTGTGGCTGTGGGCGGGGCGGGGCACACTGCACGCAGAACCAATGGCGCAAAGGTTCTCGAGTGGCGACCACGTGCCGGAAGACGCAACGTGGACTGATGACTTAGTAAACGTCACGGAAGTCCGCTGGATGCGGGTGGCGCAGAACTTTGGCACTATTTGGGGGAGGCCTCGGCTGATGCTGATACAGATGTCAGATGACATTATAATGTCATCTGACATCTATATTATACCTACATACTCACAAAGTTTCAAATCAATGCGAATAGGAGAAGGGGGTGAAAATCTACTCCCAAGATATATGATTACACAGGTACTTAGTTTTATGCCCTCGTCACACGTACCGAGCAAACGGACGAGACAGTAAAATTAGTATTGACGTTTTACTCGGCCGAGTGTAATAAAATTAACTCCCTTAACGGATCTGCGGGCCAGTCACACTCACTGATAGCGATGAAGCACAATTCTATAACGGAGGGGTTCGTCGCATAAAGGGATCTATCTACTAATGACTGACATGGTTTATAGTTAATTAATAGTACCCTGGAATAACCCGGTACCCAATAAACCAGGAAGGAACCAATTACTCTACCTAGTTTGCTTACACTGTGTGCATTGCGAGTTTATATAAGTGTAAAACTGCTGGCTCGCCAGTAGATTGCAAAATGTAGGATTGCCAAATTAACAACGGTGTTTTCAAAGTCAATTGGGTTTGGACTTTGGACCGTTTCACTCTACACGCCAAATAATATAGGCTCAGGCTCGCCAGACTCGTCACGGTAATAGCGAAATAGTCCAATATAAATCTTTAATGACTATGATACAAAGAAATGAAACCCTTAATTTTTGCGGCAATCGAGTTCATACTGAAAGCTGCTATTGAGATTCCGACTTTCTAGTTTTATAACAGGAATGCTAATGTACTGTATATTCTGAAATACTTGAATGTCCTCGAAGTATTTGTACCCTTGGTCACCGCGAGTCTCGGCCTTTTTCCCTTGCCAAATACGAATGCCATTAGTTTGAAATGTGATTGAAGAAGAACAAAGAAAAATTAAGTGCGCTCAGGGCTATTGTTATATCCTTCCTTTTTTAGGATGAAACACTGCGGAGACACCTTAAAATAAGAATATAATTCATTTGATTGGGCCTTTTGTAACCGAAGTATTTTTAGCTTGTGATATTGTTGTTACCTTCTTGATAGTAGGCTCGAAACTCTAACATACCTAGTTGCGTAAGGCCGTAGATTTTGCCACTTTTTGAAATTAAAAAGTGTCTCAAAGTTTGACTGCATATAAAAAAAAAACTAATTAGTATGTTGTAATAAAATAACTCTTATTAGGTTTTGTAGCTTTCTACGAGATACAATTAAATCTCAAAGTTAAAAACTCCACATAGTTTAATAACTACAGTGAAATCAATTCGTCAAGTCTTTTTGATGCATCCAAACACTCAAAACTATAAAATTAGTATTTTTTTCTCGCGAGAGTTTAAAGTGGTATATCTGTTACTGTTATATTATGAACGCAGTCAGTTTATAATCTTACTCGCTATATTATAAACTGTGGAAAAATTGTAAACTGTCAAAACCGTTCACCATTAAACGCATTTATTTTTCTTTAGTTTATAATCTATGAATGTCAAATTGTGAATTGGAGATAAAATTCACATGCCACAGAACGAACCCTGCTCGCTAATTGGTTGAACTAATTATTCCACTTACCTCAGCTCCCATCAGTCAGGGCCCTGTTTAATAAACATTACAATCCTACAAATTTGTATAAAAGTGACATATTTGTAAAGATTTTCTCAGTAAAACTATTAAACACGATCGCTATCTTACAAGACTGTTATCAATGCACATCATACGGCATAAAATTTTATACTAAAAAGGTGCATTATATACATACTTACATACTTTTCTCGTTACATTCGCGTTACTTCTACGATACCGTAACATAGAAGTGTCTATGTTACTCTGTGTTACTAAGTGGCAAAATCTACGGCCTTACCCAGTTGGCATTTAAGTCGGTACAGTCGGCCTCATAAGTTGCTGAACACCTAAGTACCTGGTCATTTTCACTCGTTTGACAACTTCATATGGCAGTTTAACATGACGTTTAATGCAACACGGTACAAAGGTGTCAAGCCCCTTGTGAGGCTGACCGGAGACTTCTATGTGAAAATTTGAATCATGTAATCAATTATAACACAGCAGCTAAAGAAATTGTATTTTCAAAGTGTTGTTTTTAATCATTCCTTATGAGTGGGATTTAAACCCGTGCATTCCGTGCATTTGTCTTGCCAACCCTATACCATCTGATGGACATGTGAGACGCCATACCAGTTACAATCGTACTAAATGTTTATGGATGGAAATGGATAAATCAATTTTGGTCGAGAAATAGCTAATATCAAGCATCTTGAAAATGTAAATACCGTCAAACAATACAACAATACAATACAAATATTCTTTATAGCTCACCAAAAATAGCAGAAACAGGAAAAAAAAATAGAGGTAAAACTTTACAACTTTGCCCGCTTTTTGCAGTCTTTCACTTTTTTTTTCAAGTTTGTTGGTCCATATTGTATTACTTATCTGTGGCAAGAACACATTGACATACTTTTCTTTGTGTGAGTGAAAACCATAGTCTAAATAAGTTTCTGTATTGTAGAAAATGAGTCTTAAACAGGCGGGCCAAAAAAAAAAAAAAACAAGATTGCCCACTTTTACTTACATTCTCTTAACTTTATCAACTTTATGGTCATGACAGTCTAATCCAGAATAAACATGGCATAGTTTTATCGTTAGGTATTAAGTCATTTAAGTTCAGTATTGCACCTCCAAACTTATGTCATAAAAAAAATTGCGCTTCTTCATACAAAATCTTAAATATGGTAGGGTTGTCAATTTTCACTTTTTACCAAACTACGACTTAACAAGGTGTAAGTATAAGGACAATTTGGCCTCCCATGGCTCCCCTAGGTTCCCATGAGCCGTGAAAAATGCCGGGATAACGCGAGGAAGATGAGATGAGAATGATATAAATTCTACGTCTTAATATAACACAATAAATATGAATTGAATGGCAACGGCCGCTTCATACGCACGTAGGCCCTGGATTGTCGTGAATAGTCATGATTCACGATAGTATTTACATTGATGTTAATAATCATGTCTCAAACAGCCGATTTATTTCATGTAGCAACACCCACAATCTTTTTATAACAATGTTGACGGGTAGGCGAGTTGTCACAGTTCTTAACGGCTATATTCTCTGGTAGTGGTCTGCTACGACTACGTGCACGTCAGTCCAGAGATATCCCGATTTGATCTTCAGTTCATAGAGTTTTCTCTAACTCAAACGCACTGCTCATCTCAGTCTAATTCAATTTTGGTTGAAAGCTTTAATTTTGTAACTAACTTGTAATAAATATAGAATAGAACAGAATTAATTTATTTTGGAACAACAACAGTAATACACATCACATAAGGCTTAAATCTAGAAATGGAATTTATTGTTGCTTCTATAAAGGACTCCACTCAGGATGAGTCGAGACAAGGAGTGCAACGATGCTGATTTTCAGTGGATCCGATAAAATAAATATATGGATGTCTCAAGAACTCAGAAACTCAACAAACCGTCAAAGCAAGGAAGGTCCAGTTCAAGACTTAATTTTCTAAAATCAGAAACACGATCGTCAAAGGAATTCAACACTAACTAAAGTAACTAAGGACCTGACCATCCCCATGTTAGGTACTATAAGTCATAAGCTTCATATGGCGAACATGCCTTGCGATATGAATATACCTGATGCCCGTCGCATAAGCTGACGCCAACAGTATGCAAGCATCAAAGGAATTTATGCGTTAATAGGCTAGGGTTTAACAGGATGTATTGTATCGTTTGAGGTACCTTCCGAGTTGATATATAATCCAATTGTGGACAGCTATGAGCTAGAATTCAATCAAGAAACTTTCTTCAATCCATCCTAGAGCAGCTCTTCAAATGGTACTTAATTACAATTAATACGTTTTATATATTTTGAAAAGGCGTTCGTCGGTATCTCGGGAGGCAGTTCTCAGACAATAATAGGTACCCGTGTTCTATAGGTATATGCGTTATGGATCTCATTATAAACGACATCAAATCCATCACCTTGGATATTTTTTTAGAGCAACGATTGTTGTTCTCATCTTGGGAACTGCAGAAAAACTAGTGAAAATCTTTGTCTCCTTGATGAAAACACTCAGAAGAGATATCATGCGTGCACGGCAATGATAATGACACTAACAACATAACGTTATGTCGACGGAAGTTTTAAAGTAGCTCCAATCAAAGACAAACTTCTTAAAACCCGTCTGTGATGGTTCGCAAAAAGAGAAAAATACCGTAATATCGACAATATCGTTATTATTGCATTAAGGCTTCCCGAACACCCGAGATATGAAGAGGTAGACCAAAATCCACGTGGTAGCCCAATATTAGAAAAGATGTAATGTAAGGAACCTGGTCATATATGAACAGACAACCCAGAATCGATATCGCTCTAGTGCAAACTGACAAGGATACCTGACCTTACATAGATGGTAAAAGATAAAAAAAAAAGGAAAAAATGGAATGGAAAGGAAGGAAGGAGGAAAATAAATTGAGAAGTGTACTTCCATATAAGTGTATACTGATAGTAAATGGTCGGTATTCAATATAATATTCAATATTGGGCGATCAACAGGCAGCATTAAAAATAAGCTACCATGTTAGCGAGCGGGCGTCACACTATTTGACTAAATTCGGAATGAATACAGTAGGAGAATAATCTTTACAAACATAGATAAGTAACTGAGATTTATAAAATCAGAAAGATTCGAAAAACCACTATAAGGACCAAACTGATCCAAAGCTCATAATGAAGTATTTCCGTATACCTAGTACAAAGACCTGAACGTTGCGTTAGATGTCGCAAACACTATGGAATGCACGTCACACCAAATGTATATAAACTCGGAATCATACAGAGACTATCCATCGATAACGAATGAAATACGAACTGCTGCAAGTGACACTTAGTTAATAGCAGGCGTTAATTTTATATTTATCGTTAACTTTTATTTGTAATATCCGAGAAATGTTACAAAATAATTTAATTTAGTCACTGATGTTATTTTATAGACAATGTTGTGACACAGTGCATGATTATGAACTAAAGAGGTGTAGTTGTATAGCGAATAGTTGAACTAATTAAGCATTAATAATAACCGATACACTATGGGATTGGACATCATGTCACATTGCACGGTCATAACAAGTGTTGTACCTATGTACTGGCGCCTATTGTCCATGTGCGAGGATTGAAAATAAGCAATATTCAGTCTCCGAAACATGCATATCGCTTAACATCTCATCGAAAAATCACATGTTAAAGAACAGTCGCTGTACAAAAATGGCGCCCTCGGTGGCTCTTGGCAGAGGTAAAGAATATGAGGAATACAAGAAATAGTTGAAAATAATGATTTTCATGCCTTCAGCTCAGAAACAAAGTGTTTATTTAAAACTCAACCAATTTAATCACGTAGCGAATAGCGATACTCAAAATGATGACTTTTAATATCCCTCAAAAATCATTCATCAATATATCATTGGTACACTTTGGAAGTGCTCAGAATACTGGTTTGGCAGTGCTCAAAATAGCTTCACGGTCCTCAGAACAGTTTTGTGACGCTCAGAAGCCTGAGTTTAGCGGTCCTCAGAACAGTTTTCGTAGGGCTCAGAGGCCTAGGTTTAGCGATCCTCAGAACAGTTCTCGTAAGGCTCAGGAGCCTACTCGTAGGTTAAAAAGTCCTCAGAATTATTTTCAAGAGTCTCAGTGGCGTAAGATAAGCGGTCCTCAGAATAGTTTTCATGGTGTTCAGAATCCTGGTCTTGGCAGTCCTCAGACTCGAGCACAATTTTCAACACAGTTTGCAATAGTGCTTCAATTTTTCAATACACGAATGTTTTGCACCGTTTCTTTGGAAATACTCATTTAACACTGCTGGTTTTGCTTGACTCGACCACTGATCACCGTTGTAGATACTACTGTCATTGTTGATTTAAAACGTATATAACTGCGCATAAAAATAGGAAAGATCCGATAAAGAAGTAGCCAGATATATACAGTGACACCTTGACATAACTGGGACTTAAAGGGACCGGCAAATGTGTCTCGCTTAAAGAGGTATTCCACTTATCCAGTGTCTTAATTAATGTCTGTCTCATTCACAGAGGGTTCCATTAATACAGGTGAATCAAGAAATAATGTTTGTTATAAAGGTGCGATTTTTAAATGTTAATAAAAAAAGTTAATAGAATAGAATAGAATAGAAATGTATTCGGATAACACATCATTACACATACATTCACAATATAATGCACCTTAAGAACTAACAAATAGGGATGTGCTACCGAAAAGGTTTCCACTCAGCAATGCAGTTGACACAGCAGTGCCAGCGGCGCTGGTTTTCTGTGGATTCAGCGAGGTGTGCGGGACAGCATATTGCGCGACTCGTATTAAGGCCGGTATAAATACATAAAAATTCACAATGGGAAAAGAACGGTTATTTCAAAGATCTGAGGAAGACTTAAATAAAGCTGTGAATGATGATTATATTAATACTCTACTGGAGATATGATCGCTAGTTTTCTGGGGGGCCGGGAGTGTCGTGAATAGTCATGATTCACGATAGTATTTACATTGATGTTAATAATCATGTCTCAAACAGCCGATTTATTTCATGTAGCAACACCCACAATCTTTTTATAACAATGTTGACGGGTAGGCGAGTTGTCACAGTTCTTAACGGCTATATTGCGTACGAACAGTTAAGTGCAGATTTGTAGCGTTAGATTTGGAGGAAAACCAGGGTGAGCTCTTTCCATAATCACTTTCAATGCATCCTATGACATTGTAACGATTTGGTTCATTTACACGTGGGTTCACGTGTTTACACAGCTCGGACGATGATTGTTCATGATGTGATGTATTAATGTGCGTCCACAGGTCTTATTCTATTTGGGAGGCGTGACGGTATATTATGTATATGAATAAGGTTTTCCTACATGTCACGTACATGCGATAACACAGTTCTTAGTCGTGGAGTTCTTTAGTGTGAAAGGATTAGTAACAAGTGTAACAACAAGGGTCTCAGGTTCGGTAGTTTCAGCCTCAGACCATGTCGTCATCAATCAAGGGTGCACCCGAGTAATTATAACTGGAACAATATAGTGTGTGAATTGGTACAGTATCAGTCGTGTGGTAAGGGATGTCTGTAAGGGGAGGTGGAGGACATTCTCGGGGACGAAGGCCCCACATCTCAGATGGAGCTGGTAGGCGGCAGCTCATATGTCAGATATATAAAGGATTCCGGAAGCTGTATGTGTAGGTTCATAGTTGCATATATGCTAATACAGATACCTAAGCTAGAGTGCTATAGGTACTATTTCGCGGCCATGAGAGTGACCAGAAGTGGCTTCGCGACATGGATAATTACGCTACAAGGGAAAAAATTTAACCGCCGTTACGCTTTGTTTTTATAAAATAAGAAAATATTATTATTAAAGTATAAATTATGTAATAGTAAATAAATTAATATAATGTAATTATTTAGGGTGAAAATAAGAGACGTCTACATAAAGCGGTTGTTTCTTATATTTCCTCATAAATTAGCAAAATAACTTTATACAACGTTGCATGGTAAATGCCTCCTCGCAAGTCAATAATAACATACCTACTAGTGACAACCCTAACGGTAAAAATTTCCTGGGCAATGTTGTGAAAATTGATACGTAAATACGATCATGAGATTGCCCACGATCATAATTACAAAAGTAATTATGATCGTGGGCAATCTCAACGCATATAACGTGCTCTCAATGCATATAACGTGTTGAAACTTCGTCTACATCGTTTCTCAGCTGCATGTAGGACTCTCCTGGACCGATATCCCACAGAAGTTTTTTTAACTTTTTTGCCCGCCTAAAAACACGTCCTCACTTAAAGCCGCGTGACCAAAGTTAGACACACGTCAACCAATAGGCCAGTGTTGCCAGCAATATGATTAGCTATAAACCACAGATTGAAAAGGGATGTATCTGTTTCTTAGTTTTATGATATTTCGCTTCTACTGAAATGTGATGCGGTGAGCAAAGCTAAGTTTAAAAGGCATAGTTGTAACTTTCTATGGTAAATATTGGGGACAATCTTACACAAGACGAACTAGCTCGATAGTACGCGTACGGAGAAAATTAATTGAAAAAAAGTTATTAAACTTTTAAATAATTGGCTGGTGACCTAAGATTTATTTACAATGTCATTCATTCTAACCTGTGTTTGGAGAGGAACAAAAGTTTGAATAGGGAGCAACTATAATTAAAGAACATGGAACCTCGCTGGCGGCAGCCGAAACACTTCATACTAATTGACGGAAAAGTATGACATCACACTTTGCAATTTGTACTAATCGTATGGAAAATCAAGTAAATTGCTGTTTCGGTCGCGAAATACTGCGTAGGTCCGTCCGTAGGTTAGTTTTCATTCAATTTTGTTTCTATAAAAAGTATAAGGATTCTATTGGTAGGTTTAAATTTACTCTTGCAGAATTTCAAAAATGCATATTTTTTCTAAGCTATCAAGGGCCATATTATTATCTTTTTATAATTTTAATTATATTTTGTAAATTATACTTTAGTACAATAACTCGATAGTTTACTATCCATTTGGCAACACTACGTTATCAATTTTAACATGACGCAACTACCCTATTGTACATGACAGGATAGAGCGTCCGTCACTGGCTGACACCGTTCGATAGAACGAGACGACGCTCTTATCTTGTCACTTATCGCCTGATAAGGCCGACCATGATAGATTAGGTTAGATTAGATTTAGTCAGCGTCATATAGTTAGTAGCAGCTAAGGTAGCCAAATATTTCGGTACACGTCTTTATTACTGTAAAAATAAGGGTGTGTTACGAAATATTTGGCTACTCTGACTGCTACTAACTATATGACGCTGACTGTACACGCCAGTAATGTAGGTTACCTATAGGTCAGTAATGTTGGTAAATTTTTACATAAAGAACCAGGGCAATTAAAACACGTCTTTCTTCGGGGTAAGTTTTTAATGCGAATATTTGGTTAAACTTTAGTATAGACATCGGGTAAAGTTTTAATTAGTTCCGCTTGACGATAAACGAGAAAAGTAGGTATCGCAAAGTAACTAATTAACACAGGCGAGAAAAGGCCGCGTATAATTATTACTTACCTAAAAACAACTAGGGGAAGTCATTAGGAGCGGATAATACCTCCTATGGACATAATTTGCAATACACGAAATCCACACTAATATTATAAATGCGAGAGTGTCTGTCTGTATGTCTGTTACCTCTTCACGCTTAAACTTCACGCTGAATCGATTGAGATGAAAGGTATGCAGATAGTATGGATTCCGGGAAGGACATAGGATAGCTTTTATCCCGGAAATCACTCCCTAAAGAGGTGAAATGAGGAGGCAGACAGGCGCCTAGTCTATTTTACCGACGGTACAAAAAGGCGCTCAATTCAAAAGAATTAGCTGGAGAAGCTTTTGACCCTGTTCCCCCGATGTTACTCTTGCCCCGACTCACCTTATCCACTTTTATTGTATAAGGTCTGGGCATCCTCGTCATCGTCTAAAACTTCCAATTAGTTAGTGTTGGTTTCAAAATTTTCTTTGTTTACATAGTGTTATTTCTGCATCCATGTTTTACCAGGGTCTATTCGTAGCTCGTTAACATTTATTTTACGCATGAATTGCTATCGGTGGCTACTGTATACGATCGCGCTGCATTAGTCGTTTAAAGAGTATAGTCTACTCACTTCCCTTTTCCTTACTGTACTCTTACTAAAACAAGTAACTATCTATACAATTAACACCGTCAGCTCGTTAGTTTTTAGTTTTTTAGCATTTACTACAGGAAATGTTGTATAATTTTTTATTACTCATGCCTATATACCTACTTGAGTGAATTTGTAATTCTTTATGAGAAAAAAAAAAGACAGTTCTTAAACCAGATTAAGTTTCTTCATTTGTTCTGAAGGTATTTAAAGATGATTTGAATGTCTTCCTGCATTTATATTGTTTTATTTTAGATAAGTAGCTCTAACCAGTTTATTAACTCTAGACAGTTGTATGTACCTACATCTCAAACTAGCACGTATTTTGGCGTTTTTTCGTGAGAGTCACTAGTGTTTTCCACTTCAATCACTATATTAAGGTTCTTGGTAGGTGCCGCCGCGTTCAGATGCACTATTTGAGTAGTAATCGTTCGTTTTTACAGCACTTTACAACACTTTACACACTTAGCACTTTACAGCACTTTTTTATAAATATATAGCGGAGATTCTAAAAATAACTTAGTTCACTTGACAGCTCACAACCGGCAAATGCAACTGCTTATTAATAATGTATAAATATAACTGACAATAGTATTTTACTAATTTCAAAATAAAATACATTAAAATTGGAGTGGTATTAACAACTCTAAGTAGTCAGCTTGATCAAACTACTTACAAGAAATTAATTAGCTAACATAATATTTCATCCCGTTGCCACTGCGCCTCTCGTAACAGTACACGTGACAATCTAATTACATAAGAAGTAGGTACTTACGTATCACATTCATTAAATTTTGCACCCCGATCCTTTTAGATACTGTGACGTTTTCAAACGTATGGCTTCAACTGTACACGGCTACGAAGTTTTTGAAGTTTCCAACCTAAAGTCGAAACAGTTAAATTAAGGGTATTCAAGAATAGGTACTCCAACAAACCGAATGTAGTAGCGAAACTGTAGCGTTAAAATATAGAAGCGCGGCCTTTTTTGTACGAATGAAGCTCTCTGTTTCACCTTGAGCCGACATACGGTTGTAGACTCTTTATTATTACTCCAAAAGAAAAAAGGCAAACAATGTCATTCAGATATCTTAAAGATTTACTAAGCTACAACCGTTTCAATATTGCTTGTTAGAGAGACGTCCCGCACGATCTGCGAGCGTCACAGTAAATGACAATCGATTCATATGAAGGTGCGTTTTGCGGAAAAGGGACAGAATATACCGGGCCCCCTCATAAAACTTTGGACACTTATAACTTTGCGATTATTTAATTCCCTGCTTTACTTTTTTCTCCATTTGACAATATTTTTAATCATTTTTCAGAAAAATTCAACATAATCGGTTATTTTATTTGGTGTCTTCGCCCCTATTCTTTCGTATGTCCGGGTGTCCGGATATCCGACTGCCCGCCTGTCCTCCTCTACAGGTCGCATTTCTCAACTGATTCTCGTGAAATTTTGTGAGCAGGCTCAATCATTTGTATAGAATTATTTGTCAATTCAATAAAGAAAAGATAGATTGGCTCGAGCTTCTAACTACAGCTCAGAGCAACTACTAATATTTTATTCAAACGGATAGAAAGCCATCGCGACGCACCAACTCGCCATCCGAATGGAACGATTGTAAATGTCAAAATTCAACATTCGTAGTCGTAAAAGAGAAGTGACTAATGGCAGTTGTTTGTTACTTAAGAGTCAGCAGCAAGCTCGATTCTTCATACAAACGTAGTTACGTCCTTACTTTAATATAACATGTCACATTATCATGAAATTCTCTAAATATAATGAGGTAAGATATATCTAGGGCTAAAACTAGTTTATGACTCTTAAAATGTTAATAGAAAGAAAATAGAGCGAGTACAAGTTTTGCATTTTTAGACCCCAGAAAGTTGTTCAGTTCGGCGGCCTACTACGACCAAAATATAGTTTAGATTGAAGTCAAAACCTATTTCCGGTGTCGATTAAACTATGCAGTTTGAAAAGAAAAAAGATTTATCAAAATTGATCTTGTAGTTTTAAAATGAGAGCGTAACTACGAAAACCTTAAAATAAATTACAAAAATTTGATGCAAAACTGCAGCGAATTACTCTAGCGCGGGGAACGGTCCGGGGGCGGGGGGGGGGGGGGGGCGGTACGCACCGCCCTTATCATAGCTACTCCTTGCCGTACCCATTACCACATAATATATTTTGCTTAAAATAAAGTGTAGAGATAAGAAAAGAATAGAAGTTTATGTCTCAACTGGTTGGCATGTAAGAGTAAAGAATTCCTTAGAGATAATTTAAATTGTTTTATTTTTGTACGGTTTGTTCGGTATCGCGGAAAACTGTCGTATCTATATTAACTTTTCTACTTGATATCCCGCGAGGGAGAATCCAAATAACCGATCACTGATCATAAGATATTGGACACCTATTTTAAAAATACACACAACCGAACATAGAACCTCCTGCTTTTTTGAAGTCTGTAAAAATGACGAAGTTATGGCGCGTAGATAATCCGCGTGACTTCACAAACGTATGAACCGTGACGTTACGCGCACTTATAACTTCGACATTTTTTGTTTAGTGACCATAAGAAAAAATACGTGTCTAATATTTTTGATCATCTATAATACGGATTTTAGAGTTACTTATTTAAAAATAGTTTAAGTACTATCACTGTAATAAGCTTGTTTTGGGAAAAAGACTGACTGTTAAGTTTCTTGCGGCGTTTCTTCTTGACAGTGGTCTCTGCAGAAGCGCTGGTAGGGCTTGACTTATAAAAGTGCCCTTTACTTGGCGGCCTACTTGCAGAATAAATATTCATTTATTTCATTTATAACAAAAATAGTGGTAGTGGTATCTGAAAATCTGCTATGCAATTATGGCACTAGGTTGTTAAAATGACAAAACCTGGTATATTGTATGTTATACTTATGTTACTAGTTACTACTATTGTTGGCACATCAAAACTTGTAGCCTGTACTCTACATTTACGTTTTTAGTAGGTTAAATAATCAGTTAAAATTTGCCTAGCCGCACTTACGCACTGTATAAACTGTATTATTATCTCGCTATGGAGATGTTCTACTGTTATATTTTATTTACCGCAATAATTTCGCCGTTGTATGAAGATATTTTACTGCGATATTTTAACTGCGACATGTATAGCTCCGCCTCCCCGCGTGCTCTCGCTTTACTGCTAGCGCCCTGTCTCCCTCTAGGTGAAACAACAACATTTTAAGAGGGGGCGCTCCGCGAAATCGGGGTTCTTAGATTGAATATTTACCTATGACAAACTAAAGCGAATGCCAGGAAAAAGAACATACCAAAACTACATCATATTTGCAATTGAATCGTCTGAACAAAACCATACAAAACCAAAATTGCCTCGATAGAAAAGACCCGCCAAAACATGTCTTATTTTTACTCAATTTCAATAGTGTGAGGTTCCCGTGCATATAAATTAAGTAAAAGTTGAGTGTATAATAGCTTTTCACATTACCTAATGAAAGTACTAGCGGGGTATTTTTATGTAGTCCCTTTTCAGACTTATTGAGGTGAAACGTATTTGGCGTATAGGCCTTTTTTATTTAGCGCGATACCCTTTCTCCCGTCGCGTGTTTCGTGCGGTTCTGTGTATCTTTTGTTGCCGTTCGCGGGCGGAGTCAGTCGTAATCGCTCCGCTGAGACGAGAGGACTACGTTCTGTGCTCTCACGACAGCACGATGAACATAATTATTTCAATAATATTGTGACCCAGTATATTCGTCCAGTGAATGAACGTATCATTACATTCCAGTAGATATTTTGCTACATTTTGAAATAATATATTTAAAAGTCGACCTTAACATGTAGATCTTAAAGTTCAAAATACAACTATAAGATTACGCAGCGATCGGCGGGTGACCGGCTTCTTAGAATAATTTGTGCAGTGCATGCAAAACTAGACGAACATTTTTCTGTCGATCGTGTATTTACTTTATGAAAGATTATCACTATCACTACATAGTATAAAACAAAGTCGCTTCCCGCTGTCTGTCCCTATGTATGCTTAGATCTTTAAAACTACGCAACGGATTTTGATGCGGTTTTTTTTAATAGATAGTGATTCAAGAAGAAGGTTTATATGTATAATATAGTATCCGTGCGAAGCCGGAGCGGATCGCTAGTTGAGAATAAATCCGGTTATGTTCAAAATCGATGTCTGAGAGGTCTAAATACGAATTCATAGTCAGAAATATTTCAAAAAGTGGTCGCATTATTTAAAATTTTTGAAACATTCGTTGTAAATTAATATGCGCGTTTTTTTAAAGAACAACATACATTGGCAGGCTTTTCGAGGGTGAAGATTCTAGAAATTATGTCCATTTTGAATTCCAAGATGGCGGACATTGCTTTTCGAATTTAAACTTTCGTGAGACGTGTTGAAACAGTACTAATAATTACACGGTTCAACTCACGTATTAAATGTCACTACGGGCGACATGTTTCGAACTCTTCGGGAATTCTTCTTAAGGATGAGTGTTTTCGCGGCGGTGTCGCTTGAATCTTGTCGTGATTCAAGCGACACAGCCGCGAAAACACTCATCCTGAAGAAGAACTTCCGAAGAGTTCGGAACATGTCGCCCGTAGTGACATTATTGACATTGTTTTTCTTTAAAGTCATCACGGGTGTCGCTTTTAGGGTTATCGAGAATGCAGATTCCAACAATTATTGCCTGCGAACTTGGACATTTTGATATTAAAAAAGTGAACATAATTATGCACTTTTTCTTTAATATGTTCAAAATTGATAACTAAAGGGCCAAAGCGTCTCCATTGTCTCCAAGTACGAATCCGAGATCAGAATTGAAAAATTTGGCCGCCACACAGTAGTGGCCTGAAAATCTGACTTTCATAGACATGATCGAAGTTTTCATAATATATTATAGTTTTTTTTTAATGCTACTAATAAATTCACGGTTAAATTCACGTATTAAACGACACGACAGGCACACTGACTGGGCACAGGTGTTTTGAACACTTCGGGAGTTCTTCTTCAGGATGAGTGTTTTCGATGTTTGTTTTGAAGAAGAACTCCCGAAAAGTTCGAAACATGTCGCCTGTTGTGACATTTAATGCGTGAATTTAACCGTGGATTTATTAGTAGTATTTTAGACATGTCTCACAAAAGTTTAAATTCGATTATAGCTTTTTTTTGCTTTAGGCTTTTACTAGCCATTATTATGCTAGCTCACAACCCTTACGTGATTTAGTAAAAAAACGGAAGGCCATATTTCAGTTATAGCTCCGGTGGTTTTTTAAGCAACAAAATGTAGGTAGTGGTATTCCTTGGGTAATTAAAGTAATTTGTACTCTATAAAGTGAGTGTTTTCGCGGCGGTGTCGCTTGAATCTTGTCGTGATTCAAGCGACACCGCCGCGAAAACACTCAATCCTGAATAAGAACTCCCGAAGAGTTCGAAACATGTCGCCCGTAGTGACGTTTAATACGTGGGTGAACCGTGTAATTATTGACATTTTTTTTCTTTAAAGTCATCACGGGTGACGCTTTTAGATTCCAACAATAGGGGCGTAGACACTAAATAAAATAATGTGATATTTTCTCGAAGTAGGATAAAAAAAATTGTCAAATGGAGAAAAAATCATCGCAAAAGGTTAAATAATCACGAAGTTATAAGTGTCCAAAGTTTTAAGAAGGGATGTGTTCTGTCCCTTTTTCGCAAAACGCAACTTCATATGAAACGATGACGCTGGAAGAATGTGACGTCACAGAAGACGGCAACGTGCCGCGCGCATCATGGTCGGCGACGCCGTCGACGCGGCCTGCCGGCAGCATCCTGTAAAGTGACGTCACACACCGTTTGCGTTTTCTCTCTCTAACAAGCAATATTAAAACGGTTGTAGCTTCGCAATTCTTTGAGATATCCGAATGGGATTTTCATCACTATGCATATTTATTTGCCTTCTTTCTTTTGGAGTAATAATAATTTTCGAGTCTGCACCCGAATTATTGCCTGCGAAGTTGGAGATTTTTATATTAAAAAAAGTGAACACAATTTTGCAGTTTTTCTTTAATACGAGTATGTTCAAAATTGATAACTAAAGGGCCAAAGCGTCTCCATTGTCTCCAAGTACGAATCCGAGATCAGACCCCGTATCATGGTCGGCCTTATCACTCAATAAGTGACAAGATAGGGGCATCGTCTCGTTCTATCAAACGGTGTCAGCCAGTGACGGACGCTCTATCCTGTCACTTATCGCGTGATAAGGCCGACCATGACACGGGGTCAGAATTGAAAAATTTGGCCGCCACACAGTGGCCTGAAAATCTGGCTTTCATAAACATGATCGAAGTTTTCATAATAAATTACAGTTTTTTTTTAATGCTACTAATAGATTCACGTATTAAATGACGCGACAGGCGACATGTTTCGAACTCTTCGGGAGTTCTTCTTCAGGATTAGTGTTTTCGATGTTTGTTTTGAAGAAGAACTCCCGAAGAGTTCGAAACATGTCGCCTGCCGTGACATTTACGTTAATTTTTTAACCGTGGATTTATTAGTAGTATTTTAGATATGTCTCACAAAAGTTTAAATTCGATTATAGCTGTTTTTTTGCTTTAGCCTTTTACGAGACATTATTATGCTAAATTACAACCCTTACGTGATTTAGTAAAAAAACGGAAGGTCATTTCAGTTATAGCTCTCGAAACTGACTTAGCTACTAGCGAAAATTATATCTTCAAATATAGGTACTTACAGATTTTGTCTTTCTTTCCACTTATTATAATTATCTATAGGTATTCATCATGTTTCATCTGACTGTCGGGGCATATACTATGCGAGAAGGAGCGGGGCAGCAATAGACGCATCAGCGCGGCAGGTACGGGGCGCGCGGGTGATTTCTGATTTTTCCCTGGCGATACGCCCCCTCTTAAAGCGTAAGCGCGCGATCTCAACGCGGAGTTGAGCGGACCTTGCTGCGGACTCTTAACACAAAATTAAGATTACGTTATATATGAAACTGTATAAATAGAAGAATAACCTATTCTGGCGTCGAATCGTAATCAATATTCGATTGAGTTGAGAAGATATTTTTCCGACATTGTATTTGTGGAGCGCTGTCGTAGGTAAATGCGTGGGCAAATGTGAATAATATTTACACTTCATTAACCTTGTTATCTTAAAAACAAAATAATGCGGGTACCACAAATATAATAAAATTAATAATTTTAAAAATACAATGGAGCCCAACCACGAGAAGGTATTTGACCAATTTACACATTGTCCTACAGTGATTTACAGTTTCATTCCCTTGAGTTACAAAACGTATGAGGTTTTGAATGAATGAATGAATGAAATATTTTATTTCAGGTCTTCACCGACCCATATAAGAGGTGTTAGTTACAATTTAATTTTAATTATTAGGTTAGGTTACACAACTTGTACACAGCAAAAATTTTACACACAACAGAGACTGACACACAGAGAACATATTACATTTACTTTATATATAATAATGTAGATTTGACCTGCCCAATCCAATACTCCAGTATTGGACCGTCAAACCTACCAGCCAACATTTTCAGGATGCTGTTAGAACTTTTTCTAACTCGAGCCATCAGGGATGAAATTTTATTTCGCATAATCGCATGAAAGTCATTAGTGCGTGCCTCTGCGAACATCCCCGAGGCACTACACCATTTGGGCCTTCCTAACAGCATCCTGAAAACATTATTATACTGAACGCGTAGGGCGCTATAAGCTCGCTTTGTGTACTTAACCCACAGGGCGCCAGAGTAGAAAGATTGGCAGAAGGCTTTAAAAAGTGCAATCTTTACCTCTGCAGAACACCTAGCGAACCTGCGGGCAAGCATGTTACCTCTGACTGATAGCGCCCTACGTTCCCTTTCTATATCCTGGTCATCACTCAGGTCTTCAGAAATAATGTGACCAAGATACTTAAAGCTGTTGACCACCTTAAGTACAACTCCGCCAAGAGTGACGGGGGGCACGAAATAAGGCTTGATTTTGCCCGCTTTGAAGACCATTACTTCACTCTTAGCGGAGTTGTACACTAATCCATGCTGCTCAGCATAGGCTTCACATTTCCCAACCAGTTGTCTGAGAGCCCCGATGGAAGGGCTCAGCAGCACCATGTCATCGGCATAACTGATATTGTTGAGACAGGTATCTTCAACGTGACATCCCGCATGCATGCTGCTGAGTCCCTCCATCAAGTCATTCACATACCAGTTGAACAGCAGGGGAGATGTCAAGCCACCTTGACGTACCCCACACTCCAGGCGGTAACCCTCAGACATCTCATCAGCCCACCTCACATGGTTCCACTGATTTCGATACCAGTACTGAAGGATATTAACGCAATCTAGTGGAATTCCAGCCTCACGCAGTTTACCCCAAAGTATATTATAATCCACCCGGTCAAACGCCTTAGAAAGATCCAGGAAGCAGGCATAGACGGGCGTCTTTCTAGCCGTATAATACCCGACAGTATGCTTCAAACATAGAATGGCACTTTCTGTCGATAAACCTGCCCGAAAACCAAACTGGGTTTCATGGAGGTTGAGCCGTTTTTCAAGTATCGAGTTGAGCATACTGTCGAGTACCTTGGCAGAGGTGGTGGCCAGTGAGATAGGGCGGTAGTTTGCCTTTTCCGAGAGATCACCCGTCCTGTTCTTGACTACCGGAATCACAACTGTTTTCATCAGCCCATAAGGCAGGTACGAGTGACTCACACAGAGGTTGAGGAACATGGAGAGCAGTCTGGGCAAGTGAACGCCTGCATACTTAAAATGCTCAATACTAAGGCCATCGTGACCCGGCGACTTTCCCCTTTGCATTTTCTGGATGACATTTGCTATGTCTTTGGCAGAGAAACGCACGTCACGCAGGCTTCCGATGGCCTCAGTAGAGGGCACTTCCGTCAAAGTACTATTGAGCAGGGATTTTACTGAGAAGTGCTCCCTGAACACCTCAGCAATTTCTTTTTCAGTACACTTGCCATCAACGCTCACGGGCAGGCCAGGTCTCACGTTCATGTTATTGGTCATTTTCCAAAATTCTTTGAAATTTTTATTCGCGTAGGCCGTGGCAAGCCTGTCCATTTTAAATTGGTCTTGGCGACCTTGGCACCACTTCAATTTGGCTTTGAATTCTCTCCTACTCTTATTCATTGCGTCAAAAAGCTTACCACACCGCGGCTTACCCGCGTTTTCCCATAACAGAAAATGCAACCTAGCCTCCCTGTGCGGTTCGGCTACAAATTTATTCCAGCCTGCAATATATCCACCCTTTTTACGCTTAAGACCCTTATGTGTTTCTTTCGAGGCACGTGTTAGGGTGGCTATAATGCTAGCGTACAACCTATCCAGGATGAGCTGGTGATCAGGATCCCTACACGGACCATCACAGCAGGCACGTAGTTCGACCGGGAAATCAATAAATTTAAGCTGATTGTTACATAGGTCATGATATGCATTTATTTGATCCTTCTGCCTCTCCCCCCAATGTATCCCACTATCCAAGGTACGAGACATAATATAGACCCGTTTTATTACACTTATGTCGCATTCTATCACCATTGGAAAGTGGTCCGACCATAGGACGTCGTACATAACTCTGATACTACTAATAGTAGGTAAGGCACTCATCGTCACCACACAGTGGTCTAGCCACCTCCTACAGCCATGAACCTCGCTCACGTACGTATAAGTATCCATGTCTGGAGCAATCCCATCCACATCCGCACACACCCATTGCTGATCGGAACAAAACTGTATTAATTCGTTGTAAAATGGCTCATTTGGATGTGAGTTAAAATCCCCCAGCATATAAACCGCCTGCACGTCAGCGTTGTCCATGACTATTGATGATAATGCCCCCATACCTTCAGCAAAAGCAGGCTTATTTTCAGTGGAGTCGGTTGGCATATATATAGTGCAAACGATAAACGACTTTCCCTGAGACTCGATCTTAATAGCTGCGATCCTATCATTATCACATTCAATAATAGACACCGACTCAAAAGCTTGTTTACGCCACAAAATACCTACTCCGCCGTACGGTCTACCCCTGAGTAGTCCTACAGATAAGTCCATAGCAGACTTTCCGGTCCAGCCAAAGTCACTATCCACCGTACCCAGCAGTGGTAAATCAAACGAAAAAAGCCAAGTCTCTTGCAAAAGTACCAGATCTGCACATTTACACAAAGATCTAACGCCCTGTATAGAACGCTTAAATGATTTACAGTTAAATGTAATCATCCTACATTTATTATCATTAATACTAACGTTGTCATCCATTTTTTATTGCTTTTTTCGCTTGACTTGCCTCACTCCACTTTACAAAGCGCCTGAACTGTATACCAGCCGGCCATAAATTATTATTTAGAAATGTGTCTACTTTATTTCTATTTACAAATACTTTATAAGCATTATATCCCTTGTCTCTTTTCATTTTAATTTGATACATGTACACTTTTTCCCGAGTTTTACTATAGATGTAGTCAGAAATGTCCTTCACTGATACCTCCTGATCGACATTATAGATAAATAACGGCACTTTAATGTCGGCCGCTTTGAATTTTGCACCCGGCGGTTTTGTGTACTCAGTTGAATTTCCAAATTAGGCACGCACTTTTATCCAATTTTGAAGAAAAATAACGACAAGTCAATTCTAATGCCACTTTACTCGTATATTAGTTTGAAAATTACTTTATAACACAGAAGCTATAATTAGGCATAAAATAAAGGTGTAAAAACAAATGAGGATAAAGTTATAATTAATTAAATTGTAAAGCGATCCTCCACCGCACAACAAAGACGTTTGCCTTTAATGAAAGTCAGTGATTCGCGGTCGCCTCATATTTTCTTCCTAATTTTGCGGTATACTCACTGGCATCCAATTACTGGCTTATTGATACTTATGTCAAGTATCTATAAGACTGAAAGCCTTCCTATTGGTTATTGAACGAGCGAGCGAAGGGATCGAAGTTCTGCGTGTCAGTTTGGGCCAAAAATCTTTCGTATGTACAGATGTCCGGCTGATTTCCTCTACACGTCGCATGCATCGCATTGTCTCAACTGATTCTCGTGAAGTTTTATGAGTAGGTCCAATAATTACCTACCTATGTAATATTATTTAAACGAGTAGTTTTTAGAAAAAAAAATGCGAGTTGTACAGTTCACAGATCCACTAGTTTATTATACAACATTATTCCCCTTAGGACATCAAAATTACCAAAATATACACAACTGATCTGACCACAAGATTCAATTGAGAAATAACGATATATCCCTGAAAGGGTAGATCGCGACCCATTTAGCGGCGGGGTGGAATCGGTATAGGTTATGTATTTATGTAAGGTACTCGTATGTTGTAGGTACTTTACTAGAGTTGAATGATTTCGCCTAGATAACCTTATTCATTGGTATACAGTCAGTCAGTGTCAGATTTCACAGTAGTACAAATATTTACCGCCAAGCTGAAATGGGAATGGGCTGGCCACGTCTGCCGCATGCATCCACAGCGGCGCTACCTCGAAAATCGAAACTCGAAGTCGTAATACATGCATCCCTGTGACTCGAGTAAGGGAGTGCGATAGAGATGGAAATACCCGAACTTCGACTTTCGAAGTTCGTGGTAGCGCCGCAGAGGTCGGCCACAATCCACACGATGGGCGGTGACGACGCTGGCGGGATGACCTGGATGCATTTGCCAATGTAACGATTGGCCGAAGATTGCTTAAGAGGAAACACAAGGGCCGTTTTTCCATAGAAACGTAGTCCCCTGTTTTCTCCCTGGATAATGGCAGTAGAAAATATGTTTTTTTCCACAAATCTATGGCTACTATTGACATGATATTCTATGTTTAACTTTTTTTCATAAATGTATTCTTAAAATAGATATTAACCTTCAAAAACCTAAAAAAATGCCAGATTTTCCGCTGTGTTCAAACATCCAGAATACAATATTGACAGGATTATTAAAAAAAAAAAAAAAAACAGGAACACGGCCAAGCCTTTCTATGATTTTTAATTAAAAAAATAGTTAAATAGGTCAAGTTTTGGAGAAGAAATCTGGGTCTACAAAACGTTGTTTTTATGTACTTTTAATAGGTATTTTCGGTCCGAGCTGCAGTTGTCTCTATCGCGCTCTGCGGGGGGAAGCTTGTGGTTGGCGCGACAGAAATACAGTTTACAAATACCTATTCCTGAATTATCTCGCCCTTAGTGTTTCCTCTTAAAGCCGGGACGAGTGAAAGTCAAGAGGGGAGGCATTTGCTAAACAGGCTTCGAAAAAAAAGAGCTGAGCCGAAGCCGCTGAGCTGTAGAACTTGCGAGCCTGTCTATTCTCTTTTTTTTATAATTCGTATTCCTAATTTGATAAAAAAAAACTGTATAATTATTGAAACTGCTCACAAAATTTCACGAGAATCCTTTGAGAAATGCTGCCTGTGGAGGAGACGGCCGGACAGCGGGACATCTAGACATTCGGACAAGAAAGAATTTTGGCGTTCAGACCGGTGCCGGTTAATGTACAGCCATAATAATGCACGGCCAAAATAATGTACAGCCCAATAATCCGCGTCCATACTGTACATGTATTATCAGGCTGTACATTATTGGGCCGTGCATTATTGGCTCCCTTCAGACCTATAAGGTCTGACTGAACGGGGGATCCTTACTCTGTCTCTTATTAGACATTAACTATTCTATTGTTGACAAATAACAAGGGATATTATTACATCATTAAGTTACCCTTGACATGCTAGGGTTCAATTAACTGAGCTAACAAAGGGTATGTGACGAAATTAATATGTCAAATTGAGTACCAGATGTTGCTTCGATGATAAATTAGAATTAGCTGTCAATGTGTGTCTCGGAAAATTCCGGGTATTCGTTGTTTATATAGTACTTACGTACTGTCCTTTATCTAACAAAACCAATGTACTCGTATGTTAGACAGAAAACACTAAATCATGCTACATGCCCGCTAGATATAATTTAACTCTTATTCGTTTCTAATTCCGTGACTTGGAACTCAGACGTCTTAAAACACTGGTGCGTCCGGTAATTAAATTCTAACTATAAATTTCACATCAGGAAAGTTGGAGCCTTTTGTTTGGGCTCGGTTTTTACATGGTTTATGAGGATTATAAATTACAATATAATTGCCCTGCGGATTAGAGTCCTATTAACAGTTAGGACTTTTTATTATCTATTCGGTGATATAATCACTTTACCCGTATAACAATGGTTTATGTCATGGTCGTGCTTGATAGCCGATAGTGATAAGCCAAATAACCATATTTTAATGTTCGATGCAAGTTTTGTATGACTTATTAATAGCCAATCAGCGTGCTAGTGCGATATACTCGATTTGACATGAGTTTAACTTATGTATTTTCACGTTATCCACGTTAATCCCCTAGCCTGATCCCCCAGGGGAATTAGCGGCAATTATTTTATATTCAACTAGGAAAAAATGATAATGTTCGGTTATGGCGCTTCGCCGGACGCTACCGCGTCACGCTCGCTTCGCTCGCTCGGCTCGCGCGCTGTAGGGTCGCAGTTCAACTAACAACCTAACCGTTTTTTTCCCCTGGGGGATCAGGCTAGGGGATTAACGTGGACAACAGCTGTATTTTGGCTTAATGTACTTTTACAATTTCGCATATATACATTACGGGATGCTATCTGAGACCTTTATATAGTTTTACAGTACATATGGTGCTACTTTCCCGCACTAGTGCGGAAAAGTGCACTTTCCGTGCATATGGCGAAAGACTACTTACTATACTTGCTATACTTTAAAGAGCCATATGTACTGTAAAACGTTGTACGATACACGTGCAACTCGTGTCGATTTAAAACACTCCCTTCGGTCGTGTTTTAATTTATCACCACTTGTTGCGAATTTCCTATTTTCGGCACTTGTATCGTAAATAACTATTACAGTACATATGGTGCTACTTTCCCGCACTAGTGCGGAAAAGAGCACTTTCCGTGCATATGTCGAAACTTTAAAGAGCCATATGGACAGTAAATCGTTGTATGATACACGTGCGAATAGGTAATTCGCAACCCGTGTTGATTTAAAACACTCCCTTCGGTCGTGTTTTAATTTATCACCACTCGTTGCGAATTTCCTATTTTCGGCACTTGTAACTATAATTACAGGAGTGATTGAACGTTTGCGCCTGTTCATTTCAAATCCTGTTCGTTGGTGCAATGCCGCTTGCTAGTCCGTGTTCAAATGAGTAAAAGCGGGACATACAGATGATTTGATTGTATTTTTGATTAAATTCCAATTACATTGATTCTCACTGTACCAAGCTAAGCGTTCGAAAATCCAAAATCGGCCCCTTGTGTTATTTAAAATATTCGCCGTTAATACAATATTACACGTACCGGAAGGCACGGCGTGGGTAGGCCCACCACAAGGTGGACTGATGACCTGGCAAAGGTCATATTGTGGCACTCTTTGGGGAAGGCCTATGTCCAGCAGTGGACGTCTTTCGGCTGATATGATGATGATGATGATGACAATATCAGACTAACACGGAAAGCTGTTAGTGTAAAACGAACACTTTTTTAGGGTGCCCTACCTCTAAAGGAAAAACGGAACCCTTAAAGGATCACTTCGTTGTCGGTCTGTCTGTCAAGACCCTTTATCTCGGGAATGCGTGGAGGTATCGAGTTGGAATTAAAACCATGTAATCTACAGTACAGACCCTTGAAACTGTGAATAAATCATAGTAGTTTGATTTATTCCCAGTTTCAAGGGTGTTAACGTGAAAAACAGATACGGCCGTTTATGGCTCCTCTGGATGATGGCCCATCCTATGGCCCAGCGCTATGGCCATGCGATGGTTGAACGCCACTACACGATGGCGATATTCAGTTGTGATCGAATCGTTTTGCGAGATGGACGTCGAAGCGTTAGCCGCTGCGGCAATAATATTACGCTTTCTCCCCGATATAATTCCAAAAACTTTATTGTTTCGTGTTGAGGCCATGTACACGTCATTTTCGATAAAAAAAAATACAGAACACGAACACCCACACTCAACGGCGGTCGACCGTGCACTGCGGAATGGGCCACGTGTAGATGCGTACCGCCATCTCTGGCCCACTCCCTTTGATTTGCGGCCGAAAAACCGACACCGCGGCCATCCCATCGCCATCCCGCCGCGCCATAAGTCATCCGACACGAATTGTTCCTAATTCTACAGATTTCTATTACAGAATTCCAATTCTACAGATTTCAAATTCTACAGATTCCCAATTCTACAGATTCCCAATTCTACAGATTCCCAATTCTACAGATTCTCAATTCTTCAGATTCCCAATTCTACTGGTTACGTGCACTTCAGATAATAATTTCAACTTTAGTACCTACACATAAATTCCTACGGACAGACGGACGAACATGGCGAAACTATAAGGGTTCCTTGTTGACTACGGAACCATAAAAATCGGTTCTGGCGCTTCGCCGGCCGCTGCCGCGGCACGCTCACATCGCGGGCGTAGGGTTGCAGTACACCTAACACTCCTCCTCGCTTCGCTCGTCGTCGTACCTACACAGACCTGCCTTAGAATTGGGAATCTGTAGAATTGGGAATCTGTAGAATTGGGAACGTGAAGAATTGGGAATCTGTAGAATTGGGAATCTGTAGAGTTGCAAATCTGTAGAATTGGGAATAAGCCTCCGACACCACTACCCTCTCTACACGCTGACCCATCCTAGGGGCCAGCAGGATGGGCCATCATGTAGAGGAGCCACTATACCACAAAAAATATATATTTCGACACTTTTAAGGGAATCTTAATTTATAGGGAACTTTACGTTGACCTATGGACCTATGACATTTGGCAATTAATATCGTCTTATTATCCGGATATCCTAAATATCCGGCTATCCGCCAAGTTTCAGATCCGGATCTGATAGGCTCCTGAATCCGGATTTTTCGGATATTACGGATCCTTAAAATAGTTTACTAATGTTTCGGCGAAAATTATTTGGCAAATGTTTAACTCCCAGACTATTTTTCCCATATTTTTATTTGGTCGAAGTTTTATTTCCCAACTCAACGTTTCGCACTGATATCATTTCCCAACGAATGATTTGATAAATTATTGTTAGGCAAATTATTACCTGGGATTTTTTTATTACGTCATTTATGTATTCGTCAAATGTATTGATTGGCATAACATACTTTTAGCACTGATATCATTTCGCAACTATTGATTTGATAAATTATTACCTGGGATTTTTTTAAGACTATTATATTATATTATAAGATTTTTTTATGTATTCGTCAAACGAACGAACTACGAACTAGAGTGCCATAGTTGGGGTGTCTATTTCTGGTCTGAGGGACACAAGTGAACCCTAACCTAACCGACCTAAGACAGTCCGCTTATGACAAGCCATTTTTGTCTGCCCTGATAATCCGCGTCCAGAATAGTGCTCCGCGCCTCAGTATTTCTATGACCTTTGAAGCGCTCTAAATGGTGCCATGTTTTTGGTTGCCCAAACGTCATTTGACGATTTGTTATTTGCCTAAGCAAATCATTTGCTTCATAATAATTTGCCACATAAAAGTTTGTCGAAGTAAAATTTAGCAATATAAAAATTTTGCTAAATGAGAAAACTGCGAATAGATCAATAGTGGGACCGGATTTTTGCCCTAAAAGTTTTGATAATTCTAAAGATGGAAAAGTGATGCTTATATGACATCGGACATATTTTTAAGTATATTTGCAATATATGATGAAAAGTTAGAACGAGCGTTAGGTATAAATTAGGTATTTATATATTTTTATTTATAATTTGTGAATATTGAATTAAAGTGCAAAGTGTTAGCTTCATCGTTTATAATATGTATGACGCTATATGTTATTAAGTTTGTAGAACTTTTTTTACGCAGCTTCTTTGTCAAACCAGAATTAGGTTATTACTTTGTCGATATTGAATTAAAGTTTAAAAATCCTCAACAATATCTCTAATTTCTTAAGTTAATAGACAAAGCTAAAAATGTAGAAGAATAGGATACATGCTATAAAAGTAATATGCGTTTTTTGTCCTGTAAGATCTAATATTGAATTAGAGTCTGTAAAAATAAGTCTAATACTATAAAATAATATATGCAACCATATTATGAAAAGTAAGAAAATTCTGTGTATTGCTTGCATTAATAATAGTATAATTTATTTAAAATGGCGCGAAATTCATAACCACGCCGCGCTGGCCCTTCAACGGCGGCGCGCGGGGGCCGATCGTAGCCGACCTAGCGAGCGATACCTCGCCCCACCCTCCCCGCATTACCGCGCAAGCGCTGCTGTTGTCTTTCAAATCATTCATTTGTTTGTTTACCGTGCACATATTAGATGCAATTTTTAATACATTTGCTCAAAAAGTTCTACTTTTACGTAGCTGTTTAGCGTGCGGAAAGTTGATTTTCACGAACTAGTGCTTTTCACTTTTCCCACTCAATAATCGTACAAATTGTACCATAAATTATTGTCAATAAAAAATAAATAAGATAGAGCTGTACTAAATAAAATGATTTTTGAACTTCATAATTTTTCAACTGTATTACAATGACGTTACAGAATTAATAATATAAAAGTTTCGAATTCCTTACTTGTTGTTTTTCTTATTTTTTCGCAACTGTATTAAAAAACGTCGTTGTGTAGATTACTATACATTGATTCGAAGGCTATATCGGCGCACAAAAGAAGAATGGAGATGGAGGCACCAGTAGCACAGCCTAGTGACGATGAGGAATGCTTTGATTTTCAAAACTTTTGTTTTTTTTTGCAACGAAGCTGCCAACGAAGTGTTTAAACAGGGTCAACTCAAACGCCCTGTTCAAGTCAGAATCACTGTCAGCGAAATAAAGAAATGTACTACACAGATGTTGTTAAACGCAGCTATAGCTGCTCGCCGCAAGCAAACCAATGTTAATTTGCCCCTGATTACGGATTGCTGTTACGAACACCAGGGTGATGTTGCAGGGTAATATCGCCGGTTAGCGACCACCTAATTTATGGTTCCGGTTTGCGACTACTCATTTCAATTGGTGTCAGGAATCTACCGCAAAAAACGACAATATATCCTTTCAGTTTTTTCAATAGATTGCATACATACATACATATACTCACGCCCGTATCCCATTGGGGTAGGCAGAGACTAAGGAACGCCAAATACTACGGTCCTTAAATACTTCTTCAATAGATTCCTGTTTAATAATTACTTTCAATAATACATGCGGGGCACGGTTTATTTAGAGTGCGTTGTAATGTCATTTTATTAGGTATATTTAATTGAAAAAAAAAAAATACGTTGTCTTTCACGTGGTCGCTAACTGAAGCTGGTCGCGTAACCGGGGCGGCGTATTGACCCAACGTTATTAAATTAAACATTCCAATTTACGTTATTACTTAAAATAGGCCGTTTCTGCTCTAATAGTACCTGATTAAAGAAAACTTAGAAAGTAGAGCATAATTTAAACCAAAACAGTGAGAAATATATTATTTGATTACAAATATTATTTGTATGCAGAATGTAATGATAGTGAATGAAGCAAGAAAGGTTTGTCAAGATCGTAGCAAGTGGAAATCCGTGATCTCTGCCTATCCCTCCGGGAAATAGGCGTGATGTGCATTTGCATGTATGTATGTATATTATTTGTGGTAAGGTAAATCTCCAATAACTGGCCACCCTTGAATAATCGGCCCCCTCATACTAAAAATTAACTCTATTCACGTATAATAGAATAGATATAGATAGTATGAGGTGGCCAGTTATTGACGATTTACCCTACTTGTTAGGAATATTCGAGACAATTAAAGGTTTACTAAGCAGAAACGTCTGCTAACGAAGTTCTAAAGGACAACGCTCCCTAGGATGAAAAAAAAGTTGAAAATTTTGTTGAAAAAACTATTTTGCGTATTAATGTGTATTATTTCAAAAAAAGTGAGTACCTTTACATTTTGAGGAAAAGAAATGTGAATGGTGACCCAGATTTGAGCTGTATAGTAAATTGTATGGAGAAAAAAAAAAGTGGTCAGATTGAAATGAAAATAATGTATATCATAAGAATCGTTTCAAAAACAACTTGAAAAAAATCTTACTGGTAAAAGTAGGAAGAATCTAACCACTTATTTTTTTTTCTTTTACATTTTACTATGAAGCTCAATTCTGGTTCAGTTAACAGTTTTCACAAAATATATTTTATTGAAAAACTAATCCTTACTTTGAAAGTTTTTGTACCTTCATTATTTTTAAACATACTTAAATACACAAAATAGTTTTTTTTAATTCAAAATACAGGCTGCAATCTTTTACGTGATACAAAATAGCAAAATGTGAATCTATCCATCATTCTGAGCAACTTTTATTATGGGACCAACTTTGTGTTATGCCAAAAAAAACACACCTGTTCATCCATTCTTGTCAGTCTAAAATGAGCAGAGTTAATGAAATAGTTGGATTTTTTTGGCATAACACAAAGTTGGTCCCATAATAAAAGTTGCTCAGAATCATGGATAGATTCACATTTTGCTATTTTGTATCACGTAAAAGATTGCACCCTGTATTCAGTTCTTTTTTTCCATGTGTGCGGTGTTTTTTCGATCAGAATAAAAAAAAATCGCCAGTAGCCTTTTCAGGTTTGCGTAGGCAACAAGGAACCCTTATAGTTTCGCCATGTCCGTATGTCCGTCTGCGGCTTAGCTCAGTCACCCTTACTACTAGAAAGTTGTAAGATTAGAATTGAAGACTTTATTCTATTGCACTTCGGAGAATCGAGATTAGACTATAAAAATAAGAGTTCAATTTTAATAATAATGAAAAAAAAAGTTCCGTCTTTTAATTATTTTAGTTATTTTGTGAAAAAAGCTGCACAGAATAATGAGAAGTCGCAGAAGTTCACTTAGAATTGTCATTAGGTGTAAACAAATATGAATGATTAATACTTATACAATACCTACTTGCAATTTTATTATAATGTTGTCGTAAATGGTTGTATTTTTTTGTAATTTTTTACTATTGTGTTAGCCATCCATACTGACTTTAATATAAAACAATAAGTACCTACTTTATAAAGGACTTAACGTCGAAAATTTATAATATTTCGACTGAAAATTTTATTCTTTGACACTTCGAATAATCGAGATTATACTGTATTAATAAAAGTTCGCTGTCAGTTATATTATAATGTGAAAAAAGTTACAATTTTTTTTTTTTACTGTTATTGTAATAAAAATATACGAGCTATTCACAACTATTTATATTATTTCTTTTTATCCTGGTTCCTATTGTCATATCTTGTCCAGTCCTATTCGCCGTCATGTATTATACTTACCCCACCATATTATACGGTCATTACGCCGGTTACGTGACCAACTTCGGTTAACGACCACCTTAAGGACTAGGTTTTTTTTTTCAATTAAAGATATAATAACATTTAAACAGGCTGTAAAAATGCCTCGGTACGTACGCAATTTTTAAAGCAGATATTAGGCAGGAATCTACTTAAAAAACGAGAAAATATCCTCTCGGTTCACCATTTTTTACTCCCGAGTGGTCGCAAACCGGCACACTAAATTAAGTGGTCGCTAACCGGTGAAATTACCCTACATCCTAAATATACAATTTCATCTAAGGTAAATTGAGTTTAACTATAGCTTACTGCTGACCACGTCGCAAAAAAATACATGTAGGTTATTTGTTAGTAGGTATTTATGTAGCTGGCTTAAAGGAGTAACAAAACATGGAAGAGTGGTCATTTGTATAAGGGGCGATCCCTAAAATATTTTTAAATTATGTGTATAACGCGATAACCAGTTCGACGAAACCGCGGGCAATCCCTAGTATAGTTGGTAATAAATAAGGATACATTTCTTCTTTGTATTTCCATTAACGTACGTATAACAAAATAACATGTGTTTTGCCATTGATATTTATTCTTTGTGGATTTTTTTATGGATCGTGGACGCAATCAAGGGCACTCCTCTACCGTTGCGTTGATCGCTGCCGGCTGCCACAGCGCACAGCGCGGCGCGCGCATACATGCCGCGCTTTTTAAATGTATTCATTTACGCACGGAGTACTTAGGTATCAATATTTAGTGTCGCCGTAAGTTTATTTTTCTTAACTTTTGTTTGGTAACTGATATCATTGTCATGATCGTTTACTATTAACTCTACAAACTTTAATTCAATATTGGCTATACTGTTTATCCGGAAATCAATATCTAGACAAGCCGATTGTCTACATTTCTAACTTTTTTCCAATATGTTAAGTGGATCGACAATATCGTAACTTTGCAATATCAGCTACTCTAATTCTTTATTTACAAAATTATTTGCATTTTTACGTTCACCAGGATGCAGAAGTCCCAGATTTCTAAAAACAGAATATCGTATATAAATTAAAGTGTTATAGGATATGTTACAGTTTTTTGTAACTCTAATTGGTGATACGGTCATTGGAGAGTGTCTGCTATCGCGGACAAAAACGCAACTGCAAAGACTTCAAAATGCCTGTGCCAGGTTCTGTTTCCCAGTTCCACCCAGAGCTCATGTTACACCGTTCTTAAACAATGGCAGTCTTCTCAAAATGGAAGCTCGAAGGAAACTACATTTCGCTACTTTGCTATTTGGTATAATACTGAGTAAACAACCCTCGTACCTGTACGAAAGATTAATATTTTCCCGTAGGCATGTAAGACAAGCCCCCCGCCTCATCGGCCCGCGACACACGTCGGCTAGCTTCCGTGGTAGCTTCAAGTACGCTGCCACGCGATGCTGGAACAATCTTCCACCGCCAATAAGAAATTCAAGTTCACTGGCCACTTTTAAAAACAAATTGAAACTGCACCTGCTAAAGGAACAAACGTCTTCTGTCTAGCCGATGAAATATATACCTACTTTTATATATTATATTCTATAGCTCTTACTTATTCATTTTTATTTCTATTTTTACCATTATGTATTTATCCTTTTTATTAAAAACAAGCTGTATCTACACTGCACTTTCTATTTAGATCTGCCCTTATTCGTGTTGTGTTATTTGTGTTATGTTATATTTGTTATTGGTGTAAAGTGGATTCACTGAAAATCAGCGTCGTGGGTCCCCATGCTCCGACACATGCTGAGTGGACTCCTTTTTGAGACCACCCTCAACATTGTACTTCTTTTTATTTTTTTTCAGTTTTAAGCAGTTTGTATGTAATGTTGTGGTTGTGTTTTTCAAATAAATCTTTCTTTCTTTCTTTCTTTCTTTAATTCTATATTGACATAGTTATTGGCAAAAACTAAAATATTTCAATATAGCCGAAAGCTCCACCTAAAATTTTCTAACTTTTTACATAAGTATTATTTAACATGCCTCCAACGACATATCAAAAAAGAAAAAACTTTAATGTTGTAATAACCCATTTTTGTTCAACCGCTGGTCTAGAAGTTAAGTTATGCCAACAATTGGTTTGCCAAATGAAAATTCTGCGAAAAGTTGGTTGCCATTGTGAAATTCTGTGAAACATATTTCGCCGAAAAGGCAGAACCCCCCTTAAAATACGAACATGAAAACCGAAAATACGGCTACAAAATCAAGTTTGTACCGAGCCCACGCTAAAAACGTAATGGTATAATGTAGATCATTCTCAATCTCCGTTTTATTTCGCCACTCCTTCATCCCAGACCAGATTCTTTTTATTTTTAATTTATTAATTTATTAGTCACAACATTGCGGAATTTGATGTCGAAAGTTGGCGTTGGTTTAAATCCATTATAATAATCTACCGTGGGCACTAAGTAATTATATAAATCCAATATTACTTAGACTAATGTACCTACCTATACTTACTAAAGACTTCGTTTAGATGCTTACCTAAAGAAATATTTAAGAAGTATATTTGACACATTGTAGTCTTTGATTTGATACGGGAAGTAAAAAGTATATGCAGCAACAATACCTACGTTGTATAATTGTAATATTTTTTTTTGTATTATGGTCTTGACTTATAATGTGATCATGTGAAATAAGAATAGTGCGCTATATATAGTTCACCGTTTTTGCCATATCTAGTACATACCTAGTCTTATTAGCCTAATGGAATGTCGCTTGCTAAACAAACACCTCTTCCCTTGATTTTCACAATTTTCCGTGTTGGGTCTTTTTCCAATCGATTACTGAGTAAGGCGTCCGAGTCATCATGTCAATTTCTTTTACAACCCTATCGAATTAACTGTTTACATGGAGCTGATTGAAATGTATGTACAAGCACCAGGTACGGAGTTAACGCGACCAAGTATTCAAGTGACAGCTTTCAGTGACTATACTAACTTTGCCAGTTACTTTATAATCGTAAGTTAAAAGTTGAAACAAAATAAAGTTTTATACCCCTTATGACCTCGGGAATGCTTATCTATTTAAAATCTTTCAGGTATATAAATACGGTGGTATAGCAGTTTAGTTTTTTCTTAGTTTGGCCCTACAATTCCTACTTAATACCAAAAAAACCTTGTGGATCCGTTTTATCCGAAAAATCCGGATATACGGATCTGTCCATTTTAAATATCCAAAATATCCGGATCCGAAATATTGGCGGATCTTACAAACCCTAATCAGAATGCGTGAAGTATTCTTATAACATGTCAGAATGTTTATAAAAGAAAAATATTATAATACTAGCATTACTTACACAAAAAGTGTCTACAACTACTTAATAAATAATACAATATATATATATATAGTTATAGTATGTGTATACTAAATATTTATTTTTATTTGTACTTTTATGTAGTATATACAACGTGTTAATAAAATAACGCAAAACCTGAAAACAGTTTGTTCAGAATCGAGAGTAGAATGCGAAAAAAATAAAAAAATAAAATTTTGACGCGATTTATTTTTTACATTTGTATGGAGCAGGTCGCCCCAATCGGCCAACGCTCCATACAAATGTAAAAAATTAATGTTGTCAAAAATTTATTTTTTTATTTTTTTCGCATTCTACTCTCGATTCTGAACAAACTGTTTTCAGGTTTTGCGCTATTTTATTAACACGTTGTATATGTATTAAATTTAATTTACTGTAGCGTCAAGGTAAATACGTCTGTACACGTGTTAGTTTGTCTATCTTGTTGTTCCTGATCTCAACTCAATTGCTCAAAGGTTAACTGGAAGAGATCCCTTACAGGGATAAGTTCGCCTTTGTACCGAATTAACTTTTTTTTGTCTGTATTTTACCTGTGTCTTGTGTACAATAAAGTATTTACATACATACATACAATAGTTAATAATTATTACCGGGTGAGTAAAACACGAGTAAGTCGAAATTACTACATGCGTGCCTAATATGGCCCTCAATTCTTCATGGTTCCCATCATCCAACTAGAGTTTAGATAACAATGGGATCAACTTAGAAGAATATACTTGCTAATAAAATAAAAAATATGAATCGGTTCATTAATAACAGAGTTCTGAAGAAACACACATAAAAAAATACATACAACTGAAGTGAGAACCTGCTTCTTTTTTGAAGTCGGAATTTAAGTTACTTTGCTGGCACCTCCAATTTTATAAATATTCAATTCCATAATAGACCTTTCGCATCCAAAACATGATACTTAGCAGTCTAAGGAACATACCATATACTTAGGTATATTTCATGGCATATGCATGCACAAAAAAGTCACGCTGATTTAATCCTACCTATAGAAGGTAAAGATGGATTGCCGGAATAAATCGTTGTTGCGCAGGGCGCAGGTAAAGGCTCTGTGATTGATTGCCTAGTAAGATTAAACTCCGATAATGATTATAAAAAATCTTGCAAAGCTGATATTATACATTTTGTAAATAGATTATAGCAAAGTTAAATCATAAGGTTCAAATTCGAGCAACTGGGAAACTTTCACCTTAAAAAAGAGTATTTAGTTAGTATTGTTGGAGAGAAAGAAGAACAACAAAGAGGTTCTAAATTTGATAGGAGAAAGGAGATGTCTACTAAAAACTATTGGAAACAGAAGGGGAATTATGTTAGGGCACCTGATACGACATGACAATTATATAAAACTATAATTGAAGGAAAAATAGAAAGAAGGAGAGGCAGGGTAAGACCAAGACGTGCGTTTATGGATAAAGCTTATGTTATGTTGAGCAAGTTAACATAATGTCGTATCAAGAGCTCAAGACAGTGGCATAGAGAAGGACAAAATGGCGATTACTCCACCGACAAGAGCCCGGCTCTTAAATTCATGATGAAGTTAGGTGCCAAAATGGTAAGGTTATCGTTTTGTTCATCATGCCCTTGTCCTATATACTTGGTCAGCGCAGCATGTCTTTTTCTTCCAGCATATGTCCCTGGCACTCGTCATCTCGTCGTCGTCACTCACTTCCTTCCTCTTCATATTATCTCTGAAACTGCCCATCCAACTTTTCCTTGCCCTACCTCCTGCCTTCCATCGAATTCATACCCCTTTCAGACATCGGGAAAACAAGACCCTGCTAAGTAAAATGAAGCATATAAACCTATGTTTTTGATTTGGCCAGGTCCGAAAAGGATATCTAATACTTTTTTAGTCACATGACTTTCATCCCTCCTCATTACATACCTATACCACTCAAGGCAATGGGATCTCAATTTATTGTTCATAAGTGCTACTTTCAGGCTTCCTCTAATATACTCATTTCTTATTCTGTCCTCGTCATACCAAACATCCATTTCAACATTCCCATCTGCTTTAGATGCAACCGTCACCTTTAAGGCATAACATGCTGCATGATAAGTCTCACAGGGTCTTATGCCTGATTTACATTCAGCCGAAGTGAGCAGGGAAGTGGGCAGGACGGGCGTATTACCGCATTTTACGCCCGTCCTGCCCACTTCCCTGCCCACTTCCCAGCTCATTTCGGCTGAATGTAAGTAAAGCCGGCATTAAAGATATTACACTTCAGGCGAAGAGGCATTCTGCCATCGCATATTTTTCTTGAGGCCTGTCGCCATTTCATCCACCCAGCGTTCATTCGATTTTTCACATCACGGTCGCTTTACCATCACACTCTTGGTACACACCAAGGTGTAAGTCTAGGTTCAAGCGAACCGAGGTACTAAAAACAAAGTTGATCACATTGGATAGTATGCTTCTTGATACGAGGCATCGAGAAGCATATTAAATTTCTTGTTTAATCAGTTACTTTGCATTGGCTACTATTTTAAATGAGAAAATAAGCTACGTAATTGAAATATGTTTAACCAAGTGTAAGCACGGTAATTTCATCAATCTCAACAAGGTTATGTTCGATGAAGTGAATATAATTCTGGCGGTGACTGAAATAAATTCAGTTTATTTTCACTTAAGTATTCAAGGATTTATCTGTAAAATTTTGCATTAAAACTAAATCAGAAAAATACCTATTCAAACAAAACTGACTTGAATTATCCGTAGTATGGTAATCCCAAGATATGCAAACCAGGCAGAGTGCCGGCTCAGATCATGCTACGAGTAGGTAGTTTTTTTTACTGTGCTCGATTGTTGGTTCATTTAGCGAGGTTCAGGAAAACGAAGGATCTATCGGTCAGCCGAAACATTCAAAGCAAAAGTAGAAAATGCATACCTGTGACTGCTGACTGGATTTTTTCGGTCCGCCGCCTCGTGTAAGTCGAGGATTGCTGGTTTTACGTTTTTCCTGCGCTCACTTGTTTTTACCCTACTTAGAAGGTCAATTCACAAGAGCTGGCGCGTAATGTCTATGAAATTAATGACAGTTTCATATGTTTTTAACCGACTTCAAAATAAAGGAGGAGGTTCTTAATTCGGTTGTAATTTTTTTTTTTTTTTTTTCAATGTAACAACAAGGTAACAATCTCAGAACTCCGTCATTGATGAGCCGATTCGTAAATTTTTTTTGTTTGTAAGTATATGCTTCCAGGTGGGTCCCATTTTTTTTAATTCAGTTGGATGATGGGATCCATGAGGAATTGAGGGAACTCCTCAATTATATTAGGCACGCGTGTAGTGATTTTGGTATTTTCTATCTATTATCCCCCGGAAATCATAAATTTGGTGGAGTGGAATTGATGATGAAGACCACAGATGACTTATGGAATTCCTCAATTATGTATTTAAAAGTACAAAAGTACGTCACAGATTCTGATAAGATTCCGTTGAAATGGCAACTAATGAAGTCCCAAAGGTGATCCTTGTAGAATCGACGGAAGTCCTCAAATATTATCGGCCCACATACAGCGATTGGGTTTTTTTCTCTAATAATCAACGCATTTGCTTTCGTAAATCATTTCATGTGGTAAATTGGAAAAGAAATGTTCTCGTGGCTTGGCGGAGTACTAAATTGAAGTCGGTTAAAACTTTGTTCTGTATCTTGTCACTTATCGTGTGGTAAGGCCGACCATTGTACGGGGTCTGTGCTTGATATACTATTTATTATTTGTTTGCGGTGAACTATATATGTTATATCGCGATAACATTTGATTGATTTCATTTCATAATCTTGTCAATTTATAATTGCCAATTGCATTCGCCATCTTCATAAATCTTTATGTACGACAGCTGTCTATTTTAATTTTGGCAGGACGTGCGATACGAATAAGAACTGAAAGCTGTGAATGAGATAGGTGAAGTCGAGTGAGAGAGAGAGAATTAACAGGTTCTATTTAACCTCAATTACATTCCTCTTAAATTTTACAGTATCGTGCCAGAAACAGGCAATACTGTTATTAAAAGTCGCTTTAATACCACTTTACTAACGAGTCTGCCGCACATGTTCTTAGTTAAATTGCACGTTGGTAAAGTGTTTTTCTCGTATGCCATCACTCAAAACGTGCAATTACGTAGAAAAGAGCCCGTAACACCACGGCTTATCAAGTTACGTGTTCGGAGAATGGTATTCACAAAGTTTGCTAACGAGTGGTTTCTGTCTAAACCAAATAAGTATGACCTACGATTACAGTTCACAGTACAGTCAAGTTACTAGGGCCAACGGTGAGGTGAAACGGAGACTTGTGATGAAATAGCAGGGCTGCTATTCAAAACGAGCTATTGCGCCTCATCCCACCCGTCACGCATAGCGAATCAAGATCTCTACCTACGCTGAGTTAATACGAATCTCGGCGTCAAGATATATTTGTGGGTGAACGGTGAGATGAGTTTAAAACAAGTTACAGAATAGCGGGGCTGGACAGCAAGCGCTCAAAGACGCGTGCCCGACTCGGGTTCTGTAATTTTGCCATTACAAGCAGAAAAGGCGGACGGGACGACCTAAACAAGATTATAACTTTTAGGTTACACGAAGTCATTTTTGATCTACGATCTTAAATGGATTATAGGGACCGTGCTTTGCTTTTAAATTGGCCCAATGTTTTGAAAGATTATTTAAGGGAAGGGAACTGCGGAAATGGGACTACCTTGCCTTTGTACTGATTTTTCTGGTTAGTGCAATAATTGATAATTTGAGAAGGGTGCGCAATATGTTTTGTGTAGGTACAGTCGTGTTCATGAATATGTGCATTCCCCTTTGTACCTTTCTACAATAATATCTGAACAACCTTATGCCATCAACAAAGTCGTGTTCACATATTTTAGATCACTTTGTCCGTGCGCATATTTTGTATGGATGCAAGAAGAATAATAAATCCGTTTCATGATACGGTCATCTTTTTTTGTCGTGAATGATGTTTTCCTTGAATAAATATTTGAATTTGATAAAATTAGTAAGTGTCACAGAAGAGGGCGCAGCGTCAACCAAATTAAGACAAATTATAAGAAATCTTAAGAAAAATCGGGTCAACTGTACCCGAACGAGTAAGCAACGAACAAGTTTGAATAATGTTAACAAAGTGGATGCTGCAAGAGCAGGAGGAGCAGAGGATTCTAGCCAGTGAAAATCGGTGATCTCTGCCTACCCCTGCACGGTTAGCACAAGACGGATCGCGAGCAATCTCGAGCTCTCTCGCACTATCCGTCTCACTCATTAGAAAACTTAGCAAGGGACGGATAGTGCGAGAGAGCTCGAAAGAGCTCGCGCGCCGCCTTGCGCCAACCGTGTTTACGGTGATTATAATATAATATAAGCGTGTTTGTACTTATTAACAATATATGTGAGTTATAATGAGAGAGACCTGTGATTGACCATACCACCTGGTGCCTGGTGGTGTTATTGAACATTATGGCTAAAAAATGTATGCGAACTAATTTATGACTATTATCGTTTATACGTAATGATGATTGTGACACAAGTTGTTATGCCTATCGGCCTTATGGCTACAAATATTATGCAACCCGATATGGACCCGAATGAACATTAGGGGACAATCGTACACAAATCACACTAGCCCCATGGTAAGCACAATAAGACCTGGGTTATGGGAACTAGATCAAATATATAGAAACAATCATCACACAAATATTTGCCCTAACCGGGATTCGAACCTAGGACCGTCAGCTCTGTAGGCAACTTCTCTACGCACTAGGCTAAACCGGTCGTCTAAATAATAAATTAAAGTTTTAATCTTCTTTTAAAAAATGGTTTCCATCTAACAACTAACTTAACTTAACTTAGGTTAAGATGATTTCAATGTCCAGTTTGCTTATAAAGCGACGTTGTTCGATAGTTTGGTCAGTCGTCAATAATGCAATCAGCAACATAATAATAATGCATAATAATGCAATTTCGCTTAAAAAGCAAGGTGTCCACCGCTGACCGCATCCCCGACGAAAGACCTAAATTAAACTTATTTTCATTAAATAAATATTACGAAACAACGGGCCCATTGTTCTCAAGTCATTGTAAGCTCGCAAGTCATTGTAAGCTCGCAAGTATTCATTAAATATAGACCAGGTACTAAATGAACCAATTCAAGGATTTGGTAATTGATTTTGTTTATTCAGAAGTGACAAAGTGAAATTTAATTTGTTCTCGGAATAATGATTCTTGAGCGTAATATTTGTTTATTCCTTGTTCTATTCTGCGACATAAATTGTTATATTTGATTACGAATTTGTTCGACTAAACTTTAGGTTAGCAAAGTTTTAACTGAGTTTACTTATAATTAGGGTTTGTCGACTGGATTGCGTATTATAATTAAAATAAAATTAGTACTTACACTCAAAATATATCACACCTACTAGATGCTTACAATTCGCATAGTTTCGCCCTGATACTACATTTAATAACATGTCGTTATTTTATATGGTCTACAGGTGTTAATTAAACAATACTAAGCTTAGATATGCCCGCGACTCCATCCCTGTAGAACTCGTTTACATCGTAGCTTCATACAAACTTTCACTCCCCATTTCAGCACCTGAGGGGATGATTTCCGGGATAAAAACTATTCTATGTCCATCTTCGGGACTCTAAACTATCTCTGTACCATATTTCATCTAAATCGGATCAGCGGTTTAAGCGTGAAGAGGTAACAGACAGACAGACCGACGAATAGACAGACACACTTTCGCATTTGTAGTATTAGTATGGATAATCAAAATCATAAATAAGATATCAAAAGAGAACGAGTTTTTTTATATGAAGATTTGACGCCTCGCTTGGAGTAAATTAAAAGGTATCAATAAAAACCTAATGATTCATTAAAGAAATGTATAAATAGAAACTGATCTCATGCAAAATTACTATGTATATTGCCTCTCTTGTAGGTGGAGTCCATCAATATTTATATTCCCCTACTAATTGCGAAAGTGCTAGAAGATTGATGACTAGGTACTCCAAGAGTAATGGGGCGGTTCCAAGTAACCGTCTATATAGTATAGTAATTCCTGTCTTATTTCTACCTATCGTTGGCATAATATTTCATTAAGATGAAGACGTCAGATAAAATACTTTCACTTATGAGGAATGAATGAGAAATAGTCGTAATTATTTTCTTCGTTCATACTCAGAAAATAAGTTTTTGGCTTATCTATCTTATGTTAACAAATGAAAAACAGTTTACCAATTAGCATTTGATTTTGGTACATTATTCATAAGAAAACATTGCTGTAAGTCATGTACCTATGAACCTACTCATAACATATAATATATTGTATCTACTATCCTGATAAAAGCATTTGTACACACTTGTATTTTGGTAAATATTTTTGATAATAAATAAATATAAAAATCCACTTTAACTTTACTTGCCCCCAAAACTGCCAGAAACTATTATTTTTAATACAAAGGCAAAGGTTTTCCTAACGTGCCGAAAAAGCAAAAGCGTATCTATCATCTACCAGCCCAGAAAGCGATCAGTGAGAAAATATCGCCTAAGAGTTTTACTCTTAAAAATGCGGTCAAGTCGACGTCAGACTCACGCATCGAGGGTTCGGTACAAATTTCGTATATAAATAAAGGAATCATGCATGTTGAAATAAAAATACTTTAAAGACAAAGTTTTACCGGGTCAATTCAGTACTTCGCCATGCCACTTAGATACATGATAATTGCCACTTTACATCATGAACTGCTTTCCAAGAGTAAGTCTGCGTTGATTATTACAGAAAAAACCCAAGTCGCTATATGTGTCCCGATAATATTTGAGGAGTTCCGTTAATTCCTCCTAGATTACGGATTTTTTTTATTTTTTATTATTATTTATTCAGAAACAAACAGTCTTAAAATAAACACATCAGTAACTAAGGTATGGCTTTGTGAGTAATATAGTAATAGACCTATTAGTTTCCTACATTTTTATAAAGTTACAGGCTAAAGATATGAAAAAAATAAAAAATAATATATGTTTAAAAATAATGTGACATGAATAGGGTTCCTTTTGCACCTTTTTAGAGTCTGGCCACGGAAAGATGAGCCTAGAAAATAGCGGCAAATTAAAAAAAAACAGCGTGTTGCAACACTGCTTATAACGCGATAAAATAATAATGATACTTGATTTTTTTATTTTATTTTCTTCATTTCACAAAATGCAACTGATCAAGCGGAAGGAAGTAGTTATATGAAATAAAACTGTTTTACTTCCTTCTACTTAATATCTAAGAAGAATAATCAAAACCACTCTACAAACTTTCAATTTTGACGAGACATTAATTGCACTTATTTATGACATTAAGTAAGCCTCCCTTTAATTCTCTTAAAAGGCAAAAACAGTCTAATTTATTATCGAACAGTTACTTTCTTAGTTACTATATCAAGTATCAAGATTAGAACATCATACAATTTAAGACGTTTGACACATTTGACAACGATATTACTGTTGCCATATAAAAAGTTGCCATATAAAAAAAAGACTCGTCTTTCCCTAGCCAGACTCTAGTACCAAACTCTAAAAGTACGATCCCCTAACTCCACAAGCTACGTGCCTAAAAAGCCCTCATTATACAAACGGCCTCATCGTGAGATAAATAGCCACTTGGACGTTGTAACAAATCTTACTGAACTTGGCAGCCTAATTACAAAATGATTCTGATCGCCGTGAGTCCCGTGAAATGTCGCTTGCAAAGTGGGTATCAGCGGCAGAGCGCCCATAAAAGCCGATTCCCACGAGTATGCCTAAAATATATGTTTAGGCAAGCCTATCTATATATTGATTTAAACTTTCACGATTCTCACACATTATTTATACTAAACGGGACTTAATCGCGTATAATTAACTTATTTTATTTACCTCACTGAGGTCTCCCGACGTTTCGGAAGTGTTGCAACATCCATGGTCACGGGACAACTGGCTTGAGCGGGTATCAACATCTTCTTGCTGCGCGGGTTTTCCGAACTACCCGCATTTGGTCTTTATTAACCACTAGGGTTGTCACCCGGCCGACACACAACACTAATAATATCCGGTGATATAACGGACGATGTTTTTTGACGCTGGCATTTACTTATGATAGGATTCCACGAAGATGAAATCTTAAAACCGTCGTCCCGGTTGAAATTACGATGTTTTCTGATTTCAACGACTTCACGTATTTTTCTACTGTAGAAATGACGTTCCGTAGACGTTCGCGTATAAGTTAATTATACGCAATTAAGTCCCGTTTAGTATAAATAAAGCCTATATATAGTTATATAGGTACTCTAAACTCTTTCATAACTTATTTAGTTCCGGGTTGCCCATACAAAAATGTTACGCGCTGCCACTGGTAGGAATATCCACAGAATAATTTAATAGTGCCTAAAGGTACAGAACATCCACTGCCTAAGCGATGACGTTAGCTGTGTTAGTGTGTTTTTAGCAATATACAATCATAGAGTGGGATTAGGGTTGTCCACGTACCACATAACTGAACATCAGAAATAAGAATTATATCAGTTTATATGTTTGTTATCGAAATAATCATCCATTTTGGAACTAATCTATCTATATGATAATAAAATATACGAAACCCGGAAAGTCAGGATTAAGTAAAAAAATACCTACTTAAAAACCGATTCAATGTTTACAAAACAGTTCATATTTTGCAATGGGATTACTTCTCTCGTGATGTTTAGCTAAATGTTGTAAAATTGAAATTCGTTTACTGATGCGCGATCAATGAAATTATATTGTTACTACGTACAACGGAACGTACATATGAAACGTCATTGTGTGCGATATATTCAGAGCAATGACGCGTAGTTGAGTCTCCAAGAGGCAACCGGATGGCTCGCGGTATTTGAGCTCCCGAAGTGTTGTGGAACTGCCCTGTGCAACCCAAATTGAGCCAACTTGGACTGGGGCGAAAGTAGAAAAATGTATGAAAATATTTTTTTTTGTTGCGAGGCAGCCCTTTGAAACAGTGGTGGCCTGAAAGTGTGTACGCTGTTTGTATAATGAAATGCTGGTCTAAATAGAATACCTGGCGACATATTTTTTTTTCACCCAAATTCTCCAATTTCCGCTCCAAATACCGCGAGCCATCCGGTTGCCTCTCGGACACCGAAATTACGCGTCATTGCTTTAACTAATACGTTGTACAGCCCTAACTAGTCCTCCACAGGAGGTTACCATATATAAGAATCGGTTCGCACCAAAATGACAGTGGGATAGGCCTGGTATATCTTTAATTTGATTTGAATATGCTCAGTATAGGAGGTACTGTAACAGAGTGCGGTGAGGCACGAGATTTTCAATTTGGAAGTCATGAGATCGAAGCCAGGCTGCGGCGTGGGTTTTAAAAATACGTTATAATTCCATATAAATTGTAGCTTTTCACTGAAGGAAAACATCGAATAATCACGACCGCTTTAGCCTATTTGGTAGTGACCCTGCCTACGAAGCAAGGGGACCTGGGTTTGTACCCTGGTAAGGGCATTTATTTGTGTGATGAGCACGAATATTTCTTCCTGAGTCATGGATGTTTTCTATGTATTTACGTATTGTTTTATGTTTATCGTCGTCCAGTACCCATAGTACATGCTTTGCTTAGTTTGGGACTAGGTTGATTTGTGTTGATAATTTTCAACTTATGAAATAGGAGCTCTGCGTACTCCACAGTCAAGGGTGTTTGGCGAATAAGTAGGCGCCACAGTAAAGTGTTCATTTGAAGTCAGCATGAACTCACATTCGGGTAATCTCCCATAAATTGGCAGCTGTCTTTACAGCGCTATGATGTAGGACATTACGTTTTATTGGGCATTCTATTTGACGGCTTTATTACCTCGTAAAATATCATGTGAATGTGTTTTTTTCAAAATGTCTAAATATTCTAAACAGTGTGTGGGTTTGATAATTTGCTTTAAGAGGGGGCGCTCCGCGAAATCGGGGTTCTTAGATTGAATATTTACCTATGACAAACTAAAGCGAATGCCAGGAAAAAGAACATACCAAAACTACATCATATTTGCAATTGAATCGTCTGAACAAAACCATACAAAACCAAAATTGCCTCGATAGAAAAGAACCGCCAAAACATGTCTTATTTTTACTCAATTTCAATAGTGTGAGGTTCCCGTGCATATAAATTAAGTAAAAGTTGAGTGTATAATAGCTTTTCACATTACCTAATGAAAGTACTAGCGGGGTATTTTTATGTAGTCCCTTTTCAGACTTATTGAGGTGAAACGTATTTGGCGTATAGGCCTTTTTTATTTAGCGCGATACCCTTTCTCCCGTCGCGTGTTTCGTGCGGTTCTGTATATCTTTTGTTGCCGTTCGCGGGCGGAGTCAGTCGTAATCGCTCCGCTGAGACGAGAGGACTACGTTCTGTGCTCTCACGACAGCACGATGAACATAATTATTTTAATAATATTGTGACCCAGTATATTCGTCCAGTGAATGAACGTATCATTACATTCCAGTAGATATTTTGCTACATTTTGAAATAATATATTTAAAAGTCGACCTTAACGTATAGATCTTAAAGTTCAAAATACAACTATAAGATTACGCAGCGATCGGCAGGTGACCGGCTTCTTAGAATAATTTGTGCAGCACATGCAAAACTAGACGAACATTTTTCTGTCGATCGTGTATTTACTTTATGAAAGATTATCACTACGAGTATCATATAGAACATAGTCGCTTCCCGCTGTCTGTCCCTATGTATGCTTAGATCTTTAAAACTACGCAACGGATTTTGATGCGGTTTTTTTTAATAGATAGAGTGATTCAAGAAGAAGGTTTATATGTATAATATACTCGTAGTATCCGTGCGAAGCCGGAGCGGATCGCTAGTTGAGAATAAATCCGGTTATGTTCAAAATCGATGTCTGAGAGGTCTAAATACGAATTCATAGTCAGAAATATTTCTAAAAGTGGTCGCATTATTTAAAATTTTTGAAACATTCGTTGTAAATTAATATGCGCGTTTTTTTAAAGAACAACATACATTGGCAGGCTTCTCGAGGGTGAAGATTCTAGAAATTATGTCCATTTTGAATTCCAAGATGGCGGACATTGCTTTTCGAATTTAAACTTTCGTGTGACGTGTTGAAACAGTACTAATAATTACACGGTTCAACTCACGTATTAAATGTCACTACGGGCGACATGTTTCGAACTCTTCGGGAATTATTCTTAAGGATGAGTGTTTTCGCGGCGGTGTCGCTTGAATCTTGTCGTGATTCAAGCGACACCGCCGCGAAAACACTCATCCTGAAGAAGAACTTCCGAAGGGTTCGGAACATGTCGCCCGTAGTGACATTATTGACATTGTTTTTCTGTAAAGTCATCACGGGTGTCGCTTTTAGGGTTATCGAGAGTGCAGATTCCAACAATTATTGCCTGCGAACTTGGACATTTTGATATTAAAAAAGTGAACATAATTATGCACTTTTTCTTTAATATGTTCAAAATTGATAACTAAAGGGCCAAAGCGTCTCCATTGTCTCAAAGTACGAATCCGAGATCAGAATAAAAAAAATTGTCAAATGGAGAAAAAATCGACGCAAAAGGTTAAATAATCACGAAGTCCTTTGCCCCCTATAATTATTTGCTTTATTTTTTATTTTATTTTTGCTTTATGAAGCCTTTTTTTGAATTTGGAACAATTGTCAGCGCACGTGTCACTAATTTTATTACGCAACTGCTTTGCAATGCCGCGCGTTAAATATATCCTAAGGACGTCACCTATTTGGATGTTTGGACAGGATGTAGAGAACTTTGATCGTGTGCTTGAGCGTGGCCTTGAAACTGTTTTAAACGTCAGTTTCAACGAGACACAGTGGCGCCAGGCAGCTCTTCCTGTTCGTTATGGGGGATTAGGGGTCCGTTGCATGCATGACGTCGGTATAGTAGCTTTCCTTGCATCATCTCATGCGGCGTCAGATCTTGTCACTAGAATCCTTTCTTTTGATGGTGGCAATATCTGTATCACGTATTTACAGGAAGCTCGGTCCGAATGGTCATCTCGTTTTGCTGAAGTTGTATGGCCGGATAATCCCTCGTCACAAAGGTTGTGGGACGATATTTTGTGTCGAGATATACACAATAGTCTGCTGCATGACGCTGTTGGAAGTGACGTGGCCCGGCTGAAAGCTGTCGCGGAACCTGAGTCCGGTGCATGGTTGCATGCTTTGCCGTCGCCACAATTGGGGACTTTATTGGACAACGACACGTTGCGGGTGGCGGTGGCCCTAAGACTCGGAAGTAAGGTTTGCGAGCCACACCGGTGTCGATGTGGGGTGACGGTCGAGACAGATGGACACCACGGCCTAAGTTGCGTGCGATGTGCCGGCAGGATACCCAGGCACTGCGCTATCAATGAGTTGATAAGGCGCGCTTTAGTCTCGGCGAACGTGCCATGTGTTATGGAACCCCATGGCCTGAGCCGTACGGACGGTAAGAGGCCGGACGGTCTTACACTGGTTCTATGGGCAAAGGGTCGTAGTTTGCTTTGGGATGCTACGTGTGTGAGTACTTTCGCTCCTACTCACCTCGCCCACACGGTTAGAAAGGCGGGTGGAGCGGCTGAAAATGCGTCTAAATACAAGCACGATAAATACGCAAATCTTGAACTGGTGTATGATTTTGTCCCGGTTGCTGTCGAGACAGCTGGGCCGTGGTGTACCGAGGCCAAGAAGTTCATCAAAGACATAGGGCGGCGCTTAAGAGAAAGGGGCTGCGACCCTCGCTCTGGTTCTTACCTGGTCCAACGAATATCACTGGCCATTCAGCGTGGTAATGCTGCCGGTATTTTTGGCACGTTTGGTCTGGGTGAGTATCGGAGTGGGATGTGAACTAGTAAGGAACTAGTGGTAATGTTAAATATCGGTGACGAAACGACGAAAACGAATATAATTTGTAGATAATTGACGAAGCATGTTGCAGATGCTGTTTGGTTGTATTGACGAAACCTGCGTTGTGGAAATGTTTTGTATGTACTTTTGTCACATTCAATAAATTTTGTATCACGAAGTTATAAGTGTCCAAAGTTTTAAGAAGGGATGTGTTCTGTCCCTTTTTCGCAAAACGCAACTTCATATGAAACGATGACGCTGGAAGAATGTGACGTCACAGAAGACGGCAACGTGCCGCGCGCAGGTTCTCTATTGGATCGCATAAAATCATTTGGAATAATATAATAACGCATATTTTTTTATAGCCGAATTAGCGTTAAGCCTAATCATGTTATGGCATAAATTTTTAGGCATAAAACTAAAAAGAATAAACGAAAATAGCATAATCATCACAAAGACTAACATCAGATAGCATAAATACAAAAAGACATAATAATTACTTGGCATCATTACAAAACGCATAAAAATTGTGTCCTAAAAAATAAAATCATGCATTACACAAAGCAATGAAAGCATAATGCACGGCCCAATAATGTACAGCCTGATAATCCATGTACATTGGGACGATCATCTGTGCGGACTAATAATCTCCAGCGAGTCGACGCCACCCCGCTGCGCGGGGTGTCTATTTCTGGTCTGAGGAACACAAGTGAACCCTAACCTAACCGACCTAAGACAGAGTTCGCTTATGACAAGCCATTTTTATCCGCCCTGATAATGCACGACCCAATAATCCGCGTCCACGAAAAGTGTAAATGCATGCTAACAACGAAACTGTGTTTTAGTCATTTAGAAAACAGAAATTATGGATAAGAAATTATGGATAATGACAGATATACCAAATAATTATTAGCCCAAACAATAGTATGCGTAATATGTTTTCGGCCAATACAGATTAGTTCAACTGAAATTATGCTATTAGCGTAGTATGCCAAACAAAGTAGTAGGCCAAAGTATTATTATGCGTCAGTATTATTATGCCAATAGAAATTATGCCAAATCAATTATGCGAAACTATATTAGTCTAAAAAAAAATATGCCAATGAAGGGGATCCCCCGCGCGCATCGTGGTCGGCGACGCCGTCGACGCGGCCTGCCGGCAGCATCCTGTAATGTGACGTCACACACCGTTTGCGTTTTCTCTCTCTAACAAGCAATATTAAAACGGTTGTAGCTTCGTAATTCTTTGAGATATCTGAATGGGATTTTCATCACTATGCATATTTTTTTGCCTTCTTTCTTTTGGAGTAATAACAATTTTCGAGTCCGCACCCGAATTATTGCCTGCGAAGTTGGACATTTTTATATTTAAAAAAGTGAACACAATTTTGCAGTTTTTCTTTAATACGAGTATGTTCAAAATTGATAACTAAAGGGCCAAAGCGTCTCCATTGTCTCCAAGTACGAATCCGAGATCAGACCCCGTATCATGGTCGGCCTTATCACTCGATAAGTGACAAGATAGGGGCATCGTCTCGTTCTATCAAACGGTGTCAGCCAGTGACGGACGCTCTATCCTGTCACTTATCGCGTGATAAGGCCGACCATGACACGGGGTCAGAATTGAAAAATTTGGCCGCCACACAGTGGCCTGAAAATCTGGCTTTCATAAACATGATCGAAGTTTTCATAATAAATTACAGTTTTTTTTTAATGCTACTAATAAATTCACGTATTAAATGACGCGACAGGCGACATGTTTCGAACTCTTCGGGAGTTCTTCTTCAGGATTAGTGTTTTCGATGTTTGTTTTGAAGAAGAACTCCCGAAGAGTTCGAAACATGTCGCCTGCCGTGACATTTACGTTAATTTTTTAACCGTGGATTGATTAGTAGTATTTTAGATATGTCTCACAAAAGTTTAAATTCGATTATAGCTGTTTTTTGGTTTAGCCTTTTACGAGACATTATTATGCTAAATTACAACCCTTACGTGATTTAGTAAAAAAACGGAAGGTCATTTCAGTTATAGCTCTCGAAACTGACTTAGCTACTAGCGAAAATTATATCTTCAAATATAGGTACTTACAGATTTTGTCTTTCTTTCCACTTATTATAATTATCTATAGGTATTCATCATGTTTCATCTGACTGTCGGGGCATATACTATGCGAGAAGGAGCGGGGCAGCAATAGACGCATCAGCGCGACAGGTACGGGGCGCGCGGGTGATTTCTGATTTTTCCCTGGCGATACGCCCCCTCTTAAGGAATGCAGCGGCTCGCCACCTGCATTGATGTCTGTCGCAATAGAGTAATTAAAACGGATACAAAATCTACTGCGCCTTTACAGTGAGTGACTTTGGAACCGACAAGCGATTTCGGGACACAGACAATAAAATTGCAACATTTATATTTAAAAATGTTCAAAGAGTTCAGTGAATAAATAAGATACTTAGCGATGACAATTTAAGTTTCTACACAAACATCATTATTGATTTAAAACATCCTTGGATTAAAACTGACGTATAAATTATGGATACGATTTAAGAAAAGAAAACATTACTCCCATAGGCGCAAAGGCGTAATATTATAGGCTATTGCAGTGTTATGTGAAGAAATAGTAGGTACATTACGCACCTAGGACGGTAAAACAAATAATGTGTATCGCAGATATTTCAAGCCCGAGCCGAAGGCAAGGGTGAGAAATATACGATCGGAGGCTTTCTTAATTAGGTACTGCCCGTGATGAGTGTAAAATTTTACTACGCACCCTGGTCAGAAATTGGGATTTCTCACTCGCATAGTGGGAGATATTTGCCACTTTATAGCCTCTGAAGTAATTAACGACTTCGGTGTTTTCTTACTAGCACTAATCAACGTTTTATTGACCCGGTCTTCGTTGCCAAGAATAATTTGAAGGATGTTTTTTTTTAAATTACAAGGTTTTAGACTCAGTCCCAATATAAAGTTGACCAAATGACTAAAAGTTATTGTGTCACTCAAAGTTTGTTCCTTAGTCGGATCCGTGTTTATTCGAATAATACATAAGAAGTAAATATTTGAACACATTTTTTCCAATCGACCTTGCAACCATCTCTATAGTATCCCCAAAACAATGTCAATATAGTTAGAAACTACTACTGCTACTAATAAACTAAGCGTCAAAGATAATTATGACGCCAGTAGTCTGATAGTTTTACAACCACCTACACAAGCCGATAAATATACACAACATGATTCAATTTTAAATCTGGGTACTATTTTTCGTCTAAAAATATTCCAAAAAATGGTCATAATGCAGTCGTGATCGCTATCTAATCGGATATTCTTTGCACGGACGACAGAACAGACTGATAATTAAATTTGCGTGCGGTGAAAATGTACGAAAATACTAGCTTATTTCGTACGGTGTCTATCTCTATCAGACTCTATATCGTATATTTACAATACAGAATTTTAAAAATTAACGGTTTGATACTCCAAATACATCTACGTCACATGACAACGAGATAAAATGCATGGCAGACAAAGATGTGCTAACCAAGGGAAACATTATTTAAAAAAAAATTGCCCGAAAGTTTGAAAATCCTTCACTTTTGATCAAAATTTATATGGGGAGGTATATTTACGTCATGTGACAACAGTGCGAGACATGTGGCATCATTAAGCCCTTTAATTGTAGAGAGAAAACCTAAGTCTGCGGAGATGGTGCAAAAGTGGGCAAGTTCCCACACAAATTTTGACCGGAAGTGAAGGATTTTCAAACTTTCAGGCAATTTTTTATTATTATTTTCCCTTGCTCAGCACAACTTTCTCGACTTGCTGCCATGCATTTTATCATGTCGTCATGTGACGTAGGTGTATTGGGAGTGGTCCCACGGTCTATAGGGTACATCAAACGACAAGGGAGAAAATTGGGCCAAGTTATTTGACAATTTATTAACTGTAGATATTTCACGACGGTTCGAATAAAGAAGGTAAGTCGGTAATATTTTTTTCTCGTTATGGTTGGTACCCTCATTTTCCTTATTATATCACCTCGCGTCGCCTCATTAGGTATATCACCTGCGTTATTGCCGCTACTTTTCATGTAACAGGAAAACCATAAGTACCTGTAGATGACGTAGTATTTATTTATTTTTAATAATTTGTGTTCATCTTCTTTTTTAGGGTTCCGTACCCAAAGGATAAAAACGGGACCCTATTACTAAGGCTACGTCCGTCCGTCTGTGATAGTTAGACAGTTGAAATTTTCACGGATGATGTATTGTTCATATTGACACTATAACCAACAAAACAAAACTTATAAGTAACAAAATTGCCCACACTTGAACAATTTACAAATAAATAAAATTTTGTGGAGATGATGTATTTCTGTTGCCGCTGCAACAACAAATAAAAACAATATATTTAAGTGGGCTCCTATACAACAAACGTGATTTGTTTGCCGTTTTTATAGGTAATGGTACGGAGCCATTCGTGCGCGAGTCCGACTCGCACTTGGCCGGTTTTTTTTTGTAAATATTGTCCTTGTCGTCGTGGCGTCATTGCGCGGCGTTTCACCAAGTGGCCACAATGGAAGACCAGCTGAGTTGTGACCATTTCGTGACAAGTAATAGGTATGTCTAGTGTCCACAATTCGATTTTTTGTACGACTAAACACTTTTTCTTTCAAGTGGTAATAAAATTGATGATTGCGCAAAAAAAGTACAGTGAGCAAAAAAGCTAGCATCAGTTTTTTTTTTGACGCAGACTTATTGTTGTTGACCTTTACTTAGGTTTATGGAGCGAGGCTCGTTAAGTGATCGGAGTGCATGGCGCACGGCAACATATGGGGGAAAAGTCGGCGCTCACGTAAAAGATTATTATTCTAACACCGGAATACTCTTACCCAAAGAAGTGATTACTAAACTGGAGTATACCTTGTCACTTGACTTGGGGCAGATGTACAATACAACATTCTCGCTCGATTGGACTCCGGAAAAATGGTTAAATTTGAGTTGTAAGATTTGACCTAAACATACAAATGTAAATGCAAACTTTCCGATACATATACACACGTGTGAAGATAAATGAAAGTTTTAGAGAACGTTCACACTCCTCTTTATATAGGTACTCTACTCGAAGGATTAATCCGCGATTTCCTAGCAATTATGCGGCAAAAATCATCATCTACGTGTATTTTCTATTATCAAGCGGAAATATATAATTGTTGTGCAAGGCCGCAAAATTGATATTTGTTGCGCTGGCATTGAAAGTTGAGCTAGCGAGCAATTCCAAGATTCGACCACGAGCGAATTTATGAAAAGTATAACGCTGAGCTTAGCGAGGCTTTCAACGCACCAGACGACCATACTGATATTATAACGTTTATTTATTATTTCCGTTGGTATTTCGTTCAGTATTTAATTTTATTGTAGATTTAGTAGCTGAAATGCGTGGGGCCTGCACTTAGGACTATAATTTACATTCATACTATATTTTTACTGCTATATTATAATACAAAGTCGTGTTAGTTAGATACACGGTACTTTATATAACTCAAGAACTGCTGGGCCGATTTTTATGATTTTTGATTTGTTGGATTTAGTACAAATAGCAATAGAATCATGGAAAATTTAAAGGCGCCGCAGGTTCATGGTCTTCTCTCTCTCTCTCACTGAGCGAGGGAGATGGAAGTGCGATGGAAGGGAGATGGAAGCGCGTGAGGGAGATGGAAGTGCGTGCTAAAGAAGCGCGGATATCATGTTTTTTTATTTTAATTTTTTGGCCGTTTCAATAAATAAAAAAGTAATCACTGAGTTCTCTCAAACATGATATTATTATTGCCGATTTTAGAAGCAATTTTAATATTTTTAGCTTTTGTGCACAATTTGTTACGAATATTTTTAGTGTATTTTAGACCTATGTTCGTGTTTTTTTTTCTATCGAGCGAAAATTGCTTAATCACGTTTCGAATCACTAATCTCGCTGCAGAAAAGCCTCAAAATTACTATTCGTATTATTTGGAACCATAATATTATTATAAACAGACGCATTATATTGTTTCAAAAACTCTGTTGGCTTAACATCGCTGAACCTACGGCGCCTTAATGGAATATAAAAAATGTGTACCTCCATAATGCTAACAACATTGTTAATGTTTAACTATCAGGATTATAAATAATATACTTATTATGCATACTTCACGTAACCTTAATAGTACTAGTTTTATGTTCTCATGTAAGCGAATTGTATAAATTCTTATGAGAATAAAAATCTCTTTACTTTAAGAGGGGGCGCTCCGCGAAATCGGGGTTCTTAGATTGAATATTTACCTATGACAAACTAAAGCGAATGCCAGGAAAAAGAACATACCAAAACTACATCATATTTGCAATTGAATCGTCTGAACAAAACCATACAAAACCAAAATTACCTCGATAGAAAAGAACCGCCAAAACATGTCTTATTTTTACTCAATTTCAATAGTGTGAGGTTCCCGTGCATATAAATTAAGTAAAAGTTGAGTATATAATAGCTTTTCACATTACCTAATGAAAGTACTAGCGGGGTATTTTTATGTAGTCCCTTTTCAGACTTATTGAGGTGAAACGTATTTGGCGTATGGGCCTTTTTTATTTAGCGCGATACCCTTTCTCCCGTCGCGTGTTTCGTGCGGTTCTGTATATCTTTTGTTGCCGTTCGCGGGCGGAGTCAGTCGTAATCGCTCCGCTGAGACGAGAGGACTACGTTCTGTGCTCTCACGACAGCACGATGAACATAATTATTTCAATAATATTGTGACCCAGTATATTCGTCCAGTGAATGAACGTATCATTACATTCCAGTAGATATTTTGCTACATTTTGAAATAATATATTTAAAAGTCGACCTTAACATATAGATCTTAAAGTTCAAAATACAACTATAAGATTACGCAGCGATCGGCGGGTGACCGGCTTCTTAGAATAATTTGTGCAGTACATGCAAAACTAGACGAACATTTTTCTGTCGATCGTGTATTTACTTTATGAAAGAATATCACTATCACTACATAGTATAAAACAAAGTCGCTTCCCGCTGTCTGTCCCTATGTATGCTTAGATCTTTAAAACTACGCAACGGATTTTGATGCGGTTTTTTTAATAGATAGAGTGATTCAAGAAGAAGGTTTATATGTATAATATAGTATCCGTGCGAAGCCGGAGCGGATCGCTAGTTGAGAATAAATCCGGTTATGTTCAAAATCGATGACTGAGAGGTCTAAATACGAATTCATAGTCAGAAATATTTCAAAAAGTGGTCGCATTATTTAATTTTTTTGAAACATTCGTTGTAAATTAATATGCGCGTTTTTTTAAAGAACAACATACATTGGCAGGCTTCTCGAGGGTGAAGATTCTAGAAATGATGTCCATTTTGAATTCCAAGATGGCGGACATTGCTTTTCGAATTTAAACTTTCGTGAGACGTGTTGAAACAGTACTAATAATTACACGGTTCAACTCACGTATTAAATGTCACTACGGGCGACATGTTTCGAACTCTTCGGGAATTCTTCTTAAGGACGAGTGTTTTCGCGGCGGTGTCGCTTGAATCTTGTCGTGATTCAAACGACACCGCCGCGAAAACACTCATCCTGAAGAAGAACTTCCGAAGAGTTGGGAACATGTCGCCCGTAGTGACATTATTGACATTGTTTTTCTTTAAAATCATCGCGGGTGTCGCTTTTAGGGTTATCGAGAGTGCAGATTCCAACAATTATTGCCTGCGAACTTGGACATTTTGATATTAAAAAAGTGAACATATTTATGCACTTTTTCTTTAATATGTTCAAAATTGATAACTAAAGGGCCAAAGCGTCTCCATTGTCTCCAAGTACGAATCCGAGATCAAAAATTTGGCCGCCACACAGTAGTGGCCTGAAAATCGGACTTTCATAGACATGATCGAAGTTTTCATAATATATTATAGTTTTTTTTTAATGCTACTAATAAATTCACGGTTAAATTCACGTATTAAACGACACGACAGGCGACATGTTTTGAACACTACGGGAGTTCTTCTTCAGGATGAGTGTTTTCGATGTTTGTTTTGAAGAAGAACTCCCGAAAAGTTCGAAACATGTCGCCTGTTGTGACATTTAATGCGTGAATTTAACCGTGGATTTATTAGTAGTATTTTAGACATGTCTCACAAAAGTTTAAATTCGATTATAGCTTTTTTTTGCTATAGGCTTTTACTAGCCATTATTATGCTAGCTCACAACCCTTACGTGATTTAGTAAAAAAACGGAAGGCCATATTTTAGTTATAGCTCCGGTGGTTTTTTAAGCAACAAAATGTAGGTAGTGGTATTCCTTGGGTAATTAAAGTAATTTGTACTCTAAAAAGTGAGTGTTTTCGCGGCGGTGTCGCTTGAATCTTGTCGTGATTCAAGCGACACCGCCGCGAAAACACTCAATCCTGAATAAGAATTCCCGAAGAGTTCGAAACATGTCGCCCGTAGTGACGTTTAATACGTGGGTGAACCGTGTAATTATTGTCATTTTTTTTCTTTAAAGTCATCACGGGTGACGCTTTTAGATTCCAACAATAGGGGCGTAGACACTAAATAAAATAATGTGATATTTTCTCGAAGAAGGATAAAAAAAATTGTCAAATGGAGAAAAAATCAACGCAAAAGGTTAAATAATCACGAAGTTATAAGTGTCCAAAGTTTTAAGAAGGGATGTGTTCTGTCCCTTTTTGCAAAACGCAACTTCATATGAAACGATGACGCTGGAAGAATGTGACGTCACAGCAGACAGCAACGTGTCTCCATTGTCTCCAAGTACGAATCCGAGATCAGACCCCGTATCATGGTCGGCCTTATCACTCGATAAGTGACAAGATAGGGGCATCGTCTCGTTCTATCAAACGGTGTCAGCCAGTGACGGACACTCTATCCTGTCACTTATCGCGTGATAAGGCCGACCATGACACGGGGTCAGAATTGAAAAATTTGGCCGCCACACAGTGGCCTGAAAATCTGGCTTTCATAAACATGATCGAAGTTTTCATAATAAATTACAGTTTTTTTTAATGCTACTAATAAATTCACGTATTAAATGACGCGACAGGCGACATGTTTCGAACTCTTCGGGAGTTCTTCTTCAGGATTAGTGTTTTCGATGTTCGTTTTGAAGAAGAACTCCCGAAGAGTTCGAAACATGTCGCCTGCCGTGACATTTACGTTAATTTTTTAACCGTGGATTTATTAGTAGTACTTTAGATATGTCTCACAAAAGTTTAAATTCGATTATAGCTGTTTTTTTGCTTTAGCCTTTTACGAGACATTATTATGCTAAATTACAACCCTTACGTGATTTAGTAAAAAAACGGAAGGTCATATTTCAGTTATAGCTCTCGAAACTGACTTAGCTACTAGCGAAAATTATATCTTAAAATATAGGTACTTACAGATTTTGTCTTTCTTTCCACTTATTATAATTATCTATAGGTATCATATTTCATCTGACTGTCGGGGCATATACTATGCGAGAAGGAGCGGGGCAGCAATAGACGCATCAGCGCGGCAGGTACGGGGCGCGCGGGTGATTTCTGATTTTTCCCTGGCGATACGCCCCCTCTTAACCGAAAATATTACGTTTATTTTTATTAATTTTCTGATATATTTTGTATGGTTATACTAAGTTTGCAGAGTCAGCTAGTAAGAAATGATAAAAAACGCTTTTCGATATTAAGGGGTATTATCAATATGGATGTAAGACGGTACTAAAATTTTCAAAATAAAATATCCTTGTGGAATCTCGCTCAAAAAAAAACTTATGGAAAGTGGGTCAAAATCCTTAATATTATAAAATATACAAACATCGTCATCTCGTTAGCTCTCATTTAAAAACCTTAACAAAACGTTTCTGCTTTTGCATAAAACCGCACGCAAATCCGTGTTTGTTATCTCGCAAACCGCGGCCCCCGTTTGTGCCGTGGGTTTAAGAGTCCGCAGTAAGCTCGATTCTCCATACAAACGTAGTTACGCTCTCATTTTAAAACTACGTGTTGGATTGTAACAAAAATTTTCATGTGCAATGACATGAGGTATATCCAGGTCTGTAATTAGTTTATGTAGCTTCAGATACCATAGTAAAAAAAATACAGCGAATTTAAGTTTTTCATACAAAACTTGTTTTTGCTGTATTTCGTTTGTTTTATAAACTGGAACCATGTAAACTAATTACAGCCATAGATATACCTCATGCCATTGTATATGCAAAGTTTCGTCACAATCCAACACATAGTTTTAAAATGAGAGCGTAACTACGTTTGTATGGGAAGGTGAAATTCGGCCGAGCCTACTGCGGACTCTTAAAAATAACAAGGGGTTTAATAATATAAAACTTTTAAACGAAATTTCTGCGCTGTCCAATAAAATAGACTTTACTCACTTAAGGCGATAAAACAAGGAACAACTCAGATGTTTGCATGTATTTGACTAAATATGCGTAAACGAAAGCATCATCATCATCATCATTATTCCATTCCATTATCTGGAGCAGAGCAGCAATATAAACTCACCCTGGAGAAGGTCCAGAAGTCATTTATACGCTTCCTATACAAAAGAGATTATGGGTACTACCCGTTCTTATATCCGACACTCTTTGTCCTTGGTATGGTGGATTACACATCTCTGGAAACCCGTAGAAATGTATACTTGATTAAATACTTCTTTCAGCTAATGCGCGGACTATTGGCTAATCCTCAGCTCCTCTCTCAAATTCCAATACAGGTCCCCCCCCCCCCCCCCGACTTTCTTCCAAACAGTTGCGTGCCCATCGCCGAGGCCTCTTTGCTGTCCCCCCGGCCAGGACGCGCGCTTTTGCCTCGTCCTCTCTGCACCAGGCGTTAGGGCTCCTCAATTATATTCTGAGCAACAACGTCCAGCTCCATTTATTTTCTACCCCGGAGCCTACTTTTTTGACCGCATCGCGCCGTTATTTGGAGTCCATTGTTACCGCTACCACCATCTACATGAATTGAGCCCGAAAGTACCGACAATTATATAAGGATGGAATAAAATCATATAAATGTTCAGTTGTAATGTGATTGACCTATTTAGTAATGTAATATTATGCGATATAAGTAATATAATTAATATAACACAATGTAGTATGACATAGTTATAAGTGAAATCTAACCAGTGACATGTAATTTTGTATAATGCATAATATGAACAATTAGCATGTAAGGTTTATTAACTGTTAGTGCTGATTTTATTTAATAATAAACAATAAACAATCATCATCATCATATCAGCAGAGAGACGTCCACTACTGGACATAGGGAGGGCTATGTCCAGTAGTGGACGTCTCTCTCTCTTCTCTCCAAAGAGTGCCACCCGCATCCAGCGGACTCCCGCGACCTTTGCCAGTAATCTAGATATATCGAAACTAATATTGACGGTATTATACGTCTAAAAAATTAATGTCTCAAGTACTAAAAGTACCAACCTATAGTTATTTACAAGGGTGGAGAGAGATAACATGTTTAAAATTTCTTGCATTGATATTTATTTTTATTATTATTCAATAATTCATATTCTTAGTACCTATTGACATTTTATTTTTACTTTTAGGACATTACGTTTCAATGACATACTTGTAGAATCTTTTATTATTGGACGGCACATAATGGCTGATTGTGACGAACCATGGAACCACTATCAACTTTATAATTACTCACTTTGAGACAATAAATTATGTGTTTTTGTATAATGAAAATAAAACAATTTGTTTTCTTACACAATCATTACTTAAAGTGGCTGAAAAATAAATGAGATACGTTTTGTTGGCCTAGGGCCTAAAATATTTAATTTCAATTCATTAGACTAAGTGGAAACTAATTGTTTTTAACCCGCGACGCAAAAAGAGGGGTGTTATAAGTTTAACGTGTAACGTGGTATCGTAGTTTCCCAAACAGATGGACTGATTTGAATGCGTTTTTTTTTGCGTCGTAGATAATTTTATCCCGAGTGTTCTTAGCTATGTTTCATAAAAATCTGTTCAGCCACTTTTGAGATATTGGACTTTGAAATTAAAATGTCGGGGGTTTTTCAACTTTTCTAATTAATTAAGAGGTTAATTTGTGTGCAAACCTATAACTAAAAAAAAAGACCGGGTTGCACTCCGGGAGTGCCAGCAGAAGTGAAAACTCAACAACATAGTAACAGTTTTTCGATCAGGTCACGTGACATCTTACGGTGTCACCCTAAAAATGAATTTGACGCAAATTTATAAACAATTATCAATTACTTAGGCGGACGGGCTCGTCGGCGCGCCGACGGGCGGCGGCAAACACAATACCAATTTGTTTTTGCCATTGCCAAATATTTTTCAAAGCTTTATCTCTTTAGGAATAACGTCTAAATTCGAACTATTGGAATTTGCAAGAACAGCACAACAGCAGACGGCGGTGGCGACCAAGGTATCAATTTGTTTTTGCCGTTGGTAAATATTTTTCTAAGCTTTATCTCTTTAGGAATAACGCCCAAATTCGAACTTTTCGAATTTTCTCAATAGCAAAACGGTGAAGAATATGCTATTGCAAAAAGTGTTTAACGGCTTTATACTCTTACGAATAGCGTTCAGTTTTGAATGAAGTCGAATCGGCTAGCAGCAAAAAGTGACCTCCTTCACATCTGACGTCACAAAACTCTGTCGCGTATTTAACAATTTTTCCCCATCCCAAAAAGTGCTCAGCGCCGCTAAGGAAGTTTTCACTTCAAAAAACTGAAGCACTTAGTATGTATATTGCCATATAAGGTACATGGTAGGCACGCGACTTTTAATCTAGAGGTCGTAGGTTCGAACCCTAGCTCGTACCACTGGGTTTATTCAATAACTTTTGTACGAAATATCATTTGATATTTAACAGCTTTCGGTGAAGGAAGACATCGTGAGGAAAGTGGTCTAATCCTAATAAGGCCTAGTTTTCCCTCTGGGTTGGAAGGTCAGACGACAGTCGCTTTCGTAAAGTAATGTTATGCCAAATCTTGGGATTAGGTGCCAATGTGGACAATGTGCTCCTTTAGGGCACAACCGGGAATAACTCTAGGAAGCTAATGACTTACCCCCTTATTCATAAAACTTAAAATGCCTCTGCTAAATAAAATGTGCTTTGTCCCTTTCTTACGAACACAAATGTCAAAGTGACAGATAAGGGTCAAAACAACAAACGAATTTTAACGCCATTTTAAGTTGAAACAGGCTTGTAGGACGTTTACGAATACAGCCGTTAGTATAATATTTATGACCATGTTTAAAATTTTGAATAAAAATGAATACAAATTACTCTTTATTTATTGCACACCTCAAAACATGAATCAAATAGACATAACAACTTAAAAATAGATGGTAACAACCTAAAATGGCACCATTTCCATTTTAGGTTGTTACCATCTATCTTTCACTTACGAGATCGAATCGAATCTAAACGTTTCGGCCCAGCTGTAAATAATAAACTTTTTTTTTCGTGGGAAAATACTGTTACGCGCCTCACCTGGTACTTGCATCACGTAGATTTTAGTAAGATATACCCTTTTATTATTATTTTCCACGATTTTTTATTTACTATTTTGGACACACCCAACTAAAGCAAACATAATGAATAAAATCAATTAATAAGATCGTCCCTAAAACTATACGCTTTTTTGAGGGGTACCTAACCAACTTAATTTTGTTTATTTTTTTTTTAGTTTGGAGTATTTTATGATAATAATCCACCATAAAAACAGTCAATTACGTAGGTACTTACTTTTTAGGGTTCCGTACCCGTAGAAACGTGACTTCGCTGTCTGTCCGTCCGTCCGTCTGTCTTTCACCAGGCTGTATCTCAAGAACCGCGATAGCTAGACAGTTGAAATTTTCACAAATTATGTATTTCTGTTGCCGCTATAACAACAAATACTGAAACAAATTAAAATAAATATTAAAGAGGGCTCCCATACAACAAACGTTTTTTTTTCAGGCTGTATCTCAAGAACCGCGATAGCTCAACAGTTGAAATTTTCTCAAATTATGTATTTTTGTTGCCGCTATAACAACAAGCACTAAAAACAAAATAAAATAAATATTTAAGGGGTGCTCCCATACAACAAACGTTTTATTTATTTATTTGCTGTTTTTATAGATAAAGTTACCTACGGAACCCTTCGTGCGCGAGTCCGACTCGCACTTGGCCGGTTTTTTTTATTCTATTGTAGTGGCAATAGTATTAAGTTTCGATTCAGATGATACTTCCGTAAGTTGACAGCAATTAAATAATATTTAATAATATAAAATAAAATACATTTATTGAATTTAAAACCAAAATTAAACATGATTTTAAGGCGCCGTAGTTTCACGGTATTTTCTCCCTCTCACTGAGCATAAGCGTGAGATGGAGAAAAGAGATAGAAGTGCGTGCTCGGAAGCGCGGATATCATGTTTTTTTATTTTTTGGCCGTTTAAATAAATAAAAAAGTAATCACTGAGGTCTCTCAAACATGATATTGCCGATTTTTAGAAGCAATTTTAATATTTTTAGCTTTTGTGCATAATTTGTTACGAATATTATAAGTGTATTTTCTCCTCTCCCATACGCCAATGACCTTCGATCTGAATCCCTTAGTTTTCTAATATTTTTTGTAGCTTATTATATTAACAACAACGGCTTTAAGCAATATATTATCCCATATTTACTTCAAAGTTCATTGTTTTCGAGATATTTGGCATCAAAGTTGAACAATTTTAGGCCAAAAAACTGGTTTTCTGGCCATAACTTTTGTGTTAATTAATAAGATTATAAAAACACATATCGAATTTATAGGTAAGTTCAGTATGTACATATGAGTAGGTATGAGTTTCGGGTGTATAAAAAGTTTTAATGAGGATGAAGTGTCGGGTTTTGTATTTTTACAGACCTCTCTTTAAAAATGGATAATTAATTCTGTATTAACATTTTTCCAATTATTCAATATCAAAAATGTTAAACAGGAATCAAACTTTCCCATATGGAACAACCTGGAAACCTAGCTTCAATAAACCGAGGACGAGTGTCGAAATGAAAACTACTAAATTTTTGACGGGAGCCCCTTAACAAAATAATTGAAACATTGAAATAAATTACGATAATTGTATCGAACAAACTATGAACCCAAGTTAACGGCGCCGCGGTTTTAAAATCGGCAATAAAATGGATCCGATCTATTCAGCATTCGTTAATAATCGCTAAATATGACAAATCATACCGTCTTCGCCTCATCAGCACATACATCAATTTTGACGTGTCATAAATAAAAAGTAAAATGTCGTGGACAATACATTAGTTGTACCTACGGAAACCTTCTTCTGCGAGTCCCCTTTGCGCTTAGTTGACTTTATTTACCTGTAAAGATAAAAAAAATATTTCAGAAAGCCTCCTTTTAGGTAGGTATATTCATGTTAGTTGGGACTGGAAGGGTAATGTGACGTTTCGAACGCGCGTTAGGACAATGCAACCTGCAGCTGGTCGATTACGTAACGCAATGAACGTTATGAACGTGCGTTAGGTAGATTTAATCACTTTTTGTAGGTATGCGAAAATTAATTATTGTGCGACATATAATAATATATTAATGTTGATTGTTCTAGATTTACTTAAGTTCCAATTTGTGTAAATGTGTTAAAATACATATAATTAAAAGTGTGCAGTATGCAGTACATCAAACATCAATCATGAGAATACGTAATGTACATAACTCGCACACTGTTATTTAGTTTTTAGGAGTAGTATTCAATAACTAAAATACTTATAGGCGAGCAAAGCCGAGGGAAACACTAGTTATTGTTAACATTTTGTTTGCCGAGCAGGCAGCCCTAGCGCGGTGTCAAATGACGTCACGCCTGCCTTCTTAAAGATAAAGCGAGACACACATATGGGCGGGTTGATAAGTTTCCGAATCGGAACAGAAATAATACAATATATGTAAATGTAATGATTTATTTTTCTTCTAAGTCCACGCACTTAGCCCAACGTTTCTCCAATGCCATTATCCCATTTCGAAAGTATGATTCATCGAGTCCCTCAAAATACCCATTTACAGTTTCTATGACTTCAGTGTTAGAAGAATATTTTTGTCCACCTAGCCACTTTTTAAGATTTGCGAACAGGTGGAAGTGGCAAGGGCCCAAGTCTGGCAAATATGGGGGATGGGGATGGATCTTGGTGCAGTAAAATTTTCTTCTTGAGCAAGTGGGACCTTTTCTCTTTTATTGCGTTACAGAGATTTTGTAGCACATCAGCATAGGGCGATAGCATTGGGCGATTATCGTTCTTCCCTTCTGGAGGTAATCGACAAAAAGCAGTCCTTTGGAATCCCAGAATACGGTCGCCATTACTTTACCCGCTGACAAAATCGTTTTCGCTTTCTTTCGGGCGGGCTCACCCCGATTTGTCCACTGCCTAGACTGTTCTTTTGTCTCCGGCGTGTAGTGGTGGTTCCACGTTTCGGCAACCATTATGTATCGACGTAAGAACTCGCTAGGATTTCGCCTGCACATCTCCAAACATTTCGCCGAATCGTTCTTGCGTTGTTGTTTTTGCTCGTCTGTCAACAGACGCGGCACCCAACGAGCACAAAGCTTGTTCATTTCCAAATGTTGGTGGAAAATATTGAAATCACGTTCTTTTGAAATGTTTACCATGTCTGCTATTTCCAGCAACTTCACACGGCGATCATCCAATACTTTTATTTAGTTTTATTGATCATTTCTGGGGTCGATCCCTCTTTGGGCCGCCCGCTGCGGGGAGCATCTGTACAGCTCTGTCGACCGCGTCTGAAGTCAATAACCCAAGTATGAACAGTGCTTACTCGTCTAGATGGTGAAGAAAACCCCAAAACGCTATCCAGTTTGATTTTTATCTGAGTCGCGGTTTTGCCTTTCAAAACATAAAACTTAAATCACAGCACGCACTTCAGTTTTTTCCAAAATGGAAACAGCTTTTCTTCCGATCGCTATTATAAATTATTATTATTGTGATAATATATTGACTTAAAATTGCATTTGAATTTACGTACAAGTCAAGAGATTAGAATGATTTGATTGACTTTTTTTTTTTTTTTTAAACGTTTCATTTCGGAAACTTATCAGCCAGCCCAGGTAGTCAATGCGCAGACACGCCCCTGCCCTAGGAGCGTGCAGTATCTGTTACTGTAAGGAACTAGTATTTCATCTGTGCCTTGAGGCCTAGTTAGAGAGTAAACATTTAACATTGATTTTGATCTTGGCCTGCCAGATAATTGAGGATTAAACGGGTTTAGCGGCGCGGATTACGGGATTATATTAGGTTACCGGGATTCCCGGCACCCGGGAGGCTAACACTACCGATGATATTCATTATATTTACCGAGAACTGGTCTCAGGCGAACCAGTTTTCGCCGTTAGTATAGAATTGTTGATTTTTAGGGTTCCGTACCAATTCCAAAAAATCCGAGTGTTATTAGGGTCATTACGCTGGTTACGCGACCACCTTCGGTTAGCGACCACCAGAAGGAGAAGGTTTTTTCTATTGAAGATAACATCAATTCTACAGACCCTATTGAGACCATTAGTTGTACATACTTTTTTTTTAGTGTTGTAGAATAGAAATCAACTAAAAACCCGAGAAAATATCCTTTCAGTTCACCAAGTCAGCTAAGTGGTCGCCAACCGGCACATGAAATTAGGTGGTCGCTAACCGGCGAAATTACCCAACTTGTATAAGGTCAAGTGGGGTATCATATGTAATATGAATCCCTTTGGATTGACATTCTAAAAGTTTTTTATCTATAGGCAATGTAATATAGCTAACAGATTTCTGTATGTAATTTTTAGAGATGGCGAATCGTTAGTGACGAGTTCTGAATATAATTTGGAACGTTGGTGCCGTTAAGGCGCCGGTTCAGCGAAGTTAAGCGAACAGAGTTTTTGAAACAATATAATGCGTCTGTTTATAATAACATGGTTAAAAAAAAAATACGAATAGTAATCTTGAGGATTTTCTGCAGCGAGATCAGTGATTCGAAACATGATTAAGCAATTTTCGCTCGATAGAAAAAAATCACGAACATAGGTCTAAAATTCACCTAACATATTCGTAACAAATTATGCACAAAAGCTAAAAATATTAATATTGCTTTTAAAAATCGGCAATATTATGTTTGACAGAACTCAGTGATTACTTTTTTATTTATTTAATCAGCCAAAGAATTAAAATTAAAAAACATGATATCCGCGCTTCCGAACACGCACTTCCATCTCACTGACGCTTATGCTCAGTGAGAGGGAGAGAAGACCATGAACCTACGGCGCCTTAAGAGGACTGACTTTTCTAGGTATGGACAAGATTATTTAATGTAGCTGACGTTTTATAAAACTGTCATAGCAATTGGAATCTTCTACCATGGACGCTAGAGTTGCTTTTTGAATGGAATACTTTGGTGGAATTCGGCCAACTCAAAAAATCTGAATATAAATGTCGCTAGACGCCTCCGAGGCGTTGTCTCTTACAACAAGGACCGGTTGAAGGATTTGTCGACCGAGGCGATGGTTGCGATACGATAGCTCAGTTGGCAAGAGCGTTGCGTTTCTCTGATTGACGCAGGCTGCTCGGAGAGGGATATTTTTCAATTTCACTTTAATTAACCGATAACTTGAGGCTTATTGAGCTACTGGGGTGTTAGTACGATTTGTGTAGGATTGTCCTCTAATATTTATTTAATTGAAAGGTATAATTTTCGTTTGCAAACGTTACTGCTTCATAAAAAAAATATTTAGGTAAGGTAAACGTCGTAGTCCTCGACGTTGCACTAGTGTATGACAGGGGCACTGTATGTCAAAGCAATGTGGGTTAAATTCGGACTTTGAGAATTTTTCTTCTTTCGAATTTAAGCCATGTCACTTTGACATAAAGGACCATGTCATACACTAGTGCAGGGGTCGGCAAACCGCGGCTCGCGAGCCGCATGCGGCTCTTCGAAAGGTTTCTTGCGGCTCTTTAAGTTCGCCAATAAAATATTTTTTTATGAAAATCAGACAAAAAAATACATAACTTAAAACGTTATAATTGTCAGTTAATAAAGTAATTTTTTGTTCATATTGTTCATTATTGTTTTTTTATTCCATTAAAATTTGGTACTGTGGCTATTTGAGCTTTCGAAAAATCGTATTTTTTCCGGGTTCTGGCTCTTTGTCTAAAAAGTTTGTTGACTCCTACACTGGTGCAACGTAGAGGTAAGATGCTTACCTTATCTAGCTGGAACAAGAGACCAAGTTATATGAAGGGCGAGTGGGGAAGTAATTTGAAATGTGTTGTGAATCACGAAGCAGTAGTAACACGTTACGTGCCTCCCGTAATATAATAAAGTGGCGTCCTCGTATAAACCGGGTAATACTGTAATAATCGAACCCCAAACACTATGAACATCCTGCAACAACTTGGCGCCGATAGTGTTAGGAGCTATGTAACAAATCGTACGTAGGTATTTATTTAATTAAATTAATTTTGTATTAATCAGTTACGTCTCCGAACGAATTAATTGGCCGATTGTTCCGATAACTCTGTTACTTAGTAGCGACGGCCTGTGGTCGCCAGTTGAAATCCGGCGCGGAGTACTTTTTTTTTATTCCTCTAGTTTAAAATATTATTTATATTTTTTTGTGGTTACAACTAAAAAAACCATAACAGCATCCACCATGGTTTTGGAAAACGTAATCTAACGTAGCTCTTAGAGTATTGGAACGTTTTTGTCTAGTTTTCTTCGATGTCTATTTTTAAATTCAATATTTAATTTCAAAGATAAACTAGAACCAAGGCCAAAATCTTGGGTTTAGCTGTCAAAGCGGACTTCGGGCTCCTTAAGAGCACATCTGGGAGTAACGCTATAGTGAAAAAAAAATCAAAGATACCTACTTACCCTAATTTGTGTGACACAGCAAAGTATTTTTGTTTATAACACCTTACTAATACTTGTGTCTATAGAAGTATTGAATGCTTACTAATACCGGTGTTTGGTCTCATTTCATTTAACAGCCGATTAGAGACGAAAGGTCCACAATGAGCAATGGAAAGAAAAAGTAAATCACCCGGTCGTATCCCAAATGACTCGCGAAATTGTATACCAGGCATTTGACAGTGACTCAGTGAAAGGGAGTAGCAGAATAACCCTTAAAATTTCCCCCCAAAGCTTTGAGTTCGAAACTATTGCCGGATGGCTTTCTGGCTGGCGGCGGGCCGATGTCTTTTACTCACTTGCTACTTCACAACGTGTAAACAAGCCTTTACTCGTATTAAGCATTAGGTACTTAAAGTCTGCGTGTTACGTACATAGAATGTACTGAACAGTACCTACATTTACGTTTATTTCACAGTGTTCCAACTTTGTTAATTACATGAAACTTACATATTATGTAGATAGGTAGTTGGTTAATATTTAGTATAAAAATGGTGTTAATACGACGAGCCTGAATTGTTATACAGGACGTTTTATTTTTTAATTTTTATTTTTTTCCAGGAAAATAAGTAAGTAGAGCGCTGATATTATTTTTAATAGTTTACATTGGTCACAGTGACATTTATGCAAAATTTGATATTTGTCTGTTTCATACTTTTCGAGGAAAAAGTAAAACGTTTTAGGGTTAAATGAATGCTGTGAGGTTCCAGGTGGCAGTATATAAAATAAATAATAAAATAATAAAAATCCTTTAATATTCCTCAAAACTTAAAATGAGTACAATAAAATTTCATGCAAACACTTTTTAAACAGTGTTACCTATAAAATTACATTTGAATTTGTATTTATATTCTAAAAAAATTAATAATTTAGTTAAAAAATAATGAATTTTTGAATTTCCTTTCAAATATTTTACAAATTAATATATAATATATACCATTTGAATTAAAATTTATAATAATAATTGCATTCCATTTTGATTATAATTAATAATAACGATAATAATTAATAATAATAATAATAGTAGATTACTGCAGAGGCCGTGAAGTAAGGGATTGCTGGACGAGATTGGGGTAGACGGCCGAGTCGTAGACGAGGCCGAATACAACGAGTCCAGCAATCCCTGTTCCGGCCGAGGATTGTATAGTACTTTTCTCAAACGATGTGAGGAAATATTAAAATTAAATTAAATACAAGGTAATCAATTAAATAATAGGTAATTTGCGCCTTTTTTATTTTTTAAACATGCCTTTTGAACAAGTCGTTCGAGCACCATGTTTAACCGCACATAAAGTATAGTACCATAGATTATTTTTATTTTTTCTATGAAGCAAGTATGCTTACAGTGTCTAGTGGTAGTTGGCAGTATGTAAATTTTCCTTTGTCAGTTTAATATTAGTAAGCAAATTTAAAAAGTTAGAGTAGCGGACAATAATGGTTTTACTTAGGGTTTTCATTACGCCAAGAAGTAATGTAGGGAGCCATAAACAAGAAACTTCACGTCTTCATTTCGTGATATTAACGCGTACATTTCCGAGCATGTTTGAGAAAATACTCTTTATTGCACCACTACAAGAGAGAAACATCTTACAAAAATTTACTTTATTATATTTATTAATAATGGTAACAACAGGCGGTCTTATCGCTTTAAAGCGATCTCTTCCAGACAACCTTTGTACAGCAGGAAACACTTAAACTAGAATTTTAAACAGGTAGTGCAGGAATTCATCAAGAAGAGCATACTAACACATCAATCTTTAAAATATTACTAAACAGGACACTTTAAAATACATACCTAATAAATGAATAAATACGCAGACATATATACAACGGTTGGTGGACGGTATGGTTGTATATATTATGTCTGCGTATTTATTCATTTATTTTATATAAATACATACAACATTACATTACATACAACTTTTTAAATTTGCTTACTAATATTAAACTGACAAAGGAAAATTTACATACTGCCAACCACCACTAGACACTGTAAGCATACTTGCTTCATAGAAAAAATAAAAATAATCTATGGTACTATACTTTATGTGCGGTTAAACATGGTGCTCGAACGGCTTGTTCAAATGGCATGTTTAAAAAATAAAAAAGGCGCAAATTACCTATTATTTAATTGATTACCTAGTATTTATTTTAATTTTAATATTTCCTCACATCGTTTGAGAAAAGTACTATACAATCCTCGGCCGGAACAGGGATTGCTGGACTCGTTGTATTCGGCCTCGTCTACGACTCGGCCGTCTACCCCAATCTCGTCCAGCAATCCCTTACTTCACGGCCTCTGCAGTAATCTACTATTGTCTTGACGGGGCATCAGCTGGTAATAGTTTCGAACTCAAAGCTTTGGGGGCAATTTTTGAAGGGTTATCCTGCTACACCCTTAGTTACCGCGAATTGTCGGACCTGGATATCTCCCCACCACCGCATGCGCCCCATTCGCCGCCCCGAACAACGGTGCACGATTTGGCGACCTCATGTCAAATAGCGGAGACGCCATGAAGGCCGAAGATCTCCGGGCCCGGGATACGCATACGACGCGTTTTTGAAGTGAAAACTTCTTTAGCGGCGCTGAGCACTCTTTGGGATGGAGAAAAATTGCTAAATACGCAAAAGATTTTTGTGACGTCAGATGTGAAGGAGGTCACTTTTTGCTGCTAGCCTTCATTCAAAACTGAACGCTATTCGTAAGAGTATAAAGCCGTTAAACACTTTTTGCAATAGCATATTCTGCAAATGAATTTGTAATTTTGTCCACGCGTCCTTCACCGTTTTGCTATTGAGCAAATTCGAATAGTTCGAATTTGGAAGTTATTCCTAATCCATCCATTAAGATAAAGCTTTGAAAAATATATGGCAACGGCAAAAACAAATTGGTATTTTGTTCGCCGCCGCCGTCCGCTGTTCTTGCAAATACGAATAGTTCGAATTTGGACGTTATTCCTAAAGAGATAAAGTTTTGGAAAATATTTGGCAATGGCAAAAACAAATTGGTATTTTGTTCGCCGCCGCCGTCCGCTGTTCTTGGCGCCGAACATTCATTCAAAATTCATTTTTAGGGTGACACCGTAAGATGTCACGTGACCTGATCGAAAAACTGTTAAAGTTATTGAGTTTTCACTTCTGCCGGCACTCCCGGAGTGCAACCCGGTCTTTTTTTTTTGATAGGCTACTCGTATATCATTATTTTTAATCAAAGTTTAGGCACTAGTCCCACCGCCGGCGAGTAAGCGAGTGTTACTACGTGCTACTCGCCCAAGCGAGTAAAAGCGAGTAATAATTACTATGAGAGTACTCGCTACTCGCCGGCGGTGGGACCAGTGCCTAACAGCGCTGAAGTGGCTCAGTGTATATACCCCGAAATTTATGTTGTGTCTGTCACATCGCGAAATATCTCAGCAACGGAAATGCTTATTTTATAACAGCTAACTTAACTAATAATGGTATTTTAATACCAGTTATACATTGCGGGTAGGTACAAAGTTTATGTATTTATTCATCTTTGTCATCAAGGAATTCATTTAACGATTGGTAGCTCTTCTTTATCAAGAATGTCTTTAGGCGGTTGTTGAAGATGTTTCTAGAAATTCCAAGAGCTTAGCCTACTACGAACTCAGAAACAAGTAGCTGACGATGCAACTGAGATTAACGCGGATAGGAAAGGGGATATCTGACTCCATCCACCTTTTGTGCCCGCATTCTACACGATATAAATAATACCCCTGAGTGCTTTATCACGCAACTTTGTTGTTTATTGCTTGTGTTGAAAACTATTAAGAAAACAAAGGGGGTATATTTATAGCCACGAATATAACAAACCATGTGCAGACTGATCAAAGTATATTCGACTATAGATGCCCGCGAGGCTTCGCCCGCATATTGCAAAGAATAATAAATAAATATTTGGAAACAATCTTACAGTAATCGACCTAGTCCCAAACTAAGCAAAATTAAGCTTGTTCTATGCGTATTAGACGACGATATACATACTTATACAGGGTGGATGTTTTCCATGAACCTTAAATAAAATATATTGTCATATAAGGGCAGTACAATCGAATAGTGATGATTACACAAATACTGCAGACAAAAATAAATACATTTTTTTTATATGATAGCGCCAACCCTAATTCATCTTTTTAACTGTTAATGTATACCATAACATACTTGCATCTCGATCATTTGACAATTTCACTGTTATTTATTCAGGGTTCAAGCAAAATTCGACTTTCCGGTGACAGTAATTCCTGTCATCTTTAAAAGATTGTTTACCAGTGATGGCATTGACCTTATTCTCCGTTAGAGCTAAATAAATAAATAAATAATAAATACGAATACCAACGCTGAACTATCCTCCTCTTGCGGGAAAGTCCATCGTTCCATTCCACCCTGTATAGATATATAAATCTCTACATATAATAAATGTGAAAGTTCATTGAGGTTCTCAGTGAGACATAATAAGTAGAGCTTGAAGGAAATTGTATTTATACAACATACATTAAAAACTTTAGCGCTATGCAGAACTTCACCAATTTCCACGCATTAGAAGGTCATTCTCCAGATTTTTTTCGGCGTCTGAACCCCAACAAACCATATTAAACGTATAAAACAGTTTGACGGAGTTACGGTGACCCACAGGCCAAATTTGAGAATATTTGAATAAAATCGTCTTTACTTTACGCAACAGCGCCATCTTACGACAGCCCAACGAAAAGGAGTGTTATGTTTTCTGTTTGTCCGGGTATCATGGGAAAACTATCGAATGGATTAATATGCAACTTTCACTAAAACGTTAAATGGATCTTCGGCCACGGAATAGGTTATAAAAATTATAAAGATAAGGGTGCAAAAAGGTTAAAAAATGGGGTAGAAGTTTGTATGGAAACCCCTTGAATCTATGAGCTAAAGACTTGAAAATTGGCAAGCATATACTTGACTAGAAATTAAAAAGAACCCTATTCAAACTTTCAGCAAAATACAGATAAAACGTGAAAAAACAATGGATGTAAAATTGTTTATATATATTTGCAAAATGTGCAGTATAGGGGTTTACGGGGCCGAGAGACCGATCTAGCTTCGTCTTATTTTCGAGAAAATTAGTTTTTTCCGTATTCTCTCGCAAAAGGCAGGCTTACTCTTCGATGACGACCAATGGTTACCCAATGGTTGGTTTGTTGATGGCTGCGAACCCCAACCCCAGCGATGAGGTTTTTTTGTTTTCTTTCTATCAGTTTATTTCGTTTTTTTTTGGTAAATGATCAGTTATTGGTTTTTTGTTTAATTTTGAATAGAAATCAATTTCTCTTTTTTATATTACATCCTTGCTCGTAAGTGTAATAAATACCTATCTTCGCAGTACCGAGAATACCGAGAATCTCAGATCCCATCTCGTCTTTCATCTGATGAATAAATACGTACTCATATAAATCGGCAGGTATTTGTTACTATTCGCGTGCCGACAAAGATATTCGTCGGCTTTTCTTTTTAGGGTTCCGTACGTCTCAATGTTATTACGACAACAAATTACGTTCACCCGGCCCCGCTAAACTCTGTGACCCAATTTCGTTCGTGTAACGTAATAAATGAATTTCGTTTTACGGCCGATTTGACGACCGGTTTAGCCTAGTGTGTAGTGATTCTGCATACGAAGCCGACGGTTCTGGGTTCAAACTGGTAAGGGCAATAATTTGAATGACGATAATGTTTCTGTTTTGAGTTTTGGATGTCTTTTATCACCTTTTATGTATTTAGGTAGGTATTATGACCGGTAAACATCAACACCAGCCTAATTATGCTTATCATGGGGCTAGTTCAATTTGTGAGAGATGGTCCACTAATATTTATTTATATAATTATTATTTATTTAAGGGCGTTTTCTAAAAAACGATTATCTTCTACTTTTTCTCATAATTCGGAAGTATTAGTCGAACACAATGATGTTGCACCCGTGTTTAAGTACGTATAGATAACAGAACTAAATAAGGCCGCTATTCCTTCAGCGATAATTGACATCAAAGGTCACATAATATATTTCCACATGCATGACTCCCAAAATCAAAATGACAAAAATATCAAAATGAAGATACTAGAGATATGTCACATATTGCGGATAGAATACTGGCCCTCATTTTAACAAGACTGGATTTCCAATGGCCCAATTCCCAACGCAAAATTATATGCGGAATCCAAATAGTCGTCAGCTGCTTGTTACGTCGGTTGTTCGCAAAGTACACCAAGCGCTCATAGCCTCGCGGCGCCTGTGAGTCGGAAACGATAACGCAGGTTAAGCAAAGATGGCAGCGGTCAGTCTTTGGACGGGTGACCGCCTGATGTTTGAGTGGTTAATATAAATGAGCGCTTCCGTGCTTTGGAAGGCACGCTAAGCAGTTGATCCCCGCTGCTGTCTATGACAGTAGTCGTTAAGCCGAGTTAGAGGCCTTCGGGCGGCTTAAGAACTTCTAACAGTCGAGTTGCCTACTCACTTGACAAAGGGGGGACAACTGTTACTCGCGTCCGCGGGAGCTACCTACCACAAACCTGCACGTGTCCCCTGGTACTAAAGAGTGACAAAATTAAAGGCCAAAATAATGTATGCCATACGGTTAAATAAATAAATAGTACACCAATCCCGAATCGTTGAGAATAGTACATTATTTAACGAGGTGCGTAAGTGGAATATTGCGAACAAGAGTCTATCAGAAGCCCGACGCCGAAGGCGGAGGGCTTTTGATGACTCGAGCTTGCAATATTCTTACGCCCGTGTTATACACAATGTTTTTCATCACATTTGCGAGGAAACAAATACTTTTTAGATGAGATTGATACAAATCGTAATAAAAACTGCAACATGTCAGATGTCCATTTTGTTGAATTTGACGTGAGGCGCGTATGGCAAAAACCCTTCAGTATACAGCCACGATTTGAAAACACTTAAAAACATTTTACATAGACACTAAATAACTACATATTAAATCTGTAAATAATTCTGTTAAACATATTTTAGTAGTGTTTTTAAGTTTAAATTTATTTACAAATACGTTTTCAGACATCGTATTTGATATAAAACCTCTTTGCTTTGTAACTGCCGCATGAGTGACAGATACAATTTAAGAAAAAAACCATTACGCCCGGGGGCGTAACATAGGCTATTGTAGCTCTGTATGTCTGCGCATTATGAAGCCCTTTTCGATGAAAAATAAGTATTAGCTGCTACCATAGATATACCCGGACACATCTATATCAGTGCCAAAAAACCAGAATCATTCAACCAGCTTAGAAAATTACAGCGGAGTGCAAATATATTGTATCGATTTAATCCTGTCATAAATATGTACCAAAACCTTAATATGCCGACATAAGATCCATGGGAAATATTAATTTAGGAGTGAGTAATATGCATATTTTTTTTCACTGTATTTATTAGTTAAACAAACAGCCATTTTTGCACTTGACTGTTCTTTGACCTCGTGAGCGAGGTAACCGCCTACGCCTTGTGGGGTGTAACAATTAACAATCATTGTCCCGATATCCCGATAGTCGTTCCGGAGACCAGTGTAATAGCGAAAAATCTCGAAAGGAGTCAAAGGTTAGATACTAAAGGCTCCTGCAGGTCGATCACGTAACGCATTGTACATAAGTACCTACCAATCACAGTTGACTTGTCCTAACGTGCGTTCGAAAAACTACGTGATCACCCTTCTGGACACTGCGCAGATAGTCAGGAGGTCCTCTCTCCGTCGCCCTAACTACCGGTAATAAAGGCCTCCACATACCGAACGCGGGTCGTGCGCGGCGCGGAGCGGGCGCGGGTCGGGCGCGGCGCGGGTCAGTAGGTATCTCTCTCACTACCAACGTCCAACGCATTTCATATCTCTCTCACTATCTCTATCACACAGTGGCGCGGGCCGGCGCTACTGTGCGATAGAGACGCCGCGCTACTGTGCGAAAGAGATAGAGATACCGCCCGACCCGCGCCGCGCACGGCCCGCGTTCTGTGTATATGGAGGCCTTAGAACAGAACGCGTCCTAAACGCGTTCAGCTTTTTAGTTGAGTAGGGCCAACTTGACAAACGAGGTGAGAGTAAGAAATAAAATGCGCGTCCTGGTACCAGTTAGATCTAATAGTAATAGAGCTATTTAATGCGGTTTTTTTGTACGAAAAGTGACGTGATCCAGATGGCACTTAGGTTACGTTTCAACACAATCGGTTCAGCCGGTTTTAAGATATTCAACTTTGAAATGAAAATATCGGGGGTTTCAAACTTTTCTGTTGTTAATTATATTTAATATTATACATGTTTTAAGCCTAACACAAAAGATAAAGATTAGAAGTACCTACAAACTTTGTAGTATACAAAATAATTGTATTAAATTGGGTATGATGAAGAGTGCGGCTAGTCAGCAGCGCGGTGATCTGCCTTACTTTTCTTTAGTTGATTGACAATTTAAAAATGTAGTTACGGCATTCTTTTCCGTATACAGAAAAAAAACCTGAAGCTAGAAATTCATAAGAATACCGCAATTGTCTTGAATTTTCGTAATGACTTTCTTGAACAACTATTTACCTGAAATCAAGTGTAACCAATGCGCGAAGCGACATAGACGCGTTGATGTATAATTATTTTTTAATTGCGAAATTAGTGCGGCTCGGCCGCTGCTAACGATTTAAAGCTATGAGTGTCGCCAATCAAGGTGACCCCATAGTGAACGAGGTCCTCGCCTTTCTGCAAGAAAAACTACTGTTGGAAAGGCGGATGGGCACGGTCTCCGCTATTCAGATCTGTTCGTCGAGTTTTACTGTCGACGACATCTGCGCAGCAAAGAAGGTGCTGTTCGAGTCCCTTGGGATCGTCGGCACGTATGTACCTCACCGGAGAGGAGACACAGCCGGGAAGAAGACCCTAGAGGATATCATAGATGTTCTGAGGGAGAACGAACACGTCATGCCTGAGTTCGTGGCGACGGGAGTCTCCAGATTGCCGTCCTACATACCGGACCATGTCGACGTAAGCAGCTTGCTGAAGGATATTGTAGCTCTTAAAGCAAGTTTAGCCGAAATAATGACAAAATTTGAAGCCTCGGAAGCAACTATCACCGATCTGCGCAACGAAGTTTTTAGTTTGCGTAATAGCGCCCCAGTAAATCGGTCAAAGGCATCAAATTTCAAGTGCAATGACTGTCTCGGTACTAGCGTCAATGTATCGGCGTCCAGTTTCGAGTCGGTTAGTTTGCGTGTTGCTGACACAGCTCGTGTCGCAGCCGCCGCTCCGCCGCCCGCGTGCCCCCCGCGCACGCGGCCTCCCCCCGCCACCTCGAAGTCACGTCATCGCTTTGCTGACGTCGTTGCCGGTCAGCCTGTCGCAGCCAACCGGAGAAGCGCACCTTCAAGAGTGCGTGAAGCCGGGGTTCCTCCAAAAGAGAAGCCCCCTCGCACCGATGTGGATAAGGAGGGTTTCACATTGGTGTCTAGTAAGCGCAAGCCGCGAAAGAGCCAATGTGGTACAGCAGAGCCAGTTGGTTCGGGCCTGCGGGTTGCCACACCGAGTAAAGCGTTGTACGTGACGCGCCTGCATTACTCCGCCACGGCTAATGACGTGGTGGAGTATATTCACCAGAAGACGGGCTACTCGCTGAGGGTTTTCCAGCTGCGTTCGCGCCACTACGTGCACTTCAGCTCGTTTGTAGTGCGCGTGCCGCGGCCGCTGCCACCCGGAGACCATCGCGTGTGCTGACTTCTGGCCGAAGGGTGTCGTATTTCGGCGGTTCCGGGGCAACCTACCGAACTCTACACCGGACTTGACGACGCAACGGAGCCACGCCGTTTCGTCGCTTAAATAGTATTATTTGTTGTTTTTAGTTTCGTGACGCATTGGTTTTTACTGTAATGTCACGTAAATGTATTTGTCAATAAATAAAATAAATAAATAAGTGTCTTTTTTCTGCATTAAAATTTTCGCGGCTGTAGGCCTCAGTGTTCGCCTTAGTGAGTTATTTCATAACATTTTTGAAAAAACTCCGTAGTACCTTGTCAAATATGGATTATGCCAATCGAAACTTCTCGAATATTGAAAGCTGCTATTGAGATTCCGACTTTCTAACTTCAAAAGTAAAGTGAAATTATAATTCACAAATAAAACTCGGCTCAATATCTCCCCGAAAGTATCAAAGTCATACTTTTCATTAATTCTATTTGGTTATATTAATTCCTTCGTATTTTAATATATTCTTCGATAATCGTTAGTAATGAAAGGCAATTTTATAAAATGGCTGGAATTATTATATTAATATTTTGGACATATTTCTAAGATCAATGCCCTCATCACAAGTTGACTATTGACATGAAGGGTAAAAAATCAGCGTCGAAATTTCATATAAACGGACCACATTGCTTAGTAACAAAACAATTACATACATACATACATTCACGCCTTTATTCCTAAAAGGGGCAGGCAGAGCACATGAAACATATGTTCCAGCGCCACTTTTAGCATAAATGTGGGTATAAAAGATCGACAAAATGTGATATTGCAGTGATAGGTTGCTAGCCCATCGCCCACAACACACTTCAACCCAATTAATTATGGTAATTATTATATTAATACAGGCTTATGCCCACGACTCCGTCCGCGTGGAACTCTATGTCGTAGCTCTATACAAACTTCCACCCCCCATTTCACCCCGGTACGGAGTGATTTTTGGAATAAAAACTATCCTATGTCCGCGGAACTCAAACTATCTCTTGATATACTAAATTTCATTTAAATCGGTTCACTGCACAGACAGACAGACACACTTTCGCATTTATAATATTAGTATGGTTAAAGGTGAACCTTATTCCCAAGAGATTAACGAAATACATGAAATTGCCTTGAGTAATACTTTATTTCATTCGCATACTTACTAGACGAATAATCCAATAATATAAAAGTAGGTAAGTATATACCCATACATCGCGCGGTTCAAATTTCGTGGTTGAAAAAATTGTACAATAATCATCATAATTATGTATGACCAATGGCAGTAGGTGAACATTGACTAGCAACATACCTGTATAACATACGTGTATGTTGCTATTTTTACCACACTTCACGTGTAAAGAGTCGCGATTCACGATTTTCCAAATGCCTCCCAAACGTAAAATACGCCCAAGTTGCTTACATCATCTGCGTCAAATTAAAAATATACACGTATCATTTGATTTGCTTTCGAATATAAACGTGGATGAATTACCTTTTAGTCAGCATCATGCTGTGTTGGGCCAATTTCGTGACACAACCACAGATTCACTTTTTTCTATTGTCGTTCTTTTGTAATAGGTACTGTGTAATGTTGTCACGAATAAATCTTTGATTCTTTTTTTCTGGCTTTAGTAGGCATTGACTAATGTTAAAAACGCCTTTTTAGGGTTCCGTAGTCAACAAGTAACCCCTGTAGTTTCGCTATGGCCGTCCGTCTGTCCGTTCGTCCTTCCGTCTGTCCGTCCGCCTTCGGCTTAGCTCAGTAACCATTACTACTAGAAAACTGTAATTCGGCACGGGTATATAAATCAATCACTCCGACAAAACAGTAGAATAAAACCTTGAATTTTTTTTTTATAGCACCCCTGCACCCAAAGTGGGGATGTATTTTTTTTTTCGTTAAACCCAATGTGTGGGTTATCGTTGGATAGCTTGTTCGAAAATATTATGGGTGTTTATAACCATTTTCCAACTTCCTGATTTTTTTGTTCGATTCATGTGTGGCTACAACTGGAGATGTGAAAAAATTCGTGGCAGTAGGAGTACATGAATTTAAAAGGACACTTTCACGGATAGGCATAAGTAGTTACCGAGTAATAGTCGACCAACTTAATGTTTACTTGGAAAGGCAAATTTTCGTACAAATTCGGCCGACTCAATCCCACCGCACGTCGATGTAACTAAGACAGACAGGCTACTACGGAACCCTACACTGCGCGTGACCCGAGACGCACTTGGCCAGGTTTTTTTTATCTCATCGGTATGAGTATATTGTATGTATATTGAAACAATATGCCTTTTTCTATAAAAACTATTGTCATGTTGTCTCCGCTAACTGGACAGAATAGTGGGTTAACCCAAGTAACCCGGATAGTAGCCCCGGGAGTATAGTTGCCTTGATTCAATTACTCTAGTTTCGCGAATGAAATACACATTGAATTATCTATCGAGATACTGCGACTACAACTAAATGACCGTGTTGCATGTCTCTGTGCGATTGTATGGGACGGCTAGGTGCGATCAAAGTTTTTGCGGGATAAATTTCCTCTTTCTCGACGGGGCATTTCTCCTAAACGTAATTTACATGGATTAGGCAACTATCCCCTACATGGGATTCCCAATCTCATGCATCCCATCTATGCTATGTAGGGGATAGTTGTCCCAAAATGTATAGGTCCGCAAAAATCTCGAAATATCAAAGATAATGTTCATTCCTTTCATAAATTTGAAGATAATAAACCAATGTATGTGCACCACCGGGGAAAGTGCGCCTCATTCATCATTCAGTCATTTAAATCAATATCAGCACTTATCTCGGGGGCGCACTTACCCCGGTGGCGCACTTACCCCGGTGGCGCACTTACCCCGGTGGCGCACTTACCCCAGTTGCGCACTTACCCCGGTGGCACACTTACCCCGGTGGCGCACAGAGCCGAACTGACCTTACCTACCCGTTTTACAAATAAATAATCTTGCTTTTTGTAAAAAGAGTAATTTCAAAAAATTGGCCATCTATCCTGGTTTTACCCTTAATGCACATTCATTTGCATTTTGCTCAGTGGCCGTGGCGCAGCGCAAGCAACATCTGCTGATGCCTCGTAGAGAGGCGAAACACGTGTCGAGGTTTTTTCATTATTGGTAGTGGTTTGTTGTATTTATTTTCATGTTTGCACGTGCCGAGGGAGGGTGGGCGCATTAACCGCATTCTATAATACGCAAATATCGTCGCTAATAGACCTGCACGTTCTTTAGCGGAATAGCAAAGGAATATTGTACTATCGACAACACAGCTAACTGACCCTCCGTGCCCTCTATGTGTATTGTAATATGGTTCTATATAAATACAGGATCGTCAGTTAACTGTGTCATCATGGACTTCCGCAAAGCAACGCCTGATTCAAACAGTTAATAGGGTGACTGCTATAGTTATTGACCACTTAAGCAGAAATTTATCTTCTAACCACCATTAAATAAAAGTTAATAATGATACGTACAGATCTGGGGTATTGATTAAAAGCAAATTTAATAGGAAATAAAACAGATTATTACTAAACTCAAACATTCATTCAAAAAAATAAGTTATAAATTCAAACTTCTATGAAATTAGTAATTGGCCTCTAAATCACAGTAATTAGCCTCCAAAGACAGATTTTTTCATAACAAACCACCCACGTGTGTCAAAACTTTTGGTACCTAACTGGCCGCCTACTACGTTACAACGCCATCTATACAAAATCTTATGAACTGAAATGAAAGCAGGAGAAACACAGGTAGTATTTTTGTCTCATTCATCCGAGTGCACCCGTCTATTACCTTGTTTCCATCTGTCTCGCCAAGAGTGGCCAATTACTATGGAGTGGCCAATAACTATAGCAGTCACCCGACTTCATTTTACTTTTTCATATAGGTATGATCACGATATAAACTCTTTCACAAATCAGCCTGTTACTTCTTTAAGTGGCAGGCTGAAATGCGTTTCTATTGATTTTTCCTTGATAATATTCTTTTTGGAGGTTTTTTTATACCTAAATGGTTTGGATGAAGGATGAAATAATCACCCTTGCTAGAGTCTCATATTACTCAAAACCAATTTTGCAATAGCAGTTAAAGGACGTAGATCTTACTAATGAATGCAATAAATACGTTGAATTCGGGCTTGAGAACCCTTTTACGTTTAATTAAAATGAAGTCTATTTACTGGCATGTTGCCCAGTTTGTAATGTAATTTGGTGAGCAAGGTCGCCAGAGCTCCCGAGGATGCGTTGTTTTGAGAGCGAGGGAATTTGTTCCTTCAGCCGTCAACACGGCGAATCCTCAAACATATCAAGGGTCGGCACATGTTACTCCTTTGGAGTTGCATGCGTCTATAGGCTGCGGTGTCCACTTATCATCAGGCGGGTCGTACGATTGTTTGCCACCGTCGTTGTATAAAAAATAAATAAAAAATTAAGAGTCCGCAGTAAGCTCGGCCGAATTTCACCTTCCCATACAAACGTAGTTATGCTCTCATTTTAAAACTACGTGTTGGATTGTGACGAAACTGTACATATACAATGACATGAAGTATATCTATGTCTGTAATTAGTTTATATGGTTCCAGTTTATAAAACAAAAGAAATACAGCATAAACAAGTTTTGTATGAAAAACTAAAATACGCTGTATTTTTTTTACTATGGTATCTGAAGCTACATAAACTAATTACAGAAATAGATATACCTCATGTCATTGTATATGCAAAGTTTCGTTACAATCCAACATGTAGTTTTAAAATGAGAGCGTAACTACCTTTGTATGGAGAATCGAGCTTACTGCGGACTCTTAATATAGCAACAGTATACATAATAGTACCTCTAAAATACTATTCATTAATAAGGTAAGAAACTAAATGGTAAAGGTTAGAAATTAAAGTCTATTCATCCTTACGTGTCTAAGTAATGTAAACATACACTTCTTGAAAACATTATCACACTTACAATGTTCTGGTACTTATAGAAACTCACAAAGTATTGAAATCAATCAAGTAACCACTGAAAAATATAATTGGTAATAAAAAAAAACAATAACCGAAGTAACGAACGAATGACCCCAAACATACCAGTGTTCAATGTCTACGAATCTCTCTTCATATATTATATTTATCGTCATTTCAATCACTAAGTAGTCATTGTCTATGATCATATTTCAGCAGCAGTATGTAACCGCCTAAACGCCTTTCTCGAAAACTATAATTTGCTTCATAATAACCAATATGGCTTTAGAAAGAATCGCTCCACATCATTAGCAGTTTTAAACTATGTGCAAAAAATCCTAACTGCTTTAAATAACAAAAAAAAATGTGGTAGGTCTATGTCTAGACCTATCCAAAGCCTACGATAGAGTATCCCATGATATTCTATTACAAAAATTATTTAATCATGGAATTAGAGGAGTAGTGTATGACTGGTTTAAGTCCTATCTGAACAATCGCGTCCAATACGTTCAAATCGAGTATAAAAATTCCGCTACAAACGAAATAGAGCACACACGCTCTGGGAAACGAGCACTGCACCCCAGGAAACCCCAGGGAAGTGTACTCGGTTGTGTGCTATTTCTGTTGTACATTAATGACCTACCGAAAATCCTCTCCAGATATAATGTCCTATTTGCAGACGACATCTCCCTTACGAGTATGTTCGAATTTGATAAAAATGATAACCATAATGAAATTCTAAAAAATACCCTTTACGATATTAATGACTGGCTGTATCTACATAACCTACTAATAAATTTTAATAAGACAAAGCTTATCCAATTCTATCCAATCCAAAAAAAGAGCAAATTACACATAAATGTTGACATAAATAGTATAACGTTAGAAGAAGTGAATAATTTCAAACTATTAGGCATTACTCTTGACAGTAATGTTAACTGGAAGGAACATATACAGTTGACCAAATCTAAAATTTCTAGCTATACGTACGCCTTATTTAACCTACGCAGACAAACAGACAAAAAAACTGCACTATCGGCCTACCACGCGTTCGCACACTCGCGGCTCAGCTACGGCATCGCGTTATGGGGCGGCAGCACCGATGCCCACCATTTGTTCATCATGCAGAAAAAATGCTTGCGAATCATAGCAGGTATCCAAAGCCCAACTAGTTGCAGGCCTTTCTTCAAAGAATACGGCATTCTGACTCTCCCTTGCCAATATATCATGGCATTAGCTATCTATGTCCGAAATAATAAACACAAGTTTCAGGAAAATAGAAACCCCAGATATAAATATCAGCTGCTCCAACCCGCTGCTAAAATCAAAATGTTGCAAAATAGCCCAGAATTTATTGCTGTCAAAGTATACAACAAGCTGCCTACCTGTATTAAATCCCTAGTCATTTATAACTTGTTCTACAAAGAGTTGAAATCATTACTGTTGCGAAATAGTAGATTACTGCAGAGGCCGTGAAGTAAGGGATTGCTGGACGAGATTGGGGTAGACGGCCGAGTCGTAGACGAGGCCGAATACAACGAGTCCAGCAATCCCTGTTCCGGCCGAGGATTGTATAGTACTTTTCTCAAACGATGTGAGGAAATATTAAAATTAAAATGAATACTTGGTAATCAATTAAATAATAGGTCATTTGCGCCTTTTTTATTTTTTAAACATGCCATTTGAACAAGCCGTTCGAGCACCATGTTTAACCGCACATAAAGTATAGTACCATAGATTTTTTTTATTTTTTTTATGAAGCAAGTATGCTAACAGTGTCTAGTGGTGGTTGGCAGTATGTAAATTTTCCTTTGTCAGTTTAATATTAGTAAGCAAATTTAAAAAGTTAGAGTAGCGGACAATAATGGTTTTACTTAGGGTTTTCATACATTACTTCTTGGCCTAAGGCCAAGAAGTAATGTAGGGAGCCATAAACAAGAAACTTCACGTCTTCATTTCGTGATATTAACGCGTACATTTCCGAGCATGTTTGAGAAAATGTTATTATTCTTTCAGTGAATATATGTGTGATACTGAAAATAATAAATAGTGAATAACATAATGAGAATGCTATAAAATGGAATTAATTACTAGTCATTTAAATTAAAATAATAATATTTGGAATTGTATAGAAATTTTACTCAATTAATTTGTAATAAGTTGTTTGCTTAATTTGTTAAATCACCATTAGTCTTAAATGTAATTTATGCCCATATGTATTGTATCATAGCTTAATTAGGTTAAGTATATTGCAATACCCAAAAATGGGTACATGTTGATACTATTCACCCTATTTAACACCCTGTAAAACACATGTAAGCAATTAAATAAATAAATAAATAAATAAATAAATATTTGACGTCATGTGTTTTTAAGGTTCCGTAGCCAAATGGCAAAAAACGGAACCCTTATGGATTCGTCATGTCTGTCTGTCTGTCCGTCCATATGTCACAGGCATTTTACTCGAAAACTATAAGGTGTATTAGAATAAAATTTTGAGGATAGGTGTAATTTATTAGCCGCTACATAGTTTAGTAATTAAATTACAAAAAAAAAAAAAATGTTTTTCATTGCAAGCCCACGTGTGGCACATCAATCGATAGGCCTTTTAAAATAAAAATAATATATATAGGTTTCTCAGCATTTTTTTTGGTTTATTGAAAAGAGTCAGAGATAATCGCCCCGAAAGTCACTAAAATTGTGTCCCCCCCCATCTAATTTTTGAACCGTGTATTTTAAAAATGTGAAATAATCATGGACATAGGGCTTATTAAATTCTTTCAGCGAAAATAGTTTTGAACGAGATCGGTTCAAAGGTTTTCGAGATATTTCTAAAAAACTGCCTTCCTTAAAGAAAAGGACGTAAGTGCCATAAGATTTCAGTAACGACACGACCTTTTTAATAGGCACGGAACCCTTCGTTGTGCGTGGTCCGACACGCACTTGGCCGCTTTTTTTACATGATAGGACCCGCAAGAATGAATAGACTTTAGTAATGATTTTGACTGCCTATTTAAAAACCAACTAAAAAAAAAAATCCAGTAAAAAAAACTAGTTAACTAAAAACCAAATAAAATAATATACTTATTGATACTCTTGTGACTCTCCCGATTAGCACCGATTACACAGTCATTATTATCACGATACTGAGATGTCAATACAATAGCGGATTTTGAAATTGTTTGGAGTCAGCCAGTCACTCTCAACCTTCTCAACCAACTGAGGTATTAGAAAAATCTGCTCGTTCAATGGTTTTTTTAACCAATTCCCTCTTACAACGCCAACAATCAGTATACATATAATGGTTTGGTTGGTTAGTTTTAATGTACAATGTAATTATGGCTCGTAATATTTACAATTATTGTACTAACCTCTAGTTTGTAGGTCTATTTATTGTACCTAATTAAATTATTAACTTTTACATTGACCCAGAGTCCCAAATAAATAAATAAATACTATATACGGCTGAAAGGATTTAGATGGGCGTAAAGATCGTTTATTACCTGGATTAAAAAAGTATATTTTGTATCCCGAAAATCAACCCCAAAGAGATGATTTTGAGGGTGAAAGTTGATACGGGAGTTCACTCAAAGTCGCGGCCAAATGCACATAATTAAATATTTGTATGTTAATAACATACGAGTACTCCGAGCTTCAATAATATCTGCATTTGATGTTCATCCAAACTGTTATTCTTACCTAAACCAAACATGGGGTTGTCAAGTTGCCGTGCCTACAATACCTACTTAAATTACTTCGAAGTTCGAACTACGTAAAAAGTAAAAACTGGCCTCAGTTAGCTGACAGAGTAACGTAAAACCGAGGCTCTGACCTTTATAAGTTTCAAATCAAATCAAATCAAATCATTTATTGCACTCATGTTAGTATACAGTTCTTAAATTATACGTGTTAATAAAATAACGCAAAACCTGAAAACCGTTTGTTCAGAATCGAGCATAGAATGCGAAAAAAATAAAAATAAAAATTTTTGACAAGATTTATTTTTTACATTTGTATGGAGTGTTGGCCGACTGGGGCGACCTGCTCCATACAAATGTAAAAAATAAATCGCGTCAAAAAATTTATTTTTTATTTTTTTCGCATTCTACTCTCGATTCTGAACAAACGGTTTTCAGGTTTTGCGTTATTTTATTAACACGTTGTATATTACAGTTCTACATGAACCCTGTAAGGGGGTTTTTTTAATAGAACCCTTCTGTTTGAATAAATATAACTTGATATATGTATATATAAAAGCATACAAGTAAAGTTAATAAAAGCAGAAACATTATCAACAGAACAATTCACAACTGAAAACATACGCTTTGTTTTTGGAACAAAATCATTGCTTTTGTACCCCTGATAAATAATAAGGCTACCTAACTGTCTTAATTGGCGGCTCGAATCGTTTGTTATTTAACCCCTAACGCAAAAAAAGGGGTGACACTCCTTTTTTTGTATCTGTGTCTGTCTGTGGTATCGTAGGTCCTAAACGAATGGACCGATTTTAATGCGTTCTTTTTTCCGAACGCTGACGTGATTGAGACGATTCCTAGCTACGTTTCAACAAAACCGGTTTGCGAGTTATTGAAGTTTGAAATGACAATGTCGGGCTTGTTCCAAATCAGTTGTTAATTATATAAGTTACCGGGAGCTTAATGATGTCACCCATATTTATTTCCTTGTCGATATGCTGTCAGTATAAGGGTGGCGCGTTTTGTTTGCAGTACCGCATGCGCATCGCCCTGCTTCCGCGCAATCAGTGATCAAAATGTAGACGCGAAGTAAAGAGTCTATACCAACTTGATTTAGGTCAACATAAAGTATGTATTACTGTCGACGCCAAACATATGCATACACTTTTGCGCCTTATTATAAAGGAATAACGTCGACTGTACGTATACAAAACGTTGCGAAATCGACCAGCTGGTCTATAATTGAAAACCATTATCTAAAATTCGGAAGACGAAGGAAAGACTATTAATAAAGCACCTCGCCACTCGGCGGGGCTAGCGTAACTCCCACACAAATTATCGCGAGAAATTAACCTTTAATTACGATAGATCGAAAGAGACAGGCTATGGTCGTATGTCGTACAATAGGACTCGTGATCATAGCATATCATGTCATTTCAGCAGGGCTCGCTCAAAAAGCCAGTTGCGCGGGCCCTGCTAAAATCACCAATAAGGGTCCGCCACGACTGCAAGCGGCGGCGGCAGCGACAGCGGTGCATCTCAATGGAAGCAAGAGATCGGAGCGTGTCCTCTCTCTCCCAATCAGGCCTTTAAATAGCGCTATTTTCGTATAGCGCTATCATTTATAACGTTATTATTCCTAAAACCGCTATACTCAAAAACGATATTTGACGCGCTGTATAGCGATATCCATTATAACGTTATAAATCTAAACCATTAATATAAAACCGATACTTTTTTAACCGATATAATAATGTTATAACGTTATAGGCTACCCCTTTCTCGCATTCAGTATAGCCTACTCGTGCAATGTAAGCGATGTGATTACGTAACGTAGGTTGTTTGTTAGAGTGCACGACGTCATAGTAAAATACAGAATTTTTCGATTTGCTCGGCTTGTCGGCGCAGGTTGTAGCCTGATATGAATATCCTGACTAATCATTTTCAAATCAGATTGTCTTTAGCTACTCTGTGCCTCATTAATCGGAAATGCATCATCCCATAAAAAACATGCCATGTAAAAAAGAGGTCAAGTCTCGAAACTCTTCCACCGTAAAAAGTTGTGAGAAATTTCGTAGAGCCAAGTCTCAGGCATTCTTTTATCTTTATTTGCTTGCTAAATAAAATTTTGTGACTTGGCAATCACACAATACTACATAGCTTTAGGTATGCAGAAATCCATTCATGCAGGAAAGTTGTGTGATTGCCAAGTTACAGAATTTTATAGAGCAAGCAAATAAAGAATAAAGAATGCCTAAGACTTGGCTCTACGAAATATCTCACAACTTTTTACGGTGGAAGAGTTTCGAGACTTGGCCTCTTTTTTACATGGAATGTTTTTGCTTGCTAAATAAAATTCTGCAACGTGGCAATCACACAACTTAACTGTATTTATAGATTTTTGCATACTTACCTACAATTATGTAGTATTGTGTGATTGCCAAGTCACAAAATTTTATTTAGCAAGCAAATAAAGATTAAGTAATAAGAATGCCTGAAACTTGGCTCTACGAAATATCTCACAACTTTTTACGGTGGAAGAGTTTCGAGACTTGGCCTCTTTTTTACATGGAGTGTTTTTTATGGAATCTCACTTCTTTTTGTAGGCTAATGTGTTATCCATACATACAAACTATGAATGCAGGCCCATTCTTGCTTTTGAATTTTCCCATTCACTGCAAATGTAACTTTGTAATCCTATATATTTGTATCTAGAAAACTAGGTTGAAATAGAAATTTTTTATAGTTTTCCCTTTATGTGGCCATTAAACCCTAACTGTACCAAATTTCAGCTCTCTGAGTTTATGGGAAGTACTAGTTCTATTTTGATGATCATGAGTGAGTGAGTGTCATAAATGCGAAACTTTGCTTTCGCTTAACTTCGGAACTAAATGACCTACAGACTTGAAATTTTGGATTTTAAGTATGTGATTATAGCTTACTGGATGACGAAAATTTCTGTATTCTGGTCTTATCCAGAGGTTCTCAAATAGGGGCCTGAAAATGTGGCGAAATGGTTCCAGTAAAGGATGGTACGGCAGTGTTTGCTTCGCGCTCGACTTGGCGGGGGCACTGCCGTGCCCCCAGATATTAATGGCATTGTTATAACATGGTAAATTATTTATAGTTTAAATGCCTGCATGAAATGTTTCTGACTAATTCATCAACGCACAGCCGAAACTACTGGGACTAAAAAGAAGGGACAAGATGGAATTTATGGAAATCCCATCCCTAAGGGGGTTAAATAGGGGTGCAAAGTTTGTATGAGGGAAACTTTTTTTTTTACTATTGACTTGAAACTTTGTAGGAAGATTACTTATTAAGATGCATAAAAAGATCTTGCAGCGTTTTAGAAAATTCCACTCCTAAGGGGGTTAAGTAGGGGACAGGGGTGCAATGTTTGTATGGGGGAAACATTATTTTTTGAACTAGAGACTTGAAACTTTGTAGAAAGATTACTTATTAGAATAGAAAAAAGTACTTCTGTGTTTTAGAAAATTTCATCCCTAAGGCGGTTAAATAGAGGTGCAAAGTTTGTATGGAGGGAACTTTATTTTTTGAGCTAGAAACTTCAAACTTTGTAGAAAGATTACTAAATACAATACAAAAAAGGACTGTCAGCGTTTTAGAAAATTCCACCCCTAAGGGGGTTAAATAGGAATGAAAGGTTTGTATGAGAAACACTTTTTTTGAGCTTGAGATTTGAAACGTTGTAGAAAGATTACTTATTAGAATAGAAAAACAGTTAGTACTTTTAACGTGTTAGAAAATTCCATCCCTAAGGGGGTTAAAAAGGTACTTATGCAAGATTAGGATGAGAAACATTTTTTTTGAGCTAGAGATGGGCAACTTTGTGGTACGATTACTTATTAGAAAAAAAAAATCCTTTCATCGTCTTGGAAAAATACCACCCCTAAGGGGCTTAAAAGTGTTAAAACGGTATTCAAGGTTTATGAGCAAGAAAATATAGTAAGATATTTCTAATGTCAGTCTTAGTCTGTATGTTAAAAGACAACAAAACTGATTTCAGAGTTTTTTTTTAATTCATCCCCTATAGGCGTTACCATTAACGCCTATAGGGGATGAATTAAAAAAAAAGGCTTCAAAGTTTATATGGAGGGAAAAGTAATTTTTTAAGTAAGATTTTTTAATTTTGGTCTTAAAATAGAGAGAGCAGATTAGTAGATTTTTTTATTCATCACCTAAGAGTGTTTAATTTAAAGGGGATTCGAAGGCCGTATAGGGTCAAGACAATTTTAAAGTAAAACATTAGTGTAACTACGATTTTAGACGGTTTGTTTAAAACTAAAAAATACATTTCAATGTTTTCGAAATTCATCCCCCAAGAGGGTTTCTAGGGGGTTCAAAGTATATACGAAGAGCAAGATATTTTTTAAATAATAGATTTATTACTTAGGTTATGGACCGTTTGTTTAATGATTAGAAAACGATTTCAGCGTTTTTTTTATTCATCTCCTAAGAGAGTTAAAAGGTTTGAAGGTTGTATAGAGAGCAAGACCTTTTTTAAAGTAAGACTTACAGATTTGAACAGTTACCAGAAATTATGCTCCCAGAATCGAATAGATTTAATCAACATTGGGTACTTATTATTATAACAGTAATGTAGCTTAGTAGACATATAAAAATATTTTTTTCTTTAATACTGTATGAAAACGTCTGTTGATGATTCTTAAGATATTTATGTTTGTAAAAACGAAGTTTTCAATTTAGATTTATCAATTTAAACTAACGAACTCATCGCACTGTTACCTTTTACGTAGGTCGAATCCCTGAACGGATTTAGATGAAATTTCCCGTACAGATAATTTGAGACCCTTGGAAGGATATAGGATAGTTTTTGTATATCTTTAAGATGGTAGAAGTGTGTTTGGGACAGCGATAAATAGCTTGCACCGAACATAATTTAATAGCAATATTTTTCTAAGACCATAACAAGTTCCACGCGAACGAAGTCGCTGGCAACAACTAGTTATTTACATAAATATTTAGTGACTAAGGATTAATTAGAAAAGGAGGATGAATCGTAAGAAAAGTAGGATCGATACATATTAATGTGTACCAATCGTCCTTGGTCTCCCCTATCTATCGCGAGCCTATCTAGACAGATTATGGCGAAGAACCGAAATCGAAAATTCACACATTCTTTGGTTTCATAATCAGATTTTATTTAACTTGTCGTTTTCGGAATGGCTCTAAATCAAAAATAAAATAAAATGTCGGAAACTAAAAGTATATTTTAATTTTATTACGATTAATGAACAAAAGCACATACCAACATACCTATGCATAATTTTTTGCTCACGGCAACACCGTCGGTCGTAGGGCTTGTTTGGAATAGGTCCTAATACTGGGAGTCTGCGATTTAGTGCCGAGACAAACAATTAACATAGAAAAATATTGACCCTCTTACATATTGTAATAGTGTGTACAGTCAGTGTCATATAGTTAGTAGCAGTCAAGGTAGCCAAATATTTCGGTACACGTCTTTATTACTGTAAGAATAAGGGTGTGTTACGAAATATTTGGCTAATCTGGCAGCTACTAACTATATGATGCTGACTGTACCTAGGGGCTATTAAGATTGGCACTCTTTCTTTTTATTTATGAGCAAGTCCACGAATCTGTGGACAGCGTTGCGTTTCCTGCGTCCCATTTTTATTCCGCCATTTATCGTCGCAACCAACCAAATATTCATAATTCAAAACCAATTTGCAAATGATCGAGGTAAACAAGCATTAATAAGATTTAGAAGCTAGAACAACGTAACGGCAACGTCGCACGTCGCGCTACGGCCCACGTGGTGGCATGTTGGCATTGGCACAGAGCGGCAACGGCGCAGCCGTAGCGCGCGGCTCGCATTTTAAAACGATATTATAACGATATTATATATCGTTCTGTTATTCATTCTGTTACGGTATTTATATCGTTATGGAGAATATTGGTTTTGTTATAACGTAATTTTCGAACACTAACGGAATATACCGTTATAATTCCGGTTCATTTTATAACGTTTTAAAGGCCTGCTCCCAATGCCGCTTTGCCGCTGCTGCCGCCGACGCTCCAAGTAGTTGCTGAGCCGTTACTTTTATTTATAAAAGCTTTTTAAGGCGAAAATAACAGTACTTTGATGTATGTAGGTGTATCCTGAGATTCCTGAGACCCGTTCAAAAGTTACGCAATTACCGAGTACTAACTTGCCTTTTCTATGACTTCAACGTTTTTGTTCGGTTTTTTTTTAATATATGTTTAACCAAGATGAAGCTCACTGGTTCAGCAATAGCCTATTCACTCTTGTTTTGAAGGCACCTAGTAGTTCTCAGGAAATACAGACGAAGGGAGCGAATTCCATTCCTTAGCAGTTCGCATTAAGAAAGATGAGGCAAATCGCTTCGTGCGTATAAATGGTAGGTTGACAACATGAGGATGCATTCACTCCCCACGCCTGGTCGTGTAAAGAGAGACGATACGATACTTATTTTAACACTTTCACTACGAAGCACCCGCCTAGCAGGCACCTATGCCGCAGTCGCTTTCCGCTACATATGAGGAAAACCACGGGATCAGATACGAGCGTAGCGCGTAGCGATACTTAGCAGTGCTGCAGTGAATGTGCAGCTCACGTGGTCCAAAGCATTTGTAACACGTGGATAGGTATTACAAATACAAAGGGCCCATGCGCAGCCACGGGAAAACATATAAGTAGCCTTTGTCTATAAGTCTCGCCTCGTGTACCATCCACCATAGATTTTTTTCCAGGATATAAATTCTTCTGAAATTGGGTGAGACAATAGGCAGACAATCGCAAATATCCTAGACGCACTACCAGTAATTTACTATGCAAGTTATTCCTCTATTGATCTATTGATATATTGTCTCCATAAACCTTTTAAATTACTCATTACAATGCCCGTTAAAATCGTTTTCATAAACAATTACTGCAAATATTCCTATTAAGAGGGTAATTTATGCAAATAAATTCAAGTCCGTACGAAGTCTGATCGGGTTACGATAAGCCCGGAACAATTAATATCAACTCCTATAAGTCCTCGGACCGCTAGTCAATTTACATCATTGTGCACATAATACATTCATAGCTTATTAGTAAAGCCTTAATGAACTAAGTAGGTTACTAAAATTCAAATACCCCACACCCACATTTTGTATTGGCCCTACTCAATTAATTTGCGTGATTGAGTTACAAACATCCAAACTTTCACATTTATAATATTAGTAAGATTTACTTGCGTCAGGCAACAAGACTCCTATTTACAAATACCTTACAGACTAACATAGGTACATAATGTACTGTATATCGACGGTGGAAAGGCAAAACCACTGAAGCGACCTTTTGGTCAAAATAGAGTTATTTACATCGTTGAAATCAGCGAATTTTTCTCCGTCGTTTGAGCCGGGTTTCACGACGATCTGATGACTTTCATGTCGCTTGAAGTAATACAAAAATAAGCGCCAAATTTGAAAACCATACTTTATGCGACACACAATTTGAGTTCAATCTAACCTGTGTCACTTAACCGTATACTCAATCATAACCGTGGTCGCATAGATACAGTATTTTTCCAAATTGCTCATTTTCGATGTTATGTCACTAAAGTGTTTATTCCAGGTACATATTTCATAAGATAAGGTACTTAAGTGTTTCTTCCGGAAATATAGAAAATAAGTCTTGTCGGTTAATTGAAAGTTGCTAAATTTACCTTATATTTCATTACTTTAAGCGACACTCATAACTTTGCCGAAGTTGTCACTTCAAGTAATTTCTAAAAACCACAATAGGTCGGTTAAGTGAATATCGTAAGAGGTGTTATGGCACTTGAAGTGTGATCCAAATCCGTGGAATGACGTTTAAGTGAATCGTTTTAGCGTGATATTTATACCCGCGAATTCATGGTGTTTTTATAAACGTAGTCTAATGGAGACGGTCGCTTCAATCAGCGACAAGCAGTGGAGGGTGGTGGTTGTCTCGCCGTTCACTACCATAATCAACTGGGGGCGTATGTTGTTCCATGAAACTAGTGTAATTATTCATGTTTAAGATAAAATAATTAGTGATTTGTAAGGAACCAGTCTGCAGTTCTTAAAATTATTATTGATATAATAATATTATGTTTCCAGAAGGCATAGTCAGTCAGTTAAGTATGAATTATACCTACGGTACGGAAATATAAAGTAAATACGAAGCACTCGGACGTTTGCCTTATATCCTATACGAATTAAAGTATCGAAACCACCTACCTAACTACCTAAACCGAATTCGTTATTCTGTATAATTAATTAGTCAAATACCCATTATTATGAATATTCTTTAATTTTAACCACGTAAATCATAACTTAAAAACATTCTAATAAGTTAATCACTTACGTATTGAGTAAAAAAATATTGGAACGCGCTTAAATTGAATGAATAAAATAAACTGGTTTGTATAGACGTTTTTAAATTTATCGAATAAATGAATACCGACCAGTGTAAGGGAGAGTAGGGCAATTAGGTACATTGTGAAAAAAACACACAATTCATTATTGTCTTGAGTCAAGACTCTTGACTCCATTTTGTTATTATCTTGTAGTTTCTATTTCACCAAAATCATTTTTGTTCGAACCCTAGTTTTTTTCCCTCGATTTATTTAGAACTTGGTGGTTAAAATCTGTAGGTAAGCAGTTTGGTAAAATATTTTTTTAATGTTTCTGTTATTAAAAGTTTATTCGGAATTTTCGATACCTAGTCATTAGTTTTTTGATACTATGTCAAGATATTTAAAAAAATGGGTAGGACAACCTAGTTACGTCCTATTATAAATGTTTAATAAAGATTTAACAATTTTTCTTATTCTATTTTTTATTTATTTATTTATGTTTTTTTAAACTTTACACTTTACACCTATTGATCGTTTTTAATTATATATATATATATATGTATATATTTATGTTTGTTCCTTTGTAGCACTGAAGATATTAAACGTGTCGGTCGATTTTAATTAATCATACGGCAATCAATTCGTTTTAATCTTGTAAGTGTCACTGAAGACAAAACAGCCGGTAATCAAAATTCAAATTGGCAGCCACCAGACGCCATTTTCTTAAAAACCGGCCAACTGCGTGTCGGGCCACGCGCAGTGTAGTTTCGTAATTGCCTGTCTGTATTTGTACACATCGACACGCGCCAAGTAGATGGTGCGGTTGCGTCAGCCGAATGTGTACGAAAGTTGGTCTTTTAAGTTGGTCGACTATTACTCGGTAACTAGTTATGCCTAATACTTAGCCGTGATAGTTTTCCTTTTAAATTAATTATATGTACTACCAAGAATTTTTTCACATCCCCAGTAGTAGCCATTTAGCCGACAGGGTCATTTAGGGGGACATGACTCAAACAAGAATTGGGGCCCAATATCTCGCAAACGAATCACTAATTTGAAAACTGGTTTTAAGAAACCCATAATATTTTTGAACAAGCTATCCGATATCCCACACTATGGGTTTAACGAGAAAAAAAATGACATCAACATCATTTTTTTTCAAGATTTTATTCTACTGTTTTGTGGTGTTTGATTTATATACCCATGCCGAATTACAGTTTTCTATTAGTAAGGGTTACTGAGCTAAGCCGAAAACGGTCAGACGGACAGACGGACGGACACGGTGAAACTATAAGGGTTCCTTGGTGACTACGTACCCTAAAAAGAAAATTTAAGTCGACGAACTATGTCATATGGGGTATCGTTGAATAGGTATTTTGAAAATTATCTTAAAGTTTGTAATAATTTTAAGTTAAAATTACTGTTTAGGATTGACGACCATTTAAAGATCCTTACTTACAGCTTACAGTCCAAACGGCATGATGGATTTGGCCATATGATGAGGTGTCGTTGGATTCTTCATAATCGTGAGAGTGATATATTTGAAAAAGCAGTTGGGTTTTTTTGAAAAATCCTTTAATTTCACTTGTTTCAATAATGCCTAAGCCCTTGTCTATGGAAGAACGAAAAGTGCGGCAGCGGGAGACACGAGCTGTCAGGTTGTTTTAGAAATACTCACGACTGTGCAGGCTATTAATATACGTAGATTATTTTGAGCGTGTTATTTTGTGTAGCTACTTTGGGATGCTGACTGTGTACACATCTGTACACGCCTTTATGACATTGACTATAACGTCCTGAGCAGATATTTATGTCCTTATTTATGTAACTGCGAATATTACCACACCTAAGCAACAAGCAAGCTATGTGTTTGTGTTTGGGCGAATTCCGACGCGGTTCCATAAACGCGGCCTGACTTGAATGGTCCGTTATCGCTCTTTCTCAGTAACAACAGCAGCGTCAAAGGATGATTTTGCGTTTACGCCCTAATGGCTTTCTTTTTATTCGGAACTGTCCGTTTGCCTAATTCTATTTTTTGTGTTGAAGAATTGGCCAGCGCTTGAGTTTGCCGTTAGCCGTGACGTGAGACTGATCGCTTAATTTTCTTTTGTGGCTTTCCGGTACGGGCTTTTGAAGTGCTCTCGTACCGGGCCGTACCTTGGACCCCACCCGCACCCACCTTCGGATTCTTTACGCCTGGCGCACAACCCGACGCGTCGATTGTGGACCACCAGCGCCCCTCCGTGCTGCCCCGCTCGAGCATCCTGGTTTTGGCCTCCAAGGAGCTTCGTTTTACCAACTTCCGGTGCAGCATTCTGGTTAATTTTTAAGTTAAATGGTATAACCCTTGCGCCCACGTCTGTACGTGTATTTTCTTTCTGTCATATTCCGACACCAATAGCGCTTTACCCTAAGGAAGCGCATTAGTTTGATCGTGTAATTTCTTTCTGTCAATTTCTTCCGATTCCGATTCCAGTCCAGATTCATTTACATTGGAAAGTGAGTGAGGAGTTTTGAACGTGTTACTTCTTGCTAAAAGACTCTTTGCCACCCGATGCGTTATTTGGATTTCCTCCTCGGCTATTAATATTCATCCTTTGGTGCCATCACCGACCCTATTCCATTCTCGCTTCATCATCCGTTCTTTATCAGGACCTTACACAAAGTGATTACGGACCGAAATTGCATTTCAAAACGCTAGTAGATGCAGCGTAGCACGCAATAATTTTAACATCTCTTTCATACAATTCAGAAACGATTATGATACAATTCTGAAAAGTTCGTTCTTCGCCGTTTTACTCCTTTCTATGTGTGCGCGTTCTAGGGCGTTTGTACCATTTTTTGTGCTGGTGTTAATTTACGGTAGGGTAATTTTTTTACATTTTAATGTGTCATCCAGCACGGCTATCACAAGACCGCGCGCGAGCTCTCTCGATTTTTCTCGCACTATCCGTCTCTCTCTTATTAGATAACTTAGAAAGAGAGGTCTAGTGCGAGAAAAATCGAGAGAGCTCGCGCGCCATCTTGTGATAGCCGTGCAGATTGTTAAGAGAAATAAATTGTACGAGTTGTTGTGGCAATTTTTAGCTTTCTCTTTTTGCTGCTAACACACAAATTAAAACTAGAGCCCTTTCAAATAAATGGTAACAAGTTTCTGTCAAAAATGTCATTTTTGGTACAAGCTTTTATTGCCGACTGTACTTTTCTGTATACCATCATCAACTCATGGAGACGATTCTAACGAGCCCAAACTCATCGGGGTTACGTCGGTTAAGTACTGAATTCCCATGGCCACCTTCTGTCACCATCATCAGATCAGCTCGATGGTGGTTGCAAGATTTGATTACAGACAGACAGACAACGGGACAGGTGAAACTAAATAAAAGCTTGTATAAATGGAAGTCTTGTTTTTAAAACGTTAACTTAAAGTGGGAATGTTTTTCTTTCGTCTTTGTTTCAAAAATATTATGAGTTTTTAAAAACAGTTTTCAAATCAGTGATATTCGTGAGATATTGGGCTTTACAGCTCAAATGTTAGAGTGTGAGCCACGCCCCTTCCGGCTAAATGGCTGCTACTGGAAATGTGAAAAAATTCGAGGCAGTAGAGAACATATTTATAATGACTTAAAAGATAAACTATCACGGCTAAGTATTACGAGTTACCGAGTAATAGTCGACCAACTTAAAATGTACATGAAAAAAAACAACTTTCGTACAAAGTTGGCCGACGCAACCGCACCATTTACTTGGCGCGTGCGTGTCGTTGTAACAAAGACAGATAGGAAACTACGGAACCTTACAATGTGCGTGGTCCGACACGCACTTGGCCGGTTTTATTTCGTATGAGCTTTGTATTTATAAACGAGGCAAAACAAAAACATTACGACCATAAAGAGTTGAAAGTTTGTTGCTGTCAAATATGTAAGACCTGATAAAATATTCAGTAAAAACTTACCCCGTGGAGTCTCTAAGACCGGTACCTATTAAAATTCAAATGACGCTTTCAAGCCCAATATTTGACAATAAACAGCGTTCATTTTTCATTCGCCTTCCGCCAATGTAGCAGAGCCTTTTAAGTTTCCATCATAGCCAAATGCTCCGTTATAGGCGTTTACCAAATAACTGGGTCCAGATAAGCTTAGAGGGAAAATCGGAATTTTATTTAGTGATTTATCACTTTTCCCCGAATTTCCTTATTGAATGTTGTCAGGAATGTTTACCGGGTCATGTTTACGAAACTGTAGGCTGGGTGGGTAAGGCTACTTCGGTACTAGGCGGAGCGGAATCGGTATGCGGTATTTTAACCCCCGAGTTTGACGAATATTTCGGGGTTTTTCAACTTTTCTAATGTACTTTGATGTGGGGTTACTGATGCCGCTATACTGTGTTTTCCTACTTGTCGGTACACTGTTCATATTAGCTTTGCGCAGAAGTATTATATTACGTATGTGTACCGCCCGCTTCCATGTTTACCGCGCCAATCAGAAAGCACCAGCGAACAAAAAACCTATAGAAGTCTAAGTAGCGCCCCAAAAAGGTGCCATTGCCATTAAGTATGCAGGGTTGGGGGCGGGGTGGCAAACGATGCCAGGCAGCCGTTTAATTCGAGGCACGAGGGTTTTGGGGACGTGTTAGGGTTTTTTCGTTCGCTGGAAAGCACTCATTAAAACGTGGGCGTAGCCCATCGCCCACAACACATGAAGTGCTCCCACCCTGCTCCCTTAGTCGACTTTTACGACACCCACGGGATGAAAGGGGGTAGTGAAATTCTAACTCAACACCACGCGGGGGTAACATTTTTTATTCGAATTTAAGTGTAGTCCTTAGTAAATTTTCTGAACTCAGTTATGGCTCGAACATTTAAAGATTCATACATTTATCATTATTTGAGTTTACAGATTCTGGGGTACGTTATAACAACTGAAGTGGGCTCGATGTTAAGATACGTGTATCTCGTTCCGCCAGCTAGCCTTTTATTTTGGTCAGAAGACGGGATAATACAGTAGCATCCTACGTCAAAAATCGAATGAAAATACAGATTTGATTGATTTAACTGAGTGACTAACCCATTATCATTTGTTTTGCTACAAGGGAAATATAAGTACTGCCTAAATTATCAAAGGAAAACCAGGCAACTGAAGAGATTGGCCATTCATCTGGAAAATAATAGATAAGGGCCGACCATCGTAAAATAACAGGTTGAAGGGGCTAGGGGACCTAATCAAGGTGGACGTGATTACAGCATGGGGATCAAATAAATCATTGTTTTCGTTCAAGTTTGTTTTTGTGTCCTTTTTTGGTGACGTTGATATAACATTAAAAAAACATCGTGGCATTTCGTGAGTCCCCCATGAGTCTCCCTCCGTGAGAGGTCTATGGATGACCATTGCAGTGCTGACACTGAGACATCAGTATGAATAAAGCTGAGCATTCTCCTGAGCACCGAACCGTGCCGTTTGTCTCTGCGAATGGAAGAACGTAATATTTCGACTTGTATCTGTCTCTTGGTCGTGATCGTGTATGTTGTTTTCACTATTTGATTCTGTCACAAATATGTAGTTGCTTCCAAATGGATGAAAGTAATGTTGTTGTAACTTAGAATTGTAATATTCAAGACCGAACATTCGGATGGCGCGTTAACGCGTCGTGGTGGTTTACCCTCCGGTTGGATATCCTACCGGCCGCGCCAACTATATTTAAATATCATGAAATTGTATTGCGATGCAAGCGCACACAGACTTTATATTTACCATTGCATTGCATTGCATTACTTACCCAGTAAGCAGTGTAATTACTCGTATGAATGGAAAAATCATGGAAATCCGTAACTCTGTTTTGTGATGCGTGCAAAAAGACTTTCTTCGACTTGCCTGTAAATGATCAACAGAGAAAAACATGGTATACACGCGAAGCTCTATAAAAATATTCGAACACGTAATATAAAATCTTACGTCCTAATGGTTTCTAGTAATGAGTACCTATCCCACTTGTTTGAAACTTGTGATATACATATAATATCATAACAAAAGCTATTGAATATTAAATGCAAACGCTCCATTTATAGATTTAGATTAAATTTATTTATTTCACAATATACAATAAGAGAATAAGAATTGTAATAAAATTTCAAGTTACATTTGGTTCAAATTATAGTCACAATTAATTAATAAGCAAAAGTAAATAAATAACTAAGATTATATTACATAAAGATCGTCAGATAACAAACTATACTTAAACTAAAATTCAAAAAATACAAATAATGATATAATTTACAATGTCAAAAACAGTGATATTAAATAAATAAATAAATAAATATTAGGGGACAATCTTACACAAATCGACCTAGCCCCAAACTAAGCAAAGCTTGTACTATGGGTACTAGACGACGATGAACATACTTATATAGATAAATAAATACTTAAATACATAGAAAACATCCATGACTCAGGAACAAATATTCGTGCTCATCACACAAATAAATGCCCTTACCGGGAATCGAACCCAGGACCTCTTGCTTCGTAGGCAGGTTCACTACCAACTAGGCTAAAGTGGTCGTCGAATATTATTAATGTTTAATGTCCATAAATTCCTTTACTGAATATAATGCGTTTTTCAATAAAAAGTTTCTCAGTTGGCGTTCGAATGTTTCGTCAGATGGCTCTGTTCGCAATTCGGCGGGTAGTCGTTCGTAATAGGTTGGGCCTATCACTCGAGGATTCCTACATGAAAGTGCCATGCGACGCGGGACCGTTCTGAGTCTCCCTGTTGATCGGAGTTGTTTGCCCGTGACCTCAACACGATTGAACATTGGCAAATTCTTTCTCACGAACATCAAATCAATACCTCATACATGTACAGTGAGTAGTGCGTCATGAGGCCGTTACTTTCAAAAAGTTTCTTACACGGATGCCTGTGCTTTACTCCAGCCAGTATTCGGATAGCGCGTTTTTGGAGTATGAATACTCGCTTGGCATCCGTAGAATTGCCCCATATCACTATACCGTATGATATTAAAGAGTGGAATTGTGAAAAATATACGGACCGTAACGACTTTTTGGATATCAGCGGCTTTAGCTTTTTTAGAGCAAATACAGCGCTGATCAGTCTACCACACAGCTGGTCAACATGGCCCTTCCAGTTAAGGTTTGAATCAAGTGTAAAGCCCAGAAATTTGCACTCGTTACATAATGGCATCGGACCATCAGCAATGCACAGGGGCGCTGTGGAGTTACGACCTGAGAAAAGCATGATATTTGATTTAGCGAGATTCAAGAGCAAGACATTTGAGAAAAACCGCGTCTGCAGTTAACATACATATAGGAAAACAACATGCCTCGCGGATCCTATCAGCAAGCTGCTCATGAGTCCTTGCGCTAACTACGATAGTTGTGTAATCTGCGAATAATACAGAAAGGCCACTCGTGATTGCTGATGGTAGATCATTAACAAATAATAAAAATAAAGTTTTGCCAACTGCTGATTCTTGTGGAATACCCAAGTGTATAGAACCAGTATCAGAAGAGAGCATTTTGCCGCTGCTAGAAATTTTCACTACCTGTTTGCGATCAGACAGGAACAAAGCGTCGGGCAAATAGGAAGATTTTGAATAAAATCACAATTTGATCGACAGCTTTTTTGAACGTAGATGGGTCATTGACAGATTTAGGTGCGCGTCTTTTTGGTAGACATTGCCAAAGTTAAGGTCTAATTTTTGGTTGAACTCTGAATCCGCATTAACGGCATCGCCTCTTCTATAATTCTATGCGATAAAAACATATTATATATAAACATAAGCCCTTAACTATTGCCCACTGAAAAGACGATTTTTGTTTTACAGACTGACAATGACCCAGATAAGTGGCATCAAGGGGTGCTTAATACATTTCTTATCAAAATAATAATATTTTTTTGGCAAGTTGATGACCCGTAAACTAACACGTAAATGATAACTTTAATAAAATATGTTACAACGTATTCAAATGTCACCTACTTGGCTTCAGCTCATTGATAACATTAATTACCAGCAGCTATCTATCATGCTGAGAAATAAAAACCCAATGAAAAACAATAACAATTATCCCTAGGTTTAGATTATTGAAGTGAAAACTTCTTTAGCGGCGGTGTGCACTTTTTGTGATGGGGAAAAATTGTTAAACTCGCCACAGGTCACGTGACCGTAAGATTCGTAAGACGTGAGATTCGAGACAAGTCTCGTGACCGTAAGATGTCACGTAACCTGATCGAAAAACTGTTACAATGTCATTGAACTCATTGAGTTTTCACTTCTGCCGGCACTCCCGGAGTGCAAACCGGTCTTTTTTTGTTTTAAAGGGCCTCAGCGCTGTTGGCCTGGGCCCCACGTACGCCTTCCAAAGGTCCCGAGATATTGCAAAGGCATAATTTAACGAAAGAAGAAGGTTAGAGTTTTTTTACCTAATTTATGTTACAATACTTAAAGTAACATCGTTTTTAATCTCGTTATAAGTGGATACCCTTATGTAATCTCCGAAACCCCTAACAAATGTGGAAAGTACTCTAGGAACCGGTAAGGTATTACGCGTTCTTTAATTAGAATATGGAATTCGATGTTAACGTTTTGAGAGATTTATGAGTAACTAGCTTCCGCCCGCGACTTCGTCTGCGTGGACCTGTAATAAAAACTATCCTTTATTTTAATCCAGCCTACAAACTATATTCGTGAAAAATTTCATCAAAATCGGGTGAGCCGTTTAAGCGTGATTGAGTAACAAACATCCAAACATCCAAACTTTCGCTTTTATAACACTAACCAGCTTCTGCCCGCGACTCCGTCCGCGTGGAACTCGTTTATACCGCAGCTCCATACAAACTTTTACCCCCCCATTTCACCCTTTTAGGGGATGGTTACGGGGATAAAATCTATCCTATGTTACTCTCCATCCCTTCAACTATCTCCACTTAAAAAATCACGTCAATTCGTCGCTCCGTTTTGCCGTGAAAGACGGACAAACATACAAACACATACACTTTCGCATTTATAATATTAGTATGGAAGTATGGATATAAGTAGGATTAAAGGAATGTCGAGTAAGAACAATTTACGGGCGGATAGAACATGAGCTTCGGCATAGAGAGATGTAGTTGGGTGACGGAAAGGTTAAAGCCACAAACTACTCTTATCTGCATAGTTGTCGCGAAATTTGTTTTACTGCATTGAAGATACGTAGTCGTTTCTGGTGCAGTTGCCTTTGGCCATTCAACAGGGTAATGTGGCAAGCATTATGGGATAGGCACTTTTGCACCGGAGACGACTAGGGGTGGTTTATTTGACTTGTTTCTTATATAGGTACCACCTACATGTAATAATACTAATAATCAATTACGTTCAAATACTATACCTCGTTAATACATATTTTTTTAATCAAGTAATACTTACCCAACCCTAATATTGCATACAAAGTAGGGACATCGGTAAAGAATAATTTCCGTGGACGCCAACACAAATTAAAATATGAAAGCAAATGTTATGGAAATATATGCACGTGTTTTAAATTGAAGGCAACGTTAAATGCATGAGTGGGCGTACGACAAACTACCTGACAAAAAGATTACTCGTTCTATGGTTTTGTCTGTCAATACCTACGTATTGGATATGTACATTATACTATTATTCACTTCATATATTTGTCAATCTTAGGTTAGGTTATTACAATATTTAACACATAAAAACCTAACCTAGGGTGCCGGTGGCAAGCGGGGCGAGGCCTAAACTACCCGTGGTCAAGGCAACAGAGACAGGTACCTCCTGACTATCCGCGCTGTGTCCAGTAGTACCGCCTTCTGTGTCTGACCCTTAATCCAGTCATCTAGCGAGAGTCTCTTGAGCAGTTGGTCGAAACTCTTCGCTATTAGAGACCACTTCCGGGACCACGATCGTCGGATCAACATTCCACATGGCGGTTGCCTCGTCAGCCAGGTCAAGATACTTGCTGGCTTTGTTCTTCACGGCCTTCACAAGGTTCTCGTGGAACGTCTTTATACTCATAATCCATCGTAATCTGCGCCAATTGCTTGCATCATAATCTAATTTATCTGTAGTTCGATTAAACCATAATTGAGCTATTCGGAACACCTTTTATTTCTACGTAACCTGGTCTCCTCGTATCGCCCGCCTACCCACCGACATGAATTCCTCGGATAAAGATAGTGTAAATGCTGATCACACCTATGCGTCGTCAAGCTTATCTTCAGCTAAATAAAGTTAGGGAACTGCGTGATTTGTTTGTCGCCGAGCGATAAACAAGAGCCGGCATTCGACCTTGATCCCTGCAGTCAACTAATAACACTGGACTAATGAATTTGGTGGTATCGCCTTTGACGTAAGTATCATAAAAATTGACGTAAGTATCACACGTCATTGTAAAAATTCAACGTACCTATAATAACGCAGCTATCAACACTACATATAGTCCGGTACGCGAACACTGTAATGTGTCGTCAAACTAACATAACTCCCAAGTTTGATTTTTTTTTGTTATCAGCGAGAGTACCTTAAGTACTAACAGCGAAAAATAATTTCTAACAGTTTTTGATATTGGTTTACGAATAATTAACTTTTTTGTAAGGAACACTTGTAAAACTTTGCAAAGATTATACAAGTTATTGTTTTTTCCTATAATGCATCGCATTTGATTATTCAAACCTTACTTATCTTTTTCTAATAGTTTTGTCAAGAGATTACGTCAGCAAAAAAGGAAACGGTTAAAAAAATTATAAATCTCCTGTAAGAATATTCAAGTGACTAGTGGCTACTATAGTGTATTCAAAACTACAAAAATATATTGCAGCACAAATTTCTAACAGATATATCAATAGTCTTTTTTTTTGTTAGGAATTATATCTTGCAACCATTCTCCTTACCATAAAAGAAATCTCATAAATTCTCAAGTCGGCGTAATTCATTTCAGTTCTATCGAAGAATATATAAACACAAATTCTAACGGATTCATCAATAGCTCTTAATTGCATTAGCTTATCAGTTATTATCCGCAATTTAAATCTTTCGCGCGCGACTCGTGTGCAGCGTGCTAGCAGCCGAGTACCTCTCCAAGGCCGTGCCGTGCGTACGCTCAAACTTGTAGGTACAAACTTTTAGTACTTGATTTTACTTTATATGTATTTAGTTACTAGTTGTTTTTCGGTTGCAATTATCTATTATATTTTACCAATAAAGAAAGTTGTATAGGGTTATTTAGTATTAAACTTAAATTAGCTTCAATTTTATTTGTAGGTACTTATTTACTAGTCGCAATGTCATATCTGATGTTACTAATATGAAGTAAATAGATACAGAAAGTATATATATACAGGGTTATTAGTATTAGTTATCTCTCTAAGTAGTAGTAGGTAGTAAATCCGGAGTTATTGAAATTATAGAATTTCGATCCATATTTCTTACTAGGGAATGCATACCGGTTAACCGGTAAATTTTCTGAGTATAAGGCCGGTATAAAACCGGTAAATTTAAATCAAAACCGGTAATTTACCTAAACATGAATTATTAGTAAAATAATATTTTTTTACAATCCATATCCATACTATATACTATATACTTTATACTATACTATATACTATACTATACTATATACTATACTATACTATATACTATATATACTATTATACTTAATATTATAAATGCGAAAGTGTGTCTGTCTGTCTGTCTGTCTGTTACCTCTTCACGCTTAAATCGCTGAACCGATTGCGATGAAATTTGGTATGGAGATAGTTTGAAGCCCGGGGAAGGACATAGGATAGTTTTCATCCTGGAAATCACCCCCTAAGGGGATGAAATGGGGGGTTGAAGTTTGTATGGAGCTGCGATGTCAACGATTTCCACGCGGACGGAGTTGCGGGCAGAAGCTAGTTATTAATACTTGATCGTCATGATTATATCTCAATCAATACCCTCCTTTTGTCATGTAAAATGACAATTGATTAACTGGTTAGCGTTATAGTACCAAATTAATACAATATCGTTTGCAGAAGCTTCTTAAAATACAAACACGGTTCCGTTCTATAAAATATGAATAATGATCTGCTTGGATAAGTACGACAGAGAGCGCCTTATTTAACATAGTTTGTAGGTAATAGGTAAACTAATCATTTCCTTTTCAAAACAAGGAAATAGCTCTCTTTGTCTTAGTGAAAGAGTGAACGGCAAAGGCATCGAACAGAGGTGTGCTGGTGCTTTTCTTTAAAAATGGTGACAACACCCTGCTTAAGAAACACCGACCCATCTCACTTCTGAGCCGTGTGTAAAAGCTGTTTTCGAGAGTAATTACAAATCGTCTCGTGCGCAGGTTAGATGACTTCCAGCCTCCCGAACAAGCCAGTTACCTGGATATATAACTAGCTTGGATACCAGGGCACGAGGGCTTCATCGGCAACGAAAAAGCAGATGAGCTTAAAGCAAGAAGGGGGTCTACAAATTACTTTTCTCGAACATGAAATTATATATTGACGTTGTGTTATTCATAATGGGCTTCGAAGTGTCACATTCCAAAATTTGTGGCACAGCATCACGGCATTCAGCCATGAAAATTAAAGTTTGATTTCTTGGAGTTTAATTTATTTATTTCATTGCATGTTTGAGAAAAGCACTATACATACCTCGGCGTAAAAAGGGGTTGCCAGCCTCATAACTATCCGGCCTCGCTATGATCGGCATATGTACTCGGCCGGCAACCCCTTACTTCCCGGCCTCTGTAGTAATGTACTATTGTAGGTCCGGAACAATTTGTGGTACTCTCGTAGGGAACCATGATAACGGCCTTTGAAGCCTACGCCAAAGCCAAACACCAACATGAGTGGAAAAATGAGGCTGGCTTAAGGCAATCTAAGCCAGCTTATAAAAGGAGTGGACTCGGGCTTGACCAAAAGCTCTGGAAATCCAGCAGAAAGCAACTCAGAATTATATTTGAGGTGTTGACAGGTCACTTCGGGGACTATCGGATAGTTTAGACTGTAGAATGTGTGGTGAGGAGGATGATACTATGGAACACTTACTGTGTGAATGTCATGCCCTTGCCAGAAAAATAATTAATTACTTTGATAACGGCTATCCGCAACCAAAGGATTTCAAGGTTCTTCCGTTGAGCTGCATCATCCAGTTTGTAGAAATGATGGAGCAATTAGGGAGTAGTTATAAATGAGACGGCAAATGCCCGAAAGATCCCACTGGGTCGAAGTGTATCCAAAAGGGCCCTCACCTAGATAAGATAAAATAAGACCACCCGTCAAGTTATATAGAAGGCTGCGGAGTATTAATCTGCCCTTTTGCTTAGCGTTTCTGGACTACGATTCAATCGAAACCTGGGCTGTACTACAGTTTCTCCAGCGTTGCCAAGTATTTTATATTTCAATTTTGTAATTTAAGGCCCTGGCATAGCTCGCTAAGCCAGCGCCATTTCTCAGCCACGACACATGGCTTCTTTAGAATGTACTTCTTGCATGCTTTCTTTAGATATGTATATTATTATTATTTTCTTTTACCTTTATTGTTTAAATGTCGTATTTTATCAATGCCATGTATGTTGTGGGAATTAATAAAGTTTTAATCAATCAATCAAACGAAAATGCCACTTCACTGTGTAAATCCGACTCCAGAATTGGAACGCGAAACCTATTCCGCTGAAGCGAGTCGATCAAGGAGATGTTATTTCTCCAAAACTGTTCACCGCTGCACTGGTGGATGCTTTAAAGACTGGACTGGAGAAGGCGAGTATATCACTCACCTTCAGATACCATGGAGGACTTGAATACTATAAAGCCTCTGAGCGGGTTGGTCTAAAAATTAACATGGATAAGACGAAGATCATCTGATGCTCATGTATTACCGACTCATTACAATCGGACGCTTTACGCTCGAAGTTGTAGACGATTATATATACGTAGGACAAACTGTCTCCTGTCGACTCAGCTGGGCAGCGTTCGTTCGGGAAGCTACGACACATCTTTTCGTCTAGTATTCCGAAGTGTCTCAAGACGAGAGTCTTTGGCCCATGTGTGGTGCCAGTGATGACATACGACACTGAAATGTTTTCGCGCACTATCGGCCTCATTAGAAGGCTCAAAGGGCTATGGAGAGGGCTATGCTGGGAGTTTGTCTACGTGATCGCATTAGAAGTTAGGTTATCCGCAGGAGAGCTAGGATACAGAAAGTATACATACAGACCTAGCCCCCCCAAGTCGCTAAACCGATGCCACAATTTCGAACCCCATGAGCAACAGTACACGCTTTTCCTAAATAAAGTTAATAAACCATTTGTCCGAACGCTCTTTAGTAAAATGTTCGGTTACTATTATTACCGTTTTCTCTATCTTTTCGCTCCTGGTATGGTTGGTTACGTCTTTTGAACATTACTTAGAAACAGCTATTTGGTAAAATACTTTTTTTTACTACTACGTGGGCTTGTAGTCAACTAGTCAGTTTGTGTTGTATTATTTTGATTGTTTTTTTATTCAGTAAATTATTGTTTTTTAGGATTGTAAATCCGTAGGGTTGCGTATCTGTAGATTTAGGAGTCAAATCAATGACCGAGGGCACTGTGTGACCCGCCGACGCCAATGATGGGTGAAGGGGAACAGGCAATGCACCATAATACTAATATTCACGTTAACCTTCGTCACTCCATATTCACTACTGGTACTGTTTTGTATTGTACTGATACTACTGATGTTGTAATGGTAATCTGTAGAACTGGGACCAATTCCTATTCCTACCGACCTGTTAATCCCCAAGGAACGTTTTCAGTTGTGTTTTAGCCCTCCTACCACGGAGCAAGTTTTAAATATTAAAGAAAATGATTATTACGACATTTACGGAACATGAAACCACCTTTTACTCTTTATACTACCTTTTAGCTTATTTTTACGATAAATAAACATCAAATTACGCTACTTATAAAACAAATTGAAATAACCGGTAATTTACCGGTTAATAGGTTTTGTCCTACTCAAGTCGGTAATTTACCGGTTTTGAATTTTGCCCGGTAATTGCATATTGCATTCCCTATTTCTTACATACGTTACGTAAACGCTTGCTTTTAGTTTTGTATGTTAAGTTAACATACACATTGTATCATATTAAGGCGAAACATTCTCTTCAATCATATTTAAGGCTAACCTTACCAAATATAGCAACGAAACCAAATGGCTATACTATGATTACATACATACGCTGGACAAAGAAAACCACTTATTTGGCTGGTCATAATTCATATTTATTTCAACTTATGTAATGCCGTCTTCTCCCTAAGGCTTTGTAAGAATGAACTGATTGAAAAAAAAGGTGACCGAGGTGGATTGTTCCTATAGCTCAGTTGGTTGAGAGTAGGGAATGCAAAACCGGTTTTAACCGAAACCGAAGAAACCCGTTAACCGACTGTAAGAAATCGGGCCGCGGCTGGGTCGGCTAGAGATCTGAGGGGTAATCACAAAACGTTTCAAACGCGCGTTAGGACAATTCAACTGTCGTTTTTCGATATAAGAAAATACATTTAGATCTACCTACCGGTCACTCATACGTTGTTTCAGTGGGTCAACCTAGCTTGTTAAAGCTACACAATAAGTTGATTATTGAATAAGTAATTGCATAAGTACGTTGATAGTTACTCTTTAGGTTGATGAAGCTTATGAGTGTATAATTAATAGACGGAAAAGTCATCATTACAAAGATTTATTTATAAATTCATTCATCATTACAAAGATTTATTTATAAATTCAACACTTAATATAAATTAACACAATCGTAAAATCAACATTCTTTCATTTTGCAAGTGAGCTGATCAACAGAGGGGAGGCTACCGCGTAGGAAACAAGCAACGACGGCGTGCTGTGATTGGTCATGCCGCTCTCGCCGTCGGCGCACTACTCGCGCGCAGTTCGTCGTGCGTTCAAATTTAAAAAATAATTGATAAATGAATACAATGTGGAGCTATTGATGAATTACTTAGATTTTTTAACAATAGATGACTATGATAAAGCTGGATTATATGTGTCGACTTGAAATTTTTTGAGATTTATTTTAAAATAATTAGAAGGCTTTCAACATTAAACTGTTCATACAAATTTAAGCTATTGATAAATATGTTATTAATTCAAACGTAGGTTATCTTTGATAGTTTTTAATAGTATTCAGTAATCAAAACCCACTTGTATAATCTTTTAGAGGAAATATTTTTTTTTATTCGTTTCGGATTATACTGACCTAAGCACTTGACGAAAGTTTTAGCAAATTAAAGTGGAGATTATAATACTAAAATGCGATACTCTATTGAAGAAAAATACCATTTGTATAATCTATCCCTGGATTTACAAGGGTCGCTAAGAAAACGCTGAGTAATACCTAAAGCAACGTCAAATTTCCCTATCTTTTTTTACTACTAGTAGTACTCATCATATTCTAAATATTAACAAAAAAATCGCGACCTTGGGAATTATCGAAGGTGCATTCATTTTACGTACCGTACTAATAATTAAGATCGAAAATCCGTTCCTTAAAAAACTGGACGTACACATCTTATTAAAATATTATTAAATCATACAATTAAGAAGGGGGTCCCGTACACCCGAGTTACCGACGAGGCGAAGTGAAAATTTGATTAAATTGTCATACTAGGTACGAGTATATTAGCGTTTTTTTGTTATTGGTATAAATATCAACTCAATCCTTGCCTGGAAAACCTTCGTAAAACCCGTTTTACACCAGCACCCGTCTATTGTGTGTGTGTTGTTCTACTTATAAAGAGACGAATACCTACTCGCGCGTCTTGTGGTAGCCGTGGCAACGAACGATTTTTTGAGCATTATACGGTGATAAGATGCGGATATATTAGAAGCGTTCGAGATGTGGTGTTGAAGGCATGGAGAATATAAGCTGGAGAGAAAGAGTAACCAATGAAGAAGTGCTAGAATAAACTACATAGCCAATTGTACTTCTATTTTTATATTTGTGCAATAAAGTTTAAATAAATAAATAAATAAACAAATAGATCAACTTAAAAAGAGAGTTGATGTTAGGTCGTATCGAGATATCCAAGAAGTTGCGTGGGATCGGAGTAGATGGAGGGCCTACTTTGAGCTACACCGAAAAGAGCTTAGCTCTTAAATAAGAAGAAGAAGAAGAGATACAGACCGACCGACGCTTAAATCCACTTTTTTTGAATTTGCCAAGTTTAGCGTTAACACAAATCGAATACCGTCCTTTTATAACAACGGCCATTCGGCTTAAAACTAAGGGCAGTCTAGTTTGTCCCATTAAGCTGACAATCTCTCAGCCTTCTGGGTTTGACATGTTTCTGATTAAATTGCTCGTCTACAGGGTGCCTCATACGGGTATGCAAGACGAAGGGAAATAAATAACCTCTAACCTTTAGTACGCCTTGTTCCGGATTTGTCCAGAACGGTTCGAACTTACAATTCAAACTTCAAGGTCATGATTTGTTTAAATGTTTTTGACATCGGCATACGACGGGTTAAGCCTTTGAAGGCCAATGACTTGCATATTAGTCATGTCCCTACGACCGATTTTCCCTACAAAGCAAACTACTACACACATCAAACTACATTGCTACCGCACACACCCACTCGCTTGGCCTCGTATGGTTGTAATTATATTATTAAGGAACACCTTCACAATTTAGATTCAAGTTCATAGTTGTTTCGGCTCCCTAAGTAAAGCAAATATTGTTTCAAAGCAGCATTAGATTTTTGAAAAATGAAATAGGTTTCTATAAAGCCAAAAATCCTATCTTCAATATTAAAAGTTTCTCATGTCATGTCGCATATCTGTAAGACAGCCTGTATACATACTATTCGAGCGGTTCCAATTACTGCCCAAATAAAAGAGTTATTTGACACGAGTTCCAAACAAACAATAATATTCAACTTAGTAATGTACCTACATTTTCCTTTCATAAAGGATAACAATTTTGTAACTTTAAATAAGGTTTCTTCTAATAATCCTTTACGGAGAAGCTTATTACATATTTCAGTCGAGGAGCCAAGCAATTGTCTATGTTGGCACTTTGATATACCAAATAGCATGATTATAGTACGTGAAGGTACAAAGCAGCATACCCATTCACTGAGGTTTGCAAATAATGTATATTGTTTGTAACTCTCATTTTATGTATTTGGTTTACTAACTGTCAAGAAAATTGTATCTTATTTTAAATCAGTCAAAACATTGATATTACGGAAAGCGTTCAAGTTTAACCTCCTGGGAAAATGATAACCTTAACAAACGTCTATATGATTGACTAGCTTCTGCCCGCGACTCCGTCCGCGTGGAACTTCTTTATATCTTAGCGCCATACAAACTTTCACCCCCCCTTCTCCCCCTTAGGGGATGATTCCCTGAATAAAAACTATCCTATGTCCTTCCCCGGGACTGAAAAAAGAGTTTCCCCCGTACAAACTTTGCACCCCTATTTAACCCGCTTAAGGGTTTTTCCAAAATTTTACTCCATCCCCATACAAAACTTCAAACCACTTCAAACAACCTGTGTGGGAGTAATTTTCAAAAATTCCTTCTAGTGGGTATTACGTTATATAAACTACCTAACTATTGAAAAAAAAAACAGCTTTCTATACTATATTTTTTTTAAGATTAGAATTATCTGTTAAACGGGTAAACAAAGAAGCAGTGGTCGTAAACCTTCCTTCTTCGATTTTGACCGATACCACTGAATTTCTCGGAACTTATGTACATACGAGTACATATCATTAGATATTTACCGATAGCTGAACGCATAGTTTTCACATTTGTTACTAATTTGTTGGCAAAGTGTGGGTTATGTTATAAGGGTTTATAAGCAAGATGGCGGCAAGTTGGAAAAAAGTTAAGGTTTTCGTTTAGTGTTTTTGGCGGTTTTTAATCATTTATTTTCATCCATTGTAAATGTGCACCAACAAACAAAATATCTAAATAGATCAACAACTAATAACAAAATTCAACAAAAATCTTTAAGTAAGCTTACAGCAATAGAAATCACAACCGACTCAACCGACAACAATATGAACTCGAATGAAAAACCCACATGAGTGATAGTTGACAGATAGTGACAGTGACGTTTAAAAATAGACCATTGTGTGAGAACTCTGCCTCTTTAGGTTTTTTTAATGTAGGTACAACCTTTCCATGAAAAATTGCAAACGCAATTTATTAAAATTCTTATCTTTTAATCTTTTAATCTTAATGTTTCTTATCTGTTCACAACACTAATAATGTATGTATTAATAAAACATGATAATAAATTCGTGATATTTATTAACTCGTATTCACTGTTCGATCCGCAGAATGTGCCCGATAAAAAACCTTATATCTCGTTCTGCAAAGGTCTCTCTAATGCTCAAAATAACATAGTATAGTTTCAACGGTTTGGGCTGGGCGTTGATTAAAGTGAGAGAGTCAGTCAGGACTTTTACGTTTATATATATAGATAGATATAGATAATCAATTGTTTTTTATGTAGTAACTATATTACACGCTTCACTGCTTTGTTTGTGTGAGGTGTGCAATAAAGAGTATTTGTATTGTATTGTATTGTACACGGGGCCTCAGGAGAATAAGTTAAATGACTTACTGTTTACATAAATATGTAAGTGTATACTAGATCTTTTTTATAAATAGGTAGTTAAGTTGTTTATGATGTAATATAAAAAAGAGGTTACGTAGATTATACATCGTCAGAAATTCCGTGTTTAAAAATGGCCACCAAATCTAACATCGTTTCCATTGACGACGCAAAACTGAGGCAAGTTTTTGCAATAGACTCAAGTTTTAGTGTGCCACTTTTGGAGCGCTTATCCTCCTATCTCCCTCATTTTTAGGTAACCGTAGACAACAAGGAACCCTTATAGTTTCGCCATGTCCGTCTGTCCGTCCTCGGCTTAGCTCAGTAACCAATACTACTAGAAAACCGTAATTCAGCATGGGTATATAAATCAATCAAGCCGACAGAACAGTAAAATAATATCTTGAAAAAAAAATGTTTTTGGTTACCTCCCCTACACCTAAAGCGGGTATGTAAATGTTTGTTCTCGTTTAACTCATGGTGTGGGGTATCGTTGGATAGCTCGTTCAAAAAAGATATGGGTTTCTTAAATCAGTTATTAGTTTGCGAGATATTGGGCTTTAAAGCCCTAAATTTTGTTCGAGTCATGTTTCCCCCCCCCTGCTGGCTAAACGGCTACTACTGGGGATGTGAAAAAATCGTGGTAGTAGTACATATGAATTTAGAAGGAAAACTATCACGGACAAGTAGGGATACGTATAGTTACCGAGTAATAGTCGACCAACTTAATGTGTACTTGGAAAGGCCAATTTTCGTACAAATTCGGCTGACGCAACCGCACCGCACGTCGACTTAACTAAGACAGACAGGCAACTACGGAACCCTACACTGCGCGTGGCCCGACACGCACTTGGCCGATTTTATATTACATCATTGGCGTTCACCGTATCTCAGTACACATATAATGTTAGCTCCGGTAAGATGTTACATTATCCCCTGTTTGCTAAAACACGCGTATTCAAACACTGCACAGGCTATGGTATCATCACTATCTTACACTACAATAGACCATAATATACCATATGCCTATTGATATATTTATACTGTTCTTTTTAAGTTATCTTAATAATCTATTGTAAATTTTTCATGAATTTTTTCGTAATTTTGTATTTTTAAATAACTGAGAATAACTGTTGAAAACTATATTAACTTGTATACTTAATGTAATGTTTTAGTCATACTTTAAGGAAATAAAGAGGCTATATTATTATTATATTTATATACCTACGTACTTTTATCGAGACATGTTGTTCTTTAGGAAAATCAGAGCCGTGAAGGTTATGTTATCTATCAATCATACATTGATATTTACACAAATAATTTAAACAATATAACTAGAATGTCCTAAGATTTAAAATTCATTACATTCCTTTCAGTGTTCCGTTTGATATATTTATTTATTTAGGAACTCCTGCACAGAGTAGTAGTTAAACCAATGACGCGTAGTTTCAGTGTCCGAGAGGCAACCGGATGGCTCGCGGTATTTTATTGTAAATTTGTCTCATGTTTTTAACACACTAATTAACGATATAAACGACGAATTTAAATACCAAACAAATTCATTATGCACACTAATAAGAACGTACAGGTTTTTAAAATGCGCTTTATTTTACACTTTTTTTAGAAAAACACTAATTAACTATATAAACTGAGTAATTGAAATACCAAATAAATTAATTATGCACAATAATAAGATTGGTACAGGATCGATCAATCCAACAGGCAAAAAGAGACTGTAGACTTCAACCATTGAAGGAAGACCCCCTGACAAAGGCAAGGATGCACATGAACCAGGCTTTATTTGTTCGATTTTCTGACGCTACAGCAAAAACTGATTCAGCAGTGTGCTGATATCTGCGCAGAACATTTAGACATTCCAATTTAGAATATGCAGCCGTAGCTGTCGTTCCCGTAGCGGCCTCACCACAGAAAGCAACGAGGCGAGGTTTAGAGATTTTTGAGAAATACCCTGACTGTAATAAATGAAGTTTCCAATGTTTGACACGCGCATTATCTTATTGGAACCATGAATTTCGATTGATAGAGAAACCTTAAAACTGTTGCCTAAAAATGTGTCACTCATTAACACATTCACTGCCTAGAACCGCTACGTTCTACGCTCGTAGCCCATCACGTGGTTTTCATGCTAAGTAGCGGAAAGCGCTTATGTCGTAGGCGCCCGCTAGGCGGTTTCCTGGCAGTGGACGTGACAATTTATTTCATAATCGATATCAATCTATCTCTGTGGCGCGTCTCAAAAAAGTTAAAAATCTTGCACCGAACTCCTTGTTTACTTGTGATCGTTCACGCAAATGTTAGTCGCATTCATGAATACTTGGGTAATGTTCTTGAATAACCTACCTACAGAAACAAAAAAGGCACTTTAGCACTATATGCCTACCGTTTAGGACCAAAATTACGTTGGGAGCGCTACAAGAATATATATGCTTTCCCAATGGCTCCAACGTCTTTAACTATCTGGAACCGAACGGACATATTTTTGTCTAATTATGATCCATAATTTCATCTCAGCGATGTCGTTTTCTGGCTAAAATAATATAGGGTCAGTTCGGGTATGTGCGCCACCGGGGAAATTGCGCCTCATTCATCATTCAGTCATTTAAACCAATATCAGCACTTAGCCCGGGGGCGCACATTCCCCGGTGGCGCACATACCCGAACTGACCCTAACAAACTTTGTATTGGAATGGAATGAATAAGGGTCATCCTACATAACATGAGATGATAATATAGAGTTTTAAGGCGCCGTAGGTTCATGGTCTTCTCTCCCTCTCACTGAGCATAAGCGTGAGCGAGATGGAAGTGCGTGCTCGGAAGCGCGGATATCATGTTTTTTAATTTTAATTTATTGGCCGTTTAAATAAATAAAAATATAAACACTGATTTCTCTCAAACATGATATTGCCGATTTTTAGAAGCAATCTTAATATTTATAGCTTTTGTGCATAATTTGTTACGAATATTTTAAGTGTATTTTTGTGTGTTTTAGATGTTCGTGATTTTTTTCTATCGAGCGAAATTTACTTAATCATGTTTCGAAGCACTGATTTCCCTGCAGAAAAGCCTCAAGATTACTATTCGTATTTTTTTGAAACCATATTATTATAAACAGACGCATTATATTGTTTCAAAAACTTTGTTCGCTTAACTTCGCTGAACCTACGGCGCCTTAAGAATGACCGTACTAATTAGGTGTCATAGCGGACCCGGGGCTCCTTTAGGGAACAACCGGGAATAACGCTAGGAGGATGATGATCTTCGATGCCAAAAACCCACTCGACGGGTTCCCTCTTCTTTACTTGTTTTCTATGCTAGGATATAGCTAATATATAGACAGAACATGACCGCTCCCGCATTGGCATGGAAGACGTTGTCTCCCTCCTTGACACTGCTTGGATAGTCTGTAATAGACTTGATGTTGATGATAGACAGAACATGTAGTGCTTTCTAGTAGATTGAGCCAGGCCTTTAAAACGTTATAAAATGAACCGGAATTATAACGGTATATTCCGTTAGTGTTCGAAAATTACGTTATAACAAAACCAATATTCTCCATAACGATATAAATACCGTAACAGAATGAATAACAGAACGATATATAATAACGTTATAATATCGTTTTAAAATGCGAGCCGCGCGCTACGGCTGCGCCGTTGCCGCTCTGTGCCAATGCCAACATGCCACCACGTGGGCCGTAGCGCGACGTGCGACGTTGCCGTTACGTTGTCCTAGCTTCTAAATCTTATTAATGCTTGTTTACCTCGATCATTTGCAAATTGGTTGTGAATTGTGAATATTTGGTTGGTTGCGACGATAAATGGCGGAATAAAAATGGGACGCAGGAAACGCAACGCTGTCCACAGATTCGTGGACTTGCTCATAAATAAAAAGAAAGAGTGCCAATCTTAATAGCCCCTAGGTATACACTATTACAATATGTAAGAGGGTCAATATTTTTCTATGTTAATTGTTTGTCTCGGCACTAAATCGCAGACTCCCAGTATTAGGACCTATTCCAAACAAGCCCTACGACCGACGGTGTTGCCGTGAGCAAAAAATTATGCATAGGTATGTTGGTATGTGCTTTTGTTCATTAATCGTAATAAAATTAAAATATACTTTTAGTTTCCGACATTTTATTTTATTTTTGATTTAGAGCCATTCCGAAAACGACAAGTTAAATAAAATCTGATTATGAAACCAAAGAATGTGTGAATTTTCGATTTCGGTTCTTCGCCATAATCTGTCTAGATAGGCTCGCGATAGATAGGGGAGACCAAGGACGGTTGGTACACATAAATATGTATCGATCCTCCTTTTCTTACGATTCATCCTCCTTTTCTAATTAATCCTTAGTCACTAAATATTTATGTAAATAACCAGCTGTTGCCAGCGGAACTTGTTATGGTCTTAGAAAAAATATTGCTGTTAAATTATGTTCGGTGCAAGCTATTTATCGCTGTCCCAAACACACTTCTACCATCTTAAAGATATACAAAAACTATCCTATATCCTTCCAAGGGTCTTAAATTATCTGTACGGGAAATTTCATCTAAATCCGTTTAGGGATTAGACCTACGTAAAAGGTAACAGTGCGATGAGTTCGTTAGTTTAAATTGATAAATCTAAATTGAAAACTTCGTTTTTACAAACATAAATATCTTAAGAATCATCAACAGACGTTTTCATACAGTATTAAAGAAAAATATATTTTTATATGTCTACTAAGCTACATTGCTGTTATAATAATAAGTACCCAATGTTGATTAAATGTATTCGATTCTGGGAGCATCGCAGTTCTAACCTAACCTATCCTACATTTCTGGTAACTGTTCAAATCTGTAAGTCTTACTTTAAAAAAGGTCTTGCTCTCTATACAACCTTCAAACCTTTTAACTCTCTTAGGAGATGAATAAAAAAAAACGCTGAAATCGTTTTCTAATCATTAAACAAACGGTCCATAACCTAAGTAATAAATCTATTATTTTAAAAATATCTTGCTCTTCGTATAAACTTTGAACCCCCTAGAAACCCTCTTGGGGGATGAATTTCAAAAACATTGAAATGTATTTTTTAGTTTTAAACAAACCGTCTAAAATCGTAGTTACACTAATGTTTTACTTTAAAATTGTCTTGACCCTATACGGCCTTCGAATCCCCTTTAAACACTCTTAGGTGTGATGAATAAAAAAATCTACTAATCTGCTCTCTCTATTTTAAGACCAAAATTAAAAAATCTTACTTAAAAAAATACTTTTCCCTCCATATAAACTTTGAAGCCCCATTAACGCCTATAGGGGATGAATTAAAAAAAAAACTCTGAAATCAGTTTTGTTGTCTTTTAACATAGAGACTAAGACTGACATTAGAAATATCTTACTATATTTTCTTGCTCTCCATATAAACCTTGAATACCGTTTTTACACTTTTAACCCCCTTAGGGGTGGTATTTTTCCAAGACGATGAAAGGATTTTTTTTTTCTAATAAGTAATCGTACCACAAAGTTGCCCATCTCTAGCTCAAAAAAAATGTTCCTCATCCTAAACTTGCATAAGTACCTTTTTAACCCCCTTAGGGATGGAATTTTCTAACACGTTAAAAGTACTAACTGTTTTTCTATTCTAATAAGTAATCTTTGTACAACGTTTCAAATCTCAAGCTCAAAAAAAGTGTTTCTCATACAAACCTTTCATCCCTATTTAACCCCCTTAGGTGTGGAATTTTCTAAAACGCTGACAGTCCTTTTTTGTATTGTATTTAGTAATCTTTCTACAAAGTTTGAAGTTTCTAGCTCAAAAAATAAAGTTCCCTCCATACAAACTTTGCACCTCTATTTAACCGCCTTAGGGATGAAATTTTCTAAAACACAGAAAGTACTTTTTCTATTCTAATAAGTAATCTTTCTACAAAGTTTCAAGTCTCTAGTTCAAAAAATAATGTTTCCCCCATACAAACATTGCACCCCTGTCCCCTACTTAACCCCCTTAGGAGTGGAATTTTCTAAAACGCTGCAAGAACTTTTTATGCATCTTAATAAGTAATCTTCCTACAAAGTTTCAAGTCAATAGTAAAAAAAAAAGTTTCCCTCATACAAACTTTGCACCCCTATTTAAACCCCTTAGGGATGGGATTTCCAAAAATTCCATCTTGTCCCTTCTTTTTAGTCCCAGTAGTTTCGGCTGTGCGTTGATGAATTAGTCAGAAACATTTGATGCAGGCATTTAAATTATAAATAATTTACCATGTTATAACAATGCCATTAATATCTGGGGGCACGGCAGTGCCCCCGCCAAGTCAAGCGCGAAGCAAACACTGCCGTACCATCCTTTACTGGAACCATTTCGCCACATTTTCAGGCCCCTATTTGAGAACCTCTGGATAAGACCAGAATGCAGAAATTTTCGTCATCCAGTAAGCTATAATCACATACTTAAAATCCAAAATTTCAAGTCTGTAGGTCATTTAGTTCCGAAGTTAAGCGAAAGCAAAGTTTCGCATTTATGACACTTACTCATGATCATCAAAATAGAACTAGTACTTCCCATAAACTCAGAGAGCTGAAATTTGGTACAGTTAGGGTTTAATGGCCACATAAAGGGAAAACTATAAAAATTTGCTATTTCAACCCAGTTTTCTAGATACACCAACTGTATACATTACTTTGTAATCCTATACAAATATATAGGATTACAAAGTTACATTTGCAGTGAATGGGAAAATTCAAAAGCAAGAATGGGCCTGCATTCATAGTTTGTATGTATGGATAACACATTACCCTACAAAAAGAAGTGAGATTCCATAAAAAACACTCCATGTAAAAAAGAGGCCAAGTCTCGAAACTCTTCCACCGTAAAAAGTTGTGAGATATTTCGTAGAGCCAAGTTTCAGGCATTCTTATTAATCTTTATTTGCTTGCTAAATAAAATTTTGTGACTTGGCAATCACACAATACTACATAATTTTAGGTAAGTATGCAAAAATCTATAAATACAGTTAAGTTGTGTGATTGCCACGTTGCAGAATTTTATTTAGCAAGCAAAAACATTCCATGTAAAAAAGAGGCCAAGTCTCGAAACTCTTCCACCGTAAAAAGTTGTGAGATATTTCGTAGAGCCAAGTCTTAGGCATTCTTTAATCTTTATTTGCTTGCTAAATAAAATTCTTTAACTTGGCAATCACACAACTTTCCTGCATGAATGGATTTCTGCATACCTAAAGCTATGTAGTATTGTGTGATTGCCAAGTCACAAAATTTTATTTAGCAAGCAAATAAAGATAAAAGAATGCCTGAGACTTGGCTCTACGAAATATCTCACAACTTTTTACGGTGGAAGAGTTTCGAGACTTGACCTCTTTTTTACATGGCATGTTTTTTATGGGATGATGCATTCCCGATTAATGAGGCACAGAGTAGCTAAAGACAATCTGATTTGAAAATTATTAGTCAGGATATTCGTATCAGGCTACAACCTGCGCCGACAAGCCGAGCAAATCGAAAAATTCTGTATTTTACTATGACGTCGTACACTCTAACAAACAACCTACGTAACGTAATCACATCGCTTACATTGCACGAGTAGGCTATACTGAATGCGAGAAAGGGGTAGCCTATAACGTTATAACATTATTATATCGGTTAAAAAAGTATCGGTTTTATATTAATGGTTTAGATTTATAACGTTATAATGGATATCGCTATACAGCGCGTCAAATATCGTTTTTGAGTATAGCGGTTTTAGGAATAATAACGTTATAAATGATAGCGCTATACGAAAATAGCGCTATTTAAAGGCCTGGATTGAGCAAACTATATACAGCACATATATATGTCTACTGTGCCACAGCATTCACGGTGGTTTACCCAATCCAATAGTCCTCACATGTCGAACGCAGGTCCTTTCAGACCGAGAGTGCACTATGGAAATTGTTTTCACTAATAGATAGCCGTTCGAAACAGAGTTTTCATCCGACATGTCAATTGCTACCTTTATTGACTAGGTTCAGATGTCATATCATATCTTTTTGACTGTGAAGATCTTTTACATCTCCAAATCTAAAAAAAAGTAAAAACATGTATATTTTCTCTGATTTAAGTGAAATGTAAAAGTCTATTGGCAATATTTGAAAACCGCAGACCACAAAAAAAACATAAAACAATCATCATTGAAACGTAGCCCTGAAAACGTAAAGCTAAAGAGTAGACTACCCAGAATATTATTTACATTTTTACGTAATATCCTCTGAGAGATAAATGACAACAACCATAACCGAGTCAGAGTACATGCGTGGTACCTTCACATGATAAACAGTTACTCTTCTGTTAAAATAATGTATGAGCATTCAGTTTGATTGACGTGACAGATTATTAGGGTTGGCACTTTTTTCGGTAGAATAAATATTTTCTTTTTCATGAGACATTATGAAACACGTTATATAGGTTAAGTTCCTGGTAACCTAATTGACCAGGAGAGGAGACTGTACACGCCTCTCGGCAAAGGTATTCCAAGAGTTTATTTTGTCAATAATTACGTAAATATATTTGTAAAGTGTACTTGTAAAGCCGTTAGAGGTTACTCGCAAAATAAAAATTAAATTGTTTGTTACTGATACAATATTTGCAATATGTCACTGCCAGTAATGACATTCCCGAAGATGGCATCTTAAACAATACTCAGAACTAGTTTCTGTAGGTTGAAAGATCTTTCTATTGGAAGCAGGTATCTATTTATCTAATGGCCGTGAATTCCAAGGTTAAGGTTACCAGCACCATAAGACAAGCATGGCACTACCACCTGTCTCGCCTAGACGAAGAAGAAGACCTGTTGTAAACACGTTTAAGCCCTTACGTTAAAAACCCCCCCACCGAACGTCTTCCTCGTAATGTCAGTCGGTTCTCAGGAGTATACCCGAAAAATTAATGACGAATATTGTGAAATATTCCCCATCAAATAGCCCGGAAATAGAACAAGACTAGTCCCTCCCGATAGCTGTCGGACGACCGTATCATTCCTGTTATTTTCGTAATTAAGTAACTACCCCGAGGGACTTCATGATTGTCTACAATACACTGGAACATTTCCTTAATGGAAAGGAGATGTCCTTTTGACTATAGAGTAATTTTCACGCCACTGCTCGGAAATGTGGCTAACGATGGTCTGAATTGAGGCTTCGAAACTGTGAATAGTTGTACGTTGCACAAACAGGCCTTCTTGTGAATTTGAACATGCCAACGAGAAGACCAGTTGGAACGATTCAAGAGGTGCGAAGCGTGAAATAGATGGACTCGTCGTCATTAAGGTCCAGGCCTTCGGTTCTGACTTCGTAAATCGAACTCACTCGTCCATCTATTGCCTACTTTCTAGTCTCTAACTGCTGGTTCTACGTGCAATGTGCCCCACTGCCACTTAAGTTTAGCCGCTATAATCCGAACATATATCTGGCTCGTGTCTCATGAGCTCATGACCGACCTCAATCTCCCAATATTTTAGGTATTGAAAGAAATCACTGACTCGAAAAATAAACGGAACGTCGGGTCAACGCGAAACCTATTTGCAGACAAGGGGCTGAGTGTTTAGGAGTGATTGCATCTACCCACGTAGAAGGATATGTGTGGGGAAAATGGTACTTATCGTCTCGCCGCTTACGTCAAATTCTGGCACGTTTATACTGGAGATACTTCAAAAATGGCCTAAGCGACCAAAATGTACCTACGTATTATTGTTAAACATAGAAAATACGTGTCTATAAAAATATATTTTATGCGATTGTCATAAATTTGGAAGCCCAAATATGTACGACTAAAGAGCACAATATTTAATTTAATGATGAATGTAAATACAAAGAAATCAGTATCGCTATACAATAGGTACTAAGAACCCTACATAAATTGATTTCAAAACCGATGCCTTTTTCCAGAAATTAAAACAATGGAGCTTTTAATAAATGCTGCAGTAATTTTGAGAAGTGTCAGCAATGATACTTTTAAGGCTACTCATACAATATTTTGATGCAATAATATTAGATTGTATGACAAAGGTCTAAAGTAAGCCATATTAGATAAGATAAGATAATGATTTATTATACAATCAAACATATACAAATTATACAAACATTATCCGTTGGGCTCCAAACTAGGCTGAGCTAGTATCCTGGGACCTACTGAGTCGGTTAACAAATCACTTAAACATCACACATCATAAGGAGCACGACATGACCGTTACTGAAGGAAAGTTAAGTTATTAAGTATAATATGAATTAACTATTTAACTGTTAACATTACACAGGAAACACGTGATTAATATAACACAATTTATTTTTAAGTACTAAGAGAGTTTGTGTATGAGTGTGTGTGAGTGTATGCGCGTGTGAAAGTGTGCGTGAGAGAGTGAGTGATTACGTGTGTTAGGTGTTAGTTGGGCGTTTTTCAAAAAAAGTGTACAAAACTTTTTTTTTCAGATTTCGTGATTTTTTGGTTTTTCTTACTCAGAATCGTTGACACTATCGATCGTCATACAAGAAAAAAAGTGTAGCAGATTTTACTATGTAAGTTTGTTGTTCCAGTGCGTCACGACCATATAAATAAAAATGACTGCATACAAAAATGTGACGATCTGGAATGGAAATTTTGGACACTTTTTTTCTTGTATGGGGATCGATAGTGTTAACGATTCTGAGTAAGATAAACCAAAAAAAATAAACATCTGAAAAATAAAAAGTTTTGTACACTTTTTTTGAAAAACGCCCAGTTGCGAGTGTATAGAGAGTTATTAGGTACCTATTGGAAAAGTAACCTTAGATGCAGGGGCGTAAAATATTACCACGTATAAACATTACCACGAGATGGTTATTTTCCAGAACGAAGTGAGGGGAAATAAGTAGTTCGAGGGGTAATATGGCTCTTAGACCAGAGTTATACACTCTACTTTTCACTTCGACTGCGAGAAAATAATAAAATCATAGATTATCCATCCACAATCAACAATTATACCAAGGCGAAAAGATTGTTCAATTTGGCGCCATCTTTTTTATAAACTGCTTTGACACAGATACAAAATATTGACACCAGGAATAAACGTCTCTGACCGTCTAATAGCCACGTCCAAACGGCCGAGCGCGGCGGACAGCATACGGGGCATACTCGTACGATAAAGCGAGATAGACAGCAGTCTATCCTCTATCCCGCTCAATCTTCATAGCTTATGTCATGTATGCAGTCAACCACGCTTGAACGTTTGGACGCGGCTATAGTCGGTTAGAGGCGTTTATGTTTAATTACATAATTAGGGAATAAAAAACACCTAATGTTTGAAATAAATTTTGTTTCCTGATTGGTCGATTTTAATGTCTATAGCTGTAGTCTGGTTAGTTGATAGCAAATACTTGTTTTTTTAAAGAGTTGTGATTGGTGGATGTAATACGGTGAACTGTTTTGATTCCTAGTCTATAGTAAACCTGATGTACTGTATGTTTTATCAATAAATTATGTTTTATGTTTATGTTTATGATTGGTCAAATTAAAATGATTAATAAATCATAAATATGTATATACATATTTTCCCTAGGGGCTAAATTTAATGTACTACTTTAGCCCCGCTTGCTAAGCCTAATATGACGCACTTTTTGAGCATGAAGAGTGAAAATACTATTCCAGTGCAACTCTGTGCTGCGATGGAAACTATGGTAAATAGTATCATGATCATCATCATCATATCAGCCGAAAGACGTCCACTGCTGGACATAGGCCTCCCCCAAAGAGTGCCACAATGACCGGTAAATTGTTTTATTATTAATATGTTTAATTACATATTGTCCTAGATCTTGTGTCGTATCCGTCAGCACCTGAGACTATTTCACAAACGGGTGCCTGTTGAATAATGACTTGTAACTTGTACTACAAGCGGAAACCTCGTTTCATACCCCTATATTCGAATAAGATTTCCGCTTATATTACATGTTGATATGGAACATATGGCCTTATATTCGGTTCGGCACTATTTGGCCTATGTCCAGCAGTGGACGATTTTAGCCTGATATGAAGATAATGGAACATAGCCCAGTTTATAACTTGTAGTAGCGTTGCGCTAGCGAGTTTATTAGAAGTTGAGTTTTTCAAAAAGTGTTCATATTTCTTAATGGGATAACTTTTTTGTCATGTTAGCAAGATGCTGTAAAATTGAAATTCGTGTACCGTAACATGGGGTGATTAGGGTTCGCGGGGAGAGTTGGGTTATGAATGGGGAGAGAAGGGATGAAAGGGGGATTTTAAGGCTACTGCTACAAAAATAATGTATTCCTATTTGAAATGGAGCTATAGTAATACTCATAATGAAAAAAAAACGATCCAGCAATCTTCCAAAATCACCTTTGTTTGAAATCCCATCTCACCCCAATTACGAGGGACTACGGGGTGAGGTGGGATTTCCTGTTTATCGTCAAAGTTATGGAATGGAACTACCCAAAATAAAATAAAAACTAAAATACAAACGTCCGGAACACTTATTATATAGGTACACCATTCAGTTGGCATATGTTGTAGAAATAAAATTTTATCGAGGTTTGAATGTCAGTTTTGCCCCTACTCACCCCATTTTGCGTTAATGAAATTACGTTATTACTACGTATATGAAACGTCATTGTGTGCGATACGCGGTACAGGCCTAGCTAGTCTTCCACATAGGAGGTTACTATAGATAAGCGTAATTTCGCGCCAAAATGACAATAGGATAGGACTGACATAACTGCAAACTGCAACTTTACATAAAAAACAGCTAATAAGAAAACCACCGAGTAACCGCCATTTTCGTTTTTTTATCCATAGGACACCTCTCACGTTGCATTACATATATATGGGACTATAATGTACGGCCACAGAAAACCCTTTATTCTGTGGTACGGCCCAATAATCGTCTACGCCTCTTTATCTTTTTATACAAGTACTGAGCAGTGACAACATCACATCTAGATTGATATACGAGTGCCAGCAAAACCTCACAAAGATGTGCGCAGATAAATACAATAAACAATGGATCAAGGGGCATAGTGGCTCAAGAGGAAACGATGCAGCGGATGAACTGGCCAGGAAAGGCTCAGAAACAACGGCATACGGACCGGAGCCAATCTTACCCCTGCCACAAAGCTACATACACAATCAACTGGACCAATACACCAATTAGAGAGATAAGAGACTGGGAGCAGATAGACACATGCACACAGACCGAAGGGATTCTGTCGAAACGCGACAACAAACTCACAACCGCACTAGGATACATAGAAACCAATTACGCAAAATAGTAGGAATCATAACAGGACACACCTCGAACAGACACCTCTACAACATAGGTATCACAGACAGCCTCATGTGCAGGGCGTGCATGGAGGCGGAAGAAACGACTAAACATATTCAACTGGACTGCAAGCAGGTAGAAGTATACAGGAATAAGCATCTAGAGTCCCCAGACACACTACTGGACGCAGTCAGTAACACCAAGGCACTCACCAACTTTCTAGAGGAGCTGGGTTGGTTAGAGTAGCGCTACCCCACCGTTTTCGACTTGCGGAAAATGTCTTTATGCATGGGTTAAAAGGGACAGAGATATAGTGGACGCGGCTTATTGGACCGTACATTATAAGGATCCGATATGCGGCCTTTCTGGGCACGCCTTTACATACGATTAGGTTTATTTTACACAGCGGTATATCATACCCTGAACGCTTAGTAATGTTTGCGGTACCCAACCTAATATGTGTGAGGGCTGTTAACGGAAGAGGCACTTGGATTTCGGTAAAGGGACTGATGTTCTCTATCCTATTATTAGAGCAGAACACGGGAATCCTTTTCAGTAACAATGACGCAATTTATACAGCCATCTTGTTTTATTTCCGACATATTTTAAAGCATATTTCATGCTAGGGTAGTAAATTACCGATTTTGAGAGAGAGGCTCTGACTATACCTACCAACAATACAAAAATTAACCATTGGTAGTTAATTAAGAGATACGCCAAATATTCGGTAATTGTTCGGTATTCGACGCATTTGGTATATTTTAGAATTTTCGGATTCGGCCGCGTTTAGAGAAGTTGCTATAAGGTAATATATATTTATGTAACTTATATTATACTCCATATTTCACTTAAAAACTAAAAAAATATATTACTATAATTTGTCTGTTAAAGAACGGGTGATAAAAGCACACTTACCTTTATATTTATATCAAATTTTTGCCAGAAGCGCGATTATAATATACTGCGAATTACATTTGCTTTAAAAAAACTTTCATTAAACCTATTTTATACAAAAGGCCGTTAAAATTCGTTTGTCTGTCACATTCTCATTCACTCAAAGCACATTTAGGAGAGGGTTTTGTAAATAAGTGTAAGAACTCGCATATTAGTCTAACACGGTAGGTATTACGATAAAGGGTCCTCACTCAGTTTGTAGTCACGAAGCGAGACGCAATACGTGCATATATGTTTTATGTGCTAAATATACGACTATATACAACTTGTTACTGGCACATGGGGTTTTATAGAAAATGGATATTAGTAAGTTCCATTAGCAATGCAGTTACATCATATTAATTTGATTGGCTATCCATTAGCATGCCTGGCTAATCAAATTATATGGAGTGGGTAACTGCAGAATTTAATTTCCTAAATTCGCACTTTAAGTAATAAATAAATAAATATTAGGGGACAATCTTACACAAATCGACCTGGTCCCATAGTAAGCTCATTAAGGCTTGTGTTATGGGTACTAGACGACGATATATATAATAGATATAAATACTTACTTTAAATACATAGAAAACTTCCATGACTCAGAAACAAATATTCATGCTCATCACACAAATATTTGCCCTTACCGGGATTCGAACCCAGGACCTTCCGCTTCGTAGGCAGCGTCACTACCCACTAGGCTAACCGGTCGTCAAAAAAGTCGTAAGTAAAGTAGGATACTGTACCACTGCGCATGATGACCTTGTATAAACAAAATATGATAGTGTGTATTTACTTGTCAAGGCGTTTTGCTGTAAATTGCTGGCAAATGAGATTTTGTCGCGCCGCAACAAGTAGGTACGGCGGTCTACCGGCCCCAGAGGGTATATTCGCGCTGCTACGGCTAAAAGAGTGGCCACGTTAAGGCTCGTTCAGCATACCAAAACAGGGGACAGGTAAAGACTTTAACGCAAATTTTAAGGAAATCATTGCGAATTCATGCTAACTCCATAGTAAACGCGCCGAGAATGGATTGTGACGTCATAGTCTATGCCCGTTCAATATACAGCGTTTTCGGTGATTTCAAATGCCTGTAACATCAGAAAAAAAACATAAGAAAGTTTGAATGCTACCGTTAATATTCCTCTGGATTATACTTTAGATTTCAGTAATTAAAAAAAATGCATAATATACCCTATTATGTTCGTGCGAGAGGTTTAGAAATATCCACAGCAATGAACGGCATGAACCCTTTGAGCCCGATCATGTATGATTTTGTTCATAGGAATAATTTGCCCCCTTATTCATAAAACAGGTTCGTTACCTCTGTTAACTTGAATGTACTTTGTCTCTTTCTCACACACACAAATGTGAAAATGAGGTACCGATTTAAATTTTCACAATTCTCACACATTATTTTAACCCCCGACGCAAAGAGAGGGGTGTTATAAGTTAAAAGTGTCTGTCAGTGTATGGTAGCTCCCAAATGGATGGACCGATTAGATTAGATTAGATTAATTTATTTCATGACATAAATTACAGTACAAAGTTGGCTTAGTCAAAATTATAAGAATTTACATCACAATCGTCTCAAAATAACAATATTAAAAATGATAAACACAATGATCACCAATTTAATTATTTCGTATCACCTAATCAGGATCGTCAAAGCACAGTTTATTGTAAAATATAAATAATAATATACGAAAATGTCAATCAATTATACAATACATCAATCAAACAAAAACAGAGGAAATTTCATTAGCAGAAGTAAAGTAGTATTAAATAAAATTAACTTAATCTCATTTCCATAAATTCCCTAGTTGAATACATTGGGTGATCCAGTAAAATTGGATTGGATTTTGATGTGATTTGAATGCGGTTTAATTTGTGCCATAGATAATTTTATCCCGAGTGGTCTTAGCCATGTTTCATGAAAATCTGTTCAGCCGTTTTTGAGATATTGGACTTTGAAATGATAATGTCGGGGGTTTTTCAACTTTTCTAAGTTGTAGTTTACTAAACGGGATTTAACTAAATTATTTATTTACCTCTTGAGGTCAGTCCTCAGTTCGTCCCGCGACCACGGATGTTGTGACACATCCAAAACGTCAGGAAGCCTCACAGAGGTAGATAAATAATTTAATTATACGTGATTAAGTCCCGCTTAGTAAAAGTTATGTGAAAATGACTGAGACAAACGAATATCAACGGCATTTTAGCTAAAACACTCAGGAGATTGAATAAGACCGTTAATCGACTAGCTAAGAGACTCGTCTAGTGCCTATTTCGCTCATGATGAGACCGGTATTATCGCGAAAGCCCACGCATTTTCTTGAATACCTATTCAACGGTTGTCAGCGTGCGTGACGTATGAATTTTGAACAGACTTACCTACCGTAGCTATATATAAGTATTTGAGTTGGCCGAATTGCTTCAAAGTAGTCCATTCGAAAAGCAATTCTATCGTCCACGGTAGAAGATTCCAATTCCTATGACAGTTTTAAATAATCTCAACTATACGCAAGCTAGAGTTTGAGGTTATTCCTTGAAGCAAATAGGTACAAGTATATGTTGATGATGTTTGCACTGGGGCTTCCACTGCTACGGAGGCTTTGATTTTACGGGATGAGTTGATTGCGATCCTGAAGTCAGGTGGGTACGAACTGCGTAAGTGGTTGTCAAATTGCCCTGATTTGTTGCGAGATCTTCCGGTGGAACATCAGCAGGATCCTCTCTTGTTCGGAGATGCGGACAACCCTAACTTGATTGCGGTCCTTGGCATACAGTACCAGCCCGTCCAGGATGTCTTCACTTATCGGGTTAAGTTGGACCCCCCTAAGACCTGGACGAAGCGTTCGGTCTTGTCGACTGTTGCTCGGACCTTCGATCCTAATGGATGGATCACACCTGTCATTTTTCTGGCTAAGTGTTTTTTGCAGAAGCTGTGGATTGCGGAAGTTACGTGGGACGAACCTCTTCAGGGAGACTTGCTAACCGAATGGTGTTCGATTGTTTACTCACTTCCGGACGTGAACCGGATTTCCTTGCCCAGACTCTTTTGCCGGCAAGTGTAAAGTTAGCCTCCACGGGTTTTGTGACGCGTCTGAACGAGGGTACGCGGCCGTGGTATTCTTGCGGACTATTAGCCTATCCGGTCATGTGGGACTACATTTGATAATGGCCAAGAGTAAGGTGGCTCCTATCAGGACTAGGTTAACTATTCCTAAGTTGGAATTGTCGGGAGCAGCCCTCCTTACGAGGCTCCTCAATCATGTTTGTGATACTTTGGGTCGTACCGTGGAGATTTCAGATGTTTTTGCGTGGACTGATAGTGAGATCGTTCTTTGTTGGCTTCGCACCTCCGTGCATAATTTAGAGGTTTTTGTTGCGAATCGGATTTCACAGATCCAGAGTTCAGCGACCCCGCTGATTTGGCGACATGTTCCAGGGGAACTGAACCCCGCTGACTGCGCTTCGCGAGGCTGCGAGGCTCCGGCACTTGTAAACCATTCCCTGTGGTGGGGACCAGATTGGTTGTCGCATCCTGCGGCATCTTGGCCCCAGAATCGGTTCTCTTCTCCAGAGGCGTTGCCAGGTTTACGTGTGGGCGTTATGGAAACGCAACCTGTCTACGACTTGAATCCTCTGTTGAAGAGGTACAGCTCTCTGTCGAAATTGATTGGGGTTACCGCGCGGATCCGACGTTTCTTGCTCCACGCACGGAACCCAGCTCAGAGGGCATTGACCACGGAATTGGCCTTGTCGCCCTTGGAACGCCAAGAGGCCCTGCTATTTTGGGTTCGTGTGGTGCAAGTGGAGCACTTCGAACCGATTATTGACGCGCTTAAAGGAGGATCGAGAATTAAGGGTTCGATCGCTCGTCTGAATCCATTTCTAGACGCATCGGGTTTGCTTCGAGTCGGCGGACGACTTCGAAACTCGAACTTGCCCTATGGAGCTCGCCATCCTTTGTTGCTCCCCAAAGGGGGGACTTTGGTCAGTTTGTTGGTGTCTGATCGACACGTTGCTAACGCTCACGCAGGCTGCAATGCCCTTGTAGCCATTTTGCAGCGTGAATTTTGGATTTTGTCTGCCAGACGCACTATTCGCGGCATTATCTTCAGATGTATGCCGTGCTATCGTTTGACGGCCACCCCCACGCAGCCCATGATGGGGGATCTGCCCTCCGACAGAGTCTCGGAGAGTCGACCATTTGCTTGTGTGGGCACGGACTTTGCCGGCCCCTTTTTGGTAAAGACCTCGCAGCTTCGCAACGCTCGATCTGTCAAGGCGTACTTGTGTGTGTTTGTCTGTCTGGCCTCCAAGGCAGTTCACTTGGAACTGGTAAGTGCCCTCAGCACGGAAGCGTTTCTTGCGACGCTAGGTAGACTTTTATCCCGCCGGGGACTGCCATCTCTGATCCGCTCTGATAACGGCACCAATTATAAGGGCACTGACCGTTACTTGAATGAAATTTGTAATTATTTGAATAGTGATAAGGATAATTTAAGATTTGCAATGTCTCGAATGGGCATTAAGTGGCAATTTGATCCCCCTGTTTGCCCACATTGGGGTGGTATTTTTGAGGCTGTTGTAAAAGTTACAAAAACGCATCTCCGCCGAGTTATTGGTGAAACGATTTTAACGTTCGAGGAACTTGCTACGGTATTTTGTAAAATTGAGGCTGTCCTCAACTCGCGCCCTCTCTGCCCTGTCTCGTCGGACCCAAATGACCTGGAAGCATTGACTCCTGGTCATTTTTTGATTGGCCAGCCCCTTACCGCGCTGCCGGAGTACCCCTTCAGGGAGGTAAAATCATCACGCCTAAGTTGGTTTGAGCTGCTACAGCAGATGACCCAAAGCTTCTGGCATCGTTGGTCGCTAGAATATTTGCACATCTTGCAGCAGCGCGTTAAGTGGACTGACAAAACTGATCCTCCTCACGTTGGAGATCTTGTACTAGTTAAGGAAGCTAATTTATTACCTTTGTATTGGCGTCGTGGACGCATTGTAAGTTTGTTGTATGGGTCTGACGGGGTCCCCAGGGTTGCGGAGGTTATGGTCGGAGATTCGGTTTTGAAGCGAGCTGTAGCGAGCTTAGCCCGCCTGCCCATTTATTAGCAGACAGAGCTCCTCTGCCTGGAGCGGGGGATTGTTCGGTACCGACTTTTTACCGCGGGTATCACTCGGTTGATAACTTTGCGGAGAAAAAGACACGTCACTATTTGACGTTTGACGTCTGTCATTTTGATAGTATAACCTAGAATTTGACCTGGTTTGAGTGAACCCATGCTTTTGATTTGGATTTTGAGTTTTGTGAAAGCATTCGGGACATTTGATTTATGTTAATTGGAATCAGTTCATATTTGAGGCCAGGCGCTCCTATCGAGGAGTTTTGTTGTTGCCTGCCAGTGTTTTGGAGACTGAAGTGATAAATTTAGTGTCGGTAGTTTTGGATTCGGGTGCGATTAATCATCCAGGAGCCAGGAAGTGTTCACCAGGACACGCGACGGCCTCGACATTTCACACACAACATATACTCACCCATTCATCCACACATACACCGGCCGACAGATAACGGCGGATGAAGCTTCCATCAAGGTAAAAGCACGTTTTGTTGTATCGGACCGATACCTGGCGCATCTTCGGTATGCCACGCTTCTTGGAAGCTATAGCTTAGCGGGGTTATACCGGTCGTTCTAGTCCAGGCCTCTACTCGGGTCAGGAACTCGTCGGGCCCAGCCCTGGCTTTAACCGAGTAGAGTCTTGCGAGCCCGGGCTAGTAGCGAACCCCACGTTTACCTACACACATGGTCCATAATTATATTTACAAGTAGTACGCAATAGTTACTAAGCTCATGTAAACACAGCATTATTCCTTTTACTCCGAGAATACTCAAGTAGATACAAGAAATAACATCGGTGAATGAATTAATTTGTAATATCTCTAAAATGCAAAGCAAACAAAGTCCATCTTTATTATGCTGTCTACAATCTTAATTAACTACTACATTTAAAATTTCTAGTTTAATAAAGACTAGGTAGTCTTATCGAGGAAAACGACATCCAGACTTTGAATGCAGAGCTGTTTAAGTATTCGTTACGTAAATGCATTTAAACGAAATTAGGGAATCCTGCTGAAAATTAGCAATATCAGATTTCAGTGTAACTTTATACTTAAGGACGGAGAGGTAGCATGAAAGCGGTATTGAACCAGCAGATCGAAAGGTCGGTCACGTAACGCATTGTACGCGCTTTAGGTAGATCTAAATGCCATTTTTTGTATGGGAAAAAGATGAAATGTCCTAACGCGCGTTCGAAAAATAACCAGACCTCTGGTTCTTATCGTGTTTGCCCATATAATCGTTCGCTTCTCTTTGATCTACTAGGTACAGTCGAGTTCTCCAATTTCTACACAAAAAACCTTTCAAAAAAATCTACACATGCGTCTTATGTCAGTAACAATAAGGACTGTATAGATATTGGAGAACTCGACTGTACCTATAATATGTAATATGCAACATTAACATTTTGGTAAACACTCCAAAACGAAAATCCCTATTTTATTTATATTTTTTTATATATATGGATATAAAATTTTTGAATGATATAAGTTACCCACGTAACATCGTGACCTAACCTCACGTAGGTTCGTAGGTCTCATTTTTATCGACGTCCACAAATCGTTTTAATTATGTACTCGCACTATTACTTAAATCGTCAGTCAAATTTTGCACCTGCACGTCTATCATGTGACGGCCGCGACATACTCTCGATTTTTCTCGCACTATATCTCTTGTTCTAAGTGTTCTAATAAGAAAGAGATGGATAGTGCGAGAAAAATCGAGAGAGATCGCGCGCCGTCGCATGATAGCCGTGCTGTCCAACCGGGGTTTGCAATTGCCTGACTATATTGAATTTACTGGAGACTTCATTACTTGGTTACTTCGGGGTCATGATCCGGAATAAGTTAAGCGAATAAGTTGTCACATGAAATTTAAATTTTCATTCAATGGTGAACTCTAAATTAACTCACAGTTAACTCTTAATTGGCTCTTATTTTTTGCGATTTCGTGGTTGGCCCCATGGGAAAAGTTGTTCAATATGATCATCTTATTCGCTTTCGGTCATTCCGGATCATGACCCCGAAGTCACCCAGTATTTTTGTTACCGAGGTACTAACTGTATTTTTTTGACCATTGAATATGTACCGTAAACCCGGGTTACATTGGTTGCAAATAAGTACATTGTGATATAAGTGAGGTATGTTGATAATTACATCAGAGGCGGAATTATCACGCGAGCCGCAGGTGAGCGTGATAACTGATAAGAGTGCCGAGGATGTAATTATCAAAGCTCACGCGTTTCATACGACGTTTTTCAACACATTTTGCGAGGAAAAAATCCTTTTCATAAGATGAAAATTTAATAGGCCTGCCAAGTTATTTTTTTTACTTATTCATGGCAACAGGTTTTTACTCACATTTTGTATACATCGCCAAGAATTTCCAGTGGCATCCATTCTTTTTATCACTTTTCTAGTCACCACGAGTCAACATTTTTGTTAATAACCAAACACACATTAACAATGTTTGAAATAACCTATAATGGCGCGCAACAGTTTTTTTTCGTTAAGTGTGCGCAGTCCGCGCGCTTTAGATGATATCTCTAAACAGCCAATACAATATAAAATAAATATTTTCGTTTTAAAATGTTATCTTTATTAATTCATGTAAAATGTTATCAAAAGTGAATAGTTTTACTAAATTAAACGTTTCTATATCATATCCAAAAAGAAATAGTCAATTAATTAACAAAAAGGATTTAATTTGTTTAGTCGAGTAAGAATCCATTTGCCGAGAATTTTAAAAAAAGCTGTACATTCGGTACAACCCGGTTAATTTAAGAATGCACCGTGCGGCATGCATACATCTTGCTGCAAGGTGTCAACGTGAGTTAATCGGGATATAACCATAACACACAAGTATCGTAATGTTATAACACACGCGTGTTTAATATCCAGGATTATGAGCGAAAAGCAAAACGAAAAGCAAGCAAAAATTAGTAGTACTATGTAACGTGCAGTTCTGTAGCGCACCACATGTGGATCCACATAATACCAGCGTCGTTTTACCTTCTGTGTAGTGACATTATGCTGAGTGGACTCCGTTTTCGCATCTAATCTTAGTTTTAATATAGCGTCTAAGTGTTAATTTAAAATGTACTTCCTTAAAATGTTATTTGCGAAATAAAGTTTTTCTATTATATTCTATTCTATTTTATAAACATACCCCGTTATCAGTGTTGCAGAATCATTTAAAACGCTAGGGTTGGCACTGCACGTATATTTAAGCGACACAATAAGAGGTCCGTTATAGTACATTACGTACCTAGGGCGGTGCATTCGTGAATGGCCCAGATGGCAGGTGTTTGTGGCCCGAACCGAAGGTGAGGGCCATAAGTATGCGATCTGGGGCTTTACGAATTACCGCCCGTGGTGAGTACACAATTTTACGTCTTCACCTGGCCACAATGCAAGTTTTACCGTACGCGCAGAGTGCGGTATAACTCGCGTTATGGCCAGGTGTGACGTAATTAGTACATTACTTACCAAGGGCTGTAAAAGAAAGAAAGGCCGAAATCGCAGGTATTTATGACCCGAGCCGCAGGCGAGGGTTGTAAATATGCGATAGAGGGCTTTCTTTTTTACTGCCCGTGGTGAGTATACAATTTTACGTCTTCATCTGGCCACAATGCGGGTTTTACCGTACGTGCAGCGTGCGGTATAACTCACATTATGGCCAGGTGTGACGTAAAATATATTGTAGTATTGTTTTGTTCTACTAACTGTATTTTTTCACCATTGAATATGTATGTATATATGTAAGCACTTTATTGTACACAATAACAGGTTAAAGAATATACATGTCACACAATAGATCAAAGTACAAAGGCGAACTTATCCCTATAAGGGATCTCTTCCAGCTAACCTTTGAGCAATATGTACCGTAAACTCGGGTTACATTGGTAGCAAATACCCAATGGAGGGTTACTTTGACCCTCATGAAAAGTACACATAGCAATGTTACATAAAAAAGGAACAACGTGGGCAGTTAGTTCAAGCTCAAAAAAGGGTGATTTGACCCTGTTCTAATTCATAAAAAGCGGTGGAAATAATAATTCGCGAAAGCCAAAGTTTGGGTTTTTATACTTTCTATATGTACCGCCATTTTCTAATGACAACAATAGCTGGCCAGAAACGAGATATAAAATGCAAGTACATCGTACAGTTTAATTGCGAGACGTTTGTCTAAACATTAATGGTACCAATCTAATGTTATAGCGGCTCTAAACGTCAAAATGCTCTCAATCAAAGACTGTTTACCCAGCGACTTTAATGATTAGAAGGAAGCTTATTTCGATTAATTTATTTTTCTCAAACATGCTCGGAAATGTACGCGTTAATATCACGAAATGAAGACATGAAGTTTCTTGTTTAAGGCTCCCTACATTTCTTCTTGGCCTTACGCCAAGAAGTAATGTATGAAAACCCTAAGTAAAACCATTATTGTCCGCTACTCTAACTTTTTAAATTTTCTTACTAATATTAAACTGACAAAGGAAAAATTACATACTGCCAACCACCACTAGACTCTGTAAGCATACTTTTGACATAAAAAAAAACTATGGTACTAGGTATACTATGTGCGGTTAAACATGGTGCTCGAACGGCTTGTTCAAATGGCATGTTTAAAAAATTAAAAAGGCGGCAAATTACCTATTATTTAATTGATTACCTTGTATTTATTTTTATTTTTATATTTCCTCACATCTTTTGAGAAAAGCACTATACAATCCTCGGCCGGAACTGGGATTGCTGGACCCGTTGTATCCGGCCTCGTCTACAACTCGGCCGTCTACCCCAATCTCGTCCAGCAATCCCTTACTTCACGGCCTCTGCAGTAATGTACTATTTATCTTTGTTGCACGAAACAAAAAAATACACAAATAGCGATTTATATACCAAGGCAATCATAGAGTCAAGTCGTGATATAAAAAGTCGAATCAATGAGATAGTCGTAAAAATATGGAGAGTTTCAGACACAAATAAAATCTAAGCTGTAAAAATTTAAGAATCAATGTAGCGTGTCGAATATACCAGCAAGTCGATCACGTAACGCATTGTACTACAGGAGAACTAAACAGTATAATGGAGAACAAAACTTTTTTTGTGTTTTTTTTTTAATAATTGTGTTGACATGCCTCAGAGTGATTTGCCATACGATACATAAATAGTGTGATGATAACGTAACTTTTCGAAAACTCTCTCTCATCAGTTTATTTATTTATTATTATTCGGAGAACCAACAGCTATTAATACAACATGGTTAACTTAATTAGGTTACAGAGTGGTCGTGGTTTCATGATGATGTATGGATAAAGCAGCCCTCGTGATGCTCGTAGCTCCCCTCGCGATACTCCTCCGCTTGTTACGGTGTTCAGGGTCACGGGAACACTGGACTATGGTGGATTGTGTCACAGCTTTTATCAAATTCGTCCAGCGCGTAGGAGATAGATCGCGTGATCGCTTTCCTTCTACCCCTCGCTGGACAAGGCTGGAGGAGGAGAGGACAGCTTTTATCAAATTCCATGGAGTTTTGGTTTCGAGTAATGTGCCCAAAGTATTTGAGGATTCATATTTACAGACAGTGACAGTGACTTAAGTGGCAGTGGGCGGGGCACGTAAAGGTTGCGGGAGTCCGCTGGATGCGGGTGGCGCAGGACCGGTCGCTTTGGCACTCTTTGGGGGAGGCCTATGTCCAGCAGTGGACGTCTTTCGGCTGATATGATGATGATGATGATGATTTACAGACGTGGCCATATTGCAAGATACAATCATGACAGATGGACACTATTATCTACAAAGTGGCCAGGACCACAAGGCTCTAGAGCCAGGGGTAGACCAAGCACCAGGGTGGCAGGATGAGTTAGCGTCAATTGCAGATGTAAATTGGACAAACACTGTAAAAAATAGAGAAAAATGGAATTCTTTGGAGAAGGTTTTTACCCTTAGGGGGTATACAATAGTTAAATTATACATAATATGTTAATGCATGCAAATTTTAATACTTATTACAAAATGATGAATACAGTGATAAAATAACATACTTAAATAATATTTGAATACTCTAATGAATAGCTAATATAGCTTTTATAATGAGTAACAAAATTTAAAAAAGTACAGAATTTTTATGATTGTATACATTCTTTTCGCATGTTATTGAATTATAATTGTTGTGAATTATGGAATAAATACAGTTTATTATTATTATTTGCACAGTCGACGATAATCTCTTTTTAATATTAAGTTCTTCCAAGATCGACACATTGGTGCGAGCGCGCATCAAAGCAGTCCATTCAAAAACAACTCTATCATCCAAGCTAGAAGATTCCCATTCCAATGACAGTTTTATAAAAAGTCGCCTACACTAAATAATCTCAACCATTCCTGAGGTACGTATACAAAGCGTTACGCAATCGACCGGCCCCTATTTCCCGAACTTGACTATTGTCAGCAGATAATGATAATATGCAATCGACGTACAGTACGATTACTGTTAGTTAACCACTGACAGATAGTTTGCCTTCATTTAATATTCAACTTTAATATCATACAAATAAAGCAATTTTCAGTATACTGTTACCCACGTCTACCGATTTAGAAATAACTACTTAATTTGTATGAGGTTAAAGTTGAAAATTAAATGAAGGCAAACTATCTGTCAGTGGTAAACCCCAAATAATTCTACTGTATCTACATCTGTTCTTACGAGTAAGGATGGAAAGCTGGACGGCATCATTACCTATCGACCCAGCAATGTAGGTTGATCGATGATCTCCGTTGATAAAGACATCTAAGATGCCAATTTTATCACTTATCGTTGTGGATAGACATCGGCCACTCTGGCACTCGCATACTGATAAGAACGTGAATGATGTCTTATCAATCAATCAATCAATCATATATTTATTTGCATAAATAAGGGTATAATTAGGTCTTACAATTTAATACGTCCTCCTTATTTTACCATAAACTGGTGTACAAATATTTAAAAGTCAAATGCGCCTTAATTACATATGTCAAGTGTGTAGAATAATTTAAATTTATACAATCAAAAACACATTAGTCAAAAGTTCATAACATCTTAAATAAAATAATAATAACATTTTTAATAATTATATAGTACCTCAAAAACTTGCACATATTATTTATTAGTCTCGTTTACATAATCATTCTTATAAATTACAGTTACTCAGAAATTCATCAACAGAATAAAAGCTATTTTCTAGTAAATAATTAAACAAATTCCTCTTAAATAAATTTAGTGGCAGTTCCTTCACATTATCAGTTAGACAGTTAAATATTTGTATTGCCATTCCGTGAACATTGTTTCTGACTAATGCGAGATTCGTCCTTGGCAATATAAGTATCGACAGCGATAAGTGATAAAATGTCCCGAGGATGCGTTGTGCTGAGAGCGAGGGAATTTGTTCCTTCAGCTGTCAACACGGCGAATCCTCAAACATATCAAGGGTAGGCAACGCCCATGTTACTACTTTGTAGTTGCATGCGTCTATAGGCTGCGGTGTCCGCTTACCATCAACCGGGCCGTACGCTTATTTGCCACCGTCGTTGTATGAAAAAAAAAAACAACTATGCTACGCCCGCTGAGTTTTGTCACCCCAGTCCATGTTGGCTCAGTTCGGGTTGCACAGGGCGGTCGCATAACACTTCGGGAGCTCAAATACCGCAAGCCATCCGGTTACCTCTTGAATACTGCAGCTACGCGTCATTGCTCGGAATAATGCTGCTGGGCTGAGCAAGGAATTTATGAATGCCGTGACATTCCAGCGCTTTTATGTTACAATTATTTTCCGAGCTCTCGACGAAACTCATTCTGCTCTATTGTGATCATCATTCTCCTAGCGTTGTTCCCGGTTATGCCCCTAAAGGAGCTCGGGGTCCGCTTTGACACCTAATCCCAAGATTTGGCATAGGCGCTAGTTTTACGAAAGCGACTGCCATCTGACCTTCCAACCCAGAGGGAAAACTAGACCTTATTGGGATTAGACCGGTTTCCTCACGATGTTTTCCTTCACCGAAAAGCTAACGGTAAATATTACGTACATAAGTTCCGAAAAACTCATTGGTACGAGCCGGGATTCGAACCCACGACCGCCGCTTGACAGCCGCATGCCTGAACCACTAGGCTACCGTAGCTCATTGTGATGCGAGTACAAATTAGTCATTATATTTCTGGAGCGGGAAAATATATATGTACTCAGGTCTTGGCTGCTTGAGGCGAATCGGGGCATGAAGAAAATTTAAGCACGCTAAATATTAAGGCGCCGTAGGTTCAGCGAAGTTAAGCAAACAGAGTTTTTGAAACAATATAATGCGTCTGTTTATAATAATATGGTTTCAAAATAATACGAATAGTAATTTTGAGGCTTTTCTGCAGCGAGATCAGTGATTCGAAACATGCATAGGTCTAAAATACACATAAAATATTCGTAACTAATTATGCACAAAAGCTAAAAATATTAAAATTGCTTCTAAAAACCCGTGTGGTGTCGGGTTAGAATAGCATCACCCCCTTTCTTCCCGTGGGTGTCGTAAGAGTCGACTAAGGGAACAGGGTTGAAGTGTGTTGTGGGCGATGGGCTAGCAACCTATCACTGCGATATCACATTTTGTCGATCTTTTATACCTACTAACTGTGGCACTGGACACAAGTTTCATGTGCTCTGCCTACCCCTTTAGGGATAAAAGGCGTTTATGTATAATAAATAATAATAAATACTCTTTATTGCACCACTACAAAAGAGAAACATGTATGTATGTAAAAAAATGTATGTATGTATAAATCGGCAATATCTTGTTTAAGAGAACTCAGTGATTACTTTTTTATTTGTTTAAACGGCCAAAAAATTAAGATTAAAAAACATGATATCCGCGCTTCCGAGCACGCACTTCCATCTCGCACACGCTTATGCTCAGTGAGAGAGAGAAGACCATGAACCTACGGCGCCTTAATAACGAAATACATCATAGTTCTAAATCATCAAATCTACACTTGTTAATCAGAGTAGTATACATAACGGTAGACAGACAGGTCGATCACGTAACGCATTGTAGTTACGTACGTTATGTAGATCTAAATGTCAAATTTTATATGGAAAAATGACAGTTGGACTGTTCTTACCGCGTTCACTCTGTTGTTCTGTAATTTTTCCATATAAAATTGACATTAAGATCTACCTAACGTAGGTACGTAAATACAATGCGTTACGTGATCGACCTGCAGCAGGTACAAATTACGTCTAAGGTTAAATATTCTCCAGACAAATATATGCGAAGATGTGTTGTCATAATATTGATTTTATTTATTTATGGATATTTGTAATATTTGAATAGACACATTTAAACAGCTAGGTGTTAAATCAAATAATATATATGAAATCACCGTTTTACAAATCTGTGATGGATATTCAATTATTCCCCCTTTAACAACGAATTGTTGTGCGTATGTGGCGAGGCGACAATAGCCGAGACTCGACTTTGGGCTCTCTGGACATCTGTGAGGATGTGGCGAGACTACAGTAGCCGAGACTCGACTTTGGGCTCTCTGGGCATCTGTGAGTATGTGGCGAGACTACAATAGCCGAGACTCGACTTTGGGCCCTCTGGGCATCTATGAGTATGTGGCGAGACTACAATAGCCGAGACTCAACTTTGAGCCCTCTGGGCATCTGTGAGTATGTGGCGAGACTACAATAGCCGAGATTCGACTTTGGGCTCTCTGGGCATCTGTGAGTATGTGCCGAGACTCGACTTTGGACTCTCTGGGCATCTGTGAGTATGTGGCGAGACTACAATAGCCGAGACTCGACTTTATGCTCTCTGGGCATCTGTATGTGGCGAGACTACAATAGCCGACACTCGACTTTGGGCCCTCTGGGCATCTGTGAGTATGTGGCGAGACTACAATAGCCGAGACTCGACTTTGAGCTCTCTGGGCATCTATGTGGCGAGACTACAATAGTGGAGACTGGACTGTCTCTCTGGGCAGCTGTGGGTATGTAGTGCAGTCGTGTTCCTGCGAGCGGAGCTCCCAATGGTGTGCTTTGTCGAGAGTGAGATACTCGCATTCATCTCTATTCTCTAGCTATCAACACATGGATTTGGTGCTGTGTTCCTAGTGGAAAGAAGGTCGCCAGAGCTCCCGAGGATTGGATATGTTGATAGTGTGAGACCAGAGGGCCTACCGCAAAACAAAAACGAACTTCGTTAGTGTATATCCTTCACTATCGCACTTGCTAGTTAGAGCGACAGAAAGGGAGATACACGAACGTAGTACGTTTTCGTTTCGCGGTAGCCCCTCAGCATTTGTCTCTAGCTATCAAGGCAGCGAATCCTCAAATCAATAAAAGGTCAGCAACGCGCTTGTGCTTTTGCAGTCGGAAGCGAACACATACTACGATGTCTGCTTACCATCAGGCCGATAGTATGCAGACTTATACAGGTAATCGTAAAGCCAATTAGCGTTAATTTTTCCGCCATTCATGTTGTATTTAAAGGTAATGACGCGTGACGCAAAGATATCGTTATGGATTCGCAGCGAGTTCCTGAAATGAAATACCGGTGTTTGTGTACGAAAAGATTACCGGTATTGCAGATAATAGTACATTGTTTAACGAGGGGCGTAAGTGGAATATTGCGAACAAGAGTCTATCAGAAGCCCGACGCCGAAGGCGGAGGGCTTTTGATGACTCGAGTTTGCAATATCTTTACGCCCGTGTTATACACAATGTTTTTCATCACATTTGCGAGGAAACAAATACATTTTAGATGTAATGAATACAAATCGTAATAAAAACTGCAACATGTCAGTCGTCCATTTTGTTGAATTTGACGTGAGGCGCGTATGGCAAAGACCCTTCGGTATACAGCCACGATTTGAAAACACTTAAAAACATTTTACATAGACACTAAATAACAACACATTAAATCTGTAAATAATTCAGTTAAACATGTTTAAGTAGTTTTTTAAAGTTTAAATTTATTTATAAATACGTTTTCAGACATCGTATTTGATATAAAACCTCTTTGCTTTGTAACTGCCGCAAGAGTGACAGATACAATTTAAGAAAAAAACCATTACGCCCGTGGGCGTAATACAGCCTATTACAGCTCTGTATGTCTGCGCATTATGAAGCCCTTTTCGAGCAAGTGTGATGAAAAAAAAGTTTCTTACCTCCTCATATACTGGAACTTGATGACGATGAAGATGAGCAGGGTGTTCGCGGACAGGGAGGCCGTGAGCACGGCCACATACAGGGCGATGATCACGATGTCCGGGCGGTAGAACACATCCAGGTCCATGGGTGGCGCCCACAATTCACTCTCGTTCACGCCCATTAGCAAGGATGAATTGAAAGTCCTTAGCGGCATTTTATAACCCCAATTCTAACACTTCACAGACACAAATCACAGTGGTTCGTCACTTTTATGTTGTAGTTCTCAGTTCATATTTGTTTATATTGGTGGATACCGTTTTGTATCACTCATTTTTCACGCCTTTTGCACCGGTTCTGTTAATGAATAATGACAAGTTGGCAATCGCTTCCTAGCTAGCACGATCGCTTTTATGTCGTACATAAAGCATAGGTACGACTCTTACTAGCAAGTGTGTGAGAGGTATATATGTTTTATGTCCGACATAAAAGCGATATGCTAGGTAATTAAAATTCTTTAAAATGTTTATTTATAAACGATTCATTAGGCGAGTAACGTAAACTTTGATCTTTTACGACAGTCGGTGAGAAAAGCCGCAGCAGACGCATCGGGAATTGTAAAATTACGGTAATCAGTGTTTTTTTACTACTGATTTTTGACTGTTGCAATGTTTGTCCTTCTTTTACGTCGCAACGCAGCGTCGTATTGATGTGATTTTAGATAGTTTAGAAGCTGGAGAGTGACATAGGCTACTTTTTCCAGCGCGAAAACATCTAATTTCCACGGGAAAATTCAATATGTTACATTTTCCTATAACCACGCGGGCGAAGCCGCGGGCATCAGCTAGTATGTGAATAAAGTTGAACAAACTCAATGCACCAGTCATGTTTTTATAGCAATCGGTATGTTTGTGTTTGTTTGTTTTGGCATCGCCCGCCGCCATTTTGAATTTCTGTAGTAATGTGTGTTTCATGAAGAACATGCTGTGCGGTGCATGTTAATTATAGTAGTCGTAGAATCATATTTGAGTCTCAATCCGGAAATTTGTAAGTTTTTTATAGTTTTTAAATAAACTGCCTATTCCCATCCACCTAGCGTTTTTTTCCCGGTTAAGCTCTAACGGAGCCCGGGGTCTGCCTTGGCACCTTTGCCCTTTGTGATCAGTTTTTTTTAACAACCGGCTAGCCTAGTGGGTACACTGTCTACAAAGCTGAAGGTCCTGGGTTCGAATACCGGAACGGACAAATATAGTCAAGAGCAAAAGTTTCGGGTACAGTTTGTACCGAAATTCTATAAAAAGTGCACCCGAAAATTTTGCTCTTGAGTCTTATGTGATGAGCATGAATATTTGTTTCCGAGTCCTGGATGTTTTCTATGTATTTAGTTATTTATACCTATTAAATATATCGTCGTCTAGTTACCCATACCCATAACACAAGCCTTATTGAGCTATGAGGTTAGTTCGATTTGTTTAAGATTGGCCCCTCAGTTTTTTCTATATTCTTTATCAGGAGAAGTCACAGGCAAACACAAGTAATGGACTGAAACGATATTACGACACCACAGAACACGCCCCGAAGCGATCAGCGAGACGTAAAGCTAAACTGCGTCATTCGCTCAAACGGGCTAGTTGTTCAAAGACACTAATCAACTAGGGAAACTAGGACGCTCCTAGTATACTTGGGCGGTCACCACACTGCCGCTGCATACCGCTGCGGCGTGCGGAGGGATGGTTAGCAACGTTGTATGCACAGATATAGGAAACAGGCTGTTGCCCGCGACTTCGTCCGCGTAGAACTTGAGAAAAAATATTGCTATTAAATTATTTTAGGCGTAACCTTAACATTAAACCACTATTTAACCCCCTTAGGGGTGGATTTTTCTAAAACGCTGAAAGAACTTTTTTTGTATCTTAATAAGTAATCTTTCTACAAAGTTTAAAGTCTCTAGTTCAAAAAATAATGTTTCCCCCATACAAACATTGCACCCCTATTTAACCCCCTTAGGGGTGGATTTTTCTAAAACGCTGAAAGTACTTTTTTTGTATCATAATAAGTAATCTTTCTATAAAGTTTCAAGTCTCTAGTTCGTAAAATAATGTGTCCCCCATACAAACATTGCACCCCTATTTAACCCCTTTAAGTGTGGAATTTTCAAAAACCCCGTCTTATCCCTTGCCTACGTCATAAAAGGAAGTTCTGGTGCAAATTTCAAGTTTCTAGTCCCAGTAGTTTCGGCTGTGCGTTGATGAGTGAGTGAGCGAGTCAGTCAGGACATATTAGGCATTTATATGTATATAAGATGGATAGAAGATAGAAGATAGGAGATCGGGCATGCCGGGCAATTTGTATTGAATATGCCTGTCGCAAGTTCTTGAATTCGTGGTTTTATTTGAAATAAATAGTATTTATAGTATTTACCTGTGAAAAGTGATCCCATTGGAGTGGAAATTAATCAAATCACTGCGATGTTTGCAAGTAATTATTGCACAACTCGGCATTTTGCAAAAAAACTGAACTTTCTCGGTGGACAGCGGACGGTTTACTATCGGCGGAGTATGCCCAATGCGCTAACATGTGCGACACAGCCGCCGGCGGCTTGTCCGCTCTATAGTATTATATGCTCTGAGGTTGTATGCCAGTACCTCAGTTTGTATATAACTCCGCGGCTACTTCCTTCCGCACGCTACTTCACACTGCACCGCACCAGGAGTGAAATTCCCTAAAACAATGATATATTTCGCGACGGCGTCTCAAGACATCACCTCACTGGTCAACCCACCTCTCACCTCACCTGTAACCTGACGCCTCACGCTCACGCCTAATGCGACAGACAAAATAATCTTACCCCGATACGTAACATTTCTTTAATTTGACAAAATATTGGCTTTGTCTTATGTTTCTTGAATTCGTGGTTTAATTTGAAATAAATAGTATTTATAGTATTTGCCTGTGAAAAGTGATCCCATTGGAGTGGAAAATAATCAAATCACTGCGATGTTTGCAAGTAATTATTGCACAACTCGGCATTTTGCAAAAAAACGGAACTTTCTCGGTGGACAGCGGACGGTTTACTATCGGCGGACTATGCCCAATGCGCTAACATGTGCGACACAGCCGCCGGCGGCTTGTCCGCTCTATAGTAATATTAGATGCTCTGAGGTTGTATGCCAGTACCTCAGTTTGTATATAACTCCGCCGCTACTTCCTTCCGCACGCTACTTCACACTGCACCGCACCAGGAGTGAAATTCCCTAAAACAATGATATATTTCGCGACGGCGTCTCAAGACATCACCTCACTGGTCAACCCACCTCTCACCTCACCTGTAACCTGACGCCTCACGCTCACGCCTAATGCGACAGACAAAATAATCTTACCCCGATACGTAACATTTCTTTAATTTGACAAAATATTGGCTTTGTCTTATGTTTCACACATACGATTAGCAAAGTTCAATTGTTACTTTAAATTATAAATTTTTGTTTATTTTAAGCCGCTTAAACTACTCAAATAAGAATAATTTTAATACATGCTTTCCGTCGATGTGTGTATCGCTAAGTAGAATACCACTAGGGGTGAGATGATTTGACAGTTGTACCTTATTCACTAAGCTTTTTTGACATTTAAATGACAGGACGGGGCTGTTATTCGCTACGCGCTAATGCGCCTCACCTCGTCGCTCACCCGTTACGAAACTAGACCTCTACCTACGCTTAGTTACTAGGTACGCATTGCGGTGTTAAGATATATTTGAGGGTGAGCGTTGAAGTGAGCTTAAAACAGGTTACAGAATAGGGGGGCTGCACGGAGTCCGGCGAAACATGCACGCGGCTCCGCACTCTGCAGCGGGATGAGGCGGCAGTTGTTGGTGACCGCCTTATGGCTGTACAGATTGGGCCAACGTTGGCGCGTGAGCAGAGTGCAGCTATGCAAACTAATGAGATCGAATTATAGCGTTCTCCTTTAACGCATAGCTGCATCCTGCTCACGCGCCAACGTTGGCCCAATGTGTACAGCCGGCTTAAGCATTTGAATTTTATCGAGCACATTCATCTTTTTTATTTATATTTTTATCTACCACGCGAAAAAACGCTTCATCCAATCGAGGGCATTCTCTTTTACGAATGTGTTTACATATTCGCAAGAAACGATTACCTACTTACTTTTATGACTTAATTCTTCGTTCAATTTTAAGAGTTCAAGAAACTATGTTTAAAATAATGCTCATTGCTTACAACGTAGCTGCATGTGTGCGTCCGCGCTACTGTAAGCCATCACGTAACGTTTCGAACGCGCGTTAGGACTCAGACTGTATTTTTTCCATAGAAAAATTGTCATTACCTAACTTAACGTACGACGGTAGTCAAAGTTACGTGTCCGACCTGCAGGAGTAGGTCGCATCTTCGTAGACTGAAAGATCTATATTGCAAATGGCGTCCTCCCAGCTCCCTCTCTGATATATTCGGAAATATATGGTTTCAGACTGCCGATTACTCCCACTCCTCAGCTGGATTTAGCATATCCAAATATAATGCACCTGGAGCCGTTTGTTGAGCTACTGCTAGTGCTAATATTGGCATGCCGGTGGTATCGCCATCTTAAACAATTGCAATTGCTTTAGATAATGAATAATGACAAGTTGGCAATCGCTGTTTATCACTTCTTCTTTTCTCTGCTTCAGCTTAGGCCAAAATGATATAATACTCGTATAATTTAATTCTCTATAGGTCGCATTTCTCAACCGATAACCGAAATAGTGTTATTATTATTAGTGACATTAATCAAATAATGAACTTTCTCTGACATACACCGAGTCAAGCCACACAATATAAATAAATGCATGTAGATGTGGAAAATCTTTACAAACAATACCCGTGTCCGTGTCATTGCACTCGACTATATCCTAGGCAATAAAGTGTTTTATTTTAATGTGTCTCCTCTTCGAGTGTAAAGTCATAAAATTAGTAGACCTATGATTTAGCTTAGGGGGGTCATTCACCCTTCAAACACAGACTTTTTTGTCTCCTTGATTAGGCGTTCTTTTAAATATTTTTATGCATACTAAACTAACGTACATAAACATTTTTTTTGTAATGTAGTATCATAAAAGTTTTTTACTTTGGCAACTGTAAATAAAAATAAAAAATAAGAATTTAACACATGGTTTTTGGCTCTTATTTTCGCTGAGTTTCGGTGGTATTATAACTAATGTGATTATTATCGCGGACAAAATAGGTTAGACTTTGTTTCAATACTTTCAATGTGCATCTATATTCACGTGAAAAGAAGTACTGCTGCAATATTTACGTTCGATATTTTCTATTATCGTGATCCTGGAAGTTGAAAAAAAATATCGAGCGTGTGGGAGTCGCCATTATATTATGACTGCAAGCGTCTCAGAACGCGCCTTATTTGGCATAAAATATCATTTTATACACCACTAAAAATGCGTAAAAAGGTCGTTGCAGTACCCAATAAACTTAAGTGTTATTCGTTTTCATACTGCGACGAATATTATTGGCGAAAACAACAAGGGTGATCCGCTTACGAATTTTACGAAGTCTTTTTTTTTCTATTATAGTCTTAACTCAAGCTCACCGTTATGAAAAACTGGTATTTTAGGGATCCGTACACAACAGATCTCAACGACAGCGGCCCAGACAACATCAGTAATAATGAGATAAACAATGACCCTTTTATCTTATTATTATTATTTATTTATTTAATTAACTGAGTAGATAAATGATCAACTGGGTCTCACAAAACTGTCGGAACAGTTTGTCTGTGTGATCATAGTCATCATAGTAAAGAGCTTACTAATTTGTAAATAGGTTTAGGTTAAATGCATGTTACATACAATTGCTTACAGTTATGCCTTAGGGGCCTTATTATACTTAAGTAATGTCGTTTTAATTTTCTTTTAAAGTATGCCCCTTTTGCATTGGCGGAGCGGTATTGGTTAATATTTTGTATTTTTACGAGAGCTTACTGATGTCGCCAAGATTATCTTATTTGTACCGACTAGCAAGGAATAGGAATTGCAGAAGACCACAGCCATAATAACACTACTACTTGCTCTGTAGTAGTGTTGTGTTCCTGGAGGTGAGCAAGGTCGCCAGAGCTCCCGAGGATGCGTTGTGTTGAGAGCGAGGGAATTTGTTCCTTCAGCTGTCAACACGGCGTATCCTCAAACATATCAAGGGTCGGCCACGCCCATGTTACTCCTTTGGAGTTGCATGCGTCTATAGGCTGCGGTATCCGCTTATCATCAGGCGGGCCGTACGCTTGTTTGCCACTGTCGTTGTATAAAAACAAAAAAAACAAAAAAATAGGATAGTTGCCTTAGTTTTTTTTCGAAGCCATTTGAACCTGTTTTTGGAGAGAGCAACTACTATTAAAGAACATAAATAGGTACCCAAATATAAGAGGCAAAGACGGACCGCGCTGGCGGCTGCTGAAATGGTTCATACTAATTCTCATAGAAGTATGACGTCATTGTTTTCTATTTTGTATTAAGTAATCGTTGTATGGAAAAAGTAAATTGCTGTTTTGTTCGTGAAATACTGCGTTTAGGGGCATAGCTGTCGTTAAATTTTGTTTTTATTAAGGCGTAAGGTTCAGTGCATATTTTTTCTGAAACTTTTTAGTTTCATATCTTTTTATGATTTTAAATATATTTTGTAATTTATACTTTACTTCAATAATGTGATGGCTAACCATGTTATCAATTTGAACCTGACGAAACTACCCCATTCTGGGCGACATCAAAAAACTCACTTTTGAAAATGACAAACGATCAAATATTAATAGATCGTAGGTAAAAGACCGTTTGTGTTCAAACTCCAACGTGGCCGGTTTTTAGATGCTATAACCACTCAAGTGCCCAGCGCAACTACGGTTGCGAATCGCCAAATCGCAAAGTGCTCTCGCAACACTAGTTGCGAGGTGGAGTTCAAACGGTTTTTATATGGATATCTATGTGGAAAGTGCGAAGAGCTCTTTTTCGTTGACTTAGTTAGGTAGAGGATTAATGTGGCAATATAAAAAAAAAAAAACCGCAGTCTATGGAACATTTTTACAAAAAGTAAAGTTGTTTTGTTGTTGAATTGCGAAACTGACATTTTAGACATTGCAAATGAAAAAGGTTTTATGCGGAATATTTCCCTGCGACCATATACTTTATTTAGTACCAATCGAAGCGTAAACTATTAAAGTTTTAAATAAACATAAAAAATACACATGTAATTTAGATTTTTAAAAACAAATATATTTCTGTCATAAGTCCCTATTCGAAACTGTACGTCAACTTTGTGATTTTTTAAATATGAATTTCACTATATTGACTTATTTCATTATTTATATGAATAAATTGCCCGTTTTTTAAGCTTTATAACGTAAAAAGAATTAGATCAAAAAGTTTAGTGAAAGCCAAGCAATTGATTTATTTACAAAATATGACACGGCGCCGCTGGCGCGCGGTAAATCTTAGGTACTTTACAGCACTTTTTTTTAAATCGCGGGCACTCAAGTGGATAAGGGAATTTAATCCCCAAGGGGCTTGCTTGTTAGCCTGGACTGAAATCGAATACAAATGGGAGTTTTCTTTGTGTTTCTCTCCTTTTATCAATATTTTATTGGCAATTTATGGTTCATTATAAGGACGTACTTATGCAAACCGGAATCAACCCACACGACGCCACAATAGTTTCGAGATAAAGCGATTTTTGTCTAAAACGTGTAAACAAAAACTATGTAAAAGTTATAACGAAAAGTTTGATTGTGATATGAAACAAATCCATATTTTCTAGAGTTTTCACTGGTAACTGCTCAAAAATCAAAACGTATACTCGTTTTTTTCTTGAAATAGTCGATGGTTCCTTTTTACAAAAAAGGTTGAGTGTGGGTTGATTCCTTGTTACTTTACTAGTAATAATGCAATGGTGCATAATAACGATAGTAATCGTATGTTTTCATCTTCATCATATCAGCCGAAAGACGTCCACTGCTGGACATAGACCTCCCCCAAAGGAGTGCCAAAGTGACCGGTCCGGCGCCACCCGCATCCAGCGGACTCCAGCAACCTTTACCAGGTCATCAGTCCACCTTACGGGGGGCCTACCCACGCCGCGCCTTCCGGTACGTGGTCGCCACACGAAAACCTTTCCGCCCCAACGGCCATCAGTTCTACGTGCTATGTGCCCCGCCCACTGCCACTACTTAACGATTCGGAGGGCTACATCGGTAACCTTGGTTCTGCTGCGGATAGCCTCACTTCTGATGCGATCGCGCAGAGAAACTCCCAACATAGCCCTCTTCATAGCCCTTTGGGTGACTTTGAGCCTTCTTATGAGACCCATAGTAAGTAACCACGTTTCAGTGCCATATATGTCATCACTGGCAACACACACTGGTCAAAGACTCTCGTCTTGAGACACTGCGGAATATTGGACGAAAAGATGTGCCGTAGCTTCCCGAACGCTGCCCAGCCGAGTCTGATTCGACGATTGACCTCTTTCTCGAAGTTGTACCTACCTAACAGGAGTCTGTCCTAGGTATACATAATCGTCTACAACTTCGAGCGTAAAGTGTCCGATTGTAATGGCAGTTGGTACCACATGGGCATTTGACATGATCTTCGTCTTATCCATGTTCATTCTTAGACCAACTCGCTCAGGCTTCACAAGGTTCTAGCTAGACGCTAAGCAAGCCGCCTGCCTGTGCGGACGTAGCCTAAGGCAGGTCCGTGTCGGTACGACGACGAGAGAAGCGAGGAGGAGTGTTAGTTGTACTGCGACCCTACACGCGCGAGCCGAGCGAGCGTAGCGAGAAAGCACCAGACCCTTTTTTTTTAATTTACTTAGCGAAACGGTTTCTTAGTTAGGAAAAACAAAATTAGGAGTTGAAGTTTGTTCTTAGTTATTATATTAGGACTAACAAAATTATTATGTATGTCCGTTATGAAGAAAACTGTTATGATTGACAAAATTATGACTTCAAGCAAGTTCTTAGTAATGAAATTATGAAGAATTTTTTTAGAACAACTGATCATTATGACTTCCGATGATAGATACAAAGTTTTAGGAACAAAAAGGTTAAACGAAAAAAATTAGGACTAGTGATGATTATGACTACCATACATTAGTATAAAAAAAAATAGGACGTAGTATAAAAAGAATGAATTTTATGGCAGCCAATACGGACCCTTTTTTCGGACTAGCTGCGCGCGGCTCTCTCGCGTATCACAGATAATCCAAGTGGACCGAGGGATGTATGTATATAGCCTTTGTCCATCACGAAGGTTTATTCCAGTGTTTTTTTTTTCAATCGTTTGGTCGCGTCCCTGGAGGTCGCAGATATTTGTATTTTTAGGGTTAAAGTGATGTAAGGTTTGGTATTTATAAAATATGAGTTAGGAACAGCCGACGCGGTCGTAAAATAATTTTCCATGCTAAAGGTGTCGCTTCATGAAAAATACTGAAATACACTGGTCTTATTCTGTACACTGGTGAAAGAGTTTTTGAAAACGGATGTGATGTTCTGGAGAAAATCCCATTACACACGAACTTACATTTAATAAACTTACAAACTTTACCTCTTTGTAAAAATGTATTAGTATGAAATGGAACATACTGCAATAATTATAATATAAACTAGCTTCTGCCCGCGACTCCGTCCGCGTGGAACTCGTTTATATCGCAGCTCCATACAAACTTTCACCCCCCATTTCACCCCCTTAGGGGATGATTTCCGAGATAAAAGCTATCCTATGTCCTTCTCCGGGACTCAAACTATCTCTATACCAAAATTCATCTAAATCGGTTCAGCGGTTTAAGCTTGTAGAGGTTACAGACAGACAGACAGACAGGCAGACACACTTTCGCATTTATAATATTAGGGATTAGTATGGATAGTATGGATATGCCTAAAGTGAAGTTCGTCTGTACGAGTATGTATATTAAGCATACGAAAACATAATCCGCCTAACTGGTAAACCTCGTCAGAAAGCCGCACGGCGTATAGGCAGAAGTGGAAAACCATGTCTTGCTCGAGCCAAGATATTAAAGAGTCATCTTTATCCGTCTCCTGAAACTTTCTAATCCATTAAAGTACGTTTGGCTTATCATAACCACTCGTTGCGAATTTCCTATTTTCGGTACTTGTATCGTAAATAACTATTATCTACGCACATATCATTAGTGCTCTAAAATGCGTTCAGAAACCGTAGGAAATGACCAGCATTATTACAACCAATTTTACTATGAGAACTTTCTTGTCTGTGGTCTTGGTAGTAGGTAAATTCTGTACTTTTATGTTATAACAGTATAGATTTTTGCAACGTTATGAGTTTAAATTTGGAACAGCTGTCAAAACTCAAGTGGGTCTCTATTCTAGTATCCATAGATATTAAAACATGTATGTTTTTTTTTAATATTTACTCACAACATTTCGAGTAGATCTCGAGTGACATGAGTATCCCTTCATTCATTTGTATATGATTAAAAAAAGAACATTACGAAAGTAGAATTGTGAACCTATCTTAGAGTACTTATGATATGTATGTAGATAAAGTAGTGTATGCAACTGTACATAATTAGGCCTTAAAACGCTCGTTTCATAAAACCACACTCATATTTTAAGGTATCTCATTATGGATCAGTTGCAATAAAAAACATTGTGTGGCTCAAATATATTCGATAATCAGCTATGGATCTATTCAGAGATTCAAATTTATTTATTTTAGGATACAATTACTAACTACCTATATTTTGCATAAACTATGTGTTTGCATAAGTAGTTGTATCAATCTACTTTAAAACTATTAAGGAATACTTGAAAATCTGCACTGGTAAAAGATTTTTAATAATACATTCCCTTTTCAACGAAAATATACTCGTCACTGAGGAGACTACATCGAGTTTTTCCGCTCTCTGTCGCTTCAAACCGCTCGCTCAAGTGATTTCGCAACGATCCCAACATTTTTACTACCGTACGCCTTAGTAAATATAACATTTTTAATTGCCCAAAGCCAACTTTGAACTGAATCACATCAAAGCTCGAACGTGTTTTATAATATTTGTATAATCGTTAATATTATATTAGGATAGAAAATATTTTCGTAACAAATTATTTAGTTAAGCAAATTTACAAGATGCCGAGCAATTTGGTTATAAATTAGACTCATATTGCCGTAATCCGATTTAGGGCAGGAATATCTTGTTGAATTAAGAGCAATTAAGGCAAATGCCTAACATTTCACGTTTATTACTGGATATTGAGGAACGTTTAACAAGTTCAACAATTATATTTGATCCTATTTTTGTAAAATAATACGCCTCACAATGGAATCAATGTGGAATTCAATCTACTCATTAAAATTAATTATACAGCAATCTGTGGAAGACTAACATAAACCGGAGGTCAATCTGTCTTGTACTTTGCATACCAATATGATATGAATGTGCTATGTCTCTCGTTTAACACGTTAGATGCAATATATTGAGTCAGAATGACCTCAGGTAGCTGAAAGTGTTGCTCAACTTGAATAGCGACCATAAAGGAAGCCAAGTAGGAGTTTTTCACACGTGGCGGACTGATGATATGTAGAACAGGTAATCGAGTAACTTTTCGAGCGTGCGTTACGAAATATCAAACGTCATTTTTGAACTAAAAACGACGTTTTCATCACACATGCTCGTAAATGGTGTTATTCCATGCCTGTATACATATATACAGAATGGCAATGGCCTAAGTTTTTCCCATGGGAGTTATGGATTTTCATAATACTCCAGGCAAAATACGGTTTTGAAAAACATTAATTTATAATAGCGTTTTTTTTGTTGATTTCATTTGAAAATGTTATTCTAAGATGAGTAATTATGTAGATTTAAATGAAGCATGCATTATCTTTTTTTGTACGATTTATCTTGAATATTATAGAGCAAATGTAAATGAACCAAAATAAAGACGAAAACATTTTTTAATATTTTTACTGGCTTTTAGAAGCCAGTTAACTTATCATTTTTTCGATCTGAAATTTTGTCGGATTTTGTCGCTGGGTAACTATTTAATTGATAATATATCCGTTATACCTACTTTAAAAAATAAGCTATTATAAATTATTTCCAAAATTGTCATTTTTTCCATACAAGTTGTCAGTTTATTGCCTGGACTATAACTCTCTAGGGAGTTATGAGCTTGTGTGTGATCTGATTGGCTTAAGCAAATCTAGTTGACCGTGCGTCTAGTTGGCCTTGCGCCGCAAGAATAATACTAACTGTACTGCTCTATGATTAGTTGAAATATTGAAGCTGCGCGTTCCACTCGCACTTGAACTCGCACGGAAGTGAAGATGTCAATTTCGTAAATTATTGATTCGTTGCGGTTGTATGAAACATAGATTTTTCTGACTTTTGTAGTTAATATTTCCTCGCAAATGTAGTGAAAAACATTGTGTATTTCCCGGGCGAAGCGTCGTAATGCGTTTGTCGGAGAGTCGATGTAGTGGTGCTTCCCACACTGGCTGTTATAATTGTTATATAACAGCCACTATCTTTCTTCAACATAATAGTGTTACATAGCCTTAAAATTCCTTTCCCAGATCACTACGGAACCCTAAAAAGTATTAAAGGGGGCTTATTAAAGAGTTTTTTGCAAAGAAATAGCAAAAAAAAATTGAAATCTGAAATCTATTTAAAATCGAATAAACGGATATTACTCCGGAGCCATCTGTTTTTGACGTTTGTTTGATGTAAACTTACCATTCGTAGATAATAGAGGATAAATAGATGTCATCCTAGCGTATGCCCGAAAGCGACGATGCTAAATGAACCTTAAGAAGTAGATAGGTATCAGAAGACTAATACAGATGTAGTGAATAATCATTTCCCGTCGTATTTTCTCGGAAATGTTCGTATTCGTCTTACTACTTCATTCATACTCAGTACCCATCAAGACAACGTAGGGGACGGTCGCATTGCGAGACGAAGTATCGATATAGAGTGGTAATACCTCAGGATTTATAAGTTAGTATTATGTCCTTTTTAATAGTCATGTTAGCAACATAATATAATTTGTATAGGTATATGTATACAAACTTCATGCTATAATACTAATCTATGACTAAGATCTTGTTTGGATGTCAGAGCATCTTCCAAACCGGAAATTGGGGTTTTTATCAGTGCCTTTAGTGAAATAAAATATCCTCGGTAACTAGTTTGATTTTTGTTTACCTAACGAATACTTTATATGATTGGATCATGGTGGTTTTACGATCTCAGTGTGATATTGATATACTTCAAACTGGTAGTTTGACATTTGACATGAGGAATAAAGTACAGTACGATTACTGTTAGTTAACCATTGACAGAAAGTTTGCTTTCATTTAATTTTCAACTTTAATGTCATACAAATAAAGCAATTTTCAGAATACTGTTACCCACGTCTACCGATTTAGAAATAACCACTTAATTTGTATGAGGTTAAAGTTGAAAATTAAATGAAGGCGAACTATCTGTCAGTGGTAAACCCCAAATAATTCTACTGTACTCAATTTATTTGATATAAACACGTCACTTAATAATACAATAATTCATGGACACATCGGCACCATTCGGAAGTAGTCGTGTGTACCGAGTTTCACGATGGGAAAGGATTATTCACTGCATCTTGTACATTGTTGATTTCGTGTTATATCGGTGACGTCATGGCGACGTCAGTTTCAGTACAATATTTTGACAGGTGATGTCAAACAAAAAAACCGGCCACGTGCGAGTCTGACTCGCGCACCGAGGGTTCCGTACAAACGTTCATACACCATTCCCGTCACATCACAGCTTGAATTCATTCATTCTTGAATAGTAGAAGTTACCGTTGTACAGCGCCATCTGCATTTTGGTACTGATAACTAAGTATGTTTGTTTTATACAATTACACACAAGTCATTAATATAAACTTAGTTCAGAAGTGTTTATTTATGAATAAATAAAAAAATGGTTAGATAAAGATATCGTTTTATTTTTCCTATATTATTTAAATTACTTTCATATGTAATAATATAGAAATTTCCGCTTGGTTAACTTCGGACATAAGGTAGATGGTTTTTTTATTTTTATTTTACATCATAACTCACCTGATTAACCTCTCTATCATCCAAGGCATATTTCCAGACCGACTCAAATACTCTATAGTAAAGCCAATACACAAAAAAGGCAATGCCCAAGATATGAATAACTACAGACCCATTACTCTTATTCCAGTCCTTTCAAAAATCTTTGAGAAAGTTATCGCAAAGAGGTTATACGATTTTACACTAAAAAAACAGCTATTAAAGACAGAACAATTCGGATTCCAACAAGGAAAATCGACCTCTTTAGCTGGGTTCTCTTTAGTTAAATACGTTACAGAATCCATCGATCGTAAGGAACCTGTCGTAGCGTTATTTCTAGATATGTCAAAGGCTTTCGATTTTGTTAATCATAAGAGCCTTTTAAAAAAACTGTATAGTTATGGAATTAGAGGGAAAGCCAATGATTGGCTCCAAAGCTATCTTAGTGAACGCAAGCAATGTACAGAAATATCGAAAGTAATCAACAAGGAAAAGGTTAGTGCTCTGTCTGAATATAAACATAATGTACGAGGTGTACCTCAGGGGAGCATCTTGGGACCCTTGTTGTTTCTTTTGTATATAAATGATCTTCCCGATGTAACAACACACAAATGTATACTATTCGCCGACGATACCACGATATTATTCAGATGCACTAACATCAACTCATTTGAAAATGACATTAACGCGACTCTTGCAGACATAGTAAATTGGATGGAGTTGAATGATCTCAAAATGAACGTAGAAAAAACTAAGGCTGTACAATTTGGAACTAACAGGAGCCAAAAATTGACTTTGGATTTAAAGTGCGATAATGCCAAGGTCGAGATAGTTGATTCCACTGTGTTCCTGGGACTGACTGTAGATGGAAAATGCAACTGGAGGAAACATATTGACTTAGTCTGTACTAAAGTGAACAGATTTGTATACGCACTCAAACGGCTAAAAGAAATTTCATCCATTCACACAGCTCTGAATGCCTATCATAGTTATGTTTCCTCCATTCTACGATATCAACTTATAATATGGGGTAACTCTGTAGATATAGATAGAGCATTTAAAGCCCAAAAAAAATGCATCAGAGCATTATGTGGGATTAGCACTAGACAATCATGTAAACCTATGTTCAAAAAACTTAACATTTTGCCCTTGCCATGCATGTATATAGCGGAAATATGTATTTTTATAAAAAAACATCAAGACCATTTTACTTTTATAAGACAAGTTAATCCTAATGCCAGAAGTAATCGATTAAACAAGATACATGTTACTAAAAGAAACTTGGCTTTTAATCGTAAGAATGTCGATGGGATGCTGAGTAACATATATAATAGCCTACCACAAAACTTGCTAGATCTACCCTTAACTAAATTCAGGAAAGCAATTATAGCATTTCTAAGGGAGCACAATTTTTATAGCATTAAGGAATATTTAAATGTAAAATCTAACTTATACTGACATTCTTATCAAATATTTCTAAAGTAATTAGGTACCTACATAATTTTTAAATGACATATCCTATTTAACTTGACCATTACTACATTCTAATGTACTATTAATTTAAAGCAAAAATGTATGAATAATAATTTAATAAAATTCGACTGAATGTATAATTAATTAGATGCACGTATATAAAAAATAAAAAAAAAAACAACCAAATTTTTGCATGCCTACTATTATAAGGTATTGACATTATCTGGACTAAACACTGTTGACTCACCATCTTATGTACATAATGTTAAGCAAATAAACTTATTTCATTTCATTTCATTTCATAGCAACGCAGTCGCTTCAGTAGCAACTTTAATTACTTAATTTTATATTATTATTTGTGTTTAAATACATATATTATATTTATAAATTCAATTCAAAATTCAAAAATAATTTATTCAAGTGGGTAGGCTTATAAATTAATAAGCACTTTTGACAAGTCATACAAAACCAAAAAAAAAAAAAGTATAAGGAAATATACAATCATAATTAATACAAAATAATAATAATGAAAACAAAACAATTGGTAACAATTAACAACAATTAAAAAGACAATGTCAAACATACATAAAAGTCAACAGTAATAACTAATAGAGTCAGTACAATGAAATATAAATATTAGAATTGCATAGGTTAGGCATAGGTGGCATAGGTTATATATATGCCTAACTTGAACCTACCTGAGAAGGTTGCCAATGTTGTAGTCATTTTGCGTCTAACTCTAAACGCGCGAGGCCAGGTATCTGCAAACTGGTCTAATTTGCTGGCATTCAGCCAATACACCGCCCACGGGGACTGTTTCAAGAGTCTAGATGTAGCTACGTGTTTAGTCTTTGTTATTCCCATTCGTCGCATTTTGAGAGTTTTACGTCTTATGCCAAAATGTCTCAATCCGTAGCACATAAAGTAAGGAGATTGCTTGAAAGATGAGTATGTAAGTGATGTAAGAATACCAGACATTAAATTCCTTATAAACTTCAAAATAATAATGACAATATCGGCATTGTACAAGTTAAAAAAAAACACAAGTTTTCTCGTTTCATTGTACAAACGCCAACACAGTTAACTGACCATCCTGTATTGAACCTTATTACAATGCACTTAAAGTGCACGGATGGTCAGTCAGCTATGATATCGATAGTAAACCAAGAATAGGCTAAGTTATCCTAATAGTTTCCTAATTTTATTTTCACAGTTTAATTTGAACGTTATAACTTTTTTCTAATGATTAGAGCACAACAGAAAATTAAACTTAAATTCAAAGTCAGACATTGCTGACATGCACAAACACGACCCTTAGAGCCTTATCACACTTGCGATTTCCAAGCGTATTTTGTATGAAGGCGATCACGCAGCGTGTTCGCCGCGACTGATAATTGTATAGAAAATACGCTCGCAAATCGCAAGTGTGATAATGCTCTTACTAATAGAAAGCTCAGTGTCGTCATGTAATGCAGCCCCCGTACTAAAACTGTACTTATGGAAAAACAAGTAAATTGCTGTTTTAGTTGTAACATATTGGGATTATATTTACCAAGTCTACTTTAGGATGATAAAAAGAAAACGTATTATATTTTTACTTAATTACTTTGTAATTTGCATTTTATTAGGATTGTTTAATGGTTTACTATCAAAACATCGACACTGTTATAATTGAGTCCAATTGTAAAACTTTAAAATCCAATACAAATGAATAGTCTATCGTCAAAAGTATTTCTATTCCAATAATAATGTTTTAGATATTTTCCTCTATACGAGTCATCTTGCGTGTTTTTAGGGTTCCGTACCCAAAGAGTAAAAACGGGACCCTGTTACTAAGACTTCGCTGTCTGTCCGTCCGTCTGCCCGTCTGTCTGTCACCAGGCCGTATCTCAAGAACCGCGATAGCTAGACAGTTGAAATTTTCACAAATTTTGTATTTTTGTTGCCGCTATAACAACAAATACTAAAAGCAAAATAAAATAAATATTTAAGAGGGCTCCCATACAACAAACTTTTTTTTTAATTTTTTATAGATAATGGTACGGAACCCTTCGTGCGCGAGTCCGACTCGCACTTGGCCGGTTTTTTTTACAATACGTATTCTGTCACTTAACATTATTTACCTAAGCCTGTTGATCCCAACACGAAAAGAGGGGTGTTATGAGTTTGACGTGACGTGCTTCGTAGCGCCTGAATGAATGGAGCGGAATTTTTGGAACAAAATCGCTTCAGCCGGTTTACAGAACTTTGAAATGAAAATATCGGGGGTTTTTCACTTTCAGTTGTAAATATTAAGCCTGGATATTCGGCAGTGATAATGACCCGAGGGATAATTTCACCTTAATGAATCAGCGTCAAGGTTAAGCCAACTGTCATTATCCCATACAAAAAAATACATTTAGATCCGCATGGATCGGACACCTTCTATATTCATAATTTTATTTGCCATAAAAGTGGAGTCCCCCGAAACCATTTTCAGGACATTTTTTTATCGTACTATACCGGGTGTACAATCCAAATGGCTCAGTATGGAGAAGTCGGAAACTATGAGAGATAGCGAGATCTGTTCTTAGGAACCATGACGTCGATTTTAGATTTAATAAAAATTACATTCAAACTTTTTTTTTAACTCTCATACATAACCGGGAATCGAACCTGGTCAAAATCAATGTGTATAAATTCTGCATGTCGCAAGAAGCACAACACTAATGGAATCTTGTTTAAATAATTGAAAGAATATATAAAAATAATAATATTAATAATTTATTATTATTATTAAATCTAAAATCGACGTCATGGTTACTAAGAACAGCGGCGCTACCACGAACTTCGAAAGTCGAAGTTCGGGTGTTTCCATCTCTATCGCACTCCCTTACTCGAGTGACAGGGATGCATGTATTACGAACTTCGACTTTCGAAGTTCGTGGTAGCGCCGCAGATCTCGCTATCTCTCATAGTTTCCGACTTCTCCATACTGACCCATTTGGATTGTACACCCGGTATATATATACTAAATACTGAAATTTATGTTTAAATAAACTTTGTAACCCGTCAGTTGGATCCAAATGTCAATTTTTATATGGAAAAATGACAGTTAGATCTACCTAACGCGCGTTGAAAACGTTGCTTGTTTGCCCCTCACGACGCAGGGTCACGACCCTGCATCGCATATGCATATTGTGTTTTCATTTTTTTTTTTAACTTTCTGTGCTTTCTGGATATTTGGATAAGCCATAAAATGAGAGCTGTCAGAGTCTGGTCGAGTGCGTAACGAGACAAACGTAGGTAAGGTCAATCAACTAGATTTTTTATGAGAAAATGCCACTTGATTAGTCTAACGCTCGTTCGATAATTTATACAATTGCCTCTCGTGTGACGACATTCCGTGCGCATTCAAGGTTTCACTCGGTTTTATTTTTAGCAACTGAACTATTCCACCTGGCCCCATCATCAGATCAACTCGATGGTATTTAATTATTGTATTGTCATCTACTACTTAGGTATGAACATAACTACTCGTATATACATTTTCAAAGTTTTTAATCGATACGACTAATAGAAGTGGGTGATAGTTGCCATGCATGATTTGATTACATTGTTACATACGTACGTACACATTTATATACTAGCGACCCGCCCCGGCTTCGCATGGGTACTATATTATACATATGAACCTGCCTCTTGAATCACTCTATCTATAAAAAAAAACCGCATCGAAATCCGTTGCGTAGTTTTAAACTTCAAAGCATACATAGGGACAGACAGCGGGAAGCGACTTTGTTTTATACTATGTAGTGATTTATTTAAACTTTTCTGCACAAGATACAGAAATGTCCAAATGGCGAGCTTAATTCTAAATGGCATTCTCTACCAGCTCACCATTGGGCTAAACCGAGATTCAAAAAAAGGCGCAAAGAAAAAAGTATGATAATATCTGTTAAGAGAAACCATATATACTATATACTTCTTGCAGACGAGAGACATCATTCTGATCTTGACACTTTTTATTGTTATTGACCCTGTACATCTCTGACAATATTACATTAATGTTCCTTTTTTTGTTTTGTTTTGACGCTTAGAGACCGTATACATCTCTACAAACACTAGAATGATTATTAATTGTATTTGGACGCTCAGAGACCTTATACATCTCTGGAATACTGAATTAATATCATTAACTTGCTGATACAGACCTTATATCGAATGTAATGGTCATATTTTGCAATTTTGTTTTGTTTTCATTAACTTAGTGACATTTACTTTGGTAACCGTTTAAATCGGTCCTTAATCTGCAAGTTTCAAATGATTATTGTGTAAGATTATTATTATTACATTGTAAATTACCGTTTGACATGTAAAAGTGCCCTTGTGGCCTATTTGCAGAATAAATAATTGAATTGAATTGAATTGAATTGCATTTCACGAAGGCGAATGGATTTGATGAAAATAGACTTTAACGTCGTCATAATAGGAACGCCCACCCACTCGCCTTTGTGAAATGCAACAACTGTACTTAGTTCCAGGTAAAGTTAATATAAAGCTTGTAAATAAGGAAGCGTCTGTTATCTTCTCAATTTTCCTTCACATTAAAGCTAGCAAGAACTATAGAGAGAAAGGCTGAAATTCTATTTTTTATTAATCGTCATTATAAAGCTTAAAACGAGTTAAATTTCAGCAATAAACGTTCAAAGACTAATAGATCTTTATTGTGCCGTTGAGCGTTTCTGCGAAAGATTATTTTAGAGCTTTTCAGATTTAAACACGAAACTTATGAAAAAGCTTTTTTAATTTAATCTCATCGGTGTTTTATTTCATTGAAGCCCGTATTATTAAATGAAAATAGTCCTCGGAATCAATTTAGGTATAATAAGATCGATACGGGCCTTCAGTTATTGTCAGAAGGGTAATCACGTAACGTTTCGAACGCGCGTTAGGACAATTCAACTGTCATTTTTCCATAAAAAAATAGACGTTTAGATCAAAGTAACGTACGTACAATGCGACGTGATCGACCTGCAGGACTCAGGAGTCAACGAACACAATTCCACTTGTATTAATCATGCCTAAGTGAAAAGTAACACATTTCAAAAAAAATTTTTTTTTATTAGTTGGAAAAAATCAGTTACATACATGGTCTTAGGTTATAGTGTAAAAGTGCAAGCATACAAATATTATATTTAAATAAGCTAAAATAACATGTCAATTAGGTATTAATTAATTCAATATTGTAATAATTTCGTATGTCAAACATAATTATAATTTAAATAGTCCTTGACGCTGTTAAAACCACACTTAATACTGTATTCCAAAAATAGTTTATTGATAAATGATACATTGCAATTTGCATACCACGCAATTCCTTAATTTTGATTTAAACGACTATTGCATAATATTAATGTATAGGTAATTGGTTTGCCTTTATTTAACATCTTATAAATAATTGGATAGGTCATTTGTTATTTGTAATGTGTCTAATTTAAAGATAAAGTATGCCTATGCCTATTGGTAAAACATAGCGTTGTTAATCTCTCGGTAACAACAATTTTAACTACCTATGTGTATAAATAAAGCACTTTCATAGGTTTGATATAGCTACCATATTATTATGGTCGCTTTTGCGAAGCGATGCGATGCGATGGAGCTTACTGCTTTCGTTGTGTCATAGTCCCGTCCCAAGGGGAACTTAAAATCACTATAGCTTGACCACAACCGCTGTGCCGCTCCTTAGGTATGCGAGCGGCGAGACGGGGGGGCAGAGCATTTGTCATTCCGCCGTCCCCGCCTCGCCCCGTCACCCCCGCCGCGTCACCCCGCCACCCCGCGCATACCTAACATATATAGTCACTAGCATAGATGTCAACGAAAAGTGTTTCGTCGGCATCTGTCATTCCCATACATTTTATTCGTTAGCGTTAGCGTTAGCGCTTGTCGATTGTAACCTTGTCTACGGCCCCTGATTGTTTACGACGTGCCTACATTTAATTTAGGGGTTCTATACTGGCGCAGGATGCGAGTGAGCTGTGCTAGAAGCGAATCCACGTATCCAAATATTACTGTGCCAACATTATAGCTAGCATAGACTGGCAACCCAGAACATTTTTCTTGACGTCTTCCAATCAGGCCGCCATCTTGGAAAATCAAAGAGTATGTAAACGTGCAGTAGATGCGAAAATATTATGAGTTCAGATGCAGTTATGGCTATATATATATAGTGAATAATACACTCGTATATATAAAAAAAATATTGATTTAATCACCGACATTTGGTATTTGTATTTTTTTATAAGATTATAAATTACAGAAAAAATAATTTCATTTAAAAAATCGGTGAAGATGCCGATGAAAAGTGTTTTCCGTACTTTTACTATTGTTGGGTTTGTTGTTGGTGCAATAATAGCGCAATGCAAAAGACGGCATTTTTAAAACTTATGAGTCAAAATTGCACTCGAAACAACCGCCATCACTGCCCGCCACAGACTAAACCAACATACTCTCATGAGAGTATGTTGACATGCGCAAACTTATGCTATGTGATGTCTACTCTAGTAATATAGGAACTCAATGGAGCTAGCACAGCGGAATGTCATGTCGCTCAAATTTGAAGCAGCCGAACAGGCCTCAAAGACCACGGCCATAATAACGCCATTACTTCCTCTGTAGATATGTGGCGTTGTTTTCCTGGTGGTGAGCCAGGTCGCCAGAGCTCCCGAGAATGTGGCGCGTTGAGAATAAACGACCCCCGTTCATCGCGAGCTATCAACACAGCGAAGCGCTCATAGCCTAGCGACGCCTGCGAGTCGGAAACGATAACGCAGGTTAAGCAAAGATGTCGGTCAGTCTTTGGATGGGTGACCGCCTGATGTTTGAATTTATTTATTTTATTTATTTGCAAATACAATTTATCAACATAACGCTTATACCATGGCGTTGGTAAACTTAAAGTAACATATTAAGTAAGTTCTAAGTACATATACATCGCAGAATTAGTAAAATTAAATCATAAAGATTGAGAGTATAGTTAGAATTAAAAATTATTTTCACAAAACTGTAAAAGAGTAGGGCGAAATTTGTTCCATTTACCGGCAAACAGGTCGCAATCTGGTGCCAAATAAATCAATTTATTTAGTAGCACTTGGGCATGGACAACCGGTGAGTGCTTGTGCGCCACAGTGCGAGCCGCCTCCTCCACCAGGAGTGGGTGGCTGCGGCCGCGCAGGTACTTATCGGGAACGAAGAGGCGACATGTTCTTGCGATCAAGTCGGAACAATCTGACTCACCTCTCAACATCTTACAGGCAGTGGACAAAAGCTCGATATAACGTCTGACCTGTAAGGAGTTGAAGCCCAACATTCCTAGTAGGTATTTGGTTGGGTAGAGGAAGGGATAGTAACCGTGCATCTTCTTGTAGAGAAAGCGGAGAAACGCTTTTTGCACTTTTTCTAAAAGCCCTCCTTTTAGAAAAAGTGTATAAATTTTCATGTGGGTTCCAAATAACTGATGCCGATTCAATCTTGCTTCTGACTAATGCGGTGTACAACAACTGCACTACTTTGGGATCACGAAAATCTTTCGCGTTGCGGATGATGAAACCAAGCCTCTTATAACAATCCTTTGCGAGCGATATGATGTGCTGGTTAAAAGTAAGTTTCGGATCAAAAGTAACGCCAAGATCTTTTATAGAATTTACGCGACCTATGGGACAATTGTCTAAGGAATACAAATTATGAAGAGGGGAAAGAGAGCGGGTAAAGGTCATTGTATTACATTTGGACGAATTAAACAGTAATTTGTTAGTTTTAGCCCAACCGAGAACCGCGTTTACATCCTCCTGTAACAGTTTACAGTCAGAAACATCATTTACGCGACGTATAAGTTTAAGATCGTCCCCATAGAGCAAACAGTCAAGAGTGATGAACCACTTTCTCGAGATCGTTTATCATCAAAATTAAAAACAAGGGCCCCAGGATGGAACCTTGACTTACCCCAGAACGAGTATGGTACGGTGGAGAAATATAACAACCGTGGCGCACGAATTGTTGCCGATCCCTGAGATAGTCAGCGACCAACTGGAGGATTTTCGGAGTAAAGCCAAAAGACGCAAGTTTATCAAGGAGGATGTCATTATCAACACGGTCAAAGGCTTTTTGGAAATCAAAATATATAACATCAACTTGAGAGCCTTGATCTAAATAACTTGATATAGTGTCTGTTAGGCATAATAAATTGGTATTTACTGACCGCCACGCACGGAAACCATGCTGGCAGTCGGCAAGATATGGGCTTATTTGAAGTGAGATTTTACGATGTATAGATTCTATAACTTTGGGTAAACAAGAGAGAATTGCAATAGGACGGTAGTTTTCGGCTTTTGAAGAGTCTCTGGATTTAAGGATAGGCTTAACGCGTGACATTTTCCACTGGGTTGGATATTTACTAGTAACCAGAATTAGGTTGAATATATAATGTATAGGATGAACAAGAAATTCTTTGCCGGCTTTAATAATATAAGGTGGCACATTATCAGGACCGACAGCACGTTTTGGTTTTAGTTTATTAATTGCAGCTGCTATTTCTTGCAAAGATATTTCAGTAACGTCAATTCGAGTAGCAGATTGGGAAATGTCATTCTTTATAGCTAGATTAGAATCTAATGATGGGATGCCCGGTAAAAAGACACTAGAGAAAAAGTTGGCAAACGCCAACGCAGCGTCCCGACCCTTTCGTTCTTCTCCGACGTATAAAATAGTGGCTTCGAAACCTCCTTTAGACCTTAGACTGTTGATATGATTCCAAAATTCCTGAGGGTTTATTCCGATGTTCCGTTCAACAAACCTAGTGTGATCGTCATAAGCTTTCGTTATGAGTACCTACTTTAACATGGTGTTCTTAATGTACTGAATGATTTGTAGAATTCAATATCCCCGGTCGATTTCCATAAATGGTGTTGAGAGGCTTTATTCGAAAATAGATTGATAATTTCAGACGTATGAGTATACCATACCGGATAACATCTTAATTTCTTATGCGATCGTATTTTCTTAGGAATGCATTCATCAAATATACTGTAAAGGATATTATAAAAGGCTTCTACGGCACTATATACATTTGTGGCTTGATAAACGAGAGACCAATCGCTATACCGGAGCTTTTGGTAAAGTAGGTGATAATCAGCCTTAGAAAAGTGCCAATCCCTAGAAGTATCAAGGTTACTAGCATTAAGTTGAGGGGTCTTCCTAGCTCGGGACATATTATTCTCAATTAAAATATTAAGAGGCGGATGGTACGCGTCAGCGTGAGGCACGAGCCCATCACCGGCCATCTTATGAACACTCACTAAACAAACCTGCTGCACCAGAACTACGCCAAGTTTGCCTCCGTATGAATTATGAACATTATTACTTTCCAAAATAAATCACAGTAGTTATTAAGAACTTAGTCGAGTTGCCCACTCACTTGACAAAGGGGGGACAACTGTTACTCGCGTCCGCAGGAGCTACCTACCACAACCCTGCACGTGTCCCCTAGGTGGTACTAAAGAGTGACAAACTTTTAAAAAGGCCAAAATAATGTATGTCATACGATTAAATAAATAACACAACGAATGCTCAAATCAATTTAGTCGGCACGCGCTTGTGTTTCTTCTTGATCCGCAAGCGTCCAGGCACGGGCAGGGCAGGGGCTGCGGGCAGGTCGCAGGCTATGGTACATGTTTACCAGCAGGCAGACCGTATTCTTATTTGCCACCGTAGTAGTCTAAAAAAAAAGACCGGGTTCCACTCCGGGAGTGCCGGCAGAAGTGAAAACTCAATGACATTGTAACAGTCACGTTGACCTGTCTCGAATGTGACGTCTTATGAATCTTACGGTCACGTGACCTGTGGCGAGTTTAACATTTTTTCCCCATCACAAAAATGCACAGCGACGCTAAAGAAGTTTTCACTTCAAAAATATGTACAAGAAAACTCTCGGTAAAGTAGAAAATACAGACATACCTACAGATACCGCACAACGAAATAATATTCAGAGCAATGACGCGTACTTGAGTGTTGGGCACTTGCCCCACCGCTGGCGAGTAGCGAGTACTCTCATAGTAATTCTTACTCGCGCGAGTAAAAGCGAGTAATAATTACTATGAGAGTACTCGCTACTCGCCGGCGGTGGGACAAGTGCCTTCAAGAGGCATTTTTTTTAGTTTCGAGGCAGCCGTTTGTAGCAGCGGTTGCCTGAAAGTGTGTACGCTATTTATATAATGAAATGCTAGTCTAAATACCTGGCGACATATTATTATTATTTTCACACCCCCTCCAATTTCCGCTCTAGTCCAAGTTGGCTCAGTTTGGGTTGCACAGGGCAGGTCCACAACGCTTCGGGAGCTCAAATACCGCGAGCCATCCGGTTGCCTCTCGGACACCAAAATTACGCGCTTTAACTATAAGAAAGCGGCCTCGAATAACAAATTATAAGTACCTACTCTAAATGTCTCACAACACGTGCACATGGCTTAACTAGCCTAAAACTAAATTGTCTAATTTTTAGACATAATTTAGGCGGCAGATTAAAAACGACATATTTAGAATAGCATTTAGGCAGCTAAGTAAGTTGTATAGACCGCCTAAAATAAGAAACGTCAGATTCAAATTAGCGCTGTCATTTGATTATGACAGCTGCTCATAGAATAGCAAAGTGTTTTAGCGACACCTAAATAAAATTAGGAAGTTTAGCGGCCACTGTAGAATCGGGTCCAATGTTTCGTTATAAGTACACGTAAAGTCTTAAACGTGGTAGGAAATTACATGAAGTAATCTGTAGGACGCGATGGCTAAAATGCGTAATGCCGGATGACGGGCTCAGAGCAAAAAGACTGGAGTCGGTATGAATAAATTAAATTTTTGAAGGAGAAAATTAATAATCTGTCGTAGGTACGGCGCGATGAAGAATATTAACGCTATCTAGCGAAGAGATTCCTCTAAATGAGAACCGTGTTTTCAATCAATAAGTACAAAGTTTGAACAGTTAAGGTTTTCAAAAATATAAATAGTAGCTACTTTTTCGGAATGGCTCATAAAATCTATAACAAATTGCCAAAAAATCTATGCAAAGAAGACTTGGTAGAATTCAAAAAAAGTCTTTTTTACTTTTCTAATAAAAAAAGCCTACTATTCGCTTAATGAATATTTAACGGATTGTGATCTTTACCAATTTCAGAACACATTAATAATAATAATTCGTTTATAAATATATATATATATTTGGCATAGCGCAAAATGCATGGTTCCACGAGCGTATTAACTACCTATTACTGTAAATTAGAAGCATGCTCCATCTTGTCATAAATGTTTGACTTTGACTTAACTTAAAAACAACACAACGTTTCAAACCAAAATGCCCGCCCTCGACCCATCCTAATGTTGCCCTGGGATCCTTCCCAAGACAAGTCCAAGGGTCTCTGCTGGGAGGTACGCTACGCGACCTATGGGACAATTGTCTAAGGAATACAAATTATGAAGAGGGGAAAGAGAGCGGGTAAAGGTCATTGTATTACATTTGGACGAATTAAACAGTAATTTGTTAGTTTTAGCCCAACCGAGAACCGCGTTTACATCCTCCTGTAACAGTTTACAGTCAGAAACATCATTTACGCGACGTATAAGTTTAAGATCGTCCCCATAGAGCAAACAGTCAAGAGTGATGAACCACTTTCTCGAGATCGTTTATCATCAAAATTAAAAACAAGGGCCCCAGGATGGAACCTTGACTTACCCCAGAACGAGTATGGTACGGTGGAGAAATATAACAACCGTGGCGCACGAATTGTTGCCGATCCCTGAGATAGTCAGCGACCAACTGGAGGATTTTCGGAGTAAAGCCAAAAGACGCAAGTTTATCAAGGAGGATGTCATTATCAACACGGTCAAAGGCTTTTTGGAAATCAAAATATATAACATCAACTTGAGAGCCTTGATCTAAATAACTTGATATAGTGTCTGTTAGGCATAATAAATTGGTATTTACTGACCGCCACGCACGGAAACCATGCTGGCAGTCGGCAAGATATGGGCTTATTTGAAGTGAGATTTTACGATGTATAGATTCTATAACTTTGGGTAAACAAGAGAGAATTGCAATAGGACGGTAGTTTTCGGCTTTTGAAGAGTCTCTGGATTTAAGGATAGGCTTAACGCGTGACATTTTCCACTGGGTTGGATATTTACTAGTAACCAGAATTAGGTTGAATATATAATGTATAGGATGAACAAGAAATTCTTTGCCGGCTTTAATAATATAAGGTGGCACATTATCAGGACCGACAGCACGTTTTGGTTTTAGTTTATTAATTGCAGCTGCTATTTCTTGCAAAGATATTTCAGTAACGTCAATTCGAGTAGCAGATTGGGAAATGTCATTCTTTATAGCTAGATTAGAATCTAATGATGGGATGCCCGGTAAAAAGACACTAGAGAAAAAGTTGGCAAACGCCAACGCAGCGTCCCGACCCTTTCGTTCTTCTCCGACGTATAAAATAGTGGCTTCGAAACCTCCTTTAGACCTTAGACTGTTGATATGATTCCAAAATTCCTGAGGGTTTATTCCGATGTTCCGTTCAACAAACCTAGTGTGATCGTCATAAGCTTTCGTTATGAGTACCTACTTTAACATGGTGTTCTTAATGTACTGAATGATTTGTAGAATTCAATATCCCCGGTCGATTTCCATAAATGGTATTGATTTCTATAAATAAAATTAGGAAGTTTAGCGGCCACTGTAGAATCGGGTCCAATGTTTCGTTATAAGTACACGTAAAGTCTTAAACGTGGTAGGAAATTACATGAAGTAATCTGTAGGACGCGATGGCTAAAATGCGTAATGCCGGATGACGGGCTCAGAGCAAAAAGACTGGAGTCGGTATGAATAAATTAAATTTTTGAAGGAGAAAATTAATAATCTGTCGTAGGTACGGCGCGATGAAGAATATTAACGCTATCTAGCGAAGAGATTCCTCTAAATGAGAACCGTGTTTTCAATCAATAAGTACAAAGTTTGAACAGTTAAGGTTTTCAAAAATATAAATAGTAGCTACTTTTTCGGAATGGCTCATAAAATCTATAACAAATTGCCAAAAAATCTATGCAAAGAAGACTTGGTAGAATTCAAAAAAAGTCTTTTTTACTTTTCTAATAAAAAAAGCCTACTATTCGCTTAATGAATATTTAACGGATTGTGATCTTTACCAATTTCAGAACACATTAATAATAATAATTCGTTTATAAATATATATATATATTTGGCATAGCGCAAAATGCATGGTTCCACGAGCGTATTAACTACCTATTACTGTAAATTAGAAGCATGCTCCATCTTGTCATAAATGTTTGACTTTGACTTAACTTAAAAACAACACAACGTTTCAAACCAAAATGCCCGCCCTCGACCCATCCTAATGTTGCCCTGGGATCCTTCCCAAGACAAGTCCAAGGGTCTCTGCTGGGAGTGCCGCAAAACGTAATTATCCTTTAAGAGGCTCCCATACGCCAATGACCTTCGATCTGAATCCCTTAGTTTTCTAATGTTTTTTGTAGCTTATTATATTAACAACAACGGCTTTAAGCAATATAGTATCCCATATTTACTTCAAACTTCATTGTTTTCGAGATATTTGGCATCAAAGTTGAACAATTTTAGGCCAAAAAACTGGTTTTCTGGCCATAACTTTTGTGTTAATTGGTTTAAAATTAAAACCCTCTGCCAGTTTTTAGAGACGTCATAGACGAACCCAAATTTGTAGATTTCGTATATGTTAGATCTTTCACGTCAATAGAGATGCGAAATAAGTGTTTTTTTAGACAATGTTTAAAAAAATCATACAAAATTAAGTATTAATTTGTTTCAAAATCCGGTCTGTCAAAATGGAGATAAAAGATTGAAGAACCGATAGCCGTTTGACTTATGATTCTATCTGTAGTGCAAAAGTAGTAGATACGATTCAAAACTTGTCAAAAATCGATGAAAACCTCGGGTAGCCCCTTAAAGAAAGCGTATTTGCCGCACTTGACAGTTTGGGTGTTAGGATTAGTATGGGAAAATAACATGTGAGTTCGCTAGTTCAAAATGTGTTTGAACCTCACGCATGGGTGCTATCACATTACGCTAAGCATTTTTTTTAATTAAAATCTGTTTCACGTGCTCCCTTGTGCGTACACCGGGTTAGGCTGCGTGCTACGGATGCCGCGCATGTTTACACGTGTTACGGATTCCGTGGCCTTTGACAAGGGTGTGTCTAATGATGGGTATAAAAATAAATAATATAATTTTATTTTATATTATATTGAATTAAATTTGATATAATTTCAAAGTACCTATATAATCACTCATTGTATATAATAAATAAAAACACAATTTGTTATAACCATAATATGGTACAATTCTCATGTTACATAACTGTCAAGTACCTAGTACATATGATATATTGTTTTTATTACAACAGCTTGGTAACGCCAAGTAAAGAAAGTATAGCAAACATAACAAACATTACGCTTTGCAAATTGTACTTATATAGTATCAGTATTAGGCGGTAAAAAAATGTTCGATTCTGGCGCTTCGCGGGCCGCTACAGCGGCACGCTCACTTCGCTCGTCGTCTAACCTGCACTAACTGCTAAAGTCTATAAAAAACTATTATTATATAACAATCATTATAGGAAATATGCATTATACTTAAAGTATGTCATATTACCTAAATGTTATTACATCAAATGATCATTACATAAAATGATAATATGATATCATATGTAAATATAGTAAGTCTTGTTATATGACTCAACAATTATATCTAATGAGCATTATTGCGACTAATTTTACATAAAAAAAAAATAGGCATCGTTCGTTACGCACCCGTTTGACAACCGTGCGTGGCGTGCCGCACAAAATCACGTCTGTGAGTAAGGCTTCCTATCCACCTGAGGTGCGTGGTTGCGAGGTAGCGAGCGGGAAAAACATGGACCAATGGGTACAGCCACGCTATTGGTGGTTTTTTTTCTTGTCTACCGCCTCGCAAGCTCGAACAGCTCAGCTTGGATACTTCCCATAAACGCGGCCTCAATGTGTCAAACTAAGCATCCGAACCACATTAAAATCCGGGAAACCCGCACTAGTCCAGTATTGACGAGCGTTTTCATCCAATTTGCGATATGGGATGCAACTTAAGTATATAGAAAAGTAATAGATATAATAATAATAATAATAAATACTCTTTATTGCACCACTACAAGAGAGAAACATCTTACAAAAAAATTTGCTTAAAAATAATGGTAACAACAGGCGGTCTTATCGCTTTAAAGCGATCTCTTCCAGACAACCTTCGTACAGCAGGAAACACTTAAACTAGAATTTTAAACAGGTAGTGCAGGAATTCATCAAGAAGAGCATACTAACACATCAATCTTTCAAATATTACTAAACAGGACACTTTAAAATACATACCTAATAAATGAATAAATACGCAGACATATATACAAGCATATATACATCAATACATACAATATACATACATACAATACATAAAACGCAACTTAAGGGAGAGACAGGTAATATTGTTTCAACTGATTTTTGAAAATAGGAAGAGATTTTGCACACCTGCAGATATATTTGTTTATTCAGGAAAAAAACACAAAAAAGGCCACAAAAAAGTAATTGTTCTTAAATCACGTACTAACGATCAGTTTTGTGACGAATTATATGTGCCAGACGGTAGGTAATTGCCTGTTTTGTTACGACTACTAACCACTGTTCAACTAATTAACGATTCACTGAAACGGATTTACGACTAATAACTTAAGGTTAGGTATAGGCTGTGGTCTCTCTGTGCTGGCAAACAAATCATGTCACTGGAACTAGAGAGTAATCCTGTCTCTTGCTTACGTTGACACGAACATTTTCACGATCATTCTAGCGAGGAAACACTAAGGGCGAGATAATTGTGAAATAGGTATTTGTAAAATGTATTGCTGTCGCGCCAACCTCAAGCCTCCCCCGCAGAGCGCGACAGAGACAACTGCAGCTTGGACCGAAAATACCTATTAAAAGCACATAAAATCAACGTTTCGTAGTCCCCTGATTTCTTCTCCAAAACTTGACCTATTTAACTATTTTTTTGTTTTCCTTTTTTTTAATGATCTAGTCAAAATTGTTTTCTGGATGTTTGAACACAGCGGAAAACCTGGTATTTTTTTAGGTTTCTGAAGGTTAATATCTCTTTGAAGAATAAATTTATGAAAAAAAGGGTAAACATAGGAACATGTCAATAGTAGCCATAGATTTATGGAAAAAAAATTGTTCTACTGTCATTATTCAGGGAGAAAACGAGGAACTACGTTTCTATGGAAATACGGCCCTTGTGTTTCCTCTTAATGGCGTGCGGAAAGTGTGATCCCATAAAAAACATTCCATGTAAAAAAGAATCCAAGTCTCAAAACTCTTCCACCCTAAAAAGTTGTAAGATATTTTGTAGAGCCAAGAGTCACAGGCATTCTTATTAATCTTTATTTGCTTGCTAAATAAAATTCTGCAAGTTGGCAATCACGATGGTGTACCTAGCAAACTGGAGCGAATATGCAAAATATTTTAGTTTTTCCTTGATTTATACACTAACCACTAATTGTATTCTAAATTTGATGCTTTGCTTATGTCTGCTAGAAGTGCCTTTGAGTTTTGATGATCGGTCAGTCAGTCAGTAAGTGAGTGAGTGACAAAATTAAGAAACTTTGACTAGTTATAATGCTTAAACTACTGGTTCAAATTGTATGCAATTTGAAATTTACCGTGTTTATACAATGCCTGTTTGGTCACTGAAAATGCAGGCTTCTAGTTTTATCCACAACGAAGTTATAGGGGGGTCGAAAAGGGCATGAACTGCTTCGAGAAAAGGATGGTACGGTCGTGCCGCTGTTTTGCTCGACTTGGCGGGGCCCCCAGATAGAGACGGCGGCGTCGGAATAATTACAAAATTACTTGGCTCCCCAAAAAGCTGGAAAAGCTTGAAACTTTACTGTCGTTACGTTAGAATGCATGCCCGCTCTTGTGTATTTTGTGCGCTTTAACAATGTAATGTAACATTCGCTTGAATGCCATTACAAGTCAATGCTCTATCAGTACCTTTATGACAATCATATATTGAAAGTAGTATATGTTCTAGCGATGCTTGGTGCAGACACATGTATACGCTTAATGTATTACCTTATAACGTAAACAAGTTGATATGAAAACTGTCACACGCACCAACTTCGATGAAGATAGAGTGGCATTTCCATTCGCATCACAAGATCAAAAGTTACGATACAAGTGCCGAAAATAGGAAATTCCCAACGAGTGGTGATATATTAAAACACGACCGAAGGGAGTGTTTTAAATCGACACGAGTTGCGAATTACCTATTCGCACGTGTATCGTACAGTCGAGGTCAAAGATATCTTTACACTTTTGCACCTTATTGCCTTGTAATAAGGTGCAAAAGTGTAAACATATCTTTGACCTCGACTGTACAACGTTTTACTGTACATATGGCTCTTTAAAGTTTCGGCATATGCACGGAAAGTGCTCTTTCCACACTAGTGCGGGAAAGTAGCACCATATGTCCTGTAAAATAATGAATAGTACTAGAAGGTTCACTGTGATAGATGTAAGATGTAATTTTTTAGCCAGAAACAGTACAAGAATACGAATAGAAACACATCCTTTAAACAAGTAATGAAAAAAATTACAGTACATATGGTGCTACTTTCCCGCAATAGTGCGGAAAAGAGCACTTTTCGGGCATATGTCGAAACTTTAAAGAGCCATATGTACAGTAAAACGTTGTACGATACACGTGCGAATAGGTAATTCGCAACTCGTGTCGATTTAAAACACTCCCACGGTCGTGTTTTAATTTATCACCCCTCGTTGCGAATTTCCTATTTTCGGCACTTGTATCGTAAATAACTACATATACGTTTTATTAACAAGTGAAATTAAAATATTTTTCAAAAAACCCAACTGCTTTTTTTTTTATATATAGCTTATGTCACTCCCACGATTAAGAGGAATCCAACGACACTTCATATATGTCGAAATCTGTCATACGGTTTAGGCTGCCAAAGAATAAGGTCACATTCATACATATACACGGTGAATTTGAGTAACCCGACAGATTTTAACCATCGCTTCCAGAGCCTAATAGGAGTAAAAAAAGTAGTATAACTAATGGTCTAAAACGGCCTAGTTTTCGAGATATTAATTATTAAAAAAAAAATACACAAAAAATTGTCAAGTATAACACACCCTAAGGACGTGACGTAGCCAGATGGATCTGACACATTCATACGCAAGACTACTACCTGCTGATTTCCGGCCAGTCTGTTAACAAATCAGTGAGCTTAGGTATTTAATTTTTTATTTTTATTTATTTTTTAAATTTTCTCTTTCACTCCTTTAACTAAAGATTTGTTTACATAAGAGTAGCATCGGTAATAGATTTTTTTTTTTTTTTTTTTGCCGTATTTGCCCTATGTTCATATAACATTATTTACTCGTAATATCATCAGGAATTTATGGTTAAAATCTGTCGGGTTACTCAAATTCACCGTGTATACATACGCTCGAAAAACATAACCCTCCTCTCCTGCAGCAGTCGGGTAAAAATACTTAGAACCCATCTAGATCTCGAAAAGTAATAACTAAGAACAAAACAGTTATATTCTTAAATGATTTAGCTACCACCTACTTAAGACGATTTTCGATATTCCATGCGATCGAATTCCGTCGCCGAATTCCGCTGGGTGGATTCCAACTTCAGCATACACCTTACAAGATCTATTTATTTATTTAATCTTTATTGCACAAAAGGTGAAACTTATAGTACAAAAGGCGAACTTAATGCTATAAAGAATTCTCTACCAGTTAACTTTAAGGCAAAGCAGATAAATTAAATTTATGGCCACGAGCCTATGGTGGCCATGATTTAATTTATCTGCTAGGTGAACCCTTAATCACGAAGAGCAATAATGAAAGTTAAACAAGTGAATGTTTTTCCTTTATTTTACTACTGATGACGGAAACATTTGCATAGGTCTTTTGTCGGAGCAAATAGGGGACTACGGCGGCTCGTAATTCAAGGTTTTGTATAGCCCGCCTGGTGGTGTTAAACCTACTTACATTGGAAGATTACCAAAGACAAGACATTTCCCGAAAACATTTGGTGGCATAGGCCTGGTGTAGGTACGTGATCACTTAATCGTCATGCACAGATGTATAGCTGTTCCCTCTACATTCAACCTAAGGAAAAAACTTCCCAATCGAGAAACTATTCTTTAAGTAAACATTGACGATGTACTAGGTAGGCTAGGTAGGTGTAAGGTATTCATTAGTTGACATAAATCCATCCATACAATTCCATCAACACACACATTCCATTACATCACATGGATGTAATGGAATGCGAATGCGAAAGTGTATGTGTGTGTTTGTTTGTCCGTCTTGACGGAGCGACGAATTGACGTGATTTTTTAAGGGGAGATATTTGAAGGGATGGAGAGTAAGATAGGATAGTTTTAATCCCCGTAATCATCCCTTAAGGGGGTGAAATGGGGGGGGTAAAAGTTTGTATGGAGCTGCGATATAAACGAGTCCCACGCGGACGGAGTCGCGGGCAGAAGCTAGTAATGACATAATGCAATAGAATATCAATTTGAAAAAATATTTCTAACCTGCTGCTAAACAAGCAAACCTCAATACAAATAATAGACACAGAACTGTCGCTGTACCAATATTGAACATCGTTCCGCATTTGCAATCAAGGATGAGTAATACAATCCATACTAATATTATAAACGGGAAAGTGTATGTGTGTGTTTGTTTGTCCGTCTTTCACGGCAAAACGGAGCGACGAATTGACGTGAGTTTTTAAGTGGAGATATTTGAAGGGATGGAGAGTGACATAGGCTAATTTTTGTCTCGTTCTAACTCCCCAATTACCTAAAATGTGGGGTGAAAGTTTGTATGGAGCTACTATAAACGAGTTCCACGCGGACGGAGTCGCGGGCAGAAGCTAGTACAACTATATTTCGATCTATAGTTGAAAGTACAGTTGGCATCCAATAGTCCGTCGTAACATTCAGTTCAACAAGATTTATTGAAGGTTATTGAAGAACTTTACCTTATTGAAGGTTTTGAAACATTTATTACTTAATCGAAATAAGTAACTTTCATCAGGATCATTGTCACTTTTACGTTCCAATATATTGAACAGTAAATTGTTATTTATTTACCGAATTGCTGGAATAGCTCTATAACCTGTCGACATGTAACCTTTCTTTATTATTGGAGAAGGCCTTCAAATTAAAAAAATATTTTTTATGTGTTAAATTGCCCAATTATGAATAAAATGTATGTTTCTCGGATTTTGTGCGGAAATTACTCACATATCTGTATAATACCAATATTTTTTGCACGATGAAGTCGAGTTCGCTCTTATCATACACATTATACTAATATTTGACCACGCTCGCGCTGCGACGTCTATTGAGATCACCTGAGTTTTGGCTCAGAGATTACACTGGAAAAAATATTTTCTGAGATCTCCGAGGTCATTGGAACTTATTTCCAGGTTTGTAGTATATACCGGGTGTCCCAAAACTTTGCCACACTGAGGGAAGTGCCTTAAATATCGAAGATAGGAAGTTTTACTGAAAGAAGACATCATTTCATCTAAAAAAAATATTGGAACTGTAATATCGCTTACGATACCATACTTACGTAATATTAAAAAATAACGTAAAATTTCATGGTGTTCCTTTTGTTTCAGATGATGTGTTATTCAAGAAAAAAATATCCTAATGAGTAAGTAAAAATAAAAATGATTTTGTTCATATTTGGTGTGTTTGATTCCTGGTTAAGGCAGGTGATTTTTCAACCATCTTTGAAGTTGGAGGATTTTAAATGATGTCTTCTTTCAGTAAAAACTTGCTGTCTTCAATATTTAAGGTACCATCGTCATCAGATATATCCGAGCGGCCAAAGTGCTCCCAAATATCTGAACACGTCGCTGTAATGCCTCGACAATAGAGAGTTGTTCAGATCTTTGTGAGCACCTTGGCTGCTCCGATATATCTGATGGCGACTGTACAGTCACTTTGGCATACTTTATCTCCGTGTGACAAAGTTTTGGGACATCCGGTATAATAATAATATAGTAATATAGCTTCTGTCAGTAAGCTGTCAGGCCGTGGACTGAACACCAGCGGGCAGCGGGGCGACGAACGGCAGTTCATGCATTCGAGCGATTTCAATGTATGGGCAGCGCTCGTCGCCCCGCTCCCCGTTGGCGTCCAGGCATACCGCCCCGCTTCCATGGAATATACTAATGCCAAAGTATAATACTACTGACAATATACCGACAAGATCGGAAATCTGGGCAATATCGCTGAGCTCCCGGTAAATTATATTCATTTTAAAATACGTTACCAATTCAAACCTGGAGATACTCCAGAGGTTCCAATCTAAAATGCTGAGGATTATCAAAAGTCACCTAGAGACTTGTAGGGTTTATTATACATAATGGGCGCACGTCGGTGGACTGACTGCCCTTCAAGACAAATTGAGAAATTCTTAACCCTATGCTAAATGTTCGCACGAAACAGATTGCAAGAAGACATATATAAAAATAAAAAAAATCCTATAACGTTCTTCAAAAGTGATAGTTGAGCAAAAAGATAAACCAGATTATTTCTTCTCTCACTCCTTTTGGAGTTTCTCTGATGTATTCGATATTGACAATTACTGAACCTAACTAATATGCTGTATCACGCTATGCTGCGTCACGGGTAAATTCAGGGCGTGGGCGGAGTACGATAGACTAGTTATTCGAAACTTTCGTCATTAACACAAACAAATCATCAGTCAATAATACATCATACTCCTATATTTACTCGTATCTAGACGTCATTTTTATCGTTCAATTGCGTGAAATGTGATACGATTGTGTGTGTTGCACGAAGCACTGACATGTTTGGCTCGGTGCTTGGTTTACAGATGAAGTAAGAAAAAAATATGTGTCCCTATCAACATTTCCAACAGACATTATTAACGCGAAGGTTTGTGAGGATGTTTGAATCAGAGGAGGTTTTCAATCGTTTCACGCATAAATTATCCAATGAAACTAATTTTCAAGTAACATATCATATCGCATAAGAATAACGTGTAAATGATTTATGATATATGCAGTCACAGATTTCGTCAACGTAGGAAAATCAATCTGTTCCCGTAATTACAGATGGGATGACTGGGTTGCAGTTTTTTTCATAATTTTGATCTTGGTTTCAATAATAACATGTAAGTCACGATTAATACACTTAAAAAGTCAGAACCAGAAGTTAGTATTTAGTAACTGCGTTTCGCTACTATCACAAGTGTAATTTTGAATTTTTCGCTGTAATTACTTTTTGCGTAACTTGTTTATTGTAAAGTTCCTAAAAATGTATTCCTGAAGCTATCTAAAGCTGAAAAAGCGTATAATTTACGAGGTGCTCTACGTGAGCGCTGATTTAAAGTGTATCGGCCATAACTCCAGCCCAGACAGGTTGTAGCTCTAGCCAGCAGAAAAAAGTACTAAAAATAAATTAGATTCGTAAAATGCGTTGGGATCGGAGTAGTTTTCAAATAAGATTAGTATTATAAAGACCAATGCAGCGTCTTAGAGGGGGCTATTCTACCGAACACGTTGAATTGAAATCAGTTTGGTACATGTCGCACTCGTACTGACACATGTAGGTAGTCCTTCAAAATTTGAAAAACCCTTTTCAGCCGATTACTGGTATGAGATTTAAGTGAAAGGCACGCGCCTATATATAAAATGGCATCACCGAACCGATCAGACTCCGTATCATGGTCGGCCTTATCACACGATAAGTGACAAGATAGAGCGTCTGTCACTGGCTGACACCGTTCGATAGAACGAGACGACGCTCCTATCTTGTCACTTATCGAGTGTTATGCCGACCATGATACGGGGTCTGATGATGGATACAGAAGGTGGCCATAGCAATAAACAACACAAGATAAACCCGTCGTGTGTTGGCATATTGAAATCCTCTCATTGATTAGTTGATGACGATAAAAAAAAAATACCGTAAGCAATAAGTTTGTAGGTACCAGAAATTGATTTTTAGCAGAAACTTATTCACTTTTCGCGATTAGTCACGTCATCGTAGTACAGAGGATGGGACGGTGAGAATGATAAATCGGTCCTCAATGTCCGAGGCATCAAACCCTAAGTAGTATTGCATGTTATTGATAGGTTTTCAACGCCCGGAAGCAACACACTAGTCTACGGCGGTAAGTTGGTAAGAGGATGCGACAAAGGGGAAAAAACAAAAATATGGAAGAGAAAACTGGGTCATCTGTGTGCGAATCAATTTCATTATCATAATATGCATAATCATAATCGTGATCTCAAGACCGGTAGAGGTGTTAGACTGTTAGGAACAGAATCAACAAATGAAAACTTAAATCTCGTACTTAAAAAAATACGTTTTCTCCTGCTATAAAATACATTTGATTGACACTTTCTTCGATATTACCTGCGAAAAGTTGATAAGTAAACCCATTCGATATTTTTTTCTGAAAGGAAATGTTATTTGGTATACAAAGTTCAACTTAATCCGAGCCAATACACCTGTAATCTCCCCATCATCTCCTGGAGCCAGCAACAGAAATCGAAAATAAACATCGTTCAATTGCCACCCAAGAGTTAGGTATTACCTACTCGGCAAATATTGTGTCTTCTCATATCTACTGTTCATACATTGAACGCTTACGGTGAGCTCCAAAAAGAGTAAAGAATATTGAACCTTATCACCAGGCATATACATATATATCACAGGAAGGTAGCAAACATGCATACCTACTGTCTGCCTAATCGCAAGTAAACTCCGTCATTATGAACGTCTACCAGCCGATGTACGAATCAAGCGTCGATTAAGAAAGTTTCTATTGGAAAATCTGTGGTATTCTATCAGTGAATTTTTGACATAATAATAATAAATAATAATAAGAAGAACAGAATTCATAGTTGTTAGTAACAAAAGAAAACGGAACAAATAAATTAAACTTAAAGTTAAAGGTTAGTGCTTATGGAGACATTTGATTCTAAGACTACTACCTATACCTATTTAATTTTCAGTACGGGCTCGTTGCTACCCCTTTTATTTGGCCAATCCAGTGAGCGAGAATTGGGCTATCATATTTGTCAGCAATAACATTCAGAATACTGTTGCGACTGCTTCTCACTCGACCTAGTAGAGATACTATTTTCTTGCACATGATTGCCGGAAAACCGTCCGTTCTAGCTTCGCAAAACATGCCAGATGCACTACATCTACTAGGCAAGCCCAACAGCATTCTGAATGCATTGTTGTACTGCACTTTGAATGCATTGTAGGCTCGCTTCGTATAGTTAACCCACAGGCTGCTCGAGTAAAATGTTTGGCAATATGCTCTAAAGAGCGTTACCTTGACATTACTGGAGCATCGAGCAAACCTGCGGGCCAACATATTTCCCCGAACCGCCAATGCCGTGCGTTCTCTTTCGATATCCTGGTCATCTTTGAGATCACTGGTGATAATATGACCAAGATATTTAAAAACGATATGATACAGAGAAAGAATATAATGGAAAAATAAACCATCTTCGTCTGTAGCCCCCGACAGGATTGAAAAGGGTAAGATATTTAAACTTGTCCACATATGCCAGAGTCACGCCATTAAGTATAACAGGCTGTGTGTGACAAAGCTTGATTTTTCTTGCCCTAAAAACCATGACTTCACTTTTCTTAGTGTTGTATTCGAGGCCCTGGGACTTGGCAAACGTCTCGCAAATATGCAGCAAACTAGCAAGCGCGCCAACAGGCGGCGCCAGCAGCACCATATCATCTGCGTAACTGATGTTATTGGCAGACACGCCATCAATGTAACATCCCGCATGGATACTGCCGAGGCCTGCTACCAGCTCATTTAACATAAGCGCATAACTTTGATTTATTGTTTTTGATATTATTAAATTATTTTTATATGTTTATGTATTGACGATCCTTTTAGGTGAACTTTGATAACAATGACGTTTTAAATTCTGATTAAGTGGACATAGTTATATTTAAATTGTTATTTAATATTATGATATTACCTATTCTTCTTATTATTTTATTGAATGTTATTTACGATCATAATAGGGATTCTTGTAACTTGAGATGAAACCTTATATTATATATAAATGAACATGAATCTGAATACTCGCTAAACTTTTATTGAATTCGTCTTGCCGACAACAAGAGACAAGCGTAGGTGTCTCACTTTCAACTAGGGATGTCACGAATGTCAGATTTATCACATTGAAAGCAATCCTTAAGGATGCGAATGTGCGTATGCGTATCAAGGAAAAGGAATAAATAACTCAACTTGATTATATAACAACTACAACAAAACAAGTCGAACTAATCAAGCAATCACATACGGGGTAACAATGCTCCCTGACCCCGTATCATGGTCAGCCTTATCACGCGATAAGTGACAAGATAGAGCGCCCGTCACTGGCTGACACCGTTCGATAGAACGAGACTGACGCTCTATCTTGTCACTTATCGAGTGATAAGGCCGACCATGATACGGGGCCAGTTGGTATAAATTTATCAGGTGATACCGCATGTGCCGCATGTGGTGCCTCGGCGGCGACGGAGCGCAGCGAACACGGCGCAACCTGCACTCGTTTGATGCGAATACTTAAAATGATGCGAATGCGAATATTCGTAACATCCCTACTCCCAACACAGCACACCCTCGAGAGCTCTGGGGACATGCCTCACCACCAGTAACACAACACCTCATACACCTACAGAGCAAGGTTGTTGTGTAATATGTGTAATGTAATTCTCGGGCACATTGGAGGCATGAGAGCTAAACAATCGTCAGATAACGCCGGTATTCCGTGATCTTATTCTTTGGAATTATTGAAATCTCATAATACTGAACCAATGAAATATTATAAGTATATACAAGTAGCAGTCCAGGGGACAAGGACACCTCGTAAAATAGAATAAGTCAAAAAACATAAAATCCGACAGTGACATAAACTGCTAGAGCGCAAACCGACCTAAACAAGATCATGTAGGAGACCGACGATGTAGATAATTGCCGACAGTAGAATTGGTGTATTTTGTATGAAATGTATAGCAGTACCTACGAACAGTACCTAAGGTAGTATGTACACTATGTACTTGCTCAATCTTTGATTATATTATGTTTATTTTCATTATTGTATTTTTAGGGTTCCGTACCCAAAGGGTAAAAACGGGACCCTATTACTAAGACTTCGCTGTCCGTCTGTCTGTCTGTCACCAGGCTGTACCTCAAAAACCGCGATAGCTAGACAGTTGAAATTCTCACAGATGATGTATTTCTGTTGCCGCTAAAAAAATAAAAAAAATATTTAAGGGGGGCTCCCATACAACCAACGTGATTTTTTTGCCGTTTTTATAGATAATGGCACGGAACCCTCCGTGCGCGAGTCCGACTCGCACTTGGCCGGTTTTTTATTTATAGTCTACGAGTGTGTGTAATTGCGTACCACATAAAGCCGCGTTTTTGATGTTTTTAAATATCTAACATGTTTTTCGAACAGAAAAGGGCGTGGTCAAAATGTTTTTTGTTTCAAAACACAGAAACATGATTTCCGCCACGGATAGAAAACATTCCCCGCGTTCATCTGCGGGCGAGGGGGTCAATCATTTCATCATTTGACTTTTAAAAGAACAAACGTTTAAGATGATAAATTGTTAACTCGGCAAGGGATGCAATATTTATTGATAGGATAAAAACTTTACTACTTGACCAAGCATGCTATAGCATAGATGAATTTATTAAGGAAAAAATAAGTATATTACTTACAAGTATATTAGAATCTATGTAACCACACACCACTTACGTGGTATGTGCATGTAACGTAACCTATATACTAACCAGAAATGTAACAAATTGACTTGTAAAATGTTATGCTTTTACCAATAAAAAATATGAATATGTACTGGGATGACAGCTGTCAAAAGAAAAGTGAAATGTTATGACCACTTATGACAAACTACATTGTTAACTTCAAAGTCGGACGGGACCTAACGATGTTTTTTAACATATTTTGCTAACATGCTTTGTTAGTTTTTTGGCACAGCGGCCACGCCTTAAGTGTTTTGGTGATAAACTGTTAACTTGTGTGAGTGAATAAATAAATAAATTGAAACAAAAAGGTTGACATTCATTTTTAATCATGGCAGTGATTTGTGATTTATATTATAACGGGACATCGGCATCGCCGGAATGGCCAAACCACCTAAATACCTAGAGACGCCTCATTCTGTGATTAAGTCGGTTCTATTTCCATACAAAATTTATTTGACATTCGCAGGCTAACGGTGTGTTTTTTTAAGGAAAGTGAACCACCTTAAGACATCTGGAATCACGGCTCGTGTCAAAGAAAGTTCAAAATGTTATTCACCGGCCTTTAACTTTATTCACCGACTGTCCTTAAAATCTGGTGTTGCCCATTTAGATCTATTATATGTTACAGTCAGCGTCATATAGTTAGTAGCAGCCAAGGTAGCCAAATATATCGGTACACGTCTTTATTACTGTAAGAATAAGGGTGTTACGAAATATTTGGCTACTGTGGCTGCTACTAACTATATGACGCTGACAGTACAAATAATAGAAGATAATATTAATTCCCATTTGTTCCATTATTAGTAGGTAGGTACGTCGCCGATTGCCGCCCGACGGCATGTTAAAAGGCATCTAGCATGTCAAAATTATATCCGTATTTGATTATTATTCGTACGTGTCGTCTCACTTTAAAAATTAGGATGACAGAGATATGAAACAACATCCCATTATGAAGACATCAGCCAAAAGTCTCTAAGATGTGCCGCGATTCCGGCACGTCTCTAGAGAGTTAAAAATTGAACTTACTTTATCGACTGTGCTAAAAATCAATGTTTGCTATTTACGAGTAGGTGTATTAGGTAAGTACATGTAATAAATCCGAAAATAATTATCTTTGTTTCATTATTTCTATCGCAGTTAGGGTTGCCGTAGCGGATCACTGCGTGGATTGCTAACTGCCATAACGAAACTAATAAATAATGGAACAAATAGTTTTATAGGAAAAAATATAAAAATAGACAAAAATCTCACTTGTATATCCGACAAACTTGACTATATTTTTTTATTAAAAAAAAAACTAAAGTAACTTAACCCCCAGTAGTGGAAAGATAGTTTTGCTTTACTAGTTAAGTAAGGCATTTTTAGGGATAGAAAGTAGTTAATAACTAAAATAAAATGTTAAGCATGTTAACCGCAAACGAGACCTAAATCTAAAATGTAGGTATTTCCCAAATTGATCTCAATTAACTCAGTTCCCGATTAACTTAACTTTTACTGCTATTTATTAGTCAGATATCTGTAATACTTAACGATATTTTAAACTTGACATAAAAATTAAAAACTTAAAGTCCTTCCACTATTGGGATTATGTTATTTCATTAGCTGTCCCGCAATTATTTTATAATGCCTGCCGCAAAATATACTTACTTATCATTCCATACAGTTTCTTAAATTAAACTCTCAGTTGTAATTTCGTTAAATTCAAAACTTTCACAACAATCACTCGCATAAACAACACCAGACACTCGCGTTATTTTCGCTCGGAAAATGCGAGTCACAGCGAAAGGAAACTTTTTCGCTTTGTAAGCGCGACCGAGTCTGTTAACGGCTGAGCGAGCACTGAGTGTGTGCGGACCGGTTCACTGCGAATTTCAGCCGTCATTCGGATTATGGGAAGACTTTTGTTAGTCTAGGACTCCTTACCTGACGGCCTTTTAAGAGGAATGCCTACCTGCGATTTTCCCATACAAACGCTCTCGACTGTTTCCTCTCTGGTTTTTGAACATAGAGCAATGAATTTTCCAAATAAGATCAATATCATCAATATCTATGCCGCTATGTTTTGCTTTTTTGGATATTTTTGTTTTAAAGAAACTTACAGCGCCTTGAAAATCGCAAAAACGGCTTAATTGAATTGGGTGCCAAAAAAGGCGCAGTATACAAATATGACAACAAATATCAAAAAAATCAAACATAGCGGCGTAGATTATTTCTTCTTCTTGCAGTTCCCAAAATTTAATAATGATTGGTTGCGTTTTGGAGGAGGAAACAGTCGAGAGCAAAACCTCGATTTTTGAGTTTTTTGCGTGGGATTTTTAGTCCGAGTTGCAGTTGTCCTTATCGCACGAATTAATTGGAGGCGGAGTCCACAGCAGCGCGACAGAAATATTGCGTCAAAAATTCGAGATTTGAAAAGTTGGTCAGCTAGGCATTGCTCTTAAGGAGGGTTATGTTTTCGAGCGTAGGTATTCTGTGTGTAGGGTGGTCCTTAGAAATCGAAATGTTGAAATTTCATTGAGGCACCCTCTTATATTGTTCTGATACGTGAAAAAATAACGTATGTTTTTAATTTTTATTTGTGGATAAGAAATAGGGGTCGCGACCGAATATTTTACTTTCTAAGGCTTGCATTTCTTCATACTAAGTTTTTATTAAATTTTTGACACTTCTACTTTTTTTGAGCAACATTTGATAACAAGGAATAAAAATCCAGAAAATATGAAATTCAATCACTAAATGTTCGACGCTTATTTTAAATCAAATTTAAAGTCGCCACATCATAGCCAGACTCCGTTTTCAGCATATTAGCACAATAAAATTCATTTTTGAATGAATGACTGAAAATTAGTGGTTTCTTTTTATGTATTAAAAAAAAGCTTAGTATGGAGAAATGCTAACCTTAAAAAGTTAAAAAATTCAGTCGCGACCCCTAAATCTTATCCGAAAATAAAAATAAAAAACATGTTATTTTTTCACGTATTAGAACAATATAAGAGTGTGCATTGAAATTATTTTTTTCGGTTTTTAAGGACCACCCTAGTGTGTATGTATCATCATCGTCCTCCGAGCATTATTCCCGGTTGTGCCTTAAAGGGGCACGGGGTCCGCATTAATCCAGGATCCTGAGCGTGTTCGCGGACTGCTGGGACTCCGCGCGCATGCGTCGATGGACACAGCTCCATGTCCTCGCAACACTTAGATAAGTAAGTCAACATTTATTGTATATTACTAACACTTATGGGTGCAAGCCTGAAATAAATTATTTGAATTGAATTGAATTAACACAGCCCAAGATTTGGCATACGCACTAGTTTTTACGAAAGCGACTGCTAGCTGACCTTCCAACCCAGAGGAAAAACTAGTCATCATTGGGATTGTTGCGTATTGGGTAATGTATGTGTGGACAAGAAAATTCTATTACACGGGCTTCATTCCAAACGGCTTGATGGATTTTGACATTACGAGGTATCGTTGGATTCCTCATAATCTTGTGGGTACAATATCTAAAAAAGGCAGTTAAGTTTTTAGAAAAATCTTTTGATTCCTCTTGTCTCTGATAGACAACATTACTACTGATTTCTATTTCCACTCGTTTTTAAGAAATACGTGCAAATGTTACAATCCGTTGCGACGTTATTACTGCGTCTGTAAAATTAAAAGTGTGCAAAAATGTCAGACCATAAAATAGGAAATAAAAAAATATATAGAGAGAAATATAAACACGTTTAGGCACCATGAAGTTTTCATTTTCTATCGAACTAAATCTAACCAATCAATCAAACAATCAACATAACGTGTTTAGTAACATATTGCATAAGTCTAGGGTTAGTTTTATATTAATACATACAAGGGTACCTAATGGATAAGATAAAAAAAAATGTAATTTACGTCACACCTGGCCATAATGTGAGTTTTACCGCACGCTCCGCGTATGGTAAAACTCGCATTGTGGCCAGGTGAAGACGTAAAATTGTGTACTCACCACGGGCAGTAAAAAAGAAAGCCCTCTATCGCATATTTACCACCCTCGCCTGCGGCTCGGGTCACAACGGTTTCTTTCTTTTACAGCCCTTGGTAAGTAATGTACTATTATACTAACGCGATAAATTTCATACGCACTTACGTGTGTGTTTACTCGTCATGTATAGGCTTCATACATCCCGAGATACATTTATGTTGGAAACAAGTTTCTGTTATTATTATTCTGGTAGTGGCTTCCCGACTATGAGAGCCCTTATATCACTACGACCATCGCTGATCTATTGTGATCGCCACTTACTACAAATCTTGGTCAAGTCCTGCCAACTCGAAGAATTGCAGGATACTGTTGATTTCAATAAATTTAATCTCCTCCGGGCACATAATGTGTTTGCCTAGAAAGGAGTTATTCATTCATAGAGTCATTTTTAATCCTTTATCGAGAAAATAATGATATTATTGATTATTTTATTTAGTGTCTACACCCCTATTAAACAGATAGTCATTCGGAACGATTTATCTACCTAGTGTCATGTACTCGGTAGATAAATCAGTAAATCAAAAATCGGTCAACTGCGAGTCGGAACTCAGCAAGTGTTCCGTACATTCAGTTATTTTAAATGATTCATACTTTATCTCCTGATTTTGAAGCTAACTACTAATAACTAAACTGCTTGATTTATTGAATGGAGTTCAACAAAAATTATATTTCTAAGTATATCTTCGATTCTCATACTTTGGTTGTGATGGCTAAAAAAATTTTCTACGACATGTATAACCAAAGAATTTGGGAAATTGCTAAAAACGTTGTCAATCAAAGTTCTGTCTCGAGTAGTATTTGTGTAATTTAACATCTGCGTAAAACCTATACTTACTCTTAAAATATGTGGTTATACTATTATTATTTTTAACCCCCGATGCAAAGAGAGGGGTGTTATAAGTTTAACGTGTCTGTGTATCTGTGTATCTGTCTGTGGTATCGTAGCTCCCAAACAGATGGTCCGATTTGAATGAAGTTTTTTTTGTGTCATAGGTAATTTTATCCCGAGTGTTCTTAGCCACGTTCAGCTGTTTTTGAGATATTGGACTTTGAAATGAATATGTCGGGGGTTTTTCAACTTTCTAAGTTGTAAGAACTAAAGTTGACGTTAAAATCACCTACAATTATTAAACGTGATCCACGCGGTATGTCACTGTTAGTAAAAGTATTACCAATAAAACTTATAAATGCTTCCATTGAGAACAATGGGGACTTATAAACTGAAATATTAAACGCCTTTTTTTAGGTGTCTGGTTCAAAATTTTCGCAGCAAGCTCTCAAACTTGAATGGTATAAGGCAACAATACGAAATTCACCACTAGAGCTCGGTATTCCAATTTTAAATCAAATAAAGACTCTCGTACTTTGATGCTATTTTGTTTCTAGATTTTAACCAAATAGAGTCAACAATATGTAGAACTGTTAAAATATAGAAAAGCTGCTTGTAGTGTTGAAATCTGAAGCCATTATTAAGCATAGTATCATATGTGTGTTTTAGTAACCCAAACAAACCGCATATAAGAAGATGCAATAGGAGTTTTTTTTTTTAGTTCTCAACTGAATCGTTTAATTACAAAATCCAAAATATTAATCGATATTGATGCGTCAGCATTATATCAGCCGAAAGACGTCCACTGCACGATATAGGCATCCCCCAAAGAGTGCCACAATGACCAGTTCTGCGCCACCCGCATCCAGCGGACTTCCGCGACATTTACCAGGCCCCGTATCATGGTCTGCCTTATCACGCGATAAGTGACAATAATAGAGCGTCCGTCACTGGCTGACACCGTTCGATAGAACGAGACGACGCTCTTATCTTGTCACTTATTGCGTGATACGGCCGACCATGATACGGGGCCACGTCATCGGTCCACCTTGTAGGAGGTCTACCCTGCGCCTTCCGGTACGTGGTCGCCACTCGAGAACCTTTCTGCCCCAATGGTCATCATCGGTTCTTTGTGCAATGTGCCCCGCCCACTGCCACTTATTGTTGTGTGTTGTGTAAGGGCTAGTTACTTACTTTACTTTACTGTGTTGTGTTAATAACTTTAAATTTGTCGAATCCACTAGCGATAACCTCAAACCAAGAAAAAAGATAGACAGAGCATTACGAAAAACCTAGTGAAGCCGGTTTTCAACCAAGCCAAATAAGTTAACCACACGCTCACGCGCACTTATTACAAACAAAAAAAATGCACAAAACTGAATATGGGAACACTAAATAATGTGATAACTATGACGCCTCTATTTGGTTTATTAACCTTTGATCTATTTATCAGCTTTAAACATGGAACACTAAAAACAAACATTCATAAAGTACGGAGATCTTTATTTGAATTGGTATAAATTATGACAACAATGAATCTTATTTTACTAGATGCAAATTATTCGTCGGATTCATTCGGAAATACGGAAATATAAACTATTCACAATCTATCTCTAAACTACCACACACCTCTAGTATATATTGACTCCCAGATCCGCAACAAATTACACCGAATCGAAGGTCAGACTTTAACTGGATCGTGGGTAATTGTTGAAAACACCAGACCTGCGTTGTCTAATTACATGACATCTGGTATTTTTCGGTTTCGGTCGGAACAAATCGGAAATAGGAAACAACACGAAATACAATGCTGTGTTTTCATTATATCAATATTCATTTATCAGACTGCGAAATGCAATGTACGTCACCAAGCACGGCTATACTGAAGAATCAGCGTAAAATGAGACGCTATATTATATTTTATTTACTTTAATTTGTAAATATACTTTAAACTATTAAACCTAGCGTCATGTTGATAATTTTCCCGCCATCTACACACAATTTCCGTTATGCATGTGTATTTCCAAGTCTTAGTTGGCTATAGTTTTTGAAATAGAGCTGGGGACAGCACTGTATGAAAAAAAGTTACTTTGGTCATATAGTAAGAGCTATCGTAAAAATAACTCAAAATGTGTATACCGTCTCAAAATTTTACGAGCTCTCGAATGATACCCCACACGTTCCTTACAATCCAAAAAAAAATTGCGAAACCCCTTATTACCCCTCAAACTGCCCCCTGTATTTGGGTTTACACCTTTATGACTTTATTTATGTAATTAGGCCATAAACTTCCAAATTACTTACCAAATTTCAGCTTCCTATGTCAAACGGTCTTTGAGAAAACTGGCTGTGACAGACGGACAGCCTCCTAGTGATCGCATAAGTGTTCCGTTAGACCAATTTTGGTTCGGAACACTAAAGAGGATTAAAAATGTAGTCAAATGGAGAAAAAATCAACACAAGAGGTTAAATAATCACGAAGTTATAAGTGTCCAAAGTTTTAAAAAGGTGTATGTTCTGTCCCTTTTTCGCAAAACGCAACTTCATATGAAACGATGACGCTTGTAGTTTGTGTGACGCGTCACTTAATAGACGGCAACGTGCCGTGCCCAATCGTGTTCGGCGCCGCCGTCGACGCGGCCTGCTGAGCGCGCGGCTCGCACGGCTCGCTCTGCCGCAGCCTCGCTAATTGTGACGTCACACACTGTTTGCGTTTTCTCTCTCAAGCAATATAAAAACGGTTGTAGCTTCGTAATTCTTTGAGATATCCGAATGGGATTTTCGTCACTAGGCATATTGTTTTGCTTTCTTTTGGGGTAATAATAAATTTCGGGTCTACACCCGTATTATGTCTATTGTCTCCGATACCGGTACATTTGTAAATAGAGAGGCTACATCGAAATTCACCATCAACTCATCCTCGTGCAGTGTAACGTTCGTTCGAAAGACTCAGAAGGCTTCGGTACATATGAGAGGATTAACTCGATACATATTTTTGAACTTGACTGTACTTTTTGCATGTGTTTGTACACTGTTTCAGTGTCCCACATTTACCCGGCTTCCAGTTCGACTTTAGCTTACATAAGATCTTTTAGGCAATCATGATTGGAGCCGAACGCAATCAGAGCAGAATCACGGTCTCGCGAGCATGAATACGAAGTAGATTTGAAATGCCGACTTTTCTCAGTTAACTTTTTGGGGTTCTGTTGTGGAAATGGGGGCCAGTTGTTCCGGCATTTTCTCGACAATTGTCTCCTCTTTTGAAACGTTAGTAGACTTTAACTGGTCGTGCCTTCTCTCTCCTCTCTTCTGCGTCTTTACACAATGACTTATTTCATTTAAAAATTAACTAAGTAGGTACGTAGGTATATATAAGCAGCGCAAACATTGCAGCGAGCAATAAAAAAGTTGATTGGCCCTGTCTTGACAAGTCTTAAACTGTGTGGCTGGAGCTGCCGATAAGATAAATCGGGTTAAGAAGTATCGGAACTAAGCTCACAGCTTATCGTAATCCTCGAAGAATGGCCAATTAACGACTTAATGGCGAAGTATTCTGAAAGCCAGCGATCTAATGAATTAAAATGATTAAGAATATTTCCGCTCCACTTGAGTGTGTGACATTTCCAATTTACAAAATTTTATTTAGCTGCAAATAAAGATTAATAAAAATGCCTGAGACTTGGCTCTACGAAATACCTAATATCTTTTTACGGTGGAAGAATTTCGAGACTTGGCCTCTTTTTTACATGGAATGTTTTTATGGGATCTCACTTCTTTTTGTAGGTTATTGTGTTATCAATACCTACGTACAAATTATGAATGCAATACCATTCTTGGTTTTTCATTTTTGTCCCATTCACTGCAATATGGGATTACAAAGTTATTTATGCAATTAATGTATCTAGAAAACTGGACTGAAATTGAAAAATATTTTAGTTTTTCCTTGATTTATACACTAAACACCAATTTTATTCTGAATTTGAAGTTTCTATGTCTGCTAGAATTGCCTAGACTTTTGATGATTGGTCAGTCAGTGAGTGACAAAGTTAAGAAACGGACTCGTTATAATTCTGAATTTACTGGTTCAAATTGAACTAAATTTGACATTATATATACCGTGTTTATATAATGCCTGCTTGGTTACTGAAAATTCAGGCATCTAGTTCTATCCACAACGAAGTTATAGGGGGGTCGAAAATGGCCTAAACTGCTTCGAGAAAAGGATGGTACGGCTGGGCCGCTGTTTTGCTCGACTTGGCGGGGGCACTGCCGTGCCCCCAGATGTTAGCGGCACTTTGGCCAAAATAGGCGTGTTGAGCGTTTATGCATACGGCCATAAATCATAATCAACACCAAATCACCCGGAAGACGTCCACTGCTGGACATAGGCCTCCCCTAAAGAGTGCCACAATGACTGGTCCTGCGCCACCCGCATACAAAGAACTCCCGCGACCTTTACCAGGTCGTCTCATCAGTCTACCTTGTCTACCCACGCTGCACCTGCGGGTACGTGGACGCCAATCGAGAACCTTTCCACCCCAACGGCTCGGTTCTACGTGCAATTTGCCTCGCCCACTGCCACTTCTCCTTTCTCCGTTCGTTACCTTATTGGCTTTGCTGCGGATAGCCTCATTTCTGATGCGATCACGCACAGAATCTCCCAAGAAAGCCCGCACCATTATATATATCCATATTTTTCATAACTGAACTAAACTTGACGAGAAATATTCCTATATCAGACTTCAGTTTCAGCTAATAAAACTGATTTATATCAGCGATTCATCAACTAACTAATCTCGCTACAGTATTACGTTTGGAATTTATTCAACTCATAAAAAGGTTTAGTTTTGATCATAGACGAGTAAAACAAGAGAACCGCCACGACGTGTACAAGGTCGAGTTTCTTGTAAATAAAAAATCGGCGCGGCTATCACAGGACGGTCCGCGAGTTATGTCGCGGCTACATAAACTATTCGTCTCTTTCTAATTAGAACGCTTAGAAAGAGACGAATTGTCTATGTCATTTTTTGTACATACAAAATAATACCAATATCAGTCAGTCGTTATATTTCTGATTAATTTCAAAGTGACCTAGCTTAAATTCGTATGAAATAAAAAGTATCTTAGTTCGATTTTCGGGAGTGCCCGTGTCAAACACAACGTATAGTCCCCTATAGCCGCCCATCAAGAAATAAATTTGAATCCACATTACTGTTATACGAAATAAAGTTTTGTTTTAAAATCGGCCGTAACAAAACAAATGCGACTTTATTCCAATTTTGAATGGCATAAATTCCATTTAATGACTTTCAGAACCGGATGCCTTTAATAATGGCTGGTTGAAAAACCTCTCCATGTTGTAAGCACAGAAGATTTTTTATCATCAAGAAATGCGACTTTGTATTCCGCAAAGACATTGGCACTTCTCTTTTATTCGTCTATTGTTTGGATTATCTGAAAGATTTGGTAACGAAGGAGCTGACGTCAGCTGTGAAAAAAATACTGAAGGAGTGGAGAGTAGTCCATCCATTTGACTGAACATATACAATACAACACATGATATTATCATGAAACCGGTCTAATCCCAATAAAGTCTAGTTTTCCCTCTGGGTTGAAACTTTCAACCCAGTATGGCAGTCGCTTTCGTACTAGTGCCTATGCCAAGTCTTGGGATTCGGTGTCAAAGCGGACCCAGCACGTCTATCATGAGACGATATACTCTCGATTTTTCTCGCACTATACCTCTTGTTCTAAGTGTTCTAATAAGAGAGAGACGGATAGTGCGAGAAAAATCGAGAGAACTCGCATTTCATGATAGACGTGCTGGGCTCTTTTAGGGCAAAACCGGGAATAGCACTAGGAGGATATCATCATATTTATTTATTAACATTATAAATAATCTTACTTATAATAATGTCCTATCGCTCTTATGTCAGCGGATTAAGGCGGATATATATAAAAGATGATTAAATCGATACATATTTTTACACTTGACTTGACTGAATCTCCTTTGACGTGGTTGGTTAATATAGTATGTCCAAGACCGACCAAATAATAGGGGTGTAGACACTACATAAAATAATAATAATGTCGTATTTTCTCGAAAAAGGATTAATATTTATAAAATGTAGTCAAATGGAGAAAAAATCAACGCAACAGGTTTAATAATCACCAAGTTAAAAGTGTCCAAAGTTTTAAGAACGATGTTCTGTCCCTTTTTCGCAAATCGCAACTACATATGAAACGATTGACGCTCGCAGTTAGTGACGTCACTAGAAGATGGCAACGTGCTGTGCCCCACCGTGTTACTACTACTTTTTTTTGGATATCATGATATAGAAACGCTTAATTTAGTACAACTATTCACTTTTGATAACATTTTACATTAATTATTAAAGATTACATTTTAAAACGAAAATATTTATTTTATTTTGTAGGTATTGGCTGTTGTCTGAGTCTGGCTTAACACATGCGCGCGCACTGCGCAAACTTCACGAAAAAAAACTGTTGCGCGCCATTATACCTACATATTACATTTGAGCGAATTCTATTGAAAACCATTATAAATCTTTTTTTTTATACAACGTCGGTGGCAAACAAGCGTACGGCGCGCCTGATGGTAAGCCGACACCGCAGCCTATCGACGCATGCAACTCCAAAGGAGTAACATGGGCGTTGCCGACCCCTGATATGTTTGAGGATTCGCCGTGTTAACAGCTGAAGGAACAAATTCCCTCGCTCTCAACACAACGCATCCTCGGGAGCTCTGGCGACCTCGCTCACCTCCAGGAACACAACACTACTACAGAGCAAGTAGTAGTGTTATTATGGCTGTGGTCTTCTGCAAGGCGGAGGTACTTCCCTATTCGAGCGGGATGACATTTCGCTGTGCCCTACCTCACCAAAAATCTAAGCATGAACAAATTGAACAAGTCCATTATGAGTAGAGAGTAGTAATAATACTTATTTTATAGAAACAATACACATATGGATAAATGTTCAAAACAAGAAACAGGATTAGACACTAAAATCATCATCATCATCACCATCATATCCGCGGAAAGACGTCCGCTGCTGGACATGGGCCTCCCCCAAAGAGTGCCACAACGACCGTTTCTGCGCCATCCGCATCCAGTGGACCCCCCCCGCCTTTACGCGTACCTTTAGTCGCCACTCGAGAACCTTTCCTCCCCAACGGCCACTGGTTCTACGTGCAATGTGCCCAGCCCACGGCCACTTAAGGCGCCGTAGGTTCATGTTCTTCTCTCCCTCTCACTGAACATAAGCGTGAGCGAGATGGAAGTGCGTGCTCGGAAGCGCGGATATCATGTTTTTTAATTTTAATTTTTTGGCCGTTTAAATAAATAAAATTGTAAACACTGATTTCTCTCAAACATGATATTGCCGATTTTTAGAAGCAATTGTAATATGTATTTATAGCTTTTGTGCATAATTTGTTACGAATATTTTTCATTCAGGGCCCATGACGACACATATGCGTCAGACCGTCGTAGTCGCTTTCCGCTACATACGAGGAAAACCACGGGATCGCCTACGAGCGTAGCGCGTAGCGATTCTGGGCAACGAATGTGTTAAGTGTATTTTTGTGTGTTTTAGACCTATGTTCGTGATTTTTTTCTATCCAGCGAAATTTGCTTAATCATGTTTCGAAGCACTGATTTCCCTGCAGAAAGGCCTCAAGATTACTATTCGTATTTTTTTGAAACCATATTATTATAAACAGACGCATTATATTGTTTCAAAAACTCTGTTCGCTTAACTTCGCTGAACCTACGGCGCCTTAAGTTTAGCGATTCGGAGGGCTATATTGGTTAGTTTGGTTCTTCTGTGCATAACCTCATCAGATGCGATTACGCAAAGACAGTAAATAGAGATAATAATAAACGCTAATAATAAACTACCAGTAAGTACCTACAACTTAACTAAAACTAGAATTATAAAAATTAGTTTCCTAATACCTATCCTTATACTCAGTCGAGCCTTAACTTTTTTTTTTTTTTTTTTTTTATTTATTTCCAAATACAAGTTACATGATAAATTACAAATATACACTCGCCAAACTATTAAGTTTGATGGCGGCGATGACTTGTTTTAACACTCACGAACTATTACAAACTTTTGCAAATTAAACTGTACCTAGTGGTTAATGGGTTATGTTCACGAACACTTTATTGTTTTAGTTTAAAACAATAATTAAACATAGTAGGTGAGCCATCTAGTTTTTAATGGTCATCCTTCTAGTGTTTATTCACGGTTATACCTAAACAAGCACGGTGACCGCTTTGCCATCGAATTCCAAGATTTGGCGTAGGCTATCCCGCGATCGTAGGCTATCTCGTGGTTTACCCGAAAAGTATCGGAATGGAGTGTTATGAAACATACAAGGTGGGCAGGAGTATACCGATTACCGACAGATTTTAACCACGCATTCCAGGAGGCAACATTTTTAGATGAACCCCACTCAAATCCGGCTTAGTTTCGAAGATATTATCAATTTTAATGTTAATAATTTATTGTGATTACTAAAGTGCGTATTCAGTATGAGAGTTGTATTATAAAAAGCACACGGTAAGTTACATGGCTGTTTTCAAAGAGATACAAAGATTGAATGAATGAATGAATAGATGCGACAGGAACGAATGGAAGGAATGATAGGCGTTCCGGTCACTCTATGAGCAGTGTTGGAGTTGCCAACACCCGCTAGGCGGGTTCCTGGCAGCGAAAGTGTTATGTTGAGCCATTCGATGGGCTATATCGGTTACCTTGGTTCTGGTGCGGATTGCCTCATTTCTGATGGGATCACGCAGAGAAACTCCCAACATAGCCGGCAATGGAGCCGTTTTTGAAATAAGTAGTTTGAACAGTTAAATTCTTCGTAAGACTTAATTTTTGACTTAAGTCTTAAAAAAATAATTGCTACATTGATTAATGTTTATGCATGAACAAAGGTTTAGATACGGTCCATGTATAATATTATTTATATGTACCATAAATCGATGTAGCTTCAATCTGCTGGAATTACATTAATAATGAAGTTTTTCACACAATTATCGTTTTCTTCCGCCGCATTTTTAAGTAGTTATCATTGCAGTTCTTTAACGAACCGACTGAATCCAGGAGTTAAGTAAGAATAATGCTACTTTTACAATAAATGAAATGTAGATACAAACTGTTCAATGTTCATTCTTTTTTTAAACTTACCTAATGTATAACACAAGTAAACATCGGAGATCTTTGTACGCTGAATGAAACTAATTCAAGAAAGGATATAGTGCTACGAACTGTACAAACATCCAGTCGTCATAGTATCAAGTATGATTAGCAGTTTTAGTGTGATGAGGGCGGACTTTCACGGAGGAAAAAGTAATACCCGACCAAATTGCAAACGTCACAATGTTTGGGAAGATAATGCAAGAGCCAGTCTTCCCGTTGTGGCAGATTGTTTGTACTTTCATTTTACGATGCTTCGATAAGATCATATGAATCTAGGATTATTACGCCTTTGACAGATTTGCTATGTACATAATATCAAATGTCATCATCGCCCACTCTAGACGTACAGTATAACGTGTAATTGAAATAACGCAACATTTTTAAGGGACCTACTCAGTTGCTTTCACTATTTTATATATGTTTTCTAAATTATTTTTTTATTATATCCAGTCTGATAGTCAATATGGCGCAATTACACTGCATACAAGTAACTCTGGCATAATGACGCCTAGCGTGTAGTGTAGATGACAGGCACAGAAAAATGTGTTTTACGAATAGAATAAAATTAATAATGCTGAAATTGTCAAATTGAAAAGTAGTTGTGAGTTTCAGCCATTTATTTATTTATTTTTAAAAACAAGAACGGTTTAAACACCAATTACACTTGTTAAATTAAAGTCTTACGAATTATATATTACGGGAATCATTATTATACATTATTATATTTATTCGTTACTGTCATCCATCAATCCTCAATAGGTACGGCATCAAGACATGAACTTAGGCCAGCGATCAAGAAAAATATCGACCTCTGGGTCTGGCGCACTGAGCGCAGAAGCCCGTTGAATGACTTGAGCATGTCTGTCGCACAGTGGTGAGTGGCGGCGCGCAGCCGTGGCGCGCACTCCTGTGCCGTCAGAAAACTGTAAGTATGTGCGCCTGCGCGACTTGTTCGGTGGCACTATGATGCAATTAACAACATTGTGTAGCTCCGTGCTATTAATTTTGTTTTGAAGCACCTTTAATAATATAAATTAATTAAGTATTTATTAATTACGTGGCGTAAAAGTGTTGAGCACAATTTTCTTGTCTTCAAGATATAATGGAATGTATCACAGACGGCTCTGTGATACATTCCATTATATTTGGATTATATTAGGATTTGTGTGCACCGGCGTGCACACAAATCCTCATCTAACTGTCGGTGTTGGCAGTAACGATATCGGAGGGGAGCGGTTCAATCGTCATAATTTTTTTTTGTATAATTTCATGTAACATCCGTTCGAAACACATAATCGGCGATTACCATAAAAACTATTATCATAACTTTAGTACCTAAGCATAATGTCCAATTTATATAAAACTAGTATATTATAATATAAAAACTTTTGCTATGAAGTTTATATATACAACATAAAAACGAATATCACAATTTCATACAAAACTATGATATTTTGTTTTTTTGCATCGGAATATTATGAAACTGATCATTATGTTTAATGAAATTATGCTACTTAAGTGTTATTATACAATTTGTTTTTATGCAAATTAATCACTTATACAAGTAGAAATTATGATATTCGTCTAGGTATATGAAAAATTAAATTATATAAATTGTTTTTAAACAAATCATACCCATATCGGAGAGCAAGTAAATGTATGGAAAACACCGAGTCCGATATCGGACGCTCCAAACAAAAAGTGTCGCTGTCGGCTCCGACACCGACAGTTGCGGATTGGTGTACAGTCAAGTGCAAAAATATGGGTGTATACAACATGTCCTATCGTTCTTATGTCAGCGGATTAAGGTTTCGGTTCTTATTTATGAGAGGATTAAATCGATACTTATTTTTGCACTTGACTGTAAACAGGCGGCCTCTCCGCTACGTTATTAGTTTGAAGTACCCTCGCCACAGACTAAGTACAGTATCGTCACAGACAAACTGTTGATTATCTATACAACGTGTTAATAAAATAACGCAAAACCTGAAAACCGTTTGTTCAGAATCGAGCATAGAATGCAAAAAAAATGGAGTGTTGGCCGACTGGGGCGACCTGCTCCATACAAATGTAAAAAATAAATCGTGTCAAAAATTTTATTTTTTATTTTTTTTGCATTCTACTCTCGATTCTGAACAAACGGTTTTCAGGTTTTGCGTTATTTTATTAACACGTTGTATTTATGATGTCAGTAAAGTCAATATCGTGGCTACAATCCCGGTTACATATTAGATAAACATGAAATAAGGTAAAATCCACCGAAGTAAATGTGTGTACTGGGAAACAGTTTCTATTAAAAAAACAACGTGGGCTGCAATACTAGTCATTGCATTATCACAAGCAATAGCCCGCTAGATCTTATACGTAACAAAAAATAAACGTTGGAACACTGCCGGTACATCAAACTTAGCTTAATGGTTCTTAGACATACAAGATTTTCGATAAAAAACCGGCCAACAGCGTGTCGGGCCACGCTCAGTGTAGGGTCCCGTAGTTTTTCGTCAAGAAATTATTTAGTAATTTTTTTCAAAAACTATTCAACTTATCAAGTTCAAAATAATTTTCCTAGAAAGTTTTTATAAAGTTCTACTTTTGACATTGTTTTCATATTTTTAAAACTTATGGTTCAAAAGTTAGAGGGGGGGGGACACATTTTTTTTAACTTCTGGAGCGATTATCTCCGAAAATATTGACATTATCAAAAAATGATTTTAGCAAACCCCTATTCATTTTTAAATACCTATCCAACAATATATCTCACCTTAAGGTTGAAATGAAAAAAAAAAACACTCCCCACGTTACGTATAGGGGAGGTACCCTAATAAAATAAAATAAATCACTTTTTATTTTACGACTTTGTCGGCGTGATTGATATACATATTAGTACCAAATTTCAGCTTTCTAGTGCTAACGGTTACTGAGATTATCTGCGGACGGATGGACAGACAAAGCGAAACTATAAGGGTTCCTAGTCGACTACGGAACCCTAAAAAAACGCACGCACATCAGTTCATCGCTTTGAGAGCTACGATGCCACAGACAGACACAGAAATACATACATTCAAATTATAAGTTATTATTTCCAAAAACCATAAAAAGTGGCTGTGCCTGATTTTTAAAGTATATTATGAGAAACTCGTATGGTTACACGTGTACTAAGACTTGTATTTTATAGTATCTATGTAGCTACTCCTATAATTGAAGATTAGCTTCATTTAAGCGTGGGTTGGTAGACGGCCTCGGACCTGGAGCAACTTAAAATAGCTGTATAATGACTTTCATCACGATGCACAAACACTTAAAGCTTCCTGGAGCACGCGAGCTTCCGTTAAAACTTTTAATTTTTCAGAGACGTCCGGCAGGGCGTATGTACCTAGTCGGTCATTAAGTTCCGTCATAAGGTTTTTCATAGATAAAACTCAGCAATAAACTTTTTCTTATTCGTATTATACATGATTAAAAAGCTTATTTTATACGAATCAAATTGCAATACAATAAATTTTGAACAATTATCGCAATATGACAAAAAAACCTTGTAACTTGAGACAGTCGTGAACCCAAAACACGCCGCAACTGACAAAAATACCACTTACAACAAATTAAATATAAAATCAGTGTTCCAGATGACCAACAAGGATTTATTTATTTATTCTGAAACCTCGATATTAGACCATGCTTAGCAACTAGCGTTTGATTTTCTGTTAGCTTTCAATTCCAAATGCTCCCATCGAGAACTTTACGTACTTTTTACGTTTTCAAGAAAAACGCGTACAGATCTTGTGTTCAACAAGTACACTACGTAAAATGTGAATATGAAAATTTGTTTTACGCAGACTTACTTATCTTATGCAGTCTTATGGAGGTACGAGTAACAGGGAGGTTTCAGGGAGGGTTCTGACTAAAATCTCACGTAAGTTTGAAAGGTTCTAAAAATCATGGAAAAAAGATAAAGTGAATCACGTCCGTGTTTTTGATTGGATAAAAAAAGTGCAAAATCTCTCAAATGGCTTTAAGCATTTAAATCCAATAATTGTTCTAATTTATCAGTATTTAATTAGTTATCAAACCATATATAGCATTAAATAAAAACATTCTTGGTATTATTTACTATGCGGCAAAACATTTGTGACAGAACTTATGGAACGACTAGGTATGCTTGTTTGCTACCGTCGGGATATAAAGCTGATTTTCCACAGGAGGGGCGAGACAAGACTATGCGAGGCGAGAATTGAATGTATGAAATCAGCTTTAGAATTATTTTTGGATAGGTATTAGAGCTATTGTCTATTTAATCTCATTTCAATATCCGTGCTGCGTATTTGCATATCGTGATCGTGACCGTTCTACTCCCAACATGGTCTAATCCCTATGGATTGGAAGTTCAGATGGCAGTGGCTTCCGTAAAACTAGTGACTACACCAAATCTTGGAATTAGGTGCCAAAGCGGACCCCGGGCTCCTTTAGGGAATATGCTAGGAGGATGATGATAGGATACTCATAAAGTAATTTGTCGCAATATTGAGGCGATAGACCTGACAGCCAAGGAAAGTTACACAAATCAACTAAATCATTTACAACGACAATTAATAGTCGATCTCAAGTCAATGCTCCACGACGAACAAAGGAAATACGTACCTGTTTATTTAGGTATTTTACGGTGCCCCTCTGTGACAAATTCAAGGCCGTTATTCAGCATTAACCGGTGACTCGCCACAAGCATACCAATATAGGCTGAACTTGGACTACTTACTCATAGATAGACGGTCCAAATAGGCATGCGGCCTCATGTTCAAATTGATAACGTAGTGATGCTAAATGGATAGTAAACCATCAAATTATCGTAATAAAGTATAAATTATAAAATGTAGTTAAAATCATAAAAAGATAAATATGAACCTAGTTTAGAAAAACTATGCATGTTTTTTTTTTTTATTTATTTATTTAGAAACACAAACATTCGCTTAAACAAATATATAAGGGGTACACATAGAGTACCAACAGACATAATGCTAAAGACCTGGAGGTTCATTAATATTATGATAATTGTGTTAACAAAAAAGGAATCTTAATCTTGCAAATAAAAATGAATGTTGACATTTTTCGGTTAGAATACCTACAAGGAGATCTGAAGAGTAAATTTAAAGCTGCCAATAGAATCCTTACCCTTTTATAAAAACTAAATTGTAAGACAACTATGTACTTAAACGCAGTATTTCGCGACCGAAACTACAAATTACCGGATTTTCCATACAACGGCACAACTACTTTGTACAAGTGACGTCATACGTGGGTGTCTATCAGTATGTAGCGTTTTGCGCTGCCGCCAGCGACGTCAATCTTTGTCTCAAATTTTTGGGTATTTATGTTCTTTAATTGTAGTTGCTCCCATACAAACATTTGTTCCTCTCCAAAAACTGGTTCGAATGACATCATAAAAAAATCTTAGTGCGCATCCCTATTGCTGCTTGAGGTACACTTGGTTCTTGCGTTCCTCCTTGCAGACTATTGAAGGTGAAGAATATAGGGGGTCCTGTGTAGCGGAATGCCATCGTCCTATCACGCGACGCCGCGCGAGCTCTCTCGACTTTTCTCGCACTATCCGTCTCTCTCTTATTAGAACACTTAGAACAAGAGGTATGGTACGAGAAAAATCGAGAGTATGTCGCGGCCGTCCCATGATAGACGCGCTGCTCCGCTATTCTGTAACTTGTTTTAAGTTCACCTCAACGCTCCCCCACAGATATATCTTGACATCGCGTTTCGTAGTAACTAAGCGTAGGTAGAGATCTAGTTTCGTTAGGCGTCAAGGGTGGAGTGAGACGTATGAGCGCGTAAAGAATAATAGCCCTGGGGGCCTAGACAAGGTTACATTACAATCGACAAGCGCTAGCGCTAACGCTAACTAATAAAATGTATGGGAATGACAGATGTTAACGAAAAGTGTTTCGTCGGCATCTGTCATTCCCATACATTTTATTCGTTAGCGTTAGCGTTAGCGCTTGTCGATTGTAACCTTGTCTACGGCCCGGCTGTTTGGAACGCGCTAATGCGCCTCACCTCACCGTATAACCGTGCAGAGGCCTTCTTTCGTTAGGTGTGTCGGGTGAGGTGAAGATAGTGCGAGAGAGCGAGAGAGAGCCCGCACTATCCGTCTCTCTCTAAGTTTTCTAATAAGAGAGATATGGATAGTGCGAGAGAGTTCGAGAATGCTCGCGCGCCGTCTTGTGCTAACCGTTCTGATTAGGCTTTGTTATTACGAACCGTGGCGTCAAGGTATATTTATGGGAGAACGGTGAGGTTAAAATATGATAGGTACAAAATAGCGGGGCTGCTTACTTATAAGATACAGCGAGACATAATTATTCCAAGTATTACAACTTCATTCATATCCCTATCTGGTTTAATCTTGTAGTCTGCCACGCAACCTAACCTAACCTAACCACTATTGCCGACCAAGTTGACAACCCTAGCGATACGAAACAGTACGTGCAAACATTGATTTTGTTAGACAGTGGCGCTTCTGTACTTAAGGTAAAGTTAGACTGGAGAGAAGTGTTCAACTGAGTCGGGACACTGTGAATCGCATAACAGCCCAATTAGATCCAGCTTTGATGACGTCCCTGCGGTATCCCATCGTTAGACAGTCGTTATGATTTGGTAAGACGATTTGGTTAATTAAGGAACAGAAAGCTTTTTGCATTTTTTGCAGACATCATTTTTTCGAAACAGAAGCCGAGAGATCCGAACCAGGCCTGTTCCACTGGCCGCTTGGGCTGAACTTAATTACGCAAGAAAAATCAATGATAAAACCTCAAAAACCGTTTTTTTTTTCTATAAAAGTGAGCTTATGTCACCCGGAGCACAATTTCGAATCGATACTTCATTTCAAAATCGGTTCAGAGCTATAACCACAAACTTCTAAAGTCGAAGTTCGGGTATTTCCATCTCTATCGCACTCAAAATACTCGAGTGACAGGGATGCATGTATACGAACTTCGAGTTACGATTTTCGTGGTAGCGCCTCAGTATCTTAAACGCTACGGTGGATCACACGTTAATACAAACATTCGGGCACAGCGTATAATGACTAAGACCAACGTCGGTGACAATTTCTTTGCCATTAATCTTGTTGTATTAGAGTGTCTATATTCGGTACTAAATTACCGCATTTACTAACAGGTTCAGCGGCAAAATGGCGGCCTGGTGAAACGCATAAAAAAAAATACGAGTACTCTAGGTTGCTTGTCTATGTATAGGAAAACCCGGATAGTGTCCCCAGGGGTATACTTAGTTGCCTCGATTGCAATAACTCTCGTTTCACGAATGAAACACATATTATTTTATTTATCTATCGAGAGACTGTAACTATAGTCTATTTTTTTATTCCGTAGACTAAAATGACATTTCATGTAGGTATTGCTAGTTTTTTACGTCTTATAAATAGTGATGTGCTACGACCGGTACTAACCGAAAATAAACGATTGGGAGGTACTTATATTTGTTGATGAAGCGTCTGTAACACAATGAATGGATAATCACACTGTAGACCATTATTTAAAACTAAAAAAATATTAACATTCCCGGCTATGTACATTTTCGAAATGTGCATAAGGCATGCATCAAGGCGATAACGACCACATCAAAGCGAGGTAAATATAGGAACAAACTTATATTGCCAAGGACGAATCTTGCATTAGTCAGAAACAATGTTCACGGAATGGCAATACAAATATTTAACTGTCTAACTGATAATGTGAAGGAACTGCCACTAAATTTATTTAAGAGGAATTTGTTTAATTATTTACTAGAAAATAGCTAAATTGGTTGGACTGGAGCAAAGGGGGGGCCGTCACTTATAAAATTTTACCTCGTAGTGGTATCATTATGAGACCTATTTTGAATGATTGTATCGTATAGAACACGTTAAAATAAGCATCTTTTACTTGAACAATTTTTCTTTAAAATCAAAAATGGCTGAAATAAAGCGCTCCGAATATTGAAAAATTTTAACACTTAGATTTTTTTTGTCTAAAGTGGTGTCATTATGAGACCTATTTTGAATGATTGTATCGTATAGAACACGTTAAAATAAGCGTCTTTTACTTGAAAAACTTTTTTCTAAAATTAAAAATGGCAGAGGCAGACGCATTTAAAGATCGATATTTTAAAACACTTAGAATTTTTGTCATATCAAAATCGGAGCGCAGAGCACGTCCGCTCTCTACGGTGCTTTTTAGTACATGCTTTTTGCTATACTCGGAATTTGAACGCGGGACCGCCAGCTTCGTAGGTCTCTATTGCCGACTAGGCAATAGCTACCAAAACCCGAATCAGCGCACCCCACTTCCACGTGGTCTTGTCTGTCCTACCCCTAGAGTGTATATAAAAGCCCGCGGAGCCAGAAGCTCGCGAAGGAGGTCCTGAGTTGAACGGACCTCCCGAGCGGAGCGTAGGTCGAGTACGCACGTGAAATGAAGGGCCGACGAAGCGAGTTTCTGGCGGGAGCCCGGGCGGAGGGCGGGAAATAAGAGTCCCAGAAACGAATATTTGCTAATTAGAAATTTAAGTCTTTTTTTCTGCCTTTTGACTTTGAACCCCAATATCTCGGTAAATATTGATCTTAGAGAAAAAGTTTATATTATAAAACATGCTTATTTTAGCGTTTTCTACATGATCCAATACAAAACATGTCGAAAAACGGCAAAAAAATTTTTTTTTTTTTTTTTTCTAATTCCTTATTCGGCCCCCCCTCCTTTGGTACAATCTGACCGCTAAATTCATTCATTCTGTTGATGAATTTCTGAGTAACTGTAATTTATAAGAATGATTATGTAAACAAGACTAATGAATAATATGTGCAAGTTTTTGAGGTACTATATAATTATTAAAAAATGTTATTATTATTTTATTTAAGATGTTATGAACTTTTGACTAATGTGTTTTTGATTGTATTTTAAATTATTCTACACACTTGACATATGTAATTAAGGAGCATTTGACTTTTACACCAGTTTATGGCAAAATAAGGAGGACGTATTAAATTGTAAAACCTACTTATACCCTTATTTATGCAAATAAATATATGATTGATTGATTGCTAAAAGGGGACTCTAGGAGAGGTATTAAAAAGGGTGATATAGTGTAGGTAAAAATGTCACCGTTTTAATAATGCAGCAAGCGTAACAGAAAAATAACTAGTTAAATTCAACAAACGTAACAACAAAAGTCAACAAGAACGAGAGAACACGCACTGAAAACATCCGATCACTATACGAGTAAAATAACGAATGCCAATACGTAAACTAAAATGGCGTCGCGTCAGGTCGGCGATACATCAATGTCATTTTAATTGTTTGAGTACAGTAGTGAGTAAATTTTATTTATTGTTTATTTTCAATCTAAAATTAATTTAAGATTTTATCGGTTATTCACAAACCGATATCAAAGAGCAGCACTGTCTGTATAAAGCTGGTCACATTATGTCTACGTTTGACATTTGTGGTTGTCATTTTACATTACGGAATATAAAAATTGACTTTACAACTGAGTTGACCGTGTTGCAATGTCTTTGTGCGATTGCGTGGGACGGCTAGGTGCGATCAAAGTTTTTGCGGGATCAATTTCCTCTTTCTCGAGGGGGCATCTATCCTAAACGTAATTTACATGGATTAGGCTACTATCCCCTATGGGATAGTTGTCCCAAAATTTAGAGGTCCGCAAAAATCGCCAATACTCTGGAAATATTAAAGATAATTTTTATTCCTTCCATAAATTTTATAATAATAAACCAAAGTACCTACCCGTTTTACAAATAAACAATCTTGCTTTTTGTACAAAGAAATATAAAGTAGTTTCAAAAAGTGGGGCATCTATCCGGATTTTACCCTATACGTAGTTATAGTAAGTCAATCGATCCGTAGACTATTTTTACTTTACGTACTAGTTAGAGCATAAAAATTTACTGTGAAGACTACGGCCACCTTGTTCACGAATTTAACGAGTATTATCGAAACATACAAAACGAAAGAATCGACTTAATATTATTGAAGTGTGGCTGTATAAGTTCTAGCAATAGGGATGTAGACTCGAAAATTAGTATTACTCCAAAAGAAAGAAGGCAAAAAAATATGCCTAGTGAGTGACGTAAATCCCATTCAGATACCTCAAAGAATTACGAAGCTACAACTGTTTTACTATTGCTTGTTAGAGAGAGAAAACACAAACCGTGTGTGACGTCACGTCACGGGATGCTCCCGGGGGGCCGCGTCGACGGCGGTGCCGAACACGATGGGCACGGCACGTTGCCGTCTATTAGTGACGTCACAATCTTCCAGCGTCATCGTTTCATATGAAGTTGCGTTTTGCCAAAAAGGGATAGAACACACCCCTTCTTAAAACTTTGGACACTAACTTGTAACTTCGTGATTATTTTAACCTTTTGCGTTGATTTTTTCTCCATTTGACTACATTTTTAATCCTTTTTCGAGAAAATATTACATTATTGATTATTTTATTTAGTGTCTACACCCCTATTGCTGTGAAAAGTACTACCCCGAATAAAGTATGACCAAACTAGACACCTGGTTCAGTAACTTTAACGCTACAGTGGAAAACACGTCAAACCAACATATGTAGACAGCTAAAATCATATCATATCCCTTCCTTTTGGCTCAGCAGTAGTCAGGCAAAAAAGCACGTTCAGTCGACGTCAAAGATATGTATACGTTTTTCGCCTTATTACAATGGAATAAAGTGCAAAAGTGTATACATATCTTTGAACTCGACTGTACCACGTGCGCACGCGAACGGAATGTCATGATTCGAATTTTGAATTTTTCTAGTTGTCAATTCGTTTACACAAGTTCCTACTATTATTAGTTGTTCTGTGACTGAACTCGCATATTTTTAACCCTTGAAGCAAAGAGAGGGGTGTTATAAGTTTAACGTGTCTGTCTGTGTATCTGTGTATCAGTGTATCTGTGTATCTGTCTGTGGTATTGTAGCTCCCAAACGGATGGACCGATTTGTATGTGTTTTTTTTTGTGTCATACATAATTTTATCCCGAGTGTTCTTAGCTATGTTTCATTAAAATCAATTTAGACGTTTTTGAGATATTGGACTTTGAAATGAAAATGTCGGGGGTTTTTCAACTTTTCTAAGTTGTTTATTTGCCAAAAAAAGTGATAAGCGTAAATAAAACTTCAGTATTTCGGTACAAATGTGCTGCGAGCCGGGGTTTCTACGACCTCCTGACCCCGTATCATGGTCGGCCTTATCACGCGATAAGTGACAGGATAGAGCGTCCGTCACTGGCTGACACCGTTCGATAGAACGAGACGACGCTGAATCTTGTCACTTATCGCGTGATGAGGCCGACCATGATACGGGGTCTGATTGAAAGTCGCGCCTTACGTTCGGCTACAGTAACATCGTAATACATTTTAAATTACTTACCATATTGAACGGTGAATCGTTAAAGTTTTAACCCTCGGATGTTTGTTGTTAACAAATAGCGTTGATACGCCTAAGGCGTATTGTATCATTTAATTCGATAGCTCTCGGCGAGGCTCCCAATCTGGTACATTCATTTTACATTTCCTTATTGGATTAGGATCGTATTGGCGTGCTCGCGCTCGCTTTGGCTCACGGCAACCTTTGACTAAGTGCGCGACACACAGGTGACACCTTTAGGTTGGAATGAAAAAAGAAATACATTTTCAGTTGCAAATGGAACGGGCCACGGTCTTCAGTACCCATTGTATTAAACCCAGACCCACCCTTTGTTTGGTCTCGCTATTTACCATTCTGGAATCAATGCCTTTAATTGAATGATGGTTGTTTGAGGTTGATGTACATAAGTAATGCGTTTGTGTTTGGAAAGTACTGCTTTGTTTGTGTGAGGCGTGCAATAAAGAGTATTTGTATTGTATTGTTGTATTGTACTCGGGAGTTCTGTGAAACCACCGTATGAATAGGTTTTCAGGACTTCACAATGTTCGACATTATTCGTTTCCATTTTGATATTCTGAAAGTAGACTTAACTGGTTAAGAAGATTAAGTTGAAAATGATTACGAACTGAAATATAATTAAAATTAATTATTTCGAAATTTTATTGTCTATCTCATAGTAATGTTCGAAACACTCGAAAATATTATCAAGTAATCAAGTTTATTGCATTCATGCTGTTACATAGATATTAAGTTTTAAGTAAAACATGCCCATACACATCGAAACTACTCTTACACGCTAATTAAAACTAATGAATGGTACAAATCACGTAGAACCGATTGCCGTTGAGGCGGATCGATTCTCCAGTGGTGAACACTTAAAGGGAGGCGCGGCGTGGGTAGGCCCCCCAGAAGGTGTCCACCTGATGGCCCTCCACAAGGTGGACTGATGACCTGGTAAAGGTTGCGGGAGTCCGCTGGATGCGGCTGGCGCAGGACCGGTCACTTTGGCACTCTTTGGGAGAGGTCTATGTCCAGCAGTGGACGTCTTTCGGCTGATATGATGAATGGCACAAACAATGGTGTAAAGATCATCTGTCACGCTCTAACAAATTCTGTACAACTTGCTGAGCGTTAGATAATATTTTAACAGACACTGTGTCTTGTCTGGTCATACTTTATCAGGCGCGTTCAAAATTTGAACTTTAAATAAAGCTTAGCAACGGTAAGAACGCTAAGAACGTATACAGTCACACTTGAAAACGAGGAAACATTATTTTTGTACATGCTCGTAAAATTCGTCAACCACCGGCAGTCTTGACAAAGTGACTTTTTATGCTCTTGTGCGTAAAGTAAAAATGTTCTATTACGGATCGGTTGACTACTATTACGTATAGACAGGCAACCAAGAATATTTTTCTTGGCGTGTTTCATCAGGCCGCCATCGAAGCGTCTGTCAAGCAGCAGTAGGTGTAGATGCGATGTAGAGCCGATTTTTTTCCACATGTTGCACATTTTCTTGAGTGACTGCGGTTGGCGGCCGTCCTGTCTTCGCCTCATCTTCAAAGCTCTCCCGTCCTCTTTTAAATTCAGCAAACCAATTAAAAACAGTTGCACGTGAGTTCAAAACACTCTTGAGGTTTTAAAACAGTTTTAAAGTCATAACACGAAAATCAAGAGAGTGAGCTCCATTGTTGCGGCAAATTCCCCCCAAATTGAAATAAAAAAAAAATATTAAAAAAATATTACAATGATTTTCCGAGTGTTCCATTTTTGAATTTATAAGCAAATAACCAAAGCCTTTACAATGGTGTATAACTTGCCAGTATGGAGTATCTAACTTCTTTTGGCATGACCCTCGTAACTTAATTAATTGGTATATATAAACAGTGTCAAGAACAGAATGGCGCAGCTGCTACAGCAACAAATTGGATTAAATTATTTCATAATATAATAAGTGAAAATTTCATTAAAATAGCAGAGAATATTAGTAATTTCGTAAATACTAGCTTCTGCCCGCGACTTCATAAGCGTATAAATTATGGTTTAGGTGCATGATATTCTTATGTTTAACCATAGATCTGACAAATTTGAAAATAAAGATTTCATTTACATTAGACCTGCGCGACCTTAAAGCCATGAACTGGAAGGAGACGGCGCAGGATCGGGTCAAGTGGCGACAACTCGTGTCGGAGGCCAAGACCCACTTTGGGTCGGTGAGCCATTGAAGAGAGAGAGAGAGAGAGATTTTTACATGGACTGTGCGGTGTGCGTGTAAGGGCCTACGCTAGCTTACGCGGATTACCCGCAACGGACATCCGCCTCAAAGAAATTGTATAGACACCGCTAACTGGCGCGGGCGCGTGCGTTAATCGTTGTCCGGAGCGGCACCCGCGAGCGTGCGCACGCGGCGGGCATCCGCGTAAGCTAGCGTAGGCCCTAAAGGCGGGATTCCACCGGTGTGCGGCCTGTGCGGCACAAGCAAAGCAACACCCTCATAAACTTGTTCGTCAATATCAGCCCATGCCCAAAGTATCCTTTTAGAGAGCGCTCCCTATGCGAGCCTCACCGGTGCGAAGGCTCTAGGGCGAGTCCGACGGACACTCACTATCCTCAGGTGCCTTGCAAAGCCCCGAAGGTGAGGGGCGAGGCAAGCGAAGCCGAAGGCCGAGGTTTTCATTGAAATTAATGGCCTAAAACAATCCTTCAGAGAGCGGTCTCAATGCGAGCCCGAGGCCCTAAGGCCCGAGGCCGACTCCCCACGGATACCTCGTTATCCCCGAGTAACTTGCAAGCGGATCCTGATGAGGGCCGAATTCCTGAAGGTATACGGGGAGGCAAGCGGAGCCGAAGGCTGAGCTTTTCGTAAGAATGAAAGGCCCTGAGCATGCTTTTTGCGAGCGGTCGCTATGCGAGCTCGGGGGGCTGAAGGCCCGTGGGTGAGCCCCCACGGACACTGTCCCGCGAAACTGGAGACCAAGTCCCGAAGGTGAGTGGCCAGGCAAGCGAGGCTGAAGCGGCTGTGAGCTTTTCGTAACAGTAAAAGGTCCAAATCAAGCCTTAAGGGAGCGCTCGAGGGCTGAAGGCCACCTACTATCCCCAGGTGGCAGCGAAGCCAAAGGCCGAGCCGAGACGTTGGAATGAAAGGCCCATAGCATCCCTTAGAGAGCGCTCTCAATGCGAGCCCCTACGGATACTCATTATCTTCGGGTGTCTTGCAAGCTAAACCTGTGGCCAAAATACCGAAGATGAGCGGCGAGACAAGCGAGCCCTCACGGACACATACTATCCCGTGTAGGTGCGTGGCGAGGCGAGGTAAGTCCCGTAGGTGAGTGGCGAGGCAAGCGAGGCCAAATGCCGTGCGTTTCGTTGGAATGAAAGACTCGAGGCATTCACAATTCAACTCACGTATTCAATGTCACTACGGGCGACATGTTTCGAACTCTTCGGGAGTGATACAAGCGACACCGCCGCGAGAACACACATCCTGAAGTAGAACTCCCGAATAGTTCGAAACATGTCGCCCGTAGTGGCGTTGAATACGTGAGTTGAACCGTGTAATTGTTAGTATTATTTCAACATGTCTCACGAAAGTTTAAGTTCGATTACTCGAAGCATTCATTCAGAAAACGCTCTAAATGTGCCCCCATGGACGGACACTCATTTTCTCCTTGTGTCTTGCAAGCGAAACCTGAGGGCGAGCCCCCCACATACATTTACAATCCCCCGGGGTCTTGCAAGCGAAACCCCAGGCCAAGATTGGGCAAAGAATGAAAGGATTGGGCCCTTCGCAACCCTTCTGAGAGCGGTCTCAATGCGAGGAATGACCCCTAACGACACTCATTATCTTCCGATGTCTTGCAAGCGAAACTTGAGGGCTGAAATTCTGAATGTAAACAGGGAGGCAAGCGAAGAAGAAGCGAAGCGAAGGCTGAGGTTTTCGTAGAAATGAAAGGCCCAATAATATTTCAGAAAATCACGGGAGTTTTGTACATAAAACAACTCAATTCTCCGCGGAATACCGTTTTGTCCAAATTTTATACCCACATCCTTTGACGTTGGTTAACTATGATAATTCAACAACTTTAGATGACCTCTGATTTCATAGCAAGTATAACATCTTTTTCGAGGCATTGTAATGCCCCTTTATAAACAACAAAAAAACGTAAATCAATCAGAGAAAAAAAAGAAACCACTAAATTTTGTTTATAAAAAAAATAACTAAAATTAAATACAAATTAAATTTAAAAATAACCACGCAAGATAAAACTTTACACATAAATTATCGAACCCAAGTCTGAAGATTGATTACTGACCGCTTCTCGACTGCGCCTCCCGGTCAGTTACGGAACTCGATGAAATTAGCTATCGGTACCGAAGCGACACTGGCATATAGGTATATATATGTATATATTATTTATTTATTTTTTATATATTTTTTTAGTATTACTACCAGTTTATGCGATACTTATACTACGTGACTTAAATTGACATAACTTTTTTATTTATTTGAATAAAATAAACACTTAACGTTAAGGGAAGTCTAGCATAATATATTACTGAAAACCGCATCCCAATCGGTTAAGCCTTTTCTGAGATTAGCGTGCGCAAACGCACAGACAAACAAACAAACAGATAAACAGACAAACGGACAAACAGTTTTTTTGATATATTTGCCCTGTACAGACAGCGATCAGTTACGATTTTATTATATGTATTGATGATAAATACACGAACGTTTTAATCGTAATTTTGTTTAAATATGTATTGATTGAATTGAACTTCCGATAGTCCAAGTGAATATCGACTCTTACAGAGTACATTAAGGTTTAAAAAGGCTTAACGGTGTGAAAATTAAAATACCAACTGAAAGTCCAGCGCACCGAATCTAATTATCAATTATAAAGTTCCACGTTTCTTATAAATTAGTTCATGTTTTCGCTTTAATCCCGTTTTAATTGACTCGCAAATTTGTACCTCGCTCGTACAGAATATGTATAGGTACATGTTTCGCATCAAATATAATTATGTCTAGGCACGTTTTTTAATATGTGTGGTGTAACAGTTTCCCCCCTCTCAAACTACGCACGCAATACGAACGAATACGAAAAGACCTACAAAAGACCTACGAAAGACCTAACACGCTGCAGAAGCTCCTCGTCGAAGCTCGAGAACGCTGAATAATTTTAATAAACTCTAACGTAATGTAAAACCCTAGACTTTACTGTAATTCGCACTCTCTATTTTCCTACTTATTAAACCTTCTTTCGTTGTGTGCTTTCATTACAAATACCTGAAGATATGGCCAAATTTGTGATCGCTAGTGGTAGAACCCTGAAGTGTTGTGAACCGTAATAACCCTAGGTACTTTTATGAAAGCTTGACAGGTTTTGGACTCCGCATTCTTAATACAACTAAAGCTAGTCTATCTGTATATAAATAAGCCTATCTATACGCTAATTTCCACGGCTATTTTCCTATTTCTTGATATAACAAATTCCTAAAACTTGTTATTATAATTTATTCTTTATTCGCTGTAAGTTACTTTATGATTATAAATACATTTTGTTTTTGGTAGAAGATCTCCTACCCCCTATTACATGTCCGGTTGAACAAGGAGTAGCTCTTATCAAGATCAAGATTATTTATTTAAACCTATAATGAGATAAAAGACTGCCCTATACTTGTATTTTGGAACAAAGTTCTATCGACGGGTCGTGCGGTAATCTTTTACTCACACTTGCTACTCTCTTGTTTGGAATGGAGTCTGGACATCCTATACACGTTACTTACCTAGCTATCCTATGGGTTTATGACCCAGAGAGTGAATCTACCAGCGTCTCAAACCTAGCGGTCAGTTTCGAGAAGAAACGCCGAAATAAACTCGTCTGACCCTTTTTTAGTATTATTAAATGTTTGTGTTGATAGCTTTTATGGCCCATAACCTAAGACCATTCTCTACCGACAACTATGGTGGGTAATGCCGAGGTAATCCGTTCATTACATGTGAAATATTCTACCTAAACCGTACCTTAAATGAAGAGTAACCACTCATGATAATAAATACCGTGAATGTAGAGTATCCATTCATGATAATAAGATACTGATAAGGATTTGATGAACTGCTCAGCCTGTCATCAAATCCAGAATTATTTCATCTTTCTGAAACAATCTTGATATCTCAATGTCACGAATAGCATTATAACCTTTTGATGATCTTTAATAATTGTCACACCTTCATAATATTTTACATGTAATCCACGGCAACCCAACACCACTTGCCCACGCTACTCAAATGTCACATCAGTTACTCATATTAATAATTTAAACCTTCATTAAATCTTATTGGAATAGTGATTCTACCTTTAGTGGTCCAAGCAAACCCTTGGAATATCTTAAATTAGATATAGTTTTTAAGCCCTAACACCCCATAACGCGTGAGTCTACTTCTACGTCTACCCCACAGTCCCTATTCTGCTTACTTCTAGAACCATACCTTAGTTCAGAAGCAAGAATGTATCCCTAGTTAAACTGTAAGTAGTTCAGTCGGCGAAACTGAGATAGCAACCCTAGCAGCCTGTGTATTTGCCTCCCCCCGCTGTCCTCGACAGAGCTAGAGGGATACAGCGAGTAAGGCGCCCTAGCTGGGAATATTACTTGTATATTTACATATATTTAATGCTGAACGACCCCTCAGGCATCCGATCGATTTCAACGAGCGGAGTATCCTCCTGTGCTTATCACATGAATGACCAAGCCTCGTCTACGTCGTCAGCTGTTCTGAGAGACGTGAGGGCCCCGATTAAGGGGTTTCGTCTCCTATGTCGGTAAAAAGGTAGACGCCAGACCACACCTCAAGTCTGGTTGCAAAGGACACGGACTCAGTCCCATTTGGCACCGTTAGGTGGGACTGACTTCGCAGATAGACTGATTCTTGGCAGTGTTCCGGCTGATTAGGTAGTGAGAATTAACCCCAACTAAGTTTCGAAAACAGTCATTCAAATATATCCAATCCCAGAGAGTACTCGGGCACATTAGCTATATTTGATTAACCCCATTTACCTCCGGACTTAATCCGTTACGGTAAATAACAGTTTCGACTGAGTTCCGGAACCACTGGACAAACATGCCCAATTCCAAAGAGTAGCCCTGGCGAATAAGACATGTTTGATTTAGCCATATAAACCCCACAGAATATTTCCGATAAGGTAGACATAGCTTAGGCCCTAATACCCCTTTAAATATACAAATTACTATAAAATTTAAGAAGAGCAAATGACTCATAATTACGAAGAGGACTTCCCCATAACGACAAGCCATTCACCACAATAAAGGTAACACGCACCAATAATTTCCTAGCCCACAACCAGAGACACTGCCAGTCCGAACGATGTGAATTGAATGATCCTCGATATTACTCCGGCATGTCCTTTTATACCCATGGCCGGCGACACGAGTCATAGCGTTACGAGCGACGTGAAGCTAGGGAGGCGAGGGACGCGAGTGACATGAAGTTAAGGGACGCGAGCGACACGAGTGATATGATCCTGGAGCATGAGGGACGCGAGTGACAGGACGCTAGGGGATGCGAGAGACACGAATGATATGATGCTAGGGACACGAGTAACAGGGCGCTAGGGGATGCGAGAGACACGAATGATATGATGCTAGGGACGCGAGTGACATGAGGCTAGGGGACGCGAGCGACACGAGTGATATGATTCTGGGGCATGAGGGACGCGAGTGACAGGACGCTAGGGGATACGAGAGACACGAGTGATATGATGCTAGGGACGCGAGAGACAAGATGCTAGGGACGCGAGTGACATGGTGCTAGAGACGCGAGTGACCCGATGCTAGGGGACGCGAGGGACGAGAGTGACATGAAGCTAACAGGCGCGAGGGACATGAGTGACCTGATGCTAGGGACACGAGTGTCCAGATGCTAGGGGACGCGAGGGACGAGAGTGACATGAAGCTAACAAGCACGAGGGACATGAGTGACATGACTGGGGGACACGAGTGACATGACCTGGGGACACGGGGGACACGAGGGACACGAGTGACATGACCTGGGGACATGGGGGACACGAGTGACATGACCTGGGGACATGGGGGACACGAGTGACATGATCTAGGGACACGAGGGACACGAGTGACATGACCTGGGGACACCGGGGACACGAGTGACATGACCTGGGGACGCGAGGGACGTGAGGGACGCGAACGACGTGCGGCTAGGAAAGCGAAGGACACGAGTCACGAAGTTAAAGACATTAGTTGTATCTTCAATTTCTTTAATACACCTTAACTCTTCAGCAATAAGATCGTAATCCGATTGTAGCATTAGCGCGCTAGCGTAAACACGTGATATTATTTGTCTTACGACAAGAAGGTCGTATTGTTCCTTTTCATTTAGCTTCTAATGCTCTAGCTATTAAGATTGAAATTCGTATGTCGCCCTACGCTTCCAGCCATGACGGACTGCCATAGTATAAACATTATTTGGGTATCCATATTTTAAATGATTCATACAATATTCATAATTGGAATAAGTTTCCGATACTGGTTGTTCACACTGTTGTATGCTAGCTTCGTTGATTTTCTTCTCCCCTTTAATTATTACGTCAATTTCCCAAACTGAAAGGTATGAAGCAATAGTTTGGCTTCCCCTCTCTCTCTATATCAATAATTGTATAATAAATATTCAGAAATCCGCTAGCGAGCATGCCCATTCTGTTTCAGTGGTAAGAGTAGTACTAAGCGAAATACTACTAGGTCTAAGGGAATAGGGGTGAAGTGGGTTGTGGCCAATGGGGTAGCAACCTATCACTGCGATGTCACATTTTGCCGATCTTTTATACCCACATTTATGCTTAAAGTGACACTGGAACATAAGTTTCATGTGCTCTGCCTACCCATTTTGGGGATGAAGGCATATTATGTATGTATATGTATGAACAGTCAGCGTCATAATATAGTTAGTAGTACCCAAGGTAGCCAAATATTTGGTACACGTCTTTATTACTGTAAGAATAAGGGTGTATTGCGAAATATTTGGCTACTCTGGCTGCTACTGACTATATGACGCTGACTGTACAATGGAATAAGATGCAAAGTGAAGATGTGTTTGACTGTACCTATCTGGTTATGCCTCATCGAACGGTTATCTTTGTAGTCAAATACCTAAATGTCCGTGAAATCAACACGTGGTTGTGTTAACGCAAAACAATTATTCAGAGCTATGACGCGTACTTGCAGAGTCCGAGAGGCAACCGGATGGCTCGCGGTATTTGAGCTCCCGACGAGTTGTGTAACCGCCCTGTGCAACCCGAACCAAGTTGGTCTGAGACGGAAATAGAAAAAAAACCCGGCCAAGTGCGGTAGGACTCGCGCACGGAGGGTTCCGTACCATTATCTATAAAAACGGCCAAAAAAAACACGTTTGTTGTATCATACAACAAAATGTCTGTCACCAGGCTGTATCTCAAGAACCAAGATAGCCAAGATAGCAAGATAGCTAAAATAAATATTTAAGGGGGCTCCCATACAACTTGTATGCCCCCCCCCCCATTAAATATTTATTTTATTTTGTTTTTAGTATTTTTTGTTATAGCGGCAACAGAAATACATCATCTGTGAAAATTTCAACTGTCTAGCTATCGCGGTTCTTGAGATACAGCCTGGTGACAGACAGACAGACGGACGGCGAAGTCTTAGTAATAGGGTCCCGTTTTTACCCTCTGGGTACGAATCCTAAAAAAAAAAAGTTATTAAAAGTGAAAGTGTGTACGCTGTTTATATAATAAAATGCTGTTTCAATCGAATACCTGGCGTCATTTTTTTTTTACCCACAAACACTTCGGGAGACATATTGCCAGGCAACGTGACGGTAGGTGGACCAAAACGTTAACGGAGTGGTCCACTTACAGGAAAAAGAAGCGTCAGTCGTCCACCAGCACGATGGGTTGACGACGTAAACAAGACCGCGGGTCATTTCTGGATGAGACTAGCACGGGACCGGGATAAGTGGCGTACTCGATGAGAGGCTATGCTCAGCAGTGGGCGATTAAAGGCTGAAAATGATGATGATGATGACTTCGGGAGCTCAAATACCGCGAGCCATGCGGCTGCTTCTTGGACCCTGCAACTGCGCGTCATTGCTCCTAATACCAGACCCCGTATCATGGTCGGCCTTACCACGCGATAAGTGCCAAGATAGAGCGTCAGTCTCGTTCTATCGAACGGTGTCAGCCAGTGACGGACGCTCTATCTTGTCACTTATCGCGTGATAAGGCCGACCATGATTCGGGGCCAGGTCAACACTTTGAAAATCAAGTTTGGGTTACTTACTTACACTGTCCCGTAGGTATAAGTGATAGGATAAAGTAAAACGAATTTTAAAATGAACATTATGTTTCAATTTGTGAGAGATTTTTTATTTGTAACATTAAAATTACTTACGTCCAAAAGTGTTGCAATAAATATATTCTTGTAAACTTAAAATTTCTAAAACACTATAATAAATATTTTCTCTCCCATATATTGAAGCATGTCGCCGATTAGTGAAAGATTGGTTTTACCGTGACGGCCCACGTGCAATGAAGGGTTTCGTGTCAAAATATTTTCATTTATTGATTGATCTTCGTAAGTAATGTACTCGTAAATGTAACATAATATTACAGAAAATACCATAGCGTTACAAAGATTTGGTACTAAAACTAATTACTAGGCTTAGGACATTTGGTAGCATACCGTGGTCCTAAAATCCATGGAGTCGTCGAATGTGAAATTTTCGAAGTGAACTTCGAAGTATGAAGTTATATTAAAGGCTTAGGACTTTTTGAAACATATCATGCTTCTACATATATTCTATGGAATTTTTAGTTGTAAAATAATATATAATAAAGAAAAAAGGACATTTAAAAGAAATAGTATAATGTAATATATTAATTAACAATGCATTTTATAACGGTGATATAAAAATTAAACCTAGAAAATATAACGTTAATTTCAAAAGACGAAACGTGATCGGTCGAAACGTCGCTAAGCTCAACAAATCAAACTTAAACTGAAGCTTCCAGGGGCAATAACAAAATTAATTAATGAAACATTTTTAGGTCAACTCTATCAGTTCCTTATAAGCAATAATTCTACATATTTGAGAAAGTACTGGCTGTTGGAATAAGTGTGTGATAATCCTCATCAAACTTATTATGTCAATATTTTTTTTATTTTAAATTGCGATTTAATTTGCACTACTCACTAAACACGGGCATTAAACAGGATGTATAACTAGATAAATAATATTGTAGCATCACATGTGATCAGTAATTAGTATTATTATATAGGTTTGTGATAACCATAATTACGTTCGATTAAAATGTACTCAGTAACGATGTGACAGTATGTATAAATCTTTATAGTTAATAAGACATCATACTTTTTGACTTTGACTTTGACTTCGAAATTTTTCCACATGGCGACTCCAAAGATTTTAGAACCACGGTATGCTACGAAAAGTCCTAAGCCTGCTAATTACTTAATATCTAAAATAGAACTCAGCTCAGTTAGTACAGGTCCCGGTTTCGAATCCCGATAAGGGCATTTCTGTGTTGTCACGTTTTATAATGTTTAGGTACTCTGACACTTAAAACATTATATAATAGTTACGTTCGTAGTCGTCTCGAGTTCGCATGTGCTGTTTGTAATCCTTTTTATAGATAGTGTTCATATAAATAGGATTGAGAGACTAGACTGCAGAAAAAGTTCTTAAGATCCCTTGACTTTATAACTGGCAATGAATATAATGATTATTTTGAATCTTTAATCCGCCACCATGCAATCACTTGAGTGTCGTAGAGACTGTGTGTTGACTCAGTTTTGCTTCATAAAAAAAACATAATCATCTTGACGCTCCTATAGCTTGCTCCAAGATATACAGAGTTCAACGTAGAATTGAACGCCAATGTCGTAGTAAACATTTATTTTCCGTCCCTCGTAGTAGAACAATTTATGCAAAAAATATATTATATCATGAGAATAACAATAAATTAAAAGACATTGATATATTTGACTGTACCATAAGTTCCTTAAAAACTGACTTTAAAATTGCATCTAGATAATTTTGATTTATATTCCTATAACAAAGTTAGGTTACCTAGGTACTTGCAAATGTAGTAGTAGTAATAGTAATTTTCTTGCTCGCTTCTCTTTGTCATTGTTTACCTTGTCGCAAAATTTTAAATTTTTACTTGTATAGCAACTAATAACTGAACTATGTAATCCTTTTTAAATTAAGTTTTTGCTATAATTTGTGATACATATTGGAAACTATATGTCTGATTTGTACTTAACTAACAACTAATAATATACTTTTCTATGTTCGTTTGTTTCATAATAAATAAATAAAAAATAAAATAACTTAGATCCTGTTGTCCGAAATAAAAAAAAACATCCATTCATCGACCAACCAAACCAACCAACCTAATCGGTTGAGCCGTTTAAGCGTGATTGAGCAAACATCTAACATCCTTAGATCCAAACTTTTGCACGTATAATATTAGTAGGATCTACTTATCTATACAGGATGTTAACGGGGTCATGATCCGGAATGACAAAAAGCGAATAAGATGATCATACTGAACAACCTTTCCCATGGGACCAACCACGAAATCGCAAAAAAAAAGAGCCAATTAAGAGTTAACTGTGAGTTAACTGCGATTTAATTGAGAGTTAATGTATGGAATACCTGGTTTTTTTTTGCGATTTCGTGGTTGGTCCCATGGGAAAGGTTGTTCAGTATGATCATCTTATTCGCTTTTTGTCATTCCGGATCATGACCCCGTTAACATCCTGTATAAGTATGTTTATCGTCCTCTAGTATCCATAGTACAAGTTTTGCTTAGCTTGGGACTAGATTGTGTAAGATTGTCCGCAAATCTTTATTTATTTATTGTATTTGTTGTATTTTTTTTTAATGTTTGTTACCTCAGAAATCCGTCATTTATGAGTCGATGCGTAAATTTTTGTTTTGGTTGTAAGTATTATGCTTCCAGGTTGGTCCCATTTTTTTCAAAAACCTAGTTGGATGATGGGATCCGTGAGGAATTGAGGGTACTCCTCAATTATATTAAACACGCGTGTAGTCATTCCGGTATTTTCTATTATATCTCGTGTATTTAAACCCGGAAATCATAAATTTGTTGGAGTGGAATTGATGATGAAGACCACAGATAACTTATGGAATTCCTCAATTATGTACTTCAAACTACAAAAGTACGTCACAGATCCTGATATAATTCCGTTGAAATAGTAACTAATGAAGTGCCACAGGTGATCCTTGTGGAATCGACGGAAGTCTTCAAATATTATCGGCCCACATAATTCGGTTTTTTTCTCTAATAATCAACGCATTTGCTTTCGGAAATCAGTTCAGTCATGTGGTAAATTGGAAAAGATATGTGGAAATGTTCACGTGGCTTGGCGGAGTACTAAATTGAATTCGGTTAAAACTTTGTTTTTAAAGTAAATTATCCTTTAAAGTTTTTAATAAGCAAGCAGTATGTTTTATGTTCTTATTTTAAATTTTGAAAGGTAGAGGGGAATATATCAAACATTGATATGTTACACACCTTACATTTTTGTGTTAGCGTTTTTGCCATTTTCACTACGGAACTCTAATTAAAATACACAATGCAAAACTGCTAGTTTTTGTATTAAAGCTATATTTTTTTAGTTGGGTTACACTTTTTCGGACTTCCTATGCACGTTCTTTTAGAGGTACGTACGGAACCCTAAAGTTCCGAACAACATCGGTTGGACTTTCGTATCTCGAATAAATAGCCTTATCAGAGCACGTTCTCATTAGAAACCAATATCTTGTATCGTCTTATTTATTTTTCTTTGCCAGTCACGTCGTAGAACGTTAAACCGCTACGCGCCTACTGCTACGGGCTACGTGCTACGATTGAGGTTATACAAAAAATACCGTCTAGATCTTCTCCATGAAAATTCAAATGATTTATTTGTTTTCTGAATTGTGGTAAGTTACAAAGGTAAGTTATTAGTTAATATTAATTATTACTTAATTAAGTTCTAAACAAGTTTTAGTAATAAACAATTTATACGAAATTTAGAATTTTATTTCATTTTATTTATTAAAGCTGGCAGTAACGACACATATCGAACGTTGACTCCTTACAATTCGTTCGAGGAATCGGTGAAAATCATATTTCGTAAATCATACCTGTTCATTCATATCATTTGCAGGTATTAATCAAAACAATATTTGTTGTGTTGCAGCAAAAACATGTAATTATCACGCATGGTTCACCAGCTGGAGGTGTATTCCTCTAGACTTACTAAATTTGAGTCAGATTTACAATGTTCTTGTCGCGCCATCGCCGCCGTCAGATACAATAGGGATGATGACTAAGATTTTTTTTTTACGTCAGTCGAACCAGTTTTTGGAGAGGAACAAATGTTTGTATGGGAGCAACTACAATTAAAGAACATAAATACCTAAAAAATTGAGACAAAGATTGACCTCGCTGGCGGCAGCGCAAAACGCTTCATACTGTGTGTCTATACAAGTATGACGTCACATTTGTATACTAATCGTAGTATGGAAAATCAGGTAAATTGTTGTTTTGGTCGCGAAATACTGCGTTTGAGTACATAGTTGTGGTACAATTTTGTTTCTAGAAAAGCGTAAGGATTCTATAATTCTATTGGTAGCTTTTAATTTACTCTTGGACAATTAAAAAAAATGCATATTTTTTCTAAACTTTCAAGGTTCATATCTTTTTATGATTGTAATTATATTTTATAATTTATACTTTATTACGATAATTTGATGGTTTACTATCCTTAGCGTAGTGATGCTAAGTTCAGTATCAGTTTGAACACGAGGCATCATGCCTATTGTGGGACGACGAGTATTCATGATTTTACGTGTCGCAAAATAAGCGATAAAATGACAATTTTTAATGCTGTGCTACTTCACACGATGTATATGGTGGGAATATCTTCAACGATACATACACTCTGTGTGTGAGTACCTAATTATAATATATGTATGTACAAGTATGGATAGGTAAAGTATCATTTAAAAATAGGTACTGAATAAAATAATGAATGATGATGTATTTCCTTGAAAAAGGATTGAGAATGTAGTCAAATGGAGAAAAAGCAACGCAAGAGGTTAAATAATCACAACGTTATAGTGTCCAAAGTTTAAAGAGGGGGTAAGTATGTTCTGTCCATTTTCCGCAAAACGCACCATCATATGAAACGATTGTCATGTACTATGACGCTCGAGGATCGCGACGTCACGTCTGCTCGCGTTTTCTCTCTCTAACCAGCAACATTAAAACGGTTGTAGCTTAGTTATTTTTTGAGTTATTTGAATGGGTTTTTCGTTATTAGTCGTTTTATCAATAAATAAATTAGGCGATATGATACAGAGAAAGAATATAATGAAAAAATAAACCATCTTCGTCTGTAGCCTCCGACAGGATTCGAACCTGCGACCTTTCTATTAACGCTAGACTGCTCTACCAACTGAGCTACGAGGACAGTGACGGAAGTTGTATACTTTTCAATTACATTCCCGCTAAGACTAGCGCCCTCTCTGTATCCTCTTGTAAGACTTGTTTCACAGCCTTGGCACCACTCTAATGGGCGAGCTATGCGCCCGCTCCAATCGGGCAATGATCGGAGTAACTTCCTCGTTAAAAATAACACGAAACAAAAATATTTCATAAAATAATTTGTTTCGTTATAAAGGAATAAATTAGGCATTTATTAATTTGAGTAATAATCAATTTTGAGTCTACACCCGTATTAATACAGATCTAAGCGTTAATTCATGTAGCAGTTAACTATTATGTTACTGTTAAGCAGTAAATAATTGGTCTATCACCAATCACCATATTACACATGTGTTCCCTGGCTACACGCCTCCAATACGGATTTCAATCCAATACATTTAGTGGAACAGATCCCCAGCTCGTGAGGCCCCTGTTTTTCCACTAAATGTCAATATTTATTTCCTAATATCGTGGAATAAATGAACTAAAATGATCATTAGTTAAGACAAAACACTAAGGGCGAGAAAATTGAGAAATAGGTATTTGTAAAATGTATTGCTGACGCGCCAACCTCAAGCGATAAAGACAACCGTAGCTTGGACCGAAAATACCTATTAAAAGTACATACAATCAACGTTTCGTAGTCCCCTGATTTCTTCTCCAAAACTTGACCTATTTAACTATTTTTTTTAGAATCAAAGAAAGGCTTTAGCCGTGTTTCTATGTATTCCTTTTTATAAATAATTTAGTCAAAACTGTTTTCTGGATGTTTGAACACAGCGGAAAATCTGACATTTTTTTTAGGTGTTTGATTGAAGGACACATTTATGACCAAAAGGAAAACATAGAAACATGTCACTAGTAGCCATAGAATGAATATAAGTATAAGTTCCGCACGGTACTTCACACTGCATCGCACCTCCTGCCAGCGAAATTTGGATGCGGTGGTAGTGTGATGACCGGCCTTATACACGGAAGCGGTACAAAATTTACCTCTTTTCATAGTTTGTGTTGTGTTTTATTAAACTACATCGTTATCAAATTCCTCAATACTCAATACCATGATATATTACGACATCCCATCAAATAAATACCTACGAGTTATGAAAAGGCAATTTCGCTGCCGAAATGTGATCGTTCACCGAATTATTGGCCAAATGGGGTCACGCTGGATTGACGTACACGGTTCAAACTATCTATTTTTTTCTGCGACTTTGTCCGCATAGTTCCAAACAAACTTCCACATCCAACCACATCAAAATGAATTAATTTCTCCTTCAGGAACTCAAATTATCAGTTTCAGTAGGTAGTTGTTAGATACATTTAATATAGCGCGCAGAGCTCTTTTTACGTGTAAAATTTGAATTTACTTATTCTAAAAGCAATAAGTCTTAAGTTAGGTACCTACTTCTGATACTCACAGAAATCGGCTTTGTCGAGAAATATTCATTATAGAGGAGGAAATGTTTAATCGTGAAAAGGTAACAGACAGACAGAGTTACTTTCGCACATATAATATTAAGTATGGAAGAATATATTCTATGGCACCCTGCGGAAGCCAAGGAAATAAGTGGGTAATATAGAAGGGTGCTCTTCAACAATGATTCCCATTCAATATCAGCTTCAATACGTTACCGGGCAGCAATTACACGAACACCAAAGGCAGCAGAGGGTGTCAATGGAGGCAATTAATAACAAAATCGAGCAAGTGCGAGCGATGTTCGTACAGTTGGCATCATAAAGAATTATACATATTTAATTGTAGCTTACCCTCGTACACATTCAGGGCCAATGACGACAGATATGCCTCAGAGCGCCGCCGCAGTCGCTTTCCGCAACATACTAGGAAAACCACGTGATCGGCGTAGCGCGTAGCGATTCTTGGCCCTGAATGGGTTAATTAAACCATCAACAGTATCTTCTGCACGTAGGCTGCGTTCACACTAACCAATTGTCTAAAATATTTTTGTTTTATTTTTGTTTAGTTTAGTTTTTAGTAGTTTTGTTAAGTTTAGATTAGTTTAATACATCTTACCTCATTAGCGCCCTTACTTTACCTTAATTTTCTTTCCTTCTGTGCACACATGTTTAAAGTTGTTATAGTCCAGAACTGACCCTTTATGCTATTACTAGCTGTTGCCCGCGACTTCGGCCGCATAGAACATGTTATCGTCTTTGTTTATTTTTTTATTGTAGGCGGAACCTTAATTATCGCCGACCCAAACAAAGTTCTGCCATCTTAACGGATGATTTCCGTGATAAAACTATCATATATCTTTCCAAGGGTCTCAAATTACGGTGCGCCACGCGCTATCCGAATGGAGTGGTAGTGAATGACCTGACAAAGTTCAACATTAGAACAATATTGCGTTCATCCATTTGGATACATCCATTTGCAGCAGAGTCGAATGGCGCGACATTCATTACACGACCACGACCAAGTGACAGCGACGCATGACGTGGCGCACGTGAATTTAAAATGTTGTAATTTGTAATCCTTATCCTTACTAATATTATAAATGCGAAAGTGTGTGTGTTTGTATGCTTGTCCTTCTTTCACGTCGTATTGATGTGATTTTTTGTATGGAGATAGTTTAGAAGCTGAAGAGTGACATAGGCTACTTTTTCCAGCGGGAAAACCTCTAATTCCCACGGGAAAATTCAATGTTACATTTTCCTATAACCACGCGGGCGAAGCCGCGGGCATCAGCTAGTCAATAATATAAAGTATTTTTGTACGTTTTATTTTATCTCATTCTATTCTATTTACTGGTTTGTGTTCTTCGTAAGCCGAATGTATGTCAAGTTTGAAAAAGTATCTTTGGACTTCATTTTGAGTTAGAATTATAATTATTTGCACTTTATGAAATTCTTATATATATATATTTTTTAAACATCCCAACCGTTTTGCGTTTTTCACATTGCGTCTCTCGTCCCATTGTGTTTGTGTTACATATTTAACAAATTTATTATATTAATTATTTATTTATTATGTGTATACGTTTGTATCGGCAGTATGTTGTGTTGCGTTCCGTGGGTCACGTACGGTGCTGTCTGAAAATCAGCGCTGTAGGTGTCTGTCTGACACCTCGGCATTATGCTGAGACAGCGACCGATTCACTGCCGCGAAGACACACACATTAAGTGTCAATTGTATTGTATCTCTACTCTCTTTGTCTCTGTGTGTCTTTTGTGTAGTGAATAAATGTCTTCTTTCTTTCTTTCAATTTCCTCGCAGTAGACGTGAAAACACCTTTGGAATGACAGCTGCTAGCGCCTATATTTCAAGTTGATCGGTCTGTAATTGTAAATTGGTTCGAAAATCACCCTCTGGCATATGTAGTGATTAGCGCTGAACGGGATGTGTTAGTCCGAGTGGCTAATACTTATTTATTTACTGTGCAGCTCGCCAGAACTTACCGCTTAATCGGCTATTACTGCTCTATGCGAGTGGGCTCAAGCATTTCAACACGATGCTGTGCGTTAACGTAGCTGAGCTTTATGGTCAATATGTATTTCCATGGCGCATAGTACGCATTAGTGTACTACATGTACATACAGTGGTGTAGACTAATGTTCAAATTGATAACGTAGTGTTGCAAAATAGATAAAAACCCATCAAATTATTGTAATAAAGTATAAGTTAAATTAAAGTAAAAAGTTTCGAAAAAAATTGCATATTTTTTTTTTGGTTTAAGAGAAAATTAAAAGCTATCAATAGATTCCTTAGGCTTTTGTAGACACAAAATTGTAGGACAACTATAGACACGCAGCATTTTTTTCAATTAGAAAGAAGAAAGAAAGAAAGAAAGAAAATGCATTTATTTAACGTCACAACTTAGGTACACAATGAGGCGTTTCGGCTACCGCCAGCGAGGTCAATCTTTGGCTCAAATTTTTGGGTATTTATGTTCTTTAATTGTAGTTGCTCCCATCCAAATATTTGTTTCTCTCCAAAAGCTGGTTCGAAACGCATCGTAAAAAAATCTTAGGTCACACCGTATTGTGAAAAATAAAAGTGTTACTTTTTTACCAACCCAACTTAACTATTTTCAATTAGAAAAAACTCACAAATAAGAGAACCTCGATCATGCTTCATTTATCAGTTCAAAAAAATACAAGGATACTTTAAAAAAAAACATTTTTTAAAAACTCACATACGAATTGCTGTGATGGTCACGTCCGTCCATAAGTAGGATATTGCTCCGGTTTATGTAACATTTTTAAGTTTATTTATTTATTTATTGAAAATGGGGAAACAAACAGCTAAAAATAGCACACATGAATATTTAAAGTTATACAATACAAAAGCTAAAACAGGAAACTGTTTTATAAGTTAATATCATTATGATTGCTCAGACAAGACTATCTTATATTATAATGCCTATATTAAAAAGTGAATTATACTATAGTACCAGGCAGTATATTGGATTAAAAAAGATATCAATTATAAGTTGATTTCTCTTAGTACTAAGTTTCATAGATATGTTAAGTTAAGAAGGATCTGAAATTATTAATCATACACCCACTGCTATATTGCATTCGAATATGAGAATAATCACGATGTAATAATATACGCAAAAGAAGTTTTAGTTATCTTGCCAATAACTGTTCAAATTAAGGATCAACTATTGAAAGTATTTTATTTATTTGAAACTAATTGAATCAAAGTACGGCCAGTGGTCAGCGTTGGAAAAGTGTTCAGCATTGGAAAAATAAAAGTAAATCAAGTTCAAGGTCCTGCCACGCACACGCAAACTTACTTAGCACAAATTACTTACTCCCAGTTGGCTCTTTTAGTTTCGACCGCCCCGACGTAACGCGATCCTGAATTATTTAGAAGTTCTTTTCTATTAACTACACAGAACCAATCCCTCATTCAGATATTTTTGTGGATAGTTTCGTTTTACTCAGGGCTGTCTATCAGCTGGTGAAATGTTGTTTCTAAGAGTGGGTTGCACCAAACCGGCCTGAATCACACTGGAGCGACCTGCGGTGGCGGTCAAGAGTAAAGGAGAGTGGGCAAAAATGTATGGAGTTGGACCAAGAAAGAAAAAAATGGGGGCCACTTCTGGAACAAGGCTGTATTTAATGGTAGTGATATGTACTTTCATTTTTTGAAAACCTAACTTCCATGTCATGGATTGTTCCAGAGTTATGATTTATTAACTAACAGGAGAATAGAAGATAAAATAACGCAAGCGCTCAGTACACAACCAACTTTCTTAAATATTCACATCTGAGAGTTATGCTCAAAAGAATAAAGGAAGCATATATTCATAGTTTTCATTTAAAATTAGATTCCGAAGTGGCCGCTAACTTTTATTTTTCAGCTTTTGGTCCAGAAGTGCCCAGTCTCCTTTGACAGGTAAAAACAAGTTTACTATTGACCACTGCGACCAGGCCGCGCCACTATAGGTAATTAGTTAAGGGCCCCTTCGGGGCCCAACTTGGAAACATAGGTAAGGAAAAAAAAAAAAAAAAAAAACCAGGCCGCGCCAGTCTGTGAGATGTTTAATCCAGCGATTGTATACATACGATTGCGGTGGCGTGGAACTTGACATCAACTGTCAAATTTACTATTGACCGCACTACCGCAGATCACGCCAGTGTCAGGCTTAAGAAGGTGCCTTGATTTGAGTCGAACACGCTCCTTAGACAGAGATACGTTTATGCCTTCCGCGCACGAGAAAAAGAGATGTAACACTGTTCGGGAATTAATTTTTAATTAATAAGAACATATTATTTTATTAGTTCTTATTAATTTAAAAATGTACTGTTCGGGAATGGCTTTTTTGGGCAAATATCGATAAATACCTAACTTAGTGAAGTTTTATTTAAATTCCATCAAGTGACATTTAAGATGAGATAAACTATACACAGTACACTATACTATACTATATAACTTGATTGTGTCGTAAAATAATGTATCGTTTGAGTAGGCTGAGTACAAAAAGGAAAAAAGAGACCCAACTTTGGATTTTTTTTCTATCGAGGAAATTTTAAGCAATCGTGTATCGATCAATCAGACAAATAATCATATAGTCAAGAATCATATATCTAAAAATCAAACCTTATTGTTTCTTAATCTAGTCAGAACGGCGTTTCAAAGCACGCGATAATTTCCAATGCACCGCCTTAAGGAGCTACCCGAGGTTTTCATCGATTTTTGTAAAGTTTGGAATCGTATCTCCTACTTTTGCACTACAGATAGAATCTTAAATCAAACGGCTATCGGTTTTTCAATCTTTTATCTCCATTTTGGTCCACCGGATTTTAAAACAAATGAATACTTAATTTTGTATGTTTTTTTTAAACATTGTCTAAAAAAACACTTATTTCGTAACTCTATTGACGTGAAAGATCTAACATATACGAAATCTACATATTTGGGTTCGTCTGAGACGTCTCTAAAAACTGGTTCATGGTTTTCATTTTGAACTAATTAACACAAAAGTTATGACCAGAAAACCAAAAACTGGCCTAAAATTGTTCAACTTTGATGCCAAATATCTCGAAAACAATGAACTTTGAAGTAAATATGGGATACTATATTGCTTACAGCCGGTGTTGTTTAGCTACAAAAAACATTAGAAAACTAAGGGATTCAGATCGAAGGTCATTGACGTATGGGAGCCCCTTAAAGCAAAACCATGGTGAGAAAAAACTTTTTTAAATAAAAAATTGAATCTTATATCCTTTAGTATACCTACAGTAGCAACAGATAAATCTTTACAGAATCTAATTTTAACAACAGGCCTTCATTATTGGTGATATTTCACCAACATATAATATAGTGCGCCTTCGCTGAGGACTTATAATAAATTCGTTATCTTTATTCAAATTTCTACAATAGTAGAGTATATTATGGAGTTTTGGCTCCATAGTAACCTTACAAGAGGTCCTGCGGGTTCGAATCCCGGTAAGGGCATTTATTTGTGCGATGAGACTGATGAGCACGAATATTTGTTGCTGAGTCATGGATGTTTTCTATGTATGTATGTTTATCGTCGTCTAGTACCCATAGTACACCTAGTACTTCGCTTAGTTTGGGAGTACGTCGATGTGTGTACTCATCATCATCATCATCATATCAGCCGAAAGACGTCCACTGCTGGACATAGGCCTCCCCCAAGGAGTGCCAAAGTGACCGGTCCTGCGCCACCCGCATCCAGCGGACTCCAGCAACCTTTACCAGGTCATCAGTCCACCTTGCGGGGGGCCTACCCACGCCGCGCCTTCCGGTACGTGGTCGCCACTCGAGAACCTTTCCGCCCCAACGGCCATCGCTTCTACGTGCTATAATAATAATAATAATTTATTTCATTTATTCAGATAACTTAGATCCACTGGTTAGTAATTACAAAATCTTACAAAACTATTGTTAAGGTATACCTACCCTAGAACTCGCTATGTGCGATTGTGATATGTGTGTGATTTGTGTACTGTACGCATATATATATACTAGCTTCTGCCCGCGACTTCGTCCGCGTGGAACTCGTTTATATCGTAGCTCCTTACAAACTTTCGCCCCCATTTCACCCTCTTAGACGATGATTACCGGAATAAAAAGAATTATACGAGTATATGTTAATCGAGGCTATACACTATACGTAACCGTTTTTAAGTGATTGAGATCCAAACTTTCGCATTTATAACATTAGTAGGATTTGCAAAATAACATACCAAAAAGTATTCATTACTTAAATAGGTTTTATTTCATTCTAAAATTATGAAAGAAACACTAATCTAACTTGAAACGTATGTATAATGTCAAACAATATTTCCTTAACTTCGCAAATGGAACATTTTATGAGTCCATATTGTAATTAAATTTGGCCTAGGTCGTGTTGGACTAAAAACGACATAAATTAAAAACGATAAGACTGCATGAATGCTTTCAAATCCACAACCGTCGATGTTGTTCTTAATGGTACAGTCGAGGTAATAAATATGTTTACACTTTTGCACCTTATTACAAGGCAATAAGGTGCAAAAGTGTAAACGTATTTATGACCTCGACCGTACCTTGATTTTACCTGGGACCGAGTTTTTCTCGCCTTTAATACTACGAATCGATAATCGATTTCTATACAAAATGAAACAAAAAACCATCATCAGACCCTTTACCAAAAAAAAAGTACGAACTAACGAATAAAAATAAAACAAAATATCAATCGCTGGGGTTCGCAGTCATCCACAACGAAGATTAATTAACCATTGGTCCTAGGCGAAGAGTAACCATACAGCCAGCTTTTTGCGAGAAAATACGGGGAAAACGACTTAAATAAGACCTAGCTAGATCGATTTCTCGAATACATACTCCATACTAATATTATAAATGCGAAAGTGTGTCTGTCTGTCTGTCTGTCTGTCTGTCTGTCTGTCTGTTACCTCTTCACGCTTAAACCGCTGAACCGATTGCGATGAAATTTGGTATAGAGATAGTTAGAATCCCGGGGAAGGACATAGGATAGTTTTCATCCTGGAAATCACCCCCTAAGGGGATGAAATGGGGGGTTGAAGTTTGTATGGAGCTGCGATATAAACGATTTCCACGCGGACGGAGTCGCGGGCAGAAGCTAGTATATCAATATATACAAATATTGCTCGTTTAATAGTATCTGGTAAGACCGGTAGCGCCATCTATACAATACAATACAATACAATACAAATACTCTTTATTGCACACCTCACACAAACAAAGCAGTTAAAAAGAGAAACAATACAATAACATGTAGGTAGAGGTAGACAACAGTCGGTCTTATCGCTGAAGAGCGATCTCTTCCAGACAACCTTTAGGTATCGGAGAAAGAGATAAAACTAGATTATGTAGTAGGTGGTGCAGAGATTATAATAAGCCAAAAATCAAAATAATTATATCAATACACGTACATAAATAGCTCTATATATAAACATACATACACAATCATACATATATACAAATAACACAAATAAAAATATATAAATATAATACATAAACAGTCAGCCAATAATAATAATAGTAAGACAATCAGAGTCAGGGGAGAGACAAATAATGTTCTTTAAGAAGAGATTTGAAGTTACCGATAGATTTAGCTTGTCTTATATCAAGAGGGAGAGAGTTCCACAGTCGAATAGCCTTAAAAGTGAACGAACTACTGTAAAATTTCGAAGATGACGAAGGCACAGTTAATAGCAAATTGTTAGAAGATCTAACAGAATTAAAATAACTAAAACGCTCTTTGAGATAGCGGGGAGTTGCAGGGTTAAAAAGGACACTAAACAGAAGCGAAATAATGTGAGAGTTACGACGATAACGGATAGGGAGCCACTTGAGTTTGGAACGGAAATTAGAAACGTGGTCATATTTGCGTAACCCAAATATGAACCGAATGCAGACATTTTGGAGACGCTCAAGCTTATTAAGCTGCTCCTCAGAAAGGTCGAGATAGGATACATCAGCGTAATCAAGAATAGGAAGAAGTAAAGTTTGAGCAAGCGCAATTTTAGTTGCAGTAGGCAGAAAATTACGAAGCCGCCTAAGAGACCCCACTGCAGCAAATATCTTCCTGCTCACTTCACTCACTTGAGGCACCCAACACAAAGAGCGATCCATAATGATCCCAAGATTTTTCACTTGCATCGAATAATCAATCTGAATCCCATCAAAAAGTAAGCCCGAGCCCCCTGAGCCGAGTAAGGTAGAGCCGTTTCATCTATTGTGGAGTTCTTCATCGGGATTTCTAAATACAAACTTTCAAACAAGTTTACATCCCTTATGAGATGAATTTTCAAACATGCTGAAGTCTTTTTTCTTGTGTTTTAAAATGGAACCATTTTACGAAGTTTCAAGTACCTAGCTGGTAAAAAGTCACTCTCCATTCTAATTTTGCATTCATTTTTGAACCTTTCAGGGTATGATTTTTCAAAAACGCTGTAATGACTTTTCTTGTATTTTATTAAAGAACCAATTTACGTAGTTTCAATTTCTCTCTTTAAAAAAATATTAATTCCCATATATTTTTTGAACCCTTATCACCCTCTGAAGAAATTATTAAAAAAAAGCCACGTTATGTCCTATTCTGAGGTCTCAACTACAATATTGTAAAGATTCATCAAAACTGGTTCAGTAGTTTTTGCTAAAATTGGGAACACAGGTTGCCACTAACTATATACCAGTTATCATAGTCACCACTTGACAACAAAGATTGTGCTGTTACGTGTACGCGACTTTATCCCATCGGTAATTTTCTAATTTTCTCTGCGGTCACCTAAACTCCATCAAACTTTTACATTTATAATTTCAGTGTGATTTAAAGCTGGCCCTGAGCCTTCGGAGGTCTGTTTGAAAACATAATTCCTAGCAACATACATAATTGTACGAGTGAAACGACGCAACTTCTGAAGAGGAAAGTTCAAGAATCACTGTTGTTGTGAAGTTTCTGCATATATTCCATAATTTATTCAGTCTAAACACGAGGTTTTCTTATTTAGGGATACGGACACACGGTGTTTGTTTATTGCACGAGCGAGCGAGGCTAACGAAGTTCTCCGTTTCAGGTTGGGCAAAAAATCGCTGGCTGTCTGTTCGCCTGTTCTAGATTTTTGAAAATCCAAACCCCCCCCCCCGAAAGTCACCCAAAGAGCAATGGAGAGAGCTTTGTTGGGAGTTTATCTGCGTGATCGCATCAGAAATGAGGCTATCCGCAGCATAACCATGGTAACCGAGTGGCAGTGGGCGGGGTACATAGCACGTAGAACCGTAATTTATCACCACTCGTTGCAAATTTCCTATTTTCGGCTCTTGTATCGTAAATAACTATTACGTCACACCTGGCCATAATGTGAGTATTACCGCACGCTACGCGTACGGTAAAACTCGCGTTATGGCCAGATGGAGACGTAAAATTGTGTAGTCACCACGGGCAGTAAAAAAGAAAGCCCTCTATCGCATATTTACAACCCTCGCCTGCGGCTCGGGTCGCAAATACCTGCGATTTCGGGCTTTCTTTCTTTCACAGCTCTTGGAAAGTAATGTACTATTATGATACAAGTGCGGAAAGTAGGAAATTCTCAACGAGTGACGATGACCAAAACCACCACCGTTAGGGAGTGTTTTTGATCGACACGAGTTGGGAATTACCAATCCGCACGAGTATCATACAACATTTTACAATGCATCATGCGAGGAAATTAAAAATTATACATAAAAGCTGAAAGTTGAATTGTCCTGAAATCACATTCTCGCACGTGTGTGGGAATATTGGCCCGAAATCCATTCCCGCACGGCCGCCCCCCGGCCCGCCCCGCCGTGCGGGCATGGAGGGCTTCCCGTGTTCATGTTGACCCATAAAAAGGCGCACTTTCAGAGCAAGTGCATTGTAAAAAAATATTCCACGTACTAAAGAAACGTATTCGATTTTTTTTAATTAAGAACGGTATGCAAGAGGAAAAATCGGGTTAACCCTAACCTTAACCCTAGTTTGTGAACGAAATGTTGTGATTTACATTAGCACAAATTGTAAATGTGCCAGAAAATCTATTTTGAACGTTTACCCAACCACATGACATCCTATTAATTCTCCCTGAATAGTATTTTTCACAATCGTGTTATAATAGAGAGCTTTTTAGTCCAGTACCGTGTTTAGGCCACGAAGCTTGCTGAGTGGCCTAAGTAAGGTACGAGATTAAAAAGCTTGGTTATGACACTATTGTGAACAATACTATTTGAACGAGTCCATTAAAATTATTAATTTAAGTCATTAATACGAGTAGGTATATAAGAAAACTAAATATCGTAAGTACTACATTGTCTAGTTCTAGTATTGTAAAGGCTCTTTGACTTTTCAGGTAGCAAGGTAAGTGTGGCTTCCTCTGCCATATTAGTTATTTCTTATGGAGTTACAGATGTTTCGTCACTGTCACTACTCATTTTCTTAGTTTTTATTTTAAGTTTTTAAGTTTAGCTTTGAAAAGAAAAGATATCACACCACCGGCGTCCGTTCTGTAATGTTGCAGTCCTGTGCTGTAATCGTCTAAATACTAGCCAATCACAAAGCGTATTTCTTTATTTTTTTTATGCTTTTTATACAGCAGCAAGTTTAAGTAGATTTTTGACAGATGACGCTGCTACGTTCCGAAACGCCATAGATTGACAATTTTGTATCGGATCGAGTCTTCTTAAACAAGGACACATACCTATTATTGAAATACGAAGTTCTATTTTAATTTTTTTTCGGTTGTCTAGAGCGTATCGAAACAGTTATTTCGGTTGTTTCGGAAGTAACATAGACTATTCAACGATGAAAAGAGTGACGTTGCAGTATTCTCTATGAAATCTTAATACACAGATTTTAATCGACGAGTACAAAAAATGTATTATTATCAAATAGCTGGTATTAAATTAGCGAATTATACAATTGTCAAAATGAAAAAATTGCGACAGACGTCCTTCCAGTCCGAGGCAGCCAAGGCCGCACGGCCATCTGCCTACTAAAATTCCTATGAAATGACTTACGATCACCCGATTTCAGGGTGATTTTGTATTTATGTGCTTAATTTCACTAATTTACAAATTAAAAATAAAATGAGCCCACTTGTTTGTCACAAATATAATAAGGAATAAAAGGATACAAAAATATATACTGAACATTGACAAGGAAAAAAATGGTTTAGGTTTTTAGTCAACTCGACCTACCAAAAAACGCAAAATCAGACCTAACTTTGCGATCCTAATCTATCGAGGCAAATGAATCAAATCGTGTTTTGGGCCTCATATAATTGTAGCAAATACCTTCAAATATCATTTAAAGAAGAAACTGCCACATTTTATGTAGTTTTCGCGTAATAAAGTAGGAAATTCGAAGCCCCATTTTACACCTTTGTGGTGATTTCCTCAAGATGTCTCACCACGACGGATTTATCATGTGTAGTTTCGTTGGTCAAGCTGCCTCGTGGTAAGTCTTTCCTGTCAAGCTCGAATAATTTGACAGACTTACAGATAATGATTCCAAGTATAAGGCCTGAACCCCACTTGCGCGGCCTGCGGTGGCGGTCAATAGTAAATTTTACAGCCAGTGATAAGTTTACTATTGACCACCGCATCCAGCCAGTCTGTGAGAGGCTTAATACATACAAAATGCATACTTTTGCGGGTCGCGAAATTCAGCTTGTTTAAGGTGGCGAGGATGCGAGGTCAGACGAAAATATCCAGCAATAGGAAGCGATGCCGAAATGCGCTCTGCAGCATATTATTGGTGGCTCTTTTCCTCGCTCACCGTCTCGCAACCTCGCACAACTGATGTCTCTGATGCATACTCACCCTTAGATTCTCGAGGCTAAATCCGATCGTCGTGTGAGCGCTGACGCTGATCTTATTAAAAACCTCCAAGACAATGTTATTATTCGCCGTTTTGTTACATATGATTCCAGACTCCGTAATGCGCTTATTGGAAATGGGAAAATCGCCTTATTATCTTGAGCAAAATTTGTGGAAGGCGGGGGATCTTACGATACGTATATCAAAGGGATCCCCTTCATTGGCATAATTTTTTTTAGACTAATATAGTTTCGCATAATTGATTTGGCATAATTTCTATTGGCATAATAATACTGTCGCATAATAATACTTTGGCCTACTACTTTGTTTGGCATACTATGGTTTTAGAATAATTTTACTTGGACTAATTTGTATTCGACTAATACTCATTATGCATACTATTGTATGGGCTAATAATTATTTATCATATCTGTTTTGAAGCATAATTTCTGTTTTATAAATAAATAAAACACAGTTTCGTTGTTAGCATGCATTTACACTTTTCGTGGACGCAGATTATTGGGTCGTGCATTATCAGGGCGGATAAAAATGGCTTGTCATAAGCGAACTCTGTCTTAGGTCGGTTAGGTTAGGGTTCACTTGTGTTCCTCAGACCAGAAATAGACACCCCGCGCAGCGGGGTGGCGTCGACTCGCTGGAGATTATTAGTCCGCACAGATGACTGTCCCAATGTACATGGATTATCAGGCTGTACATTATTGGGCCGTGCATTATGCTTTCATTGCTTTGTGTAATGCATGATTTTATTTTTTAGGACACAATTTTATGCGTTTTGTAATGATGCCAAGTAATTATTATGTCTTTTTGTATTTATGCTATCTGATGTTAGTCTTTGTGATGATTATGCTATTTTCGTTTATTCTTTTTAATTTTATGCCTAAAAATTTATGCCATAACATGATTAGGCTTAACGCTAATTCGGCTATAAAAAATTATGCGTTATTATATTATTCCAAATGATTTTATGCGATCCAATAGAGAACCTGAGGTGTGAACAGATCAAGGGCATACTCGGTAGCGCATTGCGATTCCAAATATGCATTTGGTTTGGTTATTTATTTTTTATTACCTATTTTTGTTTAAATTGATATTTTTGTTTTTGTTTACATTACAGTCGTTGTTTTCGTTGACATTGCTTGTCCAACTTGCCCTTGATTGGTTCACACCCCATTTTTGATACACCCTGTATGTTTATTCAACGAGCGAGCGATATTCTCTATTTCAGGTTGGGCCACTTTGATAGCAACTGTCATCCATTACTAAAATGTACATGTAAGTATTACAAAAAAAAAACACCCAGTAGTTTTTTTCGCATTATTGGCAATATTGGTAGTTGTTTTGTCACATAGTCCCATGGTTCGTGTGTAGTGTAAATTATTGCATGGAGAAAAAAAATGGTAACGGTAAGGACACTTTGCGTCTTGATTATCATGGCTAAAAAAGTTCCGACTATACTTATGTCAAGAATAAACGCAAGTTATTTGTACGGTGTTAAGTTATTCACTGGTTAGTTAAGAGTGAAAAAAAAAGATCGGGTTGCACTCCGGGAGTGCCGGCAGAAGTGAAAACTCAATAACATTGTAACAGTTTTTCGATCAGGTCACGTGACATCTTACGGTGTCACCCTAAAAATGATTTGACGCAAATTTATAAACAATTATCAATTATTTAGGCGGACCGCCCGCGGGCGCGTTGGGTGCGACGGCGCCGACGGGCGGCGGCAAACACAATACCAATTTGTTTTTGCCATTGCCAAATGCTTTCAAAGCTTTATCTCTTTAGGAATAACGTCTAAATTCGAACTATTCGAATTTGCAAGAACGGCTATATCTTTGTAGTGGAACGTATTATACATAAATTAATTGAAATTGCGCAGTTTAATTTTAAATACCTTAATACCCAAAATAATCAATTAATAAAATAATTATATAATTGACAACGAACGTATTATAAAACTGTATTGTATTTTACCCCTTCATTTCCTTCACGGACGACACATGCATTGAGGTCACCCTGAGTCACGCATATTTTTTTTCCGGTCTGTTAACATATTTATATACAAAACTAGCTTCTGCCCGCGACTCCGTCCGCGTGGAACTCGCTTATATCGTAGCTCCACACAAACTTTCACCCCCCATTTTAGGGAAATGGGGGTTAGAAAGAGACAAAAAGTAGCCTATGTCACTCTCCATCCCTTCAAAAAATCACGTCAATTCGTCGCTCCGTTTTGCCGTGAAAGACGGACAAACATACAAACAAACAAACATATCATCATCATCATCATCATATCAGCCGAAAGACGTCCACTGCTGGACATAGGCCTCCCCCAAAGAGTGCCAAAGTGACCGGTCCTGCGCCACCCGCATCCAGCGAACTCCAGCAACCTTTACCAGGTCATCAGTCCACCTTGCGGGGGGCCTACCCACGCTGCGCCTTCCGGTACGTGGTCGCCACTCGAGAACCTTTCCGCCCCAACGGCCATCGGTTCTACGTGCTATGTGCCCCGCCCACTGCCACTTAAGTTTAGCGATTCGGAGGGCTATATCTGTTACCTTGGTTCTACTGCGGATAGCCTCATTTCTGATGCGATCCCGCAGAGAAACTCCCAACATAGCCCTCTCCATAGCCCTTTGGGTGACTTTGAGCCTTCTTATGAGGCCCATAGTAAGCGACCACGTTTCAGTACCATATGTCATCAGGTCATCACTGGCAACACACACTGGTCAAAGACTCACATACACTTTCGCATTTATAATATTAGTATGGATAATATATTTTCTAAAACAAAATTAACGTGGCTTTATGGCCGTATTTTTTGATTTGATGTATCTTATGTAGTAAAAAAATAATTGTTAATATTTAATAAAAAATTTTTACGCTTTATATGTTTTTCTCTTTATTTTATTTTTTTGTACCAAAATGTATTATTTTGGTTCGTAAAACAGATTCCTCATCCTTTATTTATCCGAAAATGATATAAAAATGGCTTTAAATAAAGCGCGGCGGAGTTGAACTTCCCCCCCCCCCCCCCCCCCCTAAATGCGGGGTGGCTCTCGATGGCTCCCGATCTGAATCCACTCAAGACCACCTAAGGATCAACTGTGCCAAGTTTCAGCGCATAGTCAAAGGTATCTTGCAATAGCACACACCCACTATAAGGCGATTTACGGCAAATATGTGTTTAACATGTGTATAAAACTGTTTGATATCTTACCTGACGAAATAAAGTTGCTACTCGTACGGGGTAATAGTTTCAAACACAAGTTATCCACTTGGCTCCTGGACAAGTGCTTAAATACTTAGCGTAAAAAGTTATCTAGGTAAATCAAAGGTGACATAGACCCTGTAATTTTGTAATTTTGACTCCGTGCTTATTTTGACATTTATTTTATAATTACTTATTAATAACTTTGTGAACTCTGCTCCTCTACTACTTTATTGTATTTTTTGCCTATTTATTAAAGCTGACATATTGTTATAATTATTAATGATTTAATCGTAACGTACGTGCACTCGAAAATGTTTGCATGCCTGCATGCAGGCTGAATACATGAAACTGTATTTTAGTTAATAAGACCTTATTTTCATTACTGTATTCCAGCAAAGAAACGATATGATTGATTGATTGATTGATTGATAATAATAATTTAATGTATTTAGTGTTTTTTTTGTGGGAACAATACCGCATGATGTCAAAAAGAAGATTAAGTCACAGGATTATAAACATTACCTACATTGATAAATCCCTCACATGTGGTAGCCAAAAAAACTCTTTATCTTGTGATAGAAAGCTATTAAACCTTTAAAGTCTATCAGCTTATTAAAAATTCTAAATTTTTGCGTACAATAAATCACTCAAAAATATTATAAATGTGTTATATTATTTATCAAAGTACCTACGCCAGACCAAAAAAAAAAACTTAAAAAGTGCTAAACAGATTTTATTTATTTTTATAAGCTTTTATTTATTTTTGCTTTGAATTGACAATAAGAATAGTTGTGGTTTCAAAGTAATTTAACTTTCATCGCTTGTTTTTATGATTTTTCTAAAGAAACTACAAGTGCATTTTTTTTATTTGGTAAGCATAAAGAACAGTAAAAACTGATTATTATATTTTAATTTCATAGGTATTTCTTCGTGTAATACATCGTCGAAATATTGTGTCAAACCTAAAATTGATCAAAGTTATAAAATCATCGATTAAATCATTAATTAACAAAGTTAATTAACGAAATATTAAAAAGTCTCAAATATTTAAATAAAACATAAAAGTTAAATGGAGCAAAGTTTGCCCGTATCACTCACAGGACCTTTGATCTACAAACCGAAGTTAAATAAAACAAGTGCGAGTCGGACTCGCGCACGACCATTATAATACCATTATCTATAAAAACGGCAAAAAACCCTTTTTTGTAAGGGAGCCCCCTTAAATATTGAAAACATTCTGTTTTTTTAGTATTTGTTGTTACAGCGACAACAGCAACACAAGATCTGTGAAAATTGTGTATCACGGTTCATGAGAAGGACGGACAGCGGAGTCTTAGTAATAGGGTCCCGTTTTACTCTTTGGGTACGGAACAAATGGTATTTAATTACCTGGGGATCGATTTTTGAATCTCACCAAGTGACTAATTCTCACCGATGTGAGTGATTTCCGAAAGTTCGTATTTTTGAAACTCACCGGTGACTTACATTTGTCATACCTATGATATCGATTTACGAGTGCCCCTACCCACTCGTAATTGAAATCACCATGCGATTGTTTTTGACAGTTGACGTTTGTGACATCTGCCAAAAGTACCAAAGTATGTTTTTCGGAAGAATTAGCAGCGGGGTTCGATTGTGATATTTGTGATTGCAACGATTTATTGAGAATATAAATAAGCGGCCAAGTGCGTGTTGGACCACGCACAACGAAGGGTTCCGTGCCTATTAAAATGGCAAAAAACGGAACCCTTATAGATTCGTCATGTCTGTCTGTCTGTCTGTCTGTCCGTCCGTATGTCACAGGCATTTTACTCGAAAACTATAAGGTGTATTTGAATGAAATTTTGAGGATAGGTGTATTTTATTAACCGCTACATAGTTTTGTAATTCAATTCCTAAAAAAGTTTTTTTAGGGGTGCACTCCAGGATACATGCAGTATGGAGTGCACCCCTAAAAAAACTGAAAAAAAAAATTTTTTTTTCGCCGCAAGCCCACGTGGGCAGATCAATCGATAGGTCTTCCTCCACCTCAAAAACCTTTGAATCGATCTTGTTCAAAACAATTTTCGCTAAAAGAATTTAATAAGCCCTATGTCCATGTTTTTTTTCTTCATATTTTTAAAATACACGGTTCAAAAATGAGAGGGGGGGGGACACAATTATAGTGACTTTCGGGGCGATTATCTCCGACTCTATTCACTTAATCAAAAAAAATGCTGAGAAAACTTATCTATTTTGAAAGGCCTATCGATTGATGTGCCACACGTGGGCTTGCAATGAAAAAAAAATGTACTGTTTTATGTATAGAGTGCACAAAAATTTTTTTTTAGTAATTTAATTACAAAACTTTGTAGCGGGTAACAAAATACACCTATCCTCAAAATTGTATTCAAATACACTATAGTTTTCGAGTAAATGCCTGTGACATACGAACGGACAGACAGACAGACATGACGAATCCATAAGGGTTCCGTTTTTTGCCATTTGGCTACGGAACCCTAAAAACCGGTATCAAGGACAACACTATTAACATCTGCGTAAAAAGGAACGTAACGGGAAGATTGTCTTTGACTGACATTGTAAAATTTCTGCATGTTGGTAAACAGCGTGTGACTTTCAAAAATACGGCTCTTGGAAAATGGTGACATAAAAGTCATCGGTGATAATTTTAGTCACCGGTGACTTTGATATCACCAGTGAGATTCAAAAATCGCACTCCTGTTGTTTTGAACGTTTATCCGCTTAGCGTACAACCTAACGTTAAAGGAAACATAAATGGATAATTGTTTACTTTCCTTATATGATTAATTAGTTTTATTACAAAGGTGTTGTCCTCCCTACTGAATAACAACTTCATATTCAAATGAACACAGTTAAGCGGTGGACTTAAAAGCGTGAACGAAGTGATTCTATAATGAATTTAAATAATTTAATGATGCTAAGTTTGTTTTTAATACTTTCTTTCGTTTATTTGACAAGGGCTTCAAGTAAGTATGTAAAATAATACGCTATAATTTTTAGATGATAATTTACACTAATTAAAATTAAAATTAAGTAAGTTAAATCTAAAAAACCGGACAAATGCGAGTCGGGCTCATCCACCGAGGGTTCCGTACTTCATTCCAAATGTATAGTTTTCAGATTTTGCTCAGTACTTGTAGTAAGTATAAAGAAAGAAAGAAATTGATTCCCTTAAGAGTGTCGAAATGTACTTTTTTATACTCGTGGACCTTAATATTTGAATTAAGACTTCGTACACCAAACTTAAATCAAATACTTTTTAACTATGGAGCTCCCAACTCAACATTTCATAACTGTTGAGACAGCTAAAATGAAATTGACCAATCACGTGGCGCCTTTACTGAACCATAATGTATTTGACCAATAGGACGCCGTCATGAGAAAGTCAAAAGGTAATAGACATCAAATCAACGCACAAAAAAGAAAAAGCCGTTGGTTTCACTTCGTTTTCAATAGATACCAAGTTTGTTTAATTAGTTCAGTTGACTCGTAGAAAAAGTATTGTATTGCGGCGGCGATAACAAACAGTATATTTTTGGGGGAAAATTTTAGCGAAAACTACTGAACCGATTTGTATGGCACTTTCTTATATTGTAGTTTGAACCTCAGAAAAGGACATAGCGTGACGTTTTTTTAGATATAATTTGTTCAGAGGTCGATATAAGGTTTGAACAATTGTATGGGAATTCATTTATGTTTTAAGATACAGACTTGAAACTTCGTAAAAAAGTTTTTTGATGAAAAACGAGAAAAATTATTTCAGCGTTCTTGAAAATTCAATCCCTGAGTGGGTCAAAAATGGATTGAAAATTTGTATGGAGAATGAATTATTTTTCGAGTTAGGGACTTGAAACTTCGTAAAATGGTTTGATATTAAAACACAAGAAAAATAATTTCAGCGTTTTTTTAAATTACTTCTAAAGGGCTTAAAACTTGCTTGAAAGGTTGTATGTAGGAATCCAGAATGTAGAACTACACAATAAATGGCGCTACCGGTCTTATCCGATACTATTAAACGAGTATTATTTGTTTATAATCTAAATATATAAACGTAAAAGTCCTGACTGACTGACTCACTTAAATCAACACCCAGCCCAAACCATTAAACCTAGAAAGCTGTTTTTTTCACAATAGGTAGGTTATATAACGCAGGCACCCACTAAGAAGGGAATTTTGAAAATTCCACCCTCAAGGGGGCAAAAATGGGGTTGAAAGTTTGTATGAGGGTGGAATAAAATTTTAAGTGAGAGACGTGAAACTTTGTAGAAAGATTACTTATTAAGATACAATAAAAGTACTTTCAGAGTTTTAGAAAGCTCCACCTCTAAGGGGGTTAAATAGGGGTGCAATATTTGTATGGGGGAAACAATACATTATGTTTTGAACTAGAAACTTGAAACTTTGTAGAAAGATACAAAGAAAAGAAAGAAAAGAAGAAGAAGAAGTGTATAAAGATAGTTACTTCTTGGCGTAACGCCAAGCAGTAATGTAGGGAGCCTTAAACAAGAAACTTCATCTCTTCATTTCGTGATATTAATGCGTACATTTCCGAGCATGGTTGAGAAAACTTATATTTCGACACTCAAAGGAAATCAAAATTTATAGGGTACTTTCCGTTGACTATGAAATTTAGCAGGTATATCGTACCTACTGCGCAAAATCTGAAAACTACCTGTACATGAACCCTCGGCGGGCGAGTCCGACTCGCACTTAGTCCGGTTTTTTTATCATAATATATTGCCTTCAGGTGTGTCATTTTTTACAGCTCCTATAATGAAAGACTCACCAACCCTTAAACTCAGCATAAATGTACAGAAAGACAACAAACTATACCCTGCTAAGGGGTGGTCTAAGGACCAGGGAAAAGTTTATATTTTCCGCGATGGGGACCAAACCACTATAACCTGCAATTTGAAATGCAATGGCTCTGAGTGCTACGAAGGACACAAGTACTCCTTGCATTTATATTTACATAAAAATGACGATACATACAAAACAGGTAGGTCTATTTGGGCTAGTAACCTATCACTGCGATATCACATTCATGCTAAGAGTGGCATATAAGTTTCCTACCCCCTTTGGGAATGAACGCGTGAATCTATGTATGTATGTATGTCTATTTGAGTGAGGCTGGGCTCGCCATGATGACCGATGTTTCGATATTTAGGGCATCTCGACTTGTACAAGCCGATTTGTGCTAGTCTGGCCAGCGACTCGTACCACAAGCATTTTTTCAAATCCATACTAATATTATATATGCGAAAGTGTCTCCATCTGTCTGTCTGTTACTCCTTCACGCTTAAACCGCTGAACCGATTTAGTTTGACTCCTGAGGCCTTCCCCGGGACTCAAACTATGCCCTTACATTAGGGTAGTTTTTTATCCCTGTAATCATCCCTTAAGGGGGTGCAATGGGGGAAAGATTGTATGGAGCTGCGATATATACGAGTTCCACGCGGACGGAGTCGCGGGCAGAAGCTAATTATTTCAATGCCAACTTTTTTTTTACCTAAGAAATAAGCTTAACATCGCATCGCTTTTCGTGTTCCAGCATGGGTATTTTATCCGCTCTTTTTGTGACATAACTCTTCAGACCCTAAGTTTACGATTCGATTTACTATCAAGCATTTTTCTGTGACCTACGACGGTACATTTTCCAGGGAATCGCCTTGAGAAACGGCGCGCGATCAATGTGACTCTCATGTAAACCAATACATCGCGTCAGATGCCTATAAGGCCTAAATCATACCGGCACGGCCTGCGGTGGCGGTCAGTATTTAGTAGGGAAACTTGACAGTTATTGATGAATTTACTATTGACCGCCTCCGCAGGCCGCGCCAGTCTGTAATGGCCTGTTCCAATAATCAATCCACCGATAGTTTTCCTTACCGCCAGTTACATTTTGACAGATTACCCGTAGAAAATGTGTCAAAATGTAACTGTTGGTAAGGAAAACTATCGGTGGATTGATTATTGGAACCGGCCATATGAGGACTTACTCCTAGTTGCACAGATAAAGTGCGAAACGTTTTCCCTGCCTTAAGAGCAATGCCTAGCTGAGCAACTTTGCAAATCTCGAATTTTTGACGCAATGTTTCTGTCGCGCTGCTGTGGACTCCGCCTCCAATTCGTGCGATAAGGACAACTGCAGCTCGGACTAAAAATCCCACGCAAAAAACTCAAAAATCGAGGTTTCGCTCTCGACTGTTTCCTCCTCCAAAACGCAACCAATCATTATAACATTTTGGCAACTGCAAGAAGAAGAAATAATCTACGCCGCTATGTTTTGATTATTTTGATATTTGTTGTCTTATTTGTATACTGCGTCTTTTTGGCAGCCAATTCAATTAAGCCGTTTTTGCGATTTTTAAGGCGCTGTAAGTTTCTTTAAAATAAAAATATCCAAAACAGCAAAACATAGCGGCATAGATATTGACGATATTGATCTTATTTGAAAAATTCATTGCTCTATGTTCAAAAACCAGAGAGGAAACAGTCGAGAGCGTTTGGCATTTACATATACATAACTTGTAATTTCATCTATGGACAAAGTTTATTCTTCATACCTATATGTTTAGGGCTGTACTTTTACGGCTATTTGACTGTGGAACTCCCTCCCTCTTGACATTATACAAGCAAAACTTATCACCAAATCAAAACCCTTCTTACAGAACATTATTTGTCTCTCCCCTAACCCTGATTGACTTCCTTATTTTTTTTTGGCTGACTGTTCATGTATTATGTATATATTTGAATATATGTATGATTGTGTGTGTATGTTTATATATAGAGCTTAGGTAATTATAATCTCTGCACCACCTACGGCATAATCCAGTTTTATCTTTTTCTCCGATACCCAAAGGTTGTCCAGAAGAGATCGCTCTTCCGCGATAAGACCACCGGTTGTCTACCTCTACCTACATATTATTGTATTGTTTCTCTTTCTAGGTGCATTGTTTGTGTGAGGTGTGCAATAAAGAGTATTTGTATTGTACCTATTGTATTGTATTGAACATCATCATATTTTCCAGTTAACTTCACAGCCAATACTACTGCAAGTGTATCAAGGGCATTCACCCTTCATGAGAACGATACAGAGGTAGTTTGCAAGGCAAAGTACCATGGACTCCAGACAGCTGGCCCCAAGAATGTGCACCTACCCACGCCTGCCATAGTACGATTTCAGTACACACAAAGGGCGCCCGGGGGTGAAGCCAGACTCCGTAAGTCGCTGCATTATTATTGCAAGAAAAATACGGTTTTGAAACACATTTTTTGAGTTTTTCATTTTGAATCGTTAATCTAGATGCTTTATTCAAGAATCCAACAAACTTTCCACCCGGAAGAAATTACATAGATCAAAAATATGAAGCACACATTGTCTGATTTATCTTGAATATAATAGAGCAATTCTAAATAATCTAAAATAAAGACAAAAAAAACTGACTTCAGAAGCTAGTTAAGTTATAATTTTTTTTATGTCTGAAATTTCGCTGGATTTTGTCTCACTATTTAATTAATAATATATCCGTTACATAGAAAAAATCGGCTATTACAAATTATTTCCAAAATTGTATTCTTTTCTATACAAGTTGTCAGTTCATTGACAGACGTGACCATATGGCCATCATGCAACGAACCGCAAACGGGCTAGCACCCGGAGATGTTCGGTTTCCGGCTCCAGTTAGTAGCCGAAAGGCAATTAAACTTTTTAGGTTTCCGTAGTCGACTAGGAACCCTTATAGTTTCGCTTTGTCTGTCCGTCCGTCCGCGGATAATCTCAGTAACCGTTAGCACTAGAAAGCTGAAGTTTGGTACTAATATGTATATCAATCACGCCGACAAAGTGGTAAAATAAAAAGTGTTTTTTTTTATTAGGGTTGAGGGAGGTCCCCTGTGCGTAACGTGGGGAGTGTTTTATTTTTTTCATTTCAACCCTAACGTGTGATATATTGTTGGATAGGTATTTAAAAATGAATAGGGGTTTGCCAGAATAGTTCTTTGATAATGTTAATATTTTCGGAGACTCCAGAAGTAAAAAAAAATGTGTCCCCGCCCTCTAACTTTTGAACCATACGTTTTAAAAATATGAAAAAAATCTTAAAAGTAGAACTTTATAAAAACTTTCTAGGAAAATTATTTTGAACTTGATAGGTTGAATAGTTTTTGAAAAAATTACAAAAACTACGGAACCCTACACTGAGCGTGGCCCGACACGCTCTTGGCCGGTTTTTTTCTGTTGGGGGAACTTGATTCGAAAACTGTATAGAGATGCAGTAAAGTGTCAATGAGCGGACGAGTGCCGAGGAGTAAAAGACCGCGAATAAGGGAAAGGTGATTTATTCTAGCTGGTCAATCGTACACTAACATATTGCTACACTTATGTTTATAATTACACGTCGGATACAACGCTGCGTGTGCGAGGTTAATGAAATGACATTATTTTGGGCTAGTGCAAAGTGCACGCGCATCGTTGCAGAAAACAATGTACATCTTTGTACAAAAACCGTTAGCAGCGCCCGAATGCGATAAAAAAACAATTTTGGCATGAGTATTTTCAAGTCCAACTTGGTTGTAGTTATTGAAGTGAAAATGCGCAACTTTGTCCCTTTTTGACAATACATGGAATTATAAAACCACTCAAAATGTGTATACTGGCTCAAAATTTTACGAGCTATCGAATGATACCACAAACGTTCCTTACAGTGCAAAAAATAGCTTGACTCCTTATTACCCCCAAAACTGTCCCCTTAAGGGGTTTTCTCCTTTTCGGTTCTTTTGTGACCATAAACTCCTACTTCGATCAAATTTCTTATGTCAAACGGTGTTTGAGAAAACTGACTGTGACATTATATTTAGACACCGAGTGAGATCGCCTACTAAGTGTTGCATTGGACCAATTTTGATGAATAAATAATATTAGGGGACTCTTACACACATCCAGACAATTGTAGTACCATAGTAAGCTCAATAAGGCTTGTGTTGTGGGCATGTACTGGACGACGATATATTTAATAGATATAAATACTTAAATATATCCAAGACTCAGGGGACCGATTTTTGACTTTCGAGCGCTCGACTCTTTCACTCGAAAACTGACAAAAATTATGAAGTGCTATTTTGAAATAGCGATATATAATTGAAAAACGAGTGGTATTGACCACTCGTATTCAATTCTATTAGTAGAAAGTAAGTGCCTGCCATTTTGACACTACAAACGTATTTACTTTTATTTGATTTTCGAGCGCTCGAAAGTCAAAAATCGGTCCCTAGAACACAATTATTTGCCCTTACCGGGATTCGAACCCACCTCCAGCTTCCTAAGCACCGTCACTATCACTACCCACTAGGCTAACCGGTCGCAATTTTGGTACGAAACACTAAAAAACGTACAGCCATTAGGTTAGATTAGGTTCGTTTTACTTACAAAAGTTACAAAAATCATCAACAGTTTCAGAAAAAAATGGTATGGTAAATAAAGTAAAATTGTACTGACATGACAGCTGTCATAGGGTCATCAAGATTCGTAAAGGGTCAATTACGAAAAAAAAATGCCATAAAAATGTTACTATGAATTATGAATTCAATATTTATGTTCACAGTGAAATCATCAGCGCCTCAGATATCTCCGGGATATTTCAAAGACACCGGCAACACCTTTGCGTTGTTCACCTGTACTGCGCAAAAGGAAAGATTAGCTTTACTGTCCTGGCAACAAATGAAAGGTTACCATTTGTTTCTTGTCTGAACGAGGGCTAGTATGACAGCGAACGAAAAAACCCCTTAGAAATTTCTACCCAAACACGTGCCTAAAACCCGGTATGCGCATGTTCGAACTAAACGGCTGCCTGGCATCGTTCTGACACCCCGCCCCCCCGCATAATGGCAATGGTACCCATTATGTGGGGTCATTTTGCGGCGCTACTTAGAATTCTATTGTTTTTTCGTTCGCTGTAGTATGAGGTTTAGAGGGAGTATGAAGACTTTCACAGAATGTCGAATGCTCTAGTAAGGCCTGAATTACATTGGTGCGGCCTGCGCTGCAGGCCGAGTCTGTGAGACACTCTATATGAAAGTACTATTTAAAAATTGGCCTCTTTGTACCTTGTCAAATGCAACCTTTGAACCGAATATAAATTTAATCATAATGGTGAGGCCGTGAGTCAGCGATCACTGCGGTTTTCCTTTTACTTGGTAACACCGACATAAGGCCGTGTTTATGGACCGGCGAGGCGGGCGCCTGTACTTGAACATTCCTAAGGCCGCGTTACATATAAAGCGATCGGCTACGCAGCGCGAGCGCCCTTGTTGTCGCCCAAACACATCAAATAAATATTTTCTGACAAACTTACACGATGCAACCTAGTCCCAAACTAAGAAAAGCTATGGGTACGAAGATAAACATACTTATATAGATAAATAAATACAAAAATACATAGAAAACATCCATGACTCGGGCACAATTATTAGGCACATGCTTTTGTGAAACATTAATTTATACTTGTCCTTTTATACGTGTGTTTGTATTTATATATTTTGTTTTTCTTGTACAAACGCCAATCTTATTCGCTATAATTCGCGTTTTTCTTTTGTAAATTTTACTTGTATTATTGTGTAGGTACTACTACTACTACATAATGGAGACCTCTGCCGAGGGGCAATCAGACCTGCCGAAGAAGAGCAAGACACAAATATACAACGTGTTAATAAAATAACGCAAAACCTGAAAACAGTTTGTTCAGAATCGAGAGTAAAAAGCGAAAAAAAAAAAATTTTTTGACGCGATTTATTTTTTACATTTGTATGGAGCGTTGGCCGATTGGGGCGACGACCTGCTGTAAAAAATAAATCGCGTCAAAATTTATTTTTTATTTTTTTCACTTTCTACTCTTGATTCTGAACAAACTGTTTTCAGGTTTTGCGTTATTTTATTAACCCGTTGTGTAGTAGAATTCAACTGAAACGAAGTCTGAACATAAGGCTGAAATAAATAACTACTACATAAACATAATATGACGTCTCTTAGGATATTTTATACAAAGCGACGTGTTACATAATTCCCCGTGAAAAAGAAAATATTTATTTAACCGAAAAAAGTGCCAACCCTAATAACCTGTCACGTTAATCAAACTGAATGATCATAGATTATTTGAACAGAAGACCATTTGTACAGGTCGATTCACAAGAGCTTAATGTATGTAATGTATGTACGCTTAATGTATATGAAATTAATGACAGTTTCATAATATATTTTCTGCGCCAGCTCTCGTGAATCGACCTGTACCTAGTTTAACAATAATTAAACCATGTTACTCTAAGGTTTGCAATCTCAATAAAAGGAAATCAAACCGCTTTATGTACTTAAAAAGACAGAAGAAAAAATATGGTGTCAAGTCATCGCAACAAATCTTCATCTTCACATATCTATATTTCACAACTAAAATACTAATTTGTGTTTTTGTTTCCAATTCGACATAAATTGAGAAGCATGAGCATGTCCTCTACCTCAGTAATGGTTGTTGTCATTTGTCTCTCAGAGGAATGTAGGTAAAAAAGTACGTAACTTTCTGGGTAGTCTACTCTTTAGTGTTACGTTTTCAGGGTTGCGTTTCAATGATTATTATTATATGTTTTATCCAAATTCTTTTTTTTTCAGAACTATGGTTTTCAAATATTGCCAATAGACTCTTTAAAGCCTTTTAACCCCCTTTCGGCTTTAGGGGTATTTTTGTAACACCTTGTATACAAGCGTGAGCATTTCCATACTCACTTAACAACACGGGATTCGCGGTGCCCTACGCGTCGCTTGAAAAAAACCTATATTTTATCAAATTATAAACGTATTAAGCCTTTCACAGACTGGGGCGGCCTGACCGCCACCGCCACCGCAGGCCGCACCAGTGTGATTCAGGCTTTACGGATGCTCTGTCATGTGACAGGTGGTTTTAAATAAAAAAAAGTGATAAGTAGTTCCCTTATCGTAGTCCCAAAAAACCAATTTAGTCTAGGAATAACACCGCTATCCTTAGGTACTAACACGGCCTAAGCAACGCAATGTTTGTAAAGCCTGCAACTCACCGCGCGGCCTGCGGTGGCGGTCAATTGACACCTAATGACGACCGGTTAGTCTAGTGGGTAGTGAAACTGCCTACGAAGCTGAAGGTCCTGGGTTCGAATCCCGGTAAGGGCAAATATTTGTGTGATGAGCATGAATATTTGTTTCTTACACAAGCCTTATTGAGCTTACTATGAAACTAGGTCGATTTGTGTAAGATTGTCTCCTAATAAATATTTATTTATTTAAAATATTTAATGACAAGTTTACTGTTGACCGCCGCGGCCACATTGCGCGGCGGCGGCAGCGATTTTTCTAAATCATTGCGTGTGATCCAAACTAACCACAGTGCGTTGCGCGTCTCGAACGCGCAATGAACAGAGAAAACGCTTGCCGCGCCGCAATTCGTGCAAGATCGTGGGAGGGCCTTTAGATACCGACTCAAGCGTTCACCTCTTTTATACATAAACGCTTATGTTTTCCAGGGTCTGATCGCATAATCTTAAAGACAGTTTTGCCCTCCAACCTCAGCGATGACGTCATCCACGACACCCTGAACAAAACCCTCACAGAGTCCGATCGAGACACGAAACTGTTTTGCGCTGCGCGATATTTTCTGGAAGGGCAAGGGCATATTAGCTTGTCAAATAGAACGCTGAGCAAGATGATTGTCCTAAGGTTTAATAGAACCAATGACTCAGTCCCTCAAGAGACGCGGGTGCTAAGTAAGTGTTATTATTGCTCGGGGAAAAAAGGGAGCTTTTTAGTGTTTTAACCTTAAATTTAATAAACAGCCGTGTGTCTACACTAAACCGGAAACGTGCTCGCTCGGCGTTGCTCGCCGAGGCACGTCACGTCTACACTGCATTGAGCGCGCACGCTGGGGCGAGGCGTGCTCGGCCGAGGCATGCGTCCGGTGTAGACAGGGCTAATGGCATAAATATGTATTAAATACACAGTTTCCGTTTTTGTGTTTTAGCTACGGAACCCTAAGGAGGCTAGAAATGAAACTTAAACTATAATTCAGGGTTATTTTTCAGCTTTCGCAGAATGGATGTCAATAATAGGAGCGATTATCGTTGCTGCTTTAATAGTTGTGACTATTTTAATTGCAGTGATTTTGAAGTACAAGAGAAAAGGTATATTTTGTTGCATAATATTTACTAGTGGCGAGAATATTTTATTTTAAGTTAGGTAGGTAGTATGTATTAAAAAAAAATACCGCGTTGCACTCCGGGAGTGCCGGCAGAAGTGAAAACTCGATGACATTGTAACAGTTTTTCGATCAGGTCACGTGTGTTACGGTCACGTGACCTGTTGCGAGTATCTCTCGAGTCTCACGGTCACGTTTTCTCCATCACTAAAAGTGCACAGCGCCGCTAAAGAAGTTTTCACTTCAAAAACACTTCGAAAAACTGAATCGACAAAAAAATGGAACCTGCACATAAAATTTCATATAAATCAGTTGAAAAATGCGACGTGTAAAGAAGAACCATCGGACAAACGTAAGATTTTGGCGGAAACTGAAACGAAGAACTTCGTTGGCTGCACTCGCTGTTTCAATAATTTAAGTTAAAGCTTTTACACATACATGTTTCAGTTGTCCGAAAAACTTTTACCGCTCCAGTTATTTGAGCTTTGGCTTGTAACAACTTTTGTTTCACAGCCAATTATTTTCTTATCCATCATTACTTTCCGCATTCCATCCAAAGGTTCATTTTAAGTGAAGTTCAAAATTGTTTCATAGAGACTCTTAGGTAGGTCGGTGTAGGTACGACGACGAGCGAAGCGAGGAGGAGTGTTAGGTAGAACCGCGAGCCAAGCGAGCGAAGCGCGCGTGCCGCGGTAGCGGCCGGCGTAGCGCCACAACCGAACACTTTTTTACTACCTAATAATACTTACATAAACTGTATTGTAAACACTGCCTAACTGTGTCTTAAATGTATGTTAGTCAGTAAGGTATTTGTAAATATGGGCCTTGTTGCCAGACTCAAATAAATAAATAAAAATATAAGTATAATTGCAGTGTGATGACTAATTCACATCAATAGAGATGAAAAAACAGCATAGTGAGGATTGTGAATTAGTAACATATGTTTGGTCCGTATAAATAATAATATGTCAAGTATAATAAAGCCGATTTCATAAAACACGAACAGATTATCCAGGGAACCGTTATGTCGGAATAATGATATTACGGGTATACCAATAATTGGGATTAATTTATTTGTCAAACAATTACAAAAGCGAAACTATATAAGGACCAGCTGCAACAAAAAAAAAGTGAAACGAAGTTTGTCGGATAGTTAATGCCAAATATCTTTCCAGCACAATCTATTGACCACGAATATTACTCTACCAGTCATAATTCCAGTCTTACCCTAAATATAATTAATTTCAGTAAAAGAATATGCAAGAGACGAAGAGATCAGAAATCGACCAGCAGAGATACCTCCCAGAGGCAACGTTTATGATCGTAAGTATTCATCAACTAGGAGGCTATTAGTAGTCAACAGCAAAAGTAGAAGATTATTTTAGTACCTTGCCACTTTCACTACTTTGACGCATCCCAACCATCGCAGTATTGTTAGGTTAAGTGCGACAAAGTACTAAAATGATCTTCTAGGCTAAAAATTACAACGTTGTTTTTGTCTAAACGCAGATAAATCGGATCATTTTTAGATGTTTTGTTTGTGGATAGTGTTGTATTGTAAGATTATGCAATCTTATAGTTTACTAAACATTCATGTATTTTTGCAATATGACCAGAATTTGGATGTGGGATGACACTTTCCCATAACCTTGTTAGAGTTTGACTATGTGGGAGCTATTCGGCCCGTTGCCGCCGTTGCCGGTCAATTGCCTTGTCGTGTGTATGTTGGAGTCATACCTCTTCCTCGGCCTGATCAGGAATATAATTACACTAAATTTAATACGTCGGTTCATTACCCAGACAGGCAATGGGATTATTTATATTATATATTTTCTAAGTAGATAATCTATTGGTACTTGTCCTTTAGTATTTTAATCATCCAGTATCTTTTAGTATCCAGTTAGGTAGGTCCAACTTCGAGAAAGAGGTCAATCGTCGAATGGGTAGCGTTCGGAAAGCTACGGCACATCTTTTCGTCCAATATTCCGCAGTGTCTCAAGACGAGAGTCTTTGACCAGTGTGTGTTGCCAGTGATGACATATGGCACTGAAACGTGGTCGCTTACTAATGAGGCTATCCGCAGCAGAACCAAGGTAACCGATATAGCCCTCCGAATCGCGAAACTTAAGTGGCAGTGGGCAGGGCACATAGCACGTAGAACCGTGGCCGTTGGGGCGGAAAGGATCTCGAGTGGTTACCACGTCCCGGAGGGCGCGGCGTGGGTAGGCGGACTGATGACCTGGTAAAGGTTGCGGGAGTCCGCTGGATGCGGGTGGTGCGGGACCGGTCACTTTGACACTCTTTGGGGGAGGCCTATGTCCAGCAGTGTACGTTTTTCGGCTGATATGATGATGGTGATGACTTGTCCTTTGGCATATAAGTTCTGAATAGTATCGAATATTTCCTGCATCATCGGTTACGTTATCATTTCGATATAATTTTATCGCCCTTGCCGCTTTACCGTCATGGTTACTCGTCAAGGCTTTGACAAAACTCTTCCTTCAGAATATTTATTTATTTATCGTATGGCAAATCAGTGTATTTAGAACCGTGAGATCTTTGAAAAGACAGTACGGTTGCCTTTCAGAATAGCTGGTCCCTTAACCTTTACCCTTGGACTAGTCTTACCCTAAATATTATTATTTTCAGTAAAAGAATATAAAAGGGACGAAGATATGAGAAACCGACCAGCAGAGATACCTCCGACAGAGAATGTTTATGATCGTAAGTATTCATCTACCAGTTTTATAAGTTAAAACTTACAACGTTATATTTGTCTAAGCTGGCAACACTGAGGTGACCTTTTTGTCTCATTTTCCCGATTGCACCCTAAAGGAGCCCGGTGTCCACTTTGGCACCGTATCCCTAGAATTGGCGTAGGTACTACTTAGTCCCTGCCATCTGACGTCCTAACCCAAAGGAAATCTCACGATGTTTTCCTTCGCCGTAAAGCTTACAGTTAAATATCAAATGGTAGAAACGTTTTATTTACAACTAGCGATCCGCCCGGCTTTGCACGGGTAATATATTATACAGATAAAACTTCCTCTTGAATCACTCTATCTATTAAAAAAAACTGCATCAAAATCCGCTGCGTAGTTTTAAAGATCTAAGCATACATAAGGACAGACAGCGGGAAGCGACTTTGTTTTATATACTATGTAGTGATGACTACGAGTACTTAATACTCGTAATATTAGTAATCGACAGCGAGGAGTCTTGATCGAAAGAGATTCTCGCTAGATGGCTGGGTCAAGGGTCTGATACAGAAAGCAATACGAGGGCTGCCTTTTAAGTTCTGTCGTTTGCAACCCTCCCGTGATTGCATAAAAAAGAACTAGTGTCACGTTAAAATATTTGAATTTAGAATTCGAAAACAAAAGAATGACTCGAAATCGGCCCAACCGTTTTAGTACAGCGTTCGTTCAAAGTTGACAAGTCAGTTGTGAAAATGGAAATTACGAAGGAAAATTTACGTGCGATAATTTTTTACAACTTCAAAAGGGGCTTAACGCGACTTCAGTGCTTCGATGAGTTGACTACGGTTTTCAATGATAAAGCACCATGCCTTCGGACTGTGGAACGCTGGTATTTAGAATTTCAACGTGGTTGCTCTAGTCTTGGTGATAGACATCGTGAAGATCGACCAAAAACAGCCGTAACCCAGGAGAACATTGATGCTGTACGGCAACTGATCATCGAAGATCGCCATGCGACATACCGTGAGATAGAAGCTTCCTTAAGTATTTCAGGGACCAGTGTTCACAGTATTTTGCATGATCACTTAGGCGTAAAAAAGTTGATCTCACGCTGGATACCACATTTACTCAGTGAAGACCAAAAAACGGCTCGCGTTCGATGGTGTCGCAAAACTCTGCGGCAATTCAACCGAGGAAACTCGAAACATGTTTACGACATTATCAGTGGTGACGAATCTTGGATATATGCCTACGATTCCGATTCTAAACAGCAGTCGACTGTTTGGGTGTTCCAAGATGAGCCAAAACCGACCAAAGTAATACGCTCACGGAGCACTTCGAAAAAAATGGTCGCCACGTTTGTGGCGAAAAGTGGCCACGTTGCCACCATCGTGCTCGAGGATCGTAAAACGGTTAATGCTGACTGGTATACCACTGTCTGTTTACCAGAAGTCATCGGCGAGTTTCGAAAAAATAACCCAAGACGTCGTATAAGACTGTACCACGATAATGCGAGCTCGCACACCGCCCGGCAAACTATTGCGTTTTTAAAAGAGCAAAACGTCGAAATTCTGGAACACCCGCCGTACAGTCCAGACTTAAGCCCTAACGATTTTTTTACTTTTCCAAAAATCAAGCAACGACTTCGTGGTCAACGGTACCAGACGCCTGAAGAAGCGGTTGAGTCATACAAAACGGCCATTTTGGAGACCCCGACTTCGGACTGGAATAAGTGTTTCGAAAACTGGTTTGATCGAATGAAAAAGTGTATTACATATCACGGTGATTACTTTGAAAAACAATAAATACCATTTAACACTTAAATTGTCTTTAGATTTTCCAAACGACACAACTTAAAAGGCAGCCCTCGTACTCCTGGACACTGTGCAGATGGTCAGGTTCCTCTCTCTGTCGCCCTGGCTACAGGTAGAATAAGCCTCTCCTCGCTGTCGGTGGCACCCCAGGGGGGCTAGCACAACTGGGGGGCTAGCACAACTGACGCCGCGCCGCGACGCGAGTCGAGAAAGATCTACCCTCCTATTTCGAATTTGCACGGTGCGAGTGGGACAGGGGACGCTCAGTCGCGCGAGAAGCGGCTTTTCAGCAAGTTGTGCTAGACGTACTGACGCCGCGTAATAGACAAGTTAGTAATCTTAATACGTACCTTTTACAGAAGTGTACGGCCACGGCGCGGGTCTCAAGAGACCGAGGGTAAGACCTGCAGACAAACGGCATTAGCAACTTATCTTTCTTCTTCGCGGTCTCCTGCGATACAGGCAAAGCCTAGTGCAGGGACTGGTACTTGTACGTGTAAACTATTTTTGCTGAATAAATGTCTTATGTCTTAAGTAAGAAAACTTACGAGTAAAACTTAAGATGTTTATTTTAATACCATTATTGATTATTTTATGTTAATAAAGGAGATTATTCATATAAAAGTACATGTTTTCTTGAATTCTGTATAGATTTGTGTAATTCACAGGCATAAACTGGAAAAAAAATCTGCTTATAGATCTTTTGGCGTTTTTATAGTTGGACGCATAATCACAAAGTTTTAGTCAATAAACCCTTTTTTTGGATGTTTCCAATATAAATACACTTTTTTTTTCGCTCTAGGTACAAGCCGCAAACGAAAACTGTTTTTATACTCGTCGACTTTAATGTTTGAATTAAGACTTCATACACCAAACTATAATCGCATACTTTTTTCTATATGGAGCTCCTAACTCAACTGAAATAAATTATTATACAAATGATTACACAACTATAATGAATTTGACCTTGGCGCCTTTACTGAACTTTAATGAATGTAACCAATAGAACGCGTTTCTTTTTAGCAGGGCTTAGATTTTCAATAGATACCAAGTTTGTTATATTATTTTAGTTGAATCGTAGAAAAAGTATTGTATTGGTACAATAGTTACACAAATGTAACGATTGTATAAAATACTATTGAATAACTAAATGATAATATACAGGAGAATACCTAGAATGTCCCAAAATGCACCACCGTGTCATAATCATAGTAATCGTTATACACCATTATGTCATATTATTATGTTAATGTGTCCTGACACAGCTCACGCAATAACACTTCTTCGTTTTCGTCCGTTCTTTAATTAATTAAAAATATCTACCAATTAATACTGCATGAGTTATTTGTTGAGTTTCAGATGTTGTTCGCAAATTTCCCTGAAGGTATTTAGACCCAAAAGTTTAACGAGGATTACCCCTTCATTTATTAACCAAGGGTTCAGGAACTAATAAAGACGACTGTTCGTTTATTATTTTATTACACCCGCAATTTACACAAATTAAAAATGTTATTTATTAGACAATTTTGATTTCCGCATACGAGAGGTTAGTACACTGGTAACGTGTGAGTATGTTTTCTCAAACATGCAATGAAATATTGACGTTGTGTTCTTCATAATGGGCTTCGAAGTGTCACGTTTCGGTCGCAGCGAGACGAGAGACCCGTAATGGCATTTCATACAAAATTGGAGGCCTAGACTTGCAAGATGGTTTTTTTTAATTTCCATTCCACAATTTGAAGCACAGGATCACGGCGTTCAGCCATGAAAATTAAAGTTTGATTTTTTATTTATTTCATGGCATGTTTGAGAAAAGCACTAAACATACCTCGGCGTGAAAAGGGGTTGCCAGCATCATAACTATCCGGCCTCTGTAGTAATGTACTATAACTGTCCTGTCTGAAACGTCTGTAATCGTGAACGGTGTTCGTTCAAATCTCAATGTATGGAAAGTTTGTCAAGTTTCTATGGAATGGCATTTATGAGGCTGACAAGATCTAATTTTGTTGAAATTGATGTTATTTAAGCAGTTTTTTAAGAAAAAATATTTGTTCTAGCACATCAAAAAAAATATGTTAAATTCATCATATTTCAAAGACCGTGGACGGACTCGATACATAATTGGACGAAATCGGCTCAATAGAAAATAATTGCAAAAATTGGTCTTAAAATCATCACTAAACGGTTCTGTCTTTATTTTTTTGACGTATGGTATGTCTGCAATTAAAAACATGAAATCAACATATTCATACCTAAACCGCTAACGAGTCATATTTCACAAATAATCCACACTTTTTTTTCAATATTTATTTATTATTATGTTCTAAGACCTGACCGCCCAGTAACACTCGCTCTCGTTTACTCCGATACAAATAGACAGTGTGCGCCGTATCCCGAATCCTCAAGGGCATTTTGCTGTTGACAGCGTTGATCGGTCTGCAAGTGTAAGTTGGTGCAACGAACCCTAATTGTGTGAAGTTTGTCATCGCAACGCTCTTTTGTAATCTGACCTCTATTTCACCACCTTGAAATTGTCAGCTGAAAATTATAAATTGCTGTAGGCACATGGTTTACTAACCAAGGTCGCTGTGTAACTGCTAACTAACGTTACTTGTTAACCCTGAATTGTGTGGCGAATGCTTATTGTCATTGTCAGGTGACAAGTGTCAGGTAGGTCAATGTCAGTCTGTAAAAATCTTATATTCCGTATAAAATTCCGGATTATGGCCACCAACGACATCCGGCTCCGCCTTGTAATAGTCCAGTCAATGAACTGACAACTTGTATGGAAAAAATGACAATTTTGGAAATAATTTATAATAGCTTATTTTTTATGTGTAACGGATATATTATCAATTAAATAGTTACCCAGCCACAAAATCCGACAAAATTTCAGACATGAAAAAAATGATAAATTAACTAGCTCCTGAGAAGTCAAAAAAAATATTAATAAATATTTTTGTCTTTATTTTGGTTCATTTACATTTGCTCTATAATATTCAAGATAAATCATACAAAAAAAGACAATGCATGCTTCATTTAAATCTACATAATTACTTCCGGATGAAAAGTTTGTCGGATTCTTGAATAAATCATCTTAGAATAACATTTTAAATTGAAATCAACAAAAAAAACGCTATTATAAATTTATGTTTTTCAAAACTGTATTTTGCCTGGAGTATAAGGGGAGCGTCGCAGGATCGCTCTTGGCATATGGCCGGATTATGGCCAGGCCTCTCGCTCTTGCCACCTCGGCCAAACTCGGCTCTCGCACACTTTCGCGGTGCAAGTTCACCCGAACACGGCTGACACCGTGTCGGACAGTGGCCACCGTTCGCAAATAGTCTTGATAATTGCAGTGCAATATAAATAAATTTGAAAATGACTAAATTACTAATAAGATTCTATGTAGTAGGTACAGTCAGAATCGTATAGTTGGTAGCAGCCAAAGTAGCCAAATACATCGTAACACGACCTTACTATTAAGGATAATTCCCACCAAACGGCACGCATCGCATCGGATCGAAAAAGATTTTACAATCTTTAAACGATATTAAATCATGTACACAGTATTTAAAGGCGATGCGTGCCGTTTGGTGGGAATCATCCTTTACAGTAGTAATAAAGACGTGTAACGAACTATTTGACTACTTTGGCTGCTACTAACTATATGATGCTGACATTTCTGACTGTACCTAACTATTGTGCCGATTCGGCTAAAGCGGCCTTTAGACCTTGCTAAATGCAGTGCACTAACTGCACTCACTGATTAGAGATAGTTTATCTCCCCTCCCCCAGTTAGTGCACTGCATTTAGCCAGGTCTAAAAGCTGCTTAATTTCTTTCTTGATATCTGACGTTATTTATGAATAGGATAGGAGTGTTTTATTTTTCTTTTTTAATTTCTGCGTAATGTAATGATCTAATGAATGTTAAATTATCTATGCAGCATACTCGCCTTTTGTATTTTTGTTTTGTGCAATAAAGTTTAAATAAATAAACGCGCGTCGACGGCGCGCTTAATAAACGCAGTCTGCATACTCGTATCGTAGGTCCTGATTATCACGTGAGTTCTATGTAAATAATATTAAGCCGACCCTTACATAATCCTGACCCGGCTTGTAAAGTCAGCAGTTTAGAAGCAAGAAGTTTATTTCGGTTTAGTTCGAAACTTTTCTTGAGAACGCGAACGTTTATGAACTTTGTGTTTATTCGATGAGCGGCTGCATGGGTGCTACACAAATACGCGTTTATCCGATTTGTATCATTGTACACCGGATATCAGAAAAACGTTTAGTTAATTTAACTTCTCCAAAAACGTTGAATAGAACGGTTTTTGTAAAATTAATAAATGAAAAAGTTTTACGTCAAGTACAGTCAACGTTCAAAGACGTATACATTTTTCGCCTTATCACAATAGAATAAGGCTCACATTCTCTGCTCCTGCGCACCACTCATGCACAAAAGAAATACCTACCTAGGGCGGCACATCGTACCCAGAAGAGATACAACGATACAACATAATCACCGCTCAAATAATCTGAAATTTTCTGGAGGCAATGAATGGGCCTTAATAGTTCAGTCATTATAGATTTTGACCCGTGAATAATCAGTTCTTGGATTTTTTTTCGTAGGTCCCTCGGGGGGGTCACTGGGAGTGTAAATTCAAAAAGTAGACTGAATAGGCTCCTGTGTATATTAAAAAAAGTTTTTCTTGAATAACTCGACCATTTTTGATTTTACAGTAAGACTGTGAGTACAAAAATTGTAGGAAATTAGATTTTGATGAAGTTTGGTCCTAACATTTTTTCTTTTAGGATCGATATTTTGGAAATTAAATTTGAAAAAAGCGAGAACTTCAAATTATTTCATCATTTCGTTTATTTTCAACTTTACGGCATAAATAAAGAGGACTAAACTTACTTACAAACTACTTAAAGGGACCTACGAAAAAAAAATCCAAGAACTGATTATTCACGGGTAGGGTCGTTTTTTTGGATATAATGAGGGAATTATTTTTTAGTACGTTATTGACACAATGAAAGACTAGGTTTAGGTATAGGATTTCATTTTTTCATTATATGTCACAAATTCAAACTTATAGGCACCTCAAAACCTCTTTTTTAAGCGAAACCTATAGGTTTAGCTGAAAGAAGACATTTTATTTAAAAAAAAAATCGTTTTCATTCATACAATTTTTTTTTTTAATTTCGCATACGATACCGTACAGTACGCAATAATTAAAAAATATATAAATTCCATGGTCTTCCTGTTGTTTAAGATGCTGTGTTATTGAAGAAAAAAATATCCTAATGAGTAACCCTTTCGATCGGTATCGTAAAAAATAATAGTAGATTAATTTATTGAATCAGGCGTTACTTTGCGGAAGTCCATGATATATTACGAGAACAATATTTCTTTGCTATCCCGCTAAAAAAAAAAAAAAAAAACGTGCTGGTCTATCAGTGAAGATAAGATGAAACTAATTGCGTATAAACATGCAAAAAATTACAGCAAAAAGCTCAGTGGACGTGGCGCAAGCAACATCTCCTGCCAGCATCTCCTGATGATGCCTCGTAGAGAGGCGAAACACGTGTCGAGGTTTTGTCAATATTGGTGGTGGTACACAGTTAGTTTCATCTTATCTTCACTGATAGACCAGCACGTTTTTGTTTTTTTTTTTTTAACGGCATAGCAAAGAAATATTGTTCTCGTAATAGTAGATTGTATGACAAGGGTCTAAACTAAGCCATATTACCACGAGATGGTTATTTTCCCGAACGAAGTCAGTTTGAGGGGTAATATGGCTTTTAGACCAGAGTTATACACTCTACTTTTCACTTCGACTGCGAGAAAATAGTAAAAACAAAGATTATCCCTCCACAATCTATAATAAATACCACGGCGAAACGATTGTTCAATTTGGCGCCATCTAATAGCCGCGTCCAAACGGCCGAGCACGGGGCATACGATAAAGCGAGAGAGACAGCAGTCTATCCCGCTCAATCTTCACAGCTTATGTCATGTATGCAGTCAACCACGCTTGAACGTTTGGACGCGGCTATAGGCGGTCAGGCGTTTATTTTTTTAATGTTTGTGAATTAGGGAATAAAAAACACCTAATGTTTGAAATGAATTCTGTTTCCTAATTGGTTGATTTGAAATCTAGCTGTATTCTGGTTAGTTGTACAAATGTTTTTTTAAAGAGTTGTGATTGGTGGATGTAATACGGTGAACTGTTTGGATTGGTCAAATTAAAATGTTTTCTAAATCACAAATATGTGTGCATGTTTTCCCTAGGGGCTAAATGTACTACTTTAGCCCCGCTTGCTAAGCCTAATATGACGCACTTTTGGAGCATGAGAAGTGAAAAATGTATTAGGTACTGATAATTGCGGCTCTGGGAACAATCGTGTTTACTATAGGTAGGGGATGTATTTAAGCATGTATATCTATTATATATATCGTCGTCTAGTACCCATAATACAAGACTTACTGAGCTTACTATGGGACTAGGTCGATTTGTGTAAGATTGTCCCCTTATATTTTTTTTAGGTACCCACGTTTATAAGTTTGTTAACTACCGATTCACTAAAATATGAATGAATGATATTTCGATTTTGAAGTAATTACCCCTTTGTAGACGTCATTCTCCCCAGTAGAACCACCTACGTTTTCAAGAATTTCAGTAAATTGAATAAATGTAAGATACTATTAGTAGTAAATAAGGAAAAATGTATAAATTGCAGCTAGTATTTTTTTAGCGGTCAGTATTTATCATAAGATTCATAAGACTCAATTTTTAACCACAAATATAAAGAATCCTATTTGTTCAACGGAACAATGAAGTCATCGAAAATGGACGTAAACCCATTGTTTCCAAACTTAATTACATAATACAAACGGCCCCAACAAGCTTAGAAATTAAATTACTAATGCGGAAATATAAAACAAACCGCCAGTTTCTTCAAAAATATTTTTTATTCACATTCATTCACATAATTTATTAAATAACAAGTCGTATAAATACCTCTAAGATACACAAAAGTTACAAAAATACATGACACACTCAATCCCACAAATATACTCATCAATAAAAATGACAGGGTAACCAGAGACCAGCAGTTTACAAAGCCTGCCAATGACTATACAACGTCGTGTCCTTTCACCCTTTGGACGCTAAGAGCCTTATCATTATCACACCTGCGATTTCCAAGCGTATTTTGTATGAAGGCGATCACGCAGCGTGTTCGCCGCGACTGATAATTGTATGGGTGAGGCCGTTATTTCTTGTTCCTGATTAAGCAGTTTAAATCGTCTACATTTTAATCACTTCCAGTGTGTTACGCCAATTAGCCATATAAATGGATTACTAATATTCGTAACACACTGGAATTGATTAAAATGTAGACGATTTAAGCTGCTTAATCAGGAACAAGAAATAACGGCCTTACCCGTATAGAAAACACGCTCGCAAATCGCAAGTGTGATAAGGCTCTAAGAACACCTAAAAGAGTTGCGTGTTTTCGTGCCCACGGCAAAAACACATCTAGGTGATATGGCGTGCGCGGTCAATGTCACTTTCGCAAAAATAGGTGTAACTTTTGGTGGTAGAATTATTTCATGGCTGATTGTACTTCTTTACCAAACAACTACATTATTCAATACTAACTGAATAAATACCTCCAATTCCAAAATACAGTACGCCGAAGGCATATAATATTTACCTAAGTGGCAATTAGGACTAACAAAACCTTGGAAAATGTAATTTATACAGGTAGGCACTTTAGGAATGAGATGTTTTCGAGAAATTTATTAAAATATTATTATATTTAATACGCGTGTGTGAACAGCTAGCAATTATGCATGCTATTAATTAATAGATAGGTATATTCTGAGGTCTGTGAGGAAATAAGGCAATGTTCCTCCTCGTTAACGGGACAAAATGTATCAACTAAAATAAGAATTTACCTACCTAAACAAATAATTATTAAATAAAATAACAAATGTATAACAATATAAACAGTAAGTTGAATGAAATATAGCGGGCAGTAATTCAAGCGACACCGCTGCGAAAACACTCATCCTGAAGATGTACTCCCGAAGCGCTCGAAACATGTCGCCCGTAGTGACATTTTATCCGTGAGTTGAACCGTGTAATTAGCAGAATTATTTCAACATGTCTCACGAAAGTTTAAATTCGATTAGTACACCTCTGATATCCTAGATAAACCAAAAAACGTAGACGAATTTGTCTGTTAAAATTCTAACGATATATTGATTGAGGTATAGTAACGTAAAAAGTAGACCTCCAGAATCAGGCCAAGCTGAAACCGACACAAATAAATGAACCTAAACTCCGGTATAATACCGCTTATATCATAGCACATTAAGTCATTTTTTTCAATGAAATAACCAGGCACTGGAATATAAAGGGCAAAATTGTATGGCAGGTAGGGAGTTCCTAGGTTGCCCTGTAAACTCCGATGTCTGTACATAACTTTTACTTCATTTAAGTAGCAAAGCTTCAGTTCAGACAAATTAAATCAAAACTCTCCGAAGTTGTGCCTAAATATAATCTGAACGTTGCTCTAAACTCTGAGGAAAGTGTGGCTTTGACATGTCAAAGATGGAGCCAAATTTTCAGGTTACTAATATAATTTTGTAATGGATAATGTAATGTGGTTACATTTTTAATGGATTAATTGTAACAGTGGCTTTAGATCTTCACAGATCCAATTTGAGTTACTCAATACACAGTTTTTATTTAACTTGCAATGTATGTAACTATATAATGTTTGTGTCGGTGGAATCTTGTAACTTCATTTTGAAGCAGATATATTCAACCGATAGAGCTGAAATTTTGGGTTTAAGTATAGTTTGGATGACAACTCAATATTATGGTACCATCGAGCTGATCTGATGATGGAGATTGGCCATGGAACTCAGGACTTGACAGACGTATAGCTCCGTTGAGTTTGGGCTCGTTGGAATCGTCTCAACGATTAGGTAGTTGGTGACGGTATACAGAAAAGTACAGTTGGCAATAAAATCTTGTACCGATAATTCGAACTGGCGACCACAGGCATCCACGGCCGGTCGCTACTAAACAACTGAGCTATCGGAACAATCCGTCTTGTTTTGGACGACAATCTCCCCTTCAGCGACAAATTGCCACACCGGCACAGATATACTATACGCCAGTAAAGTAATAAGTAGGATATTCGATCTCGCATTTCGTCATAGTACTCACGATGGTTACTATCATGTATTTGTCAACTGATACAAAATAATATAAACGAGATAAAAAAGACCGCGAATGATATAAAATATACCTATAGTACTATACGAGGTGCCTTCATCCCGTATAGTACGCAAATCCATGCAAAGTGGATTTTTTTAAAGTTTTGGTTTCGTTAAGTGCAAGTAATTTGTTTAATTCAATCCATTATTGTGTATGAATAGTTAATTAGCTAATTAGTGCGATTTGGCCAATCATCCAAATACTAAAACATTTTATAGCTGTTCGTAAAAGTTTTAGAAATTAATTAAAAATAAATGATCGTATGTACAGTAGCTAGTGTTGCCAGTTGCTTTTTAACGCCGAGGCAAATAGCTTTTGAATACTAACCGTTGGTTTTATTAAGCACCGTTAGACCTTATGTAAGTACCGTCAAAAAATTACTAAATTACTAAAATTCGATCTGACATTTGGTCTAACGCATCTTTATAAAATCGGGCCTCATTTCACAATTTTGACTATCTTATAAAGCTACCGGTTTGTTCGTTTATTGAACAATTCCTACATAACTCGCCTGTTTACATCCAATAACTTGGTTATAAAGTAAAACAAGCAGCGTAGTGGCACTGAAGAAACTGCAAACGTAGATAACTTGTATATCATTTCTTCCCCAATAAATCATTCAACAAATCTTGATTGCTCAGACTGGAATCACCAAATACATTCGTCCTCGATTCCACTCTAGAGTTCCTTCGTCCAGAAACCGACCGCTTTCTAGCCACCGGTATTCCGTCAGAAGAAAAAACTTGGTCTGATATCATATTGAAGTTATTATTCAGCTCTGACAACGCCTCCGTAGGTATTTCACCTTTCACATTCACTAATTCGTTGATTTTATCAACCGCTTGCAAATGCTGAACGATCGTATCGTTATTAAAATTCGACTGATTAAATTCTTTCATATGCTTGTCTATAATTTTGTTGCTTTTTTCTATATCATGAATGATGTCTTTACAATACGTCTCTATAGGTTTACCTGACAATTTACGTTCAACCTTAGTCGTATCTATGTTAGTTCTGGTTGCTGGCACGGGGTTAGAAACCTCTAAAGATTTAAATTCTTCATTGACGACGTCGACGGTCGTAGTGTGTTCTTCAATAGTAACATCTTCATAGAACGAAACGTTAGAATGCCTCCTGCCCCTCGACTTAGGTCTTTCCATCTCATCTGCTTCGCTAAGTTCTTCTTCAATTGATTCATCCGTAGACCTTCTCCGTATAGCACTGGATTTCCTAGACAAAGGCTCATCGGTTTTAATTTTGTTAATTAAATTAGCTTTCATAGCGTCCAACTTTTTTTGTACTTCGTCGGGCGAGGCGTTTTTAAAGTCAAGCTCCTCGTCAAAAATTGCTAGGTCAGCCATTCCGTCTTGGACGGTTTTGGCCATTTCTATGATATCGTCGGATCCCTTGGAGCTCTTCCTGGTGTTGTTCGAGGTGGAGCGGGTGCTGTTGCTGCTGTAGCGGCTGCGGGCCGCGTACCGCGAGCGGGGCTCGGCGGACGAGCTGGTCTCCTCGTCATGAGACAAGGCACTGCTGAGACTCCGGGAGTTCTCGCACAGTTTCGCGATCAAATTATTCTGGTCCCCCTGCAATCAACATTGCGATAACGTGAACGCAGGCTTATGAAGGTCGATTGAACCAACTTGACCGACAAGACTTTAGTGTGCAATGCCACAGACAGACACACATGTTTAAGTTAATAACCTCGCTTACGTATTTAACTGTTTATATATATATAATCCTATCTTCAATATTAACAAAAAACCGGCCAAGAGCGTGTCGGGCCACGCTCAGTGTAGGGTTCCGTAGTTTTTGTATTTTTTTTCAAAAACTTCAACCTATCAAGTTTAAAATAATTTTCCTAGAAAGTTTTTATAAAGTTCTACTTTTGAGATTATTTTCATATTTTTAAAACTTATGGTTCAAAAGTTAGAGGGGGGGGCACATATTTTTTTTTTACTTCTGGAGCGATTATCTCCGAAAATATTAACATTATCAAAAAAATATTGTAGCAAACCCCTATTCATTTTTAAATACCTATTCACACACAAAAAACACTCCCCACGAGGTACCCTAATATTTAAAAAAAAAAACAGTTTTTATTATACCACTTTGTCGGCGTGATTGATATACATAAGTACAGTCGCCATCAGATATATCGGAGCGGCCAAAGTGCTCACAATCATCGGAACACGTCTCTAATGCCTCGACAATAGAGGCGTGTTCCGATATTTGTGAGCACCTTGGGCGCTCCGATATATCTGATGGCGACTGTACCAAATTTCAGCTTTCTAGTGCTAACGGTTACTGAGATTATCCGCGGACGGACGGACAGACAAAGCGAAACTATAAGGGTACCTAGTCGACTACGGAACCCTAAAAAAGAAAGAAAGAAAATAATTTATTGAATTTTTGAAAATAATTTATTATTAAAGGTACCCCTTCATGTTACGTAGCCGCTCACCCTGTGCATACCCAACGATACTCACACTGCCTCTGTCATCGTCGCGGCTATCCTGGCTGCGCGTGAGTTTTCGGGGCAGCTGCGTCGGCGCTTTCACCGGCGACTTCACCGGCCTGCTCTGCCGCGCCGTGTAGATCATCTTCTCTTTCATCTGGGCAATCGAGAAAGTCACATTTAAGATCGTAAGTCTTACCCAGGTGTTTAGAACGGTGCAAACGAGCACGGAGCAATGTCAGCTCGCACATATTTGAAGCAGCCGAACATTGGAGATTCTATCTACATATATGAGTACATCTCTGTATAATAGGAGTCAGTTATCTCCCGATACGTGTGTGCCCAGTTATTAGCCCTTTACTTATTACTTCCTGTTGGTATGTCAGAAATAACATATAACATGTTTTCCGCTGACCATATGACTAGTAAATAGTATTGTGAGGAAGCTCAGCCGAATCTAAAAGACCCCAGCTGTCAAGAGCTAACGCTAAGTCTTCTCAGTAGGTACTTACTGCATAACGCTAGTCTTAGCTTCAACGGTTTAAGTCTTCTAGGTACGGCCGAGCTTCAAATTACGATACCACTAAGGGCTATAGTAGGCCTACTCACAGAATAAATCTTTTAATTTTATTTTTTTATCAACCTCTCCATTGCCGTCGAGATTATCGTCCGTACCTCAATAATAGTAGACAATTTGTCAGCATTGTTGATTGCCAGATCGAGGTCGTGTCGCGTGTCCTTATGCTTGTTGATCTCTGCCTGCAGTTGGTGTTTAAAGTTCTTAGCCTCGAGCGCGAGCTTCCGCTGCAGATTGCTTATCGTCTCGTTCTGTTGGTGGGCCTTCAGCTGGAGGTCTGACAGCTGGGATTGCAGCTTTTCGCGTTCAAGGAGGTTCCTGTAATCAATTTTTTTAAAGTATAAAAAAGAAAAATTTTAGGCGTTCTTCTGGACTATTCGTGTTAGTTCCTTACGAACCAACTACTATGAATAAACCTTCGCAATTCATAGAATTATTTGCAACGACTCATTTAAAGGCACTGCCCAAAGGAACGACTGATAATCGTTCGTTTTTCTAAATGCCTGTGTGGCAAGTTTTATGAAGTTACGATATTACATGTCTAAACAGGCAAGACAGATCAAGTAGCCTCAGTCTTTCTTTCGGGAGAAGAGAATGAGTGTAAAAGTTAGGTCGTCCACACATCGACGGCGATGCTCAAACCAAATGGCGGATCCAGAATTGTGGTTTGGGAGGACTAAACTCTTTTGGCGAGGCTTAAGCCCTCTATCTCTCAGATTTTAGTAAGGCTGGTTTTATTGTGTTGATTGTATTGTATTTGTACTCCCTTTGTCTCTGTTTTCTTTTGCGTAGTGAATAAATGTCTTCTTTCTTTCTTTCTTTCTTTCTTTCTTTATATGCATTAAGTTCAGGTCCGCGCGGACCCGTCGGCTTTACTCTAAAACGCTCCCTGAACTTAATACATATTGGCCATGCGCATATGGTCAGCGCGATACTAATACCAGCCTAAGGATTCAAATGTATTTGGAGAGCCTTGAAGCTTTTAGGTCCTGGGGCCGCTAGTGCTCACCGACCTGTCCTTGCTCAGTTCCAGCAGGTGCTGGTGCTCGTCCCGCAGCTGCTGCAGCTGCATGTCGCGCTCCTTGAGCTTCATAAGTGCATCTTTGCACTGCTGCCTCAGTTGCTTGTACTTCGTCTGCTGGATCCTGATCTCTTCCGAGTGCGAGTTGAGCACTTGCGGTAGCTCCGCGTTTGAGTTCTCGTATCTGTTGGTTGAGAGTGAATTGGGTAACCTAATTTAAAATAATACATTCTGTCAGGCTGCTCAGAGCGGCTACCGTGAAACAAAAAAGAAGTTGTTCGTGTATCGTTTGAATCGTGTCGCTCGACTTATCAAGTGTAGCAGAAAGGGAAAATCGCGAAGGAACTTCTTTTTCGTTCGTTGCAGCCGCTCATACGCATGCATACACAGTGCCGGTTTTAACACTACCAGCGCCCTGGTCGAGATTTCTACGGCACCCCCTAACTCAATTGCCTCAAGAAGCCTGCGGCTTCTCTTAATGTCCATCGCCCTAGGCGGTCGCCCCACCGCGCCCTATCCTAACGCCGCTAATGTGCATATATAACACATAATATAAGAGCGGTGAAAGACGGCAAATTTTGGCAGCGATAAACGCGTTACAAACGCGATACAGTATCCATGCAGATGAAACGCGCATTTGTATCGCTACAAAAAACAGCGTGAGTTACCACTCTAAGTCGTGGAAAATGAGGATGAAAAGTTTAATAAACATTCAATTTTGCATCATCATTATCAATAATATTGGATAACATTCACGAGACACAATTTGGTTCAGGTAGATACTACCTATATTACCTCTGCAAAGCGATTTCCTGTTTCTTCTGCATAGCCCGCAGCACCCGATTTTCATTACTCAACTCCTGCGGAATATTTACAAAATGAAATATTATTCCACACAATAGGTAATTCGAACTCCTTTGTAAAAAATGAAGGGAGTCCTTTTCTTTTATATAAATCGAAATTCGTGTCGCAATTGAATATTTCTTTTCAACTTTGCTTGTAACGTACCTCATTCATATTACGCTCATAGGCTCATAATCCTGGGTATTAAACACGCGTGTTTTAATAATGTTACGGCACTCGTGTTTTATGGTTATATCACGATTAAGACATGTTGGCACCTTGCAGCAAGGTGTATGTTTATACTTGGACACAGCGCATTCTTAAATTAACCGGATTGTATAGTTTTTTTTTTAATTCACGGCAAATGGATTCTTACTCGATAAAAGAAATAAAATCCTTTTAGTAAATTAATTGATTATTTCTTTTTGGATTTGATATAGAAACGTTTCTTTTAGTAAAACTATATACTTTTGATAACATTTAACATGAATTTGTATTAAATACGAAAATATTTATTTTTTATTACACTTGTTCCCACTGGAGTTAAGGATTTTCATAACTCTCTAGGGAGTTTAAGCAAATCTAGTTAGCCGCTCGCCACTAGAATTCTGCTCTGTGATTGATTGAACAAAATCTAGTTGGCAACGCGCCGCAAGAATACTACTGTACTGCTCTGTGATTGGTTGAAATATTAAAGCTGCGCGCTCCTCTCGCACTGATCTGGAAGTGAAATTGTCTATTTCGTCAATTTTTGATTGGTGCGGTTGTATGAAACATAGATTTTTCTGTATTTTGTATCATTGTAGTATTATTATTACCTCGCAAATGTAATGAAAAACATTGTGTAAAACACGGCCGTAAGAATATTGCGAAAAAGAGTCTACCAGAAGCCCGATGCCGAAGGAAGGAAAATTTGCAAACTCGAGTCATCAGAGTTTGCAAATTTTGCAATATTCCACTTACGCCCTTCGTTAAGCAATGTACTATTATTTTGTATTAGGCTGTTTAGAGATTTTATTTAATCTCGCTTTACATCTGTTACAAAATATATTGCGCGCCAAAATATATAGGTAATTTTACAAATATTTGTAAACATTGTTTATAAATGCGTGTTTAGTTATTATTAAAAAATGTGTACTCGTGGTGAATAAAAAAGTGATAAATAGAGAGAATTAGAATGACACCACTGGAAATTCTTGTCGATGTACAATATGTGAGTAAAAACCAATAACTAAACCATCAATAACTAAAGGAAATAACTCAGGAGCCTATAACATTTTCATCTTATGAATAGGATTTTTTCCTCGCAAATGTGTTGAAAAACGTCGTATGAAACGCGTGAGCTTTGATAATTACATCCTCGGCTCTCTTATCACGCTCACCTGCGGGTTGCGTGAAGAATTCCGCCTCTTAAGCCGGAAATACATTGCGAAATTAGTGGCGTGAAATTAAATTTCGTGACATTAGTTTTACCAACAGTTTCACATGTAATTTAATAATTTCGTTATGCATGCATTAATTTCATGAATGCAAATAAATTTCGTGCCCTACACGATCATTTGGTAAAATTAATGTCACGCCACTAATTTCGTAATGTAATTCCGGCTTAATCTTAAGGCGCCGTAGGTTCATGGTCTTCTCTCCCTCTCACTGAGCATAAGCGTGAGCGAGATGGAAGTGCGTGCTCGGAAGCGCGGATATCATGTTTTTTAATTTAAATTTTTTGGCCGTTTAAATAAATAAAAATGTAAACACTGATTTCCCTCAAACATGATATTGCTGATTTTTAGAAGCAATTTTAATATATATAGCTTTTGTGCATAATTTGTTACGAATATTTTAAATGTATTTTTGTGTGTTTCAGACCTATGTTCGTGATTTTTTTCTATCGAGCGAAATTTGCTTAATCATGTTTCGAAGCACTGATTTCCCTGCAGAAAAGCCTCAAGATTACTATTCGTATTTTTTTGAAACCATATTATTATAAACAGACGCATTATATTGTTTCAAAAACTCTGTTCGCTTAACTTCGCTGAACCTACGGCGCCTTAATGTAATTATCAACATACCTCACTTGTATCACAATGCACTATTAAAGTACTAGGTATTTATTTTTCTACTGATTCACTCAGTTTAAATGGTACTGAACATTGGATCACTTACCGTCCAGCTGCTCGACAGAGATTGCGAACTACAGTCCTAGAGGCTCCTCCTAAGGCCCAGCATACAATACAAAATGGCATTGCAATTGGAATCGTGTTGTATCGGAAATAGAGTTGACTTTCGTTTTGTTTTTTTAAAGTGCCCGAAACAAAACAAATGCAACTCTATTCCAGCTGAATACACTTTAAATTCCTTCGACAGAATAAGTCCTATGAGTAGGCCCATGGGCCTTAGGAGGATATGGATACCTGCAAGTGGTACTGGGCATCTGCCAACTGGTTCTGCAGCTGCTTGACCCGGTGTGTCTTGGCTGACAGCACCCGCTGCGAGACGGAGCGGTCTGGCTTCATAGAACTATTCGACATGTCGGCAGCCAGTGGGTTCATGCGTTTCCGCTTCGTCAGGAGGTTCAGGCGGGAGCTGCTGCTGTAGACGGTCGCTGCAGACTCTTTTCTGGAATGGAGATTTGAACCATTATGAAGATTAGACACGGAATTCTAAACATGATCACTAGTGGAATAGACCCCTAATCGAACCCGGCAATATCCACCAGAGCTAGAGTCTGGCAAACGAAAGTTGAACCCACTAAACTCAATGGGCATGCGGCCTCATGTTCAAATTGATAACGTAGTGATGCTAAATGGATAGTTAACCATCAAATTATCGTAATAAAGTATAAATTATGAAATGTAATTAAAATCATAAAAAGATATGAGCCTTGAAAGTTTAGAAAAATATGGTGCATTTTTTTTTATTGTCCAAGAGTAAATTTAAAGCTGCCAATAGAATCCTTACGCTTTTTAACCGACTTCAAAAAAAAGGAGGAGGTTCTCAATACGGTTGTTTTTTTTTTTTTTTTTTTCAATGTTTGTTACCGCAGAACTCCGTCATTGATGAGCCGATTCGATTTTTTTTTTTTTTGTTTTTGTAAGTATATGCTTCCAGGTGGGTCCCATTTTTTTCAAAATTCAGTTGGATGATGGGATCCATGAGGAATTGAGGGAACTCCTCAATTATATTAGGCACGCGTGTAGTGATTTTGGTATTTTCTATTATAACTAGTGTATACACCCGGAAATCATAAATTTGGTGGAGTGGAATTGATGATGAAGACCACAGATGACTTATGGAATTCCTCAATTATGTACTTAAAAGTACAAAAGTATATCACAGATTCTGATAAGATTCCGTTGAAATATCAACTAATGAAGTGCCAAAGGTAATCCTTGTGGATTCGACGGAATTCCTCAAACATTATCGGCCCACATACTCGTACAGCGATTCGGTTTTTTTCTCTAATAAACAACGCATTTGCTCTCGGACATCAGTTCATGTGGTAAATTGGAAAAGAAATGTGGAAATATTATTCTCGTGCCTTGGCGGAGTACTAAATTTAAGTCGATTAAAACTTTGTTTTTAAAGTAAATTATATAGAAACAAAATTGTATGACAACTATGTACTTAAACGCAGTATTTCGCGACCGAAACAACAATTTACCGGATTATCCGTACAACGATAATACAACTACTTTGTACAAGTGACGTCATACGTGGGTACGTCATCAGTATGAAGCGTTTTCCGCTGCCGCCGGCGACGTCAATCTTTGTCTCAAATTTTTGGGTATTTATGTTCTTTAATTGTAGTTGCTCCCATACAAACATTTGTTCCTCTCCAAAAACTGGTTCGAATGGCATCGTAAAAAAATCTTAGTCCGCATCCCTATTACGCGGCAACACTAAACATCATACGCATACATTTTGATTAACAGTGTTGCCGCGTAATTGAGTTTAGTGGGTTCAACTTTTGTTTGCCAGACTCTATGCGAGACACTGGAGAGGTGTGCGAGGAAATAACCACCCATGGGAAAAGAAGCGTGAGCAAAGCTGTTCGTGGTTTTTTGTCTCTGTAATAATTATTTCTGTGTTTATTGTTTGTGTTAGGAATTTATGGACGGAATATTACTTGATATATTTACCGTTAGCTTTTCGTTGAAGGGAAAACATCTTGAGTAGGAATTTACCAGCATACATCTCCGAAGAAATTCAAAGGTGTATGTGAACTCTCTAACCCGCACCGGGCCAGCGTGGGGACTACTGACCGTATCCTCTCATCCATGAGAGGAGGCCTGTGCCCAGCAGTGGGACGTATGTAGGCTCATTTAATATTTTGAAGTGAAAACTTCTTTAGCGGCGCTGAGCACTTTTTGGGATGGGGAAAAATTGTTAAACTCGCGACAGATTTTTGTGACGTCAGCACGTCTAGCACACGACGGCCTCGACATAATCTCGATTTTTATCGCTCTATACCTCTTGTTCTAAGTGGTCTAATAAGTGAGAGATGGATAGTGCGAGAAAAATCGAGAGAGCTCGCGCGCCGTCGCGTGCTAGCCGTGCAGATGCGTAGGAGGTCACGTGACCGTAGGATGGTGAGACTCTCTCACCGTGAGAGATTCGGGACGAGGCTTGGGGGCGGGGGGGGGAAATTGTTTAATGTAAGACGTACGGGGCTTGGGGGCGGGGGCGGGCCGGGGGACCCCAGGTGAGCAACTTCTACCGGCACTCCCGGAGTGCAACCCGGTCTTTTTTTTTGTATGATTGTTTGTGTACTTATGATATAAACCGATATTATTGTAAATTTACTTGAATAGCAGTGTAATGTGTTCTGTATTGATTCGTAAAATTGATGAAAGAAACATCGTGCAGTCGGTTGCTCATGAGGTTGTTGGTGGAGGCAACCTTCGAAAATATTTGTATTACTTGTGACTGCCCTAAAAGCACTCTGTCATCTCGTGTTATGATCACAAATATATTTTGAATAAAAGCTGTAACATAATGGAAATTTCGCCGAGCCGATCGCTATGGAAAGGTTATTTGTTTTTGGATGTTTTTTTTTACTTCTGGTATTATTTTAACGTGCGATACTGGACTGTAAACTTTTATGTGAATAAAATTATTATTAAATCTTATTTAATAAGGCCGAATTAATACTTATTTAAAAGGTATGACTTTGAAGGCATCTTGCTATTAGGAAGATACCACAAGGTAACTCACTTGTAATAAATCATTTTCAGCTACGCTAGCCTTTTTTAAAAGCCCTCTCCTAAATCCAGTAAGTTGCCTGAATGACCTATTCATAATCTTTATATTCCGTACGGTAGCTACCCTTTGCGGTGGTCGCCGCAGCTTACAATGGTTGAATAGCTTTCGTTTAAGAGATCAGCGACCCGCCGTGCTAGAAAAGTAATGTCAATAGATTTCTGTTATTTTTTTTTAAGGCAGGATTTTTGGATGATCATCCAGAGATATAGAGGAGTCACCCTTATTGCAGACTGTACTTTTTTTGTGCAAATGTGAACTACCGTCAAGGTGATTCCAACGGGCCTTGACACGATATTGTTTCCACCACCTTCCGTTTCCATCATCAGACCAGCTCAAAGGTACGATAATAGTGCATTGACTTGAATATGTCTACAAAATTTCAACTCAATTGGACTTAGGGGATCCCCTTAGGGGGATTGGTTAGGGTTGCTAGATTTGATTACCAACACCGAGACATGTGAACACACAAAGAAAAGCTTGTGAAAAATCCTATTAATCTGGACCACGCACAGAAATGTCAAGAGGTCGTGTATCATCATAGATTGAACTATCTCTGTAAACATCAAGGGTGGACACAGATGGGGAAAAATATAGGTAAAGCAGAAAGCGACGGGAAAGGTCCACAAAAGTCAGTTTACGAATAAGTTGACGCGGCCGTCCACTGACCTCACGCGTATGTAACAAACATACGTACCTACTAAAACATTGAAACCGTCAATAAAATATTAACTTCTCCTGCTTACTTCCTTTAGGATTTATGTGGCACAAGATTCATTCAAGTTAGAACCTTAACATGAAGTGGGTAAAATCGATTCTACAGAAAAGGGGATAAGTAATTAAAGTTATCAGGCAATTTAACGGATCAATTCTGGCCTTTATCATGAATGGCAGTTGAATATGAATACGCTTAGAGGGACAAATGACCTGAAACTATTTCCGAGGGTTATCGTAGTTCATATAATATGTATACTAATTTCTAACATTCCTTCGAAGAAAGTTTGCAATAGGGATATGGTTAAGTAAGTGAATATGAAGTGCCCATTGTGAACAAGGGCAAGCGGGATTCTCTGTTCGCTACAAATTTACGCTACAAATTGAAAAAACATTGTATCTGCGCTACGCGCGTAGCGTAGTGCTACGAAAAAGTTGGCAATCAAAGAGTACCTATATAAGTGTTTATTTATTTGGCATGGTGTCTGTGAAATCTACGCTCACCGGCTCGGCTTACCTATTTGAGGCCCGGTTCGATAGTCGATATTAATATTACCACACAAGTACCTATATAGTCACCTAATTCATATCCATAAGCTTCGATACAGATAAGTACCCCTTATTAGTATTCCGAGTGGTTTTCGACGCCGCCGCGTCGGCAACTTATTAATTCGATCTCACTCAAATTAACCGCTTTTACGTAATTATCAGAAAATTGACGAGCTGTCATTTAACAAGGGCCGCCTGCTCCAATAAGTTCTAAGAAATGCGTAATTCCAGCGACCGATTCACTGCCGCGAAGACACACACATTATGTGTAAATTGTATTGTATTTGTACTCCCTTTGTCTCTGTGTGTCTTTTGCGTAGTGAATAAATGTCTTCTTTCTTTCTTTCTTTCTTTCTTTAATTCTTAGTCGCCGCCGCTCCAAGTCGTAGCCGAGCTGTGTGTACGTACAGTCTGAGTGCCCGCTCGAATCGGATCGTGCGGCGGAGGGTTTTGCATTCTATGAAGGCCCAACTGTCCACCGATTTGTCGCAGACGGCAGGTCGGTGGACAAATCCGCGAGTCTTTGCAATACGCCACCCGCTTCCGAGCAGCTCGCGTGCGACTTGCGCGTGAACGCTATTGTATGGGTCGTGTCGTGTCGTGTGTCTGCGGATGACGGTGGATTTATCTAGCGATTTGTCGGTAGATATGCGGCTCGTGGCTCGTGTTGTGAATTCCGGGCTTAACATGATCGCCGCACGCGTCGGTGCGCTATACAGGCAGGCGCAAGCTGACCCACCTAGACAGTAAAGTTGTAGGCTGTACGGCTTCCGTCAAAACCAAGGTCATGGAGGCTAGGTACGTCTGGAGGGTGGCGGACTGCCAAAATCATGTTTTGGCATCGGTAGCATTGCCAACTTAGAAAGTTTTATGGCAATATTTGCATATTTTGTTTAGTGCAGCAACTATACTTTGGGACTCTACTAATGGGGTCTATACATGATTTGTCTGCCCCAATTTATCAGAAGCCGACTAATTGCTACGAGTATTGTCTGGAGGCATGCTGCGCTGCTGATCCAACTGGCAAATGGGTTGTACTGAGAAATTGCATGCACATGTGGTCGGATTGTTATGATCTGTACGACACACCCAATTATGACTTCGACATGTTGTACTGACAAATTGGGGTAAAATCACATAAACTGAAATCGCCCCCATAACACATCCGACGGGTCAAGTTTACTCACCGAAGATAGTGACCACACGCAAAGAGAATATAATCACTACGTTTTAACCTCACGCATCACATCGAGTTGGTGTGACAAATTGCATCGTCTGTAGTGTCCGATTTAGTATAGTCAGCATCAAAAGTAACTGCGAAAACGAAGACGTCAAAAGTCTTTATTTAAGCTATTTAAGGCTAATTATAGCAGTGTGTGTGATGAATTCTACGCCTGTGGGAATCTAATAGCAAACATCCAAAGGTAATTAATATAATTAGTGCAACTGACCCCGCATTCCTTCCTACAAACGTGAACCATGTGGTATTTACATCTGCAGAGCCCAGTACATGTTGGCCCAACCTCGGCAAGGTTTAGGCGACGGTCCCACTCGCAAAACGTCCTTCTACCAAAATTACGTCCCATTCGCAAAACGTCTCCTTTGCAAACGCTCCATTGTGCAAAATACCCCATTCGTGAAACGTCCCTTTCTCATACAGTCCCATCCCTTTCGCAAAATGTCACTTCTGTTAAAGCCCCTTTCGCTTAACGTCCCTGCTGCATAATGACTAATGATCCATTCGCAAAACGTCCCGTCTGCGAAACGCCCTATTCGCAAAATGTCCCGTCTCCAAATAATCTACAGAATGACAATAGTACCTACAGAGAATCATCATGGAATCATCATCATCACCATCATCATCATCATCATCATCATACGGTTTGCAAACGGGACATTTTGCGAAAGGTACGTATTGCAAACGGGTCATTTTGTAAAAGGGACGTTCTGCAAACGGGACATAATTTATGTCATGGGACGTTTCGCGAATGGGGCATTTTGCAGAAGTGCCATTTTGAGAGTGGGACTGCATGCGCCTAAACGTGGCCTAAACCCTCGGCAAGTCTGCGGGATGCTGACCTACGTTAGAGAGAGCACAAAGTATCGTTATCTCATTCTACCGTATCAAAATTTTACAACCCACACCTCTTGCCGAGCCAAGCCCACAATTAATTGTGTTGTGTTGTGATGGTGTTGTGCATCTATTTTACTTATCTTGTTCATCCAAGCGCTACCCATGCGATTTTACAACAAGATTCGTTGAGCTACTGACCTCTTTACAATTTCAAAAGCACCAACCTTTGAAATTCCTTCCGCTTATCTTCCGGTATCAAACTTAAACTGGACATCGCTTTCACAAGCCCATTTTTAGCACATTGTATAAAAACTGCTCAAAATGAGCTTGTTTTGAAAAAAAGTAATTATAGCCGTGTTGTGTACCCGTTGCCACGGTAACCGATAACTGTCAGAATCAATATTATTCGAAACATTGTAAGTAACCGAATACAATCGAAAAGCCTTGGATGGATTTGGCAAGATAGGTTGTGGTACTATTGTATGTACCATTTTATTAGTAATGAGAATAAAGTAGGTCATCAGTACAATCAGTTCAATGGCGTTAATGTCGCCATTGCGTTTGAAGTTATTCAGGAAATCTGCCGTCCTAGGGTCCTAGGTGCGAGTTGTGGTCGCTCACACTATGGTCGCAAATAAGCATACGGCCTTAATGGTAAACACATGGTAAACATGGACAACTCCACGGATATGAGGAACACCGAAACTTTAAAAATACCTACTAAATATGTATTATTCATAATAATGTAAATAGAAATCCATTATTAAAGTTTTGTATTACCTATCGCATGATATGTGAAACTAAAATGTTATATGGAAATTGTGTTGAAAATAGACCGTTGCCAGTCCATTTGCATTTTATATTTTTTTGGAGCAACGGAATAATCAGTCTTAAGTCTCCGAACATTCAGAAATAATACCAAGCGTAGTCTAGTGTCGTAGTCCCAAAACCGTCTCCGATAGAGCGAGATAGGGGAATAACCTTGGTTTAAATTACATATCCCACTCGTAACTTCTGCGTTGCTGCGGCATTAATCATAACATTTTATGTTCGTCAATCTACGATGTGTGTTCGCTACCTTCTCCAAAAACATATTTAGAACATATTAAGAAAAGTTAGAAATTAGAATACAAAATTATTAAAAAGTAAGCGAGATACCAAAATGAAAACCCGTATTTATGCATGAATAAAATACCGGTATAGGCAAGTAGTTATATTCTCTTTAGGTATAGGTACGGTCCCTGCTTCAAACGCTTGCAACACTGTGTCTTGTCAACGTCCATATTTGGTCCATACTTGTCAATTACGGTATGCGCGCACGAAGCAACTTTGTCGCCGACTGTATACCCTTAGGGAGCCAATAATGGACTCGGATTATTGGGTCGTGCATTATCAGCAAGTTTGCTCAGGGTGATAATGCACGGCCCATTAATGTACAACCTGATAATCCATGTACAGTATGGACGCGGATTATTGGGCTGTACATTATTTTGGCCGTGCATTATCTTGGCTGTACATTAACCGGCACCGTCAATGTGTCAATGTCACTGTCAAGTTTCAGTTATTAGTCTGTGGTTAGTAATCATGGCGGCCGCGCTGCTGTCAAATACAAAATTCCCTAATATTATTAAAAACCATGTTAGATTTAGGAACTCATTACCTAGTAGTAAACTAGTAATTTTAAATAAACCTCAATTTAATTTAATATGTAAACAATATGCAGTTACAAGCCATTTTAGGGTTGGTACATGTCATTATTCTAAGCAATGCTTTTATGATCGTTTTGCGTGTGTTTTGATGAGCGATTTGTATGTTTTTAAAGTTTTATGCTCCCCCATGTACACGTCTTCTGTTATTTCAGTATCACGGCACACAACCACCAAGCAATGCAGGAGGCACCGATTCCGCAAAAAACGTATTGGCAGTCGTGCTTGCAAATAAACCCAAAGCGGGAAAAATACCAGTTGGTAAGTGGTTAACTGTGAAATATCAACATAGTAATTACTTTCTGGTAAAATATAAATCCATTAAGATGTCACAGTTCATAGTTTAATCGTGTTTTGACACTTATATAACCTAATAAACTTGACCTTGGTGATCAATTCCGCCAAATTTCCTGATAGTATCTTCAGCATGCCAATCTTATTATGGATGCTCCGACGTAATTTTGAAATGTGTATGGTTTTCGGTGCGCCTATTACTGTGTACACAACTATCTTTTACATATCATTGAAAATGTAACCAATAGTCCTTTTTATTTAACTTGCAATGTATTTAACTATGTTTGTTTGGGTGGCATCTTGCAACTCAATTTTGAAGCAGATATCTTCAACCAATTGAGCTGAAGTTTTGGATTTTTTAAATAGTAGGGTAAATCGCCAATAACTGGCCCCCTCATAATAAAAATAAAATTAACTCTATTGCCCTTCAAACAGAATTCAATTTAGTATAACATGGCCAGTTATAGAAGGGTAGCCAGTAATTAACACCTTATACTAAAAAAAAATTCTATTACAGGTGAATTGAGTTATTTTTTAGCATTAGGTGGCAAGTTACTAGAAATTTACCCTAGTATCTTATATTTTTCCAATTGTATTATCCTATAACACATAGCTTCATTATGCGTTTATCCTCTTATGTTTAAATAGTCTTGTATTGTAGAATCAATATTTTTTTGTAAGCCTCAATCTTTTTTGATTATTTTTGTTCTTACAAACCATTCATTGATTTTCAAGAATCTTTTATACAATAATCACATGACATAGTCTTTATTAACATTGCTTAGACCAAGTAACTAAAATAAATATTTTCAAAGCACCACAAGCACACTTCACTTGCATGTTATTATAATTACAAATGCCATAATTATATTATATATGGCATTTGATTACATCTCTAACCATGTGTCACCCATTGTGCAACAGAATATACATTCCATTCACAAAATAGTTAGTCTATTTTCTTTTGTTTCGGGAGCTTTTAAAACAAGTGAAGTTCAGCTCTATTTTCTTTACAGTTTGATTCAAATTCACAAACGAAAATTTTGTATGGTGGGCAGCACAAGGCTAAAGATATCTGTTACATGATGACAAACAGATATATCATAATGTTAATAATTTTATTGTCAAAAATGACCGTTTTTATACAGAAACCGACCAAAGGATTTTATTTTGCTGTTCATGTGAGAACCCATTTGTTGCCCGCAAATATTCTATAGAATATCTAGTTTGGACTCAATATCGCGTCAATGGCAACCAATGTGTTAAGTGACATTAATATTAGCTTTCTGCAAAACTGATTGACACAGACCTGTTTGTTTTAATTCTCCAACATCTTTTTTGTTACCGTGTCAATCAACTTTTTCTTGTTGTTTTGTGTCTATGTGTGGGTTACAGTCTGGTCTTAACATGCTTAAAATCTGTCTAAAATAATGGAAAAGATGTAACCTTGGCAACAACCAACAAGGAAAAGTCTAGCCTAACTAATACTTGGTTGAATGCAGCTCTTTCCACACCCGAATCCTTAGCTGTCCCTGTGTTTGTTCCTTAACCCATTCTGACCTTAGTTCGTTACATGCATTGTGTGCTTCATTTAGTTTCCGATAGATTTTCAATACAAGTTCTTTATGAGGTTGATTTGTTTCAAATGGTATTTTTTTGTAATGCAATTAGAATAGACAAGCTATATCCGCATATGACCTACCTTACTAAATAATTACAGTACTTATATACAAAAAAAATCGAAATAAAAAATCCTAAATCAGTATAATATACTAAGTCAAGTGTGTATTTTATTTTTGTCACAGATCAATTATGAAGTCTATATCTGAATCTATAGAATTTACGAAAATAGAGTAAATAAGTGACAAATAAACAGCAGCACCCTAAAACTTCTAAGATTACATTATTTAAAAACACAATTATATTTTTGACACACCAAGTTTCCCCGCCAACCTATCCAACCTCCTCTATTTTCCCCCCTAGGTATCCAAAAGAGAGACTGCTTTCACCCAGGTGCATCTGTTTTGTCCCGAGAAGATATTAACCTGGGGGATGCCAAGCCGGTGTCCGGAGCTGACATGATGAGGGGAATGCTGGCGTATATATGGCCCAAGGTGAGACATTGACATTAACCAACAAGGTAATTAACCATCAATTTAATGGTCTTCATCTTAGCATTTTCCCTGGTATTGCTAAAACGAGCCCGGGGTCCGCTTTGGCACCTAATCCCGAGATTTGGCATAGGCACTAGTTTTACGAAAGCGACTGCGATCTGACCTTCCAAGGGGTCACAATACCGTTGACTTTTTGGAAAACCGGGTTTTCGGTTTTTCTCTAGGAGTAAAACCGGTTTTTCGGTGATTTCGGTTTTGTTTTTTTTTTATAAAAATGTTTTTTTTTTTCATCCCAGCTAGCATATTTAATCTTTTTAAAAAAAGTCTTAGGCGCCTTCTGTTTGATGAATGTGGTAACCATTTAAAAACGTAAAAAACACGGATCTGGAGTTGCGGTTAGTTGGTATGGACAAGGCCAGCAACAGCAACTTTAAGTTGGCGAGGTAGCCGCCTCGTACGGTCGTTGCCCGTTGTGCCATCTGATAGTCGTTTATATAGTACTAGCTGATGCCGGCGGCTTCGCCCGCGTGGTTATAGGAAATTGTAACATATTGAATTTTCCAGTGGGAATTAAACGTTTTCCCGCTGGAAAAAGTAGCCTATGTCACACTCCAGCTTCTAAACTATCTCCATGCAAAAAATCACATCAATGCGACGCTCCGTTGCGACGTGAAAGAAGGACAAACAAACACACTTTCGCATTTATAATATTAATAAGGAAGTAAGGATTGTCTTTAAAGGCCCAGTGGACGTTACTTTTCGACATATCATATTTTCCATGTCACAATGTGAAGAGAAAAAGTCTGTACTTAATTTTTTCCTTTTTTGATGTCGGTTCACCACTTTTATAAATAAATAAATAAGTAAATAAATATTAGGGGACAATCTTACACAAATCGACCTAGTCCCAAATTAAGCAAAGCTTGTACTATGGGTACTAGACGACGATAAACATACTTATATAGATAAATAAATACTTAAATATAGGTACATAGAAAACATCCATGACTCAGGAACAAATATTCGTGCTCATCACACAAATAAATGCCCTTACCGGGATTCGAACCCAGGACCTCTTGCTTCGTAGGCAGGGTCACTACCAACTAGGCTAAAGCGGTCGTCATTTGACATCAGTTGACACCTCATTTGCAACTTCACAATTTGCCACTTTTATTGAATGTACAGATTTAAGGTATGTGTGTAGACTTGAAGAATATCGAAAGCAAATAATCGAAAACCTCGATAAACCCGGTTGTGCAAAATCTCAAACCCGGTTTTAACAAGTGGCGTCAAACCAGGTTTCTCCGTTTTTTTCGATTTCGGTGAAACCGGTTTTGTAACCCCTAACACGACTCGAACTTTGAACTCCGACTGTTTACATGGTATCAGTAGTCATGGTACATTTTTCAAGGTGAGCACACGTGTGTAAAGTCAGTAAGGAAAACGAATTCTAGAAAACAGCCGAAGCAACGTCTAAATAATTTGTTTTGCGAGCATTGAGCGGCGAGTCACCCAGAGTCTTTTGACTCAGATGCCGAGTAGCCTCGCATAATTGGGAACTAACAATAAAAAAATTAAAACCATACACTGTCTACAAGTTTGTACATGTCTCTTTTTTCAGGACAACAAGGAGATACGCAACCGGGTGGTGCTGTCCCTGTCCCTCCTTTTCGGGGCGAAGGTAATGAATGTCTCCGTCCCTTTCCTGTTCAAATACGCCGTGGATGAGGTGAACACCGCTTCGGCTGCGCACGGAGAAGCACTATTGGGAATGGCGACGGTGCCACAGGCGTTGGGTACATCTGCCTTCAGCTTGCTTGTTGGATGTGAGTATATTTTAGACCATATTGTAGTGTGAATAGAGTCAGATTTAGCTTGTGCTTGATGCACAAGTTTTATATACGTAGTCTAAAGCGTCGCGTTGGGGCGTTTTCAGTTGTTAGCTATTGAGCACAGGAAAGACGACTTGTATGCCTACTCTGGCAGCGTAGCCCTACCCCGGGCAAAGTCGCGATATTGATAGCCTATGTTCATCCTGCATGTCCATTCCATATACTTACTTACCCTCCAGAATCTTGGCCTCAGACACTAAGACACGCCACTGTGCTCTGTCCTGGGTAACTTTTCGCTGATCATGGTCGGTTGTTTGAAACTGGCACATGTTTTTAATTCGGATGAGTTGCCCTGGAAAATTCCCCTCACAGACCTTTCCTCTTTATGATAGGTATGTAAAGGGCTTTGGGCTTATAACCACTAAATTGCATTGTACCTCTTTATCAATATTCCCAGATCTCAAAACTTCTTGATCTCAAAACACCTAAATTGCAGAATGCCTAATTTTTTTTCTTAAAACACCGGAACCTTAATATGGCCGAATTTCAAAATAGCTTAGTCTCATAATTCCTAAACTCAAAACACGTTCATGGCAAAACAACATATGCTTAAAACAACCAAAGCTCAAAATACCTACATTTCGGGAAAGTGTTTTACGAGCCTAACCCACCCAGATGAATTTTCCTTTTTCTGCCGCGACGGTAATCTTTTGGCACAAACTCTATAGTTGGCACGTTGAACTGGAACTATACTAAAGTCATAATATCAATATCAAATCATTTTGTCAAATAACCACTCGTGAAAAAAATTAGGCATTTTGCCATTTAGGTGTTTTCAGTTTGACTTATTTTAATATTTTGTCATTTCTATTATTCGGTATTTGCAGGAATTGTGCATTTCAATTTTTAGGTATTCAGAGAATATGATGTTTTAGGTCAAAGTCATAATGAATATCGTCCATTTTAAGAATGAGACAATTTGAAATTTTAGGTATTATGAGCCCATGGTAATTTGAAAATTAGGGGTATTAGTGAATAAGGTATTATGATGTTTAGTGGTTTTAAGCCCAAAGCTGTAAAGGTTACTGCGAACCATTGCCAATGTTGAGGTATTGAACCCGCAGTGAATCGCATACTCAAACTCATTTGTATTCCAGACGGCATAGCCCGCGCGACAGCCGCAGGCTTCAACGAGCTCCGAAACGCCGTCTTCGCGCGCGTGGCGCAACACTCCATCCGCAAACTGGCGTGCAACGTGTTCACACACATACACAACCTGGACCTGAGCTTCCACCTGGGCCGGCAGACTGGAGCTCTGTCTAAGGTACCAACACTGACCGATAGTAGACCGTCTCTCGTTGCAGTAAGGTTCAAACTGTGGCGCAACACTCCATCCGCAAACTGGCGTGCAACGTGTTCACACACATACACAACCTGGACCTGAGCTTCCACCTGGGCCGGCAGACTGGAGCTCTGTCTAAGGTACCAACACTGACCGATAGTAGACCGAATCTCGTTGCAGTAAGGTTCAAACTGTGGCGCAACACTCCATCCGCAAACTGGCGTGCAATGTGTTCACACACATACACAACCTGGACCTGAGCTTCCACCTGGGCCGGCAGACTGGAGCTCTGTCTAAGGTACCAACACTGACCGATAGTAGACCGTATCTTGTTGCAGTAAGGTTCAAACTGTGGCGCAACATTCCATCCGCAAACTGGCGTGCAACGTGTTCACACACATACACAACCTGGACCTGAGCTTCCACCTGGGCCGGCAGACTGGAGCTCTGTCTAAGGTACCAACACTGACCGATAGTAGACCGAAACTCGTTGCAGTAAGGTTCAAACTGTGGCGCAACACTCCATCCGCAAACTGGCGTGCGTCTAAGGTACACTGACCAATGCAGAAATGACCTTTATGAAGGTGTTTTGGCCGAAACCTTTTGGCTTTTTCGATGTTTTCGAGAATTTCGAGGCTAGTTATTTGACTCCCAGAAAATGCAATGCGCGTCGACATCTTAACATGTTATTATGTTGTCTAAGTTTTATATATCGATGTATGTTACTATCGTGTTAATAAAAGATGTATAATTATCGATTGATAATAACAAAAAAATATACGTGTATTTCCGCACTTGCGTCTATCCGAACGCACGAAGTAGTAGTATTACAAGAAAAATTCAGAGTGTCATTGGTTCCTATACTGGTGATAATTTCGAACCGTTTATTAACGGTTTGAATGTTTGTGGGCAGACGATCGACCGCGGCTCGCGCGCCATCAACTTCGTGCTAACAGCGATGGTGTTCAACGTGGTGCCGACCATATTCGAGCTCACTCTGGTCTCCTGCATTCTTGGACTCAAGGGCGGACTGGCGTTCACCGGTAAGTTCCGTCTTACGTTACCCTTCGCCGTAGGAATTACTAGCTTGAAGACACTTTCTTCCTTGCCAAGTTCTGTAAAATTGTGTATACATACGCCAATACTAAAGAAAGCCTCCGACCGATCGCATAATACCTATGACCTGAGACATTCATAAATGAAAATAAATATTAAATAAATAAATATTAAGGGACAATCTTACACAAATCGACCTAGCCCCAAACTAAGCAAAGCTTGTACTATGGGTACTAGACGACGATAAACATACTTATATAGATAAATAAATACTTAAATACATAGAAAAACATCCATGACTCAGGAACAAATATTCGTGCTCATCACACAAATAAATGCCCTTACCGGGATTCGAACCCAGGACCTCTTGCTTCGTAGGCAGGGTCACTACCAACTAGGCTAAAGTGGTCGTCAAAAGTCGACACGATGCACCGATACAAAGGACTTTCCTACAAATGGCAACCTCTAGTAGATAGATAAAAACTTTATAAGCGTATAAGCCATGACAAAACTTCGAGTACAAAAGTGGTTTAAAACAGAGATAAAAACTAACTATATTTAATATCCTTTTAACGCCGAAACCTGAATCTGGCATAATTGGGTATAGGCACAGATTGTAAATAGTAAATATTTACTAAGCTTCTAGAAACGTCCGCTAAAAAAAAATCTAAATGTTAATCAACATCGCAAACCCGTAACCTCTATGGACGGATTCCAGAGGTCGCGGGTTCAAATCCCGCTCGTGGCGAATAAATTTCAATTTTGAACGTTGATCGAAATTTAGAAATTGTAAATAATTGATAAATAAATATTAAATTATGTAATTAAAACAACATATTCTATATTACTAAATAGTATTATTTGTTGTTTTTAGTTTCGTGACGCATTGGTTATTACTGTAATGTCACGTAAATGTATTTGTCAATAAATAAATAAATAAATAATATTTCGTAGGTACATTTTTTTTATAAAAAACGCTATATAATCGCTATTATACTGTACTTGTTCCGCAGGCCTCGCGTTCGGCTGCGTCGGCGTTTACGCTGCGTTCACGCTCGTGATCACACAATGGCGCACCAGGTTCAGAGTGTACATGAACCGAGCGGAGAACGAGGCCGGGAACAAGGCCATCGACTCGCTCATCAACTACGAGACCGTCAAGGTAGGCGAGGCCGCGAGGCCGATCTCACCGAAATACTTGTTTATGAACTAGCTTCCGCCCGCGTCTTCGTCTGCGTGGACCTGGGATACAACTATTATATTTTAATCTAGGCTATAATATAAACTATCTTCGTGCAAAATTTCATCCAAATCGGTTGAACCGGTTAAGGCCAATTACCGGTGTATATCATAGATGCACCGTCACTGGCCGGCTTCAGATCACGAATCTAATTATGGCTTATCGAGCACACTTTTTATAGATTTAGCGAATTTAGTACGAGATAGGTTGTACTTTATTTGTGTACAGTTGTACACAACTATGTTGTACAATAGGTTGTACCTATTCTTAAATTTTATGCTTTTAATAAGTTTTCTCTAACATGCAATGAAATATTGACGTTGTGTTCTTCATAATGGGTTCCGAAGTGTCACGTTTCGGGCGCAGCGAGACAAGGGGTCCGTAATGGCATTTCATACATTTTCATTCCACAATTTGAGGCACAGCATCACGGCGTTCAGCCATGAAAATTAAAGTTTGATTTCTTAGAGTTTTTATTAATTTCATTGCATATTTGAGAAAAGCGCTATACATACCTCGGCGTGAAAAGGGGTTGCCGGCCTCACGTCTGCTGGTAACCCCTTACTTCCCGGCCTCTGTAGTATGTAACAACTATTTATGTAATTTTAAAATTATGATTGTGACAATTGTTATTGTGGCGATAAGTCCGCCTGTTGTTACCATTATTTATTAAGCAATTCTTTTGTAAGATATTTCTCTCTTGTCGTGGTGCAATAAAGAGTAGGGATGTTACGAATATTCGCATTCGCATCATTTTAAATATTCGCATTAACATTCGCATTCGCATCAAACGATGCTAATGTTATGCGAATGCGAATATGTGTCGCGTCGCGGCGTGTTTCGCCGGCGCCGGCCGCCTGCCGCTGAGCCGGCGAGTCGCGCATGCATCACGTGATTAATTTTGACCCATAGAAAGCACTTTCAATTGGGACTGGTGACTTGTGATTGCTTGATTAGTTTGGCTTGTTTTGTCTTGATACCTATCAGTCAGTTGTAACGCTTACGTAAATTTATAAACAATAGTTTGTGTGTTTTGTTTGAAGACTTTTGGGTTATTTTGAGTTATAAGTGTACTTCCTTAATATTCGCATTCGCATTCAAAATATTCGCATTCGCGTTCGCGAATGTAACAGAACTGACATTCGTGACATCCCTGATAAAGAGTATTTATTATTATTATGAATAAATATGACTATGAATGAGCGTGACTGGAACAACATCTAAACATCCAAACTTTCGCATTTATAATATGAATATTCTACCAGAATATTAGTATTCTAGAGCTGCGGTAGTGGTTCAGGCTTGCGGCTGTCAAGGGGCGGTCGTGGGTTCGAATGCGAAAAAATGCATACATTTTTATTATATTAATTATATTTTGTAAATTATACTCTATTATTACAATAACTTGAAGGTAGTACTGTCCATTTAGCAACACTATGTTATCAATTTTAACATGACGCAACTACCCCTATTTATATATTTGGATTATGGAACGCTCGAATGTGGCTCGCAAAACCAAATTTTGTTTGAAATGCTAACTAAGAAAGTAACTGTTCCATAATAAATGGAACTGTTTTTGATTCTTAAGAGCATTTAAAGGGTGGGTTTAAAAATATCATGAAAAGTTCAATTATAATGTCTCGTTTAAATAGAAATTTTGGAGTGGTTTTGATTATTCTTCTTAAATATAGTAGAATGAAGTTAAAGAGTTTTTAACTTTACTTCCTTCTGCTTGATCAGTTGCATTGTGCGAATTGAAAAGAAATAATAATTGTTAAAGTATCATTATTATTTTATCGCTTAATACACGGTGTTGCAATCCTTATTAATAAGCTACGGTAGCCTAGTGGTTCAGGCATGCGGCTGTCAAGCGGCGGTCGTGGGTTCGAATCCCTGCTTGTACCAATGAGTTTTGGTTTATGTACGGAATATTTACCGTTAGCTTTTCGGTGAAGGAAAACATCGTGAGGAAACCGGTCTAATCCCAATAAGGTCTAGTTTCCCCTCTGGGTTGGAAGGTCAGGCGGCAGTAGCTTTCGTAAAACTAGTGCCTATGCCAATTCTTGGGATTAGGTGTCAAAGCGGACCCCGGGCTCCTTTAGGGGAATAACGCTAGGAGGATGATGAATATTAGTATTCTACCAGAGGTGTCGGAGCGGCGAGCGAAGAAAAAATCCACCAATTGCTAGGTCTCGCTCACACTTCCTATTGGTGGTTATTTTCATCGCACACCGCTCCGATACCCAGATCTGGTGGATATTCTCCCTAACACTAGCGACCATAAAACGTTTGTTTTACTTAAACTATGAGACAGTCCAGGTAAGCGAGGCCGGGAGGCCAAGGCACAGCGATCCTTTTAGTACCATATATATATTTATTTGTAACTAACACATGGGTCCGAAAACTTGAAATAAATATTGAATTGAATTGATTGAAAGGAAAACGACTTGTTTTACGCACCAGTTGTACCTTTTAAATAAATAATAAATAAATATTTGCGGACAATCTTACACAAATCGACCTAGTCCCAAACTAAGCAAAGCTTGTACTATGGGTACTAGACGACGATAAACATACTTATATAAAGATATAAATACTTAAATACATAGAAAAAATCCATGACTCGGGAACAAATATTTGTGCTCGTCACACAAATAAATGCCCTTACCGGGATCCGAACCCTCTTGCTTCGTAGGCAGGGTCACTACCAACTAGGCTAAAACGGTCGTTTTGTTGCAGTACTTCAACAACGAGAAATACGAACTGGAGAAATATGACAGTAGCCTCCGGAAATACGAGGCGGCCTCGCTGAAGACTGCCTCCAGCCTCGCGGCGCTCAACTTTGGCCAGCACGCCATCTTCAGCGGCGGCCTCAGCATCATCATGATCATGGCTGCCAATGAGATCGCTAAAGGTACATTTACACTTCTCTCTCTCTCTCTCTCCTGTCTCACTGTGCACGTGCAAATTAGAAAGAGGAGGGTAGATCTTTCTCGACTCGCGACGCGGTGCAGCGTCTGTTGTGCTAGCCCCCTGTGAGCTGTACAACTCGCGTGCATGTTTTTTTTTTTTTTTTTTTTAATAATTTTCGAGAAAGTGACGACAAAAAAACTATACAATTAACGAACCTGCTCACAAAAGTTCACGAAAATTGGTTGATAAATGTGACCTGTAGAGGAGAACAGCGGGACTTCTCTTCCAGACCCCGTAGCATGGACGGCCTTATCACGCGATAAGTGACAAGATAGAGCGTCCGTCACTGGCTGACACCGTTCGATAGAACGAGACGACGCTCCTATCTTGTCACTTATCGCGTGATAAGGCCGACCATGATACCCGGTCAGCTGTCGACAATGCTTCCGTGATATCGTATCCTCAAACGCTCAACCTCTTTTGAACCTAACGTCATATCATTTATTTCATTTAACAATATACAATATACAATTGAAATTACATGTCAATCGTAATGTTGAAACAAAGAACGAAGTCTATTACTATAAATTATACATGTCAATTTGCAAGATCTTATGTTTTCTAAATCATTTAAACTTAAGTACTACAAGCATGTCAGTCGTAAAATAGAACAAAAAAAAAACTATTAATTAAAAAAAAACAATTAATTTAAACTATTAATTTATTACAATAAATTGTCAGTATAATTTATCTAGAACTTATTTACTACGAGTATGTCAAATAATTATTGCAATAAATTAATGTCAGTAGGTTCCTAATAAATAAAATTGTAACATGTCATTAATCACGGCCCTGATTACAGAATTCCTCTATAGAATAATAACACTTACTCAACAAGAAATACTTTAGTTTGTTTTTAAATATGTTGCTGTTTGTGATTGACTTTATTTAGCTCAAGGGGTAATTTATTAAACAAGATTATATTCAGATAGCCCGCAGAGTGCTTAGCAATCTTGAGTCTAATACTTCCGGGATGAGGCAGGTCCCGTCTTGTTGCGATCGCATCTCTCTTTGATCAGCCGTTACTATGTCATTCATATTTTTTATTAAATCTGTAAGTACCACTAAAATATACAGACTAGGGACAGTGAGAATCCCAAATTCTATGAAGAAGGGTCTGCAAGAGGTCTGTTGCGGTACTTTTGCGATTATTCTAATTGCCCATTTCTGTGCAATAAATGCTGCATTGATATTGTATCTGTAGCTGTTTCCCCAGCATGTTATGCTATAGCGAAATTTGGATTCTACCAACGCATAGTAGACCATTTTTAATTGCTTTAGTTGAAGCTCATCTCTAAGGCATCTAAGAGCGTAACACGCGGAGCTGACTGAGCTGGTCACTGCAGATAATTCTGCTTTCCAGTTCAGACTGGAGTCAATGTAGACTCCAAGAAATTTCGCCGAGTCCACTGGTTCGATCCTGCTGCCCTCAAGACAAACCTGTAGTTTCCCCGTGATAAGACTGACATTCCCCAGGCAACATGACGGTCGGCGACCTGGTGATGGTGAACGGGCTGCTGTTCCAGCTGTCGATCCCGCTCGGCTTCCGTAATAGAATGGTCATACGCTCAACCTTTTTTGAACCTAACGTCCCCATGATAAGACTGACATTCCCGAGGCAACATGACCGTCGGCGACCTGGTGATGGTGATCGGGCTGCTCTTCCAGCTGTCGATCCCGCTCGGCTTCCGTAATAGAATGGTCATGCGCTCAACCGGTTTTGAACCTAACGTCCCCGTGATAAGACTGACATTCCCCAGGCAACATGACGGTCGGCGACCTGGTGATGGTGAACGGGCTGCTCTTCCAGCTGTCGATCCCGCTCGGCTTCCGTAATAGAATGGTCATGCGCTCAACCGGTTTTGAACCTAACGTCCCCGTGATAAGACTGACATTCCCCAGGCAACATGACGGTCGGCGACCTGGTGATGGTGAACGGGCTGCTCTTCCAGCTGTCGATCCCGCTTGGCTTCCTCGGCTCGGTGTACCGCGAGGTGCGGCAGGCGCTCATAGACATGCAGACCATGTTCACCCTGATGACCGTGGAGTCCAAAATTAAGGTAAAACCTAAGTTTCTTTATTTTTAAGAGCTTTTTTTGCTGACTGTACTCATCATCATCATCATCATATCAGCCGAAAGACGGCGGTTCTCGAGTGGCGACCACGTACCGGAAGGCGCAGCGTGGGTAGGCCCCCCGCAAGGTGGACTGATGACCTGGTAAAGGTTGCTGGTGTTCGCTGGATGCGGGTGGCGCAGGACCGGTCACTTTGGCACTCTTTGGGGGAGGCCTATGTCCAGCAGTGGACGTCTTTCGGCTGACTGTACTATTTTTGCTCAATCATCATCTACTCTTTGCGAGACCCACGATGGTTTATCTTGTCTAGTTTAGGAGTGGCTATAGCCACCTTCTACAACGTGTTAATAAAATAACGCAAAACCTGAAAACAGTTTGTTCAGAATCGAGCATAGAATGCGAAAAAAATAAAAAATAAAATTTTTGACAAGATTTATTTTTTACATTTGTATGGAGTGTTGGCCGACCTGCTCCATACAAATGTAAAAAATAAATCGCGTCAAAATTTTTATTTTTTATTTTTTTCGCATTCTACTCTCGATTCTGAACAAACTGTTTTCAGGTTTTGCGTTATTTTATTAACACGTTACATTCTAGGTGATTCTAGAACCTTATTTACTACTCACGCTAATTGGGTACCCTCATTTTTGAAAATGCACCTTAACCTCGTAATAAGGAATGCGCCCACTCGATTTTGTGAAATGTGTAGGGTCGCAGATTGCTTAGTAGGCATTTCGCGCTACTAGTAATACGCCCGTCCCACAGTTAGTCCTTGCCCGTCGCGCGCACCGATCACTACTCTACAATAAATCATAATAACTACCCCCGTCGTTTCGCTGTATCACATACCTACCCCAAGGGCACGTCCTTCGCCACAAATGCATCCATTGAAACTTTATTTCGGACTAGCTGCCCAACCCGGCTTCGCACGGATTACCCGTTTTCCCGTAGGAATGAAGCATTTTCCCGCGGTAAAAAGTAGCCTGTGTTCATCAGGGATAATGTCGGCTTCTAATGGTAAAATAATTTTTCAAATCAGTCTAGTAGTTTCACACACATGAACAATCAAATCTTTCCTCTTTATAATATTAGTGTAGATAAAGCTAGAAGCATGCATTTGCTCATGAAGGTTTAAAATTGTCTTATTTTTGACCGATGACTCCGTCCGCGTGGAACACGTTCATATCGTAGCTCCATACACATTTTCCGGGATTAAAACTATCCTATGTCCTGCCCCGAGATTAGAACTCTCTTTCTTAGATTTAGTTAGTGGAAACCGTTTTGGAAAATTTTATCAAAAAAGTACCTATTGTCAGTCGCGAGCCGCTAGCTGCTGCAAAGCTATTCTCCCCACTTAAGAACTATTGCTTTCCAATTTTACATCATTGCTTCTGATTTTTAGGACAAAGTCACAGCTACCCCCCTCAAAGTGGACCAGAAGTCAGCCACCATCGAGTTCAAAGACGTCAGCTTCAAATACATTAATGGAAAGCCGATTTTCAACAACCTGAGCTTCACCATTCCGGCTGGCAAGAAAATTGGGATCGTTGGTGGATCGGGAAGCGGGTCAGTAATAGTAGATTGTGTCTTAAGGGAGCAAAATAGGCTTGTGACCTAAGATTAATTTACGATACCATTCAAACGAGTTTTTGGAGAGGAACAAATGTTTTTATAGGAGCAACTACAATTAAAGAACATAAATATACCCAAAAAAAATATTTAAAGACGGACGGACCCCGGCGTATGGCGATGGCGGTATATTGAATCCTGAGTGAAGCGAAGTAATGTGAAGTAGAATTTTAAGGTTGTTACCACACCAGATCGATAGGTGTGGTAGGTTTGCCTGATAGGAGAAACTGTCGATCGACGTCGACCAAACCGATCGATGGCATCGACCCTAAGCGTAACGAGGAATTTAAGTCGCGGATATAATTTTGCTACCGACTGGTACATACTGCTTTTCACAGCTACGAGGAAATTGAATCTAAACAGAAATATCAGAGAAGAAATGTATAACTTTGATCCCTCATTTGAGAGCAACAATCATATAAAATAAGTGATAAATAAATGTTTGGCGCCCTAGTTTCAAACTAAAGGCAATCTTATCATCCAATTTATAGAATGGACCATTTTTTAAAAAGCATATTGCAAATTTAGAAAAAAGGAAACCTTTAACCTAACCTTTCATTGTGTCAATAAAGTACAAAAAAATCATAGAGATTGGAAAATATTTAAAAGCGGAAAAACGTTATCTCTTTTTGTACGGACGAGTACGTAGTGTTCCAAAGGTATACTTCCCTCTTAACACACTCGCAACCGGACTAAAAATGGAACAATACACCAGAAAGCGACAGAACTCGCTAGGCGTGCAGGTTCATACTACTGCCCGCCTAACGGGCTGAGCCGGCATCTGAGCAAACATTACGAGTGCCTACCAGGCGGGTTCTTGGTTGTGAACATGTTATAGTACATTGTTTAACGACGGGCGTAAGTAATATTCTTACGCCCGTGTTATACACAATGTTTTTCATCACATTTGCGAGGAAACAAATACATTTTAGATGAAATTAATACAAATCGTAATAATGTCAACATGTCAGTTGTCCAATTTGACGTGCGGCGCGTATGGCAAAGACCCTTCGGTATACAGCCACGATTTGAAAACACTTAAAAACATTTTACATAGACACTAAATAACTACATATTAAATCTGTAAATAATTCTGCTAAACATGCAGTTAAATTTAATTGAAAGATATGTTTTATACATATTAAAAGTTGGTTGTACCTAGCAAACTTTTGAAGATATGAAATTCACCTTGGCTGATTGGAAACATCCTCAGTCCGAAGTGAAGTGTGAGTGGGTTCTATATTTTAAAACTAAACTTAACAGCCCGTGGGAGGTAAAACGGCTATAACTGCTCTGTACGCTCGCAAGTAATAACGCCATTGACGAGCAAGTGTGATGAAATAGTTATTTATGATACAAGTGCGGAAAGTAGGTAATTCCCAACGAGTGACGATAACCAAAAACACGACCGTTAGGGAGTGTTTTTGATCGACACGAGTTGGGAATTACTTATCCGCACGTGTATCATACAACATTTTACAATGCATCATGCGAGGAAATTAAAAATTATACATATAAGTTGAACTTTTTGAATTTGAATTGTCATGAAATCTCATTCTCGCACGCGTGTGGGAATATTGGGCCGATATCCATTCCTGCACGGTCGCCCCCCGGCTCGCCCCGCCGTGCGGGCATGGAGGGCTTCCCGTGTTTATGTTGACACATATAAAGGCGCACTTTCAGAGCAAGTGCATTGTAATAGTTATTTAAGATACAAGTGCCGAAAATAGGAAATTCGCAACAAGTGGTGATAAATTAAAACACGACCGAAAGGAGTATTTTAAATCGACACGTCGACACGTTCGGTCGTGTTTTAATTTATCACCACTCGTTGCGAATTTCCTATTTTCGTCACTTGTATCGTAAATAACTATTGTAAGGCGGCAAGGCACGGCGTGTTAAGGTGTGTGTTTAAATGGGCCTTGCCTGATTTAAATGAATAAATATGAATGTGTTGCAGCAAGTCGACGATGGTGCGGCTGTTGTTCCGGTTCTTCGAGCCTCAGTCCGGCGAGATCCTCGTCGGGGGCCAAAACATCCGCGACGTCGACGTGCAGAGCTTGAGGCGAGCCGTCGCCATCGTGCCACAGGTCATTATACTACTACAGTCAAGGGCACCAATATGTATACACCACAATGTCTCGCTCATATGTAGGCACTAGGCAGGCTTTATTTCTAACATTAAATGTTTATTAAGCAGAAACGTCCGCTAACGAAATTCCAAATTTCGATCATAGTGGAAAAAATCGTCGAAAGATTCGTCGCTATTAGCGGACCCACGGTAGCTCAATTGGCTGAGCGATGGACGGATTTCAGAGGTTGTGGGTTCAAATCTCGCTCGTGGCGAATAATTTTTCAATTTTCCACTGTGATCGAAATTTAGACTAATAAGTAATATCTATTAAAGCCCGGGGTCCCCTTTGACTACTATTCCCAAGATTTGGCAAAGCACTAGTTTTACGAAAGCGACTGCCATCTAACCTTCCAACCCAGAGGTAAAGCTAGACCTTATTGGGATTAGACCTGTTTTTGGATGTTCTAATACGGGTGTACACTCCAAAAGAAAGAAGGCAAAAAATATGCTTAGTGACGAAAATCCCATTCAGGTATCTCAATGAATTACGAAGCTACGACCGTTTTAATATTGCTTGTTAGAGAGAGAAAACGCATTTGGTGACGTCACAATCTGCGAGCGTAAATGACAGTCGTTTCATATGAAGGCGCGTTTTGCGGAAAAGGGACAGAATATTCCCCCTGTCTTAAACTTTGGACACTTATAACTTTGTGATTATTTAACCTATTGCATTGCTTTTTTCTCCATTTTTAGACCTTTATCGAGAAAATATAGTATTATTGATTATTTTATTTAGTGTCTACACCCCTATTTAACCTTTTGACAGCCACAGCTGGCCGACAACCAAAAGTCGTGCCATTGACGCCACGACGGCCAAGGACGACGATAATTTTCATACTCGCTCGTAACTTCTAATTTATCGCTGGCGTCAGGTAGGCAGCGTTTTGTTTTGCACCCAGGCCGTCAAAAGGTTAAGTTATACGTCTATATTTATTACGGGTAGTGGTCGGGTTGCATAAAGTTTGTAGTCATATTTTTCATAGGCATACGTGGATTCGTCATACTCATCATCACGCATAACTGTTAATAGTCATATATTTATGCGCATAAAGTTTCTAATCATAATGTTTAAGAACATATTGTGTAATGCGCATAAATTTGATGCGCATGAAATCATTTAAGCATACTTTTTAATGGACATAAATTGGTTTTAATTTAACCATACTGTATAAATGCATAAACTGCAAAACGGATAAGCCTATGTTTTTCTTAGTAGTCGATTGCCTTATTCACAACATTGCTATTATAAAATTTACCAAGTTACCAAGTTCTCTTTTATGATGGGTCACAGTGTAGCAAAGAGCGGTCAATATAAAAGTTTACAAACAAGTTTTAATAACAAGTTTTTCCGCTCTTTTATAAAAAAATAACCTCGAAGACACAAGCGGGAGCGAAGCTCCCGCTTGCGTCTTCTAACCTATCCGTGATCCAAGTCGGTTTCAAAGAAAGTCGGTAGCAAAGAGCGGTCACTATAAAAGTTTACAAACAAGTTTTAATAACAAGTTTTTCCGCTCTTTTATAAAAAAAAATAACCTCTAACCTATCCGTGATCCGAGTCGGTTTTGCCACTAAGTCCCTGTTCCCTACTGCGTACGTGAAAACTTGAACTTTATACACCATAATTTGTGCAATACGATTGTTATGAATAAAAATAATTATAATCATCAATATTATAACTTGATAAATGTATGACATTTACAATTATTACTAAAAATAATTATAATTATCAATATCCTTATCCTTACTATACTAATATTATAAATGCGAAAGTGTGTGTGTTTGTATGTTTGTCTTTCGTTCACGTCGCAACGGAGCGTCGTATTGATCTGATTTTTTGTATGGAGATAGTTTAGAAGCTGGAGAGTGACATAGGCTACTTTTTCCAACGGGAAAACATCAAATTCCCACGGGAAAATTCAATATGTTACATTTTCCTATAACTACGCGGGCGAAGCCGCGGGCATCAGCTAGTGACTAAATAAATGTATGAAATTCTACATTATGGTTCTACCAATATTATTTATGCCATAAAAAAAATATGAGCATTAACTTTATGCGTAATGTTGTATGACAATCGATATTATGACCATAGTTGTTATTCGACTAGACGGCCACCCATTTTTTACAGGACTGCGTGTTGTTCCACGACACGATACTGCACAATCTGCATTATGGGGACCTCTCGCGGCCCGTGGAGGAAGTGTACAAGGCGAGCCAGATGGCCGAGCTACACGACGCCGTCAAAACTTGGCCGAAGGTACCGTCTAACTGACTCACCGTCCGTCTAATTCGGGTCCTTAAAGTGTGGCCCATGAACCCCTTAGGGGTCCGTCACATGATTGCTAGGAGTCCACGGCCAGTTCGTTTTGTTTTTATCCAACGACGGTGGCAAACAGGCGTACGGCCCGCCCGATGGCAAGCGAACACCGCCGCCCATAGACGCATGCAACTCCAAAGGAGTAACATGGGCGTTGCTGACCCTTGATATGTTTGAGGATTCGCCGTGTTGACCGCTGAAGGAACAAATTCCCTCGCTCTCAACACAACGCATCCTCGGGAGCTCTGGCGACCTTGCTCACCTCCAGGAACACAACGCTACTACAGAGCAAGTAGTAGTGTTATTATGGCTGTGGTCTTCTGCAAGGCGGAGGTACTTCCCCATTCAAGCGGGATGACAATTCGCTGTGCCCTACCTCACCATCGTTTACTCTTAAGGTAGTTCGACGACCGTACAAAACGATTTTTGACATTCGCAGGCTAACGGCGTGATATTTTAAGAAACTTATGTAACACACTTCCATAAATTGTCTTTCCATTTGCGCGAAATTCCCCCTTTTCCTAGAATAAACTTGTATAAACTAGAATCATTTGAGAATAATCGTTTTCCCAAAGTGACAAACTAATTTCTCAAATTATTATAGTTTATTCTAGGAAAGGCGGAATTTCACGCAAATAGAAAGCCAATTTATGAAAGTGTGTTATATAAGTTTCTTATAATATCACGGCGTTAGCCTGCGAATGTCAAAAGACGTTTTGTATGGTCGTCGAACCACCTTAACGTAGGTAGGTTAGGTACGTAGGTATAGACACATGAAACATGAGATTTTTCTCAACATTTTCTTCAACCGTGGCATTTCTGAAATTCTGAAAGTAGTCATGCCTATCAAAAGTTTAAGAACCCCTGCTCTAATTTCTAATAGATAGATAAAAGGGCACGGATTTCCGTTCAAAAGTTACCTTTTGCCCTGCTGGTTGATGCTGACACTAAGAGAAACTGTACTGCTGACAATACCATGGTTGACTACATATTGAGGAGAGTGGAGCTAGTATCCTCGAAGCCAAGTTGGGCTAAGCCTTGGAAGCTTGATATTTGAATTATTCTACTTTGCGAATTTTGCACAGCTTATGTATTTCCCGCATAATTTAACTGTAATCCAATCTTTTATCATAAATGTCCAGTCTGTTGCCTTTTCACGGCCAACCTACTGAACCAAATGTAATGCTGATGGAAAGTTGGCATGTACAGTTGAGCTCTCCAATATCTATACACGCAATGTTTCAAAAATATCTGGACACAGACTTTATTGTTACTGACATAAGACACATGTCTAGATATTTTTGAATGGTTGTCTGTATAGATATTGGAGAACTCGACTGTACAAAGCCCTAGTGGTGGACATAAACTAATTAATTTTTTGAGATCCTTTTCGCCCCCTGTGTGCGAGGAAGGAGAATTTAATATAGACAATATTTACTTGTGTGAGGGAGCAGGGTTGAAGTGCGCTCTGGGCGATGGGCTAGCAACCTATCACTGCGATATCACACTGTTGATCTTTCATACCCGCGTGTATGCTAAAAGTGGCGCTGGAACATAAGTTTCATGTGCTCTGCCTACCTGTTTGGGAATAAAGGCGTGAATGTATGTACAGTGGTACCACAAATATAAGTTACATTGGCAATCTTCGTCCGAGCCGACGAGTGCTGACAAGTACCGAATGAAATCGAACGTATGACCATTTCAATAAAGACAAGCACTATTCGTAAGGTACAATATGCAATGACAGGTGAACTCGTGCTTTCCCGCTCATGGCGCCAGACAAAATGGCGGGCGCCGAAGCTGCCGGCGTCGCGCGCGAAATTTCCCCTTCGGCCGCGTACGCAACCAGAGGTTCGTAACCAGATGCGATCGAATACTTTTTCGGTCTTGTACGAAACCGGTTGCGATCAAAAACTAATTCCGTCTTACCCGTAACCAGTTACGATCGAACACTTCTCGTGCTTATACGAAACCAATGTCTGGGCCATCTAGCTAGTCTAGCTATAGGTTTTTTCAAAACTCAATATAACATATTTAGATTTTATATGAAACCTTTACAGTAGGTAATATAACAAATCACTGGCCACTTAAACAGTACTTCAGGTGAGTTCTAATCTGATTACTCTAGACAATGTCATTATATTGTTAGCTGTCATTAGTTATTATTCGCATATCTGCAAATAATGTATGTACGTAATAAAAATGAATGATATAAACGCTGCAATTGATTTTATTACGACAAGAAGAGGAGGGCGTTCGATGTTGTTAGCAGGACGAAGATATCATCGCAAGAAATTTTATCGTAAAGGTTCGTTCTGGTTGTGCTACTACAACAATGAAAATGGATGCAAGGGAAGTGTAACATTAACGCGACCAATTGAACAAAAATATGTGTACACGACCCTATACCCATACAAATAAGGTTGTGTTCACATATTTTAGTACAATTGGACGCGTCGATATTAGAGAACTCGACTGTACAAATTTTGTGTTCTGATTTTTGACTGGATATATAACGTGTACAGTACTTATACTGTATAACAAGGTGTATAAAATATAATCTTAGCTGACTTTATCAAGTTTATAGTTTATCAACGGTCGAAAGGTTTCGTACAACAATGAAAAGTGTTCGTTCGTAACTGGTTACGAAAAAGAACAAAATAGTTTTTGATCGCAACCAGTTACGTACAAGACCGAAAAAGTATTCGATCGCAACTGGTTACGAAAGTCTGGTTGCGTACGCGGCCGAAGGGAAAATTTCGGCCAATGGGCGTTGAAGATTTTACCGGCGCTGCCTTATGATTGGTTGAAATGCTTTTTGCGCAGGTACATCGTTGTAACTTATATTTGTGCTACTACTATACAGTAGTAGTAGCATACATACTGTAATGTTTACTTGTAACAGGGCTACGAGACTCAGGTGGGCGAGCGCGGGCTCAAGCTGTCTGGTGGAGAGAAACAACGCGTGGCCATCGCCCGCGCGATACTCAAGGACTCGCCCATTATCGTGTTCGACGAAGCCACATCGAGTCTCGACTCGCTTACTGAGCATGTGAGTATCTAATCGAGACTCGAATTTCGTGCATCTCCTCTCTTATTCGAGCCATATGAAAAAAAAGAAAAAAAAAGTGCAATAGAGATGGAGATACACCAACTACGTGTTTAGATGTTCGTGTTTATAGCTTGGTACAGATTGACACAATCAATATGGCGCGCGTCAGGGCGCAAGTAATTGACTGATAAATTGAAATTTTCGACCCATTTTTAAGCGCCATCTTCTAAGCTTGTTGAGATGTCCATGTTGTAACTTTTCTAAGAAACTGTCATATTGTCTCTTGGCTAACGTTACAGAAAAACAACAACAATAAATAGTTAATTGACCCATATGGCAAAACTGTCACCATCGTTCTTATTCATAATTCTTTATTGCAACCATGGTACAGTACAGATGTACATATAATATACAATGTCTCACATGGACCCTGTAAAGGCCCAGCATATCTATAGCTAACTTATAACATATTATTCTATTTATTGTGTTGTGTTTAGCAAATTATTTATAAAGGAGAATGCCAAAAAAAACCCAGAATCGATTAAAATGAATCCTATATTAATTAGGTCGAGCATATAAAACAGGTCATCAATACGTAATTGGTTTTCAAGAAACCGATTCCCAAGTGTTAAAAAACATGAAAACGCCATTTGTTTGTGGAGCATAAGTATTATATTCTCAGTACCATTATCAACACAGTTAACTGACCATCCGTGCACTTTATGTGCATTGTGATAAGATTCAATAGCCAGCCAGCATCTTCGGCACAACGCCGCAGGGGCCATTTTTACATTTAGTTTAGTTTTATTCTGTTTTATTTTTAATTTAGTTTTTTAATTATTTCTTTAGTGATACTTAATTTTTGTTTTCTTATTGTTTGTATTATAAATTTATTTCAAGGTAGATTCAATATAAATACAGGATGGTCAGTTAACTGTGAACACGGAGTTTTCATATTTTTTTTAAATACTTGGGGATAGGTTTCTTGAAAACAAATTACATATTTATGACCTGTTTGATATGCTCGACTTAACCATGTACGATTTATTTTAATCGATTCTAGGTTTTTAGTACATAACATGGACTCTTTACATCTCAGTTATTTGATTTTATTTGTCATTATTATTATTATTGTATTTCATTTTGACGTTGGAGACTACATCTCCTTATTATTATAGAATAAGATTATTGTGATATAATGGACCCGGAGACTATACAATAGGGATGCTGACTAAGATTTTTTTACGATGCCATTCGAACCAGTTTTTGGAGAGGAACAAATGTTTGTATGGGAGCAGCTACAATTAAAGAACATAAATACCCAAAAATTTGAGACAAAGATTGACGTCGCTGGCGGCAGCGCGAAACGCTTCATACTGTGTGTCTATACAAGCATGACGTCACATTTGTACATTTGTACTAATCATAGTATAGAAATCAGGTAAATTGTTGTTTCGGTCGCGAAATACTGCGTTTAAGTACATAGTTGTCATACAATTTTGTTTCTAGAAAAGCGTAAGGATTCTATTGGTAGCTTTTAATTTACTCTTGGACAATTAAAAAAAATGCATATTTTTTCTAAACTTTCATCTTTTCATGATTTTAATTACATTTTATAATTTATACTTTATTACGATAATTTGATGGTTTACTACCCATTTAGCATCACTACGTTATCAATTTGAACATGAGGCATCATGCCTTTTCTCGGGAAATGTGTGCCCAGGTATTGTCTATGTTTTCATTGTTGTTATGTATTAATGTCATTTAATGTTAAAGATTGTAAGCTCGGACATGTGAAAGAGCCCTTGAGGCCTACTTACAGAATAAATCTACATCCATTTTGGTGAATTCCAATTGTAACACACACATGTAACATGATATCGTACCAAATAAATATATTTCTTTCTAAATATTTTAATTTTGAATTTTTAAACTTTTTTGGCATTCTCCTGTATCCAAGAAAAAAACAGGGTCATAAAAACAATTCTCCCAATTACACATGGGACCTAATCATTTCGATACCGTATTTCCCCAGGCGATCCTGCAAGCGTTAAAAGCAGCCACAATAGGGCGCACGTCCATCTGCATAGCGCACCGGCTGTCCACCGTCGCGGACGCCGACGAGATCCTCGTGGTGGAGCACGGAGCCATCACCGACCGCGGCCGGCACGACGACCTGGTCGCCAAGGGGGGCTCGCTGTACGCCCGCTTGTGGGAGAAACAGAACAGGTACGGGGACATACTGGGTGAATACTCCAGTCTATGAACTAACAACTTGTATGGAAAAAATGTCAATTTTGGAAATAATTTATAATAGCTTTTTACGTGTAACGGATATATTATCAACTAGCTTCCGCCCGCGACTCCGTCCGCTTGGAACTCGTTTATATCGTAGCTCAATACAAACTTTCACCCCCCCTCCCCCCCCCATTTTAGGGAAGTGGGGGGTTAGAAAGAGACCAAAAGTAGCCTATGTCACTCTCCATCCCTTCAACTATCTCCACTTAAAAATCACGTCAATACGTCGCTCCGTTTTGCCGTGAAAGACGGACAAACAAACACACACATACACTTTCCCATTTATAATATTAGTATGGATAGTATGGATTAAATAGTTACACAGCGACAGAATTTCAGAAATCAAAAAAATTATAGATTAGCTAGCTTCTGAAGTCAGAAAAATATTTATAAATATTTTTGTGTTTATTTTGGTTCATTTACATTTGCTCTATTGTATTCACGATAAATCATTATTTATTTATTATAAATTAATGTTTCTCAAAACCGTATTTTTCCTGGAGTAGATGTTCTGAAGGGACGCCTGGCCGGTAACAGGCGGGCAGTCGATCGCTTGTCGCGTTCATTGAGCCCCATTCCCTATGTTTGGAGCCTCCGGTTACTGTCCCATTCAGTCTCTCTCTATCACGCTGGGTTAGAGTCCACGTGAACTTAGACGCATACATTATCAAAAGCGGCCAAGTGCGTGTCGGACCACGCACAACGAAGGGTTCCGTGCCTATTAAAAAGGTCGTATCGTTACTGAAATCTTATGACACTTACGTCATTTTCTTTAAGGAAGGCAGTTTTTTTGAAATAACTCAAAAACCTTTGAACCGATCTTGTTCGAAATAATTTTCGCTGAAAGAATTTAATAAGCCCTATGAGCCTGATTTTTTTCATATTTTTTAAATACACGGTTCCAAAATTTGAGGGGGGGGGGGGGGGACACAATTTTAGTGACTTTCGAGGCGATATCTCCGACTCTATTCCCTTAATCAATAAAATTGCTGAGAAACCTTATATTTATTTTAAAAGGCCTATCGAATGATGTGCCACTCGTGGGATTGCAATTTAAAAAAATTTTTTGACTTTCAGTTTTATGGAGTGCACCCCTAAAACAATTTTTTTTAGTAATTTAATAACAAAACTATGTAGCGGTTTTTGCCATTTGGCTACGGAACCCTAAAAACTAGCTGCCCGGCCCGGCTTCGCACGGTTAGTAACGCACGGATAATTCTCACTACCCGGTGTCCTATTATCCGTCTTCCCGTAGGAATTAAGCATTTTCCCGCGGTAAAGAGTAACCTTTGTTCATCAGGGATAATGTCGGCTATTAATGGTAAAATATTTTTTCAAATCGGTCCAGTTGTTTCGGAGCCTATTCAATACCTACAAACAAACAAACAAATCTTTCCTGTGTATAATATTAGTGTAGATAAATCTCAGGCTCATCTTTCCCTGGGCAGACTAGCTGCGGTCCAGATCTTTCAAAATGAAAATTTTATTGTGTTTTTTTTTTCAGAGACGTCAAATGAACCGCACCCTCGTGAACGTGTATATACAAATAATAGACAATACAGCATTGCACTTACCAAATATTATGTACAGTCAGCATAAGATACACTGAAGTGCACGAAAAGAATCGTACTTATTACGAACGAAGAAAGTGATCATTTGTTAACTTTCATGATACTGAAGTTTACAAAACCCTAGTTCACAGTCGTACTAATTACATTTTTTTTGTCACTGAAATTATACACCACTTTTTTCCCCGTAATTAGTACGATTGTGAACTATGATGTCGAAATGGTCATTCAGTGCATATTCGGGTGTAAGCAATCAGATGCCATAGCACGTGTATACTTGACATTATTTGAGTTGGCCGGATTGCATTAAAGTAGTCCATTCAAAAAGCAACTCTGCCGTCAAAGGTGCAAGATTCCATTTCCAGTTTTATAAAAACGGCTACATTAAACTAAACTCGGGAATTACTATGCAGTTGGCGGTATTTTATTTTAATATTTCTAAACACCAGCGTAGGCCGATTATTTGAGTTGCCCGGATTGCATTAGAGTAGTCCGTTCAAAAAGCAACTCTTCCGTCAAAGGGGGAAGATTCCATTTCCAGTTTTATAAAAACGGCTACATTAAACCAAACTCGAGAATTGCTATGCAGTTGGTGGTATTTTGTTTACTTAAATATTTCCAAACACCAGCGTAGGCCGAAGGTCTAGTAATCTACTTAGGGAAATTTGAATCAAATTGTTAAAAGAATACGCTTGAATTTCTGTATTCATTGAATGAAACAAAAGAAATTGAGAATTCTTTTATCATTTTTGTAATTAAATTTAAAGAGGAAAAAATATTAAATAATATGATATTTAATAATATTATGTAATCACAAAAGGCCGGTTGTTTCATAACGCAAATAGTGAACGTAAGTCAGCCGGTAATCTGTGCCCTATATCACGAAACTTTTACAATTTACAAAAGACATATTTCAAGTGTGTAACTTCTAATATGGAATGTACACGATATTCTACGATATGTTGGCTACATTTCCTCAATTTTGTAGACTTGTACAGTCGAGGAAATTGAATGTTTAGCACATGTCAACTCTATTACAATGACGTTAAGGTCCAAAAGTGCTAAACATTCAATTTCCTCGACTGTACATGAGTGATGTGAAGTTTCGTTGTGTGTGTACAATGTGAAGGTTTGTGAGGGCCCAAAGTGTATGCAGTAGTCCGTTCCGCGAAGCTACAAGTTACAATTTTACAAGCCTGAACAGATAACATAGATACTCAAACGAGGGCCAAAGACATTTTAGCTAAGGAAATTTAAGGTCACAGCTCATTAGAGCCACCCGGTACCCGACCCGCACCGCCTCGCCTCCAGCGGTTAGTATTATTTATATGGATTTGTACGGGCATGCGCTCACTACATCAACTCCGTAGTTAGTACAGTTTTGAGACGAGGCGGTGCGGGTCGGGTGCCGGGTGGATCTATTGAGCTGTGACCTTTATGGTTACTAGGTTTAGGTGTACCTATTACTAGAATTGCACGGTGGATGGTTGGCAGAAGCTTGGCGGGCCGCTTGTGATTATAGGAGACGCTACAGGAGCGAAATCGGCAGGACTGCCAAGCAAGGTCACAGAAAATCTAAAAAGGAGTGACCTTGATTTGCCCGGCCGTCGTGCTTCCGACACGTATCCACACGGGCCGAATCACGCAGCGGCCTGCATACAGTCCTGCCGATATCGGCCCGTGTAGCGTTTCCTCATAGCTGTGCTAGACCAATAACATCTGGCCATTTGGTCTGTGTCGAGACTTGTGAAATATTTACTTGTGCCTTCGGGAAACGGGTCACGCCCGGCGCCATATTTAACGTACAGGTAAACGTTAAATATGGCGCCGGTTGATAAAACCGGCGCCATATTTCCAAACGTGGTTGATAAAACCGGCCCTTTATGATTGTGAACTAGAAATTTTATTTAATCATGAATCCTATTTAGACGAAAACTAGAACGCTACGAGGGCAGTCCCAGAAGTACCCGACCTGACACGCTTAAAGAGGTTTTTATTTTGAGTAAATACTCTTTTTGAAAATAATGCACTTTAAAAAGTTTAAATTTGAAATTCGAACACTCAGCGTCGTTTGTCTTTTGTTTAGTAGCCATCAATAGTGGACGCTGTGAACAAATTTTCAGACATGGAGAAAATTGGCCATCGTTATGTGATACAATACTTTCATTTGAAAGGTTTTAGTCCAACTATTATTAAAGCGGAGCTAGATTCTACTTTGGGGGAGTCTGCTCCATCGTTTACAACAGTAAAATATTGGGTGGCAGAGTTTAAACGCGGTCGCTCTAGTTGCGAAGATGAACATCGATGTGGTCGACCAAATGAAGTGACTACGCCAGAAACAGTAAAAAAATCTACAAAATGGTATTAGATGACCGTAGATTGAAAGTACGCGAGCTAGCAGACATGGCAGGGATTTCAAAAAGTGCTGTACATCGCATATTGACTGAAAATTTGGATATGAAAAAGATGTGCGCAAGGTGGGTGCCGCGATTGCTCACAGACGAACAAAAACGACGTCGCGAAGATATTTCGACCGAGTGTTTGGCAATATTTCACAACAATAAAGCGGAGTTTTTGCGGCGTTTTATCACTATGGATGAAACGTGGGTGCATTATTACACACCAGAGACGAAAGAACAGTCTAAGCAATGGACTCGAAGAGGAGAACCGGCCCCAAAGAAGGCAAAAACCGTTCCATCAGCAGGAAAGGTCATGGCCTCCGTTTTTTGGGATTGCCGTGGGATAATCTTCATAGATTATCTTCAGAAAGGAAAGACTATCAATGGCGAGTATTATGCTAACCTTTTACATCAATTGAGTGAAAAAATCTGTGAAAAACGACCGCATCTGGCGAAAAAAAAAATTTTGTTTCACCATGACAATGCACCAGTACACACGTGTGCCAAGGCCATGGCTAAAATCCGCGAGTTAAAGTTCGAATTACTTCCGCATGCACCCTATTCGCCCGATTTGGCCCCTTCCGATTATTTTTTATTTCCAAATTTAAAAAAATGGCTTGGTGGTAAAAGATTTGCCAGCAATGATGAAGTGGAGGCTGCGGTTGATGGGTATTTTGACGAGCTCGACAAATCTCACTACAAACAAGGCGTTGAAGCTTTCGAACATCGCTGGGCCAAGTGCATAGAACTAAAAGGAGATTATGTAGAAAAATAAAATAAAAGTTTTAGATATTCTTTTGTTTTTTTTTGTCAGGTCGGATATTTTTGGGACTACCCTCGTACTTTGACCTAAATGTCATTTATAATATGGGTTCAGTCAGTTTTAGGGTTGTGAAAATTGTTCGCGTGATGTTGAAATATGTGCCCTCGACATAAGGTCAAAATTAACGAAAATCACGTATTTACAATTTTAGCGATCCCAATAAGCATATCAATTTGATACAAGTCTAGGGACCAGTTTACGAAGCCAAGTTGCAATTGGTTACTTTTCTGGGTAAAAAATATATAATTATATTTAGTCCGTCAGTTAGATTAACTACCTATCTAAAAATATTGGACACGTATTTTTTATTTTGTCAATCAAACAAAAAACAGTGAAGATATAGCCCGTTAAAGGTCCGCGTGACATCACATTTTGCTTAACAGTGTATGTACCATAATGTGACGTCGTAAACTGGTCCCTGTAGGACTTGTACAGTCGAGTTCAAAGATATGTATACACTTTTGCACCTGATTCCATTGTAATAAGGCGAAAAATTTATACTTACATATCTTTGAAGTTGACCATATCAAATTGAGTTGCTTTTTGAAATGGGCCTCAGAGTTGGATGCAGCAAGGGGTCTTTACATTGCGGGGCGGGGCTGCGGGATAGCGAAACACGATGCATTCAATCAAACCCTGCAATGTAATAAAACTCGCATGCGAGTTGTTCAACATGTGAATGGCCCCCTTCAAAGGATAAAAAATCTATAAAGATATGTAAAGACCGGCTTTGTGACATTGACGTAATATCACCCGATCTTTGTCAATGGTTATTTTCACATATTAGTTAATTTTGGGTAACGCCGAAATGTGTGTCATTGTAATTAACCCTTCCTCTCCCCGTGACATTGAAAGGTCAAAGGTGTTCAAATCCCGGACGTTTCCATGTTGGTGTTTAAATTAGAATTTTAATATATAATATAATTGAGTTTAAAGTATTTTGAAAAAAGTGACCCATATATGGGTCAGCGGGAGCCCACGGAGACAAAATCTGTGACCCATATATGGGTCAGCTGGAGACAAGGGGTAAGAAGCTAAGTGCCTAGTGCACAAATGTGAAATGGGTTATAATCAGACTTTCCTCATCATTTTAGTACTTATAATCAAGGACATTACAATATGGACCACTGCCAATCTTATTCGTATTACAATATAAAATAAGATCCAATAATGTAGTCGTCCACTCCTGCGAAAACTATGTTGCGTATCAGTTACTTTTAATTCTGATTATCACCCACATGTTATACACAATGAGTTTTTCTAATTTTATGTTATAGAAATGTCTTTTCAGACACTTTAGTGTCAATTATTATTTTGAAAATGTGTCAGAAATTTCATTTTTCTCTGAAAAATGTGGTTAATTGTTGCCGTTATTTGATATAAATGTTGTATCATCAAATTTAGACCTTAAAAAACGTTGTTGAATATGTGTACAGTTGATTAAGTATATTATTTTGTTTACACTCAGTGTTTTATTGAACAAGAATACCCTTAACCTTTTCAACGCTCTGTCAAAGAGAAAAGTTGTCAACCACATGCCAAATCAACAAGACATTTAAGTTGTGCGGAGTTAAACCTTATGTCAATGCAAGAAGGTTGCTATCGCGCTGGGCTAATTGACGCATATATCAGTCGATGGCATTGAACCTGCGGTAGGAGGAGTGTTAGGTGTACTGCGATCCTACGCCCGCGAGCCGAGCGAGCGAAGTGACCGTGCCGCGGTAGCAGCCGGCGAAGCGCCAGAACCAAACAGTGTGGCTACGAGGAAAATAAATTCCTCGTGGTCACACCAGTGTGACAAAATGGTGTGACTACGAGTCCGACATCCGACAAGCACACACAGGTACAAGTATGATCTTCGTGTTTTCTAGAGACATCTGAAAAGAAAGATTTACTGGCGACAACATTAAAACTTGTTTTTCTACTCCTCTACCGTTATCTGTCATTTATATAGGCTCTAGCTCAAATACAATGACACCGATAATATGTCGTCGAAAAACTCTATGCTCTATGGCCCATAAACGCACTGTTTAGTGTACTTTTATGGTTCATACATTTTTCATAAAAGTTTTACCACGATGTCAAATCATCTAACGTTTTTTTCAATCGGCCGCCATATTGCAGTGGTACCAACTTAATAAGCAAATTTTTCGAAATAAAAAGTTTTGCTATCAAACATTTGTAGAACATAAATTATTTACTAAAATAAAGATAAATGATCATGAATTGTGTGTATACATATTTTACCAATTATTAGTATTATTTATAAATATAAACCGATCCGATTCGGTTCGGATCCGGATTCAGTTTGGTTCGGATGGCAAGTTCAAGGAAATTAAAAACAAAACAGACCATAAACAAGAGGTGTCAATGTGTCATATTTCTAATTTCCCACCAAAGTTCCAATTCACAAATTAAAAGACGAAATATGATAACTATTCGTTACCTTTACCTCAACCCAATACTTGGTGAGCGGGCAGTCAAGGCGACCTGCCAACACCCTCAGCATACTGTTGCTGCTGCCTCGCATCCGCTTCAGCAGTGAGGTAAGATATTAAGATTTGAATCGTGTTTGTGAATTGAAGAAAACTGTGTACGTTCCTTTTAAAATGGACGAAGAAGAAAATAACTGCACCGCTGAAGAAATTGCGTGAGTAGTAATAGAACTAACGGAAAAACTACTGCCGAAAAGTCAAATGCTATTTATATAGAATTAGTCGTAGAAAAAGTATTGTATGCAACGGTGTTTACCTTGGTCTTAAAACGCTCGTGGCGTCTTTAATTCTCAACACAACAACAACAACTCACGCCACTCGCGTTTTAAGACCCTATTTATACAACAGTTGCATAAAATACTATACGACATTAGAGCAGGGGTTCTTGAACTTTTGTTAAGAATGGACCACTCAGGATTTCAAAAATACCGCACACCACTGTTGACGAAAATGCTTAAAAAAAATCTCATGTTCATGTGTCTATACCTAATGCCGGCTGTACACATTGGGCCAACGTTGGCGCGTGAGCAGGATGCAGCTATGTAAACGAAAATGATCGAATTATAGCCCTCTCCCTCTAACGCATAGCTGCCTTCTGCTCACGCGCCAACGTTGGCCCAGTGTGTACAGCAGGCTTGAATGAACGAAGTGGCCGTGGACCCCTAGCCGGGGTTCGAAATTATCAAGATAATTACGCTTCTTGAACGTCAGTATAAGAACCAATGACACTCGAGTTCGCTCAACTTGGCATAATCCGAACTGAATTCTTCTTGTAAGGGGAATCCCCACGGCGCGGCACGTCACGTTGACACTTCGTGCGTTCGGATAGACGCAAGTGTTCACTTTGTGAACACTTGCGTCTGCACGTGTCTTGGCTCTCTCTCTCTCACATTATCAATTAATAATTATCATGCTAATTGTCATTGATAATTATCCTTTCGAACCCTGTCCCTAGCATTCATGTCACGGACCCCTAAGGGATCCATGGAGCACACCTTAAGAAACCCTGCATTAGAGGTTGGAGAGTTGCATCCTTCTCCACCTAATTGCATGTGAATGTAGAATCACAAGTGCAAATGCAACGAAAGATATCGGGTCATTTCGCCGGTTAGCGACCACCTAATTTAATGTGCCGGTGGGCGACCACTTAAGCTGAGTTGGTGAACTGAAAGGATATTTTCTCGGTTTTTTAGTAGATTTCTATTCTAAAACAACAAAAAAATGCATGTACAAGTAATTGTCTCAATAGGGTGTGTAGAATTGATGTTATCTTCAATAGAAAAAACCTTCTCATTCAGGTGGTCGCTAACCGAAGGTGGTCGCGTAACCAGCGAAATTACCCTCTAGTACAGTGTGCGTGTCGCCCTAGCTATTATATGTATTTCTAACTTCTGCCCGCGACTTGGTCTGCGTGGACCCGGGATATAAACTATCCTATATTTTAATCCAGGCTATAAACTCTTCTTGCAAAATTTCATCCAAATCGGTTGATCCGTTTAAGCGTGATTGAGTAACAAACATCCAAACATTCGCATTTATATATAGTACTAGCTGCCCGGCCCGGCTTCGCACGGATTACCCGCTCTCCCGTAGGAATGAAGCATTTTCCCGCGGTAAAAAGTAGCCAACGTTCATCAGGGATAATGTCGGCTTCTAATGGTAAAATATTTTTTCAAATGGTCCAGTAGTTTCGGAGCCTATTCAATACAAACAATCAAATCTTTCCTCTTTACAATATTAGTGTAGAAGTGTACCTAGATAGTGTAGATTAGTAGTTAGGATAACAAATTGAAGATAGACACTTATTAAAATCTTTATAATATTCACTTGCACTGTGCATTAGCATCTGATTCTAATAGTTGGCCTTCAACGTTAATTTAACTGAAGAGGTATATGTACCTACATACTTACTTATTGGCAACCGACCCGGCATTCTCTACCTATTGAATTACTAAAATTATGAGCATCCTAATGGGGTAATGTATTTTGGCATTCTTAAGTTAAGGCAAACTGATCTGATGATCGACACAGAAACTGGCCGTGTAGACTCCTTAGTGCAAGGCCTGAGTGGACGCCCCGCTCAGAGCGGGGCGTCGAGCCTCCACGGGGCGTCCACTCAGGCCTTGCACTTAGACCCCTCACGCACTAAGCGGCTTGCCGTGCGGTTGGACAAAACATATGAAACCGCAAACGCAAAACCTAGCTAGCCGCTTAGTGCGTACGTAGCCTTAACTACATAAGATAACCCAGCACGTCTAGCACACGACGGCCGCGACATACTCTCGATTTTTATCGCACTATACCTCTTGTTCTAAATGGTCTAATAAGTGAGAGACGGATAGTGCGAGAAAAATCGAGAGAGCTCGCGCGCCGTCGTCAATGACTGCAATAAACGCTTGTATACTCATCTATTAGTCCAGGCAATGAACTGACAACTTGTATGGAAAAAATGTCAATTTTGGAAATAATTTATAATAGCTTATTTTTTATGTATAACGGATATATTATCAATTAAATAGTTACCCAGCGACAAAATCGGGCAAAATTTCAGACATCGAAAAAATGATAAGTTAACTGGCTTCTAAAAAGTCAGTAAAAATATTAATAAATGTTTTTGTCTTTATTTTGGTTCATTTACATTTGCTTTATAATATTCAAGATAAATCGTACAAAAAAAGATAACGCATGCTTCATTTAAATCTACATAATTACTTCCGGGTGGAAAGTTTGTCGGATTCTTGACTAAATCATCTTAGAATAACATTTTCAAATGAAATCAACAAAAAAAACGCTATTATAAATTAATGTTTTTCAAAACCGTATTTTGCCTGGAGTATATAGTATTCGTTACAGATAATGGCTAGACAGCCATGGAGACCTGTAACATAAATACTTCTGTATTATTAGTATTTTTATAAGATACTAGCGACCCACCGCGACTTTGCACGGGTACTATATTATAATAATATAATATAATAATAAATCATTTATTTCAGACAACAGTCCATTCAGCTTGTTAGTTACAATATTTTGCTTAATCTAAAGTTAGTTCCTATCAGATAATGAGTTTAATTACCTAATTATAAATTACCCCACGTGCATTGCCGTCCACCGGGCTAGCAACTAGATTTTGGTTGGGACTAGATTATACATATAAACCTTCCTCCTGAATCACTCATCTATTAAAAAAAACCGCATCAAAATCGGTTGCGTATTTTTTAAGATCTAAGCATACATAGGGACAGAAAGCGGGAAATGACTTTGTTTATACTATGTTGATGCTAACCTTATCTATATTCTTGCTGACCACTAATTTGGTCGCATTATTGGCATGTACGGGCTATGTTTGGTCATGTCCAAGAAAGGGTAGATGATGTCTTTGTTTTATCAGTAGTTAGGTGCAATGGACTTTTTTTTGATCTATAACTTTATCTAAGTACACAGAACTTTCATAACTACATAAAATATATATTAGTTAAGAAGATTTTTACGAGGTAAATAATACAATTGATTCTAGGATTTTTATTTAATTTATGCTAATGATTGATATATTTGGGGTTCTACCCTTTATCAATATTTATTTGTAAAACTCTAATAACTACCTACAAATCTTAACAACAGAAACTAAAATATTTTAGTACTCATCACTTCTTTTTCATATATTTCAAATACTTTTTAGCATTAAAATTGTCCTCAACATCTTCAGTAATTTTAACCTTCTTCCTTGGTTTTCTTTTATCAATCCTCAGTTTTCTTTCTTCGTCCGACAGCTGTGACAAATCTAGTGGTAGCTGAAATCATTACAATTTATGCATCAGATATACTTCATCCATCTCTTTGATGCTAGAACCGATAGCCACAACAATGCACAAAAAATTTAAAATTAGCCTGAATATTAAAACCTTATGCTAGCTCCACACAATACAGGACGCAACCATGCGTTCAACGGAGAAAGACATACTTCCATCGCATAACTGCGTCCCTGTCTTGCACTGTGCTAGGATACAGGAGCCTTTATACACTTATAATTAATATAATTATTAAAATACATTGGCGTCACGTCACCAGTAGAGTACAGTCATGCAATTAATGCATATCCTTTAAGCGGTTATTACATCGTCCAGAATTCAGTTGTCCTAACTAGGATTCCGGAAGGTGTAATCGCAGTTAGCAAGTAAGCATCCTAAAATGTATCCAATCTAGGACGCAGGATGGTTCCGGACGAACTGAATCACCTAGCATCCTAGGTAGGACGCTGTTTAGGATAGTGTAATAATATTTAGCGAAATCAGTCGGCTGGCGTCAGCGGCAGGGAACAGATTGATGCTTGAGACATTTATATATAGCCCAACATGTTTCGGGGATAATTTTCGTCAGTGAGGGTTGGAATATCAGGTACCTATATTTCAGATCTTGATATGAGTTTCCAGTCGCAAGAAACCGCAGAGTAATCATGAATCGCTGTCTCGCACATATGCTTTCTCGAGACGTGGTATTGTTTTTCTATAAAAGGTGTTTACCCTTCTTTAATAATTCCTCGAATGATTCTGTATTCATACAAAAATCCTCCGGTTCCAATACACTCGTAATGTTAAAACCCGTTAATATATTCCTTAATAATAAATATTTCTTCCTTATTATTTTTCTTTTTTTTTATTGACATGGTTGCTACTGCCAATGCTGCGCCAAGGCTAATTTTCTGTTGTTTTCATAATATCGGCGGCATCGCGTACGCCACGTCTAACGCCCTCGCTCACTAGAACGGAAATGATTCAGTAATTGAATTCTGCCTAGTGTGATCAGGAGCTTCCTTCCTATCCCCTCCCTCGCTTCCTAGTTAGGACAACTGAATTCTGGATAATGTAATAACCACTTTACATGAAATGCCAACGGTTCTATCTAGTTTAGCAGTTTCATTATGTTGTTTGTAAACTTTAGTGGTTACCCAAGAAAGTATTACAGTTTAAAGACTACCTAATCTTTTGTATACAAAAGACTGTATCATCATATCAACCATACCTTTATAATTTTCCTTGGCTCATGGTATCTTATGTTAAACGAAGACCCATCGGGAAGAACCACCATCGTAGGATACATTCTCGTGTATACTTCCCTGTGTATTTTCGTAATTTCGGGTATATTGTTACTTAAAGGTCTACGGACTGTATAGTTGGACAATTGCATCCGCGCGTTTAATAACCAACGCCAACTCATGTTTAATCTATTACTAAAATTATTAGGCTATTTCCAAGATTCTCCTTCATACAATGTTGAGGTTAACTTGCTAATAACAGTGGCAACAGTGCTATGAATATTGAATGATATAATATTATAGTGAGTGGTAATGTCATTGTCAAAATTGACAGCGGACAGGGGTACGTTCAGAGAAAACAAGACGCCCTCAACCAATGCGATTCACACTTCGGCATTCAAAATTAAAAACCAGTTTCCCAGCATATTCAGAGCAATGACGCGTAGTTGCAGTGTGGATGGCCTGCGGTATTTGAGCTCCCGAAGTGTTGTCGAACCGCCCTGTGCAACCCGAACTGAGCCAACTTGGACTGAGGCGGAAATATAAAAAAAGTGATAACTTTTTTCAAGTGAAAACTTCTTTAGCGGCGCTGTGCACTTTTTGTGATGGGGAAAAAATGTTAAACTCGCGACAGGTCACGTGACCGACAGATTCGTCAATTTGAAAATTCCTAAGACGGACACGTGACCTGATCGAAAAACTGTTACAATGTGGTTGAGTTTTCACTTCTGCCGGCACTCCTGGAGTGCAACCCGGTCTTTTTTTTTTTGTCACGAGGCAGCTAATTGAAACAGCGCTTGCCTGAAAGTGTGTACGCTGTTTATGTAATGAAACACTTTTTCAATCGAATACCTGGGACCCGTTTCATGAAGCAACAAGTTACAAATTACAAGCGGAAGTCTCTTTTCAATACCTTTTGATAGAAAGAGACTTCCGCTTGTAATTTTCAACTTGTTGCTTCATGAAACGGGCCCCTGGAGACAATTTTTTTTTTTCATTTTCCCCCAATTTTCACCCCAGTCCAAGTTGGCTCAGATTTGGGGAACTAGAATGATCTAAAGCTGACACCAGATGTCCGAGCGCGGCGGATGACCGAGGAAGGTCAAAGAAAGTTTTGTACGGAAATAGCTTGGTTTGGCCGGACGCCGTGCTTCCGGCACCTATTTCCGCGAGCCGAAATCATGCGGTGAACTGCATGCAGTCTTACAGGCTTGGTCGTCTGGCGTAGCTATCCTCAACCGGCGGTTCGCCGAACTTTTCCCAGTGATCCGCCATCCACCATAATCCATGCGGTCCTAGTATAAAAACAAAAACTGTAAAACCTAGCTAAAAATTCTTTGCGGCCCTCGTAGAAAAAAACTGGCGGATGCTTAAAGCACACGAGCTACGTGCAAATTTTTGTCAGTCACTGCCCCCCGTTTCCATTTATTACGATTTTGGGAGTTTACCGTGGACCCCACCAACGAAGCCACAGCTGACGTCCCCCGTTTCATGATACCTACATTTTTTTTAAGTTTCTTAGAAGTTATTATCGCATGGGGAGATATTGATCACGCAAAATAGTTGCTAGATCGAGGCCCGAGGGCTGTTTATGTTAACGATTTGAGGTGGATCATGCTACGCAAAATGCGTTTTTGCACCTTTAAAATATTTGGTTAATGTTTGCCAAAGATTTTTACAAAAACAAAGTCTTACAATTAATTTATTTCACTTATACTTTTGTTTTTCAACGACAGGGATTACACAGTGAGTATTAATGCAATATTTTTATGATTTTAAGTAGTGTGTGTTATTAATTTACTGTGCAATCGCCTCCATTCGTTTTGGATTTGAATCAGACTCGTCGAGAGGAGACGAGAGTACGAGAGCGAGAGGTACTATTGGATTGGCCACCCCACTCCCCGTACCCTACCCCACGCGCACGTACCGCCGGCTAAACAGTAAACCGACGCCTACTTTACTTTTTTCATTTGTTTCAATTTATTGTTTGTTTATTGCAATCTTCTACCCGACCGATATCGGGAAAACATGGATAAAATATTATAATTAAAGTAGAACTTTGTCGTATTTTTTACCACCGGCACCGGCCACCGCAAAGAGAAGTGTCGTAATTAATATTTTTTAAGTAATTAATTAAGGTACTAAAGACTAATAAGTATCAAGTGAATATAAATAAGTGTCTATCTAGTGTAAGGCAAGTGGCTGAAAATTCAGTTGCAAGATTGACCCGCACATGCGAAAAAGGAAAGTTAAATAAAAGCTTGTAGAAATGGGTTGCGCCCAAAGTGAAATTTCGCCTCAAAATGAAACTCCGAAGAAAAGTTGTACTGATGTTCTTTGGCTAGTGATTTACATTGTATTTTGGGTGGTCATGGTAAGTAACTCTTCATCAAAACTTCAAAGAATAATGTGACTGTATATTTTTAGTTCTACTCTCAATTTCCCGGTTGTTTTTAGCTCGGTATCGCAGGGATTTCGTTCGTTTATGGAAATCCGATGAGAATATTCAATGGTTTTGATTCGTTCGGGAACACATGTGGAGTCAAGACCAACCAGAAGCTCATAAACTACCATTTATCGGGGGTGAGCACTGTTGACAAGCCGTACCTCTTTTTCATGGACATCAAGGAACTGAGAAGATCCATCAAAGTTTGTGTGAAGCAATGCCCTAATAAAAATATGGAGTCCTTAGCTGATTTGCAGAAATTTTATAGTGAGACAGGCTCAAATTTGTGTACCTATGACACAAAGATTAGTGCGCCAGTGAGCACGACCAACCTGTTCTCTATGACAGGTCCATGTCCGGTATTGCCTGTGCGTGAATCGTTTCCGCTCCTCAACAGATGTATTCCGAAGTCTTTAAAAGAGTTCTCAGACAAAGTTTCGACAGATCTCAAAAACTTATTAAACAGCTGGGGCACCTTAGAAGAAATGCTGACTGACTTGTATTCATCATGGAAAGAGATGACAATATGTGTTCTTGTTGCATTCAGTAAGTAACATGATTTTTTATTTCTTCACAATTTTCGTACATCATTAAATGTAACGGGTCTGAATCACAAATAATTATGTCAATTTTGCTAAATTTTTTGGTTAGTTGCAAAGCTTATAACAACAACAATGTAAATCCTCATAGCCACGCATGAAGACCTATTATCATGTATGATGAGTGAATTCACAAAAGTAGCATTATTAACTCTTTGTTATATTGAATAGATAGTTATTTTATTATAATAGATCATTTTTTGCTACATTATCGCATTGGGTTCAGCCTGTAAAGATAATTGTATGTGTGGAAGTAGAAATAAATAAATAAATTATTATAGTTAACTGTGATTAAGTCCATTAGGACTAATTAGATTTAGATTGCAAAGGAACCTTGCATTGACGTGTCAACCTTGTTTATTTGTATTCAGTAAGTGATAGCACACAATTATAAGTACCTAGTTATGTACATATCATAGAGATACATGTGTTTTGTTCACTTCTGCAAGGTTGTAAACTATGCAACTTTAAACTCTTTTTACACAGACATCCTTACTACACTAACTGTATTTTAATGACCCTTTCTGATAGGTTTAAGTCGTTCATTTATCTTTATCTATTCCCTTATACAGAGTGTATTATTCAAACGGGGCAGTGAGGGAAAATCTGAAACTACAAGAGAATGCAACCCATAAGAGAAGATAAGATTCATTTGTTGCCAAAAACTATGTCAAATAGATCACATCTTAAATATAAAGTCCAACAGCCCATACTGCCCCGTTTTAATAAAACACCCTGCATATCCTAGGTACCTATACTATGAATCGTTATGCCGGTTATATTTTAGAGGGTCTGCCACATAATCCCAAGTATTAGTGTAGGGACTAGATCTATTTGAAAGAAAAAAAGAAGAAAAAGCGGACAATGCCCGGACATTTTGGACACATAATATACTTATATACATGTATATGTATATTATTTGGTCACTAATCAGCGTAATACTGGCATGGCAGGGCCAGCACCATTTGTTGAAGTTTATTCTTCATTACTCAAATGCTGATCTGTCTCTAACCTACTTTAACACAACCCACAAGTAAGGAAAACTGATACATATTGTGTTACTAAAGCAAAATAAATGGGAACAAAGTTCGATTAGTCTGATATAAACACAAAAGAAAAAAAACCGGCCAAGTGCGTGTCGGGCCACGGGCAGTTTAGGGTTCAGTAGGTGCGTGTCTGTATTTGTTATAACGACACGCACGCGCCAAGTAAATAGTGCGGTTGCGTCGGCCGAATTTGTACGAAAGTTGGCATTTCAAGTACATTTTAAAGCGCCGTAGGTTCAGCGAAGTTAAGCGAACAGTTTTGAAACAATATAATGCGTCTGTTTATAATAATATGGTTTCAAAAAAATACGAATAGTAATCTTGAGGCTTTTCTGCAGCGAGATCAGTGATTCGAAACATGTTTAAGCAATTTTCGCTCGATAGAAAAAAATCACGAACATAGGTCTAAAATACACTTCAAATATTCGTAACAAATTATGCACAAAAGCTAAAAATATTAAAATAGCTTCTAAAAATCGTCAATATCATGTTTGCGATAACTCAGCGATTACTTTTTTATTTATTTAAACGGCCAAAAAATTAAAATCGCTTCACGCTTATGCTCAGTGAGAGGGAGAGAAGAACACGAACCTACGGCGCCTTAGGGGCTATCCGAGGATTTCATCGATTTTTGACAAGTTTTGAATCGTATCTCCTACTTTATAATTCAAACGGCTATCGGTTCTTCAATCTTTTATCTCCATTTCGTCTACCGGATTTTGAAAGAAATGTATAGTTAATTTTGTATGATTTTTTTAAACATTGTTTAAAAAAACACGTCTAACATATATACGAAAACCGACCGATTCACTGCCGCGAAGACACACACATTAAGTGTCAATTGTATTGTATCTCTACTCCCTTGTCTCTGTGTGTCTTTTGTGTAGTTAATAAATGTCTTCTTTCTTTCTTTTCTTTCTTAAAACTACATATTTGGGTTCCTCTTTGACGTCTCTAAAAACGTGTCTAGGGTTTTGACTATAAACTAATTAACACAAAAGTTAGCCAAACCAAGCCAGAAAACCAGTTTTTTTGGCCTAAAATTGTTCAACTTTGATGTCAAATATCTCGAAAACAATGAACTTTGAAGTAAATACGGGATACTATATAACCGTTGTTCTTAATATAATACGAGTAAGCTACAAAAGACATAGAAAACTAAGAGATTCAGATCGAAGGTCATTGGCGTATGGGAGCCCCTTAAGTTGGTCGACTATTACTCGGTAACTAAACAAGTAATGCCTACATAGCCGTTTCGTTTAGCGACTAGGAGCAAAGTAAATAGTGTGTAGGCGCTTATGTCCTAACAATAGTGATCTAATTCTGATGACTGACTCACCTCAAATTACAGTATGACACGAAATGGGATGACCTCATATCCTTGCCTTGTGTTGTGGGTATTTTATCATACCATCAATCTATTCATGAACATTGTATTGATGTTTCACTTGGACGAGGGAGCGAAGCGAACGAAGTTCTATGCCAGCTTGGGCTGAAAATCGTTCCTTTGTTCGGATGGCTCAATGTCCCGCTGTCCGGCTGTTATCTACAGGTCACAGCTCATTAGAGCCACCCGGCGCCCGACCCGCACCGCCTCGCCTCGTAAATGTACTAACTACGGAGTTGATGTAGTGAGCGCATGCCCGTACAAATCCATATAAAGAATACTAACCGCTCGAGACGAGGTGGTGCGGGTCGGGCGCCGGGTGGCTCTAATGAGCTGTGACCTTACAGGTAGCATTTCTCAACCGATTCTCGTGAAATTTTGTGCCGGTTCGATAATTATATAGATTTTTTTTGGCGATTCACAATATATTCTCATATACGATTTTTTTTTCAAAGGCCTGCTCGCTCTTTCTACGGATAACAGAGCCACAGTTAGGTTAATTAGACTACTTAAATATGTCATGCAAAAGTGAGGGTCATGTGAAATGTACATTCTATGTATAAGTAATACTAATAATCACACGGTTCAACTCGCGTATTAAATGTCACTACGGGCGACTTGTTCCGAACTCTTCGGGAGTTCTTCAGCGTCACGCGCCGCACGGCGTTCGGAACGGGCGCGGGCAGTGATTCAAGCGACACCCCCGCGAAAACACTCATCCTGAAGAAGAACTCCCGAAGAGTTTGAAACATGTCGCCCGTAGTGACACGTGAGTTTAACCGTGTGATTATTAGTATTATTTCAACATGTGTCACGAAAGTTTAAATTCGTCTATGTATAAGGTTGAGATTATTGAATATCGCAGTTTTTATAAATTTATAATACTGACATTGGAATTGGAACTTCTACCTTTTATGTTAGAGTTGCTTTTTGAATGGACTAAGTATACTTTGATGCAATTCGGCCAACTCGAATAATCTCAAGTATAGGTACAGTCACCATCAGATATATCGGAGCGGCCAAAGTGCTCACAAATATCTGAACACGTCTCTATTATCGAGGCATTAGAGACGTGTTAAATAAATTTACAAATTGAATGAGTATAAGTTCCGGAGATTAGGATCTTACACCCTCACAAAGGTTCACTCACAAACTACCCATTTATTACATTTGTATACATAGATATCCTTATTAGATATGCACAAAGGATCCCATTGGGTCGAAGTGCATCCGAAATGGCCCTCACTCAGAAGACCTGCCGCGAAACGAAAACGAACTACGTTCATGTATCTCCCTCTGTCGCACTTGCTAGTTCGAGCGACAGACAGGGAGACACGAACGAAGTTCGTTTTCGTTTCGCGGAGGCTCTCTGATAAGATGCATATTAGATTTGATTATAGTAATACTTAGGCTGCGACCTGCCCCCCTAGTCTGTAACTTGTTTTAAGCTCACCTCAACGCTTACCCACAAATATATCTTGACACCGCAATGCATAGTAACTAAGCGTAGGTAGAGGTCTAGTTTCGTGACGGGTGACCGGCGGGGTGAGCCGCATTAGCGCGTAGCGAATAACGCCCTAGACGGCAGCGGAGCGAGCGGCAGTGCATACATTTGATTGAGTTCAATCTATGAACGCACGCTCTTCGCCCCGCTGCCCGCTGGCGTTCAGACCACGGCCTTACAAATAGCATATAAAATATTGCCCTCCTTACTCGAAACAATAGAATTATTCTTCAGTATTTCCTGTTTATTACTTCTCAAACTCGTAACTTACTTTACTTTACTTAAAGTGAAGTGAAGGTTAAAATTATACATTGTTAGAAGTTAATGACCACTCAAATTAATATTAATCCTACTCCCACTAATACCTATTATAAATGCGAAAGTTTGGATGTTTAGATGTTTGTTACCCAATCACGCTTAAACGGCTGAAACGATTTGGATGAAATTTTGCACGAATACAGTTTAAAATAGATAGTTTTTTCTCGGTTCCACGCAGACGAAGTCGCGGGCGGAATCTAGTAAGAATATAATAAGTTCGCCATAGCGCCTTAGCGTCCATAGGCTATCGTATTATTTGCTTACCGTCAGGCAGACCGTATGCTTGGTTGCATGTAACATCCCTGTAGTTGCAAGCGTCCATATGCCGCGGTGACCGCTTACCGCCAGGCCACTTGTTGACCACCAACGTATAAAAAAGGCAATAATTTAAATAGAAAAAGATCATGATGAGAGAAATATGTTTTCCAATTATACTGTTTGATGCAAAATTGCCAATTTTTAATATTTATTTTTAACTAAGCACCTTTCGTACCTTATGTAGTTTAGGTATTCATAAACATGTTTACGACAAGGAAAGTGGGTAATAAAACTAATAAATAAACACGAAGCGTGTGTGACTGTGTATCCAACATGCCACAAACACATTAAATCTGACGCTCATCTACATAGTTAGTTAACTCATTAGTTAATTAGGCCATTGCCTGTAATTACCCTGGCAGTTGAATTACTACCGACTAACACATGTAGGTATTCAGATTGGCATTAATTTCATAGCAGATTCCGTTAGCTTGAATTCAGAAAGAGACGGGTAGTTAACCTCGGTCTCGCGGAAGCCATGCAGGACGACTATCTGACCGCTTCACTCAGTCCTCGCCAGCGCGGCGCGCGGGGGGTATTACGGGGTATCGCGCGGCGTGCGGGCTTCGCCTCCTGCACGACGCCCGCTCCGTTATTTATACGTGGTTATACCCACGCGCGCAAGGAGGAGAGGACTGAGTAAAATTGTCGGACTATAGCAAAGACGCGCGACGCGTCTCTTGAAAGTGTGCAACAAAGCACATTGTGTGTGCGCACCTTTTCTTCTTTGATCTTATGGATTCCCGCACAGCACAAGACGGCGCGCGAGACAGCTCGCGCGTCAAATAGCGACACAAGGCGCGACATAGCTAATTCACAATTCACGACTAGTTAGGTCTTCCCTAGTCATTAAGGTGCGTACGAATTTGAGCAGCCTCGCGTTGAGGCACGCACGGCTCACCTATATTGCTCTAATTCGTACGCGCTCAGCGGCGCGCGGCGAGCCGCCTAGGGGCGGTCTTTTGCCCGTGCTCAAAGGCGCCTCAGTGTGCGTGCCTCGCGTAATTTCGACGTGTATCCGAGCGTGCCGCAGACAGAACGATGCATGTAATTTGGTGAAGTAAATGTGCACCACATGAATTACGATTTTTGTACAACAGTTTCATCCACCACCGAGGCGATTTTCTCTTCTTTTTGGTAATAATTCCGTGAATTACGATAAACGCAGTCATCGTGTCCGACGCCATTTTGAACGACGCACAATGCCGGCTCGCCGCGAGCGCGCTGCCTCGCCCGCGCATGTTTATGTGCACCAGATTGGCTCGCGAGCAGCTCGCCGTGCGGGGCGAGCGTGCCTCAGGCTGAGCCGCTCAAATTCGTACGCAGCTTTAGACTGACACTATCACCCGTCTCTTCACACTGGATTAAGTAGAAAGAGATCTATAATATTTGTCATCCTACTTATCCCACTTCTGATATATTTCTTCCAACTTCCAGTATGTTCTTTGGTCATGGTGTCCATACTGCACTTGCTGGCCACTGTTGTCTCCTGGATATTCATGATAGTGGTCTCAATTGTGAGTGTTGGTGGCACTGGCCTTCTCTGGTACACGTATTACGAGTTAAAACACGGAAACCAAAATATCACAGACAGACTATATTTATCAGTAAGTATTGCAATATCAATTTAAGTTCATAATGCCGGCTGTACCCTTTGGGCCAACGTTGGCGCGTGAGCAGGATGCAGCTATGCAAACGAATGAGAACGAAATAAAGCCCTCTTCCTCTAACGCATAGCTGCATTCTGCTCACGCGCCAACGTTGGCCCAATGTGTACAGCCGGCTTTAGAGAATAGGTTCATTTGGCTATCATGCGAGGTCATTAGAGGCCAAGCTAATTTCTATTTTTCTGTTTCAGGAAAATCTTAAAAATGAAAGTGCATTCCTCTGGTACTCCATTATTGCTACTATAATCACAGTAAGTATATAGATATAGATGTATAATTAAGTACGTGCGCATTTTTTTGCTTTATATAAGTTACTGAAAGAAGGAAAGAAACTCCATTGCCATATCTTTAACCAAACACGAACGCAGAAGAACTAGCAAAACACCAATGATTTAAAAAGAACGTTGTACGTTGTCTATATGAAATTCCGTGTTTAAAAAGGCCACCAAATCTGACACCTGAGACACGTAACGTGTCCATTGACGACGCGACACCGAGGCAAGGTCATACAATTGGCCGAGTTTTAGTGTGCCACTTTTGGAGCGCACTCGTTGCGAATTTCCTATTTTCGGCACTTGTATCGTAAATAACTATTACAGTACATATGGTGCTACTTTCCCGCACTAGTGCGGAAAGAGCACTTTCCGTGCATATGTCGAAACTTTAAAGAGCCATATGTACAGTAAAACGTTGTACGATACACGTGCGAATAGTTAATTCGCAACTCGTGTCGATTTAAAACACTCCCTTCGGTCGTGTGTTAATTTATCACCACTCGTTGCGAATTTCCTATTTTCGGCACTTGTATCGTAAATAACTATTCTAGAAGGTTCCAACCCCTCACTGTTGTACCTACACATTACTGTAAGGCTGGGTTCACACGGCATTGTCCTGCACGTTTTCTGCACGTATTCGGTTTGCTTGACAACTCCGGTGAGTATTCGTTTAAACGTATAAACAACATTTTGTATGTGCCACTATGTGTACGTTAAGATGTACTGCAAAAAAACGTGTAGGACAAAATGCCGTGTGAACGTAGCCTAACCAAATAAACATTTTTATTTTTTCATATGACTTAACAAGTATGATATAAACTCGTGTTTTTTGCAGTTAGTTCTTCTACTGCTGGTATTCGTGATGCGTTCCCGCGTCTCGTTTCTGGCTCAGTTGTTCCGCGAGACGGCTCACTGCCTCGGCTCAATACCGGCTCTATTCCTGCAGCCCATCGTCACCTTCTTCTTCTTAGTGCTGTTCTTCGCGTTCTGGTCCATTGTGGTGGTGAGTATTCACCTTTTAATACACACTAGCGACCCGCCCCGGCTTCGCACGGGTACTATATTATACATATAAACCTTCCTCTTGAATCACTCTATCTATTAAAAAAAAGACCGGGTTGCACTCCGGGAGTGCCGGCAGAAGTGAAAACTCAATAACATTGTAACAGTTTTTCGATCAGGTCTCGTGACATCTTACGGTGTCACCCTAAAAATGAATTTGACGCAAACTAATAAACAATTTTCAATTATTTAGGCGGACGGCACTTGGGCGCGTTGGGTGCGATGGGCCGCCGGCTCCGGGCGGCGGCAAACACAATACCAATTTGTTTTTGCCATTGCCAAATATCTTTCAAAGCTTTATCTCTTTAGGAATAACGTCTAAATTCGAACTATCCGAATTTGCACAGCAGACGGCGGTGGCGACCAAAATATCAATTTGTTTTTGCCGTTGGTAAATATTTTTCTAAGCTTTATCTCTTTAGGAATAACGCCCAAATTCGAACTATTCGAATTTTCTCAATAGCATAACGGTCACAAAACTCTGTCGCGTATTTAACAATTTTTCCCCATCCCAAAAAGTGCTCAGCGCCGCTAAAGAAGCTTTCACTTCAAAAACTGCATCAAAATCCGTTGCGTAGTTTTAATATCTAAGAATACATAGGGACAGACAGCGGGAAGCGACTTTGTTTTATACTATGTAGTGATACAGTGAAATCCCCGGTCCAGGGGTTGTTTTCGTTCTTATGAAACCACCCGTATCAAACCAATAGCGATCTAGTTTTAAATACCGCACACGAATCGTTCAGTTCGTTAAGAAATATATCGCCACGCGGAGGGACCTTTCAGGAGTCAACCTTTTCAACCCCTTTCATAGCCTAAGTATATACGAAAACGGATTGGCATTTACACAACAAGTAAACAATGAGTGTTAAACAGAATTAAGCAATGCCAATTTACGATTCCGAAGTTGAATTTGAAATTAAATAGTCATAAGTAGGTAGGTAAATTATGTCATCAATGCAAATAAAATGAATATAGTTAGCTCCTATAATATGGTGATTGACTGATTCAGGGTTTAACAGTAACTTTATAGTTAACTGCATCACTGACGCATATTGCTTGTATCAACGCTACCTAATGTGTATAAATAGTAAGTATTCCATTCAATAAAGGATTCTAAAGATACTCTTCACCCTGCTACTTATCGACCACGTCTCCCAAATTTTAACAATAGTACACTCCCAAATAGGATTCTCAGGTGAAATAACTGAAAAAAATAAAATTACTATATACATTTTGTACGAGAAATAATGGCATTATCAATAAATCGAATAATAAAAAAATATTACATCAACTCATGAACTGAGTACAGAGGACTGTCAAACAAAAGATTTCTCCGTCTACGCCTAAATGTTTCGTCACAAGGTTCGTTTCTTAGATCGGCGGGTAGGTGCTCAAAATAAGCAGGCCCAATAACCCGGGGATTTTTCTTTAAAAGCGCCATCGCCATTGCGACGAGGAACATACAACTCTTCTTCTTGTTCTAAGTAATCTAACCTTACTGTATTATAAAGAGGAAGTGCACGTGTTTCAATAATACTTACATTAAAAAAAAAATTCTATTTTACGATAAAAAATGTGTTTCAATCCACAATATTGCAAAATTTGTGATATAAATAAACCATCCTAATGTCCCGAGACTAAATATTATTTATAGATATCAACTAGATTTTACTAGATAAACAAACTCGGTCAAGCTTTAAAGGCCAAAATAATGTATGCCATACAATTAAATAATAACGGTAAAATCAACCCTACCCTCACTAACATAGATAAGATACAATTTCGATCCACAGGCCTGCCTCGCCACAGCAACATACCCCGGCATCCCATTCAAACAAAACTTCTTCATCAACGGGACGCCAGATACATTCAACAACGCGTTCGTCCCTACAAAACGTAAGTGTCATTTGTTATATCTTCGCACTTAGCCCGAACTGCCAACAGCCAAGAAAACGCAGAAAGTGACTTTTATTCTTAAAAAGATACTCTGCGAGAATCGCTGTTAAAGTTCAAGCGGTCAGTCCAAAGTTCCCCCTCACAAGCACACATTCACAAACGAACGGACATAAACGCACGCACACACACACTCACACATATATTTTTTTCAACATTGTTATTTGCGAGTGGTATACACTATGGACTGGGCTGGACTTCCATCTCCCCTATGTTAGATTCCCCTCTGCTCAGCTAGTATCGGTGGGTGGATTACAAATTTCCAAGAAAATTAATTATTTGCGGTTTTGTTGATAAGACAGGATACTTGCCCTAAAGACTAAATAAGAACGAAGGTTTTTAACGTAAGTTGATGTTGGAACCTATAGCCGACGGAGAGCGGGTGGTACGATTCTCGAGTAGCCACCACGTACGAAGGCGCAGCGTGGGTAGACCCACAAGGTGGACTGGGTGGACTGACGACCTGGTAATGATCGTGGGAGTCCGCTGGATGCGTGTGGCGAAAGATCGCATTGTGGTCGCTATGGTTTGAGGCCTGGCCAGGCTCTTTTGGCTGATATAATGATCATGATGATGTTGATGTTGCAGCGAAAAGCCTGGCCCCCATCAAGTTCCGGTTATTGTGGTCGCTATGGTTCGAGGGCTCGCCAGGCTCTTTTGGCTGATATAATGATCATGATGATGTTTATTTTGCAGCGAAAAGCCTAGCCCCCATCAAGTTCCGGTTATTGTGGTCGCTATGGTTCGAGGGCTCGCCAGGCTCTTTTGGCTGATATAATGATCATGATGATGTTTATTTTGCAGCGAAAAGCCTGGCCCCCATCAAGTTCAGGTTATTGTGGTCGCTATGGTTCGAGGGCTCGCCAGGCTCTTTTGGCTGATATAATGATCATGATGATGTTGATGTTGCAGCGAAAAGCCTGGCCCCCATCAAGTTCCGGTTATTGTGGTCGCTATGGTTCGAGGGCTCGCCAGGCTCTTTTGGCTGATATAATGATCATGATGATGTTGATGTTGCAGCGAAAAGCCTGGCCCCCATCAAGTTCCGGTTATTGTGGTCGCTATGGTTCGAGGGCTCGCCAGGCTCTTTTGGCTGATATAATGATCATGATGATGTTGATGTTGCAGCAAAGGAGGCCTTCGAGTTCAATCCGGTGTGGGTGCAGAGCATGTGGTGGATGTGCCTGATCTCCCTCGTGTGGGGCAGCGAGTTCATTCTCGGCTGCCAACAGATTACAATTGCTGGCGCCGTCTCGCACTGGTACTTCCGGTAAGTTAACGCCTACACAGTTGACTAGTCTGACCAATGACCGAGTCGTGGCATAAGTGACAGTTGCTTATAACTGACCGCTTATTTGATAGGTAAAAATAATGTCAGTAAAAAATAGGTTTTTTAAAAACTTGTATCACCACTCGCTGGTAAGACTAAAAGTTTGGCTAATCATCCGTGTTAGTAGCAGCGAACTAGTCACACTACCTAGTCACTAGACTAGTATCATCATCATCATTTTCAGCCTTTAATCGCCCACTGCTCAGCATAAAGGTGGTTTTCCACCGGATGAGCGCGGATTGAATTGATTTTTTATTTGCACGCTAAATTGAAACGTATTGCCGTACTATTAGAATGCACATTACACTGAAGAAATTTTCCCGCGATGTCAAGCGCTTGAAAATAATCTTCAGTGTGATTTGCACTCTAACAGTACAGCAGTACGGTTCAATTTAGCGTGCAAATAAAAAATCAATTCAATCCGCGCTCATCCGGTGGAAAACCACCTTAAGCCTCTCTTCGAGTACGCCACTTATCCCGGTCCCGTGCTAGTCTCGTCCAGAAATGACCCGCAGTCTTGTTTACGTCGTCAACCCATCGTGCTGGTGGACGACCGACTAGTATACTACAAATAAATAAAATAAAAATGTTTATTTGCCCATTACTCACCCAAGGCAAACCAAGAATATCTCAGATCGCAGGTATTTGACGCCCGAACCGAATGTAAGGGTGATAAATATGCGAACGGAGGCTTTCTTTATTACTGCCCGCGGTAAGTTGGTATACATTTTTATGTCGCTGGTCAGGAAGTGGGACCATACGCACGCGTAGCGGGCGGTAATTTCCGCGTTATGACGTAAAGTATATTCTTGTTCCAGTGGCGAGCATGCCCACTCTCCCGTCCTGTACTCCATCGGCAAGCTGCTCAAGTACCACCTGGGTTCTGTTGCTAAGGGATCTTTCCTGATCACACTGTTCAAGGTCCCACGGCTCATACTCACTTATCTGCACGCGAAGTAAGTCAATTGAGTCATTTAAAATCTGCTGTTGATTGTCCTGAAGAAGTAATTGTATACAAGTAAATTTATCTTTCAAACTCACAATATCCTAAAGGATATAAGATTAAATAATAATTTACCTTCTGGTGTCTCTTAAATTCTTTCCATAGCCTTCTGTATTGGATTGCAGGAATGAAAATGATGTGGCTTGTTATGTAACTATCTTGTAAAACTGTTATTTTATGGCATTCTGACTGTCGCTATCCGTAATATCCGACAATGACTTGAAGTGACCTTAGTCCGGTCTCAAGTAACAAGGATTAAAATATTTTAATTTCTTCTTTTTCTAGGATGTCGGCAAGAGCCGACAAAGGCTCGGAGTGCGCCAAGTGTGGTCTCAAGTGTGGCATCTGCTGCTTCTACTGCCTGGAGAAGTTCATGCGTTACCTCAACCACAACGCTTACACCATCATCACCATAGAACGGTGCAATTTCTGCAAAGCCGCTGCTAAGGTTACACCATAAGCATTTTATCAAATCACCTTTTTCAATCACCTCTTTGGAATAATGAAGTTATTTGATTGACTTGTTTAACTGGATATCACAAACCTATTTTGGACAAATTCATCCGGCATACCGTTTAAATTGCAATTTTAAAAGGCTTATTTGAGAAAACAAACGAGAGGAGTAAATTAGGAATTCTGTCCATAAATTGAGCTGTATAACAGACATTTCCAAACAGTTTTGGGTTGCACTGCACCAAACCGTCTGTAATCGTAAGCGGTGTTCGTTAAAATATGAATGTTCGACAAGTTTTTATGGAATGACAGCTGCCGGCGCCATACTTATCGTTGATTGGTAATCGTGAGTTGGTGCAACCCGCCCTTAGTATCAGTTGACATGAGGAATCCACAGTAAAAAACAAATTGTCAGTTCCCTCTGGCTCATCAAACCTATGATGTTAATGATTATAAAATATTTGTTGGCAGGCCTTCAGCACAATAGTAAATAACGCGCTCCAAGTAGCAACCATCAACAGCGTCGGCGACTTCATCCTGTTCTTGGGCAAGTGCATCGTGACCGCGGTGACCGGCATCATCGGCTTGCTGCTTGTCAAACGGAACACTGACCTCCACTTCTACGCCGTGCCGACTCTGATTATCTGCGTATATTCCTTCTTTATCGCGCATTGCATACTCTCCCTGTATGAGGTTAGTGATAACATTTCTTTGGGGTTCTGGGCTGTCGGCAAGAGCCGACAATGTTTCAGATGGTGATGCTCCCCGTGGGGGGTCTGTTAACAAGCTGATAGACTGCTTAATGTGACAGCAGTCATAGGAATAATTGTTGCTTTTGCTTGTCAAACGGAATGATGACTTTTAATTCTAAGGCGTGCCCAATGCGTATAACCCTTCATCGAGCATTGCATACTCTCCCTGTATCAGGTTAATGATAACATTTGTTAGAGTATTCTGGGCTGTCGGCAAGACCCGACAACGCTCAGATTGCACCACGAACTTATAGGCAAGTCAGCTATATGACAAGTATGTGGTGACCGCAGTCAACATAGGACTGTTACTGGTCAAACAGAAGACCGATCTTCACTGCTACGCTGTGTCAACGCTTATAATCTGCGTGTATTTCTTCATCGAAGGTATATTACTCGAGTTTCGTCAAGATTAATGATTTCTATTACCAACACTTAACTGACCATTGATAAACATTTCCACATAAAGATTCAAGTCCAACATTCAAGTTACACCTGTTACCGTTGTAACGCCTGGTGAGATAACATGAATACATCTGATGGTCATAGATGGTGGTGGACACACTGTTCCTGTGCGTGTGCGAGGACCGCAACATGAACGGCGGCGAGGGCCGCTGGAAGACGTCCCGCCTGGCCGAGCTGGGCGGCCACAAGCCCGCGGCCGCCGCCGGCGCAGACGATACTGACTCCGAGCTGCGCGACCTCTCCGCCAGATACTAAAGGTCAGTCCTACATAAAAAATACTTACAACTTAGAAAAGTTGAAAAACCCCCGACATTTTCATTTCAAAGTCCAATATCTCAAAAACGGCTGAACAGATTTTCATGAAACAGGGCTAAGAACACTCGGGATAAAATGATCAATGACACAAAAAACTGCATTCAAATCGGTCCATCCGTTTGGGAGATACGATACCACAGATTGGCGGCCATTTTTAACTCTTTCGTTACTAGGCCGATTGTTTTCAACATCACATGTCATATCTGTGGTCTCGGAATTGAAAAAAGTGACCACCATTTAGAGTTTTTAGTTGTCATCCGTATTGTTTATGAATTGTAGCATGTAAGACTATGTTACAGGGGGAAAGGTAACTTTTAGAAAACCTTATCTTTACTAATATATAAAGACGTAAAGTTTGCATGTAAAATGTATGTCCGGTTACTCACTATTTCAAGATATTCCACCAATATATAGAATGGACCATCGGAACAGACAAATTTCATCCCATGGTTTCAACTGCTATCTTTGTAACATCGCGCGGGCAGTTAGTACTTACGTCTTTTTGAAGTGAAAACTTCTTAGCGGCGCTGTGCACTTTTTGTGACGGGGAAAAAATGTTAAACTCGCAACAGGTCACGTGACCGTAATATTCGACAGATTGAAAATTCGTAAGACGGACACGACCTGATCGAAAAACTGTTACAAAATGTCATTGAGTTTTCACTTCTGCCGGCACTCCCGGAGTGCAACCTGGTCTTTTTTTGCATTCTGGTCAACTGTGTCTGCTCAAATTTACGTTTATTGGCAACTGCCACTACTAACTAGTAGGCAATAAACTTAAACCTTATATTAAGTATATGGCAAGAGAACAAGCAAATAAGTTGGTATAAGTTACCATTAGAACACCCGATTGCCCGATTAAACATTTGTTTGTATAGTTGCATGGTTGTACGATGTCCGAATGGCCATGATCAGCTTATCGTTAGGACAATGCTTTTGTCCCCATTGTTAACTTTGGCAACTACTTATCAGTTTAAAACGAAAAGGAAGAAGTAACAAGATAATGCACATGAATATCTATCTACCTTTCCTTATTTTATACAGAAAAATCCAGTGACCTGTTTTGTGTGGACTTATTATAAACAGCTTGTTTCATTCCAGGTCCTGAAGGTCCGGTGCATTTATAATAATAAGATAGATTTAAGCGTGAAAATGCTACCGGTATAACGGAATGTTTTCATCCATTTTACAAATCTCCTTATTTAATTTTTTTGATACTTTTATATTTTTAATTAAGTTCATTCTCATAGTTTACATATAAGCAATCGTATACTTTAATTTATTTTGAAAATCATTGATTATTAGTGATCTGAGTATTCTAATCCTATTGAGGGCTCATTATTAAATCATTCGTTGAATCTTGTTTATATTGGTGACATCTTGTGATTTTAACAATCACAGTATATTGTATTTTAATAAAGTGACGTTTTTAAGGGGTGTGTGCACAAAATATATTATTGAAGTACTCGTTCATATGCACCCTATAGATTATGACTTTAAAATCATTACATTTTGAGATTACCTTTTTAAAATATTTATATTATTATACATATACTACCCTACTACGATATTGCAAGATAATATTAAGTTTTGATGGTATCTATTATACAAGTTGCTACTATTTTACAGCTTTTATATGCGATTTTTGATAGATGTGAATTTTATTTCCGTGTTTCAATCATACGATGTATTTGCAGTTAGTTTGGAAAGTACATAATTGTTTATATAAATGTGTGAAGCTTAAACATATATACTAGTAATACTAGAATAAGTCGAAATACTTCTATGTCTATTATTTTTCCTTAAGGCATATTTTATGCCTGTGCTTTAAAATTGTTCACTTCCATAAGATATTATTATGTTAATTTAAAGGAAAACTAATTTCTTGTCCCCTCAGTAAAGTTCTTTCCAAATATATTTTTATAGGTTCATCTAATGAATTCTATACTTAGTCCCTAAGCATACATCAATATATTTTCAAATACTTGTGTTAAAAAATGAATACAAGAAATATAATGTCAATATTTACCTACAATTAGTAACATGGAACCTGTTATGGCATTAATCATTTGTTTGTGGCTAAAATCGATTAAAAAAGTTTATGCAATGCAAATGTTAGTTTCATACCGCTGGATAAATTGTATTTGCTCGGAAGCGTACACTCTTATGTCGTGAATGGGAATCAATATATTACTATGATGTTACACCTCAATTGACAACATTTTAAAATGATTGCTACATTTTTTTATTTATTCAGAGAAGCTATAAAGAATGGTTTATATATGTACTAGCGACCCGCCCCGCCCCGGCTTCGCACAGGTATACTATATTATCCATATAAACCTTCCTCTTGAATCACTCTATCTATTAAAAAAAACCGCATCAAAATCCGTTGCGTAGTTTTAAGATCTAAGCATACATAGGGACAGACAGCGGGAAGCGACTTTGTTTTATACTATGTAGTGATATGCATTATAGTATGTCCAGCAAATAATGTAAAAGTGACTCCTATTAATTCCACCTATCAAAAAATACTGAAAAGAAATGATGTAAAATATTGTTTTTAAATTATTTTTACTCACTTTGCTGTGTAAAAATGTTAATTGTCCCAGTTAAAATATGTGCCATTACTTACAACTACGTACAATAATTAATTGATGCCGTGCAGAGCTCAAATTAATCGTATTTTTTTTTGTGACTTACAGCCGTCCATGTTTACGTGTCTGTTATTATATTAATGTAATAATTATAGTCCAACCGCTTAACTGAGTCCTCGTCTGCTTACGCGCCGACGGTAAGGGAGCGGGCGTCCTTCGTCCGTTATACCGTCCGCGCAAGCAGGATAGAACTCGGTTAATCATTATCGCGATCTCAACTATTTAATTTGAATAGTTTAGTGTGATTTTAGACATTTGTTGTATATTAAGAATCTCTTTAACCTTGTTGTGAACTAGCTATATCTTCCAGCTGTACCTGTTTAATGTAATGCTTCATACATCGAAATAAAAATTACTTTTGTGTGGACTTTTTTATATTTGACATAACCTGTTTTCATGGAATACAAATTTAGACATAAAAACTTTATTTCTTATTTGGTTTCTTCTTTTTGAACTGTTTCCTTTTCTTTATTTGATCAGATATGAGCTTGCTTTTAGCTTTCAGCTGTTTGCGTCTGATGGCCATGTCAGGTTTGCTTTTAGACTTCTTGATGGCAGGCCTATGCTCGACTTCATCTTCACTGCCTTCTTCGTCTTTTATTTCGTCTGTAAAATAAGATATCAATTAATAGTAGAGATGTACCGACTAGTCGGGAAAGCAGACTATCCGGCCTCATTTGTAGTCGGCAAAATGTGCCGATTAGTCGTCACTTTATGGATCACAGGAATACGAGACGCTTTCCTCTTCGACATTATAAAAATCAACTGCTCTAGTCGATAGTTGTCACTTTTTGTTTAATTATGCTCACGAAATGAAACACGCCTGTAAAATGTAAACAAAACTTGTCACGATGCGAACGCATTCAGAAAGCGCAACGGCAAAGCGAAACGAAGTTTCCCGATTGCACCCGAACTTAGCCGAAGTCCACAATCGGCCTAGCCGACTAGTCGGCTTTCTAGGCGGCCGACCAGTCAGCTAGTCGGCCAAACCCATAGTCGGCCCATCTCTAATTAAGAAAGCAGAAGGTAGGCTTTAAAACATTTAGTCATGCTGTCATAGAGTTTAACTAGATGATATTCGCAAGGTCAGCTCACTATGATTATGTCATATTTAAAATTAGGGAATTTTTTCTCTTCACATTGGCTCTGTATTATACTTATATCAGAGTTCTTCTAGACTAGACTATTTCAAGCAAAAAACATATTCATTTAACTAACCTTTGACCACCGCCTCCTCAGCTTTCTCCATCACGTCTCCCTTGAAGAATTCAGCATCCTCTATATCCGGGTACCCTGTCTCCGGCTTGGTAGCCTCATACACCACTTTCTTCTCTATCCTTCTCTCGTATTTGTCACCGGCTTTCTTTGAGAATGCTTGCCTCAGCTTGGCAGGGCTCACATACTTCGGATTCTCCCAAATTGTCACACCTCCAAATGAACCAGAAAATATTTTCACCTGAAACAAAGTTGTTATTAAATATTGGTTTTTCTTAGAGTCCCTCAGTGACCGAAACTCATTTTATGTAAAGTGAAGCTTTCGTCTTTTTTTTAAACATTTAAATGACTAAAGTTTATCTGCGGGGCTAGCACAACTGACGCCGCGCCGCGACGCGAGTTGAGAAAGATCTACCCTCCTCTTTCTAATTTGCACGGTGCGAGTGAGGTAAGAGACGCTCAGTCGCGCGGGAAGTGACAGAGCAGCCAGTTGTGCTAGACATACTGGTGCATATATTCCTGAAATAATCACTCACCGGGTTTAACACAAATCTAGGCCCAATTTCAGCTAAAGCACCATCTTCAGATAATATCTGGTAATTCCTGAACCAAATCCTGTTGTCAAGCACCATGAATGTGTAGACATGGTCGAAGAATGGTTGACTTTTAGGATGGTGGTTAGGCACACCAAATATCTGGATAAGTAGTTCCTTCAGCAAGGCATAATGAGAGTCCTTTGTGAATTGAGGATCGAAGGACAGAAGAGGCCTGGATCCCCTCAGACAGTTTCCAGTCATTTTGAGCTCACCCATTGTGTAAACTGTGAAAGAAAGCATAACCTTAAAATATCAACAGTATAAAGAATAAATATCTAGTGGTACAGTGACCAGCTTTAACATATGCCATTACAAACGGGCATTATTGGACAAATTCGAAAAACATAGTTCTGTAAAATATTTATGCTTGCTATGTTGTCGTAGATATTAATGCTGGTTAGTGGTTACTGTACAATCTGGATGAGACTAGCATGGTACTGGGATAAGTGGCATACTCAAAGAGAGGCTTTATGCTCAGGAGTGAGGCTGATAATGATGAGTGCACATATAATATTGCATGTATCAACATTTAGTACAAGTTTATATTACAAGTACTAATAAAAGGCTTGCAATGGGAATGTCACTACTATTTTTGTCACTAAATTTCACAAGACTCTGTTGAGAGACGGGAGCTATAGAGGGGACAGTTGGACATCCGAAAGATTTTTGCCCTATAAACATCGGGCTCAACTAATGGCCCAAATGCCACGCGCGTTCGCCTAAGGCATGTCTACACTGACCAAATTCGACCTAGCGCATTCTGCCAGCTCGCCTGAGCCATATGGACGAGTGTTTGGACTGCCTCAGGCGAGCTGCTTGCCTATATTATCTATGATAACCAGAGCCCGTAATTTTCATGCCGATGACATCAATTTGACATCACGCTGCATATACGATGATCCCAAAAGTTTTATTATAATTATTAATCATTAGTCGTCAATCATTTTAATCATGTACAAATTACTTCAAAATCTATTCACACGTGGAACAATTAATATAATACCTACTTGATACATGAAACATAAATTAAACTATTTGTTTTGTTTTTATACATACATTTTATTAAACGGTAATGTTACCACATTTCAATAATTACGTAGAAAACAGAATTCCTTCAAGTACTCACTGTTCTTCACCAGAAATCATCCTATATGCAGCGTGACGTCAAATTGGTGTCATCGGCATGAAAATTACGGGCTCTGATGATAACAGTTTAACATCGCTAACTGATTCATAATATTAAAATAATATTCAGAGGTTTAATTCAACTTTTGCTGAATAGTATGAAAGACTACTTTCATAACTCATAAAGTACCTATATCATTTATTATATGATGATAGGTGACTGTGTACTCACTGTTCTCCACCAGAAACTTAACACTAGGACCATTTGGGATGTTAGCCATCCACATGTACAAATCCCTCATCTTCCTTCCCTCAAACAGGATGCATTTGTTGCAGTTCTTCATCTCACTGATCTCGTTCACCACATACAAGTTCTTGCTCCTCTCCATTTTGGACTCAGTCTTGTGATGGGGCATCAACTTCTTTATGTCCTCCATGAGGTACCGGTGTCTGTGGTTTATTCCGCGAGCCGCGAACACCAAAACCCTCTGCCTGTTAATCCACTTCACCTAACAACCAGCGAATAATTCGTTAGATTTGTAGTGTAACTACGATGTTATATGAAATATAAAAAGGTGAAATCATACCTGTTTAGGAGTAGGATCATCGGACATCCGCACTGGAGGTAACACTACGGTTTCCACAATCATTTTTGTTGGCTGAGGTTTTATTGCCTTCTTTTTAGCACTTTTTGCTTTTACTTTAACCATGATTATTCAAATATTTTTTTTGATATAAAATGCAATATTCCTATTGTCTCTAGGTTAGAAGCACGCACAACATGAAAACAATTCAATTCACCTACTCTACTCGCACGTGTGAAATTAAACTGTCAGTGTCACCTCTCCTCTCCATCATGTCATTATCACCAAGCTGGCAAGCTGTTTAAGTCACTTCTAAAAATATTAAAATCTGATGACATGAAAGTTTTTTTTTAATTTCCTTTTAAGACACACTTGTTGGCGCGTTGGCGGTACATTTGACTGTAATTAGACTTACACATGCCTGTCAAATATAAGGACGAAGAATACAGTGTCTTGGAATAATTTTCACTGTAAAAAACTAACAATGTATAGAAAATTAGAAATAGAGGTACCTATTATTTTATCAATGAATGAAACGTCATAGATAAGATTGTTTGAAAATACTTTAACTTTGGTTTATGTCAGCGCTAACTCGAGTACCTAGTGACTGCGAGTACTGCGCGAAGACAGTCGCAAAGATGTTCAAGTCTTTGATAGTGCTCATGAAAACTATTGGGGGTAGCAAGCCAAATCAAATTTTAACACAAACTCGTTGTGCATCACAAGCCCTGCCTCAGCTGTCGGCGGTAAGTGTACAAATACATACAATAATAAAATAACAAAGGTATAGTTAATTTCACCTCTATCACCTTTAGTAAAACTGGTTTTGACCAAGTCTATAGGTAGGGTGATCAAAACAAGTTTACGAAGTGGGTATAGATTCCTATTTATTACACATGAATTGATAACACAATTTTTTTATCTTTATTACAGACAAAGTACAATGTCAAGAGGAAAGAATTCGGTGTCCTGCAACCAGATGATGTCAATTATTTTAAATCTATTTTGAGTGAAGAACAAGTACTTACGGAAGAGAGTGATGTTTTGCCTTTCAATATAGACTGGATAAAAAATTGCAGAGGTAACAAATATATGATGAGGGACTATTACTAATTACCCATGTGGTGGATTCCACTAAAATTTTATGTAAGCTAAATGTAATAATACTAATAATCCCGGAATGACTTGGATGGTTTTTGGGGGAGGGCTTTAGCCAAGCTTTAGCTATTATCATCCTCCCAGCGTTTTTCTTGGTTGTATCCTAAAGGAGCCAAAAGTCCACCATGGCAACTCCATCCCAAGATTTGGAGAACATACAGATCTACAATCACAGGAAACATACAAACTTCCTCACAGACTTTTCCTCTTTATAATAATACATATTATAGGTTAATGTTTTTTAATTGAATGTCTATCATGGGACGGCCGCGACATTCGACATTCTCGATTTTTCTCGCACTATACCTCTTGTTCTAAGTGTTCTAATAAGAGAGAGACGGATAGTGCGAGAAAAATCGAGGGAGCTCCCGCGCCGTCGCGTGATAGCCGTGCAGCTTGGGCCAAAATTGTTCAGCAGTGTCCGTTTGTTGAGCTGTTCTACTCTACAGGTCGCAGTTCTCAACCAATTCTCGTGAAATTTTGTGAGCAGGTTCAATAATTATACAGTTTTTTTTTATCAATTCCATATTTTGTTTTACAGCAGCCATTTTCTACAGCTCACAGAGCCACTAGTTGTAAATTATGTTGGATGAAAATAATACTTAACCAAAATGTTTATTGTTCAGGTCAATCCAAGGTGGTATTGAAGCCCAAATCAACACAGCAGGTATCACAGATACTGGGTTACTGCAACAAAAAGAGGATAGCGGTGTGTCCACAGGGAGGCAACACGGGGCTTGTTGGAGGCTCGGTGCCTGTTTTTGATGAGATAGTGCTCAGTCTCAGCTTAATGAACAAGATCATAAGCTTGGATAATACATCAGGTAATCAAAAAAAAAAATTCGGTAATAAAAAAGGCAGGTAAGAAAACAACTGCTTTTTCAATCAAAATATTTTCTTTTCCCTGTTAAATTCGTTATTGAAATTTAAATTGATCATCGTTAATTTAAGAGTTATCCTCTTGTCGGTGGAGTATTTTCCATTTCTCTCTGCCAGCCCTTTGATTTGCTGATACAACCCAACACCAGCTTTTTCCTTTATTTGGTCCATATAACTGCGTCGTGGTCTTCCCCTGCCTCTCCTTCCTTCTATCTTTCCTTCCGTTATGGTTTTAAAGAAGTTGTGGTGCCGTATCAAATGACCAATCATTTTCCCCCTTCGAGTGCTGATGGTGTTCAAGATCGATCTCTTCTCTTTTACCCTTCTCAAAACGTCCTCATTTGTTACTCTCTCAGTCCAGCTTATACCTTCCATCTGTCTCCAACACCACATTTCAAACGCTTCCAGTCTTTCTCGGTCCCCTTGTGTCATTGTCCACGTTTCGCTGCCATAAAGGGCAATACTCCAAACGTACACTTTTATTAGCAACTTTTTGCTCCTACATGACAAACTGGATCTTAAGAGTTGTCTCTTTTGGTTAAAAGCTTTTTTCGCCATGGCTACTCGAGCGACAATGTCTGGTGTGCATCTGGAGTCTCTCAATCAATCAATCCATTTAAATTAGATCTTTGATTTTTTTTGAGAATGAATTTACTCCTAAATCTGTTATTATTACTTACCCAAAATGAAATAATATTTTCTTGTAGGTGCCCTTGTTTGTGAGGCAGGATGCATACTAGAAAACTTGGACAACTATGTGCGGGAACGCAATCTCATTGTGCCCCTTGACCTGGGGGCAAAGGGCTCCTGCCAAATTGGGGGCAATGTGAGCACGAACGCCGGCGGCTTGCGGCTTCTCCGTTATGGGAACCTGCACGGCTCCCTGCTGGGGATTGAAGCGGTGAGTAGGTAGGTATAAGCCGGTGAGAAGGTAGGTATAAGCCGTCCCAACAAAGAACATAATCTAAAATCAAAAGATTTTTTCAAAAAACCCACTGAAAATCATAGGCATATGTCACTCCCACGATTCTGAGGACTCCAACGCCACCTCGCATATGCCAAAATCCATCCAGCCGTTTGGACTGGCTCGTAAAATATAATACAGAGTGTACCAAAAATTGGGTGTGAACCGATTAAGGGCATAACAGATATTGTGTGGTACACTCTGTATTCCTCTGTATCCACCCCATTTTTGGTACACTCAGTATTCTAATATAATTTAATATTTTATTGACTACTGTTTTAGCCTAGTGACCCAGCCTACGAAGCAAGAGGTCGTGGGTTCGAATCCCGGTAAGGGCATTTATTTGCGTGATGAGCACAAATATTTGTTCCTGAGTCATGGATGTTTTCTATGTATTTAAGTATTTATATCTTTATATACGTAAATATAAATATTTGCGGACAATCTTACACAAATCGACCTAGTCCCAAACTAACCTAAGCTTGTACTATGGGGTACTAGACGACGATAAACATACTTATCGGACAACAAAAAATCGGACTGCCGGACAGTAAAATTCATTGTAGTGCAGTGGTAGTGCACAATCGCCCATAGGGTTATGTTTTTAGGGCTTTCGGGTAACAATGGCGGCTTATACTATGAATGGCGTGTGTGAATATAGTAGCATGGTGTGAGCGATATGGCGCGAGAGTGGGCGCTATTTTACATTCAGCTGTTCTTTATTGGTGCGGCATATCATAGCTTTAGCTTGTGGGGCAACTTGCCCCACAGGTACAGTATTCATCTTGTAATATCTTTCTTTTTTGTTGCTTCATTACAATAATTTTATGGTTTACTATCCAATTAGCAACACTACGTTATAATTTTTAACAGGTCTTCACCCCTATTGCGACAAGGTATGAAGAGTTTTGTTGTTCTCAAAAAATGCCCAGCCAGTCTTATCTTTTTTTTCTTGATCTGTGTTGTTAATGTTTGCCTATTGTATTCTCATTCATTAACCCCCGACGCAAAGAGAGGGGTGTTATAAGTTATAACGTGTCTGGCTGTGTATCTATGTATCTGTGTGTCAGTGTATCTGTGTATTTGTCTGTGGTATCGTAGCTCCCAAACGGATGGAGCGATTTGAATGCGGTTTCTTTTGTGATATAGATAATTTTATCCCGAGTGTTCTTAGCCATGTTTCATGAAAATCTGTTCAGCCGTTTTTGAGATATTGGAGTTTGAAATGAAAATGTCAGGGTTTTTCAACTTTTCTAAGTTGTAGTTATATTTCTCCTGCAGGTGAAAGCCGACGGCACCGTAGTGGATTGCCTGCGTACCCTCAAGAAGGACAACACGGGGTACCACCTGAAACACCTGTTCGTGGGCTCCGAGGGCACGCTGGGATTGGTCACCAAAGTGTCTCTGCACTGTCCCGTGCTGCCCAAAGCGCAGACCCTTGCCTTCATTGGTAAATATATTGATTTGATAAACTAGCTTTTGCTAGCTTTTTTTTGGTTAGCTTTTTTTTGTATATTTATTTATTAAGAAACAAACAGTCTCATATAGGTACATTGACACAATAAAAAGTAGTAAATTATGGACTTACAGTTTCCTTAATGAGAATATTTAAACCTGAACATCAAAAACATTAAAAAAAAAATTGAGTTGTTGAGATGCATGTTAATAGTAATTGTTAATAGTTAATAGTATAAACAAAAACATTGCCAGAAAACTTAAAGTTATGATTTTGAATTATAGTTGTGTATTTATGAATTAGCATGTTTTTATTTTTGTAGAATGAATACCTATGAGGTTTTGTTTTTATTTTCTCTGTGTGTTTCTGTACACGGTATAAGTTTGTCTATCTCGTTCTACCTACCTACCTCTCAATTGCTCAAAGGTTAGCTGGAAGAGATCCCTTATAGGGATAAGTTCGCCTTTGTACTTAGATTTAATGTGTGACATGTATATTCTTTAACCTGTTATTGTGTACAATAAAGTGCTTAGGTACATACATACATTTGCCCGCGACCTCTCCGCGTATAGGTACTCAGTGCCTGGGCGAGCGAGCTCTGCTCGGGCCAAAACAAAATACGGAGAAAACGAATTTTCCTAGACATGTGACTTAGCTGGATCGATTTTTCGCCTCCATAGACCCCACAATATGCCAAACTTCATCGAAATCGTTAGGGCCGTTTTTGAGAACGTGGTTACAAATGTGTATACAAATATTGCTCGTTTATTGGTACTTATAGGATTATTCGAGGGATGCTCGAATCTCTATACAAACGTTGTTCTCGTGTCTCCATACCTAGTTATGGCGGAACCCGTTTTGTGTACTTTTCATGTTAGTTCACCACGCCGTTTTAAAATGAGTCAAACTACGTTTGTATGGGGAGCCGACTCGTGTCGAGCGTGCTGGGGACTCGAGGGATCAACACAACGCCTAATAGCAACAACAACACACAGATACAGCATCAATTATCGCACTCCCATAAACTTCCACTCCTCCTTTCACCACTTCAACACTTTCGCAACTAGACTAAAAATGGAACAATACACCAGAAACCGACAGAACTCGTTAGGCGTGTAGGTTCATATTCATACTACTGCCCGCCTAGCAGGCTGAGCCGGCATCTGAGCAAACATTACGAGTGCCTACCGGGCGGGTTCTTGGTTGCGAACGTGTTAAGATTAAGAGATGATTTTGTAATACTATATCCTATATATGTCATATATATTATGTCTTTCCCAGTAGTTAAAGCAATGAAGCGTAGTTTCAGTGTCCGAGAGGCAACCGGATGGCTCGCGGTATTTGAGCTCCCTAAGCGTTGTGGAACCGCCCTGTGCAAAAATTTCATTATATAAACAGCGTACACACTTTCATGCAAACGCTGTTTCTATCGGCTGCCTCACGGCAATTTTATTTTTTCCATTTCCGCCCCAGTCCAAGTTCTTCGCCCCAGGCTCAGTTCGGGTTGCACGGGGCGGTTCCACAACACTTCGGGAGCAAAAATACCGCGTACCATCCGGTTGCCTATAGGACATGCAACTACGCGTCAATGCTCTGAATACAGGGTCTCATCTTAATCTATTATTTTCAATCGTAGCGGTTTCAGACATACAGACAGGGTTACTTTCACATTTATAATATTAGACGGCGTAAGCGGTTCGAACTAACGCTTGTGCATGTATTCGGAGAGCCACCATGTACCAGTCAGTATGGACTGTCTACCCTTCAAGACCAAAAGGACTCCCATTTGAAGGTCCGTTGGTGCGAAGGTTTAGATGGGGCTGGTATCGAGGCCTCTGTAATCCTTTCATAAACAGTGTGCCCGCACAATAACACAATAGTTATTATGATTCAAATACATGCGCGCTCAACATATGTTACATATGTACTGCTGCGCATGTGGAAACGGCCGCCATGTTTTATTGCAAAAGGCATAAGCAAAATATACGTTCAATATTTAAAATGAATTTAGTTCCGATCGCGGTGGAAACATCTGGGCCGTGGTGCGAGGAAGCAAAGTCGTTGGTGAAGACGTTAGGACGACGTTTGTTCGTACTTGGTACAACGGATTTCACTGGCAATACAGAGGGGAAATGCTGCCAGTGTATTAGGGACATTTTCGCCGGGTACTTATCGGGCCTGGTGTTCAATACCGTAATATTGGGGGTTATATTTTATATTTTTTGTGATGCGTCTTGACGAAGCATGTGGTTGTAAATATATATTATTGGACGAAGTTTGTTGCGGATACTCGCTCTGTGCTCATTTTTGACGAAACCTGCGCTGTGGATATTAAACTGTTTGGATGGTACTTTAATTATCATGTAATGTGATGTTGAATATAGTTTTATTGTATTAAATGTAAAAAATATTTAGTTGTTGACCAAAATCAAAATTTACTATGATTAATAAAACGCTTGACAAATTGTTATTATTTATGTACCTTTCATATGAAAGAACAAGTGAAATTGAATTTTTTTTTTTTTTTTTTTAACTGAAAAGTAATAAGGATTCTTGCGGAAAAGTAGCACTTTCTGCACGAGTTAGCTGCTCGACATTGTTATTCTTGTTGTTTGCATTTGATATAATTATAATTTTGATTTGTTAATGCAAAATTTTATGATTATTATTATAGTATTTTTTGCAACTGTTGTATAAGTAGGGTCTTAAAACGCGAGTGTCAAGGCTCGCATCGCAATTAAAGACGCCACGAGCGTTTTAAGACCAAGTTATACACCGTTGCATACAATAATTTTTCTACGACTAATTTTAAATAAATAGCATTTGACTTTTCAGGCAGTTAGTTTTCCGTTAGTTCTATTACTACTCAACAATTTCTTCAGCGGTGCAGCGGTATTTTCTTCTTCGTCCATTTTAAAAGGAACGTACACATTTTTCTTCACTTCACAAACACGAATAAAATCTTAATAAGTTATATCTTAATAATCATATTTCATCTTTTAATTTTGTACTCGAACTTTGGTGGGAAATTAGAATAGAAATATGACACATTGACACCTCTTGTTAATGGTCTGTTTTGTTTTCAATTTCCTTGCACTTGCCATCCGAATCAAACTGAATCCGGATCCGAACCGAATCGGATCGGTTTATATTTATAAATACATACATACATACAGTCACGCTCTTATTCCCAAAAGGGGCAGGCAGAGCACATGAAACGTATGTTCCAGCGCCACTTTTAGCATAAATGTGGGTATAAAAGATCGACAAAATGTGATATTGCAGTGTTAGTTTGCTAGCCCATCGCTCACAACACACTTCAACCCTGGTCCCTTAGTCGACTTTTACGACACCCACGGGAAGAAAGGTGGTGGTGAAATAACCCCACACCGGTATACAACGTGTTCCCGCCAATTTCCGTTAATTGAAAGGGGGCATAGCTTAGGTCAAATAAAGGTAATTTCTCCAAGACACCAGTATCTTAACTCTTACTGTTAGCAAGATATTCAACATTTTAATTTAATCAGCTATGCAACTTTAACCAGTGTAAACGGTTTTTTGACGTGCATGTCATGTGATTGATGTGATGTAATTTGAACATTATCACATTTGACACTAACTTTTCATTAACTCTTAAGACCCTTGTACAATAACCGTTAATGCTAAATTTAATTATTTTGTATGAAAATCGAAAAAAAAACTTTTTTTTTTTTTGAAAAACTAATTATGCTACTTTGTTTCGGTGAATGGACTCTGCAATATGCCGAAGTTCAAGGAAATTCAGAAAAACACCCTGTATATTTATAAATAATACCAATAATTGGTAAAATATGTATATTCACACATAATACATGATAATTTATTTTTATTTTAGTTAATAATCTATATTCTACAAATGTTTGATAGTAAATAAAAACATTTTATTTCGAAAAATTTGCTTATGAAGTTGGCACACTGCAATATAGCGGCCGATTAAAAAAAAGGTAGACGATTTGACATCGTGGTAAACAGTGCTTTTATGAAAAATTTATGAACCATAAAAGTACGCTAAACAGTGCGTTTCTGGGCCATAGAGCATAGAGTTTTTCAACGACTTATTATAGGTGTCATTGTATTTGAGCTAAAGCTTATATAAATGACAGCTAACGGTACACGAGTAGAAAAAAATAATTAACGCTCCTCAAAATGTTTATAAGAACTATGTAACTGCATTCCGAGCAAAATAAAAATCTTTGAATCTTGGAGAACGCTCTTACCGGCTATATGCTTTGTAAATAAATTATTTTTATTTATTAAAAAAATATATATATTTCGTCATCATTTGCATCAGTTTGAGAGCTACACTACGATGCCACAGACACACACACACATACACAAATACATATGATAAACAGTAACGTAACTTTTTACGTCGGGGTTGAAATATATATAATATATATATATATAATATATATATATATATATATAATATATATATATGTATATAAATAATAATCGAACCGACTCAAATATTCATATATCCGAGGAGGGGGGGGGGGTTCAGGATGGGATCGTTGGGAGACCGAGTACTGAGACTAAGACTTCGAATCAAAATGTACTTTATTTAATTATTCGGTATACTCGTAATAGATTGTACTTCAATGATACTAAATTGTAGCGTGGACAGTTCCGAGGTGGAACCAATGCGTCCGGTCACTCGCGTGTTCAGCCAGAGAATGTCCGGAGCTCGGCCCGCTCGACTCCATCCTAGCGTAAGGAGTGGGGATAGATGGTTCGATGTGACGTCAGCCACAAATCAACCAATCGTAGCCATTCCCACGCTGCGCTACAATTTAGCGTCCGTACTAATCCATCCACCATCCTGTCTCCGACACATAATATATTTCTTGACCAGTAAATGTAATTAAGGATCAAAGAAAAGAACATAAGCACTCAAGGTTTCTCTAATAATGTTTTACTAAACGTTTTATTTCTTTGGAAACGTATTCGAGGCCTTCACGTGTTTTTTGAAGGAGGAATGATTCTCATCCGCCCAGGCCACAAACTCCTTAGACAGCTTCACAGCAGTCCGCAGCATCAGCTGACAGTCGATATCCCCTTTATGTGCATCTTCTGGCTCGTGCTTCGTCAACCGCTTGTATACAGCTGAGACTGTGTAACTATCGTCAGGTTTATTCGCAAAACTGCCCCACGGGTATCCTTTGCACCGCTCCACTCTATCAGCGTTGTCTTGCCTCAGCTTATCTAAGCGATTTTTCTCTGCTGCAGCTTTCTCCGAGTCTGATAAACTGATTTTGGCAACTAATTCTGTAACGTCGTCTACTGACGATGACGCTTTAGTATACTTCCCAGACTTACTTCCTACTGAAGTAGACTTCCTGTTTTCTTCTGACGATGACGCTTCAGTAGACTTACTAGACTTACTAGACTTACTTCCTACTGAAGTAGACTTCCTGTTTTCTACTGACGATGACGCTTCAGTAGACTTACTTTTTACTGAAGTAGACTTCCTGTTTTCTTCTGACGATGACGCTTCAGTAGACTTCCTAGTCTCTAATATGTCGTAGAAACCGTAATAAGTGTCGACGCACATAATGTCTCTTGTGAACTCCCTCCCATTTAAGTGTTGTTTTAATATGGCAAAGTCGAATTTGAATCCATTGTGAGCGACGAAATACACAGGACCGGTTAAGTTATTGAGGAAGTCGTTGATCAGGTGGAAACACTCGATGAAGGATTTCTCAGGCTTCAGATCAGGTTCTGTAAATGCTGTTTGTGTTATCCCTGCGCTTACCAAGTCTTGGCCAGTCCCCGGGTTAAAGCACAGTGTTAGTTTGAGCTGGACCCGTGGGACAGGCGGGACCTGCTGCTTGCGGGGTAGCTCAGCCCAAAATTCAGAATCTACAATAGTTCTATCGACATACCATTCGCCCGCTTTCAAGAGAAGGTCTCGTCTGACCGCTGCCATACTCAGCTCCGTTATTAGTTTCACCTCTTGTCCTTCTTCTGCATTGGGATCATCGGTCGTCCCTAAGTCCATGAACACGTACGTAGCTTCCGATGACATGATTCACACTGAAGCGGTGTGCATTTCGTTGCGTCGAGGCAGTCTGCGCGCCATATATGGCTCGAAACCTTTTCTATTTAGCACTTATAAATCGCACTTCAATTTGACACTAGTTGACGAGACTCATTTAATTATAAGTGCGTCACTCTCACTGCATTCATATGCGCCTACCTAAAAGGCAGCGCACGAACCAACACGATGCGTACTTGTTTTCAATACGACAAAACTGCGTTGCAAAATCGGCCTTGCAACTAACAATCAACGCTCAATGTCAAACGGGCATCTGGAACTATGTTGCCAACCCAAATTGAGTCTACGCTCATAGGAATTAGGATCGCATGAATTTTGTAGTGACATAAGGCTCTTTACTATTTTTACACACTAATTATTACATTTTAATAATAACAAAAATTTAAAAATAAATTCAACGAACAATGCGTCAGTTTACGTGGTGATTTTCCGTATTGGGCTTTATGTTTGAAAAGTTAAGGTACAATATTGAGTATTATTTTTACTAAACGTATCTTAATCGCGTATACATAGTTAATTAACTAATGTATTTACCACCGAGGTTTTCCCTACGTTTTGGATGTGTCACGTCATCCTTGGCCCCGGGTTGACTGAGTTAAATAAATAAGTTTAAGTCCCGTTTCAACATTTGAGACGTGGTTCTGGAGAAGACTGTTGTGGGATTCCGTGGACAGCCATGAGAACGAATAACTCCATCTTACACACTCACTCGCACCTCTGCCAGGCAAGGACTCTGCTTCATTCGGCTTATCATGCGTTCATCTAGGCATGATCTAGAGAAACAAATAATTCTATGTTCTGTGGAAGCCAAACGCGCTAGAGGAAGGATTCCTGTGCGATGAACTGATATTATCAAGAGGGTTATTGATGCTGATACAGTCTTTCCCATGCGGTCAACTTGAGGAGCCGAACAGCATCACAATCCTCAGTCATGAGCAGACTCGGACTAATCATCGCAGCAAATACGGAAATAGAACAAGATATAATAGAGTCGTCATATATGTGTATGATTAACTGCTTTTTAGGGTTCCGTAGCCAAATGGCAAAAAACGGAACCCTTATAGATTCGTCATGTCTGTCTGTCTGTCTGTCTGTCTGTCCGTCCGTATGTCACAGGCATTTTACTCGAAAACTATAAAGTGTATTTGAATAAAATTTTCAGGATAGGTGTATTTTGTTAACCGCTACATAGTTTTGTAACTAAATTACAAAAAAAAATTTTTTAGGGGTGCATTCCATACATAAAACTAAAAGTCAATTTTTTTTTTCATTGCAAGTCCACGTGTGGCACATCAATCGATAGGCCTTTCAAAATAAATATAAGGTTTCTCAGCAATTGTTTTGATTAAGTGAATAGAGTCACAGATAATCTCCTCGAAAGTCACTAAAATTGTGTCCCCCCCCTTTAATTTTTGAACCGTGTATTTTAAAAATATGAAATAATCATGCTCATAGGGCTTATTAAATTCTCTCAGCGAAAATTGTTTTGAACAGATCGGTTCAAAGGTTTTTGAGATATTTCTAAAAAACTGCCTTCCTTAAAGAAAAGGACGTAAGTGCCATAAGATTTCAGTAACGATACGACCTTTTTAATAGGCACGGAACCCTCGTTGTGCGTGGTCCGACACGCACTTGGCCGCTTTTTATCTAATTTCTGCCATGCTTTGTCACAGTGACGTTAATTTTTTGACTACTAAAGTTAATAAAACTATTTGTGGCTGATTCTAAATATTTTAAGGATTGTGAAAATTGTTTGCCAATTTTGGGTTGCGGTTATAAATATAATTAAGAATTGTGTACATAATACGGCTCTATTGCACTCCTTTCCATTTTCGCGTTGTAATTGTTTTGCGATGATAGTCCGAGTTCTGGCCGTGAGGGATCGACTACGGAGAAGATGAAGTCCCCTTTAGTCAAAATAGTGTATGAATCCATGATCATCGTTCGGTGAACGTTTAAATCATTAACATTGAGTAAGTATATGATTTACTTGATAATTGCAAAGCGCGTGATAACGATACTATAACCAGTACCCAATTTTAGCGTTTAGCTGTGATTTAAGTAGAATGTATAATATGTACAGTCGACTACAAAGAGATAGATACGGCCAAAGTTACAAAAATATGTATACACGACTGTATTGCTTAACATTAAGGTCGTGTATACATATTTTTGTAACTTTGGCCGTATCTATCTCTTTGTAGTCGACTGTACCTAATAATAAAAAAATAAGACAAATAAGAGAGGGACTGTCTTCTCCGTTTTTAGTATTATTTTCTACCTACATATTTAACGGTAATAGTTATAGTACATTCAGCGCCATATAGTTAGTTGCGGCCAAGGTAGCCAAATATTTCAGTACACGTCTTTATTACTGTAAGAATAAGGGTGTACGAAATATTTGGCTACTCTGGCTGCTACTAAACAAGTTTTTTCACAAATATTTATCAAAAACAAGCCATAGCGATCTTACACCCTGATCATTTTAAATGTGTACACTGTATGGTTCAAGAGATACAGATCTACGGACAGGCAGCAGAATCTTAGCGCTATATAAGGCTTCTGTTGTATCATGTGAATGCTGCCGCCTTTAGGTTATATGATCATCATCCTGTTCCAGGCCAATGACTCGCATATGCGTCATGCTTCTACGAGCCATTTCCGCTACAGTAGTGGAGAAATGACCTACGCTACTAGCTACTAAATTATACTATCCTAATGAGTAATGACCATGCCTCGAACAGTTCATGCGGATGATGTCAAACCACTCATAGGATGATTTAAAATAGTATTTTCATAAACAATTACCACATCATTTACCAACCTCTTAATTAGATAAACGATATCGTCACTTGAAATGAGCCGAGTACACGAACAACATAAAATAATATTTTTTGATTTTTTTATAATATATTTACATTTATTATAAATAATCGGACTTACGATACCAAATTTCGTGACATTTATTTTATTCACGACATCCTGTCATCCTGTATAAATTTCACGGATTTACACACGATTATTTAGTTACTCCGTGTGATATGTCACACGCAAGTTTAAATACAAAACTCATCCAGTGTGCAAAATTACGTCATTTTTACACCATCCGCATGAATTGTTCGAGCCCAGGCCCCGTAGCATGGATGGCGTTATCACGCGATAAGTGACAGGATAGAGCTTCCGTCCCTGGCTGACACAGTTCGATAGAACGAGACGACGCGCCTATCCTGTCACTTATCGCGTGATAACGCCATCCATGCTACGGGGTCTGCTAATGACAATGCAAATGGTCGCAGGCGTGAAGGACTTCGGCAGCGTGCTGCACCTCTACCGCAGCGCCAAAGCGTCCCTGGGCGAGATCCTCTCCGCCTTCGAGATGGCTGACAATGACTCCATCAAGTACACCGCCAAGAATCTCAATTTGCCGTAAGTCATGCATAAAACACTCTGCCCAGACCCCGTATCATGGTTGGCCTTATCACGCGAAGTGACAAGATATAGTGTCAGTCTCGTTCTATCGAACGGTGTCAGCCACTGAAGGCGATAAGGCCGACTATTGTCCATGGACCTAAGCTATATTTAATCGATTAAAAAAAACATGATTACATATAATGCATCCTTTCACGCCTTCATTCCCAAAGGTGTAGGCAGAGCTAGCACATGAAAAGTATGTTCCAGTGTCACTTTTAGCACAAATGTGGGCATAAAACATCGACAACATGTGATATCGCTGTGATAAGTTGCTAGCCCATCGCCCACAACACTTCAACCCTGTTCCCTTAGTAAGACTTACGACACCCACAGGAAGAAAGGGGGTGGTGCTATTCTAACCCGACACCACACGGGGAATGAATGCCCTGTAGAAATCTTCTTTCACGTTTGTATAGAGCATTCATGCGATAACCTGTTCTGATGCATATTTAAGTAAGTAATATTTACGCAGACATATTACTGACACATTATACCCTTTTCACGAAACCAATTATTTAATTAAATATTTTTTTTACGTGTTATTTTTAACGAGGAATAAGAATGGAGCGAGCGCATAGCTCGCCCATTAGAGTGGTGCCAAGACTGTGAAACAAGTCTATAACTCGATACAGAGAGGGCGCTAGTCTTAGCGGGAATATAGTGGAAAAATATACAACTTGCGTCACTGTCCTCGTAGCTCAGTTGGTAGAGCAGTCTAGCGTTAATATAAAGGTCGCAGTTTCAAATCCTGTCGGGGGCTACAGACGAAGATGGTTTATTTTTCCATTATATTCCTTCTCTGTATCATATCGTTTATATTACTGACACTTTTGTAAAAGATAAATAAGACTAATTTGACTCCACTCATAGTCAAACTGATCATTTAATTTTGTGGAGATTTTGCTAGATGTACCTTATTATTTTGTTTAAATAAATAGTAATAAAGGAGTACTTTCCGCTCGGGCACGCGCGTGACTGAATGCACGGAAGCTTGACTTCTAAAATTGTTAGGTCATTAAAATCAAATATTTATTCTGCAAATAGGCCACGAGGGCATTTTTAAGGCCGGCTAGGTCTGCCGATAGAAAGCTATGATGTGGTGGCACAGAAATATCAAAAAAGTCAAAGTTTGACGACCGGTTAGCCTAGTGGGTAGTGACGCTGCCTACGAAGCTGAAGGTCCTGGGTTCGAATCCCGGTAAGGGCAAATATTTGTGTGATGAGCATGTATATTTGTTTCTCAGTCTTGGAAGTTTTTCTATGTATTGAAGTATTTATATCTATATATTATATATATCGTCGTCTAGTACCGATAACACAAGCCTTACTGAGCTTACTGTGGGACTAGGTCGATTTTTGTAAGATTGTCCCCTAATATTTATTATTTATTTATTAAAGTCGAAATCTATCATAGTCAATACAATTTTGGAAATAATTAATAATACTTAACTTAGTTTTTAAGTGTAACGGATATATTATCAATTAAATAGTTCGGCTGCTCTTTAGCAAAACACTACTAGGCATTTTTATTAAATTTTCAGGAGAGGAAAATAGTGTTTTGTTTATGTAAAAGCTCAAGTTTGCCGAATATGTACGGTCGAGGAAAATGAAAGTATGGCACATTTAAGCTTTATTTGAATGACGTTAAGGTCCAAAAGTGCTAAACATTCAAATTCCTCGACTGTACATAAAGTTAAATAAACCTTGTGTATAAAATTCTAGCCCATCTAACAAACATAATAATGAAAGTATAAGTTTGAAATTCGATAAGATACTTAGCAAAATAGTGTAAGCACTGTGTTGTGTTATGTCATGGGATTTTTCAATCACTTTGTTTTGAAGTGGCGATCTATTTTATCCTTATTAATTATACCTATTATTATACCTTAAAAAATGTAATCCCAAAACGAAGTCTCCATACAAAAAATTGTAAATGCTTATACTTTGTTTTAATATTTTTTTTATCTAAACCGTGTTTTGGTATGCGCTCAACATGCTGCTTTTCCCCAAAATATATAATATATTCATATACTAACTATAAAGTATACGTAGTATTTGGCATGGATTATTCTGGTAGTTTTTCGCGAAAACTAACGCGGTAACTGTTACCCAGCGACAGAACCTGACAAAACTTCAAGACATCAAAAAAATGATAAATCAACTACTTAGCTTCTGAAGTCAGAAAAAATATTAATAAATATTTTTATCTTTATTTTGGTTCATTTACATTTGCTCTATAATATTCAAATTAAATCATAAAAAAGACAATGCATTTCATTAATCTACATAGGTAATTACTTCCGGGTGGAAAGTTGGTCGGATTCTTGAATTAAGCATCTTAGAATAACATAAAATGTTATTCTAAGATAAATGAAATCAACAAAAAAAACGCTATTATAAATTAATGTTTTTCAAAACCGTATTTTTCCTGGAGTATCAGGGTTGCGATCATATTCGAATATTTTATTTAAATTCTTTGGTTAAATATTGGTATCAAAATTACATAATATTTATTATTATTAATTATTTATACGATACTACACGTCTGCCAGTGTTATCATTGGAATCATCTTCAATGTGACAAGTCATAGTTTTAATTATAGGAGCGCTGATAAGACGTAACACTTCTATATTTATACTGTAGTTAAGTACAGAATAATATAATGTTCAAACAAACATAATTAGCATTACTAAAGAGATGAATATTTCAGAGGTCGTTTGAGATTATTGATATTTACCGGGAGGCAACTAAATAGCAACATCTGTATTTTTGTTTAACGCCTTCCGAACTCGAAGAGATTTCCAATTGACGATGTGCAGGCCAGGCAGCCGTTTAGTTGGAACATACGCATATTGGTTTAGGCACGTGTTTGGGTAGAAATTTGTAAGCAGCTCGCATGCTATGGTTTTTTCCTTCGCTGGACCCACAGAGCTAGTAATGGCATTATTATGATAGTGTAAGCCGTTCGATTAAAAAAACCGCAAATCGATGTACAGTCAGCGTCATATAGTTAGTAGCAGCCAAAGTACCCAAATATTTTGGTACACGTCTTTATTACTGTAAGAATAAGGGTGTGTTACGATATATTTGGCTACTCTGGCTGCTACTAACTATATGACGCTGACTGTACAGAGTTTGGCACACGCATACTAAAGGTCAAAACAAATATGTTGACCCGCAGTTCCTAAAAAAAAATATTTTTATTTTTTGTATGGAAAAAAATCTTTTCAGCAGCCTATTGTGTGTAGTATGATATGAAAGGGCTTTTTGAGGCGATTCTAAAAATAAGTTTCTGTCAAAAATATAATTTTTGGTACTAGCTTTTATTGCCGACTGCTGTACTTTTCTGTATACCATCATCAACTACTTACTCATTGAGACGATTCTAACGAACCCAAACTCAACGGGGTTACGTCGGTTAAGTACTGAATTCCCATGGCCACCTTCTGTCTCCATCATCAGATCAGCTAGATTGTACCATAATATTGAATTGTCATTCAAACTATACTTATTACCCAAAATTTCAGCTCAATCGGTCACCGGGAAGTGGGTCAAATTTAACTTGCAAGATTTGTCCCATACTAACAGGGCAAGTTAAATAAAAGCTTGTAATATATATACCAAATCATTACATTTACTTAACTAAAACAAAAATAATTTTCCTCCGAGCCTCCGATGATGATGGTGATGGGTAAAGTCACGTACTAAATGTATGATAATCGTAGCTTTATAACAACAGAAACCCGATCGGGGATTTCCCGTTCTACGTCCTAGTGGAGACCCACGGCAGCGACGAGGCCCACGACCTGGAGAAACTGAACCGGTTCCTGGACCGCGAGATGGCCAGTGGAGTCATCTTGGACGGCACATTCACCTCCGAACCCGCTAAGATGCAGGTAACACACATACGCACACTCACATGTAAGAAACCCGATAGGGAGCTTCCCGCTCTAGTGGAGACCCACGGCAGCTACGAGGCCCACGACGCGAAGGTACACCGGTTCCTCCGAACCCGCTAAGATGCAGGTAACACACATACGCACACTCACATGTAAGAAACCCGATAGGGGGCTTCCCGCTCTAGTGGAGACCCACGGCAGCGACGAGGCCCACGACGCGAAGGTACACCGGTTCCTCCGAACCCGCTAAGATGCAGGTAACACACTCACATGTAAGAAACCCGATAGGGGGCTTCCCGCTCTAGTGGAGACCCACGGCAGCGACGAGGCCCACGACGCGAAGGTACACCGGTTCCTCCGAACCCGCTAAGATGCAGGTAACACACACATACGCACACTCACATGTAAGAAACCCGAAAATCTGTACCCACACACGAGCATGGCAAATAAGCTAAATAAATACTTGTAATAAGTGAATAAGAACTACCATAATATAAAGTGTCACGAATCGTCGATGTCGTCGATTGAAGAGTAGGTACGATTGGCCTCACAAGGGGCTGAACATTTTAGTGCCGTGTCGCTTTTATTTTATTTTAGTGCCGTGTCGCTTTTATGTTATTTTAGTGCCGTGTCGCTTTTATGTTATTTTAGTGCCGTGTCGCTTTTATGTTATTTTAGTGCCGTGTCGCTTTTATGTTATTTTAGTGCCGTGTCGCTTTTATGTTATTTTAGTGCCGTGTCGCTTTTATGTTATTTTAGTGCCGTGTCGCTTTTATGTTATTTTAGTGCCGTGTCGCTTTTATGTTATTTTAGTGCCGTGTCGCTTTTATGTTATTTTAGTGCCGTGTCGCTTTTATGTTATTTTTAAACTGTCATACGAAATTGACAAGCAGAAGAAAACGATAAGGCAGCAAGTTCATGTGCAGCTAATTATACAGTCACTAACATAACTATTTATTACTAGCTTCTGCCCGCGATTCCGCTAGCTCCATACTAACTTTCACCCCCTTATGGTGATGATTTCCGGGATAAAAACTATACTATGTCTTTCCCCGGGACTCAAACAAGCTTTATACCAAATATCATCTTAATCGATTCAGCGGTTCCAGCGTGAAGAGGTAACATACAAACAGACAGACACACTTTCGCATTTATAATATTAGTTTGGATCTACCATAACAAAGCAGGCAGACATATCTGACAGTCCTAACGAGCATTATAATAGAGTTGCGTCAGACATTAATGCGCGCTATAATGTTGTGTATATTAATTCATTCTATGGATCTTGGTCTGAAAATAAAGTAATAATAATAATAATCTGGGATTTGGTGCCAATTCGGGCACCGCGCTCTTTAAGGGTACAACCGGGAAAGACAATAGCTAACCGAGGAGAAAAGACACTAGGAGAATGATGATGTTGTGGTATATAAATATTACTGTGTGTCTATTTATCGGGAGCACCCAAAAATTCCGAACTCATTTGTCGGAAAGCATCATTACTCCGCAATTTCGAAATTCCGAACGTCATTCAGCGAAGATCAAAAAAAACATCAGCGGAACATGTTTTTTTAAATATAAATAAAACAAATATTTCTCTATCACATGCAAATAAAAATGAAGAAATCCAGATTAAGGAAACCAATGCATTGCTTAATGCTTAGTTTGGGACTAGGTCGATTTGTGTAAGATTGTCCGCAAATGTTATTATTATTATTATATTATTTATACATTAATACTATTTTGAGCCGCAAAGTAAACAAAAGTACCCTCTTAATTTAGCTGAATGGTGCATCACCCTATCCGCTTAATGCAAGAAGATCATACTGCAATTTGAACCTTGAATTCTAACAAACTAGTTTAGATTTCTTAATGCCATTCAATATTTTGCTAAATCAAGGTACTTATGCCAATCAATACATTTGACGAAAACATAATTGACATTAAAAAAAAATCCCAGGTAATAATTTGTCCAACAATAATTTATCAAATCATTAGTTGGGAAATGATATCAGTGCGACACGTTGAGTTGGGAAATAAAAATTTGACCAAATAAAAATATGGGAAACGTAGTTTGGGGAGTTGAGAATTTGCTAAATAATTTTCGGCGGCAGAAAAATAATAGTAGATTACTGCAGAGGCCGTGAAGTAAGGGATTGCTGGACGAGATTGGGCGAGGCCGAATACAACGAGTCCAGCAATCCCTGTTCCGGCCGAGGATTGTATAGTACTTTTCTCAAACGATGTGAGGAAATATTAAAATTAAAATAAATACTAGGTTATCAATTAAATAATAGGTAATTTGCGCCTTTTTTTATTTTTAAACATGCCATTTGAACAAGCCGTTCGAGCACCATGTTTAACCGCACATAAAGTATAGTACCATAGTTTTTTTTTTTTTTTATGTAGCAAGTATGCTTACCGTGTCTAGTGGTGGTTGGCAGTATGCAAATTTTCCTTTGTCAGTTAAATATTAGTAAGCAAATTTAAAAAGTTAGAGTAGCGGACAATAATGGTTTTACTTAGGGTTTTCATACATTACTTACTTCTTGGCGTAAGGCCAAGAAGTAATGTAGGGAGCCATAAACAAGAAACTTCACGTCTTCATTTCGTGATATTAACGCGTACATTTCCGAGCATGTTTGAGAAAATAGTAGATTACTGCAGAGGCCGTGAAGTAAGGGATTGCTGGACGAGATTGGGGTAGACGGCCGATTCGTAGACGAGGCCGAATACAACGAGTCCAGCAATCCCTGTTCCGGCCGAGGATTGTATAGTACTTTTCTCAAACGATGTGAGGAAATATTAAAATTAAAATAAATACTAGGTAATCAATTAAATAATAGGTAATTTGCGCCTTTTTTATTTTTTAAACATGCCATTTGAACAAGCCGTTCGAGCACCATGTTTAACCGCACCTAAAGTATAATACCATAGATTATTTTTATTTTTTTTATGATCAAGTATGCTTACAGTGTCTAGTGGTGGTTGGCAGTATGTAAATTTTGCTTTGTCAGTTTAATATTAGTAAGCAAATTTAAAAAGTTAGAGTAGCGGACAATAATGGTTTTACTTAGGGTTTTCATACATTACTTACTTCTTGGCGTAAGGCCAAGAAGTAATGTAGGGAGCCATAAACAAGAAACTTCACGTCTTCATTTCGTGATATTAACGCGTACATTTCCGAGCATGTTTGAGAAAAAGAATTTAACTAAACGAAAATATATTATAAAAATAGTCGATTTTTAAATATGCTATCGGACAAATGACTCTTCGGATTTATGTAGTGTACCCCTGTTTATCACGCTCGAACACATATACCAATTTCCGCTTCATTCGTCGAGAGATAACTAAGCGGATTATCAAATTCAATGTTGCGGTTTTTTGGCAGGATTCATTATAGGGTGACCATGAACCACTTAAACAAAGCGAAGTTGATTCACTTAACACTGTCACTCGTTTAAATAAATATTCAACAAAACCAGCAAGTTCTATTAAATAATAAATAAACATAAGGGGACAATCTTACACAAATCGACCTAGTCCCAAACTAAGCAAAGCTTGTACTATGGGTACTAGACGACGATACACATACTTATATAGATAAATAAATACTTAAATACATGGAAAACATCCATGACTCAGGAACAAATATCCGTGCTCATCACACAAATAAATGCCCTTACCGGGATTCGAACCCGGGACCTCTTGCTTCGTAGGCAGGGTCACTACCAACTATACTATCCGCAAAACTATCTGGCCGGTCAGGTCATAAATCATCGGAATCGTGCTATCTCTTTCACACCTGCACGGCTTATGGAGCGGGCCGAGCAGCAATAGGGCGTTACGCATAAAAAGGAATGATGATAAAGTAATGAAACAAATAAATAAAAATCTTCCGTTACGCCGTAGGTTCACAGACAAAGTTCGTATAACGAATGAGTTATGCATTGTGATGTTTACCCTTTTATGTTATAGTATATTTTGTTATCAATTATTCCTCCATCTACTTACCTAATCACGTATTTAGCTAATTATTTAGGAAATATCTTAAACATTCAGTATTATTCATTAGATAACTTTAAAAACAATATCAATAATGATATAAGATTTCATTTGAAAATATAATAAATCGACGTTTATATTATAAGTTATCGACAATGTTACACCCCTACCGGTAGCGGACGTTTATTGCCCTACCGGCCAGATAGTTTTGCGGATAGTATAGGCTAAACGGTCGTCAAAATGAGCAGATTAAAGTGGCCGCCGCTTGGAACATTTTAGTCACAAGACCGATTTCTTTTTAGACGATCTGGAACCTTCGAGAGAGTATCGCGGGCGCCGGCCTAACAGAGGGCTACGTGTACAAGTACGACGTGTCCATCCCGCTGGAGAATTACTACGAGCTGGTGCCCAAACTGCGGGAGCGGTTGCGAGACGTGGCCACTAGGGTCTATGGGTACGGACACATTGGTACGTACCTCCATTTTTAACCCTTGACACAAAAATAGAGGTCTTATAAGTTTGACGTGTCTGTGTGTGTCTGTGGCATTATAGCTTATAAACGAATGGACCGATTTCCAAAAGCTAACGTGATTGACATGGTTCTTAGCTACGTTTCAACAAAATCGGCTCAGCTGGTTTTGCGATATTGAACTTTGAAATGAAAATTTCGGTTTTTCAACTTTTCTAAGTTGTTCTTATTTGTGTGCATTCCTTTGCCAGTGGGACTATTATCTCTAAGCCTCTCTTTGTCCGAAATACAAAAAAAAAACAGTTTTTTTTTTCAATTTCCGCCCCAATCCAAGTTGGTTCAGTTTGGGTTGCACAGGGCGGTTCCACAACGTTTCGGGAGCTCAAATACCGCGGGCCATCTGGTTGCCTCTCGGACACTGAAACTAAGCGTCATGGCTTTAACTGTAATTATTATATTATTATTATATCGAGCCCGTTATGTCCCACTGCTGAGCCTCCCCACTCTTTTTCCAATCGTCGCGGTCCTGAGCAATATCTGGCCAGTCTTTTAAAAAGGAGTCCAAGTTGTCACGCCATCGCCGACGAGGTCTACCGCGTCTCCGTTTTGAGTTTTGCGGCTTCCACTCCGTGGTCCCTTTGGCGCACAACTCATTCGGCATGCGACAGACGTGACCAGCCCAGTCCCACTTTAACCTGGCCGCCTTCCGAGCTACGTCTTCTATTTGGGTCTTGGAGCGCAGTGTGGTGTTCCGTTAACTAATATATAATATAATATAGTTAACTATAATAGGGTCTTGTGTATCTCTGTATTTTTCAGGTGACGGCAACATCCACATCAATGTAACCGTGCCAGAGTACAGCAAGCTGGCGACCTGCCTGCTCGAGCCATACATCTTCGAGGAAGTCGCTAAACTGCAGGTGACACACAAACATGTTGTGGTCCTATTGCACCTCAAATGTGCGTAGGGCCTTCTTAAGGGGTCCACGCGCTTTTCGGCTAGTTTTTACGAGTTTTGAGTTGATATTCCTCCGTTATAACTATAGATATATTTATGGCACAAACACTTAACGGTTCGTCAATCCTTTATCTACATTTGCACGAGTTTTTTTTATGATTTATTGAAACATGGTCCAAAAAAGCTCTGTTTTTGATATTAGTAGGTATGTTGTTTATGCACTTTTGTATATTAAATCTACATATAACTGTTCCTTATTGAGGTCTGTAAAAAACCCACGAGATATTTTAATTTTTAACTCATTTTCACAAGTTACGTCCAAACAACGGTTTTTTGGCCTGAAATTGCCAAAGTTCAGTGCCATATATCCCGAAAACTGTAGGTTTGATGTGAATACGGGATACTTTCTCGGTAAACCACGTTGCTGCTAATACGATAAACCAAAAAAAAAGAGGAAAAAACCGACAGTTACAGATCGAAGGTCATTGGGAGCTAGGAGCCCCATAAGGTCGTCCTTCCCGCGCGACGACCCTGGCCTCGCTCCAGACCAGTCCACCAGAGGCTCTAGTATACGTTTTACCGAAACAAAACGTTACGACCGCGTTCGCGTTTAGCTGTCAAATCCCATACAAATTGAGGGTAAAACGCAGACGCGATCGTAAAGTTTTGTTTCGGTAAAACTTATACTAGAGGTCGCAGCTCACTCTCGACTGTTCGCCGCCGTGCCACCTTCCGTCCGGCGGCTTCCACTCAGAAAGCGATGTTTGCATTATTTAGTTCCCCTCTTCGAATCTTTTTTCTTTTTTCTATCCATCTCCATTTGTAATTTTTTTCAGACCTAGCTACGTACATACAGATTATCAATCTGTGTGATCACAGAGAATACTGATTGAAGACGCAATTGGGCAGGCATAAAGGCCTCTCATATTACGAGTATATCCGGGGTCAATATATAGACTGTGGCAAAAATGTAGACAACGTACTTACTAAGCAACTACATTAACACATCATCATCCTCCTAGCGTTATTCCCGGTTGTGCCCCTAAATGAGCCCGGGGTCCGCTTTGACACCTAATCCCAAGATTGGCACAGGCACTAGTTTTACGAAAGCGACTGCTATCTGACCCAGAGGGAAAACCTGACTTTATTGGGAGATTAGATCGGTTTCCTCACGATGTTTTCCTTCACCGAAAAGCTAACGGTAAATATGCCGTACATAAGCTCCGAAAAACTCATTGGTACGAGCTGGGATTCGAACCCACGACCGCCGCTTGACAGCCGCATGCCTGGACCACTAGGCTACCGTAGCTTTTTTTAACCACATCATTACCGCATAATCACAGATAACCACAAAAAAATAATAACGGAAATAATATTGATAGTATAATAACGATATGCTTCCAGCACGTCGTTTTACCTAGTCTAGCCATAAATTTTGTTACTGGCAGTTAGCATGAAATTACAAAAAATAAATAATTTGAATTTCGATGTTTTGTTTTGACATAATTCATTGAATGTTTTTGCCGCCATTTGTGTATAATTTATGGGAATAAATTATCGATTCAATAATGGAGTGGGGTGTTAAAGAAAACAGAATTGCTGTGATTGCTCTGCATAAGGTAGGAATGCAGCCTGCTAACATTTTCGAGACGCTAAAAAAGTTAAAGTTAAGTCGAATGTTCGTGTATCGTACCATCCAAAGGTACACCAATTCTTCCTCTATTGATGACAGTAAAAGATCTGGGCGACCACGTTCTGTTAGGACACAGCAGGCTGTCAATGCTGTGAAGGCCAGAATACGCCGAAACCCCATAAGAAAACAAAAAATCCTTTCTAGAGAAATGAAAATACCAGCAAGGACACTTTCACGGATCATTAAAGAAGACTTGGGTCTTGGCGCTTATCGAAGATATATGGGGCACACTTTAAATCAGTCGCTGAAAACTAAGAGGGTTGAGAGATCAAAACGCCTGTTAACTCGATACGCCGATGAAAAATACAAGAACATTCTTTTTACGGATGAAAATATTTTACTATCGAGCAGCACTACAACAAACAAAACGATAAAGTGTATGCACACAATTCTAAAGAAGCCAAAGAGGTAGTCGAGAGAGTTCAGCGAGGTCATCATCCAGCTTACGTCATGGTTTGGTGGGGCGTGTCGTACCAAGGCGTCTCAGAACTCCATTTTTGCGAAAAAGGAGTGAAAATTTCGGCCAAAGTGTATCAAGATACCGTGTTAGAAACAGTAGTTAAACCACTTACCGACACATTGTTCAAAAACATACACTGGACTTTTCAGCAGGACTCGGCCCCAGGTCATAAAGCTCGTACTACGCAGACTTGGCTAGAAAGGAATGTTCCAGACTTTATTAGAGCAGATGATTGGCCTTCCTCCAGTCCAGACTTAAACCCCTTGGACTATAAATTGTGGTCGGTGCTAGAGGATATGGCCTGCTCTAAACGACATGCCAATATCGACTCTCTAAAAAAATCTTTGAAGGCAGCAGTAGCAAATTTCCCAATGGATACCGTGCGTAAATCGATAGACGACTGGCCCAATCGTTTGAAAGCATGTATTAAAGCTAAGGGTGGCCATTTCGAATAATATATGCATTGTTTAAAAACTTAGTTTATCTATAAACAAACATATAAAAATTGTAAATAAATTTGATTGTTTAAAAAATACGTTTATTTTCTTTTGTAACAGAACTTATGGCTAGACTAGGTAACATGAGATCAACCTGCATTTGTATCGAGCGTCCTGGGGACTCATAAGTTTTATGAAAAACCGGCCAAGTGCGTGTCGGGTCACGCGCAGTGAAGGGTTCCGTAGTTGCCTGTCTGTCTTAGTTACATCGACGTGCGGTGCGGTTGCGTCGGCCGAATTTGTACGAAAATTGGTCTTTCCAGGTACACATTAAGTTGGTCGACTATTACTCGGTAACTACTTATGCCTACTTGTCCGTGATAGTTTTTCTTTTAAATTCATTATATGCATTACTACCACGATTTTTTTAATATCCCCAGTAGTAGCCATTTAGCCGGCAGGGGGGGACACATGCCTCGACCAAAAATTAGGGCTTTAAAGCTCAATATCTCGCTGAATAGGGAAAGGAACCCATAATAGTTTTTAACGAGCTATCCAACGATACCCCACTATGCGTTTAACGAAAAAAAAAATTGCATCCCCGCTTTAGGTGTAGGTGAGGTACCCTAAAAAAATTTTTTTTTCAAGATTTTATTGTACTGTTCTGTCGGCGTGATTAATTTATATACCCATGCCGAATTACAGTTTTCTAGTAGTAATGGTTACTGAGCTAAGCCGAAGACGGACGGACATGGCGAAACTATAAGGGTTCCTTGTTGACTTCGGAACCCTAAAAAGGGGGGAAATCTACAGCAAATCTACAAAATGTTCCAGGGTTCCATCAGCGCGGAACATGGCTTGGGGTTCCGTAAGCCGCAGTTCGTGCACTACTGCCAGGGCGCGGAGGCCCTGCAGCTCATGCGGGACCTCAAGCGCCTCATGGACCCCAACGGGATCCTCAACCCGTATAAGGTCTTGGTGGACCTTTGAGGTATTATTCAAATGAATTTATATTTATAAAGTGATTGTATATATATGTATAAATTGTTATGGTTTTGTAAAATTAAATAATTATATTTGTTACTGCTAGCGTTTATTTCGTTTCGTCTTTTCCGGCGTTTGGGTTTATATAAGTCTAGACTATAAGTGTGTAAACAACAGTAGATTGTATTTTCCTGTTGTTGTCGCGCTCACAGTCGTAGTGATCATATTTCATATTTATTCATAATAATTAATATTACATGTCGATCATTTGTTGATTGTCTTGGGCCCGCAGCCTAGTTGGATTTAAGAACACCAATAAGAGATTCAGGCTAGATAAAATAGATGACTAAGGGCGATTGTGCACTACAATGAGTTTTACTGTCCGGCAGTCCGATATTTTACGGTCTGATATAAATGTACGAGTATGTAATTCTCGGACGGTAATAGTAGTTTATGCAACTGATACATAATCAGAGGTCAAATTATGTGCAGTTTCATACACTACTTTATCTACACACATATTATTATCATATGTACCCTAAGATGGGTTCAGAAGCCGTAGGAAAATGACCTGCATTGCTACTATAGTGCTATCTGTAAAATATCTTTGTTGCAATCGTGGCTGCATTTACGATATCCGGCGGAGTGTGCATATCGTTCTCGGAGTCACTTCTACTCATGTTTTCACCTAAAATGTGAGTTACAAACAACTTTTCACAATTCTACTTTCGTAACAACAAAAAAACCAACACGGAAATGACAACAGTAATGGCGGCAATTCCAATTCGATCCTACGTCAAGACGAATGGTTTTTTAAATCATAGACAAACGAATGAAGTCCCTATTCTCATGTCACTCGACATCAAATATCGCGCGGTTTATATTAAAAAAAACATACTGAATTGACGTTTCGCATTGATAACTGTTTTAATATCTATGAATACTAGAATAGAGACCCATATGAGTTTAACAGCTGTTCCAAATTTAAACTCATAACCTTACAAAAATCTGTACTGTAATAACATTACAGTACAGATTTTACCTACTACCACAGACAAGAAAGTTCTCATAGTAAAATTGGTTCTAATAATGCTGGTCATTCCCTACGGTTTCTGAACGCATTTAAGAGCACTAATGATATGTGCGTATATAAAATTCATTGTAGTGCAGAAGCTACTATACATTGAATGGCGTGCCATATCGGACCGGTAAAAAATCGGACTGCCGGACAGTAAAATTCATTGTAGTGCACAATCGCCCTAAAGATGCATCCGGTGCCATATTTAACGTTGATCGGTCTGTAATGGTAAGTTTACTTGACCCCGCTGAGGTTAGATTTCGGCATGTTGTGGTGAGGCCTCAGATGCTTTTGGGGAGAGGCTTGAGCCCCTTATATAGCTCCACCTCAAGATCCGCTTGTGCAACGGTATCCCCTTATTTTACCGAATGTATGGTGTTGTCGATTTTTCATTTCGTCGAATGTCTGTTACTCAGAAACCGTTAACTTTTTAGGCACAGCTAAAAGGTCATTCTGTAGAACCCATTAGGTTAGGCTTGTTTTATAACATTCCTGAAAAGTTTACTGATTCTGAAAAGAAGTATTTCGATGAAATGAAAATTCTGCTAAACATACATTCGACGGAACAATTGTGCAACGTTTAAACTGTCTGTAATCGTAAGCGGTGTTCGTTAAAATCCTAATGTACGGAAAGTAATGCCTTGATCACACGTACCGAGTAAACGGACAAGACAGTACTCGGCCTAGTAGTAGGAAGCGAGCCAAGCTACTGTCTCGCCGCTTTTGTTGTGTGATTAGGGCATAAGACAAGTTTCTATGGAATGACAGCCGCCGGCGCGGCGCCATATTGAATGTTGATCGGTCCGTAATGGTAAGTTGGTGCCCCGGGGTTAGTCGTGTGGCTGCATCTGCACGGTGTAGTGGTGCACGTGCTTCATGACGATGTCGAACTTGACGCGCAGCGGGCCGACGGGCAGCGCGCGCGCGGGCGGCCGCACGCGCAGGCGCCGCAGCGCGCGCGCCACCACCGTCTTCATCGCCAGCATCGCGTACTGGGAACCTGCGCAACACAAACCTCATTAGGGCTCGTGTACACGGTACACGGTGCCGCCTCCGCGCCGACACCGCACCGCCGCCGCACCTCCGCGCTATGTAAGCGCGCTTCCGCGCCTCCGCGCTCTTTACACGTCTCGTATACATAGCGCGAAGGTGCGGCGGCGGCGCGGAAGCGCGCTTACATAGCGCGGAGGTGCGACGGCTGTGCGGTGTCGGCGCGGAGGCGGCACCGTGTACTCGCGCCCTTAAGCTACTGAACAAAACGAGGATGATGAGCGTAGGGAGCGATTCCATCTATTATTATTCGCACAAAGCGATTTGCGTCGTCTTTCCTTAATGCGAACTGCTGCTACACGTAGGTACATCGCAGCGAATCTTGATCCACGACAGCTGTCATCTCCGTGCAATTTATTACCTTAAAACGTTAAAACAAAAATTATACCGAGATGACAGCTGTCATGGGATCAAGATTCACCGCGATACGTATAAGGCCTCGCTCCAGTCATCTTTATTTCCTGACAATAGGCATGATTCCTACGATTTTTTTCGATGCCATTCGAACCAGTTTTTAGAGAGGAACATAGGTATGTATGTATGGAAGCCACTACAATTAAAGTACATAAAAAATGTAGTCAAAGACAGACCTCGCTGGCGGCAGGCGAAACGATTCATACTAATTGACACAGAAGTATGACGTCACCGCTGTCTATTTGTATACCTAATCCTTGTATGGAAAATTAAGTAAATTACCGTTTCGGCCGCGAAATACTGCGTTTATGTCTATAATTGTCATACAATTCTGTTTCTATAAAAGCGTAAGGATTCTATTGGTAGCTGTAAATTTACTCTTGGACAGTAAAAAAATGCATATTTTTTCTTATCTTTCTAGATCCAATATCTTTGTATGATTTTAATTATATTTTTTTATTTATACTCTATTACTATAATTTGATGGTTTACTATCCATTTAGCAACACTAAGTTATCAATTTTAACATGAGTCATCTACCCTATTAAGATCTAGGTGCCTTCACGTGACGAACCAGGGGACCGATTTTTGACTTTCGAGCGCTCTAAAATCAAATAAGTAGTAAGTAAGTAGTGTCAAAATGGCAGGCACTTACTTTCTACCAATAGAATTGAATACGAGTGGTCAATACCACTCGTTTTTCAATTTTCTATCGCTATTTCAAAATAGCATTTCATAATTTTTCACAGTTTTCGAGTGAAAGAGTCGAGCGCACGAAAGTCAAAAATCGGTCCCCAGTGAGCTTCATCTCCGTCGTCGCTTACCATCAGGTAAGACTTTAACTAGGGTCAATATTGATTCAAATAAAATGGTTGCATTCAGATTAATTTACCACATTTCATTGATCAAGTGGATGATTTCATAATTCCGTTCGATAGAAAATGAAATGCAAGGGCGCTGAGCACTTTTTGGGATGGGGAAAAATTGTTAAATACGCGACAGTTTTTTGTGACGTCAGATGTGAAGGAGGTCACAAACTTTTATATTTTGCTGCTAGCCGATTCGACTTCATTCAAAACAAGCCTTTAAACACTTTTTGCAATAGCATATTCTGCAAATAAATTTGTAATTTTGTCCAAGCGTCCTTCACCGTTTTGCTATTGAGCAAATTCGAATATTCGAATTTGGACGTTATTCCTAAAGAGATAAAGCTTTGAAAAATATTTACCAACGGCAAAAACAAATTGATATTTTGTTCGCCGCCGCCGTCTGCTGTTCTTGCAAATTCGAATAGTTCGAATTTGGACGTTATTCCTAAAGAGAAAGCTTTGAAAAATATTTGGCAATGGCAAAAACAAATTGGTATTTTGTTTGTCGCCGCCGACGGGCGAGCCGGCCCGTCGCACCCAACGCGCCCGCGGCCCGTCCGCCTAAATAATTGATAATTGTTTATAAATTTACGTCAAATTCATTTTTAGGGTGACACCGTAAGATGTCACGTGACCTGATCGAAAAACTGTTACATTGTTATTGAGTTTTCACTTCTGCCGGCACTCCCGGACTGCAACCCGGTCTTTTATTTTAGCCGAATTCAACAACCAACTGGCCGGTTTTTTATTTTAATTTTAGAATGCAGGGTTTATTTTTTGTAACATCGGCCTCGTGACTTGTATATGCACGAAATTCCGCATCTCTTACAGTTTCAGATTTTCCCTTTTGAATAATACAACCTGTCATTATCATCGTCATATCAGCCGAAAGACCTCCACTACTGTACTATAGATAAATTACAAAACGAGAAAATACGAAGGTTCGCGACATACGTGAAAGTTTGCCACCATCAGAGCCTGATTTAGAGTTCTGACCGCCCTAGGCTACCTATGAAATGTAAGCAAGTCTCAGCTCAGTGCCGCGCCCCCCGCCACCCCCTTGCCTTGCTTGGTCCTTGCACCCTAGGCTCTAGCCTTATTAACCTGTGGGTAAATCGGGCCCTGGGCACCATCGTACTGTAAGCAAAAATAGTGGATACCGAGACAGTTCCTGGTGGAGTAGCCGAAGGGCATGTACTGCGCGGGATGAAGAGGCGCGCGCTCCAGGAAGCGCTCGGGGCGGAACAATTCCGCGTCGGCGCCCCAGTGCGCGGCGCTGCGGTGCGCGGCCCACGCGTGCAGCAGCACCGCCACGCCCGCGGGCAGCACGCGCCCGCACGCTGCCACGGAAAAAAACTTGCTTAGTCAAGGTTCTCTTAAAATACCTATGCTTCCCAGCTAGAAAAGAAACGCACAGCACGTGCACTTTCGTCTAGTTCAGGTATTAGGTATATGATGCCACAGAATAAATAACAATAGTATTACATAAATGTGCCAGGTAAATGAGCCGGTGATGGTGAAGCTCTACGTAGTTCATTGGCGACTCTTAATCAAAGAGTCATTGTTAACCTGGCTACTATAACCATGGCTCTTTGGTTGAAAGAGTTTCCCGGAACTTAAAAGCTTTGCGACGAGCAAGTTGTGAGGAAACATACCTCAGCGGGGAAAGTCAAAGGCGTATGTGAAGACCTCAAACCGCTCCGGATCAAGGTGTGGCCGGTGTTCTGGCATTTATCAGAGGTGGCATGTGCTCATGTCAGCATATATAGTTAACGATGACGGACATTACATAGGCAGATACCAATACATTACGGCGCGGCGTCTCAAGTTGTTGCTGCCTAAGGCTACACTTTCACCAGAGATGGGCTACTGACTCGTTGATACACTCTTGCTGTGACTGTGAGTTGTGCAACCTAACCATAATCCTAAAGAGAAGGTCAGTTATCTGGTGATAACTTGGTAAGGAAGAGAAAAGATTTCCGGAAGATGTCCCAAGGGACCTGTCAAGAGAGATGATGGAACAATGAGGATCTGAAAATAAATCGAGATTGAGGAGTTGGTGGACGAGCCAAACATCATTAGCGAAACGAAATCCCAGAGACTTCACTGGTTCGGTCATCTCCTGCGAATGGAAGAGGATCGGGTTGTCAAGAGAGCTTTCTTAGGGCGACCGACTGCTCGCCAACCAGTTGGTGCGGCCTATTGTATCGCTTGAGGGGATAGTGTGCGACGTAGATTCACGTCGTTTTCAATCTGAAAACTGGCAGGAAGTGGCGCAGGATTCTCGTTTCGGAAGCTAAAATAACCCAAAAATCACTTAGCCAGAATAGTTCTTATCGATGAACTTACGTAGTTCCACGTCCTCGTGCACCTCGCGCACGGTGATGGGCACGGGCGGGTACAGGCGAAGGGTCTCCTTCAGAATTGCCTCCAAATACGTCAGTCGCGCGAGATCCTCAGCGGTGAGCGGGCGCTCGCTGTCGCCCAGCACCTCGCGCAACCTGGGAACAGGCGTCACAATTGATAACATTTATTTTTTTCATGTCGGCCATTTTACGAATTACTTAAAGTTCGATATGAAATGAAATTATAAGGTACCTACAAGGTGAATACTTGACCAGGGAGGTCCTGGGAGTTTTATCGCTGGTGCACTAAACCTATCCTAGATGAGAAGATTTCAGCAACAAACTCAAGTAGGCCAGACCTGAGTTGAGTGGCGAATCCATTGTGGTTTGGGGGAGCTTGGCATCGTTTGAGGAAGGCCCCCAGGCCCCGCTGAGGTTAGATTGTGGCACGATTTTGTAAGGCTAAGGACAGATGAATAATAAGTGTTGGAGTAGGTACTCTTGAATGAGCTTGTCCTGCACGTCGGGGTGTCTGGACAGCAGCACGAGCGCAAAGCCGGCGCCGACGGCCGTGGTGTCGGAGCCCGCCATCACCAGTACCATCACCTCCTCGCGCAGCTCGCGGTCCGAGTACCCGCCGCCTGACAGCATCAGCTCGAGGAAGCTCTGAGGGCCAGAGGGCTCTGCAACGCGATAAGGTCACATCACTAACTTTCTATGAAATGTCAACAACGCTCTGTAAAGCGCAATTAACACATGCAAGACATTCCTGCATGCAGGTTTCATAATTTCATTGCATTACCGTGGCATACTGAGTTCAATTGATCTATCAAACTCCGCAGTGTAGTTTTTTTTATTCGTGTTGCCGGATTAAATTTTTTGCCTTTTAAGGATAAGGATTTATCCTTATTTTCGAATCGAAATAAAAAAATACGGTAACTTGCCTTTATATTCCGGTGATGCTAACTCCTTCCGCTTTAGCCTTATTATCTGCAATTATAAGAAATAAACGTGTCATAGGTAGGTACTGTAGCGGGAGGCAAGAAGACAAATAGACAGTTAATGCGGCAATGATCAAACGCGAGAGTGCAAAGGGCAATGCTGAGTATTAGGTCGCTCGTCGTCAATGAAGCGCTATGTCTGTCGGCGGTGGCGCACGAGGTGGCGCTACGCGGGCAGCGCGCGGAACACTGTGTCGGGGTACAGCCAGTGCACTTGCTCGATATGATGTGGACACCTCACCTCGTCAATGAAGCGGTGTATCTGTCGGCGGTGGCGCACGAGGCGGCGGTACGCGGGCAGCGCGCGGAACACTGTGTCGGGGTACAGCCAGTGCACTTGCTCGATATGATGTGGACACCTCACCTCGTCAATGAAGCGGTGTATCTGATGTCGGCGGTGGCGCACGAGGTGGCGCTACGCGGGCAGCGCGCGGAACACTCTGTCGGGGTACAGCCAGTGCACTTGCTCGATATGATGTGGACACCTCACCTCGTCAATGAAGCGGTGTATCTGATGTCGGCGGTGGCGCACGAGGTGGCGCTACGCGGGCAGCGCGCGGAACACTGTGTCGGGGTACAGCCAGTGCACTTGCTCGATATGATGTGGACACCTCACCTCGTCAATGAAGCGGTGTATCTGATGTCGGCGGTGGCGCACGAGGTGGCGCTACGCGGGCAGCGCGCGGAACACTGTGTCGGGGTACAGCCAGTGCACTTGCTCGATATGATGTGGACACCTCACCTCGTCAATGAAGCGGTGTATCTGTCGGCGGTGGCGCACGAGGCGGCGGTACGCGGGCAGCGCGCGGAACACTGCGTCGGGGTACAGCCAGTGCACTTGCTCGATATGATGTGGACACCTCACCTCGTCAATGAAGCGGTGTATCTGATGTCGGCGGTGGCGCACGAGGTGGCGCTACGCGGGCAGCGCGCGGAACACTGTGTCGGGGTACAGCCAGTGCACTTGCTCGATATGATGTGGACACCTCACCTCGTCAATGAAGCGGTGTATCTGTCGGCGGTGGCGCACGAGGCGGCGGTACGCGGGCAGCGCGCGGAACACTGCGTCGGGGTACAGCCAGTGCACTTGCTCGATATGATGTGGACACCTCACCTCGTCAATGAAGCGGTGTATCTGATGTTGGCGGTGGCGCACGAGGTGGCGCTACGCGGGCAGCGCGCGGAACACTGTGTCGGGGTACAGCCAGTGCACTTGCTCGATATGATGTGGACACCTCACCTCGTCAATGAAGCGGTGTATCTGTCGGCGGTGGCGCACGAGGCGGCGGTACGCGGGCAGCGCGCGGAACACTGCGTCGGGGTACAGCCAGTGCACTTGCTCGATATGATGTGGACACCTCACCTCGTCAATGAAGCGGTGTATCTGATGTCGGCGGTGGCGCACGAGGTGGCGCTACGCGGGCAGCGCGCGGAACACTGTGTCGGGGTACAGCCAGTGCACTTGCTCGATATGATGTGGACACCTCACCTCGTCAATGAAGCGGTGTATCTGTCGGCGGTGGCGCACGAGGCGGCGGTACGCGGGCAGCGCGCGGAACACTGTGTCGGGGTACAGCCAGTGCACTTGCTCGATATGATGTGGACACCTCACCTCGTCAATGAAGCGGTGTATCTGATGTCGGCGGTGGCGCACGAGGTGGCGCTACGCGGGCAGCGCGCGGAACACTGTGTCGGGGTACAGCCAGTGCACTTGCTCGATATGATGTGGACACCTCACCTCGTCAATGAAGCGGTGTATCTGATGTCGGCGGTGGCGCACGAGGTGGCGCTACGCGGGCAGCGCGCGGAACACTGTGTCGGGGTACAGCCAGTGCACTTGCTCGATATGATGTGGACACCTCACCTCGTCAATGAAGCGGTGTATCTGTCGGCGGTGGCGCACGAGGCGGCGGTACGCGGGCAGCGCGCGGAACACTGCGTCGGGGTACAGCCAGTGCACTTGCTCGATATGATGTGGACACCTCACCTCGTCAATGAAGCGGTGTATCTGATGTCGGCGGTGGCGCACGAGGTGGCGCTACGCGGGCAGCGCGCGGAACACTGTGTCGGGGTACAGCCAGTGCACTTGCTCGATATGATGTGGAAACCTCACCTCGTCAATGAAGCGGTGTATCTGTCGGCGGTGGCGCACGAGGCGGCGGTACGCGGGCAGCGCGCGGAACACTGTGTCGGGGTACAGCCAGTGCACTTGCTCGATATGATGTGGACACCTCACCTCGTCAATGAAGCGGTGTATCTGTCGGCGGTGGCGCACGAGGCGGCGGTACGCGGGCAGCGCGCGGAACACTGCGTCGGGGTACAGCCAGTGCACTTGCTCGATATGATGTGGACACCTCACCTCGTCAATGAAGCGGTGTATCTGTCGGCGGTGGCGCACGAGGCGGCGGTACGCGGGCAGCGCGCGGAACACTGTGTCAGGGTACAGCCAGGGCGCGCACATGCGGCGAGAGATGATGCGCTGCGCACTGGCGAACGCGTGCAGGAATGGGTGCGGCGTCCCGCCCTGCGATTGCAGTGCCACCCCGAGCGACGTCTCTGAAAATCAGACATTCTTTTAAACGGGGATGACTTCGTCGACACCGGATTTGTTGCCAGAAAAACTAAATAATCCGATTGAGGCAAAAAAATCGTTTTGACACTTGCCTTTCAGAAAAGGGTCGATCATAGTTACCCTCAAATGGGTTGTAGGTACTTTTATTAGCTGATTTACCTCGTTTATAATTTGTTATTTTCCCCTAGGAGGTGTGGAAAGCAGTATCGTGCTGCTCGGTAATTATTTCTATGTTAGGCGTAAACACTCGAATCCCTCGTTCCGCTCCAGATTGTAGAATATTATTTTCACTCAGGATTCAACACCTACGTACATCGGCTGAGACACAATGGACTATTATGGACTTAATCAGAATAAGTAAGCGTACCGCAAACAGCGTCGAAGGTTTACCTACGCCGCGTGTCCCAGAGCGAGAAGTCCGTGTTCGCGGCTAGTTGCGCGGCGGCGGTGGCGGCTTGCCGCGAGAAAACCGGCACAAACCTACTCCATGCGTCAGTATCCTCAATGCCGAGGGTCGTGACTCCTTGCATGATCCTGTCTCTAATGATGTTTCGCCAAGTCTGTATGTTTTCGGCGACATGCAGAGCCCCGTGGAGCATAGTATCGAGGGTGGTGCGTATTTGGTCGGTCCATCGGGACGGGTTGCGTCGTCCTTTCGGTCTTTTCCCCCCTACTTTGCCCCGCTGCGGGCACCAGATCTCCACTTATTTACTTAAACGGATAATCCCGACGACACCGGCTTTGCTGTCAGAAAAACTATCCTTAAGGCGCCTAAAACTATCCTTAGGTCTTTTCTCCCTCTCACTGAGCATAAGCGTGAGCGAGATGGAAGTGCATGCTCGGAAGCGCGGATATCATGTTATTTAATTTTAATTTTTTGGCCGTTTAGATAAATAAAAAGTAATCACTGAGTTCTCTCAAACATGATATTGCCGATTTTTAGAAGCAGTTTTAATATTTTTAGCTTTTGTGAATAATTTGTTACGAATATTTTAAATGTATTTTAGACTTACGAGTAGGTATGTTGGTGATTTTTTTCATCGAGCGGTAATTGCTTAATCATATTTCGAATCACTGATCTCGCTGCAGAAAAGCCTCAAGATTACTATTCGTATTTTTTTGAAACCACATAAGAAGCACAATTGTTTCAAAAACTCTGTTTGCTTAACTTCGCTGAACCTACGGAGCCTTAATTTAATCCGAATCAGGTCAAAAAAAGTGTCTTATTAAAATAAGTACCGCAAACTGCGTCGAAGGTATACGCCGACAGCGTGTCCCAAAGCGAGAAGTCCCCGTGCGGCGCGAGAGCCGCGAGCTGCGCGGCGGCGGCGTCGGCGTGCCGGGAGAACACCGGCACGAACGCCGTCACGCGCCGCGCGCCGAACGCCGGCGCGAGGAGCTTCCGCCGAGGGCGCCAGATCTCCACTAAACAAAAACCACCACTCAATTATCAATATGTTTATATTTCTATCTTTATACTCTAGCCACCCAAAGGTTTCACCACCAGCCACAACCACACCACCTCCTCCACTTTAATATAATTTACGTCACACCTGGCCATAATGCGAGTTTTACTGCACGCTGCTCTGTCTCTCTCTCGAAACTCGCATTGTGGCCAGGTGAAGACGTAAAATTGTGTACTCACCACGGGCAGTAAAAAAGAAAGCCCTCTATAGCATATTTGCAACCCTCGCCTGCGGCTCGGGTCTCAAATACCTGCGATTTCGGGCTTTCTTTCTTTTACAGCCCTTGGTAAGTAATGTACTATTACATACAGGGTGTTCCATAAATGGCACGTCACATTGACACCGAAGGTAGGTCAGCTTAAGAGGACCCGAACCAACCTAACATGACCCTAGTAAAACCTGCACGGTTTTCGAGGCATAAGTTTGGTAACATTGTTAGTGTCGTCATTTACTTGGAAAGCCCTTTAAGTTTGTTTTTTTAATTTTCATAGTCATGAATAGTTAATTAAGATGACACATGTGTAATTTTGTACACAACTAATTTAAAATAAGAAAAAATACTGGATTAATCTTGCATTACAGTGCAGGGATGTTGCAGACATTCGCATCCGCATCCGCGGAAGTTCCGCATACATTTCAACATCAGCATCCGCAATCCGCACCCGCATCCGCAAAAATCGACGCGGAGTTTTTGCGGGTGCGGATGTAGTGCAATTCACGACAAGAAAGAACGCTTACCGCGCGCGTTTCAGTTATTTTCGCCATTAGAAAAACAAACTTAATTTCGTTTCTGTGACGAAGCCCAGACGCGCCTTTTATTTGTTCGCTATTATTGTAATTTAGTCTCAACGTGTTTGATGATGGCGTGATATTATAAAATGGACGTTGTTTTTACGTTTTTTAGTGAGTGGCCCCAAAACCCGCATCCGCATCCGCGGATGTCAAAAAAATCGCATCCGCGGCATCCCTGTTACAGTGTCAACAAAAAATTTACTTCAACTTTAACCACCCGCCGTGAAAAAAAAAAATACTAGAAACAAAATAAGCAAATAATGTCAAAAGTTTGCGCATGTTGTGCAGATTCAATAATGCTATGATACAAGTATCTTACTCCAATGCAACCCGTCTCTTTTCATCTTTGTTCCGACGCACGACGCACGGTCGACGGCTGGACTGGACTGATCTTCTTATCTTCAGAATAATAGCATTAAAGTCTAACAATTCGACTGTGTGGTCGGACGCGTGCCATTTTTTGCAAGAAAAAGGTTAGCGCCACATAAAATGTTCATTGCATAATCAACTCTATCGTCTTATTCAATAGATTCAAAATGGGCTAAAAGATAATAAAAAACCCGCTCCCAGCGAGCCAGGTACAAGGCGCTGTGTGTGGTATTTTATCTCGTAGCTAATTTGGAATCTATTGTAAAAGAAGATAGAGTTCATTACTCCGTGAACAGTTTACGTGGCGGTAATTTTTTTTTGCAAAATTAGCACGGGCTGACCGCAAACAAAGGCTATTCATGAGCTCAGTACAATAGCCATTCATGAGCTCTTCTTATGCATGTATGACACCGTCTTATGAAATTTCGATTTAATCTGCATAAGCTATTCTCAGCTGTTTCCGGCTGCCTCGAACACACGTCGCCTTAACTCCTCTTCTGACCTCACTGGCTTCGAGTAGACTTTGTCCTTAAGACAATCCCAATAAAAAAAATCCAGAGGGTTTAAGTCCGGGGAAGGCGCCGGTGGCCATAGAATCGGCCCCAATCGCCCAATCCATCTCCTGGGAAATGTGTTAGAGAGATGCTCGCGTACTGGACGAGCGAAGTGTGCCGGGCAGCCACCTTGCTGGAACCACATTTGTAAGTCGCCTCAGTGCCAACGGTTCGTCTTCCAATAAACTAGGTAGATCGTTTTGTAAAAACTCCATGTAGTTTTCCCATTTAGAATCGGAGGCAACTCAACCGGTCCTATTATTTTTCCGTTGAAGATGCAATATTATAGCTATAATATTGCATTATCGTCGAAATTACACAAGTATTTATGACAAATTTTTGCTCCATTGGTTACTAAAGTGGTTGAAAAATGGTTGGCTTTGAACGAATATTTACTTACAAACTTAACATACTTACTCGTAGGTAGGAATCAGTTCAACAAATATTTGTAATAAACCGGCCAATTGCGTGTCGGGCCACGTACAGTGTAGGGTTCCGTAGTTGCCTATATCTGTCTTTGTTGCATCGACATGCACGCACAAGTAAATGGTGCGTCTGCATCGGGGGAATTTGTACGAAATTTGGCCTTTTCAAATACATTTTAAGTTGGTCAACTATTACTCGGTAACTAGTAATGTCTACGTAACCGTGATAGTTTTCCTTTTAAATTAATTATATGTACTACTACTTACCATGTTTTTTTTCTCATTCCCAGTAGCAGCCATTTAACCGACACTTGACTCTCACAAAAATTTGGGCTTTAAAGCCCAATATCACACAAACGTACCACTGAGTAGAAAACTGGTTTTTATAAACACATAATACTTTTAAACAAGCTATTCAACGACACCCACACCATGTGTTTAAAGAGAAAAAAAATACATCCCCACTTTAGGTGTAGGGGAGGTACCCTAAAAAAAATATTTTCATGATGTTATTCTACCATTTTGTCGGCGTGAATGATTTATATACCCATGCCGAATTACAGCTTTCTAGTATAAGTAAGGATCACTGACCTAAGCCGCAGACGGACAGATGGACATGGCAAAACTATAAGGGTTCCTTGTTGACTAAGGAACCCTAAAAACGATAAAAATACACAAGCCTGACCATGAGAACGAAAGTTGGTCTTCGTGTTTTTCTGTGTAAATATTAAAATATCATTGTATTCACCCCGCGACCTGTTCGAATTGCTGCAAACGATTTTCAAATAACATTTGTCGTAACATAGGTCAATGCTTGTCATACAATGTGAACACCGTAACGAATTTTATGAATAAGCATGATGCAAATGTAGTTTTGTATTGCTTTACGTTTTGTACCAAATTATTGTGATTCTATATAAGATTATTTAATCGGGCAACATGCATCGAATCATTGGTTGACATTCCCATATTAGAGTTAGGTACCTGCATGTTTGAAATGTAAAGACAAACAGAATTTACTTAAGGATAAAGAAAATGAACCACCGATGACCAAAGTATGAAGTATGCCATTATAGATACCAACCACAACAACTGTAACAAACGGCATGCAGCGGTGAGCGGTAAAAGGTCTGTTCTTTGCTGAGATCCGTTGGATGCGGGTGGCGAAAACCGGTAATGTTGGCACTCTTTTCTCCTCGCCTATGTCCAGCAGTGGACGTCTTTCGGCTGGCATGGTGATGATGCATTTTTTTTTTTTTTATTAGGTATAGGTACGCATTTGACCCCTATCTCGCCTGATGGTAAGTGATGATGAGGTCGAGGGTGTTACATGCATACCTAGATAGGGGTATTTATTTCAATTAGTGTAAATTGGGAGGTTTGATAAAAAAATTAAAAAAAATCGTTTTTAATATCAAATTTAATCTTGACTAACAGTTTGTAATATAAGAGTTATAAAAAAAGTTGAGGCCCTCTCCTAGGGGTCCAATTACTGATGATGTGGGCCCCCAAATATTTAAACGTCACGGTAATGACATTTTGCATGCTTGGTAATGACTATAGCACATGGTAATGACAAATGTTTCTATTGCCATGTAGTTTTTGCGTGCATAAGCAGTTTAGAAAATAAACTAATAATCTTTGACGTACAGCATTCATAAAAAAATCGAACAATTAGTTGTTCTGCTTACATACCTACTCAGTCTACAATAATTCTTCACTAAACGACATAGGCACTTATCATTTCACTGAAAGAATTATAACATACAATATAATGAAGGGAAAAAATGCAAATGGTATCATCTTAAAATAAAATAACAATCTAACACTTATTTTCTTATTCAATAGACATAACGTAATGCACAGCTCCAAACAAGGCATTGATCCTTAACAGTCTTTCAGGTTCTTCATTGATTACTTCTAAATAGGAAGTCGTTATGACTATTTTTTTCAGTTGTTTGCTAATCGGTTCTATGTTCTCCTTCATCTTCCGTTTTTCACACTTTGTCTGTTTCCGATAATCATTGTTCATGTTGTTCTTTACAAACTCTTTAAATACTATGGCCTTTTTGACTTCTTCTATTTTGGCAGGGTCAGCAATTAATATTTCAGCTTCTGTACCTGGACTGCGCGGGCCTATAGTGGACTTTATCTTCTTAATAGTTTGCCTGAAGCGACTGATGCGCCTAAGCTATGATTTGTTTTGTTGTTTAATATCTAATAAACTCTTCTTGTAGCGCGAGTCTTTTTTTGGCAATTCATACCGAAATGTACAAGCATCAGAACGCTAACTTTTTGCTATAGTGAGACCTTTTAGGGGAGGCACGATGAGATGAACTACAAGACGGGCCAGGAAGTTCATCTGATGGGTATCGTTTAGATGATGCTGAAAGCCTTTTAGGAAAATGATCATGAGATGGTCCGGGAGGTTCATCTAGAGGATTGCTTATAGGAGTTGATGGACGCCCTTTAGGAGAGTGAGCGTGAGAGGGAGCAGGTTGTCCCTCGATAATCCCGAGGTCGTCTTCGAGTTCAGATGCAGGTGGCGTGTCGTTTTGCATTAGTTTCTTTATTCGTAATTTCCTTGCTCTTAAATTCTGTTGAGTGGTTTTCCATTTTTTTGGAGTCTTGAGGTGTTAACTCATTTATTGCTAGAAGTTTTTTTGAGCATACCGTGCTTTTTCTTTTTATAGTTATTCTTTATGCAGCTCAGGGTTGGATTTATTTTTTTCACCCTTTTTTTTCAGCTACGCATTTTTTTTTATTTCTTTTCTATTATCTGTTTTTTTACGCGGCATTTTTACTTTATAAACTGAAACAAACAATATAATGTAACAACATTATAGTTATATGATTATTATACGAGAAGTACACCAAAATTCAGGGAAACTATGCACAGATATAAAAAGCAAACATTAATATTCGGACTCGCAAAAATAATTACATGTAATTATTAATATGTGCGAATATTTATATCCACGGTAATGACAATAACTCCACGGTAAGGACTATCTGCAGATATTCTTTACCGTGGAATCACTGTCATTACCGTGGATTGAAAAGTCCACGGTTATCCATGGTAATGACTACCTTGGTAATGACAAAATCTAGAAATTTCCAGTTGGGCATGCGCTATATTGAATGTTCCAGGATGTTCTACTGATAACGTCACATTAAATCAGTTAATTTATGAGATAAAGTGGGATTAATACAAACAGTGAGTGTACTTACCGAGGAATACGACCCACAAGAAAGACAACTCTTTTTGACAAAAGCCACGGTACGACACTGTGAAAACTAAAATAAATACCTATTTTTACGTGAGCGACCTGCGTTTACTCCGCCGTTTGTATAGCAGATTGGAGGCGTGCGGGGAGAGCGGTGGAGTTTATACGAATCTATTTAGTGAGGAGCTGCACGTCGCGTCACATAGTGACACGGTGATGATGAATGAAGTAGGAACCAAAATATACGATAATGCTGTTAAGTTTTATAGAATACGATTTAATTTGTGCAATTAAAAATGTATGTCCTAACTATTAAACTTTTAAGGAAAATAGCAACTTCAGTCTTAGACGTGCATTTAATAGGATTTTTTATAGAGGTGTTACCGAAAATTGGAAAGTGGACGCCCCTTGGTAATGACAATTTGGCCCTTTTGAACAAAATAACTTTCACATAACTTTTATATAAAATAAATTTTAATGAAGCACCAGTTAGGGACCATTCTGTACTACAAGTTACCTTATGACACGGTAAGGATCCTACTTCATTTAGAGGGTGATATTATCGCGGACATCCGATTAGCACCAAATGAAATAAATACCCATAGTGCCTATTCACTCTCGTCTTGAATTAATCCTATTCCCCAACCCGTACCTGGCGCGAAGATGCTGCCGTTCCCGATGAGAGAGCGAGTGAAGCGCATGGTCGTGTCGTCCTTGTCGACGCAGCGGCGCGTTACCACGGCCGCCGCGGCCGCGTCTGCCACCACTGCGCATACAATTGAAGTTTGCTTAGCTTATAGCCAGAACAATTGTAATTTGTATCCCTCAAGAGAAATCCTTTATTACAAAGGTAGTATTATTATGTAGAATACTATAAATCACAGTAAAGTTGATAAGCGCATACATTAACTCGCACGCGTAACGTGATCTGATTCGCCCCGTTTCTGGGGCTGCTGATAACAAATGTTCCTGTAAGTTGGATATAAAGCGGTTACACGCGGCCACTTTTTGCAGGGATACAAACGCGTGACACTAGCCATAGGTTATCTGTCGAAAGCACCTGTATCAATACTACTATAATGCTGCAAAAAGCCGCTGGTACTTATTTATATGACCGCTCATAATCATCGAGGCTCTTGTCTTGTTGATACATATACATCATCATGTCACGAGCATGAGTTAGTCATGAGCGTGACTCTTGGGAATCTCAGTGGGAACCAACATCCTTGGTAGCGACTAAGTGATTCGACCAGTGCAGTGCCGATGCTGACGCTGCCCTTAAGTTGGACAAGCCATAGTGCCCACAGATGGGCTGCATTTCAGCTGCTTTGTGGCTGCAAAAGCACAGTTGGCATGCTTTTTTTATGGAATGAAATTTCTTAAATTGGAAACATCTGTCTAAAACAAAAGTCATACCTCCATTGATATCTTGTGGGTTGGATACTTGGAACCGTTTTCCATAAAGTACCTACGTCCCATCGTAGTTTCAGAACGAGGTTCGGGCATGTAACACGTTAGGCCTCTGGTTTCTGAACACGGAAGCATTGAACTCACCCACGTAGAGCCGGTTAAGCATCCACGCGGTGGACATTCCGCCCTGCCGTAGCGCCACGCGCCCTATGGCCTGGAATGTCTTCATCCGATCTGGAACACGAAAACATTGTTCAACATTGCTCCTACTAGCGGATACATAGGTCCTGAGAGGCTCAAGTTCACTGGGTAAACTGTTGCGTAGTCCATCAAATACACCATGTACTTAGGTCTAAGTAAATATGATCAGGCCATTTGTAAATGAAATGGCGTGGAATAGAAAAAGAGAAAGACGTATTTCTAAATTATAAAGCCGCTGGGCGCACTTATTGTTATAGGTATATGGCCCAAAAGCAGTTGTGCCCTTACTAAAACGAAGCCTCAGCTGGGTCAAGCCCTTCCAAACGGAGTCAAGCCCCCAAACCAAAATTCTGTATCCACCACTGGCTGCATTGATATATTTAAACTATTGTTTACCTTCATCACTGCCTGTGAGTATGTAGGCATGCCCCACGACGGGGTAGCATGGCAGGCCCGAGGGTATCTCCTCGTGCAAGCGGTAGATCGCGCGCCGCTGCCAGCGGTAGTACCATGCCGCCAGCGCCGCCAGCACCGCCACTAGCTGCCACAGCATCCTCGCAACTCCAGAAACAAGCACGAAAGCAGCAGAAGTAGAAATAGAGCTTTCTTGGTTGAAAGTATCTAAATCTGATTGGAGATAGGTATTGTTTGAAAAGATATTGAACAACACTTTCGAGAAACAAGTAATTTCGTTTCGAGTAATTGTGCTTCACTACCAGAAAAATGCTGTCATGATGTATGTTAGTGACTCAATTTAATTTATGCATGTATTACTCGAATCTGAATGGATGAATATTCATGGATGCAGCGACCTTTTTCAACACGAGACGGACAACGTGCGTCACACCACATCGACCTCATCCTAGGGCATCGTTTTCGAACCTGGGGGTGGGTAGCTACCGTAAATCAGCTTTTCTTTGGGGGTACCTACAGGTGTTGGTATCTAAAAAGTAGAATGGATAGGGGGTGTTAGCTGTTATTTAAACTGGGGGTAGAATCAGTTTCCCTATAGCTCACGGGTGAATGATATTGAAAAGGGTTTAGCAGCAGAGATGCGAATGCGAGTTTAACGAGATTCCTTCTCATCGCGGTGTAATAGCGGTAGGAGAAGTGAGGAGCAGGGTCCTTCGTTGTTGGAACGAGCTGTAATGATGGTAATAAGATCTAAGGTCCACTTTGTTGAGGATAATTGCCGGAGTAGCGTAGCTGTGGAATGGACTAACACTCATTTAAATCATTGTTTTAATTGTTTATGTTGCACTAACACATGGTGGATTTCCTTAAGTATATTGTAGGCAATTATAATAATGTATCTTATCGTAAATTATCAAGATGCATAAAATGCATAAGACGGGTTTGGTATACCTAGTATAACTACTTTCGATTTTTGATCATTATAAAAATTACCCACACAATTTAAACTCTTTTGTTTGTTTCCAAATGACTAGGTACTTAAGGGGCTCCCGTCAAAAATCAACGAAATTTAGTAGTTTTCATTTCGACACTTGTCCTTGGTTTATTGAAGCTAGCTTTCCAGGTGCAGATATGGGAAATTTTGATTCCTGTTTAACATTTTTGATATTGAATAACTTGAAAAATGTTAATACAGAATTAATTATACATTTTTAAAGAGAGGTCTGTAAAAATACAAAATCCGACACTTCATCCTCATTAAAACTTGTATACACCCGAAACTCATACCTACTCATACATACTGAACTTACCTATAAATTTGATATGCGTTTTATAATCTTACTAATTAAAACAAATGATATGGCCAGAAAACCAGTTTTTTGGCCTAAAATTGTTCAACTTTGATGCCAAATATCTCGAAAACAATTAACTTTGAAGTAAATTTGGGATACTATATTGCTTAAAGCCGTTGTTGTTAATATAATAAGATACAAAAAACATGAGAAAACTAAGGGATTCAGATCGAAGGTCATTGGCGTATGGGAGCCCCTTAATGCGCATTTACTTACAATAAAAGTTACAGTACGTAAAGTTAAAATAATGGCGCTTGTAATGAGGTCCAAGGTCAGAGAACAAATGCTTAGGTACACAGAAAACGATTCATACAAATACTCACTTTATTACATAAGTAACAAGGTTCAAGTTGATAAAGATTAATGTCTATTAACCTCCCGAGTCTCGAACGCAAATAAATTGCGTCCGAGTTTTATTTGATTATCCCTCGGGAGGTTACGATGTCCGGAATGCTCACGAGTTGGGGATGCGGACGAGCTAGAAAGTGAATCTATAGGGAAATAAACATACAATTGTAGGTAGGTTGCAAGTTATTAGTAACTAAATGTACCTAGATATGGCGCTTTATCCATGAAGGTCAACTTCTATGCAGAATTTTCCAGGACTAATGGGGACGTGACGGGTATGGAGTATGAACGTTTGTAAGAGCTCTCGGCGCACGAGTCGGACTCTAATATCACCGAATTTTTAATTAGGTAGTTATCTAGATCTACACTAATATTATAAAGAGGAATGATTTGATTGTTTGTTTGTATTGAATAGGCTCCGAAACTACTGGACCGATTTGAAAAATTCTTTTACCATTATAAGCCGACATTATCTCTGATGAATATAGGCTACTTTTTACCGCGGGAAAATGCTTCATTCCTACTCACTAACCAAAACAGGTAATCCGTGCGAAGCCGGGCCGGGCAGCTAGTTGTAAATAAAAAGGCACATTATCACAGAACAATTATCATCGTGACTCGTGAGACGTAATCATGCCGATTCCCAGATCTTATTGAACATCCCTCGTGGGTGAGTATATGAGAACTCTGTGACCCTTATTCTGTGAACTCGTAACAAAAGCCGAGTTCAGTGTGTGTTGCGTCAGTGGCTAATGATAGATAAGTACCTACCTATCAATTGCAGATATTAGTGGGAATAACGCGATCTGCCCGCACTCCGCTCCTGCAGAGTGCAGTGAGAGAACACTAGTGTGCGCGCGTTCGGATAACGTTATACGAGTACCTACTCTACTTTCATCTGGTAAGTCTTTAGTTAACCTGTGCATGTGTCGTACATAATTGTTTCCTATTATTCCATGTACGATTTGTGCGAATGATCATCATCCCCCTATAGCGTTGTTCCCGGGCCCGGGGTTGGCACCTAATCCCAACAATAGGCATAATAGGCCAGTGGCGGTGCGTGAAATTTATCGATGGGCCACCCGGAACAAATGATGTTATCAAAGTCAAAGTCAAAGTATTTATTTGCTAAACATAGGTTATGTAGATGTTATAAAATGCAGCTTGGTATCACTATGTCTTACCCGAAGGTGTAACAAAATATAGAATGAATAGGCTTAGGCTTAAATTAATATGATACCACAGTTTTCATGCATCATGCTTTTCCTAATACATAAATTATTTATTAATAACACAATTAGTGTGAATTTAACAATCATCTTTTCTATATTCGTCAATTGAGTAATATGCCTTTTCCACTAGAAGAGCAAACAATTTCTTTTTGAACACCATCAGATCTTCAGCATATAAAATGTTTCTTGGCAACTTATTGAAGATTCTTGATGCCATCCCAAGAACACTTTTTGAGAGCATGGCTGTTTTACATGAAAAGGTATTGCAGATCTTACCCCGTTGACGCAAACTGTTAAAAATAGGGAACTGTTTTTGATTAAATTTAACATAACAAGCAATTTCGTAGATATATAAGCATGGCAGAGTCAATATACTTAGTCTTATAAAATGTCGCTTACATGATTCCATTGGCGGGATACCACATATGGCACGAATACATTTTTTCTGACTTCTGAAAACTATCTCACGGTCAGTGCAATTACCCCAAAACATAATTCCATATCGTAAAGTCGAAGTTACGTATGCATGATATGCTACAAGAACTACTGATTGACTTACTACTTTTCTTAAATTATACAAAGCATAAGAATATTGGTTAAGTTTTTTACAAATTGTTTCTATTTGGTTTTCCCATGTCAGCTTAATTGTCTACGCTTAAACCTAAAAATGTAGTTACATTTGTTTCCTCTATTACATGGTCATTATAAGCTACAGTCAAGTTGAATATTTTGTTAGTCCGTTGTTTAAAGTTCAATATCTTGGTTTTGTCAAGATTAATTTTCAAGTTATTGTTATTGAGCCATTCTATTACCATTTCTAAAGTCCTATTTATGTTATATTGATAAGTATTTAAATCTACATTAGCATTATCTGCTGAAAAAATAATTGTGCTGTCATCCGCAAAGAGTACCATCGGAAAGTCAATAGCCTTAGGCAGGTCCAGATCAGAATTTAGAGTTGTAAATTGCTTGCCTAAAAATTTATTCCTCTCCATGGTTTCCTTCACCTAGAAGGTTCTGTTAAATATCTAAGTGATAATTCGTGCATACGTTTACTTGTCTCGGGTGATCACGGAGATTCGATTTCGGGGTTCGTTGTTCGAGCTCCAGATTGAATAGTCGCGTGCCTTTGAACCGCTCCGCTACAGTGGTCTACATGTACCTACGAATGATTGTTGTAGTGCCAAGATTTGGGGACTGTAAAATGTTAAAACGGGTTGGGCATAGGTATACTTATAAATCATAGAATAACATAGAGTCTGTGTGAAGAGTGGACGAGACATACTCATAGGTACTCATACTCATTTATTGCTAATACAAAAAAATGTGTATGTAGGTATAATTCATAATACAACGTTCACATTCAGAACCTAAATCAGCTAGGTACACTCAACCTGCGGCCCGCTGAGCTTTTGCGAGTGGCCCGCCATCCACCATGCGATCCTATAGTAACCAACTTAAACCTAGAAACCATAAATTTACCTTGTGCGCCGGTGCTCCTTAGCGAAAATGTCTTTGTGGCCCTCGTAGAAATAGTACATTATTGCCGTGGCCGGGAAAGAGGCAATTGCAGGCTGAGTATTTGTTTAAACTGTGAGTGATAGACGTGCTGTCTCGCCCTATCTCATCGGTAAGTAACAATCTTGCAGTCCGCTTCGCAGGACCGTTTGAATGCGGCAATTTTCGCTTTCTTACTGTTAACTGGCCACACTGAATGAAATTGTAGTTGCAAAACAACGGTTTAAAATAAATTACAATATTACAGTGTAAAATATTAAAACAATATTCTTTAGTATATATTTTTTAATTTTAATTTATATTTATTTTAATGAAAGGACCATGCGTCAAAATGGGCCTGAAACCAACAGCATTGAGAGTTATGTCAATAAATAGGTCTTAAAATATACTTTATTTCATTATATGGGCACAAAGTCAAATTCCATTGCAGAACTAAGATATTTGTATTTTAGTCACGGTGAGTACGAGCTACGATAAATACATTCGGAGAATATTCATATTCTGGAGGGTAGGTATTGAGCAAACCCAATTTAAAAAATGAAGGAGGGATATCGACTGTTCCATTAATTATAATCGTTCGGTGTCATTTCTTGTTGAATATCGTGTTTAACCAATAATAATATTATTTCGAGTCATTTAAAACCTCTTTGACCTATAGGTATCTACGTTAAGTACCTATCTTACCTGTGCAAGTGTTACTTGATATCGCAAGTTTAAGTGTTAAATTGATATTGCTTAGTTAAAAAGCCTAATAATATATAAACATGGCAATAGAAGGACGCTGTTATGTATTATGTCCTCGTTCGATTTTGCCACAGCGGCGACATATTTTAGAAGAAAACTTACCTGCATTACAACCTCTGATTGCACAATACTTACGGGCAAATGCACTTATTCCGGTGAGTAAACATATTATGCATAATGGCATTTCTGATGTTTTTCGATATGTATAGTGTGTTTATAGGTACTAAATGTAGTTAGATGAATATAAATCTTTTCCTAAGATCGGTACATAATTACGCACTTAATTCATGCTTATGTCCACCGCTTACTGAATCTAAGTGGGCACTTTTCGTATAAGTATGGTTTATTACCTCTCTTAATATGTATTATTTTATTTTTCGGTTGCATTTAATAACATTCAAGCCACATGCAGTTTTTTAATAGATCCTATTTACTCTGACTTAAATATGAATATCTCAGTTCTGCAATGGAATTCGGCTTTGTGCCCATATAATGAAATAAAGTAGATTTAAAGACCTATTTAATGATCTAAGTTTCAGCTCTGTTGGTTTCAGAACCAGGCTCCATACAAAGTTGCCCATGGTCCTTTGTGAGAAAAAAAACACTTGGCAGATCATGCAAATTCCATGGTCCAAATTGTGATTTTCATGCAATTAGTCAGGAAAACTCGTTTGACGGTTGGATTGCAGCGCAACATGCATCCACACGATAACAATTAGTCAGATTCTGATGAATTGGGGCTGACTAATCATGTAATGTATATGCCCCATGAATACGAGCTGTGCCGTCTTTTATATGCCAGTTTCAAAAATAAAATAAAATTGGTAGTCGACAAATAAACCTTACCGGGATTCGAACCCGGGACCTCTTGCTTCGTAGGCAGGATCCAACTGGGCTAAAGCGGTCGTCATGGAGTCTAACATTTAACTGAACTAAAGAGAATGTACCTAACTCATGACAGAACATCGATACAAATACAAGTTACGATCTACTCTGTAGGTCACGTCAACGATAACCCGCGCTCTCCAAGAATCATATATTCAGAGCAATGACGCGTAATTCAATGTCGGAGAGGCAACCGGATGGCTCGCGGTATTTGAGCTCCCGAAGTGATGTGGCACCGCCCTGTGCTACCCGAAATGAGCCAACTGTGACCGGTTCGAAAATAGGAGGCGGGGGGTGCTAAAAAAAAAATTTCGCGAGGCAACCGGATGACAAGGGGTAGCCTGAAAGTGTGTACGCCGTTTATATAATGAAATTTGTATGCCATCCCTCCTAGTGCAACCGGAGCCGAGTAAGCAAGCAAACAAAAAAAAATATTGGCAGGCAACCGCTTGCAAATTGGCACGCTTGTTCTTCATCACATATAGACAATTTCAAGCGGTTGCATTTATTCGTTTATTTATATATTTCATTATATAAACGGCGTACACACTTTCAGGCTACCGCTTGTCATCCGGTTGCCTCGCGATATATTTTTTTTTTACCACCCCCCTCCTATTTCCGAACCAGTCACAGTTGGCTCATTTCGGGTAGCACAGGGCGGTTCCACATCACTTCGGGAGCTCAAATACTGCGAGCCATCCGGTTGCCTTTCCAACATTGAATTACGCGTCATTGCTTTAAGAGGGGTACGTACCGCCAGGGAAAAATCAGAAATCACCCGCGCGCCCCGCACCTGCCGCGCTGATGCGTCTATTGCTGCCCCGCTCCTTCTCGCATAGTATATGCCCCGACAGTCAGATGAAACATGATGAATACCTATAGATAATTATAATAAGTGGAAAGAAAGGCAAAATCTGTAAGTATCTGTGTGTATCTGTAAGTAGTGTGTATATAATTTTCGCTAGTAAGTCAGTTTCGTGAGCTATAACTGAAATATGACCCTCCGTTTTTTTACTCAATCACGTAAGGGTTGTAATTTAGCATAATAATGTCTAGTACCTAAAAGCAAAAACAGCTATAATTGAATTTAAACTTTTGTGCGACATGTCTAAAATACTACTAATAAATCCACGGTTAAAAAATTAAGGTATTAAATGTTATGACAGACACTAATAAGTTGTACCTACGAAACATTATAATATGTATCTATTCGAATACCTAAGCGCTAATACTTACTTCAAAATGATAATAACGAGTCATAATATTGTTAAATACTTTCTTTTGACTGGCATGCGACAAAAGGGGTTACTCCCACCTGTTACCAGTGGCAGCCGCTGGGAGTTTTTCCCCATCTTTTACCACTACAGTACTCGGTGGGAACGACTGGGAAAAAAACCCAGTAGTTACCATTAATTACCATTCTCATTAGGTAGTTCCCACTGGTACACCAACGGGGAATAATCCGACATAAGAACATCAGTAACATTCTGCAAAACTCGTCTACAAAATCTCATGAGGTAATTTAGGTACAGTCAGCAGCAACAGTAGCTTAAAAAGCTCAAAATGACCTATAGATACACGACTCTGAGGGTAGGGACTGTCTAGATCATTTTGCGTAGCTACTTCTGCTGCCGACTGTATAAGGAAAATAGCGACTTCATGTTCAGGTTTTCCTTGCCCTTCCCCACATCCCACATAAACTGCTTTGATAACTTATCTACTCCGAGGTCGTGGCGCGTGAACTTATTGCGAAAAGCGTTATATTTCTACACCTACTTTGTAGGCACCTATTACTACCTACTCGTAATAAGATAATAGGAAACTTACTAGCTTTATCGCTGTTTTATCAGACCCTATAATTATAATAGATGGGTACTTACTGAGGTTCATGTTGGCACTAGTCACATTTATTTCCTTGTTTTTCAGAGAGCATTATGAGTGCGAGTGTGTTGAGCGTGATCTGTTGCGCGTGCGCGCTGCTGGCGCGCGCCGTCGCCGCGCCCGCCGCCGCCGACATCGCCGACATGTCCGTACTTCTCTACACGGCGGACCATGAAGTCACTAGACTCGGCGTTATATTCGGAGAAGACGATAAGCTAGACGACAAAACAGTGTTCTTTATAGAATCAGGCGCCGACGAGCGAGGGGAGAGAATCGACTACGGCCTCTACGCTCTGAACCACGGCATCAAAACGAAACTGTTGCACAACGCCAGGGACATAGCCGTAGTCAACTTGGCCGCGGCATATTTCGCCGCCAAAGACGGTATATACTTGTACGATAAAGAGAAAAACTCGGCGCAAAAGTACGGCTCGGTGAGTGAGGAAGTGATCTCCCTGGCCGTCGAAAACGGTACCGGCGTCTTATACTATTTGAACAAGCAGCACCAACTGTATAAAGTGACCGAGGACGGGAATAAATCGAGCGTCGTCGATGCAGTCAAGAACGCGGAAGAAATCGTAGTAGACTACACGGGACACCTGTACTACTACACGGCCGATAAACAGTTTTACGTGTACGACGGCCAGGCGGTGAGGAAGGTGGAGGACATCCCGGAGAGGATGAAGAAGGTGTGGTTCGTGAAGACGCCCATGGCGGTGGGAGACTACGGTTTGGTGAACGGGGATGATCAGTTGTACGGCATCCGGGCGGCGAACGCGAGTGCGCGAGCGCTGGGCCGGCCGGGCGCGGACGTGAGCGCGGCCTCCGCTGACGCCACGCTCGTCGTCTACTTCGCCAAGGACAGGAAGATCTACGAGTTTAACATCGTGAAAAAGATCGTCGAGGGCCTCTCCAAGGCGCTTAAGAAATTTGCACAGGAGCTGCGTGATGCGTTCAACTCCGTCAATGCATGATAACGCATCTTATTAACCCATTCAGCCATTCAAGGCCAATGACTCGCATATGAGCTATGCCTCTACAAGCAATTTCCGGTATACAAAGCGTTGGTTGGCCTCGAATGGGTTCCGCGATCCTGATCCCATGTTTGAGTTAAAATTGCACTTGCATCTCCGATCCCGTCATTCAAAGTTAGTTCATGAAAATAGGTTTTACTTCGTACCATACCTCTTCTAGGCATGTAACTTTGTGTTTTTCTGTACACTGTAACCATCTATATAATAATCATACTGTGATAGAAATACAATAATTGTAGCTTATAAAAATACAGGCTGTAACAAAAATGCGGTGTGAACCGAGCAGGGGCATATTCGGTAGCGCATTGCGATTCCAAATATGCACTTGTTTATGTTTTTTTTTTTATTATTATTTTTGTTTACATTAGTCTTTGTTTTTGTTGACATTGCTTCTACGTTTCCCTGCGGCGTGAAGGGTGGAGGGGTTTATTTTATTTTCAACCGCTGCATCCACAGCTGTTATGAAATATTTACGATACAAGTGACGAAAATAGGAAATTCGCAACGAGAGGTGATAAATTAGAACACGACCGAAGGGAGTGTTTTAAATCGACACGAGTTGCGAATTACCTATTCGCACGTGTATCGTACAACGTTTTACTGTACATATGGCTCTTTAAAGTTTCGACATATGCACGAAAAGTGCTCTTATCCGTACTTGTGCGGGAAAGTAGCACCATGTGTACCTACTGTAAATGCATTGTTGGAATCGCAATACGCTGCCGAACATGCCCTTGATCGGTTCACACCCTATTTTTGATACATCCTGTTCCTGTATATGAATGTACTAACTCGTAATGTAGTAGGTAAGGTCTACCAGGGTTAATGTGACAATGGGGTAAATGCGTCTTTTGAAGATATCTTCGAAACGCAACACTTTAGAACTATTACAGCCCTCGATGTTCAAAGTGTGTTACCAAACTTTCAATTTAGACTATTGTAATAGTTCTAAAATGTTCAGTTTCGGAGATATCATTCAGAGACGCATTTACTTTACCCCAACGACACATTTGCCCCGTTTAAGCTTAGGTACTCTCATTTCGATATAAGCATTTTATTTTAAAAATACAAGTCTTAGGGGGTACCTAAAATAAGGAAAGAACCCAAAGAAACAAGTCATTAATGTAAACGTTATTTTATTTCATCCCTGTCTTACATAATTCTAGAAAGTTGCGACATTTACTTATCTTATGGAGACAACATCGTTGCTATTACGTCCATGTAACGGTTAAAATCTTAGATACATTACATTTTACATTTATTTAGCCGGAGCCGGCGATAACGCAACCACGAAAATGGAATCTCGTCAATAGAGACGGTGATATTTGAACTTCGAATGTCGATGTTCGTAGCCCTCGGTGCCTGGTTATCAATTTATTATTCAACCTCGATGAGTTCGGGAATGGAATAGCTGGCAGTTCATACAAACTTTAAGGTATTAGGTATATGGCAAAACTATGACCTCTAATCCCAGTCAGCCTTTGGAAACTCGTTTATAATGAAAAAATGTACGGGGACGAAGTCCCATTGCAGCCAACCTAAAACACAGTACACGGACCTAATATATACTCTAATACAGAATATAATATATTGGTAATATTTTCTTTACGTTAAGACAAGAGAATCTTAAAACAATGTATGAAGTTCCGCCTCTTAAAACGTAGTGGTTATATTATCTTTGATCCCAATCTAATCGAGGTTTGATAATAGCAGAGGGGAGTCAAGCGCACGTTGCAACGGAGGTGAATTTAAATCGTTGTCAGTTGAAATGGTGGCGGGAGTAGCTGTGACCAGTTTTATTAAGTTAACGCTTTACTTCGCAAAAAAAAATCGTGAGCTCAAGCCTCCTTTAGGATTTGTCCGTGAAAATGTAAAACGAGTGTCAAATAAATGTATTTAGATATTAGATACTTTTGCGAAGTAAAACGTTAACGCAACTCGACTCCATATTAAACGGAAATATAAATGACCATTCGTATACCTTATTGCAAAGGAATAAGGTCCACTAGTGATCACTATAGCGTGGTGTTTGTAGAGTCAACTCCAAAAAAATATAGTTTTGAGTGTTATTCCGTAGTAATACGTTCTTCGCTCCCCTCCGGTGTGATGTAATTAGATATAAGCTCTTTGTTCTTAGGCTATTGAAAATTATCTTACAGACGGCTGACCGATATTAAACTTCATTGAAAACGAATATTACTGTATAACAAAGAGAAGCAATGGTTCTTTTCAATAGATGTATGCTTATAATGTACAGCTGGATTTTCAGGAAGAGCGACTATAACTACATATCCTACTACAAAAATATATTTTATATATATAATATCGAATTAAAGCGATCAAGTCTTATCAGTAGCCACGAGTGGACAAGTAGCCAGCTAGGTATGCTGGCTACTGCCAATCAAAAAGTGACTCTACCGTCGATTCAAATTCCAATGTCAGTTTATAAAATGTCGGCCACCTTTTTTTAATACACAACGACGGTGACAAACAAGCGTACGGCCCGCCTGATGGTAAGCGGACACTGCAGCCTATAGACGCATACAACTCCAAAGGAGTAACATGGGCGTTGCCGACCCTTGATATGTTTGAGGATTCGCCGTGTTGACGGCTGAAGGAAATTCCCTCGCTCTCAACACAACGCATCCTCGGGAGCTCTGGCGCCCTTAAATAATTGCAACCATAACTCCCGCAAATGAAGCCAGCGTATTGTTTTACATGTCCGCAAACAATGCAATAGCATCGCTTCACAGCCGCAAACGGACTGCGATACGTGGCCGCGAATGAATCCCAATATTCTAACAATTCCAATTCGATTGAACTGTTATGTCCTTATTCATAAAAGATCATCAAACTCATTTTAACTAAAATGCCGTTGATATTTGACTGTCTTTATCTGACACTGTCATTGTAGGAAAAGAACAATAACATATTTATCTAACAGAAGTTTGTTAATTTTTATGAATAGGGTCATTGTTTAACTGACTTCCGCAAGTCAATGCATATTTTTAACTCCATCACTCGTGGCCCAACTGTCTCATGTTTTATACTACGGTGGCAAATAGGCATACGGGCTGCCTGATGGTTAGCAGACACCGCAGCCTAAGGACGCTTATGACTCCAGAAGTCATAAACGCCGTTGCCGACCATTTATTCACTAGAGGACTGAGGCTGTGTTGACATTGACAGTAAGGAAGAGATAGGTTCCTCTCAACACAGCGCATACTCGGGAGCTAAACCCAGCAGGGCAAGTAGCCTCATTGCAAATACCTATCTACACACAGCGCTTCGATTCATAAACTCTTAAACCGAGGTAAGATTTCTGTAAACTAGGTACCCTAGCACAAGCGCTGAGAGTTCCTGAGCGTTCTAGTCTAGACTTATATAGACTTTACAAGCGCAAAGATATTTTCAAATATCGACTTTACATTCACCCTTTGAACGCCAAGAATACCAACGTGTTGATGTGCACACGGCGCCAAGGACGAATATAGGTGTTGCGGCGTACGCTGTCAAAGTCATGGTTTCAACTAAGGGTGGTATGACACTTGTCAAAGATCTTTGTCCAGTGTGCCTTTGATCAAAGATATTGGATGACTTCATCAAATTTACTAGAAACACTGACATTTTATTACGAATTACATTTAATTAAAAATGGCTACGCAAATAGTATAAAAACTTGAACAAAGATAAGACGAATGGGCCTCTGTCAAATTTGATTAAATAGTAAATGTACACATTGGACAAAGGTCTTTGACAAGTGGAATACCACCCTAAGATTCAAATTCACACTACAAAAAAGGTAGGCATGTCAGAGTCACTTAAGTACGTGGCTAATGGCGTTCTAAAGGTTAAATCGTAGAGCCGAAGTGAAATATATGCTCATCAACTTCATGTAACTGGATTAAGGTGCAATGCATATATTGGATCTCGACTATACCTACTAAATAACACACTAATGTGCGTTAACGGTTAACACTGCATAAAAAAATCGGCAAACTATAAAAAATTACATATTCAGCCTCAAACTTTTGGCGCTGATGACGTAAAAATTACTTCATTTTGCACACATGAATTAAATAAGTTTGCATAAATTAAAGAAGTTGTATGAAACTTGCTACCGTAAGGTAAGATTAATCAACTAATCAATTCTAAATGTACGATAATTGGTTAAGAAATATTATTATCTTTATCTACGCACATATTATTAGTGCTCTTAAATGCGTTCTGAAACCGTAGGAAATGACCAGCATTATTACAACCAATTTTACTATGAGAACTTTCTTGTCTGTGGTAGTAGGTAAAAACTGTACTGTAATGTTATTAGTAATAACATTACAGTACAGATTTTTGTAAGGTTATGAGTTTAAATTTGGAACAGCTGTCAAAACTCATATGGGTGTCTATTTTAGTATACATAGATATTAAAACAGTTATCGATGCGAAACGTCAATTCAGTATGTTTTTTTTATATAAACCGCACGATATTTGATCTCGAGTGACATGAGAATAGGGACTTCATTCGTTTGTCTATGATTTAAAAAAACATTCGTCTTGACGTATTCGAATTGCCACCATTACTGTTGTAATTTCTTTGTTGGTTTTTTGCTGTTACGAAAGTAGCATTGTGAAAAGTTGTTTGTAATTCACGTTTAAGTTGAAAATATTAGTAGTGACTCCGAGAACGATAAGGACACTCCGCCGGATATCGTAAATGCAGCCACGATTGCAACAAAGATATTTTACATAAAACCACACTCGTGTTTTAAGGCCTCTGATTATGTATCAGTTGCATAAACTACTATTGTCTGAGACACTGCATCATCCTAGTTCAGACGCATGTAATAATGTATGTACTATGTATTAATACGCAAGCACAATGTTAACATTAGCAATGAGGTTTTCAATAAATAAATTGCTAACCCATGCTTGTAATACAAGGTCTCTTCTTTTAAATTTGTGTTTTAGTTTTAAGTGACAATGAATAGCAACTTTATAGACAGTAGTAAAATAAATATGTACCTACTACATAATAATATAATTGTGAAAAAACAACAACTAAACAATAGAATAGAATAGAATAGAATATAAATTTATTCGGATAACACATTATTACACATACATCAATACGGTATTTGACAAAAGTCAAATCAGCTTCTTATTATGAAACGTCAAAAACGCTCCGTTAGTATGGAATTTGTTGGGATTACTTGCTTGTGACGACACAATCAAACAACGTTCTTATAATTCGTTTTTATGAACTTAAAAATGTTAAAATAGCAAACTTAAATAAAAGATTGATAGTTTCCGAGTGTTTTCGTAATTTTTATCTGTTGCTAATAAAAAACAAATTATTTCCAATGTTGTCAAATACCCTATTACAACGTTAATTTATTGTTCATTTGAATTTCTTTCTTTCTCTAATGAGGCCGTCAGTCAAAAACGTTATGTTGCTCATTTCAAGTGGCGATATCGTTTAATTAAAGAGGTTGATAAGTGGTAACTATTTACGAAAATACCATTTGAAATCATCCTACGTGTGGATTGACGTCATTGGCACCAAAAGTTCAAGGCCTTCTTCAATTTCTATGTAAATTTGAAGGTTAAAAATAATTTTAATGCAGACTTAGCGTCGACGGACCCTAGTAGTAAATTGGTATTTTCTATTTGTCTCTCTTTTCGTCCAACATGACACAGGCGCTTGGCTATAACAGTAAACAGCGACACATTTAAAAAGAGCTCTGAGTGCCATATAAAATGTATGGCCGCCAGAGCTCATTTTACGTGGGTTGCAGTATACTTCATCATATGGATACAAACGGTTGTGAGCAAATTTAAAGCAAAAAAAAATAATAATACAGGGGAGCTACTGCATAACAAACATTGCATATAAAGCACCATAACTTATACTAAAGCATTTAAACATACCTTAACCTATAATAAGTATTAAATAGATATTTCTTAAAAGACGTCAATCTCTAAAAAAAGCACATCTTGGCACATTTCTTATAGTAATAATGAGCAGAAAATACATGATATTTATTAGGTTTTTTTTAAAACAGTAAACATCTGCAAACGAAACTTTAAATATCAAATAGAAGGCATTTTTTTTTAATGTATCGCCCCGAACATGATTCGAACCTGCGACATTCAGGCGTATGCGGTCTGTCGCCTCCCTAGGGCGTAAAGTTCTGGTTAAACTGGTTCAAAGATTTGTCGACCGAGCAGATTGTTCCGATAGCTCAGTTGGCTAGAGCAACAGGCCGGTTGAATCCTGCTCGGAGCGATACATTTTTTAATGTTTTCCTTTAATTTGAAAAGGAGTAGGTATCTTATCTTCTTGTTTAAAAGTGTCCCCGCAGGGTCCAGTCAATGTACGGGCCAATAATCCCCCTCCACTTATCTTTCTATCTCTCTCTTTACGCATGGGTTAAAGAAAGACAGAAGTATAGCCAGATAGCCACCCAACTGATGACTTGCGAATTGTAATATAATACCTACTAACATAGTTTTTTGTCTTGATGACCTGGTAAAGGTTGCTGGAGTCCGCTGGATGCGGGTGCCGCAGGACCGGTCACTTTGGCACTCTTTGGGGGAGGGCCTATGTCCAGCAGTGGACGTCTTTCGGCTGATATGATGATGATGATGATAGTTTTAAGACCTTTTTACTAACGAATTATGGAAACACTTCCGAAAATAAAATGATTTGATTTAATAGTGGACCCGTATTATCGTGCCGCACATTAACGGGCACCAGTCCACAAACATTCTGCAGGACTGTTTATTTTCATATTGGCAAGGGGTTATACTTAACAACAACTTAAATCTAATGTAAAAAAGGATAGATGGTAAGTGGTTGAAATTACATATAACATGTAGACTGTACGTCATTAAAATTCTATTAACTATATAATTATATATATCCTTAAAATACTGTACCAATAGATGTCCCAAGTTCACAGTCAACAGTCCAATCACGCCAGAATCACATTCTTATAACATTTGCTATCTACCTGAGTATATAACAGTGTCGGTATCATCTAAGGAAACAGTACCTAATGCTAAATGATCTGATAAATTGGATGCACATATACAGTCTCGCTTCTGCCCGCAACTCCGTCCGCGTGGAACGTGGAATTTCTGTACCAAATTTCATCTAAATTGGTTCAACCGTTTAAGCGCGAAGAGGTAACAGACAGACAGACTAACATACTTTCGCATTTATAATATTATATACAGTATGTATCAGAATGACAGGCAACAATTTAACCCGTTAAAGTACATGAAATGAATGATACATCAGAAAACTTTTTTTATCAGAGAAGCATCACTTCGCTTATAACATCCGGCACGCAGGACCATATGAATAGTATAGAATATTTATTGGTCACTATGTACAAGATAGATGGTATGCAGGTAAAAGGTATCAACAGTTACCCTGTGCGGGCATTCAATATTATTATTATTAAACCTACAATACATATAGGGTACTTGTACAGCTAGCTGCAGATAAAAGTGACCATTGTACAGAACTTTGTGTACAAGAGGGCCATGCGGGGTCTGACTGTCCCTCAGACTAGAATTAAGGCCCTGATGCATAGTATTAGGATTCGTAATCGTTATTATTATTACATGTCTTGTTCTCATCCATACTTTAAAAGGTTCAAATAGTTGCTAAAGAAGTAAAAAAACCAAAAATACAGATATTCGTCATAAAGATTTATGGCGTAGTCATTTGTATATAATAATGTGTGGAAACACTGTGATAATAATACGTATGTATAATAGTCTCTGATAATTACATATACAAAGCCGGAGCCATCACACATGATATGAATGAAACAGCAATCCTTTTAATTGTTCGTTATTTAGTAAGAATTCTTATTCTGTACCACTAAAGGCTTGGCCACACTGTCACGCAGCTGTGTGACCATGCCTTAACACCAACACACACACACACACACACACACACGTTGTGTCATTGTTGTATGCCTTTATAGTAGAGTGGCAATTAATATAGTCTTACAAAATGTGTGGCGTAAACGTCGTAAGAGTAAATTCGCAGGTTATTAAATAGTATATACAGATAGATATAAATGGGCCAACCAACGACATCTACTGTTCGCCGGGCCGGAGCTGACACGAATGCGGTCACGTGTCTTGTGTCATGTCTTATCTATCATTATATGCATGCCGTTTTTATAGAGGGGTAATGGTCAAGTTATTTAATCAACCTGTATAGGGCCAGATATATTTTTTACATCGCACAACGGAGAGATTTCCACTGCGACACGGGCATGGAACATGGAGCGGACTTCGACACAAAATATACATTGGAGGGTACACATATAGAATTCATTCGAGCACCATTTAACATAGTTTAAACTTTTTGACTCAAGGTCCACACTGCCATTAATATAAATTCGTGCGGGCCAAGACTTTGGTTTCATGGCCGGTCATGACCAGCTATACCACATCGCTATCGTGGGCCAGAATCTCCGGTTTCTTGCCGCGGGCCGGATTAGAAGGGCTCGCGGGCCGGACTTGGCCCGCGGGCCGTAGTTGGCGACCCCTGGATTAAACTAAAAGTAATCTAAATTACGGCCGCCTAGTGATACGTATTTTTTTTATTTATTTATCTACAAATCGGACTCGTGGTAGCCGCCAGGTAGACGAGGCTGTCGCCGGCGAGTACTAGGGTCTGTGAGCTCACCGGGGGTCGGTCAGTCGGGCGGCGGGCGCGGCAGCCGGCTGGCCAGCGAGTAGGTCTCCGCCTGGAAGGTGGGTGGGCACTGCAGGTGCGGGTAGTGGTGCGTGCGCCACGCCCACTCGCTGCCGCCCGCCGCCGGCGCCGCGGCCGGGCCCGTGCTGCTCGGAGACTCCTGCGAACCGACAGAGCTTACGGACCTGAGGTGAGGCTCATAGGACATCTCGCTCGCACTGTGGACAGATCGCAGAGTTTCCTAAATGCGACTGAGATGGCCAGCAGAGCTACGCTCCGCTTGCAGGGGACCGTCGGGATTACGGAAGTGAGGTGACCGCTCATAGGACCTCTCGCTCGCATTATGGACCGAGCTCCAATAGTTTAATAAGTGCGAGGAGCATAGTGTGGTTAAGGTATTATTAGCTAATTACCTGTCGGTGCGTCTCGCGGCTGGCGCTGCGCCCGAACATGAGCCGCAGCCGAGACACGCCCGCGCCCGCGCCCGCTACCGCGCCCGCTGCCGCGCTTGCGCTTGCGCCGCTTGCACTCGACCCACTGTAACACATATCGCTTGTTTTTATTTTTTTCATAAGATCAGAGGGCGATTAAGAAGAAACACAAGGGCCGTGTTTCCATACAAACGTAGTCCCCTGTTTTCTCCCTCGATAATGGCAGTAGAGCAATTTTTTTTTTTCCATAAATCTATGGCTACTATTGACATGTTCCTATGTTTTCCTTTTTTTCATAAATTTATTCTTATAAGAGATATACCTTCAAAAAGTTAAGAAAAATGGTTGATTTTTCCGCTGTGTTCAAACATCCAGAAAACTAGACTAGATTATTTAAAAAAAGGAAAACATAGGAACACGGTCAAAGCCTTTCTTTGATTTTTAATAAAAAAAATAGTTAAATAGGTCAAGTTTTGGAGAAGAAATCAGGGGACTACGAAACGTTGACTTTTTATGTAATTTTGCTAGGTATTTTCGGTCCAAGCTGCAGTTGTCTCTATCGCGCTCTGCGGGGGGAGGCTTGAGGTTGGCGCGACAGCAATACATTTTACAAATACCTATTTCTCAATTATCTCGCCCTTAGTGTTTCCTCGCCTTCGCTTTACATGCCACAACATCGACATCACATCCGCTTATCGTCCTGGAGATTGATTGCAGATTAAACAAATATAAAACGAGGTCACATGGCAGTCGCTTTCGTTAATAAGTTTCTGTCAAAATTTTCATCTTTGGTAAAAGCTTTTATAGCCGACTGTACTTTTCAGTATACCGTCATCACCTACCTCATTGAGACGATTCTAACGTGCTGAAATTCAACGGGGTTACGTCGCTTAAGTTCTAAATTCCCATGGCCACCTTCTGTCTCCATCATCAGATCAGCTAGATGGTACCATAATATTGAATGGTCATCAAAACTATACTTACACCCAAAATTTCAGCTCAATCGGTCACCGGGAAGTGGGTCCAATTTAACTTGCAAGATTTCATTACAGACCCCGGCCAGGTACTAAATAAAAAAAGCTTGTAAAAACTAGTACAAACAATGAATAGGGGTGTAGATTCGAAAACTATTATATCTCCAAAAAAAAGATGGCAAAAAAAAGACCGGGTTGCACTCCGGGAGTGCCGGCAGAAGTGAAAACTCAATAACATTGTAACAGTTTTTCGATCAGGTCACGTGACATCTTACGGTGTCACCGCAAATTTATAAACAATTATCAATTATATAGGCGGACGGGCCGCGGGCGCGTTGGGTGCGACGGGCCGCCGGCTCGCCGCCGACGGGCGGCGGCAAACACAATACCAATTTGTTTTTGCCATTGCCAAATATTTTTCAAATCTTTATCTCTTTAGGAATAACGTCTAAATTCAAACTATTCGAATTTGCAAGAACAGCAGACGGCGGTGACGACCACAATACCAATTTGTTTTTGCCGTTGGTAAATATTTTTCTAAGGATGGGGAAAAATTGTTAAATACGCGACAGAGTTTTGTGACGTCAGATGTGAAGGAGGTCACTTTTTGCTGCTAGCCGATTCGACTTCATTCAAAACTGAACGCTATTCGTAAGAGTATAAAGCCGTTAAACACTTTTTGCAATAGCATATTCTGCAAATAAATTTGTAATAATACCAACGCGTCCTTCACCGTTTTGCTATTGAGAAAATTCAAATAGTTCGAATTTGCTCAATAGGACGCGTGGACAAAATTACAAATTCATTTGCAGAATATGCTATAGCATAAAGTGTTTAACGGCTTTATACTCTTACGAATAGCGTTCAGTTTTGAATGAAGTCGAATCGGCTAGCAGCAAAATATAAAAGTTTGTGACCTCCTTCACATCTGACGTCACAAAAATCTGTCGCGTATTTAGCAATTTTTCTCCATCCCAAAAAGTGCTCAGCGCCGCTAAAGAAGTTTTCACTTCAAAAATATGCCGTGACGAAAATCCCATTCAGATATCTCAAAGAATTAGGAAGCTACAACCGTTTTAATATTGCTTGTTAGAGAGAGAAAACGCAAACAGTTTGTGACGTTACAATCCGCGAGGCTGCCGCAGAGCGCGTCGGCAGGCCACGTCGATGGCGGCGCCGAACATGACAGGGCACGGCACGTTGCCGTCTATTAGTGACGTCATAATCCACAAGCGTCATCGTTTCATATGAAGTTGCGTTTTGCGAAAAAGGGACAGAAAATACCCCTTCTTAAAACTTTGGACACTTATAACTTCGTGATTATTTAACCTCTTGCGTTATTTTCTCCATTTGACTACATTTTTAATTCTTTTTCGAGAAAATATGACATTATTGATTATTTTATTTAGTGTCTACACGTAATTGATTATTTTATTTAGTGTGTACGTAAAATGGACGATAGTCGCGTACCTTTCCAAGGCAGCGGCGGCCGGCAACGGCGCCAGCGGGGCCACGCGCCGAGCGCCAGAGTGGACCTGCAACACACAATGCAAGGTCACGGACATTGCAAGTTGCGGAAAGTTTCCAAACAAATGGGAAACTTCTCGAAACATTTAGGAAAGTTTAACAAGGTTTTAAGAATTTTCACCCATTTCGGGAAATTCCTTAACACATTCACTGCCAAAAATCGGTATGCGCTACGCTCGTCCCGTGGGTTTTTCGCTAAGTAGCGGAAAGCGCGTACGCCAGGTGCTTAGGCGGGTTCCTGGTAGTAAATGTGTTCAAGGAAATTTTGAGAAATTATCGAGTTCTTCCATAGGGAAATTTCGAATAGCTATAACTGCAAGCGACAGATACCAGGAGTGCAGCAACACTGCAGAGCTAGCACGCACCTTGTCGTTCCGGCGCAGCGAGTCGCGCCAGCGGTCGGGCGTGGGCGGCGCGTCCTCGGCCGGCGGCGACGGCCGGCGCATGCGCTCGGCGCCCGCAGGCTTGTCCTCCGTGTACACTATCTTCTCGTATCTGTAAACAGTACGCACTTATTCATAAGAGCCCGTCCACACGAGACACTCGCGCGTACCCGAGGTACTAGAGCTACAGCACCCCTTCCAGATGCTCTCGCGCTTTTCAAAACTCACGCGTACAACGCGCCGGACTCTCGATTCGCTCGTTAAACGCGCGAGGGCCGCGCGAGTCGAGATACTCTGGCGCGCGATTGGAGCGTTCAGTAGTACGCGCGAGTCCGTGGCGAGTGGCCGTATTTGGCTCAAAATGGAGCTCGATAAATTCGATACGGAATATTTTATTTGGCTACGTCCCTCCCCTGTAGAAACGCGCGTAAAACGCGGCATCTGGACGCAATATAAATTGAAGCGCGCGAGTGGATTCGCGCGTAAATCGTGTCATCTGGACAGGCTCTAAAACTTAAAATGCCTCTAAATAAAATGTGCTCTGTTCCATTCTTACGCACACGAATGTCAAAGTGCCAGATAAAGACAAACGAACTTTAACGGCATTTTAGTTAAAATAGGTTTTGAAGTACTTGAAGTACGTTTATCAATACGGCCGTTAGTCTCTTAAGGGGCTACCCGGGGTTTTCATCGATTTTTGACAAGTTTTGAATCGTATCTCCTACTTTTGCACTACAGATATAATTATAAATCAAACGGCTGTCGGTTCTTCAATCTTTTATCTCCATTTTGGTCCACCGGATTTTGAAACAAATTAATACTTCATTATGTATGATTTTTTTAAACATTGTTCACTTATTTCGTATCTCTATTACGTGAAACATCTCTAATATACGAAATCTACATATTTGGGTTCGTCTGTGACGTCTCTAAAAACTGGTCCAGGGTTTTCATTTTAAACCAATTAACACAAAAGTTATGGTCAGAAAACCAGTTTTTTGGCCTAAAATTGTTCAACTTGAACGCCAAATATCTCGAAAACAATGAACTTTGAAGTAAATATGGGATACTATATTGTTTAATGCCGTTGTTGTTAATATAATAAGCTACAAAAAAGATTAGATAACTAAGGGATTCAGAGGGTGGTGGGAGGGGGGTGGTTATTGGCGTATGGGAGCCCCTTAAGGTATTTAGGTTACACACGGCGACTTTTTACAGCGGTACAGACTTCTGTAGGTATATTTAGAATCCCTTCACGTCAAAAAATATGGATCTAATAGGAAGTAAATGCATGGTGTGGGGTGGGAGCGAGTAAAGTATACCGATGCGTATCGGTGTTGGGTCTCACCCGTCTTTGCCCTTGACGGAGATGGGCTTGAGGTCCTTGCGATCTTGTCGCGCCTCTTGTCGCGGCTCTTGTCTCGGCGCGCGCGGCAGTGAGCGCGCCTGCACGTGCGCGGGGGCCGGGGGAGTGGGGGGACTCTCCGCTCTAGAGACAAACATACAACGTTGAGAGAGCCCGCACATTATAGTCACTAGTGTCTGCCACACGCTGCGTACGAGTTCTGTTCAACTCCTCGCCTAGTGCGAGTGGAGTGAACTGCCACGCGTTTCGCGGGTCATATAAGCCAGTGGATTGGCTACAAAACTTGTTCAACTCACCTGATTCCGGGAGGCGCAATGTTCGCTTCAACTCCGGTTGGTATCTGTCAAGGTTCAGTCAACTGTCAGGTCAAGTCAAGTTCAATCAAGAAGGTCTCCGGGCTGAAGAAGCAGCCGTGGTGGTCCGGGGCAGTATCGCCAACAATCCGCGGCGTCAAATCACCAACTCTTCCGATGTCACCGAAATATCCACACAAAACACTCGGACACCCGTGTGTCTTCAAAGCGAGCGATATTACACAAAACAAGGAAAATGCGTTTCCAAATTATCCAAAAACACTCGGACCTCTCGGGTCTGCAACAACGAGGTTATATTTTTTCTCGTCCGCGTTGACAAGAAGTGTCACTGTCAAAACCACAGACTCAAGAGAGGCGTACACACGTGAGGAGTTTAAGGGGGCGGGCAGACGGTCGGCCCGAACAATCACCCGCCTCGGAACGGCCTCTAAGCCGGTCCGCTATACTAGGGGAAGTCGCGATAGGGTTGCTACCGCTCGCTTCAGAACCGAGTCCCCAACCATGACCTCGGCAAACCGAGGGGTCCCGTCCTTACCGGGAAACAAATTAACGATGCGCCCCCGGCGCCATCGCAGTGGCGGAAGGTTAGCATCCTTAACTAGCACAAGGTCTCCAACTCTGGGGGGACTGGTTTTGTCAGTCCACTTGAGGCGCTGCTGCAAAACATGCAAATACTCTAATGACCATCTGGTCCAAAAGTTCTGAGCCATTTGTTGCAGCATCTGGTAGCGCGACAAACGACTGGAGGGTACGTCCCGGAGGGGGTGCTCCGGCAACGCTGCAAGTGGCTGGCCAATCAAGAAATGGCCTGGAGAGAGCGCTTCCAGGTCATTTGGGTCGGAGCTGAGCGGACACAACGGACGGGAATTGAGGACGGCCTCAATTCTACAAAACAACGTCGCGAGTTCCTCAAAAGTCAATACAGTTTGACCGACTACCCGATACATATGGGCTTTTGCTTGCTTCACGCAAGCCTCCCAGATTCCACCCCAGTGGGGGCAGCCTGGCGGATCGAACGTCCAGGTGATACCCCGACGGGAGAGGTCTGTTCCAATATCAATCTTATTTTCAAATAAAAATTTTACAACATCTTGTAAATAACGGTCGGCACCCTTGTAATTGGTTCCACAATCTGACCGGATCAGAGATGGGAGTCCCCTACGGGATACAAATCTATCCAATGCCGCAATAAAAGCCTCCGTCGTAAGATCACCAACAAGTTCAAGATGAGCAGCCTTGGTCGACAGGCATACGAAAACGCACAAATACGCTTTTACAACCTTCGCATTTCGAAGTCGCGACGTTTTCACTAAAAAAGGTCCCGCAAAATCGGTCCCCACCCTAGAGAAGGTCCTAGCCTCGTTGACCCGATCAGGAGGAAGGTCCCCCATCTGGGGCTGCATCGTGGCTGCCTTGAGCCGAAAGCAAGGCAAGCACCGAAACACGATGCTCCGAATAACCCGTCGGCTGTTCAATATCCAAAAGTCTCGCTGCAAAATGCCCAAGAGTGCATTGCAGCTGGCATGCGAGTTCTTTATGTGGCGGTCAATCACCAACAATTCCACCAGATGCCCCTTCTTAGGCAGCAAAATGGGGTGGCGCACCGAGTACGGCAAGCTAGCGTTGCGGAGCCGTCCTCCAACCCGGAGTGTACCCGACTCGTCAATGAACGGGTTGAGGCGTGCTATCGCCTTCGGTAGCTTAGGACGTCCCTGCCGCAGGGGCTTCAATACGTCCCCAAAGTGTTCTTCCTGCACAACCCTAATCCAATGATGTAGGGCGGCATTCCGCTCTTCTGTGGCGAGAACTCTAACGCGTGACCGGTTGTCAGGGTGGCGACAATTGTGTATAAATCGCTTGACCCAGGCGGTCACTCCAACAAGCTTGTCGAGAGAGCTATACCGTTCTAGCAACCAAGCAGTGTCTGACACTGGAGCGGTCTCGACAAGGTGGACACCCAAGCCAGAGGATGGGGTCCCAATCACACAACTGGCAGGCCAGAGTGTCTCCGGTTCCAACAACCAATCTGGTCTCCACCACAGTGAGTGGGCAACAAGCTCAGGTGCCGTGCAACCCCTGGACGCCACGTCCGCTGGGTTCAGTTCACCTGGCACGTGTCTCCAAACCAAGGCAGTCTCCGAATTCTGGATTTGCGAGACCCGGTTGGCCACAAAGACCTCCAAAGTATGGAATGACGACTGCAGCCAACACAATACAATTTGGCTATCAGTCCATGCGTAGACACTCTCCTCAAGGTTCACGGTGTCCTTCAAGGTAGAGGCCACGTGGTTCAGTAGGCGTACAAGAAGAGCCGCTCCAGATAATTCCATTTTTGTGATTGTCAAACGCGTGCGAAGGGGAGCCACCTTGCTCTTCGCCATTACCAAGTGCAAATCGACCGATCCGGCGGAGCTGACCGTCCGCAAGTAAACGGCAGCTGCATACCCTCGCTCGGAGGCGTCGCAAAACCCGTGTAGGGTTACTCGGCATTTCCCTGCCGGCAACAGCTTACGCGGCAGTTCGACCTGATTTATCTCCGGGAGCGTGGAGAAGAAAACCTCCCAATCGCTCAACAAATTTCCGGATAGTGGATCATCCCAACCCAGTTGGACCATCCACAGGCGCTGCATAAATGCCTTCGCCGTGAAGATGACCGGCGCGATCCATCCATTCGGATCGTACGTCCTGGCCACCGTGGACAGCACAAGCCGCTTCGTCCAGACCCTCGGGGAATCCAGTTCCACCCGATAGGTGAACACATCTTGGACTGGTCGATATTGCACGCCTAGGACTGATAACATGTGCGGGCTCTCAACATTTTCGAACAGGTGCGGATCCTGCTGGTGATCCTCGGGGAGGCCGGCCACCACGGCCGGTGAGTTGGACATCCATTTGCGCAATTCATATCCACCCGTCCGCAAGAGTTCCACCAGCTCATCCCGCAAAACCAAAGCCTCTTCGACACTGTTTGCCCCGGTGCACACGTCATCGAAAAAAAAAACCCGTTCCAAAATGGCGGACGCTCGAGGGAACCTCAGTCTCTCTCGAGACGCCAATTCTAACAAAGTTCGAATTGAAATGTACGGACTGCTCTTCAAGCCGTATGTATTCGTATTCAGCTCGTACACCAACATCGGTTCATCAGGGCTCTCACGCCACAAGATCAGCTGATACCGACGATCATCAGGATGGATCACTGTCTGCCGAAACATCATCCGGATGTCGGCGACGAACACCACCTGATGTTTCCTAAAATTTGTGAGGATATCCGTGATATCCTTGTGCAGCTTAGGACCTGCATGCAAACACTGGTTCAATGACACCCCAGTCGAGGTGGACGCGGACCCATCAAAGACCACACGAATCTTGGACTCCGGGGATTTTAGGACCGCGTGGTGCGGCAGGAAGCAGTGCTCCACTGTACTCCAGTCCGTCCGAGCCACCGACATGTGTCCCAAACCCTCGTACTCCCTCATGAAGTCCACATACTTCTGCCGGAAGAGCGCATCTCTTCTCATTCGGCGTTCCATCGAAACCAGCCGCTTCTCAGCCATCTCACGTGACGCTCCAAGAGGAGGTCGGTGGATGAGCAGAGGAAGTCGTGTTATGAACCGACCAGAGCAGAGGCGCCCAGTATTATTTTGGTAAAACCGTTCGCACTCTTCCTGCTCGGGGCTCATACGCGACGCGGTAGGTGGTTCCTCAATCTCCCAGAACCGTTGCACGGCTTCTGAAAGAGCAGTTCCGACCAGACAGCCCTCCTCAGTAGGAGGCGGTGGAGCCGCTAACACCAAACCCATTACAGCATAGCCAAACACCGTTTCCAGTGTAACCAGTCCGCCAGGCTGTAAGGTACGGTTGCCGCTCAACAGCACCCGCCCAAGAACGTCTGCACCCAGCAACACGTCAATCGGACCAGGTCTGTCAAATCCAGCATCCGCCAGAACTAATCCAGCTGTCAAACTCCGAACCTCTGGAGGCAGCTTCACCTGGGGGAGTCTCCCCACCACTTCATCCAATACTAACGCGGGAGCATTAATCCTCGCGCGTGAAGTGGGACCCGGTCCAAAGGTGAGTAAGGTCTGCCCTACCAGGTTTGACACTGTCACATTGCCTACCCCACGTATACTTTCCGGGTGGGGTTTCACAACCAAGCCCAACTGTCGCACCAACCTACTGGATACCATGCAGCCTTGCGCTCCCGTGTCAAGGAGAGAGCGCACGCAGGCTGATCCTCCGCCAGGGCCCCAAACACAAACCGAAGCCGTGGGCAATAACACGGTCTCCAAGGGCGTGGCGGTTGCTGGTGCGTGGGCGGCGTATCCCTAGCAGGGATAACGCGTTGCATCCTGTTCCGCATGGGCGGGCCGCTCGTACCGCTCGAGCGGGTCCCACTCCGGCTGGTACTGCCGTCGCGCCATGCGTGCCGCCTGCGCCCCCTGGTATGTCCTACTCCGGCCGTACGCCGGAGGTCCCGACGCCCAGCGGGGTCGCTCCACAAGCGGCGGCGACATCCGTGGCGCCTGCCGGGGTGGAGGCGTTTGCGGGCACCCGCCCGTAAGGACCCCCCGTTGGGGCACGGGTGCGTGCGAAGTAGTCGCGTAGTTTTGGAGGGGGGGGGAGGAGGGTGTTACCCGACGTCCCCACTGGTAGGCCATGGGCCCCTGGTCAGCCCGCTGCTGACTCCGAACAGGGGAGCATGACCCCTGCGCAGGGGGGGGGGAGGTGTATCCCCACTGCGGTTCATGCATAAAATGGGGTGGTGCTTCCCACCACAGGACTTACACGCCCGCGGGTGGGCACAATCTCGCACAAAATGTGGGCCCAAGCAAACAAAGCACCATTTATTATTATTATTAACAATATATTTACACGGCATTACAGACAAGCCAATACACCGAGAAATTAAACATTACAAAATAATAGTATACTCGTACAAAAACATATTCATTACAGACAACATCTAGGTGATATTAAATACAAGTACTGGACAGCCTATCATCCATCGACTCACAAAACCTTAGACATTCACGGCACACAGTCGCCCATCTCCACGCAAACAAATCACATTCAGGTGCCGATGTCAAGAGCGCATTGAGCAGAGTGAGCGCGCGAGGGAGCGGCGAATGTCTATGCGATACCGTGCGCGCCGCCGGCACTGCCAGCAGTGGGCGCGCTCGCGGTCTCAAACTGACTCTGGGCACATCCGGAACATACAGCCGCAAGACTCGAGCCACAAGCTGCGGGCACACCATACCACCATTGCCGCTGCTTAGCAATGTTGCGGCGTCCCACAACCCGCTGCGCAAGAAACTTCGGACACGCTGGCACCCGATGGCCAGGGTTCTTGCAGCATAGGCAGACTTCAGGGTCCAATGCACTGGTATTATATTGGTGAGGACCCGCTGGTTGTGGGGCCGATTTGCCCCACCCTCCCCTTTGAGGTGCAACTCTCCCCTGGGCCCGCTGGGCCCCAGGAGGCCTCGGGGGTGGAGGTAGATCCGAGGTGTCGGCCCGTCGACACTCAAGTTCCAATTGGTCGATAAGATTGGTGAAGGTCGGCAGATGCTGAGCACTTTCACCACCATACCGGTGCTCAAACCTGGCCCGTACATCAGCCGGCAGCCGGTTCAACAAAAGATTCAACAGTATGTAGGACCACTGGTCCACCGGCAAACCAAGGTTCTCTAACCCTTTGGTCGCTGTCAAAACAGGATTCAGCATTTTCAGCCGGATGTCTGAAGCCTGAGCGATCCGAGGGATATTCCAGATCTTAGTCATAAGAGTATCCGCAAGTCGCCGCACGTTCTGGTATCGGTCCCTCAGCAACGTGCGCGCGATTTCATAATTTTCGTCGGTGACCGACAAATGCGCGATCAAGTCGCGCGGCTCCCCGACGAGAGCAGACATCAGCTGCGCCAACTTCAACGCCGCTGGCAGGTCCGTCCGGGCATGCACCAAGCTATCAAAGAGGTCGATGAAGCTGGTCCACTCGTCCAGGTCTCCTCGGAAGACCGGCATCTGTATGGCTGGCAAGCGCGCTGCCAACCCTGGGTTATAGATAACTGCGTGTTTCGGAACGTCCCGGGCCGCACCATTCCGAACCCGCAGTATCTTAGAAGCCCTCTCGACAATCCTGTCCCCAAAATCCATACATTGCTCAAAGTCCCGCTCCACCTGCTCGGTCTCCGGGGTCGTCCGGCCGGGCTCCGCTAGGTAGAGTTCAACCTGGAACTCCACAGCCTTAAGACGGTCTGACACCTCCTCGTACCGGGTCAACAAAGCCTCCTCCCGGTCATTTCTGTCAACCAAAGCTGCTGCAGATGAGAACCAACGCAGTGCAGACTGAATCCTAGCCTTAGGTGTAGATCCCATTTTAAATTAATTTCCAACAATACCAGAGAAAATTAAAATTAATTTAATTAATGTGGAAATTCCAATCTCTTGGTCACCCTAGTGAAACGGTCGGCCCGAACAAGTTCCTTCATACATTTTGTAAAGTATCGGCGCACTGAGTGTTTAGTGGCCGCGTCCGAGCTGCGGGAGTGGCTCGCGGTCGCTACTGGTGGGGTTTAGTGGAGGCCACTAGTAGCTTAATGTGTGGACGAGTGGTCGCGCTTAGTGGAGGCCACTAGTGGCTTAATGTGTGGCAGAGTGGTCGCGTTTAGTGGAGGCCACTAGTGGCTTAATGTGTGGCAGAGTGGTCGCGTTTAGTGGAGGCCACTAGTGGTTTAATGTGTGGCAGAGTGGTCGCGTTTAGTGGAGGCCACTAGTGGCTTAATGTGTGGCAGAGTGGTCGCGTTTAGTGGAGGCCACTAGTGGCTTAATGTGTGGCAGAGTGGTCGCGTTTAGTGGAGGCCACTAGTGGTTTAATGTGTGGCAGAGTGGTCGCGTTTATTGGAGGCCACTAGTGGCTTAATGTGTGGCAGAGTGGTCGCGTTTAGTGGAGGCCACTAGTGGTTTAATGTGTGGCAGAGTGGTCGCGTTTAGTGGAGGCCACTAGTGGCTTAATGTGTGGCAGAGTGGTCGCGTTTAGTGGAGGCCACTAGTGGCTTAATGTGTGGCAGAGTGGTCGCGTTTAGTGGAGGCCACTAGTGGCTTAATGTGTGGCAGAGTGGTCGCGTTTAGTGGAGGCCACTAGTGGCTTAATGTGTGGCAGAGTGGTCGCGTTTAGTGGAGGCCACTAGTGGCTTAATGTGTGGCAGAGTGGTCGCGTTTAGTGGAGGCCACTAGTGGCTTAATGTGTGGCAGAGTGGTCGCGTTTAGTGGAGGCCACTAGTGGCTTAATGTGTGGCAGAGTGGTCGCGTTTAGTGGAGGCCACTAGTGGCTTAATGTGTGGCAGAGTGGTCGCGTTTAGTGGAGGCCACTAGTGGCTTAATGTGTGGCAGAGTGGTCGCGCTTAGTGGAGGCCACTAGTGGCTTAATGTGTGGCAGAGTGGTCGCGTTTAGTGGAGGCCACTAGTGGCTTAATGTGTGGCAGAGTGGTCGCGTTTAGTGGAGGCCACTAGCGGCTTAATGTGTGGCAGAGTGGTCGCGTTTAGTGGAGGCCACTAGTGGCTTAATGTGTGGCAGAGTGGTCGCGTTTAGTGGAGGCCACTAGTGGCTTAATGTGTGGCAGAGTGGTCGCGTTTAGTGGAGGCCACTAGTGGCTTAATGTGTGGCAGAGTGGTCGCGCTTGGTGGAGGCCACTAGTGGCTTAATGTGTGGCAGAGTGGTCGCGTTTAGTGGAGGCCACTAGTGGCTTAATGTGTGGCAGAGTGGTCGCGTTTAGTGGAGGCCACTAGTGGCTTAATGTGTGGCAGAGTGGTCGCGTTTAGTGGAGGCCACTAGTGGCTTAATGTGTGGCAGAGTGGTCGCGTTTAGTGGAGGCCACTAGTGGCTTAATGTGTGGCAGAGTGGTCGCGCTTAGTGGAGGCCACTAGTGGCTTAATGTGTGGCAGAGTGGTCGCGCTTAGTGGAGGCCACTAGTGGCTTAATGTGTGGCAGAGTGGTCGCGCTTAGTAGAGGCCACTAGTGGCTTAATGTGTGGCAGAGTGGTCGCGTTTAGTAGAGGCCACTAGTGGCTTAATGTGTGGCAGAGTGGTCGCGTTTAGTAGAGGCCACTAGTGGCTTAATGTGTGGCAGAGTGGTCGCGTTTAGTAGAGGCCACTAGTGGCTTAATGTGTGGCAGAGTGGTCGCGTTTAGTGGAGGCCACTAATGGCTGTACCAGCATCTACTATCAACTTTGTCTGTATTATCATTCCAATTTGGCATTTTTGTGACACTTTATTCAGGCTCTCATCGAAAGCAACGACGAACCATTGACACTCCTTCAGATCAAGTAATGATAATTTTATATGTGGTGCTATCCCGTGATTTATTGCATATTTATTTATTTCATAATTTATTTATTTACACAAATATACAATTAGTTCCGTGGATACCTTTGTATTGCTCATGGAAAGGTTAAGGGCGATTTTGCTATCGGGAAATATTCTTTTAAATGCCGAAGACGTCCTGTCGCAAGAATTTTGGTTCATTTTATTAATGTTTCAGCTGATGTCACTATCGTCGCTATAGAAGCTTCGTTTGTGCAGGTTGTTGAACATGTACCTGGAATGCTGTCAGTATTTGCCGTACACTGAGGTTTATTCTTAAATAAAGAGATAAGTGGCTGCCTCTTTTTTAATTCAAGCATTTTTATATGTTTTGGTCCCTTTGAATGGGACACAATTGCCTGCTTACCCATATTGCTGAGTTTAAATAATTTGCAACATACTTCAGAGTAAGCAGACAGGATCGCCAGTGACCTCACCAAGCCATAAATTCAGGACTAATGGATCTAACCACACTTTATTAAATGTATAATGTTTGGCACTCATTTTTTCACTGAATACTTCACTGTAGCAAACGCAAGGAGAAAAATTACAAATTCAGTCACGATATAATCCCTCCAAATCAGAAATAAAATGCTTCTATAGACTGGATTAGAGTCGGCTACGCATGGAAATACCCCTCATTTTAAATCACTGGGACGGAAGTACATTTCATGTGTCCACATTTTGAGCTCGCAGAACTAACTAACACACTAACACAACACAACATAACTTCACAATAGCTACTATTTTTGGTCTTACAGTATTTAACACTGAATACAAATAACAATCTAACTTATAAAGATTTATAGCTATCTGCCTAACGGAAAACATAATCAACATATTTATAATGCAATTTACACTTGTTGATTCAATTGCCTTTTTTATTCAAAAAAATCCCTCCTGGAATATTTTCCCTGACCTGGCTAGAGCTTCCCTGACTTTATCTGACCACCATGAGCTTCCCTGACGTTTCCCTGACTTTCCCTGACTTTCCAGAAAGTGGACACCCTGTTATAACGCTTCACCATCGCCCATCATTGACGTTTATTGTACCGGGATGACGGCTGTCAAATATTGGCTGTTAAAGAAATCGAAATATAGATAAATTGAGAAGTAATGTAACACTTGATCAGTGAGTATCATTCAGGCTCAGTTACCTACACGCCGGGGTCGTACCTTTCGTGCCGATGACGTAAACATGACGTCACTTTACACACAGCATGTTGTTATAAATAAAATAAGTTTAATTAAGCTTGTTACCGAACGTCCAAAATCGGAAAATCGTTAAAATATTCTCGTAAAGATGACATTGTATAGCAACTTCTTATACAGTAAATAAATAAAATAATAACACAATAACAAATAGTAACATAATAATTGTGAAAATGCAATAACTCATACACCGTCAATTCAATCAATCAATCGAGTCAATTACCTGCTAGGCTCTGGCTCAGGCAGAGCGCCGTACAGCACGTCAGGCACGACGCGATCGAGCCGGCTCCGCAGCGAGTCTCGCGAGTCGCGGGAATCCCGGGAGTCCCGTGACTCCCGCGCGCGCGTCCCTCGCTCCACCCCTAGTAGGACTCGATTGGTGTACAACTCCCGGCGGTCTTCCTCCTGTAGACATTCATTATTTATTGAGTGTTCATTAAAAAAAAGGCAGCGGCAGGCAGTTTGTGGACCAGGACAGCTCGGAGTAGAAATATATTGAGACAGTTGGGAGAGGCCTTTACCAAAGGGCAAACAGATCCAAGCACATAGTGTTAATCATTTAATTAAGAGTTGTAAAGTATCTGAATAAATGCTATTATTATTATTATTCAAAATATTTTCAAGAAAAAGGTCGCTGTGCTCGAAGTCGAGCAGGTTGGGGTTGGACGCGAGCATGTAGTTGGCATATATACCTGTTTCTTGAGCATGAACTCCTCGAGCGTGACGAAGCCCGCGAGCGAGACGGGCGCGCGGCGCGCGACGGCCGCGAGGCGCGCGGGCGGCCGCGCCACCAGGTCGCTGTGCTCGAAGTCGAGCAGGTTGGGGTTGGACGCGTGCATGTAGTTGTGCGGCTTGCGCGGCTGCAGGAGCGGAGCGGGCGCGGGGGCGGGGGCGGGCGCGGGCGCGGGCTCGGCCTGTGACACGCGCCGGTAGCTGCGGTAGTGCTCCGTCGGCACTGGGACGGCCGGCGTCTTGCTCTGCCAACAGAACCAGTCGCTGTACTCGAAGGGTCCGGTTAACCCCCACGCCGTAGCGCGTAGCAGCGTTTCTCCGCTCTGCAGCGAAAATCGCTCGTAGAGGCATTACTAATGTGACTCATTGGCCTTGAATGAGTTAATGTACGGCCCAATGTCCGCGTCCACGTTACAGAGTTATGGTGTATTCTAAAGTCTGAATGTATCGTAGATAGAGGATTTAATACATGAGTCCTAGCGAATATCCCAAAGGCATAGAGGTAAATTAACCTAACCAAGAAGGATCAGAACACTAATTATACATCCTCGACATTTCATGACTACGTATATAATTTAGTCGTATTATATCCGTCAGTTTCAGTACAATATTTTGACAGGTAGTGACAAACATAAAAAGCCTATACGCGCTGAGACAGATGATTTGACATTGTATCTCGTTCCTACTTATGTAATTGTCTATGCTTACATCTTTGTCACACATGGGTGTATGTATGAGTGAGTCCCTATATTCTATCCTTTCTCTATGGAATGCATGGAAAGTTAGTAAAATTTCTATGAAATGGCAGCTGCCGGCACCATATTTAACTTTCGAGTGCCTAACTCGGTCTGTAAGATGATGCAACCCACCCTGAGAAGTTTTTTGGATTTCCGAGCATGTATTTTCAACTACGAACAACTAACAACGGCGGAATGATAAACCGATTTTCTAACAGCGACGTTTATAAATGACACTGTCTCACCTTGGCTTTAGCGTCGTCCTTGTGCTTGTGGCGGGAGAAGAACCGCAGATACTTGCGGTCGAGGCTGGCCGCGCCCACAGTCTCCGTCGACTCGCTCCTGCAATGCCAACAGTCAACTAGTACCAATGCCAACAGTCAACAAGTACCAATGCCAACAGTCAACTAGTACCAATGCCAACAGCCAACTAGTACCAATGCCAACAGTCAACTAGTACCAATGCCAACAGTCAACTAGTACCAATGCCAACAGCCAACTAGTACCAATGCCAACAGTCAACTAGTACCAATGCCAACAGTCAACTAGTACCAATGCCAACAGTCGACTTGTACCAATGCCAACAGTCGACTAGTACCAATGCCAACAATCAACTAGTACCAATGCCAACAGTCAACTAGTACCAATGCCAACAGGCAGCTAGTACCAATGCCAACAGCCAACTAGTACCAATGCCAACAGTCAGCTAGTACCAATGCCAACAGCCAACTAGTACCAATGCCCACAGTCAACTAGTACCAATGCCAACAGTCGACTTGTACCAATGCCAACAGTCGACTAGTACCAATGCCAACAATCAACTAGTACCAATGCCAACAGTCAACTAGTACCAATGCCAACAATCAACTAGTACCAATGCCAACAGTCAACTAGTACCAATGCCAACAGTCAACTAGTACCAATGCCAACAGTCAACTAGTACCATTGCCAACAGTCTACTAGTACCAATGCCAACAGTCAACTAGTACCAATGCCAACAGTCAACTAGTACAAATGCCAACAGTCGACTTGTACCAATGCCAACAGTCAACTAGTACCAATGCCAACAGTCGACTAGTACCAATTCCAACAGTCAAGTAGTACCAATGCCAACAGTCAACTAGTACCAATGCCAACAGTCAACTAGTACCAATGCCAACAGTCAACTAGTACCAATGCCAACAGGCGAATAGCGGGTGCTAACGCGGCGAGCATTCCAATAGGTTAGTTGCGTCATGTCAAAATTGATTACGTAGTGTTGCTCAAATAATAGGAAACCATCAAAATATTGTAATAAAGTAAAAATTACAAAATAGAATTAAAATCATAAAAAGATATGGACAGCTTCAAAGTTTAGAAAAATATGCAATTTTGTTATTGTCCAAGAGTAAATTTAAAGCTACCAATGGAATCCTTACACCACGTTCACACTGCGTCCGTTTCCGTATCCTGGAGGCATCCCTCTTTTTCTCGCTTGCGATGTTTCGCCCGAGTGCGAAAGAGACGGATGCTTCCCGGATACAGAAACGGACACAGTGTGAACGGGCACTTACTCTTTTAAAACGCAGCGCAAACGCCTAAACGCAGTATTTCGCGATCGAAACTGCAATTTACTTAATTTTCCCTATAACGATTAGAACAAATTGCAAAGTGTGACGTCATACTTTTACGTCAATTAGTATGAAGCGTTTCGGCTGCGGCCAGCGAGGTCCGTCTTTAACTCATATTTATGGCTATTTATGTTCTTTAATTGTAGTTACTCCCATACAAACATTTTTTCCTCTCCAATAATTGGTTCGAAAGGCATTGTTAATCAATCTTAGGTCACACGCCTATTATTCCAAACACGATGAAGGAGACGGCGCCGTCTCTGTTCCACGACGTTGCTCGAATTGCGGTTGCGGTTTTTCGGCAAGCGTTTTATTTGTTCATTGTGCGCTCGAGACGCGCATCCTTCCTTAATTATAGTTTTTAGGTTAGGTACTTATTACAGGACCCACTGAAAATCAGCGTCGGGGCTCCCCCTGCCTCGACTCATGCTGAGTGGGCTCCTTTTTTGAGACAACTAATACTTTTAGATATAAGAATTCTGTAAACTGTTTTTGTTATTGTTGTTTCGAAATAAATCTTATTCATTCATTCATTCAACGCACTGCGGTTAGTTGGGATCACATGCAATGACTTAGAAAAACCGCTGCCGCCACCGCTCGAAGTCGTGGCTGGGCCGTAACAGTGATACAAACGCGCGTTTCACGAAGGCGCAACAGTCACCCGAAGAAATTAAAATTAAAATTTAACAAAATTGTTAACATTTTCAGTGCCAAAAACCTTGTAGGAGTGCGCTCTGCTACGCGTTTCCTCTACGTACGGAGTTACCAAAGTTATCTACTACGAGCTGAGCGCTACGAAATGTTTAGCTATGAATGTGTTAACTAAAATGTGTTTTGTCCCTATCTTACAAACATAAATGTCACAGTGACAGGCAAGGACAACCAAATTTTAACGGCATTATAACTAAAATAGATTTGATGAACGTTTAAAGTTTACAAAGAGTAATTACCTCTGCATGCGGTGCGTGAGTTTCTTGAGCGAGCCGAACTTGGATTTGTCCTTCTCTTTCTCCTTGCTGTCCCGCTCGCGCAGCGGCCGCTCGGTCTCGATGTCCGAGTCCGTCGAGTAGTCCGTCTCCGAGTACTGCCTCGGCATATCCGCGGTTAGCTGCAACGAACGTCTTTAATAAGTCTGGTTGCCTGGTACTCGCGACCACCGTCAAGCTCCGGTTTCATTGACTTGTCTTGACAATACGGGTGTAGACTCGAAAATTATTATTACTCCAAAAGAAAGAAGGCAAAAATATATGCCCAGTGACGAAAATCCCATTCAGATATCTCAAAGAATTACGAAGCTACAACCGTTTTAATATTGCTTGTTAGAGAGAGAAAATGCAAACAGTGTGTGACGTCACGATACGGGATTCTATACGCGATAGAGTTTTGTGACGTCAGATGTGAAGGAGGTCACTTTTTGCTGCTAGCCGATTCGACTTCATTCAAAACTGAACGCTATTCGTAAGAGTATAAAGCCGTTAAACACTTTTTGCAATAGCATATTCTGCAAATAAATTTGTAATAATACCAACGCGTCCTTCACCGTTTTGCTATTGAGAAAATTCGAAGAGTTCGAATTTGGGCGTTATTCCGGACCCCGGCACCGTTGCGCCGCGGCGGCGCGTTGGGCCCGTCGCACCCAACGCGCCCGCGGGTTGTCCGCCTAAATAATTGATAATTGTTTATAAATTTGCGTCAAATTCATTTTTAGGGTGACACCGTAAGATGTCACGTGACCTGATCGAAAAACTGTTACAATGTTATTGAGTTTTCACTTCTGCCGGCCTTTTTTTTCTCCATTTGACGATATATTTAATCCTTTTTCGAGAAAATATGACATTATTGATTATTTTATTTAGTGTCTACACTACACCCCTATTCCGAAAACAGTCATCGTTTGGCAACTGTAGGCGACGGGTGCAGGCACAGGTCGAGAGGAGCGCAATTAAAACAATAGGGGTTGCTTTTTAAGGTAAAGTGCTTGAGTACATGGACATGCGTGTATCGCTCGGAAGCTGTAAGGTAACTAAACGGGGTTGGCCGATAGCCGATGCACACATATGCATGCGCTCGCGCACACGTTTATTCAACACATAGGAAACAACTGCGGTGAGTACCTACATTTGTTATTTTGCCAAATTTTATACTAATTAATATTTTTCTTTTTATTTTACAGGTTTTCGGTTTCAGGTGCGGTTGTATAGCGTCGTCTACATTCTCCGCCCCATTGTCCGTCAAGGACAATCATTATCTGCTGTGGGGAGCAACGCTAAGCGAGACACCGGTCTCGTAAACATTCCAGCTTGCGTTTTTACGTCGACGATTCTAACGCGTCCGTCAGCGCCAGGGTGAACGTCGTAGACTACTCCCTTGGGCCACACGTTTCTGGGCATCGCAGGATCTACAATTACCACAACATCACCTTTTTTAAGTTGATTGCCTTCTTGGCACCATTTTTGACGTGGTAGAAGGTTTGGCAGAACTTTCAAAACTTGTCAAACTTTCTGGGTCGCCATAGTCTGTAGAAACATAGCTCAGCGGGCGACTATTGACTATATTCTCCACTTCGGCCAGTAACGTGCTCAGAACTTCGTCGCGTGGGGCTCGCTCCTTCAAGACCACCTTCAGAGCAGTCTTGACACTCCAGACTAACCGCTCCCATGCACCACCCATGTGAGGACTGGCAGGTGAGATAAAGTGCCATTCTAGTTGGCGAGTAGTTAGTACCTCTTTTAAGCTGGCATGGTTGTTTATTTCTCTGAACGATCTCCTGAGTTCAGCTTCAGTACCCCTGAAATTTGTAGCATTGTCAGAGTACATCCGCCATAATAAAAGAATCAGCTGACAGCGATGGCACTAATTCTATATGAATGGCTCTTATTGTCATACACGTGAACAGTACGCCGTATCTTTTCTCATGGCGTCTGCCCACTGTGACCTCCATGCATCCAAACAGGTCTACGCCGCAGTGAGTAAACGGCCTTTGATGATGAGCGAGCCGCGCCGCCGGAAAATCTCCCATCCGTGGGTTTGAGGGTCTAGCCTTTCTTATGCGGCAATATAGGCATCGTGCCGCGACAGTTCGTACAGTAGGGCGCAAGTTGACTACCCAATATTTTTGTCTCATATCGTTGACTACTGTCTCGTTATTGCCGTGAGCAGCCATCTCATGGTATCGTTTTACAATTAATCTTGTGATTGAATCATGTCCGTCTAAAATAATAGGTCGTTTCAGACATGGATCGACATCGGAAGCAGCTTTAATCCTTCCGCCGACTCGTAGCAACCCGTGCTCATCTATGGTGGGAGTCAATTTACGTAGTCGGCTGCATGATTCAATTGGCATGTTATTTTTTAGTGCATAAATTTCGTCCGCGAAGGATTTCATCTGTGAGTAGCGTATCAACTCGGTTTCTGCACGTTGCATTATTTCTGCATCGAGTTGAGCATTGCTAGGTATTTTACACCTTTCTATAAACAATAAAACGTTTGCCATACATCTCCACAACCGGGTCCAAGAAGAAAACTTAGTTAAGTCAGGAACAACAGGTAAGTCTGCGCTGACTATTCTTTGTACTGTGTTTACTTGTAACATCTGATCATTGCTTATTCTTTGTTTTCCAGGATCATACTTCGGCCAGTCTTCCCGCGGCGCGTACAGAAAACTTGGACCACGAAGCCATTCACAGTCGTCACTCAATTTGTAAGTATTTAATTTCGTAGCTTTGTCGGCTATATTCAAGTTTGTGGGTACATAATTCCACTCCTGAGACTGAGATAATTCGTCTATTTCTCCAAGCCTATTGGCTACAAAAACTTTGTAGTTACGCGTATCGTTTTTTATTTGATGCAAAACGATTAATGAATCAGTCCAGAAATACCGTTTGTAGGTATTTAACCGGCTCTCGTGCGCTATTGTGTCCGCTAGCCGGCATGCGATAAGACAAGATTGAAGCTCGAGTTTAGGTATAGTTATATATTTCTTCACAGGTGCTGCTCGACACTTGCTGGCGATGAATGTCACACATACTTCATTGTTTTTACATATTTTACGCCAATAAGCGACAGCGGCGCAAGCAGCTGGCGAGGCGTCGCAGAAAATATGAAGTTCCAATTCCAATGTAGACGTCTCGTTCTGGCACGCGGTGCTGCAATGAGCGGTGTTCGTGTAGTCGCGCTCGCTCGCAACTTGGTCGCATTGAAAATAAAATCTTGGAATGCGCAGACGTTGCAAAGATTGTAATTCCGTTATCCAGCTACGGAACACTATGTAATCTTTCGTAGGAATCTCGTCGTCCCATTTGACGCCAGTTTTCCAAATATTTTGCAGCATTATTTTCGCTTTGACAGTAAACGGGGCCAGGAAGCCGAAAATGTCAAATATTGACATTTATATGCGCAGGAGTTCGCGTTTGGTAGGTTTTCTTTCTAACTTTGTTATCTCAGAAGGAATGCGCTTTAGTGATAAATCGAAGCCGAGGGTGTCGCTAAGCGGGAACCACAGCAGCCCGAGCGTCCTCTCAGGTAAATCGTCGCATCCAGTTTTGAACCTTATTGCTTTCTCACTTAAGGTTTCTTTTGGTGTGTATTCCAACACTTCTTGTTTATTTGATATCCAATTTCTTATTTCGAAACCACCTTGTATGTGAATTTTGGATACTTCGCGTATCATTTTCATAGCAGAGTCTGTACTTTCTACGCTTTCTATATAATCGTCCATATAGTGTGATTTCAATATAGCTTCGACGGCTTCAGGCATTTCTTTTTGAAATTTTATTGCATTTTTGTTTTTAACATGTTGTGCTATAAATGATGAACACTTCGCGCCGAACGGTAATGACGTCATGACATAGGTCTTCAGCTCGCTGTTTTCGTTTTCGCGCCACAAGAATCTTAGTGCGTGCTGGTCTTCTTTGTTTATTTTAATGCGTAGATAATAATCCTTGATGTCTCCCATGATTGCTACAGGCTTTTCTCGAAAACGTAGCATGATAGCAAATAAAGACTGTAGCAAGTCGGGACCTTGAAGAAGGTAATCGTTCAAAGACCAGCCAGCGGTAGTTGCTGAGCAGTCGTAGACTAATCTTAGCTTTTGTTTGTTCGGATTGTCCACCCCTAAATGGGGTATATACCACATTCGGCTATGTTGAACTTGCAGTTCGTCCTCTGACAATAACCTGGCGTAATCATTTCCAAATAAATGATTAATTCGGTCTTTATATCTCGCAGCATAGCTTTCACATGCCAATATCTTCCTTTCCACTGTGAGGAATCTCTTATATGCATTTGGGTACGAGTCAGGCATTTTCATATCATTTTTCCATGGCAGGGCTACTTCATAACGCCCATTAACTAACTTTGCCGAGTTATCGATGATGTTGACTGCGCGAATGTCGTCCTTATTTACTCGTGGCTTAGAGCTCACGCCGATCGATTCGAGCGCAAAGGATCGGCGAACCAATTCATGTAGCTGTTTATCTTCGCTGTCGCTAAGTGCATGGTCTGGCCATTGTTGTGACGAGTATTTGTCTGCGTCTGCGCATGTGTGCGTCTCCTGCCGCGCGGCGTGGATGCCCGCGGGGGTGGCAATGGAGGGCGAAGTGCAGGCGGTAGTTATAACAGCGGCCGGTTTGGCGCGCTCATACAACGTCGTCGTTAAGGTATGCTCAGCGGTTAAAGTACGGCCGTTTTGACCGTAAGCAGCTACAGGTACGATTCCGTGCAGGCACCACCCAAGCGGTGTTAAAGTCGCACAGGGGTCGTGCTTACTCCGATAAACAGTCTTAAGGGGCATAATCAGGTGAAAGTTATCCTGACCGATTAATATTTTGGGCGTCGCGTTATCACACGACAAAACGGGTTTTAAATCACGCAAATGTTCGTAGTTATCTAAGTTCACTTTCGATAGGTCCTGTGTAGGTAAGTCTAGCTCACTTATTTTTCGTGCACGTATCCCGAATTGTTCACCATTCATGTTTGAAAGTTTAAAGTTCACCAACTCACTATTACATACGATGTTTGAGTTCCAGGCGCCCTTGATGCGTAACGTTTCGGACTGACCTTGTAGATTGACACAGTTAGCAAGATCAGCTGATATCAAGGACACGGTCGCCCCTCCATCTAGGAGCGCGTGCGCAGTAATAATACCACTTGGTCCATGAAGATTTACGCGAACTGTTTGTAGCATGACACTTGCACTTGGAGCCAGGGTTGTATGAGTAACCGTCTCGGTCGTGGTGATAGGGTTTTCAGTTTCAGTTGTCGTAATCACTGGGAACGTGTCATTTTGATCTTCGTTAGTGCTGGCGCTGCGAGATGCTGGGTTGGGTTTGTGCGGCCAGTGCAGGAGGCGGTGGTGGGGCAGCCCGCAGCCGTCGACGTCGCACGGCGCGGCCGGGCATGTCTCTTTACCGTGGCCTAGCAACAAGCATTTATGACACATTCTATTTATTTTGATGAAGCGCCATTTATCTTTGCGTAGTGCGCGCTTGAATTTAATGCAACTTGAGAGTGAGTGAGATGACACACGACAGAACTTGCATTTTGCATTAAAAACATTATCGTTGTTTAGCACTGAGTGAACTTGAATTTTTCTGTCATCCATTCTTTTAGGAAACTTGTGTTCAATTTGCGATTGAATATGAGTTACACCAGCAGCAGCAATTTTAGTAGCTTCTCTGTGCAGGAACTCCGAGAATAACTGTAATTTAGCTTTGTTCGAATCACAGTGGTCGTATATGTAGTCTGCCCATTTGTTTATAAGCTGGCTGGGACACTTCGATATAACGATATTTAATAATTCGGGGCTTCTTAAATAGTCAGTCTGATTAATAGACTCGGCAGCGGCTACGTAATTCTTCACTTTAACTGCGAAATTCACTAACTCGACGTGATAAGCTTGCGGTAAAGGTTGCAATTTTTTAAATTGTGACATGATTTTGTTTATAACCGACTTGATTATAAACCAATTCATGTAGCTGTTTATCTTCGCTGTCGCTAAGTGCATGGTCTGGCCATTGTTGTGACGAGTATTTGTCTGCGTCTGCGCATGTGTGCGTCTCCTGCCGCGCGGCGTGGATGCCCGCGGGGGTGGCAATGGAGGGCGAAGTGCAGGCGGTAGTTATAACAGCGGCCGGTTTGGCGCGCTCATACAACGTCGTCGTTAAGGTATGCTCAGCGGTTAAAGTACGGCCGTTTTGACCGTAAGCAGCTACAGGTACGATTCCGTGCAGGCACCACCCAAGCGGTGTTAAAGTCGCACAGGGGTCGTGCTTACTCCGATAAACAGTCTTAAGGGGCATAATCAGGTGAAAGTTATCCTGACCGATTAATATTTTGGGCGTCGCGTTATCACACGACAAAACGGGTTTTAAATCACGCAAATGTTCGTAGTTATCTAAGTTCACTTTCGATAGGTCCTGTGTAGGTAAGTCTAGCTCACTTATTTTTCGTGCACGTATCCCGAATTGTTCACCATTCATGTTTGAAAGTTTAAAGTTCACCAACTCACTATTACATACGATGTTTGAGTTCCAGGCGCCCTTGATGCGTAAAGTTTCGGACTGACCTTGTAGATTGACACAGTTAGCAAGATCAGCTGATATCAAGGACACGGTCGCCCCTCCATCTAGGAGCGCGTGCGCAGTAATAATACCACTTGGTCCATGAAGATTTACGCGAACTGTTTGTAGCATGACACTTGCACTTGGAGCCAGGGTTGTATGAGTAACCGTCTCGGTCGTGGTGATAGGGTTTTCAGTTTCAGTTGTCGTAATCACTGGGAACGTGTCATTTTGATCTTCGTTAGTGCTGGCGCTGCGAGATGCTGGGTTGGGTTTGTGCGGCCAGTGCAGGAGGCGGTGGAGGGGCAGCCCGCAGCCGTCGACGTCGCACGGCGCGGCCGGGCATGTCTCTTTACCGTGGCCTAGCAACAAGCATTTATGACACATTCTATTTATTTTGATGAAGCGCCATTTATCTTTGCGTAGTGCGCGCTTGAATTTAATGCAACTTGAGAGTGAGTGAGATGACACACGACAGAACTTGCATTTTGCATTAAAAACATTATCGTTGTTTAGCACTGAGTGAACTTGAATTTTTCTGTCATCCATTCTTTTAGGAAACTTGTGTTCAATTTGCGATTGAATATGAGTTACACCAGCAGCAGCAATTTTAGTAGCTTCTCTGTGCAGGAACTCCGAGAATAACTGTAATTTAGCTTTGTTCGAATCACAGTGGTCGTATATGTAGTCTGCCCATTTGTTTATAAGCTGGCTGGGACACTTCGATATAACGATATTTAATAATTCGGGGCTTCTTAAATAGTCAGTCTGATTAATAGACTCGGCAGCGGCTACGTAATTCTTCACTTTAACTGCGAAATTCACTAACTCGACGTGATAAGCTTGCGGTAAAGGTTGCAATTTTTTAAATTGTGACATGATTTTGTTTATAATCAAGTCGGGTCTTCCGAACCGTAGCTCGAGCGCTTCCAAGATAGTGCGTGGTGAGGTGTCGCTCGTAAGTAGGGATGACACGGTCTCTTTTGCCTCGCCGCGGAGGCATTTATCCAGTCTGGCGATATTTTCACTATCACTGTAGTTGCATAACTTCGTCGATTGCTGGTATGATTTCTTAAATTGATTCCATTCGAGTGCTTCACCATAAAATAACGGTAAGTCCTTTGAGGTGGCTAATCGAGATAAAAGTTGAGTATTAGCACTTTGAGTTGTGGTAGCCAGTTTTTCCATCGCTTGGGCTAGATGCTGCAGTCCATTTGTCGCAGATTTCGGTTCCAGCCGAGGTGCGGTGAGAACTTGCTCTTCTAGCTCGTCTTGTTGACTTTTTTCGAGCCACTGCTCCACTTTGTGAGCTGTTCCAGCAGATGATGCTCCAGCCAAAGATTGTTGGGACCTTTGGGACATCTCCTCCTCGAGAGCGGCGAGATCCGCCTCTAACCTTTTATCGATCAAATCTTTCTCAATTTTAGCTTTAGCTTCAGCGGCGTCTAACTCTAATTGTTTTTTTCTTGCTTGCAGAGAGGACACAGAAGCTTTGTTTGAAGACGTGGTGGACCTATGAAGACCATGTTCGGTTTCAGTTTTTATGCTACCCTCTTTTACAGCGGGCATACTTCTTAAACTGGGTGCCTTTGCGTCGAACTGGTTGGCGCGATCCGTTAATTCTCCTTTTGAGTCACCTGGGCATGACTTATGCGAACGCACTTCACTATTTACTTCCGTGGTATGCTTCAACTTTTCTCTATCGAGAGCGCCTCGCGTCTTAACCATTGTGCGCGGCGGTGTGCTGAACATTCCTGTGAACCCTGTTGTCAGGCTGTACTCCTCAAGATCCGGTTCGTTAGGACCATTTGTAGGCGACGGGTGCAGGCACAGGTCGAGAGGAGCGCAATTAAAACAATAGGGGTTGCTTTTTAAGGTAAAGTGCTTGAGTACATGGACATGCGTGTATCGCTCGGAAGCTGTAAGGTAACTAAACGGGGTTGGCCGATAGCCGATGCACACATATGCATGCGCTCGCGCACACGTTTATTCAACACATAGGAAACAACTGCGGTGAGTACCTACATTTGTTATTTTGCCAAATTTTATACTAATTAATATTTTTCTTTTTATTTTACAGGTTTTCGGTTTCAGGTGCGGTTGTATAGCGTCGTCTACAGCAACTATGAAGACGAAAGAGTATCCACGAAAATCTAAGTTGAAATATCTCCGTAGTTTTGATACTCGAGCAACAGAAATGGAAAACTTGGAATTTGAATTTCCTTGATAGCGCCCCAGGGAGTCGCGTTGTAAGCCCATAGCTGCAGTCAAGTAAACACGTATGATTCCCTGGTACCCATCTCATCACCAAAAGGCATTCCTACGGCATGTTTACCGCGTGATAAAGACAAGAATCTTGGCCACCGAGTTGTGTACCAAGGTGCACAAGATAACCAAAGTCTAAGGTAACTTAGCACTTGTTGAAGATGTGGTTAAACCTGCAAGGGAATGGGGAACCTACGTTCCAACCCTCCCTAGAGTTCCTGTATAGTCCAACGTAATGTCCAATTGGTTTCAGGTGTTCGGACTCCTGTCGGTTTTCTACCGCATATCAAATGATTTTGCCTACACAGTTGAGAACATCATTTTTAGGGTTCCGTAGCCAAATGGCGAAAAACGGAACCCTTATAGATTCGTCATGTCTGTCTGTCTGTCTGTCCGTCCGTATGTCACAGGCATTTTACTCAAAAACTATAAGGTGTATTTGAATAAAATTTTGAGGATAGGTGTATTTTGTTAACCGCTACATAGTTTTGTAACTAAATTACAAAAAAAAAAATTTTTAGGGGTGCACTCCATACATAAAACTTAAAGTCAAATTTTTTTTTTCATTGCAAGCCCACGTGTGGCACATCAATCGATAGACCTTTCAAAATAAATATAAGGTTTCTCAGCAATTTTTTTTGATTAAGTGAATAGAGTCGGAGATAATCGCCTCGAAAGTCACTAAAATTGTGTCCCCCCCCCCCTCTAATTTTTGAACCGTGTATTTTAAAAATATGAAAAAAAAATAACATGCTCATAGGGCTTATTAAATTCTTTCAGCGAAAATTGCTTCGAACAAGATCGGTTCAAAGGTTTTTGCGATATTTATAAAAAACCGCCTTCCTCAAAGAAAGGGACGTAAGTGCCATAAGATTTTGTTGGACATTAAGAACGCAACCTTCTTATTAGGTTATTGTCACAGCAACTATATGTGACATGTTTGTTTACTTCAATACAATAATACGTTTGTGCTTTACGTTCACGTTTTATTTCAACTCTTATTATCTTCCAAATCTAACAGATTTCAGTAACGATACGACCTTTTTAATAGGCACGGAATCCTCGTTGTGCGTGGTCCGACACGCACTTGGCCACTTTTCTTCATTAATTTAAGCCATTTTAGTTGAAAAAACAAAAAAAAATCGCGACACGAATCTTTGCCCGATAATGTAACCGTATCATAAGACATGTTTGTTTGTTTACTTTCGTTGTTCTGGTCGAGGCAAATTCATTCACAATAAATTACTGGAACTGTTATAAGTTTAACGTGTCTGTCTGTGTATCTGTCTGTGGTATCGTAGCTCCCAAACGGATGAACCGATTTTCGTTTAGTTTTTTTGTATCATAGATAATTTTATCCCGAGTGTTCTTAGCCATGTTTCATGAAAATCTGTTCAGCCGTTTTTGAGATATTGGACTAAAATGAAAATGTCGGGGTTGAAGGTGTAAGGTTCTCCAACTCGGAGTACTCACGGGCGCAGCCTGCTGGTGAGTGGCTCGAGTGATGAGGTCGAGCCAGGCGCGCGTCGCGTCCGCGGACTCGCACGCGAAGTAGAAGGCGGTCCCGGTGTGGTACACCTTGAAGGCGTGCGGGCGGGACTTCACCTCGCCGGCGGCCGCGGCCGTGAAGCCCGCCAGGTGGATCATGCAGTCGGCGCGAGCGCCCTGTAACGAGTAATGCGTCAAGCTACGCTGCTACACCAAACGATTCTGCACGGATTTGTTTTTTTTTTTCAATTGGCCCATTTTTAAATGTTGTCATTCAAGGTTACACATTGTGGGTTTTATGTATTTTTTTTGAGAGAGTTAATAAAAATTACAAGGGGTGATTTGTGGACGTGTTTCCAAGATTGGAAAGGTTCCCACAAGCGCAACACCGCACCACTTTACAGTTCTGTCCGCCTGGTACTCACGTCAGCGCTGCGGTACGCGTACAACGTAGTATCCGCGAGGAGCAAGTAGCGCCTCGCCCAGCGCGCCTGCTGCTGCCCTCTCGCTCGCACGCGCTGCCACACCGGCCCGCCCGCGCCGCCGGCGAGCGCGCGCGCTGCCACGCCGCGCCTCTCTGCAAGTTATGGGAGCCTGGTACTGATGGGTCCGTACCACTATGGGGAAAGAATACGTACACACGGGAGAATGCGAAAAAAATGTCTGTCTATCGTGTCACTGTTAAATAGCTGACAGAATGTTCTAGTCTTAGAGCCCCTGCACATTGAGCCATTAACTGCCGCCACTAAAAGGAGCCTCTAGTAGCGAGCGCTAGCCACTTCCGCAACTTGTGGCGGCCACTAAAGCTCAATGTGCGGCTACTTTTATTCTTACGCTCTCAATAAACCTTATACAAATACAATTACTTAGTAAAATTACATTTTTTTTTGAAATAATTATCATTTAAAAACGAAAAACCTTATGCTAAGTACTCACGTACATAAGTCTTTACGTGTACAGTTAACTAAAAGTTTACACAGAATTGAACTCTAAAATACACTTATCCAAAACTGTTTGGATGCCAAATTATTCCATTTTCCATACTGGATGTGTGGTGTTAGCATTAGTACACCAGTGAATATCATAGCTTACTTGCAAGGATAGAGTTCTTCTTCTTCAAACTCTTCGACTTGTAGGTGGGGAAGATGCCGCGCATGCCATGAGTAGACGCCGGTGAGCCCAGCGGCGGCTCGGGCCGCGGCCCGGGCAGTCCCTGGGACATGCCCGGGGCGGACATTCCCGAGGACATTCCCGGGGAATGTCCCAGGGCGGGTGCGGCGCGCTCCTCGCTCGGCGGCACGCGCGCGTCGTGCCGGGTTAGGTGCCGCAGGGGCACGGATATCTGCGACATTAGCATAGAAAAAAATTTTTTTTTTCAAGAGATGAGAACTGCCTTAAGGCGGGATTCCACCAGTGTGCGGCACAAGTTTATTCAGTACAAAAATGCTTGTGCCGCACAGTACCACACTGGTGGAATCCCGCCTTAACAGACATATGTTGTTACAATCATGATGTCAGTAAAATAATGTTCTTCACAAGATTTTTGGGTATTTATATTGAGTTTGACAACAAAAAAATCGAAATAACCTGATAAAAGTCTTGTATTTCCCGGGATTTTCAACCCAAATCCTCAACTCAGTTTGGACGGCAACGGTGAGAGCTCCTTTCGGACGTCGGAAGACGTATTAACATCTCGGGGACCCCGATAGTAGACTTGTCCTACCTGCGAGGGATCAAGCCGCAGCGGCCTGGGCGGCGAGGTGGGCTCGGCCTCCTGCCGCACGGGGCGCAGCGCGGGGTACACGCGCGGCTCGGCGGGCGGCAGCGGCGGCTCGCGCGGCGACACGCGCGTCGCGCCGGGCGTCGCGCCGGGCGTCGCGCGCGGCGTCGACAGCGGCGACACGCGCGGCCGGGGCGGCGGCGATGGCGCGCGCGGGGAGCGCGTCAGCTCGGATTGGATGCTGCGCACGTGCTCGCTCACTGACAGCTTGCGGGCCTCCTGAGAACACATCTGATGTAATACAATCAAGTTCTCTTATAGCTATACAGACAACCGTTCAAAAATATGTACAGAGGCGTCTTATATCAGAAACAATAAAGACCGTATAGATTTTTTAAAGATTGACATGGGTTTTTCAATAGAATGATTCTCAGTTGGCGTTTAACTCCGTTCGCAATTCGGCGGGTAGTCGTACTCGTACGTAATAGGATGGTAAGGCTGTGCCTCTTTGTTTTGCTCGACTTGGCGGGGCCTATCACTCGTGGGTTCCTACCTGAAAGTTCCGATTATTTACCTAGTAAGCTATCTTTCTGACAGGTCAAATCGAACAGGAAATTGTAATCATAATCATAATCATAATTAATTGCGTAACGTCAAAGAGTGAATAAATTGTACCCAAAATGGTATATTTACAGCGAGGGTGGTTGTTGATATTGAATCGTGAGTGAAGCGAAAGATTTTTTTACAATATAATCGCAAGCGTAGGGTTTCTTTTATACAATCTTTCGCGTAATAAGGAATTCAAGTGTTTACTGCCAAGACGGAAATAATTTTACAATCGACTGGCACATACTGCTTTTCACATCTTCTACGAGGAAATCAGGCAAGAAAAGTACTACATTGATTCCTCATTTGAGGGCATAATTCTCTTTTCTGAACAGCAGGCGTAAGAATTGAACGATCTCCATGCCATAGACTGGAGAAAGAGGCTATTGTCCACGTTAATCCCCTAGCCTGATCCCCCAGGGGGAAAAACGGTTAGGTTGTTAGGTGAACTGCGACCCAATAGCGCGCGAGCTGAGCGAGCGAAGCGAGCGTGACGCAGCAGTGTCCGGCGAAGCGCCATAACCGAAAATTATATTTTTTTCCTAGTTGAATATAAAATAATTGCCGCTAATTCCCCTGGGTGATCGGGGTCAGGTGATTAACATGGATAACGTGAGAACTTGCATTGGACAGGGAGCGGTGGTCTGGTGTCGGCGGTGCGCCACTGCAGTCAGTAAGTATGAGGTGCGAAAAAGTTAATCAACCGAATAACATACCTGTCCAGGACTCTTCGTCGACGTTCTCCGCACCCGATTCAACTCCACCGCGGTATTGCAAGCCTCCACCGGCTGCGGCCCCGGTTCCGCCTCGCCAAACGCAAACTCGTTCCGCTCGTCCGTCAACCGGCGGTTCTTCTGCTGGAGGATGGCCTCCTCTATCTGCGAGCTGGACTTCTTGAAGTCGAGGATCTGGTCGGCCTTCTCCGCCGAGTGCACGAACACGGTAGGCGAGTCGGCGGGCGTGGTCGGCGACTCGGGGATCACCTGCAAGCGTCACGGTTTATTGCTAGTAATCAGAACTTGGACATTTAGATCCGTCGCACATTGAGCCAATAGCTGCGGACTAGTTCTATCATAGATTTTGTATAGCATCGGTGCAGACCGAGCCTTTAGTGGCTGCGTCCGAGCCACGAGCTGCGGGAGTGGCTCATGCTCGCCACTAGCGGCTTAATATAGGGCAGAGTGGTCGCGATTAGTAGCGGCCACTGGTGACTATAATACGCTCTATAACTAATGTTTCGCCACGAACTGTAAACTAGTGATTTATACGCGTTGATCCTTCCAGCGCCATCTAGTATGCTATTCCTACACTTACATACCTGCTGCACTAGCGGGCCGGGGTCCTGTGCCCCGTCGAAGTCGTACGCGGGCGTGGAGTGGCTCTTGTCCAGCTTGCCGCGCCCGCGGCCCGTCTCCTGCTCGCGGCTGCGCGCCTGGTGGTGAGCTGTCACTACACATACATACCTGCTGCACTAGCGGGCCGGGGTCCTGTGCCCCGTCGAAGTCGTACGCGGGCGTGGAGTGGCTCTTGTCCAGCTTGCCGCGCCCGCGGCCCGTCTCCTGCTCGCGGCTGCGCGCCTGGTGGTGAGCTGTCACTACACATACATACCTGCTGCACTAGCGGGCCGGGGTCCTGTGCCCCGTCGAAGTCGTACGCGGGCGTGGAGTGGCTCTTGTCCAGCTTGCCGCGCCCGCGGCCCGTCTCCTGCTCGCGGCTGCGCGCCTGGTGGTGAGCTGTCACTACACATACATACCTGCTGCACTAGCGGGCCGGGGTCCTGTGCCCCGTCGAAGTCGTACGCGGGCGTGGAGTGGCTCTTGTCCAGCTTGCCGCGCCCGCGGCCCGTCTCCTGCTCGCGGCTGCGCGCCTGGTGGTTCGACGGTCCGACTGCCACTGTGAGCGGGCGCGGCGACAGCTCCAGACCGGTACTGCACGACACCGCCTGAGAACATTCGAGGTGATTCTAAAATCGGATTATAAACGACTCATAGCCCACTTGGCCCTTTCTAAACATATTTAAATAATTAACAAAAAAAAACACAGTAGTATAGAGGTAGCAACGCGCAGGTGTTAAAGTAGGTGTCGCGACGAACGCGAAAGACTCCTAATTTTCCAGTGTAGCAACACTGACTAGCGCCACCTAGGGTGGGCAGCGGTAAGTAAATTGAAATGGTAACGGTTAGTTAGTTACCGCCAATATGGCTCCAAGTGTGAACGTTCTGTGGAAGTGAGTTGAGAGTGAAACTGCCGAACGATTGCCTACACGCAATCCAGAAACATCGAAGCTAAGTATAATTGAATATCTTAGTAAAGCTCACAATGGTCGTATGGTTTTCTCTAGACAACTACCGTATATGTATTTTATTGGCTACGTAATCCATGTTGTGGAATAACTATTTGAGCTCATCTTAGGTATGGCGGAATAGGTACATAGAGGTCCTAGGTGCCGCGGCTTCGGCCGCCGTGACCTAACCATGGACTGTTCTGTAGTGGGACTCTGCCCACATGTCCTAGGTGCCGCGGCTTCGGCCGCCGTGACCTAACCATGGACTGTTCTGTAGTGGGACTCTGCCCACATGTCCTAGGTGCCGCGGCTTCGGCCGCCGTGACCTAACCATGGACTGTTCTGTAGTGGGACTCTGCCCACATGTCCTAGGTGCCGCGGCTTCGGCCGCCGTGACCTAACCATGGACTGTTCTGTAGTGGGACTCTGCCCACATGTCATAGGTGCCGCGGCTTTAGGCCGCCGTGACCTGATCTGTAGTGGGACTCTGCCCACACAACGCTGTGACCTTCCTCCGGCCGACTAAGATGAGGCTCTCATTAAAGTAGAGAAATGAAGAGTAGAAGAGGTGGGTTGTAGAAAGAATACCATACTTATAGAGCTTTCTTCCACAGACCAAGGAGAGGTTCAGATTCGGCACTCTAAGCGAAGCAGATAAGAACGGGATATTAATCCCACTCGATTACCGTTGAGTCGACTATTAGACCAACAACTTCAAGGATAAGAAAAGGTACGCTATGCATTCTATTACACCCCCAATATAACATGTCGCCGTCTTCCCTTGGCGGTCTCGTGATATTACCGAGAGAGAGAGAGAGGGAGGCGGCGACAAAATGGTGGAGAATAGCTGGGATCAGACTATGATCAAACAGAAATAAAGAATCAAAGGCATATGAATAACAAAGGAATGCATAGTGTTAATTTTCATAATAAAGATGTTAATTGTGTTGTGCTAACAACTAACCCAAGACGGCATAATGAACTTCAAATTATAGCGGGACTAAATAACTTGTTGAACGTAATTGTTGAAATTCATGAATAATTAAAATTAGAACACTGATTTTTAAAACTATACGACACAGGCATAGACAGTGGTGACAATGATGGCAAAAGGAGGAACTTATTACTTTACCTGAAGGTTATAGATGGCGTTACCGGTCTCAAACAGTCGTGGATTTACAAATTATAACAAACTTTATTCGAGGTTTATTTACTACCTAGTACGTGACTTAAAATTAAGTTTATTTTAATTAAGTTTGTTTGTAATGTACTTTCCAGGAATTATTCGTTTAAGGCGATTTTATGTTAATAAGTATAATGTTCGTAAACAATCCATCAAGGATACCAGTACCAACTTAACGGTACCCACTATGAAAAGTTCCGTTCGGGTATCTCTATCTCTTTTGCACTTGCGTATTCGATCGACAGAAACGGACATATAGTGAAAATAGCGAAACTCTAGGAAAGGCTTCGACTTCGTCGTATTTTGCCTAAGTTTTTTTTTTCAGAAATAGAAGTTGGTATGGTGGTGTCCCTGAGGCCTTTCGTTTCCGTTGTTTCCTTGTGAACCCCGGAAGCATTTTGTCGGAAGCCATTTTCCCTGCAAGATAGTTGTTCTTTAAGTCGGTGCCTCGTTTTATACAGGTAATTGTTGAAAAATCTTCTGCGTGAGTGAAGAAAAGTGTGTACCTACTTAGGAAAATGTGCGTAATAAAATTCCATCTCTGTATTATAGGTTACCGCAAAGAACGCTTCCGACCATCCCGGATTTGACGAACCCCCCTCGGAATTGACATATTAGAACCCCCTGATTAGACATCCCGGTAAGTTTTCTTGCTTCTTACAATAGGATTTTCCAATTAAAAGTAGGAGGCTGGTTACGGAGTGCGCGTAGGCAAGTGTTTCAGCCGCCTACTACCTACATAGGAATGCGATTTCTTAACGCAAGGCATATTTGCTAGGATATAATCATAATAAAGCCTCATTTCACGTAAATTTCGATAGGTAAACGAGCAAAAGATGGTATTTCTTGCATTTAGTAATTTTGTTTAATTTTGGCCGGTGTTCGAGTGAGTAGACGTGTGTCGAGCTAAACTGGACCTTATTTCGAACATCTTAAGGGTCATTACTTGAGCGCGAACGTAAGGAAATTTCTAGAACATTGCAAATGGCGGATCTTTTTGATTTTGTATGTAATTATGATAACATAATCGAAAAACTATATTTCTAGACGAAGATATTGATCATATTCCCGCTTATTACAGTAAAACCTAACGAAGTTTTACAAACAAAATATATTGACTTAACAATAATTGTGTCTAGGAAAACTTTCTTTTGTTTTACTTACTGTTCGTCATGAAAAATACTTAGACAGTACTAATTATTGCCATTTCACTTCATTTGTGAAAACCGAATAGACACTTTGTGACTAAATAGTCGAGAAAGACAGTATTTACGTGAGTAATTATTTGCATTATGTAATCACAAGCGTGTGATCCCCAAGGGGTAGATAGAGTAAATAAAAACTTTTATATTCAGTACAAATTACATTTATGGCTGTAGATAAAATTGAGCTAGTGTGATATTGTGGTGATAGGTTGCTGGTCTATCGTCCACACTGTACTTCAACCCTATTCCGATCGTGAATGTGACCAAGGTTTCTGTTTATTTTGTTTCTTTATTTACTTCGGTCTGGATTCTCGCTTGGTCTATAACTATTTATGTGACAGTTATTGTGTTTTGAGTTTATGATTTGTTTTTCCCCCTAGCAAGTGTGTTGTTAAATACATGGTGTAAGTACATAGTAGGGAATCATTATTCCAATGAAAGTACAATTTATTATTATGAAATGAACTCAAGCAGTAATTGAGTGTTTAGATTTTGTAGAGAACTTATGTATAAACCATTTCCCACTTTAGGAATGTTTTGATGCAGTGGGAAAGGCTTACATACGTCAGTCCTTATGACATTGACATAAAGTCCAATTTAGTGTAATCAATTATGAAGCTTACCCATTGTACCTACTGGTATGTGTGTGTCTTTAATACAATAATTGGTTAATATTGTGCTTATTTCTCAATACTTACATAGAAGATTATACTTACATAGAGTGAGTCTGCAACGGTATAACTATTACAAAATATATTTTTGAAATTTTGTATTCTTAATTTGGTTATTCAGATAGAATAGAAGATGTATGTTAGTCTGTCTGAGGTGCCTTGTCTTGCAAACAATATGTTTTTTAATTTACTTTCTTTTGGCTGATCAGATAGACATATAATGACGGGACATGGTAGATCCCTGGCTTCTACATATATATTGATAATTTATTTTTTAATTCAACTTGCTTAGTAAGAAGGACTTAACTGAAATTATAGTTGACTACAAAAGTAATTAAATTATATATCTGTTGAACATTGCTTAGTTGTGTGACGACCTACATAAACAATAATTTCACCTAGTGGATCATTGACTCCTTTTAAAGTTTAGCTTTGATATTTTTGAGGGAGATTGAAATTATTTGACTTCGACTTTAAAATTATTTGCTTACATCAATTTTTTGACTTTGAACTTAGTTTGATTATAAATTTAAATTTTAAGTTTTCTTTCGCACTGGATTATGAAATATTTTACAAATTCATATGTTCTGAGACTTAAGACATTTGAGTATTTTTACTTTTGAGAAATCCAGGTTAACTTGGACTTAGACTCTGAAAATTTTCTTATTCTGATTTTAGATTTATTTTTGTTTTTGAATCTTGATCTCTTGGATTCAATTTGGAACATTAAGTTAGACCTGATTATTGACTTCAATTTATTTTTTGGTTTTGAATTTTTAATTTTAATACTGGTCAAGGATAGCAACATTTTGGAACTCGTGTCGATTTCCGGTTGTGAATTTCTTTGTTTTTTGACTGAAATTTCTATTTTTATTTTTTTCTCTTTGAATTTTGAACTTGGCAATGATAGTTGCATCTATGAAAATGAATATTGGACAGATAAGAGAATCCCAAGATAGATTAAGAGTTTTAGTGATTAACAATCAACGTTCTTAATATCAAATCATTGACTTGGTAAGACGTACCTGTGTGATTGAATGAGAGTTGTTATCTTTAAACCAATAGCTATTCGAGAATTTTAGGTTGAATAGAACTTGTTTATGTGATTTACAGGATTAGACAAGATAGAACATTACCATGGACGAAGCGTTACTAAGAAGGCTTAGGCTTATACATGATAAAATTCGGTCGGACTTAGGCACTCTACCAAATACTATTGACGATGATACAGTTATGCAAGGGCAATTAAGTTACAGTAAATTGGAAGCAACAGTTAAGCGTTTCAACAGCGATCTCGTTGAGTATTTTAGGATGGCATCGTCTCCAGCTGCGGATGAAATTTTTTTAATGAGCGGAACCCAACTTGAAGCGGAAGAAGCTTTAGCTGCACTTAACGTCAAGATCACCCGGATCCTTTCGAAGAGCAGAACAAAAGAAAATTCTTTAGAAATGAATTCCTCCTGCCGGCTTCCAAAACTGCAGCTGACCGTGTACAAAGGGGATGTACTGACCTGGTGCGAATTTTGGGATTCGTTCCAGAGCAATATAGGCTCGAAGAACTTGTCCGAGGTAGACAAGCTCTCATATCTTAAAGCTTCAGTATCCGGAGATGCCAAGAAAGCTATTGACGGTTTGTCTACAACAAACGCTAACTATGAGATAGCGGTGTCAATCCTTAAGGAAAGGTTTGGGAAGACCTCTCACCTTATAGATGCGCATTACGCCCAACTTTATAAGATTAAAGCGGCTAATAACACAGCTGAAGACTGTAGGAAGACACTTAATGAGATAGAAAGAAACCTCAAGATTTTGGAGTCCCTGGGAGAGAACATCAACCACAATCATCTACGCTTCATGCTGATGGAAAAGTTTCCAATTGAAATAGTATATGAGATAAGGCTGAAGATCGTTGATGAATCTATACAGGAACTCCGCAATCAATTGGAAGGAATCATCACAGCTAAAGAAGATGCTGAAAGAATATCCGGAAAAAAAGCGCTCACATGAACCGGGAAGTAGCACTGTGGAGACATTGCATGTACTAACAAAGCGAGCAAGATACGCAAACCAACTTCAGTTCCAGGGAAACAACACCAAAGGACAATTTAGGAGTAGCAAGGGAAGCTGGAACAACAAACTTCACCTAGAAAGGAAAGCAAATAGTAATTGGAGAAAAGACAAATTTCCACAACCACCCAACAGGACTCATCAAGCCTACAACAGGCCTCAACAAGCTCCCCTCAAAAACGAAACCCGGATGCAAGGAACCTCTTCTGGGTTGGTGTGTGTATTTTGCAGCGGCAACCACTATAATGACAAATGTGAAAACTTTACAACTGTAAAAGAAAGGATATACCGTCTGGGGAAACGGTGTCATATTTGTTTCCAGTTCGATCACTTTAAGAAGGACTGTAAAGTTAAGAGGAAGTGTCCACACTGCCTAACTTCGCGGCCACACAACAGAGCTCTTTGCCCTAAAATTTTTTTTTCTGCTCCATCGGAGAGGAAGCTGTCATGACCACACAAGAAAAGGGGCTCACCGTTCTTCAAACAGCAACAGTTAAGGCTAGCTCTTTCAGTGACGGGAAGAAGAGCAAGGACTGTCGTATCCTCCTAGATTCCGGATCTCAACGATCATACACCACCTTCAAGGTTGCTAAAGAGCTGCAGCTTCCTGTAGAAGAGGAGAGCCACCTCACAATTTTCACCTTTGGAGCGGAGCATCCTCAAGAACTTCACAGCCCAATAGTTATCTTAAAGTTGCTATCGCGAACGGGCGAGAATATAATCATACACGCGAATTGCGTAGAATACATTTCAAGAGGCGGCGTACCTTATATAAACTTAGAAAACGTACAAAAGTCATTCGTGCTTGCCGACGATGGATCGTTGAACGACCAGGTGCACATATTGATCGGGAACGACTACTACTTCAACATCATTCAAGATGAAAGGATACAATTAGAAAAGAATCTGTTCCTAGTCAAATCTACACTTGGATGGATAGTAAGCGGTAGGGCTGAACCTGAAGCTATCAACGAGTCGTACGTTGTAACGTACGCGCAAACTAGTACCGAAATGAGACTTAACCAACCAGACCCACCTTTATGTAATGGAGACATAAAAGGTCTATGGGAATTAGAATGCATTGGTATCAATGATTCACCGAAAGCGAATAGGGACGAAGAAGCTGTCAAGTACTTCAATAATACTACTCAAAAAATACATAATCGGTACAGGGTGAGCTGGCCATGGATAACTTATCCACCAGACTTACCAGATAACTTTGGAATGGCTATAGGTCGTCTAACGAGTCTATTGAAACGTATAGATCAAGATACGTTACTAACATATAACGATACCTTCAAGGATCAATTGAAGAAAGGTATAATTGAAATTATACCAGAATCGAAGACTTCACCAACAGAAAAGGTTGTTCATTACCTACCATTTCACGGAGTTCGTCATGCGGGGAAACCCATGAGAATAGTCTATGATGCTAGCTCTAAGAGTAGTAAAGATTGCAAGAGCTTAAACGAATGCTTATACCGTGGACCTCTCATGCTGGAAGACCTCGCAGGATTACTTATAAAATTTAGGACTCACCAAATAGGACTGTCTGCCGACATTGAGAAAGCATTCTTGCAGATGGCGTTACATGAAAAGGATCGTGACGTAACTAGATTCCTCTGGCTGAAAGATACGTCTAAACCAGTATCAAGAGACAACTTACTTTACCTGAGATTATGTAGGGTCCCATTTGGAGTTATTTCCTCGCCGTTCCTGCTTAGCGCGACGATTAAACAGCACCTGTCCAACGCAGATGACCAGCAAGTCAGACAGAAAGCTAACGACATCTACGTGGATAACTTTATATCAGGCACAGAGTCGCCTCGCGAGGCAATGGAGCGCTACAGAAATCTCAAAGGGACTTTTCATGATATATCTATGTCACTCAGAGACTGGAGCTCCAATTCCAAAGAATTCATGCGGAATATTCAGGATTCATGTAAGGATGAAAAGGTCAATGTACTCGGCTTAGAATGGGATATCAAGAAGGATACTCTTCAATTGAAATATAATTTAAATGAAGAAACTAATACAAAAAGAGGAGTCTTGAAGATTATCGCATCAGTTTACGATCCGTGTGGATACGCGGTACCGTACATCTTATCAGCCAAACTTTTTTTACAACAGCTTTGGAAAGCCAAGATACAGTGGGATGTGTCCTTATCAGACGAGCTCACAGAAGAATGGAAGATCATCCAAGAAAAAATACGTGCCATCAGAGAGGTGTCGCTGGACAGATGCTACACGAGTGAACCAGGGGAGAAAAGGTACGATCTACACTGTTTCACCGACTCCTCTCTGCAGGCATACGCTGCGTCTATATTTCTAGTCAGCGGATCTGAGAGAAGCTTTGTTATTGGCAGGTCGCGCCTCGTACCAATAAAGGACCAGGAAAACCTCAAGATACCTCGTCTTGAACTTCTAGGAGTTTTGATTGGAAGCAGACTAATAAAGTTTGTTCTTAAATTTCTTCAACAAAAAATAGAAAAACAATTCTTGTGGACGGACAGCCAGATTGTCATAGAATGGTGTAAGTCCAGCAAGCTGTTGCCTCCTTTCGTGGCCAGACGGATTGAGGAGATTAAAACTAACTCAGACCTGAAGATCAAATACATTCCGTCGGAACTCAATCCAGCAGACGTGGGTACGAGACCCACCTGTTCGAGAGAGGACAGAGAGAAATGGTTGAGTGGTCCACAATTTATAACACAGTGCCTGACGGCGTGGCCAATAAGACCTGGTAGTGGACAGACCTGTTCTTTCTCGGCTGGGGAGGGTCTTGCGGTGCAAGAACGTGAAGAGCCGATGGAAGTAGACGATCAACAAGTACAAGAGTCACGGAACGTCGATCCGATGGAAACGGAAGAAGAAACATTAGGTAAAGAAGAAGAAATTCGAGAAAATAGTAAAACATTAGAGGATAAGATACGTAAACTAAAGAAAATTCAAGCGGAATACTTCCCTCTAGAAGTTGAAGGAAAAGTAACTAGTTTAAGACGAAATTTAGGCATATTCAAAGATATAGATGACCTATTGAGGTGCAAAGGTCGCATGAAAAATGCAAACTGGTCGTTTGATAAACGTTACCCTATACTTATTCCTAAAAACTCGGATTTCACCAAAGAAGTTATAATGAAGACCCATCAAGAAAACAAACATGTAGGTGTTGGCCACACTCTAGACAGGTTAAGGCAAACTTACTGGATACCCCATGGAAGAAGCCAAGTTCAACACGTCCTTAAGAGGTGCCCCGACTGTGTGAAACATGAAGGAGGGCCATATAAGCTACCTGAGACACCAGCCTTGCCGAAGGAAAGGGTTAACTACAGTTCACCGTATACATACGTCGGAATTGATTACATGGGCCCCGTTTTGGTTAACAACGGTGACGGCAATTGCAAACGGTGGATATGCTTATATACATGTCTAGCAGTGAGAGCTATACATCTAGAAGTTGTCAACGATCTTACGGCTGAGGAAGGTCTACTAGCCCTAAGACGGATGGTGTCCGCTAGAGGAGTACCTGATTTAATCACATCTGACAATGCGACAAACTTCAAATTGATTTCAGAGATTCTTCAAAATCCATACTGTGTGGAAAAGGAAATAAGGTGGAAATTTATACCACAATTAGCACCATGGCATGGCGGATTCTACGAGAGACTGGTCAGTCTTGTTAAGAATTGCATGAAGAAAACCCTGCAGAAACATATGTTAAAGGATAGTCAATTGATAACGGTAGTAAAGGAAATTGAAGCAGTTCTCAACACTCGACCTTTAACGCGTGTGGACTCCGAACCGGACCATGTACTTAAACCATCAGATTTTCTCACCATGGGAAAATGTATCATTATGGAAACTTCAAACAAGGATCCTACAACGTCACAAGGGACAGTGACCAAGGAGACCTTAATTAAAAGCTGGAAGAAAGCGCGTGTTATTTTAAAGGAATTTAAAGATATGTTTGAAAACCGGTATCTCCTCAGTTTGAGAGAGCGATATTCCCACGGTCCGAAGGAACCAAGGATAACGTCAAAATTAGCCCCAAAAGTAGGCCAGATAGTGCAAATCAAAGGAGACACGAAGAATCGGATAAACTGGAAGGTGGGAAAGATAGTCTCGTTGATCACTGGCATAGATGGTCAATTTAGGGTAGCTAAGGTTAAAGTAGGAGATACAGAATTTACAAGGTCCATCGCACATCTCTACCCATTAGAGATTGAAGATGGAGAAGAAGAATGCAAGCAAACTTCAGAAAGTGAAGAAAATTCTACAGATGAACATCTGACGCTTCCAGGGCTTCCACCGCGGTCATGCAGGGACGACGTAGTGGTGGAAGCACCTGTCAACGACGATGCCAAATCTCCAGAGGAGCAAAGTACCCAATTCGAATACACAGAAGAGTTCCTGGATGAAACCTTGCCCCAATCCACTGTAATTGTTAAGCCTAAGTCCGTATCAGAATCTGAATCGTATCAGCCAGCCACTGAGTCTGACCCGCTCGAACCTTATGAAACTGTCAGCCAAGAAACTGAGCCAAGACCGAAGAGAGCTGCTGCCCTTAGAGCCCTTGAGAAGATCCGTGAATGGACGAGTAGCCTGGTAGCCGTGCTTCGGCCTTTCGTGGGGAGTGTCGCGACGAACGCGAAAGACTCCTAATTTTCCAGTGTAGCAACACTGACTAGCGCCACCTAGGGTGGGCAGCGGTAAGTAAATTGAAATGGTAACGGTTAGTTAGTTACCGCCAATATGGCTCCAAGTGTGAACGTTCTGTGGAAGTGAGTTGAGAGTGAAACTGCCGAACGATTGCCTACACGCAATCCAGAAACATCGAAGCTAAGTATAATTGAATATCTTAGTAAAGCTCACAATGGTCGTATGGTTTTCTCTAGACAACTACCGTATATGTATTTTATTGGCTACGTAATCCATGTTGTGGAATAACTATTTGAGCTCATCTTAGGTATGGCGGAATAGGTACATAGAGGTCCTAGGTGCCGCGGCTTCGGCCGCCGTGACCTAACCATGGACTGTTCTGTAGTGGGACTCTGCCCACATGTCCTAGGTGCCGCGGCTTCGGCCGCCGTGACCTAACCATGGACTATTCTGTAGTGGGACTCTGCCCACATGTCCTAGGTGCCGCGGCTTCGGCCGCCGTGACCTAACCATGGACTGTTCTGTAGTGGGACTCTGCCCACATGTCCTAGGTGCCGCGGCTTCGGCCGCCGTGACCTAACCATGGACTGTTCTGTAGTGGGACTCTGCCCACATGTCATAGGTGCCGCGGCTTTAGGCCGCCGTGACCTGATCTGTAGTGGGACTCTGCCCACACAACGCTGTGACCTTCCTCCGGCCGACTAAGATGAGGCTCTCATTAAAGTAGAGAAATGAAGAGTAGAAGAGGTGGGTTGTAGAAAGAATACCATACTTATAGAGCTTTCTTCCACAGACCAAGGAGAGGTTCAGATTCGGCACTCTAAGCGAAGCAGATAAGAACGGGATATTAATCCCACTCGATTACCGTTGAGTCGACTATTAGACCAACAACTTCAAGGATAAGAAAAGGTACGCTATGCATTCTATTACACCCCCAATATAACATGTCGCCGTCTTCCCTTGGCGGTCTCGTGATATTACCGAGAGAGAGAGAGAGGGAGGCGGCGACAGTAGGAGGATTGAAAATTTGTTCGCATTCCTATTTCACTCCAAATTTAAAAATGTAACAGCTCAAAATCCGTTTATTTTAGACCTAAGGGACTAAAATTGTTGCAAAATTAGGTCGATTTACCAGTCACCTTGTATGGACAAGTTGACGAACTTTTCGAACAACATTTTGCCTGATGTTAGGAGACGCAAGACATTAAAAATGCTGCAGAGTTGGGAATGCTGAAAAATTGCGATTTCGGACAAGATGGGATTCTGGACGAAGTGGGAATGCGGACTATCTGAACCGGTTGCGTTCGGTGGCATTGACCTCGTGAAAGGAGCGATAAGAGTGGACACGTTCCCGCACCTTGTCCCGGCGGTAGAGCAGGTCTTCGGGCTCGGGGTGCGCGCGCCAGCGGGCCTGCTGCAGCTCGTGCCAGAACTGGTCCAGGCCGCGCCGCCCGCGCCGCGCCGGGCTGCCGCCGCTCACCGAGTGCCGGCGCGCCGCCAGCGCGCGCGGCGGCGGCGGGTACATCCTGTGTACAAACAAACAAACACGCATCATTGCCATCAGTTGGCGAATCGGAAAATAGAGTCTGGCCGAGACGTGACAACACCATTTTCTTTTCAAATTCTTTATATGACTAACCTGGTGTGGCCGCAGGCTGTCGAGCACCAGGCGTTTCCTGATCGAAACAAGTAACAGTCGCGACGCGTCCCAGGGGCGCATACGTAGAAGGAAAATTGCAGGGCTCCATCGCGCCGCCTCTAGGGGCTCCAGGCGTTTCCTATACCAAATAACACGTCGCAACCCAAAGTACCAGGTGCGCATAAGTAGAAAGAAGCAGGCCCTCTCGCCCTGCCTCCAGGGAATCCTAATGAAACCAAGTATCACGTCGCGACGCAAAGTATCAGGAGCGCATATGTGGAAAGAAGGTTACCTGGTGCGGTCGAGCGGCAGCGTGGGCGAGGCGGGCGGCGAGAGTGGCTCCGAGTCCGAGGAGGAGTCGCCGGGAGCCGAGGGCACTGGCGCGGGCGGGCGTAGGCTCTCTCGAGCCACTTCTAGGGGCTCCAGTCGTTTCCTGTGCAAACCAATATCCGTATAAAAAAAGTACATTAGTGCAGTCACGTATGTGGGTCAATCAACAATTTCTTGTTGTTATTCTACCCTGTTAGCCAGGTGACAATATAACACAGACTTTTAACATTCTTAAAGGATAGCCCATAAAAGAAGTAGTTGAAAACTTGAACATTACAAAAAAACCTTTGATGGACTTAAACGTAACCATGGCAACTAGTGAAGTTAATACGACCATGTAGCAGGAGCGCATATCAACGAGACGTACCTGTCCCGTGGCAGCGCGGGCACGGGGCGCGCGCCGCGCCTGCGCAGCCGCAGCTGCAGCTCGGCGCCGCGCGCCGCGCACGCCTGCTCCACCGCCGCGCCGCTCCACCCCACCACGCACTGACCGCCCACCTGACAAGAATATACAACGTTAGAGGGGCCGCATGTTACGCCCACTAAACGCAACCACTAGAGGTCCAGTCAAGCCACTAGTCGCCACCAGTCGCGGTGGCTCAATATGCCATCGTTCTTACGGATGTTACACAGGGCGACTTTATGCTGCTGTCCACTAGAATCCCCTAGCCTGATCCCCCAGGGGAAAAAAACGGTTAAGTTGTCAGGTGAACTGCGACTCTACGCGCTAGCGCGCGAGCCGAGTGAGCGAAGCGAGCGTGACGCGGCAGCGTCCGGCGAAGCGCCATAACCGAACATTATATTTTTTTCCTATATGAATATATATATAATAATTGCCGCAGTTTTCTACAGGGGAGGGCCTGTAGAAACGCGCGTAAAACGCGGCGTCTGGACGCAATATAAATTCGAAACGCTTCATCTGGACAGGCTCTAAGTCCGTGTAGTGACCTGCACGATCTCGTCGCCCTCGTGCACGGCGCCCGAGGCGTGCGCCGGCGAGCCGAAGCGGATGCCGGCGAGCTGCAGGTGCCCGCAGAAGGACGGCGCCACGGTGAAGCCGAGCGGCTTGCCGCCCTGCCGCAGCGTCACCGCGTCCAGCGATGCCGGCTGCAGTATCAGCGGGTCCGACACGTCCTGACAAAAGAGATATATTGGCGTTTACTAGAACAACACGTGGATCGTTGCCAAACATATATTTCTATTTCACGCCTGGTATTCAATAAATAATCATTGCTGATTGAAGAAAAGTACAACTTTGAGTATGTCATGAGAGATCAAAATTGAATTTATATTTCCTGTTCAATTTTCCTCGTGGAAGGTGTGAAAAGAGCATTTTCATGCCACTGCTCGAAAATGTGGCAAAAGATGGTCAGAATTCAGGCTTCGAATCTGGGGTTAGTTGGACATCGCAGGAACAGGCCATTTATGAGTTCAAACTGTCCAACAATGTTATTGTTGTACAGTTTGAACAGCGACTCGCTCAATCTCAGGGCCCTCCGGCACGCGCGGGGCGGCCCGCCGCGGTGCCCCCCGACACGCGAGCGGCCACGCTAAAGTGTTTCATATTAATCTTTAATTAGGTACTTCATTTTGACTTAGAATTATAATTATTTGCAATTTCCTCGCAGTAGGCGTGAAAAGCACTAAGTAATGTCTCGGCCAAAAGGGCAATAGATGGACTCCGAACCCACTCGTCCATCTATTGCCTACTTTCTAAGCATCTACAAAAATGTACTAGTGCCACTCGGGGAAATAGTAGGTACATTGTTGTAAAGGCTAGAAAGCAGGCAATAGATGGACGAGTGAGTTCGAGGTCCGAGCCAAAGGTGAGGTCACTTTTGGCCGTGCTGCGACGAAATTAAAAATAATTATAAAAATAAGTCAAAATGAAGTACCTTATTAAAGATCACAATAATATATGCGCGGCCGCGCTCGCCTGTCGGGGGGCACCGCACGGGGCGGCCCGGCGCGCACAATAACATTGTTGGACAGTTTGAACACATAGTTGGCCTGTTCGTGCGATGTCCAACTAACCCCAGCTTTGAAGCCTGAATTCTGACCATCTTTTGCCACATTTCCGAGCAGTGGCGTGAAATAGTACATCGCTGTAGAGGCTGGAAAGTGAGCAATAGATGGACTAGTGAGTACAAAGAGACCATCAATTGCACTCTTCGCTGAAACATTACATAGTGTTTTTTGAACCTACAGCGAGGAAATTGCTAATTATACCGACAACCTTATAAAAATATTCTATTATGTAAATTATGATTACAGCACCAGTGCTGTTTTTTTTTTTTTTTATACTACGTCGGTTGCAAACAAGCGTACGGCCCGCCTGATGGTAAGCGGACACCGCAGCCTATAGACGCATGCAACTCCAAAAGAGTAACATGGGCGTTGCCGACCCTTGATATGTTTGAGGATTCGCCGTGTTGACAGCTGAAGGAACAAATTCCCTCGCTCTCAGCACAACGCATCCTCGGGAGCTCTGGCGACCTTGCTCACCTCCAGGAACACAACACTACTACAGAGCAAGTAGTAGTGTTATTATGGCTGTGGTCTTCTGCAAGGCGGAGGTACTTCCCCAGTTGGGCTCGGTGTCGATCTTCGGCATTGAGGGACCGACTAAATGAATGAACGAAGCGTACCTGTATGATATGATCGGCGACGGCGGCCGCAGCCTTAGCGGCGGAGGCGACGGCCCTCGCCGGCTGCTCGGCGAAGCGGTCCCGCTGCGCGCACGTGGCCGCCTCCAGGCACAGCGCCAGCAGGTCCGCCGCGCGCTCGCGCAGCGCGCCGCCGGCCAGCGGCCAGCGCGCCAGCCAGCACACCAACGCCTGCACAACTACTTTGTGAGTATGTGGACGCTCTATAACAAACCCTACGTCTAAAATGGCAGTGGTCTGGCCATATATCCAGACTAAAATATGGACCATACAAACTACAAAATGGATGGGACCAGAAGGAAAAAGAACAAGGTGAAGACCATGTAAACGGTGGGCCGATGACATCACCGAAATAGTTGGCAAACATTGGAAAGAGAAAGCTATAGACAGAGAGATATGGAAGGGAACCGAGGAGGCTTTTACCCAATCGGTATCAATGTAGAAACATAAACTAATAACTAAAACTAACCACTTTCTTTTATATTTACGATCCACTGCCGCGAAGACACACACATTATGTGTAAATTGTATTGTGTTTGTACTCTCTTTGTCTCTGTGTGTCTTTTGCGTAGTGAATAAATGTCTTCTTTCTTTCTTTCTTTCTATATATATACAGGGTGATTCAGGAGACATGAGCAGGATCAACCCTACGGATTCAATAGTTTATAAGCTACTCAGTCGTACCAGCATTGGTAAGATTAAGGTTAAATTTTTTTTAGTTGTGTAGGGTGACCATGATTTATTGTGAATGAAACTTTCACACAAAATGTAAAAAAAAACTGTGGGCGTTTAATTTAATTACGATGGTAAAAGATCCATTAACATTAACTGTATGTGTAGGGTTGATCCTGCTCACGTCTCAGGAATCACCCTGTATATATATAGTTTAAAAAAAGCCCGTTTATCCACGCCGCGCCTTCCGGCCAAAGACGTCCACTGCTGGACATAGGCCTCCCCCAAAGAGTGCCACAGTGACCGTCCTGCGCCAGTTGCGCCACCCGCATCCAGCGGACTCCCACGACCTTCAGCAGGTCATCGGTCCACTTTTGGAGTATATCCACGCCTTCCGTTACGTGGCCGCCGCCCCAACCGCCATCGGTTTTACGTGCATTGTGCCCCGCCTACTGCCACTTAAGTTTAGCGATTCAGAGCGCTATATCGGTCTTGGTTCCGCTGCGGATAGCCTCATTTCTGATGCGCTCACGCAGAGAAACTCCCAGCATAATAATAATTATGATGTTCATTTATTTCAGGCAACTAAGGACCATAGTTACAAAATTGTAACTATGAGCCTTAAAGACGAAGATACATACAATAAAATTACAAACACTAATTATTATTTAGGCAATGAAACAGTGTGGCTCCGTTGCGTCGTCAAGTCCGGCACATCACTCCCACTCCCATGACAGGCGGTCATAGCACTCCCAGGTAACACAAGACTGTGCGGAAAAAGCAGGGTTCGAAATTATCAAGATGATTACGCATCTTATTATTGGATAATTATCCGATAATTATCACTAGTATAAGAACCAATGACACTCAAGTTCGCTCAACTTTGCATAATCCGAACTGAATTCTTCTTGTAAGGGGAATCCCCACGGCGCGGCACGTCACGTTGACACTTCGTGCGTTCGGATAGACCCAATTGCGGAAATACACGTTCGAATACTTCGAATACAGTTTACTTTCATGAGCGCATTTTTTTGCGATTATCAATCGATAATTATCCATCTGATATTATCACGATAATTACCTATCGTGATAATTATGATTTATAGTTATCGTGATAATTATTATTGATAGTTATCGTGACAATTATTTTTGATAATTATCGTGATAATTATTATTGATAGTTATCGTGATAATAATTATTAATAATTATCGTGACAATAATTATTGATAATTATCGTGATAATTATCATGGATATTATCCGTTCGAAGCATAGGAAAAAGTGAGTATGGGTAAAACGCTCGTGTATCGCACACCACGTACCTTGACGGCCTGCACGGCGCGCGCCACGTCGCCGAGCGCCTGCGTCTCGAGCCGCTCGCAGGCGCCGGCCGCCAGCGCACGCGCCAGCCCGCCCGCCGCCACCGACACGCGCAGCGCGAGTTGCTGCACGCACTCGCGCGACACCTCGTATTGCTGCACACGGACAAACACACGTGTTAACTGGCTAAGCATTTATTTATTTTTGAAGTGAAAACTTCTTTAGCGGCGCTGAGCACTTTTTGGGATGGGGAAAAATTGTTAAATACGCGACAGAGTTTCGTGACGTCAGATGTGAAGGAGGTCACTTTTTGCTGCTAGCCGATTCGACTTCATTCAAAACTGATCGCTATTCGTAAGAGTATAAAGCCGTTAAACACTTTTTGCAATAGCATTCTGCAAATAATTTTGTAATTTTAACCAACGCGTCCTTCACCGTTTTGCTATTGAGAAACTTCGAATAGTTCGAATTTTGGCGTTATTCCTAAAGAGATAAAGCTTAGAAAAATATTTACCAACGGCAAAAACAAATTGATATTTTGGTCGCCACCGCCGTCTGCTCTTCTTGCAAATTCGAATAGTTCGAATTTAGACGTTATTCCTAAAGAGATAAAGCTTTGAAACAGATGTCACGTCACCTGATCGAAAAACTGTTACAATGTTATTGAATTTTCACTTCTGCCGGCACTCCCGGAGTGCAAGCCGGTCTTTTTTTTTATTTACAACCAGTGTACAAAGATGTACATTGTTTTCTGCAACTATGCGCGTGGACTTTGCAATAGCCCAAAATAATGTCATCAACCTCGCAAACGCAGCGCTCTGTATCCGACGTGGAATTATAAATATATGTGTAGTGTGTCAGTGTACGATTGACCAGCTAGAATAAATCACCTTTCCATTATTCGCGGTCTTTTACTCCTCGACGAGACCTCGGCATTCGTCCTCTTATTGACACTTTACTGCATCTCTATACAGTTTTTTGGTCCTTCGAACCGGATAACTTGTGTTTGTATTCTTTAGGTACAGCCAAATGCAATTATTTTCTAGAAAGTTTGAATACTAAACTTAAACTAGAGTAATTCCTAACGTCCCATATTAGCATCATCATCGTCACTGCGAGATTATCTGATAAAAAAAATCTCAAGTTTTTGTGCAATGCCAAATCTTAAAAATGGTTTAATAGTTAAAGCTTGATCACCAATTTGCATTAATACGTATATATGTAAGTATGATGATGATGATGATGATGATGTAATTATAGGAAAGCTTGAAGTGCCAGACATCTAAATACATAAACATACAAAATAAACTCATGACATTAGTCACAATATCAATGTGCAAGCATTACTCATCCAAGTTGAAGATAATGTAACAATAGCACATTACATAAACTTAGCCCTAATTAGTCATACTTCCGGAATACGCTGATTATAGTATGCTAACAACACGATAAATTGTCTAGTGTGCTCTAACTTAATAAGCTAAACCAATAGGCAATAGCCTCATGTTCAAATTGATAACGTAGTGATGCTAAATTGATAGTAAACCATCAAATTATCGTCATAAAGTATAAATTATAAAATATAATTCAAATCATAAAAAGATATGAACCTTGAAAATTAGGAAAAAATATGCAAATTTTAAAATTGTCCTATAGTAAATTTAAAGCTACCAATAGAATCCTTACGTTTTTATAGAAACAAAATTGTATAAAACTATATACTTAAACGCAGTATTTCGCGACCGAAACAACAATTTACCTGATTTTCCATACAACGATTAGTACAAATGCCACTTGTGACGTCATACGTCAGTGTCTATCAGTATGAAGCGTTTTGTGCTGCCGCCAGCGAGGTCAATCAATCACTACGAGCACATGATAGACTTAAGACTCACGAGGTTCCGCAGATGCTCAACCACCTCGAGCTGTAACTCCTCGTGACCAACGAAGCACGTCCCGTGGAACTCCAGGTCATCGCAGCGCAGCATCAGCAGTTTGGCGCTAGACCTCCACTAGGAGCACATGATAGACTTCAGACTCACGAAGTTCCGCAGATGCTCAACCGCCTCTAGCAGCAGCTCCTGATGTCCGATGATGCGCATCCCGAGGTACTCCAGGTCATCGCAGCGCAGCATCAGCAGCTTGGCGCCAGTCAGACCGCGCGCGCGCAGCGCCGGCGCGTAGTCGCACACCGGCGCGCCCAGACCTGCCAGACCAAACATTCTTTCAAAACGTGACTGCAAACTACTAGGACACAGAAACCAACTATGCAAGATAGTGGGAATTATAATAGGACATAACACCCTGAACCGACAACTTATGTGCAGGGCATGCATGGAGGCCGAACAAATGTCTAGACACATTCGACTGGTAGAAATATACAGGAAAAGACAGTTAGGGTGTCCTATCAGATTACAGGAGGCAGTCCACAATACCGAGGCTCTGAAAAAATTTTTGAAGGAGCGGCCCCTCATTTTCACACAAAATAGTCACGCTGGACGTGGAAAATTACTCTGCATGCTGCTGTAACATTGATATGGGATTTGGAGAAGCTAAAGGAGCGGAATATAGTAATCCTTCTTCCTTGTCGTATCCTCATGGCTGAGGGACGTGACGGCTGTGGGCGCTCTTCACCATCACTCTCAGTTGCACTATAGTAATCCACTTCATATTTAAATAGCAAAGTAGCCCGCGCTCGCAGCACGCGTGCGTACTCGCACACAGGCGCGCAAATATCTGACACAGAAGTAAACTGTGTAATGTGTCACTATAGAGAGCTGTTTTAATATTTGTATTGGATTCGGCCTATGTCTCGCAGGGGATGCCCTTTGGCTGGTCTGATTTATTTATTGATTTTTATTTATATATTTGGAGAACCAACAGCTACAGAAACACATTGATTATATAGATAAAATTCAAAAAGCCAATTACAGGTTCCCACTGATAGCATCAAAGTAAACATTTGTGAGATCACTATTGTTACACTGCATTTGTGAGATTTCCTAACTAGCGGTTACAAAATGTGGAAACTTATGTATTCATTTAACTTAACTATATATACCAACATCATAAGGGTAGGAACACAGTATTATTAAGTAAAAGCTTAAAGATGATAGGATTCGTAGGAAGACAGGAAAACAATGTAAGAACAGGACTTTAAAAATAGGATATCAGACATACACCCAAAATATACCCTAATCATTGGCACTATCCCTAGAAACCATACTATTGGCTACAAGCTACAAAATTTGGGACACTATATATGTATATTAATTTGAATAATAAAAAAACATACTAAGATGGACACCCTCTCTAATTATTAAAGTGTGCACACACACTGTAATGCTTATGATCCCATATAATGGGAACAGTGATGATTCAGCATTCTCAGCCGAGCGCTCAGTAGACGTGAACAAAACAGAAAGTCACTCAGTGACGACACAATGGACACACAGATTTTAATATATTTGCTAGACTAAGCGCTAGACCACCACTTGTGTGTACTTCTAGTGTGTCGAAATCATCATCATCATTATGAATAATACTTTCTACTACTGAGAACCAGCATTCTCTCATCATATATCGGTAACAAATGATCAGTGGCCCCCTGTAGGGACTGGGGGATTACATTAGACACAATTGCATAATTAAGAGGTTATACTCGCTTTACAAAGCAGAAAACAATACAAGTTTTGTCCGGTTATTACGTGAAAGGATAACGCCTCTGATCTACATTACACTTTTTCACATTCACTAAGAACACAACACTTTAGAAACTAGCTATGGACACTAATGTTGCTACCCAGCTTAGTGTCAAACAAAAGCTTCCAATGGGCTAGCCACTCTAGCCAGTAGCCGTGAACCAGCGGCCGGTAAGTTATTGCGACCCCAAGGCCCGAGCGTCGGAGGCGCCCCTCTGAGTCATGCCCGCGCCTTGTCCACATTCACGCACTCACCTTTCAGCCATTCTGCTACCTGGTCTGGCGACCATTCAGCAACGTTCAGACTGGTCATCGTGAGGATCTAGGAGCATTTTCTTGTGAAACGCGGATGTTTATTGTGGAAAATTAATGTGAAGTGATGAATGTCAAGTTTTGACAGCAGTGCGATGTCAGTTTTGTTGGCTGTCACGCTACGGCGCGTGCGGTCCCAATTGCAAATTGGAATTCACACACATACACTTTCCATACATATTAATTAGAGAAACGATATATGAAATTAAGTTCTTTTGAAATCCACATGATCAAAGAAACGAGAAAATCTTGTAAAAACGCCATCTTTTGGACTTCTTTTCGAATCGAGAATTCTAGTAAAACTAATTTACCTCGTGTAGTAACTACACGAGGTAAACTGTAGTTACAAGAGATGGCGCTATGAAGGCACGACTCGTTTCCTAGAATCCTTTCTAGATTCGAAAAGAAGTCCGAAAGATGGCGATTTTACAAGATTTCGTCGTTTCTTTAATTGTGTAGATTTCAAAAGAACTTAATTTCTACGACATAATGAAGTAACTTCATTTCTACATGAGTGCCAGGAAAGGAGGGTTTTCGGACTAAGTAACATCGGACAAAATCATTTAGCAAGTACGTACCGAAGTGCGAACGGGACGAATGCTGCTTTGAACTAGTTAAGTATGTAACAGAGTCTTTAAACAATAAAGTACCGATCATGTCTATATTTTTAGATATGAGCAAGGCCTTCGACTTTGTTGATCACTCTTTACTACTCACAAAGTTAAACTTCTTTGGCATCAGGGGATTAGCAAATGACTGGTTGAAAAGTTATCTCAGAAACAGAAGCCAATGTACCGACATTACAAAAATTGTAGAAGTTTCTGGCAAACTAACAAAAAAAGTTTACCGATCTAAGCTAAGACAAAATAGTTTCGGAGTGCCCCAAGGAAGTATTCTGGGCCCTTGTTGTTTTTGCTTTATGTAAATGATCTCCCTTCCGCCACATTATCTAATTGCTTTCTTTTTGCTGACGACACTAGGTACTATTGTAGTAAAGGGTAATGATCAGAATACTTACCAAAGTGATATTAACAATGCACTATAAATGATGTTAGTACATGGGCTATAGTGGCAATAATCTCTTGATAAACTTGTCGAAAACTAAATATATGCAATTCCGATCATACTTATAACTCAAGACAGAATATCCTTAGTGTAACTTACAATAGCAACTGCATAGAGGAAACCGATCAATTTAAATTCTTAGGTTTGATTCTAGATGAACACTTAAATTGGAAAGCACACATTGCTTCCATTTGCACTAGATTGGATCGCTTTGTATTTGCTCTTAGAAAACTAAGGAAGACTGTCTCCATTGAAGCTGCAATTACTGCCTATTATGGTCATGTAGCATCTATTCTTAATTATGGACTATTACTGTGGGGAAATTCTGTGGATATTGACCGAGTTTTTAAGCTACAAAAAAAATGCGTTCGGGCAATAACAAATACTTGGTACTTAGCTAGTTGTAGGCCTATTTTAAAGAAACTGAACATGTTACCGTTGGCATATATGTACATACGTAAAGTCTGTTTATTTGTTAAAATGAACCCCAATTATTTTGTAACTCGGTCAAGTACTACTGCTAAGAAAATACGAACAAAAATGCCTACAATATGAGTAGGTATAAAGATATACAATCAGCTCCCAGACGATTTAAAAACAGTAGAAGGCCCGCAATTCAAAACTAAATTAACAAAATGGCTTTTGATTCACTGTTTCTATAGTGTAAATGAATATCTGATTTTTAATGTATAATAATATTTGCTGAATCTTAATGTGACATTTGTAATTCGACATTTTTATATAATATGAAATCATTCATTAGCTATTAAGGTGATATATCTCTGGGATGTAATTTAATGTAATCTAATTTAATTTAGTAATTTAATTTAATATGATTTGATATGATTTAATTAAGAGCTGACTATTCTTTTTGGATTTAAGTGACTCATTTGTCTCCTGTTAAAAGGCATACCTCCATTCGGAAATTTGCATGTCGGATGTTCGACTGAATACTGAGACGCATTTATGTAGCACGTAAGATCCATGTGAACATATTCTAGCAATTAAACTATGCTATTCTATTCTGTTCTATGCTTTATGTCCGGCATTTTGTGTTTTGCATAAACATTTTGACGATTCTTCTTGCATGATGAGGTCAGCTGCTTAAAGTTAAAAACAAACAGGAAAGAAAGGAAAGGTAGGTTTCGCGCTCCTGTAAAATTTTAATTTTTCTTAAGAACTATTAAATGGGGTCATTTTGCCGGTAAATCAACCCGTTTCAGTTAGCGGCCACCTTCAAGTACGAAGTATACCTATTTCTGCAGATTCTTAATAAACATAAACTCGTATTCAGCCGTATCGATTTTTTTTTGAGTAGGTATCTATATCAAGTGCGAGTCTAAGTCGCAAACGAGGGTTTCGCACAAACTTGTATCACTTGTATGTAAGTAAGTAGGTAGATAAGATACTTTCATAGTTCATCCACTCCATTTTACGAAACGTAAAAAAAAATGGAATTTCATAACCCTTTTCTTGACATTGTACCTACTCGTAAGATATGTAGGTACACAATTTTTGATGTTCTTTTTGTATTTTTGTATCAGACAATTTTTTTGGCTCTACAAGGCGCAAACGAGGCTCGAACTCAGATTTTTAGAATAGAATAGAATAGAATAGAAAAACTTTATTCAACATCACATGACAATTCAAGTTACATGGGAACCTTAAAAGTAGACTTAACATTTAAATTTAAGAGGCTCCCATACGCCAATGACCTTCGATCTGAATCCCTTAGTTTTCTAATGTTTTTTGTAGCTTATTATATTAACAACAACGGCTTTAAGCAATATAGTATCCCATATTTACTTCAAACTTCATTGTTTTCGAGATATTTGGCATCAAAGTTGAACAATTTTAGGCGAAAAAACTGGTTTTCTGGCCATAACTTTTGTGTTAACTGGTTTAAAATTAAAACCCTCTGCCAGTTTTTAGAGACGTCATAGACGAACCCAAATTTGTAGATTTCGTATATGTTAGATCTTTCACGTCAATAGAGATGCGAAATAAGTGTTTTTTTAGACAATGTTTAAAAAAATCATACAAAATTAAGTATTAATTTGTTTCAAAATCCGGTCTGTCAAAATGGAGATAAAAGATTGAAGAACCGATAGCCGTTTGATTTATGATTCTATCTGTAGTGCAAAAGTAGTAGATACGATTCAAAACTTGTCAAAAATCGATGAAAACCTCGGGTAGCCCCTTAAAATTAATCCTTAGGGTTCCGTAGTCAACAAGAAACCCTTATAGTTTCACCATGTCCGTCCATCTGTCTGTCTGTCTGTCCGTCTTCGGCTTAGCTCAGTAATCATTACTACTAGAAAACTGTAATTCGGCATGGGTATGTTTAAATCAATCACGCCGACAAAACAGTACAATAAAATCTTGTTTTTTTTTTTTCTAGGGTACCTACACCTAAAGCGGAGATGTATTTTTTTTTTCTCGTTAAACCCATCGGGTATCGTTGGATAGCTCGTTTGAAAATAATATGGGTTTTCTAAAAACCATTTTTTTTATTAGTTATTCGTTTGCCAGATATTTAGCTTTAATGAGTTTAATGTCCTAATTTTTGTTCGAGTCATGTGTCCCCCCCCCCCTCCTGCCGGCTAAATGGCTACTACTGGGGATGTGAAAAAAAACGTGGTAGTAGTTACATATATTGAATTTAAAAGGAAAACTATCACGGACAAGAAGGCATAAGTAGTTACCGAGTAATAGTCGAGCAACTTAATGTGTACTTGGAAAGGCGAATTTTCGTACAAATTCGGCTGACGCAACCGCACCGCACGTCGATGTAACTAATACAGACAGGCAACTACGGAACCCTACACTGCGCGTGGCCCGACACGCACTTGGCCGGTTTTTAATAAGTGAAGCAGCTAGAAAAAAATACTACAGTGTCTGCAAAACAGTGTAATTTCATAATATTACTATATTTAAGTACATAACGTTGAGCACGATTTTTCAAACGTTCCCGATTCGGTACTCGCTGCATTGACGTTCATATTGCGTTTACCAACAAAGAGAAGAATGTTTGCACTTATTAGAGTCTTTATGACATTGGCATAAGTTTTAATTTTGTCTAGCCTGTAGGAACGGTTATTTATGTTTTGCTCGTAGTTTGCTTACATTTCTTGTTGTCGTTGGTACAATTTTGGTTTTCACATACCTACAGTAACATACTTAATTAAAATTAAATGCTGTACATTCTGGTTAATGCATGGAGTTCCCCATGGTAACAGAAATAAAAAAAGCTTTTTCAAATAAAGTGTTGATTACATATTTTTTTTTTTTTTCCAGGAAGCAAACTTCTATTATAATTACATGTAAATTTTTTTCGCCTTAAAAAAGTCATGCATTGTAGGGTTAAAGCTCTGTCTCTTTCACTTGCGACCCGCAGCGCCATTTCTTATTTATACGTGAAACTATTGCGACCGTAACTGCTTAACCGACGCGCAATGCGGCTTGATGAAGTTGAGAGATGGGAGATATTTTAAAGTGTTCCAGTTGCCCCGCTGTTTCACTTACCCAACTTGACCTTACCTCCCCTATACATAAAGTGGGGATGTATTTTTTTTGTCTCCAAACCCATAGTGTGTACCTATCGTTGGATAGCTTGTTCAAAAAATTACAAGTTTCTGAAAAACATTTTGTAGTCAGTGATTCGTTTGCGTGATATTAAAACAGGCTTTAAAGCCCAAATTTTTGTTAGTCAAGTGCTACGGAACCCTACACTGCGCGTGGCCCGGCACGCAGTTGGCCGGTTTTTTTAAGTGAAAACTTCTTTAGCGGCGCTGTGCACTTTTTGTGATGGGAAAAAATTGTTAAACTCGCCACAGGTCACGTGACCGTAAGATGTCACGTGACCGTGAGATGTCACGTGACCGTAAGATGTCACGTGACCGTGAGATTCGAGAGATACTCGCAACAGGTCACGTGATACGTAAGATGTCACGTGACCGTAAGATGTCACCTGACTGTAAGATTCGACAGACTGAAAATTCGTAAGACGGACACGTGACCTGATCGAAAAACTGTTACAAATGTTACAATGTCATTGAGTTTTCACTTCTGCCGGCACTCCCGGAGTGCAACCCGGTCTTTTTTTTGTTTGCCTCTTTTCTAGGCTCATATTTCCCTGTTCAGATGCAATAGCTGACTGTCTGCGCGACTTGGCAGCGGCATTGCCGTGTCCTCGCATATAATACGGTCTATATGTTATATCCTAAACCTTATACTTAACTTAGTTCTTAAGTTAATTAACTTTTACTAACAAATGTGTATGGACCTTGCCTGAAATAAATGTTTATTATTATTACTATTTGTATGTTTTTTCCATATCTCAGGACCATGGGGTCCCGGACTTTTGGAAGGCATGCGGGGGGCCGAAGCCAACAGCGCAGAGACCCTTTAAAACAAATATAATATAAAGCGAGGGATACATATTATTATAGATACTATTAAGCGAGCAATATTATGTATCTCATATATCTTGACTTGAAGTCACGTTATCGAAAACGGCTCTAACAATTTCAATGAAATTTGGAATATGGAGGAACGGGGGCGAAAAATCGATCTATCTGGGAAAAATCGATTTCTCCGTGTTTTCTCCTTTTTATCCCGAGCATAGCTCGGTCGCCCAGGGACTAGACGTGTAGTAATGTAGGTAAATAATATAAACATTATAAGCAGAGGTATGAATGAAAAAACAAATAACTAAGTACCTTAAGTACGAGGGGACAGTTATATAATCGCTACGTTGGGATTATTTGTATAATGTAATTTATATTGTCAGTTTCTTATGCCACCTCATACCAGATTAACATTCAATTGAAAAATAAAATTGAAATTATGTAGATAGGTATGTCCTCTTCTACACGTGTTTACGGAAGAGGACACGTAAATGGACGAAAATAGGCGCTGGGCGGAAAATAGGGCTTACCTACTTTAACTAGAAATAACTTGTTTCAGACGAGGTGTTTTGTGGTTTATTTATCTTCAATGATTTGTAATTAGTTGGACATTACTATGTTTTCTTAATCGTTTAAAAAATAACAAATGTTGGTTCCTATTTCCTTTTTATACCTTGTTTGTGATTGAGATCCTTTGTTGTTAAGTTCTGTTGTTTTAAAGTAGGTACTTACACAATTATAAAAAACCGGTCAGTGCGAGTCGGACTCGCGGTCGAAGGGTTCCGTACCATTATCTATAAGAACAGTAAAAAACAAGTTTGTTGTATGGGAGGCCCCCTTAAATATTTATTTTATTTTGTTTTTAGTAAGTATTTGTTGTTATAGCGGCAACAGAAATACATAATTTGTGAAAATTGCAACTGTCTAGCTATCGCGGTTCTTGAGATACAGCCTGAAAAAAAAAACGTTTGTTGTATGGGAGCCCCCCTTAAATATTTATTTTATTTTGTTTTTAGTATTTGTTGTTATAGCGGCAACAGAAATAGAATCTCTGACAATTTTAACTGACTAGCTATCGCGGTTCTTGAAATACAGCCTGGCGACAGACAAAACGGCAAAAAAAAACACGTTTGTTGTATGGGAGCCCCCCTTAAATATTTATTTTATTTTGTTTTTAGTATTTGTTGTTATAGCGGCAACAGAAATACATCATCTGTGAAAATGTCAACTGTCTAGCTATCGCGGTTCTTTAGATACAGCCTGACAGACAGACGGACGGACAGCGAAGGCTTAGTAATTAATAGGGTCCCGTTTTTACCCTTTGGGTACGGAACCCTAAAAATGGGCTTCGATAGGTAGGTTACTTGTTTTAAAGCATCCGAGCTATCATTAAATCAATAGAAAAATGGAGGCAGAAAATGGGAGTATTACATTAGGTACAGTTCAACTCAGCCAGTCAGAACAGAACCCTAAATGTAAGAGTGACGTACCTAGTTAATAATAGTAAGTACCTAAATTAAATCACAAGGTTGGTAAGGATGATTTTATAGACGATCGAGTGTCTATTAGAAGCTCGACGGCGAAGGCCCCGATTTGATGACTCGAGACGTTGACAACATCGTTATAAATTACAGGAAAAATATAACTATCCAGATTATTTTAATTTGTAATGTAATCACGTTGATACCTTATTTTTGTTAATCTTTGACAAGTTATTTCTAAAAAAAAATTAATGTGATTTGAGCAGAAAATCAAACTAATTAAATTAATCCAAAAAACGTGAACTCACAATTATGTAGGTATCTACCTGGAAATAAAACCTAATAATAATAAAAGACGCAGGTTATTAAGTCCACTTTTTTAACACTGTAAAAATAAATCTGCTTTGAATTGACTACAATGTCGGGTTGTAGATATAATTTGATTATGACCGCTGACCTTTATTATACACGCTACGATACGACCCGTACCTACACGCCTAACACGCCTAACATCAAAGAGATTCAAAGATCGATTTTATCGACAAAACGCCCGCGCCGGCCGTTGTTTTACGACTGTTAGAGGCTCGTTAAAGGCTCATTTTATCGACGCAGCCTCTTTATCGTCTCACCTCACCTGCCTCACCTAACCTCCTTATCAGTTACCACATTCTAGATGCGAGGTACCCTGTCACTGGCATTTCAAGGCGTTGTCAAAAGAATTCCACCGGCCCTGTCGTTACCGCTTATCTGATGGATCTTTTGTGTATTTATTGGGGCATCAAGCTACGAAGCCCGGTAGCCGGTAAATTCAACGATTTAATACCTCTCATAAAGCGGCCGGTGGCCACCAATAATTTTCTCTTATTGTCTCGATAAATTAGCTTAATTAGGGTGTAAAAAACGCGGGCGTGGAATCTAGTGTGCGCTGTGGGTGGCGCGCCCGGTCCGGTCCGGCTCGGCGACGGATGGTCTAATTAGTAGTGACTCTGCGATTAATAACGCTGTACCTGATAGCACACCCTATAAATTAGACCGCAAAAAATCTAATAAGCTCCCTTATCACGCACCCACTGTTTTCAAGCCAATTAACGACTGTATTTTAATTACTACGCCTTAATGTGATGATAACACACGAGCTTATAGCTACCTACCAAACTGACACCGTCATAAATTGTGTTAACAATATATTAACCCCCATACCTAGAGACCCGTTAGACCTTTGGGTTGATCACGTAACGTTTCTAACGGACGTTAGGACAACTCAACTGTCATTTTTCCATACTATAAGTGACATTTTGGATCTACTTACCTGACGCGCGTACAATGCGTTACGTGATCGACCTGCTTCTTATGTCGGTAGGTATACTTAACGTCGCATGGTCTTATAAATAATGTCGCAGAATGCAATGTCAAAAATGTAGGTACTGTTATGGCCGCTCCACACAATGGGCCATCCTGACCCTTCATACAGGACGCGGATATGCGGTAGAACGAGACATAAATACGTCTTACTCCCTTTAACGCACAGTTGCGTCCTGTATTGGCCGCTCTACACGATGGGCCATCCTGAACCTTCATACAGGACGCGGATATGCGGTAGAACGAGACATAAATACGTCTTACTCCCTTTAACGCACAGTTGCGTCCTGTATTGGCCGCTCCACACGATGGGCCATCCTGACCCATCATACAGGACGCGGATATGCGGTAGAACGAGACATAAATACGTCTTACTCCCTTTAACGCACAGTTGCGTCCTGTATTGGCCGCTCCACACGATGGGCCATCCTGACCCTTCATACAGGACGCGGATATGCGGTAGAACGAGACATAAATATGTCTTACTCCCTTTAACGCATAGTTGCGTCCTGTATGATGGGTCAGGATGGCCCATCGTGTGGAGTGGCCATGAGATGGGTCAGGATGGCCCATTGTGTGGAGCGGCCATTATAACATTTCAACTGATCTTTGGTCTAATGCTTAGTGTGGGCGAGGGGGACTACAGTCCAGGGCTGTTATTCTTTAGGCGCATATGCGCCTCACCCCACGCGTCACGCCTAACGAAACTAGACCTCTACCTACGCTTAGTTACTACGAATCGCGGCGTCAAGATATATTCGTGAGTGAACGTTGATGTTAAGAACAGTGCCATCTGTGTTTCCCGATGGGAACTCTAGATGGCTTATTTAAGTATCACCTGGTATCCTCTTATAGGATACTAGTAGGAGTAAGTAGTTAAGGATCAATGGTGAGCTTAAAACAGTTACAGAATAGCGGGGCTGAGTGGAGGCCCATGCGGTGAGTGAACCCTAAGGGTGAGTATCAATCAACCAGAGCTGAGGGCCTACCGCGAAACGAAAACGAACTTCGTTTGTGTATCTCCGTCTCTGTCGCACTTGCTATTTCGAGCGACAGAGAGGGAGATACATGAACGAAGTTAGTTTTCGTTTCGCGGTAGCCCCTCAGCGCCATGTAGCAATGCGGTGCGTGTGCGAAGAAAAATCCACCAGCCTTGCTATTGGGGGATTTTTTTCTCGCTCACCGCTCCGCTGCCTCGCGCAGCTCCCATGTATACTCACCCTTGTAATAAGTCTTACTCGGCGAACCTACGGCTAGTTGTGCAAGTGGGAATGGAATTCTGAGCAATCAAATAAAATATGCCTACACTACACTAACACCTCATGATCATGACATAAAATAAAACCGGCCTAGTGCGAGTCGGACCAGCGCACGAGGGTTCCGAACACAATTAGGTACTTACCTAAGTTAATGTTACATTACAACGTGGATTTTTAATATGCTTGGAAGATGACCCTTAAAAAAGACGTTATATAAATGTCAACAACACTTTACATATGTTGGTGCATTTAAATCAACAACTTCACAGTATTAAATAAATTTATATATCTTTACCAAATTTCAGCTTCCAATGTCAAACGGTCTTCGAGAAAACTGGCTGTGACAGACGGACAGCCTCCGAGTGATCGCATAAGTGTTCCGTTGGACCAATTTTGGTACGGAACACTAAAAGTGACCGGGGAGACATAATATCAAACCATGGCAATTAGCGACAGGAAAAAGTTGATTCACCCAATAACAACTCTGAAAAACATTACGCTATATCGCACATGTGTGGCACGTCGATTAATACCTATACTTACCTATAATTAGTTTTTTTTAAGCCGATATTTGAGAGCCGTCATCCCGGTACAATAAGCGTCAATGATGACATAAATTGTACTGGGATGACAGCTGTCAAATATTGGATGTATAAGGGCATTTTCACTATAGTAGCGCAGAGTAAAATGAATCAGAATTCCACTTCTAATACGCCTCAGCAGATCCGCAACAACGAAGTGTCACCGCCACAGTGCCGTCGCTATGGTAATGACTCAATGTCAATGTCTGCGCCGACGCATCCGCCTCACCTGCCGCCATATGCGGCTGAATATTCGGAATTTCTAAAGAATGCACCTAAGTATATATTTCTGTCATGCAGGAATTTCGGAGTTCCGGTCACGGGGAGAGAAATTAATTTGAGTTTTCAAATGTGTGTCGATTTAATGAGACTATAGGACCTGAGGGGTAGTTTACGAAAGAGAGCCCACATTACATATTTTGATCATTTATATCTACTCAACGTACGTACGAAACGGTACGCAATCGATCCATGAAAATGATCGAAACATTTAAACAGTATATCTTTGATCTAACTAAATTAAATTAAAACATTTTCTTTGATTGCATGTTTTTCAGTAATCTACCTAGTCACAGAATCCAGAATTAAATCTAAGAAAGAATAGATAAACGTGGTAATAAAGCTTCAGTTAGCGACCACCTGAAACACAATAGTAGATTATACACTAAGGGGATAAAGCACTGTTTTATGTCACGGGAGCGAATTGAATCCCGAACGTAACGAAGGACTCATAATTTAACTTAGTTATAAGTTAATTCCTGAGCGAAGCGAGGGAATTAAGACTGAGTCCTGAGTGCAGTGAGGGGTTCAACCGCCCAAGACTAAAACAGTCTTATCCCCGAGGTGTATACTCTACTTTTCACACCTTATGCGAGACAAAAAAACAGGCTCAGTAGATAAATATTCAAAATAGACCAGAAGCACTGATTCAGACACAGACTTTACGCCTTTTACAGCTTTCCATTTGTCAAAATCGTTGTAGGCTTTTAGGTATTTTTCCTTTGACTTCTCTGGCAGCAGATTGTTGACAGTGCCTATGGCATCTAATTTGATAAACTCAGGAGTCAAAACACTTTCATCACTCGACATTTTCAATATTATTTTTGAAATTAAATCTTCTATAGGCACCTACAAGAACTCGATTTGTTCGTCACGCGTGAACAAATGAAGGCGCACGACGTTCCAAATTCGAAAGCACAAGCCGTGGTCCTAGATTCGAAATTCGAATTTCGAACACCGCGCTCCTCCGGACCGGGGTTCACACGGAGGCAAACTTCATTTATTTTGTCAAATCACACCTTATGGAAATCATGGCCTCATGGCCTAGGACAAATTGTGTTTAGCAAAATTAAACTTTATGCATATAGTAATAAGAATTATGAAAAGTGAAATCATATTATTAACCAGCGGGTTATAATCAGGGCTCGGATTTTTCATCGCACGATAAGACGAAAGAAAACTATGGAGTCGATATCAACATTAAAACTTTACTCATATTCATACTCATACTCATTCATTTAATTAATACCAAAAGTTTATTATATTGTAAATACAAATCAATCAATAGAAATCTTAACCGCCACATCATGTTTATTACATTATAAGCAATATAATAAAATGTTCACGTAATAATTAAGTTAATTAATGTATGCACTAATTGCAAACTTAAATAAATGACACGTCTTAAGCCGTCAATGATTGAAACATGAGGCAATTAAATAAAGCGGCCAGTACCCACCGTTAAGTCTATTGCAACGATATGGTCTGGATAACTAGGTATGCAACTAAGTTGAAATTTTGACAGAATGATAAATATATAATAATTACGGGACTAGGAAAATGAGTGAGTATGAATATGAGTAAAGTTGTAATGTTAATATCGACTCCATAGTTTTCTTTCGTCTTACCGTGCGATGTAAAATCCGAGCCCTGGTTATAATGAAATTCAGTACAACATTATAACCCGGCTAATACCAAGGGATTTAATGTCTTGCTTTCGGTAGGGTTTACATGACCTATAATTCGGCATTGTCGAGCATGTGGTTTGAAAACACTGTTTACTTCAATTAAACATAATAGGTATCTATGATTTTTATACACCCTAAACCGATTGTGATTGTGACCCGTATGCAATGAATTTAGTAGTTATACGTAGCATATAACAAGACAACTACTAAAATAATAAATATTAAATAAATATTATCTCTGTTTTCGGTTGAAAACCGGCACACTAAATTTGGTGGTCGCTAACCGGCGCAATAACCCTACCTTCCTAAACGTAAGAAAGTTTTTGCGAGTACAAATATGCCATATCACATGTATCCTTGGCTGGATTTTTGTATTTCCGAGGATTTATGTTAATTGTACTGTTTGTTGTCAGTACAGGCGTTGTACCAACTATGTTGTAAGTACCTACCTAGTTACAACCGAAATAGGTACCCAATTAGTAGTGTACCCACGAGATGAGCTTTGTGTTCCCGTCATCGATTGGCACCATGCAATCATACCTATAAGAATTTAATAATTTGAGGAATTACCGAGATCTAATAATCGGAAATTCGTAATTTTGGAAACTTTCCGTCGGCAAATCAGTAGACGCGCCACGTTTCTGTAGACAAAACGGGAGCTCACGCTGCCCGACAATCGTGCCACGCCTTAATGGCGGGAAATACGTTTCATTTTACATAATTAGTGGTATTAGGGTGTGTCCGCCATTGTTCTCCCTGCGGGGTGTTGTGCCGGTGCCGCTTGCAAGGGGCTCCTGTAGCCTTGTGCCGCCATTCTTGGTCTATAATCAGAAAATAATCAAATCAAATATTGTATGCAGCAAATAGGGCAACTAGGGAGGAAAAGTTTGTGAGCTTGTTATCTATACCGGGGTATTCTGTGTCTATACCATATGCCCATCGAAAAAGTCCATTGTTTACCTACATAAGTAAAAGATTTTTTGAAATCTGATCAGCGGTTCCTCATTATGTATTACCCCTGCATACAAACTTACAAAGCTGACCTTTCTTCTTTATTATATATTATATTACCTAAGTAGATTCATGATGAGAGAGAGTTGATGTAAGAGTTGATGTTAGGTCGTGTCGAGATGTCAAAGAGGTTGCCTGGGATCGGAGTAGATCGAGTGCCTACTTTGAGCTACACCGACAAGAGCTCAGCTCTTAAATAAAGAGAAGAAGAAGATTCATGATAGAACTACTAACCTTAAGACCTATTTTTACAAGCTTTTATTTAGTTTCACCTGTCCCGTTGTCTCTCTGTCTGTAATCAAATCTTGCAAGTTAAATTTGACGCACTTCCCGGTGACCGATTGAGCTGAAATTTTGGGTATAAGTATAGTTTGGATGACAATTCAATATTATGGTACCATCGAGCTGATCTGATGAAGGAGACAGAAGGTGGCCATGGGAATTCAGTACTCAACCGACGTAACCCCGTTGAGTTTGGGCTCGTTAGAATCGTCTCAATGAGAAGTTGACGATGGTATACAGTAAAGTACAGTCGGCAATAAAAGCTTGTACCAAAAATGAAATGTTTGACAGAAACTTGTGTTACAACATGAACGCAATAAATAATCTGAATCTAAATGTGATTATAGTGATTATAAGTAACACGTAGCCTTTCTAATCAGTAACTATAATTCATTTCAGATTGGTAGAGTCCCGTGACAGCTGTCATCAAGGTACAGATTATGTCATTAAACGTCAAATATGGCGTAAACTGTACTAAGATGCTGTCACCGGACTCTTCCAATCTGAAATTGATTATAAGCAATGTTTCAGTGTCGGTTCAGACTTCAGACGAGTGTTGTTCAAGGGCAGGCGCGCGCGCCGCGCCGGGCGTGCCGGCGACTTCAAGCGCCCCGCCCCCCGCCCCCCGCCCCGCGTGCCGTCAGGGCTGAACATCCACATTCAGCTCCGGGTTTGACTAGCTAGAGCCGTGCAGCAAGAGTGTTGATACCCGCTTAAGAGGAAACACAAGGGCCGTTTTTCCATACAAACGTAGTCCCCTGTTTTCTCCCTGGATAATGGCAGTAGAGCAATATTTTTTTTTCCATAAATCTATGGCTACTATTGACATGTTCCTATGTTTTCCTTTTTTCATAAATTTATTCTTAAAAGAGATATTAATCTTCAAAAACCTAAGAAAAATGCTAGATTTTCCGCTGTGTTCAAACATTCAGAAAACAATTTTGACTAGATTATTTAAAAAAACCCACGACCCAAGCCTTTCTTTGCTTTTTTATACAAAAAGTTTTGGAGAAGAAATCAGGGGACTAAGAAACGTTGATTTTATGTACTTTTAATAGGCATTTTCGGTCCAAGCTGCAGTTGTCTCTATCGCGCTCTGCGGAGGGAGGCTCGAGGTTGGCGCGACAGCAATACATTTTACAAATACCTATTTCTCAATTATCTCGCCCTCTGTGTTTCCTCTTAAGCCAGTTTGCCCCTTAACAAAGGATGTTGACACATCCGTAATGTCGATCGGGAAGCTTCGAAGAGATAAATACATAGGTAAGTACGTGATTAGGTCCCGTTTAAACCAATATACATATAGGTAGGTGAAGGTATGGGTAAATTGTTTGTGCCTTCGATGTGAAAGAACTTTCGAAAGAACAGTAAAGGGTCAGGATAGGTGGGTATTAATGATTAATATACCCTAAACATTAGGAGCTGCTGTAAGGCAGCTTTAATATGGGACCATCCAACTTAGGTTTTCAGAGACAACTTCCTGCACCGACGTTAGGTCCCTAGTACCCAGGTACTTGAGTAGGTAGTAGTGTTTAATATGTAACTACCCTACAGACAAATGAAAGGACTCTCTTTCATTATTGGTCTGAGACGTTCCTTACCTTTGATATTTATGCAATTTTTTTTCATACCTCCAATTCAGCCACAAGAATGAATTAAATCTGCTTATTATATGTAGGTACAGTCAGGTGTATTCATATACGTATATAAATTCGGACATAAATATTTCCGGTCCGCACCCTGAGCCCTAGGGCAAAACCGGGAATAAGGCAAATAGGAGGATGGTGATGAAGTATCTCCACACAGACCCTTGCCATGGTCTGTCACTAGGAATCTAGGCCTTGAACTGACACGAGTAGAGGTGGCAGCCCTGCGAATGTCCTTCGATTCGCCGACAAAGGGCCGAGGACAATACGAGAGGAAGCGCTTAATTGAAAAAGCGCAGATTGATGCTTCTTGCTCCACGGGCCGAATGGACCGGAATGCTGCCGAATGGACCGAAGCAAAAAGACCCGCTGGACTGAGTGCTCTATGGGTTAGTGCGCAATTTGAGTAGCCTATGTGGCCATAGAGGTCAAAATAGTAGATTGTGTCTCAAGGGAGCAAAATTATATAGATAAGATTCTACAATAGAATTCCAAGTGTAGCATATTCTTAACTAGAATCTTGATCGTAACGAGGTATTCAAGTGTTTACGCCCGAGACTGAAATAATTTTGCTACCGAGTTGCCCATGCTGCTTTTCACACCTTCTATGAGGAAAATGTCAATCCCTCATTTAAGGGCAACAATTACTTTTTTCTGACTAGCACGTGTGAAAACTCTATTTGAGACGCACTATACCCAAGCGGTTGATGTCTTCTTTTTTTGTACTTTTGACATTAGTTAGCGTCCTCGAGCTTCGGTAGCGCCTATTTGAAGCTGTTGAGTTAAAAGGTTCATTTAATCTGTTATATATTCTACCTTAACCATACTCCCATCTTAAAGCATTAGTTAAATATAGAATGCAAAACACAGATGTACCTAAGTATAAGAATGGGTAATAAATAGGTTGGAACTTCTTAACTCCCATCCGCGACAATGACTATCCAAACGCTTCATATGTGGCGTTATAATAAAGACAGTCGAATCCTCTTAATTACCCACTTGCATGAACATCCAACCTCTTAACCCCGCGTTAGCGAATTCACAAAGTTCCACTCATTTAGCCGTCAACAATACCAAGTTGCAGACAATGAGGGAAACGGATCGCTCGCCTGTCTGATACCACCGCTTCGTATCTAAAAGACGTATCTCACTTTGCACGTATGCAGATACGACTGTTTGGATTAGGGGGCAAAATAGAGATGGCAAATTACAGTAACGAGAGAAACCGCGGGAATTGCGCGGATCATGAGATCTATAAGAACAGCTGTGTCGACTGTCGCATGCAGATGATTGTATCGGTGGAACTACTGTTTTTCCACCGGCCTGCGAGTTTGTCATTCCTGGGATTGTTGGATGATTTACGCTAACAGTGCAATGTTTAACACACTAATTGTGAGTTATGCCAGAATGTGAGGAAGGAGGTTGGGTAGCTGTAGCAGCAATTAAAGCTCTTGGGAACTACCGGTGGTTTCCACGAGTTCGTGTTCATTATAATTTTGAATTAATTGTTTTCATTTATTTCGAATTGCTTGGGTCAGATTTTTTATGTAGACTAATTATGTAGACAATTGACACTATAGTATGCAGCATAAGTACGTTTGTTTTGTTTTATGACAGTCAGCATTGGAACCAGCCACGTCAACAGTGAGATGATGTCCGTTAAGCATAGAGTTAACTACATAAATATAACGTTCTCGGTGGTGCCCGCGAGACCCTGAGGATAATTGATAACCTTTTGTCCTAATGTTAACTGCCTTATAACTAAGTCGCCTGCTTGACACCTGATAAGTCGAAGTGCATCCTATGTAATTTTGCGTACATAATTGGTGGATACTGTACTGTTTCGGTTTAGACACTGGCAAAGCGAGACCCGGGGAAAAATCCTTTTGTCCTAATTTGAAGAGCATCCTATGTCGCCCTTCGTCCGTCCCGCTGGCGCTGACACACATTATTGGCGACGAACGCTTGTCGTACTTTTTTACTTACGTATCAACGGCCATAAAAGCGACCAGACAAATGGCCAAACAAATTAACATTCGAGTATGGCATTTTAATTCCCCGATGACATCCATGTAAGTGCCGTGGCAGATAAATTACTCGGTACTGTTGCGTTAGAATACCATTTACATGAATGATTAGTCGTTACTGCCTGAGCGCGGGTAATTAGCAATGCTCATGGTAAATTATTGTAATGGGCTGATCTGCATGTAGTTTAGTAGATGACAGGCGATTTAGTGAGCCGTTTAGGGTGGATATCCACTAGTACTGTCTGTTCGAGGTAGTGGAGCGGAGCGAGGATGCGTAGCGAAGCTGTGAAATGTGTGCAAATGAGCGGTGCGCGGCTGGGAAATGTGCACAAATGAGCGCTGCCTACGCACAACCGTCGCTCGCGTTTCTCGCTCAAGTTCGGGCAGATTTCGTAGGTACCTCCGTATTCCTCGCGCGCATTTCTCGCTCGGCACATCCCTCGCAAACATTTCACTTGTTTTGTATGCAGAAAACCTCGCTACGCTCAGTACTGTGCTGAGCGACTACTTATTAGAAAATTCATCCTTTTCAAATCCTATTGGTTGATTGTTTACTCGCTCACCGCCTCGCAACCTCGCACAACTCTGGTGGGTTGCCCCTGTCTAGATCAATAGTGGGACCGGATTTTTGCCCTAAAAGTTTTGATAATTCTAAAGATGGAAAAGTGATGCTTATATGACATCGGACATATTTTTAAGTATATTTGCAATATATGATGAAAAGTTAGAACGAGCGTTAGGTATAAATTAGGTATTTATATATTTTTATTTATAATTTGTGAATATTGAATTAAAGTGCAAAGTTTTAGCTTCATCGTTTATAATATGTATGACGCTATATGTTATTAAGTTTGTAGAACTTTTTTTACGCAGCTTCTTTGTCAAACCAGAATTAGGTTATTACTTTGTCGATATTGAATTAAAGTTTAAAAATCCTCAACAATATCTCTAATTTCTTAAGTTAATAGACAAAGCTAAAAATGTAGAAGAATAGGATACATGCTATAAAAGTAATATGCGTTTTTTGTCCTGTAAGATCTAATATTGAATTAAAGTCTGTAAAAATAAGTCTAACACTATAAAATAATGTATGCAACCATATTATGAAAAGTAAGAAAATTCTGTGTATTGCTTCCATTAATAATAGTATAATTTATTTAAAATGGCGCGAAATTCATAACCACGCCGCGCTGGCCCTTCAACGGCGGCGCGCGGGAGCCGATCGTAGCCGACGTAGCGAGCGATACCTCGCCCCGCCCTCCCCGCATTACCGCGCAAGCGCTGCTGTTGTCTTTTAAATCATTCATTTGTTTGTTTACCGTGCACATATTAGATGCAATTTTTAATACATTTGCTCAAAAAGTGCTACTTTTACGTAGCTGTTTAGCGTGCGGAAAGTTGATTTTCACGAACTAGTGCTTTTCACTTTTCCCACTCAATAATCGTACAAATTGTACCATTAATTATTATGTCAATAAAAAATAAATAAGATAGAGCTGTACTAAATACAATGATTTTTGAACTTGATCACTTTTCAACTGTATTACAATGACGTTACAGAATGAATAATATAAAAGTTTCGAATTCCTTACTTGTTGTTTTTCTTATTTTTTCGCAACTGTCTTAAAAAACGTCGTTGTGTAGATTACTATACATTGATTCGAAGGCTATATCGGCGCACAAAAGAAGAATGGAGATGGAGGCACCAGTAGCACAGCCTAGTGACGATGAGGAATGGTTTGATTTTCAAAACTTTTGTTTTTTTTTGCAACGAAGCTGCCAACGAAGTGTTTAAACAGGGTCAACTCAAACGCCCTGTTCAAGTCAGAGTCACTGTCAGCGAAATAAATAAATGTACTACACAGATGTTGTTAAACGCAGCTATAGCTGCTCGCCGCAAGCAAACCAATGTTAGTTTGCCCCTGATTACGGATTGCTGTTACGAACACCAGGGTCATGTTGCAGGGTAATATCGCCGGTTAGCGACTACCTAATTTATGGTTCCGGTTTGCGACCACTTATTTCAATTGGTGTCAGGAATCTACCGCAAAAAACGACAATATATCCTTTCAGTTTTTTCAATAGATTACATACATACATACATATACTCACGCCCGTATCCCATTGGGGTAGGCAGAGACTAGGAACGCCAAATACTACGGTCCTTAAATACTTCTTCAATAGATTTCTGTTTAATAATTACTTTAAATAATACATGCGGGGCACGGTTTATTTAGAGTGCGTTGTAATGTCATTTTATTAGGTATATTTAACTGAAAAAAAAAATACGTTGTCTTTCACGTGGTCGCTAACTGAAGCTGGTCGCGTAACCGGGGCGGCGTATTGACCCAACGTTATTAAATTAAACATTCCAATTTACGTTAACACTTAAAATAGGCCGTTTCTGCTCTAATAGTACCTGATTAAAGAAAACTTAGAAAGTAGAGCATAATTTAAACCAAAACAGTGAGAAATATATTGTTTGATTACAAATATAATTTGTATGCAGAATGTAATGATAGTGAATGAAGCAAGAAAGGTTTGTCAAGATCGTAGCAAGTGGAAATCCTTGATCTCTGCCTATCCCTCCGGGAAATGGGCGTGATGTAAATTTGTATGTATGTATGTATATTATTTGTAGTAAGGTAAATCTCCAATAACTGGCCACCCTTGAATAATCGGCCCCCTGATACTAAAAATTAACTCTATTCACGTATAATAGAATAGATATAGATAGTATGAGGTGGCCAGTTATTGACGATTTACCCTACTTGTTAGGAATATTCGAGACAATTAAAGGTTTACTAAGCAGAAACGTCTGCTAACGAAGTTCTAAAGGACAACGCTCCCTAGGATGAAAAAAAAGTTGAAAATTTTGTTGAAAAAACTACACTCGCGGTCAAAGAAACCGGGTCAGTACGAAAATCTGTAATATCTCCTAAAATAATAAAGCTAGGGACATGAATTAAACTGCATATTGTAGATAATTTTATACTGAATTAAATAACATCAAATGGTGGAATCGTAATTCTTTTGTTTAATAAAATTACATAGGAAACAAAAAATCAACCAATTTTACGTACAAAAATAAGCAGTAGGTACTTCACATACAACACAAAAAATAAAAATTAATACTTCGTATTGCCTCCTCGGGCTCTTCTTACAGCTTCTAGACGATTCGGCATGCTGTTTATTAAGTTCTTTATGCGTTCTTGCGGGATATTGTCCCATTCTTCCACTAACGCCTGTTTCAGGTCTCTAAGTGTAGCTGGGGCGGGGTTTCGAGCTCTTACACGCCTCCCAAGCTCGTCCCATACATGCTCAATCGGATTTAAGTCCGGACTCCTCGAGGGCCAGTTCATACAGTTGATACCAACCTCCAAAAAATAATCTCTGACAATTTGAGCTGTGTGTGGCCTGGCGTTGTCATGCATAAACATAGAATTTCCACCCATATTAATTAAGTATGGGCCGACATGCTCATTAAGAATCTCTTCTACATATCTTGCACTCGTTAATGATCCATTTTCTATTAAAACTAACTCCGAGCGACTCTCTGAAGAGATTCCAGCCCAAACCATGACTGACCCACCGCCGAACGCCACTTTTTCCTCAAAACATGCTGGAATAAAACGTTCACCAGGCTGTCTGTAAACTCTTTGCCGCCCGTCATTTGCATAGAGCATAAATCTGGATTCATCGGAAAACAAAATTCTTGCCCAATCTTCGTCACCCCAGTATCTGTGATCGCGGGCATAAAGTCGTCTTGCTGTTCGATGTATTCTTTCAAGTTTTGGGCCATTGGCCGGCCTATGTGGGGTCAAATTTGCTTCTTTGAGCCGCCGCCTGACAGTCCGCTCGCTGATGCCGTCCCTTCGGGTCTCTAAAAGCTGATTTTTCACTTCAACTGCTGTGAGGTGCCGATTTCGGAGCATGGTTGTAACAATAAATCGATCTTCTCTAGCTGTAGTACATCTTGTTTTGCCAGTTCCTGGTCTTCTAAGGTTCTGCCCAGTTTGTAGGTAACGTTGGAGGACTCGCTGCACTGTAGAAAGTGACACACCTGTTCTTCTCGCTGTATACCTCTGACTTCTTCCTTCTTCTAACATAGTGATGATACGAGTACATTCATCTCGTGTTAGCGGCATGATAGACATTCAAGAATGACCACAAAATAAAATAATGACAGCCTTTTATCAGTTCTTTGACAGATTGAAAACAATTGCTTAAAAACAAGCAAAAGTAAAACGAACGCAATTACAAATAAGTACCTAATTGGTTTTTTTTTTCAATTAAACCTTTTTCCAGTTACTACGTAGAACATTGAAGGTTGGATTTAGAAGGATATTAAATTCTCTATAAAACAGAGTTAGTTTCATGCAGATACGACCAACGATTTACAAAATATTGAGGTTTTCGTCACTGACCCGGTTTCTTTGACCGCGAGTGTATTTTGCGTATTAATGTGTATTATTTCAAAAAAAGTGAGTACCTTTACATTTTGAGGAAAAGAAATGTGAATGGTCACCCAGATTTGAGCTGTATAGTAAAATGTATGGAGAAAAAAAAAAGTGGTCAGATTGAAATGAAAATAATGTATGTCATAAGAATCGTTTCAAAAACAACTTGAAAATATATTTTATTGAAATAATGAAAAAAAAAGTTCCGTCTTTTAATTATTTTAGCTATTTTGTGAAAAAAGCTGCACAGAATAATGAGAAGTCGCAGAAGTTCACTTAGAATTGTCATTAGGTGTAAACAAATATGAATGATTAATACTTATACAATACCTACTTGCAATTTTATTATAATGTTGTCGTAAATGGTTGTATTTTTTGTAATTTTTTACTATTGTGTTAGCCATCCATACTGACTTTAATATAAAACAATAAGTACCTACTTTATAAAGGACTTAACGTCGAAAATTTATAATATTTCGACTGAAAATTTTATTCTTTGACACTTTGAATAATCGAGATTATTATACTGTATTAATAAAAGTTCGCTGTCAGTTATATTATAATGTGAAAAAAGTTACAATTATTTTTTTTGACTGTTATTGTAATAAAAATATACGAGCTATTCACAACTATTTTTATTATTTCTGTTTATCCTGGTTCCTATTGTCATATCTTGTCCATTCCTATTCGCCGTCATGTATTATACTTACCCCACCATATTATACGGTCATTACGCCGGTTACGTGACCAACTTCGGTTAACGACCACCTTAAGGAAAAGGTTTTTTTTTTTCAATTAAAGATATAATAACATTTAAACAGGCTGTAAAAATGCCTCGGTACGTACGCAATTTTTAAAGCAGATATTAGGCAGGAATCTACTTAAAAAACGAGAAAATATCCTCTCGGTTCACCATTACTCCCGAGTGGTCGCAAACCGGCACACTAAATTAGGTGGTCGCTAACCGGTGAAATTACCCTACATCCTAAATATACAATTTCATCTAAGGTAAATTGAGTTTAACTATAGCTTACTTCCTGACCACGTCGCAAAAAAATACATGTAGGTTATTTGTTAGTAGGTATTTATGCAGCTGGCTTAAAGGAGTAACAAAACATGGAAGAGTGGTCATTTGTATAAGGGGCGATCCCTAAAATATTTTTAAATTATGTGTATAACGCTATAACCAGTTCGACGAAACCGCGGGCAATCCCTAGTATAGTTGGTAATAAATAAGGATACATTTCTTCTTTGTATTTCCATTAACGTACGTATAACAAAATAACATGTGTTTTGCCATTGATATTTAATCTTTGTGGATTTTTTTATGGATCGTGGACGCAATCAAGGGCACTCCTCTACCGTTGCGTTGATCGCTGCCTGCTGCCACAGCGCAAAGCGCGGCGCGCGCATACATGCCGCGCTTTTTAAATGTATTCATTTACGCACGGAGTACTTACGTATCAATATTTAGTGTCGCCGTAAGTTTATTTTTCTTAACTTTTGTTTGGTAACTGATATCATTGTCATGATCGTTTACTATTAACTCTACAAACTTTAATTCAATATTAGCTATACTGTTTAACCGGAAATCAATATCTAGACAAGCCGATTGTCTACATTTCTAACTTTTTTCCAATATGTTAAGTGGATCGACAATATCGTAACTTTGCAATATCAGCTACTCTAATTCTTTATTTACAAAATTATTTGCATTTTTACGTTCACCAGGATGCAGAAGTCCCAGATTTCTAAAAACAGAATATCGTATATAAATTAAAGTGTTATTGGATATGTTACAGTTTTTTGTAACTCTAATTCTATATTGACATAGTTATTGGCAAAAACTAAAATATTTCAATATAGCCGAAAGCTCCAACTAAAATTTTCTAACTTTTTACTTAAGTATTATTTAACATGCCTCCAACGACATATCAAAAAAGAAAAAACTTTAATGTTGTAATAACCCATTTTTGTTCAACCGCTGGTCTAGTCGGAGAGTGACCTAAAGCGTGGAATGTGGTCGTTTGGCAGACGCGCGCGGCACGCTGCACGGAGCGCTTGACGCGAATGTCGTTTGGCTATTTCTGGCGAAGGATTCCGTGACCTGTGGCGCTTAGAAGCCTTGTTGTAATGGAAGTTCTGTTTATTTGACATCATTGTCAGAAATTCGATATCTACCTGAAGCTTTATGTACCTATACAGTATCAGAGATTATAACCAGCATAAAGTAACAATGAAATATGGCCAGCATATTAGACGTCAGCATTTTAAAGCCTCTCGCAGACTGGTGCGGCCTGTCTAACCTTGTCATTAGGTGTCAAATTTACTATAGGTAGACCGCCACCGCAGGCCGCGCCAGTGTGTTAAATGCCTAAAGGTTCACGCGGCCTACCCAGGGTGTTCTTTGAGAAAGAGCTCTCGTTTAAGGAGTACACTTATACAGAATCAGCAATCCAAAATGGGTCTGCCAGGCGGACACAAATCTATAGGCAAGTGTTAGGGAAATGTGTAGGTACTCACGATCTATGACATCGATTAGGTACAGAACAACGAAAAAACCCTAATCAGCAATTGAACGAATGTTCAAATGTCTTAAATCATCAGAAGTACTTAGGTATGTCAATGACGTATTGTATTTGATAAGGGCTGTACCAGCCCACATTGTAGGTATTCATTGTGTGTACAAATGCGCTTATGCAAGAAAGAGCGCATGATCCAGGACGTTCACATAATGATTGCAATATGTTACAACATGAATCATCATCGGTTGTGCCCTAAAGAAACTAGGGTCCGCTTTCACACTCAATAATAAGATTTGGCATAGGTAGGTATAAGGTTTAGGAAAGCGACTCCCAATCTGACCTTCCAACCCAGAGGGAAAACTAGACCTTATTGGGATTAGACCGGTTTCCTCACGATGTTTTCCTTCACCGAAAAGCTAACGGTAAATATTCCGTATTTAATAAGTTCGGAAAAACTCATTGGTACAATCCGGGAATCGAACCCACGACCGCCGCTTGACAGCCGTATGCCTGAACCACTACCTATTAGGCTACCGCAGCGTTAATACATGAATAACACTATTTAAACTATGACAGTTCTATATACTGTACCTATACTTTTAGTCATGTGTGTACAGATAAATTATCTTTTAAAACACATTCCGGAGTTCAGCCCCCGTTCAGCATATGCAAATTTTCCTTTTCATAATCTCGCGAGCAAATGAACTTAAGTTTAGCAGGTCGGTAATGAACGTTGCATGATCCTCACATTACATCCCCGACGCGCGCCCGACATTCGTTGGTAGTACTTTGTGCCCGACACTTTCATTACATCCCCCCGTCACCTCGTCACCCCCGTCAGCGTTACTGACGCTGACGCGCTGACTTGCAGGTATGGCAGGAGATTATAGATACTTAATGAAAATATTCTGTAAGTAATCATGTTATTTGATTGTTTAATTCTGTTACACCGTGGCTATACGACGGCTCTATGGCAAGAACATGTTTATTTGATTTAATGTCACGTAATAATTCATGACGAGCTCTACATTTGAAGATTACAATCTCATTAAAAAATTGTGACTACTTAGTTCTTTCAGTGGCCCTGTATTCATATGCTGTACAATGATGAGGTAAACAACATAAAATATCCATTCAAATACATATTTGGAATATGTATCACTCTACCAAAGAGGATCTTGATATTCGAAAGGCTTGATAATATAATCAGTCAGTAGTACCTAAACATATTTTTGCAGCTGACTGTTCTAACTTGAAGACTAGGTAGTTAGGAGTAGGTACGACAATTATTAGCAGGGCTCGGATTTTACATCGCACGGTAAGACGAAAGAAAACTATGGAGTCGATATTAACATTACAACTTTACTCATATTCATACTCACTCATTTTCCTAGTCCCGTAATTATTATATATTTATCATGCTGTCAAATTTCAACTTAGTTGCATACCTAGTTATCCAGACCATATTGTTGCGATAGACTTAACGGTGGGTACTGGCCGCTTTATTTAATTGCCTCATGTTTCAATCATTGACGGCTTTAGACGTGTCATTTATTTAAGTTTGCAATCAGTGCATACATTAATTAACTTAATTATTTCGTGAACATTTTATTATTTAGCTTATAATGTAATAAACATGGTGTGGCGGTTAACATTTGTATTTACAATATAATAAACTTTTGGTATCAATTAAATGAATGAGTATGAGTATGAATATGAGTAAAGTTTTAATGTTGATATCGACTCCATAGTTTTCTTTCGTCTTATCGTGCGATGAAAAATCCGAGCCCTGATTATTAGATAACAAAACTCTGCACTTCCGACTGGGCTATCCCACTACCCAGCTCCCGTGAAATCTCTAATAAACTAATAACTTCAAATAGAAAGTCCTCTCCATAAAATGTTTTATAACGACTGTCACTTGTCAATTCGCAAAAACAATAACATTGGCGACGTCAGAATTGGCAATGTCACCCCACTGTCTCCCCGATCACCCGTGACAAGTGTCCGCAGCTGACCGCCGAGGCGGCGCCGACTGGACGCATGCGCGACGAGCAGCGTATACGCAACGCTTCAAACTGTCTGATGCCAACCAGTGTAAGTCTGACCTTTCAACGAGGTTTTGTTCGAATTGGTGTCGATTGTATCCTTGTCGTCGTGTTGTTTTGTCATCTAATCTCTAGATTTGGCGTAGGCGTTTTACGAAAGCGACTGCCATCTGACCTTCCAACCCAGAGGGGAAACTATAGGCTTTGTTGTGATTCAAGGCGTTTCCTCACGAAGTTTTAATTGTCGAAGTGACACCGATTATATAATACTTAGGTCTTACCAGTGGTACGAGCGGGCATACTTTGAAGTCGCTCGAATGTATGAACTGCGCCTCATCGCCCCGCTGCCAGCTGGCGTGCAATCCGCAACTTTACCGCTCTGTTAAGAATATCATCGTTAAAATGGTGAGCGATGAGGTAAGGCAACAGGTTGCGAATAGCGTAGCAATGGACACCCCAGCCTGGCCCGGGGGCAGGTGCCCGCCCCGCATAAATATCGGCTCGCGGACAATGGGCCCTGAAACAATGCGGTTCCGGTTCCGGGGTCCTTCTGCTCAGGACTTCCCAATGTGCTAAATTGCTAAGTTCGGTATCATGCATGGTATGACCATATACCTATAATACTCAAGACGAGCTATACGTGTTGCCACAATTAGGGACGGAAAGGCTCCTATATATGCAGCTAAACTGAGAACTGGTCTTAAAATGGCTGATGATGACTTACCATAAACAACCTACTTCTTTTGGGCCGGTAATGGCTTATTTGCCGCAACTTCATGCTAAATCTGTTGCGGCAAATGAAAAAAAGTGTAACTATGACAACGACCAAGAATGATATTTCCTTTTCTGTCACACTTGTCGAGATTTGTATGCTACTATAGCTAGGTACTATAGATCCATGATGGGTATGAAGTTTTGAGTTGCTACTAGAAGTCGAGAATCGAAGCTCGCAATATCTTCCTTCATATTCATATTCATATTATATTTATTGGTAAAAGTATAACATTTTATAACATTAACGCTGAGATGGAACCGTTTCGTGGCAATGTTGTTTTCTATTTTGTATTTTGGTTTTTATGTGCATGTATGTGTCGTTGTCATGAATAAATGTTATTCTATTCTATTCTATTCTATTTTACAAGTCAATTTGTTACATTTCTGGTTAGTAGGTTACGTTACATGCACAGAACACCTAAGTGGTGTGGGGTTACATAGATACTAATATACTTATAATAATACTTATTTTTTCCTATGCTATAGCATGCTTGGTCAAGTAATAAAGTTTTTTACAATGCATGTGCTCGAAAAGAGCGTTTTCAAAGCACTAAAATCGTGCGGAAAGTGCCACTTTTTCGCACTAGTGCTTTTTACTTTTCAAGTTTTTTTTAATTTTCAAGTCCGTCGTCAGCCCGACACAAAGAGTTTTTTTACTCGAGAAAAGTTTTACAAATATTTCAATTACACGTTTTCTTTCATATAAAAGGTACATAAATAGGTACTAATACTTAACGTATAAAATGATTTATTAATGTTTATGAATTTTGAATTTGGTCAATAAATAAATTAATTTTAAATATTCACTTAATGTGTTTGGCTGAACGCATATCTTTCTTATGCCTTTTACAATACGACAGTATGGCGGCTTGCACATGCGCAATGCGCATATGTTGACCGCACATGTATCTAAAAGCCCGCCATTGTTGTTTATTGTGAGTTTTGTGTAGTTATTTTATGTAAATATGTTAAAAAGGTCGAGTGAAAGTGAGTAATCAATAATAATAATGATTTATTGCGTTTCAATAGTGTCAGTATGTTTCTTAGAACTACGACGGTACAGCGTCTTTTTGTTTTTTATTAAGTATATTGAGTTACTCAAAATTAATTGTGTTCTAAAACCACAATACAATGGCTTTAACTTTTAAGTGAATAAGCTTGACTGCAAAAGATATGGAGAAGTTGGTAAATGCAATTCCAGATAATAAGTAGGTGCTTGACAATCTACCTGGGTTCTTCAATTTTAACCTAGATATATTTTAAACCAACATTTCAACATTTAATATATTTCCTCACACAAGGCATAGTAAAACGTTGTATGATACACGCGCGTAAAGATGATTTCCGACTCGTGTCGAATTATACATTCGCTCGCTTCACTCGCTCATGTATAAAAATGACACTCGTCGGAAATCACCTACTTTCCACACTTGTAGCATAAATAACTATATCCTGTCAATAAATATTGCATCGCTTGCCGAGTTAACTATTGGCACCAATGACACCGAGTGACTTTCGTGTTTTCGCGAGTCGACGAGACGGGACGAGCAGGAGATGTTGCCCGCGTGTATTTCTGCCGTGATTTTGTCCGCGGGTAGTGTATTGGTCCAGATTAGCTAGCTCTTACATAGTAGTAGTCGCTCCGACTCCTAGTTCTTGTCGAGCTACTCATTTAAAGACACGGTCTGTCCACTAGATAGATTATACCGCCTGTGTCTGACATAATCTCAATCCAAGGTCCTGCTCGTGGTGTAAATCTCTTGACCAAGATCTTCGATAAGGTGGGCCGACAAGACCGAAACAATAGAAACCACACAATTTGATAAGGCGTTCGATGGTCACCAGGATTATAATCTGCCCTAACAAAACGGGCAAAAAAATCTGACAGGCCCTGGAAATAGAGTCGTGTCCTAGTAGTGTCAGATATCCTATATTATATCCTATAATATTAACCTCCTAAGACCCCGCGTACGTAATTTTGTACTAAAATTGACTTTAAACTTTTACTGAATGTCAAAAAGTTCCTAATTCAAAAGCACTAAAGCGTACCCTGGGTCTCAGGAGGACGAGAAATATTTGTAATCTAAGGGATATAATCAAATCACGCAGGATGTTAAAACGAGTTAACTGCGAGTTTGTTTCGTCAACTCACTGACGCCTTTCAGGGATTTCATCAAATCACTAAACAAATCTAGTGAAATGAAAAAACGAGTTGCCTTTTTTGGCCGATTTCGTCATTTCACTAAACAAATTCAGAGATTTGTTCAAATCTCTGTTTTGGCCATTTCCCTGCGACATATATACTTGTAATCACGTTCTCGAGAATGGCCCTAACGATTTCGATGTAATTTGGAATATGGGGGTTTACGGGGACAATAGAACGATCTAGCTGGGTCTCATGTCTGGGAAAATTAGTTTTCGCCGTATTTTCTCTATTTCCACCGGAGCAGAGCTCGGTCGCCCAGGGACTATTATTTATACGCGCTTTGTTGTGGGTACCTACTATTAATGCTGTACAAAATAATACAGTTTACAAAAAGTAAACGCAGGTTATATTGGGCAGGGCGGTGCGGAAGGGACTGCGCGGGCGCAGACCAGGCGGCGCCGCAGCTTGCGTTCGCGCAAAAACTGGACACAGGGTGACCGATGACCGAATGTCATGTCAACATACAAAGCTTTATATCAACTAGGCAAAAAATGTGCAAATAAGTATCTCTATATATACAAAATACCACAACAATAACAAGGGTGTAATTGTTTTTAAACTTTTCGACGCCAACGACGCATATATCCGCACCGCAGGTTAAAAGGACTGGTATATGCATCATGGAGCCCAGCACCATAGCAATTAGCGGGCTTCTTGCATGACATAATTTAACTCCACAATCAATTTCTTGTTGTTTTGACGTGTGGTCGACAACTTTTCTCTTTGACATAGCGTTGAAAAGGTTAATCATGTTTTTAACGACATTATTCACCAGTCGATAGCACCCGAATGCCGGTAGGTCTAGCGACTAGTGAAAATGGCTGCCGGTGCCGGAATGCGAGCCTTGTGGCATGCGTGTTGGGAAATCGCCCGCACCCCGCATGCCCCGGTGAAAATGCGCCTAAAGCCCGCTCCACACTATGGGCCATCATGGCCCATCAACATCATACAGGACGCGGTTATGCGGTAGAACGAGACGTAAATATGTCTTACTCCCTTTAACGCATAGTTTCGTCCTGTATAATGGGCCATGCTGGCCCATAGTGTGGAGCGGGCTTTAACGCAAACATTTGGCTTACCCTCTCACTGTTAAATTCCGAGTAGCCTGGTCAAGAATAGTCTGAGAGCTAGCCATGGATCAATGTATAGTTACAGCCACACCACCCGCTACATTAAAAGTAAAACCCCCTTATTAATAAAACTTAAAATTCCTCTGCTAAATAAAATGTGCTTTGTCCCTTTCTTACGAACACAAATGTCAAAGTGTAAGTAGTTAAATAAGGACAAACGAATTTTAACGCCATTTTAGTTAAAATAGGCTTGTAAGAACGTTTATGAATACGGCCGAAAGTGTTTTGTACATAATCTAATAGAACCACGTTAACGGGCCCACATGTATCAAATTCCATGCACCCAAGGGCAGTGTCAGTTAAATCAGTCAGTAGAAATTTAGTGCAGCGCACGCGCACGCTGCCGCGCAGTCTGCCGCGAGCCCATTTCCATACAATGCGCGGCAGATGGTCGCCAACTGACCCTCACTAGCCATACATACATAATTATATATATATCTGTATATGTATCGCCTAAAGATACACACAATACGGTATTTGACTAAAATCAAATCAGCTTCTTTTTATGAAACGTCAAAAACGCTCCGTTAGTATGAAATTTGTAGGGATTACTTGCATGTGACGTCACAGTCAAATAACGTCCTTATTGTTAGTTTTTGGTAATTTAAAAATCATACAATAACAAACATACCTAAATGAAATATTGATACTTTCCGAGTATTTTCGTAATTTTCATCTGTTGCTAATGAAAAAAACAATTTATTTTCACTGTTGTCAAATACCCTATTGCCTTAAAGTTATAACCTACATATACTAACTGGCCGCGCGGCTTTACATATGTAGAAAGCTACAAACTTAAAAAGATACAATCTCATAGACACTTTCTTAGGATTATTAATTATTATAGACTAGCTTCTGCCCGCGACTCCGTCCGCGTGGAACTCGTTTATATCGCAGCTCCATACAAACTTTTACCCCCACATTTCACCCCCTTAGGGGATGATTACGGGGATAAAAACTATCCTATGTTACTCTCCATCCCTTCAACTATCTCCACTTAAAAAATCACGTCAATTCGTCGCTCCGTTTTGCCGTGAAAGACGGACAAAGATACAAACAAACAAACACATACACTTTCGCATTTATAATATTAGTTTGGATATATAAACCACAAGCCTTAATGAGCTTACTATGGGACTAGGTCGATTTGTGTAAGATTGTCCCCTAATATTTATTTATTTATTTATTATTATTTATTTATATAAATATATAGTATCTATAGACAAAACCCGCAGCTGAGATTTCGGGGAAGTTAGAGTAATCCCGACATAATATGAAGCTGGTTGATTGTGGACGGCTTACGTCATCAACTGACCGGTCGTTTTTTCAAAACTGCGCATTTACGAACATATTGGCGTTCAGGAATTTACCTGATTGTGAACCAACAAAATCAAGTAACTTAAGCCAATCAAACTAGCCTTTCGTATCATCAGTCAAATGCCTAAACGAACGGGGTATCTATACAACAAACACAATACATCTGTATAACAAACACCGTTACTACCTACCTACAACATTTACCTACAGCTACATTAATACTTTCTGTACATAAAAGCTACTAAAATTCACATTGTAATTAGTCGCGAAAACTATAATCTTAACTCATCGCCAACACATCCAAAGTATTTTAAACTACACAGCGAAAGTATTTGATACGCGCTAGGAATTCTGTAGTGTATACAGACATCTTATTACGCAAGTATAGTATAGTAGGTATAGACAGAGTGATGTGAACTGATGTAACCAAGCCACGCTGTGAGTGTGATGCCAAAATCCGCGCATTCCAACAACGCATCGTTTAATCCACATTTAATTTAGGTATGTGAGAAACGAAATATAGTTAAAAAAACAACAATACGATTACTCATAAGAAAATTGTGAAGAATGTCATCAAACATGCCGTCATTAGAATTCTTAGAGGCATTTAATCGAATTATGTAGGTATCGTTTTAACCTTTATCGTCCGAATGAAATGGCTAGGAAAACACCAAATTTATGATATTTTCTAGTAAAAGTCAATCTTTTAAAGCACAAAATGTCTGAAAGCAGTAATTACCGCTGAATAACGCCGTGGCGTCCCGGGCCGCCGCCGCCGATCAATTACTGGCCCCGCCCCCTGCTCGGTCACGTAACTCAGACACAGACTATCTTCATTCCCTAACAGAATCCTGATGAATCAGCAGTCTCCAAGCCGTTTCTTATTGGCCCATGTACGCTGTGACGCATAATAGGCAGGTAGGGCTCACTCAATTTGCGCAGTCAGCAGCAGCCTCAATTTTTCACAGTTATCGAACAATTCCCGAACGACGCTAAGTAAGAGTTCGCCTTTATGAATATATTAAGTTGTTTTGTTGGTTTTTGCGTTGGATTTCCGCGGGGTGAGTTAATATTTATAAGAGCGCAGTTAGTCGCGGAACTGGTATGGAGGACTAACTAACTAATTGGTATGGAGGCAGTGCGAGTCGTGATCGTGACATGCCTAGCGGCAACTGTTAAGTAATTCTGTGGAGTTTGATGATCTTTTTATGAAAGGGTAACACTTTCCAATGATCCATGCTTATTAAACTCAGTACTTATCTTACTCACCATGTACATTGACTGTACATTGTGAGTAAGATAACCTGGCACCAATATGTACTTATACACCACAAAGTCTCAAAAATATGTACAGGCAGACCTTATTTCTGCAACAATAACGATGTATTAGTATACTTACATATTTAAGTATGCAACTTTGAGTGAAATTATACATATTGTGCCCTTGACTGTACTTACCTAATGGAATCGATCTTTTGCCCTTGTGGCGGCGAGCCTGAGCTAATATGTTCATTAGCTGCTTTGATTAGATATGGTTTCTTGTTTCTACTACAGATACAGAGCACAGAGTAAAACCTCGTTTGTGATTATCACGTCAATGGCATTCTGGGCACAAAGCTGCGATATAGGATTCGACGTTTCTGTCAACTGGAGACTTTATGTCAATCCTAAGAAATTGGTATTTAGGTATACCCTTATTATTATTGTTATTACTGTTTACATTAACCATTTGACATTTAACTATGGTGTTATCAATAAAGTATTGTATTGTATAATGTATTGTACTTTTAAGTTTATTTTGCTGTGTTTTACCTATTAGGTATATGCGGCGCGGACTTGGCAATATAGGAAGCTAACATGTTTTTAATGAGATCTCAAACGAGGTTTTAAATAACCGGCTGGTTTAGCCGGCGCGCCCTCGAGCCACCATAACCACTACCTAACCAGCCAGTAGCTCGCCTTGCTTACAACTTAAGAGTCCGCAGTAAGCTCGATTCTCCATACAAACGTAGTCCCATACAAACGGAGTTTCGTTCTCATTTTAAAACTACTTGTTGGATCGTAACGAAACTTTGCATGTACAATGACAATGAGGTATATCCACGTGAGGTAATTAGTTTATGTAGCTTCAGATTGCATAGTAACAAAAATACAGCGAATTTAAGTTTTTCATACAAAACTTGTTTTTGCTGTATTTCGTTTGTTTTATAAACTGGAACCATATAAACTAGCCACAGATTTAGATATACCTCATGCCATTGTATATGCAAAGTTTCGTCACAATCCAACACGTAGTTTTAAAATGAGAACAAAACTCCGTTTGTATGGGAAGGTGAAATTCGGCCGAGCTTACTGCGGACTCTTAAGCGGTTCCACACGACGACTTTTACCTAGCGCGATCTAGGCATAGACCTGCCAAAATCACCTGCCCCGCTATTCTGTAACTTGTTTCAAGCTCACCTCAACGGGCACCCACAAATATATCTTGACGCCACGATTCGTTGTTACCAAGCGTATCGGAGGTCTAGTTTCGTTAGGCGTGACGGGTGGGGTGAGGCGAATGAGCGCGTAAAGAATTGCAGCCCTGTATTGATACTGTTTCGCGTTTGTAACGCTGGAAAAAGTCACAGCGTTCCGTCTTCGCTGTACAGTCGCCATCAGATATATCGGAGCGGCCAAAGTGCTCACAAATATCAGAACACGTCTCTAATGCCTCGACAATAGAGACGTGTTCAGATATTTGTGAGCACCTTGGCCGCTCCGATATATCTGATGGCGACTGTACATACTACTAGCATTTAGCTGAACCCTGCGATCAGGACAAACGGGTATGTGAAACCAGATGCTTGATCAGAACTATATCAATTTACTTGGATTTGCTAAACGGTAAACGTATTAGCTACTTCCCAGAAGTGGGTGCGGCCGACGTGTAAGGCGAGCATTCGAAGCTCCAGCGGAAATCTTTACTCAGGTAAAGGTACCTAAGCCTTATTCTACTATCCTACTCCTGCTATAATCCTTCTAATATTATAAATGATAAAGTTTAGATGTTTGGATGTTTGTTACTCAATCACGTTTAAACGGCTCAACCGATTTGGATGAAATTTCGCACGAAGGTAGTTTATAGCCTAGATTAAAATGGAGGATAGTTTTTATCCCAAGTTCACGCAGACGAAGTCGCGGGCGGAAGCTAGTTAAGAATAAAAATACAACATCGACCTATGTAATGAATCTGAAAAAAAGTCCGCCTGTCCAAAGCCAAACGGGTTTCCAAGATTGATGTGTCCTCTACGGTCTTAAGCGTCGCCAGGACGGTCGTCCCAAGTCTACTCTCCATACAAACGTATGGTTCTCATCTTAAAACGGCATATTCTTGTCTCTCTCTCGTTCTTATTTCAGAAGCAAACTATCCGTTTGTATGGAGAGTCAAGCGTCCTCGCGACCCTTAATAGGGAACATATGGAGAGATAAATGCAATAAAAATAAAGCAGTAGAAACTGCAGGCATATTAAGCTTTACAATAGGTACGTTGTTTTATTTAAAGTAAACCCAGAATTTTTGAGTCAAAACACATTTTAACTCATGGGTAACATATAAGACTGTATACTGCTTAAATACATACCTACATGTTATAATATTATCTTTAAATTATACGCCAAAGCGGACCCCGGGCTCCTTTAGGATACAGATGCGAAAAACGCAAGAAGGATGACGATGATGAATAATTATCTAAAATGAGATTGATCACTTGCTTATTCGTCAAGCCATTGAGGCTTTAAAATCGACTTAACCCATACACACTCTAAAAACAATAACCCCTTGGAACAGTCAGGTTCAGACGCTCTTTATCGGGACTCCAAACTATTGAGTGTAAGACGACTTTATGTCTTAAAAGCTACTTCACGAGCCCATGCAATTGTTACAAAATCATCAATTTTTCCGCAGCTCCTGACCAAACGTGTATTTAGAACCCCTCTCCCTAATTATAGAACATTATTCGCAAAACGCTCACCTGACTATATGCATCGGCGAATTTACAATAAGATCTGCGAAGTTCTAGAGATTCAACATTACTCTATTGGTAACGCTATGGCGGTTGTGAAACTAGTTATATCACCTAGACAAAGGAGTTAGCTGCCAACAAAGTCGACTTCATTCATGTTCGAAGCATTATTGCCTATTTAGAGCGAAGAATGCGGTCCTATTGCCATTCCCTCGTGACCGCCACACGTCAAACGCACGTCTATTCAAAACCGAATATAGTGATATGGCTGCAATATTGCTGGCAACACCCGTCTTCTTTTTGCACTACAGGGTTGTTATTCGGAACGGGGTGATGCGCCTCACCCCACCCGATACGCATAATGAAACTAGACCTCTGATTTACTCTTACACGAGCGATAAAAATTGCCGAATTGCCGGAAATTCGGGGCAATTTTGACGTCCCGGCCACTTCAAGCAATTCCAATATTGCTCAAAATGGAGCGATTATTGCTCCGCCATTCTGGCTCCATAACTGCCGCAACTCGGGAAACTAGGCAATACGTTCATACACGAGAAATTCAGTGGCGCAAATTGTAGTCGGCGATATAGGAGCAACACGGAAATTAATGGAGCAATATGGGGCAATATCTATAATCGCCCGTATAAGAGCGCCTTTAGTTACTACGAAGCGTCAAGATATATTTGTGGGTGATGGGTGAGTTGAAGTAAAAGAAGTTAAAGCATAGCTATTCTGAGAACGTGTCAGAGAGAGATGTAGTGTCACAAGGCCTACAGCTGTGACGTGGAAGGCACAGTGTCGCGACTTCTTCCGCCGCGTTTTTGCCTGATTGACTTGCATGCGCACTGGATATTGCCTTGCCGGGCGCGCATCTGTCATCATTACACGGCGCAGGCGCGAGCTGGCGAGCTACCGAACTTAATAGCGAGCAACGGAACAGATTTATCGATCGCTCTGACCAGTAAAAACTTAGTCAAGCCTGCTGTGAACGACGAGGTAGTTGGCCTATAGGTAATGTCAATCTCAAATATGGGTTTATTGTTCACCTCTATTGTTTTGAAATACGATTGAAAGTGTCATGTCATGTATTGGGCCAGTGTCGGGCACTGACTGGGGCGTTTATCTTAGGGGATTCTATAATTGAGGATACTCATACTCATACTCAATACTAATATGTATTCCGTGGCGAAGCCAAATTTGATTTCTTCATCTTACTCGACCCCTGCTGGAGATCATGGAAACAAATAACATATCTTGGGTAAATAGATACGTTATCTGCATTATGCATTTGGCAATAGACGCTTCTACACTAGTTGTTCTCAAGACATTACAAAGTCAGTTCGTATCGTATAAGGCACGCGAGCCCGCACTAGCCTCGCGCGGAAAAAACGCCGACCGAAGAATGTTTCTGCATTCGCAGGGATATGATACGAATTCTGCCCATTGCAATGAAGCGTATATAATCAATCGATTGAGATCGCAGGCATTTTGTGAATTTCAATGCATCGAAACATTAGATGATTCTGGACATAGATTCATATTATAATTCATTCCATCGTCACTACTTCAAATAGCTTATTTTTTTACGTGTAGAGTTGGATTTACGCGTCCCGCCTGACTGGGGAAACAGTACGTGTATGACGGGTTCCCGGGAACCGCCCGGACTAGCGTCTACAACCTCATGGTGTTCCCACTCGTCACCATGGCGCCGGGTTACGAGCACGCCGAAGCACTCTTCCGTAACTCCTCAAATACCTACCTCAATCAGTATTCTATTCTTCTTGAGAAATTCCATAGGTAATGCAAAGTACTCTCAGTGGAACGATATTTGTTTGTATCAAGGCAAGCTGTCGTGGCCATAACAACTCGTCCTCATAGTCGCGTTTATATTGTAACATTGTTGCCAGTAGCTTCTATCATTGCAAGCGATCATTCTGTATGAACAAAAACTTTTCTCAGGACTACTAACAATATCGATGCGGTAAGCGGTAACTGGCAAACAGTCAAGGAAATCCAGCCATGCTGACAATAAGGCACATGGTCCCATGTTCATATAGTTAGCTATTATACGTCCAATTTTACCAAATCTCATTCATCGCAATGTTTATCAGAGGGCTGAAAGTCTGCCTCGTACATATCCAAAACTGTCTCGTCCCAACAACAGCGGCCCGGGCGTGGCGCGTCACCATAACTCAGGCTGAAGTGGACTGAATCAATCAGCCGGACGCTTCATGATATATACGGCGCATGATGCTACCAGTGATTGATCCAGCGATACTCACACGATCGACGCAGGCGCAGCGCTTCCGGCTGCTATACGCATTGCGCTCCAATACGCCTTACACGTTTGACAATACGACTCATATTTCATTAACGCGTCTGTTTTTACAGATACAGCTATACTTTAATTAAACGTACATAAATTACGGCACGCCGGTAAATCACTCGACGCGAGACGCGGAGGGGACGGCGGACAAAAGAAGAAAAGGAATGCTAAAGTAAGATTAGAACATGCGCGCAGGCAAGAGCATCGATAGACACGTACTTCATAACGCGTCATTTCGCCGTTTTGACATTGGAATTCTTTGGCTTTTTCTATAGACATCATGTCATTAAAATAATTCCTCAGTGGAAAAACGGTCGGTGTTCATAAATAAAACATGATTGATCATTTCAATATGAAGTGAAGTATTGAGCGACAACAAGATAAATTAATTGGTCTCATGAAATGGCTAGGATGCCTGTCAAATTTGACGTGATCAGTCATTTTCAATGCGGCGTGAGGCGATCTTTCAGCGGTGACAGCCCTGGCTATAATTACCGCTGAATGGCGCGGCGCGGGGCGGGCGGGGGACTTCAAACGCGCGTCGCTGGCATTCTAGCGCGCTGCCGTCGGCGCGGGCGCACTAGCACCGGGCTAGGGCTGCCCCAGCATAAATCTCAGAAACTAATCCTATCGGAACCTAATACTAATAATCTGAGACGGTTACCGTGAAGTTTTTAACAGCTACGAATATTATCTACATCTACAGCATATGCGTTCCTGTCTTTGTGTTACAAGGGGAACCAAAAAAAATGGTAAACCATTTTACGTCAAATTTATTGCAAAATATAAGTTAAGCTCTAAATACGGACTTAATGCCTCAAGGCAGACTTGGGGTTATAATTCAATGTTGGTAGCTTAAACATTAACCCAAATGCACATTTAAATTCGTTACTTGCTAAGGCAATATGGGACTGGTAGTTGTTTGAGATCAATGTTAGTTAGATGCTGCACTTGCGATGATGGCATTTAAAAACTTGCAGAGACTTCAAAGTCTTGGATCTGATTCTACACAATTCGTGTCGGTGTGTAAGGGTATCCACCAGAACAGTGCGAGGCAGCGGAGCAGTGTGCGAGGAAAAATCCACCAATAGGGAAGATGTGTGAGCGACGCTAGAAATGCTATTGGCGGATTTTGTTCTTGCACACTGCGCCCCTACCTGGCACAGCTCTGTTAGATAGATACTACTACACGTAGAGCGTGGCTGGTAGAGCTAAGCCGTGTGGAGTAGGAAGCTTGGCGCTGAAAGCTATATGAGCTACGGAGTCTTGGCAATCACTTAACATGTAATGTTTTTAGTGGGATTACATTTAGAGGAAATTGCCTACGCGGCGAGCGTCCACCTAGCGGGTGGCACTGAAAGTGATAAGCTGATAAGCATCCAAAGTCAAACTAATTTATTGATCAATTTAAGCATAGTACGCACCTATGAATTTCGATAAACTATACCACCGGTTCGGAAAGAAAACCTATGCCACGAGAAGAACCGGCGAAAAAAACTCTGCGAGGTATCATTTTTCAAAACAGTATAAACAGTATACAATATATAATTTCAATATCACAGTAAGTATTATAAAATTACATTGCTACAGTAGAAAACCCTTCTATTTAATGTTTGCAATATATCACTCGTGCAAGACGCTATCACTGCTGAATATCCCTATCCTATGATATCGTTTATCTTATAATAACTGTTTACAGAGTGGTCGTTGTCTTGTCACGGTCGATTTTTGCACCACTACAGCTCTTGTAATGCGTCGCCATGTAATTCCTTCTGTTTTTAAATGTGAAAAGTGTTTGTTTTACGAAGCATTTGAATTTGGAGACAGATATACCCCGTCACTGGTACTACCACTATCATCAGATCATCACAGTGCCAACCCTATACCTCGCGAATCATGCGGTGTCATTGTAATCTACTTGTCATTTAATTTAATGCTTCCACTCAGCTAAGCGTGTGTTTTATTTTCTATGCCAAGATTGCCGTTGGAATTTTCCCAGAGCTAAATGACTTCAATTTAAATACATGAATGCAATTTAGAAGAAGGAAACAAATGTTTTGTTCTGAATTGAGGAACGCCGGTCGAATGGCTTGCGCTTGTAATGTGGACCACGGCGATATGTCTTCCTTATGGCTTTAGCGATACTACATTTGGCTATTGCGAACCATTTCTAATTTCGTATCCGATCCTTATAAATATAAGAACATTTACTAAGATTATAAACATTGCATCCCCAGAGGTGGGCTAAACTAGCCATGCAGTGGGTGCCGCACGATGGGAGGCGACGGCGTGGCCTTGCCGAGACGGAGGTGGCGGGACGACCTGGGGGCCTAGACAAGGTTACAATCGACAAGCGCTGACGCCAATAGAAAACTAATAAAATGTATGGGAATGAGTGTTTCGTCGGCATCTGTCATTCCCATACATTTTATTAGTTTTCTATTGGCGTTAGCGCTTATCGATTGTAACCTTGTCTACGGCTCCTGGACGTATTTCGCAACGCTTGGCCGGAGATTTCTCGGAATCGGGACGAGTCGAAATCAAGAGGGGAGGCCTTTGCCCAGCAGTGGAACACACTATAGGCTAGAAAAAAAAACATTTATGTAGAGCTCAGATACCGACTTACAAAGTGTGTACTTATGTTACCTATGTTATAAGATTTACTGTGACTCTAGCTGGCTAGCTCCTAATTACCAAAGGTGGCATTTTTTGAAACACGCGGAAGTGGGTGCCGACCCTTTATTGATTTAAGGATTCGTTGTGTAAACAGCTAGTGACAAATGCAGCTTCCTAAATCTCAACACGGTGCGTCCTCGGTAATTCTGGCGACCGCATCACTCACCACCAGAAACACAGCGCTAGAGCTACATACCTAGGTACCTGTCCCGCTATTTTGCCCCCCTATTCCGTAACTTGTTTTAAGCTCACCTCAACGCTCACCCACAAATATATCTTGACAACGCGATGCGGTAACGGTAACGGTATCCTACTTTTTCGGCGAAATATGTTTCGCCAATTTTTATTTCGCAACCATCAGCTTTTCGCAGAAGTTTCATTTGGCAAACCAATCGTTGGCCTAACTTTACTTCGCACTTTTCTTATTTGGCAACATTTTTATAACGCCAAATTTCACTTCAACAAACTTTTATGTGGCAAATAATTATGAAGCAAATGATTTGCTTGGTATACTGCCTTTTCGGCGAAATATATTTCGCCAAATTTCGCTTTTCGCAGAATTTTCATTTGGTAAACCAATCGTTGGCATAACTTTACTTCGCACTTTTCTTAGTTATTTGGCAAACATTTTAATACTTGATGCAAAATTTTACTGCATCAAACTTTTATAAGGCAAATCATTATGAAGCAAATGATTTGGTTAGGCAAATCACAGGTTGGGGGGTATAGCAAAAGGGGCCCGATTTTAAGACAGAAAATTAACGATGAAAAAAATTAACCAGTATAACCTCTGTTTTTTATAACTCAGTCATATAGAACATGCTAAAATAAGCATCTTTTATTGATTGAAGTTTTAACTTGACCGTTAACGAACTAGAGCACTTCAAAGGTCATAGAAATACTGAGGCGCGGAGCACTATTTTGGACGCGGATTATTGGGTCGTGCTCAGGTCAGGGCGGACAAAAATGGCTTGTCATAAGCAAACTCTATCGAAGGTCGGTTAGGTTAGGGTTCACTTGCGTCCCTCAGACCAGAAATAGACACCCCGCGTAGCGGGGTGGCGTCGACTCGCTGGAGATTATCAGTGTGCACAAATAAAACTATGGCAGAATACTATAACTTTGAACCACTCTAGTTCGTAGTTCGTTCGTTTACGAATACATAAATGACATCTTAAAAAAATCTCAGGTACTTAATAATTTATCAAATCAATACTTGCGAAATGATCTCAGTGCTAAAAGTATGTAATGCCAATCAATACATTTGACGAATACATAAATGACGTATTAAAAAAATCCCAGGTAATAATTTGCCTAACAATAATTTATCAAATCATTAGTTGGGAAATGATATCAGTGCGAAACGTTGAGTTGGGAAATAAAACTTCGCCCAAATAAAAATATGGGAAACATAGTTTGGGAGTTAAAAATTTTCTAAATAATTTTCGACGAAACATTAGGGAACCGTATAGTAAATGGGTCATTGTCACATTTAGGTGCGCGTCTTTTCGTTGGACATTGCCAAAGTTAAGGGCTTTAAAGCCTAATTTTTGCTATAATTCTATGCGATAAAAACATAATAGATATAAACATAAGCCCTTAACTATTGCCCACCGAAAAGACGATTTTTGTTTTACTGACTGACAATGACCCAACTAATAAGCGGAGGTCTAGTTTCGTGACGGGTGACCGGCGGGGTGAGCCGCATTCGTAGTAACTAAGTGTAATCAGTGTCACCATATTTTGTCAAATTAAAGACATATTATGACGTAACGGGTTAAGAGGGAAGAATAACTAGCTAGCTAGAATAGCGCGACTGACAATAGGTACTTTTTTGATGAAATTTCCACTAACTAAATCTTAACAAATCACTTTGACTTTGATGTCGATCGCTTCAGCATAATTCAATTCAATTCAATTCAATTCATTTATTGCATACATGTTGTTAAGATTAAATGGTGTTACACTAAGTTTATGTATCAAACATGTACCCTGCAAGGGCATCGCAATGTAATACTTATAACTAATTTCACAATGGAATAATTATAGTAAAGTTTTATTATTAATATATTCTAGGTTTATAGGTTTCGCTTTTTTTAATTAAAATAATTGAATTTGTTGCAAATTTTGAAAAACCTAGTCTTTCATTGTGTCAATAACTTGCAAAAAAAATATTGAGATATGAACATTTTTAGAAGTGGAAAAACATTTTCTCTTTTTGTATGGACGAGTACGTAGTATTCGTTCCTCTTATTATTTTATTATTTTATATATATATTATCTTGGCTGTCATATGAGGCGTGAGGGGACAGGTGAGGTGAGAGGTGAGGTGACCACTGAGTTAAAGGTTTACGAGTACGAGGCCGTCACGATATATATAATTGTTTTAGAAAATTTCACTCCAAGTTTTGTTTCGTTAGGCGTGTGTACACACTAAATAAAATAATCACATGTTGTATTTTCTCGAAAAAGGATTAAAAATGTAGTCAAGTGGAGAAAAGAGCAACGCAAGAGGTTAAATAATCACAAAGTTATATAAGTGTTTAAAGTTTTGAGAGGGTAATGTTCTGTCCCTTTTCCGCAAAACGCACCATTAGGTATATGAAACGATTGTCAATTACCATGGCGCTCGAGGATCGTGACGTCAGGATTTTGAGTCTACAACCCTATTGTTATTCTGCCCTGAAGAGGCCGTAGAGCAAGCACCTACATAGAGTTGGACTGCTCCATATATTATTTTTCAATATTATATTGATGTATGTGTATGTATAAGCACTACACAATAACAGGTTAAAGAATATATATGTCACACAATAGATCAAAGTACAAAGGCGAACTTATCCCTATCTCTTCCAGCTAACCTTTGAGCAATTGAGAGGAAGGTAGGTAGAACGAGATAGGCAAACTAATGATGATGTAATTGTAGATTTTAATTTATTACAATATATATTCAAATTGCAACCCCTTTGATTTGTAAATCTGCCCTGTTTATTACAACATATATTTCAATTGCAACCCCTTAGATTTGTAAATCAGCCCTTATCAATATTGCTAAATTGATTATCATTTTCCATCACACCCTGGGAAAATAGAATAAGGCCCCGATTACACAAAGACGGAGAATAATTAAAACTAACATAAGTGCGTGTATGTGTAATTACAGTGCATTACCGATGCGGTGACATGCGCGCGCGACGCACAGAGATTTATGGTTATGGACATCATGGCCGCCGGCCTCGTCTCTGCGCTCCTTATCCGGACACTATTTATTTTATACGCGGATTAACAGCCGAGCTACTGAATAAACGTCAGCGCATTAATATGTATATGTTGGTATATCTGGAGTAAAATAGGAGTGCGTCCTCGTAGTTGAGAGACTAATGACAACTGATGGCACAATATCGGCTGAATATTGAATAGAAGAATTATGCTACTCTACTATTGTGCAACTGCAGTTACCACAGTAACTATGATATTCATATTCATTTATTCGTTGCGACCATGGTATTTACAGGATGTACTTAAAATCCAACAAGTACAGATATGGACCCTAATACTGAGGTGCAACAACATAATTAAATAATAACCTAAACTTACCTACATATATTAAAATAATCATCACGTACAACACACAACAATGTACTCAATCAACATACTTATATAAAATCTGCACATTAGATAACCTAACTAACAATTTAATGGCCCATGAACTCCTCTAAAGAGTATGGGCATTCAGTTAGGAGGTAAGTTTATAAACAAAGGTGTTATATGTTACTTCATTTTTAGTAGTATTCATTTGTTAGTATTTATATCTATTATATATATCGTCGTCTAGTACCCATAACACAAGCCTTAATGAGCTTACTATGGGACTAGGTAGATTTGTGTAAGATTGTCCCCTAACCAAATCATTGTGACTAATTTACTATGGAAGAGCAGGACTTCTGACCTAACCTTTATATTATTGGTGTAACCTTTATTGGTGAATAAATGCGTCATTTTTAATTATTTCGTCTCCCCCCGATTATTGCAGAGAACGTAGATAGAGACGCGACGCGGTATACTATATTTCTAGCCATCTGCCTACCTACTATTTAAGTATTCTTTGAAATCGGACGAATATCTCAACTTTTTAGGAGATATAATGTTATTTATGTATGAAGAATAATTATCTAATCTGTTATATGACGATACTGTGGCCTATTTATAATCACTCACTTTCAAACAATGTATTATTTGTACCTTTTTGTATATATGTCTTTGTTAATATGCGATTTAATGTATTAAAATAATAGGTAGGTAATGAACAAAAGCATCCATTAAATTGTATATTGTATCAATGAACCAAATCAGTTCACCCCACTTCCGCGCGGTGTGTCCGAGAACCTAGTGTTTTTGCGAACACAGAGGCGCCGAGGGAGGACATTTTAGAGACTAAATGATAGGTATATACCTAGCAGAGGAATGACTATAGCAAATGATTTTATCGAATTTATAGTTAGTATGTATAATTATTATGAGTTTATAGTTTTTAATTTTAAAGGAAATTAGGCAGACAGGTTGTTATCCCGTCCCAGCTTACCTAAGATAAGAGTAAAAAAATAGACCGGGTTGCACTCCGGGAGTGCCGGCAGAAGTGAAAACTCAATGACATTGTAACAGTTTTTCGATCAGGTCACGTGTCCCTCTTACGAATTTTCAATCTGACGAATCTGTCGGTCACGTGACCTGTTGCGAGTTTAACATTTTTTCCCCATCACAAAAAGTGCACAGCGCCGCTAAAGAAGTTTTCACTTCAAAAAACCTCTAATTTCTAAAAAGTCTAGAACAACCGCTGCTTACATAGCACTCACATTATAGTCACATTGTCTAATAAATAAGAAACAAAGCATTTCGTGCCATTGAAGTAAATTTTAATTTCGGTTTCTTGGGACGATTTTTTCCTCACATAGACACTGACTTAGAGAAGGAAGCGGCGACAGGGAACTACCAAACTTTTCAAACGGGTCACCGCATTGTTTTATTTTTAGCGGCGACTGCGGCCCTAAATTATTCCTTGTTTGGGACTCCTTTTTAGCTTTATTAATGGGCTCTGCTTGTTTTATTGTGCTCGATGAGCTGTAGCGGAGGGAACTTGTACCTACTTACACTGTCTAATTGTGTCTCGAGTTTTTGTTTAGAACGCAGCACCATCTTAACTCATAAAATATGAGGAAGTTAAGTGTATACATAATTAACTGTTCTGTTCATTCGTTCAATTTAATAGAGTTTATTAACTGTAAAGAAATCACCCACAACTACGTATCAGCCGTGACAGGATAAAACACGACTTTAAATAGTAGATTGTACAACAAGTGCATAAAACGCACCATTTTACACGAGACGTTTTATCTCGCAAGCTCGCTCGGATGGATATAAAATCGAGTGTAAAATGGGTTTTACAATGGACGAATTGTACACTCTACTTTTCACTTCGATTGCGAGGAAATTAAAACTATAAGTTTATTTTTTAGATTTGACATCATTGTATTATATAGTGAGTTGATAGGTACTTCATGGGTACCACATTATTATTTCTTTTATTTTTCATTTTTACTTTGTGACATGTTATGTTATGATTGGTACCTGCACTCAGGTACCTACAACATCATTGGTTTTAATTTTTCTGTTCTTTTAAATTCGTTATGACTTTTTATTTCTGTGTACACCTGACATCGCAACATTTAATAATATTATTACATTATTTGAAGTGCAGCTATATATTTTGTATATACACTGCACATTGTTCATTATTTCCGCATTTTTTTAAGTTATTATGACTGTATTTATAACGATCACTATGCGACGAGTAGCATAAGCAAATGTAATGTGATATGTGCAATTTGTATTCTGAGATAAAATAGACTAAACTAAACTAAACTATTTCATGACGTTTTATTGTGTACAGTCGACTACAAAGAGATGTATCCATACGATGTTACAAAAATATGTATACATAGACTTTACTACCATGGTAATAAGATATACATACATAACTTTGTAACATTAAAAAACATACTTATCTTTGTAGTCGACTGTACATTGGCTGTTGGTATCCTTTGCCTTTGTCTTCGAATTCTAACGAAACATAAAATAAATATAAAGAGTTTATTCTATGCAGTTAAAGTTGCTCGTGTGGCTGCTGGACCGATTGCCTCGGTCTTCGACGAAGATTTTACTTTAGGCACTAGAGCATAAAAAACGACTTTATGTGGCCTAAAGCACACACAGCATAAAGACGCACTTTTTGAGCATGAGAAGTGAAAATAAAATTAAAATGACATTACTCAAGTATAATAACCCCTAAGGCATAACTGTATACTTATTTGTATGGAAATATGACAGTTGAGTTGTCAAAAAAAGTTTCGTATTCTGCACTCCTCCGGAAGTGGTACCTACTTAGTAAAAGGTAGCTGTGTCAACAGCGGAAGTACCTATCGATTGCGCGCGTATAAGAATGTATATAGGTAGGTACCTTTTTTTTTCGTGGAGACAAGCTGCGAACCAGGTAGGTACCCAATCATCGGGGGATGACTGGGTTATGTGATATTTCTATCCACTAAAATCTTCACGGGCGGCCGGCATCTACGCTCTCATGCAGGGGACTCCAGGATCTCATTCTGAACGCACTGGAGCCCCCTCACGCCTCGCCACGTTTGGCTCGTCCTAATAGAGTGGAAAAGATGTTCATCGCCTTCCCTGGGGTAGGTATATACTTATCATTGCGATCAAATTTTTACTGAATTTCAAATTGTCATGGGCGGGTACGTATTAGAAGATCGAAAATTGAAATATCGACAGTGAAAACATCGAAGTACAAAATATCGAAAATCAAAATATCGAACGATTGAAACATCTAATGTTATTATATCGACGTCTAATTGGTCTAAAATACAAATGCCGAACGGTTAAAATATCGGAAGTACCTACAGAATATCGACCATTATGCAGGCGATATATTAAAATTTCGAATGACAATATATCGACCATTGAAATGGCGACGCCCAAATAATCGAAAAGTAAAACGTCGAACCATCAATATAACTAACATCATATGGTCTACTAGCATACCACTGGTAAAATTATTAAAATTATTAGTTGTACAGGCCTTTGTAGCTACCCTCTTATGGCCGTGATAATTAGTTTGTTGTACTAACATTTATTATTACCTAACCTAAACCTAACCTAACCGCCAGGGTGTCGACGTCACCCCGCTTCGCGGGGTGCCTATTTCCGATCTAAGGGACACAAGCTAACCCTAACCTAACCTACAAATAATACCATCGTTAAAATTATGTTGTTTTTTTACTGCGGGGGGCTTTGCCCACCGAGCCCCCCCTTTTTCTAGCTGCCCTAACCTAATCTTCTATATTATATACCAGTATCAACAGTAACAGTAGGTATAAAAGGTAGGAAAAACTTTTCTCTCAAATCGAAAATGGCCGAGATATTTGACCTCAAAGTAGGAATTTGGAATCCAAAAATGATCCAAAACCGAATCGGAGCACCCCACCATCCACGTGGTTTTGTCTGCCCTACCCCTTTCGGCGACCAGTAAGCCGAAGCTGCGGAGCCGAGCGAAGTGACCGTGCTTCGTCACGCAAGGGCGGAAGGGCTGCTGTTCCCGCAGCGTCGGAGCTACGGGAAGTCACTATTGATCTAAATGTCTCCGCGCCTCCGTTCCGCAATCGACATTCTTGTTGACTTTCGATGTTTCTTATTATGTCGATATTAATATTTTCGACAATTAGGCAGTTGATCTTAAATCATTCGGTAACCTTATACCTACTTTTGACGTTTTAAACTATGGCATTATGAACTTTCGATGTTCAACTCCTCGCCTAGTGCGAGTGGAGTGAACTGCCACGCGTTTCGCGGGTCATATAAGCCAGTGGATTGGCTACAAAACGTGCTCAACTCACCTGATTCCGGGAGGCGCGATGTTCGCTTCAACTCCGGTTAGTATCTGTCAAGGTTCAGTCAACTGTCAGGTCAAGTCAAGTTCAATCAAGAAGGTCACCGGGCTGAAGAAGCAGCCGTTGTGTTCCGGGGCAGTATCGCCAACAATCCGCGGCGTCAAATCACCAACTCTTCCGATGTCACCGAAATATCCACACAAAACACTCGGACACCCGTGTGTCTTCAAAGCGAGCGATATTACACAAAACAAGGAAAATGCGTTTCCAAATTATCCAAAAACACTCGTTCCCTTCCGGGTCCGCAACCACGAGGTTATCTATTTTTTCTCCGCCTTGACAAAGTGTCACTGTCAAAACCACAGACTCAAAAGAGGCGTACACACGTGAGGAGTTTAAGGGGGCGGGCAGACGGTCGGCCCGAACAATCACCCGCCTCGGAACGGCCTCTAAGCCGGTCCGCTATACTAGGGGAAGTCGCGATAGGGTTGCTACCGCTCGCTTCAGAACCGAGTCCCCAACCATGACCTCGGCAAACCGAGGGGTCCCGTCCTTACCGGGAAACAAATTAACGATGCGCCCCCGGCGCCATCGCAGTGGCGGAAGGTTAGCATCCTTAACTAGCACAAGGTCTCCAACTCTGGGGGGACTGGTTTTGTCAGTCCACTTGAGGCGCTGCTGCAAAACATGCAAATACTCTAATGACCATCTGGTCCAAAAGTTCTGAGCCATTTGTTGCAGCATCTGGTAGCGCGACAAACGACCGGAGGGTACGTCCCGGAGGGGGTGCTCCGGCAACGCTGCAAGTGGCTGACCAATCAAGAAATGGCCTGGAGAGAGCGCTTCCAGGTCATTTGGGTCGGAGCTGAGCGGACACAACGGACGGGAATTGAGGACGGCCTCAATTCTACAAAACAACGTCGCGAGTTCCTCAAAAGTCAATACAGTTTGACCGACTACCCGATACATATGGGCTTTTGCTTGCTTCACGCAAGCCTCCCAGATTCCACCCCAGTGGGGGCAGCCTGGCGGATCGAACGTCCAGGTGATACCCCGACGGGAGAGGTCTGTTCCAATATCAATCTTATTTTCAAATAAAAATTTTACAACATCTTGTAAATAACGGTCGGCACCCTTGTAATTGGTTCCACAATCTGACCGGATCAGAGATGGGAGTCCCCTACGGGATACAAATCTATCCAATGCCGCAATAAAAGCCTCCGTCGTAAGATCACCAACAAGTTCAAGATGAGCAGCCTTGGTCGACAGGCATACGAAAACGCACAAATACGCTTTTACAACCTTCGCATTTCGAAGTCGCGACGTTTTCACTAAAAAAGGTCCCGCAAAATCGGTCCCCACCCTAGAGAAGGTCCTAGCCTCGTTGACCCGATCAGGAGGAAGGTCCCCCATCTGGGGCTGCATCGTGGCTGCCTTGAGCCGAAAGCAAGGCAAGCACCGAAACACGATGCTCCGAATAACCCGTCGGCTGTTCAATATCCAAAAGTCTCGCTGCAAAATGCCAAGGAGTGCATTGCAGCTGGCATGCGAGTTCTTTATGTGGCGGTCAATCACCAACAATTCCACCAGATGCCCCTTCTTAGGCAGCAAAATGGGGTGGCGCACCGAGTACGGCAAGCTAGCGTTGCGGAGCCGTCCTCCAACCCGGAGTGTACCCGACTCGTCAATGAACGGGTTGAGGCGTGCTATCGCCTTTGGTAGCTTAGGACGTCCCTGCCGCAGGGGCTTCAATACGTCCGCAAAGTGTTCTTCCTGCACAACCCTAATCCAATGATGTAGGGCGGCATTCCGCTCTTCTGTGGCGAGAACTCTAACGCGTGACCGGTTGTCAGGGTGGCGACAATTGTGTATAAATCGCTTGACCCAGGCGGTCACTCCAACAAGCTTGTCGAGAGAGCTATACCGTTCTAGCAACCAAGCAGTGTCTGACACTGGAGCGGTCTCGACAAGGTGGACACCCAAGCCAGAGGATGGGGTCCCAATCACACAACTGGCAGGCCAGAGTGTCTCCGGTTCCAACAACCAATCTGGTCTCCACCACAGTGGGTGGGCAACAAGCTCAGGTGCCGTGCAACCCCTGGACGCCACGTCCGCTGGGTTCAGTTCACCTGGCACGTGTCTCCAAACCAAGGCAGTCTCCGAATTCTGGATTTGCGAGACCCGGTTGGCCACAAAGACCTCCAAAGTATGGAATGACGACTGCAGCCAACACAATACAATTTGGCTATCAGTCCATGCGTAGACACTCTCCTCAAGGTTCACGGTGTCCTTCAAGGTAGAGGCCACGTGGTTCAGTAGGCGTACAAGAAGAGCCGCTCCAGATAATTCCATTTTTGGGATTGTCAAACGCGTGCGAAGGGGAGCCACCTTGCTCTTCGCCATTACCAAGTGCAAATCGACCGATCCGGCGGAGCTAACCGTCCGCAAGTAAACGGCTGCTGCATACCCTCGCTCGGAGGCGTCGCAAAACCCGTGTAGGGTTACTCGGCATTTCCCTGCCGGCAACAGCTTACGCGGCAGTTCGACCTGATTTATCTCCGGGAGCGTGGAGAAGAAAACCTCCCAATCGCTCAACAAATTTCCGGATAGTGGGTCATCCCAACCCAGTTGGACCATCCACAGGCGCTGCATAAATGCCTTCGCCGTGAAGATGACCGGCGCGATCCATCCATTCGGATCGTACGTCCTGGCCACCGTGGACAGCACAAGCCGCTTCGTCCAGACCCTCGGGGAATCCAGTTCCACCCGATAGGTGAACACATCTTGGACTGGTCGATATTGCACGCCTAGGACTGATAACATGTGCGGGCTCTCAACATTTTCGAACAGGTGCGGATCCTGCTGGTGATCCTCGGGGAGGCCGGCCACCACGGCCGGTGAGTTGGACATCCATTTGCGCAATTCATATCCACCCGTCCGCAAGAGTTCCACCAGCTCATCCCGCAAAACCAAAGCCTCTTCGACACTGTTTGCCCCGGTGCACACGTCATCGACAAATAAGTCCCGTTCCAAAATGGCGGACGCTCGAGGGAACCTCAGTCTCTCTCGAGACGCCAATTCTAACAAAGTTCGAATTGAAATGTACGGACTGCTCTTCAAGCCGTATGTATTCGTATTCAGCTCGTACACCAACATCGGTTCATCAGGGCTCTCACGCCACAAGATCAGCTGATACCGACGATCATCAGGATGGATCACTGTCTGCCGAAACATCATCCGGATGTCGGCGACGAACACCACCTGATGTTTCCTAAAATTTGTGAGGATATCCGTGATATCCTTGTGCAGCTTAGGACCTGCATGCAAACACTGGTTCAATGACACCCCAGTCGAGGTGGACGCGGACCCATCAAAGACCACACGAATCTTGGACTCCGGGGATTTTAGGACCGCGTGGTGCGGCAGGAAGCAGTGCTCCACTGTACTCCAGTCCGTCCGAGCCACCGACATGTGTCCCAAACCCTCGTACTCCCTCATGAAGTCCACATACTTCTGCCGGAAGAGCGCATCTCTTCTCATTCGGCGTTCCATCGACACCAGCCGCTTCTCAGCCATCTCACGTGACGCTCCAAGAGGAGGTCGGTGGATGAGCAGAGGAAGTCGTGTTATGAACCGACCAGAGCAGAGGCGCCCAGTATTATTTTGGTAAAACCGTTCGCACTCTTCCTGCTCGGGGCTCATACGCGACGCGGTAGGTGGTTCCTCAATCTCCCAGAACCGTTGCACGGCTTCTGAAAGAGCAGTTCCAACCAGACATCCCTCCTCAGTAGGAGGCGGTGGAGCCGCTAACACCAAACCCATTACAGCATAGCCAAACACCGTTTCCAGTGTAACCAGTCCGCCAGGCTGTAAGGTACGGTTGCCGCTCAACAGCACCCGCCCAAGAACGTCTGCACCCAGCAACACGTCAATCGGACCAGGTCTGTCAAATCCAGCATCCGCCAGAACTAATCCAGCTGTCAAACTCCGAACCTCTGGAGGCAGCTTCACCTGGGGGAGTCTCCCCACCACTTCATCCAATACTAACGCGGGAGCATTAATCCTCGCGCGTGAAGTGGGGCCCGGTCCAAAGGTGAGTAAGGTCTGCCCTACCAGGTTTGACACTGTCACATTGCCTACCCCACGTATACTTTCCGGGTGGGGTTTCACAACCAAGCCCAACTGTCGCACCAACCTACTGGATACCATGCAGCCTTGCGCTCCCGTGTCAAGGAGAGAGCGCACGCAGGCTGATCCTCCGCCAGGGCCCCAAACACAAACCGAAGCCGTGGGCAATAACACGGTCTCCAAGGGCGTGGCGGTGGCTGGTGCGTGGGCGGCGTATCCCTAGCAGGGATAACGCGTTGCATCCTGTTCCGCATGGGCGGGCCGCTCGTACCGCTCGAGCGGGTCCCACTCCGGCTGGTACTGCCGTCGCGCCATGCGTGCCGCCTGCGGCCCCTGGTATGTCCTACTCCGGCCGTACACCGGAGGTCCCGACCCCCAGCGGGGTCGCTCCACAAGCGGCGGCGACATCCGTGGCGCCTGCCGGGGTGGAGGCGTTTGCGGGCACCCGCCCGTAAGGACCCCCCGTTGGGGCACGGGTGCGTGCGAAGTAGTCGCGTAGTTTTGGAGGGGGGGGGGAGGGGGGTGTTACCCGACGTCCCCACTTCTCCTCGGCCATGGGCCCCTGGTCAGCCCGCTGCTGACTCCGAACAGGGGAGCATGACCCCTGCGCAGGGGGGGGGGGAGGTGTATCCCCACTGCGGTTCATGCATAAAATGGGGTGGTGCTTCCCACCACAGGACTTACACGCCTGCGGGTGGGCACAATCTCGCACAAAATGTGGGCCCAAGCAAACAAAGCACCATTGCCGCTGCTTAGCAATGTTGCGGCGTCCCACAACCCGCTGCGCAAGAAACTTCGGACACGCTGGCACCCGATGGCCAGGGTTCTTGCAGCATAGGCAGACTTCAGGGTCCAATGCACTGATATTATATTGGTGAGGACCCGCTGGTTGTGGGGCCGATTTGCCCCACCCTCCCCTTTGAGGTGCAACTCTCCCCTGGGCCCGCTGGGCCCCAGGAGGCCTCGGGGGTGGAGGTAGATCCGAGGTGTCGGCCCGTCGACACTCAAGTTCCAATTGGTCGATAAGATTGGTGAAGGTCGGCAGATGCTGAGCACTTTCACCACCATACCGGTGCTCAAACCTGGCCCGTACATCAGCCGGCAGCCGGTTCAACAAAAAATTCAACAGTATGTAGGACCACTGGTCCACCGGCAAACCAAGGTTCTCTAACCCTTTGGTCGCTGTCAAAACAGGATTCAGCATTTTCAGCCGGATGTCTGAAGCCTGAGCGATCCGAGGGATATTCCAGATCTTAGTCATAAGAGTATCCGCAAGTCGCCGCACGTTCTGGTATCGGTCCCTCAGCAACGTGCGCGCGATTTCATAATTGTCGTCGGTGACCGACAAATGCGCGATCAAGTCGCGCGGCTCCCCGACGAGAGCAGACATCAGCTGCGCCAACTTCAACGCCGCTGGCAGGTCCGTCCGGGCATGCACCAAGCTATCAAAGAGGTCGATGAAGCTGGTCCACTCGTCCAGGTCTCCTCGGAAGACCGGCATCTGTATGGCTGGCAAGCGCGCTGCCAACCCTGGGTTATAGATAACTGCGTGTTTCGGAACGTCCCGGGCTGCACCATTCCGAACCCGCAGTATCTTAGAAGCCCTCTCGACAATCCTGTCCCCAAAATCCATACATTGCTCAAAGTCCCGCTCCACCTGCTCGGTCTCCGGGGTCGTCCGGCCGGGCTCCGCTAGGTAGAGTTCAACCTGGAACTCCACAGCCTTAAGACGGTCTGACACCTCCTCGTACCGGGTCAACAAAGCCTCCTCCCGGTCATTTCTGTCAACCAAAGCTGCTGCAGATGAAAACCAACGCAGTGCAGACTGGATCTTAGCCTTAGGTGTAGATCCCATTTTAAATTAATTTCCAACAATACCAGAGAAAATTAAAATTAATTTAATTAATGTGGAAATTCCAATCTCTTGGTCACCCTAGTGAATCAAAACCAAATATCAACTCAATTACAGGAATGCCTTACAATAACAACCAATATAGATTCTCAAAACGCAGTGGAAGCTCAAATTATAATCTATAATTGGCTAGTTACATCACTTGTACAATAATCTAGCTTACAACTAATATTTGTGGTAACCTTATATTTTAGCTTATATTCTTAGCAAACTTGGCCGCTTATAGCAAACTGAATAAAACAAATGCCTTATTACCAAACAACAAGCTATGAAAGGCTTTCCAAATTACAATCAATCAAATATGTGGCTTATATTTGCCTTCAAATATTTTCCAAATTAAATTGTACCAAACACTCAAAATCACCTTCCGGAGGTTGTAATCTCACTAATTTGCACTGCAAGTACAATAATTTCGTGAAATCTACAGTACAAAACACTTGCAGTGCCACAAAATAGAGGTTTTAAATAGTTGTAGCTAAATTTGGTTTTAACAAATAACCTCAAAATTTTTACCCAAAAGGAAAAAACTATCAAAATTCGCGTTTTTTCTTTGTGAGGAACCACGCTCTGGGTACCAAAAATTGTTCAACTCCTCGCCTAGTGCGAGTGGAGTGAACTGCCACGCGTTTCGCGGGTCATATAAGCCAGTGGATTGGCTACAAAACGTGCTCAACTCACCTGATTCCGGGAGGCGCGATGTTCGCTTCAACTCCGGTTAGTATCTGTCAAGGTTCAGTCAACTGTCAGGTCAAGTCAAGTTCAATCAAGAAGGTCACCGGGCTGAAGAAGCAGCCGTTGTGTTCCGGGGCAGTATCGCCAACAATCCGCGGCGTCAAATCACCAACTCTTCCGATGTCACCGAAATATCCACACAAAACACTCGGACACCCGTGTGTCTTCAAAGCGAGCGATATTACACAAAACAAGGAAAATGCGTTTCCAAATTATCCAAAAACACTCGTTCCCTTCCGGGTCCGCAACCACGAGGTTATCTATTTTTTCTCCGCCTTGACAAAGTGTCACTGTCAAAACCACAGACTCAAAAGAGGCGTACACACGTGAGGAGTTTAAGGGGGCGGGCAGACGGTCGGCCCGAACATTCGATGTTTTAAATTCGATATTCTCATTTTCGATATATTTCTTTCGATATTTTAATCGGTCGGTAAATTAAACTTTCGATATTTTTAATTTAGACCATTCTACCGTTCGATATTTAGATATTCGATATTTTGTACTTCGATGTTTTCATTTTCGATGTATCAATTTTCGATCTTCTAATACGTACCCGTCATGGGCACCTCAATATCAAACCCCTGTATTTTCCAAACCTCGAAATTCCGAGAACTCTTCAGTTCTAGAACCGTTCGGTTGTCGGCAGGAATAGCTAGACATGGCGTGACAGATTTACAGCGCCCGCGCCGCTTCCGCGAACCATGACGAACACTAACTTACGGCACAAGGATTAGGCTTCGGAGAAACAACGGCACTCACCTCACATAAAGGAAACTAAATAAGTTAAGTTACCCAGCAGTTCTGGATAAGATGGATTTGATAGCCTGCGTTGATAACCTATATACTCGTATACTTATACCTATAAAAAGCGGCATCTAGAAGAACTGGACGCTAAGCGGAATATCCGAAAGACTCGGCCAAAGCCCTCCTACAATACCTATACCAAGCTGGACAACTTCATTGCGCACCATGTGACCGCATTTTTAAATAAAAAAATGGTTTTGCGAGCCACATAGCCTCCCATAGTCCAAACATAAGGTAACGGGCCATAAGTTCGTGCTAGTACGTCATTTCGTTAGTTTTGTTTCTGAGGCTTATAATAAGCAACTGAAATATTTTTTATTTAATTTATACATTTGTAAAAAAACTTTATCATTAAAACTTTCCAAAAAATCAAATTCAACAGTTTTAACGACTAAACTAATAGCAACACAACGGTCGAAAACTGTCAGTCGGCCGAAAACAGCTGTACGGTGTGCGCGAACTGCTTGTTGACGTAAGGTGCTCGCTCCGACTTCTTAAGGGAATTGAAAGAGAAAGGGAAGTCCATTTGAAAAAAAACTTTTAACAGTGCTTTGTCTAGTTCCTTAACAATGGATTTAATAAGAAATAAGTGTATATTTTGGTATAGGTGTCCCTTAAAATTGCAATAAATGGACTCACGAACTAACGGTCATTATATCTGGCTCCTATTTCGTGTTACTACCGAATCAAGGGCTTTCTTTATACATCCTTGTATCTTTTGTATTTAAATGATACTTAAGAAATTGTAAATGTTAATTTAAAAAACAGATATTGTATTTAATGACGTTTTTATTGACCTAAATTCGGTATATGTTTTATTCACTTGAATTCTCGTAAAACGAGGTTGAACGTGACCTAAATTTACAATTTGAAGGTGAATTCGCATATTTACGTGCAGCATAATTTTGTTTATTGCTCGATTCCTGTAATGTATTTTTATGTTTATTTATTACATATAGGATACTTAATGGTTATTGAACATAATTTAAAGGTGATCTACATTATTGATTGCGGGAATATCCAAGAAATAGTAACACGAAACAAGGGACTACTACTTTTAATACTTTTCCCAAAGTTCGTGACAGAGAAATCTATAGTGGTAGGACTGGTAGGCAAACACACAGATCAAATGTGTACCCTCGTCTGTTATTTGATATTCTTCTTGAAGAGGTAACATGTGCATTGATATAATGCAATAGTGTTGCCTGGGTAAATCCCGGGAACCTATTATTTTTGCAGGATTATTATTATTAAATGAAAGTTTACTTTGTACCCTATTAAACAGTATAGAATTGCTCTTTCAAAAGTGTGTCGTGTGTCCCATACAACATTGTCTAGATTTTAATCTTAGGTTACCTAATCAATCGTAGAAATAGATAATCAATACATACTTATATCTAACTATACGTTTAAGGAATATTGACGAAAATGATTGAAGATATTTATTATTTTTAAGATTTGATATCCCGGGACTTGCTATTCCCGGGACTTTCTTTATTTTTAAGGGTTTTTTTTAAAGAAGCGAAAGGTAGCTTCATACCCTATTAAACAGAATATAGATTTCCAGATACCTACATGTCACGTCCAAAAGGTTTTGCCTAGATATTTATCTTATGTTAAACAGTTTTGGTTAATATACTCGTAGATAGGTAACCTAGGTGAGACACATTTTTGAAAAGGTGACCCTGTACTAATGGATAAGTTATTTAACCTTACATTTCATAAAAAAATCCTGGAAAAAGAAAAAATGTCCCGGGATTTTAAATACCGAGTTTTATCCAGACCCCCTATTGGATTTTTCCAATAATCATGTTAATTACCTCGTCAATAATCTTGTTCAATATCAAATAACAAATGAGGGTTCACAAACAAAACGTTTCTTTTACTACCTGGCACTCGAAAACTTTATGCCGAAACAGGGGCCAAGAACTCACAAACTTAGGAGCAGAGCCAAATTTTATCACGAAATGGGGTTCAAATACGAGGTCTACAAATAAATTATAAAAAAATAGTTATTGAAACTAAAACTATATAATTCTTGCATTACATAATAGGCAAGATATCAATGTTCATCACACAAAAAAATTCAAACCGATGTCATGTTCTGTATTGTCTTAAAAAAAATACTAATTCGTAAGAGGCTTAACATGCCGAAACAGTGGACGTTTACCTTAATAGGTACCTATGAATAATTGACGGAGTCGCTGTTTCCGGACACGGCGAGGAGTATTATTATATCTATTACGAAAAAAGTAAACAAATCTCGCCGCCCGACAAGTCGTCTATTGTCAATTAAAGTCACACATATGCCACGAAACGAACTGACGTCGGTGAAAACGTTTCGCAATCAATCTGCAGCCTGCTCGTCAGCGTCTAGCGCCCGGTTCTGGGAAGCTGCGCGCGCCGGTCTTGTAATGGCCGCCGTTCCCACGACGTTTGTTCGCGGCCTCTTTGACATTCCACCACCTCCATTTTTTTTTATCCCAAAACCAATATAGATTTATAGAACTACTTTTGATTCCTCAGGAAAATGTTCGCATAATGTAGTCAACATCAAAAGGCACTAGCGTCGAAAACCGCAATTGGGGAAAAAATGACAATGATGCATTCGGCTTCATATGTCCATCCGTCTCGCCATGTTTCAGATAAAACATATTCGTGCATAAGTTTGCTATAACTACAAAGCTAAAAAAACAAAGTAAACCCTAAGGCAGAGGGAAATATATTCCCACCGTGAATTAAGTTTATTTCTATGTGATATATAGATATATATATTATATAGGGTTCAATTCTATGAAAAACCGGATGCCTTTGTACCCGTTAAGTTAAAGGGTTAAGAGTAGGTAGGTATATAAACTAAAGGCATGCCTGAGATTTTAAGCAAGCCGGTGGGAAACGGCTTGTAGGTATATGGGCGTTCCACCACTGGTATGGGTAGATTAGATACCTACTTAATCCTACCATGAATGGCTCTGTGAGCTGCAGAACTCGCAAACCAGATATTTAACAAAAATTTATATTTTTTTATCACGAAAAAGTATATCGCCTAAAAAGCTATACAATTAACGAACCTTTTCACAAAATTTCACGAGAATCGGTTGAGAATTGCGACCTACAGAGGAGAACAGCGGGACAGCGTGACATCCGGCCGGACATACGAACGATTTTCGGCCCAGGCTGAAGCATAGAACTTCGTTCGCTTCGCTCGCTCGTTCGATAAAAATATCGAAATGTATAACTCCATTTCTATCTCGAACGTTGAAAACTTGAAACCTCATTTTCATCCAACAATGTCCAAGAATCTTCTCTGAACCGCCGGCAAAAACCGACCGATCGACTCGAAAGGCAATTATAGAGACATCCGATATGAATCAATGCAGCCACGCGAGCAAAAACGCCATATTTCAGACCTCTCTCCACCGGCGTCGTATGTGTAGTTATGTGTATCGTTAGTATCATATCATAGCAATAGCGCAGTTATGGGATATTTACCAAGTTATCCTCGGTAGCGCGTGGTAGCGCTCTTAGCGAACCTATACATTCGAAGTCATTGTACAAAAATAAAAGGGTACAAATTAAAGTATGGAAGGCATCTAGGTACCTATATGTGTATTAGAATGATAAGATTAGATATTGATCCACAGAAGGGGGTCCCCTTCTGTGAATCAATATCTAATCTTATTCCTAAATTCGCATTCGTTTGATGTCGCTGCTATGCTACCAACTGAGCTATTGGAAGCACCAACTGCTCCGTCAATTAATCTCTCAATAATTCCATCTTACTACGCTTTAGGGCGTATAACGATGTCTAACTCGAAGACTAATCTTTTTTTTACTCCTAGCAAAAAAAGAATAATTAGATATCTATCTACTATACTTTATAATTTTCGCTGATTAATACAAAAAAAATAGATTAAAACATTGTCTTGTGAATGTTCACGTATTCCTGGTGTACCTATGCATGATGGGCGCTGGCTTGCGAGGCTGCACATGGTCCCGTCGGAGAGACACGGAGCTGCGGTCACGAGACAACTTGAGACCATCCCAAACATCTGCATGCCGTAGCGGGAAATGCAGGACATGGTGATGACGATGTGTGACAGGAGAGCTATGTCACCAACATGAAAGTTTGTCAACTAAAACCTCTGGACTTTTTTTTATGACGGTGGCAAACAACCTTAGTATCAGCACGCTTGCAACTTCAGAAGAATGTCAAGCGCGTTGCTGACCTTTTATCCGATTGTTTTTAGGTACAGCTAGAGACAAATGCAGATCCCTCAACTCCTCAACACAGGACATCCACGGGAGGTCGGTGACCTTACTCATGACCAGGAACACAACATCACAGAGCTATAGCTACCTATAGGTATACCTCATTACATATAACTCTCTTCTCAAGTCAGCACCTGTGCGATGTTTTTGTATGTGATGAATGTCAAGCGGCAATTACACTGCGTCGTTCACCTAATGCGGTCGCCGAATTAATTTTACACTACTTAGACCAACAAACGTCGTCTTCACATTAGTCTGTCCGCCTACTTCTAAGAGTTGGCAGCTGTCGATCGCCGAATGCGGCCGACTAACGTGTTCTTTACACTTTTGCGGTCGCCGCATGCAGCATGCGGCGAACAACGAAATCCACAAGGTGGACTGATGACCTGGTAAAGGTTGCGGGAGTACGCTGGGTGCAGGTGGCGCAGGACCGGCCATTGTGGCAGTCTTTGTGGGAGGGCTATGTCCAGCAGTGGACGTCTTTCGGCTGATATGATGATAACAAAACAATAGTAATATATTAGCGTTTCAAAATTGTTTCCATTGATATATTAGCATGAAGATTATTGCACATTTTTAATAATCTTATTTGGAATAATTGGATATAGCAGTGGTGTTATTTTTTACGGCTGCAGTATTATATGAGTTGGAGGAACTTCCCCTTTGGCCTGCCTGTGTAGTTGAGGGAACAGACAAAGAATTATACATTTTTGGCAAAAGTAACGATTCTCGCCAACTTTTGCACACGTATCTTTGTGCCATGTTCAGTATACGTATACCTAACCGGCTTCAGATTTCCCTAAAAGAGCTAAAGTACCTACGGAACGACAAGATGCACGACTTAAAATCCACCATCAACAAGAGATTACACAACAATAGCCTCACGGATCGCAGACTCCGCGCAATATCCCGCGACATTAACTCGTTTGTGCTTCAATTTGCGATCTAAGGATCATAATGGAGCACCAGACACGCAATAAAGGCGATTGTCGGAGGAAGGGAGAGGAGGGAAGTATCATCAAAGCAAATATGCGGAGGGTGCTGTCATCGCGGAAAAACTAATAAAAGTCGCGGCGCCCCCGCCGACCGGCACATATTGTGCCTGTTAAGTCAGTTATGCGTATGTGATGTGTCGTCGGTTTGTGCTTGAATACTAAGCCATGTGGAAAAATAAAATATGCTCGACATTCGATAAGAGAGGTCAAGTTAGATTCGATGCCTCTTGGCAGTGCGGATTTAAGATCACCTTTATTTCCATTACTGATATCTATTTAGGAAATTGAATTTCGTATACATCTGTATGTATGAACTGAACAAAAAAGGGCTCGACCGGAACTCTAAAGGACATTGGATACATATATTTGCTTTAAAACATATTCCGATGGAGTTATGACCGGGAATAAGGACAGACAAATTAGGAATTCGATTAGGTATTATTATTTTATTTTATCTAATATCTGAGTGGAAGCTACGGTAGCCTAGTGGTTCAGGCATGCGGCTGTCAAGCGGCGGTCGTGGGTTCGAATCCCGGCTCGTACCAATGAGTTTTTCGGAACTTATGTACGGAATATTTACCGTTAGCTTTTCGGTGAAGGAAAACATCGTGAGGAAACCGGTCTAATCCCAATAAGGTCTAGTTTTCCCTCTGGGTTGGAAGGTCAGATTGCAGTCGCTTTCGTAAAACTAGCGCCTATGCCAAATCTTGGGATTAGGTGTCAAAGCGGACCCCGAGCTCCTTTAGGGGCATAACCGGGAACAACGCTAGGAGAATGATGATGATCTAATATCTGAGTGTCATAAAATATTTTTCTAACACCATCATGGGATCAATCGGATTTATTATGGGATTAGGTGTCAACGGACCAGCGGTCAGCGGACCCCGGGCTCCTTTAGGGGCATAACCGGGAATAACGCTAGGAGGACAATAAAATATTTATACCGACTTCAAAAAAAGGAGGAGGTTCTCAATTGAGAACCTAATTCGGTTGTATTTTTTTTTTTTTTTTTCAATGTTTGTTACCTCAGAACTCCGTCATTGATGAGCCGATTCGTAATTTTTTTTTGTTTGTAGTTATTATGCTTCCAGGTGGGTCCCATTTTTTTCAAAAATTCAGTTGGATGATGGGATCCATGAGGAATTTATTAGGCACGCGTGTAGTGATTTTGGTATTTTATATTATCTCGTATATTTACACCCGGAAATCATAAATTTGGTGGAGTGGAATTGATAATAAAGACCACAGATGACTTATGGACTTCCTCAATTATGTACTTTAAATTATAAAAGTACCTACGTCACAGATTCTGATAAGATTCCGTTGAAATAGTAACTAATGAAGTATACCAAAGGTGATCCTTGTGGAATCGACGGAAGTCGTCAAATATTATGGGCCCACTACAGCGATTGGGTTTCTTTCTCTAAGAATCAACGCATTTTTTCTCGGAAATCAGTTCATGTGGTAAATTGGAAAATAAATGTGGAAAGGTTCTCGTGGCTTGGCTACATTATTCTAATACTGTTCTTAATTTTAGCTATGTTACCAATAAATATATCCATAGAAGATTATAAGTTAATTCATTATAGTAGATTATAAACATTTTTTCAGCGAGTTTGAACGCATCTACTAGTATAGGGTTCATATGTGTCTATAGATACGTACTAAGTTACCTAATGTTTATTTGTATACATGTTTCATGTTCATCCAGATAAAAACCTGGGAGGCAAGCTACCAGAACACCGCAGTTTTGCACCGTCGGAGCCGACTTTGCAAAAAACTCCCGCAAGAAGCGGAAATTAGAATGTGTGATTAGTATTGTAATGAGGTAATTTGTAGCGTATCACCCGGTGTAATGAGCCGAGTTTTTGAGTGCATCGTGCAGTGAACACTGAGCTGGTGCATAATGATTGTATGCGGGTCTTATCGTACCTCGCGACAGCGGCCAGAGTTACGGCACTTTACGGCCTGAAACGGGGCTGTAAATCACGCCAACGCGGACTGCACTTTCAAGAGGTTAACTGTAAAAGTTAACTGTGCCTAGGTACGGAACTAATAAATCAAGCTTATCTTTACATAAGTCGAAATAAAACTCGCTTACGAATGTACAGCGCTGTAAAATGCGAAATAGGCCGGCCGACTTAACGATCAACTACAACAATTTATCGGGTATACCTATAAGTATGTAGGTAGGTACAGATACATATAATTGCATACATAGTGAGATTAGTGAGCCACGTTTGTAATAGTTAATAGTTATTATCTTTCAAAACTTCGTGCCATGTTAAGGCGCCGTAGGTTCAGCGAAGTTGAGCGAACAGAGTTTTTGAAACAATATAATTTGTCTGTTTATGATAATATGGTTTCAAAAAAATACGAATAGTAATCTTGAGGCTTTTTTGCAGCGAGATCAGTGATTCGAAACATGATTAAGCAAATTTCACTCGATAGAAAAAAATCTCGAAATTTTTTTTATTTATTTATACGGCCAAAAAATTAAAATTCAAAAACAAGGTATCCGCGCTTCCGAGCACGCACTTCCATCTCGCTCACGCTTATGCTCAGTGAGAGGGAGAGAAGACCATGAACCTACGGCGCCTTAAGTATCATCAAACACAATGTAAGTAGTTAGTACCAATAATGTTTCATACTTGGGCAAGGGATTCGTCGCGCCGCTAAAAGTACATACCGGCCACCAACTCAGTTGGTAGGTATGTAGCTTAGTGGATGCCAAGCGCTGCTACGGAACGCACACGTTCGCGCTTTACATCATTCGCTTATCAATACAACTTTTAACAGGGGATTTGTTAACAATGACCAAACTTAACTAAAAGTTATGCAAACTCTGACCTCTCTTATAAATTACTAAAACAGACGTTAACATACACCTAACACGGCTAACGCTTTATGTAATACAGTTTGCTTACCAATTACTCGGATAGACAAAAACACTTGGAGAGAACCCTTTATTTACACTAGAAGGAGTTTTTACACTAGAGGAGAGAGAAAACGAGGGGTTAGCAAATGGAGCGGCTCTATGAGCATTCCGAGCGCAATTAAAAATCAAATAATGCCCGAGAGGGTTGGCTTTTTGCGATGTAATATAGCAGCTGCGTGCTGCCCATCTCCTACTCAAGTACCTACTGATGCTTGTTCTCACAGAGCCGGACAGAGTTATCATTGATCAGTGATAAGTTTTTTTTGGTTTACTGACGAAATCCATCATTTAATTTGCCATTAATGTAACGTTTGCCCTATGTAGTATTTCTCAGACACTGTAAACTTTTCAGGGTTGTTATGAAACAAAGCGAACCTAACATATTGGGCTCCACATAAAGTTTATTTAAATTGTCCAGAAAAGACAAAATCACTTTTATAGCAAGTGACAATTATAGCAAACACTTGTTGTGGCTAGCGGTTATGGAAAATTAAATTATGGATATCAAAAGTATTCGGTTCCTTTTTTAGGAACTTTCGGTTGCACATTGGGTCAACCTTTCTGTAAACATGAACAAGTATCGCGGTCGTTACAAACAATAAAGTTGCATACGAACTTGTCGTGTAATTCCTAACCTACAAACCGCCTTGTGGCTGGCATCTATATCTATCTCTACGCTACGGTCTTTTAGTTAAGTATACCTACTTAAAGAACTGGAGATTATTAGCAATTGGAACACCTTAAGGGTTTAACCATTAAATTGCGGTTACCAAGGGGACGGATGCAGGCCGAATGTAGGTATTATAGAATCGATTCTAAGGGAAAAAACATAGCTATAGCTATAGTTTCGTAGAATCTGCTTGCATTTTTTTAGATATCAGTCGAAGAATGTATGAGTACCCACGTTGCTTGCGCTCAACAATGCGCGCAAATAACTCCAGCGCTGCTGAAAAAATTGAAGCGTAGTGTAATAACGCGTAAACAAACCAAAATAACCCACTCGAATATGAGAAGTTCCGCTTGAAGAACATACTTGGGCGGACCCGGAGGTCAAAGGGAGCACTCACTTACCTTTCCTCAATTCCGTTTCAACAAAGCGGACGCGCACCAACTCTAAACCCATCCAAAAAGGACTTAAAACATATATGAAACGCCTGCGCTTACTGCGTTTGTCTTCCGGGTTGAACAGTAATGAAAGCCCGGCGACCCTTGGCTAATGAAAAGTTTAATATCCACGCACGTGTCCTCGATGCACAATTTATTGGGAGTAATTTCGCATGTCATAAAACCGAATTAATATCGGACCCTAGCAGGTCGAATGTGAATTACTCGGATGCATTAATCTTTTTAGGGCACTTGTCGAGTGGTCCGTGCCCCCGCGCGCGGGTCTGGACGCACGTGCGGGGCGCGAGCGTGAAGCGGGGACGATCGGATTTGCCCGCACCATTTGCTGGAGATGGCGTTTGGTTCGGACATTAAACATATTCTGCAAGTGGCGCGAATTGATTCGCTGCGGAAGATCAGCTGTGACAACGCCTGAGTCAACAATAGCTACACTCCGCTGCACTAAACCTAATAGCCATATTTACGCTTCTGACACACATGTGTCTTAACATCGATTTTATTGTCATGGCAATAGAGTCGTTATTGCACGACATCTGTTCTGAGCACAGAGACAAGGCAGAAAAGAAGATTTTGCAGGTACTTAAGCAAGATCTTCTTGTGCGCTTTTGTCTTTGAGCATTTAATACGTAAAATGAAAAATTCGGATGACTTCTAAATCTGGTTATCAATATAATTTCCCTAGCAAAAAAATCTTAGCTCACCCAAACATGAAAGTAACAACATTACATACCTTGTACAAATTAATTTGCAATACACTTATTATTCATGTCTTATAAGGACTTTTTTTTATTAGCGTAATATTTATTAACTGAAATTAAAACCGACAGCCCTCTCGGCCGAGTCGAACATAATAAATCCTCAAGCAAGTGCACGCAGTAATTGAATTTGCGGATTATTGTAATATTCTATTCATAGAGTTGACCCCAGACAGACAACGCTGCCCCTGTGTCGCTCAGCCGGAGAATTAGCGTGTCAATGGTGTTATTAGTTTGAGTGTCGGTGGGGTGTTGGTGTGTTGGGGCTGTTGCTGTCGGCACGTGCTTTTCCGCTGTCGACAAACAAGAGTGTTTTGTTTCAAGATACTTGATCTGAATCTCACTTAGGGATGAGGATTGAAATCGAGCTTCTTAAAATACATCGCACCCATAGCAGGTATGGAAGGCTCTAACAATTTTCTTAAAATAAAATCTACATAAATATTTTGCGCTTGGATAAGGGTACCTACGTGAATATGAAAAAAATATGGAAGGGGGAAAAACATTATGTGCCTATAGTTTTTGAGAAATTAAGTGTTAAAACTACTTTTTTTAAGATTATCCAAGAACGTTTTTGGATATCTAAGTGTTTTATGAACTACATAGTTGTGCGAATGTCGATGCGTTGGGAAGCTCACTTGTTGGCGTCTGCTTGTCAACAAACACTTAAATACCTATAAGTAGATAGTTTTTGAGGAATAAAATATTTTGAGAAAAAATACGGTGAATTGATCCATCATCCATGATTAAACGTGTTTAAATAAATAAGGTTAAATTCGAATTATAAAAGTGTTTTATTAGTTGGAGAGTGTCGGTGAGGTGTGGTGTGTTAGGGCTCCCTCTCGGCGCCTACTTGTCGACAAACACTTTGAGTGTTTTGTTTCTAGGTAGGTACTTGATTTGAATGTCACCTGGGGATGAGGATTGACAACGAGCTTCATTTCATAGAGGACACCAAACCCACGGTTGTACAAGTACAAAAGGGAACATCTATCTATTTGGCGCATCTAAGTGAGTACATATTACCTATCGAAAAAAAAATATGTGGCAAGAAATGATATATTATGTACTTATGGATTAGAAAGAAATAATGTTTATTGAAAATTTACCCTGAATTGCTCCATGCTGGGCCAAAAAAACTTATTAGAATTAACCAAAAACTACATTTTAAAAACGTTCTCACAGAAAGTTCAACAAAAAAAAATATGGACACGTGTTTTATTAGTTCGAGTGTGTCGGTGGGGTGGTGGTTGTCGACAAACACTGAGTTTTTGTTTCTAGACAGGTTACCTACTTGATCTGGATATCGCCGGGATGAGATTTGGTCACCGAGACCGGACCCTATGGAAAGTTCAGTCAATTTTCTTGTAAAAAAACTACATATTTTGCGCATTTACGTGCAGTGAAGGGAGAAAATCATTAGGTAAGGTAACGTCCAAGTGCTCGACGCTGTACTAGTATATGGCATGGGCACTCATGAAGGAAAATCCTCTTAGTTCGAATATAACCTATATTGCTTTGACATAGAGTCGAGCACTCGGACGTTTACCTTATATGCCTATAGTTTTTGAGAAATAAAGTGCCAAAACAACTTTTTTATAGAAAGGTTTTTGGATAAGTGTTTTACGAACTAGTTGTGTGAATGTCGATGCGTTGAGGCGCTCGCTGTTGGCATCTGCTTGTCAACAATTTCAATGTTTTGTTTCAAGATACTTGCTCTGGAGCTCGCCTGGGGATTAGGATTGATGCCGAGGTTTTAAGGGTGAGAGTCGATTAGAACAGTGCGATGCGAGGTAGAGGAGCGGTGTGCGAGGAAAAAAGCCAACATTGCTTTTTTTACTCGAACGCCGGTTCACTGCCTCGCACGGCTCTAGTGGATACTCACCCTTATAGGACACTGCGTATAGGTACCTTGCATGGATAAGTCTAAGAAAAGTGAAAAATCGAATAGATATCTACTTTCTACCTTACAATATGGATTTTTGGGAATTTCACATACTTAATTATTATACCTATAGACAATGAAACGAGTAATAATAATGAAAACAAAAACTTTCACCAACCAGTTTCTGAAAAAAATATGTACCTAGTCTACAATTAAAATTAATAATTTTGTCTGCAATACCTATATGGGTTCAGGTTATAATTGTACCTATTAAAAAACCTAATTATGTAGGTAGATTTAATTGGAGATAATAAAATTGTACCTATTTGATTTTCAACTTCTCGGTGAGAAAAAAGTGTTTTAACTATTTCGAGCTCTTCTCATTTCAATTACCTACCAGGTAGAATAAAAATATTGCAGGAGTGCATGTTAAGGTATAATTTTTGAGTGTATAGGTAGGTATCAATGCCAGCTTAACTTTAGCTTTGACTATATAAGTATGTGACGTGTGCTAATTTCCTTGTATAGCACTTTGTCAATCATGGTATGCCTGTAAATTTTAGGTGGGTATGGCTTTATGGGTATACTAAAGCTAATAGGTACGAGTGTATTGAGCTCCCGCACACTGGGATCCATCGTTGTGGAATGCAGCTCCCCGCCTGAGAACGCTACCACTCTAATAAACAACGCGATCCGAATTAATGCTACACAACTATCCCAAAACTTTATACAGAGGCCCTTGGCCGACATGCTTTTTTTTCGAAACAAAACACAAAAAAATATACATCTTGATAAACATTAAGTCCCCATTAGAAATAAAATCAATTTCTAACATAGATTCACGACCACCAAATTGTAATTAATAGCGCGGTGAAGAGTTTTCAACGCAGCGGAGGGACGATAAATTACTGTTTGGTCTGTTTGTACAGAGGAGCAAGGATTGTCGGGCAGCGCGACGGCGGCGCCCCGCCGCGGCTGGGAACCATCGCGATAAAAAACGCAGATCCGTATCCTCGGCCGCGACATCAATCACCGCTCACCAGCGCCCGACACCCCATCGTTTGTCAAGTGCAAGAGAAATGATTCCATCATGCATCGACAGCCGGGGATGACGCGGCACCGCCCGGCCCCGCCGGACGCATAATTCGCGGCCGGACACCGACACGACTTCGAACTTTAAAAATTAGGAAGGTCAATTAATCACGGCGCGGCGTGTAGCCGCCGTAATGGGCTTTTAATTGGATCGGATAAAGCGCTGTCCGAATCACCTTTAATTAAATTAGTACGGGTATGGCGCATCATCGATTGGAAAATTTATTCGCTCGTTTGGGCCGCTTCCGCGCCGTGTACGATTGGCAAATGAGTGGCACGTGAATCAGGGCCGCGGAGCGCGCGGGTCATAAATCAGCGGCCGCATAATGAAGCGGGAAACAATCGCAGCGCGACAATGCCCAATTGAATCGGCTTTGATGCCTCACTCGCGTTTTTGTTGCAATTTGTTCAATTGTCCACCTGTCCGCTCCGCCGACCGCTTCATCCCCGAGCGCGGCAACCCGCGGCCGGTTCTCACGGATATTCACAATTCTAAAAATCCGCGCAGCTCTCGGTCGCTCGCGGTGTGAGATGTGGAAAGATAAGGTCGATAAATTTAATTAAACGTTTCGCAGTGTCTCACGGGCCGGGGGCGGCGCGGGCGGAGGGCAGGCAAATTTGTTGGCCCCGGCGTCGGTCGCTTGTCGCTTGTATTAATTAAGTGCGGCGGCGGCTCAAAGAGCGACGTCGCGAGTCGGTGCAGGAAAAAACGTCCCCGGGGAGCGGTCATCGCGCGGTCACCGCCGGCGCGCTTTGCGAAAAACTGGTAGCCCTTTAGCTCGACCGCTGAATTCATTACTGACCCTTTCTTCTCCTAAACAAGTGTCTATTAAAAAGATGAAGGCGACCGTCGGTAAGAATTCCAGTTTAAGGGGCCCTATCTTAGTATTTACTGAAACGGAGTCGAAGACGCGAGTCACGGCGCGGATCATTATGTTTCGCTCAAAGTTAATTTGTAACTTCTCACATGAAGTTGTCTGGGCGCCCCATTACCGTGCGACGGCTCCAGGGAAATGAGAAAGACTTGCCTGGCGAAGTTACGTGCTACACATTGAGAAGTTAAATACAATTTAAACTGATGAAGGGTGGCGAGCACCTGAATATAGCTTCCGGTGCTTAGAGCTTAGGGGGTTTATAATTATGAGTATTTTTTCAGGCTCTCAGCACGCGTCGGCGAGCTACATATGTATATGGTAACAAATATATTTTAATACGAGTCGTGACGTATCGAGCGCTGCGGAATGCGCGACGGGAGCCCGCGGGCTGCCGAGGCAAAGTGACCCTTGTGCCACCGATACAGGGTCGAAGGGCCCAGGGATCGGTGATATGTGATATGTTCATCGCGGGCGGGGTCGGCAGATGGCGCGCTCCCATATCACGCATATCTGAATAGATAGCCCTCTAATATCCTACCGTACAGAATCAAAATGTTCTAACAATTCATAGAGTCGCTTGTCGCTTCCGCCATCTCCGCTGTATCGTCGTTGTTGGTGACGGTTTTTGCCGTTCCAAGAACGGACCGGTTTAATTTAATCGTTTCTAATATACATATAATTTGTTTCGATGCCGTATCGATAACAATTGTGTCGTTTACATATTATTTGGGAATTATTTTGATTGAAATTCCTCGGCCGCTACCTGAATACGAACGAGGCTCGTGAAGATAAGGGGCGAAATTCGATATCGCCGATAATGCGACAGCTGGGTAGGTACCTATCATAACATTAACTTACCACGGCCAACTTCATCATATGGCTAAATTAGTCAGATCGCTACTTTTCCCGTCCAGACTAATTCAAAATGAGATCGGAATTTCACACATTTAAACAAGGAGCGTAATAATAAAATGTATTAGGTACAGTCATCATCACATAGTTAGTAGCAGCCAAAGTAGCCAAATATATCGGAACACTTCCTTACTCCTATAGTAATAAAGACGTGTTCCGATATATATGGCTGCTTTGGCTGCTACTAACTATATGATGCTGACTGTACATCAGCCTCGATGTCGATCAGCAATTGAGAAGAATCATATCAGAATCTAAGACGTACTTTTATAGTTTAAGTACATCATTGGGGAAGACATCTATGGTCTTCATCATCAGTTCCACTTCACCATATTACTTCACAACTTAAGTGGCAGTGGGCGGGGCACATTGCACGTAGAACCGATGGCCGGTGGGGCGGAAAGGTTCTCGAGTGGCGACCACGTACCGGAAGGCGCAGCGTGGGTAGGCCCCCACAAGGTGGACTGATGACCTGGTAAAGGTCGCGGGAGTCCGCTGGATGCGGGTGGTGCAGGACCGGTCATTGTGGCACTCTTTGGGGGAGGCCTATGATGATGATGATGATGATGATGACTTCACCACATTTGTGATTTCCGGGTGTAATAGGTAATAGAAAATACCGAACTTACTGCGTGCTTAATATATTTGAGGAGTTTCCTCAACTCCTCATGGATCCCATCATCCAACTGGATTTTTGAAAAGAACGGGACCAATCTGTAACCAACATTTAAAATAATAATGATAAAAAAACGAATTGAGAACATTCTTATTTTTTTTGAAGTCGGTTATAAACGTCTCGAATTAGCCAGAACTGCAGGTGAAATGTTACTTTAGAGGCAAATAAATATATAACTAATAGCAAGAGTGCAAAGGCACTATGTCTTTTAAGGTGAGGTTAGCCTAATACCAGGCTGGTAAACTTATCCAGTGATAGATGTATCTTCCTATCTTTATCCATAATAAATAGCCACCGACCAGCATAGTTCTGTTGTGTTCCGGTTTTGGGTAAGAGTCCAGCAACGAATTTTCTTTAGTAGGTAAAGCAATTATCAGATCCATGCAGTTCATGGATCTCATACATCTTGTAAGGTGACTCGTCGGGTGGTCGTTTTTTGAAGTGAAAACTTCTTTTTTTATATTTAAGTAACCGGATTGATGGACAACATTCAGTTCAAAATTCAGGCTGTCTCTGTTTACTAGATTAATATAGGCATAATTCCCGTTCTGCTTTTGACTAAGGTATTATTAGTATTTTGTACTTTGACGTGAGCTTACTGATGTTCCGGCAAATCAGGAAGTTGTTTAAGGTATGCTTTTTATTTTCAAATAGGTATTACGCAGTTAGTTTTAAAAACACATGTGCCGCTATCGTCTGCATCATCACTTCATGGAACGTGATAAATCAAATTAAAATATTACCCAATTTATTACACGGTATCTGAAAACTAATAACTCATACAAATACCGAAAAGATCGCGTTTAATTAAGAAGTTAGTGTAGTGAAAGGCGGGCCTACAGATGTATGTAGAAAGTCATAAATTATAACTCGTAGTAATATTTAAGTTGAACTGTTTTACTTGACATTATATTTACGGCGTTTTGTGGCAGAGTAAAAACAAGTAGTTTCTCTTCACGTAAAACTACCCATGACTTTAAAAATACAATACAAGCCTATCGTAGCTCGAAGTCGGAAAATTGGGGAAGAATAGAAGAGAGTTGAGATTATTCCACTCCACCGACAAGAGCGTATCCATTAAGGTGGTGCATTGCAAAATTATAAGATTTTTAAAGGCAGTTCTGAGCTTGGAAACAAAAATAATTAATTTTCGGACAGATGTACTTATCTCGACTACATATTTGGTTATTTGTCAGAAGCGAAAAAATGGGTACTTTATTTATTATACGACATAATAAAGTTTACAAACTATATTTTCCCTCATCTAAATAGGTACATAAAAGTGAATATGAATATTTATCACTTTACAAAATATATTTACCGACATTGGTTAGGTAAGGTTAGGTTAGGAAAATTATATCCGATAATTTTTGCATCTCTTTTACTCGCGCACAGAAAACCAACGTGTGTCTCATGCGCGAGGGGTGACCTTAGTTAGATGAATGATAATGAATATGTCATGCATTGACAAATGACAATGCAGTCGACGTCAAGAAGTCAAGCTATTATTTAAGCATGAATGAATGAAGCCCGCATCACACTGGCGCGGCCTGGCCGCGGCGGAGAATAGTAAACTTGTCATTAGCTGTCAAGTTTACTATTGACCGCCACCGCAGGCCGCTCCAGTCTGTGAGAGGCCTCACACTGGCCCGGCCTGCGGTGGCGGTCAATGGTAAACTTGACAATAACGGTCAAGTTAACGCATTACTGGCGTTTTACGTATATACAATGCGAGTACATACCATACCTATTTGTGGGCGTTCTTTATGTAACTACTGTCACTAGTACCTAAAGCAGAAGCCGAAAGTCCCACACTGAATCAATCGGCGGATCGCGGGCCCAGAAAATTATCTAAAGCTCCCTAAAGTATCTGAGATACACTACTTATTCTCATTAACTCTGTTTCAGTTGACGTCATATTCACGGCGTCCGTGATGGATGCGACGCGGGCGAGGGCAGCGATACGTCACGTGCCCGACACGACGCCGGCGCGGGGCGGGTACTCGGGTGCGCCGGCGTCTCAAAATAGACTCGGAAGTAAATTACGCGCTATCGCAGCCAAGCCCTGATTTATCGCTCAGTTAAGACACTTATTTGGTTCTCAAATACGTCTTATAATGTATTTGTCACTCATAAACGTAATTTTTTACCGCATATTTCATGGTTCTTTTCAGCATAGGTTTTTTTTGCCCAATTACGGAAGAGCCGAAAGGTAGGCATATGCTTTTTGCAATCTATGTTTAGTATTTATGTGTGTTTCACCGTAGCGTTTAAGATACTGAACCGATTTTAATGAATGAGGAGGTAAGTATCCATCGAGACGAAATTATGCTCCGTGTGACATACTAACTACTTAGGCTACCTTTAGTATGAAAAAATAACACTTTTTCAGTTGGTTTTCCGTGGTCGGAATATAGTTTTTTGGACTTTTTATGCTTGCTCGTCACCCAGGATACTTTTGTGTGTCTCTTTGGAAGTCCAATACACTTATAAATAAGGCGTAATATTTCTAAGCTATTTAAAATAAGTAGGTGTGTGCTCATGTATTTTATTCAATCTAAGAAAGAAATACGTCTTTTCTTTGACATGACTGTGTGCAGCGTTTGTCCTCTTACGGCCATTCCCAATTACAATCTGTCAAAATGTAACTGCTGGTAAGGAAAACTATCCATGGATTGATTATTGGGAATGGCCGTAAATCTACTTACTTATAGCTTGCTTGCACACAGCTTGTGTTATCCCAGCTTTGCCTTCGTGTGACATAATAATAAACAACTTAGAAAAGTTTAAAAACCCCCGACATTTTCCTTAAGTTCAATATCTCAAAGCCGGCTGAACCGATTTTGTTGTAACGTGACTAGTAACTAATTCGAACACGTCAGCTTTCGAAAAAAAAACCGCATTAAAATCGGTCTATTCGTTTAGGAGCTACGAAGCCACGGACAGACACAGATATACAGACACGTCAAAGTCATAATCCGTCTTTTTGCGTCGGGGGTTAAACATGTTGTGATGAGTTGACACGGTAGGACTGTCCTACCGTGTCAAGGACATTCCATCCAGATATTAAGATCATCTTTGTTTAGAAACCCAGTGTAATCCCTGCCTGATGACAAACTAATGATTCGCCTTCCAAGTTCCAAAACAAATATTGAATCCCTACCCGGTGTGAAATGCTTTAAGAAATAGCTTAATAAAAGTTATAAGGGGTAATGATTTTTTTGTGCGTTTGGGCTAGGCCGGGCCACGGGGCGCCGGGGACGCTGCCGACGTAAATAATGACGTTTGATAATTGATTAATCGAGCTGCCGCTTGCGCTCGCGCATCCCGCGCGCCACAGCTAAACGAGTAGATCTTCCCATAAAGGTTCATCGCGCAGATAGTATTGTCAATAGGTACATAGTCGTGGTCGGATTTGGAATGAATGCGTGTAACTTCGCTAATTTACAGCATTTACGTCAATTTATACGATCATTTTGCATCAGCAGCTATTTAGCAATCCAAAAGTTTTTCAGCAAAATATCGATAAGGCTAATCAATTCTATTTTTCTTTCTTCTATGAGACGACTTTTACCGCAAAGCATACGTAGGTACCTACTGTAATACACCTAAGGTAGGTGGACCATGGAAGGCCACGCTCCTTTGAAGGCCAACTATTAAAAAGTCGTAGTTATCGACATGTAAAGACACATTCCTTTTACTAAATACTAAGCTCCATCAAACTCAAGGCCACAAACGCGGCGGCTTGACGACCGCGCCATTATTGTGGCAGTGCGAGCTCACGTTTCGTAGACTTCGGTCGTCGACGTTGCAGTTGTTATTCGCGCGCTTAGCAAAACGTAAGCTTTTAGTCAATAACCTATTATTATCTCATATTTTTTACTGTATATTGTTGTATAAGGTTATGTTTATGGTTTCTAAAGAATAAAAACATGGTTTTAAGTCGATTTAAGTTTAAATATTGGCAGTGTTCCTAGGATGGCCGGTGGTTCCTTATAAGGCCAATCGAAAATTTGACCGTTGGCCTTGCTATGGTACATTGGCCTTACAAGGACCATTCACAAACCATGAACATATGAACATTTACTTTTTAGTTGTAAATAAGTACGTACCGTTACAGTTAAAACAGTGTTTTATATTATAACATTTTTACTTTTAAGCGTTTATAACTTTTTTTCTAAGAAACATTGTGGCCTTACAAAGAACGGACCCATAAGAAGGCCATTTTGGATAAAAATAAAAGTTTTTAATTTTATTATAAAACACGTTGGCAAGTTCTTTGTTGCTAATATGATACTTAATAATACTATTTTTAAATAACTTCCATTAATATATTCTTAGTTACACGATGGTGTTCAAGTAATATTCATTAAGTTTTTTATAGATGATTAAAATACATTGAGCATTTAATGTTTCGCTTAAATGATGGAGCTTATTATGCAGTTTTTGTAAAAGCAGATATATATATTGTTACCACTCTATTTTTAAGTTTAACGACTGATGTATAATATTGGCCTTGTTTGGAGCCGTGTTCCTTGCAAGGCCATTTGGAAGAGCTTTATAAAACTTAAATTTAATAAATAGTGGTTAAAGTTAGGTAAAAAGAAAGTACATTATATGGTGCGCAATAAAACAAAATATTACTTAATAATTTGTTTCCTTAATTTATCCAGTAAATAAACGAATAAAAAGTGTTTACTCGTTAGAGTGGCCTTCCATGGTCCAATTTATAAACAGGCTATACTTGGTTCTGGATAAATACCAAAAGGTAGGTCCCAAAGCCAATGGCGGGCTGCACCAACTAATACTTATATCAACGTTAAATATGGCGCCGGCAGCTGTCATTTCATAAAAACTTGACAAACTTTCCATACATTCAAATTTTAACGTAGAAAACCTCCGCAAGATGCACTACTTTCGTTAACTCTGCCCCGCCGCGCCGCGCCGCGCCGGCTGCTGATGCTATCGCGACATTCCGCGCCCCTCATGAGCCTATCCATTATCATTTGGGCAGCAGACCGCCCGCCGGCGCCACGCCACCCTGCCCATGTCCATCGTTGGCTGTGGATCCTCTGGAGAACTAGGACTGTAGGTCCACTAACGAGTATAATGCCGATTTCACACGGGGGCAGAACAGTGGGGCAGAACAGTGGGCAGCACAGTACTGCTATTGTTTGAACGCACAGGACAGTAGACAGTAGATAGAAGACAGTACTGCATTAAGAGTCAAGTGCACTTATGACTTGATAGGTCATGACGACTCCCCTAGTGCACAGGCGTCTCTAATCAAATCAATCAAATCAAATCAAATTAATTATTTATTCTGCAAATAGGCCACAAGGGCACTTTTACATGTCAAACGGTAATTTACAATAAAATAGTAATCTTACACAATAATAATTTAAAATGATATATAAAAGATTAACAAACTAAATGTCACTAAGTTAATGTAAACAAAACCAAAATTGCAAAATATGACCATTACATTCGATATAAGATCTGTATCCAGCAGTAACAGAAGTAAATGATATTATTCAGTATTCCAGAGATGTATAAGGTCTCTGAGCGTCCAAATACAATTAATAATTATTCTAATATTCTAAGAGATGTATACGGTCTCTAAGCGTCAAAACAATGTTATATTGTCAGAGATGTACAGGGTCAATAACAATAAAACGTGTCACGATCAGAATGATGTCTCTCGTCAATACGATAATAATAATAATAACACTAGTATTTAAGTAGTTAATTAGGTACTATGCCCTTGCAAGCATGAACAGTCCGGACTCCACAAACAGCACCCGATCACGAGTATGACGCATATCTCAGCCATCGCCTCCCTCAATCATATGTTAGGGAAGGTGGCGACCCGATCAACGACGCCACCGTAAGCAAAGCCTTTTAAGCGAGCATGACATATTGAGCCCATGCCCATGTCCAGTTCTCTAGCCCATGTACCGTCCGTGTGCATTACCCTATAGCCCTCTAGTAGGCCGGCGCGCGCTGCGAGTGGCGCTCGGCGGCTCGGCGCCCCCTAGGACCGCTGCGCCCGTGTGCAACGCACACCCTTCATCCTAGGTAAGCAGATGCTCTCGGATGAATGCTCGGTTACAGTGCAGATAGTACGAACGTATACCTAGTACCTACCTACTTATGACACCGTGCTAGTATGAGAGCTAGGCTTGGGACTAGTCAAGTCTCGCCACTATCTATCAATTCAAATAAGTATACATCGTACACTTAAGGAGATGCCTTGATTCGAGTCGACCATGCCCCCTTAACAAAGACATGCTTATGCCTTCCGCGCACGAGAAAAAGAGATGCAAAACTCTTCGGGAATGGCTTTTTTGGACTTTCGATAAATAGTACCTGACTCAGTGAAGTTTTATTTATATTTCATTTTAGATGAGATAAAATTAACGTATTATACTTATAGTATTAACTTATTTGTGTCGTAAAATAATGTATTGTTTGAGTAGGCTGAGTAAAAAAAGGAAAATAAAGACCCAACTTTGGTTTTTTTTTCTATCGAGGAAAAGAGAGTGGGCAAAAATGTATGTAGCTTGGACAAAGAAAAAAAAAATGGCGGCCACTTCTGGAAGTAGGCTGTATATTTAATGGTAGTGATATGTACTTTCATTTTTTGAAAACCTAACTTCCATGTCATGGAATAACAGGAGAATAGAAGATAAAATAACGCAAGCGCACAGTACACAACCAACTACTCGCAATCTTTCTTAAATATTCACATCTGAGAGTTATGCTCATAAGAATAAATGAAGCACATATTCATAGTTTTCATTTAAAATTAGATTCCGAAGTGGCCGCTAGTTTTATTTTTCAACCTTTGGTCCAGAAGTGCCCAGTCTCCTTTTAGGTAACCATGTATCGATTAAATCAGATAAACAATCCTATAGTCAAGAATCATATATCTGAAAATCAGACCTTATTGTTTCTTAATCTAGTCAGAACGGCGTTTCAAAGCACGCGATAATTTCGAACGAACCCCCTTAACATAAGAGTATAGGTACTATGTGATAAGAGGCTTGAAAGTATGCCTACTTAGGTACTTAAGCTGTGTATAATTAGTAGTACGTAGTAGTAGTAGTCTTTCTTAGTATGTATTAGTAGGTAATAACCTATACTATATGGTCAGCTCCTATTAAAACCATTAAAAAGGTTTTACCACGTACTAATTATACAGTTTTTGACGTACCTATTTCTAGTCAAGTCTAGAAATTGCCTACCTAATAGAATAATCTAGAACAGGCTTCGATTTAGTTTATTGTCTTGTGTAAAACGAAGTGGAAACTTTCATTCTAAATTTGCAAATATTCCATCACACCACACCAGATCTAGTTCTGCCACTGGCCTCGTCGCCATGAGAAAAATAGAAAAAGCACAAACGTGAAAATGTCAGCAGGCAGGGAATGGCCGTAGGAATTCAACCATTACTTCGGGAGGCCTAGTATAGGTACTGGCAGTAGATAGATAGACAAAACTTACTTTTAAATAAGGCACTGCTACCCGTCGGTACAGCACGCAAAGGCGCCGCGACGATGCTATCGCCGAGCCTTAAGACAAGATATTTATTGGGAAACAAAACGGTTTGACATCGCATCGGTTAACTATAAATTGAAGCCGTCATCGCCGACATCAAACGCGGAGGCTAGAGAGGGGGGCGATCGCGTCGATTCCAATAGTACTTGATTTAGATGATATCGGCGACCCGAGATCGACCCCCTGAGTTACTGCGACCAAGCAGTCTTGGCACTAGAACTGAACCCACTGTGGTATTTTCTATCAGAACGTCAAAAAAACTTTGAAAGTAGCGTCAGGTTTGGTGGATTGCTTCGATTAAAATAATTTTACCAAATCTCGGTGACAACGGCTTAAACATATTGATCGCCAGATAATATTAACCCAATTAGGTATACTTATTTAAATGTATACCGTGTTGTATAAAGCACCTATACATGTAGCCTTTAATGTTAGGTAGGTACATTGACAAGATAAAGTGCGAAAATAAAGTTGTGACAGCTATTTTAGCCAGACTTGTTCTGTTATTATATTGCTGGCGAGTGTCGGTGTTCCAAGTACCTATCAAGAACTCCTGTCCGCATTTATTGGAACGATATCGATACGATACATGCTGCGGAAGGCCCGACCCGACCGACCGCCGACCGCCCAAAAACAACCCTTTATTGATTTACTACTAATGGTGACAATTTGGTGAACACGTCGCCACCGCTACCTGAACGCGCACAAAAAATGTACAATTCATTGTATACAAAATGATTGACGTATGATTGATAACAGTAGAATTCGACCACGATAAAAAATAATGTATGATAGATAACGACGAACTACTTATAATTTATGCTGACCTAGATAGTTCCTAATCACTGTGTATTTTATATATTAAGTAAGTTACCTAAGTTACCTAATAGGTTAATCCCAAGGTAAATACAAACATAGGCTGCTAAAATCATATTTCTTCCACTCGGCTCTGCCGTAGTCGGGTAAGTGTTATCGCCCTCTCTTTCACCCGCCATCGGTCACGCACATCATCAATACTATTTTCACATTTGGCCATCATTTGGCCTGTCTGCCAAATGATGGCCAAATGTATATTCTGACAGTAGATTAATATCTGTCAGTTCGAGTAAAATATTTATAACAATTGGAAAGAAAATAATACGTATTGAATAAAATAAGTACGCGATAAACCCTTAAATTGTGCAGAAGAAGAAAGGCAATCAGCATACCTTAGATTATAAAGAAAAGCAAGTGGCGTGGCGGCCGCCCGAAACCTCGACAAGGAACACCAGGTACAGGTACGGCAGGCTTCCTTTCATTCCACAGACCAATCCGTACCTTTCGACCTACGGTCTTCTCTGGCCCCTCAAGGAAGAAAACCATAAGTGACAAAAAGTAAGTTTGGAGATAAATCCAAAAAACTTTACACTTCCGTTCAATTGGTTTTATTTTCAAGTACAAAGATGAAACTTGTTTTTGTAAATCCGGATAAATTGTAAAAATTTAATGCAACTTATTTTTGTTAATAATATCTTTATTTGAATTAGATATTAAGAAAAAAAAAGGTTCTGCTTCTTCAAAAAAACATAGGAAAAAATCGTTTCAAAGAAAGAACAACACAAGTGCGCACTTATGTTTTTTGTGTTAACTTTGCACTATAGCATCTAAGAAAAAACAACACAAGTACTCACATATGCTTCTATTAGGTACTATGTGATCTAGGAACTTGAAAAAGCACAAAAGGGTAAGTACTTGTGGTTTATTTAATTGCTCAGTTTTAATATTGATAAAAATCACGAACTATCAAGATGTAGCATAATATATGTTTCATTTTAAGTATTTTTAACTTAGTACCTAATTTGAAAATATGGTTTTTTTTCTTATGATAAAACATAAAGGCACACATCCAAGACAAAGATTTAAAAACATAGGCGGTTACTGAGTGCTTTTTTGTCTATGAACACGAAGTTATGACTTTTCTACTTCTAACAAGAAGTAAACTTAACAAAATGACATGAACTTATGCTTGTCTAAATCCTGGCTTATTAGAGACATCCAAACCCGCATGAGATAGAAAAATCACAATTTTTGCACCGAGTCCGAGACTGTTAAAAACTCAAGTTGACAAAAAATTTCACATTTAATACCGCTCGGTCCTTCGTCCCATTTTCCTTCCCCGCGTCCTCAGGTAAGAACAACTGATTCATGCAAATAAGCTTAATTGAGGCTTCAGTAAGAATACTAAGAATACAGCAATAAATTTAATATTAGCATTAGTTTATATTTTGAATAAATACAAGATAAAAACTGCAGATGTTGTGCTTTTTAGGAAGAGAAGTGTAAGACTGTAGGTCCTTAATTAAATAATTAATTCCATTGGAAATACAATTTTTTTATACTTACAATACTACGGTAGCCTAGTGGTTCAGCATGCGGTTGTCAAGCGGCGGTCGCGGGACCGTGGGTCGAACCCCTCTTACCAATGAGTTTTACGGAACTTAGGCAGGTATGTACGGAATATTTAGGTACCGTTAGCTTTTCGGTGAAGGAAAACATCGTGAGGAAACCGGTATAATAATAAGGTCTAATTTTCCCTCTGGGTTGGGAGGTCAGATGGCAGTCGCTTTAGTAAAACGAGTGCCTATGCCAAATCTTGGGATTAGGTGTCAAAGCGGACCACGGGCTCGTTAAGGGCACAACCGGGAATTACGCTAAGGAGGAAGGATGATGTATAGATAGATACGTAAATATAGGTACTAAGGGCTTGTGCACAAACCACGCGAGGTTCGAGGGGGGGTCAGGAAAAAATCACGACAGATCACGTTGGGGGGGTATAAGCCTCACTTGTATTTTTCTACAGTAAACGAAACTATGAAAAAATATCTACCACACGAGTAGATACTTTTTCTCGGTTTCGTTAAACATAAATCTTTACTTAGCACTTCGAAATAGCGAGTCTATTTTACAATATTTTGGAGCGCTTGGCCTTGACCGCGCTTGACCCCGCCCGCCATAATAATATAATAACGAGAGGTTATGTAGGGGGGAACCAAAGAACCTCACCAAATATCACCAAGGGGGGGTGTCAAAAAGTAGCCGATAAAACCTCGCGTGATTTGTGCACAAGCCCCAATATGATTAGGTGCTAGTGCGCGAAGCAACTGCAAGCTAGTTGAATAGTATCTATGTCGTTAAAGATCCATTCGGTGGTAACATAGGCCTTAATTTTTACGACCCCAGCTACTGCAAGTGTACGATCCCACGCAGATACCATCACCCATCACAACTACGGTACCTAGAAGTGCCACCTTTATCTAACTACATCGATCCCATCGGTAATGAAGTAGCCACCGATCTTTGTAGTTTGGGAGCGCAGATAACCATCTAGAATCACAAACAAGCACCTATCTTAAACCTTAATACGACGCGATAAGGTTGACAGGTCAGTTGTGTGACACCGGTCCGAGTCGCCGGGAGCGTGTGAGCTCACCTTTTATCTTATCGGCGACATTAAACTGCTCTAAACGCGTCAACAGTTTGTCACAGTATAAAAAGGAGTGTATCTTTAAGAGCGGTTACAGAAGGGACATTTTGCAGCGATACAATCTGTCACATAGATCACCCGTTAAAATCACCTGTATTGCATTTACAACGCTGCAAAAAGTGGCTGTGAGTATCCGATTTTAGAGAAGCTTTGGGAGTTATTGTGATCTACTATAATTAAGAACTTAGAACAGTTGAAAATCGCATATCAACATTTTCATTTCAAAATTCAATATTATCAAAACCGGCCGTACCGATTTTGTTGAAACGTAATTAAGAACCATCGCGATCACAAAAACGCATTAAAATCGGTCCATTCGTTTAAGAGCTACGATGCCACAGACAGACACACAGACACACAGACACCTCAAACTTATACAGGTGTATCAAAAATGGGGAGTGAACCGATCAATATAGCATGTTCGGTACCGTATTGCGATTCCAAAAATGCATTTGATTATTTTTCTTATTTTTGATTTGTTTTTGTTTACATTTAAATGTATGTATGTATGTAAAGCATTTTACTGTACACAATCAAAGTACAAAGGCGAACTTATCCCTAAGGGATCTCTTGCAGCTAACCTTTGAGCAATTGAGAGGAAGGTAGGTAGAACGAATTGTTTGTTTTTCTTTATATTACAGTCTTTGTTTTTGTTGACATTGCTTTTGTATGACATCAAAAACGTAAAAGCTGTCACCTGCGTGTCAAAAAAAATGCACAAAACATTTGTTTTCATAACACCGCTGTGCGCGCAGCGGTTTAAAATGAAATAAACCCTTCACCCTCGCGGGGGAATGTTGTCATACTTACAAAAGCAATGTCAACAAAAACAAAGACTGTAAGTAATGAAAACAAAAATAAAAATATCAATATAAATAATAAGAAAACATAAACAAATGCATATTTGAAATCTCAATGCGCTACCTACCGAATATGTGCTCAATTCACACCCCATTTTTGCGTTGGGGGTTAAAAACTAAACACCTAATAATGACGTACTATTTTTTTTTTGTGTGACAAATATTCAGCATCTCACTTCCGCAGCCGCCACGCACTAGGTATAGGTACCCGTAACGCTTCCGTACAGCGAAATATTTGCTTGTAGCGTGTGCGTAGGTACAATTAGTGCACGCATAGAAGCCGTACGTTCTAGGTTACGGCCACGGATTTTAATTGTTGAGCCATTTAGACCTCACTTTATACTGGACACCTCAAAGTTTAACTTATAAAAACCAAAATTTGTTGACACCTAAATGGCTCAACAATTAAAGTCCTTGAGTGTACAGTCGACTACAAAGTCAAAGTCTGTGTTTGTCATAAATAAATGCTTTTCTTTCTTTCTTTACAAAGAGATGGATACGGCCAAAGTTACAAAAATATGTATACACGACTTTATTACCTTAACATTAAGGTCGTGTATACATATTTTTGTAACGTTGACCGTATCGATCTCTTTGTAGTCGACTGTACCTAATACCTATCCGACATACCTACGTATTTTTCATCCGCGATGAGTTCGGGAATGGAATAGCTGTCAGTTCGTATAAACTTTGACGTATTTGTAATGGTCGCTGTACACATTGGGCCAAGGCAGTGGGCCAACGTGTAAAGATCCATTTGGCTGTATGTTGGTAGTTGGCGCGCCATGATGCTTTGATGTGTGCACGGAAAACCGGCAGTGTTGGCGCCAACTACCAACATGCAGCCTAGTAGATCTGTACTCTTTGGCCCACTACCTTGGCTCAATGTGTACAAATCTGTCACCTCCAATCCCATTCTATAATTGCGGTTTGATAATGTATGTTCGACAGCAACGGTACTGTTGCACATTATCCCATCAAAATTGGCCAAAAAGAATATGCTCTTTATGCACGTCGATGGTGGGTAATGATTGCCGTAGGTACTCATCATTATCATTCGCCCCTAAGCTATTTTATTAATAGGGGTATAGACTCAAAATCTATTAATACTCCAAAAGATAGAAGGCAAAAAATATGCCTAGTGACGCAACCCCATTCAGATATCTCAAAAATTACGAAGCTACAACGGTTTTAATATTGCCTGTTAGAGAGAGAAAACGTCACGATCCGCGAGCGTCATCATAGTACATGACAATCGTTTCAAATGAAGGTGCGTTTTGTGGAAAAGGGACAGAATATACCCTCTCTAAACTTTGGACACTAATAACTTTGTGATTATTTAATACCCTGCTTTACTTTTTTTTCCATTTGAAAATATTTTTCAACCATTTTCGAGAAAATTCAACACCTCTTCGTATCACAGTTTTACGCCGTAGCAGCCGTCAAGCCGCACTGGATAATGCGCCAAAATCATGAGATTCTAACCTAAAAGTAAAACTGCCTAAATACTAAATAGGGACATTATGCCGGTTACGCGACCAGCTTCAGTTAGCGACCACCTTCTGAAGGACATGGTTTCAACCTTTTGAACGCTCTCATATTTTAATGAAGTGATCACTCACACGCCAAGAACTGTTGCGTTACCAATAATTACGAATCTCGTAGTGCTGTGCAAAACATTTCTCGATAAAATTTACTAGCCTCGGTAATCGTAGTACGAGAATGAATGGTCATTGTGGCAATCTTATTGACATTGACGTAAGGCCTTTAAATGGTGACTTGGGCGTGTTGCTGTTAGTACAATTTATTTTACTAACAGCAACACGCCCAAGTTATGGCATTAACGAATTATTACATTTATTGATCAGTAAGTCATTTCGTTTGGATCTACTTACACTGCCCTATGCTGACGTTTGAAACAAATGGTATACAAAGTATGTCAAATGAGTAGGTATACGACTATCTATAGCAAGTAATATTCTCAAATAAAATAGACGCGATAACGTTTTCAATAAATAAAACAACATAGGTATACCTACTTATGCAGTTTTTTTCATTACAATGAAAAATACCGTTAAATATGTTTTTTAAGGACATTCATCACGGCAACCCAAAATATTTCTACATTTTCCGGTGGACTTAACAGGAGCATTTTTCTTATATTTGATTGCCGATTATTACACACACAAGATCGTGCGTTTTCATTTTGAGCCAAAGGCTCCGTTTGATATTTTCGGAAAACACCAAGTCTTCAAGTACTTCTTCCCAACATATATACTTCAAGTTTCTTAGGAATGTATTTGTTTACTTAAACATAAATCGAATTCCATTTTACGAATTTTGTTTCTTATTTACACCACTACGCCATCACTAGTACCTACAGACTATTTACCGTCAATGACGTCATAGGCTAGCCTCTAAAGTGGTTGTTGGGTAAAGGAACTATGATTTCCCGCGATCATAGAGAAGTGACTGTTACGCTATACAGATATATTTTTTGTAACGACAGATCAATGTCAGTAAATCGTAATTAGACTTAAATTTTGTTTCAGTAGGTTTTTATGCTAAGACGATGATTTAAAAATTAATGTTATTAAAAAATAGACTAGGGTTACAAATATTGGAAAAGACATCTTCGTAACAATATTTTCACAATAATCAAATGTAAATTAAACAGATCCGGCTACAGCACTAGCGACCACTTTATGGGCTATTGGCGTATGGGACACTGACATTATTGTGTTTAATTATATCCGAAGATTAATCCCAAAATTTTCATATTTTGACCTGTCCAAGCATTCGTCAATTCTTATAAAGAACAAATCGTGAATTGATGTAAAGTTTAAGCCAGTAAAAACAAAGGAAAGCAATTCATAATAGATTTTATTCATGATCAAAGTACAGCTTCTCTCCGATCTTTTTATGGGTTGTTGGCGTGGTGGGCACGACAGCACTCGACCACTTTAGTGGCTCTCGGCGTTCAAAGGGTTAAATTGAAGATAACATCAATTCTACGGACCCTTTTAAAACAGTTAGCCGCATGCATCATGTTTTTGTGTAATTAGAATAGGAATTGTTCAGTTCACTAACTCATTTAAGTGGTCGCTAACCGGCACATGAAATTAGGTGGTGGCTATAGTCGGCGAAGTGAGCCTAAGACCCTAATAACTACATAATGAAAATTTACACTCACTCAAATCGGTTCATCCACTTTGGAGCTACCATGCTACAGACAGCCACACAAATTTTACACATCCATGTTAAACTTATAAAACCTAATAGGTTTAAAAAAAAACGTCTTTAGCGCAAATTAAATGATGATATAATACAATACAAATACTCTTTATTGCACACCTCAACAGATACCTACAAAAGAAAACACAGAGATACCGGGAGACAGAGGTAAAATAACAGGCGCTCGGCATCGGTGGATGATGATTATTAGGTACGGCAAACAAAATTCTCTCACTACTGGTTTTACTCTGTGCCGACCCGCGGAACGTCGTGGGCGGCGCGTTGCACCTCGTAAAAACACCGGCCGACACCGCCACTGTTTCACCCATTACCCTTATCTCCAATAAGGACCCGCAGCTAATTAGGGCCCTCAATGAGGCGACCGAGACTTGTGGACGCTTAATGCGCGATTAGAAGGAAGCCGGCGGTAAAGTAACCGCTTTACGGCCGGTCTACAAGGCTCCCGTTGTCGGGGGTCATGAATTGATTGCATCTCATTTCACCGGTGACTCACTCGGAATACAGATCGCCGGGGCCAGTTTCGTCTGGTTCTAAACACGGAATATATATCTTGAATTGGGTGCTTGCAAGTATTCTTTTACACGATATTTAAATTGTTAGGTAGGATGTTCAACTTCAGGCTCCACTTATTCCCAACAAAAGTTGAGTCGAATGAATTCCCCATGTAGATACCTGGTACCTACCTACCTATAATTACGCTAAGATATTACTTTTTGCAATTTGGTGGTCCTTTATCCTTTATCTGAAGCAATTCTACTGGTATAATATCAACACTAACCGCTGAAATTCAGTATGTAGGTGCACTAAATATTAACTATTTGTTGTACCTGCATTTCGCAAGCAACGTCATATAGTTAGTAGCAGCCAGAGTAGCCAAATATTTCGTAACTCACCCTTATTCTTACAATAATAAAGACGATGTGTCGAAATATTTGGTTACCTTGGCTGCTACTAACTATATGACGCTGACTACCTGCAGTTCAAGTTATGTGTACGAATTCTATCGATTGTTATAATGAAATTATATTCAGACGTCTGTCTGTCTGACTGAGGACTCCAAGGCAACCTTAATCGTTTAGCCCTGGCCCCGTATCATGGTCGGCCTTATCACGCGATAAGTGACAAGACAGAGCGTCAGTCTCGTACTATCGAACGGTGTCAGCCAGTGACGGACGCTCTATCTTGTCACTTATCGCGTGTTAAGGCCGACCATGAAACGGGGATGGGGCCAGGAATATGCAAACTGCTGCAGCCATTCCGTCGCCACGGCGCGGCTCGGTCGTTGAACCTTGACATCATTTGCATTCGCTATCCTGAAAAAACCAAGTAGGTATATCACTAATTTGACATCATCACGCCTTGCATAGAGGTCCTTGTAGAAAGCAATCTTAAACTTGTTAATCTTAATAAGGAAATTCTTCGACAAAAGAAAACCTTTCTATCCACAATTTTTGTGTCATTGTGTTACCTATTGTATTTTTCAATACGGTCCTCGTTTTAGATTCGAGGCGGGATAGTATGGGTGCATGGCGTGTGCACAGGAAAGTCTTTTCTTCGAATCCATTCTTTCAAATACCTGCAATTTTTCCGAACATCATTCATTGGTTTAACTAGCATGCGTTGACGTTAGGATGTTTTTTTTAATTGAGTTAAAAAATAATAATATCAGTGTCCTAAGCGTAAGAACTTTATTTTTCAGTATCTCTTTATCCTTTTCAGAAATGTGGCCCGTAGAGTGGATTTTCTGACCATGCAAATGAGCACTGTGGCTTACAAGCGCTCGAAGCGCTCCTCCGGCGTTACCACGAAAATAGAATCTCGAAGTTCATCTCTGTCACTCGAGTACCTAGGTATAATAAGTGCGGTAGAGACGGAGATATCCGAACTTCGAATTTCGATTTTTGTGGTCGTAGCTCGGACGTGGTTCCACCGCGCGTGCATGGTAATGGCGGCAACGTCCGTATTGTCCGCAAGATGGCCGCCGGACGCGGTAATTGCCTTCGTGGAAGCGGCAGATTGCGCAAAAACAACCCGCGGCAATTAGACGCACCCCTCCCACTAACCACGCAGCCACATAGCCCTGCCTCATCTTAGTTAACTCTGTTACATGCGGGTATGAGTGTTGTATTAGAATTAATTAGTAAGCTGGTTTTGAAATCATTGACAGTTCCTGGTAGATGGAACCAGCTCGCTACAATGTTGCGATTGTCGCGAAGCATGTAACTATTGCAAGCGAAGCATTGTGGGAGAGACCATAAAATCAAAGTCCTTATTTGATATCTTTTCCATCGCATCTACAACAACAAGCCCATGTCCAGGCAGGGATGTTGAGACATAACCGATTTGTATCTTCTCACATTTCTAATAAGGCTCAAAATTTTCTTGATAGAACGTATCGTCTGATTTAGACTTATTTTGACGATACTGGAAAAAGAATGAAAGGAGTAGGTAGGTACCAACAATGAAACCCAAGAAATGAGAAATATGCTTAATTCAGCGGCAATGTTTACCGATTTCTAACTGCCGATGTCGGTTCGCTAGTGGGCATACACTGCATGTGCAAATTGATGGTTAACTAATTAAATACGATCTGAATGCCAGCCACGCATGAAGCACCGAAGAATTCGATCCGCGCCAGTCTCTGACGGGTTGAGCGTGTGAAGTTCCCGACGATATGGAAACTGCATTCCTCTTGTCTCTTCCAATTTGCTTTGAAAATAGAAAGCATGTGTTCTTATAGATCTTTCGTATCCGTGGCTTGAGTATACCACTCTGCTGCACTACAGAATCGTTATAAAATGGTATTAACACGTTCACGGACACAAGACCATCTCGATTTACTTGTGATACGACACAGAAATTCTCCATACAAAATGGCATTACATCTGGGGACGGAATGTCGTATTACTCCGTTTTGAATGTTTGTGTTGCGGCAGTAACGGTCAGAGACGTCACCGCCTGTAGACGGACATTCATATCAAGCGAGTACTAAGACTTGTGTTACGGCACTAACGGCCACAGACGAAATCGGCTAGAGAAATTGTCCGTCCACAGACGTAGTGTCGCAACACGAGCTTTGTCAATGTGTGCGTGACAGAGGTAACTTGTGTGCAAAAGCAGGCGTGTTTGCTGTGGCACTGGCGGTTTGTGTTACAGCCAAAAACGGCACAGAGTCATATGCTTCCTATATGTAAATACTATGAAAAATAGTCGGGTGTGGACGGAGCTCCACTTTTGGTGACATTTAAATTCCCGTCTACAGTCGTAGTGCCATATTACGAGGGTCTTCATTCACGTCTGTAGATACGGATACCTATATTAGGCCGCGAACTGCAGGTGATAAGGCGTTTCCGTAGTCGCCTGAAATGTCATCTGAAGTGTCGCTGAAATTGTCTGAACTTGTTGTGTAGGAAACACACTGAAGGGGCAAAGAGCATATTTCTTGCTTCTGGTTTAGCTACGTCGAAAATTAGTGACATACTCAACATAATGGCACAGACTCGAAAGGTAAATAATAGATCTTAGAATGATATAATTATTCATCCACTTTTGTACCTACTTCTAAAATATTTCTTCATATCATGGTCATTGTGAATGGAGCACCCGCGAGGTTGAACGCCGCGCTGCCTCCCTATTCATGAACCAGGTTTGACTCAGCTCCGAGCTTGCTTGTATAATTTGGCCTCTCGATTCAAAATTATGCCTTAACCTTCCTCATCAATAAGTCACTTCCGCAATGCAATTTGATATCAATGCGTTTCGTGCAATCGGTCTGACATTCCGCGCGCTGTTGACCAGTATCTGCGCGGCTAGCACAAGGACAAGACCGCCTGGCAAACTTCTAATTAGGTACTCTTAGAAACAGAGGGTAGTTCAACTAGCGCGCGGCGCGGGCTCGCGGCCGCTCAAATACTGGTCCCAGCCCCAGCCCAGCTGTACCTAAACAGCTTCGTGAATATCCCTGCGCAGAGACATAACTACGAGCAATTATCTATCTTTTTGCGGAGCAGCGGAACAATTAGGCGGCCATTTGAAAGGCGGGAATGCGCCCCCGGTTTTGACAATCTCGAGAGCAGGCCGCGGAATGCGAGGCCCGGGCTGCCTGGAGCAATTACGAGTGGAGGTCAGTCCGTGCTTAGTGCAAGTTGCAGACGTCATAGGTACAAAACCACCAACAAAAGCAGATCTATTTTTGTCGTTTTATAAACACGTTTTGCGATTGAAATCCGAATGGGAGGTGATATCGATTAATTAATTCGCGGCCCGGTCAGCAACGAGCGCCTGCGGGAGTTACTCCCAACCGCTTTACTAAGTAGGTAAGTACAGTCAGCCTGGAATGTGATATACCACATAATACAATCGATAAGTGATGAGCCATGACTTACTGTAGTTAATAGGTCGGTTTTAATAGGTCGACACAAGAACATAATATTATGTAGATAAATCCAAGTTGTAGGTAGGTGTAATTTATATTATATAGCCTTCAGGGGTGTTAGTGGATGCGTGCAGCTAACAAAATCAAAATATTTATGTTGCAAATTATTCACAAGGGCACTTTTACGATTTAAAATTTATATCTATTGATTCTAAATTACGTACTTATTTAATTAGGTACATCATTTAACGGTGATGCAATTTAGTTACGCACTTAGCTAGAAACTTGACTGGCAGTAGACTCATTGCTACTTATATGATTCGTTCCATCATGATATTCATGATGGTCTAAATGCGTATGATACTATAACTATGTTTCGCGAAAAACATCTCGCTCATGTCTGCCTATATTATATACCGGATCATTTTAACTGTTTGTGTGTTATGTTATGTTACTCAGCCAGATACCTTACGATAGCTATCTTCGCGCGCGACGTCCAAAACCTCAATATGACACATTCGTTTCGTATTCACATTTCAACGCGCCCCGTTCGTTTTCAGTGTTTTTACGCGCGCCGCGACCGCATAAATTACAATAAAATAAATTTAGAATGCGAAATTGATGTGTGCGATTGCCCCAGCGCACCGTCCGGCTGTATGGGAGTCACGTCGGCGTTGCAAGGCGCGGCCGTTCGCAGAACGCGGCGCGCGCCCACTTTTCGCAGAAAAGGCGAAAAACCTCCGCTTCGTGGAAAATTATGTACCTACTAGAGCTACCCTCGCCGGTTCTGAGGACCTGCAACATTTTAATCCTTTAGCGATTAGTTAACTGCGATTTCTAGTGGATTTAATTAACGACGAACGGAGCATGAAGTTTGGCGCCGTGTTTTTATTTCTATTTAGTTAACTAGTCTTTACGCGTCCAGTGCAACATAACGTTTTTTTACTGAGTCTGTTCTGTTGTCTTGCTAGTCAGTCTCAGACAAGTTTTTAGCATGTCAGTCATCCATACTGCAACATTTGAATCCCATATATGTATTTAAGTAGGTACTAATTGGTCAAAAGTTCAATGAAATGGAGCTTTGTGTACGACGGCCTGAAATAGGTAATCAAACTAGTTAGACAGTGTTGGACCTACATAGGATATAACTAGACATTAATCAGAAGATAATGAATTTGGTTACAACTTATACTGTTGAAGGCGACGAAGATACTAAACTGTGAATGGAGACCTGATGATATCAAGAAGACAACAATAACTAAGTATGTAAATAAGTGTTGCAAAATTGATTGCATGTGCAGTGCATGCGGGCCGCGTATCGTGTGCTTATGCAGATGGGCTAGAACCTGCCTGACAGTAACTCTACAGTGGTGCAGTACTAGAAAACATTTGATAGGTATATACCAACTTGCAGAATAGTCAGTGACAGATACCCACCAATAACTGCGCAATACCTGGTATTGGTCCAACAGCACTGCACCAATATGACTTTCGAGCACACCAAAGATGGTGGCGAGGATAATCATAGGCCGCGGGCTGAACGCCCACGGGCAGCGGGGCGTAGAGCGGCTGCCCATACATTGACGTCGCTCGAATGTACGAACTACCGCTCGCCGCGTTGCTGCCCGCTGGCCTCCAGTACGCGGCCTTATCTGAGTCCAGGCGCGGATCAGGGTAAAGGGGGGGGGGGGGGTCCTAACGCAGGATCGAAGTGCTTCTACCATACCTATGGTAGAAGCACTTCGATCCTGCGTTAGACACTACAACACAACACAACAACACACACGACACGATACTACAACATTTTAATGAAAAGCTATTGGTATGATAATATGTATATATAGCACTCTTTTGTCATAGCACGTAGAATCGTTGGCTGTTGGGGCGGTAAGGTTCTCGAGTGGCGACCACGTACCGGAAGGCGCGGCGTGTGTATAGGCCCTGGAGGTGGACTGATGACCTGGGTAAAGGTTGCGGGAATCCGCTGGATGCGAGTGGCGCAGGACCAGTCACTTTGGCACTCTTAGGGGGAGGCCTATGTCCAGCAGTGGACGTCTTTCGGGTGATATTTTTAAAGACACAGGCTCGCCTGTGCTTCACTAGAGGAGCTGGTAGAGCATTTTTAATAATTTGTGGAAACAGTTTTCATTTTCTTCGATAAAACGAACAGGAACATCATATTATATCATTTTGTATTGTATTAAATGAATAAAGTTGGCGCCCACGCTTTGCCTTAAGGTTGACTGGTAGATGGTAGAGACGGCTTCAGCATTAACTTCGCCTAGTTAGTTCTTCTTTTGTGCTATAAAGATGAAATAAATAAACAATAAGAATTGTTTGTTGTATACGTACGACGCGGCCCGTGCGGGATGCATAGCACCCGCGCCCGGCATTCTTTGCTATCTACTAATACCATACCATGCACCCGGCTAGAAAGTGGGGCGCGTGTTATGCTAAACGTGCATTTTGCTATCAGTGGGTAATCAATATGTGTCTCGTCTGTAACTTTAATTTGCGATATTCTGTGAAGGGGCCCGTGATATGAGGGGGTAATACGGGCCCGTGATATGATACCATACCATAATATGTAGGTATAAAAAACAGCTGGGTAGTTTCCTCGTCTTAAAATGTACAACATAGTGTCGCTAGATGGATATAAGAAGTACCGTAAAATGTGGTGAGTAGGGGCAAAACTGACAGACGTTTGTATTTTAGTTTTTATTTTATTTTGGGTAGTTCCATTTCATGACTGACGATAAACAGGAAATCCCACCTCACCCCGTAGTCCCTCGTAATTGGGGTGAGATGGGATTTCATACAAAGTTGATTTTGGAAGATTGTTGGATCGATTTTTTTTATTATGAGTATTACTATAGATCCATTTCAAATTGGAATACATTATTTTTGTAGCGGTAGCCTTAAAATCCCATCTCACCCCCCTTTCATCCCGTCTCTCCCCATTCATAGCTCAACTCTCCCCGCGAACTCTACTCACCCCATTTACGGTAATTTCATTTCAGTTAGACACCTATCGTCAAAAAACCAAAAAAAATATGTTACCGAAAGCATGGAACTTACTTACCATTACGCTCGCGTTGCGCTCGATGCACCGTAAACAATACGTTCGATGATCCGAGTGGCTGGCGCGGGTAATTAGCGCAAAAAGCGCGTGTCGTTAGCGAACGTGTGAACAGGGAACAATTAGCGCATCACCAGCTCTACTTAGTAGCCACAAACGCGCCGCTTCGTGGAACCCTGGCCGAGCGCGGAAACAATCATGTTAGCGATGAGTTCCCTGACATTTGCAGAATCACGTGATGTTATTTAGCCAATTATTTTCACAAGAGGTCTTAAAATAAGATAAGATATGGAGGGAATAGAAGCGGTTAAAAGGACATCCATATCTAAACCAATCACAAATCCCGGTTAAGATCGATTCCCTAATAGGTACCTACCTACTACGTTTACGTTTCCAATATTACGTATCCAATATTTAATGCAGACTCGGTCGACACGGAAAGGTAATATATAGCAGCCGCCGCACGCCCGGCTTGGTCCTGGTACGTACTTATTTATTTATTTATTTTTAGGAGAACCAACAGCTATAAAACTGCTATATTTATACCCTATTCCACATAGGATTAATATAAAAACTGAACCTGACATGTTTCTAGAGAGATTCAAATGTCTGTATAGGAACTACAATTAGAGCTCATCAAAAGTCAGACTTTGCCTGCGACTCGCTGACAAAGGCCTAGGATACTTTTAACGGACTGCTAAGTTTGACGTCACAACGTGTTGCTTCATTACAACCGATTTAGTAATTCACAAGTATCTAATAGAAATACGTTCCTGTTCCCGTCAAATACTAACTACGTAGTAATGATGTATTATAAAGAGGCAGATAAGTTATAAGCGCTCCAAAAGTGGTTGCACCAACTTGCATCAGTTTCGCGTGCATCAATGGAAACGTACCTGTATGTCTGATTTGGTTGCCATATTTAAACACGGAATTTGGTACCTATAGACAAAGTACCTATCTTCCTCTTTTTTATTATATGAGGTATATCATTGCCTCCGTATGTAACCTCAAAAGCTAGCAGAGGGAGTTTGATTCACGTAAGAATAAAATTATCTGTCATGTCTTCATGTCATAGAACAGTTAACTGCGTGTCAGCGGTATATTACCGCAGTCGGCTCCTTTGAGGATTTCCCAGGAAGACAGGTGAAGCCGAACGCTGGCTTGGGTGGAAGTTCACATCGGCCATAAATCCGCACAATCGTAATTACACGCAATTAAAAGTGTTCGTTAATCGGCTTCATTAGCGGTAATTGCGGGCGGCGGGGCGGGGGCCGCTGTTAGGATTAACCGCGGAATAGTTCGGCGGGATCTGACGAAGTGAAGGCTAGTTTATTAAAAACATACCTATATGCACTACTTATAGTTAAAGAGACGTTTATGTCTTTCAGGGTATGTCGTATGTCTTCAGGTAATAGAGTATATATATATACGTGCCTTACTTCTGTGATGTTACTGCGAACATTTAACGGTTGCATTTTTGGCATTAGATTGATATTTTCGTTACTCTTATGGATACGACACGTTATAATTAGATTTTTTTAACATTCGATATTTGACAGCCGTCATCCCGGTACAATAAACGTCAATGATGACATATGATAATATAAATTGTACTGGGATGACAGCCGTCAAATATTCGATGTAAGGGCGTTTTCACTATATACTGTAATAAAAGCCAAAACCTAGACTATACCTAGGTTTTAATTAGCAAATCTTGACGTAGGATTTGCTAATTAAAACCAAATTATACTTACATATTTTTTACACATTAAATGTAATTTTTACCAATAAATGATTGTAATGTATTGTATAGTAATGGCAATGTCAAGTTGGGACGAGGTTTATCACAGTAGTGTATAGATACATTGGTATCCTAGCGAGTCCGCTCTTAAGTCTCTCAACTCAACGCAAAAACGATTTAGGGTTTCTATTTTTAAAAGTAGTTGGTCTTACAATATGTTTACGTAAACATTGTGTTGCTTTTTTATGGTTAACTTACACTATTTAGAAAGGAATTCCAGCAATCACTCCTTAAGTGGCGTCAATCGAAGCGGTCCCCGGCGCGTCGTCAACGACACGTCTATATTTAAAGACGTTCTTCAGCCGACAGCTCCGAATTTGTCTATTCCCCAAATGGCCATTGTTCCCGGGCCCATTAACAGTGTAAACCGAACATAGGAGATTGGGTATTTGGGTATTTATACCACGGGCGGACCGCGCGCTACTGGCGCGAGATTTATTGCGCACGGCGCGGGCCGCGAGTGCCCCGCAAGAGCGGTAATCTACGATGGTTTTGTCATCATAGAGATATTCGATAATGTCGGCAACGCGTCCGTAGGCTATGGTGAACGCTTACCATCAGGCGACCCGTAAGTTTGATTGTCCCCGACGTGGTATAAAAAAATGTATTCATATTACAGTCTAAGAAGTAGTAATTTTTTGAACGAGCGATCAAAAATCACAACGTCCGTGCATATAAAGCTTTAAGTCATTTCCTTCTGGTCATATGTCATTATGTCTCTATGGCTTGTTTCACTCTAATAATAGTACCTATTGACGGATCGCCCGGACATCACCGAAGTGTCCTGAACATTTCGACACACATACCAATTTAGTACTTACCTATAGATCTTCTAGCGCCTACTTAATTATGATAATGAAACGACAGTTAATTGAGAGTTTAACTTAACCGTAATATTGTCACAATATATATATATATGTGCGTGTATTGTGTGTTTGTCGTTGTATTGTCGTATAGATCGATTTTTATGGGGAATATTCCCAACTCTGGAATACATTTGGGGGTGCCCCATACAAATCGGGAAAATCTAATCACAGGAAAACGAAAAAAGAAGAAAAACATGTCTTTTACATGTGTTTTTCACTGTAAACAATATTTTCTGTAGTCATTTTTAAACTATTTTATTGAACAAATTTAATAGCCGATTACTATCGATCGAATACAATATTATAAGAAATTATATACAAATGTGTTAGCCACAAGCACAGCTAGCCGCAGCAGCAACTAGGTGTAGCTGTGTGTGTGTTTCTGTAGTTATTAAATATATTATCCTAACGATTTTTACCTATCGAGTTAGGCCTCGTCAGCTTGCATTTGTTTTCTATACGACACATCTTAACGACACAATTAACTCCAGTTGTTTACAATTGTGGAACCCGTTAAGATCAATATCATTAATTAATTTCATGTCAATAACGATGAATCTCGTCAATTGCACCTATTAGTTACCGATGCCATACAAAAACGCGTATATAGCGGAGTCAACTTCTGTAAAATAACATGTTTTGATAGAAACATCAAACTTCAAAGCTCAAAGAGTAAAACAAAACACCCGCGGTTATTCGCGTCGGGGCGACCTTGTCCCATGCATCTTGCGTCGCGTTGCTCGCGCTGCGCGTGCGCAGCGCATAGGGCTACCAGCCACATGTGTTTACCTACTAAAACACGTTAAAATCTAAATGTATGGTGGCGCCCTTAGCGTTGTGTGTCGGCCGAGTGGCAACCTTGTTATACAAGTGATTAATAAAAATCAAGTTCCAAAAATCGAGTGCAGCAAGAAGATATTATTTATATAATCGTATGGCATACCTACATTATTTCGGCCTTTTTTTAAAGTTTGTCACTCTTTAGTACCACCCAGGGGACACGTGCAGGGTTGTGGTAGGTAGCTCTTGCGGACGCGAGTAACAGTTGTGTCCCCTTTGTCAAGTGAGTGGGCAACTCGACTGTTAGAAGTTCTTAAGCCGCCCAAAGGCCTCGAACTCGGCTTAACGACATATACCTACAACAGCCGGGATCAACTGCTTGGCGTGCCTTCCAAAGCACGCGGAAGCGCTCATTTAACCACTCAAACATCAGGCGGTCACCCATCCAAAGACTGACCGCTGCCATCTTTGTTTAACCTGCGTTATGGTTTCCAACTCGCAGGCGCCGCTAAGCTATGATCGCTTAAGAAAATATTTATACCCGCTTACCGCGCCTTCTCGCGAGGATGTTGTGACAGCTCCGAAACATCGAGTAACCTCAAGGAGATAAATAGATAAACGGAATTTTACGCGATTAAAGAAACGTTGACGAAACATGTGAACCCTATAGTCGCGTCTCGTTCGCGATGATTCATGTCCGCCCGTCTGCCTCTACATCCTCGAATTAGCGCCTCATAAACCAGCCTCCAGCGCCTGTATCACTCCTAATGGATGCCATTAATAATCACGGACGCTTTGTACTATGTTTGGACACACAATATAATACTGATTCTAACTTTGATAGTCCTCCAAAGACTATACTTTATAGTTTTTAGTTTGACATTGTTACGATGTGATTATTTATCTACGTGGCGTGTAGTGTTCTGCATAAATACTAAATAAGACGCTGTTGAATTCAGCCTACTTGCTTACTGGTTGACTCAAAGCAGGAATGCACGATTTATCTTCCGTTAAATACCTACTACTGGATCCTGAGACTAAGTATAGCGAGAGCAATAATGTTTTATTCAATTCAATTTGTTTTATTTATTGCAGGCATAAAAGTCCCATAAGTCTCAAAAACGAACAGTGAAAAAATTTAAAAATGTGTAAAAGGTTAAGTTACAAAATATCACGAAAAATAAATATTAAAATTAACACATGAAAAAAAAAGTTTCTTACGTATATCTTATCAAATCTTTACGTATGCTTTTTCTCAGATGTCGCATGATTGTTTTACATATAAAGTTTACGTGTGATTGAAGACAGTAGTAGAAGATAGGGGAACCTACACTAAAACCTACCACACATTGTCTACTTCACAACCGCTATTTTCCCACATTTATTATATATGGTCTGTGGGTTAGTTTCAACTCGTCTAAACCACAACTGGTCTATGGGGATGGTCTAAAACGCCACTGGTCTAAAACGCATCTCGTTTAAACTGCAGCTCGTCTAAGTACCATCTAGCCTAGAAGGTAATTCGCAACGTTCTAAAACGCGTCTCGCAATTGGTCTAAAACGTATGCCTAAAACGCAGCTGGTCTAATATGACATCTCGCCTAAAATGTTACGGTCTAAAAAAATGTGGTCTAAAGCGGAACTGGTCCAAAACGCTTCTGGTCCAAAATTGTCCGAATTGTTGATATCAAAATACAATTACAAACACGATTAAGTTCCGTTCAATTCGAATTATGCTTCAGACTTGCTATGACAAGGTAGTCACCTTTCCGTCCGTCGTAAGATAGTTTCCTGCGCTTACCCCGTAGTCAGCTGAGATTAGCAGTTGAGACTCAGGTTGCAGTCAGAGCCCAGTATGCGTAGGTCAGTTTATGCTAGGTCTCATTGGTCTGGAAACTGCGTAATTTAACAGTTATAATATACAAGTTTTTCCCCATGTGTGTGTCCAGTCCAGTCGACTGACACGTCATAAGTACCTATATTGATTTTCGCTGCGTGTTCTACATTCACAGCCCATTATTGACAAAGCTATTTTATTGGATTTTTTCCACTAAAATGCCAGACACAAAGTGGTTTAGTAGTTATTATAGGAATGAATACCTACGTCTCGCGTTCTTTGGGCATTCAAAACAACAATCTAGTCTCAGCTGGAGAGAGCTTACTTAGGGAATGAAGTAAATCTTTCCGTCAGCTCCGCCCGATTAATATTTAATATACCTACCTTTTATTCAGTGAGACATTGTTGCGTTGCGGCAGATGCGCGCACGTGCGCGTGCGCCGATTGTTCCCACGATTTATGGCCGCTATTTGCGGACAACACTGCTACAGATACCTAGCCACCGCTTTATGGACGCATTAATCCGAGGGAGATGCTCAGGTTTCAGGAGCATTCCGACGATATCCCGATTATAGAAACATTTTAAACAGCTGTTCGTTCTGTTCCATGTTCTATAGTGGTTCCATGGTTCTTCACAATCAGCCATTATATGGCGTACAATATTGAATGTCCTAAAATTAATGATTATTAACAATAATATGGCATGAAATCCGTGCAAAGTTGTTCAGAATGAGGCCTGCCTGACAACTGACGGTACGTTAGTCCTACCAGGCCTTTTTCTCTTGCCACTTCGGCTAGACTCGACTCTCGCAAACCCCCGGGGTGTTAATTCGACCGAAGATCACAATAGATCAGCGATGGTCGCAGTGATATAAGGGCTCTTTAGTCCGGAAGCCACTACCAGAATAATAATAATAATTCGACCGAACCACACTATTATACCCTCATCACGTCCGAACTGTATAGATGTAAACAAGACTATGGCGATTATGTCCCATTTATTAAAATAATGTTAATTAGATAAGTACTATCAATATTAAGATGTAATAACAGTACCTATCTAATACTAAGTACTTACAGCCGCGAGTGGAGTTGTCTCTGTGGGCTGAAGGTAAATGGCGGGTATTATTAGCGCGTCGTCAATGGCCGGTGATTTATCGCGTTGGCGACTAGTCGTTTTGCCATTATTTCGAGTGGACTCCCGAATCGCTTTGTTGTCATTCCAGATGTCCGCACGAAGCACCCTGGGGTCCTTGGGCACTTGAGGTTTATGCGCTAGGTATTTGGCGAAATTGTTGTCTGACTCGGCAAGAAAAAACTTGATGACTTATATTTTCTATACCAATTTTATCATAGGTAGTTTTCAATGAAGGAGAACGGTACAAGTTACCACCTCGAATAATGCCACTGACATCGCTTGACAGTTTCTTACTGATTTTATTACAATGTACAGTCGTCCCATGAAATTGATGAGCACTTTAATCCTTTGTCAAATTAAACCACAACAAAGGCAGAGCGGCGAGCTCACGTGCTTAGGTCGACAACGATTTAAATTGTTATGACATTCATGCAAAAGAGTGTGTTAGGTGTAGGTACCTTCTTATCGCATTCTTGAATAGAATTAGTATTCAACACTTGCGGCCTAACTCTTTCGGCTGATATGTTGATGATGATGATGATCATAAAGACTTGCGGAAGGCTGTGCGAAAAGAAAGAAAGAAAGAAAGATACATTTATTCACAAACACACAGGACACACATATTAAACAATAAAATAATCAAAGAAGAGATAAAACACGAAAACGAGTAGGTTCGCTCTTATCCTCAGAATATGACGTAACCAAACGAAAAGTGTACGAGTTTTTACAAAGGGTATCCTTTTTCATTCAGTTGGCACGTCGAGAATACTTGGAAACGGATGTCCGTAGACTTCAACGGGGCACGTATTGTCCATAATTAAATACCTAAGTAAGTATAAGTAATATTTTCTTAACATTGCTAATGATTACCGACAATGAGATGTCCCCCGATAAGTTACCAGCGGCATTGCTTCAGCGAAGGCACTAAAGTTTCGCCTCATTCCTCCAAGTTAACGACTCCCTTGGGCCGTATTTCACGAGGCTTGCCTCGCAAAGAATGCCCCAGCGCCCATTTAGGGCATTAAAAATTACTTATAGCCAATTAAATTTTATGATTTTGTGTCGTATGGATGGATACTTTTAAAGCGAAGTATAATTACCATACGGTGCGGCGCGCTATCTGCCCGCTGTAGCTTGTAAAACCCATATAGTAGGTACTAACTGCAACCGTAAACCCCAGTTAAAACACCGTAAACTTAAATACTTAGATAAGCGTAAACGTTTTTTTTAAGTCGTAAATAAGCTACTAAGGTATTTATTTTCTGAAATACTTGAATCTGATGGATGAAAGATCGATGTGACAACTGATGATAGTCTGTAAAAGTATCATGCATACGAAATTCGCTTTTGCCACAAAAGTTAACGAACATTAGATTTTCGCATAGGTCATAGGCGAATAATATGGTACGTTAAAGTGTACCGTTGTGATATGGCCGCCGTGTCTGACTTATAATATCACGCATATTGTCATTCTAACAAACCGAATAATTGCAATGCAATTTCATAACTTTTCGAACGAGCTTTAGGGTATAGGTTATCGGCAAATTTTATATTAAGTATATAATGAATATAGAATATTTTCGGTATTATATAATTAATTCGTAGAAATTCTAATTTGCACAATGCAAATCCCCACTGACTCTGTGCCAATAATGACAAAACCTATGCGTACGTAGGTAGATACCTAGCAATGAATATAGATATATAGATAGATGTCGCGCAGCCGGTCAACTGCAGCGAACGTACGTATTTGCATAACTATGTTATACACGCCAATTATAATTAATTAGGCTTACAATACACAATACAATTAACCAGGTACCTAATGGGCAAGTCTACATTGTAGTTTCGCAACTTTTTACATTATTTTCTATGTCAGAATAACATCAACATCTTCGTCATAAATAAACAAATAAATACTTGGGGACCATCGTACACAAATCAAAATAAAGAGTTAAGAGAAAAATACGAAAAGAAGATTGACGTTGTGTGCTTCGAAGTGTCACGTCTCGGGCGAAGCGAGACGAGAGACCCGTAATGGCATTTCATACAAAATTGGAGGCCTAGGCCTGCAAGATAGTCTTTTTTAATTTCTATTCCACAATTTGTGGCACATATCATCCATGAAAATTAAAGTTAGGTTAGGTACCTACTATATTAATGTTACGTGGTGGAGGGAAACTGGGTTTTCTGCCGACAAACTGCTATGCAGTTTGGCAGATATTAATGATAGTTCCTAAATGTTATGTTGTTAAGTTAAATAAATAAAAAATAAAAAAAACTTACTGCCTATTTATCATTTGAGATATCTGCTGCTATCAATGCAATTGTTAAACAATACCTGTCCTACTATGACTTGCAGACAGGCGGGACTCCTTTTACGAACTGTGTTGTATTGTAAACCTGTAAGTATACCTACCTCGTTGCCTTCTCCCTAAACGGGGTCGCGGCCTACCTAATAGCTACATGATTCTCGCCATTTCTGGTGGTTTTGGGTTGTTTCTGGGTTTATTCCCAACGTTTTCATGTCAGCTGCGATAGTTCTATTCCGCCTCTTCCTCTTTTGCCCTCGTCTATGGCCATAACTTTTCGGGTCATACGATCCTCATCTCTCGGCATGACGTGGCCTTACCAGCGTTAGACGGTTTTCTCTCGGTTTGAGGCTTATGTCAGCCACCTTAAAAGATCCTTGGATGTACTCGTTTCTATCTTTATCGAGAAGTGTAACGCCTCCAGACCAACGCAGCATATTCATTTCAGCAACGTGCAGTTTCCGTGTGTCCAGGTTTCTCATGGGCCAACATTGAGCACCGTAGATCATTGCGGGTCTAACTGCTACCTTAAACACTGTACCTACCCTTAGTTCTGATGGGCATTTTTGAGTCCTGACTCTGATCTGGACATCCGTTTCTATAGTTGCAGAGCTTTCATTGCAGAGCCAAGGTATTTGAATTCTTGCACCCTATTAACAGGCATTCCATTTGTGCAAGCATTTTATTGTTACCCAATATTCGAACTCCTTACTCGACCATCTATTCCTTCATGGTGACATACTAACGGGCATGCGCTCGGAGCCGCTGTCACTTGCAGTCACTTGCTTTTCGGCAACGGCCACGCAACGGTGCCAATAATATACTTATTATACTCTTTGGTCACTTGCTTTTCGGCAACGGCCACGCAACGGCGGACAAATAATATACTTATTATACTCTTTGGTCACTTGCTTTTCGGCAACGGCCACGCAACGGCGGACAAATAATATACTTATTATACTCTTTGGTCACTTGCTTTTCGGCAACGGCCACGCAACGGCGGACAAATAATATACTTATTATTCTCTTTGGTCACTTGCTTTTCGGCAACGGCCACGCAACGGCGGACAAATAATATACTTATTATACTCTTTGGTCACTTGCTTTTCGGCAACGGCCACGCAACGGCGGACAAATAATATACTTATTCATCTCTTTGGCTTACAGTATACAAAATATTACGGCAGTTCGGTTCGGAGCCAAAGAGCTTGAATAGCTGCGGGGCCGCGGAACAACATCTACTTCCGTGCATGCGAAGCATCTCAACTTCAAGCAGCGAAGAAACATATCAGGTGAGGGTTCGGGTAGTGGTAACTAAACCTTAGAATGCTGCACGGGTTAATACCACCACCCTATATGGTACAATTATACATCGAAGGCAAATAATAAAACACCATTTATTGCGACCTACCTTCCAGGTTTCTTCCAGAAAAACAGCAGAAGATGTAGATACTTGGTTGTCTGTAGTTCTTACTTTTAATTCGCTACCCTCTAGGGCTTTGCTTTTTGCTATTCAGATAGGTAATTCTGAGCATCTGACAAGGTTTTAAACCGAGTAGGTAAGTTAAGACCACCTGTGTTGTAAACCGAGTGTAAAATTTAACAAAGTGCTCTTCTCGGAAAGGAAAATGTTTCTTCGCTCCTAGAGAGATGAGAAAATAGTTATTTAACGGACAACAATGAAACCAACATGATATCCTGTATTTAAAAGAATCTGGTAAATACATAATCTAGAAGACGACTAAGGCCCGGTTTTATAGGTTGCCGGTGCCTTGGTTTTACCCTGATGAAACTTAGATCCTTGCTGATGCAGAACTCTGCAGAAGGCCTATTATTCGGTAGCTGATTTACTGGACGAACAATTTTAATTATCTAGAACATTTAATAATTTTGATTGCCCTGTATTTTATGTGCCTTTTGACATTGTTTTTAAACGGTTTTATTTAGTTCGTATTTTTATTAATAATCTTATAATGATATTTTTAATGTAATTAATGAATGATGCGTTAAGTAGACCATATAACATTTTTGACAACTGACTGACATAAGGTTTAACGGATCTTTATAAAAACAGTGGTTAGAAGAAGATAATAGTCTTCTCACTGTAGTAACGATATGTCTGCATGTGACAGATGTAACATAAATCGTGTTGAAGCCGTGCCGCGACCCCTGGCCCGCTAAGCCGCCTGCGCCGCGTTGACGGAGTAACCCCGCTCTCAGCCGGCTTAGCCCCGCGTGCGCCCGCGCACCCCATAGGGATTAGCGGGTCACCAGGGTTGGCGCTCGCTGAAGAATACTGGAAAATGGTGGACTCATCAGACCTGCACACTTTACCAAAGCTCTTAATTGCATTGATCGCGAATCGAACGCCAAATTTCATTACCTACATTTGACGCTCGGCAATTGCGCCATCGATTAAAAAACATATTTTTAAGAATGGAAAGCTACTAATGATTTCTGGCTGCGCTGTTGTCACAAAAACATTTTCAAACTGGACGCATTCCTAAATTAAATTAAATAAGTTGACGAACTACCTAGGTACCTACTTTAACATAGGCTATATACTCGTACATATTATATTAGGTACTTATAACTATGATATTTAAAGTAATTCGTCTTTTCCAACACTTCTTTAGAGGTAAAATAAACTCGTAAAAAATTGTATTGTGTTGTGTGTTTACATTTACTTACACCTAAGGTAAGATTCATTAGGCTTGCTTTCATAAATCAACATTTTCAATGCTAAAAAGCATCTAGCAACATTTTTAATGCAAAAAAAAACAGTGCTACTAGCATTGTTTTTTTTTTCTCTTACCTATATACTCTTTTGGAGATTCCTCCACTCCTCACACATGAATGCCGGGGGACCCGAAAGGACGCGACGGGGGTAAATAGCAGCAACATTCAGACCAACGTTTTCAACACTGGACGATACTTAATTATATTTTGGACAACCCTGACGACGTGACCAGGTGATTGCGCAAACGCAGGCGACGACGCGCAGTTGACAAAACAAACATCCCGGAGAGCTGCTAACTCCTCTCCAAACAACCCCCTCCCCCCTCTTCACCACGTTAAGCCACTTAACTCCAGCTACCAACCAGATTAATTGCTACACAAATACAGAATCTATTCCTGGTGAACACCGGCTAATACTGTCTCCAATTGCTTTTAAAGAATTCGGTTTTATAAGCCCGAACCGACGTTAGAATAAATGTTCGATGGATTTCAGTTTTAAAATGGATAAACATTGTGCTCGCGAGGGACACAATCCAGGATCATGGTTGGGTCTCCCGTTTCTAAATATACTCAAATATTTATTCTGCAAATATCGTCAGTGTGGTTTTACAAATCTGGCTATCTACACTATCTACTAGTCCTGAAGGCTGTGAGTATTGATTAAATATAAAACCACTTCATCTTTTCTCAAGAAAGTATTTATAATTGTTTATATTTGTTTCAATATCATATATTATGTATTGTGTTTTGTGTATTGCCATGTGTGCGGTGCCCGCCGTGGTTTCACCGATGGTTCCAACTAAACGCTATAGCTATCGCCAGCACCATGCTAAGTTGGAACCATGTCGTGACATGTTTTTATTTTAGGTGTTTTTTTCTGTTTGTCGGTTTGTGTGTGTCACGAATAAACGTTTTTCTATTTCTATTAAACTTGGATTATGCTTTATTCTTGTAATAGATCAACCAAGAATATAGGTATAGTCACTTTACATTATAATGAAATTATAGACAAACGGGTATAGATCGTCTAATCCACGAACTTTGGGAGATTGTATTTGTAAGATGACTGTTAAGATACATATGATATACTTACCTACCCGTAAAAAGGCACATTGCATAAAAATGTAGTGGCATTAGAATTTTAGCAAAACAAAATAGAAGTTTGCGTACTTCGTATACATTAGTGTTAAAATCATTAATTAAAATGAGGCATTTTATACGTCGGAATTATGCTCCTAAAATCCGCTCACCATGTCAGAAAATTTCTATTACCTAACGCCTCACGTAATTAATAGATGCCCCCTTCCCCACTCGCCACAGGGTCAGGAAAGCTACATGCTCTCCAAAGATGTGGCATGTGCTCTCTCAACATAGGTTACTGTTTTATTAATTAAGTTTCTGCCGAAAAAAAAATTTTTGGTCAATGTTCTTGTTGCCGACTGTACTTTATTTTACAAAGTCACCAATTACTCGTTGAGAGGGTTTCAGAGCCCAAATCGAAGTTAATATAGTAGTTTAGGAGTTGCTATGGGCATCTTCTGTCTCCAGCATCATTGTGTTGGCTTCCCTGTTTGACCTTAGCGCGGCCAGTAACAGATATGCAGCGGGTTACCCTCCGTGGGAGCCTTATAAGCCGCCCAGGGGGAATCTCCTGCATCAGATACGCTCATTGCCATAATATTGCGCGTTGTCTCTGAACTTATATCAGGACTTCAGCTCATTCGCGGTTGACGATGATAACTACTTTAAAATTTAATTGAAAAAATTGACCTGAACATAATAACGAACTATCAAGGGAAGTTGCCAAGTTGTAAAGCTTGTAAAAAGAGTGGTTTTTTGTACTTACAATCTTATTGCGTTGTATTTAATATCTAATAAACGTAACTTTTAATGAAGCATCGATCGCGAAGCGGCTCAAGTAAGACACATCTCACGTATCTGTTACATACATGACCAGCTTTTTACGCTTACTAGTTACTTTTTACGTTTTATTATCCCAAGAAGTGTAACAAGACTATGTTTCATCTCTCAGAACTTCTTCGCACGGATTAAATTAATAACGACTATGCCATTAGTGGAACAATGGACTCTTTATCTCCGTAATCGTCTATGAGCAGATCGAACAATACCAGTGTATATTATACTAACAGCGCGGAGGCGGGAGGCGGAGCTATATGAACAGACATGCAGCCTTCCGCAGCCTGCACTCTAAGCTGCAGTCGCAGCCTTCGGCGCTAGTAGATGCGCTCTGCGCTGCGCCGACGGCCGAGATTGCAGTGCGGCGCGCGGCCCCGCCCCCTCACTGGTACCTACACTACCACCGCTTTCATTACTGAAACAAAAAATATACTCCTAATATCGTTGTGTATAATTTCATGGAAAATTTTGTTCCCTCTTGATTCTTTCAATTACACCGGCAGAATCTCAAGAATGGCGATAATAAAACGAGCCCTCACGGTAAATCAAATTGTCACAAGCAATTTGGCGGCGCCCTCGCCCCGCACTTCATTTTGCGAATAAATTCATCACGCGGGAGGTTGGGGAGGCTCTACATAGGGGTGTGTGGGGACATGAGTTATGCGGGTATACATTACAAGGGAAACGGAAACTTGCACGGGTCTCGAAGATGTCATACGTGATACCCTGTCGACGTAACTTGTGGCAAAATGTGGTTTTGAGGAGTGCTAGTTTAATATAATAATTGTGAATGTGTTATAATAAGATATACTTGGATATCATATTTTCGAAAAGCAAAATTACTATATACGCACTAAATTCCTCACGACAATTCGAAAGTCTCGCTTCCAAGGAGTGATAATTTGGCAACACCACCTCTATAAGTGTCATATTTCTATACGAAATGGTGGTTAATGGCCAAATAATTTTAATAAAAACTTAAAACTAGACGGATTCTACACACTTCCTCAACAATGAGGTGCTACGCGCCGCGCTGGCGGCTACGAGCTACGAGGTGCTACGTCATTTGCGTGCCGAGGTATTCGACTTACAAAAAGTAACGTCCCCGTCATATCCCTTGTTCCATGTTCTCTCATTCTCATTATCAAAGAGACATCAGTGTTCGCCATGAATTTATATTGAATAAAAATTTTACTTACTTACTTACTTACATGAAAGGGAAAACGGCCCTCGTATACGCATCTGGAAAATATAGCTAGGTAAGTATACTATACTACTGTACCTATAAGTATACATGCATTGTCTCACCTATGTACCTGGTCCCTTTCGCACCTGAGCGTGAGTAAATACGATCGTGCACTTTGATTATCTATATACTCGTACAGAGGTAGTTTCATCAACTGTGCATTTATCTTATTTTCTTACGTAGATAGATATACCTATGCAATTATGCATGGAGTTCACTTTAAATTACGGTTGTATTTTTCTGGCCCGACAGGGATAAACTGCATCGTATATCCAAGGAAATTTCCGCTCGATAAAGATCGGTTCGAAAACGATCCAAAACTTACCACAAATAAATAAACGGGACGTAAGCAAAATAAAGGTAATTTTAGATTCGGGTGCGATTGTGTCGCGCGGCTGCGCGGGCGCAGCGCGACAAAGCGACGAGTTAATCGCGTTATCATCGCGCGATCTGGAAACGCAGGGCTGCCCACTGCTCCACTTGCCGAATTATCAGGGCTACATATTTCCTTAGTAACAGATACCGATTTGTACGAGGACAAATTTGGAATAAGTATTATAATTGAATTTCATAGAGTATGCGAGTTACATCATCAGTTATGTTCAGCACGTCTATCATGAGACGGCCGCGACATACTCCCGATTTTTCTCGCACTATATACCTCTTGTTTTAATAAGAAAGAGACAGATAGTGCGAGAGTATATCGTATAAAATAAATAAAGTATATATAAATTATATATACTTTATTTATTTTATATGTTAAAATAATCTTTATAATATCAAATTTTACTTGATCTGCCTAAGTATTCTCAAAATAATTTACCTGTAGCAGCATACATTGTTGGTAGTACGTCTAGTCATCGTTGGATAATTACCTAAATATAACAATAGGTACCTAACTTGTATTTTTTTTTAATCAGGCAAAGTTGTCCAAAAACGTTTGAATGAAAAGATCACGCTAACATTTATATTCAGAGCAATGACGCGTAGTTGCAGTGTTAAGAGGCAACCGGATGGCTCGCGGTATTTGAGCTCCCGAAGTGTTGTGGAACCGTCGAGAAGTTGGCTTGGGCCAACTTGGACTGGGGCGGAAATAGAAAAATGTATGTTTTTTTGTCGGGAGTCAGCCGATTGAAACAGCGGTTGCCTGCAAGTGTGTTTATATAAAGAAATGCTGGTCTTAATCGAATACTTGGCGGTAAATATTTTTGGTAACTCTTCCCTCAAATCGACCCCATCGATAGAACTTTTTAAAAACTTTCTAGGTAAAATATTTTGAACTTGATAGGTTAAATAGTTTTTGAAAAAAATTACAAAATAATTTGTAGACGAAAAACTACGGAACCCTACACTGAGCGAGGCCCGACACGCTTTTGGCCGGTTTTTGTTTTCTAGTCCAAGTATGACGGTAACAAGTAGATATTATATCTCGTATTATTTCTTGATCAGGAAAGGGAGACTTTATTATACACAATAAGAAGGTAAAACATTGAGAACAAACAATATGTATCAATAGGTAATTACTGATAATAATAATAAAGACGGGTAACAGTAAAAATAAAACAATGAGTTATTAGAAAGAAAGTTTCGCTTGTATCACAAGCCTTTGTGAAATGGGGTCCTGTTGCGATCAGACTAAATAGCAGGTGTCACAACTCACAATAATAACTATACAACGTAGTAGAGTTGAAAAACCCCCGACATTTTCATTTCAAAGTCCAATATCTCACTGCTGAACAGATATTCATGAAACATGGCTAAGAACACTCGGGATAAAATTATCCAGGACCCAAAAAAATTAAACGAAAATCGGTTCATCCGTTTGGGAGCTACGATACCACAGACAGATACACAGATACACAGATACGTTAAACTTATAAGTCTTATAACACCCCTGTCTTTGCGTCGGGGGTTAAAAGGGGCAATTTTGAGAAAAAAAACTTTGCTGGTAACACGAGAAGCTAGGGGTGTAATAGCGTAGGTAAAGAAATCCATAATTTCGTCTTAAATAAATAAAAATAATTGCGGACCGTCTTACATAAATCGACCTAGTCCCAAACTAAGCAAATCTTGTACCTACTTACTATGGGTACTAGACGACGATAAGCATTATTATATAGATAAATAAATGCTTAAATACGTACAAAACATCCATGACCCAGGAACATATTCGTGCTCATCATTCAAATAAATGCCCGTTATACTGGGATTCGAACCCAGGACCTCTGCTTCGTAGGCAGGGTCACTACCAACTAGGCTATCTATGCTATATCAATGTATCGTTTACCATAATGATAATTTGGCCTCAAGTAGATTTCCTCATAAACTAGACTAGGCTATACAGATTGTTATGATTTATGAAACAAACCTAACCTAACATTCAGGGCTTTATACAAAGTTTATTAAAATTACAATGAAAATGTCACGGTCTCAGAGAAAATCACTTTTATGGCAAACGACGATTATGACAAACACTAGTGTTATAGCAAACGAAGTTATGGATATCGAAAGTATCAGGAAAAAATGCTCGTGACATGACTCGCTAGGCAGGCTCTAGTGGTAGCCCTGGCGGTGACGCTGATATACGATCTCGCGGTGTCGCTTATCGATGCGCGCGCGCCGCGCCGCCTAGTTAATTGTGCGCAGCCTCCATTTTACATATTCCCTTGTCGGACTATAAAACTGACCATGCTATCAAATCTAAATCTATGAAAATTATTGTAGACGGCCTAGAAATAAGGTACAGTCAAGCATCGTAGGTAACACACCCTATATGACTGTAGGTACTTAACCGATTCGTTGATGGTTCTTCCATTTTCGAAAACTTTTGGCTGTGGCGGCGAACAATTATTTCATGACACGCCTGTCGTGCCACCCGCACTGAATCAGTTAAAATCGCCCTTCTTGTCTCTGAATAACTGCTTATAATTATGCTCCTACTAGCTTCTGCCCGCGACTTCGTCTGCGTAGACCCGGGATAAAAACTATCCTATATTTTAATCTAGGCTATAAACTATCTTCCTACAAAATGTTCATCCAAATCGGCTGAGCCGTTTAAGCGTGATAGAGTAACGAACATCCAAACTGTCTCATTTATAATAGGTACGTGTATTGGTAGGATACTATACCTAAGTATCATTTATATATTTATTTATTTGTTCCGACGGCTAAGGAGTCCGTTAAGTTCAAATGTGCCAAAGTCGCGACTATTAGTTTAATTTCCTAATGTGTAGGTACCTAAGTTTAAGACGAAGGATTTGCAATACCCTTACCTACAGGGTGTCATGTTGTAGGTTCTATAGACTGTAAGATATTTAAGACCTGATGTAATACTACATAGTCTACATGAGAGCAATAAAGTATTCTATTCTATTCTATTCTTTATGTGGTGGCTATACTGTGATATATAGATACACCACTACCTATTTACTTGCGCCGTGCTACTAATAGTACTAATATAGGCCAGGTTCTAAAGGATTCCTCGAATATGTCTGACGATTTCGAGAAGGTTCGTTTTCTTCACATTTTCACTCCCGACTCTGAGTATAGCGCCTCCTATTTTTATAAATAACATAAAAACCGGCCAAGTGCAAGTCAGACTCACGCACGATTCATGTCTGTTGTATGGGAGCCCCACTCCGACTCGCACTTGGCCGGTTTTTTTGTATTTGTTGTTATAGCGGCAACAGAAATAGGTACATCATCTGTGAAAAAATCAACTGTCTTACTATCACGGTTCATGAGATACAGCCTGGTGACAGACGGACAGACGGACAGCGAAGTAACAGTAATAGGGTCCCCTTTGGGTACGGAACCCTAAAAACAATGTTGGGTCTTTATTTTCCTTGGACAGACGCAGCGGAGTCTTAAGTCTTATTTCTAATAGAGTCCCGTTACTACCCTTTGGGTACGGAACCCTATAAAAGCTTAGCGCAATCCAGGTATCATACCTATCTAGATTTTATAAGCTGAGGAAACTATTGATACAATTTAAATAATCATCATCCTTCATAAAAAGACATTGAACATTGAAAGAAATTAAATAATCCATACCAATGTTATAAATGCGAAAGAGTGTCTGTCTGCCTGTTACCTCTTCACGCTTAAACTGATAAACCAATTTAGATGGAATTTGGTAGGTACAGAGATAGTTTGAGTCCCGGGGCAGGATAAACTACTAGGTATGCTTTATTTTATCCCGGAAATCATCCCCTAAGGAGGTGATATCAGGGTGAAAGTTTGTGTGGAGCTACGATATAAACGAGTTCCACGCGGACGGAGTCGCAGGCAGAAGCTAGTGTAGATATAAATGCCAGTGTCACTGGCGGTGTAAGTGCTTTTTTACGTCAATCCGGTTGAGTATTATGCAACCCACTCATTAATCATATGCAATTTCGCGTTGGTAATTTTTTGTCCTAGGAAATCATCTGTCCTTGATGAGACCGCCTGCCCTGCATGCTGCACACATGGACACGGCGAAGCCATTAGATATTTCGCTAATGAGGCCTGGGTCGTTAGACGAAGATTATTAGCGACACCGATTATGTCGGCAGGTGTCATGGCGTCGGGAAAGGAAATTACACCGCGTTCGTGTAAAGTTGTGTATTTGCAATTTTAAGATGTCGATTGGTGTCAGCTTAGAGTCCATTTTTAATAGGTTCGGCTCTCAACTTTAATTCCTCATGGGATATTTAGATATAGATAACACAGAGTTCTTTTTGCACTATGAGCAGGAAGTAGTTAGCAATTGGTCTAACGCATGTGTCTGTACATAATTAACAACTTGGAACAGTTAAAAAAACCCCGACATTTTCATTTCAAAGTTCAATATCTCAAAACCGGCTGAATCGATTTTGTTAAAAATTAGCTAAGAACCATCTCGATCACGTCAGCTTTCGGAAATAAAATCCGGATTAAAATCGGTCCATTCGTTTAGGAGCTATACGATGTCACAGACAGACACACAGACACACACCCCTCTTTTTGCGTCGGAGGTTAAAACCGGGCCTTATAATGTTTGGTGTAGGTATTTGAATGTATAATATGCTTACTTATTTAACCGATGATGATGGTGATTATAGTCCGACCGCAACTCAGTCCTCGCGAAGCCCAGCGCCCGCACGACGCCCGCTCCCCCGTTATGGCGGGGTCCCACGGCCCGTGTTATCACAGGCCGGGCTGGATCGTGCCACGCCTGTGGACGCCTGTACGGCTCGGCGTGTGTCGGCCTATACCCGCCTGTCGTTACGGCATACTAAATCGTTGAGAATGAGTTAGAACGGACGCAGGCGCGCCCTTACAGGCCGTGAGAGGCGCCGTCGCGCCGCGCCTTTGAACAGTTTGAACCTACCGACTCCCGATGGATAGCACGGGCGACGACAGGCCACCGCAAGCCTCATCGGGTGCAACGGTTCCGACGGCCCGTCGGTCCGGCCTGGCACGGCAGGGCCTGTGGAAAATCGGGCCGTGGGACCCCGACTGTAACGGTATTACCGCATTGAATTTATGTAACACGACGATCGCAGAATAAGCCTGCCGGGGCCAGGTGTGTATTGTGCCGCGACAAAGCCTGTCGGAGCGATGCGGGCGGAGCCGGAGCGACATAACAGCGCGAGATATACCCGCCGCGCGCCGCACAGTCGAGGACTGAGTTAAGCGGTCGCACCATAAATGACTATTTAGCAATTATTGCCCGTCGTAATAGCATCCTTCTCTAGCCAAGCAAGTACAGAGTGAGACAACCGTATTGTTGCCTGCTGTAAGATTACCGGACATCCCTTGTCTAACCAATAACCAGCCACATGTCGCCGGCGACGGTAAATCACGTCCCGTCACCTTATCCCATTATACCAGGTCGTTAGTCGCAGCGGTTTGATGTCACCGCTGTTTGACAGCCGACAGCCACTCATTAGGCAGTCGCGCGATTAGCGCGGCGCGACTGAAACGCGACGCGCGCAAAAACGCAGGATGTGGGACTGGGGGTGTAAACAAACCGTTACAGCCAGCGAGCCGCGCCGGCGCCGCCCCCTAAACGGGACATACTTACTAACTATTATTATAATTAATAATATGTTTTACAATATTTATTACTAGTGGCTCTGTGAGCTGTAAAATTCACGAGTCTGTTTTTCGTTGTTTTTTTAAATATCGAACGGCTGAATCGATAAATTAATCTATATACGAGGGGCGGCTGAAAAGTAATCTCCTTGGTTAAAAAAATATGCGAAAATGATACTGGCTGAAATGCATTCTTGTTCTTTGGTTATTCTTTTTTTGAATTATTTGACGTTCATTTGTTTTTTCCGTTCCATTTTTCTACAATTCTCGAATGTTTGCGACATATCGGTTGAAAAAATGAATATCGCTAAAATTGAACATCGTGCAGTGATTAAATTTCTAACAAAAGAAGGAAATACTCCCTCACAGATCCGAGAACGTATGATGTGTGTGTTCGGTAGTTCGTGCCCTTCCGAATTTACTATAAAGTTTTGGTCTAAACAATTTAAACTCGGTCGTGAGAGCTTGGAAGATGACGCTCGTAGTGGAAGGCCGGTTTCTGCCGTTACAAACAAAAATGTAGCCAAAGTTAAAAAAATAATTTTAGAAGACCGACGAGTGAAGCAGTGGGAGATTGCTAGAGATGTGGGCATCAGTAAAGAAAGAGTCAATGAGATAATTCATGTGCATCTGAATATGTCCAAGGTGAGTGCACGTTGGGTCCCCAGAATGTTAACGGCGTTTGACAAGGACCGACGTGTCAAATGTTGTGAGGAGTTTTTGGAAATGAGTCGAGGTAATGAGGAAGAAATTGTTTCTAAAATGGAGACGTGTGATGAGACCTGGATTCGACAGTGGGACCCCGAAAGCAAACAAGAGTCTTTGCAGTGGAAATTCAAGGATGAGAAGCCTCCTCGGAAGTTTAAGGTCAGGCCGTCGGCAGGCAAACTTATGGCTACCGTATTTTGGGATACAGAAGGAATTTTACGAATAGATTATTTACCAAAAAAAAGGACAATGAATGCTGAATATTATTCCAGCTTACTGCATCAGTTACGAGACGCGATAAAAGAAAAGAGGAGGGGTAAACTTAGCAAAGGGATCCTGATTTTACACGATAATGCACCTGTGCATACCGCCCGCACAACAATGCTTACCATGAAGGAATTAGGGTTCGATGCCGTTAACCATCCACCTTACAGTCCAGACCTAGCCCCATGCGACTATTTTTTATTTAGACACCTCAAAAAAGATCTCCGAGGAAGACGATTTCTGACCGATGACGAAATGAAGGCTGCAGTTAGTGACTTTTTTGACGAGAAACCGAAAGATTTTTTTTTTCATGGGTTAATGTCAATATTTGACAAATGTAATAAGTGTATTTCACTAGCAGGGGACTATATTGAAAAATAAAAAAAATACATACATGACAGTCTTTTGTTTCATACTTAGGTAGATTTCTTTTCAGCCGCCCCTCGTACCTACCTAAAGGCATGCGGCCTCATGTTCAAATTGATAACGTAGTGATGCTAAATGGATAGTAAACCATCAAATTATCGTAATAAAGTATAAATTATAAAATGTAATTAAAATCATAAAAACATAATAGGTACCTAAACCTTGAAAGTTTAGAAAAATGATGGTTTTTTTTTTATTGTCCAAGAGTAAATTTAAAGCTGCCAATAGAATCCTTACGCTTTTATAGAAACAAAATTGTATGACAACCATGTACTTAAACGCAGTATTTCGCGACCGAAACAACAATTTACCGGATTTTCCATACACTGATACAACTACTTTGTACAAGTGACGTCATACGAGGGTACGTCATCAGTATGAATCGTTTTCCGCTGCCGCCAGCGACGTCAATCTTTGTCTCAAATTTTTGGGTATTTATGTTCTTTAATTGTAGTTGCTCTCATACAAACATTTGTTCCTCTCCAAGAACTGGTTCGAATGGCATCGTAAAAAAATTTTAGTCCGCATCCCTATTATTGAACCAGGTCACAAAATTTCAAGAGAATCGGTTGGGAAATGCGACCAGGGTAGCGGCGCGAAATGCATTCGAAGTTTTCCCTCTCTGTCATACTTGCGAGTTCCTACTTGAGCGCGAAAGAGAGGGAAAACTTCGAATGCCGTTCGCGGTAGGCCCTCTGTATCTAGAGGAGGAAACGGGCGAAAGAAAATTCTTTCGCCCGTTTCGCCTAAATAGGCCCCAGCTGAACCAGATAACTTCGTTTCATTCGCTCCGTCGATCAATTATAGATTCAGCGTGTTGTGAAAACCGATTTCGATAAACGATAGAAATTCTTTTTTATACCACTGCCACAAAAAGGTTACCTACAGGTGATCTGTGACCCTCAAATGTTAGCTCGATGTGGCAAGCTCTGCACCCGCGGACGGATCAACTTGTAATCTTAATTATGATTGCAATTTGCACGATTAATTTCGCAACTCCTGCTACCAAGTCTAAGCCTTAAGACTAATATAAAACCCAAACTTGTTTCATTACTCATGACACTCGAGCGAAGGTAGAAACCCAAACTTGTTTCATTACTCATGACACTCGAGCGAAGGTAGAAACCCAAACTTGTTTCATTACTCATGACACTCGAGCGAAGGTAGAAACCCAAACTTGTTTCATTACTCATGACACTCGAGCGAAGGTAGACTACTGCATGCAGCTAAATGAAGTAAAAGCTGAGGCTGAGTGAAGTATAGCCCTACTCAAAAGGTATCTATCTACACGGTGGAATTTAATAGGTGAACAGGAACCCATTTTTCTAATTCAGTAATCGATGGCGGTCACGTTTATGTAGTACTTAAGTGGAACCAAGTTTTTTTTTATCATAACTAATTTTTAAGTTGAAATTAAATTTTAATTAAAATGTATTGTCACCCTACTAATGGTTTAGTCTGAAAAGTTTAATACCTCTTTTCAAACTATCAGCCATAGAAACTTAAAACATACATGAGCAATAAGCTGTCAATTTGTCATTGTCAAATTCATAACAAATTGCTTCAAATCGTCTGATCTGTCTAGTTTCCCGCCAAAGCCAGCAAGCACTTGACGTATGTACATTGTACACTTACGAGTAACTTCCCTTCAATAAAAGTAGGGTGTCCATTTATTCAGTCAGTGTACATTTTACCGATGTTAATTAAGTGTGATTAATTAGATTGTGAGCTATATTGCACGAGATCTCACGTCTTGGTTTCTGTGTAGATTGATAATTAAGATTTTTGGATTCCTGATCACCGATTAAATTCCACCGTGTATATTTTATAGGTAGGTATACTAGGTATTCTAGATTCTATAAGTCACTGCGGCGAATAGATTGATTCATCACAATTGACTAAACGAGCAGGTACATTGCGATCACTCATTAGGATTAATGACGCGATATTTTACTGGCTCCGTGTCCAGTCAATCGAGCGTAAAGCCGCAGTGTCTCACCGAATACAGAATGCAAATCCATGTATATAATCAATCAAATACGTGTGGCTTTGAACCCTCGCGGAAGCGGCGACTTTTCTCTCCTCGGGCTAAAACAGTTGTCTCCATTGGTCATATATTCCGGGTAAAAATCCCAAATAAACCTGGTGTCGCGGGTGCGCGAGCGTTTCCCACGGCGCGCGCATTCCGCGCCCGGCATTCATCCTGCGCACATTGTGCGCGGACATTCCTGTGGGGACATTCTGCGACCAACCTTACATACGTAATTTAACTAATCTGCCCTGCTCCCACTTCCAGTACACCTCTTTTCCCGTGCCTTTATCTCATGTCATTTCCGTGCTTTGATCATTAGAGGAACTGTCAGACGCAGAAATGCTTTTAGTAATGTGCCGGGGGTTAATCAACAGCTACGCATGCCTTTAAGACGAATGTCTTTAGCCAGTGATGACATAATATGGTACTAAGACCCACACAATGACGAGCGGACTCTGCTCAGAGTTTCCCTATTAGACCGAATTAGAAATGAGGATATAGTAGGACGACATTGCCAGTGGCAGTGGGCTGCGCACATTGCTCATAAAACCGATGGCATTTGGGGCAGAAAGGCACTTGAGTGGTGACCACATCCGAAAGACAGGTAGACTGACGATCAGGATCGTGGAGAACCGTTGGAGGAGGCCATTGCGCAGCAGTGAATAAGTATGATGACTTTGCCTATATTACCTACTAGCTTCTGCCCGCGACTCCGTCCGCGTGGAAATCGTTTATATCGAAGCTCCATACAATTTTCAACCCCCCATTTCATCCCCTTAGGGGGTGATTTCCAGGATGAAAACTATCCTACGTCCTTTCCCGGGATTCAAACTATCTCCATACCAAATTTCATCGCAATCGGTTCAGCGGTTTAAGCGTGAAGAGGTAACAGACATACAGACAGACACACTTTCGCATTTATAATATTATAGTATGGAGTATGGATGTGTCTTTCCCAAAATCACTGAGTAACTAAGCCAATTTTACCTATCGTTTTTATGTAACCACTTGTTAAACAGTAATATCCCAAGACAAGATCTGATCGTAACGGTACCACCGTAACGAGCAGAGAAGCAATGTCTTTGGAAGTCATATACAACGTGTCTCAAAAGTCAACGCAAGCCGATAATAGATCAAAAAAAAAAAATTATAAGTTGTGTAAGGAATATACACAGGCATGAAAATAAATAAACCATGGACAACCTGTAATGATGTTTCGAATACTACGGCTACAAATCTTTACTTTAAGTACTTAAATAAATATTTTATTGGTATCTAAGTGTTAATAACCCTTCTATAAATTAAAGTTAAAAAAACACAACTGCCTCCGTTTTAAATAAAATTACCTATATTTGTCTTCCCTGACATGTACCTACTTAAAATCGTTAGACCAACTAACTTTAACAGACTGTACTGAAAAAATGTAGGTATTACGCTAACTAGTTCATAAGATGGCCTATTTAGTCAGAATTTAAAAATGGGTTACCTTAACCTACTTAAATTTACACTCAACACTTAGGTAGGTGCCCTTTATAGGGCACAAACTAAATTTCATAGCCAAAATTACCACCTGTTAAGGTCATCTTTTTGTATTTTTTTATGGGCCAGAATTTTTAGGTCTACACATTACACAATAGCAAGAGACTTGAATTATGAATAAATTTTCGAATCATTCGAAATCAAAGTTCAATTTCCATCGTGCAAGGTTTTTTTTTTATCGTGACTTGGTTTTATTTTTATTTTTGTATAACTAAGTATTATGACTTGGGCCAATCACTTGTTGGCGACTTTTGGGACACCCTGTATACCTACTACATGTACACTATATTGTCGAGGTATTAGAGACATGTTCAGATATTTGTGAGCACTTTGGCCGGTCCCGTACAGTGACGTAGGTGCCTACGAAAAATATGGTCTGTAGCTATTATGACGTAAAAATTATCTCTATCTATTAACATACAAATACATATTATCCCGGTTCATATTAACGGTTAGCCTAGTGGGTAGTGACGCTGCCTACGAAGCTGATGGTCCTGGGTTCGAATCCCGGTAAGGGCAAATATTTGTGTGATGAGCATGAATATTTGTTTCTGAGTCATGGAAGTTTTCTATGTATTTAAGTATTTATATCTATTATATATATCGTCGTCTAGTACCCATAACACAAGCCTTAATGAGCTTACTATGGGACAAGGTCGATTTGTGTAAGATTGTCCCCTAATATTAATTTATTTATTTATTATATACTACTACTATCTACTTGGGTATTCATAGGTAATTAATGAAACTGTTTTTTACTAGCAAATACAGTTTATTTTATCGCGTTCGCTATAACATGTGTTCATGTTAATTACTGCGGAAACAAATCAAAATATTTCTTGACAGCGGGTTTCACTCGATATGCTTGTTCAAATTAATTTGCTTCGGCACGCTCCGCATAACTCTCGATCATCGTTATCAGAATTTTTGTGTACCAATTTATTTTCATAATTATAACTTAATGTAATCGGTAGAATATATAATTTTTCATAGTTTTGTCTGCGTAGGTACAAGGTACCTATATTAAAAGCTTCGGGTCCAATATGTAAGTGGTTAAAATATATGTTTTTTTTCTGAGTCTCGGCATGTACCTACTTATGTCCCAGTATCTGTCAGCCTGTAGGTAATAATTCCTTCGGTGATCAATGTACCTAAGTGAAAAGTAATAGACCTATTTATCGATGTTTCCATTAAGTGTACCTATTCACATTTTGTAAAGGTGCATCATGTAAATACCCATTTTCCTAAAATCTGAATCAAACTTAGAATCAGATACTGTGTTGATTACAAGCTTTTATTTAACTTGACCTGTTAGTTTGTTTGTTAGTCAGGGACAAATCTTCCAAGTTAAAAGACCCACTTCCCGGTGACCGATTCGCTGACATTTTGAGTACTTATATTATGTATAGTTTGGATGACGATTCAATATTATGGTACCATCGAGCTGATCTGATGATGGAGACAGAAGTGAGTTCGGGCTCGTTAGAATCGTCTCTATGAGTAGTTGATGACTGTATACAGAAAAGTCGGCAATACGAACTTGTACCAATATTTTTTTTGCAGTAACTTTTTTTTACATTAACTATAATACGAGAACAATATTTCTTTGCTATC